>JAPFRF010000002.1:167650808-170319193 GCA_029282475.1 Phrynocephalus forsythii | reverse complement strand
AACTTCCTGGCAGTGTCAGTGTTGGTGGAAGATTAAAAAAAAAACATGGGGTGAAGGAGGGGGAGGGAGGGGCAGGCCAGCCAGCCACGGGCCACTCAGAATGGCCTGACGGGCCGGATTTGGCCTGCGG
This sequence comes from Phrynocephalus forsythii, assembly GCA_029282475.1. Taxonomy (NCBI): domain Eukaryota; kingdom Metazoa; phylum Chordata; class Lepidosauria; order Squamata; family Agamidae; genus Phrynocephalus; species Phrynocephalus forsythii. The sequence continues at coordinate 170,319,063 of JAPFRF010000002.1, read as the reverse complement.
GCTGGACTTTAGGCAGGCCTGATGTAAGACATTGATTGCTTACTTTCAGATGATTCAAGGCCCTGACAACATGATCTGGAAAAAAAGACAGTAAAATAAATCAGGAATCAAGATACACAATACAGTATTTTAATTCCAGAGTAGCTCCTGTTGTTAACCCCAGCTCCTCCCAAACTAGCAGTTTGGCAGCATACAAATGCAAGCAGATAAGTAGGTACCACCGTAAAAAGCAGGAAGGTAACCAGTCTGGAAGTTGAGTCATGACAACTGGACTCCTTGAGAGACTGAAACATTTCAATGCTCATCCAAAAAGCTTCATCAATCTGAAGAAAGTTAGTTGTGAGTCCTCCATTTTATAGTTCAGGTAAACAGTGTTATGTGCACAGAAATGTGTTCAGCCATGCCAGCCACATGGCCACAGCCTTGCACAACACTGACTATTTGGCTAAGAAATGGAGATGAGCACCGCCCCAAGAGTTGGACACAACTAGGAATCGTGTGTGAGGAACCTTTACCATTATTATGGTACAATGGTAGCCTTTCACTTTAGCTGCATATTCTTTGTCAGAAGCAATTGGAACAATCATGGCTCAGATTCATATACCTGAACTACTGGTTTTTTAACCCAAAAGCATGTCTCCTCAGAACTACAGCAAGTTACGTCACATGCAGTGCTTCAAACTTTAAGCTTTTTACAGTAAACCCCATTCCTTATGCCATGCTTTTACCTCTAAAAATAGGTACCCCAAAATCAAACGTACTCACCTCAAGGGAGAAGCCAAATGAAAAAACTGCAGAGCACCAGCTCCAGAAGTTGAGGGTTGCAGGAAAAAAAAAGGGACTCAACACTCACAAGAACCCTGCAAAACAAAACATTCAATCCATTAAAGACAAAAAAATAACAATAAAAACACATCCATTGGAGGGACATTCCTCTACACACAATGCTACCTGAGTATCCAAAAACAGACTGAGTTCTAATGATTGCAAACTAAGTTCTTGCATTCAGATACTTACAGCCTGGAACGGAGGAGCTGCCCCCAACAGCCAGTCTGATAAGTTTACCCTTTGTGCAGAACAAAAAACAGACATACCTTGTTCCTCTGACTTGATGCACTGGCTCTACTTCATCAGGAGGCTAACAGAGAAAAGAAGAGGAAAAATGGAAAGTGACAACAGAAGAACACCCAACTAAACCAATCCTCTCCTTTGATCCTTGGATGGTGCCTCCCACAACTCTGCCCAGGAGGCCCATCCCGGAGGGAAGGGAGGGAAAGAAAGAGGAAAACTCACCCAATTCCACCGGAGGAGAAGTTTCCAGGCGAAACCACATCCTTGAATTCCATGTGCAACAGTAAAAGACAGAGGAAAACCTCCAGCTAGAACTCTATAGTAGAAGTGGTTGAGGATTACCAAGAACCCCAAACAAGGCACATAAAAAGAGAAAGAGACAGGGATCTGGCTCATTTCTGCCCCTGTGAAGTCTCATCACAGACTAAGCAACGGGGAGGTTGGTGGGAAAATACCTTTCTTCCATTTGGCAGTGAACCTGCAAAGAAAGGGAGAGACCATGTTTCAGATATACTTCTGAGCTAATGAACAACTATCCCCATCCTCCCTGGTGCCCCATTGCCTGTACTCACCTTTAACTCTTGCATGTGATGCCCCCAAATTGCTTCTGAAGAACTGCAACCTTGGCAACTGAGGGGATGGGCCACCCAGCAGCCCCATTAGGAACTATCGGCTATCCTTACCCTGGATGTTTGCTGGCCAGTCAGCTCTGCTGAAATGGAAGTTGGCTGAAAGCCCCACTGGCTGTTTGGTGGGCAACTGGGGCTGAGAAGTTGGCCGTAGATTGAATCAAGCTGGAACGGTTTCTGGAGGCAATCATTTCGAGCCCAAGGTTGTCCTCAACAGCAAGGATTGTCTGCCTGTGCCTTCTTTTAGCAAGTCACTCCATTTCATATTTAGCCTTCTCCTGTCACCTTCAAACTTTCCCAGCATCATGTCTTGTCCAGATAATTCTGTCTTAGCATGATGTGCCCAAAGCATTTATTATTATTATTATTATTATTATTATTATTATTATTATTATTATTATTATTATTATTATTATTATTATTATTATTACTGTTCTAGTACTTGCTATTAATACTGTTATGATTATTTAGCTTGTTATTGGATTTAACACATCCATCCATCCTTGGAGCATATCATACATAGAGCAGATTTACTGGGAAAGACAATTACACTGTGAAAGATTGAAGGCTGCTGGAAAAGGGCGAGACCAAACACAAGATGGATCGATTCCCTGAAGGAAGCCCCAGGCTTGGCTTGGCAAGAGCTGAGCGGGCCTGTCGAGGACAACCTGAGCTTCAATAATTCTGCCTCCAGAGACTATTGAGGCTTGATTTGATTGAAGGCCAACTTGCTTGTCTTCTTCTTGACATTGTCCTGTCCAGAGCTCCAGCGGTCAGCCACCTGCAGCCACGGTCAGAACTCAACTGCTTTATTTTAATTTCTGTTTCACTCCTTTACGGATTTCTTCCCACCTTATGAGTCGAAGGCTGTAAAACAGAGAGAAAAATCATGAGCTTCAAAGAACATGGATCTTCTCTCCTTCCCCACCAGCATGCTCACCTGCTCCTGCAAGGCACTTTTGATCTAAGCTTCAGTATCCATGAGACTCTTCCTCTAGTGATTGCAGACTAAGAGTTCTTGCATTCAGATACTTACAGCCTGGAATGGCGGAGCTGCCCCCTAGCAGCCAGGCTGATGAGTTGGCTCTTTGTTCAGAACTTAAAACAAACATACCTTGTTCCTCTGACTTGGTGCACTGGCTCTCCAACATCAGAAGGCTAACAGAGAAGAGGAGAAGACGACAAATTGAACGTGGCAGCACAAGAACGGCCAACTAAACTGAACCACTTTTATCCTAGGATGGGGGCTCCTGCAACTCTGCCCAGGAGGCCCCTCAAGGAGGAAAGGGAGGCAAATAAAGAAGAAAACGCACCCAATTCCACTGGAGGAGAAGCTTCCATGCAGAACCACTTCTTTGAATTCCATGTGCAACAGCAAAACAGAGCGTGCTGAGGACAACCTCAGCTTCAATGTTCAGAGCTCCGGCAGCCAGCCATCTTCAGCCATGGTCAGAATTCAACCACTTTATTCTAATTTCTGTTTCGCTCCTTTGCTGATGTCTTCCCAGTTTACGAGTCCAAGGCTGTAAACAGAGAGGAAGATTATGAGCTTCAAGGAACCTGGATATTCCACCCTTCCCCACCAGCATACTCACCTGCTCCAGCAAGGCACTTTTGGTTTAAGCCCCAGTATCCGTGAGACTCTTCCTCCAAGGCATCATTTTCCTGGCAGAACTATGATACGGGAAAGAGAACCAACAGAGATTAAGAGAAGACTCCCAAAATCATAATTCACATTCCACCAACTCCTAAGTCTTATGCCTCTTTATGGTCCAACTTTAACCACTAAGCTGACGGGCAAGCCTCTGTCCTATGGGCCTAAGCTTGCCTGTAGACCCCTCTCAAAAACTCACCTGTGACCCAGACCCATCACCTACAGCACTTCTCCCATATCAGAAGGCTAGCATAGAAGCAGCCTACTAAACATAAGAACAGCCTACTAAACTGAACTTTTACTTTGATATATAGGGCCTCTTGCAACTCTGCCCCAAGCCCCATCCTTCAGGGAATGGAGTTAAATAAAGGGGCAAAAACTCACCAATTCCAATGCGGAAGAAGCCCTCACGTAGATCCATGTCCTTGAATTCCATTCACGAGACCGAACCACAGAGAAAATCCTGCAGGTGCAGCTTTGTAGTAAGACTGGGTGAGTCTTCGAAGAAACCTTTAAAAAGGCACCTAAAGGACAAATGAGGGATCTTGCCCTCAAACGGATTCTGAAGAATTAGAAACTGGACGACCAAGGGAATGAGCCATCTACCAGCTAGCTCAAAGATCCATCTGCTCTTCTTACCCTGGCAGTATGATGGTCAGGTGGCACTGCTGAAATGGAGATTGCCTGAATATATTGTGGATAATTCATAGGCAGTTAAGGTTCTGGGAGGCCAAGCTAGCCCTAGAACAAATGGAGGCTGGACTGTCTCTGGAGGCAAAAGTGTAGAAACCAAGGCTGTCCTCAACAGCCATGCTTGGCTCCTGCAAAACAAAGCCCATGGCTTCTTTTAGGGAGTCAACCCATCTTACACTTGTTCTTCTCCTGCTGGCTTCAAACATTCCCAGTGTGATTGTTCCATTATTATTATTATTATTATTATTATTATTATTATTATTATTATTATTATTATTATTATTATTATTATTATTATTATTATTATTATTATTATTATTATTAATGTGGAGTAGCAGTAGTAGGAGTATTAGTAATTTTTATTAATGTTATTAGCCTTACTTATTTTTCTATTATATTAAACACACCTATCCATCTGGCACATCAGAAGAAAACAGGATTCCTCGAAAAGACAAATCATGCTGTGAAAGGTTGAATGTGGCAGGAAAAGAGGAAGACCAAATATGAGTCTGCATGACTCCCTGAAGGAAGCCATAGGCTTGAGAGGGCAAGAGTTGATCTGGTCTACTGAGTATTGCCTTAGATTCAACCTTTTTGTCTCCAGAGATAGTTCAGGTTCGATCTAATCTTCCTCCTTAGCATGGTCCCACTCAACGCTCCTTCAGTCAGGCATCCTCAGCAACAGGACACCTCAAAGGCTTGTTTCTTGTATCCATTCTACTCCACCAGAGTTGTCTTCCCGGGCTCCAAGTTCAGTGCTATAAACAGAGAGGAACAGAATTAGCTTCAAAGGTCCACACACCCACACCCACACCCACAACCCAGATTGTTCTCTTCTGTTCCAGCATGGTACTTTGATCCAAAAGCAGAGATCTTGCCACAGGATCTGAGACTCTCAACCTCCAAGGCACCATCTTCTGGCAGAACAAAGAGGCAGAACTATGGCAAGAGAAAGAGATACATTGGAAGATAAAATAAGATTTTTCAACATCCTAGTTCAACTCTTGCTAACTCACAAGCCTAACAACTCTTTCTGGGAGACTGTTCACAGCTCAGCTGAGGGAATAGGCTCTTAACTAGGACCAAAGTGGCACGTGGACACCTCTGGAAACTCAACTGTGGCAGAAACCAATCTGTGCCACAGGAGCAAATTGGTCTCAGAGGAGAAGGCATCAAAATGAGTCTCACCCTGGACTTTTAAAATGGGCATTCTGCAAGAGAAGATGCGCCCCTGCAGTGACTGTGAGGTTTTCAAGGTGATTGCATGCAGTGCTCTAAAAGAGAAAGGAAAGGAGTGACCCTAGAAGATGCAGAATAGAAGGGTGGGAGCCCATCTTCCCTTCCAACAGCCCTTGCTTCGGTTTGGCTGCCGAAAAGGACTTACTGCTTCACGAAAGAGAGTTTTGGCACAGGAAAGCATCCAGAGATGTCCAGGTACACCCTCCTGCCCCTACCCAGAGATCACCACCTTCCTTGGGGAAGCCTCAGGGGTTACATATCTAGGAAAATTCCTCCCACTAGGCACAAACATCCTAGAACAGAAAACCACATCAGACTATGCTATTGATAGGCTGAACCTGAACTGTGAAAAGCACACAGAGGCCTAAAAACACCTCTTAACAGGAGATTAGTTCATTTATTCTCCCCATGAGAACAAAAAGCCTACATGACAGATACTTATCATTCATAAGGAGCCTTCCAGAAAGCCCATCAGAGGATCCAGAAGCCACATAGCTTGCTGTGCGCTGGCAGTGTTGACAAGACAACCTCAAGGAGAGACATGGACAACCCAATCCTGCAGTATAAGGTGGGTAGCCTAAATATCAAGAAGGCAACTAAGTGCATTTCAGGGGACTACATTCTTTCTCTCCCATTTTCAAAGAAATTAAGAAGATGCTAAGACAGTTCTCCTTGAAACCCCAACATTCATTCTAACTAACATGTCTCCTCAGAACTACAGCAAGTTACGTCACATGCAGTGCTTCAAACTTTAAGCTTTTTACAGTAAGCCCCATTCCTTATGCCATGCTTTTACCTCTAAAAATGGGTACCCCAAAATCAAACGTACTCACCTCAAGGGAGAAGCCAAATGAAAAAACTGCAGAGCACCAGCTCCAGAAGTTGAGGGTTGCAGGAAAAAAAAGGGACTCAACACTCACGAGAACCCTGCAAAACAAAACATTCAGTCCATTAAAGACAAAAAATAACAATAAAAACACATCCATTGGAGGAACATTCCTCTACACGCAATGCTACCTGGGTATCCAAAAACAGACTGAGTTCTAATGATTGCAAACTAAGTTCTTGCATTCAGATACTTACAGCCTGGAACGGAGGAGCTGCCCCCAACAGCCAGTCTGATAAGTTTACCCTTTGTGCAGAACAAAAAACAGACATACCTTGTTCCTCTGACTTGGTGCACTGGCTCTCCTTCATCAGGAGGGTAAGAGAGAAGAGAGAAAGAAAAAATGGAAAGTGACAACAGAAGAACACCCAACTAAACCAATCCTCTCCTTTGATCCTTGGATGGTGCCTCCCACAACTCTGCCCAGGAGGCCCATCCCGGAGGGAAGGGAGGCAAAGAAAGAGGAAAACTCACCCAATTCCACCGGAGGAGAAGCTTCCAGGCGGAACCACATCCTTGAATTCCATGTGCAACAGTAAAAGACAGAGGAAAACCTCCAGCTAGAACTCTATAGTAGAAGTGGTTGAGGATTACCAAGAACCCCAAACAAGGCACATAAAAAGAGAAAGAGACAGGGATCTGGCTCATTTCTGCCCCTGTGAAGTCTCATCACAGACTAAGCAAGGGGGAGGTTGGTGGGAAAATACCTTTCTTCCGTTTGGCAGTGAACCTGCAAAGAAAGGGAGAGACCATGTTTCAGATATACTTCTGAGCTAATGAACAACTATCCCCATCCTCCCTGGTGCCCCATTGCCTGTACTCACCTTTAACTCTTGCATGTGATGCCCCCAAATTGCTTCTGAAGAACTGCAACCTTGGCAACTGAGGGGATGGGCCACCCAGCAGCCCCATTAGGAACTATCGGCTATCCTTACCCTGGATGTTTGCTGGCCAGTCAGCTCTGCTGAAATGGAAGTTGGCTGAAAGCCCCACTGGCTGTTTGGTGGGCAACTGGGGCTGAGAAGTTGGCCCTAGATTGAATCAAGCTGGAACGGTTTCTGGAGGCAATCATTTCGAGCCCAAGGTTGTCCTCAACAGCACGGATTGTCTGCCTGTGCCTTCTTTTAGCAAGTCATTCCATTTCATATTTAGCCTTCTCCTGTCGCCTTCAAACTTTCCCAGCATCATGTCTTGTCCAGATAATTCTGTCTTAGCATGATGTGCCCAAATTATTTTATTATTATTATTATTATTATTATTATTATTATTATTATTATTATTATTATTATTATTATTATTATTATTATTATTATTATTACTGTTCTAGTACTTGCTATTAATACTGTTATGATTATTTAGCTTGTTATTGGATTTAACACATCCATCCATCCTTGGAGCATATCATACATAGAGCAGATTTACTGGGAAAGACAATTACACTGTGAAAGATTGAAGGCTGCTGGAAAAGGGCGAGACCAAACACAAGATGGATCGATTCCCTGAAGGAAGCCCCAGGCTTGGCTTGGCAAGAGCTGAGCGGGCCTGTCGAGGACAACCTGAGCTTCAATAATTCTGCCTCCAGAAACTATTGAGGCTTGATTTGATTGAAGGCCAACTTGCTTGTCTTCTTCTTGACATTGTCCTGTCCAGAGCTCCAGCGGTCAGCCACCTGCAGCCACGGTCAGAACTCAACTGCTTTATTTTAATTTCTGTTTCACTCCTTTACGGATTTCTTCCCACCTTATGAGTCAAAGGCTGTAAAACAGAGAAAAAATCCTGAGCTTCAAAGAACATGGATCTTCTATCCTTCCCCACCAGCATGCTCACCTGCTCCTGCAAGGCACTTTTGATCTAAGCTTCAGTATCCATGAGACTCTTCCTCTAGTGATTGCAGACTAAGAGTTCTTGCATTCAGATACTTACAGCCTGGAATGGCGGAGCTGCCCCCTAGCAGCCAGGCTGATGAGTTGGCTCTTTGTTCAGAACTTAAAACAAACATACCTTGTTCCTCTGACTTGGTGCACTGGCTCTCCAACATCAGAAGGCTAACAGAGAAGAGGAGAAGACGACAAATTGAACGTGGCAGCACAAGAACGGCCAACTAAACTGAACCACTTTTATCCTAGGATGGGGGCTCCTGCAACTCTGCCCAGGAGGCCCCTCAAGGAGGAAAGGGAGGCAAATAAAGAAGAAAACGCACCCAATTCCACTGGAGGAGAAGCTTCCATGCAGAACCACTTCTTTGAATTCCATGTGCAACAGCAAAACAGAGCGTGCTGAGGACAACCTCAGCTTCAATGTTCAGAGCTCCGGAAGCCAGCCATCTTCAGCCATGGTCAGAATTCAACCACTTTATTCTAATTTCTGTTTCGCTCCTTTGCTGATGTCTTCCCAGTTTACGAGTCCAAGGCTGTAAACAGAGAGGAAGATTATGAGCTTCAAGGAACCTGGATATTCCACCCTTCCCCACCAGCATACTCACCTGCTCCAGCAAGGCACTTTTGTTTCAAGCCCGAGTATCCGTGAGACTCTTCCTCCAAGGCATCATTTTCCTGGCAGAACTATGATACGGGAAAGAGAACCAACAGAGATTAAGAGAAGACTCCCAAAATCCTAATTCACATTCCACCAACTCCTAAGTCTTATGCCTCTTTATGGTCCAACTTTAACCACTAAGCTGACAGGCAAGCCTCTGTCCTATGGGCCTAAGCTTGCCTGTAGACCCCTCTCAAAAACTCACCTGTGACCCAGACCCATCACCTACAGCACTTCTCCCATATCAGAAGGCTAGCATAGAAACAGCCTACTAAACATAAGAACAGCCTACTAAACTGAACTTTTACTTTGATATATAGGGCCTCTTGCAACTCTGCCCCAAGCCCCATCCTTCAGGGAATGGAGTTAAATAAAGGGGCAAAAACTCACCCATTCCAATGCGGAAGAAGCCCTCACGTAGATCCATGTCCTTGAATTCCATTCACAAGACCAAACCACAGAGAATATCCTGCAGGTGCAGCTTTGTAGTAAGACTGGGTGAGTCTTCGAAGAAACCTTTAAAAAGGCACATAAAGGACAAATGAGGGACCTGGCCCTCAAACGGATTCTGAAGAATTAGAAACTGGACGACCAAGGGAATGAGCCATCTACCAGCTAGCTCAAAGATCCATCTGCTCTTCACACCCTGGCAGTATGATGGTCAGGTGGCACTGCTGAAATGGAGATTGCCTGAATATATTGTGGATAATTCATAGGCAGTTAAGGTTCTGGGAGGCCAAGCTAGCCCTAGAACAAATGGAGGCTGGACTGTCTCTGGAGGCAAAAGTGTAGAAACCAAGGCTGTCCTCAACAGCCATGCTTGGCTCCTGCAAAACAAAGCCCATGGCTTCTTTTAGGGAGTCAACCCATCTTACACTTGTTCTTCTCCTGCTGGCTTCAAACATTCCCAGTGTGATTGTTCCATTATTATTATTATTATTATTATTATTATTATTATTATTATTATTATTATTATTATTATTATTATTATTATTATTATTATTATTATTATTATTATTATTATTAATGTGGAGTAGCAGTAGTAGGAGTATTAGTAATTTTTATTAATGTTATTAGCCTTACTTATTTTTCTATTATATTAAACACACCTATCCATCTGGCACATCAGAAGAAAACAGGATTCCTCGGAAAAGACAAATCATGCTGTGAAAGGTTGAATGTGGCAGGAAAAGAGGAAGACCAAATATGAGTCTGCATGACTCCCTGAAGGAAGCCATAGGCTTGAGAGGGCAAGAGTTGATCTGGTCTACTGAGTATTGCCTTAGATTCAACCTTTTTGTCTCCAGAGATAGTTCAGGTTCGATCTAATCTTCCTCCTTAGCATGGTCCCACTCAACGCTCCTTCAGTCAGGCATCCTCAGCAACAGGACACCTCAAAGGCTTGTTTCTTGTATCCATTCTACTCCACCAGAGTTGTCTTCCCGGGCTCCAAGTTCAGTGCTATAAACAGAGAGGAACAGAATTAGCTTCAAAGGTCCACACACCCACACCCACACCCACAACCCAGATTGTTCTCTTCTGTTCCAGCATGGTACTTTGATCCAAAAGCAGAGATCTTGCCACAGGATCTGAGACTCTCAACCTCCAAGGCACCATCTTCTGGCAGAACAAAGAGGCAGAACTATGGCAAGAGAAAGAGATACATTGGAAGATAAAATAAGATTTTTCAACATCCTAGTTCAACTCTTGCTAACTCACAAGCCTAACAACTCTTTCTGGGAGACTGTTCACAGCTCAGCTGAGGGAATAGGCTCTTAACTAGGACCAAAGTGGCACGTGGACACCTCTGGAAACTCAACTGTGGCAGAAACCAATCTGTGCCACAGGAGCAAATTGTCTCAGAGGAGAAGGCATCAAAATGAGTCTCACCCTGGACTTTTAAAATGGGCATTCTGCAAGAGAAGATGCGCCCCTGCAGTGACTGTGAGGTTTTCAAGGTGATTGCATGCAGTGCTCTAAAAGAGAAAGGAAAGGAGTGACCCTAGAAGATGCAGAATAGAAGGGTGGGAGCCCATCTTCCCTTCCAACAGCCCTTGCTTCGGTTTGGCTGCCGAAAAGGACTTACTGCTTCACGAAAGAGAGTTTTGGCACAGGAAAGCATCCAGAGATGTCCAGGTACACCCTCCTGCCCCTACCCAGAGATCACCACCTTCCTTGGGGAAGCCTCAGGGGTTACATATCTAGGAAAATTCCTCCCACTAGGCACAAACATCCTAGAACAGAAAACCACATCAGACTATGCTATTGATAGGCTGAACCTGAACTGTGAAAAGCACACAGAGGCCTAAAAACACCTCTTAACAGGAGATTAGTTCATTTATTCTCCCCATGAGAACAAAAAGCCTACATGACAGATACTTATCATTCATAAGGAGCCTTCCAGAAAGCCCATCAGAGGATCCAGAAGCCACATAACTTGCTGTGCGCTGGCAGTGTTGACAAGACAACCTAAAGGAGAGACATGGACAACCCAATCCTGCAGTATAAGGTGGGTAGCCTAAATATCAAGAAGGCAACTAAGTGCATTTCAGGGGACTACATTCTTTCTCTCCCATTTTCAAAGAAATTAAGAAGATGCTAAGACAGTTCTCCTTGAAACCCCAACATTCATTCTAACTAACATGTCTCCTCAGAACTACAGCAAGTTACGTCACATGCAGTGCTTCAAACTTTAAGCTTTTTACAGTAAGCCCCATTCCTTATGCCATGCTTTTACCTCTAAAAATAGGTACCCCAAAATCAAACGTACTCACCTCAAGGGAGAAGCCAAATGCAAAAACTGCAGAGCACCAGCTCCAGAAGTTGAGGGTTGCAGGGGAAAAAAAGGGACTCAACACTCACGAGAACCCTGCAAAACAAAACATTCAATCCATTAAAGACAAAAAATAACAATAAAAACACATCCATTGGAGGAACATTCCTCTACACGCAATGCTACCTGGGTATCCAAAAACAGACTGAGTTCTAATGATTGCAAACTAAGTTCTTGCATTCAGATACTTACAGCCTGGAACGGAGGAGCTGCCCCCAACAGCCAGTCTGATAAGTTTACCCTTTGTGCAGAACAAAAAACAGACATACCTTGTTCCTCTGACTTGATGCACTGGCTCTTCTTCATCAGGAGGCTAAGAGAGAAGAGAAGAAGAAAAATGGAAAGTGACAACAGAAGAACACCCAACTAAACCAATCCTCTCCTTTGATCCTTGGATGGTGCCTCCCCACAACTCTGCCCAGGAGGCCCATCCCGGAGGGAAGGGAGGCAAAGAAAGAGGAAAACTCACTCAATTCCACCGGAGGAGAAGCTTCCAGGTGGAACCACATCCTTGAATTCCATTTGCAACAGTAAAAGACAGAGGAAAACCTCCAGCTAGAACTCTATAGTAGAAGTGGTTGAGGATTACCAAGAACCCCAAACAAGGCACATAAAAAGAGAAAGAGACAGGGATCTGGCTCATTTCTGCCCCTGTGAAGTCTCATCACAGACTAAGCAAGGGGGAGGTTGGTGGGAAAATACCTTTCTTCCGTTTGGCAGTGAACCTGCAAAGAAAGGGAGAGACCATGTTTCATATATACTTCTGAGCTAATGAACAACTATCCCCATCCTCCCTGGTGCCCCATTGCCTGTACTCACCTTTAACTCTTGCATGTGATGCCCCCAAATTGCTTCTGAAGAACTGCAACCTTGGCAACTGAGGGGATGGGCCACCCAGCAGCCCCATTAGGAACTATCGGCTATCCTTACCCTGGATGTTTGCTGGCCAGTCAGCTCTGCTGAAATGGAAGTTGGCTGAAAGCCCCACTGGCTGTTTGGTGGGCAACTGGGGCTGAGAAGTTGGCCCTAGATTGAATCAAGCTGGAACGGTTTCTGGAGGCAATCATTTCGAGCCCAAGGTTGTCCTCAACAGCACGGATTGTCTGCCTGTGCCTTCTTTTAGCAAGTCAATCCATTTCATATTTAGCCTTCTCCTGTTGCCTTCAAACTTTCCCAGCATCATGTCTTGTCCAGATAATTCTGTCTTAGCATGATGTGCCCAAAGCATTATTATTATTATTATTATTATTATTATTATTATTATTATTATTATTATTATTATTATTATTATTATTATTATTATTATTATTATTATTATTATTATTATTCTAGTACTTGCTATTAATACTGTTATGATTATTTAGCTTGTTATTGGATTTAACACATCCATCCATCCTTGGAGCATATCATACACAGAGCAGATTTACTGGGAAAGACAATTACACTGTGAAAGATTGAAGGCTGCTGGAAAAGGGCGAGACCAAACACAAGATGGATCGATTCCCTGAAGGAAGCCCCAGGCTTGGCTTGGCAAAAGCTGAGCGGGCCTGTCGAGGACAACCTGAGCTTCAATAATTCTGCCTCCAGAAACTATTGAGGCTTGATTTGATTGAAGGCCAACTTGCTTGTCTTCTTCTTGACATTGTCCTGTCCAGAGCTCCAGCGGTCAGCCACCTGCAGCCACGGTCAGAACTCAACTGCTTTATTTTAATTTCTGATTCACTCCTTTACGGATTTCTTCCCACCTTATGAGTCGAAGGCTGTAAAACAGAGAGAAAAATCATGAGCTTCAAAGAACATGGATCTTCTATCCTTCCCCACCAGCATGCTCACCTGCTCCTGCAAGGCACTTTTGATCTAAGCTTCAGTATCCATGAGACTCTTCCTCTAGTGATTGCAGACTAAGAGTTCTTGCATTCAGATACTTACAGCCTGGAATGGCGGAGCTGCCCCCTAGCAGCCAGGCTGATGAGTTGGCTCTTTGTTCAGAACTTAAAACAAACATACCTTGTTCCTCTGACTTCGTGCACTGGCTCTCCAACATCAGAAGGCTAACAGAGAAGAGGAGAAGACGACAAATTGAACGTGGCAGCACAAGAACGGCCAACTAAACTGAACCACTTTTATCCTAGGATGGGGGCTCCTGCAACTCTGCCCAGGAGGCCCCTCAAGGAGGAAAGGGAGGCAAATAAAGAAGAAAACGCACCCAATTCCACTGGAGGAGAAGCTTCCATGCAGAACCACTTCTTTGAATTCCATGTGCAACAGCAAAACAGAGCGTGCTGAGGACAACCTCAGCTTCAATGTTCAGAGCTCCGGCAGCCAGCCATCTTCAGCCATGGTCAGAATTCAACCACTTTATTCTAATTTCTGTTTCGCTCCTTTGCTGATGTCTTCCCAGTTTACGAGTCCAAGGCTGTAAACAGAGAGGAAGATTATGAGCTTCAAGGAACCTGGATATTCCACCCTTCCCCACCAGCATACTCACCTGCTCCAGCAAGGCACTTTTGGTTTAAGCCTCAGTATCCGTGAGACTCTTCCTCCAAGGCATCATTTTCCTGGCAGAACTATGATACGGGAAAGAGAACCAACAGAGATTAAGAGAAGACTCCCAAAATCATAATTCACATCCCACCAACTCTTAAGTCTTATGCCTCTTTATGGTCCAACTTTAACCACTAAGCTGACAGACAAGCCTCTGTCCTATGGGCCTACGTTCGCCTATAGACCCCTCTCAAAAACTCACCTCTGACCAAGACCCATCACCTACAGCACTTCTCCCACATCAGAAGGCTAGCATAGAAGCAGCCTACTAAACATAAGAACAGCCTACTAAACTGAACTTTTACTTTGATATATAGGGCCTCTTGCAACTCTGCCCCAAGCCCCATCCTTCAGGGAATGGAGTTAAATAAAGGGGCAAAAACTCACCAATTTCAATGCGGAAGAATCCCTCACGTAGATCCATGTCCTTGAATTCCATTCACGAGACCGAACCACAGAGAAAATCCTGCAGGTGCAGCTTTGTAGTAAGACTGGGTGAGTCTTCGAAGAAACCTTTAAAAAGGCACCTAAAGGACAAATGAGGGATCTTGCCCTCAAACGGATTCTGAAGAATTAGAAACTGGACGACCAAGGGAATGAGCCATCTACCAGCTAGCTCAAAGATCCATCTGTTCTTCTTACCCTGGCGGTATGATGGTCAGGTGGCACTGCTGAAATGGAGATTGCCTGAATATATTGTGGATAATTCATAGGCAGTTAAGGTTCTGGCAGGCCAAGCTAGCCCTAGAACAAATGGAGGCTGGACTGTCTCTGGAGGCAAAAGTGTAGAAACCAAGGCTGTCCTCAACAGCCATGCTTGGCTCCTGCAAAACAAAGCCCATGGCTTCTTTTAGGGAGTCAACCCATCTTACACTTGTTCTTCTCCTGCTGGCTTCAAACATTCCCAGTGTGATTGTTCCATTATTATTATTATTATTATTATTATTATTATTATTATTATTATTATTATTATTATTATTATTATTATTATTAATGTGGAGTAGCAGTAGTAGGAGTATTAGTAATTTTTATTAATGTTATTAGCCTTACTTATTTTTCTATTATATTAAACACACCTATCCATCTGGCACATCAGAAGAAAACAGGATTCCTCGGAAAAGACAAATCATGCTGTGAAAGGTTGAATGTGGCAGGAAAAGAGGAAGACCAAATATGAGTCTGCATGACTCCCTGAAGGAAGCCATAGGCTTGAGAGGGCAAGAGTTGATCTGGTCTACTGAGTATTGCCTTAGATTCAACCTTTTTGTCTCCAGAGATAGTTCAGGTTCGATCTAATCTTCCTCCTTAGCATGGTCCCACTCAACGCTCCTTCAGTCAGGCATCCTCAGCAACAGGACACCTCAAAGGCTTGTTTCTTGTATCCATTCTACTCCACCAGAGTTGTCTTCCCGGGCTCCAAGTTCAGTGCTATAAACAGAGAGGAACAGAATTAGCTTCAAAGGTCCACACACCCACACCCACCCCACAACCCAGATTGTTCTCTTCTGTTCCAGCATGGTACTTTGATCCAAAAGCAGAGATCTTGCCACAGGATCTGAGACTCTCAACCTCCAAGGCACCATCTTCTGGCAGAACAAAGAGGCAGAACTATGGCAAGAGAAAGAGATACATTGGAAGATAAAATAAGATTTTTCAACATCCTAGTTCAACTCTTGCTAACTCACAAGCCTAACAACTCTTTCTGGGAGACTGTTCACAGCTCAGCTGAGGGAATAGGCTCTTAACTAGGACCAAAGTGGCACGTGGACACCTCTGGAAACTCAACTGTGGCAGAAACCAATCTGTGCCACAGGAGCAAATTGGTCTCAGAGGAGAAGGCATCAAAATGAGTCTCACCCTGGACTTTTAAAATGGGCATTCTGCAAGAGAAGATGCGCCCCTGCAGTGACTGTGAGGTTTTCAAGGTGATTGCATGCAGTGCTCTAAAAGAAAAGGAAAGGAGTGACCCTAGAAGACAGAATAGAAGGGTGGGAGCCCATCTTCCCTTCCAACAGCCCTTGCTTCGGTTTGGCTGCCGAAAAGGACTTACTGCTTCACGAAAGAGAGTTTTGGCACAGGAAAGCATCCAGAGATGTCCAGGTACACCCTCCTGCCCCTACCCAGAGATCACCACCTTCCTTGGGGAAGCCTCAGGGGTTACATATCTAGGAAAATTCCTCCCACTAGGCACAAACATCCTAGAACAGAAAACCACATCAGACTATGCTATTGATAGGCTGAACCTGAACTGTGAAAAGCACACAGAGGCCTAAAAACACCTCTTAACAGGAGATTAGCTCATTTATTCTCCCCATGAGAACAAAAAGCCTACATGACAGATACTTATCATAAGGAGCCTTCCAGAAAGCCCATCAGAGGATCCAGAAGCCACATAACTTGCTGTGTGCTGGCAGTGTTGACAAGACAACCTAAAGGAGAGAGAAAAAGTTGCATGTATTAGAAAGAGCTGCACACTCTCATTGATTGCATACTATGACTGTGAGCTGCTCCTCTCCTCTACTGCCTTTTAAAACCAGAAGCACTGATCACATGACCTGAGCACAAGTTTGATTAATTACCAATCAGCTTGGAAACCCTGCCTACAAAGTTCAGGTTCTGCTTCTTAAAGCAACACCCAAAAAACATGCTTTTTGTCTACCCTCACAGTGTTTGAGACTAGTGTTCTCCTGGTTGCATTCCCTTTAAGTAGTGAATTGAAGGATGGAATCACCTGACAAGAGACAGGTGCAGAGGATAGGGTGTGTCCACCCAAAGGGCATATAAGATCCTGTCAGTTGTGGCTGGACTTTCTTTTCAACCAGACGCCAAAAGAAAGAGCATCTTATATTTTCTCCTCTTTTCCAGGGCTACTTTTATTTTCTTAAGGCTTTTCTTTTCTCAGGCATTTTTCCCAGATACCTCATTTGTCCTTTATGTGCCTTTTTTAAGGTTTCTTCAAAGACTCACCCAGTCTTTCTACAAAGCTACACCTGCAGGATATTCTCTGTGGTTCGGTCTCATGAATGGAATTCAAGGACATGGATCTACGTGAGGGCTTCTTCTGCATTGGAATTGGTGAGTTTTTGCCCCTTTATTTAACTCCATTCCCTGAAGGATGAGGCTTGGGGCAGAGTTGCAAGAGGCCCTATATATCAAAGTAAAAGTTCAGTTTAGTAGGCTGTTCTTATGTTTAGTAGGCTGTTTCTATGCTAGCCTTCTGATGTGGGAGAAGTGCTGTAGGTGATGGGTCTGGGTCACAGGTGAGTTTTTGAGAGGGGTCTACAGGCAAGCTTAGGCCCATAGGACAGAGGCTTGCCCGTCAGCTGAGTGGTTAAAGTTGGACCATAAAGAGGCATAAGACTTAGGCGTTGGTGGAATGTGAATTATGATTTTGGGAGTCTTCTCTTAATCTCTGTTGATTCTCTTTCCCGTATCATAGTTCTGCCAGGAAAATGATGCCTTGGAGGAAGAGTCTCATGGATACTGGGGCTTAAACCAAAAGTGCCTTGCTGGACAGGTGAGTATGCTGGTGGGGAAGGGTGGAATATCCAGGTTCCTTGAAGCTCATAATCTTCCTCTCTGTTTACAGCCTTGGACTCGTAAACTGGGAAGACATCAGCAAAGGAGCGAAACAGAAATTAGAATAAAGTGGTTGAATTCTGACCATGGCTGAAGATGGCTGGCTGCCAGAGCTCTGAACATTGAAGCTGAGGTTGTCCTCAGCACGCTCTGTTTTGCTGTTGCACATGGAATTCAAAGAAGTGGTTCTGCATGGAAGCTTCTCCTCCAGTGGAATTGGGTGTGTTTTCTTCTTTATTTGCCTCCCTTTCCTCCTTGAGGGGCCTCCTGGTCAGAGTTGCAGGAGCCCCCATCCTAGGATAAAAGTGGTTCAGTTTAGTTGGCCGTTCTTGTGCTGCCACGTTCAATTTGTCGTCTTCCCCTCTTCTCTGTTAGCCTTCTGATGTTGGAGAGCCAGTGCACGAAGTCAGAGGAACAAGGTATGTTTGTTTTAAGTTCTGAACAAAGAGCCAACTCATCAGCCTGGCTGCTAGGGGGCAGCTCCGCCATTCCAGGCTGTAAGTATCTGAATGCAAGAACTCTTAGTCTGCAATCACTAGAGGAAGAGTCTCATGGATACTGAAGCTTAGATCAAAAGTGCCTTGCAGGAGCAGGTGAGCATGCTGGTGGGGAAGGATAGAAGATCCATGTTCTTTGAAGCTCATGATTTTTCTCTCTGTTTTACAGCCTTCGACTCATAAGGTGGATAGAAATCCATAAAGGAGTGAAACAGAAATTAAAATAAAGCAGTTGAGTTCTGAAGGTGGCTGCAGGTGGCTGACCGCTGGAGCTCTGGACAGGACAATGTGAAGAAGAAGACAAGCAAGTTGGCCTTCAATCAAATCAAGCCTCAATAGTCTCTGGAGGCAGAATTATTGAAGCTCAGGTTGTCCTCGACAGGCCCGCTCAGCTTTTGCCAAGCCAATCCTGGGGCTTCCTTCAGGGAATCGATCCATCTTGTATTTGGTCTCGCCCTTTTCCAGCAGCCTTCATTCTTTCACAGTGTAATTGTCTTTCCCAGTAAATCTGCTCTGTGTATGATATGCTCCAAGGATGGATGGATGTGTTAAATCCAATAACAAGCTAAATAATCATAACAGTATTAATAGCAAGTACTAGAATAATAATAATAATAATAATAATAATAATAATAATAATAATAATAATAATAATAATAATAATAATAATAATAATAATAATAATAATAATAATAATAATAAATAACAATGCTTTGGGCATGTCATGCTAAGACAGAATTATCTGGACAAGACATGATGCTGGGAAAGTTTGAAGGCAACAGGAGAAGGCTAAATATGAAATGGATTGACTTGCTAAAAGAAGGCACAGGCAGACAATCCGTGCTGTTGAGGACAACCTTGGGCTCGAAATGATTGCCTCCAGAAACCGTTCCAGCTTGATTCAATCTAGGGCCAACTTCTCAGCCCCAGTTGCCCACCAAACAGCCAGTGGGGCTTTCAGCCAACTTCCATTTCAGCAGAGCTGACTGGCCAGCAAACATCCAGGGTAAGGATAGCCAATAGTTCCTAAGGGGGCTGCTGGGTGGCCCATCCCCTCAGTTGGCAAGGTTGCAGTTCTTCAGAAGCAATTTGGGGGCATCACATGCAAGAGTTAAAGGTGAGTACAGGCAATGGGGCACCAGGGAGGATGGGGATAGTTGTTCATTAGCTCAGAAGTATATCTGAAACATGGTCTCTCCCTTTCTTTGCAGGTTCAATGCCAAACGGAAGAAAGGTATTTTCCCACCAACCTCCCCCTTGCTTAGTCTGTGATGAGACTTCACAGGGGCAGAAATGAGCCAGATCCCTGTCTCTTTCTCTTTTTATGTGCCTTGTTTGGGGTTCTTGGTAATCCTCAACCACTTCTACTATAGAGTTCTGGCTGGAGGTTTTCCTCTGTCTTTTACTGTTGCACATGGAATTCAAGGATGTGGTTCCGCCTGGAAGCTTCTCCTCTGGTGGAATTGGGTGAGTTTTCCTCTTTCTTTGCCTCCCTTCCCTCCGGGATGGGCCTCCTGGGCAGAGTTGTGGGGAGGCACCACCCAAGGATCAAAGGAGAGGATTGGTTTAGTTGGGTGTTCTTCTGTTGTCACTTTCCATTTTTCCTCTTCTCTTCTCTGTTAGCCTCCTGATGAAGAAGAGCCAGTGCACCAAGTCAGAGGAACAAGGTATGTCTGTTTTTTGTTCTGCACAAAGGGTAAACTTATCAGACTGGCTGTTGGGGGCAGCTCCTCCGTTCCAGGCTGTAAGTATCTGAATGCAAGAACTTAGTTTGCAATCATTAGAACTCAGTCTGTTTTTGGATACCCAGGTAGCATTGCGTGTAGAGGAATGTCCCTCCAATGGATGTGTTTTTATTGTTATTTTTTTGTCTTTAATGGGTTGAATGTTTTGTTTTGCAGGGTTCTCGTGAGTGTTGAGTCCCTTTTTTCCCCCTGCAACCCTCAACTTCTGGAGCTGGTGCTCTGCAGTTTTTTTCATTTGGCTTCTCCCTTGAGGTGAGTACCTTTGATTTGGGGGTACCTATTTTTAGAGGTAAAAGCATGGCATAAGGAATGGGGCTTACTGTAAAAAGCTTAAAGTTTGAAGCACTGCATGTGACATAACTTGCTGTAGTTCTGAGGAGACATGTTAGTTAGAATGAATGTTGGGGTTTCAAGGAGAACTGTCTTAGCATCTTCTTAATTTCTTTGAAAATGGGAGAGAAAGAATGTAGTCCCCTGAAATGCACTTAGTTGCCTCCTTGATATTTAGGCTACCCACCTTATACTGCAGGATTGGGTTGTCCATGTCTCTCCTTTAGGTTGTCTTGTCAACACTGCCAGCACACAGCAAGTTATGTGGCTTCTGGATCCTCTGATGGGCTTTCTGGAAGGCTCCTTATGATAAGTATCTGTCATGTAGGCTTTTGTTCTCATGGGGAGAATAAATGAGCTAATCTCCTGTTAAGAGGTGTTTTTAGGCCTCTGTGTGCTTTTCACAGTTCAGGTTCAGCCTATCAATAGCATAGTCTGATGTGGTTTTCTGTTCTAGGATGTTTGTGCCTAGTGGGAGGAATTTTCCTAGATATGTAACCCCTGAGGCTTCCCCAAGGAAGGTGGTGATCTCTGGGTAGGGGCAGGAGGGTGTACCTGGACATCTCTGGATGCTTTCCTGTGCCAAAACTCTCTTTCGTGAAGCAGTAAGTCCTTTTCGGCAGCCAAACCGAAGCAAGGGCTGTTGGAAGGGAAGATGGGCTCCCACCCTTCTATTCTGCATCTTCTAGGGTCACTCCTTTCCTTTCTCTTTTAGAGCACTGCATGCAATCACCTTGAAAACCTCACAGTCACTGCAGGGGCGCATCTTCTCTTGCAGAATGCCCATTTTAAAAGTCCAGGGTGAGACTCATTTTGATGCCTTCTCCTCCCTGAGACCAATTTGCTCCTGTGGCACAGATTGGTTTCTGCCACAGTTGAGTTTCCAGAGGTGTCCACGTGCCACTTTGGTCCTAGTTAAGAGCCTATTCCCTCAGCTGAGCTGTGAACAGTCTCCCAGAAAGAGTTGTTAGGCTTGTGAGTTAGCAAGAGTTGAACTAGGATGTTGAAAAATCTTATTTTATCTTCCAATGTCTCTCTTTCTCTTGCCATAGTTCTGCCAGAAGATGGTGCCTTGGAGGTTGAGAGTCTCAGATCCTGTGGCAAGATCTCTGCTTTTGGATCAAAGTACCATGCTGGAACAGAAGAGAACAATCTGGGGTGTGGGTGTGGGTGTGTGCACCTTTGAAGCTAATTCTGTTCCTCTCTGTTTATAGCACTGAACTTGGAGCCCGGGAAGACAACTCTGGTGGAGTAGAATGGATACAAGAAACAAGCCTTTGAGGTGTCCTGTTGCTGAGGATGCCTGACTGAAGGAGCGTTGAGTGGGACCATGCTAAGGAGGAAGATTAGATCGAACCTGAACTATCTCTGGAGACAAAAAGGTTGAATCTAAGGCAATACTCAGTAGACCAGATCAACTCTTGCACTCTCAAGCCTATGGCTTCCTTCAGGGAGTCATGCAGACTCGTATTTGGTCTTCCTCTTTTCCTGACACATTCAACCTTTCACAGCATGATTTGTCTTTTCCGAGGAATCCTGTTTTCTTCTGATGTGCCAGATGGATAGGTGTGTTTAATATAATAGAAAAATAAGTAAGGCTAATAACATTAATAAAAATTACTAATACTCCTACTACTGCTACTCCACATTAATAATAATAATAATAATAATAATAATAATAATAATAATAATAATAATAATAATAATAATAATAATAATAATAATAATAATAATAATAATAATAATAATAATAATAATAAATAACAATGCTTTGGGCATGTCATGCTAAGACAGAATTATCTGGACAAGACATGATGCTGGGAAAGTTTGAAGGCAACAGGAGAAGGCTAAATATGAAATGGATTGACTTGCTAAAAGAAGGCACAGGCAGACAATCCGTGCTGTTGAGGACAACCTTGGGCTCGAAATGATTGCCTCCAGAAACCGTTCCAGCTTTATTCAATCTAGGGCCAACTTCTCAGCCCCAGTTGCCCACCAAACAGCCAGTGGGGCTTTCAGCCAACTTCCATTTCAGCAGAGCTGACTGGCCAGCAAACATCCAGGGTAAGGATAGCCGATAGTTCCTAAGGGGGCTGCTGGGTGGCCCATCCCCTCAGTTGCCAAGGTTGCAGTTCTTCAGAAGCAATTTGGGGGCATCACATGCAAGAGTTAAAGGTGAGTACAGGCAATGGGGCACCAGGGAGGATGGGGATAGTTGTTCATTAGCTCAGAAGTATATCTGAAACATGGTCTCTCCCTTTCTTTGCAGGTTCACTGCCAAACGGAAGAAAGGTATTTTCCCACCAACCTCCCCCTTGCTTAGTCTGTGATGAGACTTCACAGGGGCAGAAATGAGCCAGATCCCTGTCTCTTTCTCTTTTTATGTGCCTTGTTTGGGGTTCTTGGTAATCCTCAACCACTTCTACTATAGAGTTCTAGCTGGAGGTTTTCCTCTGTCTTTTACTGTTGCACATGGAATTCAAGGATGTGGTTCCGCCTGGAAGCTTCTCCTCCGGTGGAATTGGGTGAGTTTTCCTCTTTCTTTGCCTCCCTTTCCTCCGGGATGGGCCTCCTGGGCAGAGTTGTGGGGAGGCACCACCCAAGGATCAAAGGAGAGGATTGGTTTAGTTGGGTGTTCTTCTGTTGTCACTTTCCATTTTTCCTCTTCTCTTCTCTGTTAGCCTCCTGATGAAGAAGAGCCAGTGCACCAAGTCAGAGGAACAAGGTATGTCTGTTTTTTGTTCTGCACAAAGGGTAAACTTATCAGACTGGCTGTTGGGGGCAGCTCCTCCTTTCCAGGCTGTAAGTATCTGAATGCAAGAACTTAGTTTGCAATCATTAGAACTCAGTCTGTTTTTGGATACCCAGGTAGCATTGCATGTAGAGGAATGTCCCTCCAATGGATGTGTTTTTATTGTTATTTTTTGTCTTTAATGGTTTGAATGTTTTGTTTTGCAGGGTTCTCGTGAGTGTTGAGTCCCTTTTTTTCCCCTGCAACCCTCAACTTCTGGAGCTGGTGCTCTGCAGTTTTTTTCATTTGGCTTCTCCCTTGAGGTGAGTACCTTTGATTTGGGGGTACCTATTTTTAGAGGTAAAAGCATGGCATAAGGAATGGGGCTTACTGTAAAAAGCTTAAAGTTTGAAGCACTGCATGTGACGTAACTTGCTGTAGTTCTGAGGAGACATGTTAGTTAGAATGAATGTTGGGGTTTCAAGGAGAACTGTCTTAGCATCTTCTTAATTTCTTTGAAAATGGGAGAGAAAGAATGTAGTCCCCTGAAATGCACTTAGTTGCCTCCTTGATATTTAGGCTACCCATCTTATACTGCAGGATTGGGTTGTCCATGTCTCTCCTTTAGGTTGTCTTGTCAACACTGCCAGCACACAGCAAGTTATGTGGCTTCTGGATCCTCTGATGGGCTTTCTGGAAGGCTCCTTATGATAAGTATCTGTCATGTAGGCTTTTTGTTCTCATGGGGAGAATAAATGAGCTAATCTCCTGTTAAGAGGTGTTTTTAGGCCTCTGTGTGCTTTTCACAGTTCAGGTTCAGCCTATCAATAGCATAGTCTGATGTGGTTTTCTGTTCTAGGATGTTTGTGCCTAGTGGGAGGAATTTTCCTAGATATGTAACCCCTGAGGCTTCCCCAAGGAAGGTGGTGATCTCTGGGTAGGGGCAGGAGGGTGTACCTGGACATCTCTGGATGCTTTCCTGTGCCAAAACTCTCTTTCGTGAAGCAGTAAGTCCTTTTCGGCAGCCAAACCAAAGCAAGGGCTGTTGGAAGGGAAGATGGGCTCCCACCCTTCTATTCTGCATCTTCTAGGGTCACTCCTTTCCTTTCTCTTTTAGAGCACTGCATGCAATCACCTTGAAAACCTCACAGTCACTGCAGGGGCGCATCTTCTCTTGCAGAATGCCCATTTTAAAAGTCCAGGGTGAGACTCATTTTGATGCCTTCTCCTCTGAGACCAATTTGCTCCTGTGGCACAGATTGGTTTCTGCCACAGTTGAGTTTCCAGAGGTGTCCACGTGCCACTTTGGTCCTAGTTAAGAGCCTATTCCCTCAGCTGAGCTGTGAACAGTCTCCCAGAAAGAGTTGTTAGGCTTGTGAGTTAGCAAGAGTTGAACTAGGATGTTGAAAAATCTTATTTTATCTTCCAATGTCTCTCTTTCTCTTGCCATAGTTCTGCCAGAAGATGGTGCCTTGGAGGTTGAGAGTCTCAGATCCTGTGGCAAGATCTCTGCTTTTGGATCAAAGTACCATGCTGGAACAGAAGAGAACAATCTGGGGTGTGGGTGTGGGTGTGTGCACCTTTGAAGCTAATTCTGTTCCTCTCTGTTTATAGCACTGAACTTGGAGCCCGGGAAGACAACTCTGGTGGAGTAGAATGGATACAAGAAACAAGCCTTTGAGGTGTCCTGTTGCTGAGGATGCCTGACTGAAGGAGCGTTGAGTGGGACCATGCTAAGGAGGAAGATTAGATCGAACCTGAACTATCTCTGGAGACAAAGAGGTTGAATCTAAGGCAATACTCAGTAGACCAGATCAACTCTTGCCCTCTCAAGCCTATGGCTTCCTTCAGGGAGTCATGCAGACTCATATTTGGTCTTCCTCTTTTCCTGCCACATTCAACCTTTCACAGCATGATTTGTCTTTTCCGAGGAATCCTGTTTTCTTCTGATGTGCCAGATGGATAGGTGTGTTTAATATAATAGAAAAATAAGTAAGGCTAATAACATTAATAAAAATTACTAATACTCCTACTACTGCTACTCCACATTAATAATAATAATAATAATAATAATAATAATAATAATAATAATAATAATAATAATAATAATAATAATAATAATAATAATAATAATAATAATAATAATAATAATAATAATAAATAACAATGCTTTGGGCATGTCATGCTAAGACAGAATTATCTGGACAAGACATGATGCTGGGAAAGTTTGAAGGCAACAGGAGAAGGCTAAATATGAAATGGATTGACTTGCTAAAAGAAGGCACAGGCAGACAATCCGTGCTGTTGAGGACAACCTTGGGCTCGAAATGATTGCCTCCAGAAACCGTTCCAGCTTTATTCAATCTAGGGCCAACTTCTCAGCCCCAGTTGCCCACCAAACAGCCAGTGGGGCTTTCAGCCAACTTCCATTTCAGCAGAGCTGACTGGCCAGCAAACATCCAGGGTAAGGATAGCCGATAGTTCCTAAGGGGGCTGCTGGGTGGCCCATCCCCTCAGTTGCCAAGGTTGCAGTTCTTCAGAAGCAATTTGGGGGCATCACATGCAAGAGTTAAAGGTGAGTACAGGCAATGGGGCACCAGGAGGATGGGGATAGTTGTTCATTAGCTCAGAAGTATATCTGAAACATGGTCTCTCCCTTTCTTTGCAGGTTCACTGCCAAACGGAAGAAAGGTATTTTCCCACCAACCTCCCCTTGCTTAGTCTGTGATGAGACTTCACAGGGGCAGAAATGAGCCAGATCCCTGTCTCTTTCTCTTTTTATGTGCCTTGTTTGGGGTTCTTGGTAATCCTCAACCACTTCTACTATAGAGTTCTAGCTGGAGGTTTTCCTCTGTCTTTTACTGTTGCACATGGAATTCAAGGATGTGGTTCCGCCTGGAAGCTTCTCCTCCGGTGGAATTGGGTGAGTTTTCCTCTTTCTTTGCCTCCCTTTCCTCCGGGATGGGCCTCCTGGGCAGAGTTGTGGGGAGGCACCACCCAAGGATCAAAGGAGAGGATTGGTTTAGTTGGGTGTTCTTCTGTTGTCACTTTCCATTTTTCCTCTTCTCTTCTCTGTTAGCCTCCTGATGAAGAAGAGCCAGTGCACCAAGTCAGAGGAACAAGGTATGTCTGTTTTTGTTCTGCACAAAGGGTAAACTTATCAGACTGGCTGTTGGGGGCAGCTCCTCCTTTCCAGGCTGTAAGTATCTGAATGCAAGAACTTAGTTTGCAATCATTAGAACTCAGTCTGTTTTTGGATACCCAGGTAGCATTGCATGTAGAGGAATGTCCCTCCAATGGATGTGTTTTTATTGTTATTTTTTGTCTTTAATGGTTTGAATGTTTTGTTTTGCAGGGTTCTCGTGAGTGTTGAGTCCCTTTTTTCCCCCTGCAACCCTCAACTTCTGGAGCTGGTGCTCTGCAGTTTTTTTCATTTGGCTTCTCCCTTGAGGTGAGTACCTTTGATTTGGGGGTACCTATTTTTAGAGGTAAAAGCATGGCATAAGGAATGGGGCTTACTGTAAAAGCTTAAAGTTTGAAGCACTGCATGTGACGTAACTTGCTGTAGTTCTGAGGAGACATGTTAGTTAGAATGAATGTTGGGGTTTCAAGGAGAACTGTCTTAGCATCTTCTTAATTTCTTTGAAAATGGGAGAGAAAGAATGTAGTCCCCTGAAATGCACTTAGTTGCCTCCTTGATATTTAGGCTACCCATCTTATACTGCAGGATTGGGTTGTCCATGTCTCTCCTTTAGGTTGTCTTGTCAACACTGCCAGCACACAGCAAGTTATGTGGCTTCTGGATCCTCTGATGGGCTTTCTGGAAGGCTCCTTATGATAAGTATCTGTCATGTAGGCTTTTTGTTCTCATGGGGAGAATAAATGAGCTAATCTCCTGTTAAGAGGTGTTTTTAGGCCTCTGTGTGCTTTTCACAGTTCAGGTTCAGCCTATCAATAGCATAGTCTGATGTGGTTTTCTGTTCTAGGATGTTTGTGCCTAGTGGGAGGAATTTTCCTAGATATGTAACCCCTGAGGCTTCCCCAAGGAAGGTGGTGATCTCTGGGTAGGGGCAGGAGGGTGTACCTGGACATCTCTGGATGCTTTCCTGTGCCAAAACTCTCTTTCGTGAAGCAGTAAGTCCTTTTCGGCAGCCAAACCAAAGCAAGGGCTGTTGGAAGGGAAGATGGGCTCCCACCCTTCTATTCTGCATCTTCTAGGGTCACTCCTTTCCTTTCTCTTTTAGAGCACTGCATGCAATCACCTTGAAAACCTCACAGTCACTGCAGGGGCGCATCTTCTCTTGCAGAATGCCCATTTTAAAAGTCCAGGGTGAGACTCATTTTGATGCCTTCTCCTCTGAGACCAATTTGCTCCTGTGGCACAGATTGGTTTCTGCCACAGTTGAGTTTCCAGAGGTGTCCACGTGCCACTTTGGTCCTAGTTAAGAGCCTATTCCCTCAGCTGAGCTGTGAACAGTCTCCCAGAAAGAGTTGTTAGGCTTGTGAGTTAGCAAGAGTTGAACTAGGATGTTGAAAAATCTTATTTTATCTTCCAATGTCTCTCTTTCTCTTGCCATAGTTCTGCCAGAAGATGGTGCCTTGGAGGTTGAGAGTCTCAGATCCTGTGGCAAGATCTCTGCTTTTGGATCAAAGTACCATGCTGGAACAAAAGAGAACAATCTGGGGTGTGGGTGTGGGTGTGTGCACCTTTGAAGCTAATTCTGTTCCTCTCTGTTTATAGCACTGAACTTGGAGCCCGGGAAGACAACTCTGGTGGAGTAGAATGGATACAAGAAACAAGCCTTTGAGGTGTCCTGTTGCTGAGGATGCCTGACTGAAGGAGCGTTGAGTGGGACCATGCTAAGGAGGAAGATTAGATTGAACCTGAACTATCTCTGGAGACAAAGAGGTTGAATCTAAGGCAATACTCAGTAGACCAGATCAACTCTTGCCCACTCAAGCCTATGGCTTCCTTCAGGGAGTCATGCAGACTCATATTTGGTCTTTCTCTTTTCCTGCCACATTCAACCTTTCACAGCATGATTTGTCTTTTCCGAGGAATCCTGTTTTCTTCTGATGTGCCAGATGGATAGGTGTGTTTAATATAATAGAAAAATAAGTAAGGCTAATAACATTAATAAAAATTACTAATACTCCTACTACTGCTACTCCACATTAATAATAATAATAATAATAATAATAATAATAATAATAATAATAATAATAATAATAATAATAATAATAATAATAATAATAATAATAATAATAATAATAATAATAATAATAATAATAATGGAACACTCACACTGGGAATGTTTGAAGCCAGCAGGAGAAGAACAAGTGTAAGATGGGTTGACTCCCTAAAAGCAGCCATGGGCTTTGTTTTGCAGGAGCCAAGCATGGCTGTTGAGGACAGCCTTGGTTTCTACACTTTTGCCTCCAGAGACAGTCCAGCCTCCATTTGTTCTAGGGCTAGCTTGGCCTGCCAGAACCTTAACTGCCTATGAATTATCCACAATATATTCAGGCAATCCCCATTTCAGCAGTGCCACCTGACCATCATACCGCCAGGGTAAGAAGAACAGATGGATCTTTGAGCTAGCTGGTAGATGGCTCATTCCCTTGGTCGTCCAATTTCTAATTCTTCAGAATCCGTTTGAGGGCAAGATCCCTCATTTGTCCTTTAGGTGCCTTCTTAAAGGTTTCTTCGAAGACTCACCCAGTCTTACTACAAAGCTGCACCTGCAGGATTTTCTCTGTGGTTCGGTCTCGTGAATGGAATTCAAGGACATGGATCTACGTGAGGGCTTCTTCCGCATTGGAATTGGTGAGTTTTTGCCCCTTTATTTAACTCCATTCCCTGAAGGATGGAGCTTGGGGCAGAGTTGCAAGAGGCCCTATATATCAAAGTAAAAGTTCAGTTTAGTAGGCTGTTCTTAAAGTTGGACCATAAAGAGGCATAAGACTTAGGAGTTAGTGGAATGTGAATTATGATTTTGGGAGTCTTTTCTTAATCTCTGTTGGTTCTCTTTCCCGTATCATAGTTCTGCCAGGAAAATGATGCCTTGGAGGAAGAGTCTCACGGATACTGGGGCTTGAAACAAAAGTGCCTTGCTGGAGCAGGTGAGTATGCTGGTGGGGAAGGGTGGAATATCCAGGTTCCTTGAAGCTCATAATCTTCCTCTCTGTTTACAGCCTTGGACTCGTAAACTGGGAAGACATCAGCAAAGGAGCGAAACAGAAATTAGAATAAAGTGGTTGAATTCTGACCATGGCTGAAGATGGCTGGCTGCTGGAGCTCTGAACATTGAAGCTGAGGTTGTCCTCAGCACGCTCTGTTTTGCTGTTGCACATGGAATTCAAAGAAGTGGTTCTGCATGGAAGCTTCTCCTCCAGTGGAATTGGGTGCGTTTTCTTCTTTATTTGCCTCCCTTTCCTCCTTGAGGGGCCTCCTGGGCAGAGTTGCAGGAGCCCCCATCCTAGGATAAAAGTGGTTCAGTTTAGTTGGCCGTTCTTGTGCTGCCACGTTCAATTTGTTGTCTTCTCCTCTTCTCTGTTAGCCTTCTGATGTTGGAGAGCCAGTGCACGAAGTCAGAGGAACAAGGTATGTTTGTTTTAAGTTCTGAACAAAGAGCCAACTCATCAGCCTGGCTGCTAGGGGGCAGCTCCGCCATTCCAGGCTGTAAGTATCTGAATGCAAGAACTCTTAGTCTGCAATCACTAGAGCAGTGGTGGCGAACCTTCAGCACTCCAGATGTTTTGGACCACAACTCCCACAGTCCTTTGTCATTAGCAATATAGGCTTGGAATTCTGGGAGTTGTGGTCCAAAATATCTGAAGTGCTGAAGGTTCGCCACCACTGCACTAGAGGAAGAGTCTCATGGATACTGAAGCTTAGATCAAAAGTGCCTTGCAGGAGCAGGTGAGCATGCTGATGGGGAAGGATAGAAGATCCATGTTCTTTGAAGCTCATGATTTTTCTCTCTGTTTTACAGCCTTCGACTCATAAGGTGGGAAGAAATCCGTAAAGGAGTGAAACAGAAATTAAAATAAAGCAGTTGAGTTCTGACCGTGGCTGCAGGTGGCTGACCGCTGGAGCTCTGGACAGGACAATGTGAAGAAGAAGACAAGCAAGTTGGCCTTCAATCAAATCAAGCCTCAATAGTTTCTGGAGGCAGAATTATTGAAGCTCAGGTTGTCCTCGACAGGCCCGCTCAGCTCTTGCCAAGCCAAGCCTGCGGCTTCCTTCAGGGAATCGATCCATCTTGTATTTGGTCTCGCCCTTTTCCAGCAGCCTTCATTCTTTCACAGTGTAATTGTCTTTCCCAGTAAATCTGCTCTATGTATGATATGCTCCAAGGATGGATGGATGTGTTAAATCCAATAACAAGCTAAATAATCATAACAGTATTAATAGCAAGTACTAGAACAGTAATAATAATAATAATAATAATAATAATAATAATAATAATAATAATAATAATAATAATAATAATAATAATAATAATAATAATAATAATAATAATAATAATAATAAACGCTTTTGGGCACATCATGCTAAGACAGAATTATCTGGACAAGACATGATGCTGGGAAAGTTTGAAGGCAACAGGAGAAGGCTAAATATGAAATGGATTGACTTGCTAAAAGAAGGCACAGGCAGACAATCCGTACTGTTGAGGACAACCTTGGGCTCGAAATGATTGCCTCCAGAAACCGTTCCAGCTTTATTCAGTCTAGGGCCAACTTCTCAGCCCCAGTTGCCCACCAAACAGCCAGTGGGGCTTTCAGCCAACTTCCATTTCAGCAGAGCTGACTGGCCAGCAAACATCCAGGGTAAGGATAGCCGATAGTTCCTAAGGGGGCTGCTGGGTGGCCCATCCCCTCAGTTGCCAAGGTTGCAGTTCTTCAGAAGCAATTTGGGGGCATCACATGAAAGAGTTAAAGGTGAGTACAGGCAATGGGGCACAAGGGAGGATGGGGATAGTTGTTCATTAGATCAGAAGTATATCTGAAACATGGTCTCTCCCTTTCTTTGCAGGTTCACTGCCAAACGGAAGAAAGGTATTTTCCCACCAACCTCCCCCTTACTTAGTCTGTGATGAGACTTCACAGGGGCAGAAATGAGCCAGATCCCTGTCTCTTTCTCTTTTTATGTGCCTTGTTTGGGGTTCTTGGTCCTTCCGAGGTCGGTAAAATGAGTACCCAGCTTGCTGGGGGGGGGGCAATGTGTAGCCTGCACACTGTAATTAAAAAAAAAATTGTAAACCACCCAGAGACGACTTGTAGTGGTATGGGGCGGTATATAAGCAGAACACTTTGCTTTCTACTATAGAGTTCTAGCTGGAGGTTTTCCTCTGTTGTCTTTTACTGTTGCACATGGAATTCAAGGATGTGGTTCTGTCTGGAAGCTTCTCCTCTGGTGGAATTTGGTGAGTTTTCCTCTTTCTTTGCCTCCCTTCCCTCCGGGATGGGCCTCCTGGGCAGAGTTGTGGGGAGGCACCATCCAAGGATCAAAGGAGAGGATTGGTTTAGTTGGGTGTTCTTCTGTTGTCACTTTCCATTTTTCCTCTTCTCTTCTCTGTTAGCCTCCTGATGAAGAAGAGCCAGTGCACC
Organism: Phrynocephalus forsythii; assembly: GCA_029282475.1. Lineage (NCBI taxonomy): Eukaryota > Metazoa > Chordata > Lepidosauria > Squamata > Agamidae > Phrynocephalus > Phrynocephalus forsythii. The sequence continues at coordinate 170,287,481 of JAPFRF010000002.1, read as the reverse complement.
AAGTCAGAGGAACAAGGTATGTCTGTTTTTTGTTCTGCACAAAGGGTAACCTTATCAGACTGGCTGTTGGGTGCAGCTCCTCCGTTCCAGGCTGTAAGTATCTGAATGCAAGAACTTAGTTTGCAATCATTAGAACTCAGTCTGTTTTTGGATACCCAGGTAGCATTGCGTGTAGAGGAATGTCCCTCCAATGGATGTGTTTTTATTGTTATTTTTTGTCTTTAATGGATTGAATGTTTTGTTTTGCAGGGTTCTCGTGAGTGTTGAGTCCCTTTTTTTCCCCCTGCAACCCTCACTTCTGGAGCTGGTGCTCTGCAGTTTTTTTCATTTGGCTTCTCCCTTGAGGTGAGTACCTTTGATTTGGGGGTACCTATTTTTAGAGGTAAAAGCATGGCATAAGGAATGGGGCTTACTGTAAAAAGCTTCAAGTTTGAAGCACTGCATGTGACGTAACTTGCTGTAGTTCCGAGGAGACATATTAGTTAGAATGAATGTTGGGGTTTCAAGAACTGTCTTAGCATCTTCTTAATTTCTTTGAAAATGGGAGAGAAAGAATGTAGCCCCCTGAAATGCACTTAGTTGCCTTCTTGATATTTAGGCTACCCATCTTATACTGCAGGATTGGGTTGTCCATGTCAGGGCCAGCGCTGAGCTAGGAGAGGATGGGGGGGGGAAGGGATTTGTTAAACACCTACTCTAAACATCTCCAGTCAGCAAAGGGAAAAGAGGGGTGGGGCAGGCCCTCTCACTTCCATCCCCCTGTCAACCTTTAAAAATTATTCACCTTCCCAGGGAATGGAGGGAGGTGGGTTGCCAAAGAGAGAGAAAAATGCTTGGTCTCCAAGTAGCATCCCTCTGGCAGTCCCAGTGTAGTGCTTAGGCCGTTATTCAAATGTAAATGTGTTTCCCAAAAACACAGTAAAGTGGTAATGTAAACAGGTTTTACTGCTGATATCAGGTGTTGATGATCGCAGGACTCTGCAGTGGCAACAAAACAGGGATCTAAGTGTTAGCCTGTGTAACTCCCTGCCACAGGATGTGGTGATGGCATCTAGCCTGGCTGTGGTGCCACAGGATGCCACAAAAACATGGACCGAAGGCAGGGATCCACACTGATCAAATTACTATCTGAAATCAGCTTCATGGCTGATTAGGAGAAACACTGCCAGCTGGTTCTATAAGAACCTAAGCAGAGCACTGCTGGATCCACCCAAGGGCCCCTCTGTTCAACTGATACCTGAAGGACCGCCTCCTTCCATACGAACCTACCTGGCAATTAAGATCGAGCCAGGGGGCCCTCTTGAAAGAGCCATCCCTCACGAAGGTGAGAGGGATGGCTTGCAGACACAGGGCCTTCTCGGCAGCTGCCCCCAAGGTAGGGAATTCCCTCCCAAGTGAGATCCGTGTGGCACCAACACTGATGACATTTCGGCGCCAGGTAAAAACCTTCCTGTTCTAGAAGTTTTTTAATTGATACAATATAGACTGTGGGTCCTCTGATGGCAATTTTAGTGTAATGATTTTAGTGTAAGGTTTTTATTATTATTTTAATTATTTATTGATATTTGATGTTTTAATTGTTTTAATTCTTTGATTGTAAGCCGCCCAGAGACCTTTGGGTAGTGGGTGGCATATAAGTTGTAAAAATAAATAAATAAATAAATAAATAAATAAATAAATAAATAAATAAACTGGATTGTTGTCCCCTAATGACACCCCACCAGGTCTGGTATTTGGTGGTTCCCTCTTTTTAAAGCTGGTGAGAACATGTCTTCCCATCATGGCTTGTCACCTGCAGTGATGGACTTTTCCTCCAAAAATGTTACCAATCTCCTTTTAATGCCATCCAGACCAGACGCCATCACTGTATCCTGTAGCAGGGAGTTCCACATACTTAACAGCATGCTGTATAGATGAACAGAATTGTGGGAGTTGTGGTCTAAAACATCAGGAGGGCCAAACTTTGGATGCCCCATGTTCCCCATTCAAAGAGAAGGTTGAAGATGAACATTTCAGGGTAGGCCTGGCAGGCGCATGGATTTTGGAAATTTGGCTAGAGAGCTGAAACGGTTCACCGGCTTCCAGCAACCACTGTTTAGGCTCCAGAAATGTGACAAATCTCCTTGTCGTGGCATAAAGATCAGACACCATCACTATATCCTGTAGCAGGGAGTTCCACAGACTTAATAATATGCTGGATAGATAAATATAATTGTGGGAATTGTGGTCCAAAACATCAGGAGGCTGGCAGCTGTGGCCATATTGGGTACCGAAAGGCATCAATTGCACAGTGTACTAGGACACCGTGGGTCCACTGCTGGTGAACGCCTGGAGGTTTGAACCCAGCGGCCGCAAATGTTAGTTGCTCCCATGGTTTCACAAAAAGGATAGTGCCTTTGCACATGCCTGTGCTCCTCATATCCTGCTTCTGCCCTTGACTAGCTGGTTTTCCACCAGATGAGGGGCGGGCAGTGCCTGGTGAGGAACGGAGAGTGCCACGGTGCCCATTAACCCTTGCTGGCAAGCAGAACCTTTGTGCAGAGGAGGGAGGACTGAAGGTGCGAGCGTTCCCATTGCATTACAAGCCAGTTTGTCCATGCAACAACCCCCCTCTCCCGACTAAACAGCTTGTGTAAATTTCAGCCTGAAATTTCTCCTTGTCCTGGGAAGTAGCCTGCGAGGCAAGCATCGGCTTGGATTCTCATAATGTCTTTTTTTAAAAAATAAATATGCCTTTGATACTCTCAGTGTGATATGTTTTTTTCCTTTGTGGACAGCAGCGATCCCCACCTTTCATGGCCATTCAATGCAACCGATTGAAGTAGTACTACTACTTTCGATAAGAATGGAAGAAAGCTATAGGCAAAGAAGGGGTCGGTACCATGAATGCAGCATCCCAAAAAAACTGAAATGGATTTTTTGCAGGCAGAGAACGGGGCCCAACGGAAACATCATCATCGAAGGTAGGGAAAAGGATATTATCAATGACAAAGACACAAAATGCACTACATCGCCATCACATGGGTGCTTGCCGAGGAACAAGTTATCCTGGGTTTTTTTATTGGCCGTAGCAGAGCCACCTGGCGGCCAGGTACAGCCAGGAAACGTGACATCAAAGTTCTTGCAAATTTAGGAGTGAAAGGGGGGGAAGGGAAGCACAAGCGATGACTGGACCCGCACTTTCAATATTTCGGAAGCCTGCTGTCAAAAGCCCCCCAAAAAGGAATTGTATCATTGTAAAAAGAGAAAAACATCTCTCGTTTCGGGAGGACAGTAAACTCACGTCCTCTCCTTTCAAAACGAGAAGCAGAAGAAAAGATTCCCGGGGCCAGGGAGGGGAATCTCTCATCCCGCTTAAATCGCAGTTCAGGGGGCATGGTCGGGATGACCTCGAAACGTCATGGCAAGGGCGTGAGGTTACGTTTCTTCATACTGGTCCGCAGCAGGACCGCGAAGAGGGACGAAAGGTAGGTGAAGTTACAGCCTAAGTGAGGTTGTAATGAGCGATGGAGACCTCAGCCAACAGAAGGAGCCTCTGTTTTGTTCCCTTGAGATGTAACCCAGCTGCATTTGTGCAGACTACTAATAGGCAGCCAGAGGAAATAATGTTGTAAAGCTTTGAACTGTAAATGCCCAGCAGGATAATTCCTCCTGACCATCTCATTGTCATGGAGACAAAAGGTATCATGACTTAACAAGGCTCCTCTGAGCTACTTGCCAGGGAAGGAAGAGGGAATCGCTGAACGTTACAGTTTAGTGGCAGAAAATATTTCCATTATCTCTTCGCAGCTTTGGGTTTTAAAAAAAAAAAAGGCCACGGGGAAAGCTTTATGGACTACCATATAAGTCTCTGACCCAGGCCTAGCCTGTATGTTAACTTTTGGTACGCTTCGGTCATGTCAGCAGCGCTCAGTGCAGTGTGCGGATCAGGGCCATCACTTGATAGCTTTAGCTGCCTCCCAGATAGATCTAATTATGAGTATTTGATTTGTTTTCCCCCTTTCCTCGCAAGAGCTTATTGCAGCTAGCAACCTACATCGACTGCTGAAATCCAGCATCGCTCCTGACCTATATGCTGGAAGCATGAAAGTATGGAAGGAAAGTCTTAAATGCATGCACAAGCACACACACACATCACACTCCATAGTAGGCTTGATGCCACCTGAAGAGATTTAGAATTCTCTGTCTGAGAGCTCCCTGCTGTACCCTAGCAGAGAACTTAAAATATTCCACAGTCTAGATGAACGGACCAGCTCAGGAAGTGCCTGAAAAGTGATTCAGAACAGATAATCCTTTTAATTTTCCCAACAGAGGGGATTTTTTTTTGTTGAAGGGCTCATAAAGAATAGCTGAGAGCCTTCCATTGTTACCCCCTGCATTTTCCACTGGAGATCATTTCCTTATTCTGCCTAGCATTAGGGTTGCCTATAAAAATTATTAAGTGCTTGTAACAACAACTGGGTCCAAGAGTTTGGTGCAATGACTTGGTTCTATTCCTGTTGATTCCAGTGCAGGTCCCACTATGATCCAGGAGTGTCTAATAATAATCTGTGCATTGCTAAAAAAATGTTACAGTGTATTGCTTGTGGAAATATATTTAGAAGTACTGTAGGTTAGGACAGAAATTCTTAACTCTCAAAGTCTCTGGAGCTGGCTTCCATGAGGGCAGGTGTGCTTACTGCTGCCACACAGGAGATTTGTGGAGGCTTCTTTCTTAGGGTGAAAAGGAAGAACAACCTGCAGAAGAAGCAGGAAGGAAGCAGAAACTAATAATAGCAATCTGTATCCTCAGATACCAGCAAGCAGTTACTTAAAAGATGGGAAAGATGATACCCTTAGGTCTACTTGGTTATCCTCTTGTCTATCACCTCCTGCTGGTTTTGATTACTTCTCAGACGTGTTGATGTCCTTCTTGTGGTTCTGCAATATAGGGGTGGGGAATGTGTGACTCATCAGCACATGCTTTTGCACTACAACTCCCATGGCTTTTTGTCAGTGTGGCTAACCTGGAGAAATACTGAGGCCTGGAGTTCAAGAACACCTGAAATACCTGACATTTCCCCCTCCCTCTGATCAGAAAGGACCTTTGCTAAGTTCAAGGCCGTACTCTTAAGTATATGTTATATAGAGCTGCAGCCTAGATCACTTACTCATGCTGCAGCTACTCTTCTCCAGGCATTCAATGCTTACTTATAACATCCCCTTCCATCTTTATTTTGAAGTGGGTCGGCAATCACTCCCACTGCAATCCGTTAACAGTCACCATGAAAAGCAGTTATTCAAAAGCATAATGAGTGGCACTGAATCACTGGTGTTTCTGAATCAACTTAGTGATGAATCCCATTCAAGTGAATTCTATCCATGTTTACCCAGAGTCAAATGCTGCTCTGCTTTTTTAATGCTGCATCAGTATTTGTGAAAGCAAATTATGAATGACCTTGGGCAAGGTTACAGTACCCAATGGGTGTGAGGCCTACTATTCCTGAGCCTGTCAGAACTAGTGACCTTGGCGTCACCCACCAATTACTTCTTTGGCTCCAGGTTGCTGGCAGGGGTGTTCTTTATTTGTCCAGGGACTTCCAACAATTCCATGCGGACTGTTGCTGCTGTCACTGAGGCCACTGAAATCTAGGTGCTGAATAAGCCTAGTCTGGAGGTAGCCTTGGAGGCCTGTAACAAGGATTGGTGGAGGTGGCTCACAGCAACCGTTGACTGTTCCCTTGCTCCAGGAGCAGCACCTGCCCCCCTCACACTGGCATTTGAGTTGTCAGAACCTCATCTGGATTAGGGTGGGCATAATAGGACTCACAGGGCATCTTGGGTGCCACAGAGCCTTCAAACCTTCCCAGATGGACAAATCAGATACTGCAGTCAGTCTATAGTTGGGCTATCCTGAGATGTAACAAAGGGAGGATCACTGGATACTCTTCCAAACATGGACTAATCCTCTCTATCTCTCTGCAGCATTTTTTAAAAAATAACATAAGAACAGCCTTGCCGGAGCAGGCCACAGTCCATCCAGTCCAGCATTCTGTCTCACACAGTGGCTCAATATTTGCTTCAGGGTATTCCCAAGCAGATGTCTTTACCTGCTTACGATTCCCTGCAAATGGCATTGAGAGATATCCTGCCTATCTCTCCAACCTGGAGGTTGTCGTTAGGCATCCATAATGATAGCCATTGATACCCTTGTTCTCCATGAACTTGTTTAATCCTTTCTTAAAGCTGTCAAGGTTGACAGCTGTCACCACTTCATCTGGCAGGGAGTTTCCACAGACCAGTGACTTTCTCTTATTTGTTTGAGATCTAACATCCGAAAGTTTCATGGAGTGCCCCCTAGTTCTAGCGTTGTGCAACAGGGAAAACAGCTTTTCCTTATCTACTTTGTCCACACCCTATATGATTTTATAAACTTAATCAGGTCACCACTTGGGCGCCATCGTTCAAAAACCCAATTCTTTTTTTTAAGCACCCTCCAGTTAATGAATGCTGCATATTATGCTTCTGTCCCTACATTTAAAAGAAAATGAAAATGGTCCATTATTGCAGCACAACATCATGCTTGTGTTGGCATCAGGAAAAAGAACACCAAAGGGCTTCACCAATGGCAGCAATCGAGATGGTCTATAGGGTACCCTCTTCTACTACCATTCACAAAGTGACACCATGCAAGGGAAAATCCCAGAAGACCATTGCTTATTTTCATCAGCTATCTACTTCTTACCCCCACACAAAGCAATGGCCAGGGCTTGGTGTTTTTCAACAAGTGTCAGGGTAGTGAGCAGAAGAGGGTATCCTGTAGACCAGGGGTGTCCAAACTTTTTTCAAGGAGGGCCAGATTTGATGAGGTGAAAATGTGTGAGGGACGACCATTCAACCTGAAGGTGAAAGAAAGGGTGTGGTCCGTGCGCATCTGCTAAGCCGCAAATGCTCTGGTTTCAGGACACTCAAGGGCCCAGTGGCTGTTGCACGTCCTGGGAATCGGCCCATGCGCACCCAAGATGCACCACTGCTTGCATAAGCTGCCCTGCCTCACAAGGAGGTGGGGAAGATGCTGCAGCAACAGAGCCAGGAGTGGGTAGGCAGGGCGGGTGGCTGAGGGGATGGACGGAGGCAGGGAGGGCAGGCAAACCATAAAACTGCAAGCTGATGTCTCCAGCCAGCACAGGGAAGGGCCAGCCAGCGGAGATGAGTGACAGGCTGAGCCAGCAAAGAAAAGAGGCTGAGGGCCACTCAAAACTTTAAATTGGGCTACATTTGGCCCCTGGGCCAGACTTTAGTCATGCCTGCTGTAGACCATCTTGATTGCTGTAGTACCAGTGTGCTGCTATGATAAAAGGGGGCTTGTGACTCTAAAAAGGTAAGGAACCACTGACCAAGTAAAATGAATCAAGTATAAATACAGGAAAAAAACAGAAAGTGTGTATTAGATACATGACTAAAATATTTTTATAAGTTACATTTTTACCAGAGATTGTTTTGAGGGCTCTTCCATCGGATGACATGCTGTGCCTCTATATATTTGCCGGTTTTCTCTGAGTGAAAACTGTGTGATCGACATAAGAAGGTAGTCAAGATACTCAGTTCAACAGAGGCTTAATAGGAACTGTTCTATGAACTGAGGAGCTCAACCACCTGCCTCGGTCAACACCAAACAGCAGGTCCTCCAAAAGCGCTCACATTGCAATTCTGCGTGTCTCCACCCATTATCTATAACAATAAAAATAACAGAAATAAAAGAAGAAAATGATCCTAAAACCAGAACAAAATGAGATATATTTCCCTTTTGGCTAGGGGAGAAAAAGACACTTTGAATGGTTAACTGAAAGCATTTTTCTAACAGTGTATTAATGAACTGGTTCTTTTTCAATCCGATAGATCAAGAAATAAGGAATTGATGGGTGATTTTTAAAAAAGGACAAGAAAGCAGGAAGGATAGGATGGGTGCGTCATAACAAGAGGGACATGAGGTTCTAACGCCATTGGAATGGTGAATTCTTTCGAGGTTTTACTCAGAGCGTTGAAGGGGTTCTCCAAGGTGCTGGACCTGTTTAGGGATTCTTAATAGGACACGGAGGTTTCACACCCAAATCTCAAGCAGATCCACTGCCACACAGGCATGGAGCCTTTGTTGATTACAGTATTTCGTGTTGGCAAAGCAAGACGTCAGATGGACCAAGTCACAACAGTTGTAATTTGGGGGCTACCCGAAACCTCCTGAAAGGTATCACATATCCCTATCCGTCCATGCCAGGTACTCTCTGTATATGTCACTTGTTTTTGAGGCTCTGCTTTGGTTCCTTATTCATTGTATATGTTTTACTATGCTGTCTTTTCTTTCTCCCATCATGGAACTCAAGGGGGGACCCCTGGCAGACACAACACATTTGAGCCCAGCTCAAATCCAGAGCTTGCAAGATAAAATTATATTCCTCAAGACCTTCTAGCCAGCATGGTTCAAGGATTCTGGCAGCTATAGTTTAGCAGTAACTTTTCCAATTTTGCCCCTCCACCCCAGTACAGTGGACCCTCGTATAACAAACAGTTTGTATAACATACAATCTGTACAACATAAAAATTCTAGAGATAGGGGAAACCTGCTTAACAGAATCGCCTATGGGACAAATCTGTACAACATAAAAATGGTCACGATTAGTGATTACTCTGCTTTCAATGCATTGCTATGGGAAATGTGTATAAAGGAAAATTTGCTTAACATTATTTCATTTGGAATGAATTAATTCCTTTATACAAGGTACCACTGTATATGATGTCACTTGTTAAGTTTATATATAGCTGTGTGACAGACTGGAAATTAAAAACAAGGGCATGCAAGAGAGGACAGGCTGGAGAAATGACCCCAAATCTAGGGAAGTTGCAGCAGGCTGTCAAGAAGTAGCAATACTGATGAGAAGATGTGTTATTTCTGAGTGCAAGCATTCAGAAGGATTTAGAGAAAGACAGAGCTTTTGCACCTCCTCTTATCCAGGATGGCGGAACCTGGGAATTTTAGGGTATTAACTTTTCCCATTTTTCGTACAAAGCAGAATTCACTAGATTTACCGAGCTACAGAAAAATGACAGGATCATGCATGTACTACTAATCCATGTCCATGAACCATTTACATTGAAATCTTGTGGGAGAAGTCCCAATGGGTTCAGCAGGTTCCCAGTGAATGGTAGGTCTCTATACCAAATTATTCCAAAGTCTCAATTATTAACCGAATTAGCTGTGAGGTCCTGATCAAAGTAGAATGGCCAAGGTTCTGTTCTAGATTCAAAAAAAAGGAAATTTCCAAATTAGTTTTGACACAAATCTGAAGTTTGTTTTTAAAATCTAACTTTAAAGATCTATTCTAAACAGGCTTCCATTGCTGGATGTTACTGCCCCCCTTTAGGGTCTATTATGCCTCCAAATATTACCTACACCAGTGGGATAACTTCAAAAAGTCAGTCATGTTGGCATTTCAATGCAGGTTAATGGGAGGTTTATAAATTGATTTGGATCCAGGAAACAAATTGATCTGGATTGACTCAGAATCCATTCTGGAGCCCCATCTTTGTCTTCTATCTAAAGCTCGGATGTGTATGATTGTTGCCTTTGTTTAACAATCATTCTATTCTGATTCTGATTCTATTACTCATCCAGTTAAAGTTGGAAGCTCTACTTTTTAAAAAAACATAATGACAACTGCATTAGAAGTATACACTAGAGTGGGCCCATCTTATGGAAACAATGACTATGTCCCTCCCAGAAAGTAGTCAACTGTTGCCAAGAAGATATAAGACTGAACCCACGAAACAGGAATTGCATAGCACAAAGCAAAGAATACCACAGAAGCTACCAAAATAAGTATTGGCAAAAAGTATCGCCATGCTTGCCCAACTAACCATCGATCTAGAAAGCCAAATCTTGGGTACAAAATCAGTGTCTTTACCTGCGCTTCTTTATTTGACTCTCTTTTTCTTTTGTACGCCAATGTCGAACTCTGAAGCTAACAAATAATTCTGGCAGGTATTTATAGCTGCCGAACATGTTGATGGACAAAAGCAATTTAATCTGCCTCCCCTTCTGTTGCGGTTCTCTTGAACTTGGAATGTCTTGGGCTTAGAGAATGTCTTCCTATTGTTTGGATTAAGAAGCACATCCGCCTTCACAAGAAACAAAGGGGAGAGTGAAAAGGAGATGTCCATTTTGAAAATTAGCAATATCCATTTCTGCAGCCCAGTTAATCTGCTTCTGGTAAAAAGAAGCTTTATTGGATGACTGAAATGTGGCTTTTGGGAGAAAAATTAAGTCACTGCCATTGTGGATCATTCAAGAGAAACCTTATGAAATTAAGTTTAAAAGTTGGCTTATTATCACGATGGAGAGGAAATTAATCCAGTAATTGTGTTTTTATTATGCAGTTGTCTATCAGTCCCTTTTCCTCCTTATGTTCATATATTAGCTCCATATTAATGCAAATACTTCAAATCACTTTTCCAGCCAAACCACAGCCAACAAAGACGCTTGCGCTAAATATCATAGTCAACAAAAATGAAACGTTTTGGTTAGTAAGCATTTTTAAAAACTATCCCCTTAAAAGTAGCACAGTTATATTTTCAGCTGCCTATTATAATCCATTAATGTCAGATGATATAAAATGTTCCCACTGCTTGTCTGAATAAAATAGTCTTGCTGTTTTTGGGAGGTAATCCTTTATGAAGGGTTCTACCACAGAAACGGCTGTGCTGTCTTGTGTACCCACCAAACATTCCAGTGTTGTAGTTTCTTAAATTGCTGAGTCATATTTACTGATGTTCTCATCAGTTCTTGTAATACTACCTGTGCTAACAAGTGAATTATCTTCTTTTCTGCTTATATGTGTCTTGTACTCAGCTGTATCTTAATTTATACAGTAAAACCTCATATAACAAATGGTTTGTATAACATAAAATCTGTACAACATAAAAATTCTGAAATAGGGGAAATTTGCTTAACAGAATCATCTATGAGCCGAATCCGTACAACATAAAATTTGAGGTTTTGAGGTTCAATGACCCATGAGGATTTACTGTTTCGGTGCAGCACATTCCACTGGGCTGCCGAGAATACTCTTGTTAGCAGAGTGAAAAAACATGCACAGCGAAAGAGTTGCAAACGCTTGTGGAGAGTTCTTCAAAAAATCAAGCTGGGATTTATTTGAAAACAGTTCCAGAAAACAAATGTAAAATTCTCTTAGAAATATAGAGAGCACCCAGCAGAATATCAGGAAGACAAACCAAAACAGGAAGAATAAGAGAATGCAGTAACACAGCAAGACGGAGGAGGAATGCAGGAGTCAAGGCACAGAATGGAGGCTCAAACATTCCTTCTTAAATACATAAACACATGCACGTGTGGAACTTTCTACAAGGAGATAATTCCCTTCAGGATTCTTTCCATTGCAGCTTGTCAGCGTCTCTGGTTTCAGAAAACCTAACATAAAAATGGTCACGATTAGCGGTTAGTCTGTTTTCAATCTGTTTTCAATGCATTCCTATGGGAAATTTGTATAAAGGAAAATTTGCTCAACATAATTTCATTTGGAGCAAAATAGTTCCTTTATACAAGGTACCACTGTATCTTTCATTATCTTTGAGACGAAATTGGAAAACTTACACTTTTGGATCACAACTTGTATTTTCCTTGGGTGCATTTTAGTTTGCTCTCTCTCTCTCTCTTTCTTTCTCCCTGAGATGTTGTACAACAGTGGTTTCCAATGTGGGGTAAATTAGTTATTTTTTGGATTGCAACTCAAATGCATTCTATGAAAGTTCTCTCCATCAGCAGAAAAATGACATCTGACCCTGAATTAAATTCACATCCCTCCACCATGATGGCTGCATTATCACTTCATGCAGTACTCAGGTCACAAATGGAGCCTTTGTTTTGCCATTTAACACTGCAGAGGCAGAGTTGTAAGGGCAAATTCTGAAATCAAGTGACTCATCATGGCAGTCCATTTAGTCGTTATGGAGGTTTACAGGGAAGCCTTGAACATAATATACAGTATGCAATAAACAGTTCTAATCCATATACTGTAAGTAAACAGGCTTGCAATGCTTGTCATTTCCACAGAAATAGGTCATTGCCCCCCCAGAGCCGGAATGAACACGCGAGCCACCAGATTGGGATCAGCATCGGGCCAGGTTTAATGCAACCACAAACACAAACAACAGCGTAGCACATTTCCATATACGTCACCATAAGGAGGGGGCTAGTGTAGTGTGGACATGAAATGGGAAGCTTGTCGCAGGTTAGGGCGAGTCTTAGGCCCCCGCCTAGGGGTTGCCACATGCTCTGTGGCGCCCCCTAGGCAGTTGCTCACTATATTACCCCACGGGGCCGCAGGGTGCCACCACATGACCTGTCCCCCACCCCACGGTTGTATCAAGAACCCCTCCCCCAACTGATGCAACCTCCTGGTCCGCCACGACCGGGTATGGAGTTAATAGCTTGTTATTATGATTACTTGCTCACCTCCTGCTTACGCAATCCACACTACCCGCCATGGCCGGTGCAAGCTTGCTATGCACCGTGCCCACCCAACAAGCTGCCTACCTCAGCTTGTAGCCCCCTCCTGAGCTCACCAATGAAGATATCCAGCCCCTCCTCGTTGAGGTGCACGCCATCTTGCCTGAACAGTGCCTCATTCTTCAAGCCAATACCCGGGTGACCGATTACCGCTCCACCGTTCTGCGTCGCATAATGCGCCACCTCATGGTTCGCCTTCCTCCTGGCCCAGTTCAAGCCCCCACATGCACCGCCCGGTTCCCAGGTCAGCCTAGGGACGATCGTTGACCACACTAGCTTAGTGGCAAGGAAGGCACTCCTCAGCTGGGAAAAGTCCCTGACAATTTCCAAAATGAGAGACTTGCCGGTTTGATTGACAATATCATCCCCCCCGCGTGTATCACTAATATGTCTGGTGGTTTTCCTTCGGCTAGCCTGTAGGCCTCGGGGATGACCTCTGCCCACCGCATGCCTCGCCTTCCGTGCCATTCTATTATTGCTGTTGCACCCAGGCCCAGGTGGCCTCCCCAAGGTGATCTGCGTGCATGTCTTGCCGCCCAAAATATAAAACTGTGTCCTAGGATCAGTACCCTCAGCCTTCCCCCATCTTGTCTGCTACCTGTAACGAAAGATTGTCATGTGAGGTGCATGGTTACAGAACAGGTAATGGACGCACGTATGTTCTATAGTGCTGGGACCTCCACCGGCCAATCCTCTTGATGCCGTCTGGGCTGTAGCCCAACGCTGCCACTGTGGAAGCTGCGCCTATGCGGAACGAGTGAGTAGCAAACCTGATGCCCTTCACTCCCGCCCATCCCAGTGCTTCGGCCGTGACCTGCCATAACTGGTATCTCGTCAACGGCACCCCATCCCTGTGACAAAAGAGATACCCCTTCTCCTCCCCCTCAGCTGTAAGAATTGCTTGGTTAGGACCACCGGGCATATGGCCTTCTGAGTGCACACCCCTAACTAGACCTCCTCCCTCCCCGCTTGATCCGTCTTAGATTTCCTAATCCGGAGTTTCAGTTTGCCATCCATAATGGTAACGTCGGTCACTTGGAGTCCCACCCCTAATTTATCACTCTTGCCTGAAGCTACCAGTTCCCCAACCCTAAGTGCAGCGAAGAATGCCACCGCTGTTGCTGCCCTGAATAACGCCAATTCATAGCCGTCCGTGCATACACTGTGCAGCTGATCCATCATCCGTGACAAGATTTCCGGGGTAAGTGGGGACCGGCTATCCCGTTGCTGCCCCCTCTCCCTGCCATACCCCTCCACCATCTTTCTCACCCTAAAATCCCTGGTGTATGTGCATCCCAAGGACTTGGTGTGGTATGCGAGCCCGGCTAGTTTGCCTTGCATAGACCCAGGTGCCAAACCCCTCCTATACATGCAAACCGCGTAGTGCTGGATGTGCTCGACTGGGGCTGGCCAGTCTGACCCCAGCCCCTGCTGTGACCTAAAATTCTCGAAATCCCTTACTGCTGCCCCATATGCTTGGCGTGTCCTTGGTGCTAGAGCCAACCCGATGGCACGCTGTGCCTCCCCTCGCCAATCGCCCATACCTCATCCGGCAGGTCCACGGGTTGTGGGTGGCATCCCGGTGCCAGGTCCCTGAACCTGTCGATCTGCTGGTGGGAAAGGGCATCGGCTAAGCTGTTATCCAGGCCTGGCACATGCTTTGCGGTGATTAGTATGTTGAAGCACAAAGTCCGGAGGATAAAGGCCCTCACTAACCTCATTACCCTCTCCGATTTGGCTGACAAGCTGTTAATTACATGCACCACGGCCATGTTGTCACACCAGCAGCGGACCATGGAGTTTGCCCACTCTTCCGCCCAGAGCCAGAGGGCTCCCACTATTGGGAAAAATTCTAGGAATGTTAAATCTCTGGTAATTCCCTCTTCATGCCACTTCCACGGCTATGTCCCATAACACCATCGGCCCCTAACGTAGATGCCGTAGCCCAGGGACCCCGCTGCATCTGTCTGCACCTGGAATTCTGCTTGCAGGCTTAATTCCGTACTCCAAAATGATATGCCATTAAAATCGCGTAGGAACCGGAGCCACACCTCGATATCCTTGCACATACCCTGGGTTACCCGTACCCTGTGAAAGGGCTTTGTGAGTCCCTGCATGGCTGTGCACAGTCACCTGGTAAATGCCCTGCCCGGTGCCACTACCTTACAGGCGAAGTTCAGGTGTCCCACAATCTCCTGTAGCTCCCTGAGTGTAACCTTTTTCCTGCCTAGTAGGGCCTCAAGGCGCTACCTGAGGCTTTGCAGCTTGTCCTCGGGTAGTTTAGATGACTGCTGCCATGTATCGAGTTCAATACCCAAAAATGTTAACCCAGTGGCCAGGCCCTCTGTTTTCTCCTCGGCTAGTGGCATACCCAACGCAGCCGCCAAACTCTGGAACGTGTGCAGCAGCAGCTGGCACCTCCCCGATCCCTTGGTCCCATAGAAAATAAAATCATCAAGGTAGTGGGCAGTTGTTTTGATCCCCGTTATGTGCCTCAGCTTCCATTCCACAAATGTGCTAAATCGCTCAAAGGCTGCACAGGACACTGAAGAGCCGAAGGGGAGTGCCCTGTCCATGTAATAGGCCCCTTCAAACTGAAAACCCAGCAATTCAAAGTCTTCTGGGTGGACAGGGAGCAATCTAAAGGCCGACTTTATGTCCGATTTAGCTAGTTCGGCGCCCACCCCACAAGCCCTAATCATGTGGACCGCAGAGTCGAAGGAGGTGTATCGTACTGTACACAACTCATGTGGGATCGCGTCATTAATGGACAGGCCTTCAGGGTATGACAGGTGGTGGATTAACCTGAACTTGCCCGGGGTCTTCTTAGGCACCAGGCCTAGAGGTGACACCCTCAAGTTCGGCACCTGTGGTTTGCTAAAGGGGCCTATCACCCTCCCTTCCTTCAACTCTTTCTGTATCTTGTCCCTTGCTATCCCCTCCAATCCCTTGAGTGATTTCAGATTTCTTGCTGATCTTGGCCGCCTCTCAACCTCAACTGGGATTATGAAACCCTCCCTGAAACCCTCCAGGAGAATGGCGTCTGCCTCCCGGTCGGGGTAGTCCTCAAGCCAACGGCTAAGGACCGGTATTCTGATTGGGCTGGGACCCTTTGGAAACCCCCGACCCTGCCTGATTGGGTTTGCCGTAATTCCCAGGTTCTCAATTGCCTCCTTTCTGGGACATGCCTCGGTTGCAATGGACCGCTGTGTGTGTGTCCCCGCAGTGTGTACATTCATGCTTGAATTTACACATTTTTCTAGCGCAACCCCCTTGGACGTTAAAGTCCCAGCAAAGCAGGCGGGGTTGAACCGCCTGCCCCGCCTTACCCCTGGCTGGGTTGGTCTGGGCTGGTTTACTAATCAGGTGCCCACTATCGAATCTATCTCCCGCTGACGGCCGTGCGGGTGTCATAATCTGGAGCCACAATGATGCCAGGGGTTCATCCCACCTCAGGGTAGGGTCTAACGCCACCCGCTTACGGAACCGCTCATCATACTGGAGCCAGGTATACCCTGGAAAGTCCATGTATGCTTTATATATTAAGTCCTGATACTGTATCAATGATTGTGCACACCAGGGCTGCACCTTAATTATTACAGACATGTATATGGAATAGGCCGGCAGCCAGTTTTTCCAGTTCCTATCGGGCTTCCTCCTGAGGCGTCTCTCCTTATCTTTCTCATCCTCCTTGTCCCCCTCCTTACAATCTACTTCCGTATTTAAAAGGCTAAATAGGTCTATGAATTCGCCCCTCATTATCCTGTCCCTCATTGCCGCGGTTAAGTGCCCACCAAGCGGTAGGGCCTGATCACCATATGGGATAGCATGTGCGGGTAAGTTGGCCGGGTATGCGCCTCCTACCCCTGGGTTTCCCCAGGTCCCTGGCACAGTTAACCCCATGCCTGGTGCTAACCCCTCTGGCTGCTGGGGGACCGCCCATCCCCCCATGCCCCACGGGTGCTGCCAGTAGCTCGCTGGAGGCTGCTGGGAAGTGTTACTGCCCCCCTGTCCCTGCCACCCCTGTACCTGCGAGGCCCCACCCGAGCAGCCCACAATTAACTGTTGCACCGCCGGGCCTCCCAGCATCGGCCATGGGCTGCCTGGCTGGGGTTGTCCTGCTGGCATGGGGGTTGCCGGGGGTGGCACACTAGTGGGCCACGAGACCTGATGCCCCCGCTGGTGAATGTTGTCCCATGGCCATGGACCGATATCAACCCTGTGCCCCCCCCCCCGCTGCTACTGCCTGCTCACTAGGCCCGGCCATCCCCACATTATTATCCGCGGCCCCAGGCGACTCACCCATGCTGCTGCTTGCCTCCGGCTCCTCACAGGCTCTCTGCTCTGGCTCCACACGGGCTGAGGGTTCCAGTGGTGTGCACTCCCCCTCCGCCTCCTCGGCTTGTTGCTGCTCCTCGCCCATGGGCGGTGCCTGCCCATTGCTCGGTTCGTGAGGCGTCCCACTCTTCTCCAGGGCTGTCAGCCTAGAGGACATCTCATTCAATACTTCCATAATCCTGGCACGCTTGCGTGCCCTCTCCCCCTGTGGTGGGTTGGTGGGTTCCTGTTGGGGTGGTGGCCCTTGCTCCCCCCGGGGCCCCTGCCTCCTCTCCAGGGCTTCCAGCCTGGCTATGCAGCTCTCTAGCAGGGCCAGCTCCGCCCCCTCAGGGTCCCCTTCCTCTACTTGCGTCCGCACCCTCTTAGCTGGGCACTTGCCCTTTCCTTTTTGGCTTTTGGGTGGCATGCTTGGCTGACCAATCACCCCCTGCTTGATTGCCCTTGTCATGTGTGTGTGTGGGGGGAGTGGGACTGTAGCCGCCTCACTGCCTCCCCTGTGCCTGCTCAGCTTGGGCTCTCCTCTCTGCGATACCCCCTTGCCCCCTCACTGGGCCCCGATTCCGCTCCTGGCCTGCGCTCAGCCACCCGCCGCTGCCAAAGGCTGCCGCCGCCGCCGCTCGCTTCCGCCTTCAGCCAGGCCCTTCTCCGGCAGCCGCTCAACCGCCGCTCCTCAGCTGGTCTTCGTCTGGTCCTCCACCGCTCTTGGCTCGGCCTCCTCCTCACCGGCTCTTCGCCCAGTCACCGCCTCTTCGCTCACCACCTCTTCGCTTGCGCCTCTTCACTCGCCACTTCCTCGCTGCTTCCGGGTCACCACTGCTCGATGGCTCTTCGGAGCTCCTCTTGCCGCCGCACTGGAAAGCAAATGAGTCCGGGAGAATGGCGCCGCCCCGCTTTATAGGCAGGGCGATCTCGCGCACCCTCCCAGCCTCACAAGAGCATGCAGCTCACGTCTCGTGGTGTTTCCGGCGCGGTGGGGGCAAAGACGCCCTGCCGCGCATACGCGCTGTGGAGCGGAGCCTTTGTAAAGCAAATAGACCTTGGTTTCCCAATCAAGAACAAGTCTCGTTTTTGAATGTTAAGAGTGGTGTGCCAACTGGGTCTCCCAAGAGAATTCCAATTTCCAACTATTCTGAATCAATCCGAAAGGGGAAATAATCCCTTCAAAACGTTTTTCAAAGCAGAAAAAAAATTATGAAGAAATTCCCAGGTGTGATTTCAGGACCCTGCTGCTTACCTGACTTTTGACATCCTCGAGGTTTATGTGTGAATGGTGTGTTTATAAACCAGAGGCCAGTTTACAGGATCATTTACCATGAGGGAATCAGCGGCCTCCCTGCGAGACCAGCATCACCCTAGACCTAGAGAGACACTTGGAAGAGGAAATCGTGGAGGAAGTAAAGGGGTGGATCAAGACAACATGTCCTTTGTGATTTGCCAGGTTGTCAGCAAAAACAAAATCCTAGCTTTCCAGTTGAAATGCAGTATTTGCCAAATCCTGTTGCCTGGTGTGGTTAATCTCCTTAGAGGAGGCACGTTCCACCAGTGGGGATTCAATGAGTCAACTTCTCTGCAGGTATAGTTGATTAAAATGCATCTGTTCCAACTGTGACTTTGGCCCTGGTCTCACGATGATTTTGCTGCTCTTTTTGCTGCGAAAGACTGTGCAGCAAAAGATTGTGCCTTCACTCCAAGAGCAGTATTTTGGTACCCCGGCTGACCACACCCCTGGAAGCGCATTTTAACTGCAGCATTTTGTACCACCCCTAGGGGTTGTGTTAAAATACTTCTGTTATTGATGCACACTTTTTAACACCTCAAACAAAGTGTGACCCCATAAAATTCACACCAATTAGATTCGTACCTCTTTTTCTGCCACTTTCTGTAGTTCTGCCTTGGTAATCATTTATGCTACTGAATTGGTGGCATACCAGCACAATTTTTATTGGCTTTCCGCCTGCAATTACAATCGATTTTAAGAAGAAAAACTACTACCCGGCTGCAACACAGGTATTCACCACAAGGGAAAAAACAGGAAAATATGTGTGCAGTTAGCAAGTCGGGACAGACGCAGAGAAGTAAAATACTCCCCTGTCATTGGGGCGCTAACTGCGCATCAAACGTCACGTGACTGCCTGAAAAAATATTATACATCATATTAAGATGCGCATATAACAGTAGTGAGACCGGGGCCTTACTATTGACACACATCAGCCCTCCAAGGTATAATCTATTTGTTTCCCTCATGGCTGTACAGGAGAACCCAATTGGGCACAGTGTTAAAACAGAGGCTTTGATCCTGCAGGATGTCTACATCTTAAATCTCTCTCTCCTCATTTTCCCAGGTTCTTTCTTTCTGAACTGCTCAGTGCTCCCTTCCATCCTCTAAGGTCTTCTCTCTCTCTCTCTATCACTCCCCCATTCCAAGCTGTTGCTGTCATATTTGGTGATGTAAACACACAGTGCTGATTACAATAGACTTAAATGCAGAGGAAGGGGAAGATTAGCTAATAAGGATGGGATTTTTACTTGGAAACAATGTCTTGCGTGTGTGTGGTCTTTTGTTAGTTATTTCTGTATCACTGGTTGCTTTTGTTGGAGTTTTATTTACAAACTCGCATGCTACCCGAAGTTTGAGTGACTGGGAAGGACTTGTTTTCTGCACTGGGGCGATTGTATGTCTGTCGAGCACTAATGCATTGTTCCTTCCAGCTGTTGACATTCAAAGAAAGCCCCACCTCCCTGCTGAGGGTTCTGTCCCTCTCTTTCATTGGCTGATGGCTGTTGTTCGTTGCTCACGACCTGCTTGGCTAGTAGTTAGTAAGTGAGCAGTCAAGAATACACAAGTCTGTAATTTCAAGCAACGGTGAGTAAAGAAACATTTTTATTCCTTCTCCTGCAAATGTCTCACAATGAGTTTCTGAGACAGTAAGTGCCAGATAATGAAACTCTGGATAAATTTTAGCTATTCTCTTTTATGGATCTGTGTCCTTAAAAAGAAAGCAAATTTTACCATGAAATGTTCAATCGAAGAGTGTTGTGAAGGCTGCCGTGAGCAGCCAATCATATTGCCACCATTAAGGGAATGACTTCAGGGACCAGAGTGCAGGAAAGCTCCCTGCTATAACAAGCTTGCTTTGTTATCCCCCCCCAACTCCATTTGCCAGCCTACTTTCTTGCCTTTCAGAAAAGACTTCCAAGCCAGTGGCCCCTCCCCCCTATAACTCCAGTGCTTTGGTGTCTCCTTGAACAGTAGCTGCTGCTACTGCAACAGAGGACCAGGGGCCCCACCACTGGTCCGGAAGCAGCAGCCAACCAACCTCGAATTGTATTAGGCAGAACTCTTGTTCAGAATGTGGGCCTCTTGACTCATGCCCTGTTTCCTCCCTTAATGGCACCACTGATCCCAGATCCAGAAAGACAACACAGCAACTGGAGGAATGAAACTATCAGAGTTGGGTGGGGGAGAGGGTTGGTGACATAGGAGAATGCCTTCCCCCTCCATTCCATCTATAAAAAGCCCTGCTTTGACATGGTCCCCCCTTCCCTGCCCTGACTACCGCTTCCAGAATTCTCCTTCTAGAGCACGAGAGCTGAATTATCCCCCAAAAGGAACATAACATAAGGGGCTGGTGTTCAGAGGTGTTCTACCCATGGAGATAATCAGGGCCAGCGCATCCATTAAGGTGAACTGGGCAGTTGCCTAGGGTGCGAAAATGGAGAGGGGGTGCTGGCCATCCTGGTGCCCCCCTGCCACCACCACCCCGCCGCTGGCCACCGCCGCATGTCCCCCCGCCCCCTGTCGCCACTCGCCCGCCGCCCCCTGCGCCCATCGCTGCCCACCCCTGTGCCCATTGCCATCCCCCGCCATCCGCCCCCGCCCCCCGCTGCCGTGTTGCCCCCACTGCCCCCACCCACCCCCACCCCCCACTGCCGCCCCGCTGCCCGCCACCCGCCCCTGCCCTGCTGCCCGCCCCGCTGCCCCACCCCCTGCCTCGCCTAGGGCACAAAAAACCTAGCACCAGCCCTGGAGATAATGCAGAGCTCTTACGACTGGTCACCATTGATAGGCCTCTATCAAGCACCTGCTCAACATGCAAGAAGATTCAGTCCTCTAAAATGGGCATGTGCAAAATGTAACAGCAGAATGGTGTCTGTCATTGCTAAAGCTGTCATTACTGAGGCAACGCCCTTTTTGAATGCAGATCTTGTTTAATAGTCACTGTCTTTTGAAATGCCATTTAACTAGGGTAATGAGGCACTGCAGGATGAGAGAATGCCTCTGTCAGATAGATGGCATCAATTTCATAATCCTCCCCCCATAACACATCATTCATCATGCTGGTAGCACTCCATATGCCCCAGAATGTTAGAGAAACAATGGCCTAAAGACACATAACTACAGAAAGTGTCCAAGATTACTTCTATTTTTTCACAGATTTCACTTGTTCTCCACACACCCAGTCAAGCAATTTGAGCCTAGTAGGATCATGGCTCATTTCTTAAAATCTACCTCATTGAAAGATTTATTTTTGTTCCAAGCAAAATTGTTTAAATCGCTTAAGGGTGTCTTCACTGATTGTGTCATGCCCTGAGTTTTGCTGGTACAGTGCATTTAGTTAGTTATGTGCCATCAAGTCTGAACCAATTTATAGTGATCCTAATAGAGCTTTCAAGACAATCAAAATTTTAAAGAGTGGTTTTACCGGTTCCAAACCGCAATGAGCATCCATGGCTGAGCAGAGAATCAAACTCCAGTCACAGAGTTCTAGTCAAAGCTGAAAAGCCAAACAAAATAGTGTGCTGCTTATGTATTTCCCTGTAACACTTAAAGCACTCTTTGGGCAGTTTACAAATAATGATGCAGGTTACACATTGCCCATCTCCTCTGGAGGATAAGTATGCTGGGTACTCATTTTACTGACTTTGGAAGGATAGAAGGCTGAATGAACCTTGAGCCTGCTACTTGGGATTGAACCTCAGGTCATGAGCACAGTTATGGTTGCAATACAGCAGTTTAACTACTGCATCATGTGGGTCTGTGAGTCTATCACTCAATCCCAGTGGTTCTCAATCTTGGGTCCCCAAATGTTCTCAGATGACAATTCCCAGAAATCCTGGCCAGCAAAGCTAGCAGTGAAGGTTTTAGAGAATTTCAGTCCAAGGACACCTGGGGAATCTAAGGTTGAGAACTACTGCTCTATCCACTACACCACACCAAGTACCACAGCACCTTTAGCAAAATGTTAATCTTAGAAAGATTTGTAAAAGTTTCTTTGTCCCAAAGGATCTTCAGAATGCTAAAAGGTGATTGCCCAGCTAATGGTTGGGATGTTTATAATAGGTTTCCCCAGAGGCCTTTTTTAAATTGGCTCTGATTAATTAGCTGGTTTGTTTCAAAAGAGCTCTGCAATGGGAAGAGATACAAATATAAAATTTAGTATGGGTGTTGCTGCTGCTGCTACTGCTGCTGCTGCTTATTCTATCCTTGCTGAACTCCATAGGACTTCCTCTCAAGAACATGTGCATAGGATTGCAGTGCAACTAGGCTGAACCTGAAGACCTGGAGCAGCTACACCTGCATGTTGTTAGTCTGTAGAACTCCCTGTCACAGGATGTGGTGATGGCATCTGGCCTGGATGCCTTCAAAAGGGGATTGGACAGATTCCTGGAGAAAAAGCCCATCACAGGTTACAAACCATGATGGAGATGTGTAATCTCCAGGCTTAAAACCAGGATACTTCAAAGGCCAGATGTAGGGGAGTGGCATCAGGAGACAGATATCTAGTCTCACGTGCTCGCAGACACATTTGGTGGGGCCACTGTGAGATACAGGAAGCTGGACTAGATGGGCCTTTGGCCTGATCCAGCATGGCTCTTCTTATGTTCTTATGAACACATCAAAATATTTTTTTCTGAGAGTCATTGATAAACAACATTTTAGGAGCACTGATAACAGATGTTTGCTAGACATTTAATTAAGTAGAAAGAGAATTAATGAATGCCAAGGGAGGCAGAGAAAGGGAGGGAGGCAGCGAGGGAGGGAGAGAACAGCTAGCATGAAGTAAAGAATTTTGGGAATGAAGAAAGGAGGGCACTGGGCCTGAGGCAGGACTCACTGGTTTTGAATCCAAGGACTGGGAGGTCCTTTGGCTAACAATAAATAAGAATAAAAATAAATAGTATGGCATTCTATGTAGCTACTTGAAAGTATGTGTAAAAGGTCTGTCTAAAACACACAGGTTTTCTCTTCTTTTTCTTAAACTAATATATGTTGCCTGGTCAGTCCTTCTGCATCAACTCTATGTGCCCAGAAATTACATTTGTTTTTACTGTTCCATCCATGTAAGCCTAGTGGCAAGAGTCCAGCATCTAGATATGGTTATTGTGTATCTTTTAAGCAGAGCAGGAAATGGGGCAGAAAATTCTCGCACTCTCTGAGAAAGTAGAAACATTCTCAGATTTCAAACATGAATCCAGAGCTGTTTAAAAAGTGGGAGTACTGTGTAGAGACAGATTGACGGCGAAATCCTCTTCTGAAATCTTGTTATTAGTTCTGGCAGAAATGTGATTTAGCAGTTCATTGCTGTTCTTTCAACATGAAACCTTGCTTGAACCTGACTTATACGTTAGAGCAGGGGCGCCCAAACTTTTTGTAAGGAGGGCCAGATTTGGTGGCTGAGAATGTGTCAGGGGCCGGTTGCTCCCCACCCCTGCCACCCCACTGCAAGCCCCACCCACTAACCCATAAGCCCCACCCACAGGAAGGAAGGCGGGGACCAAGGGAGGGAGGGATGAAGGTAGAAACCAAGAGAGGAAGGAAGGGAGGTATGGAACATGGAAGGGAGGAAGGAAGGAAGGTGGGGAACAAAGGAAGCACAGGGAGCCTGTTTAAAAAAACATGGGGCGAAGGAGGGGGAGGGAGGGGAGGGAGGGGTGGGCCAGCCAGCCACGGGCCACTCAGAATGGCCTGACAGGCCGGATTTGGCCCCCGGGCCGGACTTTGGGCAGGCCTGCGTTAGAGTTATGCATCTGAATGCTATTCAGTTTTACTCCCTAGCTGCTGGATTCCATGGGACGTCCCCTGAAATCAATATGCAGGAACTTCCAAGCCTACTTTAGTTCCCTTTCATGCCTACCTAAAGGAAACCTTTGTCACTTGGAAATTGCAACCAATCTGTGGTACACTGATTTCAGTGGATTTGATCTAGATAGAATTAATGCTGCATTTAGGCCACCAAGGGTTAGATATGACTAGAGATGGGCACGAACCAAAAAAATGGCAATTCGGTTCATTTTGGTTCATTTTCTATCAAGTTCGGGTTCGTTAATTACAAAATGAATTTTTAGGGAAAAAATCATTTCGTAATTTGTTTTCGTTTGGTTTCTTTCATTTTGTACCCCACCGGTGGAGTTTTAAAATTATTTTTAAATTTTTAAATTTTTAAAAATCCTGCCGGATTATTTTATTTTATTTTATTTTTATAATGCCGACCATGTAGCCCGCCTAACAGCTGTAGCGCGGGCCGGTCGGCTTTTTGTTTGTTTGTTGTTGTTGTTTTTCCAGCCCACGAGCCGGTTCAGCAACCCGCAGGTCGTGTCCGGTACTCACGGGCTGGTACTGGGCCCGCACGCTGGATTGTTTTTTTTAAAAAACTTTTGCTGGCCTCTGGACCAGTTCTGCAGCCTGCGGGCTGGTTTGGCGACCCACGGGTCGTGTCTGGTGCTCGCGGGCCGGTACTGGGGCCCGCACGCTGGATTTTTTTCAAAAAAAAAAACCCTTATTTTTATTTTTATTGTATTTTTTCTTTTTTTTACTGCCAACCACATGGCTGCCTACCAGCTGTAGCGTGGCTGTTCAGCTCCACCCCCCACCCCCCCGATGCCCGCACGCGGCAGCCAGAAGGATCCACTAGACCAAGAAGGACCATCCAGGAACAGCAGCAGCACCAGGTAGGAGACACCGACAAACGAAACAAATCAAAATGAAATGGAAATTTCTGTTTTGTTTCGTTTTTCTTAGAGGAGGCAGTATATTTGTTTCATTGCGGATAATGAATAACAAAACGAACCAAAAATTCATTTCGTGCCCATCTCTAGATATGACTGTTCAAAAACTGGAGTGATCAATCCAAAGTCATTTGGAGGTTCCATCATTAATCATAGCAGAAGTCAATCACAGAATCATAGAGTTGGAAGAGACCTCAAGAGCCATCCAGTCCAATCCCCTGCCATGCAGTAACCCCCATCACAGTATTTATGACAGATGGCCATCCAGCCTCTGCTTAAAAACCTCCAAAGAAGGAGACTCCGCCACCCTCCGTGTCAGCATATCCCACTATCAGACAGCTATAACCATCAGGAAATTCTTCCTAATGTTCAA
Organism: Phrynocephalus forsythii; assembly: GCA_029282475.1. Lineage (NCBI taxonomy): Eukaryota > Metazoa > Chordata > Lepidosauria > Squamata > Agamidae > Phrynocephalus > Phrynocephalus forsythii. Next base: position 170,262,204 of record JAPFRF010000002.1, on the reverse strand, counting down.
ATGGAATCTCTTTTCCCATAATTTGAAACCATTGCCCGAAATCCTAGTCTCTGAAGCCATGGAAAACAAAACTGTTTCCTCTTCAATATGACATCCTTTCAAATCTGACTTAAGTTCATCATGACTTTGCTCCATTGATTGGGTCTATTCCAAGTACACACAAGTGTCAAATTAGACAATAGCATTTTGTTAGACTCAATAAACAATTTCCTATAAGATTCTGCCTCAGCAATCAGATTTATAAACAAAGCCTGTGTTTCCTTCTTGATAACCAATCACGAAAAAGGTTATGAACAAAGTACTGAAGGTTAAAAAGTTCATCCTGTGACAGATATATTCTAGCACTAAGGAATTTCTGCTTCTAAAAGCACATGGTCTGTAATGTATAGTTTGAACCTAAATCTAGATTCAGGCCAGTTTCATGTGTTTTGAAATCCACTGTTATTCTTTCGTCTATCTCCCCTTAGAAAAGTTTCAAGAATCACAGCTCCTGCACTTGAGAACAGACCTGTTGGATTAATTCAGTGATTCACAACTTTGATTAACCTGGGTGTTCTTGGACTGCTACTCCCAGAAAACCCAGCTTGCACAGCTGATGGTGAAGTCTTCTGGGAATTGCAGTCCAAGAACCCCTGCATTACCCAAGGATGAGAAGAACTGGCTTATTTAGTCCAGCCTCCTGCTCCTGAAAAAGCTGATATAAGAGACAACTGATTTTATCCACCATTCAAACCAGCTGGGATTTAGTTAGTGTTAGTGTTTTGTCTGAGGGACAACCCTCCCATCTTTCTCCCAACCATTCACAAATTTAAAATCTCACCTCATACTAGTTCTCTCCCTCTCTCTTCAAAATTAAAAATAAGAAACCCTTCTTAAAATGGCAGCATATTTCTGCAGAAGGAGACTAACTGCATTATTGGCGGCTTTCCTCCTGACTGAATATATGCTCTAAATAAAGTGTCCCAGAACTCTACGACTCACAGCAGAGGAGCAATTATGTCACACTGTGAGCAGGGCCAATGGGACTGTTAAATGAATAAGTCTTTGTGGTGTGTGAGGAGGTTTCAAAAACCCATACTCACTTCTATCACAATACTTTTGGCTGCCCTTCTGGAAGGAGGGGGGGCGGAATGAGTTTTCTACCTTTTGAAACACCCCGGTGACTCAATCTGCTGGCAGTGAAAATACAAGAGAACAAATAAAGGTGTGGATTATGCTTAGTCTACGGCAGTCTGGAGCCCCTTCGACAGCTTTAAAAAATGTACAATCTCCTTAAGTCTTGCATTTAATATGGATTTGCATTTAGGGACAGGTGAGAATTTCTGCCTGTTTTTAGTCTGACTTGACCAACTGTCAGAAAAATTCATATCTGGAATAAAGTGAGAATAACACATATACAGTATCCATCCCTCAACCATGCAGGGCTCTCTTCAAGAATGAGCAAACCCTGCTGGCCCTTTATTATTTTTTACACCTCCAAAAGAGAGGTACCAGTGGCCAATAGGGGGTGCTCTTGTTATGTTAAAGAGTTCCAGAGCAATCCTGGGATGTTGCTGATTGTCTGAAAGAAGACATTTCCTGTAGTTTTGAAATTACAGGACAGGCATTTGGGGGAAACCACAGCTATGTTTATAACTGCATGTGTGCCTGCATATAAACACTCTCACTCCTGAATCCTAAGGGACAGGCCTTTCAGAACTCTTGTTAGGAAGGTTACACATTTAACAAAGGGGCTGCTATGCTAGTCTGTTGCAGCAAAAATAACAACCCCACAACAAATCTTGTGGCACCTAAAACGCTAACAATGATGCTGTATATTTTTGTGGACCTTAGTCTTTTTCATCAGTCCATGGAATGTTGTCTTGAGGTACAGGGGTTCTCTCTCCCTCTCTCTCACACACACAGAGACTAGGTTGTCTAAACACAGAGGAGGGAAATTGCACATGGGGTCATTTCTGGGAGTCTGCTGGAAGGTCTTTCTGCTCTATGTTTAGAAAACAGGATACTAGCTTTGGACAGTGTGATCAGCCATGTCCTATAAAGCAGCCACAAATGAATCTTTATTTCTTCATTCCTTCCTTTCTGTGAAACTGTCCTATTTGGAACCAAGTTTCGTGGCTGCATTTAGAAGGATGGCGAAACCCCTCCTGCAGCCGCACTGGGCAACTATCAGGCTGAACCAGGGCAAGGACCCTGGCTGGGGTGGGAGGGATCCAGGACAGACTTAACTTGGAAAAGCAGAGCAAAGCAGCTGGCAGGGACACAATTACATTATGAAAATAAATTTTGAGAGGGATTGGGGTTTTTGAAAGATGTTTAAAGTCGCGTGGTAGTTGCAGGGATTTTGGTCAGCACATGCATCCCCTTGGGAAAAGCTTTAATCTGTTTTTAAGCTGTGTTGTATATTGGTCAAGGGGGGCTACGTGTACTTTTAAAATAATTGCAATTGAGACTTTGGCCTGCACCTGTCTGTCCTCATACTGGTGTTGCTCTGGTATATATTACTAATATTTGCTTTATTTGCTTTGTGTCTTTCAAAACGACACGTTGATATGCCAGTGTTACAAATGGTGGCGGGAGGGGGGGACAGAGGTGCAGTCTGTGGAAGCCAGACACAGGGCCCTCTTTCAGTAAAATTTTAAAGTAAAAGCAGACTTCTCTCCTTAAAAACCTTTAAGTTAGGGCAGTTAGGGGACACACAAACGTGGGGGAGAGAGAAATTGATGAGACATTGACAAGTTCAGCATTTTCTAGGCTTATGAAGGAAGGGAGTATTTTCCTCCTCCCACCAGTTGCCATTTTTAAAAATGCCTTTCAATTTGGGATATTGCTATCTCAATATAATCCAGAGAGAGAGAGAGAGAGAGAGAGAGAGAGACAGAGACAGAGACAGAGACAGAGACAGAGAGACACACAGAGAGAGAATTGGACTACAGCCCAACACGAGTGCATGGACACACACACACACATATATACATGTACACAAAAGGAAGCCGTGTGCATAAGGTAATTTGTAGCAGGGACTGTCAAGAGAACCACACAAACCCTGACATACACAATTTACACCAACAGAAGTGTTTTCATAATCCAAAATTATTTATACCAATAAATTTCACAAGTGAGTTAAAATGAACAACCCTCTTGTTGCCTAGTAAAACAAACCATTGTCCAACTGAAAAAAATGCTTAAAATTGCTTCATGGGGGGAGGGGATCCAAGATTCTGTGTGCTTCATCTACTCACCTTCTAAAAACACTGACTTAAAGCACATTAAACTCAATCCAAATATTATTTTTCTCTAATGCAACCATGCCCTGATCCAGCAGTTTCTGTGGAGAGAGCAGCAGCCTCACCTCCCACCCACTCTCCTGAGTCCCATGCCTGTTTCCCTGTATCGGAGCACAGAACTGTGTGGCCCTCAGCTTGCCTGACCTCTCCTAACCCCCCCCCCTTCTTCTTCTTTTGCTGCCCTCAGGAGGGATGGGGGATGCTGTCCTACTGCCATGGTTGAAGTGAGCTTCAACTTCCACTCCAATATGTTTAATGGAAGCAGGTGCCGTTTTGCCTCTTGCCTCAGGAAGCACAATATTTTAAGCTGACCTAGCAGTTGGTAAGTGGAATGTGTGGCTGTTCTATTTCCCCCCATGCCATTTATTCAAGGAGTAAACCATCAAGAGCTTAATGGCACATGAAATTGAATCACCAAGACAATTGTGAACAATCACCCACCAATGCAGATCAAGGGAAACCATGAACTGGTTTGTATGTATAAAACTGATTAACCAATGTTCATTACTCACTCACACCATCCAGGGTGAGACCACTGACTGCTACTTTTGGCTTCGCTTCAATAAAGCAGATTTAAACAGTTCAGTGTTTGTGCTTCCTTATTTTATTTCAATTTAATTATTGGACACTGTTTCCAAGCCAAGCACGGACTAACAGGTGGACTTTTTAAGGGCCTCGTTTGTTGTTATTGTCCTTGGTAGTTCTTTCATTTCAATTGATTTCTGTAATTTTACTGCTAGGTTTGAGGGGAAATGATTTTGCAATTTTTCCATCTCATGTAGTGCAACAATTTGGCAGGGTTTAGGTGTGGGTGTCTAATCTACTGCTCAGTTTTAAGCAGTAGAGAAAGAAAGAAAGAAAGAAAGAAAGAAAGAAAGAAAGAAAGAAAGAAAGAAAGAAAGAAAGAAAGAAAGAAAGAAAATGAACGATGAACGAATACAGGTCACTGTGGTGAGGAAGCACTCTCAGGATGCTGAGAAAAAATAGCTTATTAAAAGAGCCCAACGCATTTTGGCCAAAAGTGGTCTTCTTAAGGAACTTTTCACTATAGAAAAACATAACATTTAAAAGACATGTAGTCAGAATAGTTAATACATAAACATACAAAATGCTAAAACATTTCATATCAAATGCACAGCTGACACCTTGAGTGCTAAAACAGCATACATAGTAGTCAATGTAAAAATCAACCAAATATTATAAGGACACTATAAAAGCAGTCTGACCTAGCTGCCTCTGATCATGGACTGACTTGTAATCACAACATTCTAGGTACTTTTCAAGTTACACTATTCTAAGGGAACAACCATATGGCACATACGTAATGCATATAACCTCAATGATGTTGCTCTAGTCTGAGTAAGGAGGAATGATAATCCCAGATACAAGAACCTTTTAACTGTATACCATACTGCTTTCACATCTAAGGTAGCACCTATATGCTTACATGTACGTGAGGGTTATCTACAACTGCTTCCAAACAATGTACATACAACTTAATATTCTTCTCTGTATGTCTTGACACTGCAGATACATGAAGCAAGTACTTATCCCAAAGTAACATTTTTACAGACACCACTCTCAATAGGTTCTACTAAAACAGATACAGGATTTTTTAAATCTGTGTATGCCATTTGTTATCAAACATTCTCTTTATCTTTCTTACCCTCAGTAGGACACTCCATAAAGAGGGACCTTGGGCACTCTCCTGTAAAAGGCCAAAATTCCAAAGTGTATTTACCTGGCCACTAAAATTGCCCACCTATCAGGGGAAAATAAATCTGGCCCTGTAAGACACCTCATAAAGAGGGACCATTGGGCACCATCCTGAAAAAGGAGGGCCAAACTCCCTAAGTGTATTTACATGGCCACTAAAATTACCCACGTATAAGAGGAAAAATAAATCTGGCCCTGTAGGACACTCCATAAAGAGGGACCTCGTGCACCTTCCTGTAAAAGGAAGGCCAAAATCCTTAAGTGCATTTACCTGGTCACTAAAATTACCCACCTATCAGAGAACAAATAAATCTGGCCCTGTAGGACACCCCATAAAGAGGACCATCCTGAAAAAGGAGGGCTGAAACACCTTACCAGGCAGCTAAAATTACCCACCTATCAGGGGACAAATAAATCCAGCCCTGTAGGACACCTCATAAAGAGGGACCATCGGGCACCATCCTGAAAAATGAGGGTCAAAACATGAGAGTATATTTGGCCCCTAAAATTTATCACGTAATAGAGGACAAATAAATCCGGCCCTGTAGAACACCTCGTAAAGAGGGACCATCGGGCACCATCCTGAAAAATGAGGGTCAAAACATATGAGTTCATCTGGCCCCTAAAATTTCCCACGTAATAGAGGACAAATAAATCTGGCCTTGTAGGACACTCCATAAAGAGGGACCTCAAGCACCCTCCTGTAAAAGGAAGGCCAAAATCCTTGAGTGTATGTACCTGGCCACTAAAATTACCCCCCTAGCAGAAGATAAATAAATTCAGCACTGTAGGACACTCCATAAGCACCCTCCTGTAAAATGAAGGCCAAACTCCCTGTGTATTTACCTGGCCACTAAAATTACCTACCTATAAGAGGACAAATAAATCTGGCCCTGTCGGACACCCCATAAAGAGGGACCATTGAGCACCCTTCCGTAAAAGGAAGACCAAAACCCTTGAGTGTATGTACCTGGCCACTAAAATTACCCAAACTGGCAAATATATCCAGCCCTGTAGGACACACCATAAAGAGGGACCTCACACACCTTCCTGTAAAAGGAAGGCCAAAATCCCTAAGTGTATTTACCTGGTCACTAAAATTACCCACGTATCAGAGGACAAATAAATCTGCCCCTGTAGGACACCCCATAAAGAGGGACCTCGCGCACCTTCCTGTAAAAGGAAGGCCCAAATCCTTAAGTGTATTTACCTGGCCACTAAAATGACCCACTTATAAGAGGACAAATAAATCTGCCCCTGTATGACACCCCATAAAGAGGGATCATGGGGGACCATCCTGAAAAAGGAGGGCCGTAACACCTAAGTGTATCTACCGGACAGCTATAATTACCCACCTATCAGGGGACACATAAATCTGGCCCTGTAGGACACCTCATAAAGAGGGACCTTTGGGCACCCTCCTGCAAAAGGAGTTAGGAGTCATTAAATGAGTCTATATTTTAGACAACTTTGACTGCCCACCTCAAAGAATGAGGTCTTCCTCTTTCCTCATGAAAATCGCCCCATACTCCAATGTAAAAGTTTAGGTTGGAAAGCATGCATTTTACAGTAAGGGATTAGAAACCACCACAACATGCCTTCTTTTATTAATACTTATTCTGAAATATTGACTTCCACTTCCTTATGCACTCCTCGAAGTACTTCCCATGTTCCTATGAGGATGAAGAAGGTTCTTCCTCATTTCACAGATGCTTCTGTAAAGGCAATATTACAGAATCAATTTCTACAGATTCATCTCTTCTTCTAAGTCTGATTGAAAGACTCCCTTCCTCGTTGGTTCTTTTTAAATTTATTTAAACTATTTTAATGTTCTCCTAAAAAAGCCAGAGGAGACTCAAGTCTTAAAATCCAACGTTGAAGTATACAATTATAATCCTTCATTTCTAAGAGACCTACTGTGCTGTAGTGGAAAAAATGAAGGAAAAGAGTTAGTAGCCCTGGGTTTGAATCCCCACTAAGGTATGTAAAATCACTGAGGGTATGAGATGGGTAAGTCTACTCCTTAAATATTTCATTTAGTCTGACAGCCTCTTTGGTTCCCATACAACAATCATTTTAAAGCAAAAAGTCTGTATTTCTACTAATACAGGTACATAGACTAATACAGGCACCAAGCACCCCCAAAGAGGGGGAAAACCCAACAACCAACCATCACCCTTCCACAGATCTCATTGCTTCTCTGGAATGCTCTCCTGTTCTGCTGGATATCGATGCTGCTGCTTCATGGCACTGCTTCTGTTCATGTTAGATCTAATGGAGAATATGCTCCTTGGCTTGGCCTTTCTTTCTCTTCTGCACTGTAGGCTTCTTCATGCACCAATGGGGACAATAGTGTTCAAAGTTCAAATTTTCCACCGCTGCCTGGTAGTCTTCCCTCATGATGACTGAAGTGCAGAGGATTTTCCGAAAGTAGGATCCTTTCGCTATAAACTTCAGAGACAAGAGAAAAGGTGATGAAAAGGAGTTTACATCAGCATTCTAGCATTTAGGTTTTTATTTATTTATTTATTTATTTATTTATTTATTTATTTATTTATTTATTTACATTCATTTTATATTTAATAAACTGATGCAATGGATGGTAATGCAAAAACTTGCTGTTATAGGTGTTTAAGAATGGGAATATAAGCAACAGACTGCCTGCCAGCCACAGTACGGAAGAGAAAAGTATGCTTTTCCACAGCACCACTTGGCACTTACACCTTATGCAAAAAGCAACAGCAAACATTTAAGGCTGAGGGAATAGCAGATGAAGCCACTAAATTTCCTCACAACTATTCAACTTCAGCAACAAAATGCTCTAAGCGCTACATTCCAGCCAAACCAACTAAACACAACCTGTATTGCACAACTCATCTTCCACCTGCAACACAACACAAAACCTCTTGTCCACATACCACAAAACAAAACACAAATGAGAAACAATCCTTGCCAACAGCTCCTGAAATAAGACAACTCACGTTTATCAACATCAACCTCTAGTACTTTTCTCTTCTAGACTTTCAGGCCTCTGCTTGTTTACAGAAGCCCCTTCAAGCTACAGAGACACAACAGGCCAGTAGGCACGGAAGGAAGAGAGGAAGGGAACCCTGCATGGGATACTTATCTCAAGGCATCTCCAACAGAGCTTCTCCAAGGGTTTAGCTGCAGTCCTGCCTTTATGTTCCCTTCCACAGGATGTTCACTTGGTCTACCCAATGGAAAACAGAACATGTCAGTTTCAAAGGAAGAGGAGGTTTCACTCTTAAGATGCAACAGGCTGTTGCCTGAACTTTCCTCCTCAAATACTTTTATATTTCAGTTCAAATCATGAAATCTGTTATCCTTTACAATGCCTAACTGTTTTCTCACTTTTGGGTCATTTGTGTCCAATCAATCCCCAGTGCACTTAACCAGTAGTGAAGTGCCGCATGCCTTAGCACTTAAGGTAGGGGTGGCTCTCCAGACCCATGTATTGGAGCATCATCAGGTAAGAGTAGCTGGCTCTTCAGAACTCAAAAAAGCAGGAAGGTAAAACAGTGTTTCTGTGCAGCCATGCTGGCCACGGACTTGCACAACAGTGGCTCTCTGGGGAGGACAAGATGGCGGCGAGCAGCAAAGACGTTAGCTGAAAGCAGCCCGGCTAGCATCGAATGTATCCCAGGTCCCAAGAGGGTGTTTCCACTTCAAGACCACCCGCTGGGAGCAGAAGATATCCCAGAATCGATCCGGGGCACTCAGGTGTGGTTCCCCCTCCTCGTGAGGGGTTGAAACCCCTGGGGAATTCCCGTGCGGCTGAGACTTTGGGAGATCCGGATGGAGATTGAGCTGCTTCTACCCTTCCAACCAATCGTGAGTGGCTTCTTTCTACCAGATAGCCCCTTCAAAAATATAAATCAAGCAAACTCACCAAAAAGAATCTGCTTCTCTCTAATTACTTCTTCTGCCTAATCGCCATTATCTGCCTCTCGGAAAGGGCTGCAGTTTTCACTTTCTCTTCGTTAAAGGCAGATTAACCCTAAAGTATCCGTTTCGCTTCTGATATGGTTTTTGGACTCTGTTGGCTTAAAAGTGGGTACAACACGCCATCTACTGGACCTTTCTATGTATGCAACTACACATACATTTCTTGAAAGCAGCAAGCCAACTTGAATATGATTAAATTAGCTCTTGTTAATCCCTCTGAGACTTTGTAATATTTCTGAGAAGGGGCAACTGATCTCTTCACCACCACAATATAGTAAATACACCACCCTGTAACCTGGATCCTTTCGGTCAGCAGAATTTTTGCATTGTAAACCTCCAGCAATGAACAAAATTCCATCCATCCAAAAAAAATTTGCTTCTACACCTCCGGCTCATCCAACGACCATGTCTCAGCAATCAAGTCAATCGAGCCAAATCCTAGATGCACTTAACCAGTTGAATCTAACCCAGGCTAAACTGGTATCAGACCAAAGCAGTGGGTTCTCTAAATTAAGAGCGGAAATGAAAGAGGGTTTTTCGAATGTGGATACTAAACTAGAAGCCTTTGGTGGACGTTTACAAGCGTTGGAAGAAAATATGAACGTTACCGACTTTCGTCTAGGAGAAATTGAAGCCACAATGGAATCAACAAGCAGACTGGTTCTCACGCAGGAAATTGAAGCCTCTTCCAAAATTTTAAGGATCCAAAACCTCACTGCTGATAAAGATGAAAATCTTTATACTATAGTTGGAGAAAGCCTGGCCACTCTACTCGAGGCACCCATTGAAGAATTCCTCCGTGAGGTAGACGTGATCTACGGTCAACCTACAGCTTATACCAGAAGAAACAAACTCCCTCCGGAGGTAATAGTCAAACTAGTCAGAAGATACATCCGAGATTGCATCCTCAAGGTTATCCGAGACAAAGAGGTGGAAATCAATAAATCTAAAGTGACAATATTGAAAGACATCCCCTGGGAAGTCCGTCAACTGCGAAAAGAATATACATTTCTTACCAAACTTCTGCTCAAGCATGATATAAGATAAAAGTGGCTCTACCCCCAAGGTCTGTCTTTTCAATGGGAAGGGAAATTACAGAAAATCGAATCCCACCAGAAAGCTAGAACCTTCACCAAAAAAAATGCAGGGAAGTTGGGCTATTCTTCCTCCTCCTCTTCACCATCCTTTTCCGAAGGCGAGGATACGACCGATACTCAAACCACCACCAAAGATGACAGCCGAGATAATCAGACCCCTAAACAAGAGACCCCAAAGCATGATCAAGATTCTTATGGCATAGTGGGAGGTGCCAGGCCGAAACACTATCTCAGGCCAAAATCAGGGAAGAAGAAATATCGCTGGAAGTAAAATAAGATGGCCCAGAAAATTCTAACATGGAATATTAATGGATTGAACACCCCGCAGAAGCGTCAGAAGACTTTTAATCTCCTTCAAAAACAACAATGTTCAATCATCTGTTTACAGGAAACATATTGAGAAAGCATGAACAATATTTAATCCAAAACAAATTGGGGAATTTATTTTCCACATCAAACAAAGAAAAGAAGCAAAATGGGGTGGCACTATACATTAAACCAGAGCTCTTCCCAACCCTTCTGGAAAAAGATGAATCAGGCAGATGGATCATTGTCCAGGCAAATATCCAATCTAAAGAAACAACTATTGTTGGTATATATGCCCCCAATGATAATCATGGAAGACAAACCTTTTTTGAAGAACTGGCCCAGAAACTACTGCAATACGAAAACCATCAGTTAATAATATTGGGAGATTTCAATGCTGTACATATTCCATCTGTAGACAGGAAAACATCCAAAGGGAAAAAATCCAAGACCTCATCCTCCACACTGCCCAAATCGTTCCTGGACATGTCTGACATTTTAGAACTTCAAGATATTTGGAGAAGAAAAAAATCCACTAAAAGACGGTTTCACTTTTTATTCAAGACAATATGCCTCTTTCTCCCGTATAGATATGTGCTGGGCCACATCCGATCTTCTACTAAATACAAGGGATATAGAAACCTTGCCCCGAACAATATCTGATCATAATGCCATTTTATGGACACTGAAATCTTCGGGTAAGCCCAGACACTGGAAAATCAACTCAGCCTTGTGGACGGATAAAGAATTTATTTTAGAGGCAGCCAAAGACTTGAACCTATATTATGAAATGAACCTGAACAAGGGTACACCACTGAAAACGGTGTGGGATGCCTCAAAGCCCTACTTTAGAGGGTTTGTCATTCAATATATGGCAAGACGGAACAAAGAGAGGAAAAAGCAATTTGAATCAATTCGTAATACGATGAAAAAGCTTGAAATAGACTTAATTCATGATCCCCGCAATGAGCAGCTGGATAAAGACTTGGCTTCTTGTAGGCATGAACTAAATCTGATTCTGACTGCAGATATAGCTCACAAAATCAAGTTGGCCAAACTGAACTTTGTGGAAAATGCAAACAAACCAGGCAGATGGTTAGCCTACAGGTTAAAAAAGGTACAATCTCAAAACTTATATTATCACTTAAAGATAAAACTGGGGAAAATCAGACAGAGCAGTTACAAATCCAAAAAATTATAGAGGCATACTACCAGAACTTATTCAAGTCGGAGACGATCGACAAAGATGCCATCTTTCATTACCTCGAACAAGCCAATTTCCCAAAACTTACTGAAGAACAGAGAGCCCAGACGAATGCTCCTATTACAATGATGGAAATAACAGAGGCTATCAATCACCAAAAAAAAATGAACAAGGCCCCTGGACCCGACTCAATACCGCTCAATTTTACAAAAATTCTCGGAGATAGTCTCTGGAAATATGAAAAATCTTTTTACATCCATTTTAGAAGGCGAAGACATACCAGATTCCTGGAAATTATCACATACGACACTGATTCCTAAAGAAGGGAAATCTAAAGATTTGATACAGAACTACAGGCCAATTGCCCTTCTAAATGTGGATTACAAAATCTTTGCAACCATTTTGGCTAATAGATGGCGGACGATCCTACCCCCTTTGATATCATATGATTAGACTGGCTTCCTTCCGAAAAGGCATCTTCAATCCAACATCAGAACTTTTCTCAATGTGTTGGAATACTACGAATCCCACCCCAAGAAGCAAGCAGCTTTCGCATTCATTGATGCTGAGAAAGCCTTTGATAACGTATCCTGGTCTTTACTTAAAACTCAGTTAGATTATCTACAGTGTGGCCATAGAATGCTGCGAGCAATTGAACAAATCTATTCCACCCAAAATACCAGGATTGTAGTCAATGGCCATCTTACAGACAAAGTTAACATATATAAAGGTACCAGGCAAGGATGCCCCCTCTCTCCCCTCTTGTTTATACTAACTCTGGAGGTACTCCTTCATGTTATAAGAAAAACTCCTGGTATCCAAGGCCTACAAAGCAAAGGAGAAGTTTATAAGTTACAAGCTTTTGCAGACGATTTGTTGGTAATTATGGAGAACCCCCAGACCTCCTCTTTAGAACTCTTGAAGACTTTGGAGGCATACTCTAAAATTTCTGGACTAAAGGTAAATAGAGAAAAACATTGTTGCTTACTAAAAATATGACTTCATCCATGATTGAAAAACTGGTAAATCAATCGGGTTTCCAACATGCTAGTAAGGTAAAATATCTGGGTATTACAGTATCTAATCGTTGTAACTCTTTACTTAAAGATAACTATGTTAATGTTATAAAAACAATCAAAGCTGATTTCGAAACTTGGTCAAGACTCCAGTTATCCTTAATGGGAAGAATTGCTGCAGTTAAAATGAATGTTCTACCTAAACTGCTTTTTTATTTCAATCCTTGCCTATATTACCTAACTTTAAGATCATTACGGATCTGGAAAAAAGTATACGTATATTTATATGGCAAAAGAAAAAATCAAGGATTAAAAATGTCTATCTACAGGATAGAACCAAAACTGGTGGCTTTGCCCTTCCTAATTTAGTATTATACTACAAGGCTGCTGCCATGACCTGGATTAAAGACTGGATTCTGATGACAAATAAAAGAATATTGCATCTTGAGAGTTATGGCCTAGACAAGGGCTGGCATTATTACATGTGGTATAAGGGTAACATACCTACTCTCTTTAAGAAGCATTGGATAAGGAACGCCTTAGTTAAAATATGGTTATCGATTAAAAACAATTATACTCTAAAGCACCATTGTGGCTATCTCCGCTGGGAGCGATTTTTAGCTCCCATATAAGTGAAACTTCAAATGCTATAACTTATAGACACCTTCTGAATGTTGACCTTTCATTGAAATCATTAGGGAAATTAGTATCATAAGGCTATAATTTAGACTGGTGGAAGTATCAACAAATATATTCACACTTCAAAGATCTCACCAAAGAGGGGGGATTTACGACTATTGATACTCCACTTGACAAAATACTTTCCTCTGGCAACTCCAAGCTTCTTAGTAAATTTTATAGTATATTGTTAAATGAAAAAATGATTGATACACTGGTCAAAGATGCTATGATAAGATGGGCAGAAAACTTTGGTTACTCTATTCATCTAAACAAATGGGACTCTCTGTGGAACACAGTTAAAATCTTTAAATCTATTTCTTTTAAGGAAAATTGTTATAAGATGTTCTATAGATGGCATCTCGCACCACACCGATTATCCAAGATGTATAATTGCTCACCTAAATGTTGGAAATGTAAATATGATTGTGGTACTTTTTACCATATGTGGTGGACATGTAAAGAGGCAAAGGCTTATTGGAAAATGGTAAAACTATTTTTAGAAAGATGTCTGAAAACTAAGATAGAGCTTAGACCAGAACTTTTCTTATTAAATATAGTAGATATAAATATTTCATATGATCAGAGATATGTACTTCACCATGTAATTGTTGCTGCAAGGATACTGTATGCGAAATTCTGGAAACAACCAAACGTGCCAACAGAGAAGAATTTCCACGAAAAGATAAGAGAATGCATCGAAATCGACAGACTCTCCGGCTATTTAAAGGGAGACTATGATGAGATTTCTCGGGAAAGATGGCAAGAAGTAACAAACCTATTAGTACTGTGATAATATTTGGCAATCTATCAATAAGTTATATCACTATTTTTACTTTGCTTGACATATTCAATGTAAATTTTAAAATTGTTTTCCCCCTTTTGATTTTTTCCTTTTCCCCATACCCCCTCCCTTTCTTCCCCTTAAAACCCAATAAAATTATTAAAAAAAAAAAAACAGTGTCTCTCTGGCTTGAATGCAGTAATGAGCACCGCTCCTAGCGTCGGACACGACTAGCACGCATGTGTGGGGGGAACCTTTGCCTTTTTTACCTAAAACGTTTGGAGCTGTGCAGCCATTAAAAACAGAAGTAAAACTAGACTATGGGTGATACCTTCATAGACTGCTAGAAAAATAAAAAAGGTAGCTGAGCATTTGAGGGAAGAAGCAAAAGCAACAGGGCAGAAACACTAGGTACTGTAATAATATTTTTCCTTCAATTTAGTCTTTTTGACTCTACCTAGTGGGTTTTATTATTATTATTACCCCACCCCACCCCCACCCCAAAAATACCTTTCCCCTACCCCCAGTGGAAGGAGTGGGCTTTTGCATCAACCTTCTCCTGTGCCTCCAAGAGCCTACAGAGAGATGATAGGTGTAGAGGAGGAGGAGGGAGGCGCTCGAACTATGCCTCCTTTGTTTCAACTGGGCAGTGAAATCCAAGCCCAAACTGACCATACTACCTGCTATCCATGAACAATATTTAATCCAAAACAAATTGGGGAATTTATTTTCCACATCAAACAAAGAAAAGAAGCAAAATGGGGTGGCACTATACATTAAACCAGAGCTCTTCCCAACCCTTCTGGAAAAAGATGAATCAGGCAGATGGATCATTGTCCAGGCAAATATCCAATCTAAAGAAACAACTATTGTTGGTATATATGCCCCCAATGATAATCATGGAAGACAAACCTTTTTTGAAGAACTGGCCCAGAAACTACTGCAATACGAAAACCATCAGTTAATAATATTGGGAGATTTCAATGCTGTACATATTCCATCTGTAGACAGGAAAACATCCAAAGGGAAAAAATCCAAGACCTCATCCTCCACACTGCCCAAATCGTTCCTGGACATGTCTGACATTTTAGAACTTCAAGATATTTGGAGAAGAAAAAATCCACTAAAAGACGGTTTCACTTTTTATTCAAGACAATATGCCTCTTTCTCCCGTATAGATATGTGCTGGGCCACATCCGATCTTCTACTAAATACAAGGGATATAGAAACCTTGCCCCGAACAATATCTGATCATAATGCCATTTTATGGACACTGAAATCTTCGGGTAAGCCCAGACACTGGAAAATCAACTCAGCCTTGTGGACGGATAAAGAATTTATTTTAGAGGCAGCCAAAGACTTGAACCTATATTATGAAATGAACCTGAACAAGGGTACACCACTGAAAACGGTGTGGGATGCCTCAAAGCCCTACTTTAGAGGGTTTGTCATTCAATATATGGCAAGACGGAACAAAGAGAGGAAAAAGCAATTTGAATCAATTCGTAATAATGATGAAAAAGCTTGAAATAGACTTAATTCATGATCCCCGCAATGAGCAGCTGGATAAAGACTTGGCTTCTTGTAGGCATGAACTAAATCTGATTCTGACTGCAGATATAGCTCACAAAATCAAGTTGGCCAAACTGAACTTTGTGGAAAATGCAAACAAACCAGGCAGATGGTTAGCCTACAGGTTAAAAAAGGTACAATCTCAAAAACTTATATTATCACTTAAAGATAAAACTGGGGAAAATCAGACAGAGCAGTTACAAATCCAAAAAATTATAGAGGCATACTACCAGAACTTATTCAAGTCGGAGACGATCGACAAAGATGCCATCTTTCATTACCTCGAACAAGCCAATTTCCCAAAACTTACTGAAGAACAGAGAGCCCAGACGAATGCTCCTATTACAATGATGGAAATAACAGAGGCTATCAATCACCAAAAAAAAAATGAACAAGGCCCCTGGACCCGACTCAATACCGGCTCAATTTTACAAAAAATTCTCGGAGATAGTCTCTGGAAATATGAAAAATCTTTTTACATCCATTTTAGAAGGCGAAGACATACCAGATTCCTGGAAATTATCACATACGACACTGATTCCTAAAGAAGGGAAATCTAAAGATTTGATACAGAACTACAGGCCAATTGCCCTTCTAAATGTGGATTACAAAATCTTTGCAACCATTTTGGCTAATAGATGGCGGACGATCCTACCCCCTTTGATATCATATGATTAGACTGGCTTCCTTCCGAAAAGGCATCTTCAATCCAACATCAGAACTTTTCTCAATGTGTTGGAATACTACGAATCCCACCCCAAGAAGCAAGCAGCTTTCGCATTCATTGATGCTGAGAAAGCCTTTGATAACGTATCCTGGTCTTTACTTAAAACTCAGTTAGATTATCTACAGTGTGGCCATAGAATGCTGCGAGCAATTGAACAAATCTATTCCACCCAAAATACCAGGATTGTAGTCAATGGCCATCTTACAGACAAAGTTAACATATATAAAGGTACCAGGCAAGGATGCCCCCTCTCTCCCCTCTTGTTTATACTAACTCTGGAGGTACTCCTTCATGTTATAAGAAAAACTCCTGGTATCCAAGGCCTACAAAGCAAAGGAGAAGTTTATAAGTTACAAGCTTTTGCAGACGATTTGTTGGTAATTATGGAGAACCCCCAGACCTCCTCTTTAGAACTCTTGAAGACTTTGGAGGCATACTCTAAAATTTCTGGACTAAAGGTAAATAGAGAAAAAACATTGTTGCTTACTAAAAATATGACTTCATCCATGATTGAAAAACTGGTAAATCAATCGGGTTTCCAACATGCTAGTAAGGTAAAATATCTAGGTATTACAGTATCTAATCGTTGTAACTCTTTACTTAAAGATAACTATGTTAATGTTATAAAAACAATCAAAGCTGATTTCGAAACTTGGTCAAGACTCCAGTTATCCTTAATGGGCAGAATTGCTGCAGTTAAAATGAATGTTCTACCTAAACTGCTTTTTTTATTTCAATCCTTGCCTATATTACCTAACTTTAAGATCATTACGGATCTGGAAAAAAGTATACGTATATTTATATGGCAAAAGAAAAAATCAAGGATTAAAAATGTCTATCTATAGGATAGAACCAAAACGGGTGGCTTTGCCCTTCCTAATTTAGTATTATACTACAAGGCTGCTGCCATGACCTGGATTAAAGACTGGATTCTGATGACAAATAAAAGAATATTGCATCTTGAGAGTTATGGCCTAGACAAGGGCTGGCATTATTACATGTGGTATAAGGGTAACATACCTACTCTCTTTAAAAAGCATTGGATAAGGAACGCCTTAGTTAAAATATGGTTATCGATTAAAAAACAATTATACTCTAAAGCACCATTGTGGCTATCTCCGCTGGGAGCGATTTTTAGCTCCCATATAAGTGAAACTTCAAATGCTATAACTTATAGACACCTTCTGAATGTTGACCTTTCATTGAAATCATTAGGGAAATTAGTATCATAAGGCTATAATTTAGACTGGTGGAAGTATCAACAAATATATTCACACTTCAAAGATCTCACCAAAGAGGGGGGATTTACGACTATTGATACTCCACTTGACAAAATACTTTCCTCTGGCAACTCCAAGCTTCTTAGTAAATTTTATAGTATATTGTTAAATGAAAAAATGATTGATACACTGGTCAAAGATGCTATGATAAGATGGGCAGAAAACTTTGGTTACTCTATTCATCTAAACAAATGGGACTCTCTGTGGAACACAGTTAAAATCTTTAAATCTATTTCTTTTAAGGAAAATTGTTATAAGATGTTCTATAGATGGCATCTCGCACCACACCGATTATCCAAGATGTATAATTGCTCACCTAAATGTTGGAAATGTAAATATGATTGTGGTACTTTTTACCATATGTGGTGGACATGTAAAGAGGCAAAGGCTTATTGGAAAATGGTAAAACTATTTTTAGAAAGATGTCTGAAAACTAAGATAGAGCTTAGACCAGAACTTTTCTTATTAAATATAGTAGATATAAATATTTCATATGATCAGAGATATGTACTTCACCATGTAATTGTTGCTGCAAGGATACTGTATGCGAAATTCTGGAAACAACCAAACGTGCCAACAGAGAAGAATTTCCACGAAAAGATAAGAGAATGCATCGAAATCGACAGACTCTCCGGCTATTTAAAGGGAGACTATGATGAGATTTCTCGGGAAAGATGGCAAGAAGTAACAAACCTATTAGTACTGTGATAATATTTGGCAATCTATCAATAAGTTATATCACTATTTTTACTTTGCTTGACATATTCAATGTAAATTTTAAAATTGTTTTCCCCCCTTTTTGATTTTTTCCCTTTTTCCCCATACCCCCCTCCCTTTCTTCCCCCCTTAAAAACCCAATAAAATTATTAAAAAAAAAAAACAGTGTCTCTCTGGCTTGAATGCAGTAATGAGCACCGCTCCTAGCGTCGGACACGACTAGCACGCATGTGTGGGGGGAACCTTTACCTTTTTTACCTAAAACGTTTGGAGCTGTGCAGCCATTAAAAACAGAAGTAAAACTAGACTATGGGTGATACCTTCATAGACTGCTAGAAAAATAAAAAAAGGTAGCTGAGCATTTGAGGGAAGAAGCAAAAGCAACAGGGCAGAAACACTAGGTACTGTAATAATATTTTTCCCTTCAATTTAGTCTTTTTTGACTCTACCTAGTGGGTTTTATTATTATTATTACCCCACCCCACCCCCACCCCAAAAATACCTTTCCCCTACCCCCTAGTGGAAGGAGTGGGCTTTTGCATCAACCTTCTCCTGTGCCTCCAAGAGCCTACAGAGAGATGATAGGTGTAGAGGAGGAGGAGGGAGGCGCTCGAACTATGCCTCCTTTGTTTCAACTGGGCAGTGAAATCCAAGCCCAAACTGACCATACTACCTGCTATCCGGCTTGCCAAGTGGACTCTTAAGATCTCCTGGCAGATTACAGCCCTTGCCATGCTTGGGACATTTGAACCCACTTTGAAAAAGAGGGTCAGCCCTCTAAAGCTCAGCAAGCTTTTTATTATTATTTCCCTAGCAGTCTATGAAGGTATCACCCATAGTCCAGAAATGTATGGAAATGACAGAAAATGAACTTGATGAGGCTGACTGTTGAGCTTTGGATCCTGTAGTAAATTAAAAAAAATCATTTTTAAATCTAACAGCAGAGCTAATTTAAGTATTTTACAGAATACATCACTTTTTTCAGGCACATATGGGATGGACTTTGTAGCAATAATAAAACTTTTTAGTCTCAGTATAAGCATTAAATTAAACCTAGCAAAAATGCCCCTGGGGGATGTGATTCCCACTGGCCAGAGCTACCTTTTTCAAAATTAAATATACACCCTGATGTTAATGACTTTCATTCACCCCCTCATCCACCTCCCCAAACGAGGAAGGACAGGGGGTGGGGGGGGTGAAACATGCCTTTGGTGGAGATGGGAGGCTTCTAGCCAGGAGGGCACTCAGGCAAAGGCGGTGTGTGTGTGTGTGTGTGTGTGTGTGTGTGTGTGTGTGTGTGTGTGTGTGTGTGTGTGTGTGTGTGTGTGTGTGTGTGTGTTTTGGAAGAACTGGACCCCCCTTTTTTTTGTTCACCGCTCGCCCCCCCCCCCTTATCCCGGCAGCCTCCCTCAGGGAGCTCCGCTCTTCCCCTGACACAGACACACAAACAAACAAACAAACAAGCCATGGTACCTTAAACCTAATCTTATTTAAAAGTTAAATAGGCCTCTCCGCCTTCACCGCCCCCCGCCGCCCCCAAGAGGCTGGTTGGAGGGGAAGAGAGCCGGACCCAAAGAAGGGCGGCTTTAAAAAATGCTAAGTTCTCCCTCCGAAGGAGGACCCTCGAGAGCCTCTGAGGCGACCACCTCCCCCCGCCCCAGCCCCCCCCCGGAAGGAAAGGGGGAGGAAGAAAAGGGAAAGGGGTTCCCTCTGGGCCCAAGAAAGAGGCGAAGGTGAGGGGAGTAAAGACCTCTGGAGAAAGACAAGGACCAACCGGGAACGGGGTTGGGGGAGGGCAACGCCGGGTGTGTGTGTCCCCCCTCAGCCTTTTTAATTTACTCCCCCCCCAGAGGACCTCGTGAGTAGAGATGGGCATGACTTGGCGGAATTCCCATTTCCGTTTCCGTTCCTCGTTTCCGTTATGGAACGGAAACGGTAACGGGAATTACTCCGCCAGAACTCAAACTCGAACCGACTAAAGAATAATTGGGTCTGATTTGTCGTGGTCGTTCCTGGCATCGCGGCGATCCCGCGATGCCAAGCGGCACAGAAAAAAAGTTTTTAAAAGTTAAAAAAAACCCCGATTCCCGGCCAAAAAGCAGGCGGAAATATGCCTGCCTGAGTGAGGGCCCAGGGCACCTACCAGAGGGGTCGTTGACCCCCCCTCTCCTGTCCTGGGCTGCTCTGGTGGTGGGGTAAATCCTCGTCGTAGTCGCTCGCAACAAGCACCGGACTCGCCGCCGCCCACCGCAATTCAAGCGGAAGCGGCACAGGAAAAAAGTTTTAAACTCCCCCCCCATTCCCGGGCCAAAAAGAAGGCGAAAATATGCCTGCAGTGCAGAGTGCACCTACCAGAGGGGTGGTTTCTGGGGGGGGGGTGTCCCGGCCTCCCCCCTCTCCTGTCCTGGGCAGCCGGACTCGAGTCGCCATGCCATGCGGTGTGGGCGGGGGATCCAAAATGGGGCGGCGACCGCAATTTTTTTTTTTTGAAATCGTGGTCCAAAAACACACAAGCACCACACAGAAACATGCAAAAATTGCTATTTTAAAACTGCCAGAATTTTTACAGTAGCAGTGAGTTTTTCTTGCAACAAAATGTCTCCTCTTTCCTCTCTCCATTGATTTTATTTTATTTTATTTTATTTTATTTTTTTTACACCTGCACAGTGATGGGCTGGCCATGGGAGTGACCATGCAAATTTTTGGAGCCATTCCACCAATCGCATGGCCACTTGGCCAGGTTGATCACAGAGACTTCTGGGATGTGCCAACTGGGCATAAAAAGCCCAATAACCGTAGCCCGAACCCGAACCCTAACCCTAAGCCTAACCCATATGCCAGTACACTGTCCTTCTAAGTGGGTCAGAGAGGCCCCCAGAGGTGCACCCCAATACTCACCCTAACCTCACCCGTAACTAGCCTAACCCTAGCCCTTGCGCTAACCCTGTTGCCTAAGCCAGATCTGTACTTGCATTGCACTACATGCAACAAGTACAATTCCCTTCTTAGTGAGACACAGTGGGTGCAGAGAGTCTGCCAGTCCGCCACTTGTGGCTCTGGGTGACTCCTGCAGGCTCGGCTCGGCCGGCAGCATGTGTGACATGCAAACCATGCCCCCGAGGCCTGACCGATGCAGGGAAGGCACCCCAAAAAGAGGGGTGCCTCTGCCAGTCTGCTGTGTCTCTGCGTGCAACTTGGTATGCAATCATATCCATATGGCTATGCATGCATGCCATTTTGCAGCAGGTGAGGAGAGGAGACCCCCATGTATGAGGGGTCTCCAGGAGCCTGCTTTCTCTAGCGGGTGAGGATAGGAGGCACCCACCCCCCCAAAAAGAGGTGCCTCCAGGAGCCCGCTACCCCCCCAAACCAGTTTAACGACAGACAAAAAACGAAAAACGAAACGACAAATTTTTGCGAAGTTTCACGAAAAACGGAAATGAGCCGACACAGGCGGCCTCCGACACACGACAACTCGAAAACGTCATTTTCCCTAGTCGTGCCCATCTCTACTCGTGAGGCTCCACCGGCGCTGAAGAAACACCCTCAGCGGCAGATCTGCAGCCGCTGCCCCCCCCGCCGCCACCCCTTCCCTCACAGGCGCTCCCTTTCACGTGCTCCCCCTCACGTGCCTCCTCCTGGCCAATGGGATCCGTTCCCACCCTCATCCCGCTGAGGGGAAAGAGGTTCCAAAGTGTTCTCTCCAAGGTTCCTTCTCTGACACTCGAGGGGAGGGGGAGGGGGGGGGGAGAGAGAGAGTTTGTGCCCCTCCTTCGCGGGACCCAACTCAGCTCCTGCAACCCCCCTCCTTTGTCAGCGACGGAGGCCTCTCCCCCCCTTTCTGGTGAGGGGTGGGAGGGGGCAGAGGGAAGAGGGGCTGCAATACTGCCTCCATTTGCCCCCAAGGCAGCGGCGACAGGGGTAGGAAATGACGGCTTCCTAAGGGGCCACCGCTGGCTAGTCCTCCTGAGGCGCTTGGTCCAAAATGGGAGCTCCAGGAGGGACCCCGGTTCCCTCAGATGGAAGTATACAGAAAAGGGCCATGAGGAAAAAAGTAAAAGGCGGATCTTGATGGATCTTCTTGATTTCATATGCATTTTTACATGGGTTCCTTACCAAATCACCATCAAATCACACATCTCATCCATGGCCAGCTGTTACACAATAATAGTCATGCATCCTCCAGCACCTGGCTCTGCAGTGGCACAAAAGGATGGATCCATCTCATGGATCCATCTGATTTCATATGATTTTTACATTGGATCATGATAAAACCCCTATCACATATAGAGCCCATTTCAGGCCAGGGACTGTACATCAAAAATCAGGGGTTCGTCAGTGCATGCCTCCACAGTGGCACAAAAACATGGATCCAAGGCATGGATCCACATGGATTTGCCTGATTTTTACCCAGGAATGTCCCCAAACCAATCTCACATCCTAGGCCTCATGCTTACACACAAATTGCCTGTCAAAAATCAGGGGTCTGTCAGCACATGGCTCCATAATGGCGCAAAAACATGGATCCAAGGCACAGATCCAGATGGATCTAGCTGATTTTTATACAAGATCAACCCCAAACCAATCTCACATCCTAGAACCCATCTCTGCCCATGGATTGTGCATCAAAAATCAGGGGTCCGTCAGCACATGGCTCCACAGTCATACAAAAACATGGATCCAAGGCATGGATCCACATGGATCTACCTGATTTTTACCCAGGATCGCCCCCAAACCAATTGCACATTGTGGAACCCATCTTTACATACAGACTGCACACTCAAAGTTAGGAATCTGTCAGTGCATTTCTCTGCATTGGCACAAAAACATGGATCCAATGCACAGATCCACAGAGATCTACCTGATTTTTATCCAGGATCGTCCACAAACCGATCGCACATACTAGAACCCATCTCTGCCCACTGTTTGCACATCAAAAATCAGGGGTCCGTCAGTGCATGGCTCTGCAGTGGCACAAAAACATGTATCCAAGGCACAGATCCACACGGATCTACCTGATTTTTACCAAGGATTTTCCCCAAACCAATCTCACATCCTAGGCCCCATCCTTACACACAGATTGCACACCCAAAATCAGGAGTTTGTCAGATCATGGCTCCGTAGTGGCACACACGCTGGATACAAGGCATGGATCCACACAGATCTACCTGATTTTTATCCAGGATTATCCACAAACCAGTCTCACAATCTGGAACCCATCTCTGCCAACAGATTGCACATCAAAAGTCAGGGGTGAGTCGGCACATGGCTCCGCAGTGGCGCAAAAACCTGGCTCCAAAGCATGGATCCACATGGATCTAACTGATTTTTAGCCAAGATCAACCCGAAATCTGCAATCTATGTGTCAGGATGGAGTCTAGGATGTGATATAGGTTTGGGGGTAATCTTGGGTAAAAATCATGTAGATTCGTGGATCCGTGCCTTGAACCTATGGTTTTGCACCACTGCAGAGCCATGGATGGACCCTTGATTTGGGGTGTGCAGTTTGCATGTAAGGATAGGTTCTATGATGTGAAACTGGTTTAGGAGTGATCCTGGATGAAAATCTGGTAGATCCGTGTAGATCCATGCCTTGGATCCATGTTTTTGCATCACTGATGCGTCATGCACTGACGGACCCCTGATTTTGGATATGCAATCAGTGGGCAGAGAAGGGTTCTAGGATGTGAGACCGATTTGGGGGCAATCCTGGGTAAGAATCAGGTTGATCTGTGTGGATTCGTGCATTGGATCCATGTTTTTGTGCCACTGCGTAGCCATGCGGTGACTGACCCATGGTTTTTGGTGTGCAATCTGTGGACAGAAATGGACTCTATATGTGATAGTGGTTTTATCACGATCCAATGTAAAAATCATATGAAATCAGATGGATCTGTGAGGTGGATCCATGTTTTTGCACCACTGCGCAGCCATGTTCTGGGGGGTGCATGGTTATTATTGGGTAATAGTTGGCTATGAATGAGATGTGTGATTTGATGTTGATTTGCTAAGGATCCCATGTAAAAATCATATGAAATCACTAAGACCCATCGAGATCCACCTTTTACTCAGACCCATCATAAAAGTACAGGAGTAGGAGATATCTTTGTAGTGCACTAAAATGCCCCACACAACGTGTTTATTTTTGTGTCTCGTAACTATCCACTTTGTCAGGTCAGTAACAGTGTAAATAATCTAAAAGTCAAACAAAGTTTGTGACACGATGGAGTTTCCCAGACGTTTTTCTTCAATGTAAACCAGAAAAGAAAGCCACAGGCTGGGTTGGAGTCACAGCTTTCCCCGTTAAGGCTGAAGGAGCGTCCTGGGGTTGGGGATATCCCACCCGGGTTCCTCAAACAATGCAAGCCGAGGCGCACAACATCCCTTGAAACGCCGCCGACACAGCCTTTCTGCTTCGGTCAAATAAACGAGTAACGCAACGGCGGCGCCGTGTCGGATCTCAAGAGTCCCTCTTGGCCGGCCGGTTGCTGGCTGCAGCGCCGAGGATGAGTCATCTTCTCCGCGGGCCTCTGGCTTGACTTCGCGTATTTCCCAACACTGGGCGGCTGCAAAAATAAAAAAAAAAAAAGAGGACACAATTGCCTGCTGTGCGCGTGCATCCCAGTCGCGTTCTTTGCAAAAACTCGTTGTGAGCGAAGGAGCAGAGCTAAGGCGGTGTGCGTGTTGGAAGGGGTAGGGGTGGGGGTGGGGAGCCGATCCCAAGCACGCTGCGGAAACGATGGCGTTTTACATCTGCCGGCTCTTCCTCTTCGCCGCCGACTTAACGCTGGCGTCCGCCATCTCCTGCGTCCTGTACGCGCTCACCTGCCTGTGCCTTGGGAGCGCCGTCAGCCTGCTGATGCTCCTCTGCTCCTTG
The DNA here is from genome assembly GCA_029282475.1 of Phrynocephalus forsythii. NCBI lineage: Eukaryota > Metazoa > Chordata > Lepidosauria > Squamata > Agamidae > Phrynocephalus > Phrynocephalus forsythii. The sequence continues at coordinate 170,236,977 of JAPFRF010000002.1, read as the reverse complement.
GGGGTGGCGAGGGCCGTGAGGGCAATGATAGGGCGAACGGGGGGCGCAGCCCTCCGCGTGGCTTCCAGGTGCACCCTTGGACAGATGCTCTGGAGGAGGACCTCGGAAGAAGCCGAGTTGGGTGTCGTCGTGGCCGCACACGGGGGCCCTGTTCCCACGGAGGAGGGCGCATCTGCCACTCAACGGGCGCCACTTCCAGGGGTGCAGAAGAATCCGCAGCTTCCTCTGAAAGGTACTTCCCGGGGCAACTCCAGCTCTGTTCCTGCCCTATAACTTGCATGGTGCTCAAAACCTGGGGCGCTTTCTTTCTTAAGAGTACAGCTTTCAGAGTCCCGGAGCGAACTCTGGGAGGTGTAGTGGCTGTAATCTAACTTTTTCCAAGCTCTGCTGCTTTAGATCGCGTTGTTTTCGGCCAAGACACAAGCTGGAAAAGGAGCGGCCAGCTAGTCTCAAATGAAAAATCTCCATGATTTTACTCCTCTCCTCTCCTCTGCCCTATATTGAACTTTGGAAAGAAGAATATAGCAGCAAGATGTTTTGAAAAAACTTTTTTACTCACCTTCCCTTTCCACCTTGTTTACAATCTCATCTCCTTACTGTTACCAGTTTTTTTTTAATTGAAGCACTCCATCTGGTTGAGCAATGTACATCTCTGACTGGCAGGGGAAAGGGATTATTATTATTATTATTATTATTATTATTATTATTATTATTATTATTATTATTATTATTATTATTATTATTATTATTATTATTGATGGTGATGATGATCCTGTCTCCTGATAACAACTTTCTTTCCTTGCATTCCCTTACCCCTGGCCAGCTTTATCACTTGAAAAATGTTGATGAACACCCCCCCCCCAGCTGAGTTAAACATTAAACTACAGTATTTATTTGGGGTGGCCTGCTGCTGCTCTCACCCCTAGGCTAACTTAAGTTATAAGTGGCTAATTATAACACCAGGTGCCTAGGACTGGTCCACAGGCATAGATATTGGCCGCCCCCCTGTGAACAGGATCCTAACAGATTCTCTTTTCTCATTGACTAGGATTTTTTCATCCAGTGGGTTTAGTGTAGTCAAGTGAATGGAAGGATAGACCAGGACTCTGAATTCCCCACTTGATCATAGAAACTCACTGGGGGAACGGGGACATCTTAATAATATCTCACTTTCCTTGAAAACCGTATTAGGATTGCAATAAGTTGGTTCAGACTTGACAGCATGTAACTAACTATGATTGTTTACAATAATTGTATTTCTTACTGGAAAGCTACTTTGAGAGACTATATTTGGAAAGGGAAGCACAAACAATTCATCCATCTGCCATTCTCCCGATGCCTTTGGGAACAACTCCAGTACTGGTTATTAGATTTACTTATCCTGAATTCTCACTGGTAGACCACCCCAGATAGGTCTGTAATTCTGGGATGTAGGCCCACCTGCATGTTGTTGCAGGTCACACACAGGATTTCTTCCAGCTTTTGCCACCACCGCCTGACACCATGTGTGTCAAAGTGGCAAACATGGCCACCACAACGCTCAGGCTCCCGCAGCCAGAGAGCAAGGCACAGCTGTGTGGATGTGGCTCTTAAGACAGCAGCCCCCAATGGGCTTGTGGGAAAGTGTGCCAGTCAGATGACTACTGCACAGCTATGGCTCAATCCTTTAACCTCAAATCCACATCTACCTACTATCTGCTGTCATAAGGCCCAGATTAAAAATGCATATCCTAAACAAAGCCATGGTGTTGTCCCTGTTGGAGTCATTTAACTCTCATTCAAATTACGGTTGTGTGAATCTGCTTACTTTCCTTCAATGGGGTCCCACTGGTTCTTGACATGTTTGCTTGCCCAATGAAGATACAAACACAGATTTATGGGATTGCAGCATGAGTGATGTTGCCTTCTCATTCCCAGCTTTCTGAATCCAGGACCTGTTTCTCATTGTTTGGTACTAAATTCTTGACCTGGTTCAGGAAGTATTAAAAGGATAAAACAGAATTATATATTTTTGAATGAGTTTTCATATATTGGGATGAGATTAGAATTGCACCCCCCTACCCCCACCCCACCCTGGACTACTTTTAGAAATTGGGTCAGGCTTTGCTAAGATCAGAAGAGTTCAAGCTCATTGCTTATTCCCTGGTTTTGACAGAAATGTTCAAAGAGTTTGAGGAAATGAGATGAGAATCACACAGCGGTGCCAAGCCTGGTTGCTTCATGCTGCAGCTTAGCTTATCGTAGAGAAATTGATTTTCTTACTTAGGAGGAGGGGGGAAAAACACAAATAAGGCCTAACCAATTTCCTGGCAGGCTAAAAAGATGAAACTGCATATTTATTGTGTGATTAATTTTGTAACTAGTAATGACATTCAAAACATGGTAGTTCAGCAAATACATCTCAACAAGACTTTGTTCTTTCTCTGTGTTTCTTTCTCTCCACTGTTGTGTGCGGGGGGGGGGGGAGAAGGAGCATTCATTTTCAGTGAGTACAAATATTTTTATTTATTTAAAATATTTTTACCCTGCCTTTCTCATTTAAAAGGACCGCAGGCAGCTTACATCATTAAAAGAATTATATAAAGCTCACAATGGTGAGTATACAAGTACAAAAAGGATCAAACAAATAACGTACTAAAACACACACACAGAAGCAACACCAAAGCACATTCAAAGCAGTAAGGTACAACAATCCATTTAAAAACATAAGCAACAAGACTCATTCAAAGCAACAAGACCCAACAATCCATTAAAAAAATAATCATTCAGGCAGATAGTCACTCAAGGAAGGTTTGCTTGAAGAGAAAGGTCTTGACCTACTGGTGGAAGGGCAGCAAAGATAGGGCCAGGCCAAGCCTCCTGTGGGATGGAGTTCCAAAGTCTGGGAGCAAAAAACAGAGAAGGCCTTCTCCTATGTCCCCATCAAATGCACCTAAGAAGGTGGTGGGACCAACATCTCTCCCAGGAAGGAGTTAGATTTTCATCCCTTGTCATTTTACTGGGATTCGGCACTACAGATACTCGCAAAAAGATTTTCTTTCTTTCTTTAATGGCTCTAAATGCAGTGATTATTCTCCCAACTCCATGACCCTCTGGGTGCTTCACCAGCACACCTGAACAAAAACAAAACAAAATACGCTTTCACCATTTTTTAAAAATGATTTTTTATTTTAATTTTAATTTTATTTTTTGCTAAACAGTTTGTAAGAATGCTTTAGAGCAGGCATGGACGATGTGGGTGGTCCAGGAGTCAAATGTCTGTTCCCAGTACTTGTCCTAGGCACTAAGGCTTGGTAATGGCAGAAATCCCCCTAAATGTAGGAAAATTCAAAAGAGAAATCCCCTGGCAGCCCATCAGCTACAGTGCATCGGTGCTACCCTAATTGGATTTTAAAAAGCATTTCTTTGGCTTCCTCCCTCTGCTCCATGGAGAAGCAGAGAAAGGAAAATTTTAATTTCCCATTTCCCTTATTTTATTAAGTGGTTAAGTTGTCTGTTTAGCCTCTAATTACATGGGGAAAATGAAACCAACTAGCAAACTAAAATAGGATGCTCACTTTGGTTTGATTCCCCATGTTCAGGCATGCTGGAAGATAGCCAAAATGAAGGAATCATACCTCCATCTGAAAATAGTAGCCCTTGACAGGGACCCAGAAAGGTGTAGTTATGAAGACTCTGGGGATGGGCTGGTTCCTTCTAGCAAATACATTCTCCAATTTCCAGGGGGGAGCCAACTCATGCATTTCCAAAGTGGATAGAACAGAGGACTAAATGCTCGTGTTGTCACCCTCAAATTTAAAAACCATTGCTATTTTTTTAAATGCCATGAACTGCATGGATGCTTATCCCCATACCTATGAATGGTAAATATGGCAACAGCCTCCCAGAGGCCTTTAATGAAATAGAAACAAAATGCAAAGTTTTCTGCTGCAGCACAAATAACACCCATAGCCTCTCCTGCTCTCCCAACCTCACTACTTATCTCTATAAGGTTTACAAGGTTGGGTCAGGATGCCAAGATGCAGTTGATGGGGAATCCACTCATCTGACAGCAGCAGGGCTGGGGGATGTGTGGTCTTCCAGATATGGCAACACCACAATTCCTGCCGTCTCTTTCCATTGGCTGTGCTATTTGGGGCGGAGAGTACTTGCGGTCTGAAAGGCTCTCAGAGACTTCCCAACCCATCTTCCCCACCATGGCACTGCAGCAAGAGGAGGGAACATAAATTTGACCAAGGGCCGCACTCCCACATAGAGAACCTGGCTGGTGTTGCAGGGCTGCAGCCCGAACCAAAAGTAGGTGGCACTCTCTGTTTTTCTCTCTCCTCCTTCCCCTCACCTTCTCCTGCCGCCTTGGGAAAAACAAGACTTCTCTATGCAGGAATCAGAACTGATTGCTTGCTGAAAGCTTTGGAAATCAGGCTAAGTCTGTGTCCAGCCTTGGGGCTACAGGTTGCCCACAGCCACTGACCATCTCCACTAGCTTTGAGTTCAGTCACTACACATTTGTGGCTGTTCTCTTTGCTTGTTGGGGGGTTCTTTTCTACTTGATTCCCCCCTCCCCCAGCATGACGCGCCCTTCGCTGTGGGCATTAAAATGTATTTCCTGTGCATTGACCCAATTGCATAAGAAATCAAAGCCGTAATCCAGGGGTAAAATGAAAGCGTTCTCATGGATATTCTCTCTGATCATTGGGCTGACATTTTGGGAAAGAAGAAACAAGTGTTTGCTGACAAAAGAGTGAACTGGTATTTTTAGTCCTAGGTAATGAAACCCAAATATCTGTTGTCATCTACTTTGTGGTGATGGTGGTGGTGGGGAGATGTAAAGAAATTTAGAAGAATTGGAGACAGGAAATAAAACCTGCATTGCCTCGGTTCCTGTCGAAAACTCTAACCACTACATCTCTTGGCGGTGCTGGTGAGGATGAAAGAGGGATGTTCAATATAGAGGACACTCCTACCTATAGTCCACCCGCTGGGCTTGCAGGGGTATGGAAGCCGTAGCCTGAAAAACCAACCTCTTCTCTTCCACTATCACCCCATTCTTGCGCCTTGCAGCCTAGGTATGTTGGCACTTCCAAAAAGCCGTCAATGGGTGGGTGGAAATTAGGAATACTCCTGGCAAATACACACAATTGGGCGGACTGCACAGCCAGGTGAAGTGGGGGGGCACCTGCACCAGACATCCAGAACATTCTTGTTCCAGGCTAGAGCCTGGGAGGGGAGGGGAAAGGGGTGGGAGAATTTCTTCTTGGTTGTTCCTGAGCCCCATCTACAGGGGCTGGAACAATTCCCAACAATCATGTACCCTGTTGGTAAGAGTGTGCAAGATGAAGCCACAGCAGCCACTGCTTCTACTGGAGGCCTTGTGAGGCCTGTCCAGCCAGCAGCAGGTTCCCTTCCATCACCAGGTTGTATCTATTACACGGTTAGCCAGCTTTAACATACTGTAGGTTTAGAGCCCATTGACCTGGATTCTCCTCATGGTCTTTTCCATAATCAGTTAGCCCTGAAGTTGTATTGTTGTCCCTGCAAATCTTGGCTGTCCTGCCACTGTGACATTGTAATGCCCACCCCATGACATCACAAAGTTGGTTTTGACTTTGAATTCTCAAGCTGCGAGATGTTGTTTCCCTGGGAGCCCTACTGTCTGCTTAGGTGAGTTTTTGGTTTCCCCCTTTTCCAGGTTTACCTTCTGGATTGGTTGATTGCTGGTCTGTTCCCCAGCTGAGTATAATAAGACCAAGCTGTAGTAACACCTTTCTGACAGGTGCTGATATTTGATCCGCTGTATCTGAATGCTGGAAGAGGGCCAATTCACCTCCTCTGACCTTATCACCCAATCAGAATCCTCCTTAAGTAGGAGAGCACTAAAGTCTTCTAATGAAGATATGCTTGCTTTATCTCCGCGAACACTATTAAGACATTTACAGATACTAGTCAGAGTGTATGTGGGCCTGTAATTACAGCTTGATCACTCCCATCTGCCATTTAATCATAACTCTCTGTCCCAGAACTTGGTTTTTATTGTGGGGCATAGAAGCAGAAAAAAATCAGAAGAAAAATGAAGCGCCAGGCGGAACAAGTTCAGCTCTTCATTGTGTTTTAGAAAAAATGGAATCCACAAACAGAACCATGGATTGGACCACCCTGGTTTGTGGTTTTCATTTCTTTTTCAGTGTCATAGATTGGTTCATGCCCATCTCTATTTAAGAAGCAAAAAAAACACTTTTTGTGTTGTATATTTGGCAGAGAAAATGTAAATAGACACCGAATGGGGTAAACCTTCCCTTTCTGCTGCCCACCAGTTTTCTCCTATGATTATTCTGCCACCCCCAATATTTACATATCTTAGTAAATGTGCAAGGTTTTTGAGGCGGAGTTATGAGGATTTGTTGAAGCAGCCTTCAACAACAACAAAAACGAGGTCGCTGCTCTCAGCTTAGATGCAAAGCTGATGACCTGAATTTCAAGTATTGCACAGTTATTTGCACCTCTCTTTTGGGCGTGGGGAGTAATGGAAGCATAATGAAGTCACATTTCAAAACCAACAATGTAATGAGCGGGAAGAACACTATAATTGCAGTCACTTTTAAAGACTGCATTTTAGGGTCATTTTTAGAGGCAGTTTGAATGGATTTTTAAAAGCCCCTTTGCCACCCCTATCCCCCAATCTTAAACTGTTTTCCTTCTTACTTTTCTGAAGGAAAAGGTAATCCAAAAAAGAAGAAGAAGAAGAACACAGCAAGCATCGTACCAAATATTAAAATAATTTGGCCGCGTTAAAGATAGCAGGTTTCATTTGAAGCTTTGGAGTAAATTACAACCACATTGTGCTCATTAATGCTAATATTGCATTAGCATTTTCTGTTTTCACACAGTTGATTCTTGTTCAGCATGCACCTAGTAGAACCCCTTGATCCTTTTCACATCCAGTGGTACCTCGTAGGACGAATTGACCCGTGAGACGGAAAACTTGTAAGAGGAATGACATGTGCAGGAATAGGCATGTTTTGTAAGACAATTTTTTCTCTATGGGTTAAATTTATCTTACGAGGTACCGTTGCAGATCGGGTGCTGCAGACCAAGCAGTGTGCAACATCTGATCCCCAGTATCAGGGTGGCTTTCTGAGGGAAGCAGCAGAGGCCCTGGCATGGCTGGGTGAGGATCACCAAGTTGGTGGGCAGAGCAGGGGCCCATTGATCCTCACCAAGCCCTGGTGCTGCTGCTTCCCTCAGCTCGCCTCCATTGCCCAACCACCACCACCACCACCGCTTAGCTCGTAAACAGCCTGGTCTGTCAAACACCCCAGGCTGGGTGAGGATCAATGGGTCCCTGCTTTGCCCCACCCTGTCCCAACCCAGCAAAGAAGAGGAAAAGCTTCCCCCTTGGCTGGGTATACTGGTAGTGGAAGGCTGCTCCCGCACAGACCACAGACAGCTTGGAGCTGTCAAAATCAGCTGTCTGTCGGCTGCAGGGAGAACAGCCTTCTTGTATCCAGTGATTAAGGGGGTTTGGGTCAGCCTGCCCATAGGAATGCATTGAAAACCTATTTTAATCTGTTTCCTCCAGAATGGATTAATTAGTTTTCAATGCATTCCCATGCGAAACCATGTTTTGCAAGATGATTTTTTTTGCAAGACCAATTGCCCCATAGAACGATTTAAATTTGTCTTGTAAGGTGCCACTATATACTAAACGCTGCCCTTTCAGGAGAATATGGGTAAGCCTAAGTGTAATGAAGATGGGAGTTTTGGATTTCTTGCACTACAAATCCCATAAATCTACATCCTGGGAGTTCCATCTGACAGACAGCAAACTGTGGCTGGTTTTTGTGAAAAAGGTCTAAATTGGAAGGTTTTGAGGCTGAGCTTGTCCTAGCTGAACCTAGCTTCCTGTTCGGAAAGAAATCTCCCAGCTAACACTGGGGCAGGAAAAGGAGGCTTGTGTGGAGCCCAGCATAGCTCAGCCTCAAAGACTTCTAGCTGAGGCCTTTCTCCAAGGTGAGCCACATGTAGGTGTCTGTCAAGTAGAAGTTCCAGAACAGAGAACTGTGGAACTTCTGGTCCAAGAAATCAGACAAATCCCATCCGTAGCAGAGGGACAGGTAACAAGCTGCAACACCTTCTCTCCTAACAGGGCAACCAGTTTGTATGTGGGGCAGGTCCCTACATCCTTAGGTAGGAAGTCAAATATGCTCCAGGTGTGCAACAGTTCCATCACTCTTGTTCTATGCAGGTAATCATGCAATGCTTCTGGCCTGTTCCTCAAACACCCCAATTTTTAAAAAGGCACACCTTCCCCTTACCTATTCTCAACCATCCATAGCAGTCTCTCATTCTCTTGTACATACATTGGCTCTATAAACTATTTATCCATTGGGTTCTTGTATAATGCACTATGACTCATAGGACAGAGATTTGCTTTCTAGGTACAGCCAGATAAACTATTATTGCCCCCCCCCAAAAAAAAACCTGCTCTAATTTTCAAGTTCTGAATGGATCAATGTAAGTAATACCTCAGATAACGAATGCCTCTATCGAATGTTTTGGATAGCGAATGGAAATTTCTGAGTATAGGGCTGCCTCTGATAAAGAGTGTTCCTTATGGGCTGCTTCGGATAACGAATGTTTCGTCATGCCTTGCAAATAATTTTTTACCCAGGATGCATTGCACTACCCCCATAGTTTGTAGAGGGGTGGGAGGAGTTAAAGCATTTCCCCCATGATGCTTTGCACTGCTTGTCTTTGAATTTTTGGTGAGAACAGGCTGGGGTAGTCTTGCCGCTTGTGTTTTTGTATGTTTGCATTTTCCCCATTGCACTTTGGGCAGGAACAGGCTGGGGTAGTCTTGCTGCTTTCATTTCTCCATGTTTGCAATGTTTTCTTATTTGCAGCAGGCAATAATGGGATGGGGTTCTCCTGCAGCTTGTGTTTGTGTATGTTTGCCTTTTCCCCCATTGCATTTTTGGTGGGAACAGGCTAGGGTAGTCTTGCTGCTTTCTTTTCTTCATGTTTGCATTGCACTGCAGGGGTTGGTGTTCAGGTGTGTGTGTGTTCCAGCACTGCATGCCTTTAAAGTGCACTTGATTAAAAGGTCTGGGGGGACAGGGACCCAGCTATTTTGCCTTTTTTCGGACCTCTGGAACGGAGTAATCAATTTCCCATTCATTTCAATGGCAAACCATGTTTCAGATAACAAATGTTTCGGGTAAAGTATTGCCTCAGAGAATGGATTAAATTCGGTATCAGAGGTTCCGCTGTAATATCTTTACTAGAAGAATGTTACTAAGCCTGGCAAACCAAATGAAATCCTCTCCATTGTGTGCTGCATAGCATATTGGCATTTGAACACTTCAGCTTGCACTCCTGTGATTCCACACCTACACGAAAGCTGCAACAAACACAGCGAGTCTTTGTACTCAGTAAACGCCCACAGGCATCACCTCCAAAGAAAGCACTGGGGTGCCTCCCCCCCCCTGCATTATGCATCAGACGGGTGAGATTAAACAGAAGCATAATGGAGAACCACCCAAATGGCAAACACAGTAAATAATAAAAAACAAACACAGCTAATCCGGTTAAACTTCTGTGCCTCCTTGAGCAAACAATGGCATTGGTAGGTATGGACAATGAAATGCTCTTCTATGTCTTTGCAGAGCCACCTTCATCATTGCAGTCAAAGGTTTCAATTTCATTTCAGTGAATACTTGTTTGCTGCTTGTAGTTTGCCCCTTATGCTTCCTGTGTCTGGCAAAGCATTGCGATCTTTTCAAGCTGGCCTGCAGGAAACAAAACTACACACAGGTTTGAACCACCCACCAGGGCTGACCCTGCTATTAGTCAGAATGAGACAACTATTTTGTCCTGCCCAAGGCACCCCTTAACAAAGGTTCTAACTCAGAAGCAAATTCAGGAAGAACTACCTTGAACTGGCTCATTGCTGTATTTACCTGAACGTCCTGGGCAAACTGCCCAAGGGGCTTGAAAGCAATGTTTACTTCAACTAGTTTTCTCTCCTGATTTCAGCAGCAGTGGGAAGTGCAGCGGGAGCAAGTACTGGGAAAACACAGCAATAATCTATGCCATCAAGTCAGTTCTGACTAATGGTGAGCCTTTTCAGGGTTTTCCAGGTAGAGAACACACAGAAGAAGTTTATTGCTCCCTTTTTGGGAGGGGGGCTCCTGGGGTTACGCTGCTTGTCCAAGGCCACCCGGGCTGTCTCTACTGTGACTTTGCACTCAGATATCTAAACCACTGAGCGATCCAGCTGGCACTGGGGAAAAACATACCTGGTCCCTATTTCCCAAAACAAAAACTGATATTAGCTCTACAGACATACTTCAGGTCTCATAAAAAGGTAAAGGTTCCCCCCACACATTCGTGCTAGTCGTGTCCGACTCTAGAGGCTGTGCTCATCTCCATATTCAATCTGGAAGAGCCAGTGTTGTGCAAGTCCATGGCCATGTGGCCGGCATGGCTGCAAGGAAACACTGTTTTTACCTTCCTGCCTTTTTACGGCGGTACCTATTTATCTACTTGCATTTTACATGCTTTCGAACTGCTAGGTTGGCAGGAGCTGGGGTGAACAGCAGGAGCTCGCTCCGCTGCGTGGCACCCGGGATTCGAACCGCCGAGCTGCTGACTTTGAAGTCAACAGTTTTCGGAGCCTTAGTCCACTGAGCCACCACGCCCCACTTCAGGTCTCATGTGTATTTTCAAATTCACAGGGTCATCGGGAGTGATAAAGAAGCCTTCTATATTGGCATGGGAAGAGGAGAAAGACACACTGAAAGAAGATGAAGGCCGTATGCCTCGTAAGCAGAAGAACAGTTTTCTGTCACCAGGTAAGAGAAGCTGGTGCCATGGTGCTTCAGCAGGCTAGAGCGCTGAAATGTCGGCTGCAAAGCCAGCAGCTCGGCGGTTTGAATCCTGGGTGCCATGCAGCAGAGTGAGCTCCTGCTGTTTACCCCAGCTCCTGCCAACCCAGCAATTTGAAAGCATGTAAAAGCAAGTAGATAAATGGGTACTGCTATAAAAAGTGGGAAGGTAAATAGTGTTCTGTGTGCAGAAATGTGTTCAGTCATACCGGCCATAGGGCCACAGAGTTGCACAACACTGGCTCTTTGGCTTGAAAACGGAGATGAGCACCACCCTGAAAGTCAGACACGACTCACACATGTGCGGGAAGAACCTTTACCTTTACCTAAGAGAAGCTGAAAGGTTCCTAATCGGTACCCTGTCTTGACAACACATTGTGGAATGTGGGTGTCATCTGAGTTCAGAGTAATGCAAAGGAAATCTACTTTCAATAATTAGGTATAGTTATGGTTCCAAGCTTCCAAAACATGCCATGATACTTCCATTTCTTAAAAACAAACAAACAAAAACAAAAACCCTCCCCACTTTTTGGCTTTGGCTGTTTAAAAATTGACTTTTTTTTCATCCAGCGGGATAAACATTTGAACTGTCCATTTTTCTTCTTCTACCATTTATTGCAGACACCCCATAACAATAACGTTTCAAATTTACATTTTAAATTTGAGAAACAAAGCTACCCCTTTTAAAGTTATGATCATAAACTAAAATAGTTATGCAGGAGCTATTCCAAAAGGAATTAATGATAAGTAACCATATCCACTGGGGATTGGTACCACCACCACCCCACAGATACTGAAAACCACAGATAACAGCAAAGCTCTATACAAAACATGGTAAAATGAAAAACAACAGATTTTCACATGCATTGCCAGAATTAGCCACTAGGGGGTACCAGAGATTATGCCATGCATTAAAAATATTTTAGCATGGTCTCTGGGTCCCTCTAGTGGCTGCTTCTGATAATACATGAGAAAATAGTTTTTCTGGATTTTTCTTTCTTTTTAATATTTTTTAATATTTTCAGACCATGGGTAATTGTGGATATGAGTGTCCTACTCTGTTCCTAACTAGCTACTTCCAAGAAGTCTCCACCATCCTCCAACATGTGCTGGCTGAGTGGTGGTGCTATGAGCAAGGAACCTGTTATACTCACAAATGTGTGGGTGAAGGGGTGGGGGTGCTGTCAAGTCAATTCTGACTTATGGCAACTTTTCCCAGGATTTCCTGCATAGAGAGTGCATACATCATGGAATTCCAAACAAGAGGGTGGAGTGGGGGCCACAGGAACCTTGCTGGAGGGACCAATACTCACATTGACTTCTTCGTTCTCCCTTTTAAGGGCATGATTAGGGCATGCAACAAGGGATCTACTGAGTGCATTGGGGGGGGTGATGTTGTTTTTTTGCTCCCCTAGAGAGTGAAGGTTCCTCTTCAAAGGTCCACACATGTGCTGCTCTTTGCATTTTTGAGAAGAAATACCAGAGGGAAGCTCAAGCCAGAATGGTGTCGCTGACTGGCAGATGACTTTTTTAAAAATTAGAAAAGTCCACAAACTTCTTCTGGCCCATTATGAGAAATGCAAACATGATTCTGGTTTGTCTGACCAACCTTCCCTCCTCCTCCCCCTCCTCTTCTCCATGACTGGAAATCTTCTCTCCTCTCCCCTGGCCCTATCAATGCTGAAAATGATTTTAACCTGCTGAATTGTTTTCCTTGCAAACATTCCTCACCTCCCACCAATCTCCTGGGCCGTTACTTCACGAACCACTCGCTTCGCGGCAAGCCCTCATTTCTGTGCGAATCGATCGTTTCAGTCCGCACGCTCCTCCTTTTTGGCTGCGATGCCACCCCGACCACGCCCCCTTTACCGTGCTCCAAGCGGGGTGAGTGGTTCCCCTGCCAGTGGCCGGGAATCTTTTCGCTTCACATCTCGCTTCGCTCCCAACGTCACGTGTGGACTTGTGTTTTTTTTAATAGTTACTTTTGCGCTGAAATATCGATGCATCGATATTTCGGTTAATTGATGCATCGATATGCCGAGTTAATATTTTTTTTAAAATAAAAGGAGGGTGGAACCGGACGTTGCAAAGCAGTTTTCTAATGCGAAGGGAGCACGTGAGGTAGTAATCGATTCAGTCCTAGAAATGCTCCGCATGAGTACTGAGAAACAGGGGTGGGATCGAAGGGAGAGCACGTGACCACCACTGAATTCAAAGCGAAGGCAATGCCGCTGCGAAGCAATGCACTTCGTGAAGTAACGGCCCTGGTCTGTCTGATCCGAATGTGTACGTATGCCTGGGAAAAGCTACCAATATTTGCTTTGAAGACAGTGAATCAATAAGAATGAAATAAATGTAATGAGAGCATTTCAGGCCACCCTTGGAATGTGGTTGTATTTTCCCATATTTTCCCATATTTTGTATTCCATATTTTGTTTCCATATTTTGTATTTTTCCATATTTTTTTCAGCTTGCTTGCTTGCTCTCCTCTGGGCTCCTGTGGACCTGGTGTGTCCTTGCCTGAAGAAAACTAGGTATCGATTGCTGAGCACTCTACTGAAATCTCAGGACTAACAGGTGAGGCAGCCTCCACATGATACACATCTTAGTGGAGCTCAGTAGCTAGAGAGGCAAGGGTAACCCTGAAACAAAAAAAGGCAGTGTTGGTCTGGTGGAGAGAAGCGGAGGGGTAGGCCAAGTGGGAGGGAAAAGCACTGAGCTTGGTTGTCATGTCCTCTTTGTGAACAATGTGTATTGACTTATTTAAAAAGCTAAGTACGGGTCAGTTGGTGTGAATCACAGGAATTAAATGACTACTATTTACAAGGGGGGGGGGAGAAAAGAAAAAAGAAAAGAAGGATGTTAAGGGAATGATCCACAAGAGGACGGCCAAAAGCATAAATCATACAGCACAATTATAACTAAGAGGTTCAAAGCCAGAGTCGAGCTTGAATCTCACAAGGTGTGTTTTAATTTTGTATCATGCCAATGCCAAGAGAGAGTCTTGCTAAGAACACTGTACTTATCTTTCTTTATGAAATCAGTGAGCCTGAGTTATAAAATTTAGAAGATACTTACTGTCACAACAAACTTTTTTAAAAAAACTTGTAATAAACCATTTAAGTAATGGGGGTGGCTTGTGATCAGAAGAAATCTGCCTTCAGCAAAAGCATCGAGCGACCGGACATTGGAGGGTTCTTCTAAATGAGGCTTTGGTTGTACACTCAGTCACCCAGTTTAATTCACCAAATTCCCCCCCCCGCCCCAAGGATCCTCTTCTTACATCATTTTTCTGCTCTTCAAGAGTTCTTCTCTTGTTCTCCTCAGGAGCAGCATGTCATTGTCTTTCTCACACAAATGAAAAAGAGAATGATGGTTGGGGGAGGGGGTGAAACCCTGTGGTGGTGAAGCTCGGCTTATGGGCAGTGCACTTCATTGGCCTCACCCAGTGTGAGGGTTCATTAGTACCAGTTAACGATTCTGATCCTTCAGGCACGCTTGAGACTTTGTTAACTTCATCATTAAATAAATGTTTATTTAGAACATCTTCAACACTTTGCTTATTCCGTGTATGACATACTGTAACATATTTAACCAGGGCTGTGGAGTCGGAGTCGGAGGAAATTTTGGGTACCTTGAGTCGGAGTCGGAGTCGGCAAACAATGCACCGACTCCGACTCCGACTCCTAAATTTAGATTGGAATTTTAAAAAAAGCAACTTTAAATGTCCCAATTCACAAAAAGTTATAATTAATGACTTCTCTACTATAAGAATAAAGACCAATGCATGTAGTGCCTCACGTAACCGCAAAACAAACACGTTAAGTGACCGTGAAGAAGCATGCTTTTCATGTGCTTCACTATATGGCATGCAATGCACAATTAGGAGTGGCAATACTTATACTTTCCGTAGTGTTGTGTTCTGCTCTTACGCAGCACCCATGGGTAACCTAGCCTCTCACGGATAAGGGATTAAGTAAATATGTTTTTTGTAGGACTAGAGACACTTGTATAAGTGAAGGGAGTGGAGGGTCAATAGTTCAAGACTAAAGCTGTAAACCATTGGGAAAACTGCTGTCATTCAGCTAAGGCTATAAAAACTTGTAAACTCTGATTGTTAGCTTAAACTAAACATTCGCATATTAATACAGAGGAGTCGGGAGTCGGAGTCGGAGTCGGAGTTGGAAGTACAAAAAAACTTAGGAGTCATAGTTGGAACATTTATCTACCGATTCCACAGCCCTGTATTTAACTTCTTCAAACATTGTAAAGATCTTATTTTCCCATGCAACAACTGAGGTTTCTTTTAATATGGAAATATCCCTTGTCTTCCTCTCATCGGGGCTCCCCGGCCAGCATAAATTATTCCACAGCACGGGTGCCTGGCCCATGTTGCGTGGTGTTCCCCTCTCCATCCAGGGATCCAAGGGTTGTGGCAATCCCTCCTCCATGGTCCAGCACGACTAGGGTAGACTTGCACAGTCCATTCAAGAGGCATTAACATGTAATCTCTTCTTTCTGTCTGTATTCCTGTCTCCCGTGTCTTTGGTCTTATCTGCTGTTTTTCTCCCCAGACCTCCCTCCATTCATGAACAAATGCCCATCAAGTCAAGTTGCTTTCAATCAAATACATCTTTTAAAATCCCTCTTGAAAATGACATTCACCAGAAGTGCTTGCTAACATGTTTTTTTGGTGTGTGTATGCCATTAATTGTGACTTATTTTCTGTTTGTCCATATCTTCACTTAGAAGCAGGCAGAATATGTGATTGAGCAGTGATTTGAAACAGGCGTGGGTATCCAGCGGACAAACCTTGTTCTTCCTGTTCTCTTCACGTATACAAAGGAGACATTGAATAGCTTGCTAAGTTTGAAACGGCCTTGTCAGAAAAGAGCTGCTGACACAACCGATGTTGGAGCAAGGAAAAATGGGGCTCCTGTTTTGCAAGGAGTGGAATTAGAGGTTTAGGTGTGTGAACTTTTGCCGGTGAGACATAGATGGAAAGATCATCCCCTGATTTGCACCGAGAGACGAGAAGGCAAACCTGCTCGGTGGGAAGCGGTGTCGAAATGTTACCTGGAGGGAGAAGTGATGTATGGAGACAGGAAGCAACGGAGAACACCCTGCGTGAAGGGCATTGGAAATTAAGCTCTCAGCAAACTCCAGGCTTCCCTCGAGCTCGATGGTAGCCCTTTCGCTCTCACGCTATAACTCTGCCTCGTCTCCGTGTCTTCTCCTTCTGGCGGTGGCTCAAATCAAGACTGCAGAGCATCCCCACTCTCTCTGGCAGAAAGGCCTCTGGGAGAGAATACATTTCTGCCTCCACAGAGGAGAGACCACCAAGGACGCCCGAGATCCAAACGATGCCAATGGTTGCCAACATTTCCCCTGGTGCCTTCCTTTCCAATTGGGGCAGGCGTGTGAGGAACACCACAAGGGAAGCTTGTATTATAGACAGAGGAAACGGCCTGTGTCTTTAAACAAGAGGGGAGAGGGCATGGGAAGGTCTAAAAGAGGCCGGTGCAAAAAGGGATGCGTATATAAGGTGGACAAGGGCCTCTGAGTGCATAATTGGCATCCTCCCGCCAAAACTGGGTAGGTGGTTTTTTGGGAAGGTCTAAGAGAGAGGTTTGTAAGATCTGGGGCCCTAGACCAGGCATGTCCAAACTTCGGCCCTCCTGATGTTTTGGACCACAACTCCCAGAATTCTAAGCTTAGATTGCCAATGACAAAGGAGTGTGGGAGTTGTGGTCCAAAACATCTGGAGGGCTGAAGTTTGGACATGCCTGCCCTAGATTCTTAGGAGCTGCCGAACCTTCTAGTTGCACCAGATGTCACCTCTAGGCCTTCTTTAGGGTTGTTGTGCAGGACAAAAAGAAAGGGGTGTATTTTGTGAGACTTGTGCTCATTGCTTTGAATGCCCCAGAGAAAAGTCAAAATAAAATATAAGAAAGAGAATAATAAGATGGGTGTATACTTCATTGAGTTGATATGTGCTCGGAAAGTGTAACTGATTACAGCATGTTAAATGTGGGCAGTGTAATAGGAAATCTGCATCTCAAATGATCAGGTAGGGAGGATGCAAGGATAGATAAGGAAAAGCAGGTGCAGCTGCTTTCAATATTTAAATTAACAGAAAATTGGTTGGTTGCTGAGAAAGGGCCTTTTCGTGAATGGGAGGTATGTCTTATATTTTCTTTGCCCATGTGTTCATTCTTATTGAACCCCATTTGGGGACAGTAGTGGTAAATAAGCAATTAATGTGGATTGCTTTGAGAATTTTTCAACCCTAAGTAATTTTGGCTGAAATTTTCTTATTTTAAAAATGCATTATTTATTAAAATAATAACATGTATTTTCTTTGTTTGCTATGGGCTATCAAGTTGCACCCAATATAAAGCAACAACCCTAATAAGGTTTTCAAGATATGTGAGATTTTTAAAATATTTTTATTTACTGTAATACAAAATACAAATACAAATACAAAATATATATTAAAAAGATTAAAATAAAACTAAACAACAGTGTTCCCCTCCACCAACGGGACCTCTTAAATAGTCCCTTATTATCCTCCCTTCCAGGACTAAATTGATTATTGCACTGGAACTTTTCCCTTATTTCTTACAAGTGCATATTCAACAAATCTACCCCATATATCATTTAAAATATCTCCTTTCTTAATCTTTAAATTACATGTCAATTTCTCATTTAAAGCAATATTCCAAACTTCATTATACCATTCATCCATACATAGTTCATTTCCAATTCCTAACTATGATTATTCTAGTTGCTGTCAAGAGATTAGTGATCAACTGTCTAGTTCTAAAGTCATAATCTGTTTTAACAAATATTGACAAGAAAGCCATTTCTGAATTTTATTTATTTTAGTTTTTTTTTAACCTTCATTACAATACCTATTAATCAAACGTTGACAAAAATTAATATCATCTAATGTTAACTGTACCAGTAGCACCATAAACAAGAAATTAATCTTTGGCAAAATTTTCATTTTCATAAATGCTATCCTTCCAAACCAAGATAATTTCAAACTAGAATATTCTTGTATTTTATTCTTAATTTCTCTTTTAAATTTATTATATTATTTTAATTTCTGTGTATTCATTACCAAATCTATACCTAAATATCTAATTGATTTACTTATTTTAAACCCATATTTTTCAACAATCATTTCTTATTCCAGCCTATTACAATTAAACATTAATTAAACATTATCTGTGATTTTTTTCCAGTTTACATGTAAACTAGTTACCAATCAAATTCATCCAAATGATTTTAATTCTACTTAAATTCTCAATCATGTTTTTAATTGTCAATAAATGATCATCTGCAAATAAATTTATCTTTACTTCATCTTCCATACCCAATCCACTAATTAAATTATCGTTCCTTGTTGCATTCGCAAACATCAGAGACCAGATAAGTTTGTAATTGCAGTAATCTCTGTATCCGTGGTGGATCAATTTCAAGACCCATGTGGATAGTTAAAAATATGTGGCTAATACAGTAAACCCCCACCTATCATGGGCGTTAGGGACCCGACCTGACCCGCGATAATTGAAAATCCACAATATGCAGATGCTAGGTTGGGTTGAGACTGGAGGGGCTCTCTGGGGGCTCTTGTAATTGCCCCAGGCCTGGCACTGCTCCGAACGGGCCTGCAAGGGGCTTCCCGGGCCATTGGAAGCCCTAAAAGTGCTTTCTAGTGATCCGGAGGTCACTTCTGGTTTACCAAAACCACTTCCAGTTTGCGGGGAAGCACTTTTTGGGCCTCTGATGGGCCTGGGAAGGCCTTTCCTCCTTGCCCCTGGAGGCCTTTTTTTTAATATACTGCGGACCCATGATATACCGGGACCGCAGTATATGAACCGTGAAAGGGCGGTGGACAACTGTAACAAACACTGTATACTGTATAAGAATTCTATTGGACCTGGGGGCTCTCCCTGGACCTGTAATGACAATAACTGAGGGGGGCTGGTTTTATTTATTTATTTATTTATTTATTTATTTATTTATTTATTTATTTATTTATTTATTTATTTATACAACTTATATGCCACCCACTACCCAAAGGTCTCTGGGCAGCTTACAATTCAAAATTAAAATGAACAATTAAAAGAAATGAAAAGCATTAAGTAAAATTGCCATCAGGACCCTGGTTTGAGTTCTATGACCCCCCAATTAAGACAATTTCACTTAATAACAACAACACAAAACAAAGGACTTTTTCCAGTGGTGACTCTGGAGCAATTCTCCAAGCAAGACCTGTGGAGCCTAAATAGAATTGGAGAGTAATGGAGTCAGAGGACGCTTTAATTATTACATTAATGTAGTCGTACATTGTGTTGCTATGTGGGGATTTTGAATTATTGGAGTGAGTCACCTCCGATGGTTGATAAGGGGGTACATTTAACATTTCATAGCAAAAGAAAACACGAAGCGCAGGTGACTGGAAAGACCCCCAGGACGGCTGCTGCTCTGTTGTGTCAGTTCAACACTTAGTGGTTCATTGTGTCGTTCATTATTTAGCAACCCACTTCTTGGACAGCGGTCAAACATTCTTCTGCAGTCCTGGGAATAAGTCAGTTTCAAAACCTCAGAGGATATTTCCAGAGGATGCAGAAAAAAAGTCTGAGTTTATTTTTAGTGTGTCTAAGAGCATATATCAGATTTAAAATTTCTCAGGGCACCCAGAGCCAGCAGTGTTCCCTCCAGTCCCCGTGGAAATGCCTGGGGCAGGACGGCCTTGCTTGAGAAAGCACACCATGGTCCATTGGGGAAACGAGCTTGTGAAAGGCATGATTCAGGGCTTGAAGGGATGTCATAAAGAGAGGTTACAAAATGACAGAGGGACTGGAGGACTGAGGTGAAAAGGCGCCAGGGTCTGGGAGCTTCTGTCATATATTTCCTTGGGGAGAGCATCCAGTGAAGCTGGCACGAAATTCAGGACAAAATGAAGGCCTTGTTCGGGAACGACTGTCCTAAATCCATGAATCCACTACTGCAGGCATGTCCAAACTTCAGCCCTCCTGATGTTTTGGACCACAACTCCCATAATTCCAAGCCTGTATTTCCAATGGTAAAGGACTGTGGGAGTTGTGGTCCAAAATATCTGGAGGGTCAAAGTTTGGACATGCCTGCACTACTGTAAAGCTTAGAAATAGCTGAAGCTAAAATTTTTTTAAAAGGCTACAGAATGGCAAGGGATGAGCTGTGAGGAGGTGTGTTCTAGCATGATGTAGGATGGGCTCTTCCCTTCTCCAGGTGAACTCAATAACAATTCCTTTCTAACTTCAAAACCATCAAAATTTATTGGAGGAACATCCAAGAACGCACAAAGATCAAATTTAACATTCAACTCTTCATTCCACAATAGACATGGGCACGACCAGAAAAAAATGACGTTTCAAGTTTTCGTTTGTTGGAATGGGTCGTTTCCGTTTGTCGAGAAATTTTTCAAAAAATTTCATTTCCATTTGTCGTTTGTCATTTCCACGGCGATTTAGTGCGATTTGACTTCCCCCAGAGCATAGGGGCGTCCCGCAATCAGGGCCGGCGCTAGGTGTTTTTGCTCCCTAGGTGGCGGGCGGGCGGGCGGAGGCTGGTGGGCGGGTGGCGGCCGCGGGCGGGCAAGTGGGCGGGCGGGCGGCGGCCGTGGGCGGGCGGCTGGCGGCCGTGGGCGGGTGGCGGCGCGGGCGGACGGGCAAGTGGGCAGTTAGGATATCACTTAGGATAGAGGTTCTGTTCTTGGCTTGCACCCCAAATGTGTGTGTGTGTGTGCAAGCAAATTGAAGTTGGGAAAATAGAAAATAAATGGTAGTATATAATATATTTTTAAAATAAATCCACACCTCCCACTCCCAGTCGAACCTCCCCCTTTATCCAATATCAGAAAAAAATCCTCACAAACTGCCAGAGAAGAAATAAAGAATAAACTGCTATTCCCTTCAGCAGACAAAGCTGCAGGGAATCAAAGAAATTATTTTCTAAATTCAATTCCCTCCCTGCCTGCCTAACTTAAATCCTAAAGCCTCCAGCCTCCCTCCTCAATCTCGATCGGATCACACCAGCACCAGCAGCCAGCCCTCCTCCTTCAACCACATCCATACACCCGACTGCGATTTCTGGAAGGTGCCTTGGCTTTTTATGCCCTCCGAGACATCCAGAAGTGTCAGTCAAAAACCTGGCGATGCCATTGGTGGAATGGTTCAAAAACTTTGCATGGTCCCATCCCATGCCCAGCCCAAATGGGCAGGTCTAAAAAAATAAAAAATAAAAAATAAATTAAAATAAAATCAATACAACATTTTATTGCTATAAAAAACCCACTGCTGCTACTATTTAAATTCAGGCATTTAAAATAAATAAATTTCACATATTTCTGTGGTGATTTGGTGTGTTGTTTGACCACGATTTCAAAAGAAAAATTGCGGTTGCCATTTTGGATCCCCCCCACCGCATGGCATGGCGAGACGACGAGGATGAACCCCCCCAGCCTGGTGCAAGCAGCCCAGGACAGGAGAAGAGGGGGGGAAGGCCGGGGACCCCCCAGGAACCACCCCTCTGGTAGGTGGCAAAGCCTCAGGCAGGCATATTTTTGCCTGCTTTTTTGGCCGGGAGTCGGGGTTTTTAAAAAAAAATTTAAAAAAACTTTTTCTGTGCTTCGCATTGCGCGATCGCCGCGATGCCACAAACGGAAACGAAAAACCCGACCAAATTTTCCTTTTTTCGATTCGAGTTCGAGTTCTGACGGCTTAATTATCGTTACTGTTTCTGTTACGTAACGGAAACGATAACTGAAAACGGAAACGACAATTTCGCTGAGTCGTGCCCATGTCTGTTCCACAATAAAGGGGAACTAAAAGGGTTTGAGTCTTGGAAAACCCCAGTAAAACCCCAAATCTCTCCTGGAAGGTTCAGACATTATAGAAACTCTGTAAGGCATTTGGCATAGCTGTAAGGTAAAGGGAAACAGAGCTGCTCTTTTTGCAGTCCATAATATTCTTCCTTTCTCTTCCCCTTCAACTTAGTTTACCAAAATGTGTTGAAATATCATTACACGTCTGTGGCTGTGGAAAGATGATTGTTATATGGCCTTGGTTTATCATGCTCCACAGCAGCTCTTAGCTGCTTACATTCAACCCAAATTCCTAGGATTTATTTTTATTTATTTTTACAAAAACTAAAGCAAAACAGAAATCTGGAGAAGCACTGATCATGTCAGTGACCTCGGTACAGATTGGTTTGGATTGTCTAAGGGTTGGGGGCAGGGGAAATCTGAATCTAGATGGCTATCATTCAAATACAGGCCAGGTCATGAGGTTTCAGCCTGTTCCTGAAAAGGATGGAGAAGGCTGCTCATAAGATGCTTATTTGTGTTCTGAAATTTTTACTGTATGAGCTGCCATCTTGTGGACAAAATATGGAATCTTCTTCTTCTTCTTCTTCTTCTTCTTCTTCTTCTTCTTCTTCTTCTTCTTCTTCTTCTTCTTCTTCTTCTTCTTCTTCTTCTTAGATGAATCCCAGTCAGGGAACAGGAATGAACCTGTGTTGCAACAAAAAGAACAAAGAGCCGTGCAACCCCTTAATGGTATACAAAGACTAATCTTCTGGAATCAGCCTTTGTGGACCCGAGCCTGTGTTAAAGGAATTGTGGAATATTATCCTCAGTGTGACTTGACAAGTGTCATGCATGAGTGATGGCTATATAAGGGATGGAGGTAGGGAATGACAGGATGATAAAACCTGTGGCCCTCCAAAAATGTGGCCCTCAGCTCACATGGTCACTCCTTCCCCTCAGTCAGGATCCTCAAATGACATAAGCACCACTCAGTAATTGTTTCAAGTGTTTGTGTTCCACAGACATTGAAGGGAATGTGAGACCCCTGCCCTTCCCCACCCTCTTTTCTATCCCACCTTTCCACAGGAGACAACGCTCCTCCTGTCAAGCAGCTCCTTCAGAAGGCCACCTTGCCACAATGAGGAATGATGGAGAATGGCAGGGTGAGCACGGTTAGTGCATGTGGGAAGCACCCCTGGAAAGACCTACAGAAATGACAAAATCTACAGCAAAGCCACCCTCAGAGGAATATACCCAAAACAGTCTGCTCCAATCAGTTATTATAACAGTATTGTTTGTTTGTCACCTGATGACAGAAATAGACCTGGAATTATCAGCAGGGGGAGTGTTTGGGTGCCATGTGGTTTGGTACCATTTATAACCCTACCTCAGGGAAGTTGATGCTTTGGACTGACCTTCCTGTGGCTTGGTAGCTGGTGCCTGCTCTGGCCTCCTCCCGGAGCCTGGAAGGTGCCTGCAAGTAAAGGACTCTGGTTACATGCCTGGTACACTAGCAGGTAGTAACCCAGCAAGCCACAATAGAAATGTGTAGCTCAGGCAAGAGTACAAGTATGGCTCTTGCCAGTAGGGTAGTGGAGCAAAGGCTCACAGAAATCAAAGTCTCTGGGACTTTCTGAGTAGGAGAAACGAGGACATTGTCATTACAAGCTAGGTTCTGGCAACATTTGGACTACTCTATGTAGGGCTGCCTTTGAAGATCGTTTGGAAGCCATAGCTGGTTCAAAATGGTGCAACCAGACTTGACTGGCACTGGTTATAGATATCATATAGAGATGGGCATGAAACAAATTAAAATTTTATTTCATTATTTATTATTCATTTTGTTAGGTAACGAAATGAATAACAAACAGCCCCCTCTAAGGAAAACGAAACAAAATTTCCATTTTCTTTCATTTTGTTTTTCGTTCCCAGCATCTTCTCCTACCTTGCTGCTGCCACTGCCACCAACCAGCCCTTGCAGGAGGGCTTCCGGCTCCTGCCCCCCAAAAAAAAGAGGTGCCATCAGCCCACACTACAACTGATCGGCACTTGAGTTAAAAACACAAAACACACCAAACCAGCCTGCGGGCTAGCTGGCCGGCAATATTTTTTATTTGTTTTGAAAAAACACCAACCCGGCCCACGGGCCAGCTAGTCAATGTGTGCATATTTTTTTTTAAAAGGCAGACCCCCCGGGTGGGCGGGTGAGCAAAATATTAAAAATTAAAATAAAAATAAAAAAAACCATGCCAACCCAGCCTGGGAGCCACATGGTCAGCAAGAGTAAAACAAAAGAAAAAAAATGAACAGGGGGAGCTTTGAAACAGCCAGAGGTGTGAGAAAAAAATAATAATAATTAAAATTAAAAATAAAATAATGTGTTAGCCAGGCCTGCAGGCCAGCTGCAGACGTGTGCATGAATTAAAAACAAAAACAAAAAACAGCAGACCCCACCAGGTGTGTGCATAAAAAATAAAAAATAAAAATAAAAATTAGAAAAATAAAAAACAGGCCAACCTGGCCCGGGAGGCACATGGTTGGCAAGAGTAAAACAAAAGAAACAAGAAGAGAGAAAAAAACATGCCGAAACGGCCATGGGTGCAAGAAAAAAATTAAAATTAAAATTAAAAAATGTGCCAACCCAGCCTGCAAGCCAGCTGGTGGGCACATGCATAAAAAAAAAAAAAGGCAGACCCCACCAGGCGCACGAGCAAAAAAAAATAATAATAAATGATTTATTTATCTATACATTTATATACCACCCATCTTCCGGAGGAACTCCGGGTGGTTTACAACATTAAAAAGCAAACAATAAATGACAACAATGCAACAAAAATAATGATGATGATACGAAAACAAAAGGTAAAATATATGAAATAAAATAGCTATAATAATACGAAAGCAAAGCAACATAGAAGAGATATCTGGCAAGATTGCAGGGGAAAAAACACGCTATTCAAGGTCACCAAATGCCTCACAAAAAAGTCAGATCTTCAAGGCTTTTTTAAAGGCTGATAGGGACTGTGCAAGGCGCAACTCACTTGGGAGATGGTTCCAAAAGCCAGCCACAGAGAAGGCTCAGTTGTGGGTTACCGCTTTCCTAGCCTCCCTGGGCGTGGCCACCCAAAGTGAGAGTGCCTGCGACAATCTGGTAGGTCGGGCCTCAGGTGATCTCTGGAAGATCCGCTCTGCCAGCTATTCAGGTCCCAAGCTGTGGAGGGTTTTGTAAATCAAAACCAAGACCTTGAATCGTATTCGGGATGCAACGGGTAGCCAGTGCAAGCGAGCCAGAGCTGGGGTGATGTGGTCATATCGACCCACACCCACCACCAGTCTGGCTGCCGCATTTTGCACCCACTGAAGTCTTTGAACAAGATTCAAGGGCAACCCTACGTAGAGAGTGTTGCAATAGTCTATCCTCAAAATCACAAGCGCCTGCACAACAGTTCTCAGGGACTCCCCATCCAGATACGTGCAGATCTGGGCAATTTGTCGAAGATGGAAAAAGGCAGTGCTGGAAACAGCAGCCACCTGGGCCTCCTTAGAGAGGGCCGGGTCCAGGACCACACCCAGATTCCGGACTTTATCCGCCAGCCGGAGAGAACACCCTTCAGGCTGGGGAGAGGGCCTCCATATCTGGAAGAGGGAGCCCCAAAGAACATAACCTTGGCCTTCTCCAGGTTGATCTTAAGTCTGTTGGTCCTGGTCCATTCCATGACCACATCCAGGCACAAGTCAAGGTTCTGCACCACCTCAACTGCAGAGGTGGAAAAGGAGAGATAGAGCTGCATGTCATCAGCATATTGATGACAGCAGACTCCAAATCTCCTAATGACCTCAGTCAGCGGCCTCATACAGATGTTGAACAGCATGGGAGACAGTGCCGACCCCAGAGGAACCCCACAAGGGAGCGTCCACGGAGCCAACAGCTCCCACCCCCAAGCTGAAGACGCTGGGAGCGGCCTCCCAGGAAGGACTAAAGTGAAAGAACTGGTGTTAAAAGTAGCTCACAGATGGTATTGGTATCCCACAAAATTACATAAAATTAATCAAGAAATTCCAGATAATTGTTGGAGGAATTGTGGAAGCAAAGGCACCCTAGAACATATGTGGATCTCTTGCCCCAAAGTAGGAGTATATTGGCAGGAAATAATTAAATGGATAGAAACCCTGTTAAAACAAAGAATAATTATAAATGAAGCTTTACTATTATTCTCAATATTTAAGGATGGGAATGAAAAATTATCATATAATGTCTTAATAGCAAATCTGATTGGTGCAGCAAGAGCTGAAATTGCAAAAAACTGGAGAAATGCTCAAGATCTCTCACTACAAAAATTTCTGAACAGAATCTGGCAAATGGCTCTTATGGAAAAGTTGACCTATCAAATTAAAATATACAGAGGGGAAATAAAACATGATACATTTATGAAAACCTGGAAGCCCTTATTAACGTATGGAATTAACACAAAAATGAGGAATGTGTTATGGGGAATAATTTTGACTGCTGGAATGTAAAATTTTAAAAGAATTAATTTATTTGTGTGTGTGTCACAATTAACTGTGTCAGAAGATGAATTAGTGGGTGGATTTGAAAAAGATTTCGGTCCTATAGAATGTATAAATAATGAGACACTAGTGTACTGTTATCTTAACTTGTCTTGTATAAAAAAAATAATTTTAAAAAAAAAGAAGGACCGGAGTCAGCAGAGCGCAGAGCCTCCGATCCCCACCTCGGAAAGCTGGCCCAGCAGGATACCATGGTCGACGGTATCAAAGGCCACTGACAAGTCCAGGAGGACCAACAAGGTAGAACAACCCCTGTCAGGCCTCCTGAGGAGGTCATCTTGCAGTGCGACCAAGGCGGTCTCAGTCCCTCGACACGGCCTGAACCCAGACTGGAATGGATCCAGGACATGTTCTTCCTCTAGGAACGACTGGAGCCAGACAGTGGCCACCCTCTCAATCACCCTGCCCATGAAGGGAACATTGGCAAGCGGATGGTAGTTTGCCAATTCATCCGACGCCAGGCCAGGTTTCTTTAGGGTGGGCTTCACCACTGTCTCCTTCAAGTGAGAGGGAAAAATCCCTTCCCTGAAGGAGGCAGTGGAGATAACTGAAGTCCATTAAGGCATGCTCCCTCCAGCAGTTTTGATAAGCCAGTGCCCTAGAGCGGTGGTCCCCAACCCCCGGGCTGCGGACCGGTGCCGGTCCATGGACCGGTCGGCACCGGGCCGCCTGGGGATGCCGGGGAGGCTCCTCCCCTTTTCCTCCGCCGCCCTCCTCCTCCTCCTCTTCTCTCCCGTGGGCGGCCGGTGGAGGAGGAAGGCTGGACGAGCGCAGGAGGAGCCGCCACCGCCGCCTTTGTCTTTGCCTCCCTCCTCTGCCCGCCGCCGGCGGTGGCGCATCCTCCTCCGCCGCCGCCCTCCTCCTCCTCGCCCTCCAGCAGCAGCAGCAGCAGCAGCAGCAGCAGCCATGGCGGCAGCGGCGGCGCGTCCTCCTCCTCCTCCTCCTCCCGCCGCTGCCGCCGAAGGAGCAGCAGCAGCAGCCAATGCGGAGGGGTGGCGGCAGCGGGGGATGGGGGCGAAGCAGCAGCCACCCCCGCAATCCCCGTCGCCGCCGCTGCAATCGCCCCATCCCGCCGCCGCCACCCCTCCGCAATTGCCCTCACTGCTGCTGCTGCTGCCCAGGAGGAGGAGGAGGAGGAACCGGAGCAGGAGCAGGAGGCGGCGGCGGTGGCTTGTCGGTGCTGCGAGGGCACTTCCTGGCGCGGCCGGGCGGGTGCCGCGCGCGGGCGCCTGGGCCA
Source organism: Phrynocephalus forsythii (assembly GCA_029282475.1). Lineage (NCBI taxonomy): Eukaryota > Metazoa > Chordata > Lepidosauria > Squamata > Agamidae > Phrynocephalus > Phrynocephalus forsythii. Next base: position 170,209,430 of record JAPFRF010000002.1, on the reverse strand, counting down.
GGAGCCGCGGCGGTCTCACTGCTGGCGCCGCGCTTGCTCCTGCTCCTGCTGCCGCCGCTGCCGTGGACCTCCTCCTCCGCCGGGAAAAGCGCTGCTGGCGCCCGCTCGCTTTCCCCAGCGGAGGTGGAGGCCCAGGCGGCAGCAGGAGCAGCGGTGCGCCAGCAGCGAGACCAGCGCGCGCTCCCGGCGCTGGAGGAGGAGGCGGGGGCCCGCCTGCCCAGGAGCCCCGGGTTCCCCCCACCCCGCCCGTGTGTGTGGGGGGAACCCCCGACGCCCCAAGCCGGTGAGTGCCACCGCCGCCGCCGCTCTCGTGCCTCCCCCTCCTCCTTCCCCCCATCCTTTGCTTTCACCCCCCTTTGCCTCCCCCGCCGGACCCCCTTTGCATTCTCCCCCCACCCCACCCCCACCCCCAGCTTCGGGCCACAGAAAAAATATCAAAAATTTCTCGGTCCGCGGGGACAAAAAGGTTGGGGAGCACTGCCCTAGAGGCCTCAATAGAGGAGACAGGCCCAAACTCAACCAGGCGAGGAGACCGAGGGGGTGCAGCACTAGGGATACTCGAGGAGGGGCTAGAGCAACCGGTGTGTAGACCGGTTCGGATGGCCTCAATTTTGGTTCTAAAAAGGCTGCAAATGACTCACTAGTGAAATCACTAGGAGGAGGCCTAGCCTGGCCAGGATTGGTGAGGTCATGAACCACCTGGAATAACTCTGCCTGGTGGTTCGAGGCCTCACCAATTCTCAGGGAGACATAGGATCTTTTTGCCTCCCTGACCGCATAAATGTAGCGCTTGGTCAGGGCACAAACAGCAGCCCTTTTAGATGCCGACCCTATTAGATGCCAACCGATCTGTCCTCCATCTGCTCTCAAGCCTTCTTCGTTCTTGCTTCATCGCTCTCAGCCCCACCGTATACCATGGGGAGGAGCGAGCTCCACAGCGAAGAAGGTGCTTAGGGGCAATCCGGGCAAGAGCCCAGGTGGTGTCCTCATACCATCTTTCCACCATAAAAAAATTAAAATAAAAATAAAACAAAAACAAAAACAAAAACAAAAAACACGCTAACTCGGCAAGAGTAAAACAAAAGAAAAAAGAAGAGGAAAAAAACCATGCCGAACCAGCCAGGGGCATGAGAAAAAATAAATAAATAAATAAATATAAATAATAAATAAATAAATAAATAAATAAATAAATGAGCCAGTGCTGGGGCTGAATTGCTTAGCTGGCCCCAAGCCAGCACCTCTCAGCTGTTAAAAAAGAAGCCCTGCATCCGGGTTTTTTAAAAATAATGGTAAATAATAATAATTATTATTAAAAGCACTGACCATGCTAAAAATAAAATAAAAAAGTAAAAAGTAATGAAATAAATGAAACAAACAAAATACAAAATGATTTTTTTAAAAAAGATTCATTTCATATTTAATAATGAATGAATAACGTTAGAAATGGGCGTTTCGTGCCCATCTCTAATAGCATATAAGATCAGGAAGGGTGGTTTGTTGTTGTGGTTTGTTTGTTTTGTTTTAAACTTCCAGGTTTTCAAATGTTTTGGAATTGTTTTTAAACTTTAAAAATTTGTAATGTATATTTTATTAATGTCAGAATTATCTAGTGTTTTAAAAATTCTTATTTTATGTTGTGACCCTTCTTGAATCATCTATGAGGAGATAGGTAGCCTTTAAATAATGTAAAGAGCTTTCATCCCTAATAAACAATTCTGTTTTCCAGTTCATCACATTTTCAACTAGGGCACCAATACTTTTACATATTCCAATGACATCCAGGCACTTAATAATCCAACTATGCGGTACTAAGTCAAAGGCTTTTTTATAGTAAATCCAAGTCATATATAATTTCGTTTTTCAAGCTTTATATCATCATCATCATCATCATCATACAGCAGACAAGATAACTACGCTGGATTTTGTATTACAAATCACTAGTCGAACGCTTCCCAAATGTTTAGGACTATGTGATGTATTGGTGAATTATGCGAGCAGATCCCAGTAAGGTGGCTTTCTGCAGCTGACTGATGGTGACTTTGTCAACTCCAATTTCTTCTAAATACTTGCTTAGCTCTTTAGGCACTGCACCCAGTGTGCCAATTACCACTGGGACCACCTGTACTGGTTTATGCCAGAGTCTCTGAAGTTCAGTTTTCAGATCCTGATATTGGGTAATTTTTAAAAGTTGTTTCTCTGTGACTCTACTATCAACTGCTATAGCAATATCAATTATCCACACTTTTTTCTTCTCCACAGTCGTAATATTTGGAGTACAGTAACCCCCCCACCATTTCGCAGTTCATGTACTGTGGTCCTGCTAGTACAGGACTGCAGTACATGCTGGGGCTCCAGCTGATTAGCACTGGGGTGGGGGAGAAAACCCTTTATTTCCCCACCCCAGCACCAATCATCTGGAGCCCGGGGGTGGGGAAGGGGGAAAAAAAGGTTTAAAAAGTGACTGGAAGGGTATAAAAAGTGGTGTGCTGCTTCCCATGAGCCCCCACGGGGAAGTCGCGCATCATTTTTAAAATCATCCGAGCTGCTCCAAGAATTCTTGGAGCAGCCCGGGCAAGCAGCAGTGGAGGATCTGATGGCACTGTTATAGATATCATACAGAGATGGGCATGAAACGAATTAAAAATTTGTTTCATTATTTATTATTCATTTTGTTAGGTAACAAAAACAAAACAAAACAGAATTTTCATTTCATTTCAGTGATGATGATGATGATGATGATGATGATTCAGCTTTAGGACTTAAAAGTCTCCCACCAATTGATGGATGTGACATTGCTGTTATGTCATCATTTATACCCTAAATTTGCACCTAATATTCGTTCTCTCTCTCTCTCTCTCTCTCTCCAAGAGTAGTCCAACACTGTGTTAATTTCAGTTTTCCTGCATTCATTTTCATGAGCATTCCCAAATTCTGAGAAAGAGGGACCACAGGAGTATAGCACAAGCTTTGCATGGAGACAGCTGTGGGTCCAATCTCTGGCCTCTAGAAAGAATGGGTAGCAGCTGGTGTCTGCTACCTAGTCAAAAGACATGGCCATGAGTTAGCTGGATAGACACAAGGCAGGTTCCTATGTTTCTGTACCAGATGAGGACAAGTTGTGACTTCTATGTGATTTTGGAACTGAGGATAGGAGTCAGCATAGTCGAACACAGGGAGTGCTGGAAGTTATGGTTCAGCAATATCTGGGGGTCCACAAACTGCCCACCATGGCCTTCTCTATCAGGGCCACCTTGGGGGCAACACACTATTAGGGGGGTGGCACACTGCACATTTCACAAGGGCACTCCGCATCCTAGTCACAAACTGTTTCAATTCTGGTTGCATAAAAGGTGTTTCAGTTCCTCAGAGCAGTGCTCCCCAACCTTTTTATCACCGGGGACCGGTAAATGTTTGATAATTTTTCCCTGGCCCACTTGTGTGGGGGTGTCGGCGGCGCGGCGATGGCGGGCGGGGCGGGGCGGGGCAGGTCGGCGCGGTGATGGCGGTGGGGCGGCGGCGGCGGCGGCGATAGCGATGGCGGGGCGGCGCGATGGCAGGGGTTCCAGTGGCGGCGGCGGCGGCGTTATATGCGGGGGTTGCAGTGGCGGCGCGCGCGGCGGCGATGGTACCGGCGGCGGCGCCGTACAGGGTGGGCGCGATGGTGAGGAGGCGCGGCGGCGGCGGCGATGGCGGGCGGGCGCGATTAATGGCGGGGGTCACGGCGGCGGGGCGGCGCGATTGCTGGGGGTCGCGGCGGCGGCGGCGGGAAAACACCCGGCCGGCCTGCGCCGCCCCCCCCACCTCAACACAGGTGCGGCAGCGGGAAAAGACCCAGGCCGGCCTGAGACGCCCCCCCCCCCCTCCCCCTAAAAAGAGGCACACATGCACAGCGCTGGCCGGTGGGGCACCTCTGCTTGCCTCCGGCTGCGGCCTTCGGGCGGGCGAGCGGGAGGGGGAGGGGAGGGAGGCCGGTGGGGGTGGCGTCTCCGGCCCGAGGGCGCGCCGCCGGCCGCGGAGTCGCGGCCGAACCCGGGCGGCTGCCGTGGCGCCGCGGCCGCCGACAGGAGGAGGAGGCAGGGCCCCGCCTGCCCAGGAGCCCCGGGCTCCCCCGCACCCCGCCCGTGCGCCGCGGCATCCGGCTGCCCGCGGGAGAGAAGAGGAGGAGGAGGGCGGCGGAGGAAAAGGGGAGGAGCCTCCGCGGCCTCCCCAGGCGGCCCGGTGCCAACCGGTCCACGGACCGGCACCGGTCCGCGGCCCGGGGGTTGGGGACCACTGCCTCAGAGGACCTTGAGGAAATGTGCTTTCCAGAACCAGCTTTGTTATATGTGAATTAGAAGTAATAAGTACCCTAGTACTTTTAAGATGCATAGAATTTCTTGCCTCTCGGCAACCAGTCAGCGGCAGAAGCACTGCATTCCTCTTGTTCAGGGCCTTAGTGGGAAGAGGCATTAAGATAATTAGCTGGTTGCTAGGCCTGCTGCAGTAGCTCAGTTCAGGGCCAAATATGCTGTTCTCGTAATTAGACATGGGCACGACCAGAAAAAATGACGTTTCGAGTTTTTGTTTGTCGGAACGGGTCCGTTTCGGGTCGTTTCCTTTTGTCGCGAAATTTTTCAAAAATTTGTCATTTCCGTTTGTCGTTTGTCATTTCCACAGCAATTTAGCGCGATTTGACTTCCCAGAGCATAGGGGCGTCCCGCAATCAGGGGCGGCGCTAGGTGTTTTTGCGCCTGTAGGTGGCGGGCGGGGCGGGCGGTGGGCGGTGGGGGGAGGTGCGGGTGGGCAGTGGTGGCAGGGGGCCATGGGCGGGGGTGGCCGCGGGCGGGTGAGTGGGTGGGTGGCGGCGCGGGCCGCAGGCGGGTGGCGGCGCGGGCAGACGGGTGAGTGGGCAGTTAGGATATCACTTAGGATAGAGGTTCTGTTCTTGGCTTGCACCCCAAATGTGTGTGTGTGCAAGCAAATTGAAGTTGGAAAAATAGAAAATAAATAAATTGTAGTATATAATATATTTTTAAAATAAATCCACACCTCCCACTCCCAGTCGAACCTCCCCCTTTATCCAATATCAAAAAAAATATCAGAAAAAAAAAAATAAACTGCTATTCCCTTCAGCAGACAAACTGCAGGGAATCAAAGGATTATTTTCTAAATTCAATTCCCTCCCTGCCTGCCTAACTTAAATCCTAAAGCCTCCAGCCTCCCTCCTCAATCTCGATTGGATCACACCAGCACCAGCAGCCAGCCCTCCTCCCTCAACCACATCCATACACCCGACTGCAAAGGTTTCTGACATCCAGAAGTGTCAGTCAAAAACCTTGCCATTGAAAAAAACTAAAATAAATGGGCAGGTCTAAAAAAATAAAAAAATAAAATAAAATAAAATAAAATCAGTACAAGGTTTATTGCTGTAAAAACCTACTGCTGCTACTATTAAAATTCAGGCATTTAAAATAAATAAATTTCACATGTTTCTGTGGTGATTTGGTGTGTTTTTTTACCACGATTTCAAAAGAAAAATTGTGGTCGCCATTTTGGATCCCTCCCACCGCATGGTATGCAGTGAGACAGACAACGAGGATGACCCCCCCCCCAGCCTGGTGCAAGCAGCCCAGGACAGGAGAAGGGGGGGAAAGGCCGGGGACCCTGCAGAAACCATCCCTCTGGTAGGTGGCAAAGCCTCAGGCAGGCATATTTTTGCCTGCTTTTTTGGCTGGGAGTCAGGGTTTTTAAAAAAACTTTTAAAAACTTTTTCTGTGCTTCGCATCGCGCGATCGCTGCAATGCCACAAACGGAAACGAAAAACCCGATCAAATTTTTGTTTTTTTCAGTTCTGACGAATTATCGTTCTGACGATAACTGAAAACGGAAATGACAATTTTGCCGAGTCGTGCCCATGTCTAATCGTAATTATAAAACCTATTTCTCAGCCGATAATGGAGCTCCTTCAAACTGTTGCGCTGGAGCTACCAGAGCTGCATCTGAAGCACCTGACCCTAAACAAAATGAGGCATTTTGCAAGATGCCAAAGTGATAAAAAGTTTGTGCTGGTACAGACATCGGCTGTTACATCAAGGAGCACAACATGTGGGGGTTTACTCTCTAATAGTTTAACGATTCTGGACTCCGGGTGGTGTAAAGCGTAGAATGGTGAACTAAGCCTCGGGGGACCAGCTTTTCAGTTCCTCGTTGGCCATGAAACACATGCAGAGTAGGGTAGAAATAGTAAAACCATGCCTTAAATACCCCTCTTACCCTAAAAGCCCTATTTGGGTTTGTATAAGTGGATTCTAACTTGACGGGTTGTAACAAAGAATTGCGATCCCCGACTGTGATAATGCACAGCCAGATGATTATGCAGGTTGACTTGCAGAAATAGAATGTGGAAAATGGTAGCTTGGCAGCATCTGGGGAGGACCCTGTTGCAGTGAAGAAAGGAAGTTCACTCAAGTGTTCTGTTTTACTTTTCCTAGCCGGCTCCCACAAAAGATAGCAGGCAATTCTATTCACATGCCATTACAACATTGCTGGTTTTGTTAACCCAAATCAATGTAAATACTCCCACTGTGTGAAAGCATTTTGTGACACATACTTATTATACCCGTGTGTGTGTGTGTGTGTGTGTGTGTGTGTGTGTGTGTGTGTGTGTGTGTGTGTGTGTGTGAGAGAGAGAGAGAGAGAGAGAGAGAGAGAGAGAGAGAGAGAGAGAGAGAGAGAGAGTCATTGGCATTGCTTACAATGCTGCTAAAACTCTATGTAGGGGGAAATGGCTTGTTCAAATCCAAAGTGGTTTTACAGCCTGAAACGGGGGAGGTTTTTGTAAGGCCTGTTGACAACAAGTCTACCAGACACAATGGGAAGGGAAGTGCATAGCATGAAGACACATCTCCAAAGCTCTACCTGCCTGTACATATTTGAATTAGATTTGCCAGTTTTAGCAGCATCTCATTCCTGAAGATGCCAAGGACAACATGGGGGACCTGGAGGTGGGGCTTTTTGTCAACAGAGGCAAGGGCTGGGAAGAGAGGCAGAATTGCTTCCGGGCCCGCTGGTTGAAAAAGGAGAACTAGGCCCAGTTGTCTCAGAATCCATGTAAAACCTGATGATCACATGGCAGCTCCGAGCAGGGAGAGGGACTGGTGACGAAGTCCATTCAGCAGCTGCAGGGTTGGCTAGTTTCCCTGCTGTGGTGTGCACCCGCACTTCAAGGGAGGGGGAATGATTTTTCCCAGAAGCACTATATGGTTGCAAGCTATTCTTGTTATAATTACAAAGCATTAAGGGTGCCATCATCTTGAAAGGGCAATTAAGAACCATGAACTTTATAAAAGACCTATTTTTTGGTACAGGCTTGCGTTTTGTACTCTTCCGGCATGGTGACAGAGGGAGCTGTCTCTGGGGACTCTGGTGATGAGCACCTGCGCTTCAGAATTTAAGACTGCACTGTAATGGCTGGCAGGAATGCTGGGAAGAGAATGAGTCTGCATCTCTTGACATCTTTGGCAATGAAGCATCATTCCATGTGATGTCCTGCGAGCCTCCTTAGGCAGGCATTGTGTTGACACTGGGCAAAGACGGTCAGTTCTGAAGAAGCAAATATGAAATTACTAGGCAGACACACCGTAGTAACTAGTCTTTGAATGCACACACACAATAGTACAATTGTCTTATACTTCTTAATTGTTGGCCAGCTACGAAATGACTTCCCTGCAAATATTTGCCGTGGGTGAACATTAAAGGATCACTCTGACTGCTTTTGTTTTGTTCGTGAAAATTTAATTAAGCTGCTCACAGGCGCCTAGTTGGTTTCATATCAATAACAATAGTTGGGGAACACAGAATCGGCCATAAAGCCCGACACCTGCCCCTGCCTCTGATCAAATTGTTCATAAATGATTTATGGAAACAATAACATGAATGATTTGTTAAGGAACTTTAATTAAGTGGCTTCAGATCAGTTACAGAGATGTTTTTGCATATGTTTCTTTGCCTACTAGAGTGGGGGTTGCCCAAGTTTTGTGGGGGCAGGGATTCTGAGTAACAGCAATATGATAATGTAGTTACATTGGCTAGCACTTTGCTTTCAAGCTTAAGCCGTTTGTTATATAAATGCAATGAATTACAGAGAGGCAGCGGCGACGCTTGGGGGTTATGTTCCATTTTTTGGACAGTCATCTGCATGACTGCATTTCTTATTACCAATTTTAAAGTTAAACTAATGTTGAGGTATTCAAGACATATGCAAAACCGAGACTCTAACCAACCAATGGACAAGTTTTATTTGGAGCAAATAAAAACCCACGTAAGTGTAAGAAGCCAGATGTAATCTTGCACTCTCTTATAGCAATCCAGTTGATCTTAAAGAATCCTAATTGCCCAGGAGTAGATCTTCGATCGTGCTTTGCTTCAAAGAAAAACGAACCGAAAAACAAAATGAAATGCCACTTTTTTGTTTCGTGCCCATCCCTACTTACAAGAGATAGCTCTAAAGCAAAACTGTACCATGTAATGTATGATAACAAAGCCGGCCCTGCTATCAGACAGAATGAGGAAGCCATATCAGATAGCAAATGTTGGATGGGATGATTATTTATTTATTTACATTTTTACCCCACCCATCTAGTGGCTAGGCAGCTTACTCAGGGCTTACAAAATTACACTATGGTCATAAGATAAAATGCAGTGACACTTTTTATGGGCATGAGTGGGAACAGGCATGGTGGCTCAGCGGGCTAGAGCACTGAAACTGCCGGTTGCAAAGTGGGCAGCTCAGCGGTTCGAATCCCGGGTGCCACGCAACGGAGCGAGCTCCTGCTGTTAACCCCAGCTCCTGCCAACCTAGCAAGCAGTTCAAAAGCATGTAAATAAAAGCAGATAAATAGGTACCGCCATAAAAAGCAGGAAGGTAAACCGTGTTCCCTGTGCAGAAATGCGTTCAGCCATGTCAGCCACATGGCCACAGACCTGCAGAACACTGCCTTTTTGGCTTCAAAACAGAGATGAGCACCACCCCTAGAGTTGGACACCATTAGCATGCATGTGCAGGAGGAACCTTTACCTTTACCTTTACCTTTATGGTAATGACTATGAGTGGGAAAAGGGCTGCAGGGTTTTCTGCCTCCTGTGCCAAAACGATGATTTGACTGGCAATATGTAACATATACTAACATGAGGAGCCTGCTATTTCATATGCTCATTGGATTATTGGGGGTAATTTAAATGGGGCCAGCCTGACCTCTTACGGGAGATATTCCAGAGTTTGGGAGCAGTGCCTTCTTATATTGGGAACAATAGCTAATGAAAACCTATAGGTAGAGAGGCAGCCTATTTCTGAACATCAGTTGCTGCATGGAGAAACCTCAGGAAGAGTCTTCAAGTGCAGTTTTTGGATTTCCTGGTCAGCACCTGACCGGCCATTCTTGGAAACAGAGGCACTAGAACAGATGGCACTTGGCTGAACCCATCAGTCATTTTACATTGATTATCAATGTATTTATTTAAATTTAGATACATCCTCCTGGCATTCTGTCCCAGGCAAGTCTCCACAGTCACTAACTATATGCTTCACAAAAAAATACACAAATAAAATAAGATCCATCTTTTGGCATATCAGAGCAGGTGAAAATTGAAATTGCCACTCAAAATCTTAGTGTTTATTTCTTGTTTCTGGTACCACCTCACCTGACACCAAGTTGTGGATGACTCAACCAATTCCAATCTTCCATGTCACCTTGGCTTTTCCTAATGAAGGTGGACTGCCCGACTGTTTATTTGTAATGTTCTCTCTCTCTCTCTCTCTCTCTCTCTCTCTCTCTCTCTCTCTCTCTATATCTCTATATATATGAATCTGTATAATGTGTCATTCTGCTAAGGGATAAAAGAAAAAGTGCAGATTTTTTTCATACACTTCTTCAGGAGTCCAAAAGTTGAGTCATGGCAACTGGACTCCTTTTCTTGTGAAATCGAAATGTTTCGGTACTCACCCAAGCAGCTTTGTCAGTCTCAGGGAGTTGGTGTGAGGCTTCCAATTTATACTTCACCTTGGCCATTGGCCACCTAATGGGCTTATTCAGACCAGGGTGGCATGAAACCAAGGTGAACTATAAATTGGAGGCCTTGCACCTATTCACCTTAGAATGATGAAGCTGCTTGGAAGAGTAGCGAAACGTTTCAATCTTACAAGAAAAGAACACCAGTTGCCATGACTCAACTCCCAGATAACCTCACCTGGATGACTGAGAATCTTCACATACATGCTTCTTCAGGAGCTTCTTCAGAGAGGGCCTACTGGTCCAAGTGGGAGCAGTCCCCTCACTCTAAAATTTAAGAGTGAGCTCTGGCACCAAGCATACTCTGGCAATGAGCATTGAGATCCGCCTGGTCTAGTTTTCTTCACTTGCCCCCATCTTAAAGTACAGGACGGGGGATGGTCCAACAGGATGCACACGATTCCCATGGTAACACTCATCAATGGTGCTCGAAGACAGATGGCAGGAAGACAGTAAGCACCTCTCCAGCCCATTCCTCTTTTTCTGCTACTTGTCCAAGAGGCAAGTGAATAAATAATTCACTGGCCTTGTATACAGGAAATATGAGACACAGGACTCGCACTGGAAGCTCCTGTTTCAAATCTGTCCTAAAAGCTTAAGTAAGGCCTTGCAAGGCATATGAGTACATGAGAAAGATCAGTGCCTCTCAGCAGGGAGTCAATTACTCTGAACCAGAAGACATATCAGGTAAAGGCAAGTATGATCTGTTCCTGCCACTGCTGAGCTAATCAAACATGGCTGAATTAACAGCTAATGCCCATACTTACCAATGTCATTCTATATCTTTCACAGCCTCAGGATATTGTGCTTCTGTACCCACAATTCAAAAAGTACCATATGGCTGCAGAATATCATATCTGCATTGCCAGCAGGGGGAAAAGGATGTCAAGCTTTACATAGCAAAAGGCAACCTGAGTCTTGGCAACACCAATGGCAGCAGTCAAGATAGTCTACAGCAGTGATGGCGAATCTTTTAGAGACTGAGTGCCCAAACTGTGGTTCAAAACCCACTTATTTTTCAAAAAGTACCCATATGGCAATTTAACCTGAATACAGTGAAACCTTGGGTTACAAATGCTTTTGGAAATTCAAAAACTGCAGCTGTGAGAAACTGAAAAACCTGCTCTTTGATCCTCATTTTCCCAAAGAGTAGTACCCCCATCCACCGCTCTGCCTTGGGCAGAGAGGCGGATGGGGTGCTACACCATCAAGAAAGCCAGTGGGGAGTGGCGGCAGCTTGTGGGTTCGTACGTAGCCCCAGTTTACTCTCCATCCACACTGCTCTGGGCATCCCAAAAGCGGCATGGTTGGAGAGTCTACTGAAGCTATGGAGGAGCCTACAAGCTGCTGCCTCCCCTTTGCCCAGCTCTCTGCACAGAGCAGAGTGGCGTGCTCCGAGTGGCGTGCTGCCGTGGCTGGGGGATGTTGGGTGTCCACAGAAAGAGCTCTGCATGCCACCTTTAGCACCTGTGCCATAGATTCGCCAACACGGACTTACAGGATGTCCTCTTCTGCTCACTGCCATTCACAGTTGTTGAAAAAACCGCCCTGACCCATGCTTTGTGTGTGTGGGTGAGAAGTGGTGAGCTGATGAAAAAAAGAGTCAGCTTCTGGGATTTTCCTTTGCATGGTGTCCCTTTTTGAATGGGAGTGGTGTTGGGAGACTCCTGCTCAACATGATTAGCCTGTGGAGTGCCTCAGGGTTCAATAATAGGGTTCCTATTTCACACTGACATAAAAAAAACCTGAAAGAGGCTGTGCAGAACTTGGTAGTCTGGTACCACCAGTGTGCTGATGACCCCAAACTCCGCCTGCTTTTTAAGAGCTTCCAGGAGGCCTTCACCTCTATTTCTCAGGCCCCAGTGAGTGTGATTGACAGATAAGAGATACAGTGACCCCCCGCCATTTTGCGGTTCAGGTACTGCGGCCCCGCTACATTGCGGGATCGCAGTACCTGCACCGTGTGGGGGGGCAGGGGGCGGCCAGGTCACTCCGCTCCGCGCCAACCCTGCCCCCCCCAAGAAGCCTCGGGGGTGCACAGGAGGGCGGCAGGGGGCGATCGGGTCGCTCCATGCCGCCTCTCCCACGCACCCCCGAGAAGCCTCGGGGTGGCCGGGAGGGGTGGCGTGGAATGATCGAGTCGCTCCGCGCCGCTCAACTAGCCCCCCGAGAAGCCTCGGGCTGGGTGGATGGCGGTGGGAGGTAAGATCACTCCCCGACCCCGACCCCACCCGCTTCCGCATATTGCAGATTTTCTTGCATCGTGGATGGGGTGGGTCCCTATCCCCCGTGATCAGCGGGGGGTTACTGTAACCATGTTTGAGTAACCATGTTTGAGTCAAGCTGCCAAGAAGGAGTTGATCAAGGAGCTGGAATTTGGACTAAGGACTTCTACACCATGGCTCCTTGTTCTTATTTAAACCATAAAGGAAGGCCTCTCTTAAACACTTTAAAAGTCTTGCAGTATTTATTTATTTATTTATTTATTTATTTATTTATTTATTTATTTATTTAAGAGTATTTTTACCCCACCATTCTCCTTGGAAAAGGACCCAAATTGGCTTACAGTAATGAGGGATAATATGCAGTCCAGTACAATTAAGACATGTTCAGGTATTTGAGAACAAGGAATTGAGGGACATCTTACAGCATTAATAGACAACATTACATTAAAGCAACGAGGTTATAAGTAGTTATAAACACAAAGTCTATGTGAACCTATAGATTCATATAAAATACACATGGTAGTCCATCATTCAGGGAAAGCTTGCCTGAAGAGAAAGGTCTTGGCCTGTTTCTGGAAGGACAACAGAGATGAGGCAGTCCTGGCCTCTAGTGGGAGGGAGTTCCAGAGTCTGGGCGCAGCAGTTGAGAAGGCCCTTTCATGGGTTCCCATGAGACATACCTGTGAGGGTGGTGGAATGGAGAGAAGGACCTCTCCTGATGACCTTAACACCCACGTCTGTTCATACTGTGAGATTTGATATTTGAGATAGCTAGGACCCAGGTTGCATAGTGCCTTGTAGGTCAAGGTCAGCACCTTGAATTGTGCTCGATAGCTGATTGGTAGCCAGAGCTGTTTTAATAGGGGTGCAATGTGATCTCTGTACAGTCAGCAGTCTGGTTGCTGCATTTTGGACCCATTGAAGTTTCCTGAGACTTTTCATCGGTAGCTCCATATAGAGCACATTACAGTAGTCTAGCCGGGACGTCACTAGGGCATGTGTCACCGTGGCCAAAGCTGGTTTCTCAAGAAATCGGTGTAATTTGTGTACTAGCCTTAATTGTGTAAATGCGCTTCTGGCCACAGCTGTGACCTGGGCATCCAAGCTCAAGCTGTGCAACTCTTTTTTTCAATTGGAGGGTGACCCCCATCCAGTACAGGTTGCATCCCTATCCTTTGTTCTCCCTTTCAACTGACCAGAAGCATCTCTGTCTTGTCTGGGGTTAGTTTCATTTTGTTCATCCTCATCCAGTTCATTACTGCAGCTAAACACTCATGTAAAGTTGAGATAGTAGCTCCCTTAGAATCCGGAGGTGACCAGAGGTAGAGCTGGGTGTCATTGGCATACTGGTGGCACTTAACCCCCAAAGTCCTGATAATCTCCCCCAGTGGTTTCATATAGATGTTAAATAACATAGGAGACAGAACAGAACCCTGGGAGACTCCACAGGTGAGAGGCCATGGTGTTGAACATGAATCACTTAATACCACTTTCTGTGTTCTTTCCTGCAGGAAGGACCGGAGCCACTTTAATGCAGTACCCCCAGTTCCCATTTCAGAGAGATGATCTCGCCTGATTTCAGAAGCTAAGCAGGGTCGGCCCTGGTTAGTATTTGGATGGGAGACCACCAGGGAACACCAGGTGCGGTAGGCGCCTGGAGTAGGAACTGGCAAGCCACTCCAGTATTCCTGCCAAGAAAAAACTCCATGGACATGGGGTCACGAAGTGTAACCAATGGTCCTCCCGATGTTCTTAAGACTACATTACCCACCGTTCCTCACCTTTAGGGGATATACTGACTAGGGGCTGAAGGGAACCGTAGTGGGAAAACCCTCGGGATGGAAAGTTACACTTGCCCCAACCCGGCTGTCCCTCGCGGGTGCTAAACCTTTCACATGGACCAAACCGGTGTCTCCGGGAAAACCAGATTTGGATCCACGAACGCTGGCCCTGCAATACAGCAGTTCTCTAAAGAAGGGCCAGCGTGTTTTTGCTTCCCTCGCTCTTTCTCCTTTTCATTTCCTCCTCTCCGGTGGAGGATGGAGCCACGTGTTCGCCGCCTGCGTCCCCAACCCCGCGGGAGGAGAGCCGGTGGGGCGGCGGCGGCGGCGGCGAGCATTGTTACGCGCGCGGTGGCCCGCCTGCCTCTCCTCGCCCTCCGTTCGGTTGCTATAGGAGCTGCTGAGCTAACACTCGCCCCCCCCACTCCGCCTCCTCCGGGGGCCGCTCCAGCAACCCGCGAGCCCTGCTTGCTCGCCCTCGCCATCCGCCCCGGGAAGAATCATGCCCGTCGGGCCATTCGGTAAACAGGGGTTAGGGGAGGTTACGGAAGAGTCTCATCCGCGCACGTAGGATCGGGTGCCTCCTAAGGAGTGAACAGCTCTGCGTTTTTGTTTTTGTTTTTTAAACCAAGCAACCTAGACTTTGGGGGCATGTCGAAAAGCTTGCGGATGTTGACGGCGGCGAATGCCTTTTGGAGGGGGAGGGGGCGATCCTTTCTTCCCGGCCACGACGAGCCCCTCTGCACTTGCCCGCCGCTCTCCAGCAGGCTCTCGTGCATCCCGATCAGGGCGACCAGGCTGCGATCCCGAGCACGCGGGCGCGGAAGGCGTCCTGCTTGACTCCGCGGGAGACGACCCCCGAGTAGGCGGAGAGGATCGCGCCCCCCGTCCGGTCGGGAGCCGCGGTACTCGGGGGCGGCGTTTTGTTCGCCCTCTCGGCCGAAAGGCAGGATTTTCAGAGCACTAGCTTTTGAGGAGAGGTTGATTCTCGGGTTCAGGTCCAGAGCTCTGCATCCCGTCCCTTGAGAAGACGGTAGAGAGGAGAAGAAGAAGGTGGACAGAGCAAAAAGTGAGCGTTCACACGCCGCCCTGGTGTTAGGACAGCTCCTCCGCCGATGGCTGTTTCAGACGTGCGCGACGCGTAGGGGCTTACGTGCCACCCCAGGATGTGTGGTGCTTTCGGTCTTTTCCCCCTTGCATCTCGTGCTTAGGAGTTTCAAGGTCCCTTCCAGGCAATCTTGGCTGTGGTTTGTGCCCCAGGTATGTGGAAGTCAATTCCCGAAGAAGGTCAGGCAGGACGGGTTGGACTGTGTGTGAGAGTCCTCTGCCTGATGCATGGTGTTTTGAGGGATGGGGATGTGTAATCTCCAGGCTTAAAAAACAGGGTACCTCAAGGACCAGATGCAGGGGAGTGGTAGCAGGAGATGGATATCTAGTCTTGTGGGGTCCCAGAAGCATGTGGTGGGGCCACTGTGAGATACAGGAAGCTGGACTAGATGGGCCTTTGGCCTGATTCAGCAGGGCTCTTCTTAGGTTCTTATGTTCTTATGTGCTTGTTCCTAAAAGTTACCCTGTGTTTTACCAGGGGTACCAGAGCCTTTGTTTCTTCTTAATACTGAAAGGGGGAGAAGGGAATAAGGGAGATGATTTTTTAGAAGTGATTGCATGCAGTTCAGGGAGTGATGTCCCATGACATGACTAGTGTTGATCTAGTGACCCAGTTGATCACCGCTGGGCATTTGAGCAGTGCTTATCCCACAGAGTGATTGTCTTCCATTTGAACCCTTACTCTCTCTCTCTCTCTCTCTCTCTCTCTCTGTGTGTGTGTGTGTGTGTGTGTGTGTGTGTGTGTGTGTGTGTGTATTGACATTTAAAAAACGACACACACAACTTGTTTGTACTGAAGGAAAATCAATTGAAACCAAAAGCAGAAATGGGGCGTCTTTTGGGTTCGTAATGATATATACAAAGTTTTCAATTTGCAAAAAGTGCCCCACTTTTCTCAACTGGTGAAGTTTACTGAAAGTGGTGCAGTCGAGGAGCTGATCGGGACTGGTATTTGTAAATAGTATATGTAGAAACAAACATGCTGGTCTTTTTGTCTTGATGACAGCTAAGATGGATTGATGATCCATTGTTAGCACTGTTTACGAATGGCCACCGGCATTGAACAGTTGGTTGCAAACAGAAGTGCTTGTAGCATACGGCAAAATGATCTAGTTGGCTGGGCAGAAGCTTGTCCTGCTCTTGGTCACTTTGGCAACATAGGCAGCATTGTTGTGTCCTTTTTCTAGTAAGTTAATGCCACCACTGTATTTGGGGTTCCACTGCTTACACATTTCTGGTGTTTCCAGTTTTTAACAAAGGACATCACAGAATTGGATGAGGTGTTGTAAAATAAGGCTACCAACATGACCAAGATGATGGACTAGTTTTCTGATAAGGGGAGCCAAAAGTGCCACAAACAATTACTTGTCTTAGGAGAAGAAAAAATCAAATGGGGAGGGATGTAATAGGATTTTATCCAAGTATGACACGTGTGCAGAAAGCAGACCGAGAGTGTGTCCTATTGCCTAACAATAGAACCGTGTATATGTGACTCTGTGTGTGCCACCAAAGGAAATGCATCCAGCAGACTGAAATGTCTAAAAGGGGGGGGCTCTTTAAATCTTATATAACTAACGCATGAAACACACTGCCCCAAGATGTGGTGCTCGTCATTTTGAAAAGGCAGAGTTGGCACGTTGATGGAGGAAATGTTGTCCGTCAGTGGCACTTATTCATTTGTTTGTGGGTATATTTCTCAGTGGCATTTGTTTGTTTGAGCCGTATTCACTTAAGTGTTGCCCCCAAGATAAGAGATGGCAGGAGGCAGACATTTAAGAGGCAGGAAGGAAGTGGTCTTCCTGACTTGCTGGTTGGCATCTGTAGAAGTACCTGGGTCCATCAGTGTGGGAAACAATGCAAAACTAGACAGACATGTGGCTGGACCTGACGTTGGAGACAAGAACAGAAGTTGCTGGCAAGGAGAATGAGGTGGGGGGAATCTCTGTGAGCTACATCCCGTTTGAGGGATAGGGATTTGCCACCCTTTGCGTAAAAGCTAAGCTCAATTGTCGGGTCAGAATGTCTGACCTGTAGACATGGCCCTACAAACACCTCCCTATAGAACTTTATAGGACTCTAAGACAAAACAGAAGCTGGTGTTCATCGCAACTGGCAGTTGTCCCAGAAAGGGTTAATTCTAGTATGGAATCAGATCATTTCCCCAAGTCTTATCACCATTCATTTGGGCATGAAAGTGAAAGTTGCTCCATTGTTGCAAGGATTCCAGGCAACATCAGCGCCTCTATTTCGACATGCTTTATTTGTCTACGTTGCTTCTGTGTTTCATGTGCAGAAGAATGAATTCCAAAGCCCAAAGTCTTACAGCTGTGGGGAAAAAAATGGAGGCACAAATGCTTTAAACAGAAGCTCATCCTTGCTGCTTGTTGAAAACTGCAGGTGTGATTGTCACCCAAAATTCTTACAACCATGAGAAGTTGCAAGGAAAAGTATGTTGAAATACAGAACCCAGGTTATAGACACAGCTTAAATCATGTAATTATGTCTCAAAATTGCAAGCGCATACACTCTATAAAAATATACAGTGGTACCTTGCATAAAGGAATTAATTCATTCCAAATGAAATTATGTTAAGCAAATTTTCCTTTATACAAATTCCCATAGGGATGCATTGAAAATGGAGTAATCCCATTTTTATGTTGTACAGATTCTTCCCATAGGCGATTATGTTAAGCAAAGTTCCCCTATCTCCGGAATGTTTTATGTTGTACAAATTTTATGTTATACAAGTTGTTTGTTACACAAGGGTCCACTGTATGTGCTTATACTATAGCCTAAAAGGGCATATGTATTGAAAAGCACAGAATACCTTTCTTAAAATATCAGTGTTCTTAAAGATAAGGAGATATATGTTGAGACAATGCACCTTTTTGCCTTTCAACATATTATAACTAGTAAATGATGTTCTCATCCAGCCAAGCCAACCGAGTCTTCACTTATGGGAGGAAATCCATGGTGTTTGGGCTGCTGGCCTTCAGAAATGAAGCGTGCTGCCTTCCTACAAGTGGCCTGCTGGTGGTGCACAGTATTAGTGTTATTGCTATCTGGCGATTATGGTGTTGTCTTCTATCTCTTTTTGCCTCCCTGTTTTTATATTTCTTTCAGCTGTTTAAGCAGCTGAATTTTGCTGGTGTAATAAAGCACTGATCACTATAAACAGACAACGTTTTCAGGAGGGATGGCAAAATATGACTCTTGTAACTTACGAGTAGCAGGCAAGTAGCGGTCATAGCAGATAATAGCCTTAATTTGACTAAATGGGTTCTTGCACCTGTTGGGAACAGTACGTTCCTTGTGTACCATTTTATTGGTTAGCAATGATGGGCATGAATGAAAAAGGGAATAGCAACATTTGACAAAATTCACTAATTTGTCAATTTGCATTCATACAAATCAGTACCCCTGACTAATATTGATGACTGATCATTTTTGGGGTGATTTTTGATATGTCAGTCCATCAGGCTATACAATGCCCTCCCCAGGCATCCAGAGACACTAAAACTGCAGAGAAGATTCCCTTGATTCTCCTCTACAACTTTTTCAGGTCTGGTGGATATTGGATTTCTGATGTCTGAGTTATGCAACCACAAAGAGCCCACCCCAGGAATGTTCCCCCTAAGCACCCAGAGATGCCAAACTTACAGAGAAGCTTCCTCTGACTCTTTTCTACAGTCCCTCCAAGTTTGGCAAAGTTTGGGATTACCCAGGCCAGTTGCTAAAGGTCAGTTTCCTGGGGGACCCACTTTTTGGGAATATAGCTCAGTTGTCCAAAACCCAATCTTCATCAAATTTGGAGGGACTGTACAGGAGAGTTAAGGGAAGCCCATCTGTGACTTTGGTGTCCCTAGATGTTTGGCCGCAGGTATGTTATAGAGTTTTATAGAGTTTTAAAGGCAAAAATGATTCAATGAATAAAAACCAACTGTAAATTTTTATTCATGATTTGTTGATGATGAATCACAAATTAAAACAATTTGCCATTTTTTCTGACTCATGCCCATCTCTGCTGGGTAGAAAAAATGCTATGGGGTGTAAAGTGCAGGTAGACTAAGTTGGTCAGGTACCAATTTGCTCTATCCACACTTTAGAATTCCAGGAGCTTTTGCCCATCAGCTGTTTTGTATTTCTTATCATTGGTTCACTTATTCAGTTGTCATACATGAAAGAGATTATTTAGCTAGCCAAATCTTATTGTGCTTGCTTCCAGATGTGGTTGGCGATCTCGCTGTTTATTTCACAGTGACTTTTAGTAAAGTGCTATTCATGCTTCATTTTTAAAAAAACTACAATGTATGTTTTCAAGGTTGCTTTCAACTCCATCCGTTAGTTATGTTAACTCCCTAATGCAGTGTTGGCTAACCTATGGCATGGGTGCCAAAGGTGGCACTCGGAGCCCTTTCTGTGGGCACCCAATATTGCCCCTTCACAGCCTCCTATATTCAAGTTAAATTGCTGTATTGGCACTTTGCGAAAAATTAGTGGGTTTTGAATTGCAGTTTGGGCACTCGGTCTCTAAAAGGTTTGCCATCACTGCCCTAACGCATGCAGAATTCCCATCCTTGACAGAACGATGAAGAGGCAACAACAGGGAATAAAAACAGCCACCGCACAGGTTCTATGGGTAGGTTCTATTTCTGAAGAAGAATTAATGTTTTTCTCTTTTTTGGCTCCCTCTCCCCACTCGAATCTGTCATTCCAGGAAGAGACTTTCTTCAGTTGACTGAGAAATGGCGTTGGCCGACAAGAGGCTTGAAAACCTTCAGATCTACAAGGTTCTCCAGTGTGTCCGTCAGAAGGACAAGAAGCAGATTGAAAAACTCACCAAACTGGGTTACCCTGAACTCATCAATTTCACAGAACCTGTCAACGGAGACAGTGCCCTTCACCTGGCCTGCGTGGCCAATGACATCGACATGTGCAATTTTCTGTTAGAGCTTGGTGCTCACCCGGATGTTCAAGACCGCATGGGGCGCACGCCGGTGATGAAAGCAGCTGAGCTTGGCCACGACCTGGCCCTGGATGTGCTGGTCCAGGCCGAGGCCGACATGACCATTGTGGATGCAGAAGGGAAAGGTAAAGAAGGGGCCACGCAGTCCTTCTTGTTTTGCAGGAAAGCTCGCAGATCTTTTTAGTGGAAGCCGGGAAGCTTGGCTTTTACCCTTTAATCGTTCGTGGTTGGCATCTCTGTTGGGTGCTCTCTTGCTGAACCCTTTGATGCCGCTGTTCTTGAACAGGTGTGCTGTTCTACTGCATCCTGCCCACTAAGCGGCACTACCGCTGCGTCCAGATTGTCCTTGAATTCGGAGCAGATGTTAACAACTGCACTCTTGAAGGGAAGCCGGTCCTCGTACAAGCTTGCGAGCAAGCCCACGAAATCAAAGAGATATGTATGAAATTCCTGGAAAGAGGAGCCAATCCGAATGCGACAAACCCAGTAAGATTTCCCCCCCTACCATTCAAGAAGAGGAGATAGAATACTAGCGGTAGAAGCACACAACTAACTACAGTAGAAACCACAGGAAGTCAGAATCAACATTATTATTATTTGAGTCAGCCCACTGGGAAAATGGATCTTGGTCAGCCTAAATGTATGTCAATCCTATTTATTTCAATGGATCTACTCTAGTTCAGACTCACAGTTGGAATTAGTCCATAATAATTAGGGCTTCAACAACTACCTACTTCATTCAATTGGTGGGTTGATTGATATGGATTCACAATAAGGATCCCGAGTTTAAATACATTTTCTCTTTGGTTTTTTATTGTTTGCAAAGTTACAGGTCTCAAAAGAGTACCCCCTTTCTTTTCTATCACGTAAAAGAAGTAATAGAAGTAATACACCTAAAAGAAGTAATGTTGTTTCATCTGAAACATGTGCTAAAAAGAAGTCTGTTTTCATTTCTAGATGCTTTTAGTTCTTTAATCAAATATATAGAAAGAAGGGAATATATATATAGAATAGATAGCTAGATATAGGGAATGAGGTGTATGACAGACAGACAGACAGACAGACAGACAGACAGACAGACAGACACACACACACACACACACACACACACACACACACACACACACACACACAGTGGTACCTCTAGACTTTTAATGACAAAGGACTGTGGGAGCTATGGACCAAAACATCTGGAGGGCCAAAGTAATGCCTTCTTTGCTATTTTAATTAGCACCTTATAGGAATGGGATTAATATAATGTGTGCTGAAGATTTGAATCAAGTTGACTGCCTCTTAACCTAGGTCTTAGCCAGAGGGATGGAGGGAGATGAAATGGGGTGGGAGGGAGTCCCACCTGCTGACTTGCATTTCTTGGAGGAAAGACATAATAAAGAAGACAGGGTTATAAATAGGATGGTATAATTGCTTCTCTCTCTCTCTCTCTCTCTCTCTCTCTCTCCATTGCAGGCCACAGGCCGCACTGCCTTGATGGAAGCAGCCAGGGAAGGAGTTTTGGAAATAGTCCGTGATATTCTTGAGAGGGGAGCAGAAGTAAATGTTTTTGACCACGAAAGACACCATGCGGCCCATTTCGCTGCCAAAGGAGGGTTTTTTGAGGTATTCTTTGTTGGTGGTGTCAGAAACAAAGGTACCCAGCCGAGTAATTAACTCTCTTGGTTAATTACAGTAGGACCCCTGTATCCACTGGTTCAGTTATGCACAGATGGCAGAGGAAAAATTAAATAAATAATTCAGCAGCCACAAAGCAAGCTACTGTCACGAACAGCTGCCGTAATGCAAGCTAGTTGCAAAGCAGCAGCTGTAATCAAGCTACTGTCACAAAACAGCAGTTGGGGGGGGGCGTTCTCTTTTATCCATGGTTTTAGTTATCCACAGGAAGGCCTGAAACTGATCCCCAGTGGATACCGGGGTACTACTGCATTAATAATCAGAGGGATTCCCAAAAGAATGGGTATTCTTTCTTTCGTGTACAGTGATAGATAACGATGATGACGATGATGTGCGGTCAAGCTGATGCTGATGCATTGCAACCCTTTCCAACATTCTCTAGGCAGGGAGAACTCAGAAGTGGCTTCCCATTCCCTCCTCCTGGAGGCGCTCTGGGACTTGGGAGCCTGCCAAAGGATGCACAATTTGGCTCTTGGGGAAATCTGCGGGAGGAGTTGTGACGATGGCACGATGCACAACTGGTCGAGGTCTCACTATCTTACGGCTTTCCATAAGGAAAGTCTGTTGGCAAGGTGGACTTGCTGCTGGGTTGCCACTGTCGACAATAATTCCACATCTGTCGTCTTTATCTGCTGTTTGCCCCTATTTTGGGCAGAGAGATCATCATCATCATCATCATCATCATCATCATCATCATCATCATCATCATCATCATCATCATCATCATCATCATCATCGTCTTAGAACTGCAGAGCCCTGTCAAGGAGGCACAGCAGGGAATGGAGCTTGCAACCTCTGCAACTGCGACCAGATGCCTAAGCCACTGAGCTTTCCAGCAAATAAGTCTATCTGGACGGCACTGCTACTTGCCCCCTAACGGTGAAGCTCTGTAGTTAGGAAATCTGCACTAATCTGCAGCCTGAGTTTTCTTGTCCCAAATGGAAAACACTGTGGCAGGATGGTTTCACAGTGGATTTTTTTTTGAGAGAAGGTGACGTGCATAATGTGTGGGGTTTCTTTCTTTAGAAGTTTATTCAAACTGGCCGTTTTCATTTTGCAAGACAGTAAAGGCACGGGGCACGGGTGCCAATCCAGATCACAGCTCTGACCCTGACTGGAGACTTCTTGCTGGTTTTTCCTCCTAAACCACCCACCCCCTCGTCCATCTGCTTTTCATCTTCAGTGGTGGGTTCTGCTGCAAGGGGATGGGGGGGGTGAGGTTTCTGTAAGGAACCAGCCTGGGCTCTATTTCCAAAGAAAAGCAACAGGTTAAAGTAGGTTTTAGAAAGGTTGTTTAGGGTACTGCATAGTTTGTCACTAGATGAAGAGAGGGACAGGGCCCCTCCAGTCCGCACAGTGCCCTCCAACTCGCTGATAAGATAATAGATAACGATAGCAATTCAACCTAAATAAATAAGCATGGCTATTGTATATGCCTTTGGGAAAGTTATGTTTGCACTGGAGTCTCTTTGGCCTTTTTGTGGCTACTTGCTGTTATCGACAATCAAGCTGCTTCTGAGGTATGGAAGCTGTAATAGGGTTTAGAGATGCACAAGAGGTTCAAGGGATATTTTACATGCCCCCCCATCTAACACTTCATCCAGTATCCTAAATGTCTCAGTTGCTGCCAGAAGTAAGTACTGGGTGGGAAGTCACTCACAACTAAAGACATGTGCATGCCAGCAGCATTGAAACTATCTAGGTTCATTTTAGCAGAAGTTTGGTCAGGGGAATCAGTGACATGAACAAAACTTGGGAAACGTTTTTGATAAATAAAATAAAATTCAGGCAAAAGATACAGCAGCCCCCTGATCCCCCGGTAGATGTGGGATCATTGTATTCACATGTAATTGGCCCATTGTCTGGGAATATTAAAAATATTAGATGAAAGAACCCAGAAACATGTATTCCCACGATATAATTACTAGAACAGGCCACTAGAGGGAACCAGAGACTAGGCAAGATCTTTGGTTCACTATATTACCCACCGTTTTGGGCATCCATGGTGGGGTGGCAGGTTGGGGCTGAAGGTCTTGGATATCACTGCCGTACTGTAATTCCCACGCAGTGGACAAACACTGTCTATTATGCAAATAATATGTGGAAATTGGGATACAGAAAGAAGAAAGATGCATTGCACTTGAAAAAAACACAAGAGACCCTGATCCATTCTTGGATCTAAAGTCAATTGCTCTCCTTTACTTTCTTATGTGACTTCTGGAGTCCACGTTGGAAATAATGTGCAGGGCCACAATTATGGTCTGTGTCACCTGAAGCAAACATGGATCCCACCACAACCCCCAGCATATGTGTGTGTGTGTGTGTGTGTGTGTGTGTGTGTGTGTGTGTGTGTGTGTGTGTGTGTGTGTGTGTGTGTGTGTGTGTAACAGAACAGTGCAGATATGATTGTGTCATTTCACACCACCAGCACTAGCAGCATGGCACCCAGGGCATACGCCCCTTCCCCTTGCTCCCCCCACCAAGTTGTGGCCCCTAATAACATGGAAGGAAGTGGAGGCCCTTGAAGATTTAAAAGCAGTGAGTGGACAATTCAATTGAGAATGATTTTAACACTGGCAAGATAGCTGTTCAAATGGTCTGTTAGGGACAAATTATGTGTATGTTAAATTTTGTAAAAGTGTATGTACTCTAAGCAATAGTAGCAGAGCTTCTGATATCGGTCAGGTCTGCAGTCCTCATTGGAGGGAACTCAGACTGTTCTCCTCCTTTCTGGAACCCCGAGAAAAATAATAACCACTTCTCCCATCCTCAAATCTTCTTCTGCCCTAAAGCAGGGAGCAGTTTCAGGGTGCAGAGAGCAGGAGATATTTCCATTGAGACTCAGTGGCTGAAATCTTGTTGCCTCATATAGTAAGTTGCACTACAGTACTAGGCACATATAATCGGGTGGCGGCGGAGGTGGATTTAGTGACGCTATACATTCCATGATTTCAAATGGGCCTATTCTGAATGAAAAGTGTGTTGCTTATATAATACCCAATAGCACTTAAAGCACTCTCTGGGTGATTTACGATTCTTAACTATGCAGGCTACATAATTATGAGCAGACTGCCTCCCCCCAGCAAGCTGTGTCCTCAGTTTACTGACCTCGGATGGATGGAATGCTGGGTCAGCCTTGATCTGGCCCCCTGAGGTCGTCATGGGCACAGTCTTGGCTGCAGTACTGCAGTTTAACCAGTCTGCCACAAAGTCCCTCCTCTAGTTGTGACTTACTATGCTAAGCAACTAGATGTCAACTCATGTTTACCATAGTGTTTACTTTCCAACAGAGCTGTTGTCCTGACTGAACCGTTCTCTTTGTGGCTACTGTTAAACACACATGTGTTCATTCTTGTAAGGCAGTATGTTTTTTCTTCCTCTTAAAGCAAAGCAAAGCAAAGTGGTCTGCTTATATACATTCTTCTCTGTTTAAGTGCAGGCTATGTTTGGGTACTCTTTTACCTCTGGAAGGCTGAGTGAACCTTGAGCCTGCTACCAGGGATTGAACCCCAGGTCGTGAGCACAGTTTTACCTGCAGGACAGGCATTTAACCACTGTGCCACGAGGCCTTTCCCAAACTGGTATGCTTCCAAGATGTTTTGGGCTTCCATCATCCTCACTCACGGGGTGGGGTAGGGCCCATCGCTTACTGGGGGACAGTGACAGTGATAATTCAGTATGTCAGATGGTGCCAGTTTGGGAATACTGTCTTAAAGGGTGGAAATATTGTCGTTCAGTCATTACCGACCAGGTGGGGGTTCACCTACTCCAGGGACCAAACTGTATTTGGCTTAATTGCAGGCATGTCAAAACTTCGCCCTCCTGATGTTTTGGACCACAACTCCCAGAATGCCAAGCCTGTATTTCCAATGGCAAAGGACTGTGGGATTTGTGGTCCAAAACATCTGGAGGGCCAAAGGTTTGGGTATGACTGGCTTAATGTAATAGTATTGCTGTTGACATGACATTGGTTGCAGAATAAGACAAATAAATCTGGTTAAAGGGCATGTATGGGAAGGTGATCATACATACCTGTGTCGCCTTCTAAATTCTGTAGTAATGGCTTTGCTTTCTTAGATCCTGAAGCTTATTTCTGCCTATAATGGAGATGTCGGCCTGATAGCAATGAATGGAAACACGCCGCTCCATTACGCAGCCGCTGGAGGTTTTGCAGAATGTTGCCGGTTCATAGGTCAAAGAGGTAAAAAATCAAGATGGTTGCAGCTCCAGGACTACTCTTACTGGGAATCAGTGGTGGGTCGGGGTGGGGTGGGGTCCATAGCCTGAAGTCAAGCAATGTCATAGTCTGCTGTCAAGAAAAGTTCCTGCCCAAACAAAAAGGAAGGATTTTCACATCTCCATAGATCTGAAGACCCTCCATAGATATAAAGGGAAGGTCATGGGATCCCCACTCATTCATGGAGAGGATGCATAAAGGGGGTCTTGCCATCAGGTTGGCAGCCCTTCCTGTTCATATGCAGACTAGCCGGCATCTCTGCCGTCTACCCATTTGGCAGCCTGAGGGAAGGATGCTGACTGTGGTCGAGGCTCAGTGGGAAAAGCACAAGCATTGTTCTCCTGGTATGACTGTTGGCGGAAGACAATAGCACCTGCCTCTAGCTGTGTTTCTGAACACTGCTTCATCCCCAGCCCAGCCCCCATGTTTGTGTACCTCCTAAAAAACTTGCCACATTTGTAACATGAGAGGGACCCAGTAAGAATAATATTCCTTCCAGAAATCATATCTGTTCTGTGTTTTGCTGTGACAAGGCTAATGGAGCGTTTAGACTGCTGGCTGGCTGCTCCAGCTTTCATGCTGGAGCCCATGTTTTATGTGCTTGGACCACTGTCTGATTTGCCCTTGGCTTGAAGCAGTTGACTCTCAATATTCAATATTATATGTTTCTAAAAGAATCCTGAGGGTTACAAAATCAGGACTTGGTCTTGATCCTTAGGCCTGGAAGATCAGTCTTTGTTTGTTTGTTTGTTTGTTTGTTTGTTTGTTTGTTTGTTTGTTTGTTTGTTCGTTCGTTCGTTCGTTCGTTCGTTCCTTCCTTCCTTCCTTCCTTCCTTCCTTCCTTCCTTCCTTTTCCTTCCTTCCTTCCTTCCTTCCTTTTTGGAAAGCTGTCATGCCTGCCCTCTTGCCACGAAATGTTTTCCTCTGCTTCTCTAAGGCTGTGATCCCATGTGGAAGAATCTCGAGAAGAAGACTGCCAGGCAGGTGGCTAAAGATGGCGGCTTCAAAGCGGCTGTCAAGGAGATCCGTAAAATTGAGCGCCGCTATGCCAAGTTCTTAAAACCCAAGCCTGGGGTGAAGAACCCCAACCAGCCCTGGGCAGTGAGGTTGCACGACTGGTCCGTGGAGCATCAGGCGAGCCTTCACGATTTATTTGGGGCGGTGGACCGAGGTGATGGGACGGTCAGCAAAGAGGACTTTGTCTCCATCATCGAGGAGAAGTGTCCATTTGTGGACCCAGAGCAGATACAGACGATAGCTCAGGCTCACGAGAAGACCCGGGCTGGAGGGATCAACCCAGAAGAATTCCTTACAGGGAAACGATACTTGCAGAAGCCCTTCCTCCTTTCCTCTTATGGCCCTAAGAAAAAGAAGGGCAAGAAAGGGAAGGGCAAGAAAGGGAAATTTGCCATCCCCATGCCCATCTGTGTCATCCCAGACAGCTCGCGCCCACGCCGCCCAGATGGCGGCCCACCGGAATACCTGATCGAAACCTATCAGAACGTGACAGACTGCAGTCGGTTCAACCGAGATCACCCACCCGAGCATCCCATTCAGGACGACTCTTGGTGGTACATTGATGACCCTCTGAAGAACTTTTTGAACATCAATTACCTCACGAAAGAGGGAGACCTTTCGTCCCTGAAAAAAGCCTTTGAATCTGGGGTGCCAGTGGACATGAGGGACCATTTCTATAAGACTCCCTTGATGGCTGCCTGTGCCAGCGGCAATATAGAAGCTGTGAAGTTTCTTCTGGAAAAAGGGTATGTGCTGGGGGGCGGGTGGCATGGCCTAGTGGGCCTTCTCACAGTTGTCCTCTGGAAACCCAAGAGCTACTGAACAGTCAGGGGAGAAGGTGTGCACCCAGCCCTGGAAGGTCAGAAGTGCATTTCGTGTCCCATCCAAATGAAGCACACAGTCCTTCCACTCTTGCTGTTGTGCTGTTGCTTCCAAAGCCTGGGCTGTTCTTTTTAAAAGTGACTAGTAATGGTTATTTTTCTAAGAGCCATGCCTGTGGAGATTTTCAATGAGGTGAGGTTATCAGGGAGTTGGGTCATGGCAACTGGACTTCTTGTCTCGTGGGATCAATTGCACAAGAAATGTCTAGTTGCCATGACTCAACTCCCATATTCAAAGGACTAAAATTAGTTAGATACATTTTAATTATATTAAAACAATTCTTTAGATTTTTTTTATTCCCAAAGGGAACTAAAATAATTACTATATAACTAGTTATATTTATGGTACATCAGGAAACTTCATTGGGTCCAAAATGCAGCAGCCAGACTGCTGACTGGGGTGGAGTACAGAGATCACATTACACCCCTATTAAAACAGCTCCACTGGCTACTAATCAGCTATCAGGCACAGTTCAAAGTGCTGACCTTAACCTAGAAAGCACTGTACTGCCTGGGTCCTAGCTACCTCAAAGATCAAATCTCACAGTATGAACTGGCTCGGGCATTAAGGTCATCAGGAGAGGCCTTTCTCTCCGTCCCGCCACCCTCAGGGGTACGTCTCATGGGAACCCATGAAAGGGCCTTCTCGACTGCTGCGCCCAGATGCTGGAACTCCCTCCCACTAGAGGCCAGTACTTATGTCTCTTATGTCTTTCCAGAAACAGGCAAAGACCTTTCTCTTCAGGCAAGCTTTCCCTGAATGATGGACTACCTCTTATGTGTCTTTTATATGACTCATGTAGACTTTGTGTTTATAACCACTTATAAACTTGTGTGATTGCATTGACATAATGTTTTCAATGTTAGTTTCCATCCTTCATAACTTTTACATGGAATTTTTTTCTCTCCCTTTAACTGCTCACGTTCTCTTGTAGCTTTAATATAATGTTGGCTTTTAATGGTTCAAGATGTCCCTCAATTTCTTGTTCTCAATACTTAATTGCACTGGATTGTATATTGTCCCTCATTACTGTAAGCCACCTTGGGTTCTTTTCCAAGGAGAAAGCTGTGGTAAAAATACTCTAAAATAAATAAATAATGACCTCCGAAGTCAGAAAATGAAGGATCCAGCTCACAGAGAGTAGGGGCAACATGTAGCCTGCAGAATTCAATGGTAAATTGCCCAAAGAGGACTTTAAGCACTGTGGGGCAATATATAAGCAACACTCTTGGTTAATGAGACTTTCACAGTGCGGTGGTGCATGGCTTGAGGTATCATTACATGGACAACAGCCCAGTTAATAAATAGGTCGGGGGAGAAATAGCAAGCTTTTTCAAGAGAAAAGGAAAGGTTGTGTAAGCTGCCAGTAAGTGTTAGAAACGGATAGAACAGGGGCAGGAAGAGACAGATGGAGATTTGCTCCAGGAATTCTGTGTTTAATTCTATGAACAAGAGTTGTGGGAAGAATTGAATTGGCTCAGTGGGAATTCTAGGGCTCTGATGGACTCCACTTTCTCAGCTTCCTTCACACTGAAGCTGAGAAAGAGGAGCCCATGCCGCTGCCACCCATCCACCATATATAAGATGAACCTTAATTTTTAGCCTAACAATTTAAATGGAATAATACAGTACCTCCTGGCTGATCATGTTGATAAGCAACGATGAAGCCTGTGGGTTTTAATTGGTTTGTCTTGAAGCAGAAACTAAGGGAAGCATCTTCACAAACCAAGACTTTTCCTTAGATGTCATTTGAAAATAGTTATGAAGCAAGATGTAAGCCATGTCTGTCAGGCCTGTCACAAAAGGAAGAAACAATGACACCGGGATTGTATCTTGAGAGCTGTTGAGTTCTCTGATGATAAAGTCTTAGAGCCTTTGTACACGACCCCTAAACGCCGCAGCAAATGGCTGCAAGCTCCGGAGCTTACAATGACTTCCCCACCAGCTCCGGAGTTTGCAGGAAATTAAGTGCGACCACGCCCACCTAAGCGTGTCCCAGCGCACTTTTCTTGTACCTGCTCGAGGAGGGTGAAAATCGCCAGGTCCGGATTTAATCTGGTCAGTGCGGGGCTCTCCTGGCTTCTGTTTGGTTTTTTTGCCTCCCGCCCCTTTAAGAGAATCAGCACACGGAGCTCTGGCAGCTTCTCCAAGGTGAGTCTGCATTTCCCCCCCACTTTCTTCCTTCCTCCCCTCAGCAGACAGGTGCGGAGTGGTGGGGAGGAAGGAAGAGCAACGAATCCCTAAGATCTCTGGTCCGAATTTAAGTGGCCAGCGGATCTTAGAGGTCATGTGAAAAGGCCCTTAGCTGCCACAGGAGAAAAAGCCAGCCAGTTGTTGCACCAGGAAATCATCACGTGTTTCATCTGTTTATTTCTGAAGAATGTACATCATGGAATTTGTTGAACCTAAGAAAATATATTTGCTTATTTAAATGAATAAATAAGGGACTTGTGAGGAGACAACCTATAAGGCAAGGACCCCCACACACACACACACACACAAAAGTTGCTTTCTAAATGTATGGTTGGACAACTAGTGAGCATGTTTATGCTGTTCCACATTCTCAGGTTTTACAGCTGTAGGGAAGAAGATGTAAATGTCATTTAGTATTTGTCATTCTTAATCTAGGCACCTGCTTTTGCATGCTAATCAATAAAGAGTTATTCCAATAACTGCTTTGCATGCTAATCAATAAAGAGTTATTCCAAGAACTTGATGGAATTCACCAGAATTACAGATAGCTCAGCTCTGGTGTTGGTCTCGATTTGCAGAGTTACAGGAACCAGTTTGTGAATGGCTTTTATTCTTCTCCCTGATAAAAGGCTAGCTAGAGGCTTCTGGGAGTTGTCGTTGGTGATTTTTTTTTGACATTAAATAACTCTATCCTCCATTCTGCGGCTCCCAATAATTACCCTAGGGATCCTCAGAACTGAGGAGGGGGGAAGACACCATTTTAATGCCTGCAAAATGGCATCATCGTGGCCAGACCTGATGACAACAGGCAGGTTACACCTGACTTGGTAAAATAGGATTCCCGGCTGCATTTCAGCAAAGGGAGAACATTAATGGAAAAGTTCAAGGACCAACCAATGGAGAAAGCACATGAAAGCTGGGACCCATTCTATAGACGAAAATTATTCTTAAAGGAACCACAAATAATTCAGGACATTATGGTTCTTAAAGTACTTTATTCTCCCCAGGGCTAGTGTGAATGCAACGGATAATTTCATGTGGACGCCTCTCCACCACGCCTGCCATGCAGGTCAGCAGGATATTGCTGAACTGCTCGTTAATTCTGGAGCCACAATTGATGCTGTCTCAATCAATGATGGGACCCCGTTAATGAGAGGAATTGAGAGTTGCCGGCTGGACACCGTACAGTATTTAATCAACACTGGTGCTAAGCCTCAGTTGGCCAACAGAAGAGGTAAATCTTTGTGCTGCTGCTAATTTTGCATCTGTTTACAGCTGCTAAATGCATGCTCTAAATGAGTTCAGTTTTTGATGTAGAAAGGCTACTGTGTTTTTCTGTCTATAAGACGCCGCTCTGTACCAAATACCCTCCACTTTTTGAACCCCAAATTAAGAAAATGAACAAATCCTGGCCAAAAGGAAGGGAAACGGTGGGGGAGAACCCAAACTGATTCCAGTGAATGAACTGAGCAGAGTCCCTTCTCCTCTCTGGTTTCCCTTCTAGTTTGGGTTCTCTCTCACACACACACACACACACACACACACACACACACACACACACACACACACACACACACACACACACCACTGTTTCCCCTTTGCTTTTGGCCTTTGCCTTTTCAAAACCCCTTTCCCCTTTGATTTTGTTTGTTTGTTTGTTTGTTTTTGCAAAAATCTGAGCCACCTTTGTCTTTTCTGTGGGGAAAGCCTTGGGGGTTGAGCACCTTATTAAGAAGTGACTTTCCCCACTCTGATTTCTGCAAAAAGACGGCTCGGATTTCTGCAAAAGCAAACTAAAAAACAATGCAGGAAGGGAAAACGCAGAGTCAGTTTGGCATCTCCCCCATCCCACCTCTGCCCCTCTGGAAAAGCTTACTTCCATGTATACGCCCCCCACCCCCTAATTTTTAGTGTCATGATTTGGGGGGGTAATAGCATCGTATACATGAAAAGAAAAGTTATTTAATGCACTGGATAAAACTGTGACTTGCTTCCTTTTGATGGTGGTCAAGTTATAGCTCAGCTATTATAGTTCAGGCTGCAGCAGGAGCTGGTATGGATGAGGTGGCGGGAATGTTTTGCAACCAAATTCCATACTACAAAGAAAGGTAGTGTCTCAAATCAATTCTAACCTAACCTTCTTCCTGAGATGCTAGCCTTCTTTGTGCAGAAAGTTAACATGGCACTGATGGATGCTGCATTCTGACCCATGAGCCTTGTTTCTCTCCACCTTGCTCAAGATTTTATGCCTCCAATTGTCACTGGTATACTAGTTCTACCCCCCTCACCCCTGGCTGAAAGTAGATGAGACAGTAAGAAGATTTGAGCTATTATTGCACTGGTGAGGAGTGAGGGCTAGAGATGGACGTTTCATTTCAGAAGGTGACTGGTTCCGAAATGAAACACACCAGCACAGCTGGCGCTCAGAACTCAGTCCCACCCACTGTCTTGTCTTGCTCTAGTTCATGCTGGGTGAAAATCCAGTCAGGAAGCAGCCTCCAATCATCTTTCGCTCTCCCTGGCACTGACCAATCAGGAGTTGTGCAAGGACATGCATTATCCTGCCTCCTGATTGGCCAGTGCCAGGGAGAGGGAAAGATGACACATCGAAGTCTGCTTCCTGATTGGATTTTCACCCAGCGCGAACTAGAGCAAGGTAAGACAGTGATTGATTTTGTTCATGAGGGTGGGACTGGGTCACGAGCGCCAGCTGTAGAGATGGGCACAAAATGCCCAGTTCATTTCGTTTATTATGAAATGAATTTTTAAAACAAATTTGTTCCGTAATTCGTTTCATTTCATTTTTGTTTTTTTTTTGTTTTGGACTTCCCACGGCCCCATTGGTGCTTTTAAAATTTCTATTATTTTTATTTTTTATTACTGCAAGCACCCAGCAGGGGGCCACACTACAGCTGATCAGGGCTTTTTAAAAAAAAAAACCTGACCAGCTCTAGCGCGCCCATGCTCAGCGCTTTTTAAAAAAAATTATTTTTATTTTCATTTCATTTTCATTTTTCTTTTTCCCTTGCAAGCCCCCCAGGGGGCCTGCACTACAGCTGATTAGGGCTTTTAAAAAAAGCCCCCACCAACTCTAGTGTGTCCCGTGGTCGGAGCTTTTTAAAATTTATTTTTATTATTATTTAATTTTTTATTTTATTTTCCTGTAAGCCTAGCAGGGGGCCTGCACTATAGCTGATTGGGGCTTTTTTAAAAAAAAAGCCCCGACCAGCTCTAGCATGCCCCATGCTCTGCACTTTTTTAAAAAAATGTATTTTTATTTTTATATTATTATTTATTTATTTCCCTGCAAGCACCCAGCAGGGGGGCCACACTACAGCTGATCGGGGCTTTTTTAAAAAGCCCCAACCAGCTCTAGCATGCCCTGTGCTCATCGCTTTTTTAAAAAATGTATTTTTATTTTTATATTTTTTTTCCTGCAAGCACCCAGCAGGGGGCCCACTGCAGCTGATCGGGGCTTTTTTAAAAAAGCCCTAATCAGCTTTAGGGCAGCCCATGCTACAGCTGATCGCTGGGACATGGGGGGACAGGTTTCCCCCATAGGAATGGGCTAATGCATTCCTATGGAGAACCGAAACAACGGAACGGAACAGAAATTTCTGTTTCATTTCATTTCCTTTCTCTTCCAGAGTGCGGTTCATTATTCATTTCATTATGGAACCATCTCTAGCCAGCTGTGCTGGCGTGTTTCATTTTGGAACTAGTCCCCTTCCAAAACAAAACACCCATCTCTTGTGAGATCTGTATGGGAAATCAAACCAGCCCTACCGCACTAGTGTCTGTAGGTCGGTCACATGCAGCATCCAAGGCTTGCATGCTGCTATTAGTGCAGCAGCAATCTTTCTTTCTCCTCCTTTAATTTATAAATCATGGTTTCCACCTAGGAGGTACTGTGGGCTAAGTAATGTAAACATATAATTCAAAGGACTTATAGGTGCAGGAATAAATCAGAACCAGGAAGCCTTCAGAAAAAAGCAAAAACTGGAGGAGTTTAAAAAAAGATCTCAGAAGGTCAGATCCTGATGCTATTGACACCATGCATATTTCAACCCTCATATTTATGGGGTTTTTCTCAAGGCAAAAGATAAATTACAGGTAAATACAAATACCTTGTTAAGAAAGGTCCCCGGATTCCTAGAGGGCTGAAATGCACAGGGGTTTATAGAAGGAAGATGTTCATCTGGCCTGCTGAAATTCTCCTCCGCTAGCTTTTGGCTCATAGCTGCAAAATAAATAAATAAATAAATAAATAAATAAATAAATAAATAAATAAACAATAAAAATTACAATAACAGTCAGGAAGACAGAGACAAAAGGCCACACAAGAAATGATGAGAGCAGCACTCAAGCTGAAGAGGACGAAAACATGATTCAAAATTGGAAGAGTGCTAAAACAGAACAGGCTTGACTTTCCTCAAAGACATGAGAGGGAGCCAATTTCCCCTCCACCAAGAGGGAGGGTCATAGTTGGTGGGGGTGGGGGGCTCCTGCAGAGGCTTCTGTCTCCCTTAGCTTCCACCTTAACTTTACTAGGAGGGTTGGGTACATAATAAAGAAGATTCAGTTCAGTGAGTGAACCATGGCTATGGCCTCTTTTCCCTCTTTCAAATGTTGTTTGTTGACATTAGCAGTGCTTATGAGCACGGCACTTTAGGAAAGGAGAAGAAAAAAGGATGAGAGACTTAATCTCAACAGGGGATGAGATTGGTTGGTGGGTTGGTTGGTTGGCTGGCTGGCTGGGTGGGTTGGTTGGTGGATTTCTACGCCACCCCATTAGTGCAAGCGCCGCCCTGGGTGGTTTGCTAAAAAGGCTTCAGGATTGGGTTTCGGGGGCAGTTCCGAAGGGAAAGGTGGCATGCTAGGAAAGAGTTAACAGACAAGAAAGGCAGCGAGGGAGAATGAGAAGAGCCAGTGAAGAGAGGAGGAAAGCCTGCAGGAGTTAGAGGAATAAAAGTCACGTGCCAGGAAATCTCAGGAACTGCAAGTAGTGAGACAATGGGAAGTAAGGTCCATTGGGGCAGGACTGACGGTACGATCTGGGAAATGTGTGCCTGATTTAGAAGTGTCGGGAAGAGCTGGTGCTTTGGGTGTGCCGTTCAAGAGAGGAGTATCTAATTGCACCTCCAGAGCTTGGGGAAGGATCCTTTCTGGATGGCAAGAGGTACAATCCCCAAGGAAATTCAGGGTGCCGTCGCCCAGAAATGTAACTTTTCTAAGCTCTGGCCAGAGTACTGTCCACATTCTGGATGGAAGTGGGAAGTTCGTAGCATGACCATGGGAGGCCCGAGAGAAAAAAAGGATCGCAGCAGTCAAGTCAGGAGACCATGGGACTATAAAGCAACAGCACTGGGCTGTTGCAGTATTGCAAGGGTGCTTTTACACGACCCCTAAGATCCGCTGGCAATTTAAATTTGGAGCAGAGATCTTGGGGGTTTGTCGCTCTTCCTGTGTTCCCACCCCCTCCGCACTCCCTTGCTCCTGTCTGCGTGAGGGGAGGGAGAAAAAAAGGGAGAAAAAATGCAGGCTCACCTCCGCTCTGCTGTCGGGAGCTGCCCAGGGAAGCATTCCAATCTCTTCCAGTCTCTTAAAGGGGCGGGGGGCAAAAAAATAAACAAACACAAGGCGAGGAGAGCCCGGCACTTACTGCTTTACATCCGCATCAGAAATTTTTCAGGTACTTGGAAAATGCGCTGGGACGTACTTAGGTGGTCATGGTCGTACTTAATTTTTTTAAAAATCCAGAGCTGGTGGGAAAACAATTTTAAGCTCCGGATCTGGGAGCCCTTTGCCTCAGATTTTAGGGGACATGTAAAAGCGCCCCAAGAGAAAAAAAGCAATGTCCTCACATCACTTCTCTGTGCCCTCTGTTGTGGAAACAGGACAAAATGCCCTGGAGATTGCCAAGGCATACGCTGACAATCGGTTGGTCCACTTCATTCAAGACACGCTCGACCGTTTGCCCAAACCGCCAGAAACCAAGGGAGATAAGCAGAAGGGGAAGAAAGGCAAGCCTAAAGCACCCACCCCAGCACCAGCACCAGCACCAGCACCCACCCCAGCACCTCCTAAAACAAAGTCTGCAGACCTTGAAGCAAAAGAGTCCGTGAAAGACGAGGTAAGGGTGATGACGGTGTCCAGTCTCAAGAGTGGACGAAACCATTGGGTGAAATCTATCAATTCCATCCGGAGGCAAAGCGTTGCAAAGGTTAGCAATAAAATAAAATAAAAAAAAACAAATTAAAAAGACTGCTGAAGAACACTACCATGTTTGGCTTTCATCATCTGCATTTGCCTCACAACAACCTTGCGAGGTAGGTTGGGCAAAGACCGAGAGTGTCCCATGGGCCCCAAGTCAGCCATCAAGTTTCATGGCTCTGTGGGAGACTTGAGCATAGATCTCCCAAGCCCTAGTTCAGCCTTCTAAAGGTTTCACCACAGTGCTTCATAGAACGCATGGGGGTGTGTGGAACACCCCCTTGGCCTGTTTGTCTGGAGTAGCAAGTGGGATATAATTATGTGCAAGAGGAGAGAGATCTGGAGCCTGGCTAAAAGAGAAGGACTGGAGAGGACCAGGGGCAATAGCCCTGCCTTCTCCCATGACCCAAGCCATGACCCTAAGGACTACTCCATGCCTGCCCCCTTTCACTGGGAGTACACCAGAGAGGGCTCAGAGCTGCACACTCCCCCCTGTGAGCATCCAGTAAGGACAAGACAGGCAGAGGTTATAGCCTTCTGGATGTTGATGGGTTGTATCAGGTGTAATGGCGGGGGCCAATGGGAATGGCAGTCCAGCACCCACAGGAGGGCTACTCCTCTACTACCCATTCATTGATTAAACACATGATTTGCATAAGCATTCTGGTTTAAAGGATCACAGGTTGCAGAACCCGGTATGCATTCCCTGGTGAGGACCCCAGATCTTTTCCCCATAAAGCAAACCATATAAAATAAATTAAAAAGGGCATCATGAAATGAGTCACGTGGCCCAGTCAAACAGATGCAAGTTTGCTATGCCTGATTGCAGCGCTGGCTGGACATTTTCTGTCCCCCAGAGGCACTGGGGGACAGGGAGCACAAGAAGCCCCTGGATCTAAAGTCAGATCATTGGTCCTGTCAGTGTCAGCGTGGTCTGCACTGGCAGGGTGCCTCCCCCTCCATGGTTTGTCCCAGCCCTCCCTGCAGAACCCATGGAGGATTAAGTCTGGTACCCTTGGCTTCACAAGTAGATGCTCTACCCTCCATCATCAAGTGGGGATGAAACATTCAGGTGGCAGCGGCAGGTTGACCCTCCCAAACGTCATGTGAGAGCCACCACCCTTCCCATAGTGAAGCCTTGTGAGTTGGATCTGTAGAGGCACATTGCCAAAGACTTATCTAATAACATTACCAACTTCTTCGTGGACCTGATGATGCTGTATCTTTCAGATTCTGCAGCCGCTGGAACTAGCCGTAGAGAAGTCTCTCTTCGAAGAGAAGAAAGAATCCCTCCGGGATAATGTGGTCCATTTGAACTCACTGATAACCCGGGGAGCGACGAGGAAACTGAACATCACATTCACACCCCAAAGAGTAAGTCTGTCTGTGGAAGACAACAAGCATTCTCTTCGCACTCAGCTCCTGCTTGGTTTGGAGCCGCGTTATGAAGCATGGGATAGCTTTTCCGCTGTATTAAATGAACCCGCTGGCACCCCCGTTGACCAACAAACAGCACTCGGAAGCCCTGAGTCCTGAAAATCTCCAGCTCCTTTTTGGCAGCTTGGTGAGAGTGTGCCATCATTCCATAGTTAGACGTGATGGCCATTTCCCAACCCGCTCCTGCCATATAGAACATTTTTGCAACTTTGCTATCTTTAGGCCATTAAGAGCCTTTTCACACGACCCCTAAACTCCGCGGCAAATGGCTCCCAGCTCCGGAGCTTAAAATTGTTTCCCCACCAGCTCCGGAGTTTACAGAAAATTAAGTGCGACCACGCCCACCTAAGCGCATCCCAGCGCACTTTTCAGGTACCTGCTTTCCGGGGGTGAAAAATCCCTGATGCGGATCTAACGTAGAGAGTTCCGGGCTCTCCTGGCTTCTGTTTGTTGTTGTTTTGCCCCCCGCCCCTTTAAGAGATCTGAATGCTGCCGGGAAGAGAGCGAGACCGGCAGAACGGAGGTAAGCCGGCATTCTTTTCTTTCTTTTTTTTCTCCCTCCCCTCACGCAGCTAGCAGCCAGGAGTGCGGAGGGGGTGGGAACATAGGAACAGCGACACACCCCCATGATTTATGGTCCGAATTTAAGTGGCCAGCGGATCTTAGGGGTCGTGTGAAAAGGCTCTTAGAGAGTGAAATCCGGGCTATTGGGTTACAAAATTAAGAACTTAGGAAGGATGCTGGAGTCCTTTTAGATTGAGGAGCGGCCAGCTACTTCTCTGCCAGTCAAATCAGTCAAAAGTGTTGTGTGTGGTCTACATCAGAATGGTGCCATTTTCATTGTTCCATCAGTCAGGCAAGTAATTCCCCTAGCACACACACACCCTTATTTGCAGCAAATGCTACCTACTGATATTTTCTTCTTCTCCAATTCCAAATGCATGCAATTAGAGCCTGTTTAACAGATCACCTTGACTCTTAACTGAGGGTTGCTTTTTCTGTTTCCCCTAGACGTGGAGCCCAGAATTGACAACGAAAGATCTCCTGAAAAAGAGGGAGTTACGCCGCCAGCGTTTTACTTACGAGGTGGATTTTGAGGACTTTATGATGCCATTTAAGAGGAATTTTATGGACAAAGTCCGTGCACTAGAACAGGCGGCAGCCTTGCGTTAATGATGAAGCAGTTTCAGCATGGACATCCAGATAAGAAAGAGCCCAGGTCTCAGGAGAAATAGGTTTAAGAGGCCATAATCATGTTATCCCTAACTGTGATAAAATTTTTGCTTCATTCTTCAGTTGTATAATTTCAGGACAGCACACACTTGAAACCACAAACGGCTTTGTATCTCTCACTTGCCATTTGGGCCCAGATCAAGGAAGTTTGAAAGGCAGATAGGCTAATGCAATCAACTTGTTATTAACCTCTCCCATCCAACGTGATCTTTTAATTCATCGTGTGGCTTAGAAAATAGATTCTATCCTGATGCAGAAACGTGAAGCCAATTATTTCCAGGTGCTATAAATATCCACTGCACTGACCAGTGTGGCCAATAGTCGGAGCTATGGCCACTCGAGGGTTTGTACATGTGCCCCAGATTTTCCCTTGAGAAACATGTCCTGTTACTAACACTGCTACAGTATATAGGCCATTTTTTATTTCCCCAAAGGTGCATTGATGGTGGGGAAGTGTGGCTTGTAGGGGAAAGTGATCTGGGGCTTCTTCGCATTATCTTTCCACAGCTTAGAGAAATTACCTTTTTTTTGGAGTGCAACTGCCTGATCCACTAGCCATCATGGCTAGTGGCCATGCTAGATCTTTGGCCATGAGGACTTATATTCAAAAAAAAAAAAAAAAAACTGTCTTTGACTTGGTCCCTACCTCCTGATACGATGCATCCCAAACAAGGGCACCAAATGGGAATGAAATTGATAAAAATGAGAAACCAGGGGAAAAAACTAATCCTGAAAATGTTCCTCTCGAGTTTACATATAAATAGGGACCCAAAGCTATTTTAACAAGAATTACAAAATGCTGAAAGTTTTCACATGTAATCACTCACGTGATCACCCATGGTGAATGATGGTTTTCTCTATGTTCAATTCCATGGTTTTCAGCCACAGAAAATGGTCGTCATTTTACCCCTGGTCTTTCTCCGCCATCTTGCTTAGCAGTGTTATTAGTCAGCCTGCTGAAATAAGCAGGTGACCAAGCGATAACTCATCATTGCATTTTATGTATACATAAATTTAAAAAGGAGTGGTCCTGAGGAAGTCCCGCCCACCAAGACATGCCGGCAGCCTGATCTTAGAGCTCTGTGCCGCGATCCAAAAAGAGCTTTAAAACTACTGTTTAAATGCCGTGGTGCCGTGAGTAATGCATCAATAAATTACTCGGGTGTCAGGAGAAGCAATATATGTGTTTTTCTAGACTAGATAAGCTTGATTTATAAGCTAAAGGAGCTACTTTCGGTTTTGCCTGCTTTGACTCTGCTGGCCGCTGGTTGCTTAGAAAACTGAATCCCGGCTGTTTGGAAAGTCACCAGATGATTACAAACAGTTAGACTGTCTGATACCTGCCTTTTGTCTAATTATATGCCGGCTAAGAGAGCAAAAAAGAAACTCCAGCCTATAGGTTGGACTAGGAAATTATCTGATACAGCACACAATCGCCCAGCTCTACAGCGTATCGAGCAGCCCTCAGACGACGGAGGGGTAAAAATGGCGTCAGGATCTGAGAAAGGAAAGAGGGAGACTACCCCTCCTCCCGCAGATCAAGACTTCATGAAGGAACTGCGTTTAATGAGGACGGAGCTAGCTAGCATCATGAGTGTTAATCAACAGGATGTGATCCGCAGAATGGATGGCCTTTCAAAGGATCTCCAAAGCACTAAACAAGATTTATCACATGAAATAAAGTTAAATGGCCAGCGGCTTGATAATTTGGCAGGAGAATTTAAAAATCTGGAGATACGTGTAACTGAAAACGAAACTCAAATTAACTCTCAGAAGCAGGCTTTACTGAAAATAAATAAGAAACTGACTTATATTGAAGATTATTCTCGGAGGCAGAACGTCAAACTGATTAATTTTGTTATTCAAAACAAGGGGGCATCATTAAAACAGGAAGTTTTAACCTGGTTTAACTCCTTTCTGCCCAAACAACTAGAGGACGACGATTTAGAGAGAGTTCACTATCTGGGCAAGTCAAGAGATGGGGCCCCAAAACCAGTGATAGTAAGATTTGCTTCTTATGTAAATAAAGAGCGTCTTATGTCTTCAATTAGAGCCAATCTTAATATTCTGAAGAGAGGAGGTGCAACTGTGCAAGTTTTTCAAGATTTTTCTAAAAGAACTGCTGATTGGCGTAAATTGATGAGACCAGTTACAATCATATTAAGGAAGAACAACTATCGCTATTCTTGGGGTCACCCCCTATTTTTGAAAGTTTGGAAAGGCTCTGTTCAACACACTATCTACTCTCTAGAAGAAGGCCAACATCTTCTTGAAGCATGGAACATACAGGATGACTCAGGTTCTGCCTGTTCTCCCCCGGGAACTTCAGTGGCAACATCAGGACAGTGAATTTCTCTCTTTTTACTCCGACTCCAGGAATCTTCGATGAAGATGAAGAATATTTGAAACTCATTTAACTTACTCCTCTCTCTTTCCCCCTCTCTCACCTCCTATCATCCCCTTTGTTTTTCTTCTTTTACTCTTCTCCCCCTTTTCCCTTCCACTTCCCTTCCCCCCTCCCCCCTTTTTTTCTTTTTTTTCCCTTTTTTTTCCAATTTTAATTTTTGTTTTTGGGATGTTTCTTTTTCTTTTTCTTCTCATTATCCCTTTTCTTCCCTTTCCCCCTCCTCTCCACCCTTCCCTTTTTTGTTTTTGTTTGTTTGTTTGCTTGTTTTGAGGGGGGCGGTGGTGGTGAGAGGGTGGTTTAGAGGGGGGTAGAACAACTTATAGAATTTTCAGTAACATGCTACTTAAGAGTTAAGGAGATCTAGGCTGGCTAATGTCTGTGGACAACTTCCTCCCTCCCATCCCCTTGATGCACATGCTAAACAGTATGTTAGCTGGTGGGGTGGGAGAAAAGAATAGTTTTTTAGGGTGGAGGATTAGATTTATTTTAGTTTATTTTTTATTAATTGATGGTGTTTTTACTTTTGTATGCACAACGGGACCATTCCAGAATATTGAAACCAAAAGAAATAGGTTATGGGAAAGTTTATAAAATTAGCAACGTTGAATGTGAAAGGTCTGGGGTCATTTTCAAGAGAAATAGAATCGAAGCGATGATCAAAAGGCACAA
The DNA here is from genome assembly GCA_029282475.1 of Phrynocephalus forsythii. NCBI lineage: Eukaryota > Metazoa > Chordata > Lepidosauria > Squamata > Agamidae > Phrynocephalus > Phrynocephalus forsythii. The sequence goes on along the minus strand of JAPFRF010000002.1, from coordinate 170,167,328 downwards.
AATAGATATTGCCTTTTTGCAAGAGACTCATCAAATAAGAGATGGTATTAATGAATTAAAAATTCCAAATGTTGATATTTATGAAAAAGCTTTGGCACATCTAAAGCAAGAGGGGTTGCCATTATAATCTCAAGGAATTGTGAATGTATTGTTGAAAATGTGGTAAAAGATTCAGAAGGTAGATATATAATATTGCAAGTTCTAATGGGGAAAGATCATTATACTTTGGTTAATCTGTATGCACCAAACGTTAACCAAGGCCGCTTTTACAATCTCCTTTGGGATCAGATTGAATTGGTTAAAAAGGGGTATTTAATAATGGCAGGGGATTTCAATATGGTCTTAGATAAAATTAAAGATAAATCGGTATGTAAAAAGGAAGAGTGGAGGACAAGACATACAACTCTAGCAAAGTTTATAAATACAACAGGATTGAAGGATGTCTGGAGAGAACTGAAAGGAGATGAAATAAAATACACCTTCTACTCACCAGTGCACAAAACCTATTCTAGGATAGATTTTGTGTTTGTTTCACAAAAGCCTAATACCCAAGATAAATAATACTGAAATTGAGATCATAAAAACATCTGATCATGCTTTAATGTCGATTGATTTAGCAACAAATAAAAATTATAGAGAAGCTAAAAGGTGGAGAATGAATTTAAAAATATTTCAATATCCAGAAGTGCTGGAAAAGGTCAAAAAGATTGGTTGGAAACTTGGGATATAAACGAAAAGGCAGGTAGCCAAACGCCAATCATATGGGGACACCCTGAAAGCGGTAGCTAGAGGCCTTATCATAAAAGAAAATATTAAAACTAAAAAACAGGAAGAACTCAATAAAAGAAAATTAGAAAAACTAATAGCAGATTTAGAATCCCAATTTTTTTCTTACTAAGGATAATAAGATATTGAGGTTGATTGAAGCAAGGAAAAAGAGTTAGAAGATCTAGATTTACAACAAACACAAAGGAATCTTCTGTACCTAAAAAGAAATTTTTTTGAATACAGCAACAAGAACTCAAAACTTTTAGCCAGATTAGCACAGAAAAGACAAGACAAGAATACAATAGGGATTATAAAAGACTCCTCAGGTAAGACATGCACACAAATGAAGGAAAAGTTGTCAGCTATACAAAGTTTTATCAGTTGTTATATACTACAAAAAATAAACCTAAGGAGGATATAGAAAGGTATATCACTAAGAATTTAAAGAGGGTCTTGGAACAGGAAGATATGCTGGAAATGGAAAAGCCTATTACAGATCAAGAGATAAGCGAGGTAATAGACAAATTAAAGAATAATAAAACGCCCGGAGTGGACGCTCTGGGACCTGAATTTTACAAACTTTTTAAAGCAGTATTAATACCTAAATTAAAGAAGCTATATAATGAAATTTTGAATGGAGAACAAATTCCGAGATCTTGGACCCAAGACCAGGGGAAAAAACTAATCCTGAAAATGTTCCTCTCGAGTTTACATATAAATAGGGACCCAAAGCTATTTTAACAAGAATTACAAAATGCTGAAAGTTTTCACATGTAATCACTCACGTGATCACCCATGGTGAATGATGGTTTTCTCTATGTTCAATTCCATGGTTTTCAGCCACAGAAAATGGTGGTCATTTTACCCCTGGTCTTTCTCCGCCATCTTGCTTAGCAGTGTTATTAGTCAGCCTGCTGAAATAAGCAGGTGACCAAGCGATAACTCATCATTGCATTTTATGTATACATAAATTTAAAAAGGAGTGGTCCTAAATGGGTTGGACGAACGTAAGTCCTATGGCAGGCATTTCCAAACTTTGGCCCTCCTGATGTTTTGGACCACAACTCCCAGAATTCTAAGCTTAGATGGCCAATGGCAAAGGATTGTGGGAGTTGTGGTCCAAAACATCTGGAGCACAAAATCTGCGTCCGTCTCTCTCTCTCTCTCTCTCTCTCTCTCTCTCTCTCTCTCTCTCTCTCTCTCTCTCTGTGTGTGTGTGTGTGTGTGTGTGTGTGTGTGTGTGTGTGTGTGTGTGTGTGTGCGTGCGTGTGCATGTGCTTGTGACCAGACGCATGTGTACGCACCTTTTCTTTCCTGCGGGAACATTCAGAAGGAGTCCAATCTTACTCAGTTTCTTCCCTGAATTCCAGCTTTTAAACTAAGGGGTTAGCAAAATGACCACAAAAGCGGTCATGAGTGTTGAGTGTGGTTAACACCATGACAGAGGAACACAGCACAGCAGGGGCAATGGCTTCCCATTCTCGAATCTGCCCTATTTCTTTTATTTATTTATTTTGATATAAATATTACAAAACGGATAGTCAGTCTGCTAGTTTTTCTAATAGCAGCAGTTGGAAGTCCTGGCTTGCTGAGTTGGCCTAGCCCCATGAGATCTTAGAATAAACTTTTGGATATTTTTTAAATAAAATTTGGTCAATTAAGTAGGTTTTCTTTTTTTAAAAAAACCCAATGCCAGAACCAAAATGGCCTGGTTGTGTGGAGTGGCTTGTGGTTCTTTACTGCCACACATGAACTTGGTGACTATTTGGAAAGTAGGGACCATGATACAGAGAATCATTTTTGGGAGGGGATATAAGTACATGAATAATTGCTAAGTAGATTTTAAATCAACAGGGTCTATTTGACTTAAATCAAATTGATTTAAACACAATTTAAAAAAATAAATCATTTTTGAAAGTTTAAATCATGGTTATATGTTGAAAATTGAGATGGGCACGGAGCGAACATTTTTTCGTTTCCGTTACCATTTGTCGTTTCCATTACGTAACGAAATGACAAATGAAAATTGTGATGAAAATGAAACGAAACAAACAGAACCACGAAAATTGTGGTTGTTACGTTTCGTTTCCGTTAATGGCAACGCACAATGAAATGAGCTGTTTTAAATGTTAAAAAACGCCCTGGACATCCGTAAAAATGCAGCGATAATTATTTATATTGTCTGATAATACCTACCGGGGGGGGGGCTTAAAACGTTTGTTTTTGTCTTCTCCCATCGCGATGTATTTTTCTTTTCCCTTTAAAATCGATGTCGCCACCAGCCACAAAATGGAGGCAAGCCATGTGATGGGATCATGTTCAACCAATAGCATGCCCAGGTTGCAGACTGGGCGGGCAGGTCTGGCAGCCACAGAGGGCATAAAAAGCTCTGGCAGCCCCCGTCCTCCTTGCAGTCTCTGGTGGGAGTTAGGGTGGGATTGCTGTCTCTGCGATTCTAGCTTCACTCCTGCAGCCTCCCTGTGTGCGTGTGTGCTGCATACCTCTCGGTGAGTACCCTCCCCTGCCCCACAGTGCAGTCATTCTGCGGCTGCCTTGCACCCTGGGCAACGCCCGCCACTGCCTTTGCAGCCTCCCTGCATGCCTAGTCTATATTGTGTCTGTGCCAGCATCCTTTTTTTTTTTAGTGTTTTCCCTCTGGTCTGGGGCGTTGGGGGATGCCTGCACACGGAAATGCTTTAAAAATCGCACAAGAAGCGGGTAGAAATGACAAACGAAAAACCGAAAAACGGTAATGAAATTTTTCAAAAAATTCCCGACAAACGGAAACGAAACGAAACAGACCTCTCAACGACAAATGAAAAACCGAAATGCCATTTTTCTGTTTCGTGCCCATCTCTAGTTGAAAATCATTTTTATTTCAATTGCTATTTAAATCAGTTTGATTTTTTTAAAAAAAAATCATTAGTTTTTATCTACCCTGTGTATTAAATAAGCTATTTAAAGAAAGAAACATGTCTCCTGGGGCCATATTTGTTATATTTGCTCTTGTCTTCACGGTATAAATAAATAAAATTCTCATTAATTTGGAGTTCCCCTCGCCGCTGCCAGAACTGCAAAAAGCCACAAAAGGAATGTTGGATTTTGTTTCTACCTTCATTTCTTAACTGCTGAAAGCACTGCAGAGGCAAACCTTTTGTTCCAGCTTTCAATGGTGATGGGCGACACACCTTGGTGTAATGACCGTACTTGGCAACTGAGGTTCCTTGGCATGCAGTGTCCTGTGCTCCCTGTGAAGAGGTCAGGAGCAAGGCTTTGCGCTTTTAAACCATCTTCCATCTTCTCTACTGTCCTGTCACAGCTCGGTATACCTGTTTTCCAGATCTGCTTTAAAATGGAATGCTCTTATTTTGTTCTTTGTCCACGTTACAAGAGTTCTCACTGCTGATCCAAATGGATTGTTTGCTCTCAGTGGTCTCTTCCCTTTGGTTTTCTCTTCCTGATTTGAGCCTACGAGTCTTTTCCTGTCTTCCATGGAATTACTCAAGTCTTCAGAGAGCAGAGGCACAGGGAGCTGGAATTCTCTCTGTGCTCTGGCCCCTTTATTCATCCAGGCTGTGGCGTTTCAGTTCTTCAGGACTGGGTGATCATAGACTCATAGTATCACAGAGTTGAAAGAGACCTCAAGGGCCACCCAGTCCAAACCTCTGCCATCCAGGAACCTCCAACAACCCTGTCGATTGTAAGCAGTTACGATTGAGTGTAAGCCTTTAAATACGTGGTAGAATATGAAGTCAGAGCTGAATATGAAAGCAACTCTTCAATTGCCAAGGGATTTGTCACTAATTAGAGTGCCTGCTTCCATCCTGGCACTCTCTGCCAGTGAGACTGATGATTATACGTGAGCCCTTGGATTGAAGCAAGGATTCTTTAATCACCAGTAATCCTCCCCACAGGTGATGTCATAATCCTTGCACAGGTATAATTTGTGGAACAGGGTTTTTGACATGGTTTTTCTTACTACAAAACATGAACTCATACTTCCTTTTTTCACAATCGTGTCACAATGACTTCTATGAAAATAAACAATGGATAAAATTTTAAGTTAATATTTATTTATGACTACTAATGTAAAAATATACAGTAGTACCTTGTATACTGGAATTAATTTGTTCCAAAATGAAATTATGTTAAGCAAATTTTCCAGTGGGGAATCGAACTCCCAGCCTCTGGCAACGCAGTCAGATACTGAACCAATGAGCTATCCAGCCACTTATCATAATCAGTTCATGTCTATCTCAGACAGTTAGATTCCCGCCTCCCTAACATTGGGACTAACAGCAGTAACATTGGGGAAAGGGTCAACGCTCATCTTCACTACCTTGACAGCTGACATACAAGAAGAATATATATATTATTTTTAATTTTGTTTTAAGTACAAATAAAAAAGCATATTTATTATTTTTATAGGAACAGCCTAATGCTAAATTCGGTCTCAGGCTCCAGAAGCATTAATAAATGAATCCGAAAAAAATTAATTATTGATGTGAGATTAAAAATTAGTGTAGGAGAGCAAGAGAGAGCAAGCCAGGAGGGAACGAAAAAGCTTCATCACACTCCCTATTTTGAGTAGAATGGAAAAACACAAGGTTTACCCTTGTTCCAGAGTAAGACCCAAGCTCAAGTTGGAACTCCACATTCTTGCCACAGTCAATGACAAATGCCCCACTGTGGTGAATGTGCAGGGCTTGTTCTGACAGCTCAACTCCAACAAAAATCTGGCAAAAACCATCTACGCTCTTCAGATCTTAATTTTGGCACCCGTCAGGGTTGCACTTGGCAGCCATCACAAGGAAGGCAGGAACTGAGTCTGCCAGAAAACGTATCATTGCCAAGAAAATTCTGTTAGAAAGCCAAAGTCTCAGCCTAATCAGAAAGCATTTTTATAGCTCTTCCTTCCTGACAGGCTTTGGTGTCCGCTGTTCTGCCTCGGTGCATGAGGCCACTCCAGGGATTAGCAACACCAAGATGGTCCAAACTGAGCCACTTGTGAGTCATCCTATGGAGCAGTTTCTCACGGATCTGAAGATTCTGGTTGCAGACTTCTTTCCGTGGCTTCTTTCGTGACTTCTTTCCATGGCTTCTTTCGGAAATCGTTTTCAGGCAATACCTCCTCTTAAATGATTTGTTTAAAGATGATTAAGTAATAAATAATATCTATAATTGTGTGCTGTCAAGTCAATACGAACTTAGCAGCAACGCTTCCAGGGTTCTCTTGGAAGCGAATGCTCAGAAATGGTTTACTATCCCTTTCCTCTGAGGGCATTTGGGGACTGCGTAGCTTGCCCAAGGCCACACAGGCTAGGTCTACTTGCAGGAGGCCATGTGAGGGAACCAAATTCCAAATCTCCACCACCACAGCCAGATACCTAAATCACTGAACTATCTAGCCAGCAAAAGGAACCAAGATTGCACATCAATAAGTCCTGGGCCTTGGTATTCAAATGTCCAGAAGGACCGCCTCCTTCCATATGAACCTACCTGGCAATTAAGATCGAGCCAGGGGGCCTTCTTGAAAGAGCCATCCCTCAAGGAGGTGCGAGGGATGGCTTGTAGGAACAGGGCCTTCTCGGCAGCTGCCCCCAAGCTATGGAATGCCCTCCCAGGTGAGAGCCACCTGGTGCCAACATTGATAACATTTCAGCGCCAGGTAAAAACCTTCCTGTTCCAGAAGTTTTTAATTGATACAACATAGACTGTGGGTCCTCTGATGGAAATTTTAGTGTAATGATTTTAGTGTAAGTTTTTATTTTTATTATTGTTTTAATTATTTGTTGATATTTGATGTTTTAACTGTTTTAATTCTTTATTGTAAGCCGCCCAGAGACCTTTGGGTAGTGGGCGACATATACGTTGTAAAAATAAATAAATAAAATAAATAAATAAACCTGTAAGGTCTCCTGCTGTGTGTGCAAAGGGCCATTCCTTGCACCAGTAGCTACAAGCATATGTAGTGGTTGGTGTGGTGGAAATTAATATGAAGGGGAAACAAGGGGAGAGTCTACTGCTACTTGCTGATGCTCCCCTCTGTTCACTGTCACACATACCCCACAAATATGGAGGACAGGAGTTCCATTTGAGGGAGACCAGAGCCCGTCCCGATCATTTGCATTCAAGAGGCAGCTAATAGGCAGTGAAATAATCTTTGTAACCTAATGGTTGGATAGAAATGATTTCGTAGGATTCCCCACTTTCCAACACCAAGGGACAGCCCCTGGTTCAAGGAGTGGACGTCTTCCGCCATTTTGGAGCCAGAGGCCAACCCTTAGCTTTCTCAGATAATGGGTTGGTCTAGCTTCATAAATTGCTTCTTTATGGAAGAAGAAGAAGAAGAAGAAGAAGAAGAAGAAGAAGAAGAAGAAGAAGAAGAAGAAGAAGAAGAAGAAGAAGAAGAAGAAGAAGAAGAAGAAGAAGAAGAAAGCCCTTTTTATTATTTTCTGGAAAATGACTGTCGGCTCTAGAAAAAGTTGAGAACCAATATATAGAGATGAGTTTAATCCTACACAGTTTTACTTAAGTTGCATCAGTCAACTGTTTGCACAGCATTTGTTGATTCGGCCATAAAAAGTATTTCCATTATTTTACACAAGAGAAATTGTATTCATGCAACATGCTGACATCATCCATTCTACTGAAATGTGCCTAATATCTCTTAATTGGGTAATGAATCAGTTTACTGAAACACAGCTAAATGTGAAACCTTTAATTGCTTCATAGCCCTAATATGAATATTGCACAGCTCCCAGAGTAGTCATTTATAGGTGCTGAATAAATGCCATAAATATGTAAATAAACAGTAAGTGTACACGTGAACTTGTTCATTTCTGCTTCTTCCAGCTCCTCCACCCACTTCTGTTATTTTCTTGTATGCTTCACTTCCTTTAATAGCAAATTCAGTAAATCAATGTCTTTTGAAAAAGCTGTTGAGGAAATGAAACTTCTAAGAAACAAGAGACAGCTTGTTTGCTCTTTGAATATTAACTGCCCTCCTACTCAACCAGCCCACCCTCCTCATTTCCAGCAGCATTAATACAAGAATGGTGAATAATTATCAATCTGATGCCCTGTCATGACACTAGATCAGTGATGGCGAACCTTTTAGAGACCGAGTGCCCAAACTGTAATTCAAATCCCACTTATTTTTTTGCAAAGTGTCAATACGGCAATTTAACCTGAATACGGTGGTACTCTGGGTTACAATTGCTTCAGGTTCTGCCCTTCTGGTAAGCAAGGATAGAAGAGCAGGCTTTTGAATTTCCCATGGGAACAGCACCCTCACTGTGGCTGCAGGAAATTCAATACCTGCTCTTCGATCCTCGCTCTCCTGAAGTGCACTCCCCTTTGGGAAAGTGAGGATCAAAGAGTAGGCTTTTGATTTTCCATGGCCACCAAAATGGTTCCATGCAGAGAGCTGGAGAAAGGGGAGGCAGCAGTTTGTGGGCCCCTTTATAGCCCCTGTTTACTGTCCAGACACATTGCTTTTGAGATGCCCAGAGCTGCATGGCTGGAGAGTAAACTGGGGCTATGAAGGAGCCCACAAACCGCTTCCTGTTTATCATGGCATGCTCCAAGCAGAGCAGGAAGTGCCGTGGCTGTGAGTGGGTGATGTTGTGTGCCCACAGAAAGGGCTCTGTGTGCCACCTTTGGCACCTGTGCCATAGATTCACCAACACTGCTCTAGATCCTCACTCTGAACCTTAATGACCCCTGTTGGGTTGGTTGGGTTCCCTTCTTCCTCTCTGGCCTCCACAACCGCATTGCTCACATTTTTGAAGCCAAAAGGTTTATTTTGGTGGGGCAAGGACAGTATTATTGCCTTCCAACACATCCCAGGCTGGCTTGTTCAATGAACTTAAATGCCTCCTAAGCTCTATCCCTTCTCTCCTTTCTAATTAACTCAACCAACAGGAGAGGGGGGGGATCAGTTCTTAAGGAGGCTGAGATTCCTGTTGGCTGCTACAAGGCAGTGATGCAACAGGTGGCTTTTAACTCTGCACAATGGCGCCCAATAACTTATTTCCTAATGACCCCCCCCAATAAGAGTTTCTACAAGGGGGTATATGTATTGAAGTGTTTCTCATCCACTTTTCAGGGTACTCGTACCTGAACCAAGACCCTGGTATAGGAATCTTCTTTATATATGGATTCCCATTCCTTGGGAGATAATGGTTCTTCTGAAATGCCCAGATTTCACTGGTAGTCGTCTGTCTCTGGACTTTCCACTTATGGAAAGTCAATCTGTTTCATATTTGTTTTCTTATGGAGTCAATCTGTTTCATATTTGTTTTCCCCTTTGCCTATTGTCTTCAATCTTTTCCAGCATTATTGTCTTTCCCGGAATCGTGACTTCTCACGATGGGCCCAAAGCTATGTTCTAGCACCATGTTTCAAATGAATCCATTTTCTTCTTGTCAACTTTCTTTGTTGCTTAGTTTTTCCACACATACATGGTAAACAATAATGGACATGTCCTTACACTCGATGATCCTTTTTGTTCCTTCATTGCTGCACTTCTGAGACTCAGTCTTCTGATTTCTTGATTGCAGCCTCCATTAGGACTGGTGACTGAGCCAAGATATAGCCTTTATTTTAGTTTCTTCGTTCTAAGCATGAAGTTGTGTGATTCCTCTCTAATCATGATTTTTGTCTTAAATTGCCACACATATTCCTCTGTTAGTGTTAGTCAACTTACAAATTTAATGCATGCTCTTAAGTCGAACTAGTCTTAAGTCAGGATACCTATCTAAAAATTTGAAAAAATAAGTTAAAAAAGAAAAAAAAATGTAAGTAGAGCAGGCCATATCTAAAATTTGTAAGGTGGCAGTTAAAACACCAACAGTTTTCCATTCTTAAGTCGAATTGCTCTTAAGTAGGGGTACCACTGTACTTAAATATTGGTGGTGCAAACAGACTTACGTACAGATAACAAACTTACAAATGGATGGCTTTCTCTGATACATTGAGAGTGGGTGTACAATACAGTTATAGCAGTATGACACCAGCTTGACTATATCATGATCCCATGCTCCACTCTAGGGCTGTTCAAAAGAGGTCTCCAGTGGAGAGGAGGAGATTCTTCATTGCTTCCCAAAGGGTGAAAGAGCCAAGATCTTCTGACTCAGTGTTGCAATATAGAACGTGCTGGGCTCTTTCCAAACACAATGGGTGGACTGACCTATAACAAAGACACTTAAGAAGATGGAACATGAGCAGAGGATGGACACCAAGAGGACAAAAGGTCCCGGAAAGCAAACCCTATGAAAAACAGTTAACGGAACTGGGCATGTTCCACACAGAGAACAGTGAGGTGTGGCATGACAGCCACATTCAAATATGTGAAGGATGTTGGGTGGGGAGATGGAGCAAACATGTTTTCTCCTGCCCCAGAGGGTGGGACTCAAAGTCACAGATTTGAACTACAAGGGACTGGCCGCTATCTTCGCGTGATCAGGGATGCTAGAAGATCTTTTGCCTCCCTGAGAATTGGTGAGGCCTCGAACCGCCAGGCGGAGTTATTCCGGGTGGTTCGGGACCTCTCCAATCCCAGTCAGCTGCGGCCTCCTCCTAGTGGTTTCACTAGTGAGCTATTTGCAGCCCATTTTCGATCAAAAATTGAGGCCATCCGTTCCGACTTGCCCCCCAGTTGCTCTAGTCCACCCTTTGGGATCTCCGGTGCCTCACCCCTCCGTTCTCCCCTCCTGGATGAGTTCGGGCCGGTCTCTTCGGCAGAGGCCTCCAGAGCTATGGCTCGTTGCCGGCCGGCGGCCACTCCCTTTGACCCTTGCCCAGCTTGGCTTATTAAATCTGCCGAAGGGAACATGCCTGAGTGGGTTTCTGCTATTGCCACGGCCTCCTTTCGAGAGGGTTGCTTCCCTTCCCGCTTGAAGGAGACCGTGGTGAAACCCACTCTTAAGAAACCTGGCCTGGCGACGGATGACCTTTCCAACTTTCGTCCGATCGCCATTGTTCCCTTCCTGGGCAAGGTTGTCGAGGGGGTGGCCGCGGTCCGACTTCAGTCATACCTGGAGGTAAATCATATCCTGGACCCCTTCCAGTCTGGATTCAGGCCTCTTCGTGGGACCGAGACCGCCCTGGTCGCTCTGCTGGATGACCTCCTCAGGGAGGCCGACAGGGGGAGCTCCTCCCTGCTGGTCCTCCTTGACCTCTCAGCAGCCTTTGATACCGTCGACCACGGTAACCTTCTGGTCCGGCTTGCTGAGGCGGGAATTGGTGGTCAGGCCTTGGCCTGGCTCCATTCCTTCCTTGGCGGCCGGACTCAGCGGGTACAGCTGGGGGATGTCTTGTCGGCTCCTTGGACTCTCCCTTGTGGGGTGCCCTAGGGGTCGGCAATCTCCCCGGTGCTGTTCAATGTTTATATGAGGCCGCTGGGGGAGGTCATCAGGAGATATGGAGTTCGCTGTCATCAGTACGCTGATGACACGCAGCTCTATGTCTCCTTTTCTTCATCTGCAGAGGAGGCGGTTCGCTCCCTCGATCTGTGCCTGGAGGCCATTCTGGAATGGACCAGAGATAACCGGCTCAAGCTCAATCTGGAGAAGATGGAGGTTCTGTTCTTCGGGGCATCCTCGTCTCGGTACAATGGCCCCCTCCCTAGTCTGGGGGGTATTTCCCTCCAGCCTACAGACAGGGCCAGGAATCTGGGCGTGGTCCTGGACTCAGCCCTCTCCCCGGAAGCCCAGGTGATGGCTGTTTCCAGGGCCGCTTTTTTCCATCTCCGCAGGATCGCCCAGATCCGCCAATACCTTGACGAGTCTTCCCTGAGAACAGTCGTGCAGGCCCTGGTGATCTCTAGGATCGACTATTGCAATGCCCTCTACGTGGGGTTGCCCTTGACCCTGGTCCGGAGGTTACAGCGGGTGCAAAATGCGGCGGCCAGGCTGGTGGTGGGTGCTCGTAGATACGAGCACATCACCCCAGTCCTGGTCCGCCTGCATTGGCTCCCCGTGGTCTTCCGGATCAGGTTCAAGGTCCTGGTTTTGACTTTCAAAGCCCTCCATGGCTTGGGACCAGGGTACCTGGTGGAGCGTATCTCCCAGAGAGCATCCGGTTCCAGACCCATGAGATCGTCGCAGGCGCGCTCATTGAGAGTGGCCACACCCAGAGAGGCGCGGAAAACGCTCACGTGAAACCGCGCATTCTCTGTGGTGGGGCCTTCACTCTGGAATCATCTCCCCTCTGAGCTGCGCCTGCTCGAGTCCCTGCCTGCCTTCAAGAGGGCCTTGAAGACCTTCCTCTTCAAAGAGGCTTATGGTGACCTTATCAGTTAGGTTTTTTTTCTTTTTTCTTTTTTCCTTCCCTTCCCCGTCCCTACTCTCTGCCGCCATCTCATCCTCCGTTGCTTCTTGCCCGGTGGTTCCTTTACTTATCTTATGTGTGTGTGTTTTTTCTTGATATTGTTAGCCGCCCAGAGTTCCCGCCAGGGAAGATGGGCGGGATATAAGCTTTTAAATAAATAAATATAATAAATAAATTATTTAGATAGAACATCAGCAGGAATTTCCTGATGTCAAGAGCCATTTGATAGTGTTTTGCTTCTGCTTATATACCGCTCCACAGTACTTAAAGCACCTTCTGGGAAGTTTACAGTTTAATTATTCAGGCTACCCATTGCCCCCCCTCCCCCCGCAAGCTGGGTACACATTTTACTAACCTTGGACAGATGGAAGAATGAGTGAACCTTGAGCTTGGCACCTGGGATCGAACTCCAGGTCATGAGTTTAACCACTGCACCACGAGGCTCTAGCGGAACGCTACTTCAGGAAGAGGTGGATTATTCTTTCTTTGAGGGCTTAAGCAGAGGTTGGATGGCCACCTGTCAGGGCTGGCTTTAGGATTTCCTGTCTGTGCAGTTGGCTGAGCTCGACAGCCCCTGAAGTCACTTCTAACTCCATACTTTTGATCCTAAGATTCTAAAACTATGGGATTCGTTTTCAATGTCCTGGCCTGTACATTGCTCAGGAGAGGGGCAAAACAGCCTAGTACTTCAAGGAAAGAAAGAATATGAGAGGTTATGCTCTATTACTGCATTCTCTTTGGGATTTATCCATTTCCATTCCTTCCTCCATAGTTTGTCTCCTCCTAATTTCAGAAAGTAATACTAGTTAATACATTTCAGTTCAAATGCAAATTTGTCTATCGGTGGAACAGGTGAAGCTGATTGCCCAGTTCTTCAGTGCAGTGTGCATATTTATTCAAGCTCTGTAGCTACAGGAAAATAGATTGGCCATGATCAACTATCAGTGATGCATAAAGTTACTATTGTAGATCAAAGGCCATGATGGATGCAGTATAAAAAGAATAAATATAACACGATGAATGGGTGACTGGAATATCAAAGGCCTCAGAGCAATCAATCTTGTCTGCCAGCAAAAAAATGCTGAAAATCCATTTCAGGAGTAATGATTATTTACAAGTAGCAAAAGCACCTAGTTTTGTAGATACAGTAATTTGATACAGTGATGCTGTCAACCAGAATGATGTTGCTGTCTGAATTTAGTGTAGTATTCATTTTTTCAAAGTAAAACAAAACAAAAGCAAGCAAACAAATAAACAAAAAACCCACCCCCTCCAGCCATGTTTCTTCAGGGCCAACACCCAACGTTTCAGACTCAACGTTTTAGACTCAAGTTGGTCCAGAATTTGTGAAAAAGCTAAAGGAAAGTTTATTTATTTATTATTTTATTTTATTATTGCACTTATTGACTGCACCAACTTTCCTGCAGGAACTCTGGGCAGTTCACAAGGTGAAGTTATGGATACTTATTGCAAAGCCTCATTGTAGATCACTCTTGGGGGTGTGCAGTGTGGGTGCAATCAGATGACTACAAAGGTGGCCCCCTGATTGCAACAGAAAGGCCCGCAGTTCTGACAGAGAGCAAAACCCCATCCAGTATTTTGCAGTCACCAATACGAGTAGGCTGTTAGTGACACCTAAAAGTCAAGAATTCCCTTCTGCATTCCAGAGTCCTTCTACCAAGAGAAAGAGAAGAGCCTGAAGATGACATTTTATTTCTGGACTATAAAAATAGACCTCACACATATGACATCTCTGAAAATGATATAAAGAGGGCCTGGACTTTGCAGTGTCTCCCTGCAAATCCCTTTGGACTGATTCACGTAAGCATGTGCATTATGCATGATGACTCGATGCTTCAGCCATTCCGTTGATCTTATACCTAACATATCCATGTCTGAATTCTTCCAACCTTGATTTTTCAGTGCTGATTTGTGTAACTGTGCCCAAACTGAGACTGTTAAGATAGAAAGAAAAGGGGGGAAAGGGCAGAGAAACAGAGGTGATATATAAAAGTTCTATCCATGATTATTTTTGGAGCAGAGTCCAAGCCATCCATCTCATTTTGACACCTCAGGAACACTTGTCAGAAAAGTCCCTAAGCCTTGGGAGAAAAATTAACAGTAAAAAACGAATGAAACCAAACCAAAGGGATTGCCCAACGAGCTTTGGGAAAGTATGTAACTGCCCAAAGTGGCTTTTATGCCAGATGGTGCAGTTGAGTCAAACAAACAAACAAACAAACAAATAGTACTTCATTTCAGAGGAGGCCTATCTTCTCTAAACCTCTTCCAGCCCATATGCTGGAATAAAGGCCTAAAGAGAATCTGTCTAGGGAATTTGTCCTGAGCAAATAAGCAGAGGGGAAAAGAAGAGGAGGAAAAACCCACAAAACATCATAGGGCTTTAAATATTAGCAGATTTGTTTCAGTTCCAGCTCTCAGGGATCAAAACGTACTTCTTCAGACCCAGGAAGTCATATCGAGCTGAAGACATGCACAGTAGGCAAACTGACAATGGTTGATTAGGGCAGGAATGGGATAATCAAGCTGTTATTGGCAGATCGTAGCCAGGGTGATAAACTATATAGCAGGTAAACTTAGCTGCCACAGGAAAACTAAGAGTAGCTTCTTAGAGGGGGGGGGAGACTGCATATCTTGTTCTAGATTTAATTCAAGTTGGGGTTCTGTCTGCTTCTTTGTATAATGTCTTGGTCGTTATCTATTATTGTTGTGTTGTGCTGTGGTTGCTTTTATTGTAAGCCCCGGAGAAGTGGTCTGACCACTAGATGGGCAGGGGTAAAAATTGCATTAAGTAATAAAATAAAATAAAATTGACATACTATTTTCCTTCCTTCCTTCCTTCCTTCCTTCCTTCCTTCCTTCCTTCCTTCCTTCCTTCCTTCCTTCCTTCCTTCCTTCCTTCCTTCCTTGTAGCATTTATTTATCAATTTTTTCTAGACCACAGGCCCCGAAATAACATAAATAGGTTGAGTGGTTTAAAAACAGATCAAAAACATTCTTTAAAAGGAAGCTTAAAACATTTTCTAAAAGCCATTTTAAAATACAGTTTAAATCTGTTGGCTGCCCAGAAAAAGCTGAAAGACTAAAAGAACTAGGCATGTTTAGACTTATGAAGAGAAGACTGGGGGGCATGATAGCAGTATTTCCAATACCTGAAGGGTTGTCGTAGGAAAGAGGGAATTGATTTATTCTCATTTGCACCTGAGAGTATGACAAAAACCAACGGGTGGAAACTCATCAGAGCGAGAGCCAACCTGGAAATAAGGAGAAATACCCTGATGGTGAGAGTCATTAAACAGTGGGACAGCTTGCCTCCTGATGTTGTGGGTGTCCCATCGATGGACGTTTTCAAAGAAAAGACCGAACAGCCATCTATCTGGGATGGTATGTGGTCTCCTGCCTTGGGCAGGGGGTTGAACTAGAAGACCTCCAAGGTCCCTTGCCACCCTACGATGATACTATGATTCTATGGATCCAGCCTGATTTCCATAGTTGAGAGGTTGCTACGGACACATCCTGCATACCAGGAAACGATTCCCTGCTACATGATATTCTCAGGAATATTAATGGACAAGAAACTCATTTTGAAAAAGAAATGGAACAAGTAACTTGAGTGTATTTTAAGTGGCGCTAGTAATACATGTTTACTTATCGCTGCTAGAACTTGATGTCATAAATATTTGAAAAGATTTGGGGCCATCTTTTATTTAAGGTTTATTTTTAAAAACAAAATTTGGAAGAAAGGGGAAACAAAGTTAACAAAATGTTCCATTTCAAAGAGGATCATGAATTAGTTGTTTGATAAAAGTAATTATGTTCTCAATATAAAAATGTATCTAATTGAATGTAGTTATGGAATTTGCTCTCAGTCAGAAAAACTTTGAAGTCCTACTGTTTCTGTGGCTGCCCATTTCTTTAGATAAGCCAGCAGGGCTCTCCCCCGCCCCACTCCCCCGCCTGCCACCTCTTTGAGCTGAGATGGATGACTTAAAGCAGTCAAATGTGTCCAGTTTTGTAGGCAGAAAATGTGTCTCTGCCATTTTTCCCCCAGACACTTTTTCTCCACTTCTTAGCTCTATGTTTGTCTGTTTGTTTCCTTGCTGGGAAACCACCCTCTGAGTCTATCCTGTCTTCTAGCCACAGTGTTCCCTCTAGGCATCAGGTCTGTGCCAAGGTGAAACCTGGGTACTAATAAGGAAGACAGAGGAAAAGAGAGAGAGAGGGAGGCACAGTGAAAGTCAAGCTTTCCAAACTAGAGCGTGAGTCTCAATGACAAAGGAGTCAGCAGCAGGCGTCAAATGTCTCACTTTGTTTACAAAGATTATATATATATATATATATTCTGTATATGCTGGGTCACTTCCAGCTTCTGCAGCACAAGCGTGAGGGGGAAGGAGAGGTGAGTGGTGAATGCTGAAATGCATTTTCTAAAAACCGAGAAATGAGACTGTGCTTCTGAGGGCAAGAAGATAACACCCAGGGGAAGGGGGAAGGGAGAAGCAGGCTTAGTAGTCACTGATTTTTTGTTTTGAGTTGATCCAAGTTTTATACTTCCTTACTGGTTTGAGATCTCCTGGTTCAGCTTTTCAGATTGAAAAGTAGTGATGGAGGGCAGGGAATATGGAAGCCCTTTCAAACCCCCTTCAACCCACGAGACACAAAAGTGTCCCCCACCCCCACCCCCAATATTTATGAACTACAGCTCTTATCAGCTCTAGCCAATAGAGAGGGATGATGGGCATTGTAGTCCAACACCACCCAGAGGGGCACCCCTTCCCTTTCCCTGCTTCAAGCCTACATTTTTGTGGCTGCTTACTCCATGTCTAGCTGGCTGAAGAGCTTGATGACTTAGGTATGGGTGGGAGTTCAATCCCCCACTGTGCCTCTCAGAAGAAGAAGAAGAAGAAGAGCCAGCTTGGGTGGCCTTGGGCAAGCTGCACAGACCTAGGACATCCCCAGAAGAATAGGGGGGGGGGAACGGGACCCACTTTTGAGTACACTTCCCCCAGCAAACCCTTAAAACAGCTGTCATAGGTTGAAACTACACAATTATTATTACTGAGATACTTTCCCCTTTTCTGATGCTGCTGAGCTACGGTATTTTTCCTTGGTGCTATTGCTACGGAGGGCCAGTAAACGTGATGACTTGTTTCTGGCACGTCACAGGGCTCGTCAGAATTGGGTGTCTGTAGCTACAAAAACCAAAGGAAGCCAATTGTAGTGCCTGTAAGGTCCCACCCAAAGAATAACACTTAACAGTTTCTGTCACAGCCCTTTCACAACAACCCCAAACTAGAGAGCGATGGAAACATCTCTTTCGGTCCTTACAAAGATTTTCAAGCAAGAACAAAAAAAAAAGCTTTCATCACTGCTGATTGATAATCCACTCACGCAAGATAATTGTATTGGTGAGCAATTTAGTTATTAGTTAAGTTGGACCTTTGTTAACCTAGGTGGTCAAGTCTTGAAGCAATTCAAAGCTGGAGCGTTTGCATGGATGTTTCTTCATGCTTGCCAGTCCCAGACCGCCTTGGGTCCTTTTTTAAGGAGAAGGGCAGGTAAACATGTTTGAGATAAAGAGAATAAATCAAATCAAATCATTTTCAACTTATGATTGCTCTCCCAAAGACTTCTAAGAGTACAGCATCCAGAGTTGGATTATCAGATCCAGGGGTGCTCTGGGATGCTACAACATACTTGAGACCACACGGGTGGCAGGACAGGTACCTGACCAGCCACAGATACTCTGGAAGGTCACTTCTCTCAGGAAGCACCCTGAGGCTATGAAGTCATATCCCTACCAAGAGTCTGAAGCCCACTAAAAACTATCCCAGCTCTTTATCACACCCTTATTTGAAAGTAAAGATTCCCCCCCCTCGCCGCACATGCATGCTAGTCGTATCTGACTCTAGGGGTGGTGCTCATCTCCGTATTCAAGACAAAGAGCCAGTGTTGTGCAAGTCCATGGCTATGTGGCCGGCATGGCTGCACAGAAACACTGTTTTACCTTCCTGCTTTTTACGGTGGTACCTATTTATCTACTTGAATTTACATGCTTTCAAACTGCTAGTTGGCAGGAGCTGGGTTTAACAGTGGGTGCTCACTCTGCTGCGTGGCACCCAGGATTCGAACTGCTGAGCTGTCGACTTTGCAGCCACTGAGTCACCATGCCCCTTTACTTTACCCTTACTTGAGAGTTTAATGCAAGGGATCCTTAACTGGACACTACCTATATAATCCGGAGTCTAGTTGAAACTGAGGGGTCCTACTTTGGGGGCACATCATAAGTAGACAGGATTCCCTGGAAAAGACAATTACTCTGAGAAAGGTTGAAGGCAGCAGGAAAAGAAGACCAAATATGAGACAAACTGACTCCCTAAAGGCTTTTGTTTAAAAGACCTGAGCAGGCCAGCTGAGGAGAGGACATTTTGGAGGTCACTCCTTCATAGGTTTTATACAACACGGAGGTGATTTGATGGCACATAACAACAGCAGCCCTTCAGCCCTTGGAAGGAATGCACTTCTGTATTGATGGGGGAAGAGCAGAAGAGAATTTTTGCCCTCATGTTCCCCCTTGAGAGCTTCTCAGAGGCATCTGGCTGGCCCCTGTGAAAAGTGACTCCTCCATGGACTTAAGACTTAGGCCAACCTGCTCCAATAGTTTGGACCACTGCTGCCCTCTGCTGGCAAATTTCAAATGAGACAGATCCAGGTCATAACATGCAAAGTCACCCCCTCTGTTCTCTCTCTCTCTCTCTCTCTCTCTCTCTCTCTCTCTCTCTCTCTCTCTCTCTCTCTCTCTGTGTGTGTGTGTGTGTGTGTGTGTGTGTGTGTGTGTGTGTGTGTGTGTGTGTGAGAGAGAGAGAGAGAGAGAGAGAGAGAGAAATCATCTATTTAAGCTCCTCCCATTTATTTTAGAACAGAAGATTTCCATGTACCTTTTATGTCTCTTGTTTCCCTTAGTTTTTATCCTTCAAAATTCTGAAAAGGAGAGAATAGGTAAAGTGCAGGTGATTTTAGTACAAAGTCCAGGAGAGAAAAGGCCACTTCTCATGCAGCACCCGAAGGGCTGTTGTGTAAAACATGGGGAAGACTGGGGCTGCGGTGCTCTTGAGGTCAGCACTAGAAGTGAGGGCTAGACATGACCAGGAAGCAGATTGTGAGTAAAGGCAAAGAGAAAGGGCCTGATCCTGAGAGTTCCTGGGAAGCAGAGTAGACTGGGAGAGAAAGCAGGACTTCCTCTACTGGAGACGTTTCAGCACAGATTGGACATGGATGTTTCATACGACAAGTCCCATTAGCTTCACCTGGCATGGCGAATGGTGAGGAATTGTGGGAACTGGGCAGTGGAACCAATGACCTCAAGAGGTGGCGAGTGCAACATCACTGGAGGTATTCAAGCGGAATTTAGAAATCCACCTGGCAGATCTCCTTTGACTTGCATTTCTTCAAGGAGCAAGGGGTTGGGCCTGATGCAACCTCACTCTGCTATGGTTCTGATTCTCACTGCAGTCGAGACTCTCTGGAGGATGGGAGATTTGTCCACCCTCTGCGGTGGTGGCAAGGTCCCAGCCTTGAGCTGGGCTTCACTTAATTGACCTTCAATGCCTCTTCCAGATACAGGATGCTGTGATATGAATTCCAGAACATTCCTCCAAGCTATGAACCTCAGAGGCAACAAGCTGCAACATGTTTCATCTTTTGGGGGTGGGTGGTGGGTGGGGAGACAACAGCCCTCCGTATTTGGCCTGCACTGCACGTGGCAGAAATTCTCATGACACTGGTCTATATGGCACTATTGGTAAACAGCTGCTTTTTCTCCAAGGGTACCATACTAGTCGGAACTCCCAGACAGCTGAAGCAGCTAATGGTCTCTATCCAAAGAAAGCCCAAGATCTCCCTTGGACTTTCCAACCACTGAGGCACGAACGAGGGCTGGCCCATGTCAACATTTTGGTGCTTTCGTGGCATTGTAGGGCCAAGAAAGAGGACCATGTTGCTGTCTCAGTGGCCTTTTGTGCTCTAGAGAGCATTGTTCTTCATCCTTTTACACAGCTTAGTTTCATGGACTAAATTTCACTGAAGCCTTCCTACAGAATTAAGACTCAGCCTGTGTTTGAGTGTGGGAGGATGATTGTTGTTTGGGCTGTGCGTGGGTAAGTCACACATAACGAGTTGCATTTCTTCCCTGTTCACAGAAGTATTTTGGATCCCCTCCCCCAAATACACACACACACACACACACACACACACACACACTCTGCCTTTAAACAAGCTTATACATCACCTGGTTTGCTAATGGTCTGTTGGCAGAGCTTTGTAATATTACTGCTTTGGACTACAACTCCCTTCATGCTCTTTGCAGCAAGGCTATCCGCCTGTCACCTGCGGAGGTTCTGGAAACTGCAGTAATTATTCTTATTGAGGTTTCATATTTTTGACTGTTGAGAAAACAGGAAGTGGAAGCAGGGCGAGAATGGATTCCCAAGATGATTAAATATTGCTCATTCAGAAAATTCCTGAACAGAGAGCTGGTGGGCTCTTGTTGTTTATCATATAACCAATTGGTGCTATTGATCTTCTAGGGTAAGCATTCAGTGTAGATGGAACTTGGCTGAGCCACTGCACCGCTCTGATTTGGTTGATGGCTTCATGCAGCCGATCGACTCTGATTCATTGCAGAGGAATCTGAAGCCAGGAGCACCTCAGCCAGTCACCTCTCTTCCCTACCTATTCATTTTCCTTTGGCCTCTTGGATATGATTTGCAATTGCATCCAAACTCTGTTATGCAAGGCAGCATATTTTGTGCTTTGGTCTGGCTGCCCAAACCTCCTGGCCTCAGGGGGCCTTTTTACACAACCCCTAAACTCTGCCGCAAATGGCTCCCAGCTCTGGAGCTTACAATTGTTTCCCCACCAGCTCCGGAGTTTACTGAAAATTAAGTGTGACCATGCCCACCTAAGCGCGTCCCTGCGCACTTTTCATGTACCTGCTCTCCGGGGTGACAAATCTTGATGCGGATGTGCCGGGCTCTCCTCGCTTCTTTTTGTTGTTGTTTTTTGCCTCCCACCCCTTTAAGAGAAGGAATCACAACGATGGGGTGGCGTCCACCGCCACCGGAGGTAAGCCTGCATTCTTTTGTCCCTTTTTTCTCCCTTCCCTCACGCAGCCAGCAGCCAGGAAGTGCGGAGGGGTGGGGACGCAGGAAGAGCGACAAACCTCTAAGATCTCTGGTTCGAATTTAAGGGACCAGCAGATCTTAGGGGTCGTGTAAAAGCGCCCTGGGTTGACTCTGACATCCCTTCTGAAGACCTTTCAGTTGCCTGGTGGTGTCAAGCCCCGCACACAGAATACACAGCAAGCCAAGTTCAGTTCTTTGTCAGGAACTTTAGTTGTAATCCAGATAACGAACAAAGTACAGTCCGAATCAAAGCCAAAATACCTTACAGAGCCAAAGCCCAAGTTCAAGGGTACAGAGAAACGTCGTAGTCAGAAAGCCGGTCCAAGGTCAGGAAACAGAGTCTGGATACACACAGGAATGTGGTGACAAGGTAAGTGACGCATTGCTCCCACAGAGGTTTCAGGGTAAACTTGCTAGCTTTATCCTAAACCAGGGAACACTCCCATATCTCTGGCAAGGCTCCTGCTAGAACTCAGGGCTTTCAGATCTAATTCTACGCCTATCATTAAAGATCCTTTCCCTGGCTCTCCTGTTAGTTCTTCTTCGCAGGATCCTGTTCCTAGCCCTCATAGGAGGAGGTGATGTGCCCTCAGCTGCGTCCTCAGACTCAGCTGCCTGCTGAGTTGAACTGCAAGGCTCCTCCTGCTGTTCTTCAGCATTTAACCCTTCACATTCAGGTTCTATGACAGGCAGGGTCCTGGCACTATCCTCCCCATGCCCCTCTTTCCGATGGGCCAGGTTTATCTGGATAATTATCATGAAATTGCTGAATCAACTCCGGCGCATGCAAGTTAGATACCGGTTCCCAAGAACGATCTTCTGGTCCATACTATTCCCAGTCCATTAAGTATTGTAAACCCCCCCCCCCCGATGTATCCGGGAATCCAAAATTTGGCGGACCTCATACTCCTCTTCTCCTTCTACCAATATCGGTGGAGGAGGTTGAGGATTTGGTGGTCGGTTAGGGTCAGGGTCTTTAGCTGGGACCAAGAGAGAACGATGGAACACAGGATGAATATGGAGAGAAGCAGGTAATTGCAGATGGAACGCCACTGGGTTGATTTTTTCTAGGATGGGGTAAGGGCCGATGAATCGAGGATCTAGTTTTCGGGATCGCCCAGGATGTCTCAAATATCGGGTAGAGAGCCAAACCTTCCTGCCCGGATTCAACTGTGGACCTTCTTGCCTTTTCTTATCCGCTGCCTTCTTATATGCTTCCTTAGCATGATTAAGTTGTTCTTTTAATAGTTTTTGAATGCTATGAATTTCTTGAAGGTAAACATCGGTAGCTGGTACAGAGGTGGAAGGAAGGGTGGTGGGAAAGTACCGAGGATGGTATCCATAGTTGGCCATAAATGGGGTTTGACGAATGGATGAATGTACCACATTATTGTATGCAAATTCGGCTAAAGGCAACAAATCCGCCCAATTGTCCTGTTGATAACATGTGTAGCAGCGTAAA
Source organism: Phrynocephalus forsythii (assembly GCA_029282475.1). NCBI lineage: Eukaryota > Metazoa > Chordata > Lepidosauria > Squamata > Agamidae > Phrynocephalus > Phrynocephalus forsythii. Next base: position 170,144,561 of record JAPFRF010000002.1, on the reverse strand, counting down.
TATTGTTCCAAGGTGGCATTGGTGCGCTCAGTCTGACCATCTGACTGGGGGTGATAAGCGGATGACAGGTGGACTTGGGTTCCTAGTGCCTTGTGCATAGCTTGCCAGAAACGAGAGGTGAATTGGGGTCCACGATCCGAAATAAGGTATTCAGGTAAACCATGAAGCCTGAAGAGGTATTGTAAATAATGATGAGCTGTTTCTGCTGTGGTAGGAGGTTTAGGACAAGGAACAAAGTGGGCCATTTTGGTGAACAAATCTACGAAGACCAGGATGCAGCTTAATCCTTTGGAGCGAGGAAGATCTGTGATGAAATCCAGTGACACAGCATTCCAAGGACCAGAGGGTGATGGCAAAGGATGCAACAGACCCGAAGGTTTAGCCACCACATCCTTTGCTCGCCGACACACTTCACAGGACCCCACATATCTGGTAACATCAGCTCGGACCTGTGGCCACCAGAACTCCCTTGTGAGAAGATGAAGGGTTTTATAAAGTCCAAAGTGTCTAGCAGGTAAAGAATCATGAGAAAGATGCAATACCTGATTATGAAGGGGACCAGCAGGAACATATAACCTTCCTCGATGTAGTAGTAACCCTTGTTGTGCAGAAAACTCTCCATGCTCCCCATTTTGAAGTTCTTGAAGACGTTGCTGAGTCCATGGATCTTGAGCTTGAGACTCCCAGATTTCTTCTGCCAAGCTGGGACACAGACTTGTGGCTGCAAACACGGAGGGAGGCAAGATGGGTGCCACTAAAGTCTCTTTCACTGGTGCCGCATATTCACGTTTTCTAGATAATTCATCAGCTTTCTTATTCTGAGCTTGAGGAATATACTTGATACGAAAATCAAACCGGGAAAAGAATAAAGACCACCGGATTTGTCGCTGAGACAATCGCCGAGCTGTTTGTAAATGTTCCAGGTTTCTGTGATCAGTTAGCACTTGCACACGGTGTCGAGCTCCCTCAAGGTAATGCCTCCATACATCAAAAACTGTTTTGATGGCCAACAGTTCACGCTCCCAAATCGTATAATTCTTTTCTGCAGGTTTTAATTGCCGAGAGTAGAAGGCACAGGGACGTGGGATTTGGGAGGGATCCTCTTGTTGAGATAATACTGCTCCCAAGGCAACACTAGATGCGTCAGCCTCCACTATGAACAGCAGTTGTGGATCAGAGTAGCGAAGTATAGGCTCCGAAGTGAAGCGGGTCTTCAAGGTAGAGAAAGCCTTCTCTGCTTCCGGAGTCCACCGGAAAGGCTCTTTGGGACGGAGGAGACGGTTTAACGGTGCAGCAATGTCAGCGTAAGCAGGAATGAACTGACGATAGTAATTAGCGAAGCCAAGGAACCGCTGCAAGTCCTTACGATTTTGTGGTTGCTGCCATGACAACACAGCCTCTACTTTCTTGGGGTCCATGCGGATTCTCTGGGGAGAAATGATATGCCCCAGGAATTCACCCTCTTCAATGTTGAACTCACATTTTTCCAGTTTAGCATAGAGTCCGTTTTCCCGGAGACGCTGCAATACCTGACGAACATCTTTAACATGCTGAACTGGGTCAGCGGAGTGAATCAGAATGTCATCTAAATACACAACCACACAACGATCTAGGAGATCCTGGAAAATGTTATTCATCATCCGCTGAAACACACTGGGTGCATTGGTCAGACCAAAAGGCATTACTAAATGTTCATATTGGCTGTACCGGGTCCGGAATGCAGTTTTCCATTCATCTCCTTTGCGGATACGTACCAAATTATACGCCCCCCCCCCAAGGTCCAGCTTAGTATAACACTTAGCCCCTTTTAACCGGTCCAAAAGTTCAGAGATTAAAGGTAAAGGGTACCGGTCCCTAATAGTGATCTTGTTGAGTGCTCTATAATCATTACAAGGACGAAGCTCCCCTCCCTTCTTCTTGACAAATATCACTGGTGCCGACAATGGTGATTTGAAAGGGCGTATGAATCCACGTCGAAGATTTTTATCTAGAAAAGCCCTTAACGCTTCTAATTCAGGTTCAGACATGGGATAGACTCGTGCTACAGGAAGAGGTGCCCCAGGAATCAAATCAATGGCACAGTCATAGGGTCGATGTGGAGGTAGCTTGTCAGCCCCCTTTTCTTCAAATACATCGGCAAAGTCTTGATATGCCTGGGGCAAGACAGGGTCAGATGTATCATGAGCAGATGCCAGGATAGTGGAGGAATGTTGCTTTGAACAAGGGACCTTGAAATATAATTCCCCTTGCACCCAATCCACCAGTGGATTATGAGCTCGCAACCAGGAAAGTCCCAAAACAAGAGGAAACCGGGGCATATGGGTTACATTAATCTGCTCATTATGATCCATTACCTGAAGGGTAAGGGGACAGGTTTCCTGAGCTACCGGCCCAGAACGAAGTAACCGACCCTCAATGGATTCCACCAGCAAAGGGGTGTCCTTATTTTGTACTGGAATCCGATGGTACCGCACAAACCCAGCATCCACAAAACAATGAGCTGCCCCAGAATCTACCATAGCATACACCGGAATCTCCCGACCATCAGGGAGCCCTAAAGTCACAGGTAGCAGAAAAGGTCCTTGAGGTGTAATAGTATTACCTGGGAACCTTTTGGTATGCTCCATTCCTCGAGGTTCCTTCAAGGATGGAGCTGCCCTTTTACTGCTGGAGAGATAGCAGCTCTAATTGAGGAACACTTCAAAGGGCAATTAGAAGCAAAATGTCCTCCTTCTCCACAGTACAGGCAGAGATGATGAAAGCATCGTCTTGCCTTTTCCTCCAGGGTAAGGCGTGGTCGAGCAGCTCCCAGTTGCATAGGTTCTGGATCTACTTCACTGGCCTCCCGGGATTGCAGATGAGACACAGCTGGCAGAGGTTGCTGGTTGCAGTTCTGGCCTCGGGAGAGACGACGGCTTTCCAGGCGTCCATCAATTCTAAGACACAGAGTAATGAGCTCCTGCAATGTGTTTGGTTGTTCTACCCTACAGAGTTCATCCAGCACTTCGTCTGCCAAACCTTCCATATATTGAGAAATCAGTGCCGGCTCGTTCCACTGCAAATCCTGAGCTATCAAACAAAATGCAGTAGTGTAATTAAACACTGAGTCTTTGCCCTGTTTCAAGGCTCTGAGCCTCCTGTTGGCGGTAGCAGCCTGCACAGGATTCTGAAAGGCTGAAGAAATATGGTTCAGAAAAGCCTGGTAATTATCCAACAAAGGTGAAGCACTGAGGAGTAAAGGAGTCACCCATTTAGCTGCCTGTCCTTTCAATAAACTGATAATGAAACAGACCTTAGACCTCTCAGTAGGAAATTCTTGAGCCCGCACCTCAATGAACAGCTTGCATTGAGCCAAGAATGCAGGGAATTCCTCTAACTTGCCTTCAAACCGGTCAGGGGGCAGCAAAGGGCAACGAGGCTGTAATGATGCTGGAGCTTGCTGCAATTGAACAATTGCTTGAGACAAAAACAGTACTTGGTTTTGCAAAGCTTCCAGTGGAGTCATTCCAACAGCCCCCTCCTTCTCCATTCTGCTCGAATAAGTTTGGTGGGTGGGAGCAAACTGTCAAGCCCCGCACACAGAATACACAGCAAGCCAAGTTCAGTTCTTTGTCAGGAACTTTAGTTGTAATCCAGATAACGAACAAAGTACAGTCCGAATCAAAGCCAAAATACCTTACAGAGCCAAATGCCAAGTTCAAGGGTACAGAGAAACGTCGTAGTCAGAAAGCCGGTCCAAGGTCAGGAAACAGAGTCTGGATACACACAGGAACATGGTGACAAGGTAAGTGACACGTTGCTCCCACAGAGGTTTCAGGGTAAACTTGCTAGCTTTATCCTAAACCAGGGAACACACCCATATCTCTGGCAAGGCTCCTGGTAGAACTCAGGGCTTTCAGATCTAATTCTACGCCTATCATTAAAGATCCTTTCCCTGGCTCTCCTGTTAGTTCTTCTTTGCAGGATCCTGTTCCTAGCCCTCATAGGAGGAGGAGATGTGCCCTCAGCTGGGTCCTCAGACTCAGCTGCCTGCTGAGTTGAACTGCAAGGCTCCTCCTGCTGTTCTTCAGCATTTAACCCTTCACATTCAGGTTCTATGACAGGCAGGGTCCTGGCAGGTGGTCCTCTGAGCTCCTTCCCATCAAAGCAGTCTTGATGAAATCTCCTAAGTCAGGGGATAGTAAGCAAAGAGCAGATGTGTGGAGACACCCAGGCCACATACTGATACTCATGCACAGGCTTCTGAGATTTGGGGTGGGGGGAAGAGTCCTCTTCAGAGTTGTCCCCTCCTTCCACCCACCCACCCCATGCCTCCAGCTAATTCCTCACTGGGCTGTCAATTAGAGTCAAGGAGGAGCAGAAGGGGAGAGGCGGATCCCACCCCCTCTCCCACTCATTTCTTCCACATCAAAATTTGGATTGCTTGTGGGGAGGGGGAGGGAGGATTGGAGATCATGCCAGATCTTAACTGCAGTTTGAGCTTAGCTGTTACCCATACTAGGATGGTAGCTTCAGGCAGCAGAGCCATGGGGAGGGGGGTGTGGCAGCCAAACCAGTAATGCCACCCAAGAGGGGTGGCCTGTGATGACCACGGCCACCTCCACCAGCTTCCTTCACCCTTCCTTGGGTTGCATCAGAGAATGGCCACACTCTTGGCCGCCCTCGCCCCATAATCCTACCCCAAACGGCTTTGATATCTTCATTACAGTGCCCCTCCAAGGCTGCTGAAGCAGGCAATGGGGAGATTTAGTATCCCCGCCTGAGAAAGGTGAATATAATACTGCCTGATACTGATCTTTGAAGAAATATCACCTGGACTTAAATCTGAGTCCTCCTCCCATACTTCAGCAGATCGCATTCAGCTTTGCTAATATCCTATATTTGCCTCAGCCTCGGGTGCGCTCTCTCTCTCTCTCTCTCTCTCTCTCTCTCTCTCTGTGTGTGTGTGTGTGTGTGTGTGTGTTTGCAGCAGGCAGCTTGGGTTGCTGGCAGACCGACGCCGCCGTGTTTACACTGACGCGGATCCACCTTGCACTTTCCAGAGTGCAGAGGCAGCGTGACAGGCAAGGGAATATTACAGAAACCTCCATCACGGTTTGAGCCGAGCAGCAATTCCGAGTCGAGAAAAGCAGGGAGACTGACAAAAATAGCACCCTTGACAAAACAGCAACTGATTTTTCTGCTTAAGTGTGCCGGTCAGTGGCAAAACCGGAGATGTTTACTGCTGCAGCGACTCCAGACCCAGGACCCCTGCCTGAACTTCTTTAATAAAATAAACACACCTTTCCGCTAGCCTGAGCTGTTCGCTGGGGGCGATTGCCTTTCCGCTTGAATTGTGTCTTCCCTTTGTTTGCTCTTGTTTTTTCTTGACTGCCTTCTTGATGCCTTGTTTGGATTTCTTTGCTCGGTGAGCTTCATTCAAGCCAGACTTGCCTTTATTCCTTTCCTTTTCCATGCTGCGTCAGGAGACTAGAGATGGGCACGGAACGAACATTTTTTCGTTTCCGTTACTGTTTGTCGTTTCCATTACGTAACGAAACGACAAACGAAAATTGTGATGAAAATGAAACAAAACGAACAGAACCATGAAAATTGTGGTCGTTACGTTTCGTTTCCGTTAATGGCGACGCGCAATGAAATGAGCTGTTTTAAATGTTAAAAAACACCCTGGACATCCATAAAAACACAGCGATAATTATTTATATTGTCTGATAATACCTACCAGGGGGGTTGAGGGCCTTAAAATGTTTGTTTTTGTCTTCTCCCATTGTGATGTATTTTTCTTTTCCCTTTAAAATGGATGTCGCAACCAGCCACAAAATGGAGGCAAGCCATGTGATGTGGGATCATGTTCAACCAATAGCATGCCCAGGTTGCAGACTGGGCGGGCAGTTCTGGCAGCCACAGAGGGCATAAAAAGCTCTGGCAGCCTCCGTCCTCCTTGCAGTCTCTGGTGGGAGTTAGGGTGGGATTGCTGTCTCTGCGACTGTAGCTTCAGTCCTGCAGCCTCCTTGTGTGCATGCGTGCTGCATACCTCTTGGTGAGTACCCTCCCCTGCCCTGCAGTGCAGTCACTCTGCGGCTGCCTTGCACCCTGGGCAAGGCCCGCCGCTGCCTTTGCAGCCTCCCTGCATGCCTAGTCTATACTGTGTCTCTGCCAGCATCCATTTTTTTAGTGTTTTCCCTCTGGTCTGGGGCGTTGGGGGATGCCTGTGCATGGAAATGCTTTAAAAATCGCGCAAAAAGCGGGTTGAAACGACAAATGAAAAAATGAAAAACAGTAACGAAATTTTTCAAAAAATTCCCGACAAATGGAAACGAACTGAAACAGACCTCTCAACGACAAACGAAAAACCGAAACACCATTTTTCTGTTTCATGCCCATCACTACAGGAGACTGTTGCCATCTGCTTCTGTGAATGGATGACACCCCCCCCCAAGTGATGTGTCACCGGGCGCCTCTTTCAACCTGCTCCCTAGCACCGGTTTGAGGGCCGCCCCTTCCATCGCTCTTCACCACCACCACCACCACCACCCACCCCCAATCTGGAACTGATGACGGTTGTAGTCGGACACATACTGAGTGCATCAGGCTGGTAAAACCTTCCCTGGCATTTTGAGAAGGTTCAGAGCCAAGCTAACAGACCCTGCAAGGAGATGTTGTGCAACTAATAACTAGGTCAGTGTTGGCGAACCTTTTAGAGACCAAGTGCCCAAACTGCGATTCAAAACCCACTAATTGTTCGCAAAGGACCAATACAGCAATTTAACCTGAATACAGGTGGCTGTGAAGGGGCGGTGTCGGGTGTCCACAGAAAGGGCTTAGAGGGCTACCTTTGGCACCTGTACCATAGGTTTGCCAACACTGAACTATGTAGATCAAGTTGTCAGATCAAATACAGTTATGCAAGCAGCTAGATAGAATTATAGCATCCAAGCTGGCCTCCTATGAGAGTACAGACTTGGCTGCCAAAGAGAAAGGATTCTATATTTCACCTATTTCTGGGACCCAAGGTTGAGAGCTGGTGGAGCAAAACCCAAAGGATTCCCGAGAGCAGCTCACCACCTGGTTGGTAACGGGGTGTACTGTGAAACCTGAACCCTGTTCTGTTGTGGCACCCCTAACCCCCCCCACTTCCTTGAAAATAAAGCTGCACCTTTTAGGAGGAAGGAATCTTTATTGTCATTGCCCCCTCACAGGAACAATGAAATTTTGTGGTTGCTATATAAAACTCATTTAAAACATTTCACATAGATTTAAAAACAGGTACAACACATAATATGACATATAAAATGACTAAAATATGACATATAAAATAAGCTGACTTCAAAGTCCAGGATTTCCGTTTAAGGCCAATATTGCTCTAAAAAAGAAGCTATTTTTGAGACGGTTTGTTCTTGCCCTCAGTACTCTATATCTCCGTCCCGATGGCAGCAACTCGAAGAGGTGATGACCAGGATGTGATGGATCTCTTAATATATCTAATGCTTTACAGTGGCACCTGGTAGTATAAATTTGTTCTAGAGTGGGGAGTGAACAGCCCACAATACTCTCTGCAATTCTTATGATTCTGTGCAACACTGTCTTATCCCGGAGGGTACAACTTCCATACCACACACATAACCCATAAGTAAGCACACTCTCAATTGCACAATGATAGAAGGCCAGCAGCAGCTTTTGTGGAAGATGGTTTTTCCTTAAGGCTCTCAAGAAAAATAGTCTCTGCTGAGCCTTCTTTGCAAGCCCCCTTGTGTTGACACTCCAGGACAGATCCTCCTGTAACTCAATGCCCAAATATCTAAAACCTGTAACCCTCTCCACACCAGTCCCATCAATCACCAGTGGTTGAATATCAGTTTTCTGCCTCCTAAAGTCTACCACAAGCTCCTTTGTTTTCTTTATATTTAGGTGCAAATTTATTCTGCACCACTTGGTCAACCTCTCCACTTCATCTCTGTAAGCCATCTCACTCTCATTGCCAGAGATGAGCCCAATCACAGTTGTGTCATCTGCAAACTTAATGATCCTATTGCTAGGATAGGCAGTGGCACAATCAAATGTGTAAAGAATATAAAGGAGTGGGCTAAGTGTGGTGTTCCAATGTTGGTACTAAGAGTATTAGAGGTGTAAGGGGCCCACCGGACCCTCTGAGAACGTTTTGACAGAAAATCCAAGATCCATCCACAAAGTGATGGTGGAAGCCCTAGGCCTTCCAGTTTAGAGATCAAATGTCGTGGAAGAATGGTGTTAAAAGCTAAAATCCACAAAGAGCATTCTAGCATAGCCCCCTCTGCTCCAGATGTTCAAAAACAGCATGAAGAGCACACGCCACAGCATCCTCTGTTGATCTCTTCTTTTTATAGGCGAATTGGAATGTGTCCAGTCCCTCTGCTGTTCCGTACCTTTTGCTAATTCATTCAGGAGGAGCAAATCAGACAAGCAAACCACTTTGACCAAGCATGGAAACTGGGCTGGATTAGGCTGCCTTGGTTCCCGATTTGACATGGCATGCGCTGAAGGGGGCAGGATAAAAAACTGATGACATTCACCGCAAAGTGAACCCTGCAGCCCAGCTTAGGGAGAAACACGAGGAGCAGGTGTGCCGTAGCTTTTCTCCTCCACTTCCAATTCATTTCCTATTGTGCCGTTGCGTGTGCGCTCATGGATGTGTGTGTTTGTTGTTTCTGCCCTGAATCTGGCCCTTCTTATAGTAAGAATCCAATTATAAATCCCAAAGGGCAATGAAGTGATGTCATGATAAACGGCAAAATTATCTGCCCAAGCCTGGCCCTCTAATCTGGTTACGCAGTAGGGGGAGGGAGAGGTCGCTCGGCAATTTAAAGATCATCCGTGAAATCTGCTCACGAGTATTAGATACTTCTCCTGTTGTTGTTACTGCTATTGTTTGAGAATTATTTTTAGTTACAGTTTATGATTTGCAGTTATTACTTATTTATTTCAGTTTTATTTTAAATTTAATCATTATTTCACTTTTCTACTCCTTATCTCATTTTTTTTTGCCTCTCACTACCAGGTGTGTTTCGTTTTTGTTAGTGCTTTGTGGGTCAGCTTCGGCTTGTTTTCCGTCGTTAGCCTTCATTCCTCTTTTCGTTTTGTTTTTATTTTCATCAAGATTATATTATCCAGTCTGTATGAGTTTTTGATCTTGTCAGTCATATATCCCTGGAGCTCACGCCTGTGAGTTTGGTGGTTGTGGCTGGCATATTTTAATATTAACATGGTAATATGGCACCACTACATGGCACAACTTTCATCTCGGTTGTGCTGCCGTCTCTCTGGGAGGGCAAGGTTTCTCTTTCCCTCAAGGAGACACTCTTCAGACCCATTTGGAAGAAGGCACGTGGTGGCAGACCAAATTGGCAGTTATAGGGCCATCACCAATATTCCATACATTAGCAAGATGGTTTAGAGCAGTGGTTTTCAACCTGTGGGTCCCCAGATGTTCCTGGACTGCAACTCCCAGAGTGGTGGAGGCTTCTGGGAGTTGCAGTCCAGGAACATCTGGGGACCTATAGGTTGAGAACCACTAGTTTAGAGGGTGGTAGCGAATCTGTTGTAGGGATTTCTGGATGAAACTGATACCCTTGATCCATTCCAATTGGGGTTCAGGTCTCATCATGGTATGGAATTGGCATTGGTCACCCTGCATGATGACCTTTTAAAGGAGGCCAACAGGGGCAAATTGTCCTTGTTGGTCCTCCTCAACTTCTCAGCAGCCTTTGATACCGTCGACCATGGTATCCTGCTGAGGGGGTTCTCCAAGTTGGGGATAGGGGGAACTTCTCTGCAGTGGTTCCGTTCCTTTTTGGAGTACCATCCCCAGAGAGTTCAGCTGGAGGAGTGCCTGTGGCACTCCTCAATTGTGGGGTGCCACAGGAGTTAACTATCTCCCCATGTTATTTAACATCTTATGAGGTTGCTGGGGGAAGTTATCAGGGGCATGGGTTTTCATGTCATCAGTACACTGATGACACCCAGCTCTACATCTCCTTTCTTCCATCTGCAGTGGATGCTGTTTTGTCCCTGGATGCTTGCCTGGCGGCTGTACTGGGATGGATGAGGTATGAAGTTTGGGCATAATATTGAATACAGTGCTTTTCTTAGAAACTCAGGTTGGGTCAGTGGTCCATTCCATGCACTTCAGTGATCCATTCTCTTCCATCTTAGGCAGATCGCTCAGTTCCATGTTTTCCTGATCCCGGTGCTCTTGCTAAATTGGTCCATGCACTCATAGTCTTGAGATTAGACTATTGCAATGCTCTTTATGTGGGGTTGCCTTGAAAGTTGATGTGGAGACCCCAGCTGGTGCAGAATTCTGTGGCTAGACTAGTTACAGGGTTAAGTAAATACCAACATATTTCTTGGCAAGATTCAGGGGAGGAAGGGGAGGAAGATCTTACTAAAGGGAAGGGAAGGGGAGCTTCGTGCCTGCCTGGATAATCCATGTCTGCAGTGACAGACCTGGCAGAGGATGTATTTGTGTCACAAATGTTGTTGCTGTTGTGTTGTTCTTGTTGTTGTGCCGTTGCAGTCATGACCGACTCTTTGTGACCCCATATCCATGAAGTTTTCTTGGCAGGAATACTGGAGTGGCTTGCCAGTTCCTATTCCAGGCACCTACAGCACCTGGTATTCCCTGGTGGTCTCCCATCCAAGTACTAACACGGGCTGACCCTGCTTAGCTTCTGAGATCAGGCAACATCAGATGTGCTCAGGGCATCTAGGCAGCTGTCAGAAACACATAGAAGCAAAATCTGAAAACAAGCATAATGATTGATCAGATTCTGATCCTGATAGCATGGATGCCCTAGGTTCCACAGGGGTTGGTAACCCATCACCCATGCCTATTCAATTCTTTCACAGTTGTCAAACATTGAAATAAAGGTGCCTGGGAGCTGCTGGTTGGGACTGTTTGGGACAGAAATGACAGTGCCACAGGGCTGGGGGAGACATAGTTCTGTAGAATGACGTTCTTGAATTGGAACTCTAGAAGGGTGACACCTTCAGGGCTGTAGCCAGAGCAAAGAAGGACTGGATGTTTGTAAAGCAGGGGCAGGAAGAATATTTTGGCCTACGGGGGGTGGGGGGGGAGATATTTCCAAGGGTTCATGCACCTGAATAGATGAGTCCACCTCAGTTACACAAAGTCCTATTCTAGACTGTTCCTATGGAGAAAATAGCTTAACCAAAGTCCATGATATTGACCAAGAAGCTTAAAAGCAAATAATATCAGGAAATTTATTTATTTATTTATTTATTTATTTATTTATTTATTTATTTATTTATTTATTTATTTATTAAGTTTTATTATACCACCCATCTGGCAGCAAGGCCACTCTAGGTGGTTAACAACAAGTAATCAAAATACAAACAGTCACACACAATGAATACAATTAAATATCAATAAAAGTAAAATAAAAATAAAAATAAGGATAGCATATTACCGGAAAATAAATAAGTACAGTATCATATACATGAGAAGCAGGGTTCTATAATTTGTATTGTATATTGATTGTTTTAAATTGTATTGTGTTTTATAGTTTTCATAATTATGTTGTTTTTATAGTTTTAATGCATTGTTGTATGCCACCCAAAGACCACTTGGTAATGGGGTGGCTAATTTGTTTTGTAAATAAATAAATAAATAAATAAATAAATAAATAAATAAATAAATATATTCTGATAGGTCCCAGTTGCCCCCCATCTGGAATCTGGATGCCATTATTTTAGTGCGGAAAAGGACCACAGAGCATCTCTCTTCAAAAACATATATTAGGATTTAAAGTGCAATTCAGTTTGTTTTATACCAGAGAACTAGGCAATAAACTAGAAAGGAAGAAGAATGCGGCTTGAAGGTCAAGATGAGGAAGAGTCACTAGATGCTGGTGGAGGGATGGAAAGATAAGAGGAAGTCGTCTTTCCCTGATAAGCTGTGCCGGGCATAAACGCTCCTGCAAATGTTACCAGTCAGACACGGGGGAGGGGGATTGCTTTGTATTCTGTCTGCCTCCATATACAGTATTCTCTTGGAGCAGGCAGGACTAATTGAGGGCAAAGACCCCAGTGCAGTGTGGCTTTAAGGCAAAAAGGCTTTACAGAGCCAAAGAACATGAAAGTGAAAGGCAACAGCACAATAAATGTGCAGGCATGGCAACTGTCAGTCTCAATGCTAAACTCACAGTTGCCAGCCCTTGCTCCTTTCAGGATGACTTGTGCACCTCAATGGAAAGGGAGGGGAGCCAACCCTTTGATCTAGTGGTTACACGGCAGGAGTCAGCTGGCTACCAAGCTCAACCTGTAACATAAGAACATAAGAACAGCCTTGCTGGAACAGGTCACAGCCCATCCAGTCCAGCATTCTGTCTCACACAGAGGCTCACCATTTGCTTCAGGGTACAGTATTCCCAAACTGAACTCTTCACCTGCTTACAATTCCCTGCAAGCAGGTTACAAGCAGGTTAACTGCCCAGCAGATTATAGGTCCCTTCTTCACTTGACCTCTGGGGACACAAACTCATTGTTAGGCCACCCAATTCATATTTGTTAATTAGTGGTAAAGGGAGAGGAAAGGAAAGAGAGAGGACACATCATCAGCATGTGGGAAAGGATCCTTAATCCTGATTTAACCCAGAATCCCCCTCTGTCCAGAGCTTTCCAGTCTCCCAGTTGGCTGGAGGAGGGACCTGCATGTCCTCCCTCTCAACCTCCTCTACAAATGCTTCCTACCCCAGCAGGAGTGGAAAGAGAAGGAAGATCATGATGTCCTTTGTCAAGCCTGTGCCTCTTTTTTAAGAGCTGTTACTGGGACAGTCCTTGGATTACAGAATGAAAACTGATACTTGTATTTCTGGAGCTTTAAGAAAATAATATGAACCAGATCATACCAGTCCCAGAGCATTTTCTATTTGTTAATGTGGTTTGTTGCCTCAATGTTGGCACCTATATCCTGCCATAGTTTCAACCATTCCACCTACCTTACCACTTGTTTGGTAATTAAGAAACATCTAAAAGATGTTATGAGCTATCAAAGCCTGAAGTGTGCTTGCTATATGAGTTAATAGTCATAGAAAGGTCCTGTCATTAATAGTTCTGCTCAGATCTTGCAGAACCAACATCTCATGCTAAGCTGTTCTCTTTTCCTACTGCCCACTTTCTTAGCAATATTGTCTTTTCCAGTAGGCAAAATCTATCTCATATAAGGTCTTCCTTCCTTCCTTCCTTCCTTCCTTCCTTCCTTCCTTCCTTCCTTCCTTCCTTCCTTCCTTCCTTCCTTCTTTTTCCTCCTTTTCCTAACAATATTATTTTTCTTGTTATTTCTGTGTTGTAAATTTGTAATTATATATGCCTCCCTTTTCTCCTTTTTTCTCTAATGAAAATTTGGGCTTGACTTGATTGAGCACCCATTTTTTTCTGCTTTTCTGGCTGTCTTTCCTATTTGTATAGCTCTCCTCCATCGCCATATTTCAAAGGAATTGATTTTTGTCCTTATCTTTGTTCACTTTCTTTCTTTCACATTGTATGGATGATTTGGGCCTTTGTTTCTGTGACATCTTTTGCTTACTCCCACCTCTTCTTCTTTTTTAAAAAAAATTGAAAAGCAGACCCAGACAAAGGGACATCTTTTGGAAAACATGCACACAACATGCCTGTAGAGTGTTTGGTCTGATACAGCTTTTCTTCCTCAGCTTTCATAATTCAAAGAAAGGGTTTGGAAATTGGGATCTAGCTTTCTAGTCAGCATTCTGGATAATGGGCATGTCAGCATCAGTTTACCTGAGAGGTGTGTATTACACTTCCTCACATTTCTGCTTCATTGTTTGCCAGAAGAACCATGCTTTAACATATCTGGCATCTTGAAGTTCTTTCCAAGAAAATGGCAACATTTTGTACACAGCCCAGAAAAGTAACATTGGCCATTGGTTGATAGTTGGACATATTGTCCGATGCCAAGCCAGGTTTCTTTAAAGTGGGCTTCATCACTGTCTCCTTCATTTGAGAGGGGAATATCTCTATATATATTCCATGTATAAGACAACCCTCAATTTTCAGTTTAACAATTTTAGAAAAAAATATAGTCTTATACAAAAAATACTGTATATATATGTCTAGACAAGGATTTTTCTCTCTCATGTCACCTGTGTTTGAGAAGTTAGACATAGGCAGAGAAAGGGGTATTCATTTTGTTGCCTAATGTCTACACTGTATGAAATTTGGACTAGTGAGACATTTTGTCTGAGAGACTGTGACTGGGAAATTGTGTTTTTCACATTATTTCACATCAAATGCAAAACTGGTGCCTTCCTCTTTTGCAAAAACAAGCACATATATACAGCAATCACAAAAGAATGGGCTGATTGCTCAAAAAGAAACAAATAACCCATCCAGTGGTACTGTGTGTGACAGCAGCTAGTTACGCGAAGTATCACCTGTCCCACTTTTGTATTTGTTTTTTGTGATGGCTACACGACTCCTCAACTCGTTTTGCTTCAAAAGTATCAATGTGACTAAATATTTGTAAAAGTAACTTGTTATTCGCAGAATTACAAGGGAAGGCGTCTTTAACCCTATCACCAGAGTTCAGCTGAAGGGATACAGATGAAACCAACTAAACAGAACCTCCATTTTATCCAGGCTTCCATTCATGGTGTGCCAATTCAAAGGCCTTTCATGATGATGGGACAGGCTGGCCTAGACATTTGCTGCAGGCAGCAAAGAGCACCCTAAGGATGGAATGCCTTCCCATCTTCTATCAGCAGCCCGAAGAGCCTCATTCCCATGCACAGGCTTTTCTGCCCAAATGTGAGATTCTTTCAATATGCCAGTCAGCCGCTTAGAAGATGAGGAGGAAGGGAAATGCTTCGTGGATTTCTCCTTGGCACTCTGAAGATCAAACGAAGAAAATCACTGGTCATGAATAATCTATTCCTTGGAAGTAAACGTTGGTTGGTGTGCTTCAGCTTTTCACAGTGCTTATTCTAATCCTGCTGCCTCTGCCATCCTCCCCCACCCAAGAAACTGCAAAGTACCCTACTTAAACTTCTAGCCTGCCACAAACAGCATGAGTTGTAAGTCTGCATGCTTCTGTTCTCTTGGCTTTCTCATTTGCCACCCATTATTCCCAGGTGATGAGTACCATCAAGGTAGGCCTTGCGGGCAGAATCCTAGGATCCCCTTGCAACTGAATCAAGGGAAAGATGCCTTGCACAGCAGACGACTGGCATCTCTGCCACAAGTCTCATTCATTCAGGATAACTGGGAAAGGATTTCAGCTTTCCATACCAAAGACACGTCTGCTCTAGGCCCCGGTTTTAGCCAAAAACAAAAGCAAAAAGGCAAAAAACAAAACAAAACAAAACAAAAAAATGAGTCATTCCTGCAACTCCAACAACATCTAGCTTATCTGTTCTATATTCTTACAGTTTTAAGCCACTTTGCCTTAATTAATCACCACCAGCAGCTGGGCATATTGATTGCTCATAAAACAGGCTGCCGCAGGGGTGTCCAAACTTTGCCCCTCCAGATGCTTTGGACCACAACTCCCAGAATTCCAAGCCTAGATTGCCAATGACAAAGGACTTTGGGAGTTGTGGTCCAAAACATCTGGATGGCTGAAGTTTGGACACCACTGGAAGGGAATTCCATTTGCATCCCAGCATGTGGGTAACTTACATTTTTGGGAGTTACAACTCTCCAAATCCCCAAGTCAAGCACAAACAAGGGGCCGTACAGGCGGGGGCATTCTCGGCACTTCAGTCAGAAAGAGTAATTATTCCACTCTTTGCCTACATGCAAAATAAGACACACAGCCTGATTAAAAAGACCCAAACAAGCTTTTGCCTTGATATACAACTTTCCCTCATCAACTATGGAGTACCTCCATTTTTAGTCCTCTGTATTTTGTTGGTGTTGGTACAACAGCCAGAATGTTCTTTCTACTCATTTATGGTCTTGTCAATCTACCAGATGTAACTTCTTCAGGCATTCAGAAAACGCTTAATATAAAACCACAGGCTTGTCACTGTCTGTATCTGAAGAGCAACAATCCACAGAAGGAATAGCAGGCGGTCCATTTATGAAACCTCTATATGCAACCTGGAATTCTGATTTTTCAGGATTTGTCTGAAGGTCTATCTAATGTAATGTAATGTAATTTATATACTGCGCCATTAGTGCTGAAGTACTCTTCTGAGCACTTTACAAGCAGTTAAAAAACAAACTCCAAAAAGGCACCAAAACAAATTTTCATAGAGAGAGAGAGAGAGAGAGAGAGAGAGAGAAGAGGTGAGACATTCAGCGGGGTTGAGGTGAAAGGCTGCCTTGAAAAATAGTGTTTTCACCTGCCTCCTAAATGAGTACAGAGAGTGGGCAAGGCCTAGCTCCTCTGGGAACTGATTCCATAACCTTGGTTCCACCCTAATCAGGCAAAGAGACTGGTGTCTAAGCCAAAATTTCTACTTTAGAGAGCCCTCTTTCAGGTGGCGAAAGAAGAGACTGAAATATCTTTCTCCTAGAGCATGCTTTCAGATTAACCCCCTTTTGGAACATCTGGATGGGGTCTGTTTTCTTGAATGTTCTTTCCTCACCTGGTGGCCTCCAGATGCTGCCTACTAGGCAGCATGGGAGTTGTCTTCTGAAACATCTGGGATGCACCCAGTTCAGGAAAGCCATGTTTGAGGCTTAAAACAGGAATGATGGATAGATGGCATTCCAGATGTTGCTCACCATCCATCACTGCTGGTGGCTGCAGTCTGACAGCTTACAATGGGGCCATATTCTCCCTCAGTACTTGAAGTTTTCCTGCTCAACTAGCATGATAGAGAAGCAGCGAGAAGCTGCCGATTCTATTACCCAGTTGCAGAGCCTAATAGAAATATTTTTTTCTCCTCCAACAAATACACAGTGTTCCTCCACTCTCATCTCCTGTCACTTCACACATTGGGCCTCAAAGACGCCTTTCAGGTTAGGAGCGGGGAAAATGCTTAGCTTTTATTTCACATCTAGATAATGGTGTCAGCATTTTAAAATGAGTTCTGCATCCTTTACTAACCCCTACTGAAGACTGTTTATCAGCTAAAATTTACTTTAACAGAGAAGCTGTAGCTGTTTAGGTGCATATGGATGATGGGTTCATTTTTATTTTCATTTTCCTGTCACCATACCATTTTGGGGCAGTGAAATTATTCTTTGGGGACGAAGGTACACCTTTATCTATAATGCAAATAGCTTTATCCAAAGCTCTTGTTCAAAGCAGAGAATGACAAGCCAGAGAATTAGATTTCCCTTATTTTACAACAAACTAGAGAAACATTTTTAAAGGCAGTTGTTTGCCAAGTTACTTTACCCCTCATGAGTATCATGTTAAAGATCCAGAAAGCACTTCAAAAACTCATTAATTGTTCTTGACCTCCAATCAAAGGCATAAAAGAATCGTGTTTCTTTTAACACCAAGCTAGCTCTGCAAGTTAGCAGCATGAAAAATGCTGCACTTCTCATGATGATATAACCTTCCCTGGAAAGGAGGCGAGAAAGAAATGTTTTTATAAGCACAGTTTAAAAATGAAATTGTGGACTAAAAACTGGGCCCTTTTTGTAGCCAGTTTTTTTAAAAAAAGGAATAGTCAAAAAGTGAACTAAAAGTGTCAAAACCAAAATCACCTGCCCTTATTTCCCTCTTCACCCCATCCCCGGTAGTGGTTATGGCATCAATTTAGTATATGGTGCCACACAGATATGCAGACACTGAAATGTTATACCACAAGCCCTATGATCCAAAGAAAGGCTAAACAAGTTATCTCGGGCAGATGAATGTCAATATTATTATCAAGAAAGCTGCTGGGGGGGGATGTAGTCTGGACTCTAGTGGAAACATTTAGATGGCAGATAGGGTTGGATTCATCTTGTTTCAAGGTTAGTCTCAACCCACTGAAATCAGTGGGACTTCAACTAGTGATTACTCCTTTAATGCTGGTTGATTTCAGTGGTCCTCATATAAGTAACACTACATCTGGATCCAGGCCTCTGCATTAGGAATAATCTGTATCTCAGTGGAAGCAGAATGGAATAACATGTAGTTCTCAAGATGTCATCCCAAATGACTAGACGGTATATCCAAAGGTCAGTCAAGATGGGAGTTTTACTCCAGCATTATTAAGAGGGCCACAAGTTGTGAATGCCTAGTGTAGACTATATAATTTCTGCAGAGAATGTTCAGTGTTCAATTACTGTCATATCCAGGGCTGGAGAACAAGGTAGTTGACTGCATAATAAGAATTCAGGTAGAAGTAGTCAGCAGGCCCTTGGTATGACCAAAGACAAAGGGGATTTCTTGCCTCAACAGTCTACCTGTAGATCAGGCATGTCCAAACTTTGGCCCTCCAGATGTTTTGGACCACAACTCCCGCAGTCCTTTGCCATTGGAAATACAGGCTTGGAATTCTGGGAGTTGTGGTCCAAAACATCAGGAGGGCCGAAGTTTGGACATGCTTGCTGTAGATAAATAGGCAGGCAGCCTTCCTTGCATGTGCTTGATTATATGTACGTGTAAGTATATATCTTATGTAAAGACACTGAACGAATGGCAAATATCTCTCATATACGAAAAAGGTGGCCCCAAATGGCAGCTCAGCAGTCAACCAGTCGCAACCAAGGGCAACTCATAGTCCAAGGAAGAGGGGGGGAACCTCATGCCTGGCATTTCAGAGTATGCACCACCCATGTTTGGTCTGTAGGGACTCTCAATGGTAGTATCAATATAGCAGACAACATATACGGCATATTTGTCCAGTAACTGAAAATAAATGCATGTGTTTTTCTGGGATAAACTTAGATAGAATTCAGTCTTTAAATACCAGAACACATTTTCTCTCCCTCCCTACCCCCTTAGATTGACAGGCAGTTCACATTTCTAATTTCCTTCTGAATTGTCAACCTTGGTACAAACAGAAAATACTTATTGTCAGTTTGTCATATTCAAAAAATAGTACCTGTGAATCACACTAATATTTTCTGCTGAAGTCCTGGAAAGTTTTCGGAGCTACCATTCATCTCCCCATAATAATATATCTCATTTCATTGAAGCTTTTCTTTTTTCAAAATAAAAGAACCAAACATTTTGATTCAAGGGGACAGATTGAGTGAGTAAATGTGTGTGTGTGTGTGTGTGTGTGTGTGTGTGTGTGTGTGTGTGTGTGTGTGTGTGTGTGTGTGTGCGTGCGTGTGCGCGCACGCGTGTGTGCAAACTGTGTATAATGAAAAATGTGCTGTTCAGAACCATGAAATTTGAGGGAGAAGTGTATATTAAACCTGATGTTTGTGAATTGATTGCATTTGCCTATCTAGAACACTAATGAATTCCATAAGCAAATGTATTGCTGTATGATTTTTAAAGAGACATTTCAAGTTTGAGCAGTTGTATCAGATTTTACATGTAAATGCAGTCTTAGTACTGCTACTACCCAGGGGTATTACTCAGTGTTAGACATTGGGCACGACCAGAAAAAATGTTTTCGTTTCTTGGAGTTTTCATTTGTTGGAACAGGTCCGTTTCGGGTCGTTTCCGTTTGTCGTGAAAGTTTTCAAAAATTTGTTGTTTCGTTTGTCATTTGTCATTTGTCGTTTCCACCATGATTTAGCGCGATTTGACTTCCCAGAGCATAGGGGCGTCCCGCAATCACGGCCATTGCTAGGTGTTTTTGTGCCCTAGGCGGCGGGTGGGGCGGGGGTGGATGGTGGTGGGGAGGTGCGGGCGGGCGGCGGTGGCAGGGGGCCATGGGCGGGTGGCAGCCGCGGGCAGGTGAGTGGGCGGGCAGTGGCGCAGGCGGACTGGCGAGTGGGCAGTTAGGATATCACTTAGGATAGAGGTTCTGTTCTTGGCTTGCACCCCAAATGTGTGTGTGTGCAAGTAAATTGAAGTTGGGAAAATAGAAAATAAATGGTAGTATATAATATATATTTAAAATAAATCCACACCTCCCACTCCCAGTCGAACCTCCCTCTTTATCCAATATCAGAAAAAAATCCTCACAAACTGCCAGAGAAGAAATAAAGAATAAACTGCTATTCCCTTCAGCAGACAAAGCTGCAGGGAATCAAAGAAATTATTTTCTAAATTCAATTCCCTCCCTGCCTGCCTAACTTAAATCCTAAAGCCTCCAGCCTCCCTCCTCAATCTCGATCGGATCACACCAGCACCAGCAGCCAGCCCTCCTCCCTCAACCACATCCACACACCCGACTGCGATTTCTGGAAGGGGCCTTGGCTTTTTATGCCCTCCGAGACATCCAGAAGTGTCAGTCAAAAACCTGGCAATGCCATTGGTGGAATGGTTCAAAAACTTTGCATGGTCCCATCCCATGCCCAGCCCAAATGGGCAGGTCTAAAAAAATAAAAAATAAAATAAAATAAAATAAAATCAATACAACGTTTTATTGCTATAAAAAACCCCACTGCTGCTACTATTAAAATTCAGGCATTTAAAATAAATAAATTTCACATGTTTCTGTGGTGATTTGGTGTGTTTTTTGACCACGATTTCAAAAGAAAAATTGCAGTCGCCATTTTGGATCCCCCCCCACCGCATGGCATGGCGAGACGACGAGGATGACCCCCCCAAGCCTGGTGCAAGCAGCCCAGGACAGGAGAAAAGAGGGGGGAAGGCTGGGGACCCCCCCAGAAACCACCCCTCTGGTAGGTGGCAAAGCCTCAGGCAGGCATATTTTCGCCTGCTTTTTTGGCCGGGAGTTGGGTTTTTTTAAAAAACTTTTAAAAACTTTTTCTGTGCTTCGCATTGCGCGATCGCCGCGATGCCACAAACGGAAATGAAAAACCTGACCAAATTTTCCTTTTTTCGGTTCGAGTTCGAGTTCTGACGGCTTAATTATTGTTACCATTTCCGTTACGTAATGGAAACGATAACCGAAAACAGAAACGACAATATCGCCGAGTCGTGCCCATGTCTACTACTCAGTGTACTTGAGTAAAGCTCAAGTGATGAAACTGAGCCTGTTTCTAAACAACTTGTGAACTGAGTTTCCAAATTGAATAGCTTTGCTAGGCTGCAGCAGTGAAAGTGATGAGTCTTCCTCTTGCAGTTCAAAGACTGGTAGATTTATTATAGCAGCAAAATCAGGCATTCTGAACTGTAGTCCCCTGAAGGTCTAGGGTTTTAGATTATCCAGAATTCTTTTCATGCAGTACACAAAGTAAAAGACAACTTCAGTTGATTAGGACATTCCAATCTATTGCTAGACATATTGCTATCCGTGAATGATGGACTACCTATTATGTGTCTTTTATATGAATCTACCATACATGATCACATAGACTTTGTGTTTATAATCACTTATAACCTTGTGTGATTGCATTGACATTATTTTTTCAATGTTAGTTTCCATTCCTTATAACTTTTAAATGAATTTTTACTCTCTCTTTAACTGTTCTCTTGTAGCTTTAATGTTGTCTTTTAATGCTGTAAGATGTCCCTCAATTTCCTGTCCTCAATACTTGAATATGTCTTAATTGTACTGGACTATATTTTGTCCCTCATTACTGTAAGCCACCTTAGGTCCTTTTCTAAGGAGAAAGGCAGGGTAAAAAATACTCTAAATAAATAAAATAAATAAATCTGAATTATAATGGTTGCTTACTATACTAAATTGCCTCATTTAGTGTCAGGATGGTTATGTTATTACCAATGGTTTGTTGAATGATTTTTTTGTTAATGAAATAATTATCATTGTCAGAATTGTGTCTATATAATGTTCCTCCAATCTCATCATCTACAAACCAAGAGTAGTTTATAGACCAGGACATGAGGGGGTACCATAATCCACAGTTTCAGGATGGGCAGACACTCTCACCCCAATTGTGGGATATCCTTCCTACAAATGGATGGTGAATATCTGAAATAAACAATGTAAACAGTAAACAGCTGAGTAGAAAGTGATCTACTTGTTATGGATGTTTATATTTGAACTGTTTGGCAAATTTGACTGTGGACCAAATGAAGACTGGAGAAAGGAAGAAAAAAAGACTCATGTTGAAGGAGTAGGGCAGAACACTGGGAGTTGAGTGGAACACATCGGCTTTTGACATAGAATGGGTGCTTTGTGAAGTACTGGAATTAGTACTCAGGTGAGTGAGTACCTCTTAAAGTATTATAAATAAGGTGCTAGTCTTTGAGCTGACCCAAGACTCTAGGCTGCTCTTGGGAACACGAACAGCTCAGTATTTTTAATGTTAGTTTCCATTCCTCATAACTTTTACATGGAGTTTTTACTCTCTCTTTAACTTTAAATACTGATGCAGCTAGGACTACAATTGCCTCCCAGTTGACAAAACATGGAAAGCGGAGTGAATGCACAAGACATCTCCTCAAGGCTGGCCACTGTTAATCTGGACAGCAACTCCCAGAAGGCCATGGGGTGGTACTGAAGGTACTGGGGTGGGGGAGACTTAACCTTACCTTTACTGCCACTGCAGTTTTTGCAAAGAATGCTGTTATTTGCTCTCCTATTCGAGACACGTTCATGAGCCTTGACAAGCCATGGAACCCAGTTCTTGGAAAGAGAATGGCTGCCATTTGGTAACCTTTGCCCAAGGGGCACCGACACTGACCATCTTCAAATAAGTGGCAAGGCAGAATGAGTGGTATAAACGGCAAGAGAAAATATTAGGGCACTATGACCCACTTAGCTGCTGATGTTACCAAAGAGAACCTTACAGAATTGCTAATGGGAAAACACATCCAAATGTCCATGCCAGTCCTCAATAAGAAACTCATTCCAGACTATGTTGACCCAGAATAAAAAAAGGTGCCACTGCTGATGACCTGACATTCATAAGCGTTCATAAGAGATGCTCCGAGTACTTCTGTAAGGAGCACTATACAGAGCCAGAAACACCACATTCAGAACAAGGAGCCTTGTGGCACAGTGGTTAAAATACTGTTAACTGCAGCCAAAATTCTGTTCTCCAACAAGGTTCAATCCCAGGTAGCAGGGCTCAAGGTTGACTCAGATGTCTATCCTTCTGAGGTTGTAAAAATGAGTACCCAGGGGCAATAATATATACAACTGCAAACTGCCGCAAGAGTACTTTAAGCACCATGGGGCAACATACAAGCAGCACACGTTTTGCTTTTCTCTTTATGAAAAATATATACATACCATCTGTCTGTCTTTCCATCTGTCTCTCTCCCTTGCCTCCAGAAAAGGACCAAGGTCATCTATTCAGAATGTTGCTTGTTACAGTCTGGCAGCATTTGTGACTCTCTATAACCAGTCTTAGCAGGCTGAATAGCTCGGTGAGTTAGGTATTCAGAGGGTGAGAGTTCAGGTTCATTCTGTGCAACCCCAGCTTGGGTAGCCAGACACTCACCAGAAGACAGGGAAGCGGAAGCGCTTCTGAGTAATTACTTAGGAAACCCTGGAAAGGGCCTCCATAAGGCAGTATTTACTTGAGGGCATGTCATTATTTTATATTTATAGCCAGTCTTGGGAAAATTCCAGATGAGGCTGTTATCATTGGCCTGCTTCATTCACTGAGTTTTATATGGACCTCGAGTGCTATAATTCTCCTCCACTCCTAACCATCCTTTCTTGATGCAGGGGTGTACCAATTGGCATTTCCCATATCATGATGATGACCTTGCCTCCTGACTGCGCCCATCACAAAAGCCTGAACTCTAGAAACTATACTCATTCTCTCCTATGTGGCCTGAAGGGGAGAAGTGCTGTACCCTGTTATTGTGGCTTTTGGCTCTTCGTGGCCAGGATTTGGAGAGCAAGATGGAGGGAATAAATTGCAAGGTTACCAGAAAGATCATCATCCACTCTTGCGATCTTTGGGAGTAGTCCTGCTGTTGCTTGGAGTCCTCTCAGGCAGCAACACCATACAGAGTCTTCTCTGCAATGGCATCCAGCCTCTGCAGTGGTCTTCCCTCAGCAATAAATACATCAGGCACTGGTAATCATCAGCGTTAATATTTGTTGCCAAGTCACCGCCGTTTTCTCTTGGTTTTCCAAGTCCCAAGGTCCCTGTGATATGTGATATGCTGGCTTTGTATGATATTGTCGCCACCTTTAAATTTTATTTCTATAACTGAAATCATGAAGTCTTACAGGTGGAGGTTTTTTTAAATAAACAAAATTGAAACAGCAAAATTAAATACATTCAGCAATAACTCATTATACTAACCTTATCTATACAACTATACAAGAGCCAGACCCTATCTTACTAGAACTTACATTGGCAGTTCTCTATCTACATATCCCTATCTCTACATTGGCAGTGAACCAATACCGATGTTCACAGGTATATAAACACGCTGGATCCACCCCAAGCTCTACTATTGTCTATGCAAATACCAGTTCTTTACATTCCACTAAGTGATATACATTCAGAGATTAGGCTGCCCGATACTTTCTCTGTATCAATCGCCGCCCCACCCCGCGGGGACCCTCAGCCCGCTGTTTGGGCTCGCCCCCGTAGACTCCTCAACCCTGATCGGTTTCGGGAAGTCCTCGGGGAGCCTCCTGGCAGACTGGCTGACGATCTGGTTGACTCTATGGTAGATCAATGGTTCGATGAAACATCACGAGCTGTCGACCAGATCGCCCCCTAGGCACCTCATCCGCTGCAGAGCTCGTTCCTCTCCGTGGTTCACGGAAGAGCTTCGAGCGATGAAGCATGAATGGAAGAGGCTGGAGCGCAGCTGGAGGAAGAACCGGACGGCTATCAAGAAGGCTGCAGTCATCGCTCAGTCCAGGCGCTATGTTCATGCGCTCAGGGTGGCTAGAAGATCTTATTACACCCTGAGAATTAGTGAGGCCTTGAACCGCCAAGCGGAATTGTTCCGTGTGGTTCGCGACCTCACTAATCCTGGACTGACTAGGCCTCCTCCTACTGATTTCAGTAGTGAGAACTTTGCAGCCTTTTTTCGATCGAAAATAGAGGCCATCCGTTCCGGTTTCGAATCCTGTTGCCATAGCCCACTCTCGGCATCCCCGGCGGCTGTGCCCCCTCGGTCTCCTCGCATGGTTGAGTTTGGGCCTGTCACCTCACTTGAGGCCTCCAGGGCTATTGCCCATTGCCGGCCCGCGTCCACCCCCTTCGACCCTTGCCCTTCATGGCTTATGAAAGCAGTTGCCACGAACATCTCAGGGTGGGCTTGATCATCGCCACGGCCTCCTTCAGGAAGGGACTTTCCCTTCCCGTTTGAAGGAGACCGTGGTAAAGCCCATCCTGAAGAAACCGAGCTTAGCGCCGGGCGAATTATCCAACTTTCGCCCGATCGCTAACGTTCCTTTTATGGGCAAGGTGATCGAGAGGGTGGCCGCGATCCGGCTTCAATCCTATCTGGAGGCCGAGCATGCCCTGGATCCGTTCCAGTCTGGGTTCAGGCCTGGTCGGGGACCGAGACAGTCTTGGTCGCTCTGCAAGATGACCTCATCCGGAGGGCCGACGGGGGGTGCTCCTCCCTGTTGGTCCTCCTGGATCTGTCAGCGGCCTTTGATACCGTCAACCACGGTATCCTGCTGGATCGGCTCTCCGAGGTTGGGATCGGGGGCACTGTTCACAGTTGGTTCCGGTCCTTCCTCGGGACCGTCCCAGTTAGGTTCAGCATGGGGCGAGATGTCGGCCCTTGGATACTCCCTTACGGGGTTCCACAGGGGTCGTCTCTCTCTCCCATGCTGTTCAACAATTTACATCAGGCCGCTGGCTGAGGTCATTAGGAGGCATGGAGTCTGCTGCCATCAGTACGCTGATGACACGCAGCTCTATGTCTCCTTTTCTACCGCTGCAGATGAGGCTGTCCGGACCCTCGATCAGTGTCTGGGCGCAGTCATGGAATGGACCAGGGCTAACAGGCTCAAACTCAACCCCGATAAGACCGAGGTCATGTTCTTTGGGGCTTCCTCATCCAGCTACGGTGGCCCGTATCCCACCTTGGAGGGTGTTTCCCTCAGGCCATCGGACTGTGTCCGAAATCTGGGCGTAGTCCTGGACCCGGCGCTCACCCTGGTAGCCCAGGTGTCCGCCGTGTCCAGGGCTGCCTTTTTCCATCTCCGGCGTATTGCCCAGATTCGTCCGTACCTGGATGAGGACTCCCTCAGAACTGTGGTCCAGGCGCTGGTGATCTCTAGACTGGACTATTGCAACGCGCTCTACATGGGGTTGCCCTTGACTCTCATTCGGCGCTTGAGCGGGAGCGGGTCCAAAATGCAGCAGCCAGACTGGTGGCTGGTGTGCGTCATCCAGAGCACATCACCCCAGTCTTGGCTCATCTGCACTGGTTACCCGTTGCAGCCCGAAATTAGATTCAAGGTCCTGGTTTTGGTTTACAAAACCCTCCATGTCCTAGGACCTGGCTACCTGATGGAGCGGATCGACCAGCGGTCAACTGCCCGTCCGACTAGGTGGCTCGCGGGCGCACATGCTGCGTGTGGCCACGCCTATTTCTCGGAGAACTTCCACCCTTACCCGAGGAGGTCTCTGTGGCTGGCCCAACCCTATGGAATCACCTACCAGCAGAAGTGCGCCTTGCAGAGTCCCTGCCTGCCTTCCGGAAGGCGCTGAAAACCCTTCTCTTCCGGGAGGCGTTTGGGTGACCCATTTCCTTCTTTCTTTCTTTCTTTCTTTCTTTCTTTTTTCTTTCTTTCTTTTTTTTTAGGCCCGCCATCTGCTGCAGCCGTTTTGTTTTATTGTTTATTTCAGTTGTTGTTTTAATTTGTTGTCTGTATATTTATTGTAAACTGCCCGGAGTTCCTTTCAGGAAGACGGGCGGTATATAAGCTGAATAAATAAATAAATAATAATAAATAAATACAGATACTCATTGTTTTCTAATTTGTTATAACCACTTTTTGAACAAAAATGTGAAGCAGTACATAAATATTTTAAATGAATGGATAAATAAATAAGGATTTCAGGCATGATACCAGTACACAGATACTCCTCCTCTGTTAACCTGTTGGTCCACATCAAAGAACCATGCAGTAGCTGTAGAGAATGTGATCATAGTGCATTCAGTGTATTTTTTGAAAGTTGGGAGGGCAGCGGTAAGTTCTTTCCTACTTTGGCAGGAAATGATTAAATGGCAGGTGTGTGTCAGGGGCCACTGTGATTGGACTGTAGGATTGAGCTGCCTGAAGAAAAGAAGGATCAGTGGCCCTGGTTTAGAAAGACGGGTGGGCCAAATTATACATTACAGTGTTCTTCACACTGCCTTTTTTAAAAAAAAATTAGTTTGCTTCATCCTGTGAGTGAACCTCTGGACGTAAACATGGGCTTTATTGGAAAGTCTGATTTCTCAGGCATCTCATTTCTAGAACATTAATATGACTCCAGCTAGAATGGGATGCTATTGTTAATCAACAGTTTGGACCTGTAACTTATTATTTGGCCCCCTATTTAATTGAGGAGGCTTCAGGAGTGATTTCTCCATCTGTTTTCTTATATGTCCATCATGTGTTCAGTGTGTAAGACAACTAGCCCAGCAGCATTGCTTTTCTGCTTTTCCATTACTGGCCAAGTCTGTTCTTTTTCTAGTTTCCTTTCCTTTCAGTTGGCCTTTCCTTATGAAGAATAAGTACAGGCCCATGGCCTCTGGATTATTAACTGGAAGACCATTAGTGAATAGATGGCAGAGTGAGATGGCTGTCTCGGATGGTAGATATTGGATGGGATTATAGGATAATCTCACATCCCAAAATAATTTAGTTGGCATCTTGATGTTGGCAGGGATGTGGGAGAGGATGTAAACTGATATTCTGATTTAGGCAGCAAAATATTTTAGGCTAGGGCCTAAGGTTGATATGTTTTGAAAAGGTTGTGCTGGTCCTCTTCTGTTTTACACAGCTATAGACTAACAGTGGGCACGTTGGCTGCTGAGGGTGCAAAATCGTGATAGGATCCATCAAGCATATCTGAGGAGTTTGCCTTCTGCCTCACATGGTTCCATGTGTACACAGGGCTCTCCCAGCTCCAGTACAAACGTGTGTATCTTTCCATCTGAAACACACAGTGAAGCCCAAACATGGATCTCCTCTCTCTGATTATCTGTGTTCTTTCTTTCTTTCTCTTTTCCCTCCCACCCCCTCAGTTCTGGGTGAATGAGTCAGAAGTCCCTAAAGCTGAGCACTGCACTACCGTGAAGGAGAACAGTATACAGACTTCTCCTGTCTGTGCCAAGCCAGTGCTGCAATGAATCAATTCTTCCACACTTGGCTGCCATTCGTTAAACCCCCATGCCTTATGTGTGGGTTTAAGTCCACTGCTGCAGAAGCTCAGCGGCTGCTATCTTGCTTCGTCGCTGTGTCACTGAAATCCTTGCAGCCGCCAACACTGGATGTTATTTTCTCCCCGGGAGCCTCAGTGGCTCAAGTCAAAATGGCTGCCTCCACACCCTGCCTCCACCAGAACCTATCAAGGGGGAGGATCTCTAGCTTCATTAGCAGGCAGAGAGGCATGCCTTGCTTTTCACACTGTTCTTATTCTGTCGTACCTAGACAAAGGAGGCACAGAGAATTTCCCAAGAAATCTATGCAGGTGTCTGCGAAAACAGAACTGTTGGATGGGAGGAGCAGTCTCTTTTTGCCCATGGATACAACATCCATCTATCCATCTATCCATCTCTCTCTCTCTCTCTCTCTCTCTCTCTCTCTCTCTCTCTCTCTCTCTCTCTCTCTCTCTCTCTCTCTCATATTTGCTTTCTCTCAGGAAACTAAACAACTGATGGGCAGGTCTTTGGCTTTGCTTTTGCATCATGCATATGCCACTCTCTCTCTCTCTCTCTCTCTCTCTCTCTCTCTCTCTCTCTCTCTCTCTCTCTCTCTCTCTCTGTCCCTGCATCCCTTCTCCCTTCTCTCTTTCTGTGTGTGAGAGAGGGAGGGGGGGAGCTAATATAACCTTACTTTTTTTTTTTTAAGAAAGCACTCTTTTCCTGGTATGTGTAAGACAAGACATATGATTTGCAGTTTAACTTCAAGCCAGAGGTTTGGTAAATAACCTTTAGCAAGGAAGATGGACTTTGCACGTGACCACAAATTGAGTGGTGCTGTTCTCGGTCCCTCTACCTGTCCGGGGGTCCACAAAGAAGAAGGTCTGCAGTAACCAGAAGTCCTGTCCATCAGAAGGCTTCAGACTGGATTTTTCACCAGGCAATGTCCAGGAGACGTAGGGTCTCACACCTCATGAAATTTTAGTTTAGGGTAGACCAATGTGAGCCCTAGAAAGTTACTTCTAGGAAGAATGGGTATATGGACCTGTGGAAATCATTCATAAACCTGCACTTGGATATTTCATAGAATCATAGCATAATGGAGCTCAATGCAAGAATTAAAAACAAAAACAAAATATATTTGACAGTTATCTAATTTTCTCTTAAATGCCACCAGAGTTGAAGCACTTACCACCTCCTGAGGTAATTGGTTCCATTGTTGTACTACTCTAACAGTTAAGACATTTTTCTAATATTCAACTGAAATCCAGCTTCCTGTAACCTGAACCCATTTTATGTGTCCTGCATTCTGGGACCTAGATTGCTGCTGAATTGATTTATAGATGGCTTCAAGATGTATTCGTTTAGCTTAAAAATAACCTTCCAATCACTGCTTCAGACAAACAGATTGTTGTACACCATTCCCCTACTTCTGATTGCCTAACCACTGGGGAAGCATAGTCTTGGGGCAATACTACAGGGTCCTGTTGCCTCCATATGTGAAAGCCCAGGAGATGAATAGCAGTTCTGTGATGTTTGTTTTATGTATAGTATAACTCTGCCTTCAGAGCAGACCAAGGAAAGGAAGACAGAGCAGCCTGCATCAGTTTTCCCAAGAGAGACTGACAGATCCCTTCTATAGTTTCACCTCAGCTAATGAAATCCTTTGATCTCCTTCTCTTCTAGCACAAAACAGCTCCTTCGCTGTCACTCTTCTCCCTTTCCCCCTCAAATGGATGAACGTCATCATTTTCCAACTCGGTTGAAAATATCCCATTCCAGAAACTCGAGAGATCGTCGCCTATCAAGAGACCATCGCCTGTCATTCGTTCTCACCGATATAACAGGAGATGACCTTGCTGGGCTGCTCATGTAGCAGTCTGCCTCAACAAAAAGAGATTGGTCGGCAGCCTTGGAAATATAGGTGATTAAAGACTACTCTGTCCCAGCACTGTTTTGTTTCTGTTGTTTACCGATCTCAAATGTATAAGGCCCATCATTGAACTGAACCAAGTGATCCTCTGTCATTGAAGCATGTGGCTTATTTAAGAGTCCTGAATAGATTGAGGAAAGCCTACTAGTACTACTAAGCCTGTACGGAGCAGTAGCAAATAATATTTAAAGTTGGACTATTGGATAGCTCCCTGGTTTAGGCATCTGGCTGTGGAGCCAGAGGTTGGGAGTTTGACTCCCGCTGGGGCCCCATGGCAATGGCTGGACCCAATGATCCATTGGGTCTCATCCTTCTCTGCCATTCTAAGATCAATTATTATCAAGTATGATATGTGACTATTGAGATATGCAGCCCCGTAATCTAGAAAGGTGGGGAAACCTCGTGCCTCAAAATGTTTTATGTGTAAATTGCCCCACAAATGGAGGCACTCTGAACTACTGTATAAGTTCATTGGCTTGAATTATCCAGGATGGATTTTTTCCAAACATATATGTATGTGAGCACTAAACAAACCAAGTCAGGCATAGCTACCAAACTGCACTGTCTGTTTCCCCGAAATTCAAGAGGAAAGATAACACTTCTCTGGCCCTACAGATGTTGCTGGATTCGTTTCCATCATGCACGATGATCCCCTGGGTAGGAGGCAGTACTGTTGTTGCAACAGAAGAAGCACCAATACACACCACATGCCAAAGAGTTCACCGTATGGAGTTGATAGCCTTATAGTTCCCTTCCAGCTTCACGATTCTATGGTATATTTTGGACAGCTCTGCCCACAGGGGGCAAAGCAGTTCCCTGAACTTCCTTGTGGGGATTTTTTTTTTTTTTTTGAGAAACCATGTGCTATGGCTTGCTGCCAAGCATCTGTGCCCAGCTAGATTCGAAAGCCTGCAAAATCATCTACCCAAAGTGATGCCATCCAGGGAGCTCTTGTTGGAGGTTGTCTAGACAGGACTAGCACAGCCAGCAATGTGGAGAAGCCCCCAATGTAGAAAGTCTGGCTTCCCACATTTTGTACTCAATGGAATGGTACACGGTGGTTCAGAGACAGTGTCGTTGCTGACGACAGGCTCCCAATCGAGCAGAGCGATTCTGCTGGAGGGAACAGGGGAGGAGGTGGTGTTTACAGGTTCCTTCTCTCCCTGTGGCCTCTTAGTCCCTGCACACCCCACCTGCTGTAGAGGATAGGATAATGGAGTTATAACCCAGAATAATGGAGGTCATGGTACTGGGTGTTGCAGAGGGAGGGGCCATTGGCAAATATTATCTCTCCACCCCACCCCACTTCTGCCATCAGCAGCATTTGGGATGGAACTTTGAAACTCTGAAATTGTACTGTCTGCAAGACGGAAATTTTGAAGCTCTTCTTTATTAAAGGCCATGGAGAAAAGCAGTCCTCTTGGGGAAAGGACAGCACAGCAACAATCTCCGGGAAAGCGGTGGCTGTTCTGCCTGAATTCCTTCCCGGAAGATTTCTTATGGAAGCATGCAAGAAGCCACTCTTTATGAAATGGACAGGAAAGAGGAGGATTTCTAAATGCTAAAATGGCCAAATATATTTTTCATGGCCTAGAATTTGCAGGATACAGTTGCTACCATGTGGAGGAAGAGAAGGAAGCAGTCAGGCTGAAGTAGGCTTAATGTTTTTTAAAGGACTGGGGTAACCCTATTGAGGAGAGAGATTTGAAGGCCGTTGTGAGTAGCTTTGGAGCTACATTTCCCAGAATGCCACAGCCAGCATCATCATGGATCACAGCAGCTGTGCATTTCTGGTAGTGGTAGGCCATCGAACAAACGTTTCTTACTGCTGGGTAACTTGGGGTTCAAGAATTCACATAGGCTGCTCCTGCCTTCCCCGTGGGGTGGAAGAGACAGCTTTTGCAACCTACAAAGATTGTTATACTCCATCTAAGCATCTCCTGTGGCACCCAGGTGTGACAGAGGATGCTGTCCTGATTGTAGTGTTGAAGTAAAATTCACCTATCAGTCCAGTTGGCTTCTCTTCTTAGCAGGGCAGGGGGGTAGGGAAGAAAATACTATTTCCTCTTTTACCTCGAGTAGCAGAAGATCTTGGAACCCCATGTTTTTCCCCATGGCCTCTCCAGAACATGACCACTGCATTTGCAGCTAAGGAAAGGAGCGCAAGGCCAGAGGTGGTGTGGGGTTGCCACTGACCATGAAACAAGGCCAAGGGCATTCTGTGGCCAACCTCTGTAGGAGGTAGCAGGGTAAGTGTTCTCTTCTAGGACAATCTAGAAGTGATGGTTTTATGCATGAGAACCTCCCCCCCCCGTCAAAGTACACAAAGAATACCAAACTAGATAGGCATGATGGTGGCCCAATATAAAACCGCATTTTAGATTAAGAATTCCTTTCCCCCTGCTTCCTCCCAGCCCTTGATCCCACTTCAATTCTTATCTTGGTGAGCCTGGTCCCTTCAACACAAACCTAAAACAATGGGGTTGTTGGCAGATTGTCAGCACAGCCCATATCTGTTCAGCCCAGGGCGACACGTTTCTGGCTCTTTCATTCCCTTCTGCCACCACCAAACGCATAACACATTTTGAAATGTGAAGGAAGCTTCCGTGGCCATGGCCTCTTTGCTTTCATTTTAGCTCCCTTTTTTTCACTGCTTCTCTTTCTGTACCGCGTTGCTGCTCTGCATTCTGTCTCTTTTTCATCGCCCCTGCCAAGGCAGGCTCTTTCTCCAGGAGAGGTGGGGAAAAAATCCTCAGTGTGATATTTTGACCATCTCTAGGTGCCAGTGTCATGCTCTAGATTTGTATTCAGCCCCATTTTCTTGGCATCCATTTACTGCTCTGAACCGCCCCTCCCCCTCCCTGAAAGGCCTCTTTCACAACATCTCTCAGCAAATTGGGCCTTAACAACGTGCCCTTCCTACTCACTTATTTTTTGGTAAATAAATGTTTGACTGAGGCATGATTAGCTTGCAAGCTGTGTTTAGCTCCCTACAGTAAAC
The DNA here is from genome assembly GCA_029282475.1 of Phrynocephalus forsythii. Taxonomy (NCBI): domain Eukaryota; kingdom Metazoa; phylum Chordata; class Lepidosauria; order Squamata; family Agamidae; genus Phrynocephalus; species Phrynocephalus forsythii. Next base: position 170,111,387 of record JAPFRF010000002.1, on the reverse strand, counting down.
AAGGCCTCAGAGCTGAAGTGTGTTTTGTTTGGGGTTGTGTGTTTGTGTGTGTGTGTGTGTGTGTGTGTGTGTGTGTGTGTGTGTGTGTGTGTTGCATTGGGTTGGTGGTTTTTTTCTGGGTCTTGAAGATGTCTTGACTCAGAGGCCAAGATAGCAAGGCATGTCACCACTAGTGCAAAATATGAGATTCCTTCATCTCTCTCTCTCTCTCTCTCTCTCTCTCTCTCTCTCTCTCTCTCCTCTTTGGATTCTCCGTGCTCCACACACACACACACACACACACACACACACACACACACACAGGGGGTGAGCCAGCAGGAAAGACTGGCGGAGGGCAACAGCATCCTCTCAGTTTTGTTCCTTGATAACTTGTGTAGGGCTTGACACAAAATGATCTTGATATCTTCTCTAACTTGCATGTCTCTGATAATGGAGTTCATATTAGAGATGGTGAGGACAGAGAAAGAGGGGTGGGGGCGACCACGTGACCGGTATTCAAAGCGAAGGCAATCCCGCTGCGGCGAAGTACTTCGTTTCTCTCTTCTCTCTCTCTCTCTCTCTCTCTCTCTCTCTCTTCACACACACACACACACACACACACACACACAGGGGGTGAGCCAGCAGGAAAGACTGGAGGGCAACAGCATCCTCTCAGTTTTGTTCCTTGATAACTTGTGTAGCACAATATCTTGTATCTTCTCTAACTTGCATGTCTCTGATAATGGAGTTCATATTAGAGATGGGCGAACAATTTTGGTTCTGATTTGTCGTAACGGTTACGCCAGTGTTCGAGCTCAAACCGACGAACGAACAATTTTGGTCTGATTTGTCGTGATGCCATCGCGCGATCGCGCGATGCCACGAAAAAAAAGTTTTAAAAGTTAAAAAAACCCGGTTCCCGGCCAAAAAGCAGGCGGAAAAATGTCTGCCGTGCCTCAGGGCACCTACCAGAGGGGTTGTTTCTGGAGGTCCCCGGCCTCCCCCATCCCCGTCCTGGGCTGCTCTGGTGGGACTCACCACAGGCTCGCAGCCAACAAAAGCCCAGTCTCGCCACCGGCCGCCGCAATTAAAGCGCAAGCAAGCGGCACGGACGGCACAGGAAAAAACTTTTAAACTCTCCCCCACCCATTCCCGGGCCAAAAAGCAGGTGGAAAAATGCCTGCTTGACTAAGGGCGCAGGGCACCTACCGGAGGGGTGGTTTCTGGAGGGGGTCCCGCCTCCCCCATCCTGGGCAGCCGGACTCGCCATGCCATGCGGTGCGGGCGGGGATCCAAAATGGGGTGGCGAACGCAATATTGTTTTTGAAATCATGGTCCAAAAACACACAAGCACAACAGAAACACACGAAAATTTATAAACTGCCAGATTTTTCACAGTAGCAGTGGGTTTTTTCTTGCAACAAAATGTCTCTCCTCTCCTCCTCTGTCCTCCATTGATTTTATTTTATTTTATTTTATTTTATTTTATTTTATTTTACACCTGCGCAATGATGGGCTGGCCGAGTGGCCAGCCATGTGGGAGTAGACGACCATGCAAATTTTTGGAGCCATCCCACCAATCGCATGGCCACTTGGCCATGGAGACTTCTGGGATGTGCCAAAAAGCCCCCTAAAACCTGCCCTAGCCCCTAACCCTAACCCTAATCCTTGACTCCTTACCCATACATCACAGACTGTCTTCTTAGTGGGTCAGAGAGGCACCCAGAGGTGCAACCCACTAGCCCACCGTAACCTTACCCGTCACTAGCCTAACCCTAGCCCTTGCACTAACCCACCTTAACCCTAAGCCAGATCTACTTGCATTGCACTACACGCAAGTACGATTCCCTTCTTTGTGAGACATGGTGGTGCGAGAGCCTTAGGCATCACCCTATGGCTCTGGCGGGTTCACTGGTCTCACTGTCTGCAACTGGTATGCATATCCATATGGCTATTGCATGCCATTTTGCAGCAGCAGGTGAGGAGGGGAGACCCCCATGTTGAGGGATCTCTTGGAGCCTGCTTCCCCTTCCTAGTGGGTGAGGATAGGAGGCACCCACGGGTGCCTCCAGGAGCCCGCTTTCCCTTTATAGCGGGCCAGAGGAGGCACCCACCCCACAGAGATGCCTCCAGGAGCCCGCTACCCCCCCAAAAAAACCAGTACTAACGAAAATGAAAAAAACAAAAAAATGAACCAACTAATTTTTGTGAATTTTCGCGAAAAATGGAAACGACCCGAAACGGAACCGGCCCGACTAACAACAACTCAAAAAAATTTTTTCAAGTCGTGCCCATCTCTAGTTCATCACAGCTAATAAGTGTTTACACCCTGTCCTCATTAAAGAAACCCAAATTAGTAACCATTCCGTTATCTTGGTATCGTAAATCTTGCCATTTTGCTACTAACTTGGTGATATACCGCTACTTTTTACCCTTGAGTTCTTCCCTTGCTTCAGATGTCAAGCCCCTGAAGCGTCAGTCCATGCAAGGACTTGGAGACTTGCGACCCAATATATCTGGAGCATTTCTTAACGGTGCACAAAGATTCCATAATCTGACTTGCTTTATTGGACTTTGCAAAAGCACAGAGCTCCTCTCTGGCAGTTACTTCACTTCTGTTTTGTCTCTGTAAGTGTTGTGCTTTGGACTGGTACAAAAAAAATCTTACTTGACGTCCGTCGCACACCATTCCCCCAGAGCGGGATCAGAGTGTGACAATACTGTACCTGGCGCTTGGTTGAGGTATTCTGTTTTCACGGTTTGTTCCAGGTTCCTGTTCTGAGACAAGGGACCGTGTGGTAACAACTGTCACGCAACAACCAGTGTCCACCTAGTGCTCAGCAGCTGAAATGTCATTCAACATTAGTTTCCCTACAGGGAAACACCACGCAGTGCAAATGTTTATTAAAGAAAGTACTGAAAATTCTGTAGCATTGACGTGTAAATCCTGGAAGACCAGTAAATTGGAATATCAAAAAAGTTTTATTTACAATATTTTAAAAAAGGGTTAAGAAAGCAAGACAAATTCAGAAATTGTCACAGAACAAGACCGTGAAGTAACAGTTGTCATGAGACAAGTTATCACGACTGTGAGAAAACAGAAACAGGAACTAAACATGGACGAAATCATATGATCGTGACCAACACTGTCACGGTGCAAAACTAGTCACAGAACAAGGAAGGACGTGAAGTAATCGTCTGTGTCACCATAGGCTGCCATTCCTTCAACATGGTCCTTATTTCTAGGATGTCACCATGGAAAACTGTCTATATGGATGTGAATAAGGAGAGAAAGGAAGGACAGAGGCATGCTGAGATTATTTTCAAAGGCTGTCTTCAAATACAACTAGACCTGCTGTCCATTATTTTCGTGACTGAAGCAGAGTGCCTCACAAGCAGGCCTTCCCTTCCCTAGAACTAAGTTCAAAACAACAAGAAGAATAAAAACAGAGAAAGAAACACCACCAATCGCCCTTGCTGCCCATCGCTGACACCTAAAAGGAAGAGGCAGCTGCCTCCCTTGGTCTATATAGGTAGTCCTGCCCCCTTTCTATGGAGTCCAGAAGGAACTGGGGGAGGGGAGGAGAGAAGAGAGAAAAGGAGGAACAGGATGTCAGAGGCACAAGCATCCTCTCCCGAAAGCTATTATTCCAAAAAGGTTTCATGCAAAACTGGAAGTGAAGAATGTGCTTTGCTGCCAGCGTAAGGCTTTCCTGAAATGATCTCCAAGCCAGAATGAAGCCGCTTCAGGCACTTTCCTCTTTCTTTAGCAGACAAAATGTAGCCATCAAACCAGCTGTAGCAGCAGTTGAATGCAGCAGGGATTATCAGATGTGCTCCCCTCAGGACAAAAGGGACCCAGCCCAGGCTGGCCGTCTCAGGGATGATTGCACCCAAGGAAACTCACTCAGCCCAGGCCAGGGAGAAAATAAGCCAAGTGGTGGCATCGTCATGGCTCGGATGCATTCACATCCTCAAGGAGAATGGCTCTGACGTTGAGTGGAAAGGCAGGGTTGTTGTGCAGGCTGCCAGCCCTACCTACTAGTATAGGTGGAAACATACAAGCAACCGCATGAACTGCCTGCATTACAGTGACCCAGAACGAGATGAATGAAAATCCTCCAGAGGATTTTGTGTCCCCACCTCACCCTGCATACTTGTCAGAGCCCTGGCCTATGTGTGTCAAGAGCTTCTGGCTTTGTTATCAGCAGCATCCTCTAGAGCAGTGGTTCTTGGCCTGTGGGTTCCCAGATGTTCCTGGGCTGCAAGTCCTAGAAGTCTTCCTCACTAGCTGAACTGGCTGGGATTTCTGGGAGATGCAGTCCAGGAACATCTGGGGACCCACAGGTTGAGAACCACTGGTCTAGAGGAAGCCTGGGAGAGTCTGCTTCTGGGGACTATAGCTCCCTGATTCCTTGGGCAGCATGCCCAGGGACTGTGCACTATCTCCAGGGTCAACGGTGGCCTACACTTGATGGGGACTACAGTCAGCATTGGGGTGATTTTCATGTTCTCCAGAGATCTCTGTTGGCTCCTGCAGGTAATGTATGACAGTGGGCAAAGTGAAGCTCAATCCAGGCAAAAGAAGGGTGATCCAGACTTGTTGAGTTTTGCTCTCCCTCAAAAACACATGGGCATAGCTGATTAATCTCTGAGCCTGGATGCCCAGGTTTTGGCAGGGACCATTATTGCATCTGCACAACTAAAATGAATGCACCAGCTGCACCCATTTCTTGAAAAGCCTAACTAGCCTAGAATGACTCATATCTTGGTCGCCTTCCATTGTGATCATGTCAAGGTGCTCTGCAGGAGGCTACCTGTGAATATAGTTTGGAAACTTCAATGTGTGCAAAATGCTGCAGCCAGACTGTTGACTGGTGATTGGTTCCTGGAAGCATTGGACCCTACCCTACCCTGTCACAGGAGCTTCGCTGCTGCCTCATTTCCAGGCCCTATTCAAAGCAATGGCCATGACCTTTAAAAGCCTTTTGCGGCTCAAGTCCAGGCTATCTGAAAGACCATCTCCTTGTATGAGCCTCCATGACTATGAAAAATCCTTGAAGTAAGGGCTTCTCTTGGTCCACCCACTTTCATAAGCATGTCTGGTAAGGACCCAAACAAGTCCTTTTCTGTGGCTGCTCCCAGATTATGAAACTTCTTCTCTTAGGAGGAGCTTTCACTTTTTTCTTTTTACTCCTACTTTTTACTCCTACTTGTCCTTCTACTGGCAACAGAAAACTTATCTCTTGAGAGAGGCTTTTGGGAAAGGGAGCAAGCAAGTGAGATGAGGAGGTCATTTAAAATCTGACTTACATTTTTTCAATGGTGTTTTTAAATATTTCTGAATGATACTCTCCTATTTTAATTAGTATGCTTTAACTTAATGGAGGCTTTAAAATACTTCTGTATACCACCTTGCATCCCCAGTAAGGGAGAAAACAGGACATAATTTGAATTAAGGCTGCCACCATCCTGGTCTGCCAAATGCTCCAATTCAGGTTTGCTGCAGTTTGATTCGCAACCTGTATTATGGCTGAATTTATTGTCAGTGATCAAGGGCTGGGGATTGATTTGGGAGTTCAGTATTCACACCCAATGTGGTGTGATTTGCATGTCAGCCCACCCCAACCTCTAATTTCCTTCTGGTCCCTCTGCTACTGATTATTTTATGGTTCACTCTCAGGCTACTTGATTTTCAGAAGCTTCTTCTGTGTTCCAGGAAAAGTGGCAGTGTTCCAAAGTTCTTCTTAACAAGTATAGAAACACTATATACAGTACCACAGTAACTTTTATTTTTTTGCTGTCTGAGTAGTTTCTGTTTTCACTTCATTAAAAAAAAACAACTCACCTGGGGGTGATATAGGGCTAAACTAGTATATAAACATTAGTGGTAAGGTAATGATTTCATATATGTAACTAAACTTCCAGAGGACATTGGAGAGAAATAATGCAAGGGTGGGTGTTTCTGAGGTCCCGAACACCATGCTTCAATGGCTTATATCAGTGCTCCCCAACCTTTTTGTCTCCACGGACCAGTATTTGTTTGTTTATTTTCCCGTGGCCCGGGGGTGGGGGTGGGGAGGGGGAGATGGGGGGGTGTGGGGGGCAGGGGAGGTGTGGGGCGGGGGATGGGGGGAGGGAGGAGGGGGAGGAGGAGGTGCGGGGGCTTGGCGTGTGTACCTGGGGGCTACGGGAGCGGCGGTGGCGGCGCTTGCCGGCTGGGGGCGTGGGCGTGCGCTCCCAGCGCATGCACGGGGGGGCCGGGGCTCCTGGGCGGGGCCCCCGCCTCCTCCTCCTGTCGGCGGCCGGAGGCAAGCGGCGGCGCAGAGGTGGGCCGCGGCGGCCCGGTCGCGGCCCACAGCCGGCGGTTGGCCGCCGCCACCTGCCTCGGTGGGGCACCTCTGCGCCGCCGCTTGCCTCCGGCTGCGGCCTTCGGGCGGGCGAGCGGGAGGGGGAGGGGAAGGCCGATGGGGGTGGCGTCTCCGGCCCGAGGGCGCCACCGGGACCGCCGAGCCGGCCGCAGCGGCGGCGGGCCGCCCCGCCGCCGGCTGCGGAGTCGTGGCCGAACCCGGGTGCCGTGTGGAGCCCCGGGCTCCCCCCCCCCCGCCCGTTGCCCAGCGGCGGTGACTCCTCCTCCGGCTGCCCACGGGAGACCTCCCGGCATCCCCAGGCGGCCCGGTGCCAACTGGTCCACGGACCGGCACCGGTCCGCGGCCCGGGGGTTGGGGACCACTGGCTTATATCACTGAAACACCCCCCAGACAGGAGGAGCCTCTTGGTGCAGTGGTTAACTGCTGTACTGCAGCCAAACTTGTGCTCAAAATCTGGAGTCCAATCCCAGTAGCTGGCTCATGGTTGACTCAGCCTTCCATTCTTCTGAGATCAATAAAGTGAGTACTCAGCTTACTGCTGAGGGGGGGATGTGTAGTTTGTATAAGTAACTTATAAACCACCCAGAGAGTGCTTTAAGCACTCTGGGGCAGTATATAAGCAGCACACCTTGTTCCCTCCCCACCTGCATTTTACAACAATGAATCAACCAGGGGAAAGTCTGTTCAAAGCAATCCAGCTGGGGGAAAGAGAAGCCTCCAGGGGCAAAGGAAAAAGCTGCATTGGGGACAAAAAGAGATGGACTGATTCAAATCAGTCTTTGTATCTGGTAATCCATTAAACAAAGAAACAGTATTTGGTTGCGTAATTGCAGTGCAAAATGAAGAAGGAGAAGCAGGGACCACTGCAGGAAGAGAACCATTGACCTCTTGCAGGAAGCTCTTATAGTTTTTAGGGCTGATCTAGATGCCTTCTGGAAAACAGCAGCAGCATTTCCTTAAAAGCTGCTTGGACTGGAATCCTACCCACTTTTCTTACTTCTTATCACTTGCTAACTGGCTTCATTCAGTTTGTGAACAGGCGCAATAGTTCAGCTTGCACCCTGGCTGCTCAGACTTAACGTTCTAAGAGGGGTGGCATGGTTGAGCCACAAAAGGGACAACCTCCACCCACCCATTGGCTTCTCTTAATGAGGTGCTTCCTATACCCTCTGACTTAGAACATTTTGGACATAGCCATTCAGATCTCTAGCAAATGCCTCCAAACAGCCAGTTCATTCACACAGGATGTGACCCCAAGCGTTCATGTTTTGTTTCCTTTCTCCTTGAAAGTTAGCAGCACACATTGAAAGATCCAGAGAAAGCGATCCTGTAAATGCTGCACCCACCACGGCCTCTCTTTCAGGGCTTGGCCCCTTTAAGAGCTGAAGCTCTGCCTTCCTGCCTGTCTTCTGTCTCCCCTTCCAGCTGCCAGTCCATGGCGCCATTCATGGTCCCTTTCTCTGTGAATAAGATTGATGATATAACAGGCCAGATCCCTGCAGGCTGGCATGGGCAAGGAAGAAGAGGCAAGCCAGAGAGCAAGACAAGCTGTCGAAGGAGGACCAGGCAGCCAAGCAGATCTCAGCTCTCTTAGGACACCAGAAAGAACAGAACATAAAAACATAAGAAGAGCCCTGCTGGATCAGGCCAAAGGCCCATCTAGTCCAGCTTCCTGTATCTCACAGTGGCCCCACCAAATGCCTCTGGGAGAGCATGAGACTGGAATGCTCCTCCAGAGGTTTCAGTCTAGCTGTTTGATTATGTGTGTGTGTGTGTGTGTGTGTGTGTGTGTGTGTGTGTGTGTGTGTGTGTGTGTGTGTGTGTGTGTGTGTGTGTGTGTGTGTAAACCAAAACATTTGTATTAATATACAGTAATACTTTGGCTTAAGAGTAACTTGGTTTAAGAGCATTTTGCTAGACAAGCAAACATTTTTGCCTTGATCAACAAGCAATCTCTTATTATACAAGTCAGGATGGTGTGACATAGATGATTGTAGGGAAGGTGGAAATAAAGAGGGTGTGCCGTCCGCTGATGTTGGGATGGAGAAAGAGAAAGGAAACGAGAAGGAATGTATGAAAGGAAGAATGTAAAGAAGAAGAATGTAAAGGGTTAAATACAGATGTGATGATGGAAGGGATGTGGGATTGTGACAGGGGAATGGACGAATGGGATGTGGCGATTTGGCAGGAGTAGGGATTAGTGAGAGGGATGCGTGAGGTGGGGATACAGACAGACAGACAGACAGACAGTTGAAAGACAGTTGAGGAGCAAGGATGGAGGGAGAGGGAGAAGGACAAATAACCCAGCTATGGGAGGTACCGTTAATAAGGTCTGAAGCCTAAATAGTTCATAATGTTACAGACAAGTTACTATTTTGTAATACTCAAGAAAATGTACAGGAGGCATCCTCCAAAGCAGAAAGAGGAGACGGGACTAGAAGTCTCCCTTGCACCAGCCAGGAACCTGCTGGTTAGGGTGTTTTTTTCTTTATGTTTATATTTTTATTTAATTTTTTAATCAACATTCTTGTTTTTTCAAACCTTTTCTAGTCATGGGGCAGCTAGTCAAGTCTGTCTAGGGCTACAAATTGCACTATATTATTGTCACATTAAAAACACAGAGTAAAATCCAGTTGTTAGTCCCAAGCAGAGCAGATTCCACAGCCAGGTACCTAAACCATGAACAAGGACTTCTAGCCAACTTCTTTTGTGAGTGTTGGCATTTTGTGTGTACAGTGTCTGGTCTATGGGACTTCAGAATGAATCATCTGATTTTCCATTATTTCTTATGGGAAAATTTGCTTTGATATATGAGTGTTTTGGTTTATAAACATGTTTCTGGAATGAATTATGCTTGTAAACCAAGTTATTACTGTACCATCTATTTCAAGTCATGCTTGTCTCCTGCAGTTTGTCTGCTAAGCTTGCAAGGGTTGAAGCCTTTTAAAAGTAAGTTTTTAGAAGTCCAAGGTTTCCACTCCAATAGTATCTTTGGGCAAAAGAAAATCATTTATATTTTTCTACATCACTGGGTAACAAGATTGTGGAATCTGAAGGAGGTAGGACACTTGTCCTAATCTCTCTGTATTTTCCTTACTCATATTCATTATTATTATTATTATTATTATTATTATTATTATTATTATTATTATTATTATTATTATTATTATTATTATTATTATTATTATTATTATTGTTGTTGTTGTTGTTGTTGTTGTTGTTGTTGTTGTTGTCACACAGCAGACAAGATAACTACCTTGAATTTTGTATTACAAACCACTAGTCGAACGCTTCCCAAGCGTTTAGGACTACATGATGTATCGGCGAATTATGTGAGCAGATTCTGATAAGGTGGTCCTCTGGAACTGCCTGATGGTGGCTTTGTCAACTCCAATTTCTTCTAAATACTTGCTTAGCTCTTTAGGCACTGTACCCAGCCATTACCACTGGGACCACCTGTATTGGTTTATGGCAGAGTCTCTGAAGTTCAATTTTTAGATCCTGATATTGGGTAATTGCTTCTTCTTCTTTTCTTCTTCTTCTTCTTCTTCTTCTTCTTCTTCTTCTTCTTCTTCTTCTTCTTCTTCTTCTTCTTCTTCTTCTTCTCCTCCTCCTCCTCCTCCTCCTCCTCCTCCTCCTCCTCCTCCTCCTTATTATTATTATTATTATTATTATTATTATTATTATTATTATTATTATTATTATTATTATTATTATTATTATTATTATTATTATTATTATGGAAGCTAAGCAGGGTCGGCCCTGGTTAGTACTTGGATGGGAGACCACCAGGGAATACCAGGTGCTGTAGGCGCCTGGAGTAGGAACTGGCAAACCACTCCAGTATACCTTGCCAAGAAAACTCCATGGACATTATTATTTAAATATGGGGGTTCACTTTGCAGTTCTCTTGACTCAGAAATATTTCTTCAGAGCATATGGGCCCAAAAGAACATGATCACAATAGCTGCATTCCTACCATCTGTTAAACCTTTTGCTGCAAAAATATCCCCCTTCCTCTTGCTAAATCAAATTATGTCAAGTTTAACTGCACATAGCTGCCTTGCTCAGTCTAGCAGGAATGTGTTTAAGCAGTCTTATGACTACAAAATCCATGTCCCTGTGTGATACATAAGTATAAACAGCTGTAATGCGTTTGCCTATTTTAGAAGCTTAAAGCCTAGGCTGCAGCAGTGTAATCCATGTAAATGAAAACTTCTGATGTCTTAAAAGTAGACAGTTTTAAAAAGAAAATTGAAATAACAGGAATAACAGAAATACCACCTGAGTGATCTGAAATGAGGACATGTTGATTGGCTTTCTGTGACAGTCCGGTGTTTCGGCGTAGGCAAATTGGACTAGAAAACAAAATCCTTTTATTCATGTCTGGGAGACACTGCAGATGCAGTGCAATTCACCATCCAGTGAGTTGGGGATTTCAATGTGAGGCATATTCTGTTGAAACTGAGAAATGACTGGCCCCTATCACACGATTGCTAAATGTGCATATTAATTGATGTGTACTTTCTCCGATAGCAGTCATGTGACATTAGATGCACATTTATAGTAATCACAGCATCAGTTTATTGATTCTATTTTTTAGAGTTCCCATTTGCAAAAATAATAATATAGCCAGCAGAGCAAGGTTCAGGAAAATGCTGTGGGTCGTTCTTCAGGAGGCGTGGGCAAGGCATCGGGTTTTTTTAAGTGCTTCAGGATGAGGACCAGTAATTCTGATGTGGTTTTAAAAACAACAAAAAAGGCATTTTAAGTGCAGTATAATAGAGGCCTATTTCGCTTTGTGGATGAAGCTGCCAGTTGGATGAGTAAGCGAGGGAATAGGGATCATTCACTGGCATGGGTAAGAACAGCTAAAATGTACAGGTTTTGTGGCCACAAAATTACAAGCTTTGGTAATTAAAGGATTACCTTTTCTTTGATTTTGGGTGGAGAGTCATCCTTTACAGTAAAATAAAATAAAATAGAACAGGCCTGTCCAACAGGTAGCCCGCGGGCTACTGGTAGCCCGTGAAGGGTTCAAAAGTAGCCCACCGTCCATCAATAAAAAAGTGAGGGGATTTCTCCACCCCTCCCTCCCCCATCCCCACCATCCCCCAGCAGGGGTCTGCCACCCACTGTCTCAGCTGCCCCCAGCAAATGCCTGTTCTGGGTCTGCAATCAGCCCACTCAGCCTCCATCAGCTGAGTACCCAGCTTGCTGGGGGCAATTCACTCTGTAAATCTGTAGACTACTTCCAGAACAGATTAATTTTTTTTTTTTTTTTGCTTTCAATGAATTCTGTATGAACAGATTAATTGGTTTTCAATGCATTCCTATGGGAAACTGCTGCTCTACTTACAATTTTTTTTACTTATGAGCATGTGCTTGGAATGGGAAAAATGCGTAAGTAGAGGTTCTAGTGTAGTAGCCCTCATGCACTTTGGGCCAGAAAAAGTAGACCTTGGCCTTTTCAAAGCTGAATAGCCCTGAAATAGAAGAATCTTGTGTCAAATTGAAGACAACCATGCTTCATTTGGCAGAATTCATTTACTTCATACTTCTCCTATCTTCATACAGTCTTATTATTATTCTGAAGTCTCCTTTATCCTGAACAAAAAGTTTTTAAAACCCAACCATTAAAATAAAATAAAAAACACATCCAGATGCTCATGTCACACTTTGGGTGGCTTCCTTGGCAGCAAATATGTTCTTTTGCTGGTGTGTGGGAGAACTTATTTCTGTTCTAGATTCTTACTCTGTGCCATGTAGGCGCAGAGAGAGAGAGAGAGAGAGAAGCCTTAGAAGCTATAATTGCCTAGTAAGCAGCAGAACTGGTGCATTGCATGGCAGGAATCCCAGCCGAACAAGGACAAAGCCAGAGGGGGCAAAATCTCACAACTGTCAGGCAGGTGAGTGAGATAGACCTGCTATTCAAAAGCAAAATGGTCTCTGGTCTATTGAATACACGCTGGGCCCTTTTGCTTCCAGTGTCTGCCTACAGGCTCATCTGTTCCGCATGCTAATACAGCAGAGAGATCAGCAAGGTTTATGCCACTTTGATCCTGGAGACATCTGACTTCCGGGCCAAGGTATGGCACAAGCAGGGGGATGTGAGGAGGAACTGGCGTAAAACAAAAAGCCTAAAAGCCCCTGATGACCTGCCCTTGCAAGCAGACTGTGTTGTCTCGCTGCCAAACTGCATCAAATATACAAGCCTATTCTTAAGTACAGCAAGGGTCAGAATGTCAACTAGAAAAGCACAGACATCTAGAATGTATTAACAAGAGCTTAATCACAAGCCCATCAGGCTGTGTCAAGGCAGGACATGTCAGAGCCAGGATGGGGAGTGTATGTGTGTGTGTGGGGGGGATCCATGATCTTCCAGATACTGATGGACTACAACTCCCACCATCCCTCAACATTATCCAGGGTGGCTAGGGTTGATGAGAATTTCAGGCCGGCATCATCATCCAAAAAGCAGAATGTGCAGCTGGTGGGACCTGGGAGTTGTAGTTCAAAATAGTAATTTCCCCAAGCTAAATCTGAAGAGACACATATGCCCTAAAATCACTATGTACCTTTGTGCTTCCTCACAGCAACACAACTGAATTGTTGTGTGATATTCTGAACTATAATGCCTTGCATCTTTATGCTTATTAAGGTAGGAGAGGAAATTGCTTATTGCTTATTGTAGTGGGGTGGGGTAGGGATAATGCCCTAGTCCCTATTACTCAGAAGTTACTGGAGCTTCAGCCATGTGAGCCCTTGTTCTGTTGCATTACTGTCTGTACTGAGGAACACATGGATAGAACTTTATGTGTAGAGGCTTCCCTAGGACCAGTAGTTTAAATGTGATTGTGTAGTGTTCTGGGGTCCAGGGAAGACTTCATGGATAAGATATCTAACATATTGATATATGGGTAGGGGAAAGTTGGATCCCACCAGTCACAGGGTCAGAGGTGTGACCTCATGACCACGTTCTATAAACTCTGCTCCTTCGTGTGAGCATCCCATGAAGGTGACTATAAATCAGTTGTGATGACCACGTCGTGACTACTGCCAGAAGCCGTTGATGGCTCATGCCTTCTATAAATCAGAGACAAACATGAAGGAAATGGCATCTAGAAATGTCTTTGTCGATGCTGGCAATTGTTATAGAATCACAGAATCATCGTAGGGTTGGGAGGGACCTGGGAGGTCTTCTGGTCCAGCCCCCTGCCCAAGGCAGGGGTTGTCCTGTTGAACCTTCCTTCCTTCTAGAAGGCTGCCCTGGTTCCATCCATGTGTGGAAGCAATGCAAAACATTTTCTATGAAGATTTCCTGTGCTGTGGGAGGGGAATTAGTATTATAAGCATCTGAGATAAATGGAGCTAAAGAGATATTTCTCTTCTTCATCTTTCTATTTTCAGCTCTGTGCTGGCAAACTCCAGAACCTCTTTGAATGAATCCATCCATGCTGCAGCAGTTTCTAAATCTGAGAATCTCTAACATATTTATGGAGTGAGTATAAAATAGATGATGGGCCACTGATTGCCCCCTGGCAAGTTTTTTTTTTTTTTTATGGATCAGCAAACCTCATGCTTACTGGTTCTGAGAGTCTTAGAAATCAGTGCTATGGTTCAGTATGATTTTAGTCTGATCCAGTTAGGGCCTTCTTGTTTTTGTGAGAAAAGAATATGTGCTCGGGTTTATTTAATGGAAATCAACTCATGCTTAGCTGTTATGAAATTCTCTGTGTACAGCCTTGTGATGTAAAACACAAATAGTCTATCAGGGAAGGAATATAGGCTACACAGGGTTGAAATCAGGCCTTGCCTATTCTAGGACACAAATGTTTCATCAAGAAGGAAAGAATTTGAGGCTGGCACATGTTGTTGGGACTCAACACTTATCATCCCTAACCACAGATTGGCTGAGGCCAATGGAAGTTGGAGTCTAACACCATCTGGAGAGCCAGGAGTTCTTGCTATTTCCTCCTCCTCCTCCTCCTCCTCCTCCTCCTCCTCCTCCTCCTCCTCCTCCTCCTCCTCCTCCTTCTTCTTCTTCTTCTTCTTCTTCTTCTTCTTCTTCTTCTTCTTCTTCTTCTTCTTCTTCTTCTTCTTCTTCTTCTTCTTCTTCAAGCAAGTATATTGAATGAGGAGGAACAGCCAACATGATGGCCATAGATGAGCTTGGAAATGTTCTTCTTATGGAGCACCATACGGTTCTCTGGCTGCTGGCTGGGGACTCTGAGAGCCATAAAAGCAGGGACATGACATCTGTAGATGGGAACTTTCTCTACCACATAGAGCTTGGTACATTCAGGGCTTGGTATAATCATGGAGCAAGCAAGCATAGAGGTGAGTACAGTTGTGCAAAGCCAGCAAATGGACAGGTATTGAGTTCACGTTCTCTATTCAGGTTCACTTTCCTCTCCATCTCCCTGACATACTTGAGAGCTTCAACCCCTACCTGCAACTCATCACATAGCAAGGGAGGATCAGCAGGCTTACTGGGAAACGTGTTTGCCGTGGCCGATCTTTGTGGCCGTGAACCTCAAGATCCAGTCTGAAAACCCAGATAAACTGTGAATGAAGCGCCTGTGAATTCATGGAAGTGAAAGTCTTGCAGGAACGAGACACACACACAGAGAGAGATATCCTGCCTTTCTGGAGGGCAGGGCTGATACTGCAATGCACTCCCCAGGGTATCCACAGTCAGGGGAAAGGGGAGGAGGAGGAACAGCAGAGTTTATTATAGACATTCCATCATTATAGAACAATAATAAATCGACACTTAATAATGTTGTCTAGAGATGGTGGAGTAAATTGTGTCATGTCAAAGAATCACTCATAAGAAATGCATGAGAAATTACATGCTTTGGCCCTTGAGTTATTATGTAAGAGCTCAAGTTATTTCTGAAGAAGGCAAAGGGCCGAGGAGCTCCTTCAGGCAGGCTAATTGGCAGAGCAGCATTCAGAGAGAGAAAAACGCTCCAGTGCATCGCTGTTACCAGAGGAGCGCCTTGCCTCTTCTTAATACATAGCATCCTAGGACTGCCTGGTGGGTGCAGTGGGGTGCACTCCAAAGCACATGACCCAGAGTTGGCAGCTTAAGAAGCAGTCATCAACAGTGTTCCATGCATTGTTGACCCAAGTGATCAACGGCCTAGAGGGAACACCTTGAGGGCCCTTGGAAGAAACTGGCTTGGTGACCCACAGATCCCAGCCTTCCTGCCCCTTGGCTAGTCTGTTTGGGGCTCAGGGAAAATGTGAGCATGGAACACATGTGCAGAGGCATGGCGTCCTTTCCCTGCCAGAAGGAGCTATGCTTATCCGCGGGTTTTGGCATGCAAAGTGGTGGGTGTCAGCAGCCAATGATTCAAACTCTCTCTCTCTCTCTCTCTCTCAGTCAGATCACATGTTAAAGCAAATGAGTGTGCTGCGTTCTTATGAAATCATCCCTGCAGGAGCATCCTTTTTCAAACCAGATGAAGGGAAAGCCACACTCGCTGTGAGTTTGGTCAGTTAAGAAAGAAAAGCAGGCTAATCTGCAGCCTGCATTAAATAAGCTTTTCCTTCTTAAGGCAGCTCCAGTTCTAATGACATTTTAGTACATGAAGATGAAGGGAAAGCTACGCTCGCAGCCAGTTTGGTCACTTAAGAAACAAAAGCAGGCTAATCTGCATGATGTGTGCTCAGTAGAGATGGGCATGACCAGGGAAAATGACGTTTTCGAGTTGTCGTGTGTCGGAGCCGGCCCGTTTCGGCTTGTTTCCGTTTTTCGCGAAATTTTCCAAAAATTTGTTGTTTCGTTTGTCATTTTTTTGGTCTGTCGTTAGTACTGGTTTGGGGGCGGAGCGGGCTCCTGGAGGCACCTCTCTGGGGTGGGTGCCTCCTCTGGCCTGCTACAAAATGGCATGCATAGCCAATTGGATATGCATACCAAGTTGAGAAGATGGGGCCACCTTTTTTTGGGTGCCTCTCTCTGTTGACCACAGGCCCACTGCTAACTGCAGTGTCACAGTGCGCACACTGGGGGAAGGCTCCTCCTCAGTCTGGGGCACTCTGTGGTCCACCAAGAAGGGAACTGTACTTGCGTGTGTGCAATGCGAGTACAGATTTGGCTTAGGGTTAGGGGGGTTAGCGCAAGGGCTAGGCTTAGGTTTGTTACGGGTAAGGTTAGGGTGAGTTCGTGGGGTGCACCTCTGGGTGCCTCTCTGACCCACTAAGAAGGACAGTGTACTGGCGTATGAGTTAGGGTTAGGGTTAGGGCTAGGGCTAGGGCTACGGTTAGTGGGCTTTTTATGCCCGACAGGCACATCCCAGAAGTCTCGGTCAAAACCTGGTCAAGTGGCCATGCAATTGGTGGAATGGCTCCAAAAATTTGCATGGTCCACTCCCATGGCCAGCCCATCATTGTGCAGGTGTAAAAAAATAAAATAAAAATAAAATAAAATAAAATCAATGGAGACATTTTGTTGCAAGAAAAACCCACTGCTGCTACTGTAAAAATTCAGGCAGTTTTAAAATAGCTATTTTCGCATGTTTCTGTGGTGCATTGGTGTGTTTTTGGACCACCACGATTTCAAAATAAATAAATATTGCTTGCGGTCGCCCCATTTTGGATCCCCCGCCCGCACCGCATGGCATGGCGAGTTGGCGAGATGACGAGGAATGGATGCGCAGCCCAGGAGAGGAGAGGGGGGGAGGCCAGGGACCCCCCCCCCCAGAAACCACCCCTCTGGTAGGTGCCCTCACTCAGGCAGGCATATTTTTGCCTGCTTTTTTGGCCGGGAATCGGGGTTTTTTTTTTTAAAACATTTTTCTGTGCCACGCCGCTTGGCGAGTTGGCGAGATGACGAGGATGCGCAGCCCAGGAGAGGAGAGGGGGGGAGGCCGGGGACCCCCCCCCCAGAAACCACCCCTCTGGTAGGTGCCCTCAGGCAGGCATATTTTCGCCTGCTTTTTTGGCCGGGAATCAGGGTTTTTTTATTTTTAAAACTTTTTTCCTGTGCCACTTGGCATCGAGACGACGAGGATGAGGAGAGAGAGGGGGAGGCCGGGGACCCCCAGAAAACACCCCTCTGGTAGGTGCCCTCAGGCAGGCAAAATCAGGGTTTTTATTTTTAAAACTTTTTCCTGTGCCACTTGGCATCGTCGGTTCGACCACAACAAATCAGACCCAATTTTTCTTTAGTCGGTTCGAGTTCGAGTTCTGGCGGAGTAATTGTCGTTCTTCATTTCGTTACGTAACGGAAACGAGGAACGGAAACGGAAACGAGGATTTCGCCGAGTCGTGCCCATGTCTAGTGCTCAGAGAAGACTGCATTAAATAAGGTTTTCCCTCTTAAGGCAGCTCCAGTTCTAATGACATTTTAGTGCATCGCCTAGTTTGCTCTGCAGTAGGAAGCATTTTTACACCTCTGGACTCACACCAAATATGCTGCTGCCATCTTATCATGGTAGTGGCAACAAAAAGGTTAAGGCAGAAAGCAGGCTGGTCAACAACTCTCGGCCATTATTACGAGGCATGTTATCTTGAAATTTTAATTTTGTTTGCATTGTTCACCAAAATGACCAAATCCAAAATCCCAACACTAATGATAGACCGTAAACAAAATTACTGTTTTGATTCTACCCTTCTCTGAATCCTGCAGTGCCTCCTGGAAAACTGCATTGGGTGAAGATTTGCATACAAAATGTATATATTAGGAAAAGATGGAAATAAAACTTTCATTGTTAGGGAAAGTTGCACATATATGTCTAGGAGGGTTTTTATGCAATTACTGTGGGCAGAGGGTTGCAGAAATTGCATAGGACAGTTGATCTTAAACCTTTTGGCACACTAGTAGCAACTATGGATGCACACTGTTTCTCCTAGTTCCCCGTCTACCCTGCCCACCAATTTACCAAAGATAATTATAGTCATCATTTGGTGTGCAAATGGTCAATAAAGCAACAGAAAGTCTTGTGAATGTATCAGTATCCTTCTAGAGGGATGTGGACTTCTACATCATGATGGGACTTTGTGCTGTTTGATCAGGTAATGGGTGAGATTATGAGATACAAAGGTTGCGAACCATTGCACTAGAACACCATCAAGGCATAGGGAATAACTAGAGAGAAGAGATCTCACGTGATCCCAAAGGTTATGAGAAATTGCTACAATAGGAGAATAAAGAGGCAGAGATAAAGGGTGTGATCACATGAGGAAATAGAATGCAGTTAGGACCACTTGAAGAATAGTTGGGTGGGATCCGTTCCCCAGTGATCACACAATGTATGGGAAATGTGCAACCCAGATATTTGCCTATAGGATTACTGTGATTGGGGGGGGGGGCTGAGCTGGAAGGATTCACCTGCAGAAAGAAGGTTTACTTGAAGGGAGAGCACCCCCATTAAAGCAACACTTACTGGTGTGATCAGACACACCCCTTGGCTCATACCCTGAGTATAAACCTGGAGCTACAAGACAAGAATGTGGATTTACTTTTCATCTTGGTAAATGGAAACAGACTCCCAAAAGCTTATTTCCATGCAAACCCCAAGCTGAGTTATTTAGGCCCGGGCCTCACTACCATTATCTGCACATCTTAATATGATGCATACTATTTTTTCAGGTGGTCACATGACATTTGATGTGCAGTTAGCGCCCCGACTTGCTTACTGTGCATATTTTCCCTGTTTTTTGAGTTGATTCCCCTTGTGGCAAATACATGTGTTGCAGCCAGGTAGCAGTTTTTCTTCTTAAAATTGATTTTAATTGCTGGCGGAAAGCCAGCAAAAATTGTGCCAGCATGCCGGTATGCCACCAACTCAGTAGCATAAGCGATTACCAAGGCAGAACTACAGGAAGTGGCAGAAAAAGGGGTACAAATTTAATTGGTGCGATTTTTCTGGGGTTGCACCTCATTTAAGGTGTTAAAAAGTGTGCATCAGTAACAGAAATATTTTAACACAACCCCTAGCAGTGATACAAAATGCTGCAGTTAAAGTGCGCTTCCGGGGGTGTGGTCGGCCAGGAGTACCAAAATACTGCTCTTCAGAGTGAAGGCACGATCTTTTGCTGCTCAGTCCTTCGCAGCAAAAAGAGCAGCAAAATTGTCGGGAGACCGGGCCCTTAGTCAGAACGAGAGAGCTATACATATGTCCATACCAACAGCAACATGACATCTGATCTGGCAGAGCCATGCGGGGGAGATTCCTTCTCCCTATGCAGATCCCTGGTTTGCCATTCGAAACTTTTTTCTGCAGGGCTGTGAAACAATCCGGGTGGGGGGAGATTTGTGAGGCTGTCATTGACAAAAATTATTTGCTGCTGTTCCACCACTTCCAAATTCTCCTTTCCCATTTGCTGAGTCACTGTGGACTTCCCACAAGTTTCACTATCTGGGCAAAGAACAGCATAACTTGTCTTCTGTCCAGAGTGAATACCAACAAGGTGATACAATCAAGAGAAAAAAGGACTCGGTAGAATCTTCTCTCCCTTAAAGAGTAGCTAGCAACTTTTGACGAATGATCTGTCATAGCCTTCTATAGGCGATTAACAAATGGCTTCTCTTTTTAGAGAGAACCTCGCCTTTTGGGGCTGCAGTGAGCAGCTTTTGGGAAGACCTGAACTGCAGATTCCGGCTATCTCAGCACCACAGCTGTGAAATAAGGCCTCCGAAATCCAGGAAGGAATTGGGTAGAGGAGAACGCTATGAGGTGGTGACTCAGCACCCGAAACATGAACAGAATGATGTGCCCTCACGGGACTATTCATAAGCTAGTTGTAAAGGGAAGGAGAACCCCCCCATTTGCCATGGAAATCCCATGGCTTTGCAAAATTGGGTTTGGAGTACAAATGCTTCTACTGTATGTGCTCTGGTGCGGGTGTCCATTCCCATTGGATGCTGCCCTGGGACTTAAAATGCAATAGAAAAAGGAGCTAGTGTGGTGTAGCGCAAGAGTCTTCGACCCAGGAGATTTGGGTTCAGATTCCCACTTTGCCTTGGGAACACACTGAGGGACCTTAGGGCAAGCGCCATCTCCCAAACTGACCTATCTCCAGCGGTGTGGAGGAGGCCTGGGTTTGCAAGGTCAAAGCACTGGGATGTCGAAGATGCAGGGAACACACCATTCACCCAGCGACCATTTTGTTGAATGGATTGACCAGATTCCAGCATATTTGCCCCATGCTGGCCACATTGCACCAGTTAACTACTCATTTCTATGCCAGTTTCAGGGTGAGGACATTAACACACAAAGCCCTAAACTGTTTGGGACCTCGGTACCTGGCAGAATGCCTCCTTCCACCAAGTATTGCCTACTGTACTCATTCCCCACAGGTAGGGTTGCTGACACTGACTCCGAGGGAGGCCTGGAAGGAAACAAACAGGAATCAGGGCTTCTCTGTGGTGGCTCCACGTCTGTGGAATCAGCGTCCCCCCCCCGTGGCATTCGTTTGCCCCCTTCACCCAATGCCTTTAAGAGACCCTTTCAGCATGATTATTTAGACAGGCCCTTCCTGCCAACAGAATGTTGTGGGTTTTTATCAGCCCTAAACCAATGATCCTGATTGTTTTCACCAAAGGTTAGTCCTCTGTTATGATATGTGCTCTTTCTTTCTTTTTATTTATTAAAATTAAGTTACATGTTTTTATTGATTTGTTGCTTTGTACAGCTGCTATTACTGTGTGATCTCTTGTAAACTGCCCAGAGGGGCCTTGGCGGCCAGGTAGGTGGTATATAAATTTAAATAAATTAAATAAATAAATAAATAAATCTACCCCTTTCAAGCTTGCCTGTTAGCCTAGTTACAGTCCTCCCAGGCTGGGGCAGAAACAGATTTTTCCCCAGGAACAATACACTTTTGCAAATTAGGAACAATTACGGTTGTAATAATGCCAAGCATTTGAGATGCCTCTTTTTGACCTGCAGCCAGGAGCCATTAGCTTTACAAAAGACGTGCTAGATAAACAGTTCTTAAAATGCAAGGACTCCCCATCCACCTATACACAGCCTCAAGTCTGTTTGTTTTCACAATACATACAAGGATTCCTTGCTCAGAAAGCTGCACACTCCTCACTGTTTGCTCAAGGAGGTCTGCTCAAGGAGCTCAGTCTCTAGCTTGAAAAAGCCCTGTTCCTCTGATGAATTGATCTCTGGTTTGTGGAAGGGCAAGCTAGAGACCAAGTAGCACCCATGGAGTGCTAAATCCATAGAGCCGTGGTGCTCTATGTTTTCTAACTGGACTCTGCGAATAGTATGGCGGACACCTCTCTCTGACACTTTTCCATGTGTCTGACTTGTCATGGACTGGAAAAGACCACAAAAGTATGAACCAGTCTATACAGAGATCTGATATTTTAACCCCCCCTCACTTTCACATTACTTCTCAACGTGCTATAGATGATAGCCTGCATATCTGCCTCTCTCTCTCTCTCTCTCTCTCTCTCTCTCTCTCTCTCTCTCTCTCTCTGTGTGTGTGTGTGTGTGTGTGTGTGTGTGTGTGTGTGTGTGTGTGAGAGAGAGAGAGAGAGAGAGAATTGGGTGATAGAGGTTTGTACTCTAGGGCTGGAGTCTTGTCATTGGAAGATTGGACTATCCGTTTGGTTTCTGTATGGAACCTGGAAAACAGACCAAAGCCATTGGAGTCCTCACTGCTGTCCAGAAACCCAATGTCCTCCATTAAGATATTTGGCAAATAGTTCTGCCTAGTCTCATTTCCCATGGCTTCTAAGGCCAAAAACAGTCATGTGAGGAGGTTCCTTCCATAATGCTCTTTTAAGTGGACTATAGAAAATGTGAGATGCCAATAATTGTGCTTCGGAGCCTGAAATAAAGCACCAGTCATGCTGGGTTTGGCTAATTCTGCACATGCCGTTCTGTTCTGCTCTGTTCTTACATAGAGCATCTATGCCCCCAAATCCCTTCCTATCTTCAATGGCAAGAAAAAGAATACTGCAATTTCTCATCCTTGCTGGGGTGGATGTGACAAGTAGCAATTCACACCCTTCTGTTTTTTTTTAAATAAAAAGGATTTACCAAGATGGCATGGTGGACTGCATGCCATCCATGCCACTGCCACCCCCAGCCAGCCACACACACACCAGCCCCAGAATGTGCCGATGTTACAACCTTTGAAATAATGTTTAACTGCAATAACTCCTGGAAGTGGACCGCAAAAGAATGTGCAGCAGCGCTGACATGGGCAGCCTCATGCAGTACCGAACGCAGTGCTTGGCAAGCTATCATTTTGGGAAGCACGGAAGGAAAAGGCCTTTGATAAAAGGTTATCTTCCCATGATCTCCTACGGTGATTCTCTAAGCAACCATGCATCCTGCTTATGACTGGCTTCTCGTTTTGTTTCTCCGAAAAAGCACTGCATTGCAGCACTGAAATGTTCTCCAGAAAGGAAGGGGAATTTTCAGCTCTTCAGGAAACTGCACATTTGCCGTGGCCGCTTCACTTTGGAACAGTTTGTATTCTGGGCAAGACAGAGCCCTGCATGGACAGACCTGGACTTATGCAAAGGGGTCTTCCCTTCCTCTCATCCCTTCTCCAGCCCCTTCCCTCACCACCTTCTTTACAGGTTCCATTGCTTTCTAAACACTTATTTTCAAGAAGGCTAAATATAAAGGCAAGTCCAGGATGAGCAGTAAAAGGATTACACTTTGGGCCCAAGGTAGCACCCAAACCAGGGGATTGGAAGAACATTCTCTGAAGTCTTTATCTGTATTTTCTCTGTGGGAGATTCTTCACGAAGGAATTTTCTAATCCTGCAAGACTCTTCGTCTCCTTCTGAAAACAAGAAAAAGGCCTTCATCCCTCCCGAGTAAAGCCCAGGAGGATTGGCTGTTGGTTAAGAAAGATGCAAACAACCCATCCAAGGCTTAAAGATGGCAAATGTTTCACGTTTCCAGTGAAACGAAGCAGCAGTTATCCTTTTTTGTTCTGCTTTATTGCTTTGTTGCTTTGATGCTTTACACACACACACACACACACACACACACACACACACACACACACACACACACACACACTTTCAAATGCAACAAAGGATTCAAGTCTGCTATAAAATCTTGGAATGGTGCAATTCTTCAGCCTTCCCTGTGAGGAGGAGACAAGCAATGATCTACGTCTGTCATCCTACATCTACTCAGTTATGGAGAGCTTTGGTATGTCATTGAATTCACTATTGTTAAAAAAATAATTTTCTAATCTCTGCTGATCCTTCCTCCCCTCTCCTTTAGAAACAAGTCCCTCTGAATGGTCAGCCTATAGCTCAGGGGTCCTCAACCTAAGGCCCCGGGGCTGGATGCGGCCCCCCAAGGTCCTGAATCCAGCCCCTGGGACCAATTGAAACCCCCCACACCTAACCCCTGTTTTGTGAGGAAGCCAGCCTCCGCAGCTGCTTTTGGACTGGGATCCGGCCCCCAGTGGTGTCTGGGTGGTGGTGGACTGGCCCGCTGGTTGAAAACTTTGAGGACCCCTGCTATAGCTAGTGATAAATGTCTGTGAAGATTCTCAGTCATCCAGGTTTGTTTAACTGGGAGTTGAGTCATGGCTACTGGACTTCTTTTTTGAGAGAAACGCTTCGCTGTTCATCCAAACAGCTTCATCGGTCTTTATCATCGGTGATAAATGGTTTGAAACCCAATGACTGCAGGAGGTGAGCCCCTCTCTTTCAAGAGAGGGTCTCATTTAAATTGTGTCTCAGGAGTTGACAATATTGACTTGTGACCGTCTGTGTTCCACCTCAAAAGTCTTTGCTTTCAGGACTTCTTCTTTAGAAATATACTGATATCATAGTGGATCATACCTGGAAATACAAGGACATATGTGTAACATAGTTGGTAGAACTATATTTTTAAAAACAACACCTACCCATAAAAGAAAAACAATCCAGAAAGCAATGCAACCAATTAAGTTAAGAGCACCTAGTTGCATTTCCTTTTCAATTAAAAAGTTGTGTTTTTTTGGGGGGGGGGTTGGGTTGTTAAATTAAAATTAAAGCAGCTCTTTTGTGGCCTGCAATAAACAACACTCAACAATCCTCCTGGCACTGAAGTTCTGAATACATTACTGTAATTCTTCCCCCAACTGTGATCCCACAACCATTGTGCCATGCTGGGGAATAAGAGGAAGAACACTGCATTGCCATCTGCTCTCCTAAGAATGACATGGGCAGCATACCACCATTTATGTTCCTGTGACATTTTTTAATATGATTCTCATTCAAGAATATAGTCAAATTAGTTCTCAACCATTTGTGCACAGGCCACGGGAGTTTTGCAACCATTTCCAGCTACTAATGGGATTATTATTATTGGTCTTCTTGGGTGCACTCCCGGTTTCATGTTGGAAAACAGCAATATTGCATACACCGACACTGAGTATCTGCAGGAGGCAATTTGCAGCCTACAGGGATGATTCTTTGCCCCTAGTTCGATTGGTAAAGAATTTCCTGCCTTGGGCATTGGGGTCAGCCTTTTCTTCCTGTTTACCTGGGATCCTTATTTGTTTTGTACACTACCTTCTTCTCTGACTAATCACAAGAAGCAGTCTTTCCCTGGCAGGAGACTCCATATAATCCTCCCCTCGTCTTTCTGGCTGCAGCAACAAACTGATAACTCTGGGATTTCTTTCTAATTAAAATGCACCTAGAGTGACTCTTCTACAGAAAGAGCTAGATTTGTGTGTTAAAGGAGGTCTGTGAGA
Organism: Phrynocephalus forsythii; assembly: GCA_029282475.1. Classification (NCBI taxonomy): domain Eukaryota; kingdom Metazoa; phylum Chordata; class Lepidosauria; order Squamata; family Agamidae; genus Phrynocephalus; species Phrynocephalus forsythii. Next base: position 170,086,349 of record JAPFRF010000002.1, on the reverse strand, counting down.
CTGGACTAAAAACCTCTCACATTTCTGCCTGGGGTCCTACTAGCATAAGGAGTGCAACATTCCTGATGCAAAATGCTTTTACTGAAAATTCACAGTACAGTGGAACCTTGACCTACATACTGCTTGAATCGTTGACTTGCAGCAAGAAGGGGCCTGTTTGACTTGAGTCGCAGGCTTTGACTTACAGCTCGGAGCCCCGGCGCAAGGCACCAGAATTGGGCGGCAGCCACAACCCAGCATCGCGGCTGCCACCTCCAAACTGCTCCTGCCTTCTTCACCTCCTCCGGCAGTGGCGGCTTCGGCAAGGCGAGCTCAGAGCACCTGGAGCTGGTCCTCGGCCTCACCGAAGCCGCCGCTGCTGCCGGAGGAGAAGAAGGGCCGGGAGCTCGGGGCTGGCCTTGCTGGTTAGACAGTCGGCTCAGTCTTGTAAAAAATCTGGCTGCAGAAGTCTAGTCCACAATGGAAGCATTTTATTTGGGGAGCTGTAAAGTTGCGGGACTCTAATGGTAAGCATAGAGTTGTTCAGAACTTGGAATGTCAGGTTAAAAATCAGTAAAACTTAAATGTTAGACATTGTTGCTATGAACATTAAAAAGTGGAGGCATATAACTTGTGGACTATAATTCCACTGCCTCCTCCTCTCTTTGAAGAAACATTTCATTTACATCCCCAGAAGGAATCTCCTATCCCAGTCAAATTTGTGTTAAATTGCTGTTTTCGGGGGTCTTTTTCATCATCTGGAACAGATTAATCTGCTTTCCCATTACTTTCTATGGGAAACGTTCATTTGACTTAAGTCATGTTTGACTTAAGTCTAGACCACTGGAACGGATTAATGACAAAGTCAAGGTTCCATTGTAGTGTATGTCCTTTGGTTTATTTATTTTTTTACCATAGATGCTACGTCTACTGCCTGTTGGGCTCAAATTTCTTTGATACAGAGTGATTGGTGGGATGTTAGATGTGTAAGGTTGAGAATCGTCGCCCCCCCCCCCGGGTTGTTCTGAAACAGAATGTAACTTCTCCAAAGTTAGAACGTAGACAAGTTACTTTTGAGGGTGGTAGCCCTCAGGATCCCCCACAAGCAATGTCAGGTGGGGTAATTTGAAGCACTATAATCACAGAAAGTAATCTTTATATTACTTATACTTACTTTTATATTACTTATTAGTTACTTAGCTTTATATTATAATATTTAAAAGGGGGAAAGGCAGGGTATTTTAAGTCATCTTACAAATATTTCTGAAAGGTTTTTCTGAGCAATTGATTTGTCTGTTTGCTACTTCTGACAATTATTTGAAATGGTAACAGCTAGATATGCAAAGGTCCAAATGGATACTACAGATTCCCTAACTTAAAATCACTGGGCTCAGTTAGGTTTACCTAAAGCCCAATTTAGTGGATTGCAAGGATTGACTGGACTATGGAACAAACGGAGTGAATAAAAGAGTGTTGAGAGAGAGAGGGGGGCGTTTATACACGACCCCTAAGCTCCGCCGCAAATGGCTGCAAGCTCTGGACTTTAAAAATGTTTACCCACCAGCTCCGGAGTTTGCAGACAATTAAGTGCGACCCCGTCCACTTTAGCGCGACCAAACAGCAGTTTTCTTGTACCTGCTTTTTGATGGTGAAAAATTTTGATGCGGAGACTGCCTGAGCTCTCCTCGCTTCTTTCTGTTGTTTTTCTTTTGCCTCCGCCCCTTAAAGAGGAACCAGGAAGTAAACGGAGGTCGGATCAACTTCCACCAGCACCGGAGGTAAGCCTTTTATTCTTTTGTCTCTGTCTAAGGCTTTTTTTCCCTCCCCCCCTCACGCAGACAGAACAAAGAAGTGCGGAGCGGGTGGGGATGGAGGAACAGCAATGAACCCTCAAGATCTCTGGTCCGAATTTAAGGGACCAGCTTATCTTAGGGGTCGTGTAAAAAGGCCCACAGAGAGTGTTGTGGAAGGGGGTAAAAGAGAGGGTACTGGAGTGAAAGTGGGACTCCTTAATTGTCAATCTGGGTGACTCTGGTTAGCAGTAAATCAGCAAACAAGCCTTTATGTGCACAAGAAGGGTGCATGTTTTCCCATTAGATCCAGTGACTATTGCTTATAAATGAGTTAGAAAACTCTGCTGTTATATTATGGAGAATATTCTGAACAGGCACTCAGAGCACCATCAGGAAGACAGCATGGACTCTTGGCATCAGCTAACCACGTCTGCAAAGTGAAGAAAGCATCTGCTTCCAACCACTAGGTAATACTACTAAATTGGCTACAGTTGGCTCCACCTAGTGTATAGACTAAATCATATTCTCAAATCCCTGACAAAGGGTTTGCCACCTTGTAAACGTATTCCCCATTATAGGAGCCTAATGGTGCAGTGGTTAAATGCCTATACTGCAGCTATAACTGTGCTCATGACCTGGGGTTCAATCCCAGGTAGCAGGCTCATGGTTGACTCAGCCTTCCATCCTTCCAAGGTTGGTAAAACGAGTACCTAACTTGCTGGGGGGAGGGGGAATGTGTAGCCTGCATACTGTAATTAAACTTTAAACCGCCCAGAGACTACTTGAAGTGCTATGGGGCAGTATATAAGCAGAACAATTTGCTTTGCTATTGCTTTAGGGAGGGGGGGATGCTGAATACCTGGCAACCCTTTTCTTAATGGGTTTGGAATAGAGATGGGCACGAAACGAAAATATAGTGTTTCATTTTGTTTTGTTTGTAATGAATTTTTAAAGTAGTTTTGTTACAAAATGAAATGAAACGAAACGAAACACTATGCTCACCTGGGTCCTAGAGACACCAAAATGGCAGGGGGAGATTCCTCAAGCTGTTCCCTGTAAGCCCCCAAACTTTGGAAAAGTTTGGGGGTCTGGGGGCTGAGTTACTAAGCTCCAAAGGGGGTGCCCCTACCTAGGGAAAAATCATTCTAATTGAATTGGGAAGCCACAATACACGGCCCCTCCCCCATTCCAAATCCCGATTCAATCAATTAGAAAGCTTTTTCCTAGGGGCATCCCTGTTGGAGGTTACCCATAAATTGCTGGCATGTGCTCTACACAAAATGTCAATTAACTACCGGGACCCCCTTTGGAGCCTATAACTCAGCCCCCTGACCTCCAAACCTTTCCAAATTTCTGGGACTTTCAGGGAAGAGTTTGAGCTCCCCGGCCATTGATTCCTCTAGGATGAATCATTTTTTTTCTAGAGGGGGAAAATGACATTTCATTTTGTTTCATAACAGAACACATCCTACCGTTTCATTACATAACAAAAGTAATTTGTTATGTAATGAAATGACAAAACAGCATTCCGTTTTTTTGTTTTGTGCCCATCTCTAGTTGGAAAAGGGAATCCAACTGTGCATCATGGCATGGTGGTTAAAATGCTGTACTGCAGTCTTTACTGTCCTCATGACCTGGGGTTCAGTCAGCTAGAGGTCACTCAGCCTTACTTCCTTACAAGGTCAGTAAAATGAGTACCCATCTCATGGGGGGAGCAGCAATTTACAGTCTGCATAATTACTTGTAAGTAACCTGCACAGGGCCTATGGGGCAGTATATAAGTAAGGCTGCTTTTACATGACTCCTAAAATCCGCTGCAAAATGCTCACAGATGCAGAGCATAAAATTGTTTTCCCACCAGCAGCGGACTTAAAAAAAAATAAAGTACGACCACGCCCACTTAAGCACGCCCCAGCACATTTTACAAGTACCTGGTCTGGAGGAGGTAAAATCCTTGCTGCTGTTCCTTGTTGCTGTTTTAAAGCATTGCATACCTGGCCCCCCTCTGCTTTTTGCTTGTTTTTGTTGGGTCCCCCCTTTTAACAGACAGGAATCCTAACGGGCTGGAACAATTAGCTGCTGCCGATGGCAGGCAGAGGTGACCCTGCATTTCTCTCTCTCTCCCCTCACCGCAGACAGAAGCAATAGAATCAGAGTGCGGGAGGTGGGAACACAGGAAGCAGGACAAAAACCACGTTGGGGGAGATCTGCATTTAAGTTGCCAGCGGATTTTAGGGGTCATGTAAAAGCAGCCTAAGTAGCATACTTTGCTTTGCTTTGCTTTGCTTTGTCTTTATAGTCTGCATTATAGAATTCATTTTTAAGAAACTAACCTGGCGCAGAAACCTGTTGTGACTTTAAAATACAGTAGGGCCCTTGTATCCGCTGGGGACTGATTCCAGGCCACCCCACGGATAATGAAATCTGTGGATAAGAGTGAACGATCTTATCCAAGGGTGGCAGCAGTGATGGTGGTGGTTGTGTGCCGGGGCAAAAGCGGTGTTTCCTCCTCCTCCTCCTCCTCCTCCTCCTCCTCCTCCTCCTCCTCCTCCTCCTCCTCCTCCTCCTCCTCGTGCACAATAGGTTGTGGGGTAGGGTGCCCTGCCGATTGCTGGCTGGCTGCACCTGGAAGAGAAGCTGTGCCAGACGTGGGTGGGCCAGCCAGCAGGAGCAGGCAGCAGAGGAAGAAGAAGCAGCGGTCCCCAGGCACTTCTCCACATGGCCATGGAGGTCTGCCTCCCCACCTACCACCAGCATTGGCACCCAGTAAGCAAAGGCACCTCGGCGAACCCTGCCATGACGTCATGGCCATTGGCTGCTGCCCTGACCATTCCATGACAACTACCTCTGCCTAGACCCCCAGGTCTGTGCAGACACTACCTCTACCTCCAATGTTGCGGCCGGGTGCTCACAGGCCATGCAGCCTCCACTGCTGCTGCGTTTGCAAGCATGCACTCACAGGCCGCACCACTGAGGGACATGCAGCCTCCGTCACTTCCTCTGATGTCATGGGTGGATTCCCCTGGGCTGCATGGCCTCTGTAACTGCCAATGCTGTGCAATGCACCACCACCACCCTCCTGGCCCATTATACCATTGCTCCCCAACCACGGCTACTGAATCAGCAGATGGCAAATCAGTGGATAGAGGAGTGCCACTATTATATAAAGGCATATCACCTGCTCTTGCTTCTGGATCATGTAAGGGCCCCCATGGCTTTGCCTGGGGATTTCCCTTTTTCTTTTATAAAGCCACAGGGTCAGATATGTGCCAGCACAAAGATCAACCCAAATGGAGACCCATTGCATTTTCTCCGATGAATACTAGCTTTGCTGGGGGGGGGGTCTATGTTCCCCTAAGGTCTGATCCAACTCACTCTCTTGATATTTCCAAAGGACGTGTGTGTGCACAACAGAATATCTGGCAGTTTTGGTTTGGCCTCTGGTTTAGCCCTCCTCCCTTCCCTCAAACTGTGTTGCAAATTGCTTTCAACTCTTCTCTCCACTTCGGAAGTCATTTGCTCTGCAGCATGAAAAGAATGTTCTTCTAGGTTGGAGGTGGAATATAAAAGCTCCAGCTGGCCCCAATGAGGTTAGTCACACTACTCTCTGGGATTATGGTGTATTTTATTCCCCCACAAAACAGGCTCAATTAATAATCCAGATTTGAAGAAGACACTTGCCAAAACTTTCTAGTAAACACAGGCTATGCTCAATTTTTCCCACCCCAGTGCTGTAGGCCAGGCGTGTCCAAACTTTGGCTCTTCTGATGTTTTGGACCACAACTCCCAGAATTCCAAGTCTGTATTTCCAATGGCAAAGGACTGTGGGAGTTGTGGTCCAAAACATCTGGAGGGCCAAAGTTTGGACATGCCTGCTGTGGGCTAAAGACCAAGAGTCATTGGTTAAAACAGGTTCTTCCTTTACCAGCGGCCGCTCTAGCTGGCACTGATGGGAACTGGAGTCCAATCAAATCCAATATGCAGCAGATTCCCAGATTTCTCCTTTGTTAGGAAAAACAATGGTTTTCTCATCACATGGGTACTTCTCATATATTTGATTGCAAGATTCCCACAGATGTAGCTGAGTCAATACAGTAGAATAAATCTTCTTCTCCTTGAACTCTGGGAAGGTCACCTTTCCAATTCTAATTTTAACACAATGGGGCTGCAGAAATCTCTGGCTCCATTTCGGTGGGCTTTCCCAAGAGCCACCTTTCCAAATACATCCAGAGAAATCATTTCTTTCCAGAAGCTGTGCCACCCTATCAGAGGATTTTCCATCTGAACATTTTGTGCGGATGCATTAAGAACCTGATTTAGCATTCGTCTGTATTGTTCTGCTGTGGGAAGCCAAGACCCAGACTGACAGGAAGTTGTAGCTGATTGATTTTGCCATGACTTTAAAAATGGGCCAAAAACCTTGAGAGATTTTCCTGCTTCATAAAACAGAATAATATGCATCAAATTCTGTATGATACATCCCAGTTTGGATGGGGAGCCGTGTCTGCCTCAGGCAGCAAAATATCTTGGGCTGCTTGAGACCAAGGGAAGGACTTGGCTTTCCTTCTCTTGCTCTCTGCCTAAGCTTCAAGGCATCTAGAATCTAAAAAGAATTTTGCATATCTGGAGCTATAATAGGTACAGGCCACAAGGCTACTGAGTTTCATTTGTTTCTGGACAGCACGTCCTTTGAGATTTCCACATTTTCTTCTCTCACATGTTATTTGTTCCCTTCTCCTGGCCTTTGAAAAATGGCAGAAAGCATGGAAGCCGTATGGTGCATTCCAGACAGAGCTGAACCAGTTTTTTCCACTACCCTAATCCAATGTAGGAGGTCGGGGCCAACTTCTTAGAGGAAGGTAAGGCAAGACAAAAAATAACATGGTCTAGAGGGCTAGGCTTGTAAAGTGTGTGTCCCATTCGAGAGCTGTTTAGTTTTATTTCAACACCATTTGGTTATATTTCTGTTGATGTTTATTAATTTATGGTGATATATTGCTAGTTGATGTTGTATAGTTACCTTCCCCCTCGGTATTATGCTGCATTTTTTTTGAATGTTGTTCTGGGTTTGAATGTTGTTGGTCACCCAGAGTGGCCTTTTGGCCAGATGGGCGGGATAAAAAAAATGCAACAAACAAGCAAACAAGTGGCTGCATAATACAGGTCCTGTCTATCCTGTCCCCTTCTCCTGAATCTGCCTTGCTTCCTTTGGGCCATGTAAGCTCCACATCGCTTTGTTCCACAGATGAATCTCTACTATCTTCATTTCCCAAAATGATACTCCAGAGATCATACCAGTGCTCTCTGGAGCAAGCTCAGTAGGTTTAGCCCGGAGAAGACAAGACTGGAAGGTGACATGATAGCTATCCTAAGATCAAGGCTTCTTTTCCCCCTCATGTGCAACTGGAAAGAAAATGAGTGCTGTTGCAGACGGATAGATGCGCAGCTGGCGAAACAGAGGACAGAAATGCCCATGGAATGCACATCTGTTTATGAGGAACTTAAAATGACAAGCTAGGTCATGGAACACAATTTCCAACTGCACATTTGGTGTTCAACAACACACTAAAAAGAGGGGCAAAAGGAAGAATACAAAGGCTCACTGTTCCCAAGAAGTCAGCCAGCCTCGCGGCTGCTGTTCCAAAGAATGGGACTTGAACCCATGGATCTTTCTGAAATACAAGAAAGTCAGTTCCAGGAAAACCTAAGGAAGAAGGGCCCCAGAATGGCAGAACAGACAACCTTAGAAAGGGGTGGCCTCTTGTTCATTAGAGATGTTTTAAACACAAGCCTTGCAGCCCTCCCTCAGGGATGTGCAGTTGTGGATTTCCTCAACAGGGAGAAGACTGGGGCAGAGTCAACTTGGGGTCCCTTCCCACTCATCATTCTAGCATCATAGGAAATTAAAACTTTCAGCATGCCTGTGCAGTTTTGATCTACAGCTGTGCACCCAGCTTCCCTCCCTCCCCTCCAAATTTATCAAAGTTTCAAAAAAGTAAAGGAGAAAGAAAGCACGGCAACTTTCTTGGTGGTGAGGTCCTCTGGGCTTTGAGGGCTCCAGATGGGCACCTGAATGGCCACCCATGGTGTGGCATCGCTACCTACAGAGCACACAGTCCCCAAAATACCTGGAAACCTTGTTCATCGTTCTTGTTCCCTTGACCCAACCAGGTTCTGCCTGGAGGGAATCCTCCCTAACCTGGCTAGTTCTTCAGCGCTTACCTCCCAGCTAACAACCATTTTTTGCTTCTTTCCAAATCAAGGCCCACTACTTGTTGTTTCCTTAGTTTCCTCCTGGTTGTAATTTCCTGAAAAGGAGTCCTTGTTGCCTGGTAATAAGGCTGACATCCCTCTCCCCCCACCCCACCCCGCAACTGATGCCAGCCTTAGTTTCAGGGCCACCCATGCACATCTGGGGGCATCTGTTTGTTTGTTTGTTTGTTTGTTTGTTTGTTTGTTTGTTTGTTTTGTTTGTTTGTTTTGAGTACTACACTATTAGGAAGCCAGATGGAACAATGCCTTTTAAGAATATTTCCTTTACATGCAGATTGTGGACATCTAAGGTCACTTCTCTGGGGCTTCTCAATCCTTTTACTGGCCAAGGTCAGTAACAATGGGCACAATCCAGATCTTAACCGTGAAAGGAAAATAATGCACACACTTGCCACCCAACATTGTCAGAGAGAGGGTTTTAGTAGCTTTGCCTTGGAGAATTCAATAATATTTTGGGGGGGCAGGTTGGGGTACAGCTTGCAAAATCCTATAGCCTCCATGCTGTGGTTTGTACTGTCATTCCCTACAGCAGTGTTGGCGAACCTATGCCACAGTTGCCAAAGGTGGCACTTGGAGCGCATTCTGTGGGCACCGGACATCACCCCTTCACAGCCACCTGTATTCAGGTTAAATTGCTGTGTTGGCACTTTGAGAAAAATTAGTGGGTTTTGAATCGAAGTTTGGGACCTTGGTCTCTAAAAGGTTCCCCATCACTGCCCTATTGTTTTAGGTCATGCCTACCACCTTGAGACTTATCAGTAATTTTCCTCAATAAAACTTTTCCCTGGTTCCAAGCTCTCCTCTAATCAAGGCCCTTCTGCCCCTCCCCCAAGCCTCTTCCACGTGGGGCCACTGCCTCCATCTGCCTAAAGGCAGGGCCTTCTTCTTAAAGGACAGTTTCATCACCTCCACACCCATACAGTCTACTTTGCTAAGCTGCGATTCATTGGATGTTCAAGCCTATGATATTTTCCCACTTCACCAAATGGGAGTTTTGCAGGTGCTTTTAGGAGGAGCAGGTTTGCACTGCCTGTCTCCCTTTGAACACTGTCCTGAAACTGTGATATACCCAGATGACAGGTGCAGCCATGGAATATTTTTTCAAAACCTCCAGTCCTCTTCCTTGGTCACAGATATTTTCCTTCTAATTTGAGAACATCTAAATTTAAATAAGGTTCCCAGAGTTTCTCTGCACATTCAATTATCACCCATTAAGTGAAGAAGGAAGAGGAATTATAGAGAAGGGAGGCCAAGATTATCTATATTTCTGTTTCACTGCATTGCCACATATCCACAATACTTGATAACCACCCTCCTTTAAAACAAATCATACCATTTTATTGCTAGGGATCTTCAAGAATTAAGGTACAGGAGAAATTTCAATGTATCACAGTAGAATGGGAGCTTAGTTTCTTTATGGTTCCTTTGTTCTAAAGCAAGGCCAAACTGAGATGAGTGCTGTGTTGACATCTTATGTTGTGTGCTAGGAACTCATCATTATTCATGTATTAACACAATGTTGACATTGTGGCTGACATCGGCGAGAAATACAATCTGATAGAAACAAAGAAGCTTCTAGATTTCCTTCAAAGTTTCAAGACCAGTGAAGACTGGACAGAGAGGACTCCACTCAATTATTGAGCCACTGTCCTTTCTGCTCTTTGACTTAAAATAGAACAAAGCAAAAGAAAAGATATTTGAAGAGTCAAGCAGATGCTCCACAACCCTCTCCGATAAGGTGCAGCCTTTTAAAAGGTCAAAAATGTTGAAACTATTTTTTTAAAATGGGCATTTGTAATTGAGTAAAAAATAATTACTTTTTTGACGAACTGATTTCCCAACTGGCCAGATTGGCGTAATTTGATTCTCTCTTTTTTTTTCACCCACCCCTCCACCACCACACAGAGACACTGAGAAGGTGGTGTGTCGGGGGCAAACAGGAGAAGCAACACAGAGAAGAAATGCCATAAAAATAGAAGTCCACGTCGAAGGGCCATATATGGAGTCCTGGAGACTTCAGAGGGATACCCTTCTTGGGCCCACCCCTTTGGCGAAAACAAATCACTACCGCATTACTGCTCTCTCCCCCCACCTCCTCCTCCAACAACAACTGGAAAACAGAGCTGAACCTCCCCTGCCCCCACACGCGTACTTTCCAAAAGATAAATAAAAAGTCTCTTCGAGAGCTTGGAAGTAGACGCAGAAGACCACATCGTGGCCTCTTTAAATAATTTTCAAAACAGATCCCCCTCCCTCCCTCCCTTCTCTCTCTCTCTCTCTCTCTTTCTCTGGGGGTGGGGAGAGAAAAGATTGCGGTATTGTGCAGCAACAGCAGCTTCTGATGAGTCAAGCTCCCACAGACGCCGCCTGCCTCTCTCTCTCTCTCTCTCTCTCTCTCTCTCTCCCGCCCCTGCTCACCCGCGGCGCGCGCGCGCACACACACACACACACACACACACACACACACACACTTTCTCCCTCCTTTTCCTCCCCTCCCCCATTCCGCCCCTCAATAGATGTCTATTAAAAGCTGCTGACGTTGGAAGCGACGGCCATCTTTGATGAGGGCACCGCTCCCGTTCCATTGAAGAAGGAGACTCGGGGAGCTCCGGAGCGGCTGGGCTGACTTCTGTTCCGCGGCAGCAGCAGCAGCATCCCCCCCGCCGCCGCCGCCCCAAGTCCCTCGCAGCCTTCCGGCCCGAGGCAACCGACCAGGACTCTCCTTGCAGCCCCAAGGTAAGGGAAAGCAACGGCGGAAAGCTTCCTGCCTTTCCCTCGGGAAGCCTGGTCCTAGTTCCCCGAGGGGAGAAGGACAGGGATGGCGACGGCTGCCTTGGTGGCGAGAGCTCTCTAACCTCCCCGTCCATGTTGTGGTTTCTGAACTAGCCCACGAGCGGGGAGAAAAGGGGAGGAAAACAAGCCTTCTTTTACCCACCCGCGTGGCTCTCTTAGAAGACGAGAGCGCCTTTTCACTGCTTAGCGGGTTCCCGACCCCCTTGGGTTGCCTGTGCGGGCGAAGGTTGCAATGCTTTCCTCTTGGAGGGTTTTGGTTTGCACGGCTCTGTTGTGCTTACCCAGCAAAGTGGCTGGGGCTGGAAGCGGTGCGTTTGTGTATGTGTGTGTGTGAGAGAGTGTGTGAGAGGGGGGTTGTAGGTTGAGGGAAGAGCCTGCGATGTCTAGCGGTGGTTACTGGTTATTTCCCCCCCCCTCCCTCTGCCTCCTGCCCGGCCGCCTGGGACTGCGCGGACGATTGCCAGCTTCAGCACCCTGGACAGCGTCTGTTGCGCCGCGGCCCCTGCCGCAGCGGCCGCCGAAAAGGCGTCCGGAGGAGGACAGGAGGACCGCCGGCGCCCGGAGCTCGAGGCAGGGCTGCAGCCTCCAGCTGGATTTCAGCGCCTCGGATGGCGGGGGGGATGCCGCCCTCCTGGTACTCCAATCTACGTGGCCGAGGAGGAGGAGGAGGAGGAGGAGGAGGAGGAGGAGGAGGAGGAGGAGGAGGAGGAGGAGGAGGAGGAGGCGATCGGGGGAGGGGGGCATTCTGGACCGGGGCTTGTACTTGGTGCAGAGCGAGGCTGTGGGAATGCAAACACTGCAAAATGCGCACGAGGGAGGGGAGGGGACAGGAGGGGGTGTGAGACAGCAGGTCCAAACTCCCTCTCTTTTTCTACGGATCTACACACACGCACTAATATCTAGCTCGCCTTAAAGTCTCCAGTAAAAACGATTCAGTAATCAGTACTTCGTTCCCAGCTTCTCTTCCCCGCTGGATCGATACTAATCCCCTCCCAGCGGTTGCTCTGTTTACACGCCATCACTTTGCCTCGCGCTGTGCTCGAGTGTCTCAAAACATCCGCATTCACCGCCCTCTAGGAAAGAGCGAGCCTTCCCCGACCTTCCTGGGACTGCAGTCTGTCTGCCAAGCCTCGGCGTTTCCTCCCTTTTTCTTTCATTTCCCTTCACTTTTTCGTTCTCTCCTGTTTTCCGGCCCCACCCTGACACGAAGGAGTGGGTTTTCGTGGTACTTGCGAGGGAAGCCTACGATTAAACAGCGTGGCAATAATAATAATAATAATACTGTAATTCGAGAAGAAAAGTAACGGGAGAACAAAAGAAGGGAGCCGGAGACTGTGGTAAGCAAGTATTTTGCTTGCATAAGTCTTCCTTTTAAGCTCAAAATACTGCTTGTCGCCTTTTTGCTCGGTTTTCCATCAGTTGGGTCACCCCGTGAGGGAGGGGAAACGGAATACTTCTTTTTAAACTTCCTATTTTTAATGACCTACTTGTGGGCTCAAGGATCGAACCGCGTGACACTTCCAGAACTGCACTTGGGAATCAGGGCTCTAATCCCCGCAGCCGGACATTTTCCTGGAGGTCTTCTGGAACAACTTCATTCATCTTTTCGTGACTGCTGCCAGCGCCTACTACTGCAACACGTCGGGAGGCCATGCTTAAACAGGATTATGGGCAGCGGCAGTGGGGGGTGGGGAGGGCAGTCTTTGGGGAGCAGGAAAAGGAGGGGAAGAGGGAGATCGGAGCTGAATGGGGGTGAGGGGAAGCGATCCCACCCTCTCCCCTTCTCCGGAGGGGAGGGAGAGGAGGCGAGCGAAGCCTCCCTCGGGGCCCCCACCGACTGCAGAGCTCCAGTTAAAGGGCGTGCGTGCCATCTTATGTAACAGATTGGCCGGGGTGTCTCAGGCGCCGCTGCCAGAGAAGACGGGGAAAATGATGCTCCACCGTGGAGGAAGCAGTTTTGAACCCATGGGAAGGGGACAGCCCGTTGACAAGCGAGGCGTCTTCTAGAGAGGCGGTTCAAACCACCGCAAAGGGAAGCACCAGGGGGAGATCACGATTCGCTTCCTCAGACAGCCCCAGGCCAAGCGGGCTCCATCATCTCGTTGCGTCAAAGGCAGGCGCTACGCGCCCCAGCATCCCTGATGGTTTCCCCGAGGAGTTGTGCGTACTGTATCTGTGTCTGTGTGTGTGTGTGTGTGTGTGCCTGCGCGAGAGAGAGCGTGCGCGCTCGCGCGTTTCCCGAGGAAAGGAGAGAAGGGATGGGGGAGAAAGGAGTGTTGACCGAGGGGCGGGGGCGAGGGATACCCCAGGAGTGGTATGAAACCGCCCCCACCCCAAGGGATGTGGATGGTCGTTTCCCATCTAGCGTCTCCCTGGCTTTCTGTCACGGAAGGTGAGGCGGTGGGAGGCAAGATCCCAGGTGGTGCCCATTCATGGTTCCAGGCGGGAGAGAGAAAAAAAGAGAGAGAGACGCATCAGCTCAGTTGACAGATTAGGAGAGGAGGATGGACTGAGGAAAAACTCACCAAGATCAAGCCAAAGGCACCCGAGACCGGCTTTTGCGTCTTTTTCGGGTCACGTTTTTTGCTAGCCTCTGCGTCCATCTGCTGCGTTAAAGGCTAGCAAGGAGGAGGAGGAGGAGGAGGAGGAGGAGGAGGAGGAGAAGAAGAAGAAGAAGAAGAAGAAGAAGAAGAAGAAGAAGAAGAAGAAGAAGAAGAAGAAGAAGAAGAAGAAGAAGAAGAAGAAGAAGAAGAAGAAGAAGAAGAAGCGGCGGAGGGGAAGACACGTTCACCGGAGAGGAGCAAGCGGAGGCTGGTTAGCTGGGCTAGACCCCTCCTCCCAAACACACACACGCACACCTTCATCCCGCCCTCGCACACTCCCTCCAGTTCAGTTCCCTGTTAAGCCTTGAAGTCCCATTCATTCTCAGGGAGCCCTGGCCTGGGACTTGCAGGTCAGCTCTGGTGCTGCTTTCTCTGGATAGCGCGTCACGATCGATCCGAGGGTGTGTGTGTTGGGGGGTGCGGGGGGCGGGGCGGGCACATTATGATTCAGGCTTGCTGCGCAGGGGGGGGGAGATCACCCCACGTGACGATTATAAACACCGCCTTTGCGCCTTTACATCAGATCAAATCAAACCAAATCACATCAAATCAACCCCCAGCGTGTCCATGTGGGCTTGGCAGGCCACTTGGCCAAGCAGGCAGGAGGAGAAAGAGACCGGGTGGCGAAGGGCAGACGTTCCGAACGGCCTGCTTGCCCTCTGGGGTGGGGGTGGGGGGTCGCGGAGGCGTTTGGTCGAGGAAAGAGCGCTTTCCTCAGCAGCCTCAGGATGGAACCACCACCGTCATCTTCCCCATCTCCAGCAACAAGCAGCAGTGTCCTTCGGGTGCCTCGTGGGAGTGTCTGTCACTTGGGGTTTGGGGGGAGAGGAAGGGGAGGAAAAGGGGAAGCAGCTAAAAAAGCCCAGTCCAGGATGGTGGGTTAGTATGGGGAGGGGGGAGTGGTGCATTTGGCATGGAAGGGGCTCTAGTCATTCAAAGGCCAACTCTTGAAAACTTCCCCAAGCTTCTGTTTCTGAGCATGTGCAGAATGCATTTCTTGACCTGGCACTGACATGCCTAAAGAAAGGCTTCCATCTATAATTTCCAGGGGATCTTGGGTCCAGGCACCAGGAAATCAAGGGCTTGAAAGGTGGGATCCCAGAACATCTCAACAAGAGCCAGTAAGGCCAAGGTTAGCAACCTTGCAGACCCATGGCACTCTTGCCCCTCCCTGAGAAATGGGGAGCAGCCCTCTGGGAAGGAGCAGAAGTCAGATCAGCCAAGAGCAGAATTCCACAATAGCTCAGGGCCTGCCAAAAGCTGCAGGCAGTAGCAATTGGATGAAGTTGATGGCTGCTTGCTTTGGTAAAGACCCCATAGATCAGCCAAGGCGGCTGTTCCAATGGTGCAATGACTCACAGGCTGAGCTCTTCTGTTCCAAGAAAGGAGAGGGAGAGAGAGAGAGAGAGAGAGAGAGAGAGAGAGAGAGAGAGAGAGAGAGAAAAGATCCCAAGAGCAAAGGTCCTAGAATCCTAAAAACTCGTTGTCCCAATGAGATTCCTTTGGTACATGATAGAACAGTCAAGGACCTCTGGAGTTAAAAGAAGTGATAACAGCAGCAGCAGCAGCAGCAAGCAAGAACAACAACAACAACAACAACAACAACAACAACAACAAAACTCAGTATTGGGTTAGCTTCTTCTTCATTCAGTTGGTCTTACCCCCTTGACAAGAGGAAGGTGAAAGCAAATGACTCAGCAACGTTCTCTCTTACGTCTCTTTGCTCTCTTCAGTGACCCTGTGTTTGGCCCTCAGAGAAGGACCTGCTCTGTGCGCCCGCAGCACAGAGTGCTGTTGCACACCAATACTCATGGCATTTGCAACTGCAACAGTAAAAATATATATATGCTGAAGAATTGTGGGAGGAAAGCTGTGACTTGGCAAAACCACACACTCCCCCCCTTTCTTGCATCAATTCAGTTCTAAATGTAGATTTTGACAGCTTTGTATCTCGCCGTCCGTCCATCTGTATCTTCTGTTGAAGTCAGGGAACAAATGCCATAGGGATGTGTATAACAACTGAACAGAAAGAACAGAAAAAAAGAAAGGTAGACCCACAATTGTTGTTTTCACTGTCCCTTAAGGATGCCTAGGTGGCATTGTTTTCTAGAAATTAAAAGGCACCAAGGGAAAAAAACAGAAAGAAAGAAGATAAAGTTAGGCTCTGGAAGTTGAGTCATGGCAACTGGACTTCTTTTCTTGTGAGATCGAAACATTTCACTACTCATCCAAGCTGCTTTGTCAGTCTTGGCTGTGCTACATTTCCTGTTCAGAAAACAGGAGATATTCTTGTGCATTAGATGTCAAGATTTATTTTCTATTTTGGTCTGCCCATGGACTTTCCACAACACTTTGTAATCCCTTGCTGTATTTCTGATATTCAGTCATTAGTGCTGTTGCTTATGGAACCAAAATGGCACCAACTAGGAATAAAAAGTTTGCAAGGAAGAAATTTTCAGATGTTTTGGTTGCCTTCTGCATGGAGTGAGTCTTTTGTTGGTCTTTCCTCTCTCAAGCATGACTCCAATCCCCGAATAAATACCCATAACCTCCAAACAAAGTCTTGTGTGGTGCTTTGTTCTACACCTTGGGCCTGTCACAGTCTAGGTCAGAAAAGCCAAAGGAAGGCTCTTTAATCCCTGAATGACAGCCAGATTTGCCTTGTCACCAGGTATAGCAACTTAAGGAGCAGTTGGGGTGTGGTGGAACAGGCATCAGAACCATGTGGTAACTGCTGTTCGTATGGTACAGTAAGAGTCTTAGGGTGCTTTTACATGACCCCTAAAATCTGCTGGCCACTTAAATTTGGACCAGAGATCTTAGGGGCTTGTTGCTCTTCCTGTGTCCCCACCCTGGCTGCTGGCTGCGTGAGGGGAGGGAGGGAAAAAAAGGAAGAAAAGATCGTGGCTCACCTCCGTTCTGCCTCCGCTCCTCTGTAAAGTAGCTCTTAAAGGGGCGGGAGCCAAAAAAACAACAAACAGAAGCGAGGAGAGCCCCGCACTCACTATCGTTACCCCGCATCAAGCAATTTTCACCCCGGAAGAGCAGGTACTTGAAAGGTGCGCTGGGACGCGTTAAAGTGGGCGTGGCCGCACTTAATTTTCTGTAAACTCCGGAGCTGGTGGGGAAACATTTTTAAGCTCCGGAGCTGGGAGCCATTTGCCCTGGAGTTTAGGGGTCGTGTATAAACGCCCTTAATTGTTTGCCCTAGAAGAGGGAGGGGTGGCATGAGTCATATCTTGGTACTCTCCCATGGCAAAGCACCTCCACAAGTTTATTCTAATAGCCCAAACCTAAATGCATATGTTTGTTAAGAAGTCCTCTCTTCTGACTGGACTAGCCTGCTGAGGAATACATGTGGAGGCAGCTACAGTGGTGCTGGTGTCATGATTGTGTTAGCTATTAAATTTGAATCAACCTAGGCATGTGCTGTTGAATCTCACACTAAATGGAAGTGAGGTCTTAACATGAGAGACACATTCTGTCAGCAGCATCTCTGGGTGCTAAGCCTCTTGTGGGACTCTACCGCAGTAGCCTGTGATGAATAACACAGAATACCTATACAGTGGACCCTTGTATAACAAAATTTGTACAACATAAAAATCCAGAGATAGGGGAAATTTGCTTAACAGAATTGCCTATGGGGCAAATCTGTACAACATAAAAATGGGATCACTCTGTTTTCAATGCATTCCTATGGGAAATTTGTATAAAGGAAAATTTGCTTAACATAATTTCACTTGGAATGAATTAATTCCTTTATACAAGGGACCACTGTAAATGAAAATCCTCTGAGCAACCCAGACAGGCCAAATAGAATTTGCCAAATGTACAAAGCCAGCGTACGAGAAATCTAGAACCTTCTCTTCGGCACACAATTATTTTGTTATTTGGTTATCGTCCTTGAAAAAAATGCTGATTAAGTCTGATGATCTGTGAAGAAGGGGTGGGGCATTCAAACACCCCAGCGCACCTGAGGTGGTACAGCTCAGCCATTGACATATATCATAAGAAGCAGACTGTGTGTCACTCGGCTGTCAAACCTTCCTTACCCAGGCTGCCAGGTTTCAGGTTTTAGGCTTTAGGCCTCCATCTGACAACCTTTTACAGAGCTGAGAGATAGCACAACCGATACAAATTGTTTCAGTCACAGAAAAGGCATTCGGCTATCATTAATTTGCTCTGGTTTGGGTCCTATTGATTTGCTGGAGCGACCATCCTTCCTGGCTGAACGTTATCTTGTGCCGATGGGGGAGGGGGAGGGCGCAGACTGGCGGAACAATGTCCACAGCACTCAGCTATTTGCATTTCATTTCATGGAAGTGAGAGGGCAATATACGCATTTGGAAATATGAGTCCATCTGTTCTTCTCCCCTGTAGCTAAGCAGAGCTCCTGTTAGCAGGACTCAGCCTGTCAAAGGTCACATGGCTTCTGTGCAGAATCTCTGCCATGCCAAAGAATTTTGTAGTTACCTTTCACACACACACACACACACACACACACACACACACACACACACACACACACACACACACACACACACACACACACACACACACACACACACACACACACACACACACACACACGTGTGTGTGTGTGTGTGTATTCTTCCCTGCCCCCAATTAAATTCCATTAATGGGCAAGAGGAATGGTATTGTCCCTAGTCACAAATGTGTACAACGGCGGAGGGGGATGTTGTAACAGGTCATTCCACAGTGTAGTATTAATTCTTCACTCTAGATAGCTCACATTTGCTGCAAATGTTGGGAAAATATGGCGCCACTGTGCTATGAGGAGCTGAGTGAAATGCTGTGTCTGAGCATAGGCCATATAGTATGTTTTATACTGCACTCTTGAAAAGGACAGAATTATCCCGGCTTTTTAGTACCTCTACTTTGGCAGTTATAGAATATGCTATCTTGTCCTATCCAGGGGCAGAGGCTGAATGCAATTCCAGAGAGAGAGAGAGAGAGAGAGAGAGAGAGAGAGAGAGAGAACAGACACCATTTGTCATGACTATTTCTCTGTTCTATTGGATGAAACATCATCATTTGGAATGGACCAAATTGAATTCACGCTGGCTGAAGCTATCAAATGCATTAGCTCTTTGGCCAGAACTGTTCCTAACCATGTGTGCTTTATGTTTTAAAAGACAGGCCACACGAATAGCAATTGTAACGGAGCAGGGAAGTTACTTTTCTTTAGTCCTAAACTCTCAGAATCCCCCTCCCCCAAGTCTGTTTAGCTCCTGGCTCACTGGATGGAGGGACACCCCCCCTTTGTGGACTCAGGTCCAGAAAAGTAACTTTTCCTAAGCCTTGCACTGAACCAGTTTCTCAATATCAATCCAAGGCAGTGACACTCAGTAGGGATATGTTGACTCACAGCAAACCAAGACTCCATTTTATTTTCAGGATCGGTTCGCAGTTACATCCACACGAATAGATGCTGTGATCACATGGTTACAGATCTGAGTTTTTCCTCCCATCAGCTTTATGGCATGCCTTTCCTCCAGCTCCCCCATTTTTTTAAAGATTGTGATGCTGCTGAAATTGTGCTGTTGCTGTTCTAGACAGGAAGTGCATAGCTCTGTGCTGAAGAAAATAAATAAATAAATGGTATATGGCATCATTTTAGCACAGCATGTGGACGGCAGTCTCCAGAATCGCCCACTTAGGATGGCCATGGCCATATTGTCTTGTGTGTGTGTCTTCTGGAGTTTATAGTATCCAAAATAATTTTTCCACTGGTAACTTTCGGTTAAAATGTTTATTTTGTCACATAGCATTTATCACATAGGAGTTTTAGAGGAGCTATTCAGAAATAAGGACCTAAGCAGTGGTGATGAACCTTTGGCACTCCATATGTTTTTGACCACAACTCCCACAGTCCTTTTTCATTGGCAGTCTAGACTCAGAATTCTGGAAGTTGTGGTCCAAAACATCTGGAGTGCCAAAGGGTCACCACCACTGAGTCAGCACCAACTATTTAGATATCCAAGGCTGCTTACAGTGTCTGAAGATGAAGCACTGAACCATTAAGACCAGGGCTGGAAAATATCGGGGGCAGGGGCTCCAGCAGTGGAGGCTGGTTTTAGTCCGACCTTTACTGGAGCTATCCAAAATATAGAGTCTGCTTGGAGGCCAGCTCCTTGGAAAACCCCCGTAGAGTTTAGACCAGTGTTTTTCAACCTTTTTTGGGCAAAGGCACACTTGTTTCATGAAAAAAATCACGAGGCACACCACCATTAGAAAATGTTAAAAAATTTAACTCTGTGCCTATATTGACTATATATAAAGTAATTCTCTTGAATAGGAATCAAATAAACACAAATAAAGTATTTTATAATTTTTCATATTTCTGTTTACTTACTATTTCATAATAAAGTAATTATAAAATACTTTATTATGTGCGCAACCTGGGCCTGTTTGGCTGAACACAAAGCTGATATTCTTCAGCTTTTCCAACGGCACACCAGGCAACATCTCGCGGCACACTAGTGTGCCGCGGAACAGTGGTTGAAAAACACTGGTTTAGACCATGCAGCAGATCTTCAGGCCCCACAGAGTTGAAGTGAACGTTCTACACTGCCCTCTTCCTGAGTCTCAACCACACTGTTGGTTAAGCTGAGCAGAGTGGATGGGAGTTGCAGGACAACAGCTGATGGGCCGCATAGTCCCAACAAGACCAGTGAACTGGTCATACGATCTACTCTGACTGGCAGTAGCTTTCCAGTCCACCTGCAGAGACCCTTCCTTGCCCTGTCACCAAGTGATATGAGGATCTAAAAGTTCTGCATGCATCACGTGTGCTCAACAAAAATGAAGGGAAACACAAATAAATGTCTCCCTTTGAAATAGATTTTGTTGGTATCATCTTACAGCATGTGTATGTGAGTCTTTTATTAATATTGTTTCAGATGAAACCTTTTTTCCTCAATTAAGTATTGTTTTCCTGTGGAGAGGATAATAATCCATACCGGGATCATTTTCTCACTATACCAACATACTTTGAATGGCATGACTCAACATTAAATACAGTATAGCGGTGGTGATGGTGGTGGTGGAGGAGGAGGAGGAGGAGGAGGAGAAGGACTTGCCGTTAACATCGGACTGCTAATAAGTAAAAGAGATAACATATATGTTTAAGTAATTATAATTTTCCATTCCACATTATGTCTTATCTGAAAATTTCCTACCAGATAATCAGGGCTAGTATTAGAATGATCACTGCCAGAAGCTACTGAGAATAATAGCTGAAATGTACTTGCCTATTCCAGGATGAATGAAAGACTTTTCTTCATAGGATTTCAGATCCTGACTTTCAGCATTCAAGGTGGACTTTGAAACTTGCTTAAAATAGGATGTTGCCTGCCAAAGGCACCACGTACTAAACTGCAACAACCATCTCTTAGGACCATAAAAGAAATCACCTTTCATATAAAGCAAAGTGTTCTGCTTATATACCGCCCCATACCACATCAATTATTCTCTGGGCAGTTTAAAGTTTTTAATTATAGCAATGCAGGCTACACATTGCACCCCCAGCAAGCTGGGTACCCTTTCTACCAACCTCGGAAGGATGGAAGGCTGAGTCCACCATGAGCCTGCTACCGACTGAACCCCAGGTCGGGAGCACAGTTTTACCTGCAGTACAGGCGTTTAACCACTGCGCCAACAGGTTGTGTTTATCTGGTTGCCTTGAATTTTGCAATCATATATCCATGGGAAAGTACTTTTGGTCTATGAATCCTAGGAGCTGGTTAACACCCTAGTTATGCTCAGAGAGGAGACAAGACAGGAGGTTCTGGTAGCCTTAAAAATCCTGCATGTACTTGCAATCATCAGGAGCCTTGGGAACATTCGTTCTTTGCTCACCGTTAGAGGTAACTTAGGGGAAGTGTAGAGCGGTAGCCCTTGTCTAAGTGCCCACTGCCTTCTCTCTTTCTGAGTGGGCCCTCCCCTTTCCTGTTGATCACCTCACCTGGTGTTATTGGTCACTCTCCTGACTTTTCGTGCCCTGCTGGATAGCTGAGGGGTTTAGATCTCTGGCTTAGGAGTCAGAGGTTGGGAGGAGTTCTGTTTCCCACTGTGCCTCCTTGAGAGGGGGCTGGGTTCCAGGAGGGTCCCTTCCAGCTCAGCAGTTCAAAGGTTATTTTCTCCTTCTCTGGGCCTGGTGCATTAGCAGTTTTTCACAATCTTGTGAAGAACAAAAGGAAGGAGAACCAGTGAACTTCCTGCTGGGGTGTAGGCCTCAGCAGGTTCCTAGGCAACGTTGATTCCTGACATTGTCTCTGCCTAAAAAGAACCAGGCAATTTAGGCCATTACTTCACGTCCAGTTTGTTGCTCTAGAAAGTGTGCTGAGTTGTGGAATACAAAATTATTCCCCCACGTCCGTCACACTATATTCAAAATAAAGTGCAACCATGCCCCCTGAAGTGCGACTCAGCGCACTAAAGTTGTACCTGGTCTAGGGGTAGTGTTTGTCTTGTCGCTATGCTCTTGCGGTTTTTATACCGGTATGAGGCACAGTGGGGTAACATTTGTTCCGCATCTTATTTATTTATTTATTTATTTATTGAGCTTATATACCGCCCGTCTTCCCGGGACAACTCCGGGCGGTTTACAACAAAAAATATAAACAGAATCAAACAACAAATAAAACAATTTAAGAAGAGGAATAATCAAACAGGACTATTAATAAATAGCAGATGGTGGGCAGGAAACAAAAAAATATTTACTAGTCACTGAATGCCTCTCGGAAGAGCAGAGTTTTTAATGCCTTCCGAAAGGCTGGCAGGGACTCTGCAAGGCGCACTTCGCTGGGGAGGTGGTTCCACAGTGTAGGGCCGGCCACAGAGAAGGCTCGGGTATGGGTGGAAGTCTTCCGAGCCTCTCTGGGCATGGCGACCCGCAGCATGTGCGTCCGCGACAACCTGGTCGGTCAGGCCGATGTTGACCACTGGTCGATCCGCTCTGCCAGGTAGTCAGGTCCCAGGCCATGGAGGGTTTTATAAATTAAAACCAAGACCTTGAATCTTGAATCTGATTCAGGACGCAACGGGCAAACAATGCAGACGGGCCAGGACTGGGGTGATGTGGTTGAACCGGCGCACACCCGCCACCAGCCTGGCCGCCCTATTTTGTACCCGCTGCAGTCGCCGAAGGAGAGTCAAGGGCAACCCCATGTAGAGCGTGTTGCAATAGTCTAGTCTCGAGATCACCAGCGCTTGCACAACTGTCCTGAGGGAGTCCCCATCTAGGTAGGGATGAATCTGGGCTATGCAACAAAGATGGAAAAAGGCAGTACTGGACACAGCGGCCACCTGGGCTTCCATAGTGAGCGCCGGGACCAGGACTACGCCCAGATTCCGGACACTGTCCGAAGGCCGGAGGGAAACGCCCTCCAAGGTGGGAAAAGGGCCTCCATAACCAGATGGGGAAGTCCCAAAAACATAACCTCAGTCTTCTCAGGGTTAAGTTTGAGTCTGTTGGCCCTGGTCCATTCCATGACTGCACCCAGGCACTGGTCGAGGGTCTGGACAGCCTCATCTGCAGCGGTGGAAAAGGAGAGATAGAGCTGCGTGTCATCGGCGTATTGATGACAGCAGACTCCAAATCTCCTTATGACCTCTGCCAAAGGCCGTACATAGATGTTGAACAGCATGGGGGAGCGGGACAACCCCTGTGGAACCCCACAAGGGAGTATCCAAGGAGCAGACAACTCCCCCCATGCTGTACCCGCTGGGGACGGCCCTCCAAGAAGGACAGGAATCAACTGTGGACAGTGCCTCCGATCCCGATCTCGGAGAGCCGACCCAGCAGGATACCGTGGTCAACGGTATCAAAGGCCGCTGACAAGTCCAGAAGGACCAACAGGGTAGAGCAACCCCTGTCAACCCCCCGGAGGAGGTCATCTTGCAGAGCGACCAAGACTGTCTCAGTCCCCTGACCCGGCCTGAACCCAGACTGGAATGGGTCAAGGGCCCGTTCTCCCTCCAGAAATGTTTGAAGCCAGACCGCGGCCACCCTCTCAATTACCTTGCCCATAAAGGGGACATTTGCAATTGGGCGGTAGTTGGCCAATTCACCCAATGCCATGCCAGGTTTTTTTCAGAATGGGTTTTACCACAGTCTCCTTCAGGCGAGAGGGAAATATCCCTTCCCTGATGGAGGCTGTGCTGATGATAGAAGCCCATTCTGGCATGCTCCCACCAATGGCTGGATGGGCAAGGGTCAGAGGGGGTGGACGCGGGCCACCAACGGCTGGATGGGCAAGGGTCAGAGGGGGTGGACGTCGGCCGACAATGGGCAATAGCCCTGGAGGCCTCAAGCGAGGAGACAGGCCCAAACTCAGTCATGTGAGGAGACCGAGGGGGTGCATTACCATCCCCGTTTGGTTAACAAGAATGCACTTTGATGCGGCATTACCCCGTGAGGTTACATAAGTTTCGTAACCATAAAGTGTGACCTTGGGACGGCGGTGGCCAGCGGCGGGGGGGGGCAAGCAGGCTGTCCAGCACCCTCTCTCCATTTTGGCGCCCTAGGCAACTGCCTAGTTCGCCTTAATGGAAGCGCTGGTCCTGGTGGCAGTTGCTGCATTCTCATGCTGTCCTCAAACCTTAGCAATATTGAATTGTGTGATTGTGCAAGTTAGGTGAAGAAAATACAGGGACAAGATCCATTATGAATTTAACCACAAAATAGACCAGGCAGTACCTGCTACCTACACATTCTTACCTCTTTCAAAGTACTGAGTGTAAGATAATTGAAATATGCATTAGTTAGAGTGATGATCTGAGGAGAGGTTAATTTTTGAGCCTATGATGTCCCAAGTGCTCCAGTTAGCGTAGCTGGGGTTTCTGGAGTCTTCTGAACAGGGCCACTCCTGAGATGAATCCTTCCCATCTCTGGTTTGGTGCTGTTACCAACTGGTTTTCCAAGAAACAAGGCAACAAGGTTTTTGGAGTGGCAGGTTTTGGATGCATCAGTCAATGTGGAGAAAGCCTGGTAGTCTATTACTCTTTAGAAATGAGAGGAGCAGGAAAGAGTGAATGGAAAGCCCCTCGAGGTATTGAAAAAAATCACTGACCATTTTGGGTTTTTATGCTGCACTGGAAGGAAACCTTAACATTTGGACAAATAATCTTCTGTGTTGCCCGGTATACTTCTAAGCCACCAAATACGTTGTCTCATCTTTTGTGACATAAGGCAGTTAGGCTCCAAGTCCACCTTTATCCCTTGTAAAATATTCACAGTGTTTTCTCCCTCTGTTTTAAGAGTGAATTCTGACCCTGGAAATGTTCCCAATCTATTCAAGCAAAATTACTCCACATCTGTATGGACACTGAAGAAGCAGCAGCGAACCCTAGTTTATTGTCTTGCTGCAAAGACCAGGGAATGGCCCAGGGAAATCACGGCAATTGGTCATGAACCTATCATTGCTGGAAGAAACCATGCCAGGATTTTATTGTGCTCCTGAATGGCATATATACTGGCAGGATGTCCTGCAAGTTATATCTTCATGATGCATACCTTTCATGCACAATACCAGGAGGGAAATGGGTTTGCCCCTACCACAGACTATCAGTGTGCTATCGAGCTGATGTTTCTCTAGGGACTGTTTCTCAGCCTTTCTGTGATGTCTGCTTATCCTTCTTGTAGTGTCGCAGGAAAGCTGTGAGTGAGTGACTCAAATGAGAGAGGTGTGTCCTTTCAAGGTTTCTGCCTTCTCTCTGAATTTGTATTCTGTGCTGGCCAAGGACAGGGAGAGAATGCAAGTACCGACAAGATGCTACATCAGGAAATGTGCAACTCAGTGAGTCCCAGGGTGCCCCCAGAAAAAAAATGGGAAACCATGTCTGTGTATGCTTTATGTAGAAAAGCTGGACAAGGGTCACCATAAATCTGAACTGACTTGATGGGACATCATCATCATCATCATCATCATCATCATCATCATCATCATCATCATCATCATCATCATCATCATCATCATCAGTAGTAGTAGTAATGTAGAATGATTGCTTGATATATGTATATCTTTACATACATGCAAAACTAGGTGACCTGCTAGGAGTCGGACACTTCTGAAAGCTCAAATCAACAAGTTGCTTATTGGCATCTTGCAGACCCTTTCAACAGACCTTATGTAGGCTGCTGCCTACCTTTTCAGATGATAAAGAGGTCTGAAATTGTGTGGACATGTTTGATAAATGTATTTCCCTCCTTGCCATTTATTTATTTATTTTTCGCTTTACATTCACTGATGAGCAAAACTGGTCATCCGATGTGACTGGTGCTCAAGAAGACAATGGGGAGCTTGGTCTTTCAATGATTGCATCTCAGTCAGTGAAAGCCACAAATCAAATCTCTAGTTGTTTAGAGGCTTTTGACTACATCTTTGTTGTTGTTGTTCAGACCCTTTCCGACTCTTCGTGAATGGACAGACCTTTTGCCTCCCGGAGTTTTGCTTTTGCTGCCATCTCATTCTCTTTTTTTCCCAGCATCAGGGATTTTCCAGATAAAAAGTACTGGAGCCTCAGCTTCAAAATCTGTCCTTCCAGTGAACATGTTTGAATGGATAGGTTTGATCTCTTTGCAGTCAGACTAAGACAGCACCACAGCTCAAAAGCACACATGCATTAGCTCTCATTCATCTCACTACTGGAAAAACTGCTTTAACCATCCTGACCTTAGTTGGCAAACTGATGTCTCTGCTCTTTATTTCCCATCCTTGCCACCTTTATTTATTTATTTTTCTTTTGCCAGCATTTTTCTTATTGATTTTTGCCCATTTTTTCCACTCTCCTCTTTCACCCTCATTAAGAGGTTTTTAATTCTTCCTCACTCTCTGCTATTAGAGTAGTATCATCTGTGTATCTGAGGTTGTTGATATTTCGTCCGGCAATCTTATTTTATTGTGAACCGCCTTTCTCATGATGTAGTTCAAGGTGACAGTATACAGCCTTGGAAAGTCAGTTGTTCCATATCCAGTTCTGACGGTTGTATATAAATGTGCCATATAAATAAATAATAAATATATAACTATTTCTCCATAATTGTTGTTTGAGGATAACAAATTGAATTTTGAGCATAACCTTGCTAGCATGTGAAATGAGTGCAATTGTGCGATAGTTGGAGCATTCTTTGGCATTTCCTTTCTTTGGGATTGGGATGTAGACCGATCTTTTCCAGTCCTCTGGCCACTGCTGTTTTCCAAATTTGGCTATCTTATGCAGCACCTTTACAGCATCCTCTTTTAAGATTTTAAAGGTTCAATTGTTCACTGACTGGCCTTGTTGTTTGCAATGCAAGGCCCACTTGACTTCACTTTCCAGGATGGTCATCAGCAATTACACTATCTTGGTGGGACATCCAGATCTTTCCGATATATCAAATCTCTTCTTGGCAGTTACCCTACTTTTTGGTGCTCAAGAACAGATCAATTTCTTTGCACTGTTCATTCAAGAAGGCCGCCCTGTCTCTCCTTGCTATTCTTTGGAAGTCTGCATTCAATTTTCTGTATTTTTCCCTTTCTCCCTTGCATTTTGCATCTCTCCTCCGCTATTTGTAGGGCCTTGTTGGACAACCACTTTGCTTTCTTGCATTTTCTTTTCTTTGGAATATTTTTCATTGTCACAATGTTACAAGCCTCCAAAATTCCAGGTGTTCTGTCCACTCCATTAACTTCCTAAATCTCTAGGACCACAATTTAAGACAGAGATAGCAAGCAGCTGGACCTCCAGAGGCTGTTTGACTACAACTCCAGTGCAAAGGCCAATTGTGATGAGTGGTACTCTGTTGGACTGTGGGTTGGGCAGGTAACTCCCATTTACCAATGTATTAATGATGGGTGATGGGAACTGCAGTCCAATAACAGCTAGAAGGGTGTACTTCCCATTCCTAGTGTACCTGTAGGAGGCATGGGAACACCGACCAAGGAAAATAACCCTGCAAACAGAGAGCTACTATTGGAAAAGCATTATTTCATAATGGCATATTTCCAATGCATTTGTGAAGGATATGAACACATGAAGGATGCAAACACTGCACTGATCGGATGGCAATCAGTTTCTTGTGTGTAAACGTTTCTGCAAATCTTATTCATTTATTATTGGCCAGAATCTTGTTGGTGCCAAGTACAGTTTGTATAACTTGCCACTGCTAATTGCAGCTATGCTGGCCAAGTGTTCTGGGAGTTGTAGTCCAAGTACCCCTGGGTTACCCAAGGTTGGAAACCAATGTGCTGGGGCATGTCTCAGTCCTTTTGCATGGCCACACACCCAACTGCACAACCAAGCCTCTTGTCAGGTATCCATAATCAGGTGTGGCAAGTTACCTGCCCAACCCACAGTCCAACAGAGTACCACTCATTACAATTGTTTCATGCCTTTGCACTGGTAAGCAATGTAGATTACACTCTTTCCCCCACTTGATCTTCTACAGGCTGAGAGAAAGCTGCTTTTGAAAAACAGGTTGGATAGCTGCCTGCCAGGGAAGTATTAGGGGGCAAATTTCCTGCATTTGGCAGGGAGTTGAGTTGGATGATTCTTAGTACACCTTGCAGCTGCATGATTTGCAATTAGAGGAGTTTAAACTTTAGTTCAGCTAACCAAGTTAAACAATTCAGACCAATTTTAAGAAATCTTATACAAAGCATGATGCTGACTGACATATCACCCCATAAGGGCTTAAGGTAAAGATTCCCCACACACATGCGTGCTAGTCGTGTCCGACTCTAGGGGTGGTGCTCATCTCCGTATTCAAGCCGAAGAGCCAGTGTTGTGCAAGTCCATGGCCATGTGGCCGGCATGGCTGCAAGGAAACACTGTTTTACCTTCCTGCTTTTTACAGCAGTACCTATTTATCTAACTTGCATTTACATGCTTTCAAACTGGCAGGAGCTGGGGTTATCAGCGGGAGCTCGCTCTGCTGCCTGGCCCTGGGGATTCAAACTGCCAAACTGCTGACTTTGCAGCCAACAGTTTTCAGAGGGTTAGTCTGCTGAGCCACCAAGCCCCCTTCTAAAAATAGGACAGGTAGCTAAATCTGCTAAATCTCTCCTAGTCTACCATATAGATTTGGAAAGTATACTGACCTGCTGACCTGGCATATAGTCAAATATAAAGGGACATAGATAAGATATTGCCATGTCCGTTGTCCTTTTGGAAACATCCAAGTCAGACCCTTCTCCTTGTCTGTGCTTAGTCATGATCTCTTTGAAATGCTCTGCTCCTATAAAGGAACTTCTGGTAGAGTTATTTGCGAACCTCCAGCTCAGAGGGCCAAGAAAAAGAGAAGCATTTGTTTTGAACGTTGGCCATGGCATTGATGCACTAAAAAGCGAAACTAGTAGCCAAACAGAGGCAGGGGGAAGGGATCCTAACATCCTAAAGTGAATCTGGAAGTTGAGTCATGGCAACTGGATTTATTTTCTTAAGAGATTGAGACGTTTCGCTGCTCATCCAAACAGCCTCATCAGTCCAGTTGCCATGACTCAACTTCCAAATAAACTCACCTGGGTGACTGAGAATCTTCACAGACATATCCTAAAATGAAGTTCTGATTGAACTATAAGATGCATACATTCATCTGGGTACACATGGACACATCACGCAAGGAATGTAGCTAACTAGTCCTTTTTGAAGAAGGAAAAAAGGCAAAACCCAGGCAATATGCTACCTCTGCAGAAATGCTTCACTTTGCACTGCAGGTAAAAAGGAAATACATAAAGCACAGATGCTCCAGTCTCCTACCCAGTGCTTTGGTAACTGGAGCTTATGGGCTTTATCGATTGTCATAATCTCTTGGTCTCCTTCTCGTTTGGTTCCAGCTTAGCATCTTCCATACAAGGCACTGATACCTTTCTTGTTACTATGTGTCATCAAGTTGCATCAAGTGACCCTATGAACATGTGACCTCCAAAACATCTTATCATTAACAGCCCTGGTTTGCAGACTCAAGGTAGTAGCTTCTTTTATTGAGTATTGGCAATATTTCCACTTTTATCTTACTTTTTTAAATCCTGTAAATACCATATTAAACACAAGTGATCTTTTGGGGCGATTACTTGCCCTGTGAGCTCTTTTCTCTACCCCATGGTTACTATAGACAAGCTCAAACCATATTGATTTGATTAGCACAGAATATACATTTTTTAAAATTGGATATACTGCTATATCTTGCTAGACTATGGTGTTCATCCAGTTCCTTTGTAGTTAGCCCAATCAACTACTATAACAAAGGAAAAAATTACCAAAGGGCATTTGTGTCAGTGACTTGTACATTAGATGTAGTTCGGTATCATGTAGGAGCACTAAACTGAGGTTAAGTTCATCTAGGGTTAGTTGAGTCACATCAGGCTTTGTAAACTGTGATTTGAAGTTGCTTTTTTCTGCCACGTATCATTAAGAATTTTGGATTGTAGATAATGTAAATTATAAGCAAATTCTTTTAAACACTACCATATGGCTGCATCAAGAGAAAATGAGAGCTCATATGAGCTTTTCCATTTAAACTCTAAAACATCTGTGGAGAGTTGATTTTGCCAAGTCAAAGAATGATATCACTGCCACCAAAGACATGATCCACAAGGTCTAACATGCAGAAAAGACAATACTGCTACCTGGCAATCCATAAGGTCTGAAAACTTTACTCAACCCTCAATAAAGTAAGCAATGAACAGCATCTAAGAAAACCAAGTTTAAGATAACATTAAGAAGAAAGGAGCCCAAGAAATGCAGTTAAAATTTCAAAATAGAAAATGTAGACCTTGTAAACAATGTACTGCAAGTATCTTGAGATTAATTTGAATGAAGAGTGAGATGATAGTCCCACTGTAAAAATCAGAACAGAAGTGTTCAAAGGCAGCTTCCTTAACATTATGAATATAATATCAACAGCATTTAAGTTTTCTTTAGAAAATGAACATGGTGTTTTGCTAGGTTCTACTGTATGACCTGAAACCATGGACTAGAGTTCCACATTCCTTTGTCATTGGCAATACAGGCTTGGAATTCTGGGAATTGTGGTCCAAAACATCTGGAGTGCTGAAGGTCCACCACCACTGGCTTAGGCTATTATATATATTAAAAAGCTGGAAACACTTGAAGTGTGGTTTTGCCATGAGTGCTAAGAATGTATTGGACCAATTGGGTGACTAACTAAGATGTACTATAACAAACGGATAAGGACCAAGAAACCATGAAATGGAAGACATTTAAGTCCCATGATGTGACTTGAAAAGAATAGATTTTAAGAGCTGATCTTTCATGCCAAAATAAATTGGAGGGGGGGGAGTACAAGAAGGAGAAGAACTAATTGGCTGAAGGATCCAGACGACTGGCTTTCACATACAGGGTCAAAATGGCCAAGAAGATGTCTAACTTCCAGTGGGAGGGGAGCAACAGCAAGAGTAATCTGCTGCCTGTATTGGCTAGTTTGACAATAACTCTTGACAGTATGTATCAATCGGACAAGAGTCTTGGGTTGGTAAAACAAATATGTTATATACAACAGGCCTGCACAACAGGTAGAGTGTGGGCTATCGGTAGCCCGTAAAGGCCTCCCTCCCCCATCCCAAGGACCATCACTGTTCCAGCAAAGTTCTGGGTCTGCCAGCCCACTCTCTCAGCTGAGAAGGGCAGTTCAAGGGCCATGGCACATTGAAATCTGCCTCCAGAACGGATTAATTGGTTTTCAATGCATTCCTATGGGAAACCGCTGCTTTACTTACATTTTTTTTTACTTATGAGCATGTGCTCGGAACGGATAAAATTCGTAAGTAGAGGTTTTAGTGTAGTAGCCCTCAGGCACTTTGGGCTGGAAAAAGTAGACCTCGGCCTGTTCAAAGTTGAACAGCCCTGATATACAACATTGTTAGATGCTATATACAACATTGTGATGCATACATTACTCTCCTGGGCAGGCTAGATGCAGTTTGGCTGCTGGATCCCATCTCTGTTGACTCTGATAGGGACCTTGGCAAGAAGTGAAAGTGCAATTCAGCATGTTTTTCTGTGAAAAGTGTGATGCTCTCATGAGTGTTATGTATTGCAAATTACAAGTATTACTTGTTCTTGTTTTTTTTTTTAATTTACAGCCAACTAAAGGGATTGCGACAGTGTTGTGTCACGAGTTTTAAATATAATATTTGTTCTTTTTGATGGTTTGGGACTTTTTTCATTTTAAGTGACTTTTTAAAAAAAGGAGATTAAAAATAAGATGTTACTCTCCAAGTAACAAAACACAATGTACTATGGTTCTTGGTTAAAACCATAATTGATGTCACAGTAATTAGTTAATTGAAAATTAACATGCTAAGCTCCCACTGGTGTGGGATGTTGATTCATGGAAGGAAATGTCTCCTCTTGGAGATGTCATGTGCTTATATGTGTGTGTTCATATCTTGTCTCTTGTGGATTAGGTAGATTAGATGGTGTCATCTCCTATTATTAAATTTGTTATCCAAGTTCTCTCTGTGAGTGTGTCTCCCTCCCTCCCTCTCATAGAATAATGTACATTGTGCGATAAGGGCTGCCAGGAGATCTTTTGCCGCCCTGAGAATTGGTGAGGCCTCGAATCGGCAAGCGGAGTTATTCCGTGTGGTTCGAGACCTCACCAATCCCGGTCCACCGGGGCCTCCTCCTAGTGATTTCACTAGTGAGTCATTCGCAGCCTACTTTAAATCTAAGATAGAGGCCATCCGCTCCGAGCTGGACTCCGGTTGCTCTAGCCCAGCCTCTGTCGTGGCCAGCGTCGGGCCACCTCGGTCGCCTCGGTTTGTTGAGTTTGGGCCTGTTACAACTGTGGATGCCTCCAGGGCCCTGGGACATTGCAGGTCTGCGGCCTCTCCGTTCGACCCTTGCCCTTCCTGGTTGATTAAGAGCGCAGGGGGGAGCATGCCGAAATGGGCTTCACTGATTGCTTCGGCCTCCTTCAGAGACGGGATTCTCCCTACTCTTCTGAAGGAGACGGTGGTGAAGCCCATTATTAAAAGATCCGGCTTGGCGGTGGATGATCTGTCCAACTATCGTCCCATAGCCAATGTTCCCTTTTTGGGCAAGGTGATTGACTTCGCCGCCCTCGTCTCCAGTCGTTCCTGGAGGAGAACCATGTCCTGGATCCTTTCCAGTCCGGGTTCAGGCCGCATCATGGGACGGAGACGGCCCTGGTCGCGCTGCATGATGATCTGTTGAGGAGGGCCGACGGGGGTTGCTCTACCCTGCTGGTCCTTCTCGACCTGTCAGCGGCTTTTGATACCGTCGACCACGGTATCCTGCTGGAACGGCTTTCGGAGGTTGGGATTGGGGGCCAGGCCTTGGCCTGGTTCCGGTCCTTCCTTGGGGGCCGCACCCAGCGAGTGAGCTTGTGGTGAGTTGTCGGCACCCTGACACTCCCTTGTGGGGTGCCTCAGGGGTTTTCCCAATGCTCTTTAACATCTATTGAAGCCGCTGGCTGAGATCATCCGGAGTTATGGAGTCTGCTGTCATCAGTACGCTGATGACACGCAGCTCTATCTCTCCTTTTCCACCGGTGCAGTGGAGGCCGTCCGTACCCTTGATTGTTGCCTGGCCGCGGTCCTGGATTGGACCAGGACCCACAGGCTCAGGCTCAACCCAGGCAAGACCGAGGTTATGTTCTTCGGGGCTCGTAGGGGTACTGTGGCCCTCTTCCCAGTCTGGGCGGGTCCGCCCTCCAGCTGGCGCAAAGAGTGCGGAATCTGGGCGTCGTCCTGGACCCGGATCTGACCCTGGATTCTCAGGTGTCAGCCGTGGTCAGGTCGGCCTTTTACCATCTAAGGCTTATCGCCCAGATTCGCCCGTACCTCGATGAGGGCTCCTTGAGGACAGTGGTACAGGCGCTGGTCGTGTCGAGGCTGGACTATTGCAATGCTCTCTACATGGGCTCCCCTTGAACCTTGTCCGGCGATTGCAGCGGGTCCAGAATACGGCGGCCAGGCTGGTGGTTGGTGCGCGTCGCTATGACCGGGCCACCCCATCCTGGCTCGCCTACACTGGTTCATGGAATAAGGTTCAAGGTGTTGGTTTTGGTTTACAAAACCCTCCATGGCTCCTCTTATTTGGCGGATGTCTTCCCAGACAATTAGACCTTTCCCTGCGGATAAGCCCGAAAAGTGTGTCGGGCTTTCATATCTTTGGAACAATCTCCCAGGTGAACTACGGCTGGCTTAGCTGCGTTTAGAAGAGCCTTAAGACCATGTCTTCCGTCCTATCACTGCTCCTTTTTTTTTTTTTTCCCTCCCCGCCTATTTAATCTTGGATCTAATTGTTTTTAGAAAATTTGTTGCCCATTGCTTGTGCTTGATTTTATCTGTTTTATACTTTATGTTGTTAACCGCCCTGAGTCCCCATCGTCAATAGAATAATAAATAATAAAATAAATAAATACATATAAACACCTGAAACCAGGAGAATTGAATCATTGAGACCCAAACGTTATCTGGAACAAAGATAGGAAACATGTGGTCTTGAAAATAGCTTTGGCCTGGCACAGCCCATAGGGCAAGATAATGGGGATGTCAGTTCAACTATAAACCACACCTCTTGACCCCTTATCTAGAGCTATTATTGACCACATTCTCTATTCCTATTGATTAAAATAATGGCTAAGTAAAAGAAACAGCTATCTATGAATCCATCTGGCATTATTCTATGAGAGACAGAAATTGGATGATAGGCTGAATAATAGCAGATGACATCATTTAATCCATCTAATCCACGAGAGATAAGAGACATAGAACAGATTCATGAATCATGATTAATTAATACTAAGTAGATGATAGATTTCTATAATCTTGTCTTTCACCCCAATCAGCCATGTTTATCCCCCTTTTTTCTATTTAAAGGACTCGCCAGTGTTAGGCAGAAAGATTTTCCCTCACAGATTTTTTTCTGGTGCAAATTCAAATGCATGATTGATTTATTTATTTATTTATTTATTTATTTATTTATTAAATTTATATACCGCTCCATCTAGCTACATGGCTACTCTGGGCAGTTTACAAACTGAACAGAAATCAAACCATAAACAGTAAAATACAATATAACAGATAAGCACAAGTATATAAATAAAACACTATAACTAGTAAACAATATATAACAACAGCATAGAAAAGGAGCAAGATGGGCTACAGATAAAAGCAAATAAATATATAAAATATAAAATATAAAATATAAAATATAAAATAGCAATCCTTATTAGAACAGTTGTGAGCCCACAACTGCCATCAAGAGTAGCATAGCCAAGAAATAGGGTGGCACTGGCCACCTGAGTAAGAACTAGATGACTATATGACCCTTTATGGCTGATGGAGAGGTTGGGATAAGTTGGTATTTATCCTGGCAAAGTAGAGTGGCCTGTGCCAGTGTTACAACACAAGATCAACCAGATTTCAAAAGGGGGGCTGCAGTCTAAATATCTAACTTAACCTGAGCTTTCCACAGCAGCCAGTCCGTCATATACGGTAGGGCAAACACAACCGTTTCTTTACCTGTGTACAAAACAGATTCCGACAAGAATATCTTTGGCTGCTTGCCTGCTGTGTAGACTCAGTCTAAACAGTAGCCTTGACTTTCCATATCCTTTTTTCCTGACTTGTAACAGAAAGGCAGAATCACCCTCATGCAGGACAGAGCTTGCCTGCTTATCTGCAAACCATGGCTTTGCAAAATGGCTGCTGCCCGGGAGTCTCCTGACACTGGGAACAGTGCTGTATGACAACAAAATGCCCCCACCTGCGTAACATTAAAGGTGTCATTGAGGCACAAAACACGTGAGGGAAGGGATGCCTCTTTCTTTTCTCAAAAGAGGTCAAATCTGAAGCCAATCCTTGTCTACCTCCACCTATGTAAGAGCCTTCAGCATTTCTGCCTGCTCTCTGCAGCATCCTAGACCTGAATTATGCAGGTGACAGCAAATCTTTCTATGCAATACAAAATAGTTATTAACATTAAATATTAAAACAGCAGCTTCTAACTGACCTACATTTTATATAAAATGCTCTGGTCACTTGATGTGTTTTGTGTCAGAAAGCAATCTATATTTAGAAGGCATGTATGGCTAAGGGCACCACTCTATAATCTGTATTAAATATCCCTAAAATAACATTCCCTAAAATAACATTCCCGGATCCTGAAGGTCAAAATAGCTTTAATAAGCATCAATAATATGCGTATTTCTGCAGTTCTGTGATTGTGGATCTATCCTGTGTGACATTTAGGAGTAGATTAGCTCCATTGTGTCATAAAAATCTCACACTCTTTTATTTTACAAAATGATGGCACACTTTTGTTGCAGAGAGAAAAGACAGCATTGGTAAGGTGTTTCTTAAAGGTAGAAATGAAAACCAAGCAATTTGTAGCTCTCAGTACTTTCTTGAGGCTCAGTACAAGTTCATATACCTATGTAATTTTTCTGTATGTTATAAGCAGTAGAAGTATGTGTCAACTCAAGATAATGGTGGAGGTGGTGAATGCTTGTGCATTTGTAGATTAGATCTGTGCTGTGCAGTAGATGGCTGGTGAAGTGGCTGTATGTGTGTACATACTAAGACATACTGAACTTTCTGGTGAGAATCTTCTTCTCCTCCTCCTCCTCCTCCCTCTCAATTGCTATTCTGACTGGGACTTCCAGAAACTATTGTCTAAAAAAGTAACTTCTCTGAATTCTGTTCAGTAACGGCCAGGCCACCCAGTGTTATCACCTCACTACAATGGTGAGTACACATATTTGTCCAGGACTATATATACTTTCCCTCTTACAGTGGTTTCCAACCTTGGACTAAAACCCCCAGAAGTCTTCATCATTAGCTGTGCTGTCCAGGATTTCTGGGAGTTGTAGTCCAAGAACATATAGAGATCCAAGGTTAGGAATCACTGCCATATTGGAACTGGTAGCAGCTACTGATGTATATGGTCAAAATCCATCAACTTTTTTATTGGCTAATTGTGCCTAAAATTTCCATCTGTTTAACATTTTGGTTAATTATAATTGGGTATGGATCACAATGTTTTAATTATGAATTTACTTTCCTTCAGAAATCATTTTCTAGTGGCCAGAATCGTATTAAGTCTCCCAGCATAAGTCCAACTGAGCAAAATCTCAGCAACAAATACCTGTTGGTTAAGAAGCCAGAGTTTGTGTTTCCTGTAACACATCAGTCATGTGACATGGTGAGGGACAAGAAATGCAAACACTGATGTCTTTATGAGTGGCAATTTGCTGCTGAAATTTATACTGCTGGTTTTCATCTGCTTAAATAGCCAACTGGATTCTGGTTATTCTGTTTGTAAGCTAGCAGAAAGGCAAGCTGGAAAAAAATGTCCTGATGTCATCCGTTTTATCCTGCTATGTGTCTTTCTTGGCTATGTACACTATCTATTCATATTAACGTTCTTTTAAATAGTATGGATGGATATGATTGTAAAAGAAGGAGATAAAGAAAGGAGACAGGTATGCATATTTGGGTGTGGAATTGAGGCACTGAAAGTTTTGGCACAACGTGTACAGACTAAACATCTTTATTTGGCATTTCATGGTAGAGAATTTTGAAAAGATAACTTTGGAAATGTATTTTCAAATGCTCAGAAGTAAAAAAACAATGTCTTAAAATTCTAGATCCTAGAGTCGTAAGTCATAATAGAGTAGACCCACCAAGAATTTGGTTAGTCAGCTCCTCTGTAATTTCCATGGACTCAAATGGGCCTACTCTCATTGTGACATAATTTACTACTGCAAGTTGCAACTCGAGTTGGTCCTTTCAAATCTACTAATTTTATGGAGGAGATGACTCATCAAATCTCTGCTAACTATACTGGTCAACAGGATCTCAGTTTTTTTCTTGAACATTTGTTTTATGGCTCACCTGTACTCAAATGCTGAGACAGTTATGTTACAGGGCACCTGGACACTGTTTTAATTAAGAACCAGTAGGAAGTTAAAGCTTTCTTTCTTTCTTTCTTTCTTTCTTTCTTTCTTTCTTTCTTTCTTTCTTTCTTATGTGGGAAAAGTCCTGAAAGGGAGTTGCATCCAGCTGTGGTTGTACTGCATTTTCCATAACTTTTCACCAATGGCTACCTTGGCTGGGACCAGAGCGTTATTTTGCTCAGCAAACAGGCCGTTATCTTGGACATTACTGTAGCCCAAGGAAATAAAATTTCTCATTATGAGCACATTGCTCATTAACATGGCATTGCTGTTAGCATTGCTGCTACAGTATTGAGTAAGACAGGGAATGTGCTCCAGTTTGTGCAATAGAGCCTCACAAGTAGTCTTCTGCCTTTAGCAGTAAACATTAATAACATTAAGTTGCTAATCCTGTTCATTTTGGTACGAGTGTGACTCTCGACTCTTAGAGTGCATGATAGGATTGAGTATAGCCATAAACAGCAACCCACCTCTGTTGCCCTGAATGTTTAGAGGCTAAGGATTAGAAATCCTCCTTTTGCCATTTGCCTTGGATGAGAGTTCATGAGATGGAGTGGAGAGGAGGGAGATAAAGGTGGGTGGGGTGGGGGAGATAAGGAGGAAATTCTAATACCTGGAGGACCCTTTCATGTCACCCTGGGGAAAGTGTCCCATGATCTTGCAAGTGGAAAGGGCTCACAGAGGCAGACCAAGGAGTGTGCAATCACTCACTGTGGAGTGCGCAAACACTCACCACCCGCACTCTCCCACTTTCCTTGAGTCAACTTCCCTCCCTCCTACCTTCTGCCGCCCGAGCTGACTTACTGTTCATTGCCAATCGCTTGCTCTCAC
Organism: Phrynocephalus forsythii; assembly: GCA_029282475.1. Lineage (NCBI taxonomy): Eukaryota > Metazoa > Chordata > Lepidosauria > Squamata > Agamidae > Phrynocephalus > Phrynocephalus forsythii. Next base: position 170,048,124 of record JAPFRF010000002.1, on the reverse strand, counting down.
TCCCTCTCGTCCTGGCCTCCTGTCTGATCCTCCCTCTCTGTACACTTCATCCTACCCCACCCCAAAAAGAGATGCCCGGCAGCAGCACAAAAGGAGCCACACTGTGTCCCCCCCCACTTCCCTCCTGAGTTCGAACGCCCCTACTCCCACCTAACTGAGTAACAATCAGATGGCCTGTTCTCATCCTGTTGAAAAGGAGTGCATTTGAGACATGGACACTGTGGGTGAAAAACTAACTTAGCTGCAGCTTGTTCCTTCAAAATATAACTCATTACAAACGTAGTTGTCTCCAGCCTTTGGCTATGCCTAGTGGGAGTTGAAGACCCAAAATCTCTGGAAGGCCACCGATTCTCACTAAAGGATGCTAAATTATACAGTATTCAGTATTCCCACTGTGTAGTGATAGACCAGTGGTCTAAAACTCTGGAGAACAGGGCTTTAATCCCACGGGGCCATGGAAAGTGACTGGGGGAGAAGAACCACTAAAAACGCTCCTTAAATGCCTCACTTACATCAAAAGCCATATTAGGGTCACTATAGATCCGTTCTGACTTCACAGTGCAGTAGACACAGAGATAATATCCAATGTTATCTAAAACATACAACCAAGTAGGAGCATTGTAGAAAGCACATGATTTATGGAAACAGCAGCATCTGTTGAGACATGAAATCTGAGGGAGAATTTGTCTGGAACCAACACTGTAATTCCCATGTCCCACACAAGTGGCACATGAGGATTCATGATACCTACATGTTGGAAGGATTGCCTTATTCCATTGCAACCCAGGTGTTTCCATTGAAAGACAAAATGTCACAGACAGATCCCTTAAGTACTGTAGTACCGTATATATTGTCTTGGAGTTCTTAAATAATTTTGGCAGAAAGTCAGTTCATGCAGTATCAGCACCTGGATCTTTCTAGACAGAATGATCTTCAAGCAGTTCTGAAAGGGTGCCATGGTTCCAGCCTTGGTGAGCCTGGCCTATCACCAATCTGATGATGTTGCAGGCATTACACACTTGCCCTTTTAAAGCTAATAGGGATGGCCATGCCCAACGTCTTTATCAGGCTAGACTTACTGAAACATGCGAGAATGGCATGACGGCAGGTGCTAGGTAAATGCATATAACTCTTTGATTCCTAGTGTGGAAACACTCTTGTGTTAAAGAAAAACAGCCTCTTAGCTTTGTATAACTACCTTGCAACAGTAAATACAACTGTAGTCTTATACACATTCGCCTGTGAGTTGATGGGACTTGCTGGTGCAACAGGGATGGGAGCTGATGGGATTTGGTGGGACTGCCTACTAAGCAGAGGTATGTAAGAGTGCAGTGCATACCCATTATATTGTTGTGATAACAGTGTTAATCCATTAAAAAACACAAATGTCTGAATCCATTCACTTCTAAAGGTTCAGCAGGAACCTAACTTCGTTTTCTGAACACTCAGTACAACAATGAATCCCACAATTTACTCATGCTTCTACCTAAAGCTTCTATATGAACGCATGCACAAATTATAACACCTACTCATACACTGTAGTAAAAATGAATGAAAAGGTCTTGGCATATACATCAGCCTTTTAAATATTTCTCCTACAACTGGGGAATAAAAAGAGGTAAACATTGTTACAGTCGCAATTAATTTCAAATAGTCAGCTAGCAGTCAGGTTTTATGCTTTGAGCATGAGTAAAAGGGTAATTGAGGTTGACTGCTAGGGAGTGTATGATTGGAACATGGAGGAATACCAGACTGCAATATTTAAAATGTTTCCAAGTTGACGTACTTGTTCATTGTACCAAGCCATTGTTTATGCTGATCACTGTATGACTGAAAGCTAATGAACAGATAACAGGCAATTGTTTACTTCCATTGTCTGTTGTTTCAATTCTTAGCTTTATGGATTCCACTGCTGTCCTGACTCCATGCTATAGGGAAGTCTGTAAATGGAGAGATAGTCAGAGCTACTGTTTCAGTTCAGGTATCACATCAAATCATCATTTGCACAAATCATGATTTCAAATCCAATTCACACCATGTATTCTAATTCTGATTTGCCAGCCAGTCATACAGCAGTGAGCTAAGTTCAGTCAATTCCACCTCGAGTATGCCCTCATTCGTCACCATTAAGTTTTAATTGGTCGACTGTAGATGGAAGTACAGTTTAGTCGAGCCTACTTTTTGTTACTTTAGACTTCAGTTCATACCTAACCACAGCTACCTTTCTTGACCAAGGTCTGGTGTTATGCCTAACTAGAACAATAGCAGCAGCAGCAGCAGCTATTCAGCCAGCTGAATGGAACTACAGTAGGACCCCAGTATCCGCTGGGGATTGGTTCCAGGCCTTCCTGTGGATAATGAAAACTGTGGATAAGAGAGAATGCCCAAAATCCTCAGAACTGCTGTTTTGTGCCAGTACCTTGCTTTACAGCTGCTGTTTGTGATAGTAGCTTGCTTTGTGGCTGCTGAATTATTTAACTTTTCCCTCTGGCAACTGTGGATAACTGAATCAGCGGATAATGAATCAGTGGATACCAGGGTCCTACTGTATAGCCTCAATAAAACCTCTCTGTTGTTGGAAGCATTATTATATATTAGATTGCTAAAATAGTTGATCATGATCTGAGTACGCCAAGTACTGCTTTTGACTGCACTTACTTTGAGACTAATTCGGCATGACTTTTGTTTTCCATGGAATATGCATCCTTTCTTCTTCCACGTTTGATTCATAAAGGAAGAGGTCATTTCTGTGGAATCTGTTGTTCTGAAAAACAACAGCTCTATGTTTCTAAAGATTTTCAGTCCCAAATGAATTAATGACATGAAATAAACATTCTCCTTTACTTTCTGGAACTCTTATATTTTCAGGTATGGATTCAAATCCCCACTAGTCTTGCAGAAACTGTAATTTTTCACATTACAGAGGTTGGGGGAGGTTGGCTCTCTAGAGTTCCATACATACCCCAGCAATAAGTGAAACTATAAGTGATATTATTAAATCCTAGCTCATGTTAACCATTTAAAGCATGGCCAGTGACGAAGGGTCATGGAAATAGTTGTCCATCAATACTCGGAGGGTAACAGATTATCCATCCGTATCCGTGCAACTCCATAGAGCTTGAAGCTGTGATAATCACCTCTCTTTGCTTGTTCTGAACAACTGCCATTTAGTTACAGACTGTTTCTTGACATAGGGCGTTTATACACGACCCCTAAACTCTGGGGCAAATGGCTCCCAGCTCCGGAGATTAAAAATGTTTACCCACCAGCTCCGGAGTTAACAGGAAATTAAGTGCGACCCCGCCCACTTTAGCGCATCCCAGTGCAGCTTTCAGGTACCTGCTTTTTGGATGTGAAAAATATTTGATCCGGTGTAAGGATAGTGAGTGCGGGGCTCTCCTGGCTTCTGTTTGTTCTTTTTTTGCGCCCCGCCCCTTTAAGAGATCTGAATGCTGCCGGGAACAAAACGGAGGTAAACCGGCATTCTTTTCTTTCTCTTTTTCTCCCTCCCTCACGCAGCCAGCAACCAGGAAGTGCAGAGGGGGTGGGGACAGAGGAAGAGCGACGAACCCCTAAGATCTCTGGTCCGAATTTAAGTGGCCAGCGGATCTTAGGGGTCGTGTAAAAAGGCCCATAGATGTTTAGTTTACCAACCACTGGTGGTGATTCCATGGGAATGGTTGAGGTGAACAAGAATAGCTTTGGATGTTTTACATGAAGTCAGTGTAGAAAACATGACTTGAAAAGGCCTCTAGTACTTAGATGTATGGAGTTATAAACTGGGATGGGCAGTAGGTTGACCAGGATCTGCTGGTGGATCCTTCAGTGATTCGCAATAGTTGATCAAGGCTTTCTGACTCCTAGATGTTTAATGAAAACAATAAAATAACATCTCAGCACTACTGCCCTAAGTTATGCTGGTGAAAATGACCAAAGCCTGAGATATTCAGAAGTAGAATTTATGTGGAACAACCCAAAATTCTGTACGCTGAATAAATTCCAGAGTTCTGAATTCTGTTCTTATAAGCCTTTTTCATCAAGTTAGAGGTTGGTGCACGAGGACATTCTAAAAACAAAACCCAATGTGCATCTTGCAAATTTGCTGTCCCCTGTTTTCCAGACGTGGGGCTATCCTAACAAATATGTTGGTTTGTAGTCTGTAGGCCACAATGCCAAGCATGCATATCCACAGACTTCAGAAAGGCTGTTCTTGAGGGATGAGCATAAAGAGGAAAGCAGGCAGCAAAAGGAGATCTTGGCTCTGAGGTTCATCTCGTGGACCCGCATTGCACCAAGGGGGTGGGGGTGGCATCGAGATGGACATCTGAAGGAGCATACAGTAGGCATGGAGGGTTTGCATCTCAGCCTGAAGACATGCTGCATGCAGCATAGTGCCTTCCAGGTGCGGGGCAACTCTTGACAGGACCACTGAGGGAGTGGGGGACATGAGAGCTATGAAGAATTCATGGCATTCTTTGGGAGCTCAGAGCTCTTAGATCAGAACCCAACAGAGGACAGTGCCAAGCAGAAAGTGCCTTGTCACCCAGAGGGATCCATTTTACACAGTCCTCCATAATCAGCAGTCGTGTCTGGTTTCCTGCTGTGCCTACTGCAGTGGCTGTCACATGCTGCATTTGTCTTACTCAGGCTTCTCTAGAAAGGTAGCCTGCTGTTTCAACAGAGCCCTCCCTGTAGCACTGTAGCCATGATGATCCTTCGCCACGGTCTGTTGTTTCCACAGCATTATTGTCAAATCCGCGGCTTCATCAGACCAACTCTGTGACGCAGTATGAATCCTAAGCTCAGCGTTCTCAACACTGCCTGACACTGCAAAAGCCTTGTGACTAAAGATGACTAAAGATGCCCTTCTTTTTCTTCATTTGTGTGGTAGCTGGCCCTGAGTCACGATTACAATCTCTCTCTCTCTCTCTCTCTCTCTCTCTCTCTCTCTGTGTGTGTGTGTGTGTGTGTGTGTGTGTGTGTGTGTGTGTGTGTGTGTGTGTGTGTGTGTGTGTGTGTGTGTGTGTGTGTGTGTGTGTGTTTAATATCTTGCTGTGGGGTCATTTCTATTCCTATCTTTTTTTGCCCTAGGCCAAATCTGCTTCTAATTCCTAATGACAAGAAGAGTCTAATGTAACTCCACTAAAGGTTACTTTGGATTTCTATCTATAAATAAGAACAAATGTAGCCTGTGGAGCATTTGGAGGGACAAATCATTGTTTATTTAAACATGGTTTGTTTCACCGTGCTCAGGGCTGTCTAAGGATTGTATGGGGCTATGAGGAAATGCTCTCGGGGGGGGGGGGCTTCTTCTCAGTGGCCTCTGCTAATCTTGTGACGGCAGCAGCCAACAACAGCAACAGCTTTCTGAGCAATACAGAGCCCTTTGCTACCTGCCATTTAATGTTCCACAGTGTCCTTGACTTAGTGTCACATTATGAGACAATTGAACGGCAATTAGACTTCAGAAATGGTCCAAGGACCAGATTGGGGAGCCAGGGTCATGAGAAGATGAGGGAACAGTGGACCTTGTTAGGTCACAACTGTCTGGGCAGGTCAGTGAGTTGGAATACCTGAAGTTCTGGAGCCAGGGGTCAGAAAGTAGTGCCTCCTGGAAGAAAGACATACTTTTAGTTAATACCATTCTTCTTTCCTCTCAGACCTAGTAGTCACTGAACTGGACAATTTGTGCCTGGCGTGTACCAGGTAGGCAGAGCCTTATGTAATGCAGTATATTTTCTTCAAGCAACCCCCCCCCCATCACCACCCACCACCACCATCAACAACAGAAAACCTTTTAGAAACTAGAGGATGCTGAGTTAAACTGGAAATGGCCTTCTGCAAAAGCTAGTTTTCTACATGAAGGGGATTTCTTTGAGAGAAGAGAAGGAACATGGCATACGAGTATCCCATGCCAAGTGTGTGAGTACAAACCAGACACAGATTGACTAGCTTGGGAAGAACTACGCCTCTGACATTGGCTTTTAGGGAACAATCCATTCTTATTTGCAGTTTCTTTTCTTGGAACTTATGCTCCAAGCCAGACATGAGAACCCAAGGGTCTACACCTTAAAATGAACACTGATCATATTGCCTATGGCAGCAGACATCTCTATCCATCAGTTCCCCCCATCTGTTCTTTAAAAATGTTTCATTCTGTAGAATTGGCATGTTGTAAAAATGATCCCAGTTGGCCTTGTGTGTGAGTGTACACGGGTACCCGTGCATGCTTCTGCCCATTCAAATTACACCATGTCTATTGCTGACTGATGCAATAGCTCTATGCCATACCTATGTTTCTGATAGAAGGCTGAGAGGATGTTGTCCCTCACACAACACACCTCTGAATTTCACAGTGCAGTGCAATTCATATCCGAGTCTTCAGGTTTCATGGCTCACTGATCCATTTTTTGGCACCATTTGGGTCAAAACGTTTGGCACAGAGCTTTTTGGCAAATAGACGAAAGTCTCCACCTGAAATCTTCAATTTTTCTATGTACAGCTGAGAAGATTATGTAAAAAAACTAAAGTCTGCATGGATGACACTAAAAATTTCTACTTGCCTGGAGTCCATTCATTCATTTGGTATGCTACACAGTACAGCTAATCAAGAGCATCACCTGAAGAATATAAAACCATATACTGTATATTCATTGAAGCCTTATGATTTTAAATCAGATTTGGCTTTGTTGTTTGTTTCCACTATCCAACATGGCCATGTATTTATTTACCATGGATTCCTCACTTTCTTTCTTTAATTATCATGTGTGTTTTCTAGATCCTGATTCTTGCTTATTTATGTACAGACTCAAATTATTTTATATGTAGTCTACAGGTTACAGTTTAAGACAGGGGTCCTCAAAATTTTCAAACAGAAGGCCGGTCCACCACCACCCAGACACTACTGGGGGCCGGACCACAGTCCAAAAGAAAAACAAACAAACAAAAAAGGCCAACATGGAAAAAGGGGGGAGGGAGGGGCAAGTGGGCAGAGCCCCCTCAATTGGCCCATGATCATTGTGTCTCCAGGGCCCCAGCAATGGCTCCTGCTCCGGATCACCACCCTGAGGTGCCACCACTGGGATCCCTCTGCTGCACCTCCTCCTCCTCCTCCTCCTCCTCCTCCAGTGGCAGCGGCTGGAGCGGCTCTCCTTCCTTCCTTCCTTTATTGTGTCGGGAAGGAGGTGGCAGCCCAGGCAAAATCAGGCCCCTCATCACCTTCCGGGCGGCCACTCGGGATGAGGAGCAGCAGCCACAGCAAGGCAGGTGCCACTGTGCACAGATCCAGCTGTGTGCCCTGACCATCACATCCTCACTGTGCCCTGGAGGGAAAGCTGCCTCCTCTCTTGGCCTGGCCCGGCCCGGCCTGACTTGGTGCGCTGCAAGTGAGGGAGGGAGGGAGGGAGGGAGCAAGGGCTGGGAAAGAGGGAGGGGAGGCAGGAAGGTCTGCCCAAAGCCACCTGCAGCCCGCTCACTGGCCACGTCCAGCCAGGCTGTGGTGCTCTCTTGGCTTGCCAGCCTGCCCATCACCAACCGGGGACAAATGCAGCACTGCCAGCCTCCCAGGAACCCGGCTCGGGCCACCGTTGGCCTTCCCTTCCCTTCTCTTCTTTCTCAGCCACCTCCTCCTCCCTGGTCTCTAACCCAGTGGTGTTGGTGGCAGCCTCAGCCTCCGGCCATGGCTGGGCTCCCTCCTCCCCTCCCTCGCTCAATGGAGCAAGGCAGCAGCTCAGAGGGGCCTGGGTGGGCGGTAAGTAGCTTCGTTTCCCCCTCAGTCGCCCACCATCCATCTCTCCATCGGTCTACCGCCATGGCTGCTCCAGCTCAGAAGGCTGGCTGGCGCTGCCTCTGCCTGCCCCATTCCTTCCTCACAACCACAATATTACAGGTGGTGGCCACACATCGAAGGCAGGTGGGCAGGGTGGAGGAGGAGCAGGGGTGGGGCCTCAGGGCCACGGAGGGAGTGGGAGACCTTGCCGCAGCCCTCCTGTTTTAAATTGCCCCGCTCAGCTGCACCCGGCGCCCCGACCATCTGGGCGGTGGGTAGGAGGAGTGGGGAACCTTGCCGTAGCCCTCCCACTTTGAATGCCCCAACTAGCCAGCATGCGGATCATCTGGGCGGTAATTGGGGGAAGTGGGAGAAGCATCATAGTCCACTGCTTTGAACTGCCTCAGCAATAGAAGCAGCGGCGGAGGGTGGCTTGCTCGCAAATCAGGGGGTAGGTGGGGGGGTTTGCAATTGGTCCCAGGGACCAGATTCAGGACCTTGGGGGGACGCATCTGGCCCCGTGGCCTTAGGTTGAGGACCCCTGGTTTAAGACATGCTTAATACCCTTAAAAGGTCAAAAACAAACCCCACAATAGCAGTATTTTAGCATGTCCTGTATGGAACAGTAGCTGTCTGGATGGCTCAGTAAATTGGGTTACCTAGCAACAGAGCCAGGGGTGAAGAGTCCAGTTCTCGTGGTACCTCCCAGGAGAACAGCCAGCCTGTGTAACCTTAGGCAAGCTGCATAGGCCACACAAGAACAGAATGGGAAAGCATTTTTGAGGACTGTATGCACAGGACATCCTAGCAATGGTGACTATAAGTTGGAATTGACTTGACAGGACATAGCTAGTTAAATTAGCACATCTGCATCGCAGAAATGCCATTAGCCAACAGGGTTGCCACAAGTCTGGAAATCCTGAAAATCCTGGAAAAGTCAGGGAAAAGCCAAATGGTTTGGAAATCCTGGAAAAGTCAGGGGGAAATGTAGATAGTCATGGGGAAAATTTGGATTTTGACTAGAGGTGGGTGTTAATATAAAGCTTCTCTTTATATTTATTTTTATATACAAATTTATATACAAATTTTAGTGTAATATTTGTATATTGGGTTTCTTATTTTATTTAATCTCTATTAGCTATTTTGTTTTCTCTCACACACACTTTTTAGTGCACCTAGCTATCTTTACTTGTTTTTTATATTGGTAGCTGTGTAACAAGTAAATTTCCCCAGATGTGGGATCAATAAAGATTTATCTTATCTTATCGCTAATCTTGGAAACTATTAATTGCCCGCTAAGCATAATTACTGTATTTTTCACTCTATAAGATGCACTTTTTCCCCTCTCAGAAATTGTTGTTATTCAATTGTGTAGGGATTACCAACATAAGGTACAAAGAATTGATCATTTTTGGAGGGAACTCCTAAAAGGCCACTCCGAGTATGAGAATCTGTGCTGTTTTGTTTTATTTCAGATGTGTAATATCAATGGTTTGTTTCAAATGTTCAGAAAAGTCTATCTGCCAGTGCTTTAAGTAAAGAAATGTGGGGAGGGCTAGGAAAATCTAAAATTTTGGCCTAGAAATCCTGGAAAAGTCAGGGAATTTTGTGAATAGAAATTTGTGGTAACCCTAGCCAAGTAAAGATATGATGCAAACAATCTGGCATATACAGTGGTACCTTGTATAAAGGAATTAATTCGTTCCAAATGAAATTATGTTAAGCAAATTTTCCTTTATGCAAATTCCCATAGGAATGCATCGAAAACGGAGTAATCCCATTTTTATGTTGTACGGATTCTCCCCATAGGCGATTCTGTTAAGCAAATTTCCCCTATCTCCGGAATTTTTTATGTTGTACAAATTTTATGTTATACAAGCTGTTTGTTATACAAGGGTCCACTGTATTTTGTACAACCATGTTTATTAAGTGTATCTCTTTCCAGAGAGGAACCACATCAATTCTGGCTCCTGCAGAACACGTGACACACACCGAGCATGAAATGAATATATTGTGGCTGACATCCTTAGCTGGATCATCCAATGTATCTGTGTAATAGGTTTTGGCCAATGGGAGTACTGCTAATTAAGTAAATGGCTAACCTCCAGAAACACAAGATTTTAAATGGGGGTGGGGGGACAAGGAGAGATCCACTGAAATCATTAGGAGTACAGTAATTACAAAAAGAAAAAGGAAAGATGTGTGCAGCGTAATTGCCATTAGAGCAATGCAGTTAAGGAGAGAAAGTGATTTCTGCAGCTTGTGAGGCAGAGAGCAGCTGCTGGCAAAATTCCGTCTTTTATTTAAGCATGAAAAGCATATGAGACTTCCTCCAGTTGTTTTTCTGTCATCCTTGGGTTTAGGAGTGTGGTGCTATAGCCTTGTGATTAGATAGATAGATAGATAGATAGATAGATAGATAGATAGATAGATAGATAGATAGATAGATAGATAGATAGATAGATAGATAGATAGATAGATAGATAGATAGATAGATAGAAAGTCTGGTTCCCTTCCATCAAGTCAATTCTGATCTATGGTGACTGCTCCCAGGGTTTTCTAGGTAACAAACAGGAAAGCAACCTGAGACTGTGCAGCTTGCCCAAAGCTACACAGGCTGGCTCTTCCCCTACAAGGCAGAGTGGGGAATCAAATCCCCAACATCTTATTAACTCACTGACATATCCAGTCAAACAATTATGATTATATTTCTCAGGAAAGTTCAAAAAGCACTTAAAGTGAATTGTGTAATCCATTATCATACAGCCCCACTTGCCTGATCTGGCACAACTGTTCCTTTTTGGTCACACTCTTTGGATGCCCTTCTCTTCAGGATTGGAGAACCAGTGGGCAAACATGGTGTTTCCCCCTTTTTATCCTGTTTCCAACCATCCTGTGAAGTAGGTTGGGCTGAGAGATAACGGCTGACCCAAGGTCAACTTCTGGATTCCATGGCTTAGTAGAGCTTAGACTCCAGTTGCCTTTGATATCAGCCTAGTTCCACTACATCCACTGCAGAGGGATGCATTTTTGTCTCTCAACTACCTGTCTTGGAACTTCCTGATTTACATTTCTGGCCTTGCATCTGCCATACTAACCTTCCATGAATATAGGCTTGTGCTAGCAAAGGGAAAAGCATGTGACAAGCCCGAGTCTACTTCTTGCAAGACAACCTCTGAGATAAGAGAAAACTGAAATATATGCATATCGATCTACATCAATTTGTTTTATCCATAGGTTTGGTGAGTAGGCACAATTGCCTAGGCTGAATCAGACCTCTGGTCTCTACTCCTGGTATTTTATGCTGTGATTAGGAGGAATTGTCCAAGGTATTGGGTCTTCGGGGTGTTGGTCTTGTCTGAAGACAATACTGTTTGATGAGAATGAATCTAGGAAATTTGCTGGGTAAGGTGCTACACAAATCAACTGAGACCCCTCTTTGGAGTCAAATATGTGATAAAAGGGGAAACAATTCCCAGGAGAAACTTCTGTAATAACAGAACGAACCAAAGTATTCCACGAGTTGCCAAAATTTAGACGTCACTTGTCTTGTGAGTGTGGGGAAGATGGCCATCAGTACCGTTTGGCCCTATTCCGTTTCCTTTCCTTTACAACTTTAAACTTTATCTTTCTTTTGAGGGGACACCACATTCTCTTCCTCTCTTTTTCATGGAGGAGTCATGTTTGTGCCTCGCAGCGGAGTGGGTGAGAGACAGGGCTGCTTTCCCTTTGGGCCAAAATAGCAAATTATAGAATCAAACTATTTGGAAGGCACCAGAAGTTCAGGTCAGCAGCCATTTTGGATTCAGTTGCACTCAGAGCTGCAGAATGTCAAATGTGGTTTGTTTGTTTCCATATTCCAACCTCTAGTGGCATTCCATAAAGTCTTCAGCAGCGAACAATGCATCTTCTGAGGCAATATATGCTCACCTTGTGCTGATATTGGGAGTCCTAATCCTGAAAAATCACAACACAGAGCTGCAGTAAGGGGTGGAGAGAGAGAGAGAGAGCGAGCAAAGAAAGAAATCAATAATGCCTCCTGTGCAGAAGGAAAGGTCTCGATCTTCTGAAAGAAGCAGCCTGAGCGGAAAGGATTTTGCTGCATCTTCCTATTTAATCTTTTGGCGGCCTGACAGAGTCTGATGCCCTCAAATCCCCGTCCACCGCCTTGCCTCGCTGATTGGTCACCGGAGGTGGGCTGGGGGTTGGCGAGAGAAGTTCTGAGTCTATATTAGTAGGAGATAAATCCTCTCCTGCCGGTCTCTGATTTAATCGCCTGAACACACAAAGGGGGGGTGTGTGCACGCGCGCGCGCAGGCGCATGCATGTCCCTCTGTCCTGCCCGGAGTGGCAATGCCTGGCCTCGAATGAATGATCCTTCCTGTGGTGGTAGTTTCTAAGGCTTTTTCATATTAAGATTCCTGAATAAAAGGTGACCTGTAGCTGATAATTTCAAGCGTATCAGCGGCATGCTTTGGAAGTGAACACATAAATAATATGTATCAGTGGGATTCTGGGTTCTCTTAAACACCTGTGGCTGATATAATTTGCTGCTAGGCAAGTGCTATTAAATGTGTATAAATGGCAAAGCTCTCTCTCTCTCTCTCTCTCTCTCTCTCTCTCTCTCTCTCTCTCTCTCTCTCTCTCTCTCTCTCTCTCTCTTTGTAGTCACCACTCACCAATCTTACTGCAGGGACAATTTAACCTCTGAGTACTGAGTCGCTGTACATATTTATATAGGTGTTTTCTATTCAAATGGATGGTTGTGCCTGCTGATGGGGACATTGGCACAGCTAAATCAAATAATGTTTACCTTTCTAATGGTTCACATCCAGAAAATGAGAGGTTTTATTTCAGAAGTTAATCTGTTAGTTTAATTGTCTTACTAGGGATGGCTAATGTTGATAAATATTTCCTTATTTTGCTAGGCCAGCAGGCAGCAGCACAAGGCAATTTAATTGGAGGAGAGAGAGAGAGAGAGAGAGAGAGAGAGAGAGAGAGAGAGAGAGAGAGAGAGAGATGCATGCTCCCTTGATGCTCTATGTGTTTTTGAGCTGGAATTGGTAAGACATCCAGTTTTATGAATGGCAGGAATGATACAGAATTCAAACTTGGATTTTTTTAATTCCCAGAAGGTGCAAAATGAGAGGCACAGACTGCCCCTGGTAAGGACCTGACAAACCTCATATTTCAACAAATAGGTCCTATATATGGTTCCAAATCCTCTTAAGGAGGTTCCTCTTGCAAGATGGCTCAGGCAAGTCATTTCAACATTTGCAGTGACAGTCTTGACAAAAAGCTATGTTCCTGCTTCCATCATGGTCTCAATACAGAGAGAGCACACAGAGAGACATTTTAAAAGCCCCACAAGATCTCAAAGTCAAAGCAGCACTGGGGAAGGACATACTTTGTGTGTCTGGAGGCACAAATAGGGCTAAAAGGTTCCAAACCTCTGGGTTGCAGCAGGAGAGGAGACCAATGTTCAGTCTCCAAAACTAATTCCTGCAAGGCTCCAGGCAGAGGGTTTTAAAAACTACAAGATCTCAAAGTGAGCAGCACTGGAGAAGGACATACTTTTGTGTGTATGGTTGCCTGAGTGCCCACATGGGTCCAGCAGGAGAGGAGACCTTTCAGTTTCCATAATCCTGGAAGCTAACAGGGGGTCTCTACAGGCAGCCATGGGGAGGGGCTGAGATCTGCTTATTCTCTCTTTTTATTCCTTCCTCCCCCAGCTCTCCAACCCCCTCCCTCCCCCATGGGTCATGCCTTTGACTCAGGGCTTGTTTTAGGATGGAATGACGGAATACTGCACAGTTTTGCTGTGATACAATCGTACCAAATTGAAATATGGGTTCGGAGGAAGGGTGCATGTTTTCCCTGGTGGTTTCTTATTGGGGTCAATATCGGAAGGCATCCATGACAAGGACAGCATTGATTGCTTAAGCTGTCATACAAGTTACCCCGCTGAGCAGAAATTCCCAGCCAGGATGGCAAAAGGAAGCAAGCCCCCCTCCCCAGTCTCAACAAGGCAGAGATCCAGATATGGCCACCATTTTACAGCACATCATTTTTTCTAAACTAGGCAAGGAAGGCAGTTTGGGAAACTGGTTCAGAAGACAAGCAGCAGCAGCAGTGACCTTCAGCTTCGGGAATGGATGACGCCTATAAATAAATGTACCATAAATGACACTAGTGAACTTGGTAGACCTCTTGGTAGTGGGGCGGCTAAAAAATCTTGTAAATAAATAAATAAATAAATAAATAAATAAATAAATAAATAAATAAATAAATGGAGATTTGTTGTTGGAATATGAAGAATATCTTATAGTCTCCCACAGCTGTGTTGCCAGGGCCAGCCCAAGATATTGTGCAGCCAAAGGAAAAGGACAAAGTTGGGTCCCACGAGGGACATCATGTCTCAGGGTACTGGTGGAAGTGTCAGGGATGAGCTATGTTTCCTTTCATTTTCTGGGACCTGAGAAGGCTGACATTCCATAGTAAGTAATCCATTGTGTTTTGTGGACTTTTAAGCATCCTTTCACCCCCCCCATCTTCCCAGATTTGTCTGTATTTTTCCAGTCGTGTCCCTAGAGTTGGAAACGACTAGCACCATGTTGTGGGGGGGGGACCTTTACCTTTTTATACATGTAAAAGGGAACCATGTATATGAGATGGTTGCTTCTCAGTAGCAAAATTAAAGTGCTTTAACCTACTTATCTTACTTTTCTACACACTTTTCAGGCCACCCTGACCTGTCAAATTAAATAGCTTTACTGGGTGTCCCCCACTTCTACCCCCACCCCTCACCACCACCCTCACACTTTCTTTTTCTTTTTCTTTTTTGCTAGGAGGAGATGTAAACTCTGGAACAACTCCATAGATATTATGTGGCATTCCTTGTGAGCCTGAATTAACCTGAATGTTAATGTAAACATTAGTATAATAGGAACATTCAAGTTTAAATTAATCTCAAAATAAGGCCCTTAAATGACTTTTTGGATTTCATTTGCTTTCTTAGAATCTTAGGCTAAGTCCTTAGAATTGCCTGCTTGAGATTATCACTAAATTACATTAAAAAATCAAAGGATATATAAACTGTGCAAAAAGAAAAAGAAGAGAAAGGGGGGAGGAGTTGAGTGTGTTTTTAAAACACACATTCCTGCACAGAAATACAGGAGGAGGAGATTGGCTGTCCCGTTAAGAGCATAGATCAATGTAGTTGGGGTGAAAAACAAAAAGAACATAGTAACTGGAGTCAACTACCAGCCATCCAATCAAGGAGAGGATGGAGATGAGAGTTTTGAAAAACAAATTGCAAGGATGTCAAAGAGGACACAATGTAGTAATGATGGGAGATTTCAGTTATCCTGATATCTGTTGGGAGGCCGATTCTGCCAAGCATGTCCCCTCCAAGAAATTCTTGGTTTGTGTGGCTGATAATTTTATCCTCCAAAAAGTGGAGAAAGAAACTAGAGGAGCAGCTAAACTTGAAGTACAAACAATTCCAGCAACAATAAAAAGGGTGAGAGGCAGCTAAAAAGGCCAGTGTGGCTTCATAAAAATGTCAGAGATGGCCTGAAAACAGAAAAGGGCATGTAAAGAGGTGGAAATAAGGCCACAAAGGGAGAGTACAAATAAGTTGCAAAGAATTGCAGGGATGGTATTAGGAGGTGCAGGATTGGGCACAATCAGGTGGGGGTTTAAAAAACCCTACTCCAACCAGCCCCCAGGCCAGCTGGTTGGTGTGATAAGTTTTTTTAAAAGCACTGACCCAGCCCATGGGCCAGCTGGTTGGCACGAGTTAAAAAAAAAATAGATAAAGGCTCTGCTGACCCAGCCCGTGGGCCAGCTGATCAGCACGAGTAAAAAAAAGAGCA
Source organism: Phrynocephalus forsythii (assembly GCA_029282475.1). Lineage (NCBI taxonomy): Eukaryota > Metazoa > Chordata > Lepidosauria > Squamata > Agamidae > Phrynocephalus > Phrynocephalus forsythii. Next base: position 170,032,479 of record JAPFRF010000002.1, on the reverse strand, counting down.
ATTAAAAAATAAAATAACCACGCCGGCCCGGCCTGCATGAGAGCAAAAAATAAAAACATAAATTTTAAAAATAATACATCAACCCGGCCCCGGGGCCAGCTGGTCGGCATGAGTAAAACAATATTAAAAATTTAAAATGCTCCAACCCAGCCCATTGGCCAGCTGGTTGGTGCAAGTAAAAAACAAATTATAATAAATAAATAAAAATGTGCCCACCCAGCCCGCAGGCCAGCTGGTCAGGAAACAAAAAAGGAAACAAAAACAATAAAAAGATAACGAAACAAAATGCTATTTTGGCGTTTCGTGCCCATTTCTAATAAAAACCCTAAGTATTTGTTTAATATTGATGTCCTGTAGTATATAAGCTGTTCCTAATATTGCTAAGTATTTGTTATTTCTGGAATTTGCAACTGCTAATAATACTATATGAAATTTCTTAATATTGTTCCTAAAGCCCCAATGACTATGGGGACCAATGATGATTTTATCATCGACAAGAGAGATGTTTTGATTGCCAAATCTTTATATTTTCTTAAGTTTTCCAATTCTTTAGCTTCAACTCTGGCATCCCCTAGAATTACCATGTCAATAATTCAGATATTTCTTTATTCTATTACTACTATGTTTGGTGTGTTAGTTCAATGGAGCTATCAATTTGGATCTGAGAGTCCCACAAGATCTTGACTTCATCATTTTCTTACATCTTCTCGACCTAATGTTCCCATGGGGTTTTGGAGGCTGGCATGTTATATTTTTTGCATAATGAGCAGTGCACTAATTTTCCCAAACTGTTTGTGCAATCTTCAGACATTCACCAATGAGGTGTGACACAGTTTCATCTTTTTCTTGGCAGAGTTGACACTTGATGTTAGCACTAATTCCTTGAATCTTATCTTGGTTTGGCATGCAGCAAATATAGCCTTCAGTTTCTTTCTTACTGATCCCCAGTATTAGGCATGCTCATGTTGAATTATTATCATGCTTTCCATCAATATGTATTATGTAATGGCTTATTTTTTCAACAATTTTCAAATTGTTGTTTCTTATATTGAGTCATAGTTTCTGTTATTTTCAAAATAATCTCCATTTTCATTGCCTTAAGTAATTTTTCTCTGCTGAATTTATACCACTGACATAAAGGTTATCTCACTTTTAGATGACCAACACACATATGAAAAACTAAAAAAAAAAACCACCAGTAAAAAAAGCAATAGAATGCTTAAAACTCTTAGGGAAGGATACCACAATTGACAGAGTGACTTACAACCGGTTATATCCCGGAGAGACCATCCCCAGATTTTATGGACTTCCCAAGATCCACAAGCAAGGAATCCCCCTAAGACTCATAGTAGTATAAATTCAGTGACTTACAACATTGCAAAATACATTGCCCCATCAGTTGGACTCATGGACCACCACATGCACAATTCAGAGGAGTTTGTTTCTAAAGTCAGGGAGCTGAAACTAGATACAGACGAAACCATGGTATCCTTTGATGTTACACCTCTTTACCAGCATTCCCACAGGCATGTCCAAACTTCGGCCCTCCAGATGTTTTGGGCCACAACTCCCACAGTCCTTTGCCATTGGAAATACAGGCATCAGGAGGGCCGAAGTTTGGTCATGTCTGCAACAACAGTAAAGAGAAGACAATACCCTCACCTCCAGAAGCATCCTCACCCCAGACCAGATATGCCTGCTCCTGGACCTGTGTCTGAACACCACATATTTCATGTCGGGGGGGGGGGGACTTCTACAGACAGACAGAAGCATGGTTGTGCCATGGGTTGCCCAGTGTCACCAATTGTTGCAAACGTATATGTATTTCAAACCAGGGTTGCAAAAGGTCAAAGCGAAACATAAAATGGAGGACTTGCAACTAGCTTTCCTCAGACTGACAAAGCTGTTTGTATGAGCAGCAAAGCATTTCAATCTCTCAAGAAAAAAGTCCAGTTGCCATGACTCAACTTCCAGATAACTCACCTGGATGACTGAGAATCTCCACAGACATACCCAGATGCAGATTCAATCCTTCAAAATAGCCTCCAGTTTATGAATGTAGATATCATGTTTCTGCACCCACAATTCAAAAAACCTGGAAATGGCCTAATACTGCTGCACCTGTATTCCAGTAGACATCTGTGCCAATTTTTACTTACAAAGTACTGTTCCAAGGTTCAGTTTCAAAGTTATTATTATTATTATTATTTGGAATGCCCCCATTTTTTAAAGTTCTCTTATGGAATGCTGATTTGCTCTGTTGCACAATATTTATTATTGCACCGCCAAGCCACAATTATAACCCAAGACAAAGATTTCACATATGCATTCAGAGATCTATTTGGTTTCAGTCTGAACTGGCATTTACTTGTTACAATAATTCCTTTATATTGCCTCATTTCCAAAGAGATGCTCATTCCAACACATGGCAGATGTCTTCCCTATTTCTTCTTACACCAGGGGGCAGGGAACTTTCGACCCTAGGTGTTTTGGACCGCAACTCCCAGAATTCTGAGCCTATGTTGCCAGTGATAAAGGACTGTGGAAGTTATGGTCCAAACATCTGGAGGGCTGAAGATTCCCCACCCCTGCTGCACTCATTCTATTGCAAATAAGCATCACACCCTCCCACAAAGAAGTCCAACTCTTGTCCCTCAAACCTGCAGCTTATTTCTTGGTGAGGTGGAGGTAAGATTAGCTGCGAATCACAAACCCCTCAAAAAAACTTTCTTCTACAGCTTGCCCACGTGGTCACACCTGGGATTCGATCCTGATCTTCTGAAGGTCCAGCTTTTCCTCTTCGTCCCATCACGTGATTTAAATGTGGGAGAAGAGTTCTCACGTCAAAATCTGTTTTTTCAATTTTAAAGTGCAGTTCAGCCCCCTTGGCCAGCAGGTGGCGCTAGCATTTAAAAAAACGGACGACTTTGCTGGGGGGAATTAATGCTTGTCGGACCGGATAGAGTTTCCTGTTACTGATATGCAGGCAAATTTAAAAAACCAGCACCGCCCTGGAACAGCCGGTGGGTGCTATGAAAAAAGAAAGAAAAAGAAACCCGGATCATCAGCGTGGTCCCACGACGTCTGCCTCCTTAAAAGCTGGATTTTGAAAGCGAGGCAAAAATTCCCCAACCTCCTAGGTGAGTCACAGAAACCTCGCTTAAGGGAGCATTACCGGGTTTTCTTTTTTTTCAAAAAGCCCGGTGGCCGTGAGGATGGCATTTTGGGGCACGATTTATTTAGTAATTTAAACTGTTTTTAAAGGGGGTTGACAATGTTTGAATCTTTGAAAATCAAGCATTGGTGTTCTATTTGATGTACTGTTTGATTCATTTTTTTCTTTCTTCTTCATCCTGTTCTCTGTAGCAGAGCTGTAAAATTAATAGTACTTCATTAAGGCAATTGATTGCAAAGATATTGCATGGCAGTAAACTGTGCAATCTCCATGGGGTGTGTGTGACTGGAAATCACAAATTACTCTTCTGGGTGCCATATTCTTCACAAATTAGTAAACTCATCCAATTATTGCACAGTGCTCTATAAACAAAAATCTGCCGATGTTCATACGGTGTACCATTAATTATTATTAAACTCTCATACCACCTCTCCTTTCCTTAAGAAATTACTGATGGTATATTACATTCTCCAAACTGGTTGTCTGAAAAATAAGGTGTTATAAAGTACTCATTCTTTTCTGATCCTTGTGGTTCTCAGTTAGCTGGAAAATGCAAATAAATTCTTAATGCTATAAGCTCATCCGAAGATACATTTCCATGAACAAGTAACCCAAAGCATACCATGATTCCGCTATATAAAATATGATAACTATCAAATCAATTTGTAACAAATTATGAATAAAGTACATCATTTTTGGGTGGCTGTACCTTCTTCAAGGTACTGGACTGCATACTGAGCCATAGGTACTCTTGATGCACATCATGGAGTTCTCTGGGACTTCCGTGGCATATCAGAAGTTCATAAGACATACTCCTGTGGTTGTTGGGTCATAGGAAAGTGAGGACCTCTTTCTCCCTGGATGTAGCAAGGGAGATGCCCTGCGGCAGTTCTGTCTTGGCACCTGGGAGGAATCTCTTCCACAGCTGCTGTTCTGCCACTGTGGCACTGGCAGTGGCACTAAGCAACCTGGGCACCATCATCAAAAAGAGATGAGATGAAGAGGAAATATATACAAACAACCATCTATTCTAATTCATATGTACAAATGCAAAATCAGACATTGTTTTTTATAAATTAAGCAGCATTCCTATATGTCTTCCAGGTGTGGGATGGGGTGGGGGGAGTCTGTGACTTAGGGCGTTTATACACGACCCCTAAGCTGCGCTGCAAATGGCTCCCAGCTCCGGAGCTTAGAAATGTTTTCCCACCAGCTCCGGAGTTTGCAGACAATTAAGTGCGACCCCGCCCACTTTAGCGCGACCCAGCGCACTTTTCTTGTACCTTCTCTCTGGAGGTGAAAAAAATTTGATGCGGATAAGAGTGCCGAGCTCTCCTGGCTTGTCTGTTGCTTTTTTGCCTCCCGGCCCTTTAAGAGCTCCTTGAGCCAGAACCAGGAAGTAACGGGGCTCATGGCAAGTTCGACCGGCACCAGCAGGTTAGTAAAGGCTTCTTTTGTCCTTTTTTTCCCTCCCCCCCTCACGCCGACAGGAGCAGGAAGTGCTGAGGGGTGGGGACGCAGGAACAGAAACGAACCCCCAAGATCTCTGGTCCGAATTTAAGGGACCAGCGGATCCTAGGGGTCGTGTGAAAAGGCCCTTAGGTAATCTTTGTGCCAGCTAGGTTTATCGTCCTGGTGGTTACTATGGATGGACGTCTTCAAGGTCCCTGATTGCCCTCCTTATCTCTAATCAGATTCTGACTGCCAGCTATTCAAAGAGAGGAAAACTTCCCAAAGAGAGCAGTGACTTGTGTGAAAAGAATCATGCCCATTCTAGGAGGAAGAAAAGAATTAGGGTGTTCTAGAGATGTCTCTCCCCCCCCCCCCCGGTTTAGAACTTAATACCATACCTTGATGAAATCACATCAAAGCTACAATTGTGGGATCCTCATATCAACAGTGGTTTGCTGGATAGCTCAGTGGTTTAGGTCTCAGGCTGTGAGAGTCAGAAGTCAGGGGTTTGAGTCTCCAGTCTGTCTTCTTGACAGGGACTGGACTTGATGAGCGATAGTATCCCTTGCTGTTCTAAGATTATTATTATGAGTATTCTTTCGGTCACAAGGTACTCGGGGAATCAAATTAAACTTAATGGATCCTCTGACCAGAAATAAATATGTATAAACCCATGGAGCCCATATATGGATCCCTTGGGGTAGATGTCAGACATTGGCCAAAATCCTGTTGGTTAGCATAAAATAAGAACTAATAATAGAACAGGCCCACTGAAGTGATGGGGATTTGTTGAGTCAACCCTTTCCTAGGCTCCATTGACTCTAGTCAAGGGACTCAAGTTGTGACTTAACTTTGGCATAGGACCTTGCAGTAGAAATAAATCAGTTGCTCCACAAGTTCCCATTTGAATCAGTGAATCCTTATTGAATTGAAGGGCCTACTGTAGTGCAGTTTACTACACTAAGCAATAGGACTTTGGCCAGAATAACAAATAAAAAGAAACTTGGTTTCACGCAAGCAGCATGAGAGTGCTTGTGGGAACAATCACAAGGTAATTTGCAGCTGTTGGGTCTCTCAAAGAGCAGCAGCGTCAAAATGCCAAATCTTGCTACAGAGACAGTAAAGAGACTCAGACTCACAAGAAGAACTAATCAAGGCTCCCAGATATGTTACATCAATTTCTGAACCATCTTTCTCCACCATCCATGATGGGTGTGCGAGTGCTTACAGCCGGGGAAAGTCGATTCCATCTACGAAAGCATGCTATCTATTTCATTTTTTAGTTGTCCAATAAAAGGCATCACTTACTCTTGCACTACTGCACAAAGGATAATTAACTTTAACAGTTATTTATATTTGTTTAAAAAAGTTTGATATCTGTGTGAAAAAAATGAAAACAGTTAATATTGTAATGTAGGTACTTAAATATATATAAAAACAATAGTGCCAGGTACCTCTCAAACAAAGGTATATGACATTTCCATGTTCAGAAGGTGGCTGAAATCCAATGGTAAGTTGCAACTAGAGTAGGTCCATTGAATCAATGGGAAATTTGATAAATCAACTCCTCCCTAAGTTCCATTCATTCATTCAATGGACTTACACTATTTGTGACTTACTACTGGATGTATCTTTTAGAAGTTTGTTACCTTATATTGCAAATTTTTACGTTGCCTTCCATTCATAATTGCTGGGACACAACTAAAGTTAAAAACAGAAAATCAGTTTCACAAGGTACCCCTAATCAATTCAGTCTGGCTGGTTGATTATGGCTTGTGAAACAGCATCAATTATGTCAACATCCTCTTGCTCAGGTTTAATTAATAGGTGCATGTTGGCAAGCAGTGTCCTCTCTTCCACAGACATAATTTGTTGTCAAGGAGAGTGAACCTTTATGATGAAATCATGTGCAGAATGAGCTTTTGCTGAAATGGAACTCACTCACTGCCAATAAACACTGATTCAGTGGCCCTATCCTTGACCTTCCACTACCTTCTATTTCCCAGTGCCACGGCCCAGGCATCTATCTACAAGCCATGATGCTACTTGGTCATAATACAACATGATAATGGTCAAACAACACATTTTGTAGGATACTGCACTAGGTTGGGTGAGATGGGGGCTTGGATAGTGGAGTGGGGGGCAAACATTCCTCCTCTCATCTCCAGGTCTGGGGGCCATACTAGGAGATGCTCTCTTGGCAGTCAACAGGTGATGAAACATTATCCCTCCAGAGACAATTTCCTTCAAAGCTATTGCAGCTTTCATGCTGGTTAAAGAAATCTGTGTTCACCTCTCAAATTAAAAATTCATTTGTAGTGTGCACTAGCTATCAGGAAATTTGTGCTAAGATAAACATCTTTTACTTCTTACAGGAGTCCCGCAGTATTGACAGTATTGTTTCGCCTGGAGAGAGAGAGAGAGAGAGAGAGAGAGAGAGAGAGAGAGAGAGAGAGAGAGAGAGAGAGAGAGAGAGAGCAAACGAACAGCAGAAGAGATTAATTGTCTTGTGACTCATATTTTTGTTTTCCTTGGCCCTCCTGCCTTCAAAATGGTTTATCCACTGAAAAGTGATAGATAAGCTGCTTCTTATTTGATTAGGGTTTGCATGCCTGGGTTATAGCACACTGAGTTCTGCATTATGCCATTTGCAGGATTCACTCCAGCCTCTTTCCATTAATCTACATATGTTTTCCACTGACCACATTTAAGAAGGCACATTTTCACTGGAGAACGGGCCCCTGCTGTCCATTCCACTCCTTGTGCTTAATATATCAGTGTTATTTCTTTTTACGGATGATTATTTTTAATACCTTGTATTTTGACCCCTCTTTTGAGCAAAAGCTCCATCACCCCCCCCAAAGCCTCAGTGTGGATAAAATAGCCCTAAGCAAGAGAGTTAGAATAATCTTAGAATTGCAGAGCCGTTGCAATTTTGTAATTTTGCTTAAGTCCCGTGGGGGGGTTAGGATTGCATGGGGTTGTTGTTTTTTCTTTTTGTCCTATTTGCTTGAGTTTCGTTCTATGTTTCTCCCCCTTCACTGTATATTGTTGTTTTATGTTTTGTATTGTAGTTTTATAATTTTAATAAATAAAATGTATTTAAAAAAAAAAGAACTGCAGAGCCAGAAGATATCACCAAATCCAGCCCCTGTCAGGGAAACAGAACTCCCAACCTGTCACAGAGACTTAAACCACTGGCCCATCCCGCAGTTCATCCACTTGGAGCCCTTGGGAGGTAGAGAAAGAGCTGTTTGCCTTAAGCAAGAATTCTTTGTGAATGGTACCTGAGCCATGACAAATGAAAAGCATCCTGGTCTTAGATAAAAATACAGCCAAGGACCAAGAGATCTCTCTTCTACACTACAGAGAGCATGATGCTTCACTCACTCACAATGCATAGTCTCATCTTCATATGATCACGGTCATTATGATAAAAAAAAAGGTAGAGATATTTTCTAGCAGTTGCTCTTGGTCCCCCCTACCTCATCTTCATAATGGATAAAGGCAATGCCACTAATTGATATGTACTGTATGTGTCTTTCTGCATTTAAAGTGCATTTGGAGTCGTTACTCTCAAAGGTGTCCATGTATGTGGGTATACAGCTTGTGGTAAAGCCCTATGCAAGCTTTTTCCCTGCTGCTATGCAACATATGGGTAATAGAGCTCCGTCTTGACCCCATTCTGGGCTCCGTTGGGCTTCTTTGGTCCAGTGGTACAGCTACTGCTTTGTGGGGTGGGATGGGAGCTTTGGTCCTAAGGGACAAAAGCATTGCTTTAAGGGTGATTCAGCACAGCAATCCTTTCCAGTAGGATGAAATGTGTGCCTTTCCTGCCATCTGATTGCGCCTTTACACTTATCCCCTCCACCCAGCTGTTCTGTCTTCTTTCTACATGAGTGGTGTGCCTTAAGCAGAAAACAGAAATATTTATAGAAAGGCATGTATTAGATTTTAAAGTGCATAGGATTGAGATATGCAAAAATTGAGGAAAGAGGAGTGATAATCCCATAACAAAGTCAAAGCAATTTACCTTCCCAGGGATGGTTCAGTAGTTTTACTGATGACATGAAGATGCAGCTAGAATACTGGTTAACAGAGGCAAATATGATGGAGACACACTTTTATTGGCAATGAGGCCACAGCTTTCTATTTGTAAAAAGTCCTGGCTCTAGATTTCTATGAAAGTAGGACAACAGTGGAAACACCAGCGGTTGGAGAGCATTTCAGGTCCGTTATCATCTTGAACAAAATGCACATCCAACTGAATAGCTGTCCAGCCATGTGGAATCGTATGAAACGTCTACAACTTGACAGCGCTCCCTCTCCTCTCCCATGTATGTTTTTAAAAGACAGTGAGCCATTGACCCATAGAATTACAGGCCAACACTGCAACTGTGTCATTTGGAAAGAAAGAGAAAAGTGTGTGTGTGTGTGTGTGTGTGTGTGTGTGTGTGTGTGTGTGTGTGTGTGTGTGTGTGTGTGTGTGTGTGTGTGTGTGTGTGAGAGAGAGAGAGAGAGAGAGAGAGAGAGAGAGAGAGAGAGAGAGATTAGAGCAGGGGTCCTCAACCTAAGATGAGTCCTGAATCCGGCCCCTGGGAATCTGGAGCAAGCCAACCTCTGCAGCTGCTTTTGGACTGTGATCCGGCCCCCAGTGGTGTCTGGGTGGTGGTGGACCGGCCCACTGTTTGAAAACGTTGAGGACCCCTGGATTAGAGAGTCCCAGTGAATCTGGGAACTCATAAGACAAACACCACTCCCAGAATTTCTGTCTAATGTTGGACATATAATGTGTGTTAGGGTTGCATGTATCTTGTCACTGCTTTTATTTTTAAGAAGCAGGGTGAGGAGGAGGAGGAGGAGAGTAATTGACAATGCAAATGGAGGAACACGGAGCTTTCTCTTTTCAGTGAGTTTACTGAATATGTGAATGTTGGAAGACTCATGTTCCACGTTCCAAGCCTGCTTCGTTTAAGTCCCCACAATTCAATGTTGAACAAGGCTTCATTTAACACCCAACCCCAAACCAGTCTAGTCTGCTATACTGTACTATGCTGGCAATGTATAGATCAATGTGGAGCCCTTCTCTATACTCCTTTTTCCTTACTTAAAGCATGTTGATAATATTTTATGTTTCCGTAATATTTTGCAGTGCACTTTTTTCACTGTGTCAGTAATCCTTCGAATAGCTCTTTATGGAAATTATACCCACCTTGTGTTTGATGTGAGACTAAGAGCCAATACATTGTCTCAGCTCATTGGTTTGTGGATGGGAAAAGATATGCATAAGTAATTCCTTGGCCTTGTAGCTTTGCGTCACTTGGTTCCAGAGTTTTAGGTCAGACTTTTGAAGTGTCTCTTGGCTTGTTGCAGACTATCTTTGTTTAACCATCTTCAACCTTGGCAGTTGATGTGCTTCGTCAGTTGATACTAGCAATTAATGGCCTTTGATGTGCCTGCTTATTCTGTGATGTTTGTTAAAAGAGCCATCCCTCAAGGAGGTGAAAGGGATGGCTTGTAGAAACAGGGCCTTTTTGGCAGCTGCTACCAAATTGGAGAATGCCCTCCCAAGTGAGACCCGCCTGGTGCCAACATTGATGACATTCTGGCGCCAGGTAAAAACATTCCTGTTCCAGAAGGTTTTAACTGATTATTGTGGGTCTTGATGGCGATTTTAGTGTAGTATTTTAATATATTGTATTTATTGTATTTAAATGTTTTTATTGTTTTAATTTTATTGCAATTTTGATGTTTTAATTGTCTGAATTGTTTATTTTGATTGTGAGCTGCCCAGAGACCTTTGGGTAGTGGGCAGCATATAAGCTAAATAAATAAATAAATAAATAAATAAATAAATAAATAAATAAATAAATAAATAAATAAATAAATAAAAATCTTCTGGCCCAGATCTCTGACTCATTATGGAGCAGGATGGGGAAACTGATGCACTGCACAATGCCCATGATCAAAATGCAGAGGGTTCTTGCGGCTTCCAGTTTGGAAAATGCAATGAAGCACCCCTTTATATGGTTTCTCAATGGTTGGAGTGACAACAAAAGGGGTCATGTGCTCACATTCATCTTTCAGTGGAGAAAAATCTTCCTGTGGCATTGTTTTGTCAAGTTTATTTGGGGAAAAGGCACTGTGGCAGACCTGGCCCAGAATCAAATAATCTCTACTCCACACAATTTGAATTTAGGGGAACTGGAATAATTAGGGTTTGGGGGTGCTTTGAGGTGAGCCTTTTATTGTATAGTCACCTACCTGAGTGGATCACAACCTCAGGTGTTCTTGGACTATAACTCCAAAAAATCCTGGCCAGCACAGCTAGTGGTGAAGTCCTTTGAGAGTTCTAGTCCAAGAACATCCCAAGACCCAAAGTTGAGAACCCTTGATCTACCTCATTCATCGATTTATGGGATGGGTCAGGGTGGTCCAGATTCTTTATTTTTGGGGTTGCGCCTAGGATCCCGAAAGCAGCATGGGCAATGGCTATAGGACAGTGGTTCCAACCTTCGGATCCAAGATGTTTTTAGAATGCAGCTCCCAAAAGCTTTCACCACTAGCTGTGCTGGCCAGAATATCTGGGAGTTCTAGTCCAAGAATCCCTGGGGACCCAAGATTGGGAACCACTGCTCTAGGACAGTGATGACGAACCTATGGCATGCGTGCCAAAGGTGGCACTCAGAGCCCTTTCTGTGGGCACCCAACATCACACTTTGGCACTTTGCCATTGGCAGTTTCCAAAAAAATTAAGGGGTTTTGAATTACAGTTTGGGCACTCAGTCTCTAAAAGGTTCGCCATCACTGCTCTAGGAGCTATAGTCCCCAAAAGTAAATTAGCTTTGGTCATCTCTGCTTTGTAATCCAACCACCTTGTACCTCATTTCTTTCCCTCTTTTACTCTGCTGCCAAAAAGAGTTCCCCCATTAAAGAGGGAAAGAGGAACAGTTTCACTATGTTTGGTACCATCTGCCTGGAAACACCCTTAGTGATGACTTCTTATCCGCACTAAAGTTTATTTTTTCTACTAGTCCTAACTTTGGAGGTGTTTGAAGCATTTGGGATGAAACTGGAAGGTGAATTCTTCCCTAACAACATCTTGGCTTTCCATCTTTGTGGTTCAACAAAGGTTGACAGGATGGGGTTTTATCAAGAGAGAAATGAATCAGTTCTGCTCCATGATTGCACCAAGCCTACAACCACAACTGGATTCGTCTTTAAGTAAATGACTAATACTGTATCCCAGAAATAGAACAGCATCACCTTGGGAACAATCTGTGAGTGTTCTCGAGCTCATGAGAATTGCCAGCCCCAGTTAAATGACTGGATGGCAAGAGCAGTAATCTAAGAGGAGCTTTTGAAAATGATGGCATTGACGCACACAGCCCCAGAAGCAATTTGTTGGTGAGAACACTCATCGGGTTGTGTTTTTCCAAAGTGCTCTGCAATGCAAACATGTTTTCACTTCGTTCCACCGAGTTTAATTCCTCTCTGTTGTGATTTCCCCCTGTGTTCTAGGCTTGCAGGCAGGGCAAAGGAAACCTCTTGACATCCCAGGCCTGCCGACCCATTCCCCACCAAAATGGCAGAAGACGCTGACATGCGCAATGAGTTGGAAGAAATGCAGCAGCGTGCTGACCAGATGACTGATGAGGTAAGAGAAGAGGGGCCAAAGCTATAACAAACACGTCCATGAGCTCAGATTCACCCACCCACATAAATGGAGAGTTAAGGCTCACCTAGGGCTTTCTGACCACCTCCATTTCTGATCCCCAAACCTGGGGATTCTGGACCACGAACCTGTGAGCTTTTCCACAAGAAGCAGGCATTTGGTGGCTGAACTGTAGCCTCCCCCTCCCCCCCCAAAAAAAGAGATATACTGTAGTAGAAAAATTAAGAAGAAAACCTCCAAGCTTTGCTACAGACTTTCCCAGAGGACAGTGAAACCAGAGGAACGGCTAGCACCCTTTAAAGTCTTTGGATTCAACCTAGTAAGGATGCTTTCCAAGCAGCCTGAGATAATAATAGGGATTGTCACTAGACTGGAGAAAGCTGTTCTAGGTTGACCACAAACAGACAGTCAGTTATAGTTACATAGCTGGTGATGCCGATGGGCTCCCCATAGGCATTTGGTTGGCCATTTGTTATGGGAACAAATTGCTGGACTAGATAGGCTTTGGATCTGATCCTCCACGGCTCTTCTTAACATTCTTATTAGCTAGTTGTAGGTTAGAATTGGGAAGCCTCTGGGTCATCAGATGTTGTTAAATATTGACCATCCTCAGTTGTTATGTCCAGTGATTAGGAGGAGTTGTTAGTCCCTCGGAACCTGAACAGCCAGAGTTACTTTGTTGCCAATATAGATCTATCTGTCTGTCACCATGTAGCTTTTAAAAGTCATCTTGACTACTGACATATGACCTTTTGATTGGGATATATTGATTGGGATATATAGAACTTTTTTACTTCAGACTAAATAAAGGCTTACTTCTTATAGGAGTTTTCCCAGTTCAGTAACACCGCCTAGAACAGTTCCACAGTAAATCGTACAAGCATTGTTCTGCATGGCCCCTAGCAATATTGCTGTGTTACATCATCCTCATTCACCAAACACTGGGAATTTTGAGCAGTGACATTCTTCTACTTCCCATGCTCAAAGCTTAAATAAGAGCTGTGTCTCCATTAACCTGAGATAGCTCTAGCTAGCCTTGGAAAACCAACTGCAAAAGATCTTGCAGGAATAAAATGATGGGTTCCAGAGGCAAATCTACCATTTTTGGGTTGCACAGTCTCAGGGGCGACAGGAGTGCCTTGTCTGACTGCATGTGTTGTACTCCAGGTTGCCCAATGTAACTGTCTTTTCCCTTTGTTTTTCATTTTCTTCCCCCTCTCAGTCACTCGAAAGCACCCGTCGTATGCTGCAGCTTGTTGAAGAGGTAAGAGTTTCATGGCTTAGCATGCATACTTCTCTGGGGCAAACCGTGCCTTTGGGGACAGAATTCGCTATTGAAGACCATGAAGCAAAATGCTGCAAACCTTACTAGCAGCCTCGGTGGGATTGTTGGAGCTACAAGACAGTCTTATCCCAGCACAGAGCAAGTAGGCTTGCAGTTATGCATTAAGCCAAAGGTTTGGATATTTACGGTGCTGTCAATATGCACTTCAGTAGTTGCCAAAGGTCTTCATTTCTGATAAGATACATACTCACCTCACACAGTGAAAAACATCATTCAGTTGCTTTTTTTAGTGGCAGTAGACCTAATGTGAAAAAGGACAAGCCTATGTATTGTGTGTCTTTGTATCGATCATCATGGTAAGTAGGGGAAAAAATGTGTATGTTTGACAGATCTTTCACTGTTTGGGTTTGTCACAGCTGTTATGGGTGTGGTGACCCTCTGTGTTTATATATACACCCACAATACGAAAGGCCAAATATAAAAGATGGCAAGTTAGATCGACACGTTCTCATTCTTAGAGTATGTTGACTGAAATCATGGCTAAACTATACTTTCCCTGAGTTCAAGTCTGACTAAAGCACTTCCATTGAAGTGAAACAACCTTGGGTCTTAACCCCAATGGCAAAATGCCAGCCTACATTCAAGTGTGGTGTGCTGACTCCTACACACCAGGTATCATTTAGATGCATCTTTAATAGATTGCAATGATGGTGTGGCTATTGAAAACTTCTCCATTAACATTCAGCACTAGGACATAATTGATTTGACACTCCCTTGACATGGTCACAGACTTGCAGCTACTAGCTAATCTATCGAGAATTGGGAGAATGTCATGATGGAACTCAGAGAAACAAACATCTGAGGACTAATTTTAGATTTAGGTGTGTCCAACAGGGCTGGAGGAAGCAAGCTTCCCTACATCATTCTCTCATGGCAGCCCCCCCCCGAAAATGCTACCTAGAGCAGTGGTTCTCAACCTCTGGGTCCCCAGATGTTCCTCAACTGCAACTCCCAGAAATCCCTTCCAGAACAGTGAGTGGTGAAGGCTTCTGGGAGGTGCAGTCCAGGAACATCTGGGAACCCACAGGTGGAGAACCACTGACCTAGAGGATTCACAGGGAGGGGAAAGCATTCCGTTGATTTGATGCTCTCAGAAAAAGTAGTATGGTCAGATGAAATATTCCTTGCCCTGAGAATACATACCTGTATGTTTGTGATGCTTATAGTGGCTCATAGGTGTGGAGCTTTTACAGCCCTGGGACCCATAATCCTTGCACTGCAGATACTGGGACTTGAGGTGTACAAAACAAACTTTCAACCCCTGAACTATTGCCCTGTTCTCTTTGTATATTGTAATCTGCCAGGGCCCTTTTGTCCCATATCATTGTGATGTTGGTCATCCAATGCCAAGGGGAGCAACTGCTCCTGGTGTAAGAGGAGATGGAAGTATTTGGGTGCAATTTGGTTCTATTCTACCTTGCTTTTGACACGCACCCACCACCCTACCGTACACCCACTGACATAGAAGAAGATGGAAACAGGGGCAGTGATCATTATGATTACTTTCCCCTTGTCACGATTCTTGAATCATCGGTTCAGAGAGTTGGGGGGGAGCTATCACACCAGGGCCCTCATCATGCTCTGAGTGAACACTGACAGGCAGAACTGAAAGTACTTTGAGTCAGTTCATTGCACAATAACCAAGCATGCTCTATCCGAACACCAAAAGGAGATAACGAATGAGAAGATTAAAAGAAAAGAAAACAACATAACTGAACATTGAGCAAAATCAAATTGCAATATAGAATAAAATGCCACCGCTAGCAGTTATTTGACTAGATAAGTAATTTAAATGGCTTTGTGAGCATAGACCGACTCTCCGAGAGAATAAAAAGTTTCCTCCTTTATGAAGGCAATTCATATTTAGCAACCCCAGACATCAAGTAATAATCTGTTGCTATCGCATGAAGCTGGTTTTTTTATTTGAGAAAATGTTAGCTCTAGGACTAGCAAACATGAAGTTGAGATATTGAATTTCTGATGTCTCAGTGTGAAGAGCATTCTAGGAGAAAATCAAACTCTTCCAACAAATCGAAGGGCATTTTTTACTCATCTTAGATCAGTGGTGGCCAAACTTTGACACCCCAGATGTTTTGGACCTCAACTCCCACAATAATTTGTCATTGGCAATACAGGCTTGGAATTCTGGGAGTTGCAGTCCAAAACATCTGGAGGGCTGAAGTTCGGCCACCACTGTCTTAGATGGTCTTCTACAATGTAGAGGGGGGTGCACCAATCCCCTGGACAGGCAATAAAATTATTTGTACACTTTATTAGTGTGACAGTAAACCTGAAGTGTGGAAGTAGCCTGGAAACCGGCACTGATTAAGCGAAGTTGGGCCCTTTCAGGGAGAAAAAACAGGATAGAAATATTTTAAATGAATAAATAAAGAATAGAGGCCTTGTTGCAGTGAGGCAGGATTGTAGCTCTGCATAATCAAATAGGCCAGTTCAGAATTAGTTTATTCAGTGTTGGAAGCCTAGGAACGACCTCATGGTTTGAAATGCCATTAGGACTAAGAAGGATTCAGATGGAAAATGATATCCAGGTGACTGATCACCAAGGAAAAGCAAACTAATTGGCAATTGCTATCTGAAACCTCAATGGAGGATCATCGGGTATATTTTAAGTCACAGGGCAGCTCTGCTTCTGTTTGTGAAAATGTCATCTTGGCTTGTTTGGACACCAAACCCTGGAGAGCTATTCCCACTCAGTGCCCCTAGCACTGAACTAGATGGATGAATGCTCTGATACAACAGAAGGCTGTCACCTCTATGTCAGAATGCAGCTTTCAGAGCAGATTCTAAATGCCTGTTGTCTAGCCCAGTGGTTCCCAATCTTGGATCCCCAGTAGTTCTTGGACTAAAATGCCTAGAAGCCTTCACCACTAGCTGTGCCAGCCGGGATTTCTGGGAGTTGTAGTCCCAATGCCTCCTGGGACCCAGGGTTGGGGACCACTGTTCTAGAAAAAGGGCCATTGTGATGGCTTTGAGAAGTTGGCTGCTGCTGGGCTGATGGCTTTCCTGAAAGCAAGAAAGATGTGGGTGGATCTCATCAGTGGGCTGACTAATTGTCTTGTCTCTTGCAGTGATTAAGCTCCGCTCCACTGCAGAGTTCACAAACAGGACATGAACTAATAATCTGCTCCTGCTCTTCTTCAAGCCACCAACCTTCTGTCTCATAATGTCTTCCAGTCTTGAGATAGCAGATGGTTAGGTGACCACCCACAACCCCAGAAGATAGGAGGAGCCTCCTCTCAGATCTCAACCCAGCCCTTTGACTCTGAGTCTGTTGAGGTTGATGAGTTCCCCCCTTCTTCCTCCTCCTTTTCCTTCAAAACTTGCTCCCACTAACCTGCCCCAGACTCTGATCAATCCTCTAGGTGTGGCGTATCCACCTTTGGACACCCACCTGGGAACCTGCTCTTGCCTTCTGCTCCCTTGCCACTGGAGTCTCCAGGAAGTCCAGTGGGGTCCAATGGTCTGAGGCAGAAGGCTTTCCAGGGACATAAAGAGGGCCCCCATCAGAGGTTCTCATGGCTCGTTTTTATTAGTTACTATTTTGCTAATTGCCTTTCTGGGTAGGAAGATCTCCAAGCTGAAATGTAATTTTAGAGCAGACTCATAAACTAAACCAAGCTAAAACCAGATCATTAAAAAAATCCCCACATTTAAAACAAACCTGGATGTTGCATGTATACATTTGTTCAAAATAGACTGAACCAAAGTTTAAAGGCCTTCTAGAAGGCTGGCCAAGATGCAGCCACTCTGAGCACCCTTGACAGAGGATGTCACTGCGAAGGTCCTGTCCCATGTTCTTGCCAGCATCACCTCTCTTGGTGGTGGTGGGATGCACAAGAGGCCCCTTTAGAGAACATGGAAACTACAAGCAGGTCTGTGTGAGAAAAGACATTCTTTTGGACATCATGGCCCCCAAACATTTAGAGCCAGGGTGTGCCAACTGTGGCCTATCAGCGAGCTACATTTCCCCATTTCTGGCTATTTCTGCAGTTCCCATGGCTCCTCCTCTACCCTTCACATGCATGACGTGGACAGGCACCCTAAAGTATGAGATAGGAACACAATAGTCCTTCTCTCTCTCTCTCTCTCTCTCTCTCTCTCTCTCTCTCTCTCTCTCTCTCTCTCTCTCTCTCTCTCTCTCTCTCTCTCTCTTGAGCAGTTGTCACAGTATAATGAAATGCCAAATCATTAAAGATAAGCCAGTGGGTGCACCTACTATGAGCAGAGGCATCCCCTCCTCCAATGTCTTGGTCATAACAATCCCAAAAATATATCAAGGTAGTAGGAGAAAGGAAAGAGCTTTTGCAAAGGGCAGCGATGCCTGCTTCGCATATACAGCAGCACTACTAAATCAGGTGCAAATAATCATTCCCATAAAAATGTTTGACCGCTGGGCTGATTCTAAGGATGAAAGCCCTTACAGAGAAGGGCAGGCCTTCTGGATAAATCAGTTTGGCATTTCACTCTGCCGCTTCAGAGAAGATCCATTATTGAGGAAAATGCCATGATCTGCTCATCTTAGTTAGGGCTCTGCTCCGTTTTTGTGAGTTTCGCTCTTTTGCAAGGGGCGGGCAGGGAGAAGTGATATGTGGGGGTGGCAAAGGGGAGGGATTTTGTTTTTCCCTCCCAAATATCAGCATAATATTGGGCAGGCTTCAGAGGTGGGGAGAAAATTATCTGCTCCTCTTTTTTTTTTTTTTTCAGCTCCTACAATATCCCATCCAACACCCCCCCCCCAACATCTTCCCACTCACTTAGGGGAAAGCCCGTGAAATTAACATGAGTTAGATTCACACTGAATGATTGGATTCATAGGGCAGTCCTTATAACCTTGTCTACAACATGCTTTTTTTTGGCCAAGTGCCAAGGAAAAAAAAAGGGAAGGGGTGCGGTCAAATGGCAGACGGCCTTCAGGTGGGTGGAGCTAAGGCCCAATAATATAGAAGGACTGTTCTAGACTGCCACCAAGGTTCCCTCTCAGGTGCACTGCTGCATGAGCGTGGGTGTATAATTCCTGCCCCTCAGTCCGCCCACAGCAATACGGGGAGGGATCACACCCAAAAGAGGGACAGAGCCCTGCCGAGCGCAGCTGAAAATCTGAGACAGTGTTGAGTGTCACTGTTTTGTCATCATTGTTGCTCTGCAGGCAAATCACTCAAACACTCTTCTGCTAGGCCAGTGAGCTCTGCCCCTAGTAGAGAATGGCTGGAGAGACCTGGCAAGGCGTTGAAGGCAACTCAGATAGAAGAATCAAACTTTCTCTCTTGCACTGAGATTGGTCTCCATGCCTGGAAAGCTGGAGAGTCCTGGTGGTTTCCCGAGATATCAGGCAGTGAGGAAAGATTACACAATGCTTGTGCATCCTTGCTGGGAGCAACACAGTTTGGAAGCTTCTCTGATACTGTATTAGATAACTCTGTCTTGGTCTGTTGATCTATTCTGTCAGGCTGCCTCTGGTCTGTATATTTTAAATGTTTACAATATACATACAACAATAAATGTGTACGAGTTGTGCTGTAGGTTGCGCTCGGGTTCCAAGTGGCTTGGAACCCACCAATGCAAATGCATACACGGGAGGTTCCTGAACTGCTGGGGTAACTGGAATGGGAGTGGATGGATTTGAGATAGCCAGGATATGATACTGCCTTTCAGGTGAATTCATTTGCAGAATCCACGAGCCACTGGGCAGCAGCACTATGAGGTCCACACACAGACTGTGTTGTAGTAGAGCCAATGTGGGACCAAAGGAGTTGCACACAAAATTTTTTTTGCAAGGCATGGCTAGGAAATGGTTCTGCAAGCCCTTCTTGTGTCTTCAGGCAACTGACACTTCCTTTCAGCATCTTCTAATGACTGGCAATGTCAGACTGTCCTGGTACATTAATGTCCCTGTAGCCTCATTCAGAACAGATCCGCTAGGCTACATCAAATGAAATAAAAAGTCATTTAATTGCACATCAATGGCAGAAAATTCAAAAGAGGCCTCTATCTGAGGACCATATCTCAATGTTGATCCAAAGCATAAGCAATGTGCAAAACCTAATCGGTATACATTGATAGCTACATTCATTTGGCTGGCATAACCCTAGAATTATTCATTATTTTATCTTTTAAAAAATGATTCTTTAAGTTCCTGATCTCTAAAGCTAAAAGTAGTTGTGAGTTTTCTACTCTCTTTTCCAGATTTGAATTACAGTGTTTTTCCATGTATAAGACTATGTTTCTGTCTAAAATATGGTTAGACTAAAGATTGAGAGTCGTTTCATACACGGAAGTCAGCCAAGGAGAGAACATGTGGTTGCAAAACTGTAGTTTTGGGTAAGAGAAGTGGAAAATATAGTAGGCATAACCTGCAAACTCTACTTGGAAGATTTTTTTTTTATCTGTGCTGCCTAGCAGCTCACAAGAGGAGAAGTTGGGCAACATAACCAAAGTCTTTGGAAGTGTTATATTTTAACCAAGTAGCTCAGATTTTCTGGAATCTTGCTGAGAATTTCAACTTCAGTACACCACCACCATTGGAGAATTCTGTCATAGGCACCCTACTAGACAATGTTCTCTAAAATGCCTCTCTCACACACAAACACACACACATATTTGTGTCCCATAAAATCACTCAGTCTGCATCTATTCTGTTTTTGCTGAGGCTATTCTTGGTCTTGTCCACATCTCTACCTTTACCGTCTTTCATTTTGAACTCAATTTCAGTAGAATGCCCCAACAAGAATGGATACCTAGTTTGGGGATGCTCTTAAACCCAACTTTGTTACTAGGAGCTCATTCTTTGATGGCAAAGAACGACTATTACCAGCTTGGTATGACTATTTCTAGATAGAGACAACTTGGACACGGTAATTCTTGCATCATTGGTAACTGCAAAATTGGGACGATTATAGTGGTCCATATGTAATTCTCACTGGGACGAGGTGCTGGAATGTGTCAAACCACTCCTTGTATATCTAACATACCTTGAAAACATTGTGAGGGTAACCAGTAGTCAGACATTTTGAGGACTCTTACATGTCCAAACTAATGTGGTTGCTGAGCAGAGAAGTACCTTTTAGTTATATTGCAGTCTCCATTGTATGGAATGGTTTTCCTGATGAAATCAAATGGACCCCAAGTGCTGGATGAGTCCTCCAGATCCACCCATTTCCCCAGGCATTTAATTCATCGTTAAACTTACCGGTCAATCCTGGTTTTAAATGAATTGTTTTGATTGGGGGTGGGGGTTATACATTTTTTTAAAAAAGCTTTTTGTATTGTTATAAGCTTTTTTGGAATTTTTCAAGAACAAGTAGCATCAAATGTTATAAAATAAATGCACAGTTCTTTGGGCACGATACAGCCTGTTTGACTGTCACTTAGATTACATATACATTTGGCCATGGGCCTTTGTTGAAAGTTCTAAGGACTGGTTAGTGTCTCCTTACCTTTCCCCAATGCCTGGCTAGGATGCAAGAGTCCTCATTCTCTTCCTGTGCATCTGTTCTGCTGGTCCTCCTTTTCAGTCAAAGGGCTGTCCATATATGAGCATGATATTTGAAGAGAAGATGCATAGGTCCCATTTGTGTGGCTGATCCTTCGACTGTGTCCAGGATGCTGCTGAAGCCTATGTACATTAGATTTTTACCCTGCCCAAATATGCCATTGTTTGGCACCCAACAGGACATTCTTTGTTGAGATAGGGTTGTGAAGACATCCCCCTCATACCACCATTTATTGTAGAGTAGAACTTCACAGCAAGGAGGGGAATCTATAATCCACACTGAGGCTAGGCAATAATTTGTGGAGACTGTTGGTTTCCCACATCCAGCAGGGCAGTCTGAAATTAATACCGTATTTTCAAACAAAAATATTTTCCTTCTTCTGACACAAGTTGGCCTTGCATTGAATACCTAGTGATCCAAGAGC
This sequence comes from Phrynocephalus forsythii, assembly GCA_029282475.1. Lineage (NCBI taxonomy): Eukaryota > Metazoa > Chordata > Lepidosauria > Squamata > Agamidae > Phrynocephalus > Phrynocephalus forsythii. The sequence continues at coordinate 170,010,897 of JAPFRF010000002.1, read as the reverse complement.
CATGGGGAATGTTATTTTTTTTCTATACTTTCTCAAGTATGGATGTAACCACCTCTTGTTGTATTCCTCACCCCTTATCATGCCTTTTCCTTTTGATCCTTGCTCATGTCCCCCCGCCCCATATCAAGAACTACGTGTTCTCTCACTAATTTCTTTCTTTCTTTCTCTATCTCTGTCTCTGTGTTTCATCTTGATATTTTGCTGGATTGTAGAGCAAAGATGCTGGTATCAGGACTTTGGTTATGTTGGATGAGCAAGGAGGTAAGTTCAAAGCATTTACCTAAGAAATCAAAAGTATATGTCCAGTGAAGTGAATAATGAACTCCATCATTGATTAAAGATTGTATAAAAACATCCATTTGGGATATATGGTTGACTGAAATAAACATGACCTAAACCTGATTGTTCATCCCAGCTAGAGTTGACTAACTAAATCTATTTGACTTAATGAAATGTTGATGTACTGATGCTCCTTTGAGTCAATGGCTATGTTTAATAGAAGCTCAAATTTAGATTTGAGCCAAGCTTATTTTGTAGAGCAGACTCCCTAACCTGCTGATGGAAGAAGGAATCTTGATAATAATTCCAATTACACTGTGACACTTCAAGAAAAAGCTGCCACAAGTATTGCAAACAAATTTTGCATAGATGTCATTATATTGATAGTGGTTATGCTTTCAAGTGTCAAATTAGTTAACTCCCTGATTGATAGTTTATGGTGTTTTAAAAATAAAGTTTTGGCCATGATTCAGAACCTGGAAAAGCTGCAATCACGACACGATACTCAGGGTATCTGGAAGTTGAGTCATGCCAGCTGGACTCAAGGAAAATCAATCTGTCAAGGAAAGAAGTCCAGTTGCCATGACTTAATTTCCAGATAATCTCACCTGGATGACTGAGAATCTTCACAGACATATACTCAGGGTACTCTAACCAAATTTGCATTACTTTTAGCTTTTAGCAATGAACATACTGGATAAACAATTTCTCAGTGTTTTGAAGAAAAACGTGGCACTCCAATATATATTATTGGAAAAGCTCTATCTTTATTAGCTTCAGGGATTCTCCTCTTGTTTCTGCTGTGCATCTAAACCCTGTATGATCTGCCCTCCGCAGATGATCTGGTTAATGAGACTGCTCACTAACCTTGCCATGTGATCTTTTTTCAGATGACCCTGGCAACAGAAGTTACCTAAGGTTATTAGATGTTCTGTAGCTAAGGAATATTTGAATATGCAGATGACTAAGAGCATCACATCTTTGGGGTTCCCTGCCCCATGTTTTTAGGTTTCTTTGCATACTTGGAGGATGCACATTATTTCCAAGACAAACACCTCACCTTCAGCCCCAGTGTAATTAGCACAGAGCAAGAGTTTATTTCTGGCATGAAAGACAAGTGTCAGTCCTCTATGTAGTGCAGGGGTGAGCTGGGTGCAACCTACAAGCCAGACGCAGAACCATAAAACACTTTTATCAGTTCTATTAGTGGTACGTTAACAGTCCCATTTGTTTTACACACAGAAACACACACAAGCTAGATTTCAAATCCCCATGGATTTGCTAGAGTACTTCTACAAATCCAGGAAGAGGTGAGAGAGCAGGAGGCAATGGTGAATTTTTAGAAAAGGAGAGGTACTACACATCCTTCACCAGCAGACCTCCCTATAGAAGCTCTTATTCAAATTCATAGACTCTGTACACATTTGCTGCATTGGGATTTGGGGATTTTAAGAACTGAAGCACTGGTGTCATAGGGTGAAGGGCCAAGCATTGCTGATATGTCCTGTCAAATTGTCAGCACTGGTATCACACTCAGCTTTTGATTTTTGTCGGTTTAAGACGTTGTCATGATGGCCACCAGATATTCCTTTAGTCAACCAGGAAGCTTCCATGACTGCTAGATTGTCATACAGCATATATATCACAACGCTTGACCTGCCAGGAAACCACATGTGTGTGGCTGGCACTAGTTCTCCTGCCTTTAGCCTTAGACTAGTCCACTTAAACCCTCTTTTTGTCTGTCAAGATTCTTTTGCAAACCACAGTCCTACTGATGGGTGCACTGACGAGCATGTATGGGTTGCACTAAATGTTTTCTTATGTCCAGCATGTTTAGCTGCTCTCTGGGTGATCAAGGCCACATTGGGCTGTGGCTAAGTGGGTAACTGGAGGGGAGAGTTTGCGATATGTAGTGCCACCCTAAGCATATACTTACTCAGATGTGAGTCCCGCTGCTTCCAATGGGTTTTATGCCAAAATAAATGGGATTGCAGTTGTGGGACACATTTTGATTCATGTTTACTCAGATATAAATCCCTGAGGTGGACCAATGAATTTTACTTTCTAGTACTGTAATTATGTTTAGGACTAACCCCAAGCTAATAAAGCAAAAATAGGTGATATAATCACCATGCCAAAGTTTAGGGTAATTAGAGCTCATTGATCTAAGGTGGGGCAGGACTCCAAATTGAACTCAGTCTGACTCCTATGGGATGACTGGGATTTGTACAGGGCTGCTACTTTTGGCTCTACTTCATGAAGATACAGTCTAGTCATGGTTTTTGCAATGACTTAACTGGAAACAGCCTTCCCATCTCTAAATCACGGGACGTGTTTTCAGTGCTAATGATCTCACTTGCCCAATGATGCAAAGTCAAGGGCAATACTTACATCACAGAGGACACGTGGAGAGTGTAGACCTCATCACTGAGCAACCTCAAGAAAGCATATATGCACCTGGGAGCAGTGGTTAAGAATTGACACCACAGAGTATGATTTCCAGACAATGACTGGGGTATATCACCTTCCTATTAAAAACAAAGGACCTGTTGCATCAGGCATTCTCATCCTGTCCTCTCCTGGCCATTGTCCCTGAGCTGGGGGTGCAAGTGTTGGAATAAAACGTGCTGCTGATCCAAAGCCACCTGAACATTGCCCCAAGCTTAGGTTATATTCCCAGGTTCACCAACGCAAAGCTGGGCCCTGGGAAGTGATGTATACAGCACACGAAAAGGCCATAGCATCCCTTTTAAAAACCTAAGTCAAAGAACTGTGCTAGATCAGTCGTTTCAGGGCAGGAGGGATCCCCTTCACTGAAGAACCTCTATCTACTGTCTCTCACTTGACTGTCTCTCACCATCTGTCCCTCCTCCACCATCTTCCTGGGGCATTCCAAATATGTTAGATTGTAACTAAGCACCATAACCAATGGGAGTCAGGGTCCCAAGAAATTTGGAGGGTGCCACAGTCAGGGAAGTTGTAGAAGAGGTAGCCGTGTTTGTCTGTGCAAGCGTATAGATTTAATTTGAGCTTTCATGGACAAGTCTGCTTCATCAGACATAAGAGAAGGAGATTTAACATGGCAAATACAGTATGAATGCATGGCAACAAAATATAGGTATCAGAGCACAGAGGTCATGGTTGGTTGATAAGAAAGTCCGTGGGTGTTCAACATTGTGGCGGCAATAGGGATTTCGATACGCATGCCTTTCAAAGGAGCTTGTGCCGTAGAGGATGTGAGAGCCTTTCTCATAAAATAACAGATGGTAGAGCAAAATGAAAGTAAATTCAATTGGTTATTTGCAGCGCTTGATGAAGTTCACCCCCCCACCCTACAGACAATGCCCTTGGGTTTTGTTTTTGAGCTTTAGACTATAACAGATCCATAGCCCCTCATAGCCCTCCAGACAAAGATTTGGAGAAGAGAAATTTAGGAAGCCCCCCCCCTCTTTCCTCTCAGCATTTTTCCCTTTCAGCTCTGGGACTGCCCTTTAAGTGGATGTTTATTAATCAAGTTGTCTTATTATTACTAGTATGAATAAATGCATTAAGTAGTATTCTTGTGGTTGCAACGAAGAAAACGAAAGAGAACCTGCTTCCACAATCTAATATTTCTTACCCTCCCCCACACACACACACTTTGTAGGTGGGATTAGTCTCTCCAGGTTGATTGAAATGCTTCCTTTCTATATTTTCATTCATTACGTGTGAAAAATTCATGTGGTGAGAATAACTGGTAGTAGAAAACTGGTGAGAACCAAGTGGCAGTCCCATGCATGCTGATTCAGAAGCCCCACTGAACTCAACAGTGCTTTCCTTACAAGTAGACATGTATAGAATTGCACTGTTAGGTAGCAATCCCACGCATACTTACCTGGGAGTGAGTACTATTGATACAATGGGGCTTCCTTCAAAATACAAATGCATTGGAAACTCCTATATGATTATTTAGTACAATGTTGCGCCATATTGTTATCTTGAACCACCTTGGATAACTTTTGCTTACGCTGTAATAATAATCATTATTTTCATGGGATTTAATTATTCTCAGCTCCTTTTTGAAAATGTGGCCCATGGTGAATCATAGGGCCATACCTTTTGCATTGTGAAAGCCACGTATTCTTTGCAGATGAACCCTCTGTGGTGGGCTTGATACTTATGTTATACTGTTCTAATGCAAATCAGGTGTAGCTCCATTAAAGTGAAAGGAATTACACTGACCTAATAATGTCCCAGAAGCCATGGGACCACCATATATGCAACGAAACCATCATTTATGGTAGCCATAAAAAGAAAACACAGCAGTTAGTTGTATTTAATACATACATAGACACAGAGACATGCACATATATCTTTTTCCTCTGCTTTATAAATGCTTCTGAGTCTATGGCACTCTCTCCATCTGCTTCTTTGGACATGAAACTGGGTCCTGTGATGTATGTAATTCCTAGGACTTCACTGGGGTTACTCCTGGCATATAACAATGTCACTAACAGAGGAATAAGACCCATGGTCTTCTCTTCTTTAGAGATGGACCACGGCCAAAAATTCAGATCTGAAGAGCCTCAGTCTTTGAAAAAGTTTGTATCTGGACATGGATCTTAACTCAACTACTCATATCCATTCTTAATGCCATTATTAACTGTACATGCTCTCACCAACTCTCAAAACCAAACCAGTTACATTTTCAATCATCATCCAACGCTACGACATTTGTTACGTGGAAGTAATGTAGATATTTTCCATAGAAGGCAATCATTTAAATATGTCATTAGTGTACATAACTACATGCAAGGTAATAACCCCATTTCTTTCTTTCTCTTGGATGTCATTGATGTCTTAGTAACTGGGTGTATTGTATTATGTTTCTGGACTCTGAGGTATTTGATGGCTCTTCTATCATTTCCATTAATTTTTTTGTTCCAATTAACAACCATCAGACCATTTCTCCTTTCTTTTTCTCTGTATGTGTGTGTGTGTGTGTGTGTGTGTGTGCTTTGCCATCTTAGTAAAGGGACTTGTTCTTCAGCCTCTAGGTTCACTCCCATCTTGGCTTCAATGCATCTGCCGCAATGGATGCATTGAAATGCCACCATGATAATTCAGTAGCTCTATCCATCCTGTTTTTCACGCTCTGTCGAAGACAAGCGGCTCGCAGCAGCAACCGCAACAAAAATTACAATTCATTCCATACTGTCATCCCTTTGTCCTGACCAGAACAACTCGATCGTGTTGAAGAAGGCATGAACCAGATCAACCAAGACATGAAGGAGGCCGAGAAAAATTTAAAAGATTTAGGGAAATGCTGTGGCCTTTTCATATGTCCTTGTAACAAGTAGGTACTGGGTACCAGATCTGCTCTGTAGTGTCCAGTTTTGTTTTTTTTGTCACAAGTGAACGTCTGAAGTTCTTTTTTTTCCTGTCTTTCTTTTTCCCCTTTTGTCCCTTTCCATCCGCTTCATACTGTGGGGATAAATTACTTGTGTTTAATCAGAACAACTGGAACGCATCGAAGAGGGAATGGACCAAATCAATAAGGACATGAAAGAAGCAGAAAAGAATTTGACGGACCTAGGAAAATTCTGTGGTCTTTGTGCCTGCCCATGTAACAAGTAGGTGCTGCCTGCCTGCCTGCCTGCCTGCCTGCCTGCCTGACTACTTGAGCACCCAAGGCTGATCTCACAGTCACAACAAAGCCTTGTGATGTTCATCCTTGCTGAAGGCACCGGGGCAGGATGAGCATGTGGCATGCAGAGAGAACAATTCTGGTTCCGATGCATTCATCTCATAGCATAGACCAGAGGTTCCCAAACTTGTTGAGCCGACAAACTACTTTCCCCACCTGCCTTTAACGTGCCTCCAAGGTGACCCTCTGCTCCCATCTGTCAGTATTCAAAATTCCCTCGTACAGTGGGATCAATATTTGGGTGACCACCTCCCATTTACTCCCCATTTGAGAACCTGAGGGCGATTGCCTGGAAACTTGAATACTGGCATTGGGGCGTGTGGCTTCTTATAAGACCCAGCAGAGGAGAGGAAGTGGCAGTCCACCTGTCACTTTCTCCACTGTGGATGGGTTCTTTTGCGGCGTGGAGGACTAGGTAGGGCTGGGATAAACCTGGGCTCGTGAACTATTTGCAAAGCACTTATTAACCTCTCAAGAGATCGACAGTAGCTTGTGGGTTTGCAGTTTGGAAACCACTGGTGTAGACGACAGCAGGATTACTGTAGATGCATTAAAATCAGGCATACCACAGTGAATTGTTCCCTGTGAAAACTTCCTAATGATGAATATTTCAACATTTTACAGTGTGTGTACTGCACTGCATTAACAACCTAAGTGCCCAAAACTAGGTCAATTCTATACTTTTTAAATTACTGAGTCCTTTCCTGAAATGAGGATTAAAGGAAATATGGTGTTGCCTGTGACACGTGACTCAAAATGCACGAAGTGGTACTCTGGAACAAAAGGATATCACTACTACTGTTAATTCGGAAGGCAATTTTCTTCCCAAGGTCTGGAGGCATGACATGGTTTCCTTGTTTGATCCAAAGCATGGTAGAATTTAAACACTGGCGGGGAAACGGGAATGAATCACTTTGCAAATGGCTGTTCCCTAATTGCGTTGTGTACACCAAGGGGAAATGTTGAAATTTGCTGAGCTGTTTAGCATGTAATGAAAATGAAAATACATTAAGAGGCCACATAAAAATGTGACACGTGACCTCTGTAGTGAGGTTATAGACATGGTAGACATGCAAGAATGAGCTTTTTGAGAAATATGAGATCTCGCATGCACTGATTTCTTAATGAAATTAAGAAATTAATTTCTTAATTAAGGTTATTAGGTGTTATGTAGCTAAAGAAGCTGTCAGGGATTATTTGAATATGCAGATGACTCAGAGTATCAAATCTTTGGAGTTCCCTGCCCCATGTTTTTAGGTTTCCTTGAATACTTGGAGGATCCATATTATTTGCAAGACAACCACCACCTCACCAGTCAGCCTCAGTGTAATTAGCACAGAGCAAGAGTTTATTTCTAGCATGAAAAACAAGTGTCAGTCATCTATGTGGTGAAGAGAAGCATGTTTGGTCTTTGCAGCCATGGACCTATAGAGGCAAGAGGAGATTTAAGTGAGACTTATTTTCAGATACTGCATGTGCATCCAAGATTGCAGCTGTAACCTTGGTTCCCTGACGGTGGGAACCAACCCACGGGTCAATTGACAACATGTCTTGAAAAGAAGAAGGGATGTGCTGTTCTAAGAAGAACAACCACAATGGCTTATTAATATCATGTCTCAAGGGCTGCATTAAAAAGTCACCCGAGTCTACCTGTAGTCTGTTTTACTATCAAATCCTTAGCATCCCATCCAAAGCAACTTACTTGCCTGTTTAGAAGTCCTCTAGGTGTGAAAAACAGACAGACTTGTAGCACCTTAAGTCCAAACAAATGGGTTACTATCATATCTATGCTAAGCATCTATTGGACTGGGAGGGTGACTGAGAAAGAAGACAAAAAAATCATTAAACCATGCAGAACACCAGACCACATTATTCATGCAGTGAGAATCAAAAAGCTGCAGAGGCTGTTACAGCTGATCATTCAAGGCAAACTCGATAGGAAAAGGAGTGCCAGAGGATGAAGAACATGATGACCGAAGAATCTAGAAGACTTGTGCATATCACTGTTTATAGCTGCCACATCCAAAGTTGAAATATTTAGAGATGGGCATGAACCACAGGTTGGGCCGTTTGTGCTGGTGCATTTATCAGCTGGACCGGTGTTCAACACCCACTCAGAGAATGCTGCCTGGCTTCCCTGCCCTGCCTCCTGAGAGCTGCCCCTGAGTGGGCACCTGTTGGAGGCGGTGGGACTTTGAAGCACCAAACAGCTGTTTGAACAATAGAAGAAACCACCACCATGAATTGCCAAACTAGTAGTTCATGCCAATCTCTAGGACTTGATAGGAATAATCAGAAGAAAGCATGTTTACCTGAACATAGATCCTGCTGTGTGTGATGCTGTTTACTCCCAAGCAGCTAAGGGAATAAACTGCAGTTGTGCACCATCATCCTATACATTTTCAGAAGAACAACCTCTAGATTTTTGGCCAGGTTTACTTTTCCCATTCTGCTCCTACTCTGATACCAGGCAGTCCTAAGCATGCAGGTTCACAATTTATTCTTTTTGAGTTTGACTGAGCTAGAAAGAGTTGTAGAATTAAAATGCACTTACATTATTCCCATCTCCAGAGGTTACAGGCAGAAAATCATTTTTTTCCTGAGGCCATTCATGGAATCAGATTTGTGAAATCTTGTAATGTTTAAAATATACAGTCAGCATTTTAACCATGTTCAACATTTTAACCATGATCCTATCCTTTGTCATTTACAGGTGTTTAGATAGTGGCAATATTAGTCTTTTATAAAAAAGTTCCTACATTTATACCAATTTGTGCATATACCCTGTTTAATAATAGCAATCACAACCAATACTTTTTTTAATCACTATTTTAATCTTAAGAGCCTTGCTGAAACTGACACCATTTCTGGGTGTGTGACCAACTTCCCTCAAATCCAGTTTCTAATCTCGGAGAGATTTAATCCTTAAACAGGACATGAGGATGCTGTGTGAATTAATATTGCTTGTCATCGCTGATGGTATGCCTGACTTTTAATTTCTCTGTGGTGGCTCAGACAAAGATGGCTCTTTGGGATTACTGTGTTGAAGCTATTGGCTCTGCAAGAAACTTTCTGCAACCTGTTTCAGGTTCTCGACAAAGGCTGAAGATCCATTTTTGCCTGCTCCTCCCTTGCTGTGTAGGCTGTTATTGCTAGTGCATTAAGAGAATGTTGAACCACTGGGGCAGCTGTGCTTCTGGAGAATGTGTCACTTCTTATTCATGCCTTTAGCTGGTGCATGAAGAACAATAGAAGAATTTCCCTTTCTGATGCTACACATGCTTGTATTTATTATTATTATTATTATTATTATTATTATTATTATTATTATTATTATTATTATTATTATTATTATTATTATTATTATTATTATTATTATTATTATGCACTCATCACATTCTAGCTTGGTTTTACATTTTGTCTCTGTGGACAAAGGTTTGTTTGTACATCAACTCCCAATGTATAATTATTCTTTCCAAGTACCGATATATTATTAAAAGATCTAAGCAAATTGTTCTGACTTTGATTCCCGAAGGCAAACAGGGAAAAACAAGTCATAGCTATAACACGATACTGGCCACATTGGTGGAGATACAGCTTTAAAATGCCACACCTTAAAGAGAGGCATTTTGGCCATGAAACACATCACTCAATGAATACCAAATCAGATCTGTTCCCCCCCCCCACATCTAAGGCGATGTGTTGCTGTGATGTGATGTACACACTACCCCCGGTGGTTTTGTTTTTGTGTCTGTCTAACAGTACGTTCTCTGTGTTATATGTCTAAGTATGTGTGTGTCATGAAATACAGCTGGATGTTCTCTAGTTCTGTTTGTTTCCGTTTTTCTTAAATAAACCAACAAAACATTTAAAAAACAACAAGAACACATTGCCCATTTGGCAATTAAAATTGACCCCATTGGAAACGAATTTTGCAAGCATTACTTACAATTGTGGCAGCAAAATGAAATGGAAAATGCTTTGGTTCAGATTTATGATATATCGGTATATCAGAATGTCCCTCTGATCCAAACACTCATTTGCTTGACTTGGCAATCAGCTTGAAACAATAATCGCAAGGGTACAGTATTCTTTGCAATTGTCGCTGCCTGTTTGGTACTTGGTCACTCAACTTCTGTTTTTGCGTAGGCTTAAATCAAGCGATGCTTATAAAAAAGCCTGGGGCAATAATCAAGATGGGGTTGTAGCCAGCCAGCCTGCACGTGTCGTGGATGAACGGGAACAGATGGCCATCAGTGGTGGATTCATCCGCAGGTGAGGACTGTGTTCTTTCTTTCTTTCTTTCTTTCTTTCTTTCTTTCTTTAATCCTGGTTTGTTGGTTTTGCTTCTCCCTTCCTGTCACTGGTGCACTCCGAATGCTTCCATATGTTCCTACAGTGAGTGTTTGTGCCCATGTTGATTACTCCCAGTTGGTATTGGCCGAGCATTACTCCAACTGTTTAAAAAATTTCCACTGGCTTTCCGTGCCCTATTTTTGGAGGGAAAGCATTGGATCAGAGAGCCCAAATCTGCAATCTTTTGGGAAAGAGATGGGTTTTTAATTGGACTTCCTCTTTCGAACCAAGAGCTGAGGAAGGAAAGAGAGCATTGATAAGCCATCCTTGTCTTTTTGACCACGATTCCTGACCCTCGCTGCTCTCCCTTCTTCTGCTCCCTGGTCATTTCTATGTGGATAAGGAACCAGTGTTGTGTAGTGAATAGAGTGGCGGAAGAGGACTCAGGAGGCCTGAGTTCAAATCCCCACTCCACCAGGCTGGGGGTGTGGAACTGGTAAAACCAATCCTTAGATATCTCAGTTGTCTCAAAAGCAATGTCGTGTTTGCTAACACATTGGTCCTGACTTGATGCCAGAGAACAGCAATGAGCAAATGCTCAGGTGGCAGCCGTGACATGCTAGATGTAATGTGAAGATATGGGGACAGTCCCAAACCCCTACTGGCAATGTATAATGTACTATTCAGATGTGCAGGGTGCATATGGTTTCTCAAAAAAAAATTGCTTGTCAATGGAGAAGCCTATGATTGGGGTATAGAAAACCATAGCAATATATATTTCAATCTAAAATAGAGGCCATCCGTTCCAGTCTGGATTCCTGTTCCACTAGTCTATTCCCCAGTATCACTGGTGCTGCAACCCCCTCGGTCTCCTCACTTTGTTGAGTTTGGGCCTGTAACACCTGCTGAGGCATCCAGGGCGATGGCTCATTGCCAACCGGCAGCTTCTCCGCTCAATCCCTGCCCGTCCTGGCTGATTAAGATTGCAGGGGAAGCATGACAGAATGGGTATCTCTTATCTCTTCTGCCTCCTTCAGGGGCAGAGTTTTTCCAGATCGCCTCAAGGAGAAGGTGATAATACCTGTTCCTTAAAAAACCTGGCTTGGTGGCAGACAATATGAACAACTATCTTCCAATAGCTAATGCTCCTTTTGGGGGCAAGGTGGTGGAGTGGGTTGCTGCCGAGTGGCTCCAGTCGTTCCTGGAGGAAGATCGCATCCTGGACCCATTCTAATCTGCGTCATGGGACTGAAACTGCACTGGTCGCATTGCAAGAGGCTGACAGGGGTTGCTCTACCCTGCTGGTCCTCCTCAACTTGTCTGCACTGCTGGAGACCAGTTAAGGAATGCAACCTCACGTCCTTGTGGGGTCAATCCGAGTTCAAAGGAACGGAACCTCATATCCTTGTGGGGTCAATCTGAGTTCACCCCGACCACGCCCCCTGAACCGCACTCCAAGCGGGGTGAGAGATTCTTGTCCTGGAGCTCGGGAATCTTTTCAATCCACTTCTCGATCCGTGTTGAAAACCGATTTCAACACGGAGGCAAGTTCACCTCGGCCCGAGGAAGGACGTGAAGTGACCACCTAATGGAGGTCGGGATTAGTGGTCTAGCTCTGTGCTGGCTCTGTTCTTTCCTCCAGGGCCATGCCCAGAGAATTAGGCTGGGGGAAATTTTGTTGGCTCCTTGGTCCCTTTCATGTGGGGTGCCACAGGGGTCGGCAATCTCCCCCATGCTGTTTAATATCTATATAAGGCTGCTGGCAGAGGTCATTCAGAGATTTGGGGGCTGCTGTCATCAGTACGCTGATGATACGCAGCTCTATCTCTCCTTTTCCACCTCTGCAACGGAGGCTGGGCAGACCCTTGATTGCTGTCTGGATGCGGTTTTGGAGTGGACCAGAACTAACAGTCTTAAGCTCAACCCCGAGAAGACCGAGATACTGTTCCTTGGGGGTGGGGGGGGAGAGAGCGAATGGGTACTGTGGCCCTCTTCCCAGTTTGGATGGGCTTTCTCTCCAGCTGGTTGACAGAGTGAGGAGTCTGGGCATCACCCTGGATCCAGCATTGTCCCCGGAGTTCCAGGTGGCAGCTGTCTCCAGGGCAGCCTTCTACCAAATTAGGCTACTTGCCCAGATTTGCCCATACCTTGATGGCGACTCTCTAAGGATGGTTGTGCAAGTGCTGGTTATCTCGAGTAACCCTCTCTACATGGGGCACCCCTTGACCCTTATTCGGCGACTGCAGCGGGTGCAGAATGCGGTGGTCAGATTGGTGGTTGACCGCAGCACTCCCATTCTGGCTCATTTTCACTGGCTACCCATTGCCTCTGCAATAAGGTTCAAGATAGTGGTTTTGATTTACAAAACCTTCCATGGCTTGGGTTTAGAATATCTGGCCGAGCGTATCATCATAAGATCAACTTCAGCCCAGCCCACCAGAACATTGCAGGTCCTTTCACTCAGGGTCGCTACTCCCCAGGAGGCTCGTAAGACCTCTACCCAGAACCGTGCTTTTTCACTGGTGCCCCTAATGTGGTGGAATCACCTTCCTAGCGAAATTAGGACTGTGGAGCCCCTCTCAGCCTTTAAGGTGTGGCTAGAAACTTGGCTTTTTAAGGCCACATTTGGTGACCAAGGAGGCTGAATGTCTGCTGATTCTGTTGTCTGTTGCCCATCTGGTTTATTTGCCTCAATCTTGTATTCTTATTGTCTTCTTATTGGGTTTGGTTTTGACATGGTTTCTTATATGGGTCTATATTTTATTTCATTTTTATTATGCATTCTATGTTGTTCACCACCCAGAGGTCCTTTTGGAAAGTCAGGCAGTCTATAAATAAATAAATAAATAAATAAATAAATAAATAAATAAATAAATAAATAAAATATAGAACACAGGAGGAGGAGGAGGAGGAGGAGGAGGAGGAAGAAGATAAAGTGGTGGTGGTGATGGACATAGTGCTGCAGCAGCAGTGGTGGTGGCACCAGTGACAATTAAAACAGCAATATTGCTTGGGTCTGTGCATGGTTCTTTATTGCCACAAGCAGTTCCATCGTACATCCATGTTTGCTAACTGGATAAAGATTACAAAGCCACTGGTCCTCTATAAACCTTTTAATAAATTGTTCCAATGCAGCAAAGTACATATATGAAGGCAGGGAGAGGAGTGACACCCACAGACCCAATACTACTGGACCCTGCCAGATTCCATGGCTTATTTTTTTGTTCTGAAAATTGGATGGATTCTAATCCTCAAAAGGCTTTTCATCAAGTGATAATTCTTGGAGAACTCTATTAGATCTAGGAAGCTGAGAAAGGCTCCGTGGCCAGTATGAGAAAGAAAGCTCTTTTGTATAACAATTAAAAAAATACAATGACACATTAACCCTAACACCAAATGGAATAGCAAGCTTAGTGTGACAGATATCCTGGAAAGTATGTCCAATGTACACATTTTACAGTGTATAGTATATTATTTCATTTCATTCTTTTTTGACCATGTGTGTTCCTCAATACAAATATTCATTAAGCATCTGGTTAACTAGCACTATTTCTGGGCTTAGCAGTTAGAAATGCAGAAGAGTTAATCTTTTGAGTTGGCTGGAAAGACCAGCAGGCCTGAATGATGTACAGGATCCTTTCAGTATGGTTCATTCTACCTTTACCCCTTCTTCTTCTTCTTCAACAGGGTAACAAATGATGCCCGAGAAGGTGAGATGGATGAAAACCTTGAGCAAGTCAGTGGCATCATTGGAAATCTCCGTCACATGGCCCTGGACATGGGCAATGAGATTGACACACAGAACCGCCAAATTGACAGGATCATGGAGAAGGTATGGACTGACCGTCATTACCCCCCCCCATTCTTTGTGTAGGGCACTAGAAGCCACACAACCCATGACATTGTTTAGCATCAGAGCAGATATTAATTCTGCTGGCATGATTTCAATCAAATATAAAGATGTGTCATTGCTGTAGAATATGGGTCTTGGAGGCCATTCCAAAGACCTTATAGACAACATGATTTTTGCTAGGTACTAAGGATAGTGGAGTTACAAAGACATTTTCAGGGGCAATTCTGGGCATAAGGCATAGGATGAGGGTGCGGAAGCGAAATTTTAGGACATTTCGGGATATCTGAAGATGTCAAGTTGGATGACAATCACTCCCATGTATATCATGACAAAACAACTAAGAGACAAAAAACATGCTGTTTATATATAAAAGTGTGCTGCTTATACACTGGCCCATAGTGCTTAAAGCACTCTCTGGACAGTTTACAAGCAATGAGGTAGGCTACACAATGTGCCCTCAGTATGCTGGGCACTCATTTTACTGACCTTGGAAGAATGGAAGGCGGAGTAAACCTTGAACTTGCTACCTAAAATTGAATCCCAGGTCGTGAGCAGAGTTACAGCGGAAGTTTAACCACTGTGGCAAGAGACCAGAGCTTGGGAAATTTAATGTTGGCATGGGTGGGTACATTGCAGAATACCATCCAATGGCTCAATGCCAGGTGGTCATTCTGGGAGATGTTGCCCAAAAAGTAACTTTTTGAAGCTGTGGGAAGTTGCTGCTGGATTAAGGATCAGAGGGAAGAACAAAATATTGATTTAAAGACATTCATCACCCATCCCTAAGGGTGAGGTGAATAATAATATAGATTTTTTTTCAGGTGAAGAGAATTAAGAGAAGTGAGTAGATAGTCTGAGTGTCTCCTGAAGGGGGAAAAAGGAGATTCATGCTTCAACTGAAGATAACTTGAGTTGCCCCCTTGCATTTATTCCAAGGAGCCCTGTGGCGCAATGGTTAAACTGCTGTACTGCAGCTGTAACTGTGCTCACAACCTGGGGTTCAATCCCAGGTAACCAGCTCAAGGTTGACAGCCTTCCCTCCTTCCAAGGTTGGTAAAATGAGTACCCAGCTCACTGGGGGAAGGTGGCAATGTATAGCCTGCATAATTAAATTGTAAACCGCCCAGAGAGTACTTTAAGCTCTATGGGGTGGTATATAAGCAGAACACTTTGCTTTATTTCAAAATGCAAAACCATTGTGTTCAAAGGAACATACATTGAGAAATAACAATGTCAGGCAAAATGGTGTCCCCCCCCCCAGCTGAATTGTCTAGAACAGTGATGGTGAACCTATGGCACGGGTGCCAAAGGTGGCACTCGGAGCCCTTTCTGTGGGCACCTGACATCGGCCCTTCATAGTCACCACAGGTTAAATTACTGTATTGGCACTTTGCAAAAAAAAAAAAAAAATAGTGGGTTTTGAATTGCAGTTTGGGCACTTGGTCTCTAAAAGGTTCACCATCACTGGTCTAGAACAGTGTTTTTCAACCTTTTTTGGGCAAAGGCACACTTGTTTCATGAAAAAAATCACGAGGCACACCACCATTAGAAAATGTTAAAAAATTTAACTCTGTGCCTATATTGACTATATATAAAGTAATTTTTCAATTTTTCCCACGGCATTATGGTCTAGAACATATATTGGCAGTTTCAGATATTAAATTAAATTATGTTGGTGAGTGTTTAAAACAAACAAACATTGATTCAGCAGCATCCCCTCCAAGAGGATCTCTTTATTTACCATGGGCTGGGCTAGCAGTGGCAGAATAATCTCCCGGAACATAAGGAGAGACAGGCTGGATCAGGATCCATGACTTGTCTTGCCCTATCTAGCTTCCCACATGGGGTATATCTACGTTTTAACTGGCTTTGCTCTTTTTCTCTCATTTCCCCCCCAAGCAGAATGAGCTTGGCGATATCCAGAACAGTCCCTCATTGCTGTTTACTGAGGGAAAGAAGGAACTCTTCTATGATTCAGTGCTGGTGTTAGCTGAATGTTGTTCCAGGACTGTAGTAGAGGACACCATCCCAATTTGGGGTCCGCGCCCCCTCCTGCTAGGTTCATAAGCTTCCCCTCATTTTTTTTCTACCAGAAACCTAATTATATATCAGTAGGGACTCATTTCAGCCATGGGCTCAGCCATTCCTCAGTTTGCCTTCTAGTTGTATATATTCTAGTTATATATATATATATGCCTTTTCTTTGGATGTTCTAGTTTTGAGATGAGTTCGCACGACTTTGAGTAACACTGTCACAATAATGGTAAATAACTACCTAACACTAACCCAATGAACCTACTCCAGTTCCAAATGAAAGGGGATTTAGCCAGCACTGGATCTGTGGCCAATTACTTTTTAAAAGTGCTTTCCCAAACTTTGCATCTTTGGTTATTGCATGTGTCACCCTTTCTCCCCCCTCCCCCTTTTCTCGTCCTTTTTCTTGACATCCAGGCTGTTTCCAACAAAACCAGGATTGATGAGGCCAATCAACGTGCAACAAAGATGTTGGGCAGCGGTTAAAGACAGCAAGGGCATGCAGATTCTTCTTAACACTGTCCCCCACGGGCAGCACTTTCATGCTTTTCTCATGGTATTGACCAACTAGGTTTGCACACATGCACATATCAATTCCTGTTTGGCCCCACTCTACCCCACCCCACCCCCAGCCCCAGCCCTGTTGTAAATGTTGTCCTGTGTAAGTTGTCAGCTTTCCAAAAATGATACTTGTAAATGTATTTTTATTTTCCAGATCTCTTTGTTTCCAAAGGTTGTATATAGTATTGAATGGATGGCTATAGCTCATGACAATGTTCACTTCATCTTGTTGGGTTGGCTCCTCACCACCACCACCACCACCACTAACTGTTTTTGTTCCCTCCAGCTTTTCCCATGACCTCCTCTTTCTTTTTGTCTGTTTCTGGTCAGTGGATTTGGGTTGTGTTTTGTTTTTTTTAACATTATGATATATATATATTTTTTGCTGAATGACAAAAAATGTAGGAATGCTCAACTGTGCTGTTAAACTTTTAACTATACAGTATTGTTCTTGTAAAACTGTTAACATTCCACAGAGCTACTCTTCCCGAGAAGTCTTTCCTTCTCTTTGGGTGTCAAGTCGTTTGATCACTTAAGGACTGGGTGTTCTCTTGGTTCTCCATTTGCTGTCATCCGTTGTTATGAGTTCATATTAGACAATGTGGAATTATATAACTTATAACAAACATTGCACAAAAACAAAAAAAAAAAAAAAAAAAAGTGACGTGATTTATGCATTTATTGCATGAGAAATAGACTTTTAGACTCCCTAACTTAAGTGAGACCTTTCCATGGCAGTAGCAACATCAGCGATGGCAAAATGAAAACAAAAATATCCGCATGCTCGGTATTGGGACACTGTCAGGACTATGTTATACCAGCAATTTTGCTGCAGTGCCACTTTAATTTATACACATACACACATAGAAGCCATGCTCATTTCTTTTCTTTTCTTTTCCCCTGAAGTTTGTTTATTTATTTATTTTAAAGACGGATTTGGCACTCATCATTTAACCATTGCCAGCAAATTTAATGTTTGGCTGAAACTAAGTCAAGGATTTTTTTAAGCAAGCATCAACAAATAAGAAATAGGTGTAATATAGAGAGTTTGTCTGCTGCTTTCAAAGACTGTCTTTTTTCGGGGAGGGAATGGCTACACTATGAAATGTTGCAGAGAAATGTAATTTTTATAAGGCGCTCCTTTCTCTTTTTAGCTGCTCTCTCTCTCTCTCTCTCTCTCTCTCTCTCTCTCTCTCTCTCTCTCTCTCTCTCTCTCTCTCTCTCTCTCTCCTGCCCTCTGTGTGGTTTGTTATTGGTACAGTTCTCTGTTGCTTACTTAGAGCTATGCACACCAAAATCACTGCAATGTTTAGTAGCTTGTATTAATTTTTAAAAAATAAAACAAAACAAAAATAACCTAAATGAATGAAATCTAGATAAAACTGTGAGATTAAATATAGTTGCCGCATGTAATATGAAATTCCTTCTGTCTCCTGTCAGTTTGTGACGTGATTGACATTTTGTAGCTAGTTAAAAATATTAAAAATTATAGACCTCAGACTTGCTAAGGCCTTTTTAATCCGTTGGTTGGCTGTTTGTCACTCATACCTTATTATTTTCCCATCACTAAAAACAAAGACAGCAATTTATGCCATGCAGTGTAGTTTGCCTGCTACTTTCCAAAGATCCACAGCCTTAAATTCAGTGGAGGTCTGGTGTCCAGAATAAGAGTTGTAATAAATAAACAGAATAGTAAGAATTAAATCTCTTCCCCATCCCCAATAGCGTAATCTGATTGTTGTTTCAAAGTATGGTGGACCCTTGTATAACAAGCTGTTTGGTTAACAGAAAATCTACTTAAAGGAAAAAATTCCGGATGTAGGGGGAAATCGCTTAGCAGAATCACCTATGGTCTGAATCTGTACAACAGAAAAATGGTCGCGATTAGGGATTAATCCGCTTTCAATGCATTCCTACGGGAAATTTGTACAAAGGAAAATTTGCTGAACAGAATATATTTTGGAACTAATTAATTCCTTTATACAAGGTGACACTGTATGCCGTTTTGTGGAGGTAATTGGCTGGATGACAGGCCATAACCAACTGGGTTGGAGTGGGGTGCAGTACCGAGGACAAACTGCTCAAAATGGAGGGATTGTTTTGGTGAACAGTGAAAATGGCCTCCCTCGGGTCATATCTGAACATTGAGGTCATTCAGACACTGTATTTCTGCACTGATAAATTTGTTATTTTTCCTACCACCAGACTGTGCTTAAACAATTTCAAATTTTAACAAAATGTAATAGCAGCAGCAACAACAACAACCCTGTTGTTCCTTGGTTGTAGCACCATCTCCAGGAATTGGGTGTTATGGGCTGAACTCCTGTTGCTTAGTTTAGTAAACTGCACTAGATTGGGCCCATTGAATCTATGGAGATTCAGTGAAACAATTACTCTGTTATTTTGCTTGATTCAAATGGGCCTACTCTAGTTGCAACTCACGTGAGAGTATCTGGGAGCTGAGTCATGGCATCTGGATTTCTTTTCTTGTTGGATCAAAATGTTTCATCACTACTCATCTAAATAGCTTCTTCAGTCTACCTGGATGAGTACTGGAACATTTCAATCCCATAAGAGAAGCCCAGTTGCCATGGATCAACTCCCAGATAACCTCACCTGCATGACTGAGAAGCTCCACAGACTTACTTGAGAGTAGCATGTCACAAGTAGAGTTGGCCCATTTTGAATCAATAAACCATATAGAAGAGGGGTCTCCCCACATCTCCAAAGATTCAATGGGCCTACTCTAGTGCAACTTACTACACCAAACAACAGGATTTCAGCCCCAGTTCATTGGTTTCACTTTGAACCTTTATCGAACTTCTCCAGTGGGAAGCTTTCAATTTGGTGCTATCCCATTTGAAGTTGCAAAAAATAAAATAAAAAGCCCAGCAACAAAATCCAGTCATTTCTAGGCTTTCCGTTGCATTTTGAAAACAGCAATTTTTGAAAGTGATTTTGAGGTATTTTAGCAACAACTGCCTACTTTAATGATATTCAGTTTATCACCATCCCAGTGAAACGAACAAAAAAAAATCCCATCAAAAATTCGAGCTCAGGAAACCCAACCATACATTTCTAGTGTTTCCTTTGAATTTTTTAAATCCCGTAGTGGTTTTGAAGATAATTGAAGTCTTTTGCCATCAGAGGGGGAATGGTCTAGCTAGCCCATAAGATCATTTTAAGGATTTTGATGGATTATTATGGGTTACTTCAAGCGTTTTCAAAAATTAAAGAGATCGTGATCATAACATTTATCTCTTGATTCGATGGAAAAAATCTAAATCTGTCAGCACAAACTTTTATTTCCAGGAAGGAAAAAAATGACCATACTTAGAAAGTAATATATTCACTAGGCTGTGGCTTAATGCAGGATGGACTGCCTGAATTAGAATCTGTGAAATCAGAAATCAGATGGGGAACTCTTAGTCACTGCCTGGGTGATAGATCAGCAGGAGGTTGTGACTCCCAACAGCAAGAACAAAAATGATCTTCCCCTTCTAAAATAGGTCTTCTCATGAAAGGAAATCCCGAGGAAAGACAAGTAGGGTGGGAGCCATCAGAAAGAGAGTTTTATGTGACCAAACTGAGAGTTCAATTCTGGTTTATAGAATGAAGGCTTGGGTTGAGTGTGCACACCGAGACACCCATCTTGCTTAATTTACAGACATGGGATAATCGCAGTAATGATACAACAGGGGATGAGTGCGGAATATGTACCCCAAAACTAGAAATAAGGCCTCTCTGGACCAATAGAAAATTGAATGGGAGGCCTTCAGGAATCTGCAAAAATAGTCCCAGTGAGCCATATTGGCTTCAGGATGAAAGTATAGGTGGTGAGTTTGCATCCATGGCCAAAGTAAAAAGAGTTGGTCGTTCAAACAAAATGGATGACAGCGATTTCTACTGAATATCCTGAGTGACAACCATTTTAATCAATAGCATGGCAGCCCATAATGACCAAGATCCTCCGTCTCCCCACTTCCATCACATGATCTTCAAAAGGAGAATCTCTATTTTATTCTATTTTTTTTAAAAGAAAGTGTTTAGAAGTTTGGCTAATGATGAAGCAAATTAAGTACGACTCATGTGAAGGCGTGTGACATGATCGCTGCCTCCTCAGGCATTCTGTTCTTTTGCAGAAAGAGATGTTGAGAACAGTTTGTCTGGCATTTCTCTGAATTTCTCTCTAAATTATATATTTTAAAACTGTGGGAGGCAGGAGAACTCTTTTTCTAGGAGAACTCTTTTTAAATGGCTATACTAGTGAAGGAGCCTAAGAGTGGGATAGATATTAACCAGCAGTATAGTAGTATAGTTGATATCTGAGGAGCCATTTGATGTGGAATATATTCCTGTGTAGGAACATTATGAGGACAAAGAGAATTAGTTGTCTAGGAGAATGGGCTCATTAAAAAAATAAGGATAATATGTTGAACAATTCAGCAACAAGGAAAAGGAACAGGATGCAAATAGGAACATATTGAACATGCAGGTAATAATATAATATACTATTCCTGGAAATCCATCACAAATGCTTGGGAATTTTCCATCTGAGCTCTCAAGTGTGTATCCAAAATTAGATTGAACCTTTTAAGCAAAAAGAAGTGTAGCAGATACATGTTTTCAGGGCTTTCAATGGAAACGTTGACTGATAAGGACGTGACATCATAAAATGGGGCCTCTGCAGGCGTGACCCTGCTTTCCAACTCGACACAAAGAGAATCACTATGCAAATGTACAAACAAGACATTGGCACACAAGGCCTACATAACTCCTGTGTATGTTTTACGGGGGATAAATATTCAAGGTGTACAAGAGCATGGATGTTTCAAATGTAAATAGGCTGTAATGTTGGTGTTGACTTGGTGTCCTAATGAGCACATCTGTAGCCAGCCCAAAATATTTTGCTGCCTGAGGTGGGGCAACAAATACTGCTCCTCTCCAGCGTGCAGTTGGTGCAGGCCAACTGAGTTATTTTGGGTGAAGCAGAAAATCCCTCCCAGCGCCCCTCTCTATCTCCCTGTGTCTCCTTGTCCTCCTCCATCCTACCCTCAGAACAATCTCATCAATTGCGTTAAGATGAGGATTATGTGGGAAATTGCCTTGTCTTGATGCTGTGGCTACGCAATCAGGTACAGCTCTGCTTCTTTAATGGACGCTGTCAAATTAATTTTTGCTGATCACATAAAGTAAAGGCTAGCTTGAGTCACTCCAGCTGTTTTGGCTTCCAGGGCAGCTTTATTTTTTCCACCCTCTGCCACTAGGGCTTCTCCTTTTATCAAACTGGAATTATTCAAACATACTTTCCCCCATGTAATCAGTTGATTTTCTTCTGATTATGTTGATGTGAGCATCCGTGGGTTTGTTTTGTTGACACATGCAGGTGGGGCACGATGTTCAGGACTTAGGTAATGATGTCTCCCTCAATAATTCTCTAGATTTTTCTTTCTTTCTTTACGTATGTAAAATTATCACTAGATGAGAGAGGGAAAAAGTGGGAAACAAAACAGAAATAGCTCAGACCAAAAAAAGATCTTCCTATGGTATGTGTTATTTCTGTACACATTAAGAACTTTGAGACATGGCTACCTTTTCTGAGACATTGTGCAATTCTTTCAAATCAAGCTGCCTGATAGTGAACCATAAAAGCATTGGCAGAGGAGGGACCAGAGGAAGGAATGAAATAAGAGGGACTGTGTCCTGAAATGTGAATTGTATTGCATCTAATGAGAACACTGAACTCCCGAATCAATCTTCAGCCCCATGATACAGGCTACATAATACAGGCTGAAAAACAAATTGCAGCAGCAGCAACAAGTTGCAGCTTGTATCAGATTACTGCTACATTTAAATCATTATTGTCTGAAATGGTAAGCAGCAGTTCTCTTAGCAGCCTTACATGGCTTACCTGGAGATGACAGGATGAGACCTTGAATCGTTTTATAAGGTAAGCATGTACACTATCAATATGCCATGCTCTTTGCCAAACTTGTACCTGATAGTCACCAGCCGGAAAACTCTATGAAAATCTAACTTTCTGTCTTCCACACTTATCTGGATGTTGAGTCATGGCAACTGGACTTTTTTCTTTTATGGACTTGGGTACATGTATTTAACTGATACACAATCCTCCGCTCTTTGTCCCCTTTTCATCAGTCAGGTTGTGAGATTTGAAAATATTTGGTTTAACACCAATCACTATTATGAACAACAACAAACAAACAAGCTAAAATACTGACATCCTTCCCATTTAAAAACATCTGTGAATGTTTGTGAAGATGTTTGTGAAGTTCACAAAATTCTTATAAAAGACGGACAGAAAACTGTTTCTTGTCCCTTACAAAACAAAAGAAAAAGCCAGTCTGATCCACATTACAGCTTACCTGAAGAATGAGAATGGATTTTAACTGGTTTATGTCAAAAACACTGAATTTGTTTTACACGCAGCAACAAGTTGCTGGTTATCTAACTTCTTAGGCATATGGGCATGAGGAGAGAGTGCCATGAAAAAGATGCTACTTCCAAGAAGCCTCTGTCTCTGGTCATCATGTGCTTCCCCTCAGACTCAGGTCTCTAGTGAATGCCTCAGAGATCAAGGAAGTCCACATGAAAGCAGACTGTGAATCTATCTATCTATCTATCTATCTATCTATCTATCTATCTATCTATCTATCTATCTATCTATCTATCTATCTATCTATCTAGATGTGAATATGCCAAAATAGTTTGAAGGACTGTTTTGGACTTAACGAAATGGTGACACAACTGGTGTGTGCATAATATGTACAATGGAGAAACATACATGCCCTTTAAGATCTCAGGTAAACTAATGTCGCCATGCTTGCTCTGCCAAGCACAGATTAGAAAGCTATGTTTCACTCTCCAAACCTTTTCCCTGAGTTAGGCTCACTGAAGAAGAAAAGAGATATTGGACCAAAACTCTATGGGCATCTTGGGTGCCTACTTTCCAAAACAGGACCCTTTGCATTTTGATTTTTTTTTTTAAAAAAAAGCAGAAGTTGGAGTTAGGAAACGGAGTGTCCTTGGAAACCAAGACCAAAATCATCTATACTTGGTGAAAGAGAGACAAGCAACAAAGACAGGGCCAAAAATCAACTCATTTGAAATGTGGTATTGAAGGAGAGCCATGCAGATACAAAAGACAGCCAGAAAAGCAGAAAAGTGGCTGCTCAATCAAGTCAACCCTGAACTCTCACGAGAGCAGAAATGAGTGACCTGACCATATCCTATCATGTACAAATAACTGAACTATAGAAGTGACAAGAATAGACTATATTGCTGGGGAAACCTGAGATGATCTGACTCCATAAAAGAAACCACAGTTCTTTGTTTGCAAGATCTGGAAAAAAACTTAATGGAGAAGGTAATAAGTCTAAAAAAAGAAACAGTTGGAAGAGAAGATAATCTAACATGAGATGCTGTTGGTTTGTAAGATCTCAACAGAGCTGTTAATAATAGGACATTATGGGTGAAAGTAAATCATATAGTAGTCACCATATATCAGAAATGACTTGGTGGCACATAGCATCTTTAGAGGTCTTTCTCTTAATTAGCAAACAATGGTGTAGTGACAAGATGGGTAGAATAGTCATCAGAACTATGTAAGATCACCCTCAGCTACAAGAAAAATCAGTAATTTCACAGCTTAAAAAAGTAAGCTTCTGAATATTTATTCTATTTTAAAGAATTTTACATCAAAAGTAGAAACTCTTTTTAATGTCTGTTTGGTTTAGAAGTTAAAAAGTTCTCCTCCTACAGTCATTTAGTTTGGTCTTGACTGGTGCATATCTCCCTTCCCACCTCTCAACCTTGCAACACTGATTATGTTTAGAATATTCATGCTGGTTAGAAAATCAGTAGGTCAGGGTTTTTTTCTGTTATAAATGCTTTTCTTAGATTCAGTTTAAGCCCCCTCTTGGATGCTTTCCAAATTAAAAAAGGGGTTGGGGGTTGGGACTAATCATTCTTTGTCAAGATATGGAAGGATGGTCTCTTCAGTGTATTTGATTTGTGTTAAATCTGCAGACAGAAAAGGTCATTGCTGTTTGCACCAGTCTATGGGAAATGTTTTACTTTAAAAAGCCATAACTCAAAAACTCTTTGCCCAAACTTCCCCAGATTTGGCACACAGCAAGATCATATTGTCTACTACAACTGTTCCAAATTCGGTGCTGATCAAATGTCAAACACATAATTTATGAAGGATGACACCATTTTTGAATTGCCTTATGGAATGCCGATTTGTTCTGTTACACAATATCTCTTGCAAGCACTCTCATGCAGCAATAATATAAACTTTTCACAGCTGTTGATTCTTTTGATGAAAAGAAAAGAAAGTAAAAGAGAAACAGAAAAAGAAATAGAAAACAAAATGAATGTAGGGTTGAAAAAATATGTTTGGGAGTGGTGCAAGAACTCATGGGCATCTCAAGGGACTCTCGGGCAAGTTGTTGAGACATTGCTAATAGGCAATGCAACATGTCCTCTTGAGACAATTCTTGTGAACTCTTTTCACTCACAGGCACTATTGGGAATAATTTCCTTCTTGAAAGGGCAACACAATGGCCAGGGAAGAGTCCAGCTCCCAGGACTCTGCGGATGGCACAATTCCTGTCAAATTCTGGTGTCTGCAGTCCAAAGGAAATGAAAATCCAAGCTAATACCAATGTCCAAAAATTCCAGTTTGTTATCACAATTTTCCTAGCCATAGCCCTTCAGGAAAATATCTTAGCATTTCTGTCAGCCTTAATCTCTGTGCTCTTTTTAACTCTCTGAATCTACTGCCTTCCAGGCAGATGCCAATGTGTTTGGGGGCGGGGGGAGCCAGAGAGGAAGCTGGGCCTTCCTAGCCGTTGAAGTCTGAGCTGAAAATATTACCCCAAATGAAGTTGGTTAATTCAGCTTTTCAGTGAAAGCGCAGGATTAGCCTGCCTTAGCTAGCTGTCAACGTCATCTGACACACACACACACACACACACACACACACACACACACACACACACACACACACACACACACACACACACACACACACACACACACACACACACACAGAGAAATAATTATGTAATGTGATCCTCTTTGTAATACAGCTGCCAAAGAAGAGCGCTCTTTTAAAGAAAGACGGAAATGAAATGGAGGCTTCTGCTCTAGGAGCTGAACAAAACACAGGACAGAACTGAAAAGCAAGGCTCAAAAGGCGAAAGATGCCTGGCAGCCTTCCCAGACCTGGGCCCTCAAATTATTTCTGGTCTCGATATGACAATGGTTCCCAGCCTAGGAGTCATGACCCGGAATGGTGGTGGTGGTGGTGGTGGTGGTGGTGGTGGTGGTGGTGGTGGTCATAGAGTGTTTTCTGAGAGGCTGTGGGTTGCCATATATGTGGTGTAGCCCTTGTTTAATCATTTCTTCCTCGACCTTTCAGAGTGGGATATTCTACTTAGGGCGCATGTGTTATGTATGAGCAATATCCCACAACGGTTAAAATCCGCTTTTAAATTCAAGAAAAGCCGTCTCCAAAAATCGTGCCCCCACAAACAACTGACTTTTCTTAAAAAGAAAAAGAAAAAAAACTCAGCCATGCCCCCGAAGCGAATCCCAAGCGAGTTTTACTGATACCACCTCTTAGGGGTAGTCTTTTTCGAATTGCTTGGGAGGCACCTCTTGAGGTGACTCAAACAACAGTGGGGACCCGAAAAGCACATGCCGCCACCCCCTTTCCCACGCACCATCTCTGCTCCTTTTTTCTCTTCAGAGCAGGTCCTGAGGAGGGACAAACATCAAGCGGGAAAGGTTTTGACAGCGGTGGCTCCTCATCGC
Source organism: Phrynocephalus forsythii (assembly GCA_029282475.1). Classification (NCBI taxonomy): domain Eukaryota; kingdom Metazoa; phylum Chordata; class Lepidosauria; order Squamata; family Agamidae; genus Phrynocephalus; species Phrynocephalus forsythii. The sequence continues at coordinate 169,984,345 of JAPFRF010000002.1, read as the reverse complement.
TGTCCCTGGTGGCGCTGTCTCGCGCAACAGCAAAGAGCGAGCCAGCAGGTGCTGGGAAGTGACTTGGGTCCTGGGCACCCCAAAGTCCTCTCTCTCCACAGACAGACAGACAGACGGACACACACACACACACACACACACACACACACACACACACACACACACACACACACACACACACACACACACACACACACACACACCTCTGAGCTTGTTGCTGCAGACTGTGTGCCTCTGTCAGGATGTGCTTCTCTCTCCTCCTGTGCCCTCACCTTAGAGGGGGCGGACGGGCGGAGGTGGGATTGGGGATGGGGACGGAAAGGGCGTGCACCCACGCACCCACGCCACATGCCCCGCCTCACCCAAGCCCCGAATGGAATCTGGAAAGTGTGTAGGGGCTCCAAGACCAGCTTTCCTGCCCTTTCCTCTTCCTCTTCCTCCTCCCTTCACGAGCTGAGGAAGCACCTTCCGGCCCCGTGGGGCAGATCAAAGAATAAGAAAGCAGCCATGGGCGTGGGGACAATGGAAGTGCTCCTTCAACCACATGATCGTGGCAGAGGCGAAGGCGCCTTTAAAAAAAAATCAGATATTCTGGGATGTGGGATAGCAGCCTATTTGAGAAACAAACTTGTTGAGCAGAAAAGAAGCTTCTGTTTTCTGAGAAGGGATGACTTTACCTAATTTAAAAATCATTTTTGACACAAATATGGAGTAGAATTTAAAAAATAATAATTAAAGGTTTGGTAGGGGTGGAGGGAAGGAAGCCACAGACTATGCTCTTGAGTTTCATGGATTTCCTCTGAGGTTTGGTTCCCCTGATTTCACATTTAGAGTGGTCCAATCATCCACAGTTTGTCCAGAACTGTATCTATAATGTGTATTTTGTCTATGACACCTATATCTTACCTTCTATCTCATGAACTCTAAGCAGGTTACATGGTCCTTTTCCAGACTTTATCCATACAACAATTCTATGAGACGAGACTGAGGGTGAACCCAGGCAAGACGGAGGTCCTCCAGGTGGAGACGCCAGGTGTTGGCGGTTTGGAAAGCTCCCTCAGTTTTTTGGTGGGGAGCAACACTCTCTGCACAGGATTAGATGCGGAGTCTGGGCATAGTACTGGATCCTGCATTTTCCATGGAGGCTCAGGTGGTCCAGTCTGCCCATTTTCACCCTAGGTGGATTGCCCAGTTCTGCTCCTTCCTGGACTCTGGTGCTCTCGCCAGGTTGGTCCAGGCACTCATAGTCTTGAGATTAGACTACTGCAATGCTCTTTACGTGGGGCCGCCCTTGAAGTTAATTTGGAGGCTCCAGCTGGTGCAGAATTCTGCGGCTATATTAGTTACAGGTTTAAGTAAAATTCCAACATATTACACCTGCACTGGCTGCTGATCCGGTACCGTATTGACTTCAAAGTTCTGACAATCACATACAAAGCACTAAACGGTTTCCGACCTTGTAATCTGTCAGACCGGCTCCTATCACAAAGTTCTGCCCATCGTACCCATTCATCTCAGGCAGGGCATCTGAGGGTGCTATCACTGAAGGAGGCTCATAAATCCCTAACGAGATAACGAGATTTCTCAGTGGCGGCCCCTCAACTTTGGAACCAACTCCTGCCTGAAATCTGTTTGGTCCCTAAGTTATCTGTCTTTAAAAAACATCTTAAGACCTGGCTATATAGAAAAGCTTTCCCTGGCTATTAGTCTATTCTGCTGGCTCGCTACTCATTCACTTCCTGTTCTGCCTTTAGTTTTTGCTCTCTAGTGATTTAATTCTCTCTCTCTCTCTCTCTCTCTCTCTCTCTCTCTCTGTGTGTGTGTGTGTGTGTGTGTGTGTGTGTGTGTGTGTGTGTGCGTGTGCGTGTGCATGCATGCATGTATATACATCTACATCTACATCTACATCTACATCTACATCTATCTATCTATCTATCTATCTATCTATCTATCTATCTATCTATCTATCTATCTATCTATCTATCTATCTATCTATCTATCGCTATGAGGCAGGTCAGGCCAAGAGACTGTGATTGGCTTAAGGTCACTCAGTTAGCTTCCTTGCCATGTGGGGATTTGAATCCAAGTTCTCTGAGTCTTAGACCAACACCAACCCCTACATCACTACTACGGTGCAGCTATGTTAATGTGCACCACAGCAAATCAACTTTCTACAAGACAATTCTAAAAATGGGGTTGGTCTGAACAAAATAATGTTGGAACTGGACTTCAGATCAGCACCAGATTTGGCATTAATGTGGCATGGAGTCTGCTCTTCCTCTGGGCCAAATTTGGGGAGGTTCAGGCAAAGGGTTTTTGGGTTGTTGTTTTTTAAGTTAAGCTGTTTTTACCACCACCCCCATACAAAAACAAATGACCTTAAATGTCCTTAGATTTCAAGCAAATCAAATAAATTGAAAAGACTAATCTTACTTATATTGAAAGAGAATGGTGTACCTCATGCACTTTTTTCATTTGGAAAAATCCAAGCTGCAGAGGATAAAATACTGATTCCTCCAAATGCCTTTCAGAAGAAAAACAGTAACTTTGTTCTAAACTGAGCACCCAAGGATTAGGCTTACCATGAAGAGGTTACAAAGTACATACAATGTTACAGCTTCATTGGGGATGATTTTAGGAGAATAAAAGGTCATAGAAGCAAAGTCAAAGGACAGATTTTATTTAAAAAGTAAGTAAATAAATTCATACTATACCCAATTTAAAGAAAGTAATGTAGTGATAGTCCTCCAGAAAGGAAGCTATTTTGCCATGTACTCCAAGGAATTAGCATACCATTTTGTAAGTCATATCCAAATATTTCTGCATTACACAAGCATGGAGCAGATTTATTTATTTATATTTATTTATACATTTATATGCCACCAGTCTTCCAAAATGAACTTTGGGTGGTTTACAATAATCATAAAATATTAAATATTAAGTACTAAAAATGAACAGATAACTAAAAAAAAACCTAAAGGCTAACTGGCAAGGGCAATTTATAACCATAGGGACAGAGCAACAGAAACAGAATAGAGAGAACACATTAGCAGTCGCCGTATGCCTCTTTGAAGAGCAAGGTCCTAGGTGCTTGCTTAAAGACAGGCAGGTAGTTTATTCCACAAGGTAGGGGCAGCCACTGAGAAGGCCCAGTTTCGAATGACTGTTTTCTGGGCCTCCTGAAAGTGGCCGCCTGAAGTGAGAACGCCTGCAAAGCTCTGGTGGGGCAAGCCGCAGCTGACCTTAGATGTGTTTGTCCCAGCCCTAAGTGCTTTCAATAAACATTATCTCAGGGTTTCTGAGACATGATGCTTCACACAAGTCTTCAAGAGGTAAATCAGCTCCAGGTTGGAATCAATGTTAACTTTTGACCCTGTCAGTCAGAATCCAGTTAGTTGACGCTCAGAAGAACTTTTTTCATGACCATGCTTACATAGGAATTCTGTGTCTGACAAAAATATTTTAAAATATATATTTAAAAGAATGCAGAACAAATAATCAGACGCTCACTCATTTTAGCTATGAAATTACCGATTTCAAGCAATACATCGGCAGCACCATCTGACCAACGGTCACTCTTGTCAGTGGCCTTTGATATAGAGAGAAACAAGAATGCACAGGACAGTCACAACTCGCAATCAGCTGTCTCTGAGGGCCTTTTCACACGACCCCTAAGATCCACTGGCCACTTAAATTCGGACCAGAGATCTTAGGGGTTTGTCGCTGTTCTTGCGTTCCCACCTCCTCCGCACTCCTGGCTGCTGGCTGCGTGAGGGGAGGGAGAAAAAAAGGAAGAAAAGAATGCTGCTCACCTCCGTTCTGCCGTCCCGGCACTGCATTCAGATCTCTAAAAGGGGTGGGGGGGGCAAAAAAAGAAGAAACAGAAGCAAGGAGAGCCGGGCAGTCACTACGTTATATCCGCATCAGGAATTTTCACCTCCAGAGAGCAGGTACCTGAAAAGTGCGCTGGGACACGCTTAGGTGGGCGTGGTCGCACTTAATTATCTGTAAACTCCGGAGCTGGTGGGGAAACAATTTTAAGCTCCGGAGCTGGGAGCCATTTGCGGCGGAGTTTAGGGGTCGTGTACAAAGGGCCTGAGTCTAAGCGTACCAAGGAAGCAGGGACACAGTCAAGCAAGGGTGACACATGGCCCACAACCTGCATGTTTGCCTGCCTTTGGGCTTAATAGCTCTCATGGTTGTAGTCAGAGGTGGCTCATGGGCCAAGTAGAGGGGTATCTTACCAGACATTGGAGAGTAAGGCATCCTTTCCTACACCCAATAACTGTTCCTGACTCTGGTAGACAAAACAGAAGTAGGTCCCACAAACCTAAATACCTGCCATCCCACAAACCTCAAAAAGATATTGTAGGTCCCACAAACCTAAAAAACATTGTTGTCAAAGTGCAATATGGACCTTTCATGTAGGAACAGGAACATTTTCTTCAAATCTGAAGAGTGATATCCCACCACTTTTGTAGGCAAACTGGACCACAGGATGTAGTTTATTTAGAAGAACTTTCCGTTGTTTATTGTTACTGCTTAAGATTGTTCAGATAGTTACTTTTTAAGACTGCATATTTTTGGTTGAAGACTTTTTTTCTGTCCTAAAAATAATAGGCCTATTTTTATTTTATTTATTTATTTATTTTGCTGCAAAGAGATAAAGAGAAACAGATTGAGAGGGAGGGGGGGAGATGCTTTTTCATATCACTGTTATAAAACCAAATGCAGTTATTTGGTTGACGCAAAAATAATCCTCTTGCCAGGGGCTGAAGAACAAGTTATGCCTCTACCTGTCTTGTTTTTTCCCATCGCTTTGTAAAAATCTCTTTTTTGAAGCCTAGTAATTGCCACCTGCTTCACTGCTCTCCTTACCTAGGAATTTGCTCATTTTAGTCAAATATTCTCTTGATGGAAATATTAAAAACTGAAGGGTATAAACAGGATTTGGTCTGCCAAGAAAACTCCATGGACATGGAGTCACAAAGAGTCAGTCATGACTGCAATGGCACAACACCCCCGCCCCCAGTTTGTTTATTTCTATTTGCCAGCAATATGTTGTAACTCACAGATGAAGAACGCTGTCGCATAGGTTTGCTACCTCAAGGAGGGCAAATGAAAATTTGCTTTCTAAGCAGATCTGAACATTGGCTTTCCAGTTTGTGAGGTACTTGACTGGATGTTGAACACGGTCACCACTTTAACCTCTTTCACAGCTTCTAGAAAGAAACAAACCTTACAAAAGTGTCATACCTCTTCTGCCGCAGGTGCGATGGAAGCTTTGGGACTAATCCTCTCTGAGCAAAGGTTTTGCACACACACACACACACACACACACACACACACACACACGAGTACTGTGATGTCATTTCACCCCCTGGCCCATTGTTGAAGTCCTTTGCCTTCTCTTCTTCCTACCTTTCACCTCCTCCAGCCTATTCCCATCCCAGGTTTGAAGTGGTGGCTGCAGAGGAGTAGGAGGGTTAGCAGCAGCAGCAATGATGATGCTACTATTGTTGTCAAACAATGGCCATGGCCTTTTATGCAAATATGGCAGGGAATTGCAGGCTACTTGGCTATTTCTTGACTCAAAAAAAGGTTGGGGACCACGCCCATTAAAAAGGTGGATGAAGGTCCAGATGACTGGAAGAGGTCTAATGTTGCCCCTGTCATCAAAAAAAAGGGGGGGGGGACAAGAGGAAACTCAGTCAGAACCATAGACCTGACGGTTTGACATAAACCTCAAGGAAACTTCTGGAGCAGATTATAACACAGTCCCTTTGTGAGCACCTTTAAAACAATGCAGTAATAATTAGAAGTCAACACAGATCTGTCAAGAATAAATCCTGCCAGACTAATCTTATCTCATTTTCTGATTGGGTATCTTCCCTGACAGATGATAGGAATGTTTGAGATGTAATATATCTTGACTTTAACAATGCTTTTTACAGAGTTCTCCATGGTATTCTGATTGGAAACCTTACTAGTTGTGGGCTGGATAAAACATCTGTCAAGTGGATACACAGTTGTTTAGAGAATCATACTCAAAGAGTGATTATAAAAGTTCCTTCTGAAACTGGAAGAGGTAGCAGGTGGGGTGCAACAAGAAGTCAACAAGTACAATACAGACTAAGTTCAAGACAACTCAGTCTTGAGTCTTGTAGTACCCCAGTTGTCTGGATGAGAGAAGGCAGGGAATGCTTATCAACTTTACAGATGACACTTTTGGTGGAATAACTAATACTCTGGAAAACAGAAACAAAGTTCAAAAAGATATTGATAGGATAGAGCACTGGGCTGAAAATAACAGAATGGATAAAATAGAGATTTAATAAGTGAAGTTCTACATCTGGTGATGGGGGAGATGCCAAAATATACATTTAAAAGATGAGAATATTGGGCTCAGTGATACTGTGAGTGAAAAAGATCTTGGAGTTAGTGTAGATCACAAGCTGAATATGAGCCAACAAAGTGATGCGGCTACAAAAAAAGGGCAAATGCTATTTCAGATCCCATGAAGTAGCAGTTCCCTTCTGTTCAGCACTGCTTAGGCCTCATTTTGAATACTGTGTCCAGTACTGCACTTTTAAAAGAGGCAGACAAACTGGAACAAGTGAGGAGGAGGGTAGGGGGACTAGAAACCAACCCTATCAGGGGAAAACTGGGCATGTTTAGCCTTGAGAAAAGAAGATTGAGGGGAGATATGATTGCGCTCTTCAAAATATTTGAAAGGTTGCCATACAGAGGAGAGGCAAGATCTCTTCTCAGTCACCTCAGGGTGTAAGAGACATAAGAATGAACACAAATTATAGGAAGTCAAATTTCAGTTGATTATAAAGCAAAACGTCTTAACCGTGAGAGCAGTATGATAATGGAACCAATTTCCTTGGGAGGTAGTGAGTGCTCCAGTGCTGGAGGCCTTCAAGGGAAAGTTAGACAAAACATCTGTCAGATCTGCTTTCAACAGGACTCCTTCATTGAGCAGTGGGTTGGACCAGATGGCCTGATAGCCTATTCCAACTCTACGATTCCATGATTCTGTGACTTTACACAGATAGAGGAAGGGAAGAGTGGTCATTTACAATTCAGTGACATGTTGCATAATATGATTATCAGCTGTGTCTGTATTTAGCATCTGTGGGGGTGGCAGGCGTCTAATACTGGAAGCCATTTCATGTAGCACATTATTCATGCCTCAAGTAGAACATGGAGGCAGTGAGCTTTGTTGACCTACATACTGGTTTTGGGAATGCAAAAGGGGACCAGACAGTTTCTTCCAAGTCACTCACTGGCTTTATGAAAAAAATGATTCCTCCTCAGTCTTTTTTCTACCCCACTCCCCACAAGGTCTGAATCAGAAGACAGGACGGATGCTTTCTCCACATTAAAACTGGAGAAGGGAAGGATGGACTATGGGGCTTTTGGGAAGAAGTTAACCAAAGCTGAAATCATAAACCTAACAGAGGGCATAAAGCAATTCACAACATGTGATAATGGTAATCATATGTTAATATTTTTAAAATTAATCTCTCTGAGGGCAAGTATGGTTTTCTGAATGCCAAAAGGCAGCACTGACATCTGCTGTTAACCAAGAGCATCTGATCCATATTTTTGGGTTTTAACTAGAGATGGGCACGAAATGCCAAAATGGTGTTTCGTGGTCGTTATTCGGACCCTGGGGTCGGCTTCATTCCGTTTCCGTTTTTCGGGGCCCCGGGGCCTGCTTCATTTCCATTTCTTCATTTTTCGGGTGCAGCAAGCTGCGGCCGCAGGGAGCCCTCCCAGGGCCGGGCGCCACCAGAGCCGGTGGCAAGCCTGCCGGGAGAGCGATCCCGTGGCCACTCCGATCACCACCCCCAACAGGCCGCCACCCCCGAGCGCCACCCTCCTTTGGTCTCCTCCCCAAGGACCGATCCGACATGCCGTCCGCCAGCCCCGTCGGGCTACCCCCGGAGCTCTGCGCAGCGCCGCCCTAACTGGGGCCCTTCTCCCCGGGAACCACTCCACCCTAGGAGCCACCACCCCGGCAGACTGCCGCCCCGCACCCCCCGGCCTAGACCCGGGAAGCCTGTGGGGGGGGTGCCATTGCACCCCCCCCCCCGTGCTCCAACGACGCCCTGCGCTCCGGCTTCCGAGACGGCTGCACTGTCGCCGCTTCGCCATGTGGCCAAGATCCCGGAGCCCAGCCCATAGAAAATTTTCTTGGTTGTGTTCGGTTCGAGCCTGCCCCATCACAACAGTTGTTATTCGTATGTTACGTAACACAACAAATAACGGAGAACGGTAACGAAAAAATTGTCGTTTCGTTCCCATCTCTAGTTTTAACTCTCCTTTTGCCCATATCTACACTTAGCAGTCTTAAAAAAAATGGATGGTCACAAGACCCCTTTTACTTTCCCTGCAACCGAGTGATTCTTTTTCCATGAGTGAGATAAGAGTACTCTTGGCAAAGATTGGGCTTCAGTCTTGCACACTGCATCACAAAAATTGTATCTTGATAGAATTGCCGTAGACTTCCGATGCGACCGCTTAGTGGTGCTCAAACTATGTCACAACATCAGAGGTCTGTGAGAAAATGCAGACTAAATTTAATGTATGTAACTAGCACCAGAAAAAGAGATGTCTAGCAAATAAGACTCTTGGTGGAACACAGGCTTGATATTGAGCTTCCATGTGAAAACATTTGTTGGTGGCAGTGGCTTACTAGAAGCCTAAGTAGATCTGCTCAGATGTCCTGTGGCGGAGGCACAGATACATACACACCCCTCTCAGCACAAAGTGTCTCTCTCTCACACACATGTGAACTGGTAGATACCTTGTGGGATTGGCCATCTGGCTGCAGTGCCAGAAGATGGGACTTTGATTCCTCCATTTTGCCTCTTGACCGGGGTTGGACTGGATGGTCCATAGGGCCTCTTCCAGCCCTGCAGTTCTAATATGTTGCTCCTGCTGATGATCTTTTAGTACTCCATACCATCCCCATCAAAAGGGAAACTAAGGACTCCAGAGTAATTTTCCCTTCAAGAACAAGGAAGTTCCTGTATAAGCCAAAGTAACTTCATTTGTTTTAGGCACAGTGCAGCTTGATTTGGGTAAATGGAGGGCAAATCCTAGTCTAGTTTCACCTTGGGAAAAACAACATGGCTTCCTCTCATGAGACTGAAAGGGATGCTCCCATGTTGGCAAGGATGCAACAACCTGTTTACCCATCTACAAAGGATTTGATTGATTCAAAGAGGTTAGTGGCTGTTTGTAAGGAAAAATATGTATCTCCTCCAGTACAAATGGCAGCAGGCCTCTGTCCACCTGTTTTTGGGGAACACAGGATGGCGGGCACAGTGGCACTGAGGGGGGTTCTTGTGTTGGTCACTGTGTGAACCGAATGCTGGATTAGTTATGCCTTTAATGGTTCTGCTTATGTCTCTGTTCCCATTTCTATTTCTATCTCCATTATCCATACACCACAATAGAAATGGAGAGGTACAATTTTTGCCTTATTCTATCAATCTCTCTACTGCCACTAGTCTTGCCTCTCAATAATATTATTTGGTGACAATAAAAATATTTATACCCTAGTTCCCATTATTTATTTATTTATTATTTATTTATTTGTTATATTTATATCCCGCTTATCTACTAGGTACTCTAAGCGGCTTACCAAAAGGCTGCAAAACCAGCAAAATACAATAAATAATCAGACAGACAAACCTATAAACACCCTAGACACCCTAGACACTGTTAAAACCAAATGACACCTCGACTAACGACCCATAAGACGGCCAACATGGCCCACACAAAAATAATAAAAGCATTGGAAGTTGAATGGCTTTATAAGCAACACAACTAAGTAATATAGCAATGGATTAATTTTATAAACTGCCAGGGAGCTGCTCTGTCTCGGAGAATCCCCCAAACTCTCTGTAGCAAACACTTTCAGACACGCCACTATCATATATTCCCCCCCCCAAGTGATTTAATTCTTGCATTCCCTTCATACAGAAAGGAAACAAAATGGATAAGTCACTTACTTGCTCACGGCTGGTAAGATTTCAGGGTCAAGGGGAGGGAAGACGAGGGCTGGGAAGATCAGTATTTCATCATATGTTTCAGTCTGAATGACAGAGGAGGGGATCTTACAGTCACATTCTTTGTACACATTGAAAGATGCATGAGACAAAGAAGATTGCCGAGATGAGTAATCCAGGCCTCGTTTATGATAAAGAATGCTGAATACAACAATGTCCCACGTGGATTAGAAAATTGAGCAATTTGGGGAGATAGAAGGGAGCCTGAATATGATCTTGCTTGGAAGCAGGAAAGAAAAATGTTCCTGCCACTCCATCTGTATCCTCCTTGTATGATCAAACCATACGAGTGGCTGAGTGTTCTGCTTCATTTGTTAAAGAGATACAGATATTCATAGGATGAACTCTAGAAGTAGGACATATATAAGTAGCAGGGCCAGTCCTAGACACATTGACTGGGGTCTCATTAAAGGTCAGCTGGTTACTCTGTGTATAATTGGATTGTTTTGATTTGTGTTGTTTTTTAAAAAAGATGGGTGGCATCCGTCACATATGGCAGAATAAATCTGAGTACTCTCAAGGGCCAAAGGGCCAATAATGTAGCAACAGTTCTGGAAAGGAAGCTGCCATCACCCCCTTTGACTGATTCAACCTGGGTTGGAAGACTCTCAGAATTCCACACTGAGGTGAGCAACCCCCTCAGATCCAGGGGCTACATGAACCCTCTGATTGACCTTAGAGGGCTATATTTGTGGCCCCAAACTACTTTTTTTCCCTCTCACACAAATGAGTCTTTTAAGTGGACTGAACAAGGCCCCTTGTTAACCTTTTTAAAAATGGAATTGGGTGGCCCCAAGAGTATGGGGGGATCCTCAAAGCACAGAGAATTGACTTTCCTGTCTCAAGACCACAAGGAGCATTTTAAAGCCAAATTTGAAAAAGAAATACTTGGAGGCATGGGTTAAAGGCGCAAGAGGAACCACATTAAAGCCTGCCTGTCTCCTTCCGTTCCTGGCTGCCACCAATGCTCAGGAGGCCAGCACAGAGGCAGCCACATGTTGGCTGCCCCAGCACACTGCCAACACATCAGAAATGTAGGAGAGAGAAGGAGAGCCTGAAGAGAAAACTGGTTGGTGTTCGTGTCTTGCACAACATGGAGGGAGGTGCAGCACCGGTGGCACCACTCCCAAACCTTCTTGTTACACAAGCTCTGATCACAGTGGCACAGGAGAAAATAATTACCTGTGGGTTGGGAGTGAGTACTCCTCAAGCCTTGGCCTGGAGATGCTCTTGTACTAAGGCTCTGCAGGATAGAAGCCAGCGGGATTGGGTCTTTTAAAGGAAGCTGAACGCTGGCTCATCTCAGCCTCAAGCTCCTTCCAGCCCCTGCCTTTCTATCAGGCATAGAGAGCCAGCTCCCCTACCCCCTTCCTAACCTTTCATCTTCTATGTCAGGTTTTTCCCTTCCTTGTTTCTGAAAAAAATCCCCAACCATTAGAAAATGTTAAAAAAATTAACATCTTCTTGAATAGGAATCAAATAAACACAAAGAAAGTATTTTATAATTACTTTATTATGAAATGACCATGATATTCTTCAGTACATATCTGTTTGTGGAGACAGGAGGGAGAAAAGGGTCTGAGCAGCAACAGCAGGGAAGTGTATTGGGGATGTGGCACAAGTTAATGGGGTTGGGAGAGGCAGTGTTGAAGTGAATGCCCAGCTGTCTGTCTCTTTATGTAGGTATGCTTGCTTGCGTGGTTGCCCATTTAAATGTGAATACACACTTCTGGCCCCATCAGTTACTGTGCCTTCCTGCGCATTAATCACAGTGGGCACCAGATATCTGTAACAAAAAGCTAAAATGCCTCTCCTAAGACTTATTACTGGCAGTAGGAGACACTCGCCTCTGTGGAAACCTGCTGGTATTGGCACCAACTTTTTTGCCTCACTTACCACTGCAAGGAGGCTCCCTAAGTAAAAGGTAAAGGTAAAGGTTCCCCCCGCATATGCATGCTAGTCCTAGTCGTGTCCGACTCTAGGGGTGGTGCTCATCTCCGTATTCAAGCCGGGAGAGCCAGTGTTGTGCAAGTCCATGGCCACGTGGCCGGCATGGCTGCAAGGAAACACTGTTTTACCTTCCCGCTTTTTACGGTGGTACCTATTTATCTACTTGCATTTACATGCTTTCGGACTGCTAGGTTGGCAGGAGCTGGGGTTATCAGTGGGAGCTCGCTCCGCTGTGTGGCACCCGGGATTCGAACCACCGAGCTGTTGACTTTGCAGTCTACAGTTTCAGTGCCTTAGTCCACTGAGCCACCACGCCCCACCAACTTTTTTGCCTCACTTACCACTGCAAGGAGGCTCCCTAAGAACACACGCGAAACCGAACTTGGGCCTCAGCTTGCAAGGAGCCCCCTATCCGTGTATTAAGGAGGATTCAGAGTCCTGGTGGTGACAAGTTTTAGAAGACTACAAAACACAATAGGGAAATGGAACCTACTTCTTCCTGGAATTGCATGGATCTGAGCTGCATGGGTTCAGTTATACACTCCCCGTCCCCCAATAAACAAACAAACCAATATTCACTAAATGCCATGCTGCTCTTTGTCTCCAGGAAGGAGCCTAAGAAAGGTGGGTCTTAGGCTTAATTGGGGCCGTTGTGTTGGCACGGAAGTGGCCTCTGGTCTGATGGTGGCATCTTGGCCAACGCCCTCTCCTGTCACGCCAGTTCCATGTAGCGGTCAGGGAGGGTGTTGGGGCATACCTGGAGGCTGACATGGGTTGGGGTGTGTGTGAATCATCTGGTTATGTTTTGCAGTTACATTTTGTAGGGCCTATGACAGTGGTGGCGAACCTTCAGCACTCCAGATGTTTTGGACCACCACTCCCCCAGTCCTTTGTCACTGGTAATACAGCCTTGGAATTCTGGGGGTTGTGGTCCAAACCATCTGAAGTGCTGAAGGTTCGCTACCACTGGCACATGAGATTGGATTTTGAACTTCATGGGGATCCAACACCTCTAACTGCAGTGTTGTTGAACGGAAAAGTGTCTTAGGAGACTGTCTAACATCAATACCCCTAAAAAGTTGCTGATTCAAACCAGAGCTGTTAATATTAATTCACCTTGTTGTACATGCACCAGGACTTAAATATAAAGATTCTCGTGTTGGGAATTAACTCTGTGGTATCTATTTTTGAAAAGCAGTATCACGCTGCTACCAGATGGTATTGGCTGACCTTTCAAGGTGACCAAATGAATATTTGTGACAATGTTCCAATATACCATTTTGCAAATAACATCCCGCCCTCTCATCTCCCTAAAATAGAGATGACACTTCTGAACAAGACTTGTGATCATTTAATACTGTGCTCTACAGAAGACTGAATTCCAGAAATTAAATTCTAAAACACAATGATCGATCTGAGAGCAGCAACAAGCTCACTTAAGGACTTGGTCATGACCAGTAGGATTTTTGACTTCTAAAAATGTGACTGCTACGCAGGATAAGGAATAATTATTTAATCAACGGCTCATTTGCCTTGAGGTTTGCCTGAATCCCAGCTATAGGAGTATGATTAATTTATGTGTTGTCAAGTTGTTTCCAACTTTTGATACTCCCAAGTAAGGCATCCAGGGTAAGTGAAAATTTGCAAAGAATGACTTTTTCAGAAAGTTAACATAGTCAAGCAGAGATTGCAATCCATGTCTCCCAAGTACTCTAGCAACTATAAGGTAAAGGCTCCCCCTGCACATGCATGCTAGTCGTGTCTGATTCTAGAGGCAGTGCTTCTCTCCATATTCAAGATGAAGAGCCAGTGTTGTGCAAGTTCATGGCCACGTGGCCAGTATGGCTGCAAAGAAACACTGTTTTACCTTCCCGCTTTTTACAGCGGTACCTATTTATCTACTTGCATTTACATGCTTTCAAACTGCTAGATTGGCAGGAGCTGGGGTTATCAGGGGGAGCTCGCTCCGCTGCATGGCACCCGGGATTCGAACCACCAAGCTGCTGATTTTGCAGCCAATAGTTTTTGGAGCCTTAGTCCACTGAGCCACCACACCTGTTATAGCCACTATACCACACTGTAATATGTGCCAATGCATATATGTAAACCTACATTAAAAGGAGACACTATATATGCATGTGTATGTATACCTACATACCTTCATTCATAAAGCAAATAATAATCCTTGGTTTTTGACTTCAAGTGAAAGGGTTGGCACTGAAACTTAATTTATCTTCGTAATTTACCCAGGAACATATAACTGATGTTTTAACCTGGGAAGTTCCTACAGTTAATTCCTAGCATTAACCTGCCCTAGTACGAAGACTAAATATCAGCTCCATTTTCTACTGTACCACTTTAACCAGCTTCTTCTTTATACATAGTGAGTGCTGCACAATTTAAAATTACTGATGCATATGAAACCTAGGTAAAATTAAAAGCAAATTAAAATATTAATATAGAATATTTTTGACCAGTAGTGAGCTGCTTCAATAGCATTATCTCAGGCATTTGCTAGATTTTCTTTTGCAGACACGGTGGGGCAAAAGTTGCATACACACAACTCTTTCACTGACTGAATTTCTCTCATCACAGAAAATTAGCCCTGTATCCAAGTAGTCCCATTTTACCTGATTATTAGATAATCTTCCTACTTGGCTTCAAAGTTATTAAGTGACTTTTAAGGTGGCCCAGCTAGAGTACTGCTCTTGGTGAGAAGACTGAGGGGAGACATGATAGCAATCTCCTGATACCTGAAGGGTTGCCACAGCAAAAAGGGCATTGATTTATTCTCAGTTGCACCTGAGGGTATGACAAGAACCAATGGAGGGGAACTGGAAATAAGGAGAAATGTTCTAATGGTGAGAACCATTAAAGAGAGGAACAGCTTGCCTCCTATTTATTTATTTATTTATTTATTTATTTATTTATTTATTTATTTATTTATATATATACCGCTCACCTTCCCGAAAGCACTCAGGGCAGTTAACAAAAGGGGTAGCAAGTAATCCCGATACAACAGTCAGAACAAAGTAAAAAGGAAAAATAAAAAGAGCAAAACAAGACAAAAATAAAATCTTCAGCAAGATGGCAACTCAGAATATTTATTTATTTATTTATTTATTTATTTATTTATTTATTTAGCTTATATACCGCCCGTCTTCCCGGAGGAACTCTGGGCGGTTCACAGCATAAGAGATACTAACAACAGCTTTGGCATAGACAATTAAACAGTTTAAAAACAGTTAAACACAAGTAGCCAGACTAGGCAGTAAAGCATGTAGATTAAAGGGGGGGGGATTAAAGGTTGCCAAATGCCTCCCGAAAAAGCAAGGTTTTGAGTGCTTTTTTGAAGGTGGGCAGGGACTGTGCAAGGCACAGCTCACTCGGAAGGTGGTTCCACAGCGAGGGGATAGCCACAGAGAAGGCGCGATCAATTTCCGCTCCTCCCTGGGCGTGGCCACTCGTAATGAGAGCACTGATGTTGTGGGTGCCCCATCACTGGAGGTTTTTACGAAAAGATTAGACTGCCAATCTTTGGATGGTATAAGGTCTCCTGCCTTGGGCAACAGGTTGGACTAGAAGAACTCCAAGGTACCTTCCAACCCTATGATGACTCTATCAGAGATACTCTTCAGCATTCATCCATTTGATATGGTGTGTTGTTTTTGATCTCTATAGGTTGAGTCCAGCATCTTCTGGCTAAATATCAAGAGCTTGAGCTGTGTGCAGAAAGGACAGACACAGTGCACTGAAAACCACCTCACGACAATGTGATTGCATGTAGCCTTCCATGACTTACCATGATTGCACTGCAAATCAGTTTACAAGATGTCCCAATGCTTATTAATAACGTTTTATTAGGGCATTAAACACGTGGGAGATGGTTTGAGTAGGCAGAGCATAAAGCTAATTGAGGTCTTCAATTACATATGACAGATCCAAAATTAGGTGGGCTGTCTCCACCGCAACCTGCAAACCATTCTTTTTTGCAGCAAAACAGTCCAGTATAAGACTATCGGCTGAGGACACAGAAGATTCTTGAACACAGCTTTTGGGGAGGGAAGGACTTGAGTGACGCCGCAACGTTCTCCAGCTGAGGCCTTCCTCCTTCTGGCAAAGGCCACACCCGCACTTGGAAAGGAAGTTGGACCAACCCGACTCGCTGGGAGTGTTGGGCGGAAGAGACCAAACATGGCCCCAGTTGGTATCGACGAGGCTGCTGCCATTATCATGTTCTAAGCAGCAGGCCACAGACTCCAGGGAGCAGCAAAAAGAATCAGCCACCAGCTGGAACTCGGCCTGCGAACAGCCTAGCTCTTCCAAAATGGCATCTGTCTGAGCAGAACTCTGGAACAATACAAGTGTGGGGAGAGAGAACCTGTGTAAAATTGTCATTAGGTATGATCCCAAACAACAACAATTAAAATCCAAAACAAACATTCTGCAGTATTTATTTATTTATTTATTTATTTATTTACTTACTTACTTACTTACTTACCGAGGCAGGAACTCCGGGCAGTAAACAACAATACACATAACAATAAGAACAGATATCAAATACAATACCACAAAAATGCAACAAAACAAAGCAAATAATACTCGGAACAAAAGTGGGGAGGAACCCCTAATGGTCGCCAAATGCCTCTCTGAAAAGCAAGGTCTTAAGCGCTTTTTTGAAGGCCAGCAGGGACTGTGCTAGGTGAATCTCACTTGGCAGATGGTTCCAAAGCGAGGGGCCAGACACAGAAAAGGCCTGGTTTTGAGTGATCGGTTTCCTGGCCTTCCTGGGCGTGGTCACCTGGAGTGAGAGTGGCTGCAACATTCTGGTGGGTCGGGCCTCAGTTGACCTTTGGGAGACCAACTCAGTACAAACTTAGTTTTTATTTTCTAGTACATTTGAACAATTGGAGTCTATTCCTGTCAAATGTCACTACACAACTCCCCCCAACAAAACCCTCCTATTCTGGCCCACAAGTAACTGTGCTGTCCAATGAGTTCTGACTTATGGCATCCCTTCCCAGGGTATTCTAGGTAGAATCCCCCCTTGTTTTTTTGGGGGAAGGGGTTACCTTGGATTATGCAGCTTGCCCAAGGCCACACAGGCTGGCTCTCCTGAGACGCGCACAGGGAAACCAAACTCCACTGGCTCAGAAGCCAGATACCTAAACCACTGACCACAGTTACCCTGCCACATTTTCCCTGGATCCCCATCGTGCTCCAGGATGGCAGCAGATGAGTGTACACTTCCGCCTTCCCTGTTCTTTCAGCCTTCCCTGGTTGTTTGGATAGGCCCTAAAGCCTTCTTCCCGGGAATGCTTCTGGTCCCCAGAAGGTAATCTGGGAAAATGGCAACAGCAGCTGGGGCTTGGCTTTGCAGTTCCTCTACATGTGGGCATTGTTTTCCAATGTGTTTAAAACCAGGGAGGAACAGGTGGTTTCACAGACACCAGGCCTTGGAACCTAGGGGGACAATCAGTGGGGAAGGATCAACATGGGGAAGGCAACTCTGAGCTTTTTTTTTTTAAAGAGACAGATACACCCCAAAATTAAACTCCGCACCCTCTTCCTTTGCTATCAGAGATCTCTGCATAAACAAACACAGCACCTCTGGGTGAGGTATTCTCACCTCTGTGCATAATCCCCTCTAAACTGAGGGAACTTAAGTGCATTAAGCAGCTTTAAATACCCTCACAAAGCTCTGCATACCGTGTGTCTTATGTATGAGGACAAATGGGTTTCCGTACAGCCGCCGCCTAGCAATACCCAGGGATCACGGACGGTTAATTGCAGAGCATGCTCTGCCGTCTGACAAGCAACCTGGGAAGAAACACAGTGTTTTTGTTATATAAATTGAAGAAACGGAGCACCAGGAAATTGAAGGACTCTTTGAGAGCTGGCTGTTCAAGCGTAGTTCTCCTCCTGTTTCACCTCTTCCACCGCAAATCCAATAATTCCTTCAAGGAGCTCTTGGGGACTGTATATAGGACTTTTCCTCTTTATTTGCCCAACAACCATTTGAGCAGACTTAGCCGGGCCAAGGCCTAGCAGGTCCAAGGCCATCCAAGCCCATTAACGAACTGGCCAAGTGGGAACATGAACTCAGGGTTGCAGGCCCCGACTGGAGTCACTCCGTCACACATGCAAAGATCCACCGGAGACATTTAAGAGCCACCTCCAGCCCAAATGCACAGAGACAACACCTTCTAATTATAACCATTGAATCCTACCATGTATTTGATGGAAGCCCTCCCAACTCAACCAGCATTCTTCACTTAGGGCGCTTTTACACGACCCCTAAGATCCGCTGGCAACTTAAATTTGGAACAGAGATCTTGGGGGTTTGCTCTTCTTGCTGTGTTCCCACCCCTCCACACTCCCTTGCTCCTGTCTGCGTGAGGGGAGGGGGAAAAAAGGAGAAAAGAATGCAGGCTCACCTCCGCTCTGCTGTTGGGAGCTGTCCCAGGAAGCATTCCAGTCTCTTAAAGGGGCGGGGGGCAAACAAACAAACAAACAAACAGAAGGCGAGGAGAGCCAGGCGCTCACTGCTTTGCAATCCGCATCAGAAATTTTTCACCTTCGGAGAGCAGGTACTTGGAAAATGCACTGGGACGGGCTTAGGTGGGTGTGGTCGTACTTAATTTTTTTTAAAGTCCGGAGCTGGTGGGAAAACAATTTTATGATCCGCATCTGGGAGCCCTTTGCCTCGGATTTTAGGGGTCGTGTAAAAGCGCCCTTAGTTTAAGTCAGGAACAGAAAGCACCTTGTGTTCTATCTGGAAGTGGGAAACCCAGTTCCGATTTCCATTCAGTGAATAAGGAGATGCAAGGAAGGCAACCACTGGAGGTAGCTGTTTCTCTCATGTTGAAGCAGGGGATTTTTTAAACCATAAAAAGTCAAGCAAATGTCAGGAACTGAATTCTTACTGTCACCTTAACTCACCACTCGCAGATTATTTCAGCAGCCACTTCAATGCCAAAGGTAGTTAAGGTGGTGGTGGTGGGGGAGAGGATGGGCCTGGACGTGAAAGGTGGAGTTTCTCTCATGGCAATATTTGGGTTTTTGGGCAGTGGGGGGTGGGGTGGACTCAAATCCACTCCCACCTCTCATCTTCACAAAGAGAAAACAGGAAGAGGGCAGATGTATTCCCGAGGCAATTCAGGTTCTAGCTTGCCCCCAGTCCCCTGATAGCCATGTGATAGCCCCAGCTCAAGAATTCTCTTAGAGCCAAGACACGGCCAAGTCTCACACGGCAGCCAGGAGTCAGAACAAGGCGAAGGAAGCATTGGGCCTGCAGATATTTTGAACTACAACCCCCATAATTGTTTTTGATTAGCTACCATGGGCTGTGGCTTCAGAGAACTGACTGCGAAAACATCTGAATACTGAAAGGGTACAGACACCTGGGTTTCCCCCAAGCCAGTGGCTAAGGAAGGATGACTGTGGTCCAGGTACAGATCAGTGGGAAGACTTTCCTTTTGGACTAAACCTGTTGATGAACCCTTCGCTCTTTAGAAACATGTCCTCTAGTTCCTAATATGAGGCTCATCCCATTCAAGTCCACAGAGTGATTACTTTCCAGCTGTTGTCTTAGCAGTTTCTGGCTTTATTCTTTATCAACCCAACTCATAACCTTTGCTGGGAGACTAAGATTTGATTTGGAAATTCCTAAATAGAAGGATGCAACACCTACAAATGCACGATAAACATACACATTGGGCAAATCTCTTTCAGAAAATTAAGCAGCATCCCCACTTCCTTGGCAAGCCTCTGGACAGCCGGCTGATGAGTGGAACTGCTGAAGGCTGGTTTTCATCACAGCATTGCTCTAGCCCATGGTTCTCAACCTGTGGGTCCCCAGATGTTCCTGGACTGCAACTCCCAGAAATCCTGGCCAGCTCAGGTAGTGATGAAGACTTCTGGGAGTTGCAGTCCAGGAACATCTAGGGAACCCACAGGTCAAGAACCACTGCAAGTCTAGCCTACGGAAGAGCAATCCTGTTGCCCGGAGGCTGCACAGGACACCTCCTGATTACTCCTTCTAAGCCCATGGGATCCTGATGTGCTATGCAAACTTTTTCCCACCCACCCACCCCTCCCGGGGTTGTCAGCTATCACCTTGGACCCTGGGTGGTGTGGGAAGACAGGGAACAGTTCGGTGCTCCTGTCCTGCTAACTCCAGAATACAAACAAGAGATTTCTGCTCTGGGATTATTGAGAAAGGAGAAAACTTAAACCTTCTCATTGCCACTCCTGATCTCCAGTCACAGGCTCGGCATAATCATTTCTTGGGATTGAGATCAGTGTTGTTGTTGGGGGAGGAGATCCAAATGGCAGTGAGAAAACTGCCTTTTTGTATAGGGATTCATCTGAAGACTCTTAAATAATCTCAGAACTGTGGAGCTGGATGGATCACAGAGGCCAACACCCGTCAAGGACGCACAGGGGAGAATCAAACTCCCAACCTGTGTCCCATCATATGTCCTCTCTCCACCTGGATGATCCTGGTACGTGCGAAGAATATTGTTGATAAGAGCAAGAGATGCCAAACATTCAACTAGATCAGGAAAGGGGAAGGGGGCTTTCTTGGTCTACGTACCCAGCATGTTGTTAGTCTGTGGAACTCCCTGCCACAGGATGTGGTGATGGCATCTGGCCTGGATGCCTTCAAAAGGGGATCGTACAGATTCCTGGAGGAAAAGTCCCTCACAGGTTACAAACCACGATGGAGATGTGTAATCTCCAGGCTTAAAACCGGGGTACTTCAAGGACCAGATGCGGGGGAGTGGTATCAGGAGACAGATATCTAGTCTCGTGTGCTCCCAGAGGGATCTGGTGGGGCCACTGTGAGATACAGGAAGCTGGACTAGATGGGCCTTTGTCCTGATCCAGCAGGGCTCTTCTTATGTTCTTAAGTTACTTGCGGACTGCCTCCTCTCTGTTAGTGAGAGCAAGGGCGGGTTAGCAGAGTTGACCAAATGACTATGCTTTTAATCCCGGGGGCTCTTCAATGCTGCTTCTGTGCAAGTAGGCATTATGGCAGATATTTATAGAGATTACTCCTACCTTCAGCTCATCCCATGCTGTTTCGTTCCTGTTACACAGCACCAGGCTGCAGACAATTGGGTCACTGGGAATGAGATGAAAAAAGCATTTGGCAGCAAAACGACGAGTCTGCAAGTCCTTTAAATGGCCATAACAAGCAGAGGACAGAAGCTGTAGAGAAGGTATCGGCTGAGAACCTGGTCAGCAAGGAAGAATAATAAGGTATATTGTCTCATAAAACAGAAAAGCCATGCATTCTGTAACCAAGTGTGGAACTGTCATCTGTTGGTCTGATTTCAAATGGGGACACTTCATTTCTAAAAGACGAGATGCTAAATGGGGGAGATGCTGGGAATGGCATTCCCAAAGGTGGTCTGTTCCAGACTCTGCCCAAGACTAATTTCAGAATCCAAAGTGTTAGTCCACAAAAGGCATAATCAACCTGTGGAACCCACAGCCACAAGACACAGGGATGGCCAGAAGCACTGAGGGCTTTAAAATTAGTGGACACTGGATTCTTCATTACAAGTTGCTATTTTAACAACCTGGAAACAAAACAAACAGGGCTTGTGGGCATATATATTTGCTGTTGAAATAACTGAAACAGCATAACAGCAGATTTGGCTAATACAGTAGGATCCCTCTGGGGATCTGTTTCACGCCTTCCCATGGATAATGAAAACCATGGATAAGAGAGAACACCAACCTCCCACAAAAAATGGCTGTTTTTGTGACAGTAGCTTGCTTTATGGCTGTGGGTTTTACAACAGTAGCTTGCTTTGCAGCTGCTGAATTATTTTTTCCCTCTGCCAAGTATGCATAACTGAATCAGTGGATAATGAATCAGTGGATAAAGGGCTCCTACTGTAGAGAATCTTAAATGGAAGCCAATGAAGTCTTCTTCAAGGGTTCTAACCTGTGCTGGGTCTGTACAAGGGAGTTCAAGAAGTGGATCTCCTCCTCCACTCAATAGATGCCAGGACATCTCTTTACTTCTACGGGCGGCAGGGGGGGTATGGAAGCCTCAAAAATGGGGGCACGGTGTGGCACAGGGAGTTAAAATGAAAGAGATCCCTGAATGATGGGCATTAGTGCAGGTAAAGCCAGGTTAAAAAAAAAAGGGAAAACAAGGCAATATGTAAACAAGGTCTCTGAAGGGCTGAGTTCATGTTAACCTTTGATGATACAGTATAAACAATGTTATTTCCAAAACACTGTAGTTTGGATGTGTTAAGGTGCACGTGGAGCTATATACACTAGGCCAGTGATGGCAAACCTTTAAGAGACTGAGTGCCCAAACTGTGATTAAAAACCCACTAATTATTCACAAAGTGCCAATACAGCCATTTAACCTGAATACAGGTGGCTGTGAAGGGGCGATGTTGGGTGCCCACAGAAAGGGCTCCAAGTGCCACCTATGGCACCCGTGCCATAGGTTCGCCAACACTAGGCAATGTTATATGCAGTGCTCAACCAGTAGGCATTAACAATTGGGTAAAACCTACTGAATCTCATTAGAAGAATGACCAGAGCCAAGATCTATGTTCTGCTCTTCTTTGAGATCATGAAACGGGCAGTCAGAAGTGCCTTCGTTACCTGTCATTTGCTGCAGGGGCTCCATCAGTGCTATCCCAACTCTCTCGACTGCCACTACACCGTTCTCCTTCAGGTACTGTTGCAACGCTGGGTGGATAACCTTCTGGCACACGACAAGGCCCACACCATCTTTTACCATTTGCTTGCCTGAATTAAGCAACTGACACAAGACTGTGGCTTCTAAAGAAACTCCGTGATGGACGGCAATGGCTCCTTCCCCACTGTTTGCGAGATCTCCAGACAGAGATGCACAGAAAACTGCCACCTTGATTGCACCTGAAGGATCTCTTTTGAGAGGAGGCGTATTTGTCATATGCAAATCTGATATTTCAACCAGAAGTCCAGGGTAGACGGCAGAATCCATGACCCTCTTATTTTTTACAGGGACATATAGGCATTTTCCTAGCACAACACCAGTGCTGGCGTCTTGTGGGATGGTGAACAGAAAGGCTTCTAATACCAGGATGCTGATATGGTCGGCTTCCTTTTTGCTAAGCATGCAGGTAGGTTTGGTGGTTAAGATGCTGCGCACCAGACCCAAAAGAATCTTAGAACTGCTAAAATCCACTGGCATTCTACAACCACATGCTTCAGAATCAAGATACTCCATGCACTGACTCAAAAGGTGTTGGCTGATTTTCATGAAAGCATGTGGAGTAACATTCAGGTCTTGGAATTTTTCAAGCAGGCTGCAGCAAAGAATGGCCGTAAACAAGCCACAGTCACTGAAGCATGCCAAATGATTCTGCACAGAAGCTGTCAGGAGCTTTAACACGGGGTGAGTGACTGAAAAGCCACTGAGCAAAACCGAAGACTGAGATGATGTGCGGACACATCCACCCAACCCATTGTGAAGCTGCTTGAGCCTGCCTGTGGGGCCATAGCAAGACCTCACCAGGTTAGTGAATACCGACAGAACACGGCCAAGGCTCTCCTTAGTTAAAGGTTCACTGGTACATAAGGAAGGCTTTTTAATATCAACAGAGACCATTGTCCCAGACAAGACTCAAGTTGAGAACTAGACGGAGCCTATTTCTGCAAAACACCTTTGAATGAATGAGATACACAATTGGGCACAAGGCCCCAGGTGACTTCTGTAGTCAACAACAAACCATACTAATACAACACAGTGTATGGTAAATTTAATTCAACTTTTGCACTGGAAATCAATGCGATGGGAGCAGAAACGGCTTCACTTAGCTGCCAAGTGTCTTTCAGTGGAGTACTTTGTACCTCAAGAAAGACAGCAACAAACTGGAGCCTGGCCATTGGTTGACCAATGTGTCCTAAATCCAGCTGTTCTTCTTCAGTGTGTTTGTTCAAGTGAAGCCCACCTATGATTAAACAAGAAAACATTTTGTAAAGCTACAATCCTACACACAGAGGTTCTCTTTTATTAACACTGATTATTTCAGCGAAAACTGTAGCAAAGGACTGTTGGCTCTTGCAAAATACAGTGGCACCTTGTATAAAGGAATTAATTCGTTCCCAATGAAATTCTGTTAATCAAATTTTCCTTTATACAAATTTCCCATAGGAATGCATTGAAAACAGAGCAATCCCTAATCGTGATCATTTTTATGTTGTACGGATTTGCCCCACAGGCGATTCTGTTAAGCAGATTTCCCCTATCTCCAGACGTTTTTATGCTGTACAGATTTTATGTTATACAAACCATTTGTTATATGACAGTACACTATACATGATCACACTGTATTGATGCATGAAGGATAAAAATGCATGATTTTTAAAAAATAAAATCAAACGTTGATACTTTTAATTTAAATGATTAAAAATCATTTTTAAAAAAATAAATTGACATTGTCATTAAAATCCATTTGATTCCAACCAAATGACATCGTGTAGGGAGTTGAAAACATCCAGGACATTCATCTAATCATCAGCCAGCACTACTCCATACATGAATTGTTCAGCAAGTATAATACGAAGGTCAGCACCATCCTTATCATTTGACACTACTGGCTAGAGCTCATGGGAGCAACAGCCCTACAACTCTGAGAAGGCCACACACTGCCTGCCTCCGTTTTGTTTTGCGGGCAATGCTACGTGGCCACCAGACATCAACCTAGCCGTCAAGGGTACTAATGTGTTCTCCAAGGCTAGAGAGATGATGTAGCCACCTCCCATTCCAAACACAGGTCACCCAAATACACACAGTAACAGGTCTGTCAAGGGAGGACCATATGTATGGATGTCACCCGATGACCCTCACATTCCTTATGTACTAAGGGACACAAAGACCACAATTATTGCAGCTGGATCAGCACACATACAGGAACGGCATTTGGCCCGCTTGGTGCTTGTAAATGACAATGAACCCCAGGAGGTAGAGGGGGAGTGACAGTAAGTCAATATGCTGCACCCTTGTCATAAATATGTAATATTCTTTGTCATTTTTATTTTTACTTATTTTTATATTTCTTAACCGCCCAATTTTCCTACAGGAACCCTGGGCAGTGTACAACATGTTGCAAATACAGTAAACAACTTGCCCAAACAAACAAAAACACAAACATACCGAATGAATGAATGAATGAATGAATGAATGAATGAATGAATGAATAATAATAATAATAATAATAATAATAATAATAATAATAATAATAATAATAATAATAATAATAATAATAATAATAATAATAATAATACATCAGCAACCATCTACCGAGCTCTGGCAAGAAAGGGCTGGGACAAACAAACAGCATGTTGACACACGTTGTGTCTAGCCCAGCTTCAGGTGCTCCAACTGGGCATTTGGATGGCTGTGGATTTGCCTTGGCTACCTGCTGCACCTGCCACCCAAGTCAATGCTGCCTAAGTGAGGGTGGAGGCACAGTTTTGTTTTCTGTGTTGTGTTGTAGAGATGGCCATGGAGTCCTGCCTTGCAGATTCTGTCCCAACAGACTGCTTTGCTCTTGGGCATGAGAGTTCGGAGGAGTAAATTTAGACTTACATGGGCAGCACACACTGTATAAATCAAAGAAAAGAGATTGGGGGAAACTGCCAGTAAATGTGAAACATTGCAACAAAAATGCATTTTACACTCACAGAAGCAGATGGGAGAAACAATCTCTATCTCCACTGAAGCCTGCACGATCAGGTTTTTTAAAAAATCGATTTAGAGAAAGGAATAGATAGGAGTCCTGCTTTAATAGCTCCACTGTGTGCTGTTATGAATTATGCAGGATGACTGTATTTATGGCCAGTTGGTGAAGGCAGGTGACAAATCACAGCTGCCCTACATCCTTTACAGATGTGCAGCTGTACCTCAAAACCAGTTTTCTCACAAGTATGAAAATGAAAACGGATGGAAAGCAGGAAGGTCTATGAATTTAAGCTAGGAAAGTACTGTACATTTCAATCCTATTAGCAGGTGATGAATTATACATGCAAAAATTGGGAGTACTGTACTTCAACTTGAAAACAACAACTGCAATGATCTGATTTTTTTCTGCAAGAAAAAAGGTCATATTCTCATGAAAAGTAGTCACCAATCCCTGCTTTAACAGGGATTAGTAATCCCAACATACTATTATGCACTTTGAACTCATCCAGTTTTTGTAGCTCAGAAGAAAATTTAAACTGGTATTGCTGGTCTAGTCTGAGATTATTCTATTACTTTGGACAAGATACTGCAAATATAAACAACATGCCAGCATTCATGGACTGTCTTTGAGCTTTTAAAGTACATCACATTTTATCCAATACAACCTTTCAACAATCAGCACCTTTAACATATTACTGAGGAAGGGTCAAATGCAATTTAACAGAATAGCTAGCATAAAGTGGTTCACCACCCCAGATGTTCTTGGACTAAAATTCCTCAAAGCTTTCACCACTGCTGTACTAGACAGATCAGGGAGTTGTCGTCCAAGAACATCTGGGGACCCAGGTTTGAGAACCACTGTTCTGTTGAATTCATGGCAGAGGTGAGTTCCCGCCTTCCTGATTCGGACCTAATCACTACATGCCATCCCTCTCCACCTACTAATTCAACTCGGTGGTATCCCCCTTTGTTACTGATTTATTCTATAGGGAGAAGATGGGTCTAGAAACACAATTCACTAGGGCAGCCAGATAGCTGGGGGTGTATGCAGTCTATGATTCTGTTAAGTAGTCCAGGCTGAGATGGAACCTTCTGCCCAAGGGCACCCAGTCCCCCTCAGGGCAGCCAGGATGGGAGTCCAGCTGAGATGCCAAGCACTAGGACCCGTGCGGTGTAGTGGTTAGAGTCCCGGACTGGAACGCGGGTGATTTGAGCTACCAACTCTCACCTTGGGCCAATCTCTCAGCTTGAGAATAGATGTGAGGTTAGAGTGGGGAGGAACCAAAACACCACGTGTGCCATCTTCAGCTCAACAGAAAAGAATTAAATGCACACTTACACACACAGAGAGAGCAATCACCTTGTTAAGTACAACCCCATTACGAAAGGGAAGAGTTCCGGGACTTTAATTCAGATCCCGTTTTTTAAAAAAAAATACCTCTGTTGCAGAATTCCAAGAGGTTATGATCAAGAGGCACTAAAAAGCAAGGGGGAATGGGGAAGCTAAATAATTACCTACTATTCTATTTTTTTTTTAAAACGTCGCATTTCGCACTTGCTCTTCTCCAGCGCTTATGGTTGCATTTGTGATGATGGGGGTGGGGGGTGGGGGTGGAAAGCACACGGAGCGGGGCGTCCTTCCTTAGAGAGGAAGGCAAAGAAGCTTCCTAGCTCTTCCTACCGCAGCCCCGGAGATGACCCCCCCCCCTTTAATTCCAACCTCTCCTCGGTCGAGAAGATCAGCGGCGCCCCGCTCTTCCCACGCCTTCCACCGGCCACAAGATCCAGACGCTCAAACCACAAGCCCCATGATGCACCGCGGAAAGAAGCCCTGCGCTCGATGCATGCCGGGAATTGTAGGCTGCAGCTCAAGCGAGAGGAGAGTCAGAAACCCAAAGCGGAAAACCGATTTTTTTGGTGAATGAAAGCTGGCCAAGCTTACGCGGGTCTGATGAACCGTTACACATCAAGTTCCAGCCCAGATGTTTTTACTGGACACAACACAACAGCAGCCATGCCCGGCTGTAGGAAGAGGAGGGGGGGGATAAATCAGAATTAATGTAACCACGGGGCAAAAGGTACAAAAAATCGTGCCAAGAAGCATTAGGACATCTCGAACACACTCTCGAGAATAATATCTTAGAACTGGGAGAAAACGCAGTGACTTAATTTAACCCTTCAAGCCAAGAGCCAGAGGGGAGAGTCCCAGAAGTTCTTCAATGCCAATTTCTGAGTCCATCCACCCTTGGACTCTATGGGCACGATCAAACAAGAGACCTAAGAGCCACACAGAATCTGGATTCCCATTCCTAATCCAAGTAAACATCTAAATTCTGGGAAATAGCCAAGAAGAAGCCACATCAACCCAAGGCACTCACTGGCTGCAGG
This sequence comes from Phrynocephalus forsythii, assembly GCA_029282475.1. Lineage (NCBI taxonomy): Eukaryota > Metazoa > Chordata > Lepidosauria > Squamata > Agamidae > Phrynocephalus > Phrynocephalus forsythii. The sequence continues at coordinate 169,956,211 of JAPFRF010000002.1, read as the reverse complement.
TGAATATGTGGAAGTGACCGAACAAGCCACAGCGTTAGCATTTTGATTCATCCCTGCAAGGAGAAAGGCTCATTTCTGAGTCAGCCAAACCGAACTATAGTAACAGATGAAGGTGCAACAAGCCAGCCAACTTTCACAGAATCTGCAATTCCCCTGAACTTGTTCAAGGAGGGAAATGTAACTATTTTGGCAAACAGTTTGGATTGGAACAACTTCCAAGTAGGCCAAATCAACCAGATCCTCCAGTGACAGACGTGTGTGTGTGATGAAACAAGGCACAACATTTGCACAGGATCTATATCTCTCTGTTCAGTACAAAATGTCCATACGCAAGAAACAAGTCCAAAATAGCAACTTCTTAGTAGGCCATACCAACCAGATTTGTTCTTGGTCACACATAATTTAGATGGAAGTGATATACATAAGAAGTCTCTCTCAACATATCCTGAGAGTCCAGATTGTTATAGCATTCTGAGCAAAAACACAACAAAAACCCTGTATTCTGAAAATAGTTTGAAACAACAGCTTGTGGATAGTACCGTCAACACTCGTGTGTGCAGATGGGAGCAATGAAACAGACACTCAACTCCACCACCTCATCCAGACACCAAGACCTGATCCAGAAGATAGATAAGTTTCCCTCCGTAGGTAGGAAAGGTTGTGGAAATGGTGTCTCTCTCCCCATCACTCCTCTTTAGCCTCAGGTGACAAGTCTGACCTACTTGGAAGTTACTGTTTAAGGGTGTTTTCCAGGATTTTAAATTTCTGCATGTTCCTGCATAACAGGTATCATTAATGTGGTTTCTGCACTTGTTTTATGACCTTTTTCATCACTCCTGTCCTGAAGCAAGTAGTGAATTTGACCAATTTCCCTTCTGTGGAAGTTGCCCTCCCAGGTTGTTTGCTGCCTATGGCAGTGGAGGCGAACCTTTGGCACTCCAGATGTTTTGTACCACAACTCCCACAGTCCTTTGTCCCTGGCAATACAAGCTTAGAATTCTGGGAGTTGTGGACTGAAGCATCTGGAGTGCCAAAGGTTCGTTACCACTGGCCTATGGATTTTATATTCAGAAGGACACTGGAACATGCACGGTTCCAGTGTCCATCTGTGGCTTTGTTTCCTTGTGCCAATCTAATCACACATGATTGTTGAATTCTGTTTATTTAACCTATTCAGAAGTTGCTATTCTAGTCTATTCTAGTCTGCTCCAGGTAACTTGAAAGCAATAAGAAGTTAATGGAATAATTAAATTTTGAATGGACTGTGCTGTTCAACAACTCACAATACGATGGACACACATTTTTTTCATATGGTCCATTTGGTCTTTCATGCAACCCCTTTAATAACTTTTGACCTGTCAGAATTGGGCTGAAAAGGACATATTTTTTGCACACCTGGGACAAAAACATTTATACCTATTGTCCAGCACTTTGATGGGGTCAGATGCTATTGACTAGGCAAGGATCAAGGTTTCCTCTGATACTTATGTCCAATTGTTTCATTGGAGGCTGGTGCTTATCTCCATTTGTTTAGCTTTAATGTTGCCTTTTAATGTTGTAAGGTGCCTCTTCTAATTCCCTGTTCTTAAACTTCCATACAGTATGTCTTAAATGTTCTGGGCTGTATATTGTCCATTATTGTAAGCCACCTTGGGTCCTTTTCCAAGGAGAACAGCGGGATAAAAATATTCAAAATAAAATAAAATATAATAAAAAAGCCGAGGAGCCTGTGTTTGTCTTTAGACCTACTTCTGTGGTCATGTGGCCAGGCAAGCACGTGGAAATGACCTTATGCTTTATCAAACATCAGCCCCCTTTTAAACAGGAAGATGGCAATTTTCTTTCTCCCAATACCTCCTTTGATCAGTGCTTCCAGTGTTGGCATTTTGTCCCTCCTGGGGCACCTCTGTACCCCATCTGGGAAGAGATAGGATGCCAACATGCCGATGTTGGGTATCGGCACCAGGAGGGTTTTTTTAGGGGGCAGGGGGGGACAAAAACCCTTTCCGTGATAGTACTAGCCCTGTTTTGTTTGCAAGGGGAAGGCAGCAGGCACGAGTAACAACGAAAGGGGACTGAAGCAGAGCCCCTGGGACACACGTATCCGGAAACGGGCTTGCCTCGGAGTTTCTTTCTCCGCCGTTCGGGAAGGAGGGAGGCGAAGAAGAAGGGGCTCCTCGGGTGAGTTAATGCAGGAAGGAAGAGGGAGCGGCTGTGTCGTGGTGAGTTAATGCAGGAAGGAAGAGAGAGAGAGAGAGAGAGAGAGAGAGTGAAGAGGGAGCGGAGCTGGAGTGCTCTTTTGTGTGTGTGTGTGTGTGTGTGTGTGTGTGTGTGTGTGTGTGTGTGAGAGAGAGAGAGAGAGAGAGAGAGAGAGAGAGAGAGAGAGAGAGAGAGAAGAGGGAGCGGAGCTGGTGGTGCGGATCCTGCTCTTTTATGTGTGTGTGTGTGTGTGTGTGTGTGTGTGTGTGTGTGTGTGAGAGAGAGAGAGAGAGAGAGAGAGAGAGAGAGAGAGAGAGAGAGAGAGAGAGTGAAGAGGGAGCGGAGCTGGTGGTGCGGATCCTGCTCTTGTGTGTGTGTGTGTGTGTGTGTGTGTGTGTGTGTGTGTGTGTGTGTGTGTGTGTGTGTGTGTGTGTGTGTGTGAGAGAGAGAGAGAGAGAGAGAGAGAGAGAGAGAGAGAGAGAGAGAGTGTGTGTGTCCTGTGTGTGTGTGTGTGTGTGTGTGTGTGTGTGTGTGTGTGTGTAGTGATCCTTCCTCCAAGTCATCAGCTCACAGCTCAAGTCGCCCAGCTCTCCTCCTTGGGTTCTGGGCTCCATCCCCGCCGTGGCGGAGCCTCCGTTGCTTCCACGCAGGCATGGTGTGTCCGGGTGCGTGAGTATGTGCATGCGTGTACCACGCGTTGAACACAATCGCAAGGATACGACCGCTTTGGCTGAGCCCTTAAAAATGAGGGGCTTCGCTCGGGAAATCCCGTTCCCCACCCCACCCCCCGGGCACGGCGCGGAGGAAGGGAAATATTTACCCCCCCCCCCCAGGGAAATCTTACCCCCCCCCAGCCTCCTGTAGAAGGCAAGGGAAACTGTTTATTTATTTACTTATTTATTTACCGCCGCTGCCGCCTCTCTGGCAGCTCACGAGGTTACAATAAATACAGTAATGTGGTTGCTTTTTTGAATTTGAAGCGGTTTCTTATCATGCAATCAGCTGCCTAGCCAGTTGGCGGACTTCAACTTCCAAGAAGCCCCAGCCGGCAGAATTCATCGCGAGGCATTCTGGGAGCTGGAGTCCAACATGTACAAGTAACCTCAGCAGTTTCAACCAGAGAGGGCATATTTTGTTCTACGTTGAGAGACCCTGCTTGCCCATGCCCTGCTCCAAGATATCCCTACCATCTGGTTGTCTCTGTCCCCCCACCACCACCTCTCCTAAAAGGCCAGGATTTAATTGTTACTGAAGTTGCTTTGTCTTCGTTGGATTGCCTGAGGGATCTTTGTGTACAGTATTTGGTGTTGTTGTCAATGTTGGCATCTCCCTAAGTCTAGTGTTGAGCCTGTTTGGTTTGATTGGTGCCGTTTTTCATGCATAAGGCGTTTACAGTATGCAATCATGTACAGTAGGACCCCGTACCCACTGATTCATTATCCACTGATTCAGTTATTCACAGTTGGCAGAGGAAAAAAAATTAAATAATTCAGCAGCCTCAAAGCAAGCTGTAAAGCAAGCTGTTGTCACAAACAGCATCTGCAAAGCAAGCTACTGTCACAAACAATGGCCATAAAGCAAGCTACTGTCTCAAAACAGCAGTCATAAAGCAAGCTGTGTCAGGAAAGAGCAGTTTAGGGGCGGGCGGGCAGGCAGGCATTCTCTTTATCCATAATTTTCATTATCCACAGGAAGGCCTGGAACCAATCCCCAGCGTATGCAGGGGGTCCTACTGTATTTAATGAATTCGGTATGACTTCACACAGGAACACACTTTATCTTGCTTTTGCTCTAAGGCAGGGCTCTCCAACTTTGAACAGGCTGAGGTCTACTTTTTCCAGCCCAAAGTGCCTGAGGGCTACTACGCTAATACCTCTACTTATCAAATTTATCTGTTCCAAGCACATGCTCATAAGTAAAAACTTTTATACAGTAAGTAGAGCAGCGGTTTCCCACAGGAATGCATTGAAATCCCAATTAATCCATTCTGGAGGGAACAGATTTCAGTGCGCCATGGCCCTTGAACTGCCCCGCTCAGCTGAGACCGTGGGCTGGCAGACCCAGAACTATGCTGGGGCAGTGGTGGTCCTTGGGATGCGGGAGGATGGGGTGGAGAACTTATCCCCTCACTTTTTAAATTGATGGCTGGTGGGCTACTTTTGAACCCTTCGCGGGCTACCAGTAGCCTGCATGGTCTACCTGTTGGGCAGGCCTGCTCTAAGGCAGTGGTCCTCAAGCTTGGATAACCCAGGTATTTTTTGGACTGCAATTCCTAGAAACCCCAGTCAGTACCTATGGTGATGAAGGCTTCTGGGAGTTGTAGTCCAAGAACACCTGGGCTACCCAAGATTGGGGACCACTGCACTACTTGCTCAGGATATAGTATTGTGTCCCACTGTTCCTAGTCTGTCCCATTGACTCTTATTTTACAGAACAACTTCCAGTCCTCTTAAGTTTGAAAATTTAAACTTGAAATCAGGGGTGGGGACCTTTGGCCCTCCAGATGTTTTGGATTGCAATTCCCAGAATATCGAGCTTATGTTGCCAGTGATAAAGGATTGTGGGAGTTGTGGTCCAAAACATCTGGAGGGCCAAAGGTTTCCCACCCCTGCTTTAAAGGAAAAGCTTATGGTCTGTCTCCTAGTGTGACGTCCTTGACAAATGTGACCAGGACAAACTATTGAAGAGTAAAAGACCATGATCTCATGGTATACGTCTAGATCATTGGCAAATAACCAGCAAAAGTTTCTGAGTCAAAGGAGTCACTGAATAGAGGAGCAACTAATAACTGTATATACATGAAGTGCAGGGAGAACAACAGTGAAAGAACACATTTCCCCCCTCTTAATTTGGGCTCCTGAAATCAATAATGCCCCCAGTTCTGGGCTGGAATGAATGATAAAGTAATTCCGTGGCTTAGATGCTGAGAGGGATCTGGCTTTCTGTATCTACCTTCTTCAGTCATGCTTTTGCATCTGGTTCTGGTTGGGAGACTTGGGGAGGTTGGCTTGCTGCGCTGCAAATGGCTCCCAGCTGGCGGAGCTTAGAAATGTTTCCCCACCAGCTCCGGAGTTTGCAGACACCTTGGGGGCGACCCGCCCCCTTTAGCACAACCCAGCACCCCTTTTCTTGATCCTTCTCTCTGGACCAGAAAAAGTTTGATGAGTCAAAGAGTGCCATTGAATAGAGGAGCTGTTGTTTTTTTGCCTCCCGCCCCTATACATGAAGTGCAGGAGAACAACAGGAAATAACACATTTCCCCCTCTTAATTTGGGTTCTGGCAAATTAATAATGCCCCCTTTTCTGTTCTCCCCTCAATGAATGAGCAGGAAGTGCTGAGGGGCTGAGATGCTGAGAGGGATCTGGCTTTCTGTATCTACCTTCTTCAGTCATGCTTTTGCACCTGGTTCTGGTTGGGAGACTTAAGCTTAGGCATCAGTCCTTGAAACAATATGCACTGTGCAGGGAACTTTCAGCTGAATGTAAGGTGCAAGGTAGGCCTAAGGGAGTGATCGTTGATGGGAGCATAGGCATGTGAAATTTGAGGGAGAGAAGAAGGGCTACCACTCAGGAGATAGGGCAGTTTATCACGGTAGAGCAGTGGTCCCAACCCTGGGTCACCCAAATGTTTTTGGACTATATTTCCCAGAAGCCTTGACAACCAACTGTGCCGGCTGGGGTTTCTGGGATGTGCAGTCCAAGACCACCTGGGCTCCCTGAGGTTGGGAACCCCTCCTGTTGAGGACAAGAACTGCAAGGAAGCTTTGACAGAACAGTAGGTTGCTTTGGAAAGCCCTGAGCAATCCATCTTCCAATAAGGCTGTCATTGTCCCTACTTACAGAGGGTAGACAAAGAAGATGCTGACCTCCACCCCTCCTTCCATTTCTGGGATATGCAATTCCCTCCCTCCCTTGTTCATCTATAACAGGGGTCCTCGAACTTTTTAAACATGAGGCTAGTTCACTGTCCCTCAGATCCCGTTGGGGGCCAGACTATAGTTTGAAAAGAACATGAAGAAAAAACAAACAAAAAACAAACAAACAAAAAAACCCAAACAAAAACAAAACCCACAACCAGGTGGACCTAGCGAGTTCAGTCCCACCTTTGAAACCCAGCTTCCTCCTTGTCAAGTGAAAATGGGAGAGGGCCAAGGGTTTTTTTTACCCAACGTGCCCCTCCCATGCCCGCTCCAAAGAGGGTCAAGGTGGTGGAGGGGGCAAGCGACGGGTGCCCCCCTCTTGGAGTCTGGCAGCTGTGAGACAGCCGTCCTGACCCCTCTTGTGCGCGCCCGAGGCAGCCCATGCTCATACAGTGTGTGTGTGTGTGTGTGTGTGTGTGTGTGGACCCATCTGGGCTGAGCGGGCACTGTGCAGCAAAAGACGCCTTTCCCACCGGCTTGCTCAGGCCTCACCATGAACTCGAGCGCGAGGCGGTGGCTGCTCTTGCTGCTGCCGCCGCCACTACTTCCCCTGCCACCACCGCCACCACCGTGCACGGCTCGAACGAGCCACACACTGTGTCGAACGGTGCTGGAAGGTGTTCCTCAATAGTGTACCAGGCAGCCCCACAGCCAGCGGCTCCAGAAGCACCTACGTACTACAGGGCCACAAGATTTGGCAGGATGGGGAGTGTGGGTGGGTTCTCAAGTGGGGGGCAAGTGGGGGTTCTGCAATGGCCTGCAGGCCAGATTCAGGACCCTGGCCGGCCGGGTTCAGGACCCTGGTGGGCCGGATTCAGAAGCCTGGCAGGCTGGATCCAGCCCGCAGACCGTAGTTTGAGGACCCCGATCTGTAAAGTATGTCATTGGTGCTACATTTCTATAGTCGGCCTGCAAGGCGATAATTCATAATGAATAGCTAAAGGTTGACCTACCCTGCATTGGTGACAGCTTCCTTTCCCATTTCTGCCATAGGAAGAAACCAGCCAGAAGTGTTAATAGACATGAGTGTTTCGTTCAGACTTAAATGAGAGTTAGCCTCAAGGAGGAGCACAATTTTTCAAATATAGTTTAGGTCTCTGTCTGCACAGGCAGAGCTTTATTGATGTATTGATGTATTGATGTGTTTGATTTTTATACCACCCAACTGACAATGAGCTCCCTCTGGGCAGTTTACAGTGCACACACACACACAACACACACACACACACACACACACACACACACACACACACACACACACACACACACACACACAACAGCATCAGTACCAATTAACAAAATAAAAATAAATCAGTAGCCATAGCAACATCACCAGACAATTAACTACAATTAAGATATGCAAAGGTTGGGAGTTTGATTACCCCACTGTGCCTCCTAGGAGCAGAGCCAGCCTATGTGGCCTTGGGGAAGCTGCATAGTGTCAGGGCACCCTTGGAGTGACATGCCTGGAAATATGTTTTGCTTCCGATCCACAGCCCCCTTCCTCTCTGCTGTGAATTCACTAGGAAAGACATAAGCAAGCTGGTGCCTCACCCTGCATCTGGAGAGTGTTATCTGATGCCAACCCTTTTAATAGTGGGTGACGGTATGAAGAAGACATAGCTGCCAATGTTAATGTATGCAAAGAAGGCATGGAGGCTTCCAATCACTCTTTAAATCTGGACAGGGAACCAGTTTGATTAGAGTGCTGGGCTGGAACCTAACCTGTGGAGGTTCGAGTTCCGACTGAAGCATGTTAGGATTAACAGGTGTGTGTGGGTGGAGGGGGTTAGAGCTTAAATTCCCAGCTATTCTAGTCACTATAGCCAATGAGATAGTCTATCTTACTCTGAAGAGCAATGTAAACACGTGCGGTGCATTTGAAAGCCAATGTGTTTCATGTTGGCTATCTCATTTGAAATTGGCTTTCTTTTTTGTCAACCATTTCTTTGATGGGCTAATTGCACTTGCAACCTCTTTTGGACAGGACACCCTCTCATTGGTCCTTTGAGTTATGTGTACTTAAAACTGAGCAACTTCATCTTATGTACAGGTGGCAATTTCACTCAGCCATTTGGCTTGTGAAATCTTATGTTGCATGGACTGACAAATGGAATCAAATAGCCAGGACCATGCCTGCATTTTATGTGGCATATAAACGTTCCTGGATTTGCACCCCACTTCATACCACCAATGGGCAACCTCTGCTAGTAATCGACAGCATTGTTGTTTAGGAAAATGTGAGCAGACAATTTGGCGAGCAAAAACAAAGGCTTTCACCGGAAGGGAGTGGAGGGAGACTCCTCCGCAGAAATCTAGAGCAAAAATGGTAAGCCGTCCATTGTAGGACTCTGGTAGCTCTCCCTGCTGTGATAACTGTGTTGAACACTAGATGTCACTATTGCATTATATGGAAAACACATATTCTTATAACTAAGAGCGAAATTGAATTCTCAGTCCCAAAGAAGGGAAAATAAGTATTTAGTCTGCTTCCAGATGTGAGCTTTCTTTCACAGCATGTTATTATTTTCTTCTCTCTCTCTCTTTGGGTTGCTAAGTGTGGAGTGTCAATGTAGATTCATTCCTGTAGCGTGTTTCATTTGAAAGAAACAGGGTGTAACTGACCATGCCATTGGGTCTCTGATGGAAGGGTGTACCTAAATATCAACATACTTGGGCCATCCACCTCAGCCTTCCCATTTCTCTGTTTATTTCCTCAAATGTATTACTGGCTTTCATGGTGATGTTTTACGGTATTCTTACTCTGTTTTAATTACCCTGGGACTTTGACGTTTCACAGTGCCCCGTTGGATCAATCACACTGCTCCATGACACATGAAATCCACCTTTGCTGCTTAAGCATCGAACGAATTGGATCAGTTGACTTATTGACGCCTGAGTCCGAGAACGACCTTCTCAAACACAAGGAGTCAGGTCTGGAAGTTGAGTCATGGCAACTAAACTTCGTTTTCTTGAGAGATTGAAACGTTTCACTGCTCATCCAAACAGCTTCATCAGTCTGAGGAAAGCTAGTTACAAGCCCTCCATTTTACACTTCACCTTGACCTCTTGTCACCCTGGTCTGAAATAGGCTCATAAGATGAACAATGGCCTGAATAGGCTCGTTAGATAGACAACAGTCTCAATATCCTTAAGGTGCACAATGGCCTAAGGTGCTGAAACACATAAAGTATGTTAGCTATTGCCTTAGTGGTGAAGGTGTGAAGGTTTTTTGATTTGTCTGGGTATTGTTGAAATGACTGCCTGATGTGGCAGATGGACTGTGTTTGGGTCTCCCCACCTCTGTTGAGAGAGGGGGTTTCCATGCTCACATGAATGGCTTCCCTGACCCCTCTTCTCAAACAACATTTTCTCTCTCTCTAACATGTGTACATCCTCATCTTTGAAAGAGTGCCCTTTGTCCTTCAAATGGAGGTGTACTGCTGATTCTGGTCCTGAGCTGTTATCCCTCCTATGTTGGGCCATCCTTCTGTTTAATGGCTGTTTCATTTCTCCAATGTAGAGATCTGCACACTCCTCACTACATTGGACCGCATACACTATATTGCTCCTTTTGTGTTTTGCTATCAGGTCCTTTGAGTGGATGAGTCTCTGCCATAGTGTGTTTGTGGGTTTGAAATAAACAGAGTTGTGGTGCTTGCCAAAAATCCTTTTAAGCTTCTCTGACACTCCAGCCATGTAAGGAATGACCAGGTTCTTCCGTCGGGTCTGGGTCTCAGGCTGATCCCTTGTTCTTCTGGGATGGCCCACTGCTTTGTTGAAGGCCCACTTTGGATATCCACAGGCCTTAAGTGCTGTCTTCAGGTGCCCGTCTTCCTTCTTCTTGGCTTCTGTGGAGGTGGGGATGCTCTCTGCTCTGTGGCTTAGGGTCCTGATGACTCCTAGTTTGTGCTGTAATGGATGGTGGGAGTTAAACAGTAAGTAATGATCTGTGTGGGTGGGTTTCCTGTAAACTTCTACTCCCAGGCCACGGTCAGGTCTGATGATGACTGCACAATCCAGGAAAGCCAGCCTGTTGTCTCAGGTGTCTTCCCTACTGAACTTAATATTAGGGTCCACCGCATTGATGTGGTCTATAAAGGCCTGCATTTACTGAGTCTTAATTAGAGATGGGCACAAAATGAATTTTTAATTTTTTTTTGTTATTTGTTTCATTACAAATAACGAAGAGACCCATCAAAGAAAAATGAAACAGAATGGAAATTTCCATTTTGTTCACTTCATTTTTCATTTTCCCATAGGAATGCATTGAAGCAATGCATGCCTATGGGAAAAAGCATGCGGTTCCCCCCCCCAACGTGGGAGAAACCACAGGCTCCCCCCCCCGAAGCCTCCGCCGATCAGCTGTAGTGAGAAGCTTCGGTGGGGGGGAAAGGTTTAAATATCCCACCCTTTCCCCCACCCAATAGGGCATGATTGGGTGTGGGATAAAAAATAAAAATAAGTAAAAATTAAAAAAACATGCCGACCCAGCCTGCGGGCCAGCTGGTCAGCGTGATAAGTGGGGAAAAACACACACACCAACCTGGCCAGCTTGTTGGTGCTTTAAAAAAAAAAAAAAAAAAATAAAGAAATAATAAAAAAACGTTGACCTGGCCCATGGGTTAGTTGGTCAGCGTGTGAATAAATTAAAAAGAATTTTAAAAAATTAAAAAATGGGCATACCGGGCCCGCGAGCCAGGTGGTTGGCACATGAATAAATTTAAAAGAATTTAAAAACTAAAAAACATGTCAACTGAGCCCGCAGGCCAGCTGATCGTTGTGTGAATAATTTTTTTAAAAAATATTAAAAAAAAAAAAAAAGCGTGCCTACCTGGCCCATAGACCAGCTGGTTGGTGTGTGAATAAATAATGAAAAATTTAAAAAATAAATAAAAATGCACTGACCCGGCCTGTGGGCCAGCTGGTCAGCATGTGAAAATAATAATAATAATAATAATAATAATAATAATAATAATAATAATAATAATAATAATAATAATAATAATAATAATAATAATAATAATAAATAAATAAATAATGTGCGGTCCTGGCTCATGGGCCATCTAGTCAGTGCGTGAAAAAGCAACAACTAAAAACTGCACCGACCTGACCCGTGGGCCAGCTGGTCGGCGCATGAATAAATAAAAAAATAAAAACTGCACTGACCCGGCCAATGGGCCAGCTGGTTGGCACATGAAAAAAGAAAATTAAAAGAAAATTAAAAAACAACAACCTGTCCTGTGGGCCAGCTAGTCGGCGCCTGAATAAATGTAAAAAAATAAAAATTAAAAAAACACACCAACCTGTCCTGTGGGCCAGCCGGTCTCTCTCTCTCTCTCTCTCTCTCTCTCTCTCTGTGTGTGTGTGTGTGTGTGTGTGTGTGTGTCACACACACACACACACACACACACACACACACACACACACACACACACACACACACACACATACAGAGGAGCCTTGTATAACAAACAGTTTGTATAACATAAAATCTGTACAACATAAAAAATTCAGGAGATAGGGGAAATTTGCTTAACATAATTGCATATGGGGAGAATCCATACAACATAAAAGTGGGATTACTCCGTTTTCAATGCATTCCTATGGGAATTTGTATAAAGGAAAATGTGGAACGAATTAGTTCCTTTATACAAGGTATCACTGTATATATATATATAAAACGCACCAACTCGGCCTGCGGGCCAGCTGGCCAGCACAAGAAAACAAACAAACAAACAAACAAACAAACAAACAAACAAACAAATAAATAAAGCACTGACCCGGCTCCCAGGGCAGCTGACTGGTGCGAGTTAAAAAAATTAAGAAATAAATTTAAAAAAAAAAGAAAAATGAAAATTCATTTCATTTGAAACGAGTTAAAAAACAATTTAATTTTTTTAAAAAAAATGAACAACGAAACAAAATGCCATTTTGGCATTTCGCCCCCATCTCTAGTCTTAATTTTCACCCAGATATCATCTACATACCTGAACCAGTGGGATGATGTTGTCCCTGGGAAGGTGTTGAGTGCCTTCTTCTCCACTTCTTCCATGAATAGGTTTGCAACAATTGGTGACACTGGGGAACCCATGGCACAACCATGCTTCTGTCTGTAGAAGTACCCCATCCCCCCTGTCCATGAAATATGGTGTTCAGACACAGGTCCAGGAGCTGGCATATCTGGCCTGGATTGAGGCAGCAGTATACCTCCACTTGAGCGACAAAGGGCACTCATTCTGAGATGAGGATGTACACATATTAGACAGAGAAGATAGGTGGCTTGAGAGAGGGGTCAGGGAAACCATTCATGTGAGCATTGAAAACACATTGTTCACCTTAAGGCTATTGAGACTGTTGTCTACCTAACGAGCCTGTTCAGGCCATTGTTCATTTTATGAGCCTATTTCAGATCAGGGTGACAAGAGGTCAAAGTGAACTATAAAATGGAAGACTTGCAACTTGCTTTCTTCAGACTGATGAAGCTGTTTGGATGATCAGCGAAACGTTTCAATCTCTCAAGAAAAAGGAGTCCAGTTGCCATGACTCCGCTTCCAGATAAACACACCTGGATAACTGAGTATCTTCAGAGATAAGGAGTCAGGTGCTTTTTCCATTGTACTGTGGCTTGTCCGGAAGCAACTTGAACTGCTGAGTGTTGACGATTAATTTGAATTTAACAAATTCAGACACCTGCAGGCATCTTCTTTTGCTTCTCACCATCTCTGAATGAATAATAAGCCCAGGCGTGCCCACAGATTTCTGGTAATTCCAATTTGGGAGCTAAAATCAAACTATGGCTTCTAAATGAAGCAGGATTCAGATATCAATATTAAACAATGCCTCAATGTTTTGGCTTATTTGGAAGATATTAGCCATAGTTCTTTGATGCCACATGCAAATAATTGTAATTGCAGCTTCCTAGGTGTTTCATTACTTATAGAGAAGTAATGTGGCTGCATATGAAGACAGGGATTTTTACATATCTCAGTGCAACCAATATTGATTCTACCTGAATAGTATGTTTTTAGGAACAGGGTGGAACAGCTTTCACCACATCATCACAACCATTATCTTTCAGTTTCTCAGAGAGCTAGCAAGATATTGAAAAAGCCTACCGACAGGCTCGTATTCTGAAAAAGGCAGGGCGTTATGTTGAAGGGGAAGACTGAGGAGGAAGAGGAGGAAGTAACCTGGGGTTTCATATGCAGAATGTGAAATAAAATGTTGCTGTGTGGAGTGCTGCTGCTTATGCATACAAAAGACTCAAAACATACACATCCCAGAAAAACTCAGTGAGGGCTGTTGAACATCCTCATTATGTTTTAATGTCTTACATTGTGGAGCCACACTTATTTTCTGAAATTTCATCTTAACTGGGTTACATCTTTAGATATTAATCTTTATTGCTTAATCTAATATCTCCTGCGAAAGTTATGTTCCAGATAAGAACTTCATTCCTTCTCGCAAAACACAAGGATAGATAGGATGACATGATCACTCAGCAGTAGAGATGGGCACGAATCGAAAAAATGACATTTCGGTTTTTCATTTGTCGTTGAGAGGTCCGTTTCGTTTCGTTTCGTTTCCGTTTTTCATGAATTTTTGGAAAATTTTCATTTTCGTTTTTCGTTTTTCATTTTTTGTTTCTACCCGCTTTTTGCGTGATTTTTAAAGCATCTCCGCGCGTGGACGTCCCCCAATGCCCAAAACCAGAGGGAAAACACTAAAAAAATGATGCTGGCAGAGACATAGTATAGACTAGGTATGCAGGGAGGCTGCAAAGGCAGCAGCGGGCGTTGCCCAGGGCGTAAGGCAGCCACAGAGTGACTGCACTGCGGGGAAGGGGAGGGTACTCACCGAGAGGTACGCACACACACAGGGAGGCTGCAAGAGAAATCTCTTCTTTCTCTCCCCTAAGATCCAGGCTGCAGCCAGCAGGAACATAGAGACACACACCTGCCTGGCTGGCCTAAAGTAACGAGTCGCAGAGACAGCAATCCCACCTAACTCCCACTGGAGACTGCAGGGAGGACGGGGGCTGCCAGAGCTTTTTATGCCCTCTGTGGCTGCCAGACCTGCCCAGTCTGCAACCTGGGCATGCTATTGGTTTAAATTGTCCAAGAATTTACATGATCCCATCACATGGCTTGCATCCATCTTGTGGCTGGAATCCATTTTGTGTCATCCTTAAAGCAAAAAGAAAAAATACATCGTGATGGGAGAAAGACAAAAACAAATGTTTTAAGGACCACAACCCCCTGGTAGGTAATAATTTCAAATAATTATCACTGCATTTTTACGGATGTCCAGGGTGTTTTAATACCCAAGAAATCAATATTAGGCATCTGGGAGCCATTTTGGGTCGATGTCCCATAACTCCCCTTAAAGGAAGAAAAATACAGCAATCTGAGAAAAGACATAAATGCACGTTTTAAGGACCCCAACCCCCCTGGTAGGTATTCTCAGGCAGAATAAATAATTATCGCTGGGTTTTTATGGATATTCAGGACGGTTTTTAACATTTAAAAACAGCTCATTTCATTGTGTGTCGCCATTAATGAAAACGAAACGCAATGAACCTAATTTTCGTGGTTCTGTTTGCTTTGTTCCAATTTCATCACAATTTTTGTTATTTGTTTCGTTACGTAACATGACAAATAACGAATAACAGAATGAATTTTTTTCCGTCTTGTGCCCATCTCTACTCGGCAGGCCATGGAGAACACCTCAGTTTGGTGCCTTAGATCAGGGTGTAATGCAGTGCCTATATGACAGCAACATGGTTTTTATCAGACCTGGCACTGGAACCACAAGGAATGTGAGAACTGGGATAATGCATATCTACGCCATACCTTTCTAAGTATTTGTACAGCACCAGGTGGTAAAACACTTGAGTAAGGCTCTAGTCCAGTGTTGGTGAATCTATGGCATGGGTGCCAAAGGTGGCACTTGGAGTCCTTTCTATGGGCACCCGACATCACCCCTTCACAGCCACCTGTATTCAGGTTAAATTGCTGTATTGGCACTTTGAGAAAAATTAGTGGGCTTTGAATCACAGCTTGGGCACTCAGTCTCTAAAAGGTATGCCATCACTGCTCTAGTTTCTGTAAAAGGTTCGACTTGTGTTTAGTTGTACTAGATGAACTGTATATGTATGGCTTCATGTAATTTGACTATCCCTACTTTCAGACATAGAAAATAAGCAGCAGAGGAGAAAGTAATTACTTTCTTCAGTTGTTAACACGAAGAGATCTTCCTTGATTTATTTACTTTGGTGTAGAAAATTATTCTGCTCCATGAAACCTATCTCGCTTCAGCCTTATCCAGTCGGGCTGTTTATGTATTCTCCCAGTGTGGTTCGTAAGGCTGTGCAGACTCGCGATGGATTTACAGCAAGAAAGCTCAGATCGATTTACACCAGCATAAGTGTAACCGTATCAATAGACTTGGTGAGTTGCTGCTGATTAATGAATTGCCACTTGCACTGCTAGTCTGTTGTCAGTCATGCAGTTTGGCACACAACTAGAGATGCTAGTAGCCATTTGTTAATTATCAGCAAATGGCCACAATGATGAATGCTCTTACACGTCTGCTGGGTAAACTCATAAGATCCTGGGCAAAATGCATACCTGTCAAGTTTTGTATTTGAAAAGAAGGGAAATTTCTCAACACCCGCTGCGAGCCATCTCACCACTACAACCAAGCTTCAGTTTCTCTCAAATTTTAATATAGATATACAAGAAATCTAAAATAACTGCTTGCAAACCACTTACTAACTACAATTACGTGACCAGAATCTGATAGGCCTATCTTTGTTCAACAGGCAGCTGTAACCAAATTCTGCTTTTGTTCTTGCAGGGCTTACAATGTTCTTATGCCCACATTCATCATGCTATAGTCTTTTATTCTTTCAGTCACAAACATATGTCCACTTCATCTGTTGTTTCTCTGTAATAAAATGCCTTAGTCTCTGAGCATAAGCAGAGTTCAAATGAGATAGCCTCTGTCCAGGCAGAGGAGGCTCAATTCCTCCCCTCTCCCTTCTCAGTCAAAGAGGGGACCTCGCTCCCCCTCCCTTCTCAGGTTGTTCCTTTTGTCACATGGACAGGCTGTTTCAAACAATAGCCCTTCTCTGACAGAGGCAGCCAGTGATCTGCATTTCTAAAGCTGTGTTCCAGGTTTTGGGATACGGGACATTTCCAGGGAAAATAATAATCCAGGAAGACAGCGGGAAAGAGGGGTAAAGAAATGGGAGTTTCCTGGGCAATACGGGACACTTGACAGGTAGGGCAATATGTGGGTTGTCTCTACATTCTGTAGACTTATACGGTAGTTGCCTCTTGATCTCAGAGCAGGTCCCTGGTGTTCTCCACCCTCTGTGGTTTTTAAACATTTTGCTTGGGAGCAATAACACGGTTTTGTGCAGATGTTTTCAAAATCTACCTGCCACCACAGTTGATTCCTATCTGTCAGCTCACCTTTTCTTCAAGACAGCACATTATTGAACTGCCTGGATAGATCTGTAGTTTGAACATCTGGCTTGCAGCACCAAAGGATGGCAGTTCAATTCCCCACTGTGCCTCCTTGACAGGTGCTGGACTCTTAATGACCCATAGGGTCCCTTCCAGCCGTGCAGTTCTAAGATTATTAGTGTAAGATATATAAGTTATATTATTATTGGTAAGTGTGCCCCCCCCATTCTTAAAAGGGACCTATCCCGGGCTTCAAGAGTATGCCATGATTTGTTCTTCCATCTTGTGAAGAAGGTATCACATGGCCTAAGGAGGCAGACTTGTAGCTCAGGTAACATTAAGAATAAAACTTGCATTTGAAATTCTTTCTAACACAGTAATGTCTGTTGATCTTTCTCTCAGAGTAGGGATTTTATCTTGAGTTTCATTCTATTTTAAATACTAACTTGCATTTCAGCTTTGTTCCTTGAAGCACTTAAGATTTCCATCAGCTCTGTTTGCTTTAGTGTCCTGCCTTTCAGATTCTGTTCCTGTAGGCCCCAAGTGCAATCACTTACAAGTATCTTGAAGTCGCTGAATAATTATCCTGAGTCTTTGATGGCACAGCATAAGTAAAAACATCTTTGTATTTCCACCGTCTTTCCTTTTTCAGGTAGCAGCCCTTCACAGTGGCAGGAAAGGTTAGAAGAAGTCTGGGTGACAGCCACACACTTTCAGCATGTAGTCTTTTTTTTGAACAGTGGTGCGTGTTCTCTGGTTGAATGGGTTAATGAATTGCAGCTTTTATTATATGGGTGCAGATTGGAAAAAGGATTTATAAATTAAAGAGATTTTTGAAATGTCTACGGAAGGCATGTCGTGCCTATGATCTTCTTCAGTTCTAGATTGAAAAGGGGACAGGTTGTAGTGATAGAACAGAAACTGGAAATTGCTCTTACAACCAGGATCTGGAAAATGTTCAACATTTTCAGACACAAGATGGAATCTTGAATAGCCGCCTGTTACAATTTTAAATTGGAGGAGGGAAAAATAGTCAGGGTCATGATGCTCTAATTCTTCAGTTTTTGCAGCTTGTGGGGATGGGTTCGGGACCCATGGAGAGTTGAAGGCTACCACATGTCTGTTGGGCCCTGGCCCTTATAGAAGCTGCCAGAAAGGGACCAGGTAGGAGAGGAATGCTTTCTTGGAGCAGAGAAGCATGCTCAGAGGAGACAGTGGTAAGGCCATTGATGAAAAAGTCGCTCTTGGACCCCATAGTATTGGTTAATTACAGTAGGACCCCCATATCCGCTGACTTGCCAGCTGCAGATTAACTTATCCATGGATGGTGCAGGGAAGGGCACTCTAAACAGCTTGTACCACTTTGGCCCCTGGCAGGAGTGCCTTGCCAGTGACCACGGTGGCATGACCACCCTGCCCGCAGTGCAACCTGATGGGAGCACCCTGCTGGTGGGTGAAGCAGTGTAACCTGGCGTGAGTGCCCTGCTGTGGTCTTAGAGATGTGAAGGCCCAGAAAAAAACTGGATTTTTTTTTGGAGGGGGAGGGTTTTTCCATTTTTCTGGAAGCCTTTTGGGTTCCCCCGAAAATTGGAAAATTTGGAAAAAATATACAATTTTTTTTTGTATATACAAAATTTTTTGTATATATTTTTTGTAATACGAAGGCGTATTACCACCTTCGCCAGATCGCTCAGATCCGCCCGTACCTGGATGGTGACTCTCTGAGAACAGTGGTCCAGGCGCTGGTGATCTCGAGGCTGGACTACTGCAACTCCCTCTACATGGGGTTGCCCTTGACTCTTCTCCGGCGTCTGCAGCGGGTGCAGAATGCGGCGGCCAGGCTGGTGGCGGGTGTGCGTCGGTATGACCACATCTCCCCAGTCCTGGCCCGCATGCACTGGCTGCCTGTTGCGGCCCGGATTAGATTCAAGGTCTTGGTTTTAGTTTATAAAACCCTCCATGGCTTGGGACCGGACTACCTGGCAGAGCGTATCGCTCAGCGATCCACCTCGGCCCGACCTGTTCTGCAGGCGCGAGCGCACTTGCATCGGGTTGCCACCCCACGAGAAGCCCGGAAGTCAATCACCCAGAACCAGGCTTTCTCGGTGGCAGCCCCTTCCCTATGGAATTCCATCCCTAGCGAGGTGCGCTCTGCAGAGTCCCTGCTGGCCTTTCGAAAAGCTGTAAAAACTTATTTATTTCGAGAGGCCTTTGGCGAGCTCTGATTATTTTTTTTTAGGTCCCGCCATCTCTAACTTCCAAGCGACCATGTTTGTGTGTATCGTAGGGCTATGTTGTTAGTTAGTCGCTTGGCTTGATAGCTATTTTACTGCTGTTTTTTTGGATGCACCGGGTTTTAACTGTTTTAATCTTTCTTTTTTTCTTTGTTGTACACTATATAACTATTGTTTTGTGTTTATTGGCGCCTGATCGCCCTGTGTGAGCCGCTTAGAGTTCCGCATGGAAGATAAGCGGGGTACAAATACAATAATAAATAAATAAATAAATAAATGATTATGGAATGTTTTATTTTAACATGACAAATAAAATATTTTGTTAGGGCTTTCAAATATTTTCCAAATCATTTCTAAAAAATATGCAGTATCAAATTATTCTAATTTCTGTGCACTGAGAAAAAGCAAGTCCTAGATTACAAATTGAATTATCCAATGCAAAAATAAGATGCATTTCTTCTTAGGAGGTCCTGTTGCCACAAGAAAAAGAAAAAAAGTTTTCACTTTTGTTTTTGCATGTGGCTGAGTATGTTTCGTTCTGTTCTCTCCTCTTCACTAGGCCTCAAAGCACTGGAGGAAAATACAGTACAGAGCAACATAAAGAACCTGAAAGTATATTCTTAATTTAAAAAGGTAAGCGTTTATCTGAGTCCAGAAAATTGAATCATTTAGCTACATAAGTTTATAACCTTTGTGTAAATAATAAGTTAATTACTACTGATCTGGTTCTTTACTTCCCCCACCCACAACCATAGATTAATATCTTCTTGGAAACTTTAAATTATTTTTCTTTCCTACTCCCCTCAGGAAAATAGTGAGACCAACATCTAGCATATGGACACATTTTCACATTGCAAGTTCTTATGAGAAGAAAAATGTGATTTTCAAATATTGTCAGATGAAATATGCATTTCCAAATGCTACCAGGATGGCAGAACTCATTCTTGTATGTAACAAGTGTCCTGTAGATATTTAAAAAATCCTTCACGGATTTAAGCAAAGACGACCACAGTGATGAAAATGCATATATCTTTTCTCAACGTTCTCGTTTAAGAAGTCCTCTTTCTACTCCATCTGTAACATCAGCAGCGACACAAATTGTTGTCCCATCAGCAGCATACTGAAAAGAGCTCCAACAAAAAATTATCCAATAACTTCATTTGTAGACAAGATGACATCTGAAGATCAGGAAAAAAATTGATCAAGTTCTTGCAAGAGCAATATACTCTTCTGGAACACCATTTTCAATAACTGAAAATACATCCTGGCAGGAAGCTTTGAAATTACTAAGGCCATCATACAATTTGCCCAGCAGACATTCTTTGAGCAAGCCTCTTTTGGAGTTTGAATATGAACGTGTAATGGAATCTGTGCAAGGAAAAATTAACAAAGTACTGTGCCTTGCACTACTTAAAGATGGGTGGGAAAATGTGAGAGGAGAAGGAATTATAAACTTTGTTATAACAACACCTCAACCAGTTTTTTTTTTTTACAAAAGCATAGAAACTGGAGAGAACAGACATACTGCAGAGTATATCAGCTCTAAAATATGTGAAGTCCTACAAAATATTGGGAGTGGTAAAGTATTTATATTTACTGACAATTCCAGCAATATGAAAGAAGCATGGGAGATCATAATGGATAAGTATCCACATATTACTGCAATAGGATGTGCTTCTCATGGGCTAAACTTGCTTTTTAACGATATTATGAAACTGGACACCTTTCAAATTATAGATGAGCAAAAGAAGTGATAAAACATGTAAAAGGTATTCATATTGTAGCTGCAGTTTTCAAGAAGCAGCAAGAAGAAAAAATGGCAAAGAATAAAATAGTGACACTGAAGCTGTGGTGGGCTGGAGTGACGATCCCCTTTAAAAGTTTACTAAAAAACAAAGAAGCTCTTTAACAAACTGTAATAGTTGAAGATCTTAAAGTACCCAGAAGTGTAAGAAACACTTCTCCGAAGATTCTAAAGCCAATTGCTGCAGCAACCACTGCATCTAAATCAGATAGTGCACTTTTGTCAGAAATTCCTTATCTGATGGCCAAGATAAAAATAAGTGTTTTTGAAAATCTCAGCACGTCCCCACTTACAGCTATAGAAGAAAGTAAAGTGAAATATTTTATTTAAAAAGGAGGAAGAATTTTGTTGCCATCCAATTCATGCTGCTGCAAATCTGCCCGATCCAGGATTCAGAGGTGGAAATATAAGTGATGATAGCGCTGTTACTGCATTCGACTGGATTACAAAACAAGCAGCACATTTAGGACTTGATGTTGGGAAAGGTACTTTCACATCTGGCAGAATATAGAACATCTTCAGGGATTTGGTCCAGGAACGCAGTCTGGGATTCTGCCAAACATATTCCTCCTGCAACAATGGTGGCAAGGTCTTTGGACAACACAGCCTCTGACGCCTCCTGCTTCTCACCTTCTTCAGATTCCTCCATCTTCTGCAGCCTGTGAAATAATCTGGTCTATGTTTGGAAACACTCGCACTCAATCTAGAAATATAAACTCACGTGTGAAAGGTTAGAGAAGCTTGTTTCAATCCAGGTAAACCTTCAGTTTTTAGAAGTCCATAATAGCTGTGTTAGTGACAGAAACAACAGAGTAGCTGCAGAGGCAGAGACTGAAACTGATACTGATAATTACAGCTCAGAAAATGATTCTGATTAAATTTCATGCCCATTCATTAAAACGTTTTCCCACTCCCTTCTATACATTCCCCCTTCTTCAATACTTTTTATGAGAATGAGGTTTTTATTTTATTTTTATTTAACACCGTGGAGAGGAAATATGAATAATTGTTAATTCTGGATTTTTAAACATTGTTTTATTTAGGGTTTTTTTTTTACTAGTAAACAGTTCAGGAGATTGTTTTTTGTACTAGTAAACAATTAAGGAGTTTGTTACTCCATTTGTTACAATTACAAATAAATATTATTTAAAAAGCAAATTCTGTTTGTAATAATTATTAGGATACACTATATTTTAATATGCTAGTTGTGATAATTTTATGCCAAGTCAAATTGTCCATAGTCATATTTTATGCAATGTAAAAGAATGACTTTCAAGCTGTAAAAGGGGAGGGGAGTGCTAAAGAACCATTTTTTCATTTTTTCTGAAAAGTTTAATTTTCTCCAAAAAAACCCCCAAAAAACCAGAAAAAAAGTTTTTTTCCCTGCGCTTCAAAATTTCTGGAAATTTTACATCTCTACACACGTGCCTAGCATGCAGCATGACCCAGCCTGAGCGCTCTGCTGGTAGCCAAAACGGTGCAAGTTGGTGGAGCATTCTGCCAACAGCCGCGTGGCACCTCTGCTATTGACCCCTGCCACTCCTGCCACCAATGTCACTGATGTCCCCTCACCACCTTCATCCTCAGATAAGAGTGTTTGCTCTTATCTGTGGATTTCTGTATCTGCCGGGTGGAGCAGAATGAATCCCCTGTGGATATGGGGGTCCTAATATATCAGCCACTCTAATATTTCTGTGAAGATTCTCAGTCATCTAGGTGAGGTTACCTGGAAGTTGAGTCATGGCAACTGGATTTCTTTTCTCGTGAGGTCAAAATGTTTCACTACTCATCCAAGTAGCTTCATCGGTCTCAGGAAAGTTGGTGTGAGGCTTCCAATTCATTGTTCACCTTGGTTTCATACCACCCTTGTCTGAATAGACTCATTAGATGGACGGTGACCTGAATAGGCTTGTTAGGTGGACAATGGCCTGTAAAGGTTGTTAAATGTTACAATGGCTACAACACACACTTAATGGGTGTCTTCCCTCACAGGTACATTTGGTGGGGACACAGGAGAGGGCCTCCTTTTTTGCTGCACCCAGACTCTGGAACTCCCTCCCATGGGAGGCCAGCCTGGCCCCATATTAGCTGTTTTTCTACAAGCAAGGGAAGACTTTTTTCTTTGAGTAGGTTTTCTCTAAGCCAAGAAAGGTTTTGGTTGTTTTTTAAAACAGGATTGTTTGTACTTTTGTTGTTTTTAAATTTCATTTTATTGCTTTTATCTACTACTTTTAATATGCTAACTTAATTTTTTCTGAATAATTGTAATAATTGATTGTTTTTAGCTTTTAATATTGTTTCTTTTTAATGTAAGCCACCACACACACCCCTTTTAAGGAAAAAGGCAGGTTCAAAATAAATAGATACATAAGCAGATAAAGTTGGGTCCATTTGTCAGGATCACTTGAGAAAAGAAAGCAGGATAAAATATTTGGAGCTGTAGCTGTGCAAAACGTTATCAAGGCAAAAGTGTGGGACTAAAATCTTACTAAGCCAGATCATACATCCTGGTGAGTGTGGTTTCCTGAAGGGTGTTTTGGGCCAGTGAGCACAGCTGGAATTTTGAGAGAGTGTCATGGATGCTGTCACAAAATGATTGCCATGGGCACGATGAGTCATAAAGGACTGAAAGAAAGGCCTTTCCCCAACACCCTGAGTCCAAGCTGGGCTTTTAAACACAGAAGCCATGTTTTGAACCCACCGTTTTCTTCTCTGGCAGCCATTAAGTAGAAAACAAACTGGCGAGACTCAGACTTGGCCAAAAAGCTGCATACAAAGGAAAGGCCAATGGGTTGTCCTTTGAGAAGCTGGCACAGGGAGTACATCTGATGATTTTGCTCAACTCTCCCTCCACCACCCTAAATGGACAAAACAAGGTACAGTTTAATTGTACCGAGCTGCCACATCAACATGTTGCTTACACCGAAACCCAAATGTGAATAGGGTTGTACTTGAAGGAAAGCTTTCTTACTTTAAAAACAAGGTCTTCTTTTTCACAAGCGAGGAGACTGGCATTATCTGAAAGAGCATTCCGTAACCTCCAGATTCTTTTAAAACCATTCAACTCTGCCTTTGTTTATCAAGTCTAAGGGGGAGAGGGCCTGTTTTTTACAACACATTTTGAAGCACGTACGCTGAGAAGGCAACTCCACTGAGGAGTTACTGAGGCTTCCTTCCATGCCAACGTGCCTAGGATTGCAGCCTTGAACACAAAGCATATGGCTTCATTGCAAAGGCAACAAACTGGCATCAATGTGAAGTCAAAATGTTTCGGTGGATTTTGCTTGGAATATCGCACAGGCCACCTCTTCCAAAACTACAGGGATCCATGTGAGTGCAAGATCACCTTGGATATACAACTGCAGATGATTTTTGAAGATGGCAGCGAGGTGGGGCAGGGGATCAACATAGGGAATCAACATAGATTCTGATAGAGCAATAGCTAGTCCTACACTATATCAGAAAGGAAGCAGAACAGGAGCAAAACAATTATTTTGAGGTTTGGAGTAATGGCTTCTCCGTGATAAAGGGGGAACATAGCTAATGATGTCATTAGACTTTCATGGTATAACTTCTGGCGACAGGATTCTGGCAATTAGCTTTCACATTAAAGAATGTGAGGACAGTACTTGGCTGAATAAAAAATGGTACATACTGTATCTGTATTTTTTGTCTCTAAGATATCCTCATGTATAAAAAGACCCCCACTTTTCCAATCCAAAATTGCAGGGTTCTCTCCTTGGCTTACATCTGTGTATAAGACGAACCTCAATTTTTAGTCTAACAATTTTAGAGAAAAATATTGTCTTATGCATGAAAAAATACTGTAGTTGTAATATGCAGTGACTGTGGCAGCTGCACGGCCCCACTTGAAACTGCAGCTAGGGCCTTGTGAGACCAGATGTGAGCTCACATTTAACAAAATTACAACAAATATAAAACAGAATTCTGTGTGTGTGTGCGCACGTGTTTGTTAAATGTGAGCTCACATCTGGTGTACCGTTCTGTCCTTGCATGTGCCTTCATACCCTGGCTTTTCCTCCGTAGCAGCTCTTTCTTTTTGTTCTGGAGGGACAAGCTGAGCTTATGACCTTGACCCAGTAGTCTGAAAAGGTGCAATCCTGAGACCTAGGTTGAGAGAAGAAGGCCTTGAACATACAGCAGATGAGATGCCTTCCATCCTGTCTCTCCAAGCTGGATTGTCTCAAACATTTACTTGGTTAAAAGACTTGTCATTGCTCTTTGACCTTTCGGAGGAGAATTATGCTTCTTTTCCCGCATTCTTGTAGCAGGCTCTTGGGTTCACTGTTTGTGTTTCTAAAACCCTGAATTTTGTCTGAATAGTTTATTACAGTAGAGCCCTCTTCTGATACTTAAGGGCTCTTCCCCTGCTTTTTTTTAATTCTTATGCTTTATTCATCCAGCTTTTATCTTACCAGGTTTATTTTGTATTTGGAAAACATTTGCTTTTAATTACCCACCATTGGCCCTTCTGTCAGACTGTTAAGTGTTGAAGTGCAAAGATAAGTAATAAAAGAATCTCCTGTGTTTTTTTCCCATGGCTTGAGGAATGCAGAAAGCATTTTTGGTCTGTCTGATGAATGGCCTGTGTTTCCACCACCCCCTCCCTGCCCCCATCTTGAGGCAGGATCAAGGGCAACGTCTGACGACCCCAAAGGGAAACGAAATTCATGAGTGTGTCTTACATGACCGAATACTTGCAAGCCATTCAATCAGCTATTGTCGTTGCTGGTTAGAGGAGAACTAATGTGCTACATACTCTATCATAGCACAAACCAAAGTCCTGTTCAGGCATTTTTCGCTTCACTTTACTAACTTTCTGCCAGGGCCCTTCTGCTGTTGGGATTACAACACTGGACTACCGGGGGGGGGTCCCATTCAGGTACTTACGAAGTGCATTGTGTGACCTTGTGCCAGTTGCTAATCTCGTTGAGTTCATGTCAGATGAAAATGGAGATGAGGACCCATATACGTAATCTAGACTTCCTTGGAAGATTGACAGGACATAAACATAACATGCAAATGTTTGCATAGAGTGCTAGACAGAGAGCAGAGTTGCATGCACTGGCCCTCTCTTTTGGCAATCACCCGTGTTGGGTTTTCTTCTGCATTGTGGAAAGGATACTATGGATGCCTAGACTGCACTTACGAGATGCAGCCATAATTTTGGAAACAAAATCACCTAAGCATGACTAGATACATATATAAATCTTGAAGCACTGTTTTTTTCTTTCTCTTGCAATTTGCAATGACAACTTCCATTTTAGTACTGCATAAAAGATTTTGTCAAGCATACTGAGTGCTGATTAACTGCTGTTCTTGTCTTGACCCCAATCTTCAGCAAGCGAGCTGTCCCCCCTCTCTAAATATCATTGTATGCACATTCTGATTTTGTCTCTCTGGTGAGCATGTGTTCTATGGGTTCAGAACCATGAAATTACCTCATCATCGCTGGGAGATGAGGACACCTTAGAGGTTTACAGTAAGAGACCCTGCATATTGAATGTTAAAGAACAACCGGATATCCAACATTGTGGTTCATCTCTCTGCTATGCTTTCAAGGAGAAGCTTTAGCCTGTATATCTTTATGCAATGATGGAGCCTGGAGTGGGGGAGTCACTACAGTAACCCCCGCCTATTGTGGGGCTTAGGGACCCACCCAACCCGCGATCATTAAAAATCCGCAATATGTGGATGAAGGTCAGATGGGCGGGCACAATGCCACTCCAGGGGTGCGGAAGTTTAAAAAGGGTTCTGGTGGTGGAGCCAAGCACTTGTCTCCGCCGCCGAGAGTCCTTTAAACATTGTGCACCACTTGCCGGCACCACGAGGGGAGTCCGGACCAGCGGTGTGCGATATTTGGAAAGGGCTCTGGCTGCAGAGCCAAAACCTTCCCCCCTTTCCCTCAAGCCCTTTCGTGGTACTGCGGTCCCACAATATAGCAGGACCTCATTATATGAGCCGCGAAAGGGCAAGGGACCACTGTACTTGCTGTAGACATCAAAAACAAAAAAGATATTAGAAACTGATCAATAATTGTCAAGAATGGTGGAATTTCCCATGGCATTTCTATTTTCAAATACAGCAGTTGGCAGAATCTCCATTTAAGTGGCTGGAATATTCCATTAAATAACTGAAGAAGCTTTCTGGAACTTGAAATCTCTGAGTTGAATGGTCAGATAGTTCCCCCTCCTTTCCAGAGATTAGGAATGCCATTGAATATTAAGCCTGTTAGGTGGTGATCTGCCTTTAACAATAAATATTCTATGGGTTGCTTTTATTTAAACCTGCAAATAGGCCTACTTTAGTCCCTGTTGGTTTGTCCTGTACTCTCACTATGCAGTGAATTCCAGTCACTTAATACACAATAGCTAAAATCCTACAGCCTAGTGCAAGCGCCGTGCATTAGAGCAGGCTCACTGAATCAACTGCGGTTTCGTGAATCAACTTCTCCATCAATTCCATTGTTTCATATAGGCCAATTCTTAACTGCAATTTACCATGCTAAAGTAACTTGGAATTAGAGCACACCCTTTTGAATAAGTGAAACTTGCAAAGGAGTTCTCACCAGATTCCCATTCATTCAGTGGGCCTGCTCTAGTGTGATTTACTACACTAAGCAACAGGATTTTAGCCACTGCTTTTACTGAGACCATTCAATTGTGTTTTTAACCTTTTTTCATATATTTGCCCAAATATTTTTCAATCTGATCAGCTTTTACTACTATTATCTTGAGTGCCATTTGTTGGAAGAAGGTGCCGTACAGATTAAATAAATGAGAACTCTTGTGTGTTTCTAAGGTGGCTGAGCTGATGTTTTCAGTCTGGTCGGCGTTCCCTTTATGGAGACGTAATGTAGGAAATGGGAATAAGTTGTACTTGTAAACATTAGGACTAGCAAGAACATGCTGACATTAAGTTGCACATACAAGCCAATTCCTTGATGTTAAAACCTTAATAAATTGTTTTTATGGAGAATATATTTGTTAAATCATTGCACTGTTCAATCTGAAGATCACTTAGGATGACTGAAAATGATATTAATGCCTTAACAAAATGATAAATGTTTGTGTTGTATCAGTTGCTAACAACTGACACAACAATGGCAATCTTATTTTTCTTTTCCTATGAGTTTCTTTCTTTGGGAGCTAGACTATATATTAACTGTTGCAACCTGTCTCCTTTTGTGGGAATGACCCTGTTTATCACAGTCGCAAAGAGACCCAATAGCATAGATGAAATGCTGTATATTCTGTATTTTTATTTGAATTGTTTGAAACATTTCTCGGTAGATGGATAGATGATTTTACTTTAAAGACATCACTGCCACTACTGGAATAGAAAATGATGGGGTTTGATTAAAATTAGCCAGATAGGCAAATAAAATTGGAAATGCTAGTATGAAAAAATTAATGGCCTAAGTTTTGGACATACATACTCGCATATGATGCTCGCATATGATACGTGTTCCGTTTGTCGTGTCTGCATGACTACAGATCATGGTTTCGTTCTGCCTTAAATACACTGCTTTTCAGTAAAATGATCATTATCATCACTACAATTTGTACGGTACACTGCCTTTTGGCTTCCATGTGTCTAAAGCAGACTTGCGAAGATCGCGGTCTTGGACTGCAACTTGCACAGTCATGCACATTGTGTGAACTGTAGTCTTAAGAACGTAACTTTTCCTCCCCCTGTGCCAGACTATTTCACAACACAGTGCATTACTCAAACACTGGGAGCCAAGCCAGCGGCAAAACAGGAAACATGAAACATCTACTGGTGCTTTATTTTTACTTTACTGTAGCAGCAGGTTGATTGCAAATTTGATCATAACATGTGGCAATAGGCGGAGATGTATTGTTTGAACTTTGCCTTCCTCTAATTTCCTTTTCTATCCCAACTGATAGGAAAATGATACTTTGCAGTGTGGACATTTTATCAGAAACTCAATCCATAGAGAAGAGAATGTAAAATCACTCTTATGTTTTCTTTCAAGCATCCGCAGGCTGCCTTTCAAGTTAAAACCCTCCAAAGACTGCATACATAACATGTACAATGATAACACACCATTACGAGTAAAATATCATTCTCTACTACAGTACACCTGTTTAAAACATATCGCAAGACAGCCCAATATTCATAGAACACTAATAAAGTCATTGAAGTACAATGAAACAAACAGCCAGCCATTCAGTACTCTGCCCCAGGCATGAAACAGTACAACCTTGATGGACCCAACTGTGTATCTGTTGGGAAGGAGGTAAGCTTATGGGACTATTAGGAAGAAGCCCCATCCTGCTTTCGTTACTCCTCCAATTAAATTCGTAGCCATCTGTTGTTGCAGTAGAGTAAGGAGTATGTGCATGCATACAAACATGTACAGAGCTCCCTTGCCATGGCTTATTTGACTCAACATAGTGAGCAAGTAAAGAGAAAGTAAGTGTAGTTTTCAATGGAGTCAGCCAATAAAGACATAGCAGATGGTTTGTAATACATATCACTGAGACGCAATGAGACTCAACTGTGAGGCCAGGACCCACTGCCCTGCTTTTGATGAGAGTTGATGGGGCCAGCAGTCGGTTTTCTAAACATTTCATATGATATAAAACACTTGACCGTATGTATACAATGAGTGTATAAATTGAATGGGAGATAGGTTTCCATAAACCTAATATACTGTATTTTAATTTCAGTATTTCTTTCACAGCAGTGGTATAGCTTACAGTAGTTCTCTGGGTTTACTGGAGTGGATTTTTCCTCTTGGGTTGGACTCTGCCAAGGCCCTCTTCTTCAAGCAGAGGCTGAGAAGAAAGTTATTCTTGTGAAAAACCACTTCTCATTCAGTTGGTGTCCAGACAAGAACAATGCTGCTTCAGCTCAAAATTTGTTCTTCTGTTTAGCTACTCATACATTATGTAGAGCATCAAAAATGGTGCAGTGTTAAATCAGTTTTTGTGCAGAAGGGTGCATGATAAAAGAATTGTGTTGTTTTTAAAAAGGGAATTTTAAAAAGGTTTGGAAGGAAAGATAATCTCATCCCTAAGCAATATGACATATCCCCTTACTACCCAGACAAATGAAAACAAGTTAAAGGAACTATTTCTGCACTTGCTTTTGTTGTTATTGCTGTTTTGTTGTGGAGGTTTAGGTGTGGATATGTGCAGTTGCTTCAAAAAGCAGACGACAGCTAGTGAGCACAGTGACCTAGTGAAGATAGATTTTCTTCCAATGGCACCTAACGTAGCAGCTGCCTAGATGCCCTAAGCACATCTGATCTCACCTGATTTTAGAAGCTAAGCAGGGTTGGTCCTGGTTAGTACTTGGATGGGAGACCACCAGGGAATACCAGGTGCTGTAAGCGCCTGGAGTAGGAACTGGCAAGCCACTCCAGTATTCCTGCCAAGAAAACTCCATGGACATGGGATCATGAAGAGTTGGTCATGACTGTAATGACACAAAACACACAGAGAGGCAGAACATGAGAATGTCTCAGCTGAAGTTGCTGAGATAACAGCCACAACATTGCAACATGAAGCACGGGAAAAGCTAAATATAGAAAGGCACATCCTAAGCAGTACATCCTAGAATTTGAGCTATTTACTAAATTCTGGACCACTGGAGAAAATTATAACTTGAGGCATGGCAGTATGAGTGCAAAAAACAGTTGTCTGTTCATGGCTTTCCAACTACTCTCAATGGTTAGTGTACTCTGCAGTTAGTCACTCAAACTGTGTTAATGTCTGTGAAAGTTGATTTACTGGAAATGCAAGGGCATGTAGAAGAATTGTTGGAGGCAATGGAACAGCACAGACAGCAATCAAGGAGGGCTTTAGCACAATCATAAACAAGCAGAAGAATCGGGCAGATGTAGAACCTGAGCAGCAACACAAAGAACGGACAAGCCATGCTACTCCTTCCAGCCA
Source organism: Phrynocephalus forsythii (assembly GCA_029282475.1). Lineage (NCBI taxonomy): Eukaryota > Metazoa > Chordata > Lepidosauria > Squamata > Agamidae > Phrynocephalus > Phrynocephalus forsythii. Next base: position 169,925,632 of record JAPFRF010000002.1, on the reverse strand, counting down.
GTCCACAGAAAAAGTTTTGCAAACTGGGCATCGTCATTTGATGGTTTCCTTATTGGCTGACTCAAGACATGCTTTAGTGTTGAACGTTGACCCGCTTGCAAGTTTGCTGAAACTACACCCATCTCTGATGTACCTGCCACACCGGGGGGTGGGGTGGGGCGGAGGTTAAGCCTATGTAAATTCCATCCAGCAATTCTACGCATTTCAAAATGGTGGGCATAAATTGGTGTGCATTGCAGTCAGAAAGACATGGAAAAGGAATACACTTGTGTGTCATAGACAACATGAACCTCGTTGAGCTATTCGACCAATCCAAATTGTTCTCTGCTATTAAACTGGGTATTCTTACAGTACTTTCCTTCTCACAAACAACATGCAGAACTGAACAACCCTTAAGCATTCCGTGTATGGGCAAGAAAAAGCTAAGCTCAATGAGTGAAGACTGGTTGTCTACGCTGTGTCTGCGGAGCGGCCATCGTGAAAAATTAAAGACCTATCCTGAGGGGGGGGGAGATTATAAATTATACATTATTTTGGTCAAAATCTTTGAAGATCCCAGTTTTTGTTCAAAGAATAATCTCTTTTATAGTCAATTTTATTTTATATCTTGGTCAGACAGACATTAATAAAGAATTCAGACGGATTCAGACATGCATTGCTTTTAACAGCAATGTCAGACTCAGGGTAGAATGTGTGGAATGCCAATTCAGGAGCACAGCTTTCACCTGGATTATAATCTTATAATCTTGTTTTTCACTGCACAATTGAAAGCTGCATAGAGGGTTTTTTTTTTTAAAATGCCTTACCTTGTTGTTGTCATTTGGAAAATAAAGGTGCAATCCTGCTGGTTAATTCTGACAAGTGCAATATCATACTTCCACTGTATCTCTTCAGCATCATGTCGTATGGGTGGTGGATGGTTTGTTTTCCCACTAGGAAGCAATTTGCAGCCAAGTTAACAATCCATAATACTATAAATCATAATCATGTGCTGTCAAGTCAATTTTGACTTATGGTGATCCTTTCCAGGGATTTGTAGGTAAAGAATACACAGAGGTTATTCCCTTCTGTGGACATTTTGGGACTGTGCAGCTTGGCCAAGGAAGCACAGTGGGAATATTGAGCTGTCAGATATTGAGAATGCTGAGCTATCTGGTGGTTCAACATGCCATAGGAACAGTTAGATCAACAGGCCTGGTCTACACACACACACACACACACACACACACACACACACACACACACACACAATTTCTGCAGATGCCCCCACGAGCTTTTAAAAGTTGGACTCCTGTGTCAACGGTTCTTGCCTCTTACTTGAAATGTCGCTTTTATCTATTTTCCAGGCCCCATCTGAAATTGAAAAGACGACCATGACATCATGCAAATTGGTTATTAAGGTAAGCTGCTCTAAAGAACACAACTGATTATTGGCTTAGTAAACCTTTCTTTCATTGAAGCACAAAGCCATAAGATGTTAGCATGGCAAACTCTCATAATCAGTCCAGTCAGCTATTCTTGTGGACAACTCAAGCAGATTGTGTGACTTTTTGAATATACCTATTGAAGCAAAACAGGTGGAGGAGCCGTGTAGCCATAAAAAAAAATACACCAAATACAAAAGTGGAACAGGTGATACATTTAGGCTACTTTTGTATTTAATATACCTATTTAATATACCTATCGTTCTGATCATGAAAAACAGACCCTATTTGTATTCTGTGAAAGAACAAATGTGGCAATGCCATCAGAAAACATATTAAGGGGTTGAATTCTGAGAAATGTGATTGGAAGGAAAATAACCACTTCATCTATCCTCAGATTACGCATGGAAATATAACTGATACATAGGTTATAATCAGCTTCTTAATTGTATTATCATATTTGTTTTGGTGGAAAAAACTTGTCATTTTACTTGTATGAGGGAGATAACAGCCTCCATGAGTTGAAGGCTCTTTCTGCAGACAAGGCACTTTTGAATTCAATCCAGTGACTTAGTCATGTACATATATATATATATGGTTGGTAATCATAGGTTTGCCTTGGAATTACAAGTCTGTTTTCTGGTTTGATTTTCCAGTCAGCTGTGCAAATTTTGTATCAGATCGCACATAATGCTGCAGTCTTGGGAGTAATTGTGCTCTTGGGTGGTTAGTTTGCATTACTTTACTATTTGCTATTGCAATTAGAGATGGGCACGAAACAAAAAATGGTGTTTTGGTTTTTCATTTGTCATTGAGAGGTCTGTTTCTGTTCGTTTCTGTTTGTCACAAATTTTTGGAAAAATTTTGTTACCGTTTTTTGTTTTTTCGTTTGTCGTTTCTACCCGCTTTTTGCGCGATTTTTAAAGCATTTCCGTGCACAGGCATCCCCCAACGCCCCAGACCAGAGGGAAAACACTAAAAAAAATGGATGCTGGCAGAGACACAGTATAGACTAGGTACGCAGGAAGGCTGCAAAGGCAGTGGTGGGCGTTGCCCAGGGTGCAAGGCAGCCGCAGAGTGACTGCACTGCGGGGCAAGGGAGGGTACTCTCAGAGAGGTATGCAGCACGCACACACACAGGGAGGCTGCAGGACTGAAGCTAGAGTCGCAGCAGAGACAGCAATCCCACCCTAATTCCCACCAGAGACTGCAAGGAGGACAGGGGCTGCCAGAGCTTTTTATGCCCTCTGTGGCTGCCAGACCTGCCTGCCCAGTCTGCAACCTGGGTATGTTATTGGTTGAACATGATCCCATCACATGGCTTGCCTCCATTTTGTGGCTGGTGGCGACATCCATTTTAAAGGGAAAAGAAAAATACATCGCGATGGGAGAAGACAAAAACAAACATTTTAAGGACCCCAACCCCCTGGTAGGTAATAATTTCAAATAATTATCACATTATCTCTGTGTTTTTACAGATGTCCAGGTGCTTTAATACCAAAGAAATCAATCAATATTAGGCATCTGGGAGCCATTTTGGGTTGATGTCCCCTAACTCCCCTTAAAGGGAAAAAATACAGCGATCTGAGAAAAGACATAAATGCACCTTTTAAGGACCCAACCCCCCTGGTAGGTATTGTCAGACAATATAAATAATTATCGCTGCGTTTTTAAGGATGTCCAGGGCGTTTTTTAACATTTAAAACAGCTCATTTCATTGTGCGTTGCCATTAATGGAAACAAAACGTAACGACCACAATTTTCGTTTGTCGTTTCGTTACATAATGGAACGACTAACGACAAACAGAAACGAAAAACTGTTCATTCCGTGCCCATCTCTAATTGCAATGCTTCAAACCCCCCCCCTTTGCAGCTTATACAAAGATAGCAAACATTATTACCTTAACTCATACTGAACTGCTAGACCCTACGCACTGCACAAACAGTATGGTTGTGCTCTTTCAAAAGACATGCTGCTCTGTTATATAATATATAATATTATATAATATTATAATATATTATAATAATATATAATATATAATAGCTCCTGCTATTGTGCAACTTTTCACAATCCAGACACACACCCCACATACATTGGACTCAAATAAAGCACTGCCTCTGAGCCCAATATGTTTTCTGCATGTTCCTGGCTCTACAATTTAAAAAAGAGAAGGAAACAGTGAATGTTAGGGATACACAGCACCCCCATTGTATTATCTCTCCCTTTGAGGCCCATGCCATGCTAACTGTCTCACCGTCACATGGCACACTGAAGCTTTCTAGGACAGTGGTTAACAGCCTTGGGTCCCCAGATGTTCTTGGACTAAAACTTCCAGAAGCTTTCACCACTAGCTGCGCTGGCCAGGATTTCAGAGAGTTGTAGTCCAATAGCACTCGCCTTACCCAAGGTTGGGAAGTATTGTACTAGGGAAATAATATTTCAATTTTAGAAAAGTAAGCTGAGTGAGGACACAAAAGGGAAAAATGAATTTTCTAGAAAAAACTAACAAACAAAGCTATCTAAACAGCAATGTGGGACATTCACTTTGCCCTATACCTCCATCAAATGCCTGGCAGAGCAGCTGCAAGGGGCTATGTGGACAACCCTCCAGTGACATCATTCTGAGCCCTTCCTAGCATCCTGGCGGTTAAGCATGTTAAAGGAGACATTGGATTCAACCAGGGGTGGTGGTGATGGTGCCATCAACTGTCATTCATCTTCTTCTTTGTTGGCAACTTTTGCTACATTAGATCTATGGTATACAGAATACTGCAACTTTGAGCATCTGCCAGTGCTCTCGAAGGAAGCCGTGACAGCTTGTGATTTTCTGTTAGTATTGAGGATTTTTAGGGGTCTGTTGCATTTGATTTTCACAAAGAAAGGCATTGTATGGGGATAGGAGGCAGCTGATTGTTGAGATCCTCTTTTAGAGCACATCAACAATTACTATGGACATCCAAGTCCCACTATGGTTGGTAGACCCCCTACAATGACGACAATGAGTAGTGCATTTCTATGATAAGAGGAGCAGCACAGAGGAGAGATTATGAGCTTGTTGAAGTGACTCCTCCCCTGGTTTCCTCAGGAGTCAGTCAGTGGCCAAAATAATTAGGTGGGTCAAGTTTCCACATTTTATTGGGAGTCCAGAAATGGTTGTGATTGCTGATCAGCAATTTTGTGGTACAATATAGAAATTCAGACAGTCATTGTCTCTCTCTTCATTTATTTTGGCAGTCAACTTTGCCAGTTGACATCAGGATAGGTTAACAAAATAGTCACTTCCTCTAGAGAGTTTATTGTTAGCACACAAGTTCATTCTCATCTTGGTTGTTTAAGACCCACAGATACTCATTTTATAATGTGTACTTCTGCATCTAATCAAAACAAATGCATAGAACATTGTGAAGTGGGACAGGGAGGGTTGTTCTAGATGAAGAATTGGAACTACTTCAACCACTATATTATTTATATTTCTGTACCGTATGGTAGCCAAAACTGTTTATGAAATCTTGGGCCTTTCACTCTACTTGCAAAGCTGTGCTCCCTTTATGCAAGTGTAAGCCGAAATGAATGGACTGGGGCATATTAGTGGGCCTGATTTTTTAAAATCCACATTCTGTTTTAAAACAACCTGCCTTACACTTTTATCTATTTTCGCTCCTGTTAAGTGTATTTCCTTTATGCCCATACCCTGTATTTAATATAATCCTTCCGGTATCTCAAGTGCATTGGGAAGATGCCAATTTTTTCTAAATAAAAAATACAGGAGTAGGCAACTTCTGGTTGTTGTTTGGGAACCAAATATCTGTTTATACATTGGGATGTTTTTTGTTGTATGTTCTTCCCTGCCCCGCCATCTGCAACTTTGGCTTTTATTGTTTTGTTATTTGACTAACTCCGTGTTGTTTTAACTGTTATTTTGTTACATTGTTGTTGTGAACCGCTCAGAGTTCCTCCGGGAAGACGGGCGGTATATAAGCTCAATAAATAAATAAATAAATAAATAAATAAATAAATAAATAAATAAATAAATAAATAAATAAATCTCCATTAAGATCATACGATACAATTTATATTTCAAGAATGTTTCAATTAAATCATAAAAACCAAATAGTCAGTTGCTAATTCTTCTCGCTAGTTGAGGAAGGTAATGTTCTCTCTCTCTCTTTCCCTCTCCCTCTCCCCCCCCTCTCTGTTTGTGTGTGTGTGTATGTCCATATCCAGTTATCTTCCAGGTTTTTTAAATGTCACTTTTTTTGCCGATGAAGCCTCATTGTTTGTTCTGTTCTCCTTTTGAAAAGGATATATTTCCATTTCAAAAACAATTATTAGGAAGCTCTCTCCCACAAGTACTTTATGGTTGCTGAAACAGTGGATGGAAGGCAGGTATAAAAAGTTCTTTCTTGCAATACATTTGAGATTTATAAACTGGTGCACATTTACATGGTAAGGTATTTGGTATCAGACTTAATATAGGTTTTTGTCTTCTGAATGGAACGGCACTCAGCCTCTTGCCCTTTTGACATTATCCAACATGTTTTCACTAAGAACTATTTGTGAGACTCAAGATTTGTCTGCTCATCCATTTATGTCTCGGTGATTCCAAATGTAATTTTAGGGAGCGATGAACACCTACAGTCTTAACAGTTTTGTTTTGTTGGGGCATATGGATCTTGTTCAGGGTCTTCCTGAGGATTTTAGGATATTTTCTAGATGTAATCATGCACTGATTTCAGTAGAGGGCATTGTTAGTCTATAACTGAGTGAGCTAGGAAACTTTGGTTCAAAATTAGCACCGGATTTAGTCAGGTTTGTTTTTCTAATCTTATGATGTGTTATGGAAAGTAGTTCAATTTTAAAATCATGCATTTCTCTTGTTCTTTTGACAGAATGTTGTACAGTGTTGTCATAATGTACACTGAAATGTGAAACAAGTGTTTTGAGTTGTAAAGCAGCCTTCAGCTTACTGAGTTGGATGTGAGCTGAATTGATTTGGAAAAACAAAAACAAAAACAATTTAAATGATGGCCTTGGAACAATGCTGTTTCTTTTCAGAATCCCGCTCATGCTGACTGTTTTACAAAATAGGCACTATCAAAACGTTATAGGAAATCAATATAGATTAGTTATGAATGACTGACTGTTGTGTGTGTGGTTAAAAGAAGTTGATATGCAGTCAATTTGCGCCATGCAACATCTGGCATTTGTGTTGTTAATATGGAAAAACTGGAAAAATAGTCAAGACTGAGGCTGTTATCCTGTATTTAATGACTTAGAGAAGGAATCCAGTGTATTTTATAATTACACATCCATTAGATTAATCTTTTAGGAATATGATTTCAGTAGTAACAATAATATTGCCAGGTCCAGTAAATCCTTAAGAATCTCACAAAATAGTTCTTAGTGAAAATATTTTGGATAAAATATAACAGAGCAAGCGACTGTTATACATTCTGTTCAGAAGATAAAAACCCATATTAAGTCTGACACCAAATGCTGTACATTAACATACAAATTAGCACCAGCTTAAAATAGCCAATGTATTGTAATCAATAGTTTTATATTATACAGCATCCACCTCCCATCCACTTCTTTTGGCAACCATCAAAGAGCATTTCCAATGATGAGTACATCTTTATTGTGTTCTAGTATTAGCTGCAACTGTTAAGGCTGGGTTGCAATGTATGGCTTCTAAGCCCAATAACGTACTCTCTTCGGGACTAGGGGCTCAGTGCAGAGCCATCGCACAGAATGATCAAAGCAATTTAGTTCCTCCTTCCTCTGTTTATACTTCTGAGCTTGAAGGTATCCCAGCTCATTTTGTTCTCAGTGTTATTTTCAAAATGTGCCTCGGTGTAGCTGATAAAGTATTTGCCGCTGGCCCCCTTGAGGGAATGTTCACCCATCAACAAAAGCACTGTTGCTTAACAGATGAATGTGCTCTCGCGCTCTTTGATGAAAATGATAGCTGTGATTAAAATATGAAATATTAAATGCTCTCCCACATAAACAAGTTTTGGGTTCTTCGCACTTCCTGAGGGCACTCTCTTGAAGGCTTGAAAGTAGACTCCTAATAAAACTGGAATTATCTGCTTATTCTCTGACTTCCCTCCTCATTCCCCTGAGAAATTGTTCACTTTCCAGACAGCATGCCCTTCTACCTTTTGGATTCCTATCAGTGAACTGTACCTCCTTGGCCAAAGAGCAGGCTGGGACGCAGGCAACATTCTGTGTGAATAAAGCTTTGAGGTTGGAGCTTGGCTCCTTGGAATACAACGCAAAGCACCTCCTTTGGCTGCCATCCTGTTCTCATTTTCCCTTCTTCTTCTTCTTCTAAGTTGGGTTGCAGGCGTTCTTCTGTTCTATGTGTGCGAGTTGTTTAAATGCCAAAATTCCTTCCCCCACCCCATACCATTGGAATTTTGGGGTTGATTTAATGCATGACACGGCAAATGACTAATACATATGGGGCTAAAATCTCAGTTCTGTGGTAGAGGGGAGCCTTCTTGACATCTGTCTTGATCTGATTTGCCTGCAACGAGCTCCTTGTTACATTTCCCACAGCATGGATTAAGCACATTTTTTTTTCTGTCACGAGTACTTCAGTTGATCTGACATTCCCTTAAAACCCAAGGGAAGGTAAAATTGGCATCAAGTTACTTCAAGCCATTTGGGAGATTTGATTCTTTCCATCAAAGAATCACTTGGCATGATTGTTGACAGGGCAGGTAGAAAGACTGGTGTAGCAGCAAAAGGTTTCTGGCAAACAGTAGTAAGAGAAAAAAATTAAAATAAATGCCTCCTCAGAACATCTCAGGCATCTAGTGCATGCATGTTTACCTGGGGGTGTGGGTGGGGTGTGCCACAGGACTTGTAACCTTGGCTCAGGAGAAATGGGTTTGAGTGTTTCCCTGAAGAACATTTTAAAAACGGTGTAAATGTTCTCCCCAATTTCTTTAATGGGGAAGGAAAAGCAAACTACCCCTGTAAGATTTTGTAGCATCAAAAAAGGCTCTTGGACCCTTTGGTGAAGGTAAACAGGGGGCTGTGATCCATTCCTGCGACTCAGCTCTGTAGGGCCTTCTTTTTTAGGCCAAGGGACTTTGAATATTACGCCATGTGGAGCTCATCTGGAAGTTGAGTCATGGCTACTGGACTTCTTTTTGAGAGATAGAAACATTTCGCTGCTCATCCAAACAGCTTCATCAGTCTGAATACATTCTTGATAGGTTTCAGCCCCTTAGGCCAGTGTTCACCTTAAGACTATGGCTACTATTGTCTCCCTAGCAAGCCTATTCAGGCCATTGTTCATCTTATGAGCCTATTTCAGACCAGGGTGACAAGAGGTCAAAGCTGACTGACTATAAGATGGAGGACTCGCACTAGCTGTATTCAGACTGATGAAGTTGTTTGGATGAGCAGCGAAACGTTTCTATCTCTCAAAAAGAAGTCCAGTAGCCATGACTCAACTTCCAGATAAACTCACCTGGATGACTGAGAATCTTCACAGACATATTGCCATGTGGAGCTGTTTCTCTCTTGCTCACTCTTTGTTTTTTCTCCAACAGGGATTGAGAAATGTTTTTTTTTAATGTAGCTGTGCAGATTTTTCGGAGCCCATTGCTCAGACTTTTAAATCATCAGGGGGTGGGGTCTCATTCCCTGTGAAAGACTTAGACCAGTGGTGGCAAACCTTTGGCACTCCATATGTTTTGGACCACAACTCCTAGAATTCTGAGCCTTGATTGCCAGTGACAAAAGACTGTGGGAGTTGGGATCCAAAACATCTGGAGTGCCAAAGGATTGCCATCACTGAGTTAGACCCTCCTGTCCTGCCATGTGATTGGGTCATTTAAATGGTATTCAAACTGCACAGGAGCAGCTGGAGGAAACATGGCACCTAATGTTGATAAAGAGTCTATTGAGTTATTTATTCTCAAATTGGGGAGTGTGTGAAACCAAGGTTTTCTTCATTCTTCATGTTAAATTCATTTTGGGCTAACTATTTCTTAAACACTAATTATGTTAATTTTTGGCGACACAAAAAGCAGTTTAGTGATAGGAAAATTCTCTCTCTCTCTCTCTCTCTCTCTCTCTCTCACACACACACACACACACACACACACACACACACACACACACACACACACACACACACACACACACACACACACCATTTGTAATTTAAAATAATTTACCTTGAGTTTCTGTGCTCATTTTAATTAATGACATTTGCCATGGCTGGTGACATCATTCTGTTTGCTTGGGCAGAGATGCACAGCTGACTTTCAGCTGTTAAATAGCTAATTCTTGCTCTTAGAAAATTAGAAAAGGAGAGGTGTGATGAACAGTGATAAAACAGTTCAGATGTGACTGGTGGACCCTGCTTCCCTAGTGTGTGTCAGTACTCAGTCCCCTAAAAATCACTGCTTGTGTTTGATGATATTCTTAACTGTTTTGAGAAGTAGTCTTTGTAATTCTTCATAATCTAAGATTCCCTAGCCTGTCTTACCTTTAGCTTTTTGGATCACGCTGACTAATTTGTTGCTGGCCTCTGCCTGTATGCTCTGGTAGCTGTACTGCTTTAGAACAGAATTCAATTAGTTGGGTTAAACTTTCTAGCCCTAATGTATAGTAATGGCATAATATATAAGCAACCAAAGAAAATCCTTAAATATTGCATATTTCTGGGAGCGCTGCTTGCTGAAGCTGTCTAGAAAGATTCCAGTCGAGCTCAAAATGGTGCTGGATTAAATCTGCACTGACAGTTAGGAACGTGAGAAAAGAAAATGAACTTTACATGCTTTAAAAATAATGAGTTGTGGACATAACGGTACATGGAGATCATTGCTTGGTATATAGATTTTATGGCAAACCATTTTAGCCTCTTTTGTTAAGTGGCATCTTTAAAGTGGTTTATAGAAGTGAAACATGCATTGATTATGAGAATGAATTAATATTGACCCAGCTTTCATGTAACACCCAGCCACAGTCTAGTGCCGCATGCATGAACTTTAAACTCATGAACTTCATCTTCCCTCTGCTTTTTCTGGTGTAAGCAAAAATAAAATAAAATGAAAAATAAAAAAATGGAAGCATTAACTAACTGTGGCTTGTCACAGTGTCTTTCCTTGTATAAGCTTGATTTAGTTAGTTTTTAATGAAACAAGTTACCATAACTTGAAGCCAGTGAACTTTGTGTCTCATTTAATCTTCCCAGCTTGTTTTGATAAAACATGTTTCACAGTTTTATCCTTGGAAAAACTACAGCTGAAGTCATACCCTTCTGCTATGCCTACAGAAGAGTAATAATGTCACCAGCAGAGGGAGGTTTTTAGTAATGAAAACTTCCCTCCTGTCTCCTGTCCCTTTTCTGAGTTGCAAATAATCCCTTTCATCATGTGAGAGTTGCGAGAATTAAGGCCCAGGAAGAAGAGGTCTTTCATGACCCAGAATCTGTCAGTAACATAACATAACATACATGAGTTATCTTAGAGCTATTCACTAGATGAGCTGTATAAAAGTCAAATAAATAAATAAATAAATAAATAAATAAATAAATAAATAAATAAATAAATAATCCAGTAGAGGCCATTTTTAATAATGAACAACTTCCTCATCCCATCCCCCAGCTCTTATGGCTCCCAAGAGATGAAAGGTTAATTGAAAGTCAGAAAAGCCATGTGAGAAAAGGGGGAAGTCTTTCATTGCTGATAATCTCTCTCTGCTGGTGACCTCATCACCCTACAGCAGGATTTTAGCCTTTGTTTAATAGTGCATAAGAACATAAAAACATAAGAAGAGCCATGCTGGATCAGGCCAAAGGCCCATCTAGTCCACCTTCCTGTATCTCACAATGGCCCCACCAAATGCATCTGGGACAGCATTAGACTAGATATCTGTCTCCAGATACCACTCCCCTGTATCTGGTCCTTGAAGTACCCTGGTTTTAAGCCTGGAGATTACACATCTCCATCATGGTTTGTAACCTGTGATGGACTTTTCCTCCAGGAATCTGTCCAATTCCCTTTTGAAGGCATCCAGGCCAGATGCCATTGCTACACCCTGTGGCAGGGAGTTCCACAGACTAACAACTCACTGGGTAAATAGTATTTTGTTTTGTCTGTTCTTGCTCTCCCAACCCTCTTTTGAGTGGATGTCCCCTAGTTCTGGTATTTTGGGAGAGGGAGAAGAGTGTCCCTCTATCCACTTTACTCATGCCCTGCATTATTTTGTACATCTCAATCATATCCCCCCTCAGGTGCCTTTTTTCCAGACTAAAGAGCTCCTTATGAGGAAAGACTAAATGTTTTAGCCTTTCCTCGTAAGGGAGGTTCCCCCAGCCCAGTAATCATTTTAGTCACTCTCCTTTGCACCTTTTCCAGTTCCACTATGTCTTTTTTGAGATGCGGTGTCCAGAATTGTACACAATACTCCAGATGCGGCCTTACTATCGTTTTGTAAAATGGAATTATAATGTTGGCTGTTTTATTTTCAATCCCCTTTTTGATAATCCCTAGTCTGAAATTGGCCTTTTACACCGCTGCCATACATTATTGAGCTGTCCACCAACACACCAAGATCTCTTTTCTGACCCTTCATGGAGAGCTCAGAGCCCATGAGTTGATAGATAAAGTTTTGACTTTTTGCCCCAATATGCATTAATTTACATTTTCCTACATTGAAACGCATTTGCCATCTCAGAGCCCATTATGTCTGTGCCAGACATAATAACAAACGGTGCTTAACTGGAAGTTTGAAAGAGATAGTCCCAGTCTTTTTCTGACTATGCTGGAGAACAGGGACATGATGATGTAGAATCATAAAGCTTGTGTGCTCTCATCAGCAAATGGGGGTCTTGATATTTTCCCTGAACTAGGATTTTGAGATGGTAGCATTCTGTCCCATTATCAGTTTCTTAGCAGTATGTAGTAGAGAGGCACCAGAGAAAAGATGGTACTAATGGATAGGAGGTGAAGCCAAGGGAAGAAAATCCAGACTTCCAACTTTTTCAGATGAACTTCCTTTTAGCTGTTTTAGTTTTGCTGACGGACTCTCCACTTCCTACACACCAAGTACAGTACATTCATTCATTGTGCAGTGAGGGTGTGGGCTCAGTTTCACTTCGCTAATAATTGTGATGTTCCCAAGCATCACTCACAAACTGTAGTTTTAACACAGTACAATGACTCGGCAAAAAGTTTTCAGACTTTGCAACTTATTTTAGATTTATTTTTCCTTCAGTCAGTAGCTTGAATAAGCATTTTGAATCAGAGCTACTGAAGAAGCCCCTTTATCGTGCTGACTAATTGTCAGCTGATGCCAATAATCTGTGTTTGCTCAGTGTTTTACCTCATTTCAACTGGTCTAATCAAAAGGTTCATGTACTTCATCTTTTCTATGGCATAAGTGTGCAAGTTGATCCATTGCTGTAAGTTGCAGAGCTACAGAGTAGTCTGCCATTCTAATTTTTCTTTGCTCAAAAAAGTAATTAGGAAATGGAATATCTCTCTAGAAAATAAAGGATTTGTACTTACGCTGTGAAAATGCCATGGAACCATATTCTGATTAATGCTTCCTCTGTGATTGCTGTGAATAATATACAGATGACTGGTGGTAATGTCACAGTAAACAAAATTTCTGAGAATTCCAGTTTACTAGAAAGAAATAAATGCCATTATGATCATATTTCCTTGCTCCCTCCTGGCAGCATTAGCTGTATCCATGGTTTGTTTATTGTGTCATGCAGTCTGGGATCCCTGGCCTTTGCACTCTCAACAAGTGAGACATATGCGTAGAACATACTGATATGATTCTGGCTTCTTATGGGAGCAGCAGCCAGGTGAGGATTCTGGTTTGGACGACATGCCATACAACCGGAAGACTGAGGTTGCTTGGTTTGTTTAGAAGGCCCTGCTCTCAAGAGAAACAAGCAGAGACAGTTGGATACAGCAGTGTATACCAACTTCTTGTGTGAAGAAAAAGAATCACCACAGAGTGTGTCTGTGAAGATTCTCAGTCATCCAGGTGAGTTTATCTGGAAGTTGAGTCATGGCTACTGGACTTCTTTTCCTTGAGAGATAGAAACGTTTCGCTGCTTATCCAAACAGCTTCATCTGTCTGAATACAGATAGTGCGAGTCCTCCATCTTATAGTCAGCTTTTACCTCTTGTCACCCTGGTCTGAAATAGGCTCATAAGATGAACAATGGCCTGAATAGGCCCCTTAGGTAGACAATAGCATCCATAGCCTTAAGGTGAACAATGGCCTAAGGTGCTGAAACCTATAAAGTATGGGTTGTTAGCTATGGCCTTGGTGGTGAAGGCTTTTAAATTTGTTTGGGTATTGTTGAAAGCACACCCTGATAAGTAGCAGATAGACTATGCCTGAAGCCCCCACCTCTGTTGAGAGAGTGGGTTTCAGTGCTTCACATGAATGGCTTCCCTGACTCTTCTCTCAAATCAGCTATCTTCTCTGTCTAATATGTGTACATCCTCAGCTTTGAAAGAGTGCCCTTTGTCCTTCAAATGGAGGTGTATTGCTGATTCTGGTCCTGAGCTGTTACCCCTCCTATGTTGGGCCGTCCTTCTGTTTAATGGCTGTTTAGTTTCTCCACTGTGTCTTTGACTGGTTGCTTGAGCAGCCATCTCTCTGGAAGCAGTCTTAGTCTTCCCAGATAAATTGAACTCACCAATTAACATTTTGCTTTTGTAAGGGGTCCACCTATTAACCTAGCTCTCTGCCCCTAGTCTCATGTTGTATTCCTGGTGGTTACTATTATGCAGTAGATCGAATTCATTTCAATCTAGACACATAAAAGTGTTGTGTTCATGGCTGTCTATAGTAATGGATGTATAATGTTGCAGTGCCTGTTCATTGATCAGTTGGGTACTGTTAGCGGACTACCTATTATTACTGTGATCAGATATTCTGTGCAACTGAGAAGACCCAGCTTTTGAAAATTCATTATGGCACCATCTGATCGCAAAGTTAGTACAAGTGGAATTCTGAGGATTAGAAGTGGCTGTTGGTCAGATGAGGCTACAAAGAGAAGAGGCATTGCTTCTGGGCCAGGAGGTTACATTGAGTGGCACACTTTCTTCCTTATGTCTTAATGTATCAGAGGGGGTGCCAAAGGGGGGGGGGATGGCTGAATGGGATGTGAACAAAGCAAGCTTTCTGCTCAGCCAACTCAAAGATTGATAATCTGTATGAGTCAGCCTGTCATTTGATCACATGCGCTCAACAGTTTGAAGCAGTGTTAAGAAACAGGTTATCAAATAACGCAGATTCTTGCGGCCCTCCCGCTAGATAGTGGTTTGAAAGCTAAGTTCATCAGTTGTTTATGGCAAATAATGTGGTATGCATGAATATTTAAATTCAGCAGTATACCTACAGGGGAGATGCAATTAAAATAGTTGTCCTCTGCTTTCTAAACCAAATAGAACCACATTTTATTTTGAAACAAGGGGTTGGACCTAGTGTAATTCTCTCTTTGTTTGTTTGCTTTTGTGATTGTGGTGGTGAGAATATTCATCCTGTCAAATGTTCTTCCTCTCTTGGCCACACTAACTGGCACTTCCCCTTGCAACCCTCTGGAGCAAATGTGGATGGCACAGGGGACTGAGGGGAAGGGAGTATCATCTAAGATGGGTCTTCTCCATTTTCTCCCAGAAGCTTCTTCCACTTGATTAGAAGCTTCCTTTAAATCGATTGGGTGAGAAATCCAATCCATGCTTTTTCCATCCATGCCATTGCTTTCCCGCTTGTATGCATATTAATATCTAAGCTAAAATATATTTTAGAAAATGAAAGTATTTACTGTTGTTCAACATGTATTGATTGCATGTGTGGTACATCTGCATTACTTTTACCTTTAGAATGTTCTGAATGAAATTATCTGCATACAGCAGAGATTTGAATGAGCTATTTCCTTAGTGTAGCCTAGATGACACCCTATTGTGGCATAGTGAAATTTACCTTATTAGTCAATTCACACTGCCATGAACTGAAGTTTCTCTCTGTTTGAGAAACTGTTCCTCTGAAAAATACTGTTTTCATTGGGCAAGTGAGGGTTGCAATTATTATTTTTTTTTCAGTTACGTGGTCTGGAAGATGACTCTTTGTCGCACACAGAACAGCTCTTTAACAAGCTTGGGAAACTCCAGTTTCTATTGCTATAGCAACTGGAACATTATCCTAGTTCACATGGATGGTTCTTTATAGCGGAGCTGTGCAGGGTGGTGTGCAGCCAAAAAATGCCATCTTTCATTCTTCCATATATTGAATCATTTGGCGATTGTATTACATTTCCCTTGTTGGTGACACAGGAAATATTGTCTCATGCCGCAAGATGAAACTTGCAATGTGAAATGGTTTTCAAATCAAATCTCTAGTGACAAAATGGATACTCACAACTAGATCAGGAGAAGTTTACTAAGTTGGCTAGTATTCCTTTAGAAAGCCACCAAGTGCCTTTGCAAAAATAACATTTCTCCTCTTTACTTGGTTGTGGATTGTATGAAAAATAGTTGAGAGTAATAGTTGAGATTATTTTGTGTATTTTGTTGGACTTATTTCTACCAACAATATATGTGTTGGTAGGAATACCGTATGTGTTCCTTGTTGAAATACAATTCCTAGCCATGCTGGCTGTAGATTCTGGGAACTGTACAAAATGAATCAAGTTGTTTCTCATTTCTGCTTCATCCCATAGCCAGTGAACCGATTTTATTTTATTTTATTTTATTTTATTTTATTTATATACTGCCCATCTAGCCAGTGGTTCTTTGGTTCTTTCTTCTTGCACTTTCACTAAAAGTTGTTTTAAGTCATTGCTGGTTTCTGCCAGTAAGATGGTCAGAGAGTCTGACTCCTGAACAGTTTCCCAAGAGTCCTGCAGAACTTGAGGGGAAACTCAGAAGCCTCCTATATTCATCACAGCCAGCATTAATTTCATTTAGGATTCATTCCAGAATGAAATCAGACAATCATTTCCGGTCATATGAAGAGTCATCTGCGTGTCAAGGTATACATCTTTTCATTATTGGAATGATTCCTGGCAATATCAGCTTGTTTCATTCTACAAGCTTTTATTTGTCTACCTTATTTCTATGTTCCACATGCACAAAAATACCTTCCTATTGCTGAAAACATGCCAAATCCATGGAAAATTTTAGGCACATATACTTGAAAAAATGTATGAAAACTAGACTTGTGTTGCTGGGATATACTAGAAGCATAAGAAATAGAATAAAATACAAAAATAAAGTTTACAGTTATATAGCTTTAAGTAATATTTAACCCTTAAGCATATTATAACACAGAGAAAATCATTCTAAATGCTCACCCAGCCAAATAAGTTTGAATTGATGGAAGAAAATCTATGTTGTTCTCATTTGTTGTGGCTGTTACATGATACCTGACACTTCTCAGCATCTATGTTGTTGGCATCCAGTGTGTGTGGCATGGCTTGTTGTGTTGTTTATTGTGTGTGCATTCTTCCTCCCTATAATTATATTTCTTTACAATGTTTACAGTTTTCTTCAACTGTAAGTAGTTGACTTTTGCTAGACCAATACTTTACAGGGATTTGAATATATACTCAGAAAATTTATAATGGACATTTCTATTGCATTTAGAACGCCTGTAAAATACAATTCTTGTAAATCAGAATCTGACAAGCACCCAACATTACGATAAGTGGTTTTTTTTAAACTAACAGTTACTTAGCCAATGTGTTACACTCAGTATCAATTGTTTGGATTCTAATTGACTAGGTGTAGACAAAAAGCCATGAGTCTAAATTTCTGGTAGCTACCTTGCTCAAGGACCAGGTTTTTGTCTCAGTTGTTTACTTTCAAGCTTGATTGTTAGGCATGAAAGAGATTCTGTTACAATGCAGTGCTATTGTACAGTGATCATGTTTTCAGTCTTGACTGGATGTGGCAGATTATTTTGCAGTGATCTGTTAGTAAACTGCTGTTCAAACCTCAGTGTACATTTTCAGGGCTGCTTTTCCTACACACACACACACACACACACACACACACACACACACACACACACACACACACACACACACACACACACACACACACACACACACACACAGTTATTTTAAAAGTCTATAAATTGGGATGTTCACATCCTAACAAGATGGTATCATCTGCATATCTAAACTTATGATGTTTCTTCCACCAATTTTCACTCCTCCATCTGAATCTAATTTGGCTTTCCATATGATAGGTCCTGCATATGGATTGAACAGGTAAGCAGATAAAATACAACCTTGTCTAACACCTTTGCTTATAGGAAACTGTTCTGTTTTTCCATCTTCTATCCTAACAGTAGCTTTTTGCTCAGAACGCAGGCTGCACATCTGGACAGTGAACACCCGAGGCAGATCCATTTCTTTTAGAACTATCATTGTCATGAAAGACTTTGCCATTGTCTAAACGTCTTGACTCTTGACTGATCTTAAATTCTTAAGTGTGCTCCAGTATCCAGCAAATATTTGCGATATGATCTCAAATGCCTCATACTTTTTGGAATTGAACTGAACTGTAGACATTTCTTGTTCCATATAGGAGAAAAGCCTTTGTAGCAACACAGAATTACTAGCAGATAATCTAGCTGAGAGACAGCTGAGTCCCAAATGGCAGACCACATGTTTGGCCTTCACAAAGCCCTGAAAGCAAACTAAGTGGTGTCCATGCGCAGACAGACACCCCACTTAAATGAAACAGATACTATATCTGAAGAAAACAAAATAAAACAAAAATAACTAAAGACAAATTAACACTTCAGGGACAACCCCCCCCCCATTATTTCCCCTCTCTTGACATTTCCTAATTAAGTGCTAGGCTACAGAGGCTGCCATTTTTATTCTCCCAAATGTGGTATTCAAATGAAAACAGGAGCGGCCAATGTTGTGCTGTAGACCGGTGGTCCCCAACCCCCGGTCCGCGGACCGGTGCCGGTCCGTGGACCGGTCGGCACCACGCCGGGAGGCTCCTCCCCTTTTCCTCCGCCGCCCTCCTCCTCCTCCTCTTCTCTCCCGTGGGCGGGCGGTGGAGGAGGAAGGCTGGAGGAGCGTAGGAGGAGCCGCCGCCACCGCCTTTGTCTTTGCCTCCCTCCTCCGCCCGCCACCGGCGGTGGCGCATCCTCCTCCTCCGCCGCCCTCCTCCTCCTCGCCCTCCCGCAGCAGCAGCAGCAGCAGCAGCCATGGCGGCGGCGGCGCGCGTCCTCCTCCTCCTCCTCCTCCCGCCGCCGCTGCCGAAGGAGCAGCAGCAGCAGCAGCGAGGGCAATGACGGGGCGATTCCCCGTCGCCGCCGCTGCAACGCCCCCATCCCGCCGCCGCCACCCTCCGCAATTGCCCTCGCTGCTGCTGCTGCTGCTCTTCGGCGGCGGCGGGAGGAGGAGGAGGAGGAGGAGGAGGAACCGAGCAGGAGCAGGAGGCGGCGGCGGCGGCTCGTCGGTGCTGCGAGGGCACTTCCTGGCGCGGCCAGGCGGGTGCCGCGCACGGGCGCCTGGGCCAGGAGCACTGCTGGCGCCGCGCTTGCTCCTGCTCCTGCTGCCGCCGCTGCCGTGGGCCTCCTCCTCCGCCGGGAAGAGCGCTGCTGGCGCCCGCTCGCTTTCCCAGCGGAGGTGGAGGTCCACGGCGGCGGCGGCAAGGAGCAGCGGGGCGCCAGCAGCGAGACCCGCACGCGGCTCCCGGCTGGAGGAGGAGGCGGGGCCCGCCTGCCCAGGAGCCCCGGGTTCCCCACCCGCCCATGTGTGGGGGGAGTGGCATCCCGACGCCCCAAGCCGGTGAGTGCCGCCGCCGCCGCCGCCGCTCTCGTGCCTCCCCTCCTCCTTCCCCCATCCTTTGCTTTCACACCCCCCTTTTGCCTCCCCGCCGGACCCCCCTTTCGCATTCTCCCCACCCCCACCCTCGGGCCACAGAAAAATTATCATAAATTTCCCGGTCCGCGGGGACAAAAAGGTTGGGGAGCACTGCTGTAGACCATTGGTCATTTATCCCATATGCCAACTCTGACTGGCAGGGTCCTTTCTTTAGCTCTCTGAGATGATGAGGATTGAACCTGGGATGTTCTTCATGCAAAGCCTGTCCTCTCCCACAGAGCAACAGCCCGATTCCATTATCCCTTTTGATCTTCCCATCCAAGTGCTAAAATGAGGCATCTAGGCTTCCCATTCCATTCAGAAGGTGGAGTGTCTTCCTGATTTAGTGGCAGATTTGGAAACCAAGTGTTAATTTAATTAGGCTAACACACATTTCAGCTTTGCTTGATGGCAATGTAACTCCAAGCTTTGCCAGCTCAATCCATATCATTTAGCTATAGAAATAACATGCTCCATTTGCCACCTGACACACACACACACACACACACACACACACACACACACACACACACACACACACACACACACACACACACACACACACACACACACACACACACACACACACACCACTTATAAAAGTGGTATGAAATGCTCAGCCATTTTTATGCCACCCACCGTTTACACTCAGCTAAGTGATCCAGTCAGACAAAGCTTTTCTGCAAGATTTATTATCTCAGCAACTAGTGCTATAATGGCGATAACTGTTTCAAGTAAGTGAAGTTAAAATGGAAAACTATGCCTCTTGTCCATTGCTCTGTGCCTAGTTAAGAGCATCTTGGTTTAACTTCTGTCTTCTAAAATCACTTGTTAGATTTCCTGTCTGTAGTCTATCTTCTTCTGAATCATTTTTATTATCTCTGTGTGTGTTTAGAACATGCTTTCTGTTGGGTCTTGAGAATTTGAGTAACCAAAACTGTGGCTTCTCTTGCAAGTAAAATTATTTCCATGCTGCTCTTCTTTATACTTGAGGTTGTAATACTTAACAACAGACCACACACAGACAGCCAAGTCTCTAGCCACTTAAGCATGTAAACAGTCTGGGTTCTTACGAAGTGGAAAAATTTCTTGTGCACAGTCCTTAATATGATCAGCATGTCCAGGTCCTGTGTGCAGCTATGTCAGCTTTGCTTGACACAGCCCTTGATAATGTGGAAGTACACTGTTTACTTGTACAGGATTTATGTCGTCGTCACCACCACCACCACCACCACCACCACCACCACCACCACCACCACCACATCACCACCATCATCATCATCATCATCATCATCATCATCATCATCATCATCATCATCATCATCATCATCATCTGTGTCTGAAGAAAGTTCAAGTGTTTTCAAAAGATCCATAATTTTGGATCCGGCTATCTTTAAATCAAAGGGAAACTTGTAAAACTTCTTGGACATCATTCAACCAAAATCATGTGTGACACGAACCCGATTATGAGAAGTTGTAACTCTTCATTTGGTCCCAGAAAATGTACTTAACCAATGTCGGTTGTCTTTGGATTAAACGTATCTTTCTCCCATTTTTGATACAGATGCCTGTCTTGTGTTAAAACTTGTTCTGCGCTGTGTGGGAAAGGCCAAGTCGGAGCTCAGAGTTCAGACTCAGCTTGTTCCCATTCCAGATACGCAGTTCCTCACTCTTGTTTGGATCACAGAACTTTGGGACTTATTGGAAGCTTGCAACTAATGATGATAACGTTTTTATTCTTCTCTTGACTTCAGTCCAAGCTCTGAAGATACTTTATTAGTTTTAATATACTTAGTGCTATAAAGTGCTATATATATTTATATAAAGACTTTCAAAGATTGTTTTTATGAGGTTCATCTGGGACTAATTTAAATGTGGGCCTACTGCAATGCTTTTTTGAATGGCAAAGGCTGTCATGGGGAAATAAATATGACAATTCATTAGGTTCAGAGCCAAGCTTGGAAAAACGAGGTTTTTTGTACCACACCTCCCAGAATGCAGGATGATTCAGGAGATATAGTCCACAAAGATCACTTTCCCAGACTCTGGTTCAGTGGCAGCATTTTCCAGAATACCACTGGTGGGTGTTTATAAGAGAGGGGTGCCATGGAAAATAACCATTGCCCTACTGTTGCCTTGCTGCCAGATGGGTGGTAGAAAAATCCAATAAATAAATAAATACTGCTCTGTCATACATTTTTGCGAAAGCTTCTGCTGGTAGTTGATTGTGAATGATACTGACTCGTGTTCAGTAGGACTGTTCCGCTGTATGCAATCATAAATCAGGAGTGCACATCTGCAAGAAGTGGACTTCTGATATATACTCAAGATAGCACAAATACAGTACTCAAGATTGCGTGTTGGTGCTCATACTTCCCCAACCAAGGTGGCTCCAGGTATGTTGGCCTACAGCTCTCTCCAGCCTCTGTTACTATGATGAGTGAGAAATGATGGGAATTGGAGCCCAAACATCTATGGAAGCTAGTCTGGGGAAGCCGGTCATAAGTGATAGCTTTGTGGCCTCCTACAGGTCTGGAAATGGGATGACTATCTACCTAGTCTTCATAATAAATGAAGCCCTTGAGCAGGATTTCAATGTGTTTTCTTAGCTGGTGAAAATCAGCGAGAGTTAAAAATAAAGTTGTGCATTTTTGGTAATGTAACATTTTCAATTTTCTACAGAACAGAACTGAAGGAGATGCGTCTGTGCAAGAGCTGTTGACCTCTGTTTCCAGAGCCCACTGTCAGCTGCTCCCCGTTGTTGTTGCTGTACATGGGGACTCATAAAATTTTAGCAGCAGAGGGTTGTCTAATAAATCACAAAGACCATTGATGGGGAGTGCAATTTCTAATTAATGTATCTTAGTCTTTAAGGTCACACTGTCTTGTGTTGTGGTTGCCATCAACGGTTCATCGCTGACGGGTGCTCTCTTCCTATTGGAGTCCCTTTTTTCTGATGTCACTTGGGTTCAGAAGCTACAAAGCAGTCATGCCCCTTTTTAGCATTGCTATTATAGAAGCAGCTGTTGCAAGCCAGAGTCCCCCTTGGTTGGCTGAGGGCAGTGGTAACTGTTGCAGCAGCTCCTCTTCCCCCCCCAGCAATGAAGATAGCCTCTGCATCCGGTCCTCTTGCAATCCTTTCCAGATGTGCAGGGGACTTATCATGGCTACACTATGAACCTTGTCACTAAAGAAAGCCCTTCTCGTACACCAAAGGATTTATTTGAATGGTGGCCATAAAGTAGGGTGGGGAAGCTTGTGACTCTCCCATTGTGGTTGGACTGCAGTCCTTATCAGCCATAGCAAACATAGTCAATAGTGATGCATATGGTTACTTGCAGTCAAGCAACATCTGGAAGACCTCATATTCCCCAATCCCCTTCCCTGCCATAAAGGATAACTTGACTATTATCATATGAATATTTTGATTTACTTATGCATTACATTTCTAGCCCATCTTTCCTACATGGTGGCTCAAGGTGTCTGGCACTCAAAATATAACAAAAACAACAGGAAAGGTCAGATTCAGCAGTAGGATGTGCTAAAATCAAAACCAAACATCATGGTAAAAACTATTAGGTCAAGTCAACAGTTAAAATTATTGCAATTTAAACAATATCATAAACCAGTTTAGAATGTTTAGAGAGTGGAAACTGATTGCAGCTTTGAGGTACACCATCATCCAGACTTAACTGTGAGTGCCAGTTTGATGTCTTTAAATATATTTTCTATAATTTTATATAGTGAAAAGGTATGTGCATCTTTTCTGGTGTGATTCAGGAAAATTTGTTCAAGTTACATGTATCTGATCTGTACTCAAATCATTTACAGTTTTACTAGAACTACCCAATTAAGGAATGAATGATAACATACTGATGAACATTGTTTATAATTAATTTTATTATCAATTATGATGATACAGTATATATTCTGGGACAACTAGTTTGATTTTTTTAATCTTTGTGAATTTTCTTGAATTCTATTGAATCAGACTACAGTGTAGTAGAATAAAAAGTGAAATACTGTTTGGGTCTTTTGTATTAAGATGTATTTTTAAGGGTAAATAAAAATAATCAAAATAAGAAATACTGTAAAATATTAATATTATCTATCAGGAACAGCGTGTTTGTTGGTTCTGTTTATAGACATGTCTGTCTGAAAGAACTATAATTTCCTTACTCTTGTGTGACTGAGAATTTATAAAAGCATTTATATTTAATTAGAACTGTTCTTTTCATGTGTGAAGATTTTGAAAAAAAATGTTCTTCTAATTTCAGAGTTGGATGCTCAGCATTAATATGGTAAACAAAAGTGTTCAAATGCAAATTTGGTTTTAATATAAAATGTTATGTTATGATTCATTAAGCAGATTAAGTATTCAATAAAATGTAAATTTCATGATGTTAGATTTCCTGCAATGTCTGCTGGGATTGTGGCTTTGTTTTTTGTTTTTTTGGGTTTTTTTTAGATCTCTGGGTGTCTGACAAATTCTGAGCAATAGTTGTGAATCTTACTATAGCTTTCCTCGCTGGGGGGGGAAAAAGCCGGGGACTTTTTGACAAAAGGAAACCTCAAAAGATATTAGTGTACATTTAGGGTGACTTGGGACCCAGACTGATGTAGACCAGAGCTATATTTCTGCAAGTAAGAGAGAGAAAAGTAATCATTAAATTTTAATATGCCAGCAATTATTCATGGATTGTGTAAACCAAAAATCCTGGGTTTTTTCCTTATTTTGCTGTGATGATAGATAAAAATGAACTAAACATTATTGCTTTTGTTGACACAGAAAGCTCATGAGAGGAGAGATTT
The DNA here is from genome assembly GCA_029282475.1 of Phrynocephalus forsythii. Classification (NCBI taxonomy): domain Eukaryota; kingdom Metazoa; phylum Chordata; class Lepidosauria; order Squamata; family Agamidae; genus Phrynocephalus; species Phrynocephalus forsythii. The sequence goes on along the minus strand of JAPFRF010000002.1, from coordinate 169,901,508 downwards.
GTTTCTGTGCTGAAACATCATATTTTACCGAAGAAGAAGAAGAAGAAGAAGAAGAAGAAGAAGAAGAAGAAGAAGAAGAAGAAGAAGAAGAAGAAGAAGAAGAAGAAGAAGAAGGAAGGAAGGAAGGAAGATCAATATAAAATGTCTTCCTTTCTTTGAAGAGCACTTATTAATCCCAAGAATATTTATCACTCAGAACTGGAATCCCTCCACTAAAAAAAGTGTTTTGATCCCACCAGAGGAAGCAGGATGATTTCTGGCGATCTCCCTCCCATCCTATGCCATCCGCCAGGAGACAATGTGAAAAGAGGACCGCAGGGCAGAACATAGCAGAAAATTACCTCTGTCCCCATTTTACAGATGGAAACCTCTGTGGATCAAACACTTTTTCTCAGAAAAGGGACACAAGTCTCTACTCTCCTGGACTTTTTGGGAGCACCTACTGAGGTTCTCATGATGCACCATGGGGACCCTTCTGTGGTCAATGTACAGAAGATGATATTATGCATCATATAACACCAGCTTGCCTTGCAGAGACTTCTAGAACATTGACAAGAAGTGTGAAGAATAATTGGCAATGATGAATAAAGTTGATCAGCCTGCTTTTATTAAAGTTTTAATTCTTTTGAATGGAACATTGAAATATAGCCATACTTATAAATTACCAATACTGCCGAGATGTAATGACAGAACTTCATTTTATACTGGGTTGAGGGGGAAAGTGTCTGTAAAATATAAATATTACTCTCTGTGTTGCTGTTTCCAGACATTGCAGCTGAAGCCCATCTTCTCATAACCGGAATTTCTGCTTGTCTTCCTTCCTCACTTGCTTTGCTTTGTTTTGTATTGCATACAAATTTTGTCAGTTTGATTGTGGAGATTGTGTCACGTAGTATAGGCAGTCAGTGAGGACAAATGTACTGTTTTCTCCTGTTGTGCAACTACTATCTTTGTTGCTATCAGAAAACGAGCCGTCCCTTGGAAGTCTTCCAACATAATGAAAGGCAAAATTCCTCTCTAAATGTTGGCTTTGGTCCAGGGGTTTCTTGCACAAGTGGGAAGGAACTTACTCATGTGCAAGGCAGGCCTGTTGAATTCTCCTGATTTCCTTATCCGATTGCACTGTTGCAGAGTCTGGCATTTCTGATAAAATTCTCTTTTTGCAATACAGTGGTTCAGAATTCCACAGAGAAGAAAAATATCACATTCATTAACTGGCACTTAAAGTCTCAGTAATGCACTCTGAGGCATTGGTAGAAGGAATAAAATGATGTTTTTTCACTTATAGTGTTTGGAAATCCAGAGGGATAGAACACTCAGCAGAGAGAGAGAGCTTTCTCTGAATTTCAAAACCTGGAAGGAACCGTTGCTTAGTGGTGGATAGATAGACAACCGCCCCACCCCAGAAGAAAGATCCTCTCAATCACTATGGGCAGCATGCAAGGTTGCAAGTAAAACTCCAACATGCACCCATCCATATATCCTCATATGCCATTCCACAGTCTCTTGATATTCTCTTCATATTCACTAGGATATGATCCAGAAGTTGGAATGTTGGCCTCCAGGTGCTGTTGGGCTGAATTTTCCGTCATCTGTCACCAACATAGTGTGAGAGAAGATGAAAGTTGCAGTTCAATAGCATTCAGAAGGCTGCATGTTCTCCAACCTGATTTAAACAGAGAAACCACAGTGTAGACACTTTAATTTATATACATTCCTGTATTTTGCAGTGCTCTCTGTGTTTTGCTTTTAATATAACAGAGATTATCTATTTTTCATAGCTACAACTTTGGTTCGGCATCTTTACAATAATTGAACCAAAATAGAAAACCAAAAGCACTTTCTGATGTTGATTGAGAAGATGGTGCAGTTACTTGCGTTGGGCCTCTATAAGGCAAAACACAAACATTTCACATCAGAATGGAATATGTTTCACAAGAGATGCCTTCAGAAATCATTCCAGTATCATCAGAGGAGTTGGAATATAAACAAATAAAGCAGAAGGCATAGCTGGGAACCCATGGAAGACCCCACAGATTAGAGCTGAGCCCCTGTTTTGGTGTGTGTGTGGTGGTGGGGAATAGTATTGCAGCCTTCTGAGGTGTTCTCAAACATCCACGTGCCCCTTTTAATGAAATAATACTGAGCAAAGCCTACTTCTGAATACACTGTCAAAGCAACATACAGGCAGTCCTGAGAAGAGAATTTTCAGGCTTGCCCTTACATGTTTGATACTTCAAAGCTGTATTCTTAATATCCCCTGGATTGTGTTCCTAGGTGAAAAGTATTTCCCACAGTTATTATAATGTCAAGTGGCTGTGGTAATGGACAGCAACTGGAAAGACCAAAAACACCGAGAAGCACACCTGCATTAGGATAATGCTGTATTGATTAATACACCAGCTTTCAGTACTCTGTTGCTTCTAAACTTTTATTTCACTTTCAGTGGTTTCTTGGAAATGTAACAAAACCATGAAGGAAAAGGTTGGACTGAACTTTATTTTGCATTGGCATCACACACACAAAATTACAGTATTTACTGTAATTACCTCTGCACCCAGTGTATACACCGGCAATGACTGGCAATCACTTGTCAGAGTTTTAGTTGGCAGTCTTTCACAGACTTGGCAGGAGGTGTTGATGGTTAAACCCGTTGAGGTGCAAACTAGGGCAGTTTTTCATTGATCTTTCTATGTACGTGAATCCAACAACATCTGTATAGGAAGTGATCTTATGGATCTCCTGAAGGTCTGTTATCTCCAAATAAAGTTTATTAACATTTTGATATTTCATCCTTCACCAAATGCACACGGGCAGCTCACGGGCAATTAACTATGCAGCAAGATAATGTATTCATAATGCAACTTGTTGAAACAGTACTCAATATAGCATGGTTCTAGCAGGGCTTCCTTTGGAGAAAGTCAACAGACGTTTTCGTAACCAAAACAAAAAAATCCCCGGTTGGCTCACAGTGTCTTTGAACAGAATGCTTGACTGGGCTGGTTAAGTCCTCATTGCTAGAGGGAGTAATCCCACTGCCGTTTCAGGCTGACATGTCCCAGCTTTGGAATTGGAAATTGCCAAGAAAACAATTTTGGAACATGACCTGGTTAATTTTCCTGGGTCTCTCAGGGTTTTGTTTGTTAGGTTGTTGTTGTTGGGTGGTTTTTTTTTTTTTTGGCATTATCGCCCATCCTCTCTTTCTGGACCACTTGATCAAAATGGTTGTCCCCGATACCTTATGTTTAAAATGGTATCAGCCCTGCCTGTTTGGCCATTTCTAAAAAAGGCGCTGGGAGACGGTTGCTCCTACTTGCTAGAACTAGGGCTGTGGGGGTACATGGAGGCACTATTTGGCCTTCAGAGGTATTCAGCATTTCCATGGGATGCCCGATGGCTTGAAATCAGACTTAGTTGAGCATGTAGAACTGCTGAGTTATGAGGAGAAAAGTGAAGCTTAGTCCAGAGAAAACTGAGATCCGGGTAATGGGTGACTTCCCCCCTACCAAAAAGAGGATGCCCATATTGATAAATAGAAAAACAACACCTTACAAAATTCAGAGATGGGCAATAGATCTATTAGGATCAACTGTAAGCTCACACAACATGCAGGCTTTCAGGTTCTTCACCATTCAGATCAGATGGTAATTTCAGTGGGGGGGAGGGGGACACATGCATGGAAGTCCAAAAAAATAATTAATGACTCAGTGTAGGTAATAGAATGGAGATGTGGAAATAATGGAACAAATCCTACTTCTGAGATGGGAAATAAGGCTTGAGATAGCACATGAGCTCCTGCAAAATCAATGTATTGATTCCCCTTTTCAAAATGGTGGTGGTTCATCTAACACAGGAAATGGTGGGCCAAACTATTCTGGAACAGAGTTCAATTTCAGAGATTGAATCTGTGGCTTCCTATTGGATGCTACGGTTAAAATCAGTCTTTTCATCTTTTATATGCTTTTGGTATGGCTGCTGTTTCACTCCTTCAATTCGTTGTCATTTTTAGACTTCTCATCATGTTTTGCTCTCTGGGGAAAGTTATTTGTTTTTTGTTTCTTTTGGCATAATGAGCGTCTCATTTTATATTGCAGTTCTAAGAACTATTTAAAGAATTCAGACAGCTCTTAATTGAAATGAAGGGCAGATAGTATTTTATAAGTAAAAAATTAAATTACCCTTTAATGTCATCTCCTTTCTATCTCAAACGTGAATGCAATATTGTGTATAGCATTCTGTATGCCTTGGTGGAAGGGTGGGACATAAGTGTGATAAACAGAAAAAACATGGACTACCCTGCAAGGAATAATATTAATCAAACACATACATTGAAACTGTAATATTACAAGTTCATGCCTGTATAATCAACACATCTTTTAATGCACTGAAGTATTGGCATAGGAATGTAACATCTGCAAGTGTTTTATGGTAGAGTATGGTGTTCATATGATGATTTAATGAGTTGATTGCTGCGGTAGGTAACTTTTTAAAATAATGGGAAAACGAAGAGAGCTAAGACACACATGGAATGCTCCCTTCCCTTCTGTCAGTCCAGCTGGGAAACTGACTTTTTGTGGGAATAAATAAGAACAAGTTCCGAGGAAGCTGCTTCGAGATGACCCTTTACTGGCAAGACTGAAAGGGGAACTTCTATTTGCTTTCCCATTTATTTTTATGAAATTCACAAAGAATATAAATAAGGATACATTATGGGATATAAATCTTTCCAGCGTTACCTGGGGGCAGTAAAACCCTTGCCTTACTCTTCTATTTCATGTTACGCTTCCCTGAACGTAGCCTTCCTCGGGCTGTGTCTGACAGACATCAGTTTCTTAATAATAATGCAGATCAAAAGCGGCCAGGATAATAAACTCAAAAAATCATGTGTTTTATTGATAATTGGATGTGCTGTTGCACCCTATTGAAAAAGCTGGTAGCAGGATTTGTACTCCTGTTGTTTCACACTTTATATGGTTGTCTGTCTGTTTTTAATCATGTACATTGCACATATGGATAATCTCGGCTTTAGCCTCCAGCAACCTGTCCTTTAGGCTTAATGAACTTTTCTAGTTCCTTCACAGTTGCCCTCAGTGTTCTTCTGTCTTGGCTACAGTCTCTGTTTTGACAGATGATTGAGCCAGAATGGTAGAAAACACTCTTAGAACTGCAGAGCTAGAGAACCCTATGGATCACGGAGCCTAGCGCTTTTTCTTGGAAGCACAGTTGAACTCCCAACCTCTACTCAGCTATCCAGCCGTTCTGTCTAACTATATAGAGTTTTGCATTGTCAATATGAATTTACAGTAGTACTTTGGTTTACGAGCATAAGTCGTTCCAGAAACATGCTCGTAAACCAAAAATACTTGTATGTATATTTAAAAAAACATAAGAAATAATTCAAATGTACCAGATTCGTTGCTGCCACCACTTTGTGCTCTGGTTTTCGTTTTGCAAGACACAAATTTTCCAAAAATTTGGCTTGTCTTGCAAAACACTTGTAGATCAGGACACTCATGAACCAAAGTATTACTGTCTGTAAATCTTTTGTAATGATTTTTAGTAGACATAACCATGTTGTGGTGTTTTGCTGGTATAAGTATATTTGCATACATTTCAGTGGCAATTAAACAAGTTAACAAGTTATTTGGGAATGGATTCATGGCAACTGGGCTTCTTTTCTTGTGGTATTGAAACATTTTTGCACTCATCAAAGTAGCTTCTTCAATCTGAGAACCTAATTGGATGAGTAGTGAAACATTTTGATCCCACATGAAAAGAAGTCCAGTTGCCGAATAATCTCACCTGGATGACTGAGAATCTCCACAATTTAACAAGTTGCCACTCTGATTTCTGGTCAGCTGCCAATTGCACAATTTGGCATGCAGCCCAGAAAACAAGAGCAGTTTGTTAATCAGACGAAATTTGCTGCCATGATTTACACAATGCATGTCTACTAGCATAAATCCTCAACAGGATTCTGTCTTTGTTTTCATAACGTGCAGTTGCAATTAATTTGGAAGTTTTGTTTAATCTTTTGTAGTTGTTTATTTCAACTTACTGCTGTTTTCTGCTAGCTCGACACCTTTGTCAATGGGAAACCATTCCATTTCCCTATATTCTTGTCTTAACAATATCCCTTTGTCCAGAGAATAGGTTATATATCAGGACAATCAAATGTTGTGGTCCACACATTTCTTTGGGAATGATCCATATCTTTTAATGCTCTGCATTGTCACTTGCTTTACAAATTATTTCCGCGGTGTATAAAATACACTGATTTTCTTCTGAAATTCTTTTGTATATTCTAGTATGGGATAGATATTTTTATATATGTAATATTCCGTTATGTTGGCTAAAGGAATTTGCTGGCCAACATATCTTTACTTACAATTAGAGATGGGCATGAATGGGAAAATTCCCCCATCCCAGACTATATGCTGCTCACGCCTGTTTAGACAGCATTCTGCTTGATCATACTAGCCTTCCACTGCTTCATCAGAGTTGTAACACAGTCCCTCCATATATAAATCTATAACTCTCCTTCTCCACCTGTGCAGTGGAGGCCGTCCGGACCCTTGATCGTTGCCTGGCTGCGGTTTTGGACTGGACCAGGACTCACAGACTCAGGCTCAACCCTGGTAAGACCGAGGTTATGTTCTTCGGGGGCACCTCGGAGGGGTACTGTGGCCCTCTTCCCAGTCTGGGTGGGTCCACCCTCCAGCTGGCGCAAAGAGTGAGGAATCTGGGTGTCGTCCTGGATCCGGATCTGACCCTGGAATCTCAGGTGTCAGCTGTGACCAGGTCGGCCTTTTACCACCTGAGGCTTATCGCCCAGATTCACCCGTACCTCGATGAGAGCTCCTTGAGGACAGTGGTACAGGCGCTGGTCATGTCGAGGCTGGACTATTGCAACACTCTCTACATGGGGCTCCCCTTGAACCTTGTTCGGCGACTGCAGCGGGTCCAGAATGTGGCGGCCAGGCTGGTGGTTGGTGCGCGTCGCTATGACCGTGCCACCCCCATCCTGGCCCGCCTACACTGGCTACCCGTTGCCTCCCGGATAAGGTTCAAGGTGTTGGTTTTGGTTTATAAAATCCTCCATGGCTTGGCCCCTGCTTATCTGGCGGAGCGCCTCCCCCGACAACTAGATCCCGCCCGACCCACCCGATCCTCTCTGGCCCTCTCGCTGCAGACCGTCACTCCAAGAGAGGCCCGTAAAACGAGCACTCGCGGACGGGCCTTCTCTGTAGTGGCGCCAACTCTCTGGAACAAGCTTCCGAGCGAGTTACGGCTGGCTCCGTTGTTGGCGTCGTTCAAGAAAAATCTAAAGACTCTTCTTTTTTGGGACGCCTTCGGCAATGTCTAGGGATTTTTTCTGTGCCACGGCCCGCCGGCTCGCCTTGCTAATCTAATCTTGAATACTACTGTTTTAGTGGTTTTATCTGTTTTATCTTTCCTTGTTGTAAACCGCCCTGAGTCCCCTATGTGGGAAATAGGCACGGTATATAAATGTGAAAATAAATAAATAAATAAATTTCAAAATAAAGTATGACTGAGCATAATTGATTATTCGCCTTAGTGAAGCTGCCATTGATTAGGATCAGAATATTCCTTACTGTTTGCCTGCAGCTGTTTTTGGCTTGATATAGCTGAAACCTTCCAACCCACTCTGGCTTTTTAATATATGATCTGGATCTGCTCATAAATTAGCTACATAGGAGTAAGCCTGACTGCATTCAATAGGACTTACAGTTGACTGGACACGCTTTAGACATATGTTCCTGGCAGTCTCAAAGAGCACAGTATTAATGAACAGTGCGTATTTTATGTGTATGAGTTGGTCCAGTTTAAAGAGATAGAGGGTCAGCCTGTGGAGCCAAGGACCAGGAGATGGAGTCCTCTGTATGATTCGTAGAAAAGGGACCCACTGAGATGACCCAAATTGTGTGGGCTACTGCCCTGCCACCTGTGTGGCCTTGGGTAAGTTGCACAGATCCCTTAGTACTACCAGAAGAAGGGGCTAGGAAACCCCTTCTAAACATGTTAAACTTGATATACCCTGGGACAGTAGCCAGAAGTCATAGAATCATAGAGTTGGAAGAGACCTCAAGGGCCATCTAGTCCAACTCCTGTCTTTGTTTTCATAACATGCAGTTGCAAGTAATTTGGAATTTTTGTTTAATCTTTTGCAGTTGTTTATTTCAACTTACTGCTGTTTTCTGCTAGCACGAAACCTTTGTCAATGGGACGGCATTTAGCTGATTAATAACAGGATTTCTCTCAGTGTATGTCTATTTCTCTGTCACATACTTTATTGTATATACAGTGGACCTCATATAACAAGCAGTTTGTTTAACAGAAAATCTGCTTAAAGGAAAGAAAAAAATCCTGGAGATAGGGGAAAATCGCATAACAGAATCGCCTATGGGGTGAATCCGCACAACAGAAAAACGGTCGTGGTTAGGGATTATTTATTTATTTATTTATTTATTTATTTATTTATTTATTTATTTATTTATACAGCTTATATACCGCCCGTCTTCCTTGTGGAACTCCGGGCGGTTTACAACAAATTTATAGCACAGCAAAATTACAAACAACAAAATAAATATTAATAGACTAATAAAGCAGAGAAGAACAACAACAGATGGCGGGACTAAAAAAAAAAAATCTGTTCGGGTCACTCAAACGCCTCCCGGAAGAGAAGGGTTTTCAGCGCCTTCCGGAAGGCAGGCAGGGACTCTGCAAGGCGCACCTCTGCTGGAAGATGATTCCAAAGGGTAGGGCCAGCCACAGAGAAGGCTTGGGCATGGGTGGAAGTTCTCCGAGCCTCCCTGGGCGTGGCCACGCGCAGCATGTGCGCCCGCGACAACCTGGTCGATCCGCTCCGTCAGGTAGCCAGGTCCTAGGCCATGGAGGGTTTTGTAAACCAAAACCAGGACCTTGAATCTAATTCGGGCTGCAACGGGTAACCAATGCAGGCAAGCCAGAACTGGGGTGATATGCTCGAATCGACGCACACCCGCCACCAGTCTGGCCGCTGCATTTTGGACCCGCTGCAGTCGCCGAATGAGAGTCAAGGGCAACCCCATGTAGAGCGCGTTGCAATAGTCCAATCTCGAGATCACCAGCGCCTGAACCACTGTTCTGAGGGAGTCCTCATCCAGGTACGTCTGGGCGATTCGACGAAGGTGGAAAAAGGCAGCCCTGGACACGGCGGACACCTGGGCTTCCATGGTGAGCGCCGGGTCCAGGACTACGCCCAGATTCCGGACACCGTCCCATGGCCTGAGGGAAACACCCTCCAAGGTGGAATACGGACCACCGTAGCTGGATGAGGGGCCCCCAAAGAACATAACATCGGTCTTATCGGGGTTGAGTTTAAGCCTGTTAGCCCTGGTCCATTCCATGACCGTGCCCAGGCACTGATCGAGGGTCCGGACAGCCTCATCTGCAGTGGTAGAAAAGGAGACATAGAGCTGCGTGTCATCAGCGTACTGATGACAGCAGACTCCATGTCCCCTAATGACCTCAGCCAGCGGCCTGATGTAAATGTTGAACAGCATGGGAGAGAGAGGCGACCCCTGTGGAACCCCACAAGGGAGTATCCAAGGGGCCGACAACTCGCCCCCATGCTGAACCTGCTGGGGACGGTCTCCGAGGAAGGACCGGAACCAGCTGTAAACAGTGCCTCCGATCCCGACCCCAGAGAGCCGGTCCAGCAGGATACCGTGGTCTATCAAAGGCCGCTGACAAATCCAGGAGGACCAATAGGGAGGAGCACCCCCGCGGCCCCCTCGGAGGAGTCATCTTGCAGAGCGACCAAGACTGTCTCGGTCCCCGACCAGGCCTGAACCCAGACTGGAACGGATCCAGGACGTGCTCTTCCTCCAGATATGATTGAAGCTGGATCGCGGCCACCCTCTCGATCACCTTGCCCATAAAGGGAACATTAGCAATCGGGCGATAGTTGGTCAAATCGCCCAATGCTAGGTTGGGTTTCTTCAGAATGGGCTTTACCACAGTCTTCTTCAGGCGAGAGGGAAAAATCCCTTCCCTGAAGGAGGCTGTGGCGATGATCGATGCCCATTCGGAGATGTTCCCACCAACTGCTTTCATAAGCCATGATGGGCAAGGGTCGAAGGGGGTGGACGAAGCCCTGGAGGCCTCAAGTGAGGTGACAGGCCCAAACTCAACCATGCGAGGAGACCGAGGGGGCACGGGCGCGGGGATGCCGAGGGTGAGCTATGGCAACAGGATTTAACCGCACGGATGGCCTCTATTTTTGATCGAAAAAAGGCTGCAAAGTTCTCACTACTGAAATCAGTAGGAGGAGGCCTAGACAGTCCAGGATTAGTGAGGTCGCGAACCACACGGAACAGTTCCGCTTGACGGTTCGAGGCCTCACTAATTCTCAGGGTGCAATAAGATCTTCTAGCAACCCTGATCGCATGAACATAGCGCCTGGACTGTGCGATGACTGCAGCCTTCTTGATAGCCGTCCGGTTCTTCCTCCAGCTGCGCTCCAGCCTCTTCCGTTCATGCTTCATCGCTCGAAACCATGGTGAGGAAACAGTTTGTGTTTCATCAAACCAATGATCCACCATGGAGTCTACTAGATCGTCAGCCAGTCCGCCAGGAGGCTCCCTGAGGACTTCCCGAAACCGATCAGGGTCGAGAAGTCTATGGGGGTGGGCCCAAACGGTAGGCCGAAGGTCCCCACGGGGTAGGGCGGTGATTGATACAGAGAAGGACAGCAGGTGGTGGTCTGACCATGACACGGGGGTGGAAACAAGGTCCCACACCCTCAGACACGAGTCCTCAGACGTGGAGGAAAATACCAGATCCAGGGTGTGTCCAGATCTGTGTGTTGGGCATAAAACATGCTGGGCCAGGTTCATGGAGGCCATGGACTGCATGAATTCCAGAGCAGCACCAGATAGGTCACCGCCAGCATGCACGTTGAGATCACCCACCACCAAAAGGCGGGGGGTTCTCAACAGGGCAGCGGCGATGAACTCGGTGAGCTCTGGTAGGGATTGTGTTGGGTTGCGGGGAGCACGGTAACCGAGCACAATGCCAAACCTGTCCCGCTGCCCAACCAACAGATGGACACATTCCGTTTTCAATGCATTCCTATGGTAAATTTGTACAAAGGAAAATTTGCTTAACAGAATTTCATTTGGAATGAATTAATTCCTTTATATAAGGTACCACTGTATATACACAGTCATAGAAATAGCTCATTGTGAGGTATATGGGTTTATGTTCTACCACAGCTTGAGTTTTTGGCTTTAGGATGGTTCCCCCCACCCCACCCCCAATGTTTGAGTTAAATTCACTTGTCAACTCCCAAGAGAGGAGGCTTATTGAATGAATGAGTACAGGGGTCCCTTGTATAAAGGAATTAATGTGTTCCAAATGAAATTCTGTTAAACAAATTTTCCTTTGTACAAATTTCCCATAGGAATGCATTGAAAATGGATTAATCCCTAATTGTAACTGTTTGTCTGTAGTATGGATTCACCCCATAGGCAATTCTGCTGAGCAATTTCCCCCTATCTCTGGAATTTTTTTTCCTTTAAGCAGATTTTCCGTTAAACAAAACACTTGTTATGCAAGAGTCCACTGTACTCTTAAGGCCAGGGAAATGTAAGTCCCATTGATTCAGTGTCAGCATTAGAGATGTGAAAACCCAGAAAAAACCCGGAAAAATTGAGAAAAATGTTTTTTTAATTTTTTCCCCTGAAAATTCCCCCCCCCCCCCCGAAAAATTGGAAAAATTGAAAAAAGAAAAAGAAAAAAATGATTATGGAATGTTTTATTTTAACATGGTGAATAAAATATTTTAAGATATGGTGTTCAAATATTTTCCAAATCATTTCTGAAAAATATGTATAGTTTCAGATTATTCTAATTTCCGTGCACTGAGGACAAGCAAGTCCTAGGTTACAATCTGAACTCTCCAATGCAAGAACAAGATGCATTTCTTAGGAGGCACTGCTATTGTCACAAGAAAAAGAAAAAAGGTTCATTTTTGTTTTTGGATGTGGGTGGGTATGTTTAGTTCTGTTCTGTCCTCTTCACTAGGCCTCAAAGCACTGGAAGAAAATACAGAGCAAGAAAATGATTCTGATTAAATTTCATGGCCGTTCACTGAAACTTAGTCCTCCTTTCTATACATTTCCCCCTCTTCAATTCTTTTTTATGAGAAAGAGGTTATTTTATTTTATTTTTATTTAATACTGTGGGGAGGAAATATGGATAATTGTTATTTCTGAATTTTTAAACATTGTTTTGTAGAGGGTTTTTTTTTTCCACATAAACTAGTAGACAGTTCAGGAGATTGTTACTCCATTTGTTACTTACAATTACAAATAAATATTATTTTAAAAGTCAATTCTGTTTGTAATAGTTGTTTGGGTATACTATATTTTAATATGCTAGTTGTGATAATTTTATGCCATGTCAAATTATCCACAGTCATATTTTATGTTCCTAAAGTAACACAATGACTTTCAAGCTGTAAAAGGGGAGGAGTGCTGATGTAGCATTTTTTTCAATTTTTTGGAATGGAAAAAAATCTGGGTTTTTTTTTCTGAGCTTCAAATTTTTAAGAAATTTTACAATGCACCTTTGTTGTCCCATTGGTTTGGAATGGAAAAAAATCTGGGTTTTTTTTCTGAGCTTCAAATTTTTAAGAAATTTTACAATGCACCTTTGTTGTCCCATTGGCTGCAAACAGTGTCCATTCCTCTTTCTTGCTCTTTCACGAAAAAGGGGCGTTTGAACTACCCCATCCAGCAGAAACCATTTTGAAAACATGGCACTGTTTCCAAAGCTTGGAAACTGGAAGGATGATTTAAAAAGAAAAAAAAGACAAGAGCACATTATTTTGCAAATTCCGATCTCACATTGAGCCCCCAAACAGAGCTCTCTGTTTCAGTAGAAGAATTAAAGAGCTATTCTGCTGCACTGAAAGTGATTCACCAGGGTCTGGCACTGCTCCTGGGTCAGTGATTGCACAGTTGAGAAACTGGCAGAGTTTATTTCTCCTGTGTTGCGTTTGTTAAATCAGCGAAGGACAGCAACATATCAGGTGTTGGGACTTTTCACCATTCAGTGACCCTGTAACTGGCCATACTGTTCATCCAACCCTTTCCTCCTCTTGGAAACTTCCCCTGTACAGTGGGAGAGTTCTCTACAATTACATTTGCTAATAGAGACTACAAGGTAGTGCTTCCAAAGAAGAGCATGTTGATCGTTCCAATGCCAGTCTACAGAGATAAAAAGACAGAAAAATTAGTGGTTTACTGATGTTTTAAAGTAGACTTTCCTTCAAAGTGAAGCTTAGTAACTGAACAGTCTGACAAACTGGCCATGCTTATTTTCTCTTGATTCAGAGGATGCATCATAATAATAATACCCTCAAATTACAGGAAGCCATATTTCGGTTGAATATCAGGAAAACATACTAACTATTCGAGCAGTACATCTATGGAACCAATTACCTTGGGGAGCACTCCAACGATGGAGGCATTCAAGAGAGAATTGGACAATAATCTACTATAGATTTTGATTTTTGTGTATTGAGCAGGGGTTTGGAACCGATGGCCTTATAGGTCTCTCCCAACTCCATTATTTTATGATTCTATGAGCCTTTATAGGTATCTAAGGACTTCAACAGCTAGGAAGCCCTCAGAAATATAATGAGTTTCCATTGTGAAATGCTAGTATCTGTTCCACCTTGCTCCTACCCAAGTGAGCTTGCATTTCATCATCCTTGGGCATTGTGAAGAAGAAAAAGGGCTCTGGGCAGGATCAAAGTGGCTGTCATTTCCCAACAATTAAAAATACTGTCCTGACTCCAGTTATGAAACATGGCAGCGCAAATTTGGGGCATTTTTCTGCCATTAGCACTGAGCTAAAGCAGGGTAATGGAGAAAGGCAGTGGGATAGTAGAATGGGAACAAAGATGAAAGGGTGGTTTAAGTGACAAGTTTCCCAGCAGAAGAAGTGACATAACCTGGGTGGATAGATGTGCCGGAAGGCAGGACTAACCCAATCATTAGGGGGAACAGCATGGCTGAACAGGGAATGTGAACTCAGGTATATCTGCATAGATTTTGATGATCTACTCAAGAGTAGATCACTGATGATGTAGTAAAATGGAGATTTGTCCCACAGTTTGTGAAGTTTGCTTCATGTTGGGGATGATCTGGTTCATTCTTTTTTTCCCATCAGCCACATGGCATGCAGTCATTTGCTAATCAGCTCAACTCTTATCCATGCTTACCCATTCCTTTTAGGGCCTCTATCAGGAGCTACTTTTTTTAAAAAAAAAAAGTTAACTGCAGGTAAAATTGCTCCATTTTAGTTCAGCACCTGCATGTCTGTTTGTGCCAGGATCAAACCAAAGTGGATGGCTTTTAAAGTGTCACTGTGCTGGAGCGACTTCAGGTTCTAATCAGTTCTTAGGAGATGGAATGTTTCCTTGGAGTTTCTCCCAAATGGGGAAGCAGAAGAGGATGCAAGGGGAGGGTATTTTTTTAAAATCCAGCTTTGAATTGGTTGCCTGTCAAGCCCATTCAGTACTCTGCTGCTCCAAAATAATTAAAAAAAACACCAGAAAGATTCCTCCCATTGCCCTATGGAGAGGGAGACGGGAGGGGGACAAGGGGATTCTTTTGTTGTTATTTTTCTTCACTTTTAATGGGAGGAATGGACTACATGGGCTTGCTGGAGGTGAGGTGTGCTTTCCTGCCCTGATCACCCCAAATGGCATACCGCATCCCTATGCGACCTGAAGCGACCACATTTAGCCCAATCCAGTTTGGCTGTCTAGTTGTTCCCTCAGTCCGTGAGAACCTGGAAAGTCAACTGAAGTTTAAATGCCAGTTGTGCTCTAGTTGGGTCTAACAACTGGATTTACTCTGCCATGTGCTCATGTCTATACTTGTCTCAAACTGCCTGTACAGAGGTAGAAATAAATCTCCCTGCATGTGTGCTGCTGCTTATAGGCCAGCATAGCTATTCACATTTTGAGGCCATCCTGGATAGTACAACTGACAGAATCAGCTCTATGAAAAATCTACCCTTATTCCATTTGAAGGACATGGAGAATGTAAATCATAAATTCCCCTCTCCCTTTGGGTGACTGATCTGGAATAACTGGTGTAACCATTTAGAGCAGTGGTTCCCAACCTGGGGATCATGACCCCTTTGGGGGATGAATGGCCATGTCACAGGGGTGGCCATGAGCCAGTGAAGAAAAATGCACAAGCAGCTTGGGTCTGGAGGAGGAGGGAGAGGAAGGGGGGGAAAGAGTGAGTTACTATAAAAAAAACTATAAACCGCCCAGAGGCTACTTGAAGTGGTATGGGGCAATATATAAGCAGAATACTTTCCCCCCAACCTGGAGGTCGGGACACCTTTGGGGGTTGACAACCATTTCACCAGGGTCGCCATGAGCCAGTGAATAAAAAGGCACAAATGGCTTGGGTCTGGAGGAGGGGGGGGAGAGTGAGTTACAGCTTGATAGTTTGGAGGGATGTCAGTCAGTGGCAGCAGAGGCTACGATTGGCCGAGGGTGCCTGTAGAGGGAAGTTCTCTATGGCACCTGCGGCAGTGGCCTGCCAAAGGGGGCTTGTGGCCTCTTCCAAGCAGGGCAAAGGGGTCGCCACAATATGAGGAACTGTATTAAAGGGTCGCAGCGCTAGGAAGGTTGGGAACCACTGATCAAGAGTGTAACCCCATGAAGGGAAAGCATCAGTGAGAGACAATATTTGCAGGCACCCTTTCTGGCTCCGATTATTTTGAATGGCACATATTTGTGGGGAACTCGATCTAGTTCCTTGCTCCGTTCTCCCGCCCAACAAAAAAATTGGGAATAGCGGTGCCCATTGGATTGAATCTACAAAAAGTAAATTGTGTAGGTTTTGGAGCAAATGCCCCCATCTTGAAATGCATCCCCCCCCCCCAGATAAAACTGTAAAAAAAAGGCAAAAATTTACCACAATTGTCATTTTGGCTCTTTTGTGCTCAGCAGATAGAATTCTTTCCATAATCAGGAAATGTTAAAATGTACTGATTAAAAAAAGAAAAGAAAAACATTCTGAAACTGGAGTCCTGTGTTCGAGTGCATGCTAAGTCATGGAGATTCATTGAAGGGCCATGGATGAAGCATCCCTTAAGCACCTTACAAACCTTTAAAACCCTTTTAAGGCCACTAGGTATCTAATTGAATTTTGTGCAAGACCTAGCTTTCTATATGATAAGTGATGGTCGTTTCCCCAGCTTCCCTTTCAGCATGCTTTGGAAACCAGATGGACAGATCTTGGTTCTTCTACACACCCCTTCTTGCTTTGTCCCTTCTGTTAATAGCTAACCAGACTGAGAAGCAGAAAACAGTTTGTTACTAAGGAAACAACGGTTTTGCTTATGCTCTAATTTGTGGCCAGTCGTCAATGATTTCACAGTTCATCAGAGCAGAACTGTAGAAGGAAAAGGTGAATGTAGCTTATTGATTTCTTATTGGAAACTCTCCAGAACAGGCTTTTTAAAAGGGAGGTGGGGGAGGTGGGGAGAACCGTATTGGATGCATTTAGAAAATATCCAACTGGTAACAGGAATGTAATACTTTTCTCAGGGGCAGCTGAAAGTCAAAAACAAGCTAGATTTTTTTCAAATTTCAAGCATTCTCCATGCCAAACTGTGTAGCAGCAAGCAGTATTTTGTAGAATGCCACCCCTCTAGCCTACAGGACTAAAATACCATCAAGATGCTGTATTTGTTAAAAAGATATGCATGCATTTCAGGTGTAAACCTTACAGGGTCCAGTAACATAATAAACACTGTGCTTTGAATTCATCCCTTAAACAATCTGCATTTTTACTCAGTCTTAAGTGATGGCATGTAAATTAGTGGCTTGATGATATCCATAAAGGAGGAAGGGAGGATATTAACTTTACTAGTAGGAACCCAGGATTGCCCATTCAAATGTGCAGATTTTTCAGACCAATGAAAGAGGTGGACTACATCAACATGTGCATGTGCGGTGACTGTAAGGACTGAAGAAGCCAAAGTTATTCATTTATGATTTATTTTATTTTAGAGTATTTTTATTCCTCCTTTCTCCTTGGAAGAAGACCCAAGGTGGCTTACAGTAATGAGGGATAGTATACAGTCCAATACAATTAAGACATTATATGCTTTACTTTGGATCTTATTCATGTGCCGTTTGCCCAGGTTTCTGGACATTTAAATGTGTGCCAACAATGGAACTAGATTTCAGCATGAAACAGAATGCTTGATTTGGCCTAAGAAAACATCTGAGTGGTCAGTTTAAGTACAATAGCTTGATCTTTTCTTGCAAACGGAGGTATTTAGGGTGTACATTTCTTTCTTTCTTTCTTTCTTTCTTTCTTTCTTTCTTTCTTTCTTTCTTTCTTTCTTTCTTTCTTTCTTTCTTTCTTTCTTTCTTTCTTTCTTTCTTTCTTTCTTCGTGTTTGAGTCTAAACCAGGCACATCTACAGCTTTGTGTTTCAATATTAAGATAGATTACAATGTGGGCCTTATGTAAGGTACACTTTCTCATCTCAGCCATTTAACTCTCAGGGGGTGTATAACAGCAAATTGTGCTGCATCATTGTTGCATGTAACTCTCCCAGCCTAATATTTGCTGTGAGCATAAAGGGAATTGATACTGACGCAGAGACATTATACTCCCTTAGCTGAGCTGTACCCCCTGGCTACAATAGATTATTGAGCTAAGAAACATTGCAAATGGTCATAAAACAACCAACCCCAGACATAATCCTTGCCCAACTGTAGTGTGTGTGTTGTATCATTACAGTTGTGACCGACTATTTGTGGCTCCATGTCCATGGAGTTTTCTTGGCAGGAATACTGGAGTGGCTTGCCAGTTGCTACTCCAGGCACCTACAGTACCTGTGGTATTCCCTGGTGGTCTCCCATCCAAGTACTAACCAGGGCCGACCCTGCTTAGCTTCCGAAATCAGGTGAGATTGGATGTGCTTAGGGCTTCCGGAACCAGGCATGATCGGATGTGCTTACTTGTTTGCAGAGCCAGAGGTGGGGAGTTCAATTCACCATGATGCTTTCAAACAAAAGTCACTCAGGCAAGCTGTACAGTCCTGGGGCACCCTGAGAAGAGGGAAATGGGAAGCCATTTCTGGAACACTGTGGATGCTGCTTATCTTGATTTCAGCAAAACAGTGATGGCAAACTTTTTAGAGACTGAGTGCCCAAACTGTGATTAAAAACCCACTTAATTTTTATTTTTTATTTTTTGCAAAGTGCCAATACGGCAATTTAACTTGAATACAGTGGTGTTTGTGTGTGTTGTGTCATTACAGTCGTGACCGACTCTTCATGACCCCATGACCATGGAGTTTTCTTGGCAGGAATACTGGAGTGCTTTGCTAGTTCCACTCCAGGCGCCTACAGGTCTCCCATCCAAGTACTAACCAGGGCCGACCCTGCTTAGCTTCCGAAATCGGGAGAGAGCGGATGTGCTTAGGGCATCTAGGCAGCTCTGAATACAGTGGTACCCCGGGTACAAATGCTTCGGGTGCTACCTTTCGGGAAAGTGATGATCGAAGAGCAGGCTTTTGAATTCCCCACAGCCACAATGCCCTCGTTGTTGCCGCAGGAAATTAAAAACCTGCTCTTTGATCCTCGCTTTTCTGAAGAGTAGCACCCCATCCACCTTTCTGCCCTGGGCAGAGAGGCGGATGCGGTGCTACATGGTTGGGAAAGCCAGGGGGAGTGGTGGCGGCTTATAGGCTCATTCGTAGCCCCAGATTACTCTCGAGCCACACCACTCTGGGCATCCGAAAAAGCAGCCTGACGGGAGAGTAAATTAGGGCTACGAAGGAACGCACAAACTGCTGCCTCCGCCTGGCTCTCTTCACGGAACCATTTCAGTGATTTCAAAACAGCTCTGTGCAGAGAGCTGGGCAAAGGGGAGGCCGTGGTTTGTGGGCTCCTTCGTAGCTCCAGTTTACTCTCCAGCCACACCACTTTTGGGAAGGCCAGAGTGGTGTGCCTGGACACTAAACTGGGGCTACGAAGGAGCCCACAAACTGCTGCCTGCCCTTCGCCCGGCTGTCTGCACAGAGCACAATGGCATGCTCCGAGCAGAGGGAAAAGTGCCATGGCTGAGAGGGTGCGATGGTGTGTGCCCTCAGAAAGGGCTCCCTGTGCCACCACTGGCATCCGTGCCATAGATTCGACTACACTGCAGCAAGGTCTTTGATAAGGTACCCCCTGATATACTTAAAAAGAAGTTAGTAAAATGTGGGCTAGATAATGCTACTGTTAGGTGAGTTTGTAATTGGTTGACTGATTGTACTGTACACAAAGGGTAATCATAAATGGTTTCTCCTCATTATGGAGAGAGGTGACCAGTGGGGTGTCGCACTGGGTTGTGTTCTGGGTCTGGTGCTATTGAATATCTTTTTTAATGACTTGGATGAAAGAGTAGAGAGTAGACTGATTAAATTTACATATGATACCAAACTGAGAGGGGTTGCTAATTCCCTGGAGGATAGGATAAAAATCACAAACAACCTTGACAGATTAGATTGTTGGGCCAAAGCTAATGGAATGGGTTTCAACAGAGAGAAATGTAGGGTCCTGTATCTAGACTGAAAAAACAAATTGCATAGATATAGTATGGGAGACATCTGGGTGGAGAATAATCCATGTGAGAGGGATCTGGGAGTCTGGGTGGACCACAAATTGAGCATGAGTCAGCAGTGTGCAGCAGTAGCCAATAAAGCCAATGTGATTCTTGGTTGCATCAGCAGAAGCATAGTGTCTAGATAAACTGAAGTGATAGTAGTGATAGTACCACTCCATTCTGCTCTGGTCAGGCCCCACCTGGAGTACTGTATTCAATTCTGCACTCCTCAATTTAAAGGAGGATGTTGACAACCTCAAACGGGTCCAGAAGAGGGTAACCAAGATCACTGAGAGTCTGGAAGAAATGTCTTATGAGGAGTGGCTTAGGGAGCTGGGAATGTTTAGCCTTAGAAAAAGAAAGTTGAGAGGGGATATGATAGCTATCATAAATATTTGAAAGCATGTCATATCAAAGACATATCAAACAGTGTTTCCTTGCAGCCATGCCGGCCACGTGGCCATGGACTCGCACAACACTGGCTCTTTGGCTTGAATACAGAGATGAACACTGACCCTAGAGTCAGACATGACTAGCACACATGTGTGGGGGGAACCTTTACCTTTACCTTTACCATATCAAAGAAGGGACAGGTTTGTTTTCCATGTCTTCAGAGACTAGGACTTGGAACAATGGTTTCAAACTACTGGAAAAGAGGTTCCATTTGAACATCGGGAAGAACTTTCTGTTGGTTAGAGCTGTTTGGCTGTGGAATATGCTGCCACAGAGGGTGGTGGAGTCTCCTTCTTTGAAGGTTTTTAAGCAGAGGCTGGATGGCTTTCTGTCAGGGGTACTTTGATAGGGATTCCTGCATGGCAGGGGGTTGGACTGGATGGCCCTTGAGGTCTCTTCCAACTTCTGTGATTCTATGATTCTATACTTTTACCTAGAAAACCCAGAAAAGGGTCTCTATAAAGCAGAACTGACTTGATTGCACAATATAATTATTATTGGCAGCGACTGGTCCCCAATCCTAGCTGCCTAAAAAACTTAGGTTCCTCCATTGGTTTCTACTGATGTTCACTTGAGGTTGCTGAAATCAAGATCGCTTGAAATAGAAATAGGTCATTGATAGAGGTTTTAGTTGGGAATGGATATGAGCATGAGCTCCACTTCTGATATTAAAAGTACATTCCTGGGCTGATCCTGTACCCGGAGCCCCCTTAACTGCTATTTTATACTAGGCTGGTGTGAACATCTAATGAAAGACAAAAGTGGTGCTTGTTGGCCTGAATGCAGCCCATTGCTATCCTAGGGGAAAGGGCTTGTCAGATTTGTGCCCACTCCATTGTTGCTTGTAGAATCACTTGACGGTGTCCGTAGGTACGTATGGTCGGCAGTACAGCAAAAGGCAATGGCAGTGGTAGTACTTTTGGGTGAAGGTGGTTGGAGCCTTGGATGCCGAAGGTGCAATGTGGCCATTCCTACCTCCCTCTCTCCCTCACCTGCCCAGCTGGCATTTGGCAGATCCTTTCACAGCAGCTGTCACCTTCTCTGTACTAAGCTGGGCCTCCAGTGTCCCAGTTGTGTGTGTGTGTGTGTGTGTGTGTGTGTGTGTGTGTGTGTGTGTGTGTGTGTGTGTGTGTGTGTTGTTGTTGTTGTTGTTGTTACAGTCGTGACTGACTCTTCATGACCCCATGTCCATGGAGTTTTCTTAGCAGGAATACTGGAGTGGTTTGCCAGTTCCTACTCCTGGCACCTACAGCACCTGGTATTCCCTGGTGGTCTCCCATCCAGGTACTGACCAGGGCCAACCTTGCTTAGTTTCCGAAATCAGGTGAGATTGGATGTGCTTAGGGCATCTAGGCATCTAGTGTCCCAGTTAGTCCTCTTCAAATGACTTTGCTTAGATGTACTTCGACTGAGCCACTCATCCCTGCTGAATGAACAGTGCGGAATTATTTAAGCCAACCTAAAGGTATTCGAGTAGTAGAACTATCTCAGCAGTAGTGGAATGCCCCTCTACAACTGAGTCATTGTGAAAACGAGTTGGAAAGCCTTTGTGTTACAGGTATCACTCCCTGAAAGAACAGAATGCTTTGATCTATTTATCAAAAGCTTTCTTTCTGGTTACTTCCAGGGAATAAAGAATTAACAGATGGCGGCTGAATCAAAATGTTTCTTTCTTTTTTTTTTAAATGAAGAGATAAAGACTTCAAGAAATATCTTGAAGGGGTTTGTTATGACAATTGTTTTTTATATGCTAGGTTTTTTTTATTATAATAAAATAATTTTAAAAGGGGTGGGGGAAGAAATATCTATAGCGAGTCATGACAAATAAATGTAATCCAACACCCCCAAATGTTCAATGACATTTTCAAGATATGCTACCATTTGTATAGGAGGTTCTCTAATAAGCTTGGCTTATTGTTTTTGAACCGTGGGACCTTGAACAAAGTGCCGTGTGCTGTCATTCCGGATGTTCCTTGTGTCTCCCTGTCCCTTCTTGTTTTCCCCATTCAAGTCCCCCTCTAGTCAGACAGACTTTTGTACCTATTGAGCATTCTCTGTCTTCAATGGATGTCTTGGGTTTTCCATCTTAAGCATTTGTATGAAAATACTGTATGTTGTTGTTCTGCAAACCTTGAGATTCATTCCAGGCTGCCAATCAAGTCCCGCTTGGCTATGAATGAATGAGGCCCTTCTCTAACATTTGAAAATTCCATTTACTAGTAGTTTATTTATTTGGAGTATTTTTACCCCACCTTTCTCCTTGGAAAGGAGACCCAAGGCGGCTTACAGTAATGAGGGACAATATACAGTCTATTGCAATTAAGACATATTCAAGATTGAGAACAGGGAATTGAGGGACATCTGATAGCATTAAAAGACAACATTAAAGATACAAGAGAATGTGACCAGTTAAAGAGAGAGTTAAAATTCCATGTAAAAATTATGAGGGATGGAAACTAACATTGAACACATAGTGTCAGTGCAATCACACAAGGTTATAAGTGGTTATAAACACAAAGTCTATGTGATCATGCAGGGTAGATTCATATAAAAGACATGATATGTAGTCCATCATTCAGAGAAAGCTTGCCTGAAGAGAAAGCCCTGTTTATGGAAAGACAGCACAGGTGGGGCATTAGGATTACACGTGTTTAGATAATGAGAACATATTAAGAATACTGTTTTAGTGTCTGTTGCACTAATAAACTGGCATTAACGTGGATGGCCATGTATCAAGAGTTACCAAAATGCTATTTGTTTACAATTACATCCTAAATATAAATGCTAGGGAGGGAGGGATTACACAGTGTTGTGCACAGTTGGGAATGCCAAAGGGCTTTCGGTCTGATGGGTCAACATAATTGATCTACACTGTTGTATAGTTCTCCCAGGTGCTTAGGTGTTCTGTACCTGCGTTTCCCTGCCTACTGATTGTCACCAGGGAGGACAGAAGTTGGTCCTTCCATTCTGCTTTGCATTGTTACTCCTGTGCAGAAGTTCCAAACCAGTCTTCAGAATGTTAGGACCTGACTCCTGGTTTTTAAGCCTGATGCTTTGATCTGCCCCTCTGTGCCGGCAATGCTGAGGAATAAGAACATAAAGGATAATAAAAGTGGCGGGAGTGATGTATGTATGAAGAACTCGCTTTCCCATGCTTTAAAGGATATGTGTTTCATTTGGCAAGACTAAATGCCTCATTTCTTGCCCCTAAATGATTGCCCTCTCAGCTTAGACAGCCTGGACATTGATTAAATAGATAACATAGAAAAGCATGTGAGTTTGTGTATCTTCAATGGATTATTTTTAATTAAAGATTTTAAAACAGAAGGTGGGTACATTGAGTGAAGATTTTAGCTCGAGACAAGCTATACAGGAGACACTTGTCTGCTGAATGCCACTGTCTTCGAAGAATGGAGTAGAGATGGATACAAACTGCTGGTTCTAGTCGCATAGCTGATTTGAAGTCCGGCAGCCTGTCCCCTCCAGCAGGTGTCCCGTTTGGAGGCAGCATCCTGGCTTCCATGCCCTGCCGCTTCCAAAATGGGGGGGGGGCTGGCCAGAGGGAACAGGACACTGAACCACGTATCAGCTGTGCAGCTGATAAGCGAACTGTGCAGAACCAGTGGTTTCTGCTCATCTCTAGAACAGAGCAGAAATCAGGAAGGGAAAGCAGTCTCGGGAAAGGAGGTTAAAGAAAGATGTCAACTACTGCTGGAATGCAAGATTTGAAATGTTGTTTTTCTGTTCCTATGGTTTATGCCCATCTCTCCCTCTCCCCCTCCCCCCTCTGTGTTGAAGAGAATATAAGTTTTATATGACAGGTTGTATATAAATAGAATTTACTAAAGGCTCGTCACACAAATGTTCTCTATTCTTTTGGCAAATAAATTTATAGGGCGTACATAAACCTCCATTGTCCTACACTGCAAAGAAAAACAGCAATCTGTGCCATTGTGAAATCAGCTGAATGTGTTTTGACACCTGTCTTCAGGAGATTTCCCACTTGTGTCATCATTGGCTGCCAGAGCTCTCCCTGCAAATGCACAACTCCTGTGAACTTTTGAACCAGTGTAGTCTCACTCACTCATCAACACAAAATGTAAATTCTTGTAGGTATGATTGTAAAGTCCTGAAGTGATTATTTTGTGTTTTTTGTTTTTGGCCGATACCCAGGCCTTACTCTGAAGCTGTAGAAATGAAATAGTGGCTTATAAGTAATTTAACATCAGATACTTTTATGTACCTTTTACTCCCTTAGCCACTGTAAACCCACTGAAATGCAGATCTATAGTATGATGGAGAGAGGAGGCGTTTTGATCTAGGCCAATGTTGACGAATCTATGGCACGAGTGTGAAAAGTGGCACACGGAGCCCTTTCTGTGAGTAGGCAACATTGCCCCCTCACAGCCACGGCACTTCCCCCTCTGCTCTGAGCACACTACTGTGCTCCATGCAGAGAGCCGGGCAAAGGGGAGACAGCAGCTTGTGGGCTCGTTTGTAGCCCCAGCTTACTTTCCAGCCATACTGCTCTGGGCATCCCAAAAGCAGTGTGGCTGGAGAGTAAACTGGGGCTACGAAGGAACCCACAAACCACTGCCTCCCCTTCGCCTGGCTCTCTGCACGGAGCCATTTCGAGATTGTCAAAATGGTTCTGTGCAGAGAGCTGGGTGAAAGGGGGGGGTCAGTGATTTGTGGGTTCCTTTGTAGCCCCAGTTTACTCTCCAGCCACACTGCTCTGGGCATCCCATCAGCCATCTTTGCTTTCCCAAAGGGTACCACCCAAAGCATTTGTAACCTGGGGTACCACAGTATTCAGGTTAAATTGTTGTATTGATACTTAGCAAAAAATTAAATGGGTTTTAAATCACAGTTTGGGCACTTGGTCTCCAAAAGGTTCACCATCACTGACTTAGGCATTGCACCAAACAGATCCCTTTCTATGCTGAAGGCTTGTTTTAAAGCATGTATTGTATTTAGACACTTTTCTGCTTTTTGGTCTTTAATAATATACTGACTTCCAAGTGTCTCATGTGATTGAACATGGTTAATGGAGAAGCCCATGTTAATGGACAACCCCAGTCATTTTTGTTTTCTGAAGCTGATGGAAGCATGATTTAGACAGTGGTGGCTGGAACAGGATTCATACAGAAATATGAAGCCACTGCCTCTGAGTGTAAGAGAAGAGGAAACATTCTGATCTTACTGGAGGACCTCCGGAGGGAGCTCAAAGCTTAAGGGCATCAAAGTGATCTCTATGTGGAAGTGTGGTTTACATCCTGCCACGCAAGCTCAGGATGGATCAGTGATGGCACAAGCCTGAACTTAGGGCCTTTATACAAGTGTTTTCCCACCAGCTCCGGAGTTTGCAGGAAATTAAGTGCGCCCCCCACCTAACTTTTCTTGTACCTGCTTGAGGTGGGTGAAAATCCCCAGGTCCAGATTTTCTGGTCAGTGCTGGCTTCTGCTTGTGTTTTTTTGCCTCCCTTTAATGCTATCCTCCAGGTGAGCTCATTTTTCCTCTCTTTCTCTGGTGGGGAGGAAGGAAGAGCCCCCTTCTTTGATGCTGGGGTCACACCTGAGAGGTGACTTTTTTTTTGGACTGTAGCACCCTGAATTATATATCTAGCCTTGATGTTGGCCACACCTGTGTTAGGAGGTTGTTAGCTGTACTGCTGAACTGGAATGAACAATAGGCTCCTTTGTTCACACAGTCAAATACCTTCTGGTGAGGATGTTAGCATCCACCTGTCTGTCTCTTGGTTAATGTTCAGTGAATGTTCTGGAATCTTCTACTGCTGGGTAATTCTATATGAGAGAATTTTCTGATAGAACTTGTGGTCGCATATGTATATTTAAACTTCTTTTAAAGAAGTTAAAAAGAAGTTTCTTTTTAAAGAAGTTTTTAAAGAAAGAAGTTTAAATATACATATGCTACCACAAGTTCTATCAGAAAATTCCCTCATATAGAATTACCCAGCGGTAGAAAATTCCAGAAGATGAGTGTGTGATCTGTCCCAAGGTTACTGGGTGTAAACAGGAGCAAGAACCGCTTGGAGATGGTCATAATCCCTCTGTGCCATAATATGTTGAAGGGCTGTTTTGGACTTAATGAAATGGTGAAGCAGAGTTGTGAGTAGGAACAATACATACAATGGGGGAAAATGCAGACCCTTTAACCACTTGGTTAAACCTATGTGGCCATGCCTGCTCTGGCCAATGAAGACTAGAAAACTATGCTCCAATTTCCAGTTCTTTTCTTTCAGCTAGGTAAGCTGAGAAAGAAGCAAAAAATGTCACTGGAAACCAAGATCAAAATCATCCATACTATGTAAAAGGAAGGAAGGAAGGAAGGAAGGAAGGAAGGAAGGAAGGAAGGAAGGAACTAAAATGAGCTCCTTGGTGTTGGTACAGATTAGGGATGGGCACCAAACGAAAAACGAAATGCTGATTTGCCAGTTTGTTACGTGACAAAATGAACTGAACCGAACTGAACCAAAGATGCACGAAATTGTGTTTGTTTCACTTGAAACAAACCGTTTCATTCTGCTTGTAAGCCACTGAACAGACTTCGGCGCTGCCGCCTCCCAGCTGGGAGGTGGTGGGGAACCCCAGCAGGGGGCTGAGAAGGGAGTGCTGACATCAGTGCTATTCTCTCAGACCCCTGCCAGGAGATTTCCCGCCACCTCCCAGCTGGGAGGCAGCAGCGGGCCCTGGGAATCCCACAACAGGGGGCTGAGGGGGGGGAGAGCACTGATGTCAATGCTACTGTACCCTCTTAGCCCCCTCCTGGGGGATTTCCATTTCATTTTGTTATTCATAAGTAACTTTTTTTTTTGAAAAATTTCATTACTTACTATACGAAATGAAACACGGGGAGGACGAAACGGAATGGAACAAAACTCAGTTTTTCCGTTTCGTGCCCATCCCTAGTACAGATAGTAAAGATAGCTAGAAAAGCAGGAAGGTGGCTGCTCAATCAAGTCAAGCCTGAATTCTCACTTGAGCAGAAACGACTAGCCTGAGCCTTTCCAACCATGCACGTATAATGGAAATACAGAAGTGGCCAGAATAGACGATATTGCTGGGAAAAGTGAGGTATGTGTTGTGTCGTTACCGTCATGACTGACTCTTTGTGACCCCATGTCCATGGAGTTTTCTTGGCAGGAATACTGGTGTGGTTTGCCAGTTCCTACTCCAGGCATACCAGTAGACAAAGAGGAAGATCTAACATGTTCGGTTATCTCCTGGCAGGTCCAGTTTTTACCTATAAGGAGGGAGGGTAAAGCACCAAACACACCACAATAACCTAAGTCCAGAAACAGTTATTTATCTTGAAAGATAAGGACAACATAGGAGATTAATATCCAAAGTCTTTGTCTCATTGAAGGCCACCTTAAATCATTCTTATATAGGATTTCAGTTACATACATTGCTAATCTTTATCCAAACCAATATGTTTTATGTTCTGCCTACTAATAGGTGTCTTCTAAGTATTTTCTAATAATAAATAACCTAGTGTTTTCTAGTAATATGATCAAATGGTAAATCTATATACTAAGCCAGCATTTTTGCAACACTAGGAAGGAGGGGAGGCAGCAGGAAGAGAGAAGAACGTAAGATAAGATGCTGTTGGTTTGCAAGAACTGTGCAAAGCTGTTAATGATAGGACATGCTGCAAGTCAGTAATTAATCAACTGAGAAAATTAGGGGGAAAGTGGGTCTTTGCCTACCTTCTGTGTCCTTAACATTTACCCACTCCACTCACGCTGCAGCTGTCTTTGGCTGTTGTTACTGCTGTCTCCTTACTCACGAGTAAACCAGATAAAACTTGAAGGACAAAGATGAGGATGTATACATATTAGACAGAGAAGAGAGGTGGTTTGAGAGAGGGGTCAGGGAAGCCATTCATGTGAGCATTGAAAACCCCTCTCTCAACAGAGGTGGAGGGACCCTCAGGCACAATCTGTCTGCTACTTATCAAGCGGCCATTTCAACAATGCCCAGACAAATCAAGAATACTTCACACCTCCACCAACAAGGCCATGGCTAAGGACTCAAGCTTTATGGTGTTGAGAAGGCTATAAAAGTGGGCCATTGTCCACCTAATGAGCCTATTGAGACTACTGCCTACCTAACAAGCCTATTCAGGCCATTGTTCATCTTATGAGCCTATTTCAGATCAGGATGACATGAGGTCAAAGTGAACTTTAAAATGGAGGACTCACAACTAGCTTTCCTCAGACTGATGAAGCTGTTTGGATGGGCAGCAAAACATTTCACTCTCAAGAAAAGTCCAGTTGCCATGAGTCAATTTCCAGATAAATTCACTTGGATGACTGAGAATCTTCACACAGAGATAAAACTTGCTTTGAAATCATCTGTAGCCATAAAGCAAAAAACAAACAAAATCACGGTAATTTTACAGCTCAAATGAGTGAGCTGTTGAATATTGTTCTTTAGTTTTAAAAATATCTTTTTAAATGTTTTCATGGAAATGAGTTGAAAAAATTTTTGGCCAGGGAGTATTTAACTTCTTTCTTTCACAGTCTACCTCAGAATGGCAGAAGGAAATGTTCAACCTTGTTTAGAATGTTGAGACAAATCCTCAGCATTTTCCTAGCTTGAAAAGCACTAATTGCAGATAGCCTGTTAGAGTCATGAATGGCTGAAGTTCTGTAAAATTAAAAAAAATGGGAGCCAGGGATCAGTTTTTCCTCCAAGGTATGCATTTCTTTTTCTTATCAATATATTTGATCTGTTTTAAATCAGCTGGAGCTCCAAGTCACTTGGTTCTGCATGGGGTAAATCAGTGTTACTTTTTAAAAACCCACAACTCAAAAACTCTTTGCCCAAACACCCCCAAATTTGGCACAGAGCAAACATGCAGATTTGAAGCCCAGTTTTTAACTTAGAATTTTTGGTTTGGACTGCCACCCTTTTTAGAGTTACCTGGTAGAATGCTGTTTTTCTCAACTGCACAAATATCATGACTAGGTTCCCACCCAGTTATACTTAGGTTTCGGCTTTAAAATATTAAGGTTCTTATGATATGATTTCTTTTAAGTTGGATATTATAAGTCTGCATTGTATCCTTTCAAAATCAAAGGGAAAATGGGCGTGGGAGTTAGAAAAATATTGTGGCAACATTAGAGCCTGACAAATTTATATCCCTGTGAAATTTTTGTGATTGATGTATTAATAAAGTAGAATATGAAAACATTCCTATTATCTCTTCTTTCTGTTTCCCTCACTTCCCCCAAATATCCCAAGTGTGGGGACTATGCAGTGCTGGCAGATCTCAACCTTATGCCACAAGACTCGAGTGAACACAGTGTATGGCTTTCTGATCAAAAGAGAGAGGTGAGTATCATCATCATCATCATCATCATCATCATCATAATAATAATAATAATAATAATAATAATAATAATAATAATAATAATAATAATAATAATAATAATAATAATAATAATTTTTAAAAGATATATTTTTAGACATTTCGCAGAACTATATTAGTTTGCTCCATTTATGAAAATTTTGCACCACCATTGATATTTGGGTGCAGGGTTTGTTTGTTTTTTTAGTTTCTTATATCTCTTGATGCAATTAAGAGCCTTTTCACATGACCCCTAAGATCCGCTGGCCACTTAAATTCAGACCAGAGATCTTGGGGGTTCATTGCTCTTCCTGTGTTCCCACCCCCCTCCGCACTTCCTTGCTCCTGTCTGCGTGAGGGGAGGGAGAAAAAAAGAGAGAGGAAAAATGCAGGCTCACCTCCGTCTGCCGGTCGAAGCCGCCCCGAGCCCCGTCGTCGTCCTGATTCCTGTCCCTTAAAGGGGCGGGGGGACAAAAAAACAACAACAAACAGAAGCGAGGAGAGCCCGGCACTCACTCCTTTACATCCGCATCAGGGATTTTCACCCCAAGAGAGCAGGTACCTGAAAAGTGCGCTGGGACGCGCTTAGGTGGGCGTGGTTGCACTTAATTTTCTGTTAACTCCAAAGCTGGTGGGGAAACAATTTTAAGCTCCGGAGCTGGGAGCCATTTGCCGCGGAGTTTAGGGGTTGTGTGAAAAGGCTATAAGTTCTCATTCACCTGTCAGCTGAAGTGATTGGCAATCTTGAGGTGATGATAAGCAATCTAGAATTGATTAGCATTCAGTTTGCAATTTTAAATTAGTACCTGTAGATGTACTGAAGGTCATGATCTTATTGGTTACTTGCCACTATCTGCATACGGAAATGGTGGGTGCTGATGTAGGGGAGGTATATCGGATCGCCTGCCTCTACTGCTTGCTTCCCATCAAGAATTGTAGAATTTTTGTCAGCCCCATTAATACTTCTGGGTTGCAGAGACCCATATAATGGCATAGGAGTGGCTGTGGTTGGAATAAGAAGGGAAGCATTTCATTTTTGAACTGATGGGAAGATAAGGGCATTTACTTATAAAAGCATTTAGAGTCTTTTTCTTCAGAATGACCAAGTACTGCTAAATATCTGGCAACACCCTGTTTGTGCCAGCCTATTTATTTATTTATTTATTTATTTTAGAGTATTTTTACCCCGCCTTTCTCCTTGGAAAAGGACCCAAGGCAGCTTACAGAAATGAGGGATAATATACAATCTGGTACAATTAAGACATGTTCAAGTATTGAGAATAGGTTACACTGCCATACATGTGGTGTGTGTTACATCTGGCAATAAGTAATCACAGTTGTGAGCTTCAGCAGTCATTCGTGCATCTCCACCACAACTGACTGCTCAGTACTCTGGCAGAAGTGTTTTGGGGATAGGACGTACACCTCAGCCCTTGCACAACTACTATGCATGCAAGCTCAAGTTGTGCCCACGTAGTTGCACAATAGGATTTTTGGCCAATATTATTACTTTATTAACCTCCTACTTCTCCATGTCACTTGGGGTCTGCTGCGTTCATTTTGCTCTACATGTCCCGAGCAACAGTATAAAATAAATGAATGAATAGTTGCTGGTCATAGCTGGTCTAGGAGATAAGGTTATTTTGGGATATGTCCCCTTTTCTATTTTTCAATCCTTTCCTCCTCCCGTTTTCTTCCAAACATCCCCAATGTGGGGACTTTGCCATATCTCCAGAAATATATAATATTCTGGTACTAATCTAGGTGATCTAGGAGTAATAATAATGTAATTAAAAACAAGTTCCACTGATATCAAGCTTGGGTTTTCAATCAAATGTAGCATTCTAACCTGTATCATTTTCTTCTTTCCCAACACACATATGCTTGCAAAGAACACATTCTTCTATAGAATAAATCTGAGCATTCATAATTGCTTAGATGTTGTAGGATATAGTTCAACTTTCATGTTGTTTATGTGCCTCCCCCTCCAGGTTATAGCAGCCCTAATAGATATGAGAGATACTTAAAGTTTTATTTATTTATTTATTTATTTATTTATTTATTTATTTATTTATTTATTTATATAGCTTGTATGCCGCCCACTACCCAAAGGTCTCCGGGTGGCTCACAATCAAAACAATTAAAACATCAAAATACAATAAAATTAGAACAATAAAACCAGTAAATGCAATAAATACAGTACATTAAAAGCACACCACTAAAAATTGCCATCAGGACCCACAATCATTAGTTTAAAAACTTTTGGAATAGGAAGGTTTTTACCTGGCGCCGAAATGATATCAACGTCGGTGCCAGGCGAGTCTCATTTGGGAGGGCATTCCAAAGTCTGGGGGCAGTTGCTGAAAAAGCCCTATTCCTGCAAGCCATCCCCTTCACCTCCTTAAGGGATGGCTCTTTCAGGAGGGCTCTCTGACTAGATCTTAGTTGCCGGGTAGGTTCATATGGAAGGAGGCGGTCCTTCAGGTATCTAGGTCCTAAGCCGTTTAGGGCTTTATATGTCAAAACAAGCACTTTGAATTGGGCTCGGGCAGCAACTGGTAACCAGTGAAGGTTATACAGAATCGGCGTGATGTGTTCCTTGGTGGCCCTACCACTCACCATCCGTGCAGCATGATTCTGAACCAGCTGCAATCGCCAAACCGTCTTCAAAGGCAGCCCCACGTAAAGCGCATTACAGTAATCAATACGGGATGTTACCAGTGCATGCGTAACTGTCATAAGGCTCCGTTCATCTAGGTAGGTGCGCAGCTGGTATATATTCCGCAGCTGGAGAAAGGCACCCCTGGCCACCGAGTCCACCTGGGCTTCCAGAGTTACACCGGGGTCCAGGAGCACCCCCAAACTACGGACCCTGTATAGCTAAGGAAGGCTTTGAGGCCAAGTCTCCAGAGTCCAAATCCGTCACTTTATCCACTACACCACCAGTTCTCAACCTTTGTCCCCTCCAGATGTCCTTGTACTACAGCTCCCAGGCATTCTGGCTAGCACACCTAGTGGGGTAAAGCTTCTGGGAGTTTTAGTCCAAGACCATCTGGGCATACACATCCAGTTTGAGAACCGCTGCACTGCACCACACTGGTTCTGTTTTGCTTTATTCAGAAGCCATTGTCTTGTAGGAGATCTGTATGCTTCTGAAGGATGCTGTCGATTCGAGAGTGAAGCAGTACCTGAGAGCCCGTAAACGACACGGTCAGGGGAAGCAAATGGAAGATGCCACAGCAAATCCTTTGTTTATGCAAGGTAGGAAGTCTTTATAAAAGGAATGCATCCATTTCACCACCAAGCGGCTTTTACGTGACTTCTGGAGTCTCACTGCATATTTGGCTATCAAACAGGCAGAATATACACCTAGAACATACATATGAGTGTACAGTGCTAGTCGTTTGTTGTTAATGTGATATGGTGGCTGGGGTCCGTCACAGATGGGCACACATTCATTGGTTGGAATCCTATTTATGTTACTAGAGGGGCATAAACATCTATGATAATATCAGCCTGCTGTGTTATAATAATTTCATATAAAGCTTCCCATTCATTCCTGTTCAGGTCCCAAGGGCATCCCTTTGGACCTGGGGAAGCCTTTATGAGCCACAAGGCAGAGGTGGAGAACCTTTAATGTCCAAAAGTAGCCATTGGATCTCCAGCATTCTTATTTCCTGCTGTGGCAATTTGTCAGTGATTCTTGGGTGTTAAAAGCTTCCCTCCTGTCCTTCGGTACTCAAAGGGTTCCCAAAGTCAGTAGGGTTCCTTAGGGAGCCTTCAGAATAGAAAACAGGGTAGGGAGAAGGAAGATTTTTATGTAATTTAATTTAAAAGTAATGTTGCAGGCCAGTGACATCATTGCTGTTTTATACCTGCACAGTTAAATAAGAGGATTTCATCCAACGAATCAGCACAGACCTCAAGTGTCACCTTAGAGGAAGGGATTAGATTTCATTTTAATCAAATTGATGCAAATTTACTCATCAGTGGGACAGTGGATTTGCACAGGAATGCATTGAAAATCAATTAATCCATTCTGGAGGGAACAGATTTCAATGCATTCCCACGGGAGGGCTGACCATGCACATGCGTCCCTTGCACCCAGTCGAGCTGGCGCAGGTGGGTGCAAGGGAGGCACGTACATGCTTGTGAGCAGCCCGGGCAAGCGGCGGTCCTGGATCAGATCCATGACTGCCGCTTGCCTGGGCTACTGGAAGACTTTTTTTAAAAAAGCCACACTCCCCCCCCAATCGGTTGGGCTTGGGGGGGCAGGCACACCTTTTTAAAAAAAAGCCTTTGAACAGCCCAAGCAAGTGCTTCCCCCACCCAAGCCACCCGATTGGAGGGGAAGCGCGGCTTTTTAAAAAGTCTTCAAGCAGCCTGGGCAATCTGCCTGGAACGCACGAAAATGCATCTGCCCCACGGATCTTTTGAGACATGTGAATGTTCGCTCAGCTTGGGCAATTTTCAAAGAGCTGCAGCTGAGGTGTCATCAGCTGCAGCTCTTTGAAACCTGCCCGCACGTAACTTTTTTTTTGGGGGGGGGAGCTATTTATTTATTTATTTATTTATTTATTTATTTATTTATTTATTTATTTATTTATTTATTTATGAAGCCGATCTTCCGGATGGTTAACAACACCAATGAAACAGCAGAGGAATAAAACAAGGGAGTAGATAAATAGATTAGCTATACTAATACTAAAAAAAAAAAAAAAAGAAATATATATAAGATGTCCAGCAAGGTGGTGGAATAGATGGTGAAACAGAGCAAAAAAAAAAAAGGGGGGGGGTTAAATTAAATTAAAGGTTGCCAAATGCCTCACGGAAAAGCCAGGTTTTCAAGGCTTTTTTGAAGGCAGGCAGGGACTGTGCAAGGCGCAGCTCACTCGGGAGATGGTTCCAGAGCGAGCGGCCAGCCACAGAGAAGGCTCGGTTGTGAGTTATCAATTTCCTAGCCTCCCTGGGCGTGGCGACCTGGAGTAAGAGTGCCTGCAACATTCTAGTAGGTCGGGCCTCAGTTGATCTCTGGGAGATCCACTCCGACAGGTATTCAGGTCCCAAGCTGTGGAGGGTTTTGTAAATCAAAACCAAGACCTTGAATCTTATTCAGGATGCAATGGGCAATCAACGCAGACGAGCCAGAACTGGGGTAATGTGATCATATCGTCTGGCCGCTGCATTTTGTACCTATTGAAGTCTCCAAATAAGACTCAGGGGCAGCCCCACATAGAGAGCAAGTAAGACGTCAGGTCAAACTGCCAACAGATTTCCGCTCATAACTCGAATAATTTGGTTGTTGAGCACACCCTAAAGTCGGGGTACCATTGTATGCTGTAACCACTCTAAAAGAGCTGGCAGTTGATATCCAGTCAGAATGAAGGCAGATGGGGCAGATTTGGCAAGATGAACAAGAACTGCTTGTATGTCCCCAAACTAATGCATTGTTATGACCTCATAAGGTAAGCCTGCGAGCCACAGCTTTTACAGGGTCTCAATTCTTCCTGAAAGAGCAAAAAGAAATAGCATCTTGTGGAATTTCTTGTGCTCTTTTTGCAAATTTTCCACACCCAATTCCATGTCATCCTACCTTGGCTTTTCACTGCAGCTCAACTATCCCTTTTGACTTCACCCAGCACCACTGCGCTGCACCTGGTCCTTCTTTCGGGAGGCTGGCACTGCCTGCAATGTCCTCTGTGAACCTGTATAAGCATTAAGACTGGTTTCATAATCTTTGCTGGTCTACTTGCCAGGAAAGAAGGGCATTTAGGATGACAGGCAGGAGAGACAGCCTCCTCTGGGCGCATAGAACTCTGCTGCCTTGGGATATATGGTTACCTCTCTCCTCCTGTTGTTTTCTAGATGGGGCCTGTAATGGTAAATGTAATGGTAGTAATAAGTAGTTGTTCCAGACTACATTTGATTAAGAGAGGATCTAATTTGTTTGTTTTAGCCTAGGATAAAATGGCTGGCTGAATTAGAATGGACTGACATGGTCTGAGCATGTTTTGATTCTTAATACAGTAGCTTGTTTTAGCTATATAAATACTGGTAGCTTTTTAACTGGTGTTATTAGATCTCAAGTGTTACTTTGGAAGAATACTGCAACACCTGTACCTTTCTTAATAAACGTTGCATGGATCAAACTTGGAAGTGCATGCTGCAAAGGATGACATGAGAAATGGAGGTGTGTGTGTGTTTGAGTACGAAGAAACACTTAGGAGTTGTGACTAGAGATGGGCACGACCAGAAAAAATGACGTTTCGAGTTGTCGTTTGTTGGAACCGGTCCGTTTCGGGTCGTTTCCGTTTGTCGCGGAAAT
Organism: Phrynocephalus forsythii; assembly: GCA_029282475.1. NCBI lineage: Eukaryota > Metazoa > Chordata > Lepidosauria > Squamata > Agamidae > Phrynocephalus > Phrynocephalus forsythii. The sequence continues at coordinate 169,865,649 of JAPFRF010000002.1, read as the reverse complement.
TTTCAAAAATTTGTCATTTCTGTTTGTCGTTTGTCATTTAGGGTTGGGGTTGGGGTTGGGGTAAGTGGGCTCTGGGAGGCATCTCTCTGGGTGCCTCTAGTCTGACCCACTAAGAAGGGAAGCGTTTAGCGATTAGCGCGTACCGTACAATATATTATTAGGGTTGGGGTAAGTGGCAGAGGCACCTCTCTGGGTGCCTCTGACTCACTAAGAAGGGAAGTGTACTGGCGTACAGGTTATGCTTAGGGTTGGGGTTAGGGTAAGGGCTAGGCTTAGGGTTACGGTTAGGGTTAGGGTGGATTAGTGGGCTGCACCTCTGGGTGCCTCTGACCCACTAAGAAGGACAGTATACTGGCGTATGGGTTAGGGTTAGGGTTAGGGTTAGGCTTTTAGTGGGCCCCCTCTGGCACATCCAGAAGTCTCAGTCAAAACCTGGCCATGCGATTGGTGGAATGGCTCCAAAAAATTGCATGGTCCCATCCCATGGCCAGCCCATCATTGCACATGCACAGGTGTAAAAAATAAAAAATAAAATAAAATAAAATAAAATCAATGGAGACGTTTTATTGCAAGAAAAACCCACTGCTGCTACTATAAAAATTCAGGCAGTTAAAATTCCTTATTTTCACATATTTCTGTTGTGCTTTTGTGGGCTTTTGGACCACGATTTAAAAATAAATATTGTGGTCGCCATTTTGGATCCCCCCCACCGCATGGCATAGAGACAGCCCAGGAAAGGAGGGGGGGAGGCTGGGGAACCCCCCCCCAGAAAACACCCCTCTGGTAGGTGCCCTCACTCAGGCAGGCATATTTTCACCTGCCTTTTTGGCCGGGAATCGGTGTTTTTTTTTTTTTTACTTTTAAAAACTTTTTTTCTGTGCTGCTTGTTGGCAATGGCATCGCGTGAGCCCGCGATGCCATGAACGACAACGACAAACCCGAGCCAATTTTTCTTTTTTTGGGTCGGGTTCGAGCTGGAGCGGAGTAATTCTCGTTACCGTTATCGTTACGTAACAATAACGAGAACTGAAAACGGAAACGAGAATTTCGCCGCTCCGTGCCCATGTCTAATTGTGACATAAAAGCCTTGTTGGATTTCCATAGTATGAGCCAGGGGTGGGAACTCAAGTCCGAAGAGTCACTCTCAAGTCAGACTTTAGTCAAACTGGTGACTCAACTTTGGCTATTTTTCTCCCCAATGACTCGGACCCAGACTCAAAAGTGTGCCAACATCCCTGGTATAAACAGAAATGAGAGGTTCACCAAGCTTGGGAGAATTCCAGGGGACAGGCACGCTGCCACTTCCTGCTCCTTTGATCCTCAGCGAAAAAAAAAGGCATGCACGTCTTTCGAGCACGTTGGTGTGCGGAGAGAGGAAGGATCCCATTTAAGTGCCTGGGAGACTGAAAATACATTCCTAACATTTAACAGATGCACATAGCTTTAAAAGCTAGTTTTCAGCGGGGTTGAATGATGTAACGATAAATGCAAGCATCTGGGAGAATGCACGCTTACAGAATCGTAGATAAGGTTGGGATGTTAGGGGAGCATATGAAGCCTGCCTTCAACAGTAGTATACTAGGATTTACATGGTCCCAGGGTGGGGGTGAGGTTACTCTCAAATAGGTATGTGCAGAATTGTGGCCTAAAATTTGTTCATATGTGAATCCTTGCTGCTGGTCACATGCACCCTTCCAGATATGCACATTTACCATTACATCCTTTAACCCTGTTGAAAGCTAGCTTTTAAGACTGTGTGCAGCTGTTAAAAAAGCAGGAATCTATTTTAGCTTTTTGCACCATGGTCTTCCATATTGTGATCACATACAATCAGTGAAATAAAGAGACTTTAACCCAGTGATGGCGAACCTTTTACAGACCAAGTGCCCAAACAGAGATTCAAAACCCACTAATTTATCACAAATTGCCAGTGCCGCAATGTAACCTGAATACAGGTGGCTATGAAGGGCCGATGGTGGGTGCCCACAGAAAGGGCTCCGAGTGCCGCCTTTGGCACCCGTGCCATAGGTTCGCCAACACTGCTTTAACCTGTTCCACTAGGATGCTAAAAATGCTACTGCCTTTCAAAACGAGATATGTGTGTTTTCCTGCACTAGAATTGAAATAGCAAAATAAATGGCTTAGTGTGATAATAAGAGAGAGGAAGTCTCCCCCCCCTCCTGTAAAAAGGAAAAGAACTATGAAACCACTTGGATTGGAAAAGAGGCCTGGAGAGGAAGTGTAATTTGCTTACCTCCAGACTCTTGATTTGGACTATCATAGCAAAATAAATAAATAAATAAATAAATAAATAAATAAATAAATAAATAAATAAATAAATAAACAAACCATTAGATTTCCATAAATAACTTCTAACTGTAAAAAAGGTGGGGCTACAATGGATAAGGCTTCTTTTCAATTTCATGTACAGTCATATTTTGGCTACTGGCTAATTCCCACACTTCTGGAATCAGGAGGATCCAGTGGGTTGAAGAATGACATTTTGTGGGAAGGAGTCTACTTTGTGGCTCAGTGGCTTGACTGCAGTAGAGCAGTGAAGACTCTACTTGTGGCCTGAGTTCAATTTCGGGCTTAGGTAGCCAGCTCAAGATTGATTCAGCATTCTATCCTTCCAAGTCAATAAAATGAACACCTAGCACACTGAGTGGGCGGGCAATGTGTAAGCCTGAGTTATTAAAAAGTGTAACCTGCCCAGATAATACTTTTAAGTGCTGTGGGGTGGTATATAAGCAGAACATTTTACTCTCTCTTCCTTGGCCTTTGTCTCTATTCTGTTTGCTTCACTCCTCTCAGCATAGGGAAAGACACCTATAAGTTTCAGGCCAGGAAAGTAGTTATTAGGAATTTGAGACACTGAAGTATTTTAAACCTTCTCCTAGCCCAGTGATGGCAAACCTTTTAGAGACCGAGTGCCCAAACTGCAATTCAAAACCCACTAATTTTTTTTTGCAAAGTGCCAATACAGTAATTGAACCTGTATACAGGTGGCTATGAAGGGGCAATGTCAAGTGTCCACAGAAAGGGCTCCGAGTGCCACCTTTGGCACCCGTGCCATAGGTTCACCATCACTGTCCTAGTCCTCATGATATGTGAGAAACAAATGTTTCCAAGTTCTGTTATAACATTTCAGACATAGTAACTGTGAAAGAATTTGAAACAATCACTTACTTTTCGTTCCAATCTGAAGTTGGCCTTAAGCTCCTATAAATGCATTGGTAGCTACTCATCTCTTTTTATCTTTTTATATGCCTTTTGCCTTGTTCTTGAATTCTACAATGTTATATTCCTTTGGTCTGCCTTTTTTACTTTTATGTTACTCAGTAAAAGGTTGTGCACATTGATGAACCTATAGAAATAAGTAATAAGAAACGTCTGTGTTGGAAAGAGTTGCTGTGGTATCGATTTTGGCTATATATAATTTATAGGCTGCTCTTCCTCAGAACTCATGCAATTGACCTCTCTGCCTTACCTGAAAATAAATAGCGGTGGAGACAGTAAACTGATCTAGACTCTACCGCTTCAGACTGTAGGAAGGAGTTCATATGAATGGATGTAAATCGTTATCATCAAGAATGTTATGAAGAATTACCACGTGGCTGCGATTGTATTTTTCTAGATAAATTAATGTTCATTCACTCACTCACTCACTCACTCACTCACTCACTCATTCATTCATTCATTCATTCATTCATTCATTCATTCATTCATTCATTCATTCTACCCTTCTCTAATAAAATTGCTACTCTGTGTTGTGTACAGTAGAAATGAAAGGACATTTTATAAAAGGCAGCTAGAACCAGCTAAACCTACTCTCTGAGAAATAAAGAAGGCAGGTGGCAAAAACCTATTGATTGGCACACCATGTGTCCCTCCTCCTCTATATCAGTCAGCTGAGGAGAACCTCCCTCAAAGCTTCCTGAAAGAGCTCTGTTTTTAGCTGCTTTTTAAAGGCACAAAGGGAGGCACCGCCTGGCATGCCTCCTGTGGCAGCACATCCCACAGAGAAGGGCACTGCAAGTGGAAAGACCCGGCTTCTGTTTGGTGTTTCTTGGGCATCTCAAGGTGTCCGTGTCCCCAGACGTGCGGTCTGCAAGGACCCAGTCAGACTGGTTATCATACATGGCAGAAGACATTCAGAGAAATAATGAGGTCCCAAAATATCTTGGCTATTAAAAACCAAAACCTTGAATCTGGCGTGGAAGCAAATTGGTAACCAGTGCAGGTGAGCCAAAATTGGGGTGATAAGGTCCAATTTGTTCAGTCTGACTGCCACATTTTGGATCTCTTAAAACTTTCGGATCCGCCTCGAGGGAAATCCCACATAGAGGGTATCAGAGTAGTCAATTCTTGAGACCACAAGCACCTTCAGTTATTTGTTTATTTTTAATATAATAATCAATGATAGATTGTCATTGTTTTCTCCTTGCTTCTCAACTAAAATGCCTCTTAGAGAGCCTTGCATGTTAGCTGAAATCCAGTAACAAGTCCATAACTAGAGCAGTCCAACTGAATCATTTGGAATTGGGTGAGTTAACTCTTTCATAAGATTCACTGATACAGTGGGCCTACCTCAGTTGTGACTTATTCTGGATTTCCGCCACCATCCATTCGAAACCCAAAAGTCTATGCCTATAGGTTTATAATCTGAAACAATATAAAACATTGTAGAAAATAATGGGGGCCAAAGGACTGGAATGAGCTTTCAGCAAGGCCAGTGGAACAGCACCACTTCTATCTCACTGTCCTGCCCTGGAAGCCTCCTTGGAAAGGCAGTTGATGTTCATAGAATATCTGGAACAGTATTTTCTTCAGTCATTTGCCTGATTTCAAAACTGACAAGAGGAGATCCAGTCACGGATTTACTACCTCATCTGCTCGTTTAGTGGTTCCTGATAGAGATGGCCATGAACCACGGATTCGTCCTTTGGATGAAGTGCTGGAAGGCACACTTGTTTGTCTGAAGGATGAACAGGCACAAACCACCAGGCCCAACTCAAGTTCCCAACCTTCAATAGGTGTTTTTGGACTATAATTCCCAGAAGCCTTTGCAGCCAGCTATGCTGCCCAGGGTTTCTGGAAGTTGCAATGCGAGAATACCTCGTTAGGCAAGTTTGGGAACAACTGTTTATTTTTGTAGGATTTTTTTAAAAAAATATATGTTTTTGTAGAGCTTTTCAACTAAGGATTTCAAGACAGTATGCAATCAAATACAAAAAAGATAATCACAGGAAATAGAAATGAAGCAGTTAACTGTCAAAAAACAGTGCTGGTTGGATTGTCTTCTCTCCTGCTTCCCCTTATGTCATGCTCGATAGTGGACTTCCCTGTCCACTGTCCTATTTCAGCTAGCCAGCCCCTCTGATCCTCCAATCTGTTTTTGTTGCTCATTAATGCCAGGTTGGTTCATAATAAATCTCCTATTATCCACAGTTTAATCATGGATGAAGCAGTTGACCTGGCTTATATTATGGAGACCTGATTGGGCGCCTCTCTCACCCAACTGTTCCCCACCCCTCCAAGTATACTATACAGCACCTGGGCAGGTTGGAGGGGTGGGGTGGGGGGTTGCCATTGTTTACAGGGACTCTCTTTATGTCAGCAGGAGCATGGTGTTAGTAAGGTCAGGGTCTGAGTGCCTGCACCTCTTGGTGGGAATTAAGAATAGGTTTTGGGATAGTGCTAGTGTACCGTGCTCCCCGTGACCCAGCTCCATCTCTTCCAGAACTCTCAGAGTTCATCTCTGTAGCACTGTTGAGATCTCCCAGACGACTTGTGGTCAGGGATTTCAGTGTGCGTACAGAGGTTGGGCTCTCTCAAGGATGGCTCTGGAGTCGATGGATAGCCTCCATGAGGCTCTCCCAACATATCATGGTTCCCACTTATAGGGCTGGACACTCCCTTGACTTGTTTTTTTCCTCCTCATCTGTGGATTCTAATCTGAAAGTGGGGAATATTAAGTCCCAGCCTGTGTCATGGTCAGATCACTACCTGCAGATTTTCTCCCTGTGCCTTGTGCCCACTCTCTGCTGGGAGAATGGGGCTGCCATCCTGGTCCGCTCTTAGAGACTTCTTGATCCTGAAGGCCTTTGGGGGATTTTCAGGCAGTCTGACTGGCGCTCCTGTTGAAGCCCGAGTGGAAAGGTGGTATCAGGGGGCCACCTGGGCAGTTGACTTGATTTCTCCTAAGCACCTTCTCTGATGTAGAGTCTGTTCCTTGCCATGGTATACAGCTGAGCTGGGGGTGATAAAAGCAAGAAAGGAGAAGACTTGAGCGCAGATAGGGGAAAGATGAAACAGACATAAATAGGGCTGTGGTGAAAATGCTGACCAGGTGATAATGTTAAGGCCATAAGATTAGTCAAAAAAATCTTATTACATTCGGAGAATTGGTGGGACCACGAATCAACAAGCGGAATTATTCTGCATAGTTCGTGATGTCACAAAGACTGGTCAGCATAGGCCTCCTCCCAGTGATTTTACTAGTGAGTTGTTTGCAACCCATGTTAGATCTAAAATCAAGGCCATCTGATCTGATGTGGAGTCCGGTTCCTGTAATCTTAATCTGGCCACTACCATCCCCGGTAGACGAAGACATATCCATGGCCTTGGTGCACCATAAACCTGCAGCTATTCCGTTCAGTCCTTGCCCTTCCTGGCTAATAAGGACTGCCAGAGGGAGTATGGTAGAGTGGATTGAGGCAATTGTTAATGCCTCCTTTAGATACAATTATCACACCTATCCCCAAGAAATTTAACACCATACTGAATGATTTATCAACTACCATCCGGTAGCCAATATCCCGCATATGGGCAAGGTAATCGAATGAGTTGCCGCTGAACAGCTCCAGGTGTTCCTGGAAGATGAAAACCTCCTTGATCCCTTCCAGTTCGGGTTCAGGCCATGTCATGGAACTGAGACAGTCTTGGTCGCCCTGCAAGATGACCTTTTGAGAGAGGCTGTCAGGCGATGCTCTTCCCTGTTGGTCCCGCTTGATCTTTCAGCGGCTTTTCATACTGTCAACCATGGAACCCTCCTGAGCAGGCTTTCTGAGGTGTGAATTAGTTCAGCCTTGGGCTGGTTCTGGTCTTCCTTGGAGCATCATGCTCAGGAAGTGAAACTGTGGAATGAGATGTCAGCTCCCTGGACCCTCAATTGTGGGGTGCCCCAGGGTTTGGCTATCTCCACTATGCTATTTAACATCTATTTGAAGCCTCTGGGGGAGGTCATCTGGAGTTTTTGCATCTGCTGCCATCAGTATGCTGATGACATGCAGCTCTATCTCCCCTTTGCCACCTTTACAATGGAGGCTGTCCAAATTCTAGAATGCTGCCTGGCCACAGCTATGGAATGGACCAGGATAAATCAGCTCAGGGGGTACCTCAGAAAATGATGGTGGCCCTCTCCCCAGTCTAGATGGAATCTTCCTCCAGCTGGCAGAGGAAGTGAGGAATCTGGGTGTGGTACTGGATCCGGCTCTCTCCTGGGACTCCCAGATAGCAACTGTGTCAAAATCAGCCCTCCGTCAGCTTTGGCTTATCACCCAGATTCACCATCGATAACACTCTACGTGGGGTTGTCCTTGAATCTGATCCATAGACTGCAGCAGGTGTAGAGTATGGCGACTAGGCTGGTGGTTTGGTGGGAGCAACTATGACTGCATCCCTCCCCTCCTGGCTCACCTGTACTGGCTGCCTGTTACATCCTGGATCAGATTTCAGGTGATGGTTTTAACTTATAAAATCCTCCACGACTTGGGACATCAATATATGATGGAGTGCCTGTCCCTTAATAAATGCCCATCCCATAGAACTTCTTTAGGGTGGCCACCCCTAGGGAAGCCGGAAAAAACTGTTACGAGAAACCTGGCTTTCTCAGTGGTGGCTCCTGCTCTTTGGAAGAAATTGCCAGTTGACATCCATTTAGCTCCATCTGGGTCTATAATGAGGCTTCTGGTGTACTTGCCACCTAACTGCCTAGCTGACTATTATGATTTGTTTACTCTATATGGTTATTATGTCTATTTAATATATGTAAAATTTTTTTTTTTTTGTTGTTTTAACCTTCCTTGCACACCACCTGGAGTTGTTCTCTGAATTAAGTTTGGTGATATATAAATCAATCAATCAATCAATCAATCAGTGAGCTTGAGGAAAGGTAGAGGAAGAACTCACTGACACGTCTCTTGGTCTGGGCTTGTCCCTTTTGTCTCCCCTCAGGACCAAGTACTGATTCTTATGGAGCCACATTGAACTTAATTAATGTAATGTTATAGGTTGTCTTTTTTATCCTAAAGAGTATCAGTGATCGGTAATATTAGATTAAAAGAGGTCAAATACTTTGCAAATGTGTAAAGTTGTTTTACTTGTAGATTCTTTAATAGAGATGGGCACGACTCAAAAAAAATGGATGTTTCGTTTGTCGTTTGGTCGTTTAGGGGTTCATTTCGGTTCGTTTTCGTTTTTGTGACAGTTTTTGAAAAAAAATTCATTTTCATTTCGTTAGGTAACGAAATGAAAAAATGAAAACGAAAATGAAAAATTGCTGTTTCGTTGGCATTCTTTTTAGTTCAATGCATCTGCTGCAACGAAAACGAAAAACACGGCAAATTTGGTCGTTTCGTTTTCATTTTTGTTTTGTTTTTTAAAAAATTTAGTTTCATTTTCGTTGCGTAACGAAACAAAAAAAACAAAAAAACGAAAAATTGCTTGTTTCGTGCCCATCTCTTTTCTTTAACTATGATTTTTTTTCTAAAATGTTCCCTGCTCTTAATAGAAACACATTTGGAGAATATTCAGCAATTAGAACAATTTTAATTAAATGTACTCTTCCGTTGGATACCTGGTGTGGTGTAGTAGACAAGAGTGTCAGAATAGGACTCTGGAGGACTGGGTTTAAATCTCTGCCAAGCTATGTAAATTCACTGGGGGAGTGGAAATGGTAAAACCTCTCCTTAAATAGCTCATTTGCCTTGAGACCCCTGTTAGGGTTACTGTCAGTTGGTTCCAACATGACAGCACATATAACCTTGCCCTTAGATCTATTGACTCTGTTTGAATTTGAAATACTTTAATCAGTAAATAAAATGAAAATTCAAAATTGTGAATGCAGCTGAATTAGTTGACCTGATATTGCCTTCTCTAAATGTTTACCTTTTGATCCTGTGAATTCTGGTTCCCTTTGGTCCATCCAAATGTATTTACAGTGAAAAGGAGGAATAGACACATGGGGTGGGGGTGGGGAACATGGAGGACAATTTGTCTGGTGAAGATGGTATAGCAATTAATTCACTCAGTCCTGCAACCTCCTCTAATGTGCAAAGTCTAAAATGACTCTTAATGGTTATAAGCTGCTCAGATCACATTGCTTTGCTTCCTTCTCTGTATGTAGCATCAATCTGAATGGGATGTTGCGGTCTGGTATTTTTACAAGTTTCAGCGTATAGAGGTAAAATGAAAGCTCTCATCTGTAGCTTCAAGCTTAGTGTTGAAATATTGAGCTAAGGAAGACAATTAAGGGATTAGGTATAATTAAAAGCTCTGGAAATGTAGACTACAGTATACAAGTAATTCTCAACACTAATACACCTGAGTGGGTGAATAAGTTTTCTCTGTAGAAGGAACTATACTACACAATCTAGGATACCATTTAAACCCCTTGCCAACAGGAATATATAAAAATCAGCTTTATCTCTTCCTCCAAATAGGAGAGGTTTTCAAGCCACTACAAAATAGGAGAAAACACCACTACTTCATCGTGAAGAAAAGGATATTTGAAATCTAACATTGCTGGGTGTTGAGGGAATAAATACACAATTTGGAAATAAGCACCATCATCTTAAACATGGGCGTGTCGGGTACAAAACTTTTTGCTGCTTTTTTGTTTTGCTTTGTTTTGTTTTGAGAACCCTGTAGGCCTCCTTGGGCCTGTCTTGCGGTTTTGAAGAAGACTGGAGAATTCAGTCACACAGTTATTTGGGTGCCAGCTTTTGCTGAGAAGGGAACACCTGCTAGGCTACTGCAGATAATTCAGTTGCCTCAGAGACATTTTCCCAGGCTCCCCGGTGAATGGTCTTTAATAGCTCTGGGAGACAGCTTTCCACTGTTCAACACCATACCACAGAGTTTGTTTGGTTTTTTTTCCCCCACTGGCAGCCTGATCTTGCAAAGGCTCAGGTCCACATGAGTGAGAGGGGTGTCTTTGGTAAACATGGGTTTCTGGGTAGCTTAGCGGAGGAGGCTGACATGATGAAACTTCCCCTGAGCCTTGAGACTAGGAAGGCACACCGAGCAGGTTGAATTCCTGTCTCCTTCATAATACAGACCTACAGTAAAGGAGTCTCTCATACAATGCTGAGCTTAATCTTTCTCACATTGGTTTCTTTTAACATTATGTGTACATGTGTTTCTTTTGGACGGCTGGGGAGGGATGAAGGGGTTGTTTAATTATGGCATTTTGTAAAGGTGGCTGGCTGCTCTATTTATTTATTTATTTATTTATTTATTTATTTATTTATTTATTTATTTACCGTCCATCTTCCGAAGGAACTGGGCAGTTAACAACATCAATGAATAAACAATGAGTAACAACAATGTAACAAAAAGAAAAAACAATACTAAAACAAAAGGTAAAATATGTAAAATAAAATAACTATGCTAATACGGAAGCAAAAAAAAAAAAAATATTGCTTTTGTCCTTAGGTTATTTCTTTATGAGTGAAACACGTGGTTTTGAGTGACACAGAAACAGATTCCTACCTACGGTAGTATGAATTCTCACCAATGTTCCACAGGGGCTTTGTGCGTGACCCATTTTGATGTTGATGCAGCCTTGGATAATAATAGGGAGTCCTTTTCAGATTGCAGGCGGCTTTGGGATGGCTGACAGAAACTAGTCATTTTATGGCGGCCTGCGTTTTGGGACAAGCCTGCGCCCGGTATGTCCAGTGAATAAAGGGATCAACAGAATAGACCACTTCTTGCTTCCAGTAGATTTGCGTTCTGACTTTAAAAACAAACAAACCTGAGGTTGTTCATTAGTTGTTAAGGTACTCGAGTCTGTTGCGAAACACCAGTTTGTCAAAATTCCCCCTTCCCTCTGAATTTGGTGTCTCAAATGTCTTCTGTTGTTGCTCTTCAGATGCAAGGGTGTGATTGTCGATCAGCCACTGTCTTAATTTGCTCATCTTTAACCCCAGGGGTGTGAATCAAAATGAGGAGGCATTTTGTCATTTCTGAGTCACTTGGCCAAGTCGCATTTGTATTATTTGAACGAGCTCCAGTTCTCTCGAATCCCATCATGTAGATCATATACTTCCCTCTCCAACTTACACACAATTAATTATGAGGAACTATTTCTGTGACTATTTTTAAACCTTAAAAACAAAACAAATCTCTATGCTAGCAGTTCCGTAAAAATGGATGCTAGTGACAGCATTTTGCACGGTCTGTTAATTTGTGCCAATTTGGTGCAATAATTCCTAAGAGCCAGACAGAACTAATTGAAGAATGCATGCAGAAAAGAAAAGTATTTCTGATTGAAGAGCAAGTGTCGTGAGTGAACTTCTTGATACAGTACAAGTAGAGTTGAAAGAGGAGGCTAAGGGATTGTTATCCTTGTTCTGGATACGTTTCTCTGTGCATGTTGGCAACATTTCTGTGTTCAGGAAATAAGCTTTCCTAGAGCACAAATGGCTGGCTGAGATAATTCAAAATCAAACTGCAGTATTAGGACAAACTATTTGCCTACTGGGATGCTGACACTATTCTTCTAGGCAGCCATTCTCAACCTTTTTAAAATATATTTTTTATTAATGGGGGCTTTTAGGCATTCTTCTCAGGTTCCATCACCACTCAGGTCAAACAGCGGACTAAACCACACAGGAGAAAAGAACCCAAGTTATACAGATCTTTTTCATCCCTTTGTTGTACAGTAACTTCCCACCAATCACGGGGGTTAGGGACCCACCCCACCCGCAATGTAAGAAAATCAGCGATATGCAGAAGCGGGTGGGGGCGGGGGCGATCTTACCTCCCATCCCCGCCTGCCCGTGCGGCCCGAGGCTTCTTGGGGGAGCCTGGTTGAGTGGCGCAGAATGACCCGATCGCTCCGCGCTGCCCCTCCCGGCCGCCCCAAGGCTTCTCAGGGGTGCAGGGGAGGGCGGCGCGAAGCAACCCGATCCCCCCGCTGCCCTCCCATGCACCCCCAAGGCTTCTTGGGGGTGCTGGGGGCAGCACGGAGCAACCCCCACGGTGCAGGTACAGCGATCCCCTGATGTAGCGGGGCCGCAGTACCTGAACCGCGAAATGGTGGGGGGTCACTGTACTGATGCCTTGTTTTCCAGCGTCCACATGGTATTAGCGGGAGCATTTATATTGTTTTTTAATCTACTGATTCATTTTTTTCCATTTGAACCGTTATGGCAGCCCAAACACAGGTGTCAGGATCCATAGCACCAGAGTTAAATCAACAAAGATTTGAAAACACAAAGTCTTTCCTTGGTGGAATAAGTGGGATAGCAGAAAATGATATTCAAGGGCCAATTTCCAGACTGGTCCTAAACCAGTGTATGTTTTCTAGGTAGAACCGGGATTCATACTTGCCAAACAAACAAAAAAGAAGAGCAGAGTATTAGCCAGTGAAATTAGCAAAATATATATTTGAAGAACTACAGAAAGATTCTTGTGGGATTTAGAAAACTGGCTGAGCCAAGGAGTTCTGAGGTAGTTGTAGCTGCTAATTACGAAGATCCACATAAGAGTGGAATGCCCTCAAAAAGGTGACTTCCAAATCTTTCAAAGAAATAATATCCGCCCCTTTTCCCTGCTTGGCAAGGAAAGGTGTTGAATAGTTGTTCTGTTGATAATGTGCATTCAAGTAGGAACTGGTTTATATAGCAACCCTTATGGGGGTTTCAAGGTAAGGGAGAGATTTAAGGAGTGGTTTTACCAGTTCCACACTCCCAGGGAATTTGTGTGACTAAGTTCCCTGTTTCCCCGAAAGTAAGACCTCCCCTAAAAATAAGCCCTATCAGGATTTCTATGCATTTGTTAAATGCAAGCCCTGCCCTGATAAAAAGACCTAGTGATGGGTGTGGCTATGCAGATACGCTGCATAGCCATGCCATGCATTTTGGCGCGGAGCGGTAAGGAAGACTGAAATATCTTTTATCTGCCACAACTCCTTTCTCCGAACCATTCGCACTTGCACAGGTGCGCAGGTGGCAACCGCATCACTCCTTTCTCCTAGCCATTTGCACATGCATGGGTGCATGCGTGGTAACAGCAGTCGCAGGCAAACTATTGTGCACGTGCAAACGGCTAGGTGAAATGAGTTCACACATCACAAGCGACAGCCCCACCAATCAACAACAGTTTGTGGCCCTGCTTTTCCTGAGTATCTGTATCCACAGACAAGGTGAGTGCAAAAAGAAATAGCAATTCTGTTGAGTACAAGAAAGGAATTGTCGAGGACTCCCAGGGCAAGAATCATACGGCTTTCTGCAAAGAGAAAAAGTTGGATATCCAAATGGTCCGAAAATGGCAGGCAGAATACGATAACGTCAGTCTACATGTGGACAGAGGAAATGCTAAGAAGCGCAAGTGTGGCTCAGATTGGCAACCTTTATTTCCTGAGCTGGAAAACATAATCTGTGAATGGACTGCTGACAGGAGAGTAAAGGCTTTGGTTGTGCGCAGGGCTGACATTCAAGCATAGTATACTTAATAAAAGTAAGACATCCCCTGAAAATAAGCCCTAATGTGTCTTCGTGAGGAAAAAATAAATGTAAGACACATGCTTTCCACTAGGGGGTAGGGAAGAAAAAAATTGGGGGGGGGATTTAAAAACTGTCCCACTAGGTAGATCCAATTAAGACCCAGTTGAAGGGCTCTCTTTTTCAAAGCAGGTATTAAAGTCCAAACGTGTTTTTGCATTAGCCTCCTACTTCTAACCCATCTCTGGCCAACCAGGAGGTTTGTGCTTCAAAGAGCCAATAGAGAGATGGTGGTTGTAAGCAAGAGGGAGGTGCCCATACCATGTAGCTCTTTGTTTGAATTGGCCTGTAAAGTCTAGCCCCATCGGAACATCCTGCTGCTCTGTGCCTTCCAAGAAGAAGCCTGGCATCCATCTTGCCAAGTGAACTTTTAAGAACTCTCTCCTGGCAAATTACATCCCTTGCCGTGTTTGGACTTTTATGCCTGCTTTGAAACAGAAAGCTTGCTCTAGAAAGCTCAGCAACTTTTTCATTTATTTTTCTACTAGCAGCCTGTGATGGTATCACCATCGTCTAGTTAAGAAACATTAGGGCTCTTAATTTGTCAGGGATAATCGAAGATGAGCTAGGACCTCTTGAGGATGCTGTAATTAAAGTGATGCTATATTTAAGGTGAACTATTAAATGCAAATTGCCTACTTTAAATATATATGAAAAATAAAAATAATATAGTTCAAAGGCTGATTGAGAGCACAGGAACTGCATGTCATTCAGTTTGTTCACAAAGATGGTTTAACATTTTTCCCCCAAAAATGTACTTCATGAATATGGAAGCGGCCATGGGAGTGATTGTGTGATAGAACACCGATCTTGTTTTGCAACAACAGTCTAAAATAAGTTCTTGACATGACTTATTCACCTAATGGTAACGGCAGGTGCCAGTGTAGAAAAGGCCAGCCATAGAAATGGTTGTTTTTTTAAATAAAAATAGTCTCTCTCTCTCTCTCTCTCTCTCTCTCTCTCTCTCTCGATCTCTGAAGTTCTCATATCTTTGTTCATTTTTCATAGTGCATTCAAAGAGAAACATCCTAGGAAGGAAAGGGTTTTGTAAATTGCTTAGAAATCGGTTATACCAGCAGCTCTACCTGAATATGTCAGGATGTCATAGAGGGCATGGTAGTATAAGATACAGATGGATGGATTGTAGCTTTATTTCTGGTTCTCACAACATCGATGGAGAAGCTATAGTGTCTTTGAAGCCCAAAGTTTAACTCACCTCAAGGCAAGAGAGAAAAGGGGAAGTGGTGGCCATCCATTTGCTTGCAGTCTGGTCAGGTGCCCACAGGATGCTTCTCTAGCCTCCTGAGACCCTGAAGGCTGTACAGGGAGCAAAGTGTCCACTAGTTTCTAGCCCCAAATGAGTGGCTGATAGAGCACCTAGCAATTAATGAAAAGTGCCTTTTCTTTCCCTCTTTTTCCACAAGACAGATTATGGTATTTTTGTGGTGGTTCACATGGCAATCCCCTTCCTCTTTTTGTTTTCATTTGGGAGGGATTTGGTGGCAAGCTGTTTGGCCACAGATGCTGTGTGTGTGTGTGTGTGTGTGTGTGTGTGTGTGTGTGTGTGTGTGTGTGTGTGAGAGAGAGAGAGAGAGAGAGAGAGAGAGAGAGAGAGAGAGACAGAGACAGAGACAGAGAGACAGAGACACAGAGACAGACAGAGAAAGAGAATGTCAAGTGTATTGGAATTATCTAGGCTCTTCAACCTGTCTTAAGTATCCTCCTTTTTCTGTTGCAGGGCATGACTTTCACATTTCAGCTTATTTTGTCAAACGATGGGTCAACTTGCGATGTGTTGGGAGACAACAAGACAGTGGTAAGAAAACAGGTTAGCTATTGTTCAGAACAATCAATAGAAGCTTGGATCCCTTGGTCTCATTGAGCAAACATCTCTATCTATCTATCTATCTATCTATCTATCTATCTATCTATCTATCTATCTATCTATCTATCTATCTATCTATCTATCTATCTATAGTAGAATCTGCCTGTCCTACTATGACATTTCCCCTGAAGCTGATGTCTTCTCTGGTGGTGCTCTGGTGTATTTTGTTATCTAACAATCCTGTGGGTGTATATCCCTTTTCTCAGCTATAATGACTTTGGATATCCAAATACTTGAGGAGGGGGGAGTCAACTGCTGTGAGATTTGTTGTTGTTGTTCCTCCAAAAGAGCGAAAAGACCATTGTAAAATAAAACTTTTTAAATATCAGCAATGGCGGTGTTAGCAGAGTTTTTCTGTTTTAAAAAATCTGGATTTTTTTAGCAAAACCATTTTGCTTTTGATTTTAAAAACTTGTGTTTCATACAAAATGCAAGCATTGTATGGAAATGCTAAACCATTGACCCAAAATACAAGAGTTGGGAGTGAAAACATTCCTATTATTATTATTATTATTATTATTATTATTATTATTATTATTATTATTATTATTATTATTATTATTATTATTATTATTATTATTATTATTATTATTAACTTGCAAAAATAAAATAAAATAAAAATGCTGGTCCCATTCAACAGACTGAAAAGTTCTGTTTTTTTATTTTTATTTTTAGTTTTTATATTTTTTATTTTTTTATTTTTTAATTATATTCCTGCTCTGCCCCAGGCTTCAGACAGGGGATGTTGATTATGTGGGTTGGACATGTATCTGTCCATGTGTATTATTAAAACTTTTTGTAGCGCAGCTTGAGAATGATCGACTAGAAAGTTAGGAGATAAATCTCATCAATTGATGAGCATCTTTATCAAGGGTAGGATGGAGTGAAAGTCTCATGAAGAACAATTACAATACTGTATAGCTCGTCCTTCCTTCCTTCCTTCCTTCCTTCCTTCCTTCCTTCCTTCCTTCCTTCCTTCCTTCCTTCCTTCCAAGTACCAAGATCAGAGAGCATATCTCAACACTCACAACGGTTTATTCTGCACAGTACCTTCTTCTGTTTTGGGGATCCAGTCCGCAGGGTCAAGAATACCTGGAAATGTTACAAACTTGTTGCCATTGTTGTTTCATTGTTCAATCAATTGTTGCTAATATGTTAATTTTTTTGGGGGGGTCCCCAAAAAGCTGCGGTTGGAATAACTGGCTGTGCCCCATACCACATTCCTACAGTAATGAGACTCGGCATTTTATCGAGCCTTTGGAGTGTGAAACAGTCAAAGTTGCCCTGTGAGTCAGCCCGGTTGTCAAAGGGTGTGAGACCGTTGTTCAAGAAACTGCTTTTGTTGAGTTTCCTGCTCTAGTGCAGCTTCGAGGTGATGTCATTGGACCCGATCTTGTTTCGTGTTTTTCCAAGCTGAGCTGCTGCAGGAAGAGGTGACATCAAATCTCAAGTTGCCAGAAATAACAAACTACTCGGAATTTTTAAGTGCCTGTTGAAAATCTTCTGGAATCATGTTCATCTGTAGTTTAATAACATGCATTTGATAGCAATACTTGGTGGTTATACAGTGAAACTGTATTACCTTTTCCCTCTAATTTTTAAATGACTGTGTTTTTTACGTTTTTGTGCCACAATCTGGCTTTGGACAATCATGTAACTGTCACATCCAAGTTAGATGACTTTAATCACCCCTGGAGACAGTTAGGAGACTGCAAGTAGGTCCAGAATATGCTAGTAGGGGCTCTGAAAACAAGCTGTCCATTCCGATAGTATCAGTTTTCTATCAGCTTTGTCAGTTACCAAATAGTTTTCAGCCTTGATTCAAAATGCTGGTGGTGATCTCCTACACCAGAGGACCAGAAGGTCTCTGGAATACCCCCAACATAAGCAGTTATAAGATCTTTCTTTCAAAAGGAGGCTTTTATTGTTGTTTGATGTTACGCCCACCAATCCCAGAGACACGATGCTTTCTCGGTGGCCTCCAGGATTTGAAACCATCACCAAAGAGAGATATGGCTGGCCTATTCTAGTGTCTGCTATTAGGCATGCGCTGGAGGTTTTTGGATTTGAGAAGGCTTGAGTAGGATTCTAATGTTTATTGTCCACTTTGTTGCTGCTTTACCATATTTTCCCATCTATAAGGTGCCCCCGTGTATAAGATGATCCCTCACTTTCCCAACCAAAATTATGGTTTCGCAACCACGCAGTTCTCTCCTCGACTTACTTCCATGTATAAGATTACCCTCAATTTTTAGTCTAACTGTTTTAAACAAAAATATAGTCTTACACATGGAAAAAATACAGTACATGGTGACTACCAGTGACATGGTAAACATCACATCCAGAGATGTAAAAATTCCAAAAATTCTGAAGCCTTGGGAAAACTTTGCAGAATATCTGAAACACTGGAAGGGATTTTCCCACCCCCACCCCAAGTTTCCAGAAGTTTTACATCTCTGATTCTAGTTTGGCCCCTAGTGTCTAGTTCAGGCATGTCCAAACTTTGGCCCTCCTGATGTTTTGGACCACAACTCCCAGAATTCCAAGCTTGTATTTCCAATGGCAAAGGACTGTGGGAGTTGCAGTCCAGAACATCTGGAGGGCCGAAGTTTAGACATGCCTGGTCTAGTTTCAATGCTGTGTGTTATGATATAGGCCAGTGGTGGCGAACCTTCAGCACTCCAGATGTTTTGGACCACCATCTCCCAGAATTCCGAGCCTAGATTGCCAGTGACAAAGGACTGGGGGAGTTGTGGTCCAAAACATCTGGAGGGCCAAAGGTTCACCACCACCGATATAGGCTTTCAGTCAAAACAATGCTGCAGGATGTTTTTCCCACACTCTAGGAAATTTATTTATTTATTTATTTATTTATTTATTTATTTATTTATTTATTTATTTATTTATTGGATTTTTATACCGCCCATCTGGCAGCAAGGTCACTCTGGGTGGTTTACAACAATTAATACATTCAAACAATTTATACAATAAAACCATAGTAACGCAATAAAAGAAAAATAAAATAAAAATAATATTAAAGTGACATAAAACAATAAAACAATATATTATTATTGGCAGGCTAATTAGTTAAAATGAAGATTTAATGGGTGAACACTGAGTTGGAATTATATTTGGGGGAATGCCTGCTTGAATAACCAAGTGTTTAATAGTTTTTTAAAGGCAGCCAAAGAGGGGGCCAGGCAGATGTCTGGTGGAAGGTTATTCCATAGGCGAGGGGCAATGGCAGAAAAGGCCCTATTTCTTGTTTTTTCCTTTCGGGCCTCTCGTGGTGTCAGTTGCCTCAGACGCCTAGCCTGGGAGGATCGGGTATTATGGGCGGTTTTCAAAGGGAGAAGGCGCTCTGACAAGTAGCAAGGTCCTAAACCATTTAGGGCTTTGTATGCCATAGTTAAAACCTTGAAGTCGATGCGGAACCGAACTGGATCCAGTGCAGGGCAGCCAGCACTGGGGATATGTGATCATATTTTCTAGTCCCAGTCAGCAATCTGGCCACCGTCTTCTGGGTCAGCTGGAGTCTCTGCATCAGCCTCAAGGGCATCTCCACGTAGAGAGCATTGCAATAGTCCAGTCTTGAGACTACCAATGCATGGACCAGCATGGTGAAAGCCCCCATGTCCAGATAGGGATGCAGTTGAGCAATCTGCCGCAGATGGTGGTGGGCAGAGCGGACCACCGACGCTACCTGAGATTCCATGGATAGCGCCAGATCCAGAAGAACACCCAAACTGCACACCTCATTCTGAGCGGGGAGAGTCACCCTGCCAAATGAGAGGGAGTTTCCCAACCCGCTGACAGTAGGAGCCCCCACCCGCAAGATTTCCGTCTTGTCCGGGTTCAACCTCAGTCTGTTTGCCTTCGTCCATCCCAGAATGGCATCCAGGCAGCACTCAAGGCATGGAACAGCATCCACTGCAGATGATGGAAAGGAGAGATAGAGCTGGGTGTCATCAGCATACTGATGGCACGAAGCTCCAAAACTCCTGATGACCCTTCCCAGTGGCCTCATATAAATGTTAAATAGCATTGGTGAGATGATTGGAACCCCACACTTGAGGGTCCATGAGGTGGACTGCATCTCACCAATCTCCACTCTCTGGGGACGGTCCTCCAAGAAGGAAGTGAACCACGCCAAAGCGGGGGCCCTGACTCCCAACTCAGGGAGCCTCCCCAGGAGGATACCATGGTCGACGGTATCAAAGGCCGCTGAGAGATCGAGGAGGACCAACAAGGACATCTTGCCCCCATCGGCCTCCCTCAGTAGTTCATCTTGCAGGGCGACCAGTGCTGTTTCCATGCAATGCTGCGGCCTGAACCCAGACTGGAACAGATTGAGGGCATCGGTTTCATCCAGGAGGGCCTGAAGCTGATCCGCCACCACCCTCTCCAAGACCTTACTCATGAAGGGAATGTTGGCGACTGGTCAAGAGTTGTTAATATTGTCAGCCGCCACATTCACCTTCTTACGGATAGGCCTAATGAGTGTCTCCTTGAGGGCCAGGAGTACCCGGCCCTCAAGGAGGGACCCATTAATAGGAAACATAGGCTGGTCTGCCTCATGCTTGGGTGTGTGTGACAAAACTTTACTGTTACATCAGTTCCAGCTCCTGATTGCAGGTGCTTTTTTTCTTAGGGCAGAATGATCTTGTGTGTCAAGGACACGGAGTAAATAAAGAAGAAAGAACAGATATGTGGAGGGGGTGAAATGTGGGTTATGTTAAAATATAATTAATGGCTTAAGTTGGTTGGTTTAGAACATAAGCTTGAACTTGTCACAACACAAGGGGGAAAGGGCCCAACAGTAAGTCGAAAGATGATACCTTTCTGCTTTCTTCTCTTGCAGACTTGCGTGTATTTCCAGAGCGCTTTGTGATTTGTGTCACGAAACTTGAATCCAGTCCTCCTCCTTGGGTCAGTGGAAGTGTGGCACCAGTACGTATGAAAAAGACTTTTAACAACTACCATATTTTCCTGTGCAGTGGTTAAAAACGTGGGTGGTTTTATCGAGGTCTTTGCCATTCATAGATTCTTGGCATGTGCTCTCGACGGAAAATGTTACATAAATGCTTGGACCAGAAATGTTTAAAACTTGGAATTAAGGATTATTTTCTTGAGTTCACAAGCTCCACACCCAGGCAGGGAAGAGGATGAGGCCTTTCGGAAAGCTGACCACTCCTGAAAAGCAAATTGTTCCTGAAGATGCAGGGCAAGGCAATTGTATGCTTTTAGTTTTGAATTTCAGTTATGTGAACTAACTTGAGGTAGCGTGACCAACTATATTTCAGCTAAATTAAATGTTGGTCACCTGTCCAAAATTCAGAAATATAAGCAGGCATTAATTCAGAATGTCTCCTTTCCCCTGTTGTGTTTTTAATACACTTCTTGGTAGGTTTGTTAAGAGTGAGCACATTACCTGTGTGACTAAATAGCAATTTACTAACCTACACACACTCTTAATAGGATAAGCAACGTACATTATAAGCTTTGCGTTCCTGGCAGTGCAGACAGACACAAATTGTGCAAAGTGTGTGTGTGTGTGTGTGTGTGTGTGTGTGTGTGTGTGTGTGTGTGTGTGTGTGTGTGTGTGTGTGTGTGTGTTTAACTAAAGCCGGCCATGCTATTTTAAGGATTCTGGGAGTTATACCTTAGAACAGGGGTCCTCAAACTTTTCAAACAGCGGGCTGGTCCACCACCATCCAGACACCACTGGGGGCCGGACTACATTAAAAAAAGGGAGGGGGTGACATGGGGAAAAGGGGGAGGGAGGGGCAAGTGGGCGGAACCCCCCCACGATTAGCCCATGACCATTGTGTCTCCGGGGCCCCAGCAATGCCTCCTGCTCCGGATTACCGCCCTGAGGTGCCGCCGCTGGGATCCCTCTGCTGCGCCTCTTCTTCCTCCTCCTCCTTCTACAGTGGCAGTGACTGGAGCGGCTCTCCTTCCTTCCTTCATTGCATCGGTAAGGAGGTGGCAGCCCAGGTAAACTCAGCCCCTCATCACCTTCTAGGCAGCCACTCAGCATGAGGAGGGCAGCAAGGCTGGCTCCACTCTGCACAGATCCAGCTGTGTGCCCTGGCCATCACATCCTCACTGTGCCCTGGAGGGAAAGATGCCTCCTCTCTTGGCCTGGCCTGGCCCGACTTGGTGCACTGCAAGTGAGGGAGGGAGGGAGCAAGGGCTGGGAAGGAGGGAGGGAGGCAGGAAGGCATGCCCAAAGCCACCTGCAGCCCGCTCACTGGCCACGTCCAGCCAGGCTGTGGTGCTCTCTTGGCTTGCCAGCCTGCCCATCACCAACCGGGGACAAATGCAGCACTGCCAGCCTCCCAGGAACCCGGCTCGGGCCACCGTTGGCCTTCCCTTCCCTTCTCTTCTTTCTCAGCCACCTCCTCCTCCCTGGTCTCTAACCCAGTGGTGTTGGTGGCAGCCTCAGCCTCCGGCCATGGCTGGGCTCCCTCCTCCCCTCCCTCGCTCAATGGAGCAAGGCAGCAGCTCAGAGGGGCCTGGGTGGGCGGTAAGTAGCTTCGTTTCCCCCTCAGTCGCCCACCATCCATCTCTCCATCGGTCTACCGCCATGGCTGCTCCAGCTCAGAAGGCTGGCTGGCGCTGCCTCTGCCTGCCCCATTCCTTCCTCACAACCACAATAATACAGGTGGTGGCCACACATCGAAGGCAGGTGGGCAGGGTGGAGGAGGAGCAGAGATGGGGCCTCAGGGCCATGGAGTGAGTGGGAGACCTTGCCGCAGCCCTCCTGTTTTAAATTGCCCCGCTTGGCTGCACTCGGTGCCCCGACCATCTGGGTGGTGGGTGGGGAGAGTGGGGGACCTTGCCGTGACCCTCCCACTTTGAATGCCTCACTAGCTAGCACGCCGATCGTCTGGGCAGTGGGTGAGTGGAGTGGGAGAAGCGACATAACCCACCGCTTTGAACTGCCTGAGCAATAGAAGCAGCTGTGGAGGGTGGCTTGCTTGGTAAGCAGGGAGTAGGTGTGGGGTTGCAATTGGTCTCGGGGGCCAGATTCAGGACCCCGGGGAGCTGCATCCGGCCCCTGGCCCTTAGGTTGAGGACCCTGCCTTAGAAAAAGAATTTCTTGGAGATCTGGTCAGGTGCAAGAGAAAATAAATGTGGTTCTGAACAAGTTTTGTCCAGTGATGTTCCTGAGATGCCATTGAACTATGAACCATGAAAGGAGGGTATCTGCACACACCAGAGGGTATCCAGGAGTTCTTAGTAGTGAGCCACTTCCAAATCAAACTGAAGGGACTTCAGTGATCACAACTTTCATTATAAACACCTTGGCACTGCAGGTTGTAAAAGTTGAAAGAATAGCTGCAAATTCTGCATGGCTGCTGTGTCTGGCTTCGTACCGAACAAACCCAACATCAGATCAGAAAGAAAGCCTTCTAGGCAGATTTTTGGTACTATTGGGGCCAAGTGATTATTTGCATTAATCAGTCAAACAGATGGAAATCAAAGCCCTAGATTGTAGGGGAGCATTCTCTTATGTTGACTTTGGAAATCCTGTATGTGAGCAGCACCTCATCAGATTCCAGCAGTAGCAGCTGCAGTTTGTGCTCCAAATGTGTGCAGTATTGAGCAGAATGCTGGCCCTGGTCTCTTGTTCTCTGGCCTTCGTGGACGCTGGGGCGATCCCCACCCAACAATTCACATCTTGCATTTTTCTCCTCTTAATATTTTGAACATGCGCCTAGTGACCCAGTTCTTCCCATACATCCTCCTGCATGTCTGCTTTTATCCTGAAGATGTTCTCACCTGCTTTTGCAGAAGAGATCAACTTTCTTAGGGCCCTTTGGAAATTTTGGTACCAAAGTGTGAAGAACTTTTACCCTTTTCCTGTAATAGGAGCCACAGCCTGTTGGCAGAGTGTATGCCCTGTGTGAATGAGGAGTGCTAGGTTGAATTCGTACTATCCGTAATGGGAAACCTCTTGGTTAGAAGGGCTGGTTAGAAGGACACGTGCCTGATACCAGGGAGAGCTGTTGCCAGCAAAACATTGGACTTCAGAGTTCAAGGCTTTGACTCTCTATTCAGCGGCTACCTATTTCATACCCAAGATCGAAGTCTGCTTTTTATGTATTGGATACATGCATACATATTATCTTACGAACGTTTGAGTCCAGAATAATTGCTTTCATATGTCTCATAAAAATATCTCCACAACAAGGGAAAGACCAGCCCTCTGCGACTGGGCTCTTTCGCCAACACTAGGAAGAAATTTTTTAGAACATGGTTAAAATGTCTCTCTCTTTGCTTGTGCTTTTGCAAAAGACACATAAAGTGGCTTCAAATCCTGTCTCTCTCCCCCCCCCCATTTTTTCCTGTCGAAAGAGGCATGCGTGTGCTGCCAGACTGTGTAGTAACAAACATCCCCCAACGTATTTTCTGAGGAGCAGGCATTGTAGATGATCTCCTAATCCTGTGGTTGAGGTTTGAATCCCTTGGGTGCTGTTTTGCAGATGCCAGATTGGGTGGCTGCACAACACAGTGGGGTTGCCATTGCCTTTTTGCTCTTAAGAAGAGCTCTGTTCCCAGCTCCTTGCATTTGGAGGAGGAATTCTAAGCACATGTGAGAATATGGTGGCCTGAAGTACACACATACACACACATACACACAAGCACACCCTCAGGGCATCTTTTGACATTAGCTTGACCTACTCTCATTTAAAACACTGACCTACAAACATACATAATGGCGTAAAGGCACAACACAGATCTGGGCGTTGTGAGCTGCAGAGATTTCCTGAATTTTATTTATTTATTTATTTAGAATATTTTTATCCCACCTTTCTCCTTGGAAAAGGACCCAAGGTGGCTTACAATAATGAGGGACAATATACAATCCAGAACATTTAAGACATATTCAAGTTCAGAACAGGCAGTTAGAAGAGGCATATTAGAACATTAAAAAGTAACAGTAGAGCTACAAAGAGCGTGCAAAAAAAAAGAAAAGAAAAATCCATTATGAGGGGTGGAAGTAATATGGAAAACACCAGTGTTCTTATAAAACCAGGCAATGCAATTATGTATGGTAATCCATATAAAGTTACATAGTAGGAAGTCCCTCATTCAGGGAAAGCTTGCCCAAAAAGTAAGGTCTTTGCCTGCTTCCGGAAAGACAGCAGAGATGATTTGTAGGTTAAGGTCAGCACCTTTAATTGAGCCTGGTAGGTGATTGGCAGCCAGTGGAGTTGCTTTAGTAGAGGTGTAATGTGATCTCTTTAACCCCCCCCAAGTCAAAAAGGATAAAACCTCCCCTGCCTCACTAGATTTGTTGGGAAACCAACCACCGCTGCACCCACCTTCCTACCACTTAGCTTCACAGGGATTAGAAATCATAACTGTCCCTGTATTGTTGGACTGTCCCTGCTATCAGCCATAGCCAGGAGTCAGTGATGAAGGAGTGGGGTTTTTCCCCAAACAACATTTGGACAGGGGCCTGTCCTTGGTCCATCTCTGACTGAGATAGTTTTTCATTCATTCATTCATTCATTCATTCATTCATTCATTCATTCACTCACATACATACATACATACATACATACATACATACATACATACATACATACATACATACATACATACATACATACAGTATATGCTGCCCACTACCCAAAGATCTCTAGGCGGCTTACAATACAAAATTAAAATGAACACTTAAAAGCAATTGAAACATTTAAATACAGGCCAGAAATTATGCATTCAGTGTACATATTTGAAATATGAGTAGTGTTTATAGTAATTATTTTATAGATTGCTTTAAAAAGAAGTGAGATCCGATTTTCCTCTGATAACACACATTCTGCTAAAGTTGACCTAAGAGTTTTTAGACAAATTTTTATGTACAGTCTTTTGAAACAAAATCATTTTTTTATTTTAATTCTACCCAGTTAGTGGCAGTAGGGTGGCAAACAGGTTATAATAATTCATAAAAATTGATAAAATACCTGATAAAGGATATAGACTATAGCATGTTTAAAATATACTGTATATTAAATACAATGGGGTAGTAAAACAAGGCAAGTACATAATGGGGGGGTGGGCTCCATTGATGGCAAGTCTGGAAGTTGAGTCATGGCAACTGGAATTCTTTTCTTAAGAGACTGAAATGTTTTGCTGCTCATCCCAACACCTTCATCAGAGGAAAGCTAGTTGCGAGTCCTCCATTTTATAGTTCACTTTGACCTCATGTCACCCTGGTCTGAAATAGACTCATAAGATGAACAATGGCCTGAATAGGCTCGTTAGGTGGACAATAGTCTCCATAGGCCATCGGTCGGCAACCCGCGGCTCCAGAGCCGCATGCGGCTCTTTGGAACCTTTGCCGTGGCTCCAGGAGGTGTGTATGTCAGGAGGGGGGAGGGAGGGAAGGAAGGAAGGAAGCAGGAGGGAGGGAGCCAAGCAAGAAGGATGGCTTTATGCCGCTGTGTGGCACAAAGGAGCGGCTTTAAAATAAAAAATACTGCCCGCGCCCAGCGAGGAAGGGGTTAATTTTTTTCACCCGCCGACATGTCCCCCCCCCCGGGCTGCCGCTGAGAAAGGATGGCGGGGCAGAGAGAGCGAGAGAAGGAGGGAGGAGAGTGCGCGCGCTCCCGCTCCCGCCTTCCCACCGCTGCCTGGACTCCGGCGCGTGATCCGGGATTCCTCCTCTTTGAGGAAGCGGCTAAAGAGCGGGCGGGGGGAGGAGGGAGGAGGAGGATTCCAGCCTGGCGCGCGGCAGTTCCCGGGAATGTTCTGCCAGCTTCCTAGAAGAGCCCACCTCTCTCTCCCTCCCCCCACCCCATTTTGTCTTTGCCTTTAAGTTTTTTTTCCTCCGCGGGGCCTTCGCGCGCCTCGAAGGGTTAAAAGCTAAGCCACGCTGCCTGATGAGAGGCATTCAAAAGCACAGGCGCAGCCCCCCCACCCCCACCCCTTTTCTCCTTCTTTGGCAGGCGGGGGTCGGGAGAGGCGGGGGGGTCGTGGTGGTTGGTGGCCGTTTCACCCCCGGTCCAGGTTTGGGGGAGCGATGGAAGGGGTCGGCAGCAGCGAGTAGGTTGGGTGGAAGGCGGGCACGCGGGGCTGTTTGGCGGGAGGCTCCTTCTGGCTGTCGCTGCTGCTGCTGTTGTTGCAGGGCAGGCAGCTTGGGAATTTAAGGTGTCCCAGGGCTACGGCTTCCTGCCGCCTCGGCGCTCCAGGACAGGGATGCCCCATTCGGTTACTTAGACGGCGTGGAGTTTTGCCCCCACATGGACGGAGCCTGAGGACTTCGGGGCTAGGTCGCCTGTCGATATAGCTGACAAACATATATGGGTGTCCAAGTTCAAATGCTTGACCGCTACTCTTGAGAATGTTGCCCGTCAGAAGGCAATTCTGGCTCAGAATCATAAATGGAGTGATATTGAAAACCTTCCCAAACAGGACAAACTTGTATTCGAAACATGTAATGCCATCCCCAACACTTATAAGAGCCTCGTAAATGCCTGTATCCCGACCTGGGTTCAATCACTTTCACTCAGCCTTCCATCCTTCCGAGGTAAAATGAGTACCCAGCTTGAAAATGTGTAGCCTGCACACTGTAATTATTTGCCCAGAGACTACTTGTAGTGGTATGGGGCGGTATATAAGCAGAACACTTTGCTTTTGCTTTGCCTTATATAAACATGAAAAAGTATGCATTTGGAGTCCTGTCGATCTTTGGCTCCACATATGTATGGGTCTTCTCAACATGAACTATATTAAAAACAAATATCGATCACGCCTCACAGATGACAGCTTGCAAGCATTAAGGTAAGAAACTATATATGCAATGTTATATTTGTTTTAAATGTTGCAATAGTTTTGCGGCTCCCAGTTTTTTTTCCCCGTCGGAAATGGGTCCAAGTGGCTCTTTATGTCTTAAAGGTTGCAGACCCCTGCCATAGGCCATTAGGTTAACAATGACCTAAGGTACATGGCCTTGGTGGTGGAGGTGTGAAGTATTTTTGTATTGTTTAGGTATTGTTGAAAGCATACCCTGATAAGTAACAGACAGACTATGCCTGAGTCCCCCACCCCTGTTGAGAGAGGTGTTTTCAATGCTCACATGAATGGCTTCCCTGACCCCTCTCTCAAACCACCTATCTTCTCTGTCCAATATGTGTACATCCTCATTTTTGAATGAGTGCCCATGGGAGGACAAATATAGAAATTGAATGGACTATCTAATCCGGAACAGAAAATGGGGAACAGACCGTGAAGTGCTAAAGCTATCATGAAAAAAATATTGGTAACATTCCTTATGAATTTGAAAACCACGTAAGAAACAAATTTGCATTACTGAACTCAGTTAACCATGAACCAGAAGAACTGTGGAATGAAATATAATTTCTTATCAAGGGAGAATAGAAAACACTTATTCTTGTAGCAAAGTATTGATGAGTGTTTTAATGATAGACAAGAAGCAAAATTAAAAGGTGAAATGGAGACAGAATCTCAAATGCAGCTTTTCACTGAGTGGCATGGCTGGACAAAGAGAACAGTTACAATATCATTGTAAGAGAATAACACAATAAAATAAAGTTATTATTATTTTATTATTTTTAGAATATTTTTACCCCACCTTAGGACCCAAATAAAAATCAATCTCTTCCATGAGATCAAAACAATAAAATAAATTAAAATAGAAATGTAAACCAAGTTAAATAATAATAATTCTGTGAGATCAATTCTGAGTTCTGGTATCATTTTATAATGTTTCCTAAGTAGTTTTCAACAGTGCTTTACCATCTCTTTCTTCTTGGCATGTCCTGGGATGTGCAGGTTGCCTAAAACTAAAACTATACAAACTACCTACAATTGCTATTATCCCAAAGGCCGGTGGATAAATTGGTGGATAAATGGGGAACCCATTGAACAAGTCCACTCATTTAACTACTTTGGACTTGTTTTTACCAACAAAGCCGCGTGGTCAAACCATTATAAATTAAGTTCGAAAAAGGCTAGGTTAGGTACTAAAAGATTGTACAAGTTATTAAGTTATAACCATCCAGGTTCTCTGATCCCCATATTGAAGGTGTTCAAGGCTAAAATAGTCCCAATATTGACTTATGGAGCTGAACTGTGGGGTTTGAACAAAGCCACCATTCTTGAACAAAATCAGACCTGTGTTCTAAGAAGCATTTTGGGAACTGATAAGAACACATCAGCTCCTGCTGTTGGAGCAGAGCTAGTCATGCATTCCCTACAAAGTAACTTAATCATCAAAGTTTTTACTTACTGGTTGAAGATCCTTTTTATGGATACAAATAGACTACCCAAAATATAGTTATTGTGAGTTTTTCAGGATATTTGTTCGTGTTCTGGAAGTTCCACTTCCAGAACACGTCCAAACAGCCTGAAAAACTCACAACTATCAGATCACAGCTGTGAAAGCCTTCAGGAATACATTACCCAAAGTATGTTTAAAGGAACAAATAAACATGGCACAAACTAATTCTTGGATTAGCCACCTCCATGAAATTATTATACATCATGGGTTCTCTATTCAGTATTTGCTCTCAATAACTGCAGGCAAGAGAGATCTTAGACAGCGAGTCTTGATTATTAGTGTGCAACCAGACCTGGAATTATTGTCCAAAAATAAATCCATAAGCTGGTTGGCTAAGAATAAAATCACTTTTCAATCTGAAAAATATATTTCACAGACTTTACCTTAAGCATTAAGAAGGGCCTTAACTAGAGCCAGATTTGAATTGTTGGATTCCATGGTCAAATATGGGTGCTTTTACCACCTGCCTTATTATGAGAGAACTTGTATTTGTGGATCTCTTTCTGTTGAAAATATTTCCCATATTCTCTTTGACTGCCAATCATATGTATCCATCAGGCTTTAATATATATCCCTCTTTTTAGAAAGAACAGTCCATGGGGCCCCAATTTACAGATTATCTTATCTTCTTTCAGGCTCTAATGTGTACATTGTTTGCAAAGTTGCCAAGATTATAATTAAAGTAGCAGCTTTATGAATGCAATACAGCAAACAAATTGGAGTATTTTGTAAAGGAGATCTACATACATGACTTCTGTATATTCTGAATTATTATTGTAGAGTACCCTATATTTTGTGTTTTTATTGGTTGATATGGTCATGGGACTGATCAAATTATTAACTAACTACAAACTACCTCTACTCCCAGGGGACACAGTGGGTGTTTGAACCTCTGGTTCCCCAGCCAGATACCTAAACTCCTGGGCTTTTCCGCCAGGAGTTTTAAAGATTTAAAAAATATATAAAGAAATATAGAACAGATGAAAAAAATTCTGAAATCTTTCAAAAAAGAAGTGGAAACTTCTTTCAAAACACTTGGAAAAAATAAATCACAAGAGCAGATGGGATTACAATAGACTCGTTTCAAGGTGCAGAGACTGAATCTGTCAAACTCCCAACAAGAAGATATAAAAATGGAGAACAAAGCAATCGCCCACACACTTTCTTTTCCCAAAGAAGAGAGATGCAAGATATTTCAGAGAGGGTAACCATGTTAGTCCTTTCAAGAATTGCAGGCAAAAATCAAAGAAAAACAAAAACAAAACAAAAGACAAAACGCGTGGCATCTTAAAGACTAACTTTCATATTTTAATGTAACGTTTTGTGGACACGTCCATTTCTTCTGACATATACAAGCAGAATATATTGCAGTAACTGTAGCACTTCATGTGACCAAAGTAAAGCTGACAATTTTAGAACAATTTTACACTTTTACCATGTATAGAGCAGAAAAAGCCATTCCAGAGAGGAAGGAAAATGAGAAAACCTCCAGGGAAAAAGATTTTTTTAAAAAAAAAAGCTTAATGTATTTAAAACAATTTTCTTTCAGTGATAATCATATAGAAAGCAAAACTGTATAACAAATATAGGCCCATAAAACATAAAAATCCATATAATCTCTTGGTAGAAGGCTGTTATTAAGATCAGTACTGTATATTGGTCTTAAAGGTGACGCAAGGCTTTCTTTTACTTTTCTGTTTCCATGAAACATCTTGGAAACCAAAATATGTGAAATATTTTCACTATTTTTATCAACACACCAGTAGAGAACAACCAAATTAGGTGTCATTTTACAAGACCAATATATTCACGGTACCAATGTACTCTAAAATAAATAGATAAATAAATAATAACATACTATAAGTATAAAGGTCAAAATATCTACACCTTGACCTTACCAACAAAATGGCAGAAAGGACCACCCTCAATAGAGATTTGTAATGCATTTATAATATTTTGCAATGTACAAGCACTTCTTATAAATGGCATGTCCTCAAATGTGTATCAGAATGTCAAGTATTTGCTTGAAATTGCAGATGTATAAAGACGGGACTAACCTCATGAATAACATTTTTATTTTATGATTTTATTTTATTTTAGAGTAATTTTAGCCCGCCTTTCACCTTGGAAAAGAACCCAAGGTGGGTTACAGTAATGAGGGATAATATACAGTCAAGTACAATTAAGACACATTCAAGTATTTGAGAACAAGGAATTGAGGGACATCTTACAGCATTAATAGACAACATTACATTAAAGCAACACAGTTATAAGTAGTCATAAACACAAAGTCTATGTGAACCTATAGATTCATATAAAATACACATGGTAGTCCATCATTCAGTGAAAGCTTGCCTGAAGAGAAAGGTCTTTGTCTGTTTCCATAAGAGTCCTGGCCTCTAGTGGGAGGGAGTTCCAGAGTCTGGGCACAGCAGTTGAGAAGGCCCTTTCATGGGTTCCCACGAGACATACCTGTGAGGATGGCGGGATGGAGAGAAGGCAACACCTGAGTTGGTTCGTACTGTGAGATTCGATCTTTGAGGTAGCTAGGACCCAGGTCGTATAGTGCTTTGTAGGTCAAGGTCAGCACCTTGAATAGTGCTCGATAGCTGATTGACAGCAGTGGAGCTGTTTGAATAGGGATGTAATGTGATCTCTGTACCCCGCCCCAGTCAGCAGTCTGGCTGCTGCATTTTGGTCCCGTTGAAGTTTCCTGAGACTTTTCATTGATAGCCTCACATAGAGCACATTGCAGTAGACCAGCCATGACATCACTAGGGCATGTGTCACCGTGGTCAGAGCTGGTTTCTCAAGAAGGGTGTTACTTGCGTACTAGACTTAATTGTGCAAATGCGCTTCTGGCCACAGCAGTGACCTTTGTGCAGTGACTCATCCAAGCTCAAGGATGAGTCCAAGAGCACCCCCAAGCTGCGTACCTGATTTTTCAATTGGAGGGTACAGGTTGCATCCCTATCCCTTGTTCTCCGTTTTGACTGACCAGGAGCACCTCTGTCTTGTCTGGGTTTAGTTTCATTTTGTTCATCCTTATCCAATTTATTACTGCAGCTAAACAGGTACCCAGGTAGAGATGGGTATCATCGGCATACTGGTGGCACCTAACCCCAAAAGACCTGATAATCTCCCCCAGTGGTTTCATATAGATGTTAAATAACATAGGAGACAGAACAGAACCCTGGGGAACTTCACAGGTCAGCAACTGTGGTGTCGAACATGAATCACCTAACACCACTTTCTGTGTTCTATGCTGCAGAAGGATTGGAGCCACTTTAATGCAGTACCTCTGATTCCCATTTCAGAGAGATGAGTCAGGAGGATGCCATGGTCTATAGTGTCAAAAGCAGCTGAGAGGTCTAGCAAAACCAAATGGGACACCGATCCCCTATCCATTTCCCTGCGTCAGTCATCTACCAATGCAACCAGTGCCGTCTCAGTCCCATAGCCAGGCCTGAAGCCAGATTGAAATGGATCCAGGTAGTTTATCTCATCCAGAAACCTCTGGAGCTGTGAGGCCACAACCCGCTCTAGGACTTTCCCTAAGAACGGGATATTCGATACTGGTCGGTAATTGTTCAGTATCATTGGGTCTAAGGAGGGCTTTTTAAACAGCGGTTTTACTATTGCCTCCTTTAAACATGTCGGAATCCTGCCCTGTTGTAAGGAGGCATTCACTACTCTTCCTAACCAGTCCGCCATACCTACTCTGGAAGCTTTTATGATCCATGAGGGGCAAGGGTCCAACACACATGTGGTGGCCCTCATCTCCCCAAGGGTCTTGACCCCATCATCCGGCTGTAGGAGCTGAAAATAATCCATTAATACAGGACAAGGAGGGCGGGGTGTTTTATTTACAGGCAATCTAACAAGCAATCTAACCTAATGGTATGGTCAAGGATACGTACTGTTGACCTTTGAAGTCAGCAGCAATGAGTGTTCAAGTGACCAGAATCAGATCCTCAAATGCCTGTTTGCTTGTTTGTTTGTTTACAGATTTCCACTAGTTTAGAATCTGGCCTTGTGAAAATAAATGGTGTGTATTTCTTGTAGCAGTATGTGAGTTTCATATTAGGGTGTGGAATACCCTAATATGAAATTCTCCCTTCAATACATCAACACCCCCCACCCAAAAAAAAAGAAGGCAGGAGAGAGTAGCCATTCTGTTGAGCACGACATACAGTGGACCCTCCTTGTATCACAAACAGCTTGTATAACATAAAATTTGTACAACATAAAAATTCCGGAGATAGGGGAAATTTGCTTAACATAATCACCTATGGGGAGAATCCGTACAACATAAAAATGGGATCACTCTGTTTTCAATGCATTCCTATGGGAATTTGTATAAAGGAAAATTTGCTTAACATAATTTCATTTGGAATGAATTAATTCCTATATACAAGGTACCACTGTAGTGCATGGGTGTAGAAGATAGCTTCTGGTTTTCATGTAAAGTGGCACAGTGAGGTGGCAGTGTCATTCCAAAGATAAAAAAGACTATTTGCGGTGAACTTTTAAGTTTTGAACCCGATATCGTTTCAGCTTGTGGATGTTTGCTGATTAGTGGCAACATAGGCAGCCTTTGCCAGGGACAGTCAACAAGAAGGTGGCTTAATGACTTTCCCCATCAGCTTCCAAGACTTCAGCCCTGAAATCTAGACATGTTACAGTCTTGAGGGTCAGTGCAGAAAAGTACTGCTGCTGGAAGTGGGAAGGAGAAGCAGAGTTAAGCACCTTTTTTTCTGGCCGCCGGTTCTCCACAGCAAGGGTCCTGGTGTTGTAACAGGATGGCGTTCATGAGGGCTGGGAAACCCTCTTTCTGCCTTGCATGTGGTGGAACAATGAAGTTTATATTGATAGATCTTTAAATAAACAACAGCAGAAGCCGTTGTGAGTTTTTCGGGTTGTTTGGCCGTGTTCTGGAAGTTTTTCTTCCTGACGTTTCCCCAGATTCTGTGGCTGGCATCTTCAGAGGGCAAGGCGCTCAGGGAACAAGTAACAGCAGAGTTTGATCTTCATTGCTTCCTACCCATCATCTCTCCATATTTGCTTCCATATAGCTTCTCTATTAAGTGGAAATTTTGACAAATGAAAAAAGCATAATCCACCAGAAAGAAAGAATGCATTCAACATGGCAGCGGGTTCTTCTATATTTTATTGAGAAAAGACTGTTGCCTGGACTCTGATATTTAAAAAGAGTCCTGACCTTTGCCTTCTTTTGTATTGTTAATGAACAGTTGGTCCTTTATCTGCTGATATTCCCTCTGAATCCACAAGTTGTACTCATGTGACATCATCTTGCAATCAGAAGTAATCCATGCCATAATTAACATATTAACCTTGAAACCGTAATCTCAAGTGTGCATTGCAAATACCTCAAAGCATACAAATGCATGAGCTGGGACCTGTTTTATAATTGGTGGAAGATAAAAGCCTTGTAGTAAAAAAGGGGGAAAGGATGAATAGATAATAGAATCTCCGTGACAGAAACTCAACAAACAAGATATATTATATTTCAAATCTTTTTGTATGTTTTATTTTTATATAATTTTCTTTTTCTTTTTTCTTTTTCTTTTCTTTTTCTTTTTCTATGTTTACTTGTCTTTTAATTTAAATAAAATAAAATATTTTAAAAGGCATACGAATGCAGCATTTGTAGGCATCTCTTTTTCTTTAGCTGCCACTGATTCCTTTTCTGGAGTAAAACTGGAGTGTAAAATGCCCTTTTTGGAGCACTAGAATATTCTGAAGAGGGTAACTTATGAGGTCTGCAGGATTCTTCATCAAGGTGGCCACTGCAGAGCATGCATAGGAACAGACAGGCAAGTTTAAAAATGACCTGGTTAGATGCTGATGGCATCATATCTGTGACAGATTGTATGAGTTATATTATGCTGTTACGCTGTATGCCTGTGCAAAATCTGATGATGGCATCAGCCATGGCCTTTGATTTTTTTAATTAAAAGTTTCCTCTCCCACCAACTGGGGTTCGAGGCTTTGTAAGGATCCCTTTTGATGTTGGGAAGCCCTAAAGATTATAGATTAAAAACCTGATGAAAAAACAGTGGCAAGGTAGAGATATCAGAGCCTCCCCTATTGCCTCGTGGCACAGTGGTTAAATGCCTGTACTGCAGGTAAAACTGTGCTCACGACCTGGGTTCAATAGCAGGCTCACTGCCTTCCATCCTTCCGAGGTCGAAAATGAGTACCCAGCTTGCTGGGGGCAGACCTGCACAGATGGAAGACCACTTGAACTTTTTGCTTTACCACTGTCCTGAGGACCCCAGACCCCCAGATGGAAAAGAATCCTTATGGAACCTCAGGTCCAAGTGGGCAGGAAGTGAGAAAAATGTAATTTAAAAACAAAAGACCATAGTCGATGACATAATCAAGTGTACTGTGCTGAGTTATGCCAACAGGATTCTGGCTACTGTATTCCATAGTGGTCAAAGCAAATAAATAAACTATTGAATCTGCCTATGGCTGCTGTATGAATGAGTGACCTTTAGCACGACCTGTCATTAACAGCCCTGATCAGATCTTGCAAACATAAGGCTTCTAATGAGAGTTCAGGCTTGATTTGATCTAGTATCTGCTTATTTGCTTTACTGGCTGTCCATGTCATCTGTGAAACGTTCCTCCAACACCATGTTCTGGAGGAATTGATCTGTTTCCTTTTAGCTTTCTTCCTTGTACAACTTTCTCATCCATATAGAGCAGTTGGAATTACATAACATGGAGGATCCCATCCTTGGTCTCCAGCAATAAATCCTTGTTCATTCTTGGTCACCTTGGAAGATCCATTCTCTGCCCAGCAATTGCTGGTGGTGGTGGTGGGGTTTGAATCCTACATTCCCAGAATTTTGTAATATTATAGAGTAATTCATGTTTTGCATGATCTAAATATAACAATTAGTTGGTCCCATTCTGTAATCCATTGCCTGGCTTCCTATATGAATGCTTTGTCCATATATTCGACACCATGTCCAAGTTCAAACATTTTAGGTAACAGTCCCATTAACTGCCACATGATCCATCTCATGCTTGTCATAGGCGCACACAATTCCTTTACTGTAACCAATTATCCTGCACCTTAAGGTGCTGCTGGTTCATCTTCATAAAATCCAGTTCTTTTTTACTGCTTTTTATCATCTGAATGTTAGCCTCCCAGATTTGACCCTGGAGTACATCTCTCGTTCATAGTTCTGTAAAACTTAAGCTGTTATTGGTGTTTAAAGCTAAAACTCCCATTCTGCACAAGAAGACTTGTCCCATTGAAAGATGCTAACATAGGCATTCTGCATGCATGCATGCATGCAGACAGACAGACAGACAGACAGACAGACAGACAGACAGACAGACAGACAGATTTCAAGAGCAATAGTCATTTGTGCACATCTACCCTGTAGTGTTCCTGGCCTAATATATGCATGCTTGGCTACCCATGAAAAATGTTCTGTACGATGATGGTAAGATTTCAAGCTTCAGTTTAAAATGTTGTTGTTGTTGTTGTTGTTGTTGTTGTTGTTGTTGTTGTTGGTACAATTGTGACCGACTCTTCGTGATCCCATGTCCATGGAGTTTTCTTGGCAGGAATTACTGGCGTGTCTTCCCAGTTCCTACTCCAGGCGCCTGCAGCACCTGGTTATTCCCTGGTGGTCACCCATCCAAGTACTAACCAGGGCCGACCCTGCTTAGCCTTCCTCAATCCAGCGCTCTCCAGATGCGCTGGATTATATTTTCCTGTTTGTCCATTGGCTCTGATGAAGAGGACTGTGGGAGTTATAGTCCAATTAATCTGGATGACAGCAGGTTTAGGGAAATAACAAAGAAGCATGGGAAGGGAGCATAAGTCATGCTGTTCTCCCCACCACCACCACCACCACCACTCCACCCTCTTTCTGACATGCTGAAGCTGAAGGTTACTTTGGCAGGCTACTAATGCCAAGAGGATTCTCCAGGTCTTGAAACTCATAATTTTCAACTCCCCTATGTCTCTTTTCTCTGAAGGCCAAGTTGCTCATATTAGAAACACAGC
The DNA here is from genome assembly GCA_029282475.1 of Phrynocephalus forsythii. Classification (NCBI taxonomy): domain Eukaryota; kingdom Metazoa; phylum Chordata; class Lepidosauria; order Squamata; family Agamidae; genus Phrynocephalus; species Phrynocephalus forsythii. The sequence continues at coordinate 169,828,600 of JAPFRF010000002.1, read as the reverse complement.
ATGGGGAAGCAGGAATCGTCATTAGCCAAGAGTGTGTTGTGGATACTTTTTTGGCATGTGTGCATGACATTTTTATAGTTACATTCTGGCGGCCACTTCTAGTTAAGGAATATAGCCTGCAAGCTGTGGAAAAAATAGCACCTATCCAGCAGAAATGTTGCTGCAGCTTGAGGGCTGGGAAATGAGATGCATTTGAATGAGAAATATTTCCTTGGGGAAGGATCTAGGGAGGGGTTCGGTAAGGCACTTCCTGCATGTTGCCTTAGTTGTCTGGAAGTGGTTCCCCACCCTTGGTGTCCCGTTTCAGCTAAAATCACAGCCAGGGTGGTAAAGGAAGAGACTTAAATGTTTAGAACACATGTTTCCTGGTAGGGCTTTGACATTTGAAGGGGCAAGGAAGGAATTGTTTTTGTACCTGACCAAATCCCAAATAAATGTAAATAGGTCCATCATAACAATTTGCCAAGGGGGGGGGTCGGCTGAATCCATTGCTCTTGAGTCTCAGCCCTTTCCTTGTCACTTTTTAAAAGAGGCACATCAGTGTGGAGATATAGATTCTGAATGTTTAATTTCTACAAACAGACCTGTTAGAACATGTCCAGCATCTACAGTACAGTATCTTGTCTACAACAGGGCTCAACCAAGTATTCATGGAACACCCTCAAGATTGGCACTGGGACAATAATCTTCTTCTATTGTTTGCTCCCCACCCACCCCCAAACTCTTACTGAAAGAACGAATCAGAGGGGGAGAGGGAGAGGAGACTGATGCTGAACAGGGAAGTTCGGTTTAATCATTATAGATTATGGCTGTTGGTAACTTTCTTGTAGATGTTTCTAAACCAGAAGTGGCCAAAGCCTAGTCTTCTGGGTGGGTGTCTGTTGAAACGGCTCCTTCCACCATTCCACACTATTGGCTATGCTGACAACAGCTGGTGGAATTTGACGTCCAATGCTTTGCCCACCCCAAGCCTAGGTGGAGCCTGGGAAAAGTTACCTTTCTGAATTTTAGCGTCCAGGTTCACCCAGCCATGTTGCCTTGGAGATGGTGGGAATGGTAGGACCAAAAGATAACTTTCCCAGGGCGTTTAAATCCCTTATTCAAAACTGCCCTTCTGAGACAGTCAGTTTAGTAGGTCAGTGATATGTTTGGTGATGAAGCATCTATCTTCTCTAGTGGGTTTTCCTCCGGTCACCTGGTGGCCCGAAGTTCTAGTATTGTGAGGAAGTCTGAGTCAAAAAAACAACACAGATTGCCTTCCTTCATGCTGTGCATATATTAAAAAAACAAAACAAAACAAAACAAAAAACCTTTATCTCATATCCTTTCACTGTTAGTGATCCCAATTCATCTTTTTTACTCCAATGAAATCTACCCCCTGACTTTTCTTCAGGCAGAATAAATTTAACCTCCTGGACCTTCTGAACCATCCTTTTCTGTTTCTTTTCCTGCCATGGCAACAGTGTTCATACCATGTCTATCTTTGCAGTTGTTTTTCAGGCCTGTAGCCGGTTTCTTTATTTTCCTGACTAAAAGGAATTTGGGATTACTGAGCAGGATGAGAACAGATTTAATCTTTTCTTTTTCTTCCACCAGACTTGGCATTCCCACAGGAAATCAACAAGAGTATTTTCAAAACAAGCTTCCCCCCTTTTCTCTCCCCTCTCGCTGCCTCCTAATTAACAAATTGTTAAAGGGAGAGCAACTACCAAATGTAGGTTCTGCAGTGACCTTATGATATATGAAGTGTCCATTTCCACCCCAGCCACCCCTTTCGGTTGTGGTGTTATTCTAGCCTCAAGCCATCTACAATACATCCCTTCTAAAAGCAGAGGCTCTCCAGTTCCCACAGAGTGCCTGAAAGAATGACTCATATTCCTCATGTTAATTGTTCTGTTCTCAAAATATAGCACTTATGGGGTGTGGCTGCAAGGGGAGAATCAACTGTACTTACAGGGCATGTTGAGATGTGTTTCGTATATACCTCGTTCTCTCCTTTTGTGTCCTTCAAAGCTTTAACCCTTTTGAGTCCCTTCTTGCAAGGGCAGGCATTTTAGAGCCATGTGAACGCCCAGATGTGTGTGAACTTAACACAGCAACACATGGAGTGTGGCAAAGAGCTGGCTTCAAAACAGATTTAGGCGACCAGTTCCTTAATGAGCAGGATACGAGCGTGTCTTTTCCCAAATTGATGTATTTTAGTTGCATTGGCCTACAGCTCTCTTCATTCATTCATGTTACCTGATAGTTATGGGAATTGTAGTCGAACACATCTAAAAGACTGATGTTCTCTTTCAAGATTTTGAATCATGTGAACAAGAAATGTCACACGGCAGATCCAACTAGTTTATGTTTGTTTTGTTTTGTTTTCCAATCAACCACAAGTGTGAGAGAGGTGCTACGTATTATGATTGGAACATAGTGACCCCAGTCTATGCCTCCCCCTCTTGTTTATTGTACTGCTTTTGCTGTTGTTGTTTGTTTCTCTCTCTCCTCTGAATGGGTCATATCTCCATAACAAATTATTGATTGATTGATTGATTGATTGATTGGAGCATAGGTAGAAGGGCAATGTTTAATGTTTTTCCTATAAGTTCTGTTTCCAGTCTTAATAGTTCCAGGTACTTTCTTGCTCCGCAGAGGAGAAAGTAGAAGTGATGGGAACATCTTTTCCTTTCTCAGGCAGAAAAGTAGTTTAGGCATGGAAATGGTTTACAATGGTGCCTTGGTTTACAAGCATAATCCGTAGTGGAAGCATGCTCCTAAATCAAAATACTCGTATATAAAGGCAGATTTCCCCATAGGAAATAATGGAAACTTAGAGTACCTGATCCATTCAGGGGTCCCAGTTTCCATGATTTTCTATGGGGAAATTTGCTTTGATATACAGGAACTGGCAGTTGTGGCCAGAACTGCGGTGAGGGCTGGAGGCCAGAGGCCAGTGCCTGGCCCACAGCTAAGGCAAAGGCTACTGCTGGCTAGCACCAGGCCCACAATGAGGGCTGGAGACCCAGCGTGGCCCTACCGCATAACCCGTAGGCTACTTCTGATCAGCCCGAAAGTCCCAAGCCCAGAGGCCACTTCTGGTCACATCCAGGTGCCATCCCAAGGTGGTGGCAATAACAGTGAGGAGGAGGAGGAGGTGGTGGTGGTGGTGGTGGTGGTGAACCAGGCTGTGATTGCAAAACAAGCACCTCCAGTGTTCTTTTGCAACACATTGCTTGCAAAGCAAAGCAAAATTTTATTAACATTTTTGCCCATTTTGTGAAACACTTGTAAACCAAGGTACTCTTAAACCAAGGTGCCACTGTATTTAAAAAACACACACATGTGCGCATGCACACACACGTGATGCTAGGGAAAGGGTACCGTTAAGCATTTTTACCTTCCCGCTATTGTGATCAGATCCTGAACCTGCTCTGTACCTGCATGAAAGTAGGTTTAACTGGCCGATACTCAGGTGTTTCTACTCTATTGTGTTTAAATTTAGTTGCTTAGCAGAAGTAGCCTTTGGATTGAACAGGAGTCTGTCTTGCTGTGTCACTTTTTAATTTAAAGTTGTTGTTTTTTCCCCTTTTCCCCGCCATCTGTTAATTTCTTATTATTGACACGTTTGCTTGCTGAGCCACACTAGTCTTAGGACAAGGGTGCAGCTTGTCTTGTCTTATTTTAATTTACTTAAATCTATTCTGCTACTGTATCTGTCTATTATATTGTATATTGCTGTATTGTTCAGCTCGCTGTAAGCTGCCCAGAGTTCCCTCCGGAAGATGGGTGGGGTACAAATTCAATAATAAATAAATTAATTTTGAAAAGCCCATTTCTAAATGGAGTGGGTCTGGATGTGCTCCACCAGTTTCTGGGTAGGTGGCTCATCTGACTGAATGTTTTGCAAACTATATGGCAGGCAGGAAAGGAGACAGTGTCCTTCTGCCACAAGGACCAGGCCACTCACAGATGTGAGATGCTTTTCCCTAGTAGCCCAAAGCAGTGTGATCATGAAGCAGGTTGGCTTCATACTCAGAGGATGATGATTAAGGGCTCCTTCTTGAACTGGGAGGACTTAACAAGTGGGGTACTCCAGAACTCAGTTAAACCTTGAATTAATGACCTGGATTGTGGGTGCAGGGAATGCTAATCAAATTTCCAGAAAATTTGATAGCTAATACTCTGGAAGACAAAAACAGAATTATGAAGGATCTAGGTAGGCTTGAGCATTAGATTGAAAGCAGCAGAATGAAATTCAACAGGGTAAATGCAAAATACTGCACCTAGGAAAAAAAAAGAAACTAAACACACAGTTACAAGATGGGGGGACCTGGCTCAGCAATACTATGAATGAGAAGGATCTTGGAACTGTTGTAGATCATAAGCTGAATATGACAGTGTGGTGTGGGTCCAAAAAAAGGAAATGATATTCTAGTCTCCAAATCCCTTGAGATACTGATTTCCCCTCTGTTCAGCATTGGTTAGGCATCATCTTGAGTACTGTATCCAGTTCTGGATGCCACACTTCACGAAGGATGCTGACAAACTGGAAGAAGTTCAGGGGACTGGAAACCAAGATACTCGGGGGACTGGAAACCAAGCACTATGAGCAAAGACAGAAAGAACTGGGCATATCCAGCCTTGAGAAAAGAAGACTGAGGGGGAGATAAGATAGCTCCTATCAAATACTTGAAAGGTTGTCATAAAGAGGAAGGGCAGAACTGATTCTTGATCAACCCAGAATGTAGGACACCCAACAATGGGCTCAAGTTACAGGAAGGTAGATATTGGCTGAATCTCAGGGAAAAACATCCTGTTCGAGCAGTACGACAATGGAACCAATTTCATTGAGAGGCTCTGTGTTCTCCAGCATTCAAGAGAAATTTAGACAACCACCTGGCAGATATCCCTTGACCAAGGGGGTTGGACCTGATGACCTTATAGACTCCTTCCAACTTCATTATTTGATTATTATGTGGGTACAGTGAAACAGCACTAGGTGAAGAACATTTAACTATGGGGGATAGGGGTACTATTTACAGTAGCATTTGCATATAGATTAGAGATGGACACGAAACAAATTTTTTTATTCGTTTCATTATTCATGATTCATTTTGTTAGGGAACGAAACGAATAACAAAGGGACGCATCAAAGAAAAACGAAATGGAACTTTCCATTTTGTTTGCTTTGTTTTTCGTTCTGGTGTACCTTTTCCTCCTGGTCCAGGCCAGGGGGGGGGAATAAAAAAACAAGAGGCGCTAGCACCTTTCAGCTGTAAAAATAAAAAAGAGGGGGAAAGCCCCACAATGGGGGACTATTTAAAATAACAATAAAAAAATCAGAAACATTCAAAATTAAAAACCCACATCCCCCGCGGAGATCCCCACCTGAGCCAGGACCAGGCAGGTGGGCGACGGCTCCGGGGACCCCCAACCTTCCTCCGCATGGGGGTTCCTCAGTCCGCCCTCAGCATCCCGCCAGGATGGGCAGGCGCAGAGGCAGAGGAGGAAGCAAATGGGGCATCCGCTCAGGGCTTCTGGAAACTTCTCCCAATCTCCCTTGTTCACCGTCCTGACACCTCTTGGCCTCCCTGGCTCCCTCCACACTGCCCCCCTCTTGCTGTCACTTGCTCTGTGTGCGGTGGTGGCGCGTTCTCACCTCTCTCACCTTTCCCATGACATGGGCTCCCTCGCCGGTGCCTGGAGCCCATCTGCCCCCCCATAGTGGCAGCTGCTGCTGCTGCTGCTGCTCCCCGCCACCACGGCCCTGGTGAGGGAAGAGCGAGAGAGCCACACTCCAGGGAAGCGCTGCCAGTTGCTGCCCGCGCTTGCCCCCAGCTGTGCCCCACCCTGCCTGGAGGTGTGTGTGAGGGAGATCTCCATCTCTCCTGTGGCAAGTGCGAGGAGGAGGTGCGCTCCAGGCAAGGAGAGCATGGCAGTGGGCCAGCTTGCCCTCCGCTCCCTGTTTCACTGGCTGGGTGGCCCAGCTCCCTCCCTTCCCCTTTCCCCTTTCCCTCACCTGCTCGCTTCCTTTTCGGCCCTCCCGAACGGGCCAGCCAGTTTCCCCGGCCAGGGAAATAAAACAAAAAAACAGAGGCACTAGCGCTTCTTACCTATAAAAAAGAAAAAAGAAAAAAAAGCCCCGCAATGGGGACTATTTAAAATAATACCCCCAAAAAAAGGTGTCCCTTGGCTGCGCCTGGCCAGAAAAAATGAAACAAAAAGTTTAAAAAGAAAAATGAAACAAAATACGAAATGATTTTTTTAAAAAAATTCATTTTCGTATTAAATGAAACGAAATGGGGGCGGGGCAACAAATAACAAAACAAAACACCATTTTGGCATTTCGTGCCCATCTCTAATATAGATATACATTATAAGTTGTATCCTGCTTTTAAAATGAATAAAGGGGTATAGATGCATTTCACATAGAGTTGTCTTATTGTGTCCCTTACAGTAAATATGGACAATCATGAGCATTCTTCAGAGAACTGTGATGGGGGACCACAGTGCCATTAAGTCTCTTGAACAGAAACTGACAAAGCCCTCTGCTGTCTGCTGCACAGATTCTTGGCATATGTCACAGTTTGAGCCACAGAGACATGGAGTATTTTCCAACTGTTTCTTCATATAGCCTGGAATCCAGACTATTGTCCTTGTTTGCTTGTGGTTTCATTTAATGGCTGAAAAAAATGTACAGCAGAAGATGATTCCAGGAGAGGCACCCTCTGGGTTTTACAGGATTAAATACTTTTCTGGTGTGTTCCCCTTTGTCTGGGAAAGCAGAAGTCATATGAAGGAAGAGCCTATATCTTGCACCATTGGGATAACTGCATTATTGATGGATTGTGCTTTTAAATCCCGTTATCTTTTGGGATAGGAAGAGAACCTGCCTCCGGGGACATCGACGTATTTTGGAAGATCGGCTGAGGAAAGAAAGTGGGAGGCTTCCCTCACCCAACAGAAAAAACAAGACATCCTGAAAAAGATGTAAGCATAGTCCGTCCCACCAGTCTCTCAGTGCACACACAAACATCCACAGAATTGGGGTATGTCTCTAATTGGCAATAGAAAACTTGCTAATGTCATGGCTCCAGCAGAGGACTAAAAGGCGATGTTTGCCTCTTGGTTCCCACCACGAGGCATGCGCATGAGTGTTTGGAGTGAAGCTAACATTTAATACAACCAACTGTCTGGAAATTATTATTATTATTATTATTATTATTATTATTATTATTATTATTATTATTATTATTATTATTATTATTATTATTATAAAAAGGATCAGTTGGAGCCTGCTGGAGAAAGGCGTAAGAGAAGCATTCTAAAAAGAACTTCCCTTTCCCCTTCCTTTCATAGTTAAAAGGTTGGTGTGTGTGTGGGGGGAGAGAATTGACTTCCAAGGAGAAGGTCACATCCTTTATTAGCATATTTTTATGAATCCAGTTCTCTTGGGTAGGAGAAGGCAGGGAGGTGAGATCTGAACAGTGCAATTGCTTTGAGAAGTGGAGAAATCCCAAAGCAATCATGAGAACAGAGAGAATTGGTTACTGATGGCCAAACAAAAGAGGTGAGGGGTGGGGGACCTTCAGCCCTTCAGATGTTTTCGGACCGCAACTCCCATAGTCCTTTATCACTGGCAGTATAGGCTCGGAATTCTGGGAGTTACAGTCCAAAACATCAGGAGGGACAGAGGTTCCCCATCCTTCATATAGAAGAATGTCAGTTCTTCTCCATGCCTGAAATAATTGTCTCAGCTGGTCGTGAATTTGGCTGTCTCAAACAGATGGAAAGGCAGGCTCCCACCGGCCCCCTTTCCTTCCTCCTTGGGTTTCCGTGATAGCCTGCAATCCTCCAGTTGTAAGACTATGAATTTCATTATTTTAGCCAGCATTAGCCAGTGGTGAGGGATGATGAGAGTTCAATAGCATCTGTAGGGTGTTATGAGGACCACCCCTGAATTTATGATAAGACAAGCTAAAGAAGAAGAAATAATAATTGAAAATGTGTGTTTTCTTTGTTCTTTTGATATTCTGAATGCTAATGGATCTTCATTTAATTGTAGATAATTGACGTTATTAAATGTGAAATTTGTCCCAGACGTTTGTATGTCTATGAAAAGAGGAGTTGTGGGATGGAATGAACAAAGAAACTACAGTAACCCCCCATCTATCGCAGGGGTTAGGGACCCACCCAACCCACGATCATTGAAAATCCACGATATGCGGATGCAGGTTGGGGGGAGCACAATTTTAAACATCACCTGCCGCTTCTCAGCACCCCAAGTGTGCGGACCAGCGGTGCATAATCATTAAAAAGGGCTCTCGGCCACGGAGCTGAGTGCTCAGGTCTGCGGCCAAAATCCCTTTTAGCATTGCACGCCGCTTTCCAGCACCCTGAGGAGGCAAGCCCCAGGCTCCAGCAGATTGGCGCTGGGGTGGGGGAGAAAAAACTTTTGTTTCCTCCCCCCAGCACCAATCAGCTGGAGCCCAGGGCTTGGGGAAAGGGGGGAAGGTTTTAAAAGCCCCCAAACCTTCCCCCCTCCCTCAAGCCCTTTCTGGGTACAGCGGTCACGCGATATAGTAGGACCGCAGTATATGAACTGCAAAAGGGCAGGGGACCACTGCATTAAGGAATAGGATAGAAGGCTTCTTTAGTTCCTTCACCTTTCAAAGCAACCCAGGTCCATTAGGTTAAAATGAATATCATGCCAAGTCACTCCCATCCAGTATGTGGACTTTCTGTTAACTGCAGGAACTATTCTAGAGTGACAGCTGGATTTAGCTGTTGTAACAAATGTAACAAAAGAGTGCCCTATGTGACTTTGAATACTAACGCATCAATTGCAACGTAAACTAGAGTTCCCATTCCATGCAAACTTTTGCCAGCGTGCAAACCAGAGCTTCTGTTCAATGCGAAACCTAAGTTTGTTTTGCAGAAAAAAATCTCCCCTGCTTTTAAATACCTTAGAATAAGCTCCTTTTCTCTGATTACTGATCAGAGAAAATGACAGGGAACCTCCATGGGCCAAATTAGGCCCTGGATCTCCCGTGCTGTGTGCCTTGCAGACCAGGAAGCTCATGCCATAATAAATGTGTTAGCCTTGAACATGTTGCAAGACCTTTATACTCTGTTCTTCTAGAAAAGCAATGAAAAAGACTGGCAAAGCTGTTGCCACAATTCTAACAAGATACAGATTGGCCTCTTGAAAATTGTTCAGCTAATGGATTGGTTGGTTGCAACTCAAACATCCTTGTTGAGGAGTTAATAGAGCTATCAAATATTAAAATTTATGTGACATATATCATTTTTTTTAAAAAACTATTAAAATAATTCAGATTCTAAATCAAAAAGAGATTTAAAGGAAAACAGCACATCCCGTCTTCCTCATCTCCTCCCTACCATTCACCAAACCTCCAGTCTCCTGAAAGAACTGACCCTGTCCTTGAGCTATGCTGATTAGGGATAATGGAAGAGCTGAGAATGTCTTCCCTGTAGCCTCCTGCAATGCTCTGACATCCTTGGTGCCATCCTGTGTGTGTGTCTCCTATGACCCTGTGTGTGTGTGTGTGTGTGTGTGTGTGTGTGTGTGTGTGTGTGTGTGTGTGTGTGTGTGTGTGTGTGTGTGTGTGTGTGTCACACACACACACACACACAGACACACACAGTTTTATTAGACAAAAGGTGGCAGCCGTATGTCACACGCCCAGTAACTGACTTTGGGGGCCCTTCTGGAACCTTGCAAGCATTGCAAAAATATATTTCATTACAGGGAGGGATACATGTGAAATAAGGCTACAATGCAAGGAATATAAATAAAGCAAAATACACTCTCTCTCCCCCCTTATCCTCCCTGGTTTTCATGCTTTTCATATTATAAATATGTGTTTGTTAAAAGACTTTCACTCTCCTTTTCAGTCCAGAAATTCACAAATCTACTCATTGTGTGCATTGTGAAAGCAACCATCGTAGACATGAATTCATAAAGAAAAATCTAACAAAAACTGCAGGTTATACACCATGATGACAGAAAATTAAAAATAAATCAGCCAAGTGATTAGTGAAAAATCTTTTGGAAAGGGAAACATTCTGTTCTGACTATGGGATGGCAGCAACAGTGGAGTGAAATGAATGATGCCTGATCATCTGAGCTGAGATACATCTGGCTATTGGAACTGGTGTTACAGATCATCCTGTGATGTGTCAGTGGTCTGATTTGGTTCCTTAATGAGGCACTAAATAGAGTATAAACCTTAACAAAGAAGTTTAGGTATCTGGCTGTGGATGGGAATTCCGTTGCCCCCTGTGCCTCCTGAAGACAGGAGCTGGCCTGTCTGACTGTGGGCGAACTGCACAGTGGACCCAAGGCACTCCCAGAAGGAGAGGATGGTAAACCCCCTTTGAGTCCTGTTTACCTGGAAAAGTCAGAATCAACTTTATAGCGAGCAAGCAAATACACACACACACACACACACACACACACACATATATATGAGAGAGAGAGAGAGAGAGAGAGAGAGAGAGAGAGAGAAATATAGTAATACCTTAGATAACAAATGCCCCTGCTAACAATTTTTTCAGATAACAAATCACAATTTCCAGTTATAGGGCTGCCTCGGATAACAAATTTTCCCCTAGGGGCTGCCTCGGATAACGAATCACAATTTCTAGGTATAGGGCCGCCTCGGATAACAAATTTTCCCTATGGGCTGCCTCGGATAATGAATCACAATTTCCAGTTATAGGGCAGCCTCGGATAACAAATTTTCCCCTAGGGGCTGCCTCTGATAATGATTTTTTCCTATGGGCTGCCTTGGATAGCGAATTTCCAGCATGCATTGATAAAAAAGAGTTATCCTGGACTGCATTTTATCTGTACCTTTAAAGTGCACTTTACAAAAAGTTTTGAGCAAAAACCAGGTTTCTGTGTCTTTTTCCTAGGGTCTGGAACGGATTAATCGGTTTCCCATTCATTCATATGGGAAATGGATAACAAATTGCCTCAGAGAGTGAATTACATTTGTTATCCGAGGTACCACTGTATCTTGGTTTATGAGCATAATTCGTTCCAGAAACATGCTTGTAAACCAAAACACTCTTATATCCAAGCAAATTTCTCCCTAAGAAATAATGGAGAGTCAGGTGATTTGTTCTGGGAACCCATAGACCAGATACTGTACACACAAAAATGCCAAAATTCACAAAAGAAGTTGGCTAGAAGTCCACATCTACACCGTGGTTTGCGTACCTGGCTGTGGTGCGTTGGAGTAACAACTGGATTTTACTCTGTATTTTTACTGTGACAATAATAAAGTGCAATTTGTAGCCAAATACACACTAAACTACCTGCCCGATTACTAGAAATGGTTTGGAACAATAAGAAAGAATGTTGGAAACAAATTAAATATAAAGAAAAAGAAAAAAAGAAAAAGAAAACCCCAACCTGCACTCCACTTTGAAAACATTCCTGGCTGGTGCAAGGGAGACTTTTATTCCTCTCTCCTCCCCCTGCTTTGCAGGCTGCCTGAGACGGAACATTCCAGACAATCACCCACAATAAAGCAGGGGGAGGCGGGATGGTACTTTTATGTTGGTTAAGGATGGGGGCTGTAGTGAAACACATTGGGAGGGAAGTGGGGTGGGGTAGCTGGTTGTGTTCATCCAAATGGGAAGGAATACATGCAAGTTAAGTATCATCAAGTTCATTATTTCTGAGTGAAAATTGCCCACTCTGTTACACTGGAATCTTACTCTCCATGCCCTTCTGTATTTGTCTTCAGTATACAGAAGCATTGCAAAAACAATATGTATTGTGGATTATAGCATCTTCCAAGAATATTATCTCCCTGTGTGTTTAAATCTGAATCCTGGCATGACCCATTCTTCAGTAAGCTATCACACACAAAGAATGATGACGGTTCATGTTCATGTTCTGTAGAAGAAAAGTATTGTCTCTTGCTGAGATATTAAGCAGGCTTATCAGTTGCAAAAGAAGGAGTCTTCCAGTGCCTTCTCAGAATTCATAGAAAGAGGTGAAGCTCTTCTGAGATCTGTAATGTACGTAGTATTTTAAAATAATATTACTGCTGACTATCTATCTATCTATCTATCTATCTATCTATCTATCTATCTATCTATCTATCTATCTATCTATCTATCTATCTATCAGAGTGAAGAGGACAACCATCAAGAAATCGAATAAGATCAAGGCTCAGCCCAGCAAGGACACCGTGGATGTATATCTTGGCTTACTGTGCTCAGACAGCGAGTAGGAAGAATGCATTCCAGGCTCCTTCCGATGCTTCGTCTGAAGCAGAACGTAGGCCTCTGGCCCAACCAGCAGACTGCATAAATACAGCTGAGAGCAGCTTGAGGCTTCCTGTTACTACTGCATGGGACTGCAATACGAACCGGAGACAGACAAGCCATACTAGCAGCCAGCAAAAACTTCATTTTGTGGCCTGGTTAGACATGACTTCTATGCAGGGACCTTGGTAGGGCTGTGAGTCAGCATGACCACATCCAAACCCAAGTCGAAGGGTGACTGAAAATGCACGAGTCCCTCTTGTGCGCGTGCAAGAACAGGCGGAGTTAAGAGGGCCTCTCATGCAGGACCATTCCTTTTCCCAGACAAGCAGCCGTGCTCATTGTTTGGAAGTATCTTCTGGAGACGTTCTCCAGCAAATCCCACATTGTTTTTTAAGTGAGGCTTGGCAGGACCCACGTCTGATGGAAGAGTTGCTTACTTGAAGTAAAACCTTCTCCCGGGACTTGTATTTATGGGAAACACTGCAGCTGTTGTGCAGACAAAACCCGAACCAGCCACAAGCACCAAAGACTAACCCTTAATGTCTCTTTCCTCCTTTAAACTGAGCCCACAGAGAGTGTGCATGCGTAGAATCCAAAAAGGGGAGATGGCGGGGGGAGAGAGAGAGAGAGCAGGGGAATAAGAGCCCAAAATAATTAAGCCACAAAACAAAATGGTTGCCAGGCTTTAAAGCTATTGGAAGAAATGTATACTGTAGTACCTAGAGATAATTCCAGAACTTTTTTGCTCAGACATCACTCTATACCAGTGGTTCTCAACCTGTGGGTCCCCAGATGTTCCTTGACTGCAACTCCCAGAAATCCCTTCCAGCATAGTGAGTGGTGGAGGCTTCTGGGAACTGCAGTTCAGGAACATCTGGGGAGCCACAGGTTGAGAACCACTGCTCTAGAGTGATGTCTGAGTCTTCATTGCCGCAGGTGATAGTGGAGTGGCTGAGGCAAAGGTGTTTCTCCCTCATATTGTAAATCTACTGCGTGCTTTTATCTGTTTACCTCTCTAGAGCCCAGTAAATTGTAATAGGGAAGGAAGGGGTGTGCATGTTTGATCTTGCTTATTTTATCTAGATTCTGCTCATTATTGTATACTTTTTTCATGGGCATAACAAATCTAAAATAGAGGGGGCGCAATAGGATATATAGCTATAACTAGCAGACTGCGAAGCAAACTGGCAAAACAAATAGAATGAAATAAAACCCCATTTGTTCCTCAGATCTACTTAAATGAGCTTGAAGATGGCTATACATTACGGGATTATTATAACCTTTGTCATTTGCTTGACTCATTTTATTCTCCCTACTCTGCTGCAATAAATGTTTATGGGGAAATAAAACAGCATCAGTATTGCTTTAACGAGGCTTAGAACCGAAATGATTCTGAAAATGAGTCCAATTGATGGAAGAAATAATGTAGCTCTTTTCCTCCGTTTTTCATATACATTTAACTCCCATCCTTCCCTGAAGCAGCTCAGTGCAATGTCTTTTTCTCCATTTTGTCCTCACAACAATGCTGAGATTGGTCCTCTCAACGCATATGTCGAGCCACAGGTCACCCAGTGATTTTGGCAACAAGTTGAAATCCAAACCGTCATATTCAAGCCCATTATTCTTAATATTCTGTCATCTCTGGTATGTGCCACCTGGCCTGTCCAAGGGTACTGATTGCTTTATTTATTTATTTATTTATTTATTTATTTATTTATTTATTAATTATTATTATTATTATTATTATTATTATTATTATTATTATTATTATTATTATTATTATTATTATTATTATTATTATTATATCCAGTCAGAACTGGATATGGAACAACTGATTGGTTTAAAATTGGGAAAGGAGTACGACAAGGCTGTATACTGTCACCTTGGCTATTTAACTTATATGCAGAGTACATCATGTGAAAGGTAGGACTGAGTGAATCACAAGGCAGAATTAAGACTGCCAGAAGAAATATCAACAACCTCAAATGTGCAGATGATGCTACTCTGATAGCAGAAAGATAGGCAGAATTAAGATTGCCAGAAGAAATATTAACAACAGATGTGCAGATGATACTACTCTGATAGCAGAAAGTGAGGAATTAAAGAACCTCTTAATGAGGGTGAAAGAGGAGAGTGAAAAAAATGGTCTGAAGCTTAACATAAAAAAAAATCTAAGTTTGTGGCCACCAGTCCCATCACCTCCCGGTAAATAGAAGGGGAAGAAATTGAGGCAATGACAGAGTTTATTTTCTTGGTCTCCTTAGTCACTGCAGATGCTGACTGCAGCAATGAAATTAAAAGACGCCTGCTTCTTGGGAAGAAAGCAGTGGCAAACCTAGATAGCATCCTAAAGAGCAGAGACATCACTTTGCCAACTAAGGTCAGGATAGTCAAAGCTATGGTTTTTCCAGTAGTGATGTATGGAAGTGAAAGCTGGACTATAAAGAAGGCTGATCGCTGCAGAATTGATGCTTTTGAGCTGTGGTGCTGGAGGAGAGTCTTGAGAGTCCCCTGGACTGCAAGGAGATCAAACCTATCCATTCTGAAAGAAATCAACCCTGAATGTTCACTGGAAGGACAGATGTTGACGCTGAGGCTCCAATACTTTTACCACCTCATGAGGAGACAGGAGTCCTTGGAAAAGTCCCTTATATTGGGAAAGATTGAAGGGAAAAGGGACAGCAGAGAATCAGTTGGTTTGACGGTGTCATCGATGCAACCAACATGGATTTGACCAAACTCTGGGAGAGGGAGGCAGCGGAAGGCAGGAGGGCCTGGCGTGCTCTGGTCCATGGGGTCATGAAGTGTCAGACATGACTAAACAAATTAGTACTGTAAGCTGCCTTGGGTCTCTTCAGGGAGAAAGGCGGCACAGAAATAAAGTTTTTATTATTATTATTATTATTATTATTATTATTATTATTATTATTATTATTATTATTATTATTATTATTATTATTATGTTTTAATTTTGGGTTGAAAGGGGAGCGTTTTATACATGGGGGCATCTTATGGGAAGCAAAACATAGTAACAAACTTATAAATAGTCAAAAGAAGTGGGGAGGGCTACGATGTTTGGATTTTCAGAACTATAAATACTACTCAGGGAGTTCTATCTGTCATATAGATACCGGAGAAATCCTAAATATGATGCACCCGGAAGAAAGGCCTAAATTGGATTACCATGAAGCTTAGCTATGCCAAACTCTGCCCATGTTTTCTGCTCAGAAAGAAATATCCCAGGTAGCATTGGGGCAGGAACGGAAAGCTGTTCCGTGTCTCTGAAGAAGTGGATTGTAATCCACAAACGTTCACTCAGGACAAAATCCTGTCGGTGCAATTTACACCACATAAGACTGCTGACATGATAGGTAGCAGGGATTTTCTGGAAATTAAACATTTCTGTCACAGTTCTGTCACAAAGATCGTGAAAGGCCCCCTGTAGTACCTTTCATCCTTGAGAAGCCATCAGGATTGGACTGGAGTGGAATAGGAGATAGATATCTTTACCCAAATTTGCTACCACCAGCATGACATTACAATAGGCTTTGGGTGTTCAGGACAGAAGTAGGAAGTGTCTGAGTTCTAGAACACTGTGGCCACCGATATTATCAGCCTTGTACAGTGTTCGTCACACCAGGAGAATTCCAGCCAGTGAAATCCATGTGTTCATCTTGAAGGTGCCACAGTACTACTTCTGTTTCATTTTTGTTGAAACAAAAATCAAAAATTAGCATGACTACCATTAAAATGGCTTGTATTATTATTAAATATGATCGCTGTGCCATCAAAGCAATTAAGTTGTACAGTTACCCTTCTTTGAACTGGTGGTTCCCAACCTTGGTGTCCCAGGTATTGTAGAACTACAGCTCCCATTATCTTTTACCATGGACCGTGGTGAATCAAAAGATTTAGAACATTTTGCAACAGCGGCAATTTCTTGAGAGTCTGGCAAAACATCAGGAAGAAAAACTTCCAGAACACGGCCAAACAGCCCCCCAAAAACCTCACAACAACTAATATCTGAATGGCTTAGAAAAGCCCGTTTTACTAAGGTTACAATTCTTAGGTCTGCAGACTTGTTGATTTTGGTCTCCAAATGGTTTACTTTAAAAATGATTTATGTTATGTTATGTTACTTACAATGGGTGATTATTTATAAATACATCTTACCAGGTTTCAGTTGTGTGAGCCTTTTCACACGACCCCTAAACTCCGCAGCAAATGGCTCCCAGCTCCGGAGCTTAAAATTGTTTCCCCACCAGCTCCAGAGTTTACAGAAAATTAAGTGCGACCACGCCCACCTAAGCACGTCCCAGCGCACTTTTCAGGTACCTGTTCTCCGGGGGTGAAAAATCCCTGACGCGGATCTAAGGTAGAGAGTGCCGGGCTCTCCTGGCTTCTGTTTGTTGTTTTTGTTTTTTTTTTGTTTTTGCCCCCCCCTGCCCCTTTAAGAGATCTGAATGCTGCCGGGAACAGAGTGAGACCGGCAGAACGGAGGTAAGCCGGCATTCTTTTCTTTCTTTTTTTCTCCCTCCCCTCACGCAGCCAGCAGCCAGGAGTGCGGAGGGGGTGGGAACAGAGGAACAGCGACAAACCCCCAAGATCTCTGGTCTGAATTTAAGTGGCCAGCAGATGTTAGGGGTCGTGTGAAAAGACTCAGCTGAAGCTACTCAAATAAGCTTGAAAACAAAAGCTGCATTGTCTTCCTTCTCTAATTAACTTTAAAGCAAAAAAAAATGTGCTGTTTATATATAGCCCCATAGCACTTAAAGCACTCTCTGGATGGTTTACAAGGAATTATGCAGGCTACACATGGTCCCTACCTCCAGCAAACTGGATACTCATTTTACCAACAAAAGGATGGAAGGCTGAGTGAACCTTGGCTGCTACCTGGGACTAAACCTCAGGTCATGGTTGAGCATAGGTAGTTATGGCTGCAGTACAACAGTTTAACCCTTGCAGCCATAAAGTTCTTTAAAGCTGCACTTGCCTCTCTTCTTTTCCAAGTGCATACCTGCAGGTTTCTTCTCCTGTGGCCAATAACTCCTTTTAAAACTGATTTCACAGTGGGCAGGGATGATACCCAACATTACAGTCCTGGTCAGGTGGGGTGTATTCCTTTGCAATCTACTTCATTTTTAAAACTCAACCAAGATCCAGTCATGGTTTGGCCCGTTTCTTCTCTGGATTGGCTCTATGTTCCAACAAAGAATTTCCTTTTTTATTACCAACTCGAATCAGCATGTGTTGACTTGAGTCCTTCTTTTGTCTGGCAAAACAATCGCTGGGAGTCAATTAGTCCAGTTTGTCAAGACTCACTGGCAAGATCTGTTTTATGACCTTCAGCATGTTTGAGCATGCAGGGCTCAAAACATCCCAGCATTAGACTCTTCTCTACTTCATATTTATTTCTTCCATAGGATGAGAGGGAAGCCATACTCAGCTGATACAGAAGGGGAGAATATATGGCCATATAATGTTACAGACTGATAGAACTCTTGAGGTGAAGGATCCCTAGAGTCTCTTAGTTCAGTCACCTGCCGTTGTAGGAATACACCGTTGCAAGCATCATTCTAGAGATACTACTAGCATGGATCCACTATTCAGAGGTATAATTAAATGTTTTCCCTGAGGGGAAGACATCCATTCAGTTAAGCTCAGCTTAACTGAACAGGATGAACTGCAGTGCATTCGTCATCTTTTTCATCATACATACAAATTAGCAGTTTGGGCCATTATCCTTCTGCTTGAACATCTCTCTGGGTTCAGTGGTCTCAGCTTACATCTAGGCAAATGAGTAACATTATCTCTAAAGGCATTTTGTATTACATGATACAACATAGCTCTTATATTTTCCAATATAAAAGTTATTCTAAATCGGACAAAACACTGGCATTCTAGAATTTAAACATTGGTCCTACATTTCTTCATTTCAAAGTAGCAAATGCCTTACATTTCTTCATTTAACATGAGGACTGGAGTTCTGAGAGATTTGGATCAGCCCTTCTCTATGACACTGGACACAATGAGAAGGTCAGTTCTTGTTTCGGGTTATGTTTGGAAAATTCAGTTATAGGTGGGGTTTTTTGTTTTTTGTTTTTTGTTTTTGGAGAGGGGATTTGAACTTTGGCTGACAAAATTCTAGGTAACATGAAATTTGATCTTCACTTCCCACTCCTTGTTTTAGAGCTGTCTCTAAAGGAGCAGTTCCCCTGATTTGAGGATTAATTCAAAAACAGGTTGCAGAAAATGTATTCTGGTCTCCCAGAATTTGGCAGTATATTGCTTATGTGTGTTGCATTGTTACAGTCGTGACTGACTTGTTTGTGACCCCATGTCCATGGAGTTTTCTTGTCAGGAATACTGGAGTGGCTTGCTAGTTCCTACTCCAGGCACCCACAGCACCTGGTATACCCTGGTGGTCGCCCATTCAAGTACTAACCAGGCCCGACCCTGCTTAGCTTCCGAAATCAGGCGAGACTGGATGTGATTAGGGCATCTAGGCAGCTAGTGTATTGCTAACTGCCAAATAAAGAGTCCCCTCCATTGTTCAAAGGGGCTTCCATATACACTAGATGGGTATATGTGCATGCAATTCTGAGCTTCATGGAAGGGATTCTCTCTTTTTTTACAGGAACAGACAAATATACAGGTATTTCTTAGGCTAAATAATAGGATTTTTGTCATGTAAAATATGTGGAAACACCCTTGTATAGTGTTTTACAAAGTCATGATGGCAGATCTAGTTATGCTGTTAAACGAACAGTTTCAGTAACCCTGACTATTCCACGCAGGTGTCTCCTTCGTTCTTCCAGTCAACATTCTGAGGTCTGATCTCAAAATTTTCCTGAATCCAATTGGTCCCGGGAATTTCTATGACTACTAGAGGATTCTCCCCTCCTGCTCTCATTATCTATTTTATATCCAGTGTAGACAAATATTTGTAAATAGCATTATTTGAACAGTTAAACTAAAATCTGGCAAATTACACCAGTGTTGCTGGTGTATATCTCCATCATCTTTAGATCTCGGGTCACCATCTTAGAACTGCAGAGCAAGAGGGACCCTATGGACCATAGAGTATATCCCCTGTCAAGGAGGCAGTGGGCAATGGGACTCCCAGCCTCTGATTTCGCAGCCAGAGACCTAGGTCACTAAGCTATTCTTCACCACCAGCCATTTTGGGAATACCACCTGGAAGGCCACAAATAGCCCAGTCCCATTGTAAATCATCACACATGTTTCACTGTGTCAGTTCTTATCATTTTCTGAACCTCTTTCCCCTACCACGAACCCTGAGGTGGCAAAATTTAAAAAGCATGCAAGTTACTTTAAACTAGGGACCTATCTAGTACATTTAAAATAAACAGATAGTAAGCAAAAAGAAAGAAAGAAAGAAAGAAACAAACATAAAGGAAGACAGGCACAGGTATTAATTAACCATTGGAAATAAACTGGAGATTGAGAAAGGAATGAAGCATCACCTCTGCCCTTTGTTGCAGATTGAATATAAAATGGCCTCCAAACCATACCATTGAGCGCCTGCCTGTCTTGGAGGAGCTTGATAGTGAACCAACTTTAGAAGAACTAAATGCAGCCCTGGATTCACTCACATCTGGCAAGGCACCTGGGAAGAATAACATCCCTGCTGAGATTCTGAAGTGCTACTGAGAGATTACTGCCACTGAGCTGTATGAAATCCTCTGTCTCTGTTGGAGGGAAGGTGGAGTGCCACAGGATATGAAGGATGCTAATATCATCACGCTGCATAAGAACAAAGGTGACAGAGGTGACTGTAACAACTATTGTGGCATCTGTGTTGTAGGGAAGCTGCTTGCTCATGTCCTATTGAAGAGTCTCCAGGTGCTTGCAAAGAGAGCTTATCCAGAATCACAGTGTGAATTGAACAGGTCCACCATCAATATGGTATTTTCCCTTAGACCAGGCATGTCCAAACTTCAGCCCTCCTGATGTTTTGGACCACAACTCCCAGAATTCTAAGCTTAGATCGCCAAGGACAAAGGACTGTGGGAGTTGTGGTGCAAAACATCTGGAGGGCCGAAGTCTGGACATGCCTGCCTTAGACAGTTGCAGGAGTAATGCAGAGAACAGGGGCAGCTACTCTTCACACCCTTTATGGACCTCACGAAGGCTTTTGATTGGTTAGTAGGAAAGGATGTCCTTTTTAAAATTCTCCCCAAGATTGGATGCCCACCTCAACTCCTTACCATAATTAGGTCCTTTCATGCGGATATGAAGGGCACTGTAGTTTGTGATGGCTTAACATCAGATTCTTTTGATATTAGAAGTGGAGTGAAGCAGGGCTGTGTTCTCGCAGCAACTTTATTCGGATTTTTTTCACTGTCATGTTGAGGCATGCTTTGGGGACTGCAAAAGAAGGTATTTATCTCCAGACTAAATCAGATGGAAAACTCTTTAACCTCTCTAGATTGAGAGCAAAGTCCAAACTCCACCTGAAATGTTTGTGGGATTTCCTCTTCACTGACGATGCTGCTATTACTGCTCACTCTGCCAAACATATTCCACAATTTATGGATCATTTTGGCAAGGCATGCCAAGATTTTGGATTAACAATTAGCCTGAGAAAAACACAAGTCATGGGTCAGGATGTGGATTTGTCTCCTTGTATTACAATCTCCGCACATGAACTGGAGGTTGCCCACAACTCTGTGTACCATCTCCGACACCCTCTCTTTAGATACTGAGCTGAATAGATATACCGTATTGGTAAAGCAGCTATTACATTCCCTAGACTTACAAAGAGAGTATGGCTTAACAAGAGGCTGACGGAACATACATAGATCCAAGTTTATAGAGCTTGTGTCTTGAGCACACTCTTGTACTGCAGCGAGTCTTAGACTCTTTGTGTACGGCAGGAGAGAAAGCTGAACACCTTCCATATACGCTGGCACCAACATATCTTTGCCATCACTTGGCATGATAAAGTTCCAAATGGTGTAGTCCTGGAACAAACTGGAATCTCTAGCATGTATGCATTATTGAAACAGTGATGTCTACACTAGTTGGGCATGTCATTAGAATGGCTGATGCTTGGATTCTGAAAGTTCTTTTGCATGGAGAATTAGTGCAGGGAAAGCGCCCCAGAGGGAGACCCCAGCTGCAATATACAGATATCTGCATGAGGGATCTGAAGGCCTTGGGAATGGACCTTACCAGATGGGAAACCTTGACCTCCTGATCCTTCAGCCTGGAGGAAAAAGATACAGGATGGCCTTCTACAGTTCAAAGGGAGACTTGTTCAACAGGCTGAAGAAAAGAGGCAGTCCCAGAACAGCAAAACCTGGGGGCCGGGCAAGGGACTGGCGGTATTTGTCCTCATTGTGGAAGGGATTGGCCTTTTTAGCCACATTAGGTGCTGCTTTACGACTTCTATACAGAGCACAATACCATAGTCGCTCGAGACTGAAGGATGCCTATCATCATCACTGGTGGCACAACTGAGAGGAGAGAGAAACCGATAAGAGGGAATGCTCACAGGACGAGAGGAATACAAAAGCAAGATGTGGGGTGAAAAAACTGCTAGTTTGGAATAGGATCCAAGTTAAATGTGGAGGGGACTTGCCGAGAGGTATGATGGCCAGTGGATGGCTACAAGATCCTTATTCTCAATCCACACCGCATCTGAGAGCATACCACACAATTCCTGTCCATTTCATTGATGGTTTGTTGTTGGGTTAATTATCCATTACCCTTTATACCATTGAAACCATGAAATATTCTTGCTTTAACTTGTGAGGACACAATTTCCATTTGAACCATTTTTAATGACAGTTCAAGTTACAATTACATGGCAAAAGACCGTGGGATTTGCAGTACTGCATATAAAACAGGTAAATTCAAAGTTGGGGGGGGGGGGGTTCTAAATGGCACAGTGTAAAGACTAAATTGAATCAGTCCAGCTGTTTTTTTTTTTTTTTTTTTTTTTTTTTTTGTTTCAGGCAGCTTTCCTTCTCTGCTCCTGAGCTGTTTCTGCCCCTCCACCACCACCACCCCCAGCAAAAATGATTCAAAGGGGCCTTTATCCCAATGTGGTTTGCTGTGATGTGTTCAGGTGAGGAGGGGATGCATGTCTGTAGGTGGTATTTCAGCAATTTAAGCAGTTGGGTCACAAATTGGAGCATGGCCCTTTGTTCTTCCCTTCTTCCTCAATCCTCCTTGGAATCTTTCTAGTATTTTAAAAATGACTCACATGCATGGCACCCTATCATCTGATTGCTAGGTCCTTCTTCTTATTTCCCCAGTATTTAAACCCACTTCAGTTTTCTGTCAGATCAGCAGAGCAGAGGCCAGAGGGAGGGAGGGAGTGAAGAAAGAGGGGCTGTGGTCTATGAATGGTGAACTCCGGAATCAATCTGCAGCCCCTATGTGAGCACTGACTGCGATTCCAAGTATAAATGCAGGCTGTAAATCAAATTTCTCTGATTCTGCTTTCCACCGTAGGCACGCCTTGAGTTGTCAGTGGCGAACAGGGGTATTCTTTGATTTGGTAACATAGGGACACTTAAATGACAATTTAAGGGGGGCTTAGACTGCACAATTAAATTGTAAACCACCTAGAGAGTGCTTGGAGTGCTATGGGGCGGTATATAAGCAGAGCACTTTGCCCTTGCTTTGCTTTGCTTTGCTTAGTTAGTGTGAAGGCACTTGTCTGCTGAGCATACCAGAGGTAATGACTAAACTCCCGTTCCATTTGTTCAGTCAATGAAGTGGATTACAATCTCTTCTCCATTATTTAAATACCCTTTGAAAAGACTTTCACCCTCCTGGCTGAAGGCCAGTTTGCATAGCTTGCTGTCAAGTCTGCTGCATGGAGCTCACTTCTTCTTTGCTCAGAATCCAAATAGGATTGGTTACACCGCCATATCGATCTTCTGAAGCATTCATCACAAGCCCTTGAAAAGCTTTCGTAAGATTTCAGAAACCTCCTTCAGAATTAAAGAAAAGCACTTAGGTATGTATGTATGTATGTATGTATGTATGTATGTATGTATGTATGTATGTATGTATGTATGTATGTATGCCCTTGGATGTGGTGGCTCAGCGGGCTAGAGTACTGAAAACTATTAGCTGCAAAGTCAGCAGATCAGCAGTTCGAATCCCAGGTGCCACGCAGCGGAGTGAGCTCCCGCTGTTAAAACCCAGCTCCTGCCAACCTAGCAGTTCGAAAGCATGTAAATGCAAGTAGATAAATAGGTACTGCTGTAATAAGTGGGATGGTAAAACCGTGTTTCCTTGCAGCCATGCCGGCCACATGGCCACAGACTTGCACAACACTGGCTATTTGGCTGGAATATGGAGACGAGCACCGCCCCTAGAGTCAGACATGACTAGCATGCATGTGCGGGGGGAACCTTTACCTTTGTTTGTTTGTTTGTTTGTTTGTTTGTTTGTTTGTATGTATGTATGTATGTATGTATGTATGTATGTGGTGGCAGTGAAGGAGCGGATCTCAACTTTGGGGCCTTGCACATCAAGAAGGATGCTGACAAATTTGTACAAGAAAGATGAAAGATATGGGGTACCGTATAGCCAAAGGAGGGCAACCAGGATGATGAGGGTACTGGAAACCAAGTCTTACATGGAAAGACTGAAAGACCTGGGCCTGACTAGCCTTGAGAAAAGGAGGCTGAGGAGAGAGAAGATTTTTCAAATACTGTTCAACTCAGAATGCAGGACATGCAGCAACTGGCTCAGGGAAGCCAGACTTTGGTTGAATAACAAGAAAAACTTCCTAACTGTTAGAGCAGTACGGCAATGCCCTTGAGAGGTGATGAGTGTTCCAATGCTGTAGGCATTCAGGAGAAATCAAGACAACCACGTTGCAGATAACCTGTGATTTGAATCCCTGCCTTGGATTTTCAGAATCCATTTAAGTTGCATGTTGACTCTGTCACTGTTCTGTGCCATCCGGTTGCTTCCATTTCATTGCAGTCCCATGAGCTAATGACCTCTGTATGGTTGTATCATTCACAGCTTTGCTCGGGACTTGCCAACACAAGGCTGTGGTGCCCTTTATAACCACCTCTTGTCCAAAATATAGGCACACCATGCTAAGGTGTGCATGTAAGTCGGGGTGGGCAGCAGAGATGATGCAAAGACAAATGATCCACAGATCTTGGAATATTTATAACTTTGAACAGGCTGTCTCTTGCACTAGATTCTTCAGAAGGCAGAGGTGGCCGGCAAGTTTGCCTGCATAGACAGTAAAATCTCTCCTGCAGACCTATCACTGGACATTCCAGGTTCTCTCTCTCAACATGGAGTATTCCACATGATCAAATGCAGGATATTAGAGAATCCATTTCAAGATCTTTTGAGTGCTACAAATAAGGTCTGCTCCCCATTAAGTCATCTGATTCCCTTTAAGCGCAACTAAAGTGCCCTATCCCTCAGTTCATTGCCATCCCCACAAAAACACAGAGCCTGTTTGTTGGCCAGATTTAATGTAATTCCATATAACTTTATATGGAAGATATGGGGTATTGTACACCAAGAGGTGCTATCCCTGCAATGCTGATCCCCCACACAATATCTCTAGGACCAATTTTGGCTGAAACAACGACCAAATGTAGAAATTATTCATTTCATCTATTTGTCGCACAAATAGTAAAATTATGCAGAGTTAGAGCTGACAGACAAGTCCTAATTTAAGTTTTTTACTGTACATATTTTGGATGTGTGTTCTGCATATGCCAATAAAGGCTTCTGATCTGAATTGATTTATGACTTTTATAACTGAATTTATGTTGTTTTAATGAATGAATTAATTAGGTTTTATACTGCAGTGCCCATCTGGCAGTGAGGCCACTATGGGCAGTTTACAACAATTGATCCAATACAAATGTAAAACATGTAATTCATATAGAAAACTAAAATAGAGACAAAGATACAGTAGATAACATGAAAAGTTTAAAAAATATAAAATAATATATAATTTCCATAAAATTATTATATTGTCAGTGGACAAAATCAGCTAAAAATAATGGTAAATAGATATTATAATGTGTGTTGTTTCAATGGGTATTGTAATTATGTATGTATGTATGTATGTATGTATGTATGTATGTATGTATGTATGTATGTATGTATGAATGAATTAATTAATGAATTAATGAATAAATGAATGAATGAATGAATGAGTAGTAACAATGTAGAAGGACACATCACCTTCTGGAAGTTGAGTCATAGCAACTGGATTTCTTTTCTTGTGGTGGGATCAAAATGTTCTGCTACTTGTCCAAGCAGCTTCATCAGTCTCAGGAAAGTTAGTGGTGATGTCTTCAATTTATAGTTCATCTTGATTTCATATCACCCTGGTCTGTATAGGCCAGTGTTGGTGAACCTATAGCACGGGTGACAAAGGTGGCACTCGGAGCCCTTTTTTGTGGGCACCCGACATCGCCCCTTCACAGCCACCTGTATTCAAGTTAAATTGCTGTATTGGCACTCTGAGAAAAATTAGTGGGTTTTGAATCACAGTTTGAGGACTTCGTCTCTAAAAAGTTCACCATCACTGGTATAGGCCCATTAGGTGGACAGTGGCCTGATCCACAATGGCCTGGGGTGTGTGAAAGTCCCACTTATTCAACCCTTCCCAACACCATTAGGTATGGGTCATTAGCTGTGGCCTTCCTGGTGGAGGCATGAAGTGCTTCTCATTTGTCTGGGGATAGATTGTGCCTAAATTCCCCACCCCTGTTGAGAGAGGGATTTCCAGTACATGCATGAATGGTTTCCCTGACCCCTCTCTCAAACCACCTATCTTCTCTGTCTAATATGTGCACATCCTCGTCTTTGAATGAGTGTCCTTTGTCCTTCAAGTGGAGGTGTACTGCTGATTCTGGTCTTGAGCTGTTGTCCCTCCTATGTTGGGTCATCCTTCTGTTTCAAGGCTTTTTTGGTTTATCCAATGTAGGAACTCTGCACATCCCTCAATGCATTCCCTTGAATGCATGTATTGAAAACCCATCTCTCAACAGAGGTGGGGGACTCAGGCACAATCTGTCTGCGACTTAATTGCTGACCTTTGAGTCTCACAAGAAAAAGAAGTCCAGTTGCCACGATTCAACTTCCAGATAACCTCATCTGGATGATGGAGAATCTTCAGACATGTGATGTCACCTTAAACAGGTGCTAGAATTTGAGTTCTGGGGTTCCTTTTGTGCTGTCATGTGTCCCGTCCCATAGTTTGGAACTATTCAGATAATACTGCCTGCGGTCCACATTCTTAATATCATCTGCACTCTTCTCTTATTATTTTAGACTTTCTCCAAATTGCCTATCCTTTCCTTTTTTTCATGTCAAAGAAGGCATGTGAGGCCCAGTAAGTGGATGGGTTTTAACACATTTACACAACAGAGCATGTTGCAAAATTGGGGAACATTCAGAGGTTGTTTTGAGACAGTTACTCACATGGTCTCAGAGGGAACCCAGCCAGTGTACTAAGGCAGAGGAGGGAATCTGGATCCTCTTTCAGGGAGGCAGCACATCCTTCCTGCAGGTTGGTGGTCTGAACCGGAAAAAGCCTCATCGGGAGCTTTCACTGGGAAGTGAGTAGGAGAAAGGGCAATCCTAACCACCCGTGGTCTGCTTTGTCCTGCTTTGTTCATGTCTTTGGCAAACACACAGAAGCTGAACATGGGCAGGGGAAGGGAGTGAAGTGGGTGGGAGGAAGCTGTAGACTTTTGACCTAACAAATGGACAAGCCTGGGTGGGGCTGATGTGAAACCTCTGTTCTTGAGGGTGGGGGGTGGAAGGAAGGGCAGCCCGTGGGTAGAGCCGCAGCCAATTAAAGTCACCACAAACTCTCCGGAGGATGCCGGCAATCATCTTCTCAGAATCACACATATTATTCTCCGCTAGAGATGAGCTGTATCTGGTGCTCACGTACTTAGCTATTTTTCTGTTCCCAGCCCCATCACTTCCACCCCAACCTATACTTCCCCCTCTCATAAAGTAGGGTCTCACCTTCAATGATGGTGGTCATGCAACCAAGGCCAGGAGGGGCACAGTGGCAGCAGCAAAGCAGGGGCAGGGAAGGAAGCTGGAAGCTGGGCTGGTAAAATGGTGGCAGGCTGGCAGCAAGACAAAACTAGAAGGAGGGCCGAGAACAGGGGGCACAATCCTCTTTGTACTGAAACCGTTTGAATCCCATTTCAGAGGCTCTCTATCAGAAATCACTGAAGGTAGTAAGTAAGAACCTCTTGGGGGGGGGGGCTCCATTAGTGCTAATCCAAGAATCCCATCCCTACTGCTGAGATTTGTGGCTCAGCATGTCCCAGAATGCTCCAACACCCCCACCGTGATGCCCCACAGTGTGCATTGCACCGGGCAATAGTTAATATCTGCCATGAAGTTCAAAGGTAAATGAACTCACGGCTCATGGAAGGGCAACATAGGATTGGTCAGAATTGAACGCATGCTTGGCCCTCCATCTTTTCTACACCATCAACCACTCAGTGGTTTCTGGCTTGACAAGGAAGCTATGATGGGAATCCAGCAGTCTTCTTTCAGTCTGTTCTGGAGACTGAAAGCCTTACGCAATGTACGGAAAGAACAACTTGCCTCCTCTGCCTTAGAAATAAATTGGCCTCAAATCTGTTGCCATCAAGGCCACCTCCTGCCCAGCCCCTCCTCCTCCCCAAAGTGCCAAGAGCATCTTGCACTAATGGTGACTCTTTGTGTGTTCACTGGTATTGTGTTTATTGAAAAAGCCTTAGCAAAAATGACAGGAAAGGAAAACAGGAACCCACAAAGGATGACATGCGTCTGGCTCCGATTTACTCAAGCTCAGAGAGGATTCCTAGGAAGAGAAAATGGTCTGGGTTTAAACAGGTTTATTGGAAAGAGCCTGGGAGGGATGTGAATGGTGAGCATGTGTTTGTCTCATTTTTGGGGTTCCTTGAGGGGCTGCCTTTTTCCTTGTTAGGTTTTTTTGTGCACCTGCCTTTTACTTTTACACAAAAAGGGCTGCCCATTTTGAGTCATTTCATTGTGTGTGTGTTGTGTTGTGTCGTTACAGTCGTGACCGTCTCTTTGTGACCCCATGTCCAGTTTTCCCCATTTGGGCTTACTGGCCCCCTAGCTTTTCTGACTGGAACTAGTGGGAACTAGAGTTCAGCCTTTCAGTTTTAGTTAAATCTGGTTTATCAGCACATCAGTGGCGCAGTTTTGTTGTTTATTTTATTTATTTATTTATTATTAAATTTATACCCCGCCCATCTTTCCAAGGGAACTCTGGGCGGCTTACATAGCTGATCAAGTCAGGAGTTCACAATACAAATACAAACAAACAAATGAACCAATACATATAATTAAAATCAAGCAGCATGAGAGCACCCTTTGTTTCAAAACCTCGCTGCTAGTACAACAAAACCCTAAAAGAAGGCGGTCGATGGCGGCACAGGGGGGGAACTATTAGGCTATTGTTACTACTGCTGCTGCTGCTGCTTAAAACGACGACAACAGATGTTGTTCTGGCTACTACAGCCGCTGCAGTGCTGCCGGTCCTTGTTCTTTCCATGTCAAATTTTCTGTCCACCTCCCCCAGTCTAAGGGCAAACGTTCTTAGGTGGACTGGGACCCCCAGTGGAACTTGGGAATGAGCTGTGTGATATTTGGCTTTAGTACCAATAATGCCTGCTTGCTTCCGTAGGTAAGAGGGGACGCGCTGGATTTCTCAAAGCACCAAGCTGACAGAAAACAAAAACCAGTGTTGATGAAGTAACTTGAAAAGCAAATGTTTTCCAGCTTTGTATGAATCATTATCCAAAGCACAAACACTCATTACTTTGTAGGAGACTGCCTCTGACATAAATATATATTTTTTTTAAAAAATGGAGAAAGAAAAAGACAACCTGGACGTCTTCCAGACTAGTATACCATGAAACGACAATGTGCAATTTCCATTCAAATAAACACATCTCTGTGTCTTGTTTCTTAATCTGAACCATTCTTTTCCTGCCCTGTTGTTTCCCCAGCAGTGGAAACTACTAACCACAATAAGCAGTGTTGTATTTCAGAATCCTGTTTGTTTTGAATCCATTCCTTTGGCAGTTGTGGAGGCAGCTGAATATCCTGTCACTCCTCCTGACATGACGGCATGCTGTGGTAGCCTTGTAAGAGTGAACAACCCGCACCCCATCTCATTTGACTTCATATTAGAGAATGCAGCACACGAAGATGTAGCAAGGCCTCACTCAGCCATTCTGCAGAGGAGGGGATAGTGGCTGATTTCCTCGACCTGTTAACACGGCAGTGAAACACCGTTCCTGTGTGACTCACAAAAGCCTACCTCAAAGGAGAGGAGAGCTTTACAACAAGCTTTGGGCTTCTTCTATGGCTGCACATTTTA
This sequence comes from Phrynocephalus forsythii, assembly GCA_029282475.1. Taxonomy (NCBI): domain Eukaryota; kingdom Metazoa; phylum Chordata; class Lepidosauria; order Squamata; family Agamidae; genus Phrynocephalus; species Phrynocephalus forsythii. Next base: position 169,798,905 of record JAPFRF010000002.1, on the reverse strand, counting down.
ATCACGGCAGGAGAATCTTCCCTCCTTGCCCCACCCCACCCCAATTTCTCTGTTTCCATTGCCCCATCATGCTGATGAAGAGTGGGGCGGAAAAAAAGAACCCAGGGCAGGACAGAAGAAATAATTACGCCCTGGTAGCCCTTGAGAGAGCTGGTCTCCCATGGGCCCTAGGTTTCAGCTAATCCAGGTGCTTCTCCTGCATGGAGGAGTAGCGCAAAGAAGGGAGAGCGTGTTTGAAAGGAGAACTCTTGAGTGCCATAGTTCCCCCCCCCTCACTCACACACCTTCCAAGCCTGATAAAACAGAGGACTTGCAGCCCTGTGAATGTTGGGCTACAGTACCTCTCATCTTTGACCGATGGGAGGGGGCTGATGGGAATTAGAGCCCAGCAGTCTCTGCAGGTTGTACGCACCCTTTGCAAACAGAGAGGAAACCTGGGTAAAGATGCTTGCATTCTCTTGTACAGGCTTAGCTTTGCAGGCTTTGAAGTAGCCTTCCTCTCTGCCTCCCTGAGCATGCAGATGCTTAAAAGCTGGAGTCAGGAGGTATGCCAAGAGAAAATGAACAGAAGGTCTAGGCTCTTGATGGTTCCCACTAAAAGGTGGTAGACAGGGCACTGGGTACTTGGGCTCTTTCTCTCCCTTTCCCACGCTTGTGTGGAAGCACCGATCGGTTCATTGCCCCAGAGGAGTGGGTTGTCACTCCAGGTTCTGCTTTGGCCTGCAGTTGCTTCTGTGCAAACCCAACTTTTATGGGGGAATGCACTTGTTTTCAATCAGGTGTGCAGTTTACTGTGACCCTTGGAGAAACTCCACACTGCACACATGTAGCTTTAATTAGGGCAGTGTCAATATACCTCCCACCCCACCTCCAAACACACCCTGGGGCCACCATCACCCTTTATTTTCATGTACCGACAATGACTGGGCTGCAATATCTTAACCTCCGCTTTGGCACCTAGGCAGGTGACCCGGCCACTACTGAGTGCATCAGGGTTGTTGAGTGTGCATAAGTGCATGATAGGCTGCATAGCAAGCAAGCCAAGGTCCCATGTGTGCAAGATTAAGGGGAGGGATAGAGAAAGAGAAAGAGAAGGCAAAAATCTCATGTCCGTTTAAAGACTAGTGGATTTATTTTAGAGGGGAATGTTCAGGAGTCTTAGGAAGAATGATAGGATGAGCTTCTGCTGCCGTCCTCCCTCTCTTCCTGAGTCTCATTAGTGGAAAAATATGTGTGTGCCTTGAATATAGGGGTGGCCAACTGGGTCTCTAGGCTTTTTAACCCAACTAGTCCCGTCCCATCAGTGCAGGAATTAGGGAACTGCAGTCCAAAGGACATCTGGAGGACAAGGCATCTACACCTGCTTTGCGACCAGCAGTGAGCTTAAAAGAGAAGATTGGCAAATATGGCCCTCCAGTTGTTTGGCTGTTAACTCCCAGCTTTTCTGAATATTGCCTAGAGGCATTTTTCTCACCGTTGGGAGCTACAGACCTGCAACATCTAGAGGGGCATGTCTGGTCGACCTCTGGGTGAGTGTAACTGGTGGAAATAGCTCACGGTACCTTGCATGGTCCTGGGTGGTGGCAGGGATCTTTGACACAAGCTGAGACTACATCTCCACCTAGTTTACACTGTGGAAGTTGTGCTTGTCCTCCTGGGAGGGCTCATTATCTCTAATTGGTTTGTTTGAACCTGTAGCGCAAGGAAGCCCAGCCATCAAACGAGCAAGCCTTGTGACTCCAACAGATACAATCTGATGGGAAAAATCAGGCTGGGGTTTGGCTAATCCAACAGGGGAAGAGAAGCCAAGGCAAAGGTGCTGAATGCCGAAAACCTTTCCTTAGGAAAAGCTGGAGGCCTTTTCTGAGGAAGGTTTATATGAGAAAGAAACACAGCCCTTATTAAAATCCTAGGACATTCACTATGTGGAAGCTAGCAGGACTCTCCGTTCAGAGCCCTGACGGACCTTTGTTCCAGCTTTGCCTGAGGGTTTAGACCAGGGGTGGGGAACCTTTGGCCCTCCAGATGTTTTGGGCCACAACTCAACAGCCCTTGATCATCAGCAATATAGGCTCAGAATTCTGGGAGTCGCAGTCCAAAACTCCTGGATGGCTGAAGCTTCTCTGCTGCTGGTTAGACCAGTCACTTGCACCCCTGCCGTCCTGACCCTTGCTTTCATTATCCAGCTTGTGTGGACACAGATTGCTGTTCATTGGCTAAGACAGCGGTCCCAGTATCCAACTGGGCAGTGAATTCACTACGTACCCAAGCTAGCCCACTTCTAAGATCCATTAGAACAGTGGTTCTCAACCTGTGGGTCCCCAGATGTTCCTGGACTGCATCTCCCAGAAGCCTCCACCACTTGCTGTGCTGGAAGGGGTTTCTGGGAGTTGCAGTCCAGGAACATCTGGGGACCAACAGGTTGAGAACCACTGCATTAGAAGGATCTGACAGATAATTTGAGTGAAGGTGCCCAGTGGAAAAGAGCATCCAATTCAAAATTATCTGAATGTTTCAAAGCCAGTCTTTTGCCAGCAATGTAGCAGCACTGCACAGAGGCCACAGTAAGACCTGATGGCTAAGAAAGACAGAATGGGTGTTGCTATTATTTAGGTTGCTTGCAACCCACGGCTGTTCCACCACCCATTACTCCCTTTTTGCAAATGTTAGGTATATATCCACATCCACATCCACTCACACTCAAACACTCTCGGGAAGGAGGGTATTCTTCATTTGATGGCTGTATTGGGGTAGTTTCATCTGCCATCCATACCACCCATTACACCTCAATGTGAGATAAGCATCAATAATGCCCGGCCAACTATGGTGACACTCGGTTGATGCTGGGTGGATGTGGGCAGGGCCATGGTAAGGGGGAGGGGCATTATGGTAGCTGATTCTACAAGAGACTGGCACAGTTCAGTGGCACCAGGGTTTTTGTCATGTTGAGGGCTTTGTGAGTCTCTAACAAATGTTGCCACTTAACTCTCATACTCAGTTTGCTAGTGTTCCATCATGGTGCTCTTTGGGTTAAGGACAGGCAACTTGGAGTCTGATATGGCTGGACTGTAGCTCCCATCAACCTAAGGCAGAAGTGTGGGTTAACAGGAGTCCACCATCACCTGGTGGGCCACAAAGGACAAAGTGGCCATTTCATAATTCACTGGCTGCTAAGGAACTAGGGTGGAGACTGAGGCATTTTTGCTAGTTCCTTTTAAATCACTTATAATTTACTCTATTAATACTCCATTACGTGTGAGTTTACCTGCATCTGTTAAGAACCGAGCCAGTTACAAGCCAGCTGGAGTCCCAGTTTTAGAAGAAAAAGTGGGGTGCAAATCAGATAAAGGTTGTTGCTCTGTGCCATCAAGTTGTAACTGGCTTACGGTAACCCTAGTGGGGTTTTCACACTCCTATTTAAGGAGTGTTTTATTAGCCCCCCCCGGTGAGCTTCTGTGGCTGAGCAGGAGATTCATACCCAGGATTCCTGATTCCTAGTCCTTCGCTCTATCCACACCACACTGGGTATCCTAAGTCAAATCAATAATTAAAAAGTGACTCCCTCCCCCACCCAGCTAGCTACCAACCACTGAGGGATTACAAATGAAGTCCCAATGGAAATTCAAAAGAGGATGGTGCAGAAACATTCAACAGGTGTATCTCCCCTCCCTTTCCCCAACCAGAGGAGCAAAGGACTTGTAGGAGCATGTGGAACAGCCAGAAGAGTACATATAATTACTACCAACACTCTTAAATATTTATTTATTTATTTATTTTTGCATTTGTATATAGTGGCCAATTTTCCCCAAAGGGAACTCTGGGTGGTTTGTTAAAAAAACAAACCACCCTGAGTGGAGAGAGACCTCCGCCACAAAGAGCTGGGGAGTGCACGGGGTGGGGTAAGGGGAATGCATCTAATGCTCCCAAGCCCTAGTCCCTATCATTAAGATAGTCCCTATCCATGTCCTAGTAGTCCCTATTCAGTCACTTCCTGCTGGGATAAGCTGCCTGTGCTAATCAGAGAGCAGCTCCTTCTCTCAGAAGCTTTGGGGTCAGTAGGACAAACATCCCTCCTCAGATGAAAGCACGAGGAACCTCAGCTTCATTCTGCTCCTTCCTCTCTGCTCTTGAGAAGAGTGGTGGACGGGTGGGTGGTGGTGGTGGTGGTTTGGGAGGGGGGTGGGGGGATACTAGGAGGAAACCTTAAGCTGGAAGAATCTGAGGTCATTCGAGTGGTGAGCTGATGGTGCTACTACTATTGTTTGGCAGGCAGCTGACTTCCAAAATAATTTTCATTAAATGGAATAAATAACTTTTTTTAGGGGGGGGAGAAAATGGGACTTGGGCTTAGTAAATCCTGGTTAGGGAAGAGGGACTAGAGACAACTGTGGGGAGGGCATCCTTTTGAACAAGTGGGAATGGAAGCTGTGCACCACAGGAAGCTGTTTGTTAAAGGTTGGATAAAACTCTCTCTCTCTCTCTCTCTCTCTCTCTTTTCCATAAACTGAAGTACATATTTTTGTAAGGCTCAGTTTTTAAAGCCTTAGCCATGCAGATCTCATGGTTAAAGCATATGTTATTATTTTTTGTCTTCATTGTTTACCTTTTTATTTTCCAAATAACTTCTCAGAAACTCACAAGGGGCAACAATTTTAATTCTCTTGTCTCAGGCACAACATTTCATTATGCCTCTAAGTGTAACTGGCTACTGCGTCAAAGCCAAACTGCCTAGTTAATCAAAAGGGCAACTGGTTCCATTGTCATACTGCTCCAACCATTAGTTGGTTTTCTCTTGATTTCCATCAAAACCTGCTTTCCTGTAACCTGAGCCTGTCATTATGTGTTCCACAATGGAGGAAGATTCAGAACTGTTTGGTTATCTCAGCAACATTGCTCTTGCTTGGATTTTCATCCATTTGAGACCATTTTTAGGGCTTTCTCAATTAAAAGAAAAGAACATTGTTTTTCCCCCTAGGCAAGAACAAAACAACTACCCAGAACCCTCCGGTGATTCCAAGCTGTAGAGGAACAATGCTGTAAGGGATTGTGCCCTTTTCCATTCACTCTGTTTTGCTAAAAACAAACAAACAAACAAAAACTAACCCTGATGTCCCATGAAGGTACCAATTCAGACCACTTTGAGAAGGGCAAGCTCGGGCACACTTGTAATGCCAAGGTATATGGTGTTTCCCAGAAAGATAATAAGCACTGGCTGAAGAACCGACTTGGTGTTCAAAGGCAGGCGACCTAGCCTGAAGGCACCTGACGGAGCAGCCACTTGTAGGAGCTAAGCGAGCACGGGCAGTGCCTGGATATCCTATGACTTTCATTTCCATGATGGAAGAACGACAAAATGGAATTAGTCCTCAAGGGAAAGGGAATCTGGCCAAGAAGCACAAGGAGAGAGGTGAACCCTTCAATCTGCTTCTCGCTTTGGTGCAAGCCTACTGAAACAACCAAGATCCCCCCCCCAAAAGAGTGAAATAGAGTCTGAACCCACTGGCTTTGCTTGCCTTGAGTATGTCTACACTGAAATCTCCCATTGAACTTTAGATGAACATGAAACCGTCAACTAAATTTATAAGCTCCAGATAGCTCAATTTTCAGAGCAGGGTAAGCAGCATGGACGCCCATCACTGAAAAACCTAGCCCATCAAGGCTCACAGAGGGGTAAACACTGGCCCAAAGGAACGTTACCTCATGACAGGAGCTGCAGGCAGAGAAAAATAATTGGCTGGAGGTGGGGCCGCAGCCCTTCCTGCTTTATCTTGCTTTGACATCCTAGTTATTTGTTGCCAAAAAACAAACAAACAAACAAACAAACAAACAAAGCCTTTGGTGGTATCTCAATGAAGCTCAATCTTCACACTGTTTTATACAAAAAAAAATTTAATAAATATTTTTCAAGATTTATTGCCAGGAATAACACATCCGAGATGTATTTTCATGTTCATGTAACACTAATATTACCATACATGGTATCCTCATGATCTCATTGGCTGACCCATTGAGATTACAATTTTTGAAGCCTTTTTTTGTAAAAAAAATTTGTTCTGATCTTCCAACTTTTGTAATAGCACTTTGATTTCCTCACTTTTTTTTAAGGCGGGCAGTGGACTCTATGGCAAATCTACACAGCGATCTTACTGGACATTCTACTGTTCAAGTATTCAGCCACTAGCTTATTAAGAATACTTTCTACATACAGTAGATTACAAAGAAAAATCAAATCTACAAGTGGTTCAGTATTACCTATTCATGGTGGGATGGGAAAAAAAATCAAGAGTTTACAAAACAAGATTTCGGTGCTTCCAACTTCACACACTAATTCAGTATTTTTAATTACATGCAACCACTCACATCTCTCACATTTTAAACTACAGAAGGTTATAGCTCCTTGTCGTTCTTTTAAACTGCTCCGAAGCAGATCATCTGCCTGCCTTCCTTTCCCTTCCCACAACCTCATGTCTAAAGCAGCCAGGAAAAATAATAATCTAATCTAGTTCTAAACTGCCTCGGCTGGTACTTAACAAATAGTCTTAAAGTGATACTATGGAAGGTGTTTTCAAAGGGAAAGAAAGACACCATACTTGACATTGTACAAAATGGAACCAGCATCAAAGGCTTGGAAAGCCATTCCTACTGTTAAAAATAAAATTTAAAACAAAACAAAAGCTGATTCTTTTTTTCAGAACACCTTAAATTTTGGCATGTAGGCAACATGTAACGATGAAAAAAAATTTCTCACACACAAGGGGGGGGGGAAGAGTAAAGAAGCCATAAGCTTACAATGCTATGGGAAAAAAGCTTCAACTCTAAACACATACATATAAATAAAAAAGGAATGATATTTAAGGCTCTTGATTATTAAGTTAATAAATCAAATATACACAGTGATTAATAAAAAAAGAATTATTTACATAACTATACAAACTTCTACTTTTGACACATTTTGCTCTGTTCTTCATTTTTTTTACCAGCAACTGCTGACAAGAAACCCAATGTCCCCCACCCCACTCCCTCCCCAAACAAAAAAATACAATAAAAAAAATAAATAATAAACTTTTTTGATAGTTGCTGTGGTTCTGAGCTGCAAAGGCACTTTCAAATACAGAACTAGTTGTACGTCACCATAAAACCAATATACAAAAGAACTCTAATTCAATAAATAAATAAAATGCATTTTTCCCAAGACTATAAATCAAGACAGAGAGAGAGGGGGGGAGGGGTGTTGGTGTTGATGCTACTAGAGGTGGTGGGGAAGCAAAATAAAAGTCTACGTGACACCGCATGAAATCTTTCAGGATGCATCAGCTGCTGCTGAATTGACACGGGGGGGGGCACTTTTGACTAGTTTTGCATAGATGTGAAATGCAGCACTCAGTCATCCAGCCAACCACAGCAACTATCACTGCCAGTGTAAGCCAGCTTGTCAAAACTTAAATTAACACAGGGATTCTAAGCAAATAATAGCCTTAGACTCAAAATATTACACAACCGTTTTAAGAACTACAAGCTCTGAGTTGCCTTGAACGGATGTAGGGAAAGGCCCTGCCCAGCAGCACCCCGCTGTCTGCTATACAATGTACTCCATTCGGTTTAAGCTTTGTGCGCTTTCCAAGTCCCGGTTGTCTTGTTTGTTTGTCCAGTGTGGGTGTTTTGTGGGCGTGCCGTTGGGTGGCTTTTCGTCTCTGTCTACTAGCGTGTAGGTTGCCTGTTTGGCAAACCGGGTCTTTTGCTGGTGCTTGTCCATGTCGTCTTCCTCCACTTCAGAGTTGTGTGTCCTTATTTTGGCAATTTTTGAGTTCTTGTTCTCATAGTCTTTGATGGGGACAGCATTGGCGCCATGCTTCTCTATCGGGTTCTTGATCTGGTTCAGCTGCTCCCGCACGTTGTTGGTGGTGTTGTCGTCCGATGCCGTGTGGGTGTGACTGCTTTGCTTTCGCCGTTTTCGGATGCACCAATAAAAGGCCGTCACGAGGCAGCAGATCCAAGCCACGGTCAACACAGAGCTGAGCAGTGGAACCAGGAAGTCTGGAAGGCACATGGGACTCACATGAACACCTCAAAAAAGCCACCCAATGCAAGGAAAGAGCTGTGGCTCAATGGTAAGCCCCTCACTTTGCATGGAGAAGGTACCAGGTCCCATCCCCACCATGTCCTACTAATGGGCAAGGGTTAAAAATTGACTGAGACCCTGGCAAGTTGCCATTGCTAGCCAATGTTCACCTTGGGTTAGGTGGGCCAAGGATCTTCTAACTCAATGTATGGAAATGTCTGACATTTCTGTGCACGCCTACATTTGAGAATGAGACTCATCCAAAGCAATCCCAGTACAGTAGCAATTTAACAAAATGCAGTTAGGTGCATTTCTTTATCACACGTTTATGCTGCACGGCCAACCAGCATTTTCTTAGCTGAAATGGACATGTTGCCATTATTTTTATCACTGTTCCATTTATTGTTTCATAACAGAAAGCTCCTAGGTGCAGAAATCAAAGATAGCCTCCTTTCCCTCAGTATCACACGTTTGGGATTGACAGTACGAACTCAAAGGCTTGAAGGATCTCTCCCAGCCTAAGGGAAGTTGGCTCCACACACCCAGTTTCTAATGTTGATCTTGTTACTTAAGGGGTTATTGACACAGCTTAAATGGCAGGTAGAGAAAAACACAGGTCTTCTCAGAACTTCCATTGACTAAGAAAACTAAGACCATACCACTCCTTGATAGCTCAGCCCTCCTCGTTCACCTGGTATAGAACTTGCCAAAATTGAGAAATGGACCAGATTTTTAATTCTTGGTCTCAGAGATGGAACAAACTGTATTGTTGCTCCACATATTACTGCCTCTACACTTCCTGCTAGAACCTTTTTTTAATTAGTCCAAAAACCAATAAAGCCTTCAAGTCTTCACAGCAAGCTAAGCAGGTTGGAAGCATAATAGTCATTTCAAGTTCAGGCATCTTCCTACATCTGGCAGCACTAGCATCAAGCAATGAATCAAATCATTTTTAAAAAAGAAAAATCTAAAAGATACATAGATTTTTTTTTAAAAGGTAGAAGATACAGTAACGCTCCTTTTGTAAAGATTTACCTGTTTTGCTTTTAATTGGTCGCCTTTGTACCCGGACCTCGGCAACGGCTGCAATCACAGTGCTATTACCATCACGCTTGCTGACCAGATCAATAATTTTATCAGTTATGTCTTTTATTGGGTTTTCCTCCTCCTGGATATCTTCAGCAGACTAGGAGAAGAGGATGGCCAAGGAATTAGACAACTGCTTTGAGAACACGCCATAACCCCCTGCTTGCAGTGTAACAGCTACCACAAGAACAGTGAATGTCTTCTGCAAAAACACACAACAAAATGTAGCACTTGACCTGAACAACAAACATGGAAGGCAGAGGCCTCTATCAGGGTCTATCAGATCCACATGGAACAAGGAAATACAGTGGACCCTCCTTGTATAACAAACAGCTTGTATAACATAAAATTTATACAACATAAAAACATCCGGAGATAGGGGAAATTTGCTTAACATAATCGCCTATGGGGAAAATCCGTACAACATAAAAATGGGATTACTCTGTTTTCAATGCATTCCTATGGGAAATTTGTATAAAGCAAAATTTGCTTAACATAATTTCATTTGGAACAAATTAATTCCTTCATACAAGGTACCACTGTATCCAATACCAACATAAAGCTCGCCAGTTACTACACTTTAGGGTTCTAGAATCTATGGACTAAGAAGAACACATTACTGTGCTTCCCAACCTATTCATTACTCTATTCATTATGCTGCCCTGAGCCTTAATGCCTTTCTGGCACTGTAGCAAAATAATATCAAGACACAGGGTGAGCCTCTATTCCAGTGGTTCTGAACCTGTGGGTCCCCAGATGTTCTTGGACAGTAACTCCTGAAAGCTTTCACCACTAGCTGTACTGGCCAGGATTTCTTGGGAGTTGTAGCCCAAAAATATCTGGAACCACCACATAACTGCATCTATGGCAGCATCCCTGCCAAGATATTACCCTCACTCATTCATTCATGTCCCTCAGTCACCTTGCACTACACATTAAGAGGCGAACAAGCAAGGAAACATCAAAGTTGCATAAAAGAAATTCTATCACAATTCTAAAAAGAGGTCTTGTGTTTTTTTTTTTTTAAAAAACCCAGAAGTTGGAGTGTCTGCTCCAGTTGCTAAAAGTGACAGTATAAAGTCATTCTAGCACAGAGGACCACAGAGAAGCCTTTGGTTCTACTGAGAGGTCATAAACGTCCTTTCATAAGCCATCGTGAAGACATGGGAAGACAGACTTACAATTGCAACATGAATTTCGTTGTTTGCTAAGTGTGATGGCTCGCAGGTGATGTAGATGGAGTACTGAACAGAGACATTCTTCAGAATACTTAGATTCCTCAGCTCATTGCAAATATGCTCAGTAGTAAGACCCTACAGGAAACAGAAAAGCACACAAAGCTATGAGCTTTCAGACAGGGGAAGATTTAGAAAGAATATGAATCACCGGTATGTATTCTCGAAGGCTTTCCCGGCCAGGATGTGATAGTTGTGAGTTTTTCGGGCTGTTTGTGTTCTTTTCAGGCTGTTTGGACGTTGTCCAGGTTTTCCAGAACATGGCCAAACAGCTTGAAAAACTCACAACCACCACCTGTAAGTTTCTCATTGCCAATTGTATCTGGCAGCCATCACCCCAAGACATCGTGTCTCTACCCTTATAGCAGAAGCAGCAACATCCAAATTTGCCCTTCAGCAGGGAATCTTGTTCATCTTCAGCCTAGTGCCAAGGAAAACAGGTGTATACTCAACAGGGAGCTGAAACTCATCCCAGCTCCCTAATTATATGTGTCAGCAATTACATTAATCGTATTCAGTCCTCTGTGTCTTTAGGTGGACATTACAAAAATGTTTGAAGGCACCCAAAGGCACTCAGATGAGACTTTGGATATGGGAGAGCCAAAAGGTCAAGAGGTTTCTTGGAGGAGTCCTGCCTCTCTGCCTAACCTGTCTACAACAGAGAATTGGTGGAAAGATCTAGTGAGATAGTCATGCCTGTGCTACCGGGGCAAACTGAAGGAGGTAAGGTACACCTGGAGAGAGCCACGCTTTTGTGAACAATTCCGGACCGCTGACACAAGGCCATGTTCGTTGAGGGAGTCTAGGACTACTTCATAAAGATTAATTTGCACTCATCTGGAGCTCCTTTGCTTCTTCTTGGAAACATCAGAGAGGACATAAGAACATAAGAAGAGTCATGCTAGATAAGGCCAACAGCCCATCTAGTCCAGCTTCCTGTTATCTCACAGTGGCCCCACCAGATGCCTCTGGGAGTGCACAAGACTAGAGATCTGTCTCCTGATACCACTCCCTCACATCTGGCCCTTGAAGTACCCTGGTTTTAAGCCTGGCAATTACACATCTCCATCATGGTTTGTAACCTGGATGATGGACTTTTCCTCCAGGAATCTGTCCAATCCCCTTTTGAAGGCATCCAGGCCAGATGCCATCACCACATCTTGTGGCAGGAAGTTCCACAGACTAACAACACACTGGGTAAAAAAAATATTTTCTTTTGTCTGTCCTCACTCTCCCAACTCTCAATTTGAGTGGTATGACTTACTTACCGGATTCATCATTTCTTTGTTAAAGGTGAAAGTGATGTTAGCACAATTGTCCTGATAATAAGACTCAGAGTTGCAGGTCGATTTCACTGGCTGTTGATTGGAAGGCCAACATTCACCGACATTGTCACAGGGACGGACAAAGCAGTGGTCATCTCTAATAGGATGGCAGGTGTTTCCTGCAGGACATTCCCCGTGACCTTTTGCATTGATCTGACAAGGCTTCGGACCACACCAGACCTAGAAGACATTAAACTTTTTGTTCACCACTCATATTTGAATAAAAAGGAGGGAGAAATGAGTTGACAGGAAAGCTGTGAGCCAAGTTACCTTAGAACAAGTCACTTTTCCATTCATGCATTGACAGCTGTTGCATTCATCATCCCATTTTGTTCCATCTGGAATAATATGACCACTGACAACACAGGGCCTTCCTGAAACTAAGAGACAAAGGAGTTAGGAAGCCATCTATAGAGATTTGCGCAAGTCAAGAAGATTTTATCTGAGGCCACCTTATGTCAGGACTGAGCAACAGATGACCCTGTGGACGTTGAAGGACTACAGCTCCCAGGGTTCCATGAGGCTGAATATCTCAGCTAGGGCTGATGGGAGGAGCAGGCCCACAACATGAAGAGGATCACACATCATCACTCTACGGAGCGATGGGGCAAAGGGAACCTAAGACTCATGGCTGATGGGTCTTTACTTCCTTTGCTGGTCACAGAGCAGCCATGCAAGTGAAAATCATGAGGAAGAGGGTGGTGACATTCTCTCTGGCTTTCTACCAGCACCTGTTGCTTCATCAACTCCACATAGGGTTTCTTTAACCACAGCTCCCATCATACAAGGTCCAAAATTCCCCAGCCAGCATGAGTACTGACAAGGAGGTTGTGGGAGGTCTAGCACCCCCCCCTCCAAAATCACATTTCCAAGCTCTGACCTATTAGTACCTATTAGAAAGATGTCTGAAGATTCTCAGTCACCCAGGTGAGTTTATCTGGAAGTTGAGTCATGGCAACTGGACTTCTTTTCTGGAGAAGGCATTTCAGAATGTCTACCATGACTCAACTTTCAGACCTATTAGAAAGGGAGGCAAGGGAGTCCCTTTTATACTGAGCTGCCCGTACAAGGTTAACCAATACACATGGCTATAACTAGTGATGCAATGCCATTCCCACTTCTTAGGAGTACCTTCTTGGCACCTGGGACCACTGCGACCACTTGGGCAGATACAACGGTATCCATTGATCTCATCTACGCACGTAGCTCCAAACGCACACGGGGAAGACTGACATTCATTGATATCTGGAGTTGGGGAGGGAACCAGGAAGATGGGAGGAAGCACATACACATGTCATTATTAAATGTATTAAAGATTTATCCCAAGCAGAAAACTTTCCTCAAACTATAGATATTAAAGAAAACCAGGTTCTGAGACAGCAGCCATTACACACAAGGTTATTTGTCATTTAGGAACACAGGACACTTCCTTGTAATGTATCAGACTCAAAGACTGCAAGTCAGTGACTTGTTATGGTAAATTACAATGTCCATAATCCTCTAGACAGCAAAACCAACGGGTTCCCAAGCTCTACTCAGACCTTTTCCACAGCTTCTTATATGGGACCTTGGACCAAGATACTCGAGAAACACCCTGAGACCTTTTTAAACCAAACATATTTACTGCCGCTCAGCTACAGACCTTCCTTTCAACACATACAGACTTCTGATACATCTCCAATTATTATGTGCAAGGACCCATTCTGCCTTCTGTTAAGCGCCTGATCCCACTGAGGAAAATAAATCGGGGGAGGGACCGTTTCTTTTCAACTTGGTGTAAGATCACAGTGACATGTGGATCAGCACATGTGCCTCCACCACTGTGGGCAAAAGAGGGGGCAAGGGATCGGGGGTAGGAGTGGCATAGGGGCAAATGGCCAAGGGGAACAGAAGGCAGGACGGACTTGGAGGGAAGTGAGGAGAAGAGCTTGGTTGGGCAGGAGGAAGGCGGTGAAGGCTGAAAGAAGAGAGGAGGAAAGCTGGGCTCCACTGACTGGCGGCTGGGAAATCAGCTGTCTGGTGCAGGAATTTCATCATCATCATCATCATCATCATCATCATCATCATCATCATCATCATCATCATCATCATCATCATCATCATCATCATCATGGCAGAGCCCTCACCTATGCAGAATGGTTCCCATCCACTTTAAAATAAACAGACCTCTGGCAGAGGCGGAGAAAAACTCACTCCCCTGTCACTTGCCTGCCTGCACGCATGTGTGTGCCTCGTGTCAATGCCCAAATTTAAATCGATGTAAAAGGTGCTGAACACGGTTTAAATAGGGATTATTTTACTAGTGGGTTCAAGCTCACTCTTGAGATGTTAGGTCTCCTCCTCTCTCTTTTTAGAACTAGTGTAAATATCCTCTTGTCTGTAATTTAATAATAATATCAGGGAATGATGTACAAATCACCTGAGGGTCTCAAGCCAAAAATAATTACTTATCCACATATGTTGCTTTCTCTGTCACAAGGACAGTTTGTCCTCCAGCGAAAGAGGCACTGAGATGAAATATCTCAGCCTGCCCCACCCTTGAGTGGGCTACTCCTGAGAGAAGCTCAAGCTCTTGATAACAGGAGTCCTATTAAAACCAATGGGGTGTGAAAAGTTGTCATGCAACGAAGCAGAGAGGGATGAGAAAAAACTTCTTGACACAGAGCCCGGTTCAAGATATGGAATTTGTGACAGCGTGACATAAAGATGGATGACCCCTGACACAGACAGCTTTAAAAACAGAATGGACAAATTCACGGAGAAAAAGGCTGCCAGTACTAGTCACAATAGCCAGAATGCACCGGATAAAATAACCCAGTGGTGGCGAACCATTGGCACTCCAGATGTTTTGGACCACAACTCCCAGAATTCCGATCCTGGGTTGCTAATGACAAAAGACTGTGAGAGTTGTGGTCCAAACATCTGGAGTACCAACGTTTCGCCACCACTGATTGTAAACCAATCTGTTGCTGCGACTTGCATGATTTCCCAAGGACAAGAATGAAACACCTACAGGATTCTGTCCATCAACTACCCATTGCTTCCAGAATCAGAGGGAGGACATGCCCCAGTAGCTCCGGCACAAGGGGGCCAACCAAGCTCATGTCTTGTGAGGGTTCACTGAATGAATTGGATCAGACAATCTCAGCAGAACTCTTCCTACACTTCTGTAACTAACCCAATCCTTCTGACTGCAGACAGACTGAAGGATGACCAATTTTCTCTGTGCCTGGGGCCAAGATTTCCAAGAGAAATGACTCTGATGTAAGCCAGTGGCAAAAACCAGTGCCTAACGAGGTGACACAGAGGGGCTGGTTGTAAAAATATAGGTGTAGCTGAACATTGCATTCATTGCATTCAGTTCCCATCCAGTGTAACATGAATCCAAAGGATAGAGTGAAGAATTTATGAAAACCACGTACTTATCCTGCAGTCGGGGCCTGCAAAACCTGGCGCACACTCACAACGGTACCAATTGTCCCCATCTACACACAGTCCATTATTGTAGCTGTTTGGGGTAGGAGGGTGGAGAAAAGAAAGGGGAAGAAATAAAAAGCAAAGGTTACCATCATCATCCTCACCTTCGTCCTCACCATCCCTTACTGCCACAGGATGCATAAAACTGAAGCAAGGACAAGAGCCCGTTCCCATTTCAGTTAATATCACAGTAAGCAAGACAGGCCAATGTGCTATCAATGCCATCTTAGCCTCTGAACATAAAAACCACGCTGAGATGCTGCCTAGAAATGTTAAACTGCAGACTACTCAGCGGGTCAATTAGATAATTTCTTAGGGCTTAAAGGCAAATGGAGAAAGAGCAAGAGGAGGGAAGTTTTGAGGCAGCTGGATGCAAGACCCTCAGGTGGAACAACCAAAGAATCAGGAAGTAGGAAGACTGTGATCCATTGCCTCTTAACTTTACCAATGCCCCCCTTTCCAGCCCAATACCATCAGAAAAACTAAAAATCATCATCATCACCACCACCACCATCATCATCATCATCATCATCATCATCATCATCATCATCATCATCATCATCATCATCATCACAGAACTGCAGATGATTATGGGACTCTATGGAGCCTTGAGTCCAGCCACTTGTCAAGGAGGCACAGTGAAGAATCAAATGCCCAACCTTTGGGTTCCACGGCCACTGAACTAAATTCCACCCAAAGATTCCTCTGAGAAACAATGTCGGAGGCACAAGCAAATAAAAGCCCCATCTGCTCCCAGATCCCAGTGCTTACCAAGGGTGCGGGCTGCAATCATTTGTATCTGTAGGAAAATCAAAGAAATGCAACATTAGGACATCTTCTTGGCCATGAAACAACCAACCCCATTATCAGGCGGTGGCAGACTCTCACACTGAATTTCTACACTGAGTTAGATGACCTCTACAGTGTTAGACTGAATGACCTACAAGCCCTCTCAATGCCCCGTGAGTTAATTAACAGTTAATTAACTGGTTGCCAAAAGTGAATTGTAAACAGCCGCCCACATAGATTAAAGCTATATTGCCCAACACCAGCAGGACACAGGGAATACCTGAATACGCTGGTATATCTCTGGGTAGATCCACAACAATTTCTGAATTTCAGTTTTTCCATGCAGAACAAGCAAAACAATTTTCAGTTTTTCCAAGCAAAACAAGTTGGGAAGCAGGCTTCCTGAATTTCAGTTGTGGGTAATAATAAAAATAACAACCAGGGTTTCACTAGCACTATCCTAAATTACACTGCTGAAATAATTTAAGTTTGTGCCAGCCCCATCTGTGTGTGTGTGTGTGTGTGTGTGTGTGTGTGTGTGTGAGAGAGAGAGAGAGAGAGAGAGAGAGAGAGAGAGAGAGAGAGAGAGAGAGAGAGAGAGAGAGAGAGTGTACTCCCAATGTATTTCTGGACTTCGACAGCTTTAAGTATATGCCCTTTGCACTAGGTTCAGAATGCAGGATCTTTGACTTTTAAAAAAAGTTAAAGTGGATCTATTTTTAAGGTGTTTTTTTTTAAAAGACAGATCAAGTGGATTCTGCAAGCTTGAACTCTGCTTGCTGCAAGCTTTACATGCAGGATCAGAGAGGAATGAGGAGGTGTTCCCTAAAGAATTCACAACAAAAGGAAAAGTGATAGAGACTCAACAATTTGGGGTGGGGTGGCGCTGCTAGCAAAAGAAGGGAGACCCACCGAGTGTCGACAAAATGCCCTGTGCCTCCCCTTGTCCCCACTGGAACTTTCTCATGGGCAGGTCAGAGCTCCACCCTATAGTGTCACTGAAGCCCAGTGACTCTGGGGATGCTCCAGCCCCACATCAAACAGCTCTTCCCTGTCTGGCTTCTCTCTCGAGTCCCCACTTCTCTCACCAGCCACCCCTTTGCCGGTTTTTGGGGTAGGAAAGAAAGAGAAAGAGCTTACTCTGGGTGCACGTTGGTCCTTCCCACCCCTCTTTGCAGACACATGTAAACGAATCTCCGCTCACGACACAGGTCCCGCCGTTATGGCAGGGGTTCGGAAGGCAGCTGCTGTTTCTCGCTGTAACGGCAAAAGGGCTCTTTAGTCTGGAAAAAAGGCGCCTGAGGGGGGGATATGATTGAGACGTACAAAATAATGCAGGGCATGAGTCAAGTGGATAGAGGGACGCTCTTCTCCCTCTCCCAAAATTCCAAAACTAGGGGACATGCACTCAAATTGAGGGCTGGGAGAGTAAGAACAGACAAAAGAAAATATTTTTTCACCCAGCGCCTTGTTAGTCTATGGAACTCCCTGCCACAGGATGTGGTGATGGCATCTGGCCTGGATGCCTTCAAAAGGGGATTGGACAGATTCCTGGAGGAAAAGTCCATCACAGGTTACAAACCATGATGGAGATGTCATCTCCAGGCTTAAAACCGGGGTACTTCAAGGGCCAGATGCAGGGGAGTGGTATCAGGAGACAGATATCTAGTCTCATGCGCTCCCAAACGCATCTGGTGGGGCCGCTGTGAGATACAGGAAGCTGGACTAGATGGGCCTTTGGCCTGATGCAGCATGGCTCTTTCTTATGTTCTTATGGGTGGGTTTGAAAATATTTGCCATTGAACTTTCAAAAATGCATGGTTGGGAATTTGGTGGGCTGAGATACCTCATGCCGCCACTCACCTATGTTGCACGTGGCACCTTCCCACCCAGCAGGACACATGCACGTGAAGGCATCTCCCTCGTCATAACACGTCCCTCCGTTGTTGCACGTGGCTTCATCACACTGGCTGTCCCCTGGAGGTGGAAATGAGACCAATCAGAACTGGGATGGGTGACAGGCGAGCCTCCTTTTGTTTGCCTCCGACCCAGGTTTCAGAACAGCAAGTCCTCCGAGCAGGTTGTTCCGGAAAAGCGCCATTGCTTTTCCCAGGAGGTATAACTCGGTTTGGCCCCACTTCCCAGCTCCTAACGCTAGCAAACATGGCCCAGCTGTTCCACATGTATGATCACCACCCCACATGGCAGGCATGACCTAAGGGGCTGAGGTGGGCACTGCGGTCTCGTGGGATCAAGAGGGTGACGGGCTCCTCGCAAACTACTCACGCGAGTGGCAGGTTTTCCCTTTCCATCCATTTTTGCACTCGCAAAAGAAATCGTTGACCAGGTCTCGACATGTCCCTCCATTGTGGCAAAGGTTTTTACTGCAGTCATTTATATCTGAAAGAAACAGGAGAGCTCAGGGGGAAAAAAGAGCTGTTTGCAGAAACAATGGATTTCTGAGGTTTGCTTTCTCCCCATGCCCGTTCTTTCCCTCTTCCTGGCCTCGACACCCAGACCTGGATTAAGCCCCTGAAGACCTGAATGCCACCACTGACGTTGTTGTGTTTATTCATTTTCAATTCTCCTTGCTAACGAACACCACTCCAGCTTCCTTGGGACAAATACACCCGTTTAGCTAAAGGCAAAGGAAGCCTTACTGCATAACGACACTTTTTTTTTGAGGCCACAGGTGAGTTCTTCCAACCTCCCTCTGCTTTTTTCTTTTTAAACGGCAAAAAAGTTCCTTTGCGCTCCGATGAGGGCAACGTTCAGAAGCAACGTTGAGGACAACGATACACTGTCGCTTCCCTGAGTTCAAGAAGTCTACTGAGTGAAATTCCCTATAGATCATCTTATCAAAATGCACTTCTTGTGCATGAGGCTCCCGTGACAGGAACACTTCAACATTTAGTAGTTAGGATTCCCCCCCTGCAACCCTTCCTGGCATTCATACAAGACCAGCCTACTGCATAGCAGAAAGCCAGCGCTACTACGCCTTAAGCACCCGATCTGCCTCCAAACTTGTATATTTGGAAGGAGACATTTGCATCCATTGAGACGCTTGGTCTTGGTCTTAGCTACTGTGGTGATTCTGGCATCAAGAGACAAGCAGCCAGATCAAAGAGGGAGCAAGGAGCCAAACAGCCCAAAGACCAGGGCAACCCAAGAGGTTCTGCTTCCTGTCTGGCAAGTGCCGGCTAGCAACTGGGAAAACACAGGGCTGGATGCAGCAGGCGGTCTCTGTCCCCCCTAGAGAAGACTCCTTCCTGCTCACGGAAGGCCTGTTTCACATCTTTCACTTAATGCCCTGCGCCAGGAAAGAAAGAAAGAGTGTTCCACTTCTCCTGCTGCTTTTTAGGCATGTGTAGTTTACTGGGGCCCTCTGAAGGCTATACCAAGGACTCTGGAACCTGAAAAGAAACTACACATCCCAAAATTCCTGCTGCCTGTAGTCAGCTACCAGGAATGGGGGTCACATTAGACTTTTTCTTTAAACCTAGCCTACTTACTAGCCAACAGGGGAGAGTCATCTTGTAAAAGTTGAGCTTAGAAAGCAGGCATGTCCAAACTTCAGCCCGCCAGATGTTTTGGACCACAACTCCCACAGTCCTTTGCCGTTGGAAATACAGGCTTTGAATTCTGGGAGTTGTGGTCCAAAACATCAGGAGGGCCAAAGTTTGGACATGCCTGGCTCAGAGTCAAAAGGTATTCTGGATTTGATCCAACCATGCGACACTTCAAAGCAGGGCGAAGGAAGCACCCAACTCATTTTAGCTAGCACAGGACAAAGGCATGAGTCTCAAGCAGCCTCTTCTGGTCCACAGGCAGGAAGGCCAGCAAGCTCTCCATCTCTGTCCCGGACCATGCCAAGGCTCAAAGCACTGGCTAAAGGGGGGGGGGAGAGGCAAATCTCGTCCTTTACGGAGAAGGTCCCATCACTGACTTTTCACAGGATGATATCCGCGCCCTCCGCCTCCCCATCCCCAGCGACCAAGAGTCAGCGCTCTCGAGAACAAGGGGCTCTGCCTTCTCCTTGTGGGTGGGGGTGGCCCACCCCATCGTTCCCCTGGAGCTGGAGAGAAAGAGGACCTGCTTACTTGCTTCGCAGAAGGTGCCCTCCCATCCGTCGCTGCAAATGCATTTGTAGGAGTTGATGCCATCGATGCAGGTGCCGCCGTTTTTGCATGGGTTGCTCTCACAATCGTTGATGTCTGCAGTGATAGATATAGTTATATGTATTAAAAAACAACACTGAGAAATTAAAGAACGTTGGAAAACCAGGGAAACAGATTAAGACGTGTTGCTTCGCGGACAGTCATCTCCTGACTTAGGATTTGCAAAGAAGGGGAAATTCGACCTAGGGACCTGACCTTGCTCAGCCCACTAATGGCTGCTTCCACGTGGCAACGGTTCCCTCGTGGGAGCTAAGCAAGGATGGGTTGGTTCCAGGGCTTTGAAGAAAGTTACTTTTGGGGGAGGGGGGAGGGTAACAACTTCCAGAATCCCCCCCCCCAAAAAAAAAACCACCATCAAGCTGACTGGAGGGGTGGAGTATTGGAGCTGCCATCCCAAAACATAATTGGTGTCCTGCTCTGGTCTTTTCCCAGCCCTCTTTGAATGAAAGATGCTAAGGACTGATTCATTCTGTACGCTTAACACCCCCACACACACACACCCAAGCCTTCTGCTGAAATGCTTAGCTTTTCCCTAAAAGAGGTCAAGGGATGGAGTCGGCAGCCCCAGGAAAGGGGACGACAACGACGACGACTAATAAGCTAATAAAAAACAGCTTGCTCTTTTAATACCTCCATAGATTTAAAACATTTTTAAAAGGCAGGCCGTAAAACCTACAGTACACTGTTGCTA
Source organism: Phrynocephalus forsythii (assembly GCA_029282475.1). Lineage (NCBI taxonomy): Eukaryota > Metazoa > Chordata > Lepidosauria > Squamata > Agamidae > Phrynocephalus > Phrynocephalus forsythii. The sequence goes on along the minus strand of JAPFRF010000002.1, from coordinate 169,778,065 downwards.
TAGCTTACCCCCCAAGGCCTTCTCTACCTAACACTGTGTAAATGTTACCCTTTATAATAGGCTTGGGGGTCCAGGGGCGGCAAGGGGCCTCTTAAAAGGAGGCTTCCCCCAGGGCCAAGGGGAGGCCAGCCCCAATTCACCCAAGGCGGAAAGAAAGCCGTCAAAGAGGAGACGGCAAAAGGTTCTCGTGGGCACGACTGCCGTGTTTGGGCTCGCAGGGACAAGAAGGCTGTTCTTTTCCAAAGTATTTACACAGAATGCTATAAACTCAGGCTGATATAAGATGGAGAAAGGTGGGTGGGTATCAGGGGTGGGGGGGGGGGTGTGCGTGGAAACCACGCCAAGCCTTACTTTCATGACAGTAGGTGCCGGTGAAGCCTTTGTTGCATTCGCAAGTAAACTTGCCCCCTGCTTGACTCTTGCACTTTCCGTGGGGGCCGCAAACGTTGGAAGAGATGTAGCGGACCCCTTCGGGGGTGCTGTTGGAAGCCACTGCGACGGTGCAGCTGTCAATGACTGCAAGGAGGAGGAGGAGGAGGAGGAGGAGGAGGAGGAGGTGACACACATGAAGGAATGAGCCCTGGCTGCCCTCTTCCAGAAGCCACACCACTCCAGATGCCCCCTGGCTTCCTCCTGCCGGCGGGCACTTCCCAACAGCCTCAGCATCCACAACCTTCAGCTGGAGATGGGGGTTTGGGCGAAGGGGATGCTATAAATGCCCTACCTACAAGCTATCATTGCAAATCAGGAGTGATCTTTTCAGATTTGGGTCATTCCACAACCCCAGCTGTAGCTTTGATTGCCTCTGGCATGCCCTGATGGAGAAAGGCTTCCTTGTCCCAAACCCAAGACTCAAACCCAGGGGTGACAACAAACAATGTTACTTTCTGTATTATGGAGCTAGAATTCACCAAGCCTGAACACTCGTCTACCCGGCTCCATCTTTGCAGCAGCAGAGATGATCGACACTGAGCCCAGGACCACCTGCACGCAAAGTGCAGGCAAAGTGTAGGGGGGATATGATAGTTATGTTTAAACATTTGAAAGGATGTCATACTGAAGAGGGAAAAGGTTTGTCTTCCATGGCTTCAGAGACTAGGACTCGGGACAATGGTTTCAAACTACAGGAAAAGAGATTCCATTTGAACGTTAGGAAGAACTTCATGGTGGTTAGAGCTCTTTGGCAGTGGAATATGCTGCTGGGGAGGGTGGTGGAGTCTCCTTCCTTGGAGGTTTTTAAACAGAGGCTGGGTGGCCATTGGTCGGAAGTACTGTGATGGGTGTTCCTGCATGTCAGGGGGTTGGACTGGATGGCCCTTGAGGTCTCTTCCAAATCTATGATTCTGTGATTTTATGGTCCCCCACCTCAGAGAATCATGGGAGTTAGAAAGGGCCTCAAGGCCATCAAGTCCAACCTTCTGCTCGAGGCAGGAATAGAAATCAAACCCGTCCTGACATATGGCCGTCCAATTTTCTCTTGGATGCCTCCAGCACTGGAGCCTTCACCATCTCTCTGGGTCATCGTTTTCATGGATGTAACGGACGAACAGTTGGGACATTTTCTTGATACTCAACCGAAATCTGGCTTCCTGAAATTTGAACCCACCGTTTGGAGTCTGGCAAGACTAAGAACAGGTCCTGCCCCCCCTCTCCTCTCTGTGACGACTCCCCATCTCTTTTTAAGTATTTGAACAGGGCTCTCCTCTCCCCTCCCCCCCCACCCCAGTCTTCTTTCCTCAAGATGGAGCATGCCCAGTTCTTTCAGTCTTTCCTCATTGGCCTTGGCCTGCAGCCCTCTGATTTTGAAGTCTGATATCCAGACCTAGACACAGTCCTCAAGAGGAGGCCTAAGCAGCGCCAAAAGGAGGGAGACTAGTGTACTTGAGGGGGGATGTGGAGACTGTACTTCTGTTAATGTAGCCTAAAATAGCATTGGCCTTTTTTGCAACCACATCACACTGTTGGCCCATGTTCAGCTTGTGGTCTACAACAATTCCAAGACCCTTCTCACACATTGTATTGCTCAGCCAAGTATTCCTCATCTGTAACTGTGCACTTGGTCCCTGCCCTCATCATCCCTTCTCAACTGAGGTCATATGGCCCCACCGGGGAGGAGGGGGGGGGGGAAGAGCAATAAACTGGAAACAATTCTTCCCGCATCACATTGTAAGCGTCATTCTCTAACTTATACGATCCTGATTCAGCCTAGATTCCTTTCACAATATGCTTATGGCCATGGCCAAAAAGAGGTGGACAAGGGCACCCTAGGGGTGGAACTCGGCATTTCTCCCTGTTACATTTCATTCTGTTGTTTTTGGCTCACTGCTCAAGCCCGTCAAAGACCTGTTGGAATCTTGTTTCTGTCCTCCTGAGTACTGTGTTCCTGAATATCTTGCAGGACATTCCTCCCAATGTTGTGTCATCTGCAAATTTGATCAGCACTCCCTGCATCTCCTCATCCAAGTCATTAAACTGAATGTTGAAAAGCATCGGGCCCAGTGCTGAATCTTGGTGTCCTCCCAGTTTGGGAAGGAGACGTTGATGAGCACTCTATGAATATGATTTGGTAACTAATTGTGTATCCACCTGATGTTTGTTCCATCCATCCATCCATCCATCCATCCATCCATCCATCCATCCACCTACCAACCAACCAACCAACAATGGCTTGCCAAGCAGAATATTACGGGGCTGTTTTGTCAAAGGTGGTATCAGAGTCCAGATACACAACAGCTACAGCATGATGACCCCCACACCCCACCCCATTCCAAAATGATGTAGTGAGCTGTCTGTCTCACTTGAAGCCTACCTTCGCAAGGAGTGGAACGGCAGTGATCTTTCAGGTGCGAACAATTCTTTCCTTCATAATCTTCTGGGCAGTTGCTACAGAAGTAATCGTTCTCATAATTGAAGCACTGGGCTCCGTTCTGGCACGGGTTGGGCTCACAATAGTCTATGTCCAACTGCAAGGTAGGGAGGGAAGAGGAAGGTAGGACAGAGAGTCAGCCTGAGACAAAGGCTTTATTATTCCTGCTCCGGCAGCTACAGGCAGGAAGCCCCATGGATGGAATCTGACCTTTTTATCAGCTGCCTTGATTGCTTGTGTACAGCATAAACAATGCAAGACCCGCCAACCATGCTCAAACAGAAAGGTTATCAAGGAGAGCGGGGAGCTCCGACTGGAAGACCCCAAGCGTACCAGCTCTTCACCAGCCAGTTTTCTCCCAAGCCACCGCCCCTGCTCCCGCTTTTTTAATGCATACATTCTGTACCGACACCCCCAAGAGCCACGCAGCTAGTGGTTCTTCTCTAGAACCTGCAGTCCCATCTAGCCTCACCTGACAGATATTTCCTGAGAATCCAGCAGGGCAGAGACATTGGAACCCATTGATTTCATCCTGGCAATGGCCCCCGTTCAGACAAGGGTTGCTGGCACATTCATTGATGTCTCTCTCACAGTGATCCCCTGAGTAGCCAGGTGGGCAGACACAGCGATAACCATTCACCAAGTCCTGAAAGGGAAAGGGTGGAAGGCAAAGAGGATGAGTCCAAGCGAAACCTTCATCCTCTTCCAAGCTGATGTACAGATGCACAAGACACCAGTACTGTCTGGGGACAATGGGGCCTTGGATGGGCAGAGAAGGGTGAAGCAGGGGTGGTGGTGGTTCAGCATTTTTAGGGCTCAGCTATGTGGTGCCTCTCACAGCAAAGCAACCAAGAGTCTTGTGAAACCCTGAAGACTGCCAAATTTTGTTTGGCATGCATCTTGATGAATTTCAAGGCCCCAGTCCACAAAAAGCTGAACTCATATGACCTCCACCTTCTCTTTCTGAGCAGAAACACACGTGGCAAGGAGATGTGTATGGGCTGCTGTGCAAATACACACAAACCTGCACACATGGAGGCAGATAATATTTTCAATCTCATTTTATAAGGAGTAAAAAAAAATCCTTTTTTAGAAACATTCCAAAGCCTCAGGACAGACGATCAACCTTGCCCTCACCACGCATGTGGGAGTCCACGCTGAACTAAGAGTGAAGCAATAGCATTCAAGTAGACAAGCATTGTGAGAATGGGAAGGCAGCAATTGTTTATTTTATCAAGTGATAAGGAAAAGAGGTAGCCATGCCATGTCAAGGGTGGGGGTAGAAAAGAAAGTTACAAAATCTGATCCCTTATAGATTTTTAAAGAAAAGTCTTGGGTAAAGCTTCATATAGGATGTTTCGGGGATTGAGATTTTGTCTCAGAACAGAGAAAACTGACTGAATCTTGTTGTTTACCCTCAAGACAAAAAAAAGCAGAACAAAAACACAAAAACCACCATGACCAAACAAACAAACAAACAAACAAACAAAAAAGACCCCAAGAGACAAAAAATACACAGCAAAATTCTGAAGACAAGTATTTGTGGATCGAGTTTGCTTCCTCAGACATTAAGATTGGTGTTCATGCTGATGCCAAATGGTTCAGGGCCAAAGCAGCAGCTCCTCTAACCGTGGGAATACTCAAGGAGCTCAGGCTTTGGGATATAAAACTGAAATGACTTACAATCCTTAATGAGGCTGGCTGGGGTGGGGGGGGTGGGGAGCTGAGAACGCAGCTACCTGCCTGCTTTTCCCAGTGCTCCATCCTCCCAAAGCAGTTCCCAGATTTAAATTTGGTTTCTTAACCATCATAGGAATGCATGTTTTGATAACAAGTATGCAGGAGTTTCTATTTCAAGGAAGCCCCATCTTACTATGTCTTCAATGGAAGATTAACAAATGGAAGTGGGTCGAACCAACCAAAAGTGACCTTGTCCAAAGTACACCAACCTCTCCTCCTCCTCCTCCTCCTCCTCCTCCCCCTTTTCTCCTTCTTCTTTTCATTTTCTCCTCTTCCTCCTCCTCCCTTCCTTCTCCTTCTCCTTCTCCTTCTCCTTCTCCTTCTCCTTCTCCTTCTTTTGGCCAACACAGCTGCCAGGTGTTAAGATGGAGTTGGCCTTCTCCAATGACCGAGCTCTTTCCAAGAGCCTAGGATGACAGGCGATATCTTCATAGAATATATGGTGTTCCTAACAATGGTGCCGTTTGTAGTTGACCGATGCTGATCTTGTCAATGTCAAGGATTTTCAGGTTGACCCAGGTCTTTTGAGATTGCACCCAAAGTGCCTGTTGTTGTTGTTGTTGTTGTTGTTGTTGTTGTTGTTGTTGTTGTTGTTGTTGTTATATGCTATCAAGTCAATTCCAACTTATGGCAACCCTTTCCAGGGTTTTCCAAGTAGAGCATATTCAGAAGTGTTTTCCCATTCCCTTCTTCTTGGGGCCTCCTGGGACTCATTTTGCCCCAAGGCCACAGGCTGCCTGTCCTTGTAGGAAGCACCAATGATGGCAATCAAACTCCCAGTCTCTGGCTCCACCGCCAGAGACCTCAACTACTGAGCTACTCAGCTTGCTCTGCTTTCTCTGTGTTTATTTTAATTCCCAAACATGATACAGGCCTTTTTCTCGAGACTGGAAAGAGTTTATTCGGGGACTAGAATTTCCAGAATCCTCCATGCCCCCTTCCCCAAACTTTCCCAACCTCTGATAGCTTTTGTTGAGAACTTTATCCTAAAGCTACATTCCCCTTGGCTTGTATTTTAAAAAAACAAACAGGAAACACCCCTTCCCCAGAAAACTTAACTTACCTTGCACGTCCCTCCATTCTGGCATTGTCCAATACAGTCATCAATATCTGCAATTAAATAAATAAATAAAAAGAATCATGACACACTGCATGAATAAGCCTGCAGACAGCAAACCGCTCTGAAATCCAAGAAGCCAAGTGTCTCTGTAGCATTCGCTAGATAAACCCTTTGTCAAGTTTCCTGCATGCTTTCCTCCAGATAAGGCTATTATAATGGGTGGGAACCTTCGGCAATTATTCCAGCAGAGTTCAGCTGAAACTTCACATCATTGTTTCGAGGCACCTTATCTGAATATAGCCCTGATGTGGGACTAATGGGTTTGATAAAAGGGCTTCTTATTCATGCCAGCGGGACTACTCCCTTTCTAAAAACATCAGGCGGTGGGTCCCCCTCCCTTGCTGGCCAATGCCAAACGCTACGCTTCAATCTCGGTATTCATTGTGTAACCCAGCATCCTGTTCTTGCCGTGGGCAACCCAAAAGGACATGAATGACTTAACACTGCACTTCAGAGAGCAAGGGGCTCTCTTGGAGTCCTTAAACTAGAGCTCTCCTCATTCTGGATCACTGGCGCAGGCACGCAGGCACACAGGCACACACGCACATGCATGCATGCACACAGAGACATAGACACAGAGTTTGGATCAACTTACTTATATCACAGTTCTGGCCTGTCCAGCCAGCAATGCAGTCACAATAGTAGCCCCCAATTAGGTTCCGGCAGGAATTAGCATTGAGACATGGTTTACCTTCACATTCATTTGCATCTGAAAAGGGAAAGAGCATTGCTTCAAGACAAGCAGCCTAGCTGCCCCTCTTCTTCTCCTGTTTGCCCATCAAACAGGGCACGTTCTTCCTTTACAGGCCGTATGCATTTCTAACACTTCCAGGGGTGCTCCTGCCCAAACTTCCTGGCTTAAAGAAAAGAACGCTTGGCTAGATGCTGAGGGGTTTTCTGGGTTCTCCCTAGTTACATCCTCAGGAACCTAGAGCAACTTTTTGGAAGGGGTGTGTGTGTGGTGGTGGTGGTGGGGAGGTGCGAAATGGCAGGGTGGCTAAAAGAGAAAGAGGCGGGTCTGCTGGAGAACACCAGCGCAGTGGAACAACCTGACTCATTGGGATTAACAGGCCGCATTAAGGCGGTGGAGGAGGGCTCCTTCTCCATGAGATCATCCACTGCTTGGAATGCAGCTGTGAATTCTCTCGCTGGAAGGAGTTGAAGTGACCCCGGGAGAGACTGAGCAGCTTTCCCACAAGGCTGAAGGGGAGGGGATGGGGGGGGTGGAGGCAGGAGAGAGGCCTCTCAGAAGCACTGGATGATTTCGGTAGTCAAGCCAGCGTTTAGGCTTGGGAGCACTAATCACAACAGAACCCCGTGAAGATAATAACCAAAGTGGCTCTCAACTTCAAAAGCTGCCCCTTCCCATGCTGACACACACACACACACACACAGGGGCCCAAGACGGTGGCCAAACCGTGTCCCAGACTGTGGGAAGCTTCCAGACTCTTTTGTGTCTTGGCAGGAACACTCCCAAACTCAATCAAACCGGTGGTCCCCCTCTTAGTAGGGCCAGTGGAAATACGCAGAAGGTGCCTGGCACAATATACCCGAATCACAGGCCTCAAATGTCACACCAAGAGCCTATGAGGTAGATTTAAAAAAAATACATTCTGAGACTCTTTAAAATGTCTGCATTGGAGCCTTGGAGCCTTTTTGAGGAGAAAAAAAAAGGGGGTAAAATATTTTAAATAAATAAATATCTTAAGAGGGAGAAGTGATCCAACACGCACAGACCCACCAGCTGCCCACTTGGTTTGTGTACACCTATTCTTTCACCAAAACAGGCCTGTCTATAACTGCAGCTTCAATGGCAGAGCTGGGCCAAGGAGAGATGTCTTCACCACCCAAATCCTTTGCAGACAACATCTCCTCCCTAGACTAAAACCAGTGGGGTCTAGTGCAGCGGTTCTCAAACTGGGTGCCATGGCCCCCTGGGCTGCCACGGAGCATATGCCAGGGGTGCCATGGCAACAATATTTAATTTCTTGATACAGGAGCAAACTTTCTGGGTCAAGTGATTTGAGGGTAACTTTAACTAAACTTCTCATAAACATAAAGGAAATAATGAAATGTCCATCCAAACAGTTTAATTCATCACATTAAAGACAACTGAGTGTTAAATTTGCAGTGTTTCCCCCTGTTCTTTTCCTAAGTATTCAAACCGCTTTAAGGGTAGCTGTGTCATGATATTTTTTTTTAGCCCAACAAGGGTGCTCTGGGGGAAAAAGTTTGAGGACCATTGGTCTAGTGCAGTGTTTTTCAACCACTGTTTCGCGGCACACTAGTGTGCCGCGAGATGTTGCCTAGTGTGCCGTTGGAAAAGCTGAAGAATATTAGCTTTGTGTTCAGCCAAACAGGACCAGGTTGCACACTGAATAAAGTATTTTATAATTTTTCATATTTCTGTTTACTTACTATTTCATAATAAAGTAATTATAAAATACTTTCTTTGTGTTTATTTGATTCCTATTCAAGAGAATTACTTTATATATAGTCAATATAGGCACAGAGTTAATTTTTTTAACATTTTCTAATGGTGGTGTGCCTCGTGATTTTTTTCATGAAACAAGTGTGCCTTTGCCCAAAAAAGGTTGAAAAACACTGGTCTAGTGGATAAGAGTGACAGCCTAGGACTTGGGAGAATGGGGTCCAAATCCCTGATCGTGTGGGGGAAGGGTTGCAATGGTAAACCACCCCATAAATATTTGCCATTATCTTGAAAAAACCCTATGAGGTTTGCCATGAGCGGGGCGAGACTCATCAGGACATAACAACAAAAGGCAAGCAGTGCCTTCCAGAATCTTCCAGAGGCATTATTTGCCCTGCAGCTCCACTTTTTTCTTACTCCTCTCAGAAGCTGTTTTAAGCTGAGCTCTTTCTGTTTGTAAAACAGGGCCTAGAAGGGGCGAAACTCATTGTGTACTGTAAAAGGAAGATTTATTCTCAAGGTACTTTTGAAAGATTCACAGGCCTCTGATGTCTAAGGTGTATATTCCATTACGTCCCATGAAACTGGTGTATGTTAACTTATAGTGAGGGACCCTAATTGGGCTTTCAAGGTAAGTGACATATTGAATGGTTTTATTAACATTCCCACTCTCAACTCTCTCTCTCTGTCCCTGAGATTACACAGCCAGGCAGCGGTTTGAACCCCAGCTTCCTCAGTCCTAGTCCAACACTCTATCCATTAAACTACACTGAGTCTTCTAAATGTTTGGAGAAGGGGAGAAGTGGCTTCTGTCATCCTTTATGAGTAACTTTCTTTGTGGGAACCCATGAAAGGCCCTTCTCGGCAGCTGCACCCAGACTCTGGAACTCCCTCCCACTAGAGGCCAGGACTGCCTCATCCCTGTTGTCCTTCCAGAAACAGGTAAAGACCTTTCTCTTCAGGCAAGCTTTCTCTGAATGATGGACTACCATGTGTCTTTCATATGAATCTATAGGTTCACATAGACTTTGTGTTTATAACTACTTATAACCTTGTAGCTTTTAATGTAATGTTGTCTATTAATGCTGTAAGATGTCCCTCAATTCCTTGTTCTCAAATACCTGAACATGTCTTAATTGTACTGGACTGTATATTTATTATCCCTCATTACTGTTAGCCGCCTTGGGTCCTTTACCAAGGAGAAAGGCGGGGTAAAAATACTCTGAAATAACAAATAATAACTTGTCCAACTGCTTACGTGCCTATGTGCTTGTCCCATAAATCCACAGTCGACACTTACCTATCTGGCATGTCTTGCCGGTCCACTGAGGTGGGCAAACACATTTAAAGCCATCCACTAGATCCTGGCATGTCCCTCCATGGCCACAGGGGTTGGGAGAGCAGTCATCAATATCTACCAAGAAGAGATGCATCTTTAGGGCAGAAAGCCAACACTCAGTGGCAACATCAGCAGCCCTGCACCTCTAGAAGGAGAGATTTGGCTTCTGTATCCATCAGGGCACCCAGTTACTCTTCCTCTTCGGCCTCCCTTCCTCCACCCGACTGTTGTTACAACGGAACCACAGAATCATAGATTACAATCACAGAATCATTAGAAACATGGACACACCATCCTATGCCCATCTGACTGGGAAGCACTTCCAAGCAATGAATCTGCCCAACTTTCTAAATGAGGCACCCGTGGTGCTTTCACATTGCTCTCAACAGGTAACTGTATAGAAAAATTCCTCTCTGGGTTATAGTTCCTTGAATCTCCCAGGAGGCAAGGCTACTGGAAGACTCTGGGACACTGAAGCTCCGGACCGGGGAACTTTTCTCAACACTTTCCCTGATGGCAGGGCACTACGTCCAGCAGAAGAAACTGTGACTGAAAAAAAAAGGCTTGTTTGTGAATATTCATAAAAAAGCAAAGTGTTCTGCTTATATACCACCCCATAGTGCTTCAAGCAGTCTTTGGGCAGTTTACAATTTATTTATGCAAGCTACACATTGCCCCCCCCCCAAACACAAGCTGGGTACTCATTTTACTCACCTCGGAAGGACAGAAGGCTGAGTCAATCATGAGCCGGCTACCTGGGATTGAACCCCAGGTCGTGAGCACAGTTTTAGCTGGAGTACAGGCATAAATGGTCTTGAACTCACTCACTCGCTAAAGCTTGAGTGTGCTCCAAAACTGGCCCAACAGAACTGCCTGAGATGAGTAAATGTTGCCACCTTCCCAGGACCACCATCCCAAAAACTGATCAGGGTTAGTAGAAGGTGACTCGGATAACAACCAAGGTGATCCTTAGGAAGGAGCCCACTCTGAAGTAGGCGCCCGTGTCATCACAGCTGAAAGCCTGAGTCAGAACAGGCTTGCAACTTTCCTTCCTGTGCCCCTCCAGTTTCCACCTCCAAATTCCCTGAAGCTGTACATGGGGGTGGGCGATACCAGAGAGGAGCAACTCTCAAGAGCCACTTGAAAACTTGCACAACGCTCAAGCAATGTGCAAGCTGTGTTAAGACGGAAAGGCCGACGGACTTACTAAGCGTGCACGTTGGTGCTGTCCAGCCTGGAGCACAGACACACTCAAATCCCGTAGAGGTTTCAAGGCAGCTTCCTCCGTTGTGGCAAGGATCCGAAAGACAGGCATGCTCCGCTGCAAGCAAGGACACCATTGGCTTAGCCAAGACTAGCAATCCAGGCAACCTCCCCATCACCTGGCCAAACACCCTGGCTCTTCCGGGTACCTGCTTGGGATAGAACTTGGTCCAGACCATGGATGTACGCCTCTGCTCAATTCCTTAAACCAGCAGCTAGGTTTATAAGGGCAGTTTGTCACTGTTTACAGTAGAGCTACCCCATCTCCTGTTACTCAAACCTTCATTCCCACTCTTAAGTGAAAAAAACATTCAGGGGGACAACTTGTTGGAAAACACAAACATTGCTGCAATCAAGTAAAATTCTACACCTATGTCAGGGTTTGGCAAGGTTTCCTTGATCTGTGCTAATTGCGACATATTTCAAGTCTAAAGTAGTGCTCATTTCACCACTTCTCTTCCCCTACACCCCCACCCACACACAGAGGAGTCATATGCCTATGGAATTAAATTCTTCTTCCCCAAGTACTTTGTCTCAAGTGCAAAGGTCATCAATTTATACAATTATCAAATTATACAATTTTGAGCAAGAGCTGTAAAATTTCTGACATTTTGAAGCCAGTGAAATAAAATGTAGAGAAAAACAACAAAAGGAGAACTATAAGTTCCCGTAAAGTTTACATCTCTATTTCTAAGAATGAGGGGCCTTCCAGATTCTGTTGGACTACAGCAGGCATGTCCAAACTTCATCCCTCCTGATGTTTTGGACCAGAACGCCCAGAATTCCAATCCTGTATTGCCAATGACAAAGGACTGCAGGAGTTGTGGTCCAAAACTTCTGGAGGGCCTAAGTTTGGACATGCATGGACTACAGTAACTATAAACCCCAGACAGTATAGATAAATAAAGCCTAATGGTGAGGGAATCTGGGAGCTACAGCTCCCAAAGGGTTAAGAAGCTTCAACTAGTGTCTAAAGGATTGATGAAGGACAATGAGATATGCAGTCCAGTACGACCTGGATGGCTACAACCTCCCAAGCCTTGGTTCAAAATATGTTCCCACTTTCTCCTCTCCACCTCTGATATTGTAACAGACATACCCTAGGCAGGGCAATGGTTCCCAACCTTGGGTAATCCAAAATGTCTTGGAATGCAACTCCTAGAAACCCTGGCCACCTCACCTAATGGCCAAGGCTCCAGGGAACTGCAGTCCAAGAACACCTGGGCGACTCAAGGTTGGGGGCCCATGACCCCTAGGGCAGTGATGGTGAACCTTTTAGAGAATGAGTGGCCAAACTGTGATTCAAAACCCACTCATTTTTTTGCAAAGTGCCCATACAACAATGTAACTTAAATACAAGTGGCTGTGAAGGGGCAATGTCAGGTGCCCACAGAAAGGGCTTTGAGTGCCACCTTTGGCACCCATGCCATAGGTTTGCCAACACTGCCTTAGGGCATGTGGCTGAAAAACACACAGGGCTTGTCCCACAATGGAAGCCATGCAACGGCGGAAATCCTTACCAATCTCACAATTCTGTCCCGAGTAACCCTCTGGGCAAGAGCACTGATATTTGTCTGGCCCCGTGTTGCTGCAGGTGCCCCCATTCAGACAAGGCGGGTGCGTCCCACAATAGTTGAGATCTACAACAGAACAAGACATGACCAAGAATGAGCCAGCAGGGGTTGGCCTCACAGGCCTCCCCAACACTCCCCACTCTCCCCCCCACCCCCAAGCAAAGCGAGCGAACAAAGCCACGGGCCACCTGCAGCTTCCCTGCCGAGACGCTGAAACAAAGCCAGCATATGGGAGAGCAGGATCGTTGCCTGGGATATCTCCCGTACGCAGCCCCCGCCCACCCACCCACCCAGCCATTAAAGTTTCACACGTGGCTCCCTGTGAGCTCAAGCCTACCTTTATTGCAGAACTGGCCACCCCAGTTGGTTTCACAGAGGCACTGCCACGGTTCATTGCAAGTGCCATGGACACAGCCTGGGTGTGGAATGCATTTGTCGCAGTACTGGCCTTGCCATCCGTACTGACACCTTCAAAAGAAACAAGAGAAGGCCGTTATTTTTCTCTCTCTCAAAAAAAAAAAGGGGGGGGAAGCACTGCAAAAAGGGAAGGGTAGGGAAAAGTTTTTGCTAACTTTTATTTTCAATGCAAGAAGAATTCTTCCAAGGACAAGCTGGTAGTTCCTTGTAAACAAACAGCCTCTAACCAAGGAGTCTGTCAATTAGGCTGCCAACTCACAAAAGGACAACTGTTGGGGAGGCCCCATGCGGGGCCAACGGGAGACAATAGCACGCCACTTCCTGACACTTACACAAATGGAGGGTGCGGGGGGGGGAGACTGAGTGGGTGGGTGGGGGGAGATGCACTCCCTATAGACCTGTCTTGGGGGAGGGGGCTGACAAATGGATTCTTAAAAAAAAAAAAAAGAAGGGGAGGGGGAGGGGCGAGAAAGCCTCAAGAAGAAAGTGGAATTCTCCAAGGTTCCTTTTAGGAGTCCAAGGGTTCTGGGGACACATCAGCAGAAAAGCCAAGCACCTAAAAGACCAACTCGCTCCAGCTCCGCTGAAATAGCACCATGCTGGTTTACTGCTCTTTTCGGCACACTGGCTGTCACACCTTACAAATTAGAAGAAGCAGCAGCAAAGTTTTTTTTTCGGGGGGGGGAAGAGATATTAATATGTGGCAGCCATCACGGGATAGTTAAAACGACACTGATGTTTCCCTCTTGATTCTGCTCAGATGCCTGGGCATCAGAGGCTAAGCTACTTTGCTCTGGCTATAACTCGTCTCAGCTGGGCATCGTCTCTTGCATGGAGAGCAGCTCCAGAGACAAGGCAGTTTTATCTGAAGATCGGCCCCAACGCTTATGTGCTCCTTCTACGGCCAGGACTCCAGCTCATGAAATCAGCTGGCTGTGTCATGCCAAAGGGAGCAAAACACCACCTACAGTGGTACCTTGCATAAAGGAATTAATTCGTTCCAAATGAAATTATGTTAAGCAGATTTTCCTTTACACAAGTTTCCCATAGGAATGCATTGAAAACAGAGTAATCCCTAATCACAACCATTTTTATGTTGTATGGATTCTCCCCATAGACGATTCTGTTAAGCAAATTTCCCCTATCTCCGGAATGTTTTATGTTGTACAAATTTTATGTTATACAAACCTTTTGTTATACAAGGGTCCACTGTATTATCTTTTAAAACAAACAAACAAACAAACAAACAAAAACCAACAGAAAAAGCCCCAGACATTACCCACCTCTGCATGCAACAAAAAATGTAAGGCCTTAAAGAGGAGGAATTGGAGGGGTGGAATGTATACCAAGAGGAGACACAGCCACTTTGCTTTAAGAGAAAAGGTGGAAGGCATGAAACCATGGGTTAACCCAAAGGACATTTCATTACCATGACCTGGGAAGAAGTGACCAGCAGCAATTACTCACTAAGCCGGGCCCTAACTTAACAAAATAAACCCAGTTCCCCAGCCAAGCCAGCCCAGCTTTCGATTTTCAAAGGGCTCCCCCTGTCCAGCAAATCCTTGTCATGGGAAAAAGCGATAGAGATCTTTCCAGGGACTAATCGCTCACAGCAAGCCGGCAGGTTTAAACCCTCCTTCTCAAAACCGGTCAAGGACAAAAAACCACTCCCCTAATTGATTTTTTAAGAGCAGCTCTGAGGGAGAGGGGGAGAGACCCGTGGTGTTTTTTTTTTTTTGCGGGGGGAGAAGAGCCACTGGATGTCTCGACTGCTGTGATAGAAACAGAAAAGAAACCAAGCATTTCAAGACCCAAATGTGTTGCCGCCTTTCCCCAGCGAGCGACAGGCCACTGATGGAGGAAACAGAAGCTCTTTCCCCAAAACACACACACACACACACACACACACACACACACACACACACACACACACAAATTTTTAAATGTCAAAGCCACCAAAGGCCTAAAAGACCAGATTGCTTTCTTAGTCCTGGAAACCCTTGGCAAGCATTTAAGGGGTTGCCAAAACAAGTGCTTACAAAACCGGCAAGTGGAGAGATTCGGCCGGCCGACACTGCAGCACATCCCGCCCCGGCCGTCCTGACTTAGGCTGCTGAGAGACTCTCCAGAAACCTGTCCTGAATTTTGGCAACAACCCCAGCCGTGCTAATTTTAGCAGACAAATTTATTAAGTCTTTTCCACATTAACACCACCCACTCGCCACATCTTCTTCTCATAGGAAGGCAGCCTGGCTCACAAACAAAGATGGATGAACCCGTCTTTTTCTTTGATCAGAGGGTCCTTTTTGCTCCAAGCTGTCTCCCAAATGAACAAGAAGCAGAGAGAGAGAGAGAGAGAGAGAGAGAGAGAGAGAGAGAGAGAGAGAGAGAGATATGCATGCACAAAGAGGGAGATTTCTCTGCATTACTGTTTCAGATCTTAGAGCTGTTTCAGCTGATGCTTTACTTTTTGAACTGTTGCATTGAGAACATAGCAGACTATGACTCATCCCCCCCCCCAACTTAATGGAAAAAGAATTACAATCTTGTTTCTCCTAAGTCCAAAAAGATAATTGAGGCTGGGGGTATCAGGAAGGACAGCTCAGCCGCTGGAGGACTCAGCAAAAGGACTGTGGGAAAGTTGCACCTTAAGTAAATAAGGGCACTAGTGCATGTCTGGGCAGTGAGTGGGAGGTGAGAGACACAGTAAGGCTTGAACTCTGGAAACAAAGCCTGTTGTTCTGGCAAGCAAAGAATGTGGGCAAACCCCGTCGGGCACTTTTAGCCGGGATGACAGAAGCACAAATCTTCAGCGGACCTGGCTCCAGCCAACCTCTTGGTCCCCAGCCTAAGTGAAGCAGCGGGGGGGGGGGGTCTGTTACATGGGTTGCGGTTTTTTTGTGTGTGTGTGTGTGGGGGAGATAAAGAGATAGAGAAAGCCACACCAATGCACACCCCTCTTCTCTCCTGTTTTAAGGAGTGGCAGGTTTTAACACTACCAATGTTTAACAGCTGATTCATGTGTTATCGAGAGACTGGGAGTGGGGAGGTGGTGGTGGTAAATGCAGTTCATAATCAAGTAAGAAGGAGAGAGAGAGAGAGAGAGAGAGAGAGAGAGAGAGAGAGAGAGAGAGAGAGAGAGAGAGAGAGAATCCTGCTCTCCTAAATCACAGTCTGGAACTGTTGACTTTCTTTGGTGGGAGGGTCTACACCCCCAACAAGCTGCCTAGATGCCCGAAGCACATCTGATCTCGCCTGATTTTGGAAGCTAAGCAGGGTCGGCCCTGGTTAGTACTTGGATGGGAGACCATCAGGGAATACCAGGTGCTGTAGGCACCTGGAGTAGGAACTGGCAAACCACTCCAGTATTCCTGCCAAGAAAACTCCATGGACATGGGGTCACAAAGAGTCGGACATGACTGTATGACAACAACAACAACAACAACAACAACAACAACCCTCCCCAAAGCCCCTTGGCCAGAATCAATTCTAGACACTGTCATCCTCCCCCCAAAAGTTACTTTCCTCTGAGCATGGAAGAGTTCATGCATGCAAACAGAGCGTGGGATAAGGTCTCATCCAAAACACCGCTTCACACACTCCACAACTCCCCTGCACATCAGCCACACAAGCCATCCATGGAATCCTCTCTCTTTCTGGTGTCTATTTCAGAGCTTGCAAGGGACAGACCAGAGACACTCTGTCTCTTCTTGTGCTGCAATTTCCTCATTTACACCCTGGCCCCTACAGCAACGGAGGCAGAGGGAAACTGGAGCATGCTGCAAGAGCCCTTCTCTGACTGGACCAGCAGTCCTAAGCTGGCACTCCCAAGAAACACAGGCCGACTCTCGTCCAGGACCTGAAGTGCCAGCACAGAAAACCTTATGGGGGTAAGACAACAGATGAGGACCATGTGCTAAAATGCAGGGGTGTGCACCCTTCAGACCTCAGCTTCTTGCTGCGTAGCTCCTGAAACTGGACCAGAATCCCCCCCAATCAAATGGGCTATGAGGTGGGGAGGCAAGGAGAAACACTGCTCCCTGGCACATGACATCTAGGCTCCCCTGATGCCTACAGTGCAGCACAATCAACCACTGATCCATAGATTATTGAAAGGATGGCTAACATCTCCCTTGCTTCTGTTCAGGCTAGGAGGGTTCAGGTTTCTCACTGAGGTGTGGTTACTCACCCTTCTCCACCCAGATCAGTATGGGAGAGGCCTGATTGTATCCCAAGGTCCACAAAAATTAGTCTCCAGGAGAGGACTTATCAGCCATGACCTGCAGGCTTTCTTCTCCTGACCTGGTAGGGATTGGTGTCCATGGGGTTGTAATGAGTGAAGTGGAGATGGGGGGGGGCGGCAGTGTTCTGTCCTTTCTCTGCTCATCGAGATCATCCAGATGTTGCTGTTTTGCTAAAGGTTGGGAGTGTCATGTGGACTTACGAGATGCTGTTAGGTAGGGCTAGAGTGTCAGGCAATATAGAACCAGGAGACCCGTGATGGTCGTTTGGCTCAGGCAGAAACCAGACGTATGGCCAAGCACCACCATCCTCTACAGGTTCCAGCCCCCCGTGTGTGTGTGTGTGTGTGTGTGTGTGTGTGTGTGTGTGTGTGTGTGTGTGTGTGTGTGTGTGTGTGTGTGTGTGTGTGTGTGTGTGTGTGTGTGTGTGTGTAGGGGGACTTCATTTGATTTGTTAACATGTTGTACCCGGGACTAAAATGAGGGTCTCCTTGTAGGTAAAAGGCACGCTGCCCCACCTGCCTACATGTCCACTCTTGCAATCCTGCACTCCCAGGACAAGTGTTGGGAACAGACCAATGCCACACCATGAGCAAGCGAGCTGCATGGGTCGCTGGTGAGGGCTCAGGCCCCTGAAGCTCCATTGGGAAAGGAAGTGCCTAACACTGCAAACTCCCACTGGCTGTTCCCCAACTCTGGGTCTGCTCTGCAGGGACATGGGGCAAGCCATGCACCACTGACTCCCTTCCCGCCTCTGAAAGAAGAACTCCATGCAGCACATTTTTTGAAGAGGTGCTCCCGTGAACCATGAAAGGCCTCTCGTTCGTCCAGCCTGCGATTTTCCTGATTTGATTCCGACTGGAAGGTCAACACTGGCTTAATCTATGAATAAATGGCAGAGCCCTGAAGAAATCCTACTGTTGTAGGGGAAAAACAGGCCAAGTGTAGGGAATATGTATCCCCCCCATGTTTGTTTTGAGACAGACAAGTGCACCAGTCTCAAAGGAAAAGCTAAAAGCTGTCTGGACAGCTCCCATCTCTTTCTCAAACCAAAGAGAGAGAGAGAGAGAGAGAGAGAGAGAGAGAGAGAGAGAGATGAGAGATATGAGAAATACTGAAGGAATATGCCCCGATTCTTGGCTTTCCAAAGGAAACTCTTCAAGCACTTGGCTCCACCATGCAAAGGGCTTCTTTCCCCCTTGTAGGCTTGCCAGGAGATGTGAAGAGAAACTTCAAAGAACGAGAGCAATCCTCTCTGCCTTTATCGGTATCTACGGACAAGATTCCATCCCAGCTATTAACCTCTCATCACTCCCAAGTCTGGCTTCCAAGAGCAGAGAAACCAAGAGGCTGCACTAATCCTATTCTAAAGAATGGCTGACTTTTGCCTATTGATGGGAAACACTGAGAGCAGTGGAAGGGGAGGGGGGAGAGAGAGAAGGAGAAGGAAGGTAATTAAACTTGCTAGGGGGAAAATGCCTTGATCAGCAGATTACACACCAAAGTCGCACAAAGAATTTAGCCACCGTTTGTTACAAAACACGCCCAAATACACTTGTCCCTTTGCCTCGATGGTCACATTGTGTGTGTGTGTGTGTGTGTGTGTGTGTGTGTGTGTGTTATTCACACAGGCGTCTGATGCATTTACACTTTGCCTCAGCAACAGCGGTATGAAGAACATGCACTTAACATTGAGAATGCAGACCAAGACAGAGAGCGAGAAGAGGAGGAGGAGGGAAGGAGGCTGCCCCAACCCGTCCCACTGTTTCATTTGAAACCGTTAGGATTGCTTAGTGAAAAGGAAGGTCTGTTTGGTTTACCTGCACTCTCCAGGAATTTTGCAAGTGCCGTGTTTGGGGCTGCACCCTTGACGACAGATGGCTGAAAAGTGAAAAAAAATGGGGGGGGGTTTGTTAAGAGAAGAAAGAGGCTTTCAAAACACAACGCTGCACCCTTTGCCCTCGTGGGAAGGTTTTAATCTCTGCCTACTTCTGTAATCCTGCAAAATCCATGGTTGAAATGGGTTCCCTTGGATCCAGTCTGCTGGAAAAGAAACTGAGGTCGTTGAGTGCATCGTGACGGCAGTTCCAGCAAGCTAGGAAGATGGGAGTCACACTATGACCTCTACGAAAAGCTTTCCTTTAGAGCAGCAGAGGGGGACCTTCAGCCCTCCAGAGGTTTTTGGACCGCAACTCCCAAAATCCTGAGTCTATGCTGTCAGTGATAAAAGACTATAGGAGTTTTGGTCCCAAACATCTGGAGGGCCAAAGGTTCCCCACCCCTGCTTTAGAGGGGGGGACCTGCTTTCAAACACACTGAAGCCTTTAGGGGCCTGCAACACTCCTCCTCAACATTTGTTCGCAGTTTTGAAGGCAACTTTTTCAGATCCACACCCGCTGACTCAGCCTGCAAGTTCTAGCTGCAATGCCTATCCTTACCAAGATAATTCACACACCCTGCTTTTCTGCACTCTTCTTTAAAATCTATGTGAAAACCCATTGGACTGTTCCTACAAGGCCAACCCCCATGCACGCTGTTGTATTGCTTTTTACCCTGGGAGCCATCTGGGCAGGCTCTTGGAGCCTCAAGGCAGTCTAATCATATAAATAGAAAACAGCCTCCCCATCTTCACCCAGGGACACAGTAAAGCAATGCTTGCAAGTAGAGGCTTCGGCTGCTTTCACACGACCACTAAAACCTACTGTAAAGTGCTCACGGATGCGGAGCATAAAATCGTTTCCCCACAAGCAGCGGACATTTAAAAAAAAAAAGTTAATTGCCCTGTTTTGTCTACAACAAGCCTGACACCATCAAGGGGAGCAGACATCATAGTTCTCTACCGTATACTTGGGCACCCTCAGCACCCAGACACCACCCACCCTTGGAAACAGAAACTGGACATCACAGACCTTTGTTGCAGTCAGGTCCCATCCATCCCTCCAGGCATGTTTTGTTGCCATTTTGATCGCAGGTATAGTGCCCAAAGAAGTCGTCTCTTGGCCGACAAAACTTGTTGCAGCCAAAGCCATAATAATGCTCATCGCAAGTCACCCGGATCTGGTATTCGAAATGAGCCACGCCTGAGTTTTGCTTCAAGACCTGCCACTGGCGGCCTGGGTTGATCATCCCAGAGTGAGAAGCTTTTTCAATAAGGCTATCTGCACCTTAGAGAAGAAAAGAAAAGAAAACGTTACTGGGAAGAATGCCCTCTGAAGAGCTGGCAGCCGTAAAGACTGGAAGGAAAAACCAAGGGTTATATACAGGTAGGCTGAGGAAGACTATTTTTAGAGCAAAACTCCCAGAATCCCCAGCAGACAGGAACAGCCCCCCCCCAAGGATGCAGACCCCAAAAGTAACTTTTCCAAGTTCTGTTTATATGCAAGAATGTTCTCATTGTCCATCCTAGAAGCAGGTAAGAGAAGGCTCTCCAGATGTTGATGGGCTGCCATTTCCATTAGTCATGTCCACCATAGCCAGTGCTGAAGACAATGGTTTCCGCCACATGTGGTTTTCTACATGTCACAGAGACACAGTCCTGCACAACAAAGCACACGTCTTTCACTCCATACATGCACTGCAGGAAGTCACTTATGCAGTGACCTACGCAGATCTCACGCAAGATGTGTAGGAGGTTCAACGCCACTTCAGTCAGCCACACGGCAAGACAGCCACTTACGTAACATTAATCAGACTGTGGGAACAGCAGATAATATTTTTTACCTTTTAAATGATAGCTTATCAAGTGTCTTGAGATTCAGGCAGGGAAGAAAAATAAGGCTGGCCCTTGCTTAAATTCAGATGAAGAAAAGATACGGCACACAAAACCTTTAAGGGGACATCCAGCTGTCCTCATGCATGGGTAACATAAGGGATTCATGGGTAACCTAAGGGATTCATATATATATTTTCTTCTTGCCTTGACAACCTGCCCCCCCCAAACCTCTGCTTGGGAGGTTTCTGAAATAGATTTGGAGAGGTATACAGGAAGAAGGTGAAGTCTGCTCCCATGACACTGAGTAATCCTCTTTATTCTTGACATGCTTTTAATGCCACCTTTCCCCTTGGCCAGCTTTGCCAACTGTCACCATTCAGCCACTTGGGTGGGGTGGGGTGAGGGTCGGAGATGAAGAACAGATGTGTGGTTAAAACAGAAGCCCCAATTCGCCTTAACTTTCAGAGCAGGAAAAAAAAAAAAGCAAAGAGAGAGAGAGAGAGAGAGAGAGAGAGAGAGAGAGAGAGAGAACGAACGAACGAACGAACGAACGAACGAACGAACGAACGAACGAACTAGCAACAAGGGCAAAAGGCCAGCTCTGGTCTTCTAACAACATGGGCAGGAGTCACCACTTGTTATGCCTTGCACTTCATTCTGCCAATCCATCCAAACAGCCAGGCATCCTTTCGCACAGTACGTAGAAAGCCCTGGGGCCACATACAGTAGCACTGTTGCAACAGCTTATTTGCTCTCGACAGACAAGTTCCAAGAATTTCCAGGCGCAGAGGGCGAAGCTAAAGACACTTTCTTTTTGGAGCAGAGGAGTAACATTTTGGTATTCTGCCTTGGTTTCACAAGGCACCTCCTTCTATTGTTGTTACCAAGCAAAACAAAAACACCACGTCCATTAATCATCCTTCTCAAAAGGATGAACCCCTCATGCACCCATTTGCATGGGAGAAACATGGGGCTTAGCTCCGCGGAGACATGCACAAGGAACAGATAGGTGCCAGCAAAACATCTGAAGAGGTTTCTCTCCTAACAGGCTTCAAAGCAGAGGCTTTCACCCAAGCAACTCCCCCTCAGCCTTAAAAAAAAAAAAAAAGCCCTAAGCAGCAATGCAATAATATCTTCAAAACCCTAATAGTTCACATTTGCTTGGGAACATTGTGTAGGTATCTGTGGTATTTCACTTTGTTGTCCGGCCTCATGACCTTAATGATCCGACACTGGCTTACGACTTTCGGCCTTGACAGCACTTGACTGCAGCATGAAAACCTAGAAAGAGAGAAAGAAAGAGAGAGAGAGAGAGAGAGAGAGAGAGAGAGAGAGAGAGAGAGAGAGAGAGAGAGAGAGAGAGAGAGAGAGAAAGAAAGAAAGAAAGAAAGAAAGAAAGAAAGAAAGAAAGAAAGAAAGAAAGAAAGAAAGATGCTACCTGACACTAATTAAGGCGAAGCATCAAATACTAGATATTAGACAAGATGCTTGGGCTGATTAAAAACAGCAACACACATCTAAAGAAGTTGTCTTGATTTTTAAAAATATGTGTTTGAATGCGAGTTCCAGCATTTCAAATCAAAAATATGCAGATGCATACTACGAGCCCACCTCCCAGTTGCTCATTTTCTCCTGTCTAAGATTTCTAGCAA
This sequence comes from Phrynocephalus forsythii, assembly GCA_029282475.1. Classification (NCBI taxonomy): domain Eukaryota; kingdom Metazoa; phylum Chordata; class Lepidosauria; order Squamata; family Agamidae; genus Phrynocephalus; species Phrynocephalus forsythii. The sequence continues at coordinate 169,755,710 of JAPFRF010000002.1, read as the reverse complement.
CAAGTTAATTTAAGATGCCTGAAACAAACACTCGATTTGCTGAGTTTCAAAACAAGCCACTTCTAAAAGCTGAAAGGAGAGAGAAAAAGATTGCTCCCTGACTTCCTTGTGGTTTCAATTCTCCTGAGTTTTCAGTGAAAATGATGAGGCCAGAAAGGGACATTCAATATATGTCTGTGAAGATTGTCAGTCATCTAGGTGAGTTTATCTGGAAGTTGAGTCATGGAAGTCCAGTTGCCATGGCTCAATTTCCAGACATGCAATATAGTTTTTAATTAGAGCTGAAAGTTTATTAAGAGGGCAAAAAGGGGAAGAAGCAATCCTGTGTTTATGAAATCAGATGTCAAAGGAATTTTGGGTTAAGTCCTGAAGACCAACCACTGAACAAAGCAACGTCATCTGTAGAATGCCCAAAGTAAGAAAACTCACACCAAGACAGATTATATTGATTAAGGGTCTACCTCTTCCAACGGGCTGTCTTGAACATCTGTTTCTGGCCTTGGACTGGGAAAAACACATGGTTCCTTCCTCTATGAGACACAACTTCTGAAGCTGTCTTGCATAGAGTCAGGCTATTACGAGAATGAGCCAGCCAGTGGCCATGCTGGCTCAAGATTCACTCCAGTTTAAACAGACTTGATTCGAATCCATCCACATTGAACCCGAAGACCATTCTGGAGAGATAGATAAGGCATAGGAAAGGGAGGCTTGCATGGGTGAACTGCCCCCATGTACTTGACATAACTGGCTGACTATCAGCTACCACACAGGAAAAAACAGACAGACACTCTCATGACCAGATGTGGTCAATACATTTTCCGCATCTCCTTCCCTCCCACTCCCCCCTCCTGCTTTGGCAGCACAACCTAACCAAAAGGAAATTAGTTCAGCGCTCTGCAAACCTGCCATTAGTTTGCCACAAAGATGGACAGCTAATGAGTAGCAATCCCATGGCGGCAGACAGGGTAAGGATAGTCAGCTGACGGCCTACATAAAAAACAATCTTGATGCTTCCTTTCATCCCTACCATGATCTTAAGAGCTGAATCAAAGCAGCAGATGAATGGAGCTTGAGAGAAAAGATCAGGTGCCCAGATATTCAGATATATTCAAAAATAGTTTTGGTTAAACTTGTTCATAAACCTCCTCCTGTTGTTTCTGCCAGACAAAATTCACAGCAACTGCGGTAAGCCTTGATCACAGGTTGCAATTTAAATGAACTGCATTACTGCCTGGGATTCTGTGCTCAGGTCCATCTACTAGGTCAGTGGTTTCCAGCCTTGAGTGACCCAGGTGTTCTTGGACCACATTCCCAGAAAGCCCAGCCAGCGCAGTGGTGCTGAAGGCTTCTGGGAACTGCAGTCCAAGAACACCTGGATGACCCAAGGTTGGGAACTACTGTTCTAGATCATTGATCCACCTAGCACAGTGGTGGCGACCCTTCGGCACTCCAGATGTTTTGGACCACAACTCCCAGGATTCCGAGCCTAGATTGCCAATGACAAAGGACTGTGGGAGTTGTGGTCCAAAACATCTGGTGTGCCAAAGGTTCACCACCACTGACCTAGCATAATGCTGTCTGGGATGTTGGTGTATCTGGCCCAATACTGCATACTTGGGTTGGTAACAGGACTTCTAGGCCTCACATAGGGTCCCCTCTTAGGGACAACGTTAAACCACTTCTAGCCTCTCTGGAATCTTTTAACAGAGATCCTTTAAACTGAGATGGCAGGGTTTGAACGTAACCATTTGTTCATATCCAGGAGGTGCTCTAACAGTGAACCAGGCATTTCTCTAAGGCAGCCATTCAAAAACTCTCCAGTATCTCCTTGAAAGGAGAGATGAAGGAGCTCAAGCTACTTATACAAGTGCTCCTTTCACAGAATATATATGTGAACCAACTATTCTAGACCTACTCAGTGGATTTCCCCATCCTTATTTATATAACACTGGTCGTGCTTTGTACTTTTAGTTGAAATACAACACTAAATAAACAATGCCCAGTCAGATCTGATGAGGCCCAGGTTCCAAAAATTTGACTTTTTTTAAAACAAAAACAAAACTAACTATATTCCAGAGTCCCCTCATAACTGTCTGGCCTACATGGACTTGCAGCATCTAAATCTCAAAGCTGCTGGATCTCACTGTGATGTGAACCAAGTAGCACCTCACTTTCACCTTTTTAGGATGGTTAGGAAACACATCTACCTGGATAATCGCCTGTCTCCTTGAGACTAATCTCTCCAGACTGCAACTCTGAGGAGACACTTGTCACATGTTCTCACTTCCAGTGAGGATACCACCTCACCTACTTCTTTCCCAACAGAAGCTTCTCTATCTTCAGGATACACTGTCTCAACTTCATTTCTGGAGAAGTCCCAAATGGTCTGCATTACCAGGTGTCTTGCTGACAAAGGCTGACTCTGAAGACCAGTATGGAAAGCGACATTTAAAGGGGACAATGGCAACAATGCCAATCATGACACAGATAAGACACAAGAAGGGGCCTTACTCTGCTTTCTCTGCAAAAGCCAAATAATTGCACCAGTGTCTAGCTCTGTATTCCGGATCAAAGCCACACAGCCTGTTCTAACTTGCTTGGGAACCACACTATGACCAAAGTAATGCCTAGGTAAGTGGCTAGACAAAAAACAAACACCAGCCTCTGCAAAAGTAACCCTTCCAATTATATGCAAAAATTAGCTCAAATTAAAGACAAATCAGCACAATATCCAAATGCGAATTCCTCACAGAAGCCCTTGCAGGAGGGATGGGCCTTCTGTGGCTCGCGAGTGCTTGTCAGCTCCCACAGGCATTTTGTTAGGGTCCTCAGGCCATCCAAGTTTTAAAATGCAGGGGGAAAGGGTGTTTGCACTGCTTTCCTTGCTCCTGGAAGCCTCCATTTTGGAGGTGCTGGCATAATCTCTTGAAGGCTCCACCATCTCAAACAAACAAAATGTAAACAAACAAACAAACCCTGGAAGTGTCATAAGAACATAGGAACAGCCATGCTGGATCAGGCCAAAGGCCCATCTAGTCCAGCTTCCTGTATCTCACAGCGGCCCCACCAGATGCATCTGGGAGCGCATGAGACTAGATATCTGTCTCCTGATACCACTCTCCTGCATCTGGTCCTTGAAGTACCCTGGTTTAAAGCCTGGAGATGACTCATCTCCATCATGGTTTGTAACCTGTGAGGGACTTTTCCTCCAGGAATCTGTCCAATCCCCTTTCGAAGGCACCCAGACCAGATGCCATCACCACATCCTGAGGCAGGGAGTGGTATAATTTCTGTTCCATATTTCTACCCTCCAAAACTGGCCATAGCTCAGGTCAGTGCAGCCTCTGGTGAGATCCTGGGGCAATACTTGAAATCTCCCCACCACTGCCCGGCCGTTTCAGAGACTAATGAGGCATGCAGAATATATCAAAGGAGCTCACCATTTCTTTTACAAGGAAGATTTCACTCCCTAAAATAATTGGCAGCCCATCCCACCAGATTGTCACAGGTGTTCACGCTACAAGCAGCCACATTCAGGGAGGCTCGGAAATCAGTCACCCAGAATCAGGCCTTCTCTGTGGCTGTTCCTGCTCTATGGAACAAACTTCCAAATGAGATACGCCTTGCACAGCCCTGCCCGCCTCCAAAAAAGGACTTAAAGACTTGCTTTTTAGAGATGCATATGGCAATCAATCTTGATGGCTTGTCTTGTTTGTTGGTGATGTTTTGTTGTCCCGGGATATGTCTCCTAGTTTGTTACTTGCTGCCAGCTTCTTTAGTTCTTTGCTGTTTTTAGTTTTTTAGTTCCTTTCTTTTTTCACTTGGTTTGTTTTATTGTTTTAGCTTTGGCCTTTTGTTAATGTTCCATTTTGTCTTTTGGGGTATTAAATGTAAACTGCCCGGACTTTCCTGTGTGGAAGATGGGCGGTAAATAAATAAATAAATAAATAAATAAATAAATAAATCTCAGACAAACCATTCCATGCTGCCCCAAGTCCTTCCCATCATGCCATTCGAGCTTTGGGGCCTTTGTAAGCCAGAGGCAGCAACAGAAGAAGAAAGTAAACTCAATGCTAGGGATCATTAGGGAGGGTATAGAAAATAAGTCAGAGAAAGTGTCATTTTGCCTCTTTATAAGTTTATAGTGAGGCCCCATCTGGAGTACTGTGTACAGTTCTGGTCACCATACCTCCAGAAGGATATTATGGAAATGGAAAAAGTGCAGAGGAGGGCAACCAGAATGATTAGGGAACTGGAACACCTTCCTTACCATCTGAGGCTGCAAAGGCTGGGCCTCTTCACTCTTGAACGACGGCACCTAAGAGGTGACCTGATTGAAGTTTATAAAATCATACACTGTGTAGACAAAGTAGATAAGGAAAAACTGTCTTCCCTATCACACAACACTAGAACTAGGGGGCACTCCATGAAACTTTTGGGTGCTAGATCTCAAACAAATAAGAGGAAGTACTTTTTCACCCAGAGGATCACTGATCTATGGAACTCTCTGCCAGAAGAAGTGGTGACAGCCTGTCAGCCTTGACAACTTTAATAAAGGATTAGACAAGTTCATGGAGAACAAGGGTCTCAATGGCTATCATCATGGATGCCTAAGGACAACCTCCGGGTTGGAGAGATAGGCAGGATATCTCTCGATGTTATTTGAGGGGAATCATAAGCAGGTGAAGACATCTGTGAGAGACAGAATGCTGGACTGGATGGGCTGTGGCCTGTTCCAGCAAGGCTGTTCTTATGTTCTTAGGTAAGTATCAAGAGCAGAAACTACATCAAACAACCAGGCCAGAAGAAAAGGCAAGCTTTTTGGCAAACTTTGCTTTATACCTCTCATGGTAGATAAAACTACATTGCATGTTATGAGAGCTATATATCCAATATTATCAACTGCATGCTCTCACTATTAGTTGTTGGAGAAAGTGAGTGGGAAAGCACTGGGGATCTCATGTACTGCCTATGGGACTTCCCAAAGACATCTGGCTGGCTACTGTGTGAATAATAGCGGATTAGACCAATGATTGTTCCGTTCTAACAGGGTTCTTCCTCATGTTCTTATGAACTCAGCAGATGCTCAACTTGCTACAAGGTGTTCATTCATCTGAACAAAGCACTTAAAAATCTTGGTTTTATTACATCTGTCTTCAGCCAAGAGACTAAGAAAACACCTACTTGTACATTATTCCTAACAATCTATTTCCCACCCAACTCCACTCTTAAGGAACAAGCAAGAAAGAGACATTGGTATCATGTCTGGACAGCACCGGAATGTGCTCACTGGTGATCTTGTGGTAAAAGAACTTTATCTCTTTTGCAATCTTCCAAGACTTCAACAGAAGATGATGCTTCCAAGTTAGATAGAAAGGCTGGATGACTTCACATCTTCTCACTGGCTTTCTCAGAAGCATTTCTTTGGACACTGGAGACACTATGTTAAAACTACATAGACCTCTATACCCCTATCCCAAGAGCCACCAGTCTGGAGATAAACACTCAAGAACCTTAGTCATATGGCAAACTGTTCATTCTGTAACTGATAAAATTTGAGATTTACTATTTAATCTTACACCAGTATAACTTCAGAGGTTGAGACAAAATTATGGATACAGTTTAACCCACCTGCCCCCATGAATACACCATAGATAGCAGTATAAAAGAGGTGCTTGTTTCTATAAATATATTACTGAGCCAGGTTGCTTCTAAATAAACAAACAGAACAAACAAACAAACACCAAGAAAACTCTATTAAGATACTGTATAATTTGCCAAAACAAAAACAAAAACAAGGCATGTTCTAAAGGAAAGAGGGTGTTATTCATTGCACGCCTAGCCTATGGGATCAAATTAAAATAAGCACTGAGCCTATTGCAAGTTTAATTATGAACAGGTCAAAACCACATGAGAAACTAGGTTCAAGTGTTTTGTTCGACAAAAACTCATTTTAACATTCTTGTTAGAGGGCAACTTTAATTCCAGAATGTTAGAACCAATAAAGGATTCATTGTGATGCCTTAGAAATTCTGTTTCATGAAATAAAGATGAGATCCATTCAAAGGAGAGATAGTATGGCCTCCAAATAAAAAGAACTAGGATCCTCCAGCACACAAGAGCTTCTTTTAAAGGCAGTTATTTTCCAACACAGCCGATGCAACAATACCTGTAAAAGAACACACACACCCGCCCCACTTCACAGACTGTTCATGCAGAGGCCAATACAGACATCTATATCCATTTATCATCAACAGTCTAAAGCCATCACTGTACTTAAGCCATACAAGTAATCTCAGTCTTCTTCCTCCAAGACTGTAGTGGAAATCTGTGTTGAAGAGAATCATAAAGTGAAATCCTCCTCCTAACAAGTGAATATAAGGGTACCCATTTAGCTACATGTCAGCAAGACCATTTCTCTTCCAGGAGAATCCTCAACCAAAACAACGGGAAGACCAAAGCTTCACAATTAGATGGAACATCTGAAAGAGCTTTCCAATCCACACATGCTTCAACTTCTCGATGCTCCTTTGTGTCCTTTATCTTTTATTTTAATCATTCATCAAGGCACAGAAGGGTGTTTTCTTTGGAGACCATGGTGTCAGAAAGGGAACCAAAGTCCAAGTGCAGAAAAGCAGTTTAAAGCAGGTGCCCGGCTATCTTTTTCCCCACCCTGCTGCCACCATGCAGATGTGCTGCATGACAATCCTTGCCATTCTCATGCTGGCTGAGAATGATGGAAGTTGTAGTTCAGCTCTTCTGGAGAGCAGCAGTTTGGGGACTACTGAGTGGAAGACTTTTGATTCACCTTCCCTCACCCGTGCCATGAATTCACAAGGAAGCCTTGTGGACAGTGCTACTACAATACAGAACTACCAGCAACACTGGGTCTATAAAGGTTTTCTAAGGTTGACGAGGAATACACAAGTCACCCCATACGCATTTGGACAACTGCTTTGTTCAGCAGAAGTATTTACATATGTTTGGTCAGGCCACTTGGATCTACTCCACCTTCGGCTATGAGCTTGTCAAAAACAGCAGTCTGAAAAATGTTTAGCCTTGAAAGGGAAGATCTCAAGAAGGTTCAACTCAACTTCATGTCAACAGGTATGACAGTCATTCTGTTTGACATTTCCAGTATTAAAGTTGGATGTACAGGTGTAACACTGTTTAAAAAGGCACTTGCTTTCCCATTCAAGCTGAGCCTTAAAACTCATATAAGGCTTCAAACATGCCATAGAATTACCAACAGCAGGGACAAGGGCCTCTGTTTCCCTACAAACTGGATTCTCTACTAAAAAAAATCAGGGGTAGCTAGCACCTCTGTGGCAGAAAGGTTGAGTCCAGATGTTGCTAGGCTGACCTTCCCATTAGGCCCTAGCCAGCATAACCAACAATGAGGAGAGCAGAAATGTGCAATCCAACTAGGTCTGGACAAGGCTGGTCTCTGCCTATCAAAGAAAGTCTTCTAAACAATCACTTTCCATTCAACAGCCATTTCTCAAAACCACATAGCAAAAACCTCCCAACATAGTGTCGTTTCTGTTCCCTGTCTTCTCCCATGCCATCCACTGAACTCACATGTCCTTCATGACTCCTATAGCAGCAGGAGCCAGCTTGGAAGTAGACGTTGACAGAGCTGGAATACACTGTTTGCGCAAACTTGGCCCAACTGCACATTGGGTAATTCAGACCCAGCAGCTTTCCCCAACTTGGTACCTACCAGATGGGAACGGAAATTCAATATACCTTCCAAGATGCACCAGGTTGGAGAAAGCTGATGTGAGAATGCAGGGCATGAAAGCAGAAGGAGACAATGATGCAAACCAGCATTTTAAATGTCACCGAGCAAAGACCAAACAGTGCAACTGAGATGGACAGGCAGGAAGTTTAGGACAAAGAACAGCAGCCACATTGAACTACATAATTGAAGAAGGATAAATGCAAAGTTCTACACCCAGGAAATCAAAACCCAAACCTGTTCTTTTGCCTGGCCATCTCTCCTTCCTCCTTTCTTTTGGAGCATCACTAAGGTTTTCACGCCCGTCCAGACTCCCATGCCTCCCTTCCTTGCTCAGCTATAGCAGGGCACCACCTTTTCCTTTAGTGGGTGAGCCACCAGAACTTGCAGCCATAAGCCAGCCATATCACCTAATATCCCTCAGCAGCCAAAAAGGAGCTGGCTGTGCTTACAGGTCTCCACTGGAAAACTTCAGCCTGAAAAAGTTAATTGATTTTGGACTACACCCCCCCCCCGCCAAGTCCTCTCGTTTGAAAAATATCCTTCATCAAAACATCACGTCACTGCCTCACGCAACAGCCAACCCTAAGCTTCCCTCTACATGTCCAGGATCCTTATGGAAAGCAGGGAAGGTGAGAAATCCTCCTTCTTGGTGCCCAATATGACCTTCAGACATTGAGACTCTAAGCTGGGCTGAGATTCCGACACCCTTTTCCTCAGATCTCGGAAAATTTACTTTTATTCCCCAGACTCCAGAACTCTCACCAAGCTCCTCTTTTCTTGCACGACCTGACCACATGCAGATCTTCTCTTTCCCTGGATTCTTCTCCAGCTCCTCTGTTTTTCCTAGGAGCACCTCTTTTATGCAGGGAAGGCAGAATATTTTGACAGCCTTCCCCTTTTCCATCGAGGGCTCCTGGGAGTGGTGCTCAAATCCAGGAATTTCATCGAAAGATAACAGCTTGCTTGCCTTTAAATGATTCCAATGCAAAAAAAGGGGGGGCGGGAGAGGGAGGAGGAATGGAATGGAAAAAGAAGAACATACTTACTAGCACTGTCATTGCTGTAATCCCAGGCCTCCACAAGCAACGTGTAGGACCTCTGCAAGAAACAAACAAGGAGAGCCATTAGTATTTCTTTAGTTCTTTATTTTTAAATAAGAAAACTCAAGTTGCCTTGAGTTGCTGCCTCACTTTTAAAATGAAGATTTTTTTTTTTACAAAAACACAACTCTACACATTTCCCTTAAGATTAAGTGCTGTTTGAAAACATAAATAGGCAATTGATTATAGCCGAGACAAAGGTGATCCTCTTGCAGCTGCTTAGGCTACTTTATCCAGCCTGACTAAGCTACCTTATCCAGTCTGACTGGAGCGATTTAAGGTGAAAGGTCTCTTATCTTTGTCATCACTAATGCATCTTACATACTTAACAGGATGTTCAACCTCCACCGTTTGATGCCAGACATAGCAAGGCGTTATATAGCTTTGTTTTGTAAGCAAGGCCTCCTGTACAAGGAGAAACCTGCCCAAGAGAAGAAACATGTTATATGTATGGTGTTTTTGCCCCCTTTATTCCCCCCCCTTAAAAATTAACATTTGACACAAGTACCAACACAATTCCCATTCAGAAAGCCCAGCAAGGTTGCTAGGATGGCCCTGCCAAGGTTCAGAGCCATAATCTCCAGAGTCTCAGCTTTTCAGCACCCCTTTGAACACTTTGTCTGCTCAAAGCCATCGCAGCTCCCACAAGTATCAGGTAACAAAAGGAAAAGAACTGATGAATTTAGAAGGGGTAGGAGGGAGGGAGGGGAGAAAAAATGCATAAAGGAACCTTGAAAAGGAAAAAGAGAGCATGGAATTCTCTCTCTCTCCCCCGCCCCATCACCACTAACCCGTCAAGCCAGCTTGGAGTAAGAAGGAATAAACGAAAGAGCCGGTGGTCACTCTCCACACTTACAAACTCATTAAGATGGCCAACAAGATACCTTAAACTCCACTAATGACTGCCATGCACAACTCAAATGGATTCTAACTGGAAGGGTGCCAGCTATTCCAGTTCAACCACCTTCTCACTAACCTTGAGATGAACAGGTGGATGGTGGAAGGACTGTGTATCAGTCTTGCCTTTAAGTGCCCACCTCTCTCACTGTATTCTCCAAAACGATGCCAATGCACCAGAAAGGATCCGTGTATCGTCCAGGATACTTCCGTTTGGCAAGACTAGTGCGAAGTACCCGGATGTCCACTATCCACCATAATTAAGGATATTAATTTTTTCTACTCTGCCTTTCTGCTGAAGAAGGACCATACTTTCCAGTTTGTTTTATACCCTGAGCATGTAGCTAAATGGTTTAGCTTAGGACAAGGATAGTTACCACACAGCATTGTACCCTGCGGTAGGATAGTATGCCAAGAGGTAATGATCTCTGTGTACAATGTATCTGGCATGCTTTCTCAACCAGCCTCCTCTCCCTCCCATAATCCTTCCAGAAAAACAGACTGTCTTTTGAGCATGTCAAGATTCCCCAGAAGTCATCCAGAGGTTAAGACTCAGTAATTTGGAAAGTTGAGAAATGTTGAGAAGAACCATGAGGGACAGGATCCTTGGCATACAAGCAAGAGAACAGGCCCAGTCCCTCTGCCATGCAACTGCCCAAGGCTGCACATGAAAAAGGGTATCAAATCTGACACTTGAAAAGGTGTAAGTCAGTGGTGTCCAAACTTTGGCCCTCCAGCTGTTTTGGACCACAACTCCCACAGTCCTTTGTCACTGATAATACAGGCTTAGAATTCTGGGAGTTGTGGTCCAAAACACCCAGAGAGCCAAATTTTGGACACCCCTGATGTAAGTGTTAAGGCACTGTCTCTCTGCGGGATGTGGGAGGAATGCAATTACACTTAAGACTCTTAACTTGGGCACCAAAAAAGAAAGTTGTGAAAAGAAAGCTGTGACTCATAAGGTATAAATTTGCCTTACGCCTAGTGACACTGTTAACACTAGTTATCAATCTGTTCGGAAGGGTGGCAGAAGTGAATTAAGTATTACCAGAAACCAACAGCTTTCATGAAAGAAAAGTAAACAACTGCAAGGTGTAGGCATAAGGCTGGCTTTTTTTTACAAGTCAAAAGCAAACTCATTTCTCACGACTTAGCTCAGCATGCCGCCGCGGAATGAGAAAAGAGTCTCCATTCTTTTTCTTCCTTCCTTTTTTTTTTATAAACAGACACAGTGTTGGACCACAGCCTAAATATGTTTCATATTGAAAGCAGACTAGGATTCCATTTCGTTCACTGATAACTGTGGGAAAATCCTCCGAAAAGGAAGCAAAGTTGGGCAAGTAGAGACTTGCACCCCCATCTTGCAATGAGTGGCCACCCTCCCCTTTTATTATTATTGTTGCATTTGTATCTCATTGCCAACACATGGCAGTCTTCCCCCCTGAAACACAGCTAGATTTGCACATAATACAAAAATATCAAGGACCTTCAGTTTCTAATCATATCCCTGCACACACACACACACACACACACACACACACACACACACACACACACACACACACACACACACACACACACACACACACACAGAGGGAAAGGATGCCAGCACTGAAACGTAAATATGCATTCTGGCTTCACTTGCAGGCAGCTCTACCTGTCAAGGCACCCTTCCGCCTTAGATTAATTGCAGCAACACTCAGTCTCTGTCACTGTAAGAGAGCCATGACATGTTGGAGCAAGCTAGAAGCATACCACACAAAAAAACAAAGAGCCAATTAGGGCCATTCCGGCTACCTCCAGATCAGAGGATGTTTTCACTGCAGGCTTGCGCAATCATTTCGGAAGGCGATCTTTTGTTTCGAGGCACAGCAACAGCCCCTGTTCCCTCAGCACCCCTTTTCTTGCAGGAATGCCCCACCCCAAGGGAAAAAGGAGAAGTGGAGCAGTTGATCCAGGAGCTACCGTTCCAGCTACATACCTGTGCCACCATGTTCCAAAAGCACAGAGAACTGCCCTCACAAGTCTCCATTTGTTCGTTTAAGCAAACAAAGCACCCTTAGCTCAAGACAAACCACTTTCCTCTCAGTTGTTTTAACTAATCACTGTTTCGTCTCATGGTGTGACAGCATCCTTCATCAGCAGTTCCTGAGCGCTGTTGGCAACCATGATTTGTGGCCCAGGTTGAGAGTTCTAGGCTGTGTCAAATGGGTCCACAGAAAGTTCTCTCTGAGCAATCCTTTATCAATTAAAAAAGACAGGGTGCTAACCTCCATTTCACTCAACTTGCACTGTCCTGTCCTGATCCACGTTGCTGGGGAATGGAAGATCTCTCCTTGCACCCCAGGATCACTTTCCTGCTATAAAAATCCTGCACCATCCGAGACATTAGAGGGTTAAGAGGTGTGCATCAATTCCCACTCTATAGATCAACCATTATGATAGCCAAGGAATGTGTGCTTACTGCGGCAGAGGCTTAATTTTTCCCATGCCATGCCTGACCTTTGCACATCTTTGAATAAATACGCCAGCCAGACACAAGAATTCCACATCCTGAATCTTAGTCCATCAAACCAAGGTCCTAGGCAACAAGTCAACAGCCAGCTATGATGGAGAGAGAAAGGGAAAGTCACACCCAATTAACTGGGGCAGCTCTTAACCATGACCAGAAGAAGGCTAGCCACCGAGGGCTCCGTACAATTAGAATTAAACAAAACCATTCTGCCTGCCGTTCAGGTGTGGGAACAGACAGGGGGAGGGAGCGCTTTGCAACCCATGTGTTGCATACTAACAACACTGCCATGACAGGCAAAGGGAGACCTTAATTACACAGGGTATGAACAAACACAAACCTTATCCTAAACTGCTACCTAGACTGGACAGCTCTGCCTAAGTGTGAGCACGGGAAAGAACAGTCAACATCACATCAACGTCAGTGTCTTCGGTACCCCTTAGTATGTACTGTACTATGGAAGACTTGGAGTTGGCCACCTCAAGTGCTTTTGATGTTGCTCACTATTGGTTTTTTTTAAAAAATACCTGAAATTATTTGTTAGACAGCAGTGCTTCCGAGAATAACAAACAAAGAAAGTGGTATCTGAGGCATTCATCCTAGGTATTGGGAGCCTTGTTTCAAATGGAAGCGAGTTGAATCTCAGACCCCATCCTCAACAGAAAACCAGCCTGCAAAGAGTTGGGTTGCAAAGGGCATCTTCTCTCTGACAATCCTAGAGGCAACATCAATACGCACAGACAGGCATTCAATCACAGGAGCCTCCACCTACAGGCTGAGCTGGGACAACCCAGACCTAGAGAGAACTAGATCTCTAATGACAAACAACGCAGAATATCCATGAAAGCCAGCAAGGATTTATTATACTCCTCAGGGAAAGATGGATTTTCTTCCACATGTGTGGAACCATCTATGAGAGGGGTGGCGAACCTTCAACACTCCAGATGTTTTGGACTACAAATCCCAGAATTCCAAGCCTGTATTGCCAATGACAAAGGGTTGTGGGAGTTGTGGTCCACAACATCTGGAGTGCCGAAGGTTCGCCACCACTGATCTATGATAACAAACAATGGCGAAGGTAGCACAATGCTACAGCTACAGCACCACTTCCTCCCCTACTGCTATGCCACACAGGAGCCAAGCCCCCACTACCGCAGCAGCTCTTCCTCCAAAAAAATGAGGCTGAGATGGCCTTGTCTTTTCAATTTTGGCAAGACCCAAGTCAAGAAAACAACCTGAAAAAGCTCCTCTGAACCTCCAAAGGGATGCTAAGGCCATGGGAGCCATAGGGTGTGTGTGGGCCCTGGGGCATCCACAGCTCAACACAAGACGGCAAAGCCACCCAAACAACACCCAAGGTAAGGGTTGAAGCAGCCAAGGCATGGAGGTTATCTAGATGCTGCAGAAATAAGGCAGAAGGGTTCCAGTGCTGCAGGAAACCATTTAGAAGGGCTCCTTCACCCAAACAGCATGGAACGGGCAGAGCAGCAAGAGGTATGTGTTTGTGTTTTCAACTGGTGCAATCTCTTCCTGTGTCACACACCATGGCAAATGCCCACTGGCTTTTTGTGGCCATGGAAGGATCATCCCCCTTTCAGGTAACTACCTTAGCCCCATACATTCTCAAGCATGGGTTGAAATTCAAGGTTATGTAACTTCAAGTTTCATAACACCGGCTTGCCCAAGGCAGGGGAAGGTACCTGTCCGTTACTGTTGGACTACAAGCCCATCATCCCTTGCTATGCTGGCCAGGGCTGATGGGGAGACATAGTCCAGAAGGCTAAAAACTCTCCCCTTTGGGGCCTAAGGTGTGAAGAGCTTGTATCAAACGATGCAGAAGTTGACATTTTCAGCAGAAGTCTGGGAAGTGGCCAAAGACACATTTTGGAAAGGTGGCCCTGCCTCCCTCCCCCCCAGGACAAAGCCAAACAGAACGACGTTGCTTCCCATTTTGCATGATGGTAGTGGTGGTGGTGGGGGAGCATATACAACTTCATTCAGAAATCTTTCAAAGACATGAGCAGTTATTATAACCTGAAAGGCTTTACAATGTTTGGAGGAAACAGTCTAAATGGGTACTCCCTCCCTCCACCCCCACCCCCAAATATGAAAACCAAACCTCCCTTTCAAGTCAAGTAATCTTAGGGAGAGACTCCCCCCCCACCAGCTTCTATAATTGGTGCATACCTCTGTGGCCCTGACTGCATTCCAGAAGCCTGGGAAAAGCAAGGAGTTGAATCCAACTATCGCTGACAGTGCCTCTCATTCCCACGCACCTCACCCTTGTTTTCCTTCCCCCCCACCCCCACCCCCAAAAAAGCCATAATGCTTCACTGTACTTTGTGACTCAGATTTTTATCTGGAGGTCCCAGGTTCAAGTCTGGCTCCTGTTGAGTGATGCAGCGGAGCTTGATTTTCTAGCTATTTGCAAGATAAGTTCACCCACAACTTAGGGCCAGGCACTGGCAAGCCAAAATTTTAGAAAATTATCCTTGAACACCAGCACCTCAGAGGAATTTTGGCATAGCTTTTCCACCACTCGAGGTTACTGAAGTGTCAGAGAAGAGTGAGAAGGCCCCTCTTCTGAGTGTAAGAGTTTTCTGTTTCCACTCCACAGTGTCCCTCGTAAATCACTTTCTCATTCATCAAAATATCAGCAAGCAAACAGGATGCCAGAGGAGGTTGGGACCCAAAAATCAAGATATGGAAAATAGTTAACTCATGATGGCAGGGGATCTCACCAGTCATTGAACATATTATGGAGACTGAAAAATAAGATTTGTTTCTTTGGCAAACAGTTGTGTGCAAGTATATATAATCCAGCTGCATCCTTCCCTGGGCTCACTGTAGTCTACACTTCAATCTCCTTAAACTTTATCCCCAAGCCAACCATAAGGTATGTCCAGCTGAATGGTCAGTGGGTGATCAGTGTGCACTTCATGTTTGAGTAGAGATTTGAACCCAGGTCATCTGTTTTAACATTCTAACTGCCAACCATAGTGGCTCACTGTACAAGGTACAAAGGAATTTTAATTCTCATTTTAGAAGAGCCATTGCCAGCCTTTGAAAGCCATATATATACACTAATGTGCATGCGCAGGGGAGGGGGGCTTGTCTGTTACACACAGGCAAGCCATGCTGCTTGAACATCAAACTATTCTACGCCAGGCGTGGCCACCGTGTCTTCCTCTGCCTCCAGGTCTGTCTCTCCAAGTGACAAGCACAGAGGTGCCTACAAACCTGACAGCACATCTTAGGGAGAATAAGAGGATTTGCAATCCTGAACATGGTAATGCCTTTGGTATTATAAAGCAAAGGGGACAGCTGTCAGGCTTTTCGCCAGGGGTCCCTTGAAGCAAGGATGTTCTGTGTGGAGGTGTAGCGCTTTGTCGCAAGGCAAAGGGAGAGCAGTTGTGCTAGGTACAGGAACTAATTACTTGCCGAGTGTAATCCAAGGAGCCGGAGCTAATTTTGAACATGCCTCTGGCAAGGCACAGGAAGCAAGGGTTAACCACAATCAATCCACCCAGCCCTCAGGAGCCGTGCAGAAGCGCCCTAAGGAGTTGGAGCAGATCCCATGCTGTTCTCCCCGAATCAGCTGGCAAGGCTGGGTGGAAAGAAATCAGTCCCTGCCTGATCCGGGGCCAGGGCGCCGAACCAAGGAGCCAGGACTTGCTCCATCCAAGGTACTGATCCTTTAGAGAAAGCCAGGCTTTTCTCCTCACCCTCCTCTACTACAAGGCTCAGAAGCCATGCCGCTGTGAGCACCTGGCTGGTGGACAGCTGGAGGTGGTTTGGTTGTCATGGGGAATCCAAGACCTTCCTGAGCCAGACCTAGGGAAGGCCGGCCTAGTTCTGGACTCGGCTGCCGCGACCACGAACCTTTAAACCCGAAGGGTCCATGCCGAAAAATTATCTCCCTTAAACCTGGAGAAGACCATCTGGAAACGGCCGTCCCTTCTTGGAATAAAAGTGGGAGCACCAAGTATACAACTCGGGTTAAAACAGGCTTCTTGAGATCACGAGGAGAAACGGACCCGTCACGAATATATTCCTGCACATTTCCTTCAAATTCACTCTAGGCCGCAGAGGAGGAACGATACAGAACTGCATTCAGTGGGCAGCACTTCCACAAGGTCCCACAGCAACTGGAAGGACACTGATGAGAGAAATCTTTATTTATTAGGCCCTTCTTCCTTACATTTGGGGCAGAAGTCTTTCCCTCTCTCTTCCTCCCTCCTACAACCACCTTAGGCTGAAACCAGCCACCATTGCAGCTTCTCCCCCTCTTCCTTCACGGCCTCACCTTTACCTCCCTGGGCAGTCTGAGAGAGGATGCCACTTACCACATTCGGAGGGTGCGCATGCCTTCCTCTTTATAGAAGCCAAGCCGACTGCTATTCTGGCAAGCCTGCTGGAATAATGACTATCCTGTGAATCCACGATGGGCTGAAGCTGCCATTGTGTGAAGCAAGGCCATGGTTTGTACAGGAGCCAAACTATGCTGAGTCTACTGCTGTTTCCTGTTGCTTGCCCTGTATTCCCATTATTTTTGGAGGGGCCCCATTATGTCGAGTAATCCTCCCTGCCGTCAGGATGGCCACACCATTGTTACTGGTTAATATTAGCCATCACTGCCTCCGTCTGGGTGGCCGGACAATTATTTTAACGGCCATACTTGGTGCGCTTTAAACAGAAAAGGGGAAGTGAAGAGAGATTTTGCTTTTTTCTTTTTAAGAAGAATACAGTATATGGCACAACAATTTGATCAGACTTCTACCCCCTCCCCTAAGGGAGCTCACAGCTGTGGGTGGGGGTGGGGTGGGATGGGATGAGGCTCAGGAGAGCCTTAAAACCAAACCAATTTGAAGTACTTATCTGGCTACAGGACTGCCTTCTCCCATCCCCCTCAGCACCCAGAGGAAACGTGGAAAGCAGGCCAGGATGTCAACGGTCAGTTTTTAAACCCCTCAGCACACCAAGAAGATTACCCGCTATTCTCAGCATTCAGCCTCTCTACCTGTTTAAAGCATTGCTTTGATGATTAAATGCACCAGTTGCAACAGGGTGACAAGGTTAATAGAGAGAATACCTAGTAGTCAGCCAAGCAAAAAGTCAGGTTTGCAACCAGCAAGCCTGAAAACAAAACAAAAAATAGGTTCCTTTCCTCCCATGCCCATTTAGCATGGGGGGGGGGACCCCATTACCTATTTACTTGAGGTCCTTTTAATCATTCCAGCACATGAGATGTTTCCCTGAACATCACACAATACCTATTAATTCTCTCACTTCCAAAAAGATGCATGGCCCTTCTTGCTGTCAGAAAGATCTCACGCCATCACGAAGCACTTAATTTGCAAAGCTTTGTTGCACTTTGTTATTTCAATGCAATGAACATTTTATCTATTGTGGAGCAGAACAGCAAATCTCAAAATGCAGGGATTTTTCTTTAGATAGGAACCAAGATTGATTGCCTTTTAGTGCGCAGCAGGATGAGTTTCCTAATTAAGCAAGCAGAGATTAGAACCACAGCTTTCACCTGTTCTCCAAGACCAAATACATGAGAATTAAGAAATGAAATGGAAAGTTTACCCACGAACAATCCTACACAGATATGTAAGGGTGTGCTTTTCATTACTCCATTGCAGGACAGGACAGTTGAGAAGGTTTTTTTATTGCATTGCACCAGGACTAAGGAAGATGAGGGCCAATTAAAGATCTATATATTGTACTTCAATTCCTGCTAACAGCAATAGGTATGAAAATACCACAGCCACATACAAAGTACAGTATATGCACTTTGGATTACTAACTAGCTTCACCCAATCAGCTGAATCACTCCTTCACTGGGAGGGCTGATTATTTTTCAAACACTTAGTGCAAACAATTATCTGCTCCCTGGTAGTTTCTCTCTCATTAAAAATTCCATTAGTATGGTCACATTGCACAACCCTTCTCACAATGTTCTTGATTCTTTTTTACTGAATGCAGCTTTCCCGGGGACCCATTAAGTTTTAGATTTCGGGCCACAAATTTCACTTTCAGCAGGTTTATCTTAAACTAGGTGACCAGTCTTGCGAAAGTCTGAATGGGAGACCTTTCACCGTCTCAATGATAATCTGATAGCATTCTCCTGCTTCCTTGGGTCAAAGACCCTTTGGTAGATCAGACAAAAGGCTCTGGGAAGGGCTGTCACCAAATAAAAGCCTAGCATAACTCAGCAAGATGTGGGTTTTTCTCAACAGCCGATCTTAGAACAAAGTGAGTCTTAGCAACACATCTCTTTGGAGAATCTTCTGGAAAAGGAATATGATTAGTTAAGTAGCTGGCAGCTTCTAAGGCTTTTCCAGCCCAAGGGTGTAAACAAACAGAGGAAATTCAAAACTTGTATTTTAACTATTTGCAGGGAAGCCCCTGAGGCATTTTAGCACCTCATTAGGTAACTGACAGGCCAACACATTTAACCTCTTTAATGGCAAACGGCAAGGGTCCCTAATGTTTACTTTTTCAGGAAAACAAAAGCTATTTTATAGCACTGAGAAACACCTCAGACCTCAGCTATACTCACTAGGAAAGACCTCTGTACAAGAGGTAGACATTTAACACAACGCACCATTTAATGCATCATGGAGCCAATTGGTTTCCCCCACTGACCCCCGTTTTGTGATAAGGCAGCCTCCGCAGCTATGTGATCAAAACCCCAGTGGTGTCTGGGTGGTGGTGGACCGGCCCACTGTTTGAAAACTTTGAGGACCCCTGATTTAATGCATCATGGAGCTTGGTTTCCATGATATAAGGCAGAGTATCAAAACACACCTTAGAATCCTATATATGCACAGCATGCACCATGGCAGTGGGCTTTAAATAAGGAAGTGTGTGTGTGTGGGGGGGGGGGAACACTACAGATCAAGCAACAGACTTCCATATATGGAGTAAGCCTCTGTACAGGATTTTACAGTGGTGCAGAGAGCACTCATTGGATAACGCGGTCTTCACACTTTCCAAACAATATGCAATGGCATTTTTCTGTATCATTTCAGCCGTTGCTGCAGGTGCGATCTTCTGGATAACTCCTTTCTTTTCACACCGGTTCGCTGCTCTGTCTCCTAGCAACCCTATTCAAACCTCCAATCTCTTAAAAGAAAATTTACAACCCTTCATCTCCACAACCATTCCTCAGAGGAGCTACATCAAAATCCAGGCCAGGCAATGGGAGGTTTTAGCAGCATAACTCCAAGTTCTGAATCCCACCTCTTCCCCACTTGGAAGCATAACTACTCGATTTAACTTGAGAAACTGGATAGTTTATTATACGTTCCTTGCCAGGTGAGTTTTTAAAGGGGGGAGAAGGAGGAAAGAGACCACATTCTGGAACATAGATGTTTTAATTCTACAGAAAGCAGAGCAATGATAGTTCAGACTTAAAATTTAAAAAAATGCCCAGATAGAAAAAGGGCAAGTGGACACAAATACGAATAAAGTACTCCTTTCCACAAACTTCTTAAGGGATTCCTAGCTTCCAGCAAAACAACCAAGGAAACAAATCCAAGATACATCTCCTCAAAATGAAAAATCAAATTATTCTAGAAGTAAATGTGGTAGGAGTGGAGACTTGACCAAAACCTCAATGACAACCGTTAATCAGTGAGTTCTGGGTCATTTATATTACACATAGTATAAATGGATGCATACAGATTATGCCTAATGAAAATGAGATACACCTCAGAGGATTTGGCCAATCATGGCCTAGGCTCTTTAAAGAGAAGATACCACTCAAAACACAAAAGGAAGCAGCTAAAGAAGAGTTGCCACCTTCCAGTTCTATCATGAAAGCAGTTTTGCTCAGCCAGGTCATCTTGGAGGTGTGAGGCAGACAAGATCAACACTGTACTGGAGCACAACGAAATGTGACTGAAATATTGCCCTCCTGTGAATCTGTTCGAACCGTTGAAACAGCACGGAGCCAACGTCTGAAAACTACCCCACTGCATCGTTTCTGTTCACTCAGCCTGTTGTTGGGTGTGAAACTTTAGGTGAAAAGAAGAGCTACTCAAGAGAAACCCAGAGTCAATCAACATGCAGTAGAGGCTTAAACACACCTGGTACATTAAGAAGCTTGTCCCATAAATTTACCTGGCATATCAGAAAGATTGCCACAGAATTAACACATGTCTAACTCTAAGGACACCCCCCTTATCTTGTACCCCACTTATTTTAGTACTGCCTGATGCTTCCATTTACGCCTTCCATAGTCACCAAGGAGAGTGTGTTTAGGCCTAACAACCGCCTGGCTGAACTCCCTGCCCACTAACAAACACATCCACTAGCAAGCCTTTTAACTGTGCCGATTTTTTTTATATGCTTGCTTAAGTTTTATTTGTTCAGACAGGCCTTTCTCAGAAGTATGACTCCAGTTCTTCATTCCTTTTGATCAATACATATTTTAGATTGGACTTGTATTATTTATTGTATGGATTGTGTTATACAGCATACTCCACTTTGTTATGTTAAGCAGCAAAAAAATCCAAAAGATAAATAAAGGGCAGAAGGCTGGCGAGAGGGTGGTGAGGCAAGGGGCAAGGAGCATAGGTGGGGAGCTATAAAATAAGAGACAGGTGCAGTCCATTTCCCCTGCATGCTCACTCCTAAACCGGAGTATCTTCAATAAGGCTTACCACAAAAACATTACACAAAACTATGTCTGAAGAAGTGGAGGTGTCCACGAAAGCTTACACTAAAATATAATAAGTAGTTTTTAAGGTGCCATGTGTTTTTTTGCCTTTTTGGTTTTGATTTTTGACTGGAATTCTTGCACAGACTAACACTGCTACCTCTCACAAATTCACAGAAATTAAGGTTGCAATCTTGGGAGTCGCTCACCACTGAACTCAACCTCCAAGTAAACGTGGACAGCACTGCCCAGTGAAGAGTACGTGTGGGTTTGCAGTGATACCCAAGTAATTTCGAGGTAACAGCTTTCACTGCCACAGAAGCAACAAATCACTGTTGGGATTATGCAGATATTATCAGATTCAAGGTGCACAAGAAAGAATGATATACCAGGCCAGTCGCCCCAGATGAACCAGTGCCTCAAAGGAGAAAAGAAACCTGAAGGAAAGAGGGGGAGGGGAGGAGGACTGTGAAGCCTTAACAGAAACATGACAGCTTTTGGCAGCCCTTCAAATACCACCACCCCCTTTACAAAACATTTCTATCCCTTTGATAGCATATTTGATAACAATTTTGTCTCTCCCCCCCTTCCAATAAAACCCAAGCACAAGGCTTACAGAGCACCAAACAGAGAAGACTTTTGTGAGATCCTCTACTGCGGTGGTCCCCAACCCCCGGTCCGCGGACCGGTGCCGGTCCGTGGACCGGTCGGCACCGGGCCGCCTGGGGAGGCCGGGGAGGCTCCTCCCCTTTTCCTCTGCCGCCCTCCTCCTCCTCCTCTTCTCTCCCGCGGGCGGCCGGTGGAGGAGGAAGGCTGGAGGAGCGCAGGAGGAGCCGCCGCCGCCGCCGCCTTTGCCTCCCTCCCTCCCCCCCCCCCCTCCTCCCGGGCCGGCCAGCCGCGACTCCGCCCCAAACGCTGGCGCCCGGCGGCGTTGGCGGCGGCCGCTTGGGCTCCGCCAGGAGGGACACGGCGGCGTTGGCGGCGGCCCAGAAGACCGTTGCTCTCCTCTGGGGAAGAGGAGGCGGAGGCGCCCATCCTCCTCCTCCCCCCCCGGGATTTCGCGGCTGGTGCCCCGCCGCTTTCCCGGCAGCGGAGGAGGCCCACGGCGGTGGCGGCAGCAGGAGCAGCAGCAGCGCGGGCGCCAGCAGCGAGACCCACAAGCGGCACCCGCCCGGCAAGCGCCCTCGCGGCACCGACAAGCCGCCGCCGCCTCCTCCTGCTCCTGCTCCGGTTCCTCCTCCTCCTCCTCCTCCTCCTCCTCCCGCCACCGCCGATGGAGCAGCAGCGAGGGCAATTGCAGAGGGGTGGTGGTGGCGGCGGCGGGACGGGGGCGATTGCGGCGGTGGCGGTGGCGGCGGGAGGGCGATTGCGGGGGGGTGGCTGCTGCTGCTCCTCCGGCGGCGGCGGCGGGAGGAGGAGGAGGAGGAGGAGGAACAGGAGCAGGAGGCGGCGGCGGCGGCTCGTTGGTGCCGCGCGAGGGCGCTTCCCCGGTGCGGCCGGGCGGGTGTTGCGCACGGGGCGCCGGGGCCAGGAGCCGCGCGTGGGTCTCGCTGCTGGCGCCCGCCGCTTTCCCGGGCGGAGGAGGAGGCCCACGGCGGCGGCGGCGGCAGCAGGAGCAAGCGGGGCGCCAGCAGCGAGACCCATGCGCGACTCCCGGCGCCGGAGGAGGAGGAGGGGGCCCACCTGCCCAGGAGCCCCGGGTTCCCCACCCCACCCCGCCCGTGTGGGGGGAGGGCGCCCGACGCCCCAAGCCGGTGAGTGCCGCCGCCGCCGCTCTTTGCCTCCCCCTCCTCCTTCCCTCCCATCCTTTGCTTTCACCCCCCCTTTTTGCCTCCCGCTGGACCCCCTTTCACATTCTCCCCCCTCCCCACCCCCACCCCCGGGCCACAGAAAATTTTTAAAAAATTTCCCGGTCCGCGGGGACAAAAAGGTTGGGGAGCACTGCTCTACTGTACTTTGTAATGCTATCTCCTGGAATACATGCACTTGCTTTCACCCCTTTAAAAAATGGGGCATGCGTGTCTGTGGGGGAATGAGCAGAGAAAGAGCGCAAGGGAGGGATATTTGGTCCTGAGGCAGATAGGAGGCAGTACATGCCTAGTGCTGGGCGGATTCTGCTTTAAATGGCTGGGGGTGGGTGGGGGTAAACAGGGAGGCGGGGACTTGAGTATCCCTCCCACTCCATCTTTGCAGTCTGGACACCAGTAACTTGAGCCAATGAGAAAATGTAGTCTTGTGTTTTGAGGCACCATCCTTGCATTAAGAATGTTTATTAAAAACCCTCTCTTGCAAAATTAAAGAGGCCCGGCCTCTACTCCAGCTGGAATGCAAAGTAGCTGAAAATGCCCATTCAGTCCAACGGGACAGGCAACTGCTCAGCACCCTTTCCGAGAGGTAGCTGATCAGTTCCACATGCTGGGCCTCAACATAGAAGGTTGTGGTCCAATTTCACCTCCGAACAAAGACAGATTGTTCCAGATTTACAGGGTACAATGCAACCACTCCCTTCTCTGGTCTAAATAAACAGCAGCCCCAAACCCAACATTAAAGACTGTCAGCACATGCTTTTACAGACATGACTGTGTGCCACCTACACACAACACACAAACACAAAAAGTCAGCCACATGGAGGACCAAGGCTGGGTATTGTTTTCCCCCCAAGCCATGATTCCTTAAACTGCTACCCTAGCCAAGAAAATCAAAGTCCTCCCACTTCAACTCCCCAGGTCCCTTTCCTTGCATTTCCAGCGAGGTCTTACACCCACCTGTGAAAAAAGAGACAAGGAAAGCACTGGCAATGTGGAAAGGGACCCTTAAGGTGGAGAGCCAAGATTACCCTATGCCTCCTTCTCCTCCTCCCCTCTGGTCTCCTGACTGCCTTCCCAGGGACTCTCCAGTGGTCCCCAGAGGGCTTTAATGAGATTAGCTGAGAAGCTGGCACCCACATCAGTGGCTCTCATTAGCCTGGAGAAAACACTGAGATCCCACCAGGCAGAGAGCAGGAAGGCTCTTTCCCTCCCAAGCCTCCTCTTTTTTTTCCTGCCAAGCGACAATTCCACAAAAACTCTCAAGGGGCTTGCCCCTCCCTTCCCTTTTCTGCCTGGGCATGAGAACTAACTGGGAAGGAGAAAGAAAAGTGCTTAATAATAATAATAATAATAATAATAATAATAATAATAATAATAATAATAATAATAATAATAATAATAATAATAATAATAATGGAACATGAACTTATGACCTCTCCATGCTCAAGGGAATGGGGTTCACATCAGCTTTAAAGCCAAAGTGCACACATCCTCAGGTATGGACAAACCCCTGCCCGTTAATGTCTCACTCACTACCTTGCTGCACTCACTGCCTGAGCTCAAAGCCTCTGCTATTAAGTGGTAAGTTTCCAGCTTGCAGAAAATCAGTGCAATTGCTGCTCTGACTAAATCCTTTGCTCCTTCGAGCTGGACCGAGAAAGAAAAAGAGAAGTTAAGAATCCCAGCAATAATATTCCAAGACAGCCCGCTCTCTTGTCCACAGACCCAAGAAAAGGAAGCAGACACACACACACATGCGAGCATAAGCACAGCAAGATGCCTTAATTGAGTCACTCACCGGCCAGGAGAAGCTGAAAGGTAGAACAATCCGGTTCTTTTCGTTATTCCGGCTGTATTTCAAGTTAAAGGTATTCCCACCGATGACTGAGGTAGATCCGGATCCAAAGCTGCACGGGCCCCCAGCGGAAACCCGGGACTGATACTCCTTCAGGCAAACTTTGAAATAAGTATCACACTCATCTCGGGTGCATTTTCTATCAGCCGAGTTGCGGGTCCCATCACAGCAATTCCCATTTTGCAACTCCCCATTTACATTTTGCATGGACAGGATCTCAAACTCGAACTGGCCTGACGTTAGAGTAACCTGTTCAAAAATTGGACAAAAACCCCCAGAAGAGAGAGAGAGAGAGAGAGAGAAGGGGACATAATATTAGGATAGGGCTTGTAAAGGGAGGGGGTCAGTAACAAATCGACACAAAGTATGAAAGGGAACCTTTTTAATGCTTCCTACTTCAACAGGTAAAGGAAGAGAAAGAAGTGAAAGCAAGCATCTTCAAACCCCTCCCCAATAAAGAAATTATTCCCCAGCGTCCCGACAAGGGAGGCAATTAATGGCATGTTGAAGTCTTGAAGGGAAATGCAGTTAGAGGACGGCCGTTTTAAGAGAAAATAGAATACCGAAACGGCACCGCTCAGACCCACACCCATCATTAATGCAGATGCAACCCTGCAAACTAGCAGCCCCTGAAACCAATTGACCCACCCGCCCTCAAAACGAAACAAAAGAAACAAAAATAAAACTCCTGTAGGAAAAAGTGGAACGCAGCCATCCTTGAAGTTTGTTAATGAAGAAATAAATTCGCAAAGAGGAGGTGGGCGTTTCTGCAGATATTAAATCCGAAGCAATCCTGCCTTGCTGTAGAAACAACTTGGAAAAGAAAATCTTAAATGAGGTTTTTTTTTAAAAAAGCAGTTACGACTGCTGTTAGCTCAGCGCCACGCTCCCGGGATTCCCCGAGCGTTACAAAAACGAGCAAAAATCGAAAGTTCCGCGATTTGATTCCGTTTCTGCAGGAAGGAGAAAAGGGGGGGGCGGCGCGCGCGCAAGGAAGCGCAAACGCAAGAAATAAAATCGTAAGGAAAAGCGGCGGCGGCGGCGAGCCCGAAAGGGACGCGGCGCGGCGCGACGTACCTTGATTCGCAAACATAACAGAGCGAGAAGAAGACTTAAGGAGAACTCCGTGAGCTGCGGTCTCTTTGATAAAAGCATGCCTCTTTCTCTGCCCAGTCCCCTTCCTTTGCTCAGAGAGGCTCCCACGCTGCTGCTGCTGCCGCTGCGGCCGCCGCTTCTGTTCACTGCTGCCCTCGCCGCCCACTGTCCGGGCTCTAATATAGTCCCCCGATGGAAGCAGGCAGGGGTGGAAGACCCACACCACTTTCCAATCGCGCCCCGATCTTCAATGCAAAGCTGCCCGGCCTCCTTTTATTCTCCTTGGCCTCCCGCTCCCCCTCTTTTCTTCCTCTCTCTCTCTCTCTCTCTCTCTCTCGCTTTTATTATTATTAGCAGTATGAACGATGATGATTATTCTGGTCCCTTTCTGCCCCCTCCTCTTCCCTGGCGGGCTTTCTTTTCTTTGCAGATCACTTGCCACCTCTCGATCAAGGCCACACAATGACCCCCCGGGCGAGGACCCCTCCCCAACCGCCCCCCGCGACTCGCACATAGACGGCGACACCCGACAACCACAACAACAACAGCAGGAGGAGGAGGAGGAGGAGGAGGAGGAGGAGTGTGGTGGGGGGGGAGAAGGGGGGGAATTAACGCACGCACACACACACACACACACACAAAAAAGAAGGGGAAAAAGAAAAAGAAAAAGCCCCGAGAAGGGAAGAGCCGATCGCCTGTTCTGAGAGCCCCACGGAACTGACTGCTTCATCTAGCTAGCCCATGGCCAAAGGAGGAGGAGGAGGAGGAGGAGGAGGAGGGAAGCAAAAGGGGGAGAGAGAGAGAGAGACGGCAGGCGGCGCATGCGTTATCATTAATATGCATCAAGGAGGAGGGTGGAAAGGAAGCGGCAGCACCGCCTCGGGTCCCTGGAGAGGCTCGGCTTTTCCTTGGAAGGGTGACAGGAGGAGGGGTTTCGGCTGGCACCGGTCGCCCTTGGGGTGGGGGTGGGGGGGTGGGGAAGCAGGAGGAGGAGGAGGAGGAAGAGGAGGAGGAGGTGGGGGGGGCGCGATCGCTGCAGAAGGTGAGCGAAGCCGAGCAGGTGGGTGCTCAAGGCGAGGTGCCTGGGCGCTGGCGCGCGCTTTAACGCATTCAGTTGTTGCTGCTGCTGCTGCTGTTGTTATTGTTATTTGTTCAAGAGCAGCAAGCAGTCTTGAGGTCGCCGAGCGCCTCTCGGGTTGCATTTGCAACCGAGCCAGAGGGAGCGGCTGATCTCCGTCGAGAAGGCGCAGGCATCGGAAGGGAGGAAGTGGGTGGGTAGGTGGGTGGGTGTTACTGGATCTCCAAAGGAAAGGCCCGCGGCGGCGACCACGGGCAACACGGGGCGGCGGCGGCGGCGGTGGTGGGGGGGGCAGCTTTGGAGCGATCGATCAGGCGGCGATCGGGAAGTTGGCGAGTGGGAGGAAGCGGGCCCTGGAGAGATCCCGGCACCCCCGGGCACTTCCCGCCCAGAGGAGTCCGGCTCAGTTATCATTGTTTCGAAGTGGGTAGGTGTGTCCCCCCCCCGGCCGCCTACTCCGTCTCTCTCTGGCCGGCTTGCTGGCTCTCATATACACACACACACACACGTGCCAAGGGAAAGCAGCAGACCTTTCGCCCCAATACATCTTGACGCTCCCCTTGGGCGCTTGGTTGTCTTTCCTGGCTGCTGCTGCTGCTGCTGCTGCTGCTGCTGCTGCTGCAGCAAAACGGGAGGGCCCTCCCGGGGCGGGTGGGCGCACGAGCCTTGGGGGAAGGGGAG
Source organism: Phrynocephalus forsythii (assembly GCA_029282475.1). Taxonomy (NCBI): domain Eukaryota; kingdom Metazoa; phylum Chordata; class Lepidosauria; order Squamata; family Agamidae; genus Phrynocephalus; species Phrynocephalus forsythii. The sequence goes on along the minus strand of JAPFRF010000002.1, from coordinate 169,728,269 downwards.
GTGGCAGTGGCGGGAGTTGTGATGATCCGTCATGCACACCCGGGCTGGGCTTTGAGTAAGGGAAACCTGGATCCACACGTGCGATCTGTGCTATCCACAGAACCCTGCTGCCCGAAGAGGAAAGAGGTCTGGGAAGCAACGGGGAGCCCGGAACAGGCGTGGACGCCGCCTGGAGGGAACGGCTTTCCCCGGCAGACAGACAGGAGGAAGAGGAGGAAGAGGAGGAGGAGGAGGAGGCGAGAGCATCCCTTCCCTCTCGCCGGCTGAAGCGGAGGCAGAGGGATCCTCCCCGCTCCCACTCGGGAAACGGACCCGGGACTTCACCGGGCAAACCGGGGCGGGCTCACCCACCCGTGAAGGCTGCCGTGTTCCACTGGTGTCACGGCGGGAGGAGAACCCGTGTGGCTGGAGACCCCCTCCCTACTACACACACACGTTTTCCATACTTTTGGTGTGGTCCAGGACAATGGGCGCAGAGGCGTGTGGGTTTGTTTTGTTTTTTGGAAGGGAGGTGGTTTCCTGTCAGCCAAATAAGCAAACAGTGCAACACATGATGAAGTAAATGAAATAATGCACAATATCATCTACAGAGGGGGGGGGGCTCCTGCAAGAGCATTCAGCCCAGAGTGGTGATCAAACATCACCTGTGATTTCCACACAGGGTAAGCGTGCATATCCATGGAATATCCACGCTATAATCTTTTCTCATTCCCCTCCCCTTACAAACTAGTTTCCTAGAGGGAGGATTTATCTTATGTACATGAAACAGAAGTATTATCTCCTGTGCATTCCTGATCCTTTCTGTTTGAAGCACTTTAGAGCAATCCAAAGACAGCTTAAGTACCTCAGAAAATGATGCTTATATCCCACCTGCCTTGACATTAGCAAGCAGTAGCTTTTCCAGAGGTCAGCCTCTCTTTTAAAAAGAGCTGTCAGGGGAGGCCTTGGCTTTGGCCCAGACTACTGTATAGCTCTTTTGTTCACAATCATTTAGGGCTGAGGACCATCCAGGTGAAAACCAAGTAACAGGGATGTCAACTAAAGTGGAACAAAGCAGTCACACACAACAGTTTCCTCACCACACACCTCTTTGTGTATCGTGGCATTTTTATTTGGTAGCGTTTGTGTGTGTTAGAAAACACACCTCATGAGGGAGGGTGTGTGAGAGTGATAATAAAGAGGGTGGCATGTTCTGCTCTGCGATCCATTCATAACAAAGAAATTCCTCTGAGCATGGTAAACAATCATTTCTTCAATATCTGAACACGTGGAGACATCTTATAGATAAAATAAATGTATAGAACAGAGAGAGGGTTTTTTTAAACTATTATCATGTCACATCAAGTTGATTCCATGTTGTGACCCTAAAAGTGGGTTTTTTAGATATCTGAGGTTATTTAGGGGCTGGTTTTTAACATTGCTACTCCATCCTTCAATGAATGTCTATGGCGTAGTGGGTATTTGAACCCTGCTCTCTTGTTTCCTAGTCCCTACACTACACTGGGTCTCTCTAAACTGGTTCCAGCCCCCTCCCTCTTCATTAATAACTGGAAGAGAAGGAGGAGAATAATTTTCTTTATTTAATACACAGGAGCTGGCGTGAGAAAGGAGCAGAGCAGGCCTGAGGAGCCTGTCATCCTACGTGTGCCTCCTTACTTGAGAGTAAAAAAGGCTGCTGACCAGAAGGCGGTGGGATTAATTTCCAAGTCAACAGGCACAGAATTGGCATGGTCTAGAAATGGCTGGGGGGAAAGGGTGTGTGAGAGGGAGAGAGGAGATAATGATGCTGGGAAAAGGAGGAGGTGTGTGCTGGAAACGATTGTCTCAAGACAAATCATCACCCTGGGAGAAAAAAGGGTGTGCGTCTGTATGAAGGGTTACTTTCCCTGCTGCCGTGAAGCTCAGCGGCAGCCAAGCTCCCTTCCTTTACAAAAGTGAGTGACATGTGCGTGTTTGTGATGAGAGGCAGGGAAAACCCTTTTTGGCAAGTGGGGAGATTTCTCAAGGGTTGTTTCTCTTTTTTTAAGCCAAGGAGGAAATAGCCAAGAAGCACTTAATCACCTGCCTCAACTTTGTGCGCTGAAAAGAGAGCAAGCAGCCAGAGAGATCGTGGCAGGCAAGTGGTTGCTTCCGAATCTTGCCTCTCCCCCCCCCCTTGCCTGGGCAGCTCACCGTTCCTGGTTTTGAAGTTCAGCTGTCCCAGAATGTGTGCCTGCAGAGGGACGGTGGTGGTCCTGAGGACCCTCAGTTCCCCATGTGGGAATCAAGGTTTGCAACCGGGGAACACTCACCTCTTAAGCTTCCATCAGAAATGCACTTCTTAGGAAGCGAGTCAAAGTGGACTCCAGCGGGTCTTCTGAGAAAGCCATCGACCCCACCCCGTGCTGGAGCATAATTTAGGAACAAGTATCCCATGCAGTGGAAACCCAAATTATTTTACATCGGGCCAACACAGGTCTAGGCATGCTCTTGTGTCCATAGGGTGAGTTAAGGAGGTGAATATGAGTAGCAGTTATGACTCACCTACCTTTTAAGTGCTCAGTGAACCCTAATCTTTACAGTAAGCATATGAAATTAGCTAATGTTATGATCATTGAGGCTGAAGGGCGGGTTTAAGGACTGGCGTTGGTGGGAACCATGCTTCAGAAACCATCCAGCCTTTGACTGGAAAGGACTGGGTTCAGATTCCTCATTGCAGATTAACAGGCATGGGAGAGCATAAGACAAGGTCTTAAAGAGCATGGAATGCTGCACAAATATGCGGCCTAAACAAATATGTGCACAACATATGGAGGAACACCTTTGCCAGTGACAGCTGAGCTGCAGAGCGAAGATGGGGGTGCAAGCACTAAAGTGACCACACTCAATAAAAGCAGATTTTCTCCTCCACCACCACTAGTTAGTACTTTGAAATCTGTCTTCCAGCCCGGAGACCACAGAAAGGACAGTAAGTCCCTCCGACCTGGCAACCTTACTCAGCGGTTTATTTATCCATGGCCTTAAGGGATGTTTTATGAGTGCTATGAGTACAAGCAGGCATTGTGTGCTGCCCCTTTGTTTGCAGTGAGGCACCAATGCAGATTGTGCATCACTACTTTCTAGCTGTGGCTATCTTAGGATATTTACCTGAGGTAAAAGGGGTAAATGCTGCCTGCTACATTCCTTTTACAAGAATCCAACAAAATGGCAGCTGGATTTTCTTTCCTGGCTGCTTTTAGCCTACCTGAGGGCTACATTCTAGCTAACAGACTGTCTGGTAAATATAAATTCTAATAACTTCCCGTCCCGCCTAATCTACTGCTGGTGGTAGCCATCTTCTCCTGCCTAACGGTAGCGTCGGCCCTGCACTCACATCAGTTGTGTGAAGCAGGTTCCATCATATTTTAATTTGCTAGTCCTTTGTGTACTGTACAACAGATGATGGTAGGAGCCCACCATTTTCATGTGTTTCTTTTTAGTAGCATGTTTTTTTAAAAAATGCAAAAGTAAAATTAATTAGAAATAACGAGAGATAACATCAAGTGTTCCTATCAAAATACTGTAGCAGCAATGAGTGGCTTTCAGGGAGGGCTTCATCACAATTTATTTTTCAAATGCAGGTCTCCAGGCTCTATTTATATGGATTTCTATTTTTCTCTCTCTTTGTTTTAGCTCAGGTTGCTCTCAAGGGGCGTTTATACACGACCCTTAAGCTCCGCGGCAAAGGGCTGCAAGCTCCGGACCTTAAAAATGTTTCCCCACCAGGTCCGGAGTTTGCAGACAATTAAGTGCGACCCCGCCCACCTAAGCAGGACCCAGCTGCACTTTCTTGTACTTGCTTTTGGGAGGTGAAAAATATTTGATGCGGAGAGTGCGTGAGCTCTCCTCGCTTCTTTTTGTTGTTTTCCTTTCGCCTCCGCCCCTTTAAGAGCAACCAGGAAGTAAAACCGGGGCTCGGAGCAAGCTTCCAGGCAGGGGAGGTAAGGGTTTCTTCTTTTGTCCCTGTCTAAGGCTTTTTTCCCCTCCCTCCCCTCCCGCAGACAGAACAAGGAAGTGCGGAGCGGGTGGGGACGGAGGAACAGCAAGGAACCCTCAAGATCGCTGGTCCGAATTTAAGGGACCAGCGGATCTGAGGGGTCGTGTGAAAAGGCCCAAGAAGCATAGCTGATTCCATTAGACTAGGCAATCATAAAAAAAATCCTGTAAGATATGGCCAAACATGGGCCGAGCCTTTCATTTGTTTCCAAAAGAGATGAGGCAGAAGCTTTTGGGAAGGCAACAAACAGATTATAATATCCGACTAGCATTTTTATTGTGATTACCAGCTATTAGATCACTGCTAATGTTTTACCTATGCACTCATCTTGTTTGTTCTGATCTTTGGCAATGCCAGGAATGCTTCACGTAGGCCTTTGCTTGCCTGGGGAACTGAGCTGCTTTAGTTCACTTCTGGAGCACCAACTCTGTCTGAGCGAGGCTGTTTGTAACTGTCCCTCTTGGTTGGCAGCATCAGATGCCAGGTGAATGTACACAATGTAGGGCTCTATGGGTTGAAATGAAAGAGAACAAGGATTTTTACTAACTAGATTGCCTACAGATTTTTTCCTTATTAAATTCTAAGCAAGTCTACCGTACTAGGATTATTAGTTTGGCTCCTTTAATTGCATCTGACTATGGAGCCAGAAATTAGATGTTCAGTCCCCCACTGTGCCTCCTGGGAGGAGAGCTAGCTTGTGTACCCCTGGGCAAGGAGGGCATTTCCAGAAGAAGTACTTCTGTCCCCAGGAAGCCCTGAAAAGAGTCAACGTAAGTTGGAATCAACCTGATGGAACCTAACTCTTATTATGAGGACAGAAAGCTGAAACAAGACACAAGATTACCTTGATGGTGTGGTTTGTCTCTACTAAATGTACAAAACATGGCTTCTGTAACTTTCTGGAATGACATCTGATGTAGCATTCTATGCCCTTTAAAGCTCAATGTCGATGAAACTCACAATTAGATGGTTAGCACCTGGACAGCTATGGGTGAGAGGAAGCTATGACATGACAGATACTGCTGAACTGCAGCTCCCATCAGGCCCATCTGCCACCACATACGACAATGTACATGGGGAGTTGAAGTTCCACAGCTCCTGGGGGCCCACACATTCCCCAGCCATATACCACAGGCTTTTGAGGACTGATGCTCTTAGGCATGTCCAAACGTTGGCCCTCCATATGTTTTGGACCACAATTCCCAGATCCTTTGTCATTGGTAATCTAAGCTTAGAATTCTGGGAGTTGTTGTCCAAAACATCAGGAGGGCCAAAGTTTGGACATGCCTGATAGTATGGATAATGTTGACAATAAGGGCACCATCAGGTGAGGAACCAGTGTCACCCCATAGTTTGTTGGACAGCTGCTTCCATCATTCCTGAATATTTTCCATGTTGTCTGGAACAGATGGAGCCCAACAGTTTCCAAGGCCTCACAAATTCCACAGTCCACACTTCCTGTAAAAACAGCCAAGATGTGTGTAGGGTATGTCAGGTGCCCCGTTCTTCCACATCAGAGGATTCTTTTGTACTGAGGATATGTGTGTATCCACGTGAGTGGAATCTGACTGACTGTCATCCCAATCAACCTAAATTAAAACAGCATTTTTTACTGCTTCTCCAGTGCAAAGGTTATGTAGTGTGTGTGTACATAAATGTTGACATAAGTTCCATTGATTCACAAGATCTCCTGGGGCTCATAACTGAATTTAACCAATGACATCATGAGCTCCAGCATAATATTTCCCACATCCTACTAAATGTAGTGAGTTTTACCTTTGAGTAGACATGCATAGGAGCACATGGTCAAGATAATCTCTGGCATGCAAATTTCTTCTAAATGCCTCTTAAGTTGTTCACAGTTACTTTTGCTAGTTACCACAGGCATGGTACCTAGCAAGCCAAGGATGTTACCAGCAAGTTGGCTGGCTGTCTTCCCAAGGGGTAGAGGGTGTCTGTGGGTGTAATTCCCAGTCGTGCTGTAACCCTTGGAGCTCAGAAAAAAGACACAGTCTTAAGTGCAATTGGCAGATCTGTTCCAGAGAAACTCCAGGTGAGGTGCTACAATAGGTTTGAGAATACATCCAATAATGGGTTTTTTTGTTTTGTTTTTTTTTTTAAAGGAGATGTGGAGTTATGATAGCAATGGGAGCCATATCTGTCAGTTTAAAAATTAGGATGGGCAGAGGAAGTTGCCATTATTTCAGCTTCAGGACCCCATTACATGTATCTATGCAAATGAATTCTAGTTTTATCCTATGCAGACCTAACTTAGAGTAGGCCCATTTGAATCTACAGAATTTACAGAGGAGTTGACTCAGTTTATGCTTCAAGTTAAGCAGACACAAGTCTACAGCCTCAGCAATTGTAAATGACCAACCATCACATTTATTTCTCTCTTCTATGTACAGCATGTGAGTTTTAATTGTAGACATATTTTCAGTTATATATGTTTTGTTTTTCAGTAAACCTGAATAGACTTGCTATAGTCAAAGGGCTGGAATCCAGTGGTAAGTCACATCTAAAGTAGGCCCATTGAACAGAAGGGATCTGCTGAGTCAACTCTTCTGTAAGATCTGTAGATTGAAATGGACCTACTCTAATGGGAGTTACTACTGGATTTCAGCCACTCAGGCAGTATGTATTGCTTGGTAATACATTAAGAAACACAACTGTGACACAAGTTCTAATTAATCTGTAACACCCACCCCACTCTCTTGAGATTTTATCATATAATACTGTGATCAGGATACTAAACACCAGGCAGAGTTTTGGAGATAGGAATCAGCTGTAGGAATGCTAACAACAAGAGGACTAGCACCTTGGGCCTTTAACTGCTGCATGGAAGGGGGGGGAAGGCAGCAGGTGTAAAGTCCTGGGCAGCCTACAGCTGCTGTAAATCCTCACCCACACAACAGTTAAAGGTCTAGGAGGCATCTCCTTGTTTCTCTTCCAGCCATCCCAGATCAGAAGTGGGGCGTTCTATATGCTATGAAGCTACAATCTCAACGTGACCCAGACATAAGGTGAGGAGCAAGATCTGGAGGACTTCACCTGGCCTACCCCTGCTCTAACGGATTCTTGTGGTCTTTTACAGCACAAAGTAGAGGAGTTACAATTGATGCTACAACCGAGGACTCTATCTGTTTATTCCCATACATGCTAGAACTTCTAGCTACATACTGTACCTATATTCCTCACCCATACATTCCAAAACCTTAAAAGTTCTCCTTAAAATGGCCCTGCTTATGGAGGGAAACCTCTGCATTGAAAGGTTTCTTGGAACCACCATAGCCATAGCTAGCTACCAATACATCCCTGCTAAGAACATGTCTAGCCCGTTTTATCCAGTGATGAGTTTGAGTGAGAATTTGGCCCACCTCCTACAGATCATGTATCGGACAACAGAGAGAAACCCTTTTACATTTCTGGTAACATTATTCAGAAGGTGGACCTTATGTTCCCTTCCTCTCAGAAAGTGTCGAATGAACCTGGTGATGGCTGATCAGAGGATAACTCCATGAGACCTCTGTACTTCATCTCTGGGAAGACTTGAGTGGCAGCATCTCAGATGCATAGGACTGTGAGAGGCAGGACACTGCCCTATGCTTGAGTACATGGAAGTCGAGTCAGATGCGCAGGAAATAACATGTCCCAAGGCATCTTGCACCTGAGACACCATTGAGCATGTCTGAGCACGAGGATTCCTGGGACTTTCCAGAGTACCTACTGTCCCAACTTGATTACTCAGTTATGCTGGAAAACTGCACATTCCAGGACTGATCTATGCCTGGTCAGAAGCTCCATGGATATGCCGAGCCAAATAAAAACTTGCCACAGAAAGGATGTGTGATTCATAAGACAACCACACGTTGTAGCTGGATGAAATCATATGGTAAACCAGGTAAACATCAGCTCTGGAGGCATCACTGTATTCATCCAAGCCAGAGCTGGAGAACTAGAAGACACCCCCCAGCCCCATCTCAAGGCCAATGTTTACGGCTGATAGGACCCGTGGTTCAACTGATTCGGGAGGGACTAGGGTCCCTATCTCAGATCAAAACCAAGGCCAGGGAAATTTTTAAAGCCCAAATTCAGTTTAGGCATGCTTCTTTTACATCTTTTGCACTGCAACTCTCAGCATGTGCCAGGAACCCTGCCCTTCCTCCCCTGGGCAGAATCCCAAGCAATACAACCCAAAACTAGTAGTTTAAAGAAGAGCTTTCCTGATCTCCTTCTCTCTCTGTCTCCCCCCCCATTAGATGGCCCTTTCAAAAGAGAATCTACTCCCAGTGATGCCTTGTGAGTGGCAAGAGTTCCCGGGAATCATCTCAAGGGATCATGATATAGTTAGTGCTTTGAGAGACTCCCTTTACAGAGCCTAACAGGGAGCAAGACTATCCATCCCATGATCCCTTAAGATGATTCCCATGGCTCCTGATCGCTCCCAGGTACTCATGGAAACAGTTTCTTTCTTGAAAGGCCAATGTAATGGCAATGACGGCCCACAGAATGGTGAGAAAAAATATTTAAACTATCCTTTTGGGGCCGCATCTTCTACAATTCTTTTTGGAGGAATTCCTCGTGAATTCTGGGAGTTGCAGTCCAAAAGAAATTGAATCCCATGCCTAATTCAGGCTGCAATTACATTGGCAAGCTGAATCACCCAGATTCCATTTGGCTGTGATCGATGCATGGCCTGTTTTACAGTTGAATTCACAGTCACACGGGGGCTACAGATTGATTTGGGAGTTCAGTGTTCATATTTGAAGTGACTCCATTCACCTTCCAGACCACCACCTTTCCTTCCTCCTTTGTGGTCTCACCAATGCTGAGGCTTTTATGGTTTGCTTCTGAGCTTATTTGATTTTGAAAGAGTTATACAGTGTTCTGGAAAAGGTGACAGCATTCTGAAATGTTTCCTAACATATGCAGAAATATCACATAGCACAGGAATGTATTTTATTTCATCTGGATTGTTTCTGTTCTGTTCATTTTTTAAAAAGAATCATTCATAGGTATTCTAGTGCTAAGTTATTATATCTACTACTAATAAAGTGATTTATTGTTACTCTCATATATGTATAAAATACTAAAAATGTGGAGGGCAATCAAGGGGAAAATGCAGGGGAGGGTATTTCTGTGGTCCTACAACACTGAAACACCACCTTCAGGCATGCCTCCCGTCTGTACAAGAATCGTTCAAGTAATTGCAGGGGAAAGTCAATTCAAGTCATTCCAAGTAGAAGCCCTGACTGGGGTGGGAGGGGGGAGCTAAAAAGGGCCAGATTGCTTGGAAACAGCTACAGTATCACATTGTGTGATCAAAAAACATTATTTCAACTTGACCTGTATTTTAACCACAACATATCCCGCAGGTTTGGAGTATTCCATGATAGCCTCAGTTTCAGAAATGTTCTCAGTTAACTGCATTCTGATGATGGCTGAGTGTGAGGGCAGAAAGTTCAAACCAAAATTATGATCTTAAGCAGAAAGAGCTTAAAGTTAACTAAAACCGTAGGGGGGGCATTTCATTCTTTAAGAATGGAGGAAAACAAGGAGGAAACACTAGGGAATTTATCCTGGTGAAAGGGATTATGACCATCTGGAATATCCCAGCAGGCTGGGCCCAGATCCAGCATGGAATTCCCTATTCCACTAAAAAGATAAGGAAAAAAAATCCTGCTGAATGGTTTATATGGACTGAATGGTGCACCACTGTGAGCCATCAAAGTTTGGTTCATCGCCTTCCAGTCATTTCCCATTGAGAATTTTGGTTTTCTTCCTGTTGGGGCAGCCGTATAAAAAAGAGAAGATGTATTGGAACAGTTGTGTCCAAGTGGAATTTCATCAGGTGAAGCTTGCTTAACAAGCTCCATCTGCTGAAACATTTTCTTCTTGAACAAATGTTAATAGCAGAGTAACCCTTTTTTTTTTTTTCAAGGAGAAACTCAACTTTTTGTTTTGTATAATCGATAATCCTCACTTGTAGGTCAAGAGGATTTAAAGTATGTTTGCGGGCTTATTTTGAAATCAAAGCTGCATCTTAGCATCCTAAACTTTATGTCTGTGGAGATTCTCAGTCATCTAGGTGAGGTTATCTAGGAGTTGAGTCATGGCAACTGGACTTCTTGTCATTTCAATGCCACAAGAAAAGTCCAGTTGCCATGACTCAACTCCAAGACATCCTAAGCTTTCTCCTTGTAGGGTCACAGGTGATTTTGTGGGCTCTGGATCTGAAAGCAATTAGCTCACTAGGTGAGATCCAGATTCAGTCATGCTTACAGCAGACCCACTGACACCAACAGCACTTATGTTAACCACAAACAATTAAAATGCCACAGACTTCACTATGCCTACTGTACGAACAAGTTGCATCTGGATTCGAATTGGGTTCAAAAAGAGAGACAGAAAGTCTCTGTTGTGAAGGCAGGGTGTTGTAAAATCCAGTGTGTGCTGGGGAAGTGTGTAATTCCCCATTTGCAAGGCTGTCTGTGACTCATAGGCTTCAGCTGTGGTTTTTCTACAAGGTATGACTCCAGCTTTCCATATGGTACCTAGGTGACTCAGCATCCTGGAGGCATTGTTCTTTACTAGATAGCCAAAGGGACAAGGCAACCACCTCATTCTCCCATCCAGCAAGACCCTTGCAATTTGCATAGGCCAAAATCCAACAGGTGTACAGTAGTGTCACATTGGAAAATACTTGTTGAACATCTTTCTGTCAGGCAGGCTGAGGTTCCATCTCCCTTTTTCCTCTGCTTGGTAGGTAGCCACCCATATAGCTAATCCCTTTTATGAGGAGTTAAAGCTACTGTATGTCAAGGGTGTGCTTTCATGGGGAACAGGATGAGCAAGGCTTCCTTTTGAGTTAAAAGAGGCCTCCATAAGTGCCCCGGGGCCACTTTTATCTTGCTGCTACACTGAAATGGATCCCCCTTCACTCGGATGAATGTGATGGTGTCAAATATAATGATAGTGCCTATTCAAGCTTCATGGTTGACTGACATGCATTTCAGAGCAGCGCATTCCACCCAAAGAGCCCATTTGCACAGCTGAGTGATCTAAACTTGAAAGCTAATTTCTGTAATTACCAAGTGTGATTGAACTCAGGCAAAACTTTTCATCACCCGCATGGGATGGGAATACTTGCCTTCATAGCTGTATCACACGTGCCTGGGGGGCACACTAAATGGCAAGTATTTTACTGATACACCCCTCCCCTTAATTCCATGACATTTTACAATTGGGAATAATCAGTGTTTCTCAGTTAGGGAACTGACTGAATTGCCATGAAGCTTTCATAAGCTTGCCATATCAAACATAACACTAGTCATTATCAAGTTTATCCCCCTCTTTTTTCTATGAGGACAGGACTCTCTTTGATATATCAGAAGATTTTAAAAAAAAACTGTAGTGGGGAAAGTATCTTGAGAAACTAGGACAATTTTGCCAAAACTTGCATCCTATAGATGTATTGTACTACAGCTCCCCAGTTATCCCTGCTGGGCCATGCTGGCTGACAGGCAATGGGAGTTGTAGACCAACACATATGGGGGGTAATAAACTAGGGGAAGACTAGACTGCCTGATAATAGATGTTTTCTTTTTTCAGGATGTCTAAAACAGGACAGGAGAACCAGATATACAGTATTTGGCTCAAGTTCCCATCAGTTCCAGTTACCTGGTCCAGGATGAGGTCTGATGGGAGTTGCAGTCCAACATCATACAGAGGGCCATAGCTTTCCCACCCCACCTTGAACATTGCCCACAGTTAGGATACTGAGAAAATATTGAAGTGGTGGCTATTGTAGAACCTGCTAATTTGTGCTTAGTACAAGCATTAGCGGCCATGTAATTGCACTGTATTGACAACTGCACATAATCCCATTTCACACATGTCATTGACTGAAGGAAGGGTGGGCTTTCCAGGGGATGAAATGCAGTCACAGTGCCTATGGGACATTGAGCAGCATATGATACGGTCCACATGCATTTGTGTATAGGTCCTGTCCTAGAGATGTTGCATAGATCATCAGAGTACCACCACTGGTCTTTATAGAAACCGTATCCAGCTGTGAGCTTGTCTTGATCATTATGTTCTGGAAACAAAGCAAGCAGCTGCAGGGCTTTGTGTGCCTCAGTGCTGGGAAGTGAGGTGCTGCAAGCCAGGATAATAAGAATGGGAATTTAAAATAAATCCTGAGTTTTCAAAGGGACCAATGCACTTTGAAAACCGGTAACTTCATCAATCCCATCTACCAGTATAGATGGAAGCTATACCATGTACTGTTTTTTCAGTCAATTCATCGCCTGATTGCCCTCCATCCTTTTATTGATGAACTTTTACTCTGCTGAGCTGCCCCCAAGATGGCAGACAATACCAAAGCCTTTGAGAGCCTAAGGTTACAATGAAAAGATGGTGAAAAGCTACCTGATAAAAATTGATCTGTTGACACCCTGGGCACTCACTACTAGGGTTGTAGATTTCATAAAATCATTGAGGTGTAGAGATGGAAATGACATCAAGGATCATCAAGTCCAAAGGTCCTCTGGCACACAAAATCAATCATTTCTGACAGAGGGCCAACCCAGTTGTGTTTTAAAACTATTATGGAGAGCCCACCGTCTTCTGAGAATTTGCACACTCAGTCCCCGAATGTTATCCCCTGGTCTTGAAGACTCCTGCTACAAAAACTCTAACCAATGAAAATTGTGTGTGTGTGTGTGTGTGTGTGTGTGTGTGTGTGTGTGTGTGTGTGTGTGTGTGTGTGTGTGTGTGTGTGTGTGTGTGTGCGTGCGCGCGTGCGCAAAGAAATGATTAGAGAGACATCTGAACCCATGGAAAGTAGAGGTTGCAAAAGCTATTTTGGGCGACTGCAACTCCCACAGTCCTCAGCTCATACAGCTAGTGGCCCTGCTGAGCAGAGGAAGTGGTGGGATTCTTAAGAGTCATAGTCCCATGTTTGAAATACATTTTGCAAGCCAGGCAGTACCAGGTGTAGGGTCTTTCTTTGTGGGGAAGGGCACAAAATGAAGATGCAAGGACACCTTGGGTCTTTTGGGGTGTTTATCTGTACGCAAAACATTGGAGTACAACATTTCCCCGCAAGCTTTGTGGTGCCACTGTTTCACCTGCACTTCTCAGCTACTGAGGTTTGCTGCTAACTATTGGACAACAGCTGCCCTCCTTCAGCTAGAAGACACTACCAAACATTAATCCCTGCCCAGAGTACTGTATCAATGAATCTGGAGGGAGTGAAGGGAAGGTGTCTAAGAAGATCAGCAGGAGGGTAACAGTCCTCAGATACAGGGCCGGTCCTATCGTTAGACAGAGTGAGTGGCAACTTGGTTTAGGCCACATGGCCTGCCCTACGTGGGTATGGGTGAGGGTGGCTCATCTTGGCCTCTCGTAGGGTGGACAATGTTGTTTCAGTGGTAGGACAGGGACTGGCATCTCTGATGTCTGTTTCAAAAAAAGAAGGGATAATGGTTGAGATTGCTCGTGGAAAATTTGATAAGGGCTTTCCACAGATAAGGGTTTTGTTTTTAGTTCCTGGTTTTTTTTCTGAGAAAACATGTACAGTAGGACCCCCGTATCCACTGATTTATTATCTACTGATTCCACAGTTGGCAAAAGAAAAAATAAATACATAATCCAGCAGCTGCAAAGCAAGCTACTGTCCTAAAACAGCAGCCGTAAAGCAAGCTAATGTCACAAACAGCAGCCATAAAGCAAGCTACTGTCACAAATCAGCAGCCTTAAAGCAAGCTACTGTCATAAAACAGCAGTTTTGAGGATTTTTGGTGTTCTGTCTTATCTGCGGTTTTCATTATCCACGGGAAGGCCTGGAACCAATCCCCAGCAGATACTGGGGTCCTACTGTTTAGTCAGAAATGTATGTCTCACTAATTTGGACAGGGATTTCGCATCCCTACTGTTTCTTCCAGGAGGGAGACTACCAAAACCACCTTGAGCATATATGACTGAGAGGAGGTTAGGTATCCTGCTGAAAACCTGGTTCCTAAATACCATAAGAAGGAGGGATTGGTATTTGTACTGTTTATACCTAAGCAACTCTGAGAGAAGTCTAACTGAGGATAAAGTCTGTCTGATATCACTGGGAACTGAGGAAGTTGTAGCATTAAATGACATGGAACAAACCATGGATGTGTTGTGTATTGTACTACTAAGCATCCAAAAGAAGGGATACAAAAGAGATACAAAACTACACAAATTGTGTGTGTGTGTGTGTGTGTGTGTGTGTGTGTGTGTGTGTGTGTGTGTGTGCGTGCGCGCGTGCGCAAAGAAATGATTAGAGAGACATCTGAACCCATGGAAAGTAGAGGTTGCAAAAGCTATTTTGGGCGACTGCAACTCCCACAGTCCTCAGCTCATACAGCTAGTGGCCCTGCTGAGCAGAGGAAGTGGTGGGATTCTTAAGAGTCATAGTCCCATGTTTGAAATACATTTTGCAAGCCAGGCAGTACCAGGTGTAGGGTCTTTCTTTGTGGGGAAGGGCACAAAATGAAGATGCAAGGACACCTTGGGTTTGGGGTGTTTATCTGTACGCAAAACATTGAGTACAACATTTCCCCATAAGCTTTGTGGTGCCACTGTTTCACCTGCACTTCTCAGCTACTGAGGTTTGCTGCTAACTATTGGACAACAGCTGCCCTCCTTCAGCTAGAAGACACTACCAAACATTAATCCCTGCCCAGAGTACTGTATCAATGAATCTGGAGGGAGTGAAGGGAAGGTGTCTAAGAAGATCAGCAGGAGGGTAACAGTCCTCAGATACAGGGCCGGTCCTATCGTTAGACAGAGTGAGTGGCAACTTGGTTTAGGCCACATGGCCTGCCCTACGTGGGTATGGGTGAGGGTGGCTCATCTTGGCCTCTCGTAGGGTGGACAATGTTGTTTCAGTGGTAGGACAGGGACTGGCATCTCTGATGTCTGTTTCAAAAAAAGAAGGGATAATGGTTGAGATTGCTCGTGGAAAATTTGATAAGGGCTTTCCACAGATAAGGGTTTTGTTTTTAGTTCCTGGTTTTTTTTCTGAGAAAACATGTACAGTAGGACCCCCGTATCCACTGATTTATTATCTACTGATTCCACAGTTGGCAAAAGAAAAATAAATACATAATCCAGCAGCTGCAAAGCAAGCTACTGTCCTAAAACAGCAGCCGTAAAGCAAGCTAATGTCACAAACAGCAGCCATAAAGCAAGCTACTGTCACAAATCAGCAGCCTTAAAGCAAGCTACTGTCATAAAACAGCAGTTTTGAGGATTTTTGGTGTTCTGTCTTATCTGCGGTTTTCATTATCCACGGGAAGGCCTGGAACCAATCCCCAGCAGATACTGGGGTCCTACTGTTTAGTCAGAAATGTATGTCTCACTAATTTGGACAGGGATTTCGCATCCCTACTGTTTCTTCCAGGAGGGAGACTACCAAAACCACCTTGAGCATATATGACTGAGAGGAGGTTAGGTATCCTGCTGAAAACCTGGTTCCTAAATACCATAAGAAGGAGGGATTGGTATTTGTACTGTTTATACCTAAGCAACTCTGAGAGAAGTCTAACTGAGGATAAAGTCTGTCTGATATCACTGGGAACTGAGGAAGTTGTAGCATTAAATGACATGGAACAAACCATGGATGTGTTGTGTATTGTACTACTAAGCATCCAAAAGAAGGGATACAAAAGAGATACAAAACTACATGAAATCTGCATAAATAGAAAATTACTGTCATTTTCATGTACAGTGGTACCTTGACTTACAAATTTAATCCATTCTGAATGCATGTCTTTAAGTCGAACTACTCTTAAGTTGGGGTACCTATCTAAAAAATTGAAAAAATAAGTTAATTTTTTTTAAAAAGGGAAAAAATATTTGTAATTTGAGCAGACCATATCTAACATTTGTAAGGCGGCAGTTAAAATGCCAACAGTTTTCCACTCTTAAGTCAAATTGCTCTTAAGTCGAGCTGCTCTTAAGTCAGGGTACCACTGTATCAGTATTTTCTGAATGTAAAGTAGTGCATAATTTCATAAGCTACAATTTCATTCTTCCTATCTGGCAAAGTTTTTAAAAATCAAATGTGTGTTGGAATTTTAGGAAGATGCCAAGGATTTGTTTTTCCTCTTCAAGAAAACCAGTTTAGGAAATAATAATTGTATTTAATGGTATGCTAGACCATGCTGATTGAGATTAAGAAAGGGATCAGCATTTGGAAGAGTACTCTGTTTCAGAAAAAAAAGGTAGAGAATATATGTTTATTTATTTCGGCAACAAAATATAAATTAACTAATGTAAAAAGCATGTAGTATTTAGGACCCAAATATGGGTTCATTGCTCATTTCATGCCCATCTCTACTCTAGATTTTGATATCTCTAATTAATGATAGGTAAATAACATGCTATTTCGCAGTGGTGGTGAACCTTTGACACTCCAGATGTTTTGGATCACAACTCCAAGAATTCCAAGCCTGTATTGCAATGCCAAAGAACTGTGGGAGTTGTGGTCCAAAACATCTGGAGTGCCAAAGGTTCACCACCACTGTGTTAGGCCATAGGTAGCAAGTATCATGATTGAAATCACCTGGAATCAGGCTTTTAAGACTTCTACTTTGCTGGCTTAGTTGCATGCCTTTTCTTGATTTCAGCATCATAACAGATATTAGTTACACTTTTTTGCTTATAATTTAATATGATCACTGTGTTATGTCTTTGCAAGGATGCCTGGTCTACATGCAACTTTTATGGCTTTAAAGGCAACATTTGACAGGGGCATTCAGTAGAAGCCCATGGATGTTGATGTGAGTGAGGATAATTTCCAGAAGGAGAACTGCTTTAATTTTCAGTGAGAAATGCAGCAAAGGTTTTATCTGAGATCTGTACCCCCCCCCAAAGAAACCCCAAATACCCCATGGCCGCCTGGCAGCATTAGATGCATAGAAGATGATCCTTAATTGAGAAGAATAGTTGAGGTGTATGAAACGCCAGAGGTACAAGCAGCCAAATATGACTTTTAAAGTGAGCATTTGCAGAACTGTCCTTGATGGCAATATCCTCGATCAAAGCTGGTATGTGATTCGAAAAATTTAAAAGCAAGAAAGATGTAACAAATTCTTGCTCAGATGTTTTGCCTTTAAAGCTGTCACTGAACTTCTTTGTTCAAGCATAGCCAACTTGAAGGAAGAGATAGTCTGTTTCTTACATTTGAAATGTTCTTCAGTAGTTTCTAGGATATTTTCATTTATATCAGATTTGTAGGTTTTGGTTTTGGTTTGTTCATTTTTGCAAAAAGACTTGTCCTGGATAGGACATGTTAAGTGAGCTATAATAATAATATCAGTGTGACAGCAAATCACTCCTTTCCAAGGGTTTCTAGGTAGCAAATATTCAGAAGTGGTGTCCTATTCCCTTCTTCAGGGGGCATCCTTGGACTGTCTAGCTTGCCCAAGGCTACACAGGCTGGCTCTTTTGGAATATAGAGTCAGGAACCCAACTCCCAACCTTTGAGTCTGCAGCAAAACTCCTAACTCACATCCAGACAATAATCTTGGAATTATACTGGTAGAGAAATATAGGAGGGGATGTGTGCCTGGCCATAGAAATTCCACCAAAATGAAATTCTAATCACTGTTCTGGGCAGCACCAGGTGTACATCTCTATTTGCATTAAGAACTGAAACAGAATTACTACTAGTTAGAATGGGCGACAAATTGTACTTCTGCAGATACTTCTGTACAAGTGGCTTAGGTGTCTGGTTGTAGATCCAGAGGTTGGGCATTCAGTTTCTTACAGTGCGTCCTTGAGAGGGTCTGGCGTTGATTTTATATATATGGACACATTTTGTGTGCTGAAACTCTGGCTAAAAAGGATCTCACCCTGGAGGTCAGTGGATCCCAAATGAGGGGACATCCAAACAGCACTGGATAAACACCCTGGACAATGACATGAGGTTGTCCTGGGCTGACCCAGACCTAGCCCATGGCGGTGCTAAATAGAAGGTAAAGACAAGAATAGCGGACCCCACCACCAAGTGGGACAAAGGCTATATTTAGCTGTTCCATGGAAGAAAGTAGAGAAAGTGTGTGGATTTAAAACTGTGATTTCTAATACAGCCCCATGCCCTGAAGCATATTTCTGGGAGATTTATTTTTTGTAAGTTCCGTTTGAATACAAATTCTAATAAGCCCTGCTCTCTATCAAGATGAATGGCAACTAACAGTGATTAATTGCAGTAGAATGTTTGCCCCATCTGGATTAAGTGCCAAATTAGATTTCTTTTTTTTTTTTAAATGACTGTGCAAGATATATTCATGCATATTCATCTTTACTGACAAATACCACCACAGTGCTCTGGTACTCAAAGATAAAATGTCACACAGCTTGAAAAAAATGCTGATTTAATTCTGTGCGTCTGGTTTCAGACAATCACTGACTGTTAAGATGTCAGCCACTGGCCTTTACTATTTTATATGCTGCACTGGAACATTTTACTTTTGGTGGAGAGGTAATGAAAAATGCTCTGCATGATAAGTTTGGGTGATCCATCTCAAAGAATGCATGGGGGAATTTTTCTCCTTTGTTTTCTGGAACATGGTGAAAACTGATGTACATACACTTTGATTCCTCATGTTAATAAGACTGCCATGTGTTGTCCCTTAGAGTTCTTTATTTCAGAGCTGTTCAACTTTGAACAGGCCAAGGTCTACTTTTTCCGGCCCAAAGTGCCTGAGGGCTACTACACTAAAACCTCTGCTTATGATTTTTATCTGTTCTGAACACATGCTCATAAGTAAAAACTTTTGTAAGTAGAGCAGCGGTTTCCCATAGGAGGGAGGGGTGGAGAACTTATCCCCTCACTTTTTTTATTGACGGTCGGCGGTCTACTTTTGAACCCTTCGCGGGCTGTTTTCAGAGTTGTCCTCCTCTCTCTGAAGGGGCTCTAACCCTAAAGAGTGAGATCAAGGAGTTGAAATGGCCAAACCACTGTTTTCTCCATCCAAGTGAGATGTGTTCCAGTGTAAATAATAATAATAATAATAATAATAATAATAATAATAATAATAATAATAATAATAATAATAATAATAATAATAATAATCTGCCATGTTCCACTTCTACATATATACATTTGTGTCTATTAAAGAGCTTTGTGGCACAGTGGTTAAATGGCAATTGTTGTTCAGTCGTTCAGTCGTGTCCGACTCTTTGTGACCCCATGGACCAGAGCTCGCCAGGCCTTCCTATCCTCCACTGCCTCCCGGAGTTTTGTCAAATTCATTTTGCTCGATGACACCATCCAACCATCTCATTCTCTGTCGTCCTCTTTTCCTTTTGCCTTGTTTTTCCCAGCATCAGGGCCTTTTCCAGGGAGTCCTCTCTTCTCATGAGGTGGCCAAAGTACTGGAGCCTCAGCTTCAAAATCTGTCCTTCCAGTGAACATTCGAGAGTGGATAGGTTTGATCTCCTTGCAGTCCAGGGGACTCTCAAGACTGTCCTCCAGCACCACAGCTCAAAAGCATCAATTCTGCGGCGATCAGCCTTCTTTATAGTCCAGCTCTCACTTCCATACATCACTACTGGAAAAACCATAGCTTTAACCATCCTGACCTTAGTTGGCAAAGTGATGTCTCTGCTCTTTAGGATGCTATCTAGGTTTGCCATTGCTTTCCTCCCAAGAAGCAGGCGTCTTTTTTTTTTTTAAAATGCTGCAGTCGCCATCTGCAGTGATCATAAGAAAATAAACTCTGTCATTGCCTCCATTTCTTCCCCTTCTATTTGCCAGGAGGTGATGGGACCAGTGGCCATGATCTTAGTTTTTTTGATGTTGAGCTTCAGCCCATTTTTTTCACTCTCCTCTTTCACCCTCATTAAGAGGTTTTTTAATTCTTCCTCACTCTCTGCTATTAGAGTAGTATCATCTGCTTATCTGAGGTTGTTGATATTTCTTCCGGCAATCTTATTTCCGGCTTGTGATTCATCCAGACCGGCCTTTCTCAATCTGCATATAAGTTAAATAGGCAAGGTGACAGTATACAGCCTTGTCGTAAATTCTAAACCAGTCAGTTGTTCCATATCCAGTTCTGACGGTTGCTGCTTGTCCCACGTATAGATTTCTTAGGAGACAGATAAGGTGGTCGGGCACTCCCATTCCTTTAAGGACTTGCCATAGTTTGTTGTGGTCTACACAGTCGAAGGCTTTGGCATAGTCAATGAAGCAGAAGTAGATGTTTTTCTGGAACTCTCTGGCTTTCTTCATAATCCAGCGCATGTTGGCGATTTGATCTCTAGTTCCTCTGCCCCTTCGAAATCCAGCTTGTAGTTCTGGAAGTTCTCTTTCCACATACTGCTGAAGCCTGCCTTGTAGAATTTTGAGCATAACCTTGCTAGCATGTGAAATGAGTGCAATTGTGCGATAGTTGGAGCATTCTTTGGCGTTTCCTTTCTTTGGGATTGGGATGTAGACCGATCTTTTCCAGTCCTCTGGCCACTGCTGGGTTTTCCAAATTTGCTGGCATATCTTATGCAGCACCTTTACAGCATCCTCTTTTAAGATTTTAAAGAGTTCAATTGGAATGCCGTCACCTCCAATTGCGCTGAATCCCAGGGAACCAGCTTGAGCTTCACTCAGCCTTCCATCTGACCAAAGTTGGCAAATTGAGTACCCAGCAGTGTGCGTGTGGTGGGGGTCATTGTGTAGCCTGCAATATTAAATTGTCAACTGCCTAGAGAGTGCTTTAAGTGCTATGGGGTGGTGTATAAGCAACACACTTTTCTTTTTCTTTCTTTGTTGTCCTCAAGGTCTATTTTGGAATTATGGCCATTCCAGCTGATCTGAGATTATGATGATTCCAATGTCAGCCTGTGCTGTCCTCTTGTCACATGGTAGTAGACTGCAAATTGGATAACACAGGCATTCCTCACTTAATGACAGAGTTCCATTCCTATGACCAGGTTGTTAAGTGAATTGGTTGTTAAGTGAGGAACCTGAGACAGATGTCTTGTGATGTGCTGAGGCTGCCAGCAGTCCAGAAAGGGAAGGCCACTGGAGAAGCAGAACCAAAAAGGAGGAAAATAGAGATGGAAGTAGCTGATGCCCTGCCCTGCATGGACCATTCTCCTCCCCGGTGGAGGCACTGTGATATTTGCAGCCACACCTGTCCCTTGGAAGCAGTGGAGGAAGAGGAGGAGGAAGGTGGTGGTGGTGGGGACACTTTAGCCCTGCTTTCTCCCTCTGAGCTGCTGATAAGGGAGGTGCAAGCAAGCAGAAGGAGGCTGGGTGTTTTGGCCCAGAATCCCTGAGGGCTGGAACAGCAGAATCTTTGAGGGAGCCATTAGACCGTGGCAGAGGCTTTGGCTGCTGGTGGTGGTAAGTCTGAGCAGTCATTAAAACAGATGCAATTGTAACATTTTATATTACCGTATATACTCAAGTATAAGTCGACCCGAGTATAAGTCGGGGCCCCTAATTTAAACCCCAAAACTGGGAAAATTTATTGACTCAAGTATAAGCCTAGGGTGGGAAATGCAGCAGGGCCTGGCAGCTCCTCCTTTGTGAGCTGGGTGTGTGTGTGATGTTTAAAATGACTTTTAGCCACCGAGGCAAGTGCTTGAGTTGGTGGCTAAAAGTCATTTTAAACATTGTTTTAAAATGACTTTTTAAAAAGTCATTTTAAAAATGGGGGGGTCAGGAGAAGTGGCGCACAATGTTTAAAATGGCTTTTAGCCACCGACCAAAACTTGCCTCAGTGGCTAAAAGTATTGACCCGCATATAAACCGAGGACCCCTTTTTCAGCCCAAAATTAGGGCTGAAAAACTAGGCTTATATTCGAGCATATCCAGTATATGTTTTAAACTGCCAATTAGAAAATGTTTAGGGTTTAGTTTGGCTGTCTGCGCGCTTTATATTTTATTGTACATTTGAATTGATTGTGCAAAACATTGTTCAACAAACAAGTCAACGTGGAAATGCTGGGATGCAACTGGATGCACAAATGCTGTTGGACACCAATTACTCTTCAAATTATTCCTTTTAAAAAGGATTGTTTTAAAATCTTAGACATGGCATAAACATCCAAAAAGATACAGGTGCCTGTTACTTTTCATTTTAAATGCATGGCATAAGAATTAGGATGGTACCTCATTAGAATTTCTGTTTTGGTTTTAGTTATACTGATTTGGTTCCTCTGTTATTAACAGCATCCTTAGCTTCATGTGATAGAGATAAATTATTGGTTAGGGTGCGGGTAGGTTCAATTGCTTAATTTCTCCACTTGAGACTGTAGTTAAAATACTCAGGAAGAGTTACAGTATATACTCTTTTCTCTCTTCTTCTCTTTTACTGGCCTGTTTTCTTCCTTTAATGTTTTGGACTTGCAGAACACAACTGGCAGATGAATGGTGGAGGAGAAAAGAAATAGATTTGCTTTGAAAGGGCAATGACAGAAGCTACCTACCTACCTTTTCTTGTGTCTAGACTCTAGAGCTAAAATGTGGAAAAGGAATGCAAATGTGCCATCAACCTGGTAGACGGACCCTTGTATCTCGAGAGCATGGTTGTGACTTCGTTCCTACCATCCCATTTCCTGTAAGAAAACAAAAAAAAATTTTTTTTGAAGCACATGCTAAAGAATCTGTGAGCTGAAGAGGCTAATTTGTCCCACAGCTTTGGTTGGAACAGGACTCAGATACTATTGGGAAGACAAGCCATAACTTATGGAGGACCCATCTGCTGTCTTTTGCAGGGCCATAATGAGGCCATTTGCAAGGGATGCCAGAAGACCCTGCATTTGTGTGTGTGTGTGTGTGTGTGTGTGTGTGTGTGTGTGTGTGTGTGCAATTAATTTTCAACAAGTGCAGTCCTACAGAGAGCAGCTTGCCTGATGGGGTTGCCCTTTGTTTTTCTTGCTAGAAGATGTAAGCCTGAAAAGAAGACACACTCACACAGACACACATCAAAAGAAGGAGAGTTGCCCTCCCCTCCTGTCGCCCTAACCTTGCACTGATCAATAGCGGATCCCCCTCTACAAAGCTGTCGTTCTTTCATTCTCAAATTAGAGCAGCTGTTGCAGCAACAACAACGCAACCCATTGGAAACCTATTTGCTGCCTGGGATGCGGTGGGGTGGGAGGCTTAACCCAGTTTGAAAATATCTGAGCTTCGGAATCTTTCTCACATTGATTAAGAAAGAAGGCACAGAGATTGTGCAAGTTATTTTTTTTTATCATGTAAGTCTGCACATTTTTGCTTAGTGGCCCAGTTTTCCTAATATAGCTGGTGGTGAGGAAGGTCAAACTGGACTCGTTTTGTATCATATTGGATCCCCTGACTAACAGACTTAAGGTTGTTAAATTGTGCTTTATGCAATAGCAACAAACTCCTTCCACAAAGAAAACTAGAAATTCGGGCAGGGGTTTCTTGACCTAAGTCATATCCATAGGCATCTGTGTATACTAGAGATGGGCACGAAACGCCAAAATGGTGTTTTGTGGTCGTTATTCAGGCCCTGGGGTCCGCTTCATTCTGTTTCTGTTTTTTGGGCCCCTGGGGCCCGCTTCGTTTCCGTTTCTTCGTTTTTCGGGTGCAGCAAACTGCAGCCACAGGGAGCCCTCCCAGGACTGGGTGCCACTGGAGCCGGCAGCATGCAG
This sequence comes from Phrynocephalus forsythii, assembly GCA_029282475.1. Taxonomy (NCBI): domain Eukaryota; kingdom Metazoa; phylum Chordata; class Lepidosauria; order Squamata; family Agamidae; genus Phrynocephalus; species Phrynocephalus forsythii. The sequence continues at coordinate 169,704,589 of JAPFRF010000002.1, read as the reverse complement.
GCAGGGAAAGCGATCCCATCGCCGCAGGGAGCCCTCCCGGGACCAGGGCAAGCCTCCTGGAAGAGCCATCCCACAGCCACAGGGAGCCCTCCCCGGGCCGGGCACCGCCGAAACTGGTAGCATGGCCTGCCAGGAGAGTGATCCTGTGGCCATGGGGAGTCCTCCCAGAGTCAGGCCCTGCTCTGGTCACCACCCCAACAGGCCGCAATCCCAGGAGCACCACCGAGCACCACCCTCCCTTGGGCCCCCTCCCCAAAGACCGATCCGCCGCGCCATCTGCCACCCCCGTCAGGTCGCTACCCACAGAGCCCTGCGCAGCGCCGCCCTGACTGGGCCCCTTCTCCCCGGGAGCCACCGCCCTGGCAGACTGCCGCCCCCCACCCCCCGGGACTATCGGGAAACCTGTGTGTGTGTGGGGGGTGCAGCTGCACTCCCCCCGTGCTCCAACGACGCCCTCCGCTCCGGCTTCCGAGCCGGCTGCAATGTCGCTGCTTCGCCACGTGGCCGAGATCCCGGAGCCCAGCCCATAAGGGCTCGGATCCCGCCTCTTCTCGCGAGACCGCCAAAGTCTGCCAGGCCCAGCCCCCTCTCGCCACCCTCCGCTGCTCCATTTTTCATCACGCGAGCGGCGCGACGCCTGTAACGGAAATGAACAGAACCAAAGAAAATTTTCTTGGTTCTGTCCGGTTCGAGCCTGCCCCATCGCAACGGTCGTTATTCGTACCGTTACGTAACAGAACGAATAACAGAGAACAGTAATGAAAAATGGTCATTTCATGCCCATCTCTATACAGATCTATGTTTATGGGAAAGCAGAGGGAAGCTCCCAAACTGCAGTCTGCATCGAAAGACGAGCACATTCTAGAGGCCACATCTGCCATTTCAAGGATGTCCCCTCTTCCTGATCCCCATCAAAACACTCTCCAAACTCAATTTTATTTTTTTTAAAACAACACGCTTCAGAAGGCAGGGAAGAGCTTGAAAGGGCCAATTGTACCATTTGGGGTGACTCAGCTTTAGTAGCTCTTGAGTTGATGGGTCCAAAGGTAGTTTGGCTGTGACAAATATGGAAGGTTTTTTTTGGTTATAGTTTGTGATGGATGGTAGTTTGCAGCTTCATCTGAATTGTATGAACTGTGGTTAACCTCCATTGTGGTTTGCTTGAGACAAATTCAGCTTCACACTGTGGTTCAGTGAGCTGACCTGTTTTAACAAACCATAGTGAAGATCAACAGCTTAGGGTTCAGGTATATAAAAATTGATTGCTGTAGGTGTTCCTGTCATGCTTATTTCTTTGTTTATAATATTTTTACCCAAACTGGAATTGTTGGGGACTGATCTAAAGGAAGCATAAGGCAGCTGAGATGATTAGAGGAAATAAAGGGGGAATGTGTCAAACAGAATTGAAACACATCAAGTGCAAGCAAAAAACAAACAGGCTCAGATGAAAATCTTATGATGAAATGTTAAATTCTGAATTGCTTCTCCTCATCCTCATCAGCGTGATGAGCTAGGAGGAACTGGGTTATTGCAGTTGTTTGTAGGCTCTCTCTCACACACAATGCACAGCTTCAAGATAAATGCCTCTTTCCTAGTTCCTAGCATTAGTCCAGTGCTATACGTATGTTCAAAAACATTATCTGAACCATGGAATGGACCAGGACAAACAGGCTCAGGCTCAATCTGGACAAGACCAATGTCCTCTTCTTTGGAGCATCCTCCGCTGGGTATAGTGACCTTCTCTGCAGTCTGGAGGGTTCTTCCCTCCATCTGGCGGATAGAGCGAGGAGTCTGGGCATGATTTCGGATTCAGCAATGTCCGTGGAACTGCAGGTGCCAGCCATTTCTAAGTCGGTCTTTGCCTGTCTTCGGCAGATCGTCCAGATTCGCCAGTACCTGGATGAGGCTTCTCTGAAAACAGCTGTGCAAGCACTCATGATCTTGAGGTTAGATTACTGCAACACTCTGTACGTGGGGTCTCCCCATGACCCTTATTCGGAGATTGCAGCGAGTACAAAATGCAGTGGACAGATCGGTGGTTGGTCTATAGGAGTAACATTGTCTTGCCAGTGTTTATTATCCTAGCTGTGTTTGATTTGACTATTTTTATTTCTTTTTATATATTGTTGTATTTTCCCTTTCTTTTTCCCATTTCTTTGTATTGTTATAAACTGCCAAAGTTTCTTCTGGAGGACCGTTGGTATATAAATGTATATAAATGTATAAACGTATAAATGCATGCATAAATAAATGCATGCATAAATAAATGCATAAATGCATAAATGCATAAATGCATAAATAAATAAATAAATAAATAAATAAATAAATAAATAAATAAATAAATAAATAAATAAATAAATAAATTCTTAAAAAGAAGTCTCCATCTTCCTTCATTGTCTTAATTCTTGGTCTCTACCTGTTCATGCTTCCCTTGGATTGAAGAGCACTTATATGCAGATGAAACTTGGCTAATTGTGGGATTTTCTTAGCAAAAAGTGGCTTCTAGTCTGTAAAAGCTAATGGCAGAAGCATGAGATCTGAATTAGTGGGTGGATTTTGAAAAGGATATTGGTTCTATAGAATGTATAAATAATGAGACGCTAGTGTACTGTTATCTTAACTTGTCTTGTAAAAAAAAAAGTAAAAAAAAAGAGATCTGGCTACTTCATGGATCAACAGGGTAACACCAAATAATTCAACTTAGATGCAGCATAAATCCAAATGTAGCTGCTAGACATGGGCACGACTTGGCAAAATTCTCGTTTCCGTTTCTGTTCCTCGTTTCCGTTACGCAACGGAAACGGTAACAACAATTAAGCCGTCAGACCCAATTTTTCAGGTGTTTGGCCGTGTTCTGGTTTTTCTTCCTTCCAGGAAGAAAAACTTCCAGAACACGGCCAAACAGCCCAAAAAACTCACAACAGCTATCAGATCCCATCCGAGAAAGCCTTTGAGGATGCATAAATCCAATGGTTAGTCCCACCCAGAGTAGATTTACTCAATCAAAGGCACTTAGGTAAATATTGACGGAGCAAGTTCACATTGATTCAGTAGGTTCATGCTTATTCTGGGTGCCTTCGCAGCCTTCTTCAACTGAAGACTGGCATAACAATACAGTATTTTTAGAATAAACAAATAAAGAATGAAATAAATGGAAATTAATTGGCTTGCTTTAATTCCATCACTAATTATTTTCAAGGTTGTAGCATAAAACAATTTAAATGCATGGAAGTTCATGCATCAAAATCAAAATCTTGTACAGTATAATGTTAAAGCCTGTTGGAAGAAATACACATTGATTCATACCAATGAATGAAAACTTGATAAGCCAGCAAAGACCTCTTGTCATCCCTAGTGCCTGATCCTTCCATCGGCACCCTGAGAAAGAGTTTCTGAAAGGCAGATTATAAATAAACATGTGCATGTATGGTGAGGTTTGAGTTAGGAACAGTTAAGTCCATTGATTCCCATGGGCTGAGGAGTGCCTAGCTCTGCTGAGAATGCTTGCTGTTAGCTCCAGCAAAGGGATTTAGGGTTTCAGATTGCCTGGGGCCAGTGGAATAAGGCCAACTACTTGCTTGCCTTCCCAGCCCAAACTTAAGTTCAGGTAGTTCCCCAATTTTGAAAGCAGACTCCCTCCTATCATTGAATCTCTTGGAAACCCATAACAAAACCAGCATCAATTAAAGCGAGCTTTAGATCGTGTGTTTATGACCTGACCAACAAACTCCCAGGATAAGATTTTCCTAGCAAAACCTTTAAACAGTAACCACAGAAGTCCCTTCACCTATGATAGACGAATGAAGAACCACTTCCTCCACCTTGTACATCCATTCAGGCCCTAACAAACAACTAACCTGGCCCTGCCTGGTATCTGACTTGGCCCCAAGAGCCAATGGGACCATAGGAATGAGTGCCTGGTCATGGGGGCTTCACAGCCAACTAGAGAGGGAACCTTCTTTTCTCCAACTCTTCCTAAGTCACAGATTGATTGATTAGTTGGTCCTGGAGATTCAGTATTGCCACTGGTAGCTTTCCTGCCCATTTTCTATTATCCGGTACTCACCGCCTGGCTGAGGTTATTGCCTAGTGGGCAGGTGTGGAAAGGACTTTTACTTGCATTTCAAATTGGACTGTGCTACGGCGATAGTTGCTGTCCTTGCAGTAATGTTTTTAGCTTCCTTTCGACTGTCTCCCGTCTTTCCCCTGCACGTTTTTGCCACAGCTACAGGAGGCACATGACCAAACCTATAACAGAAAATGAATGGAGCCAGAACCATTGATGCATTTATGCCTGTAAACATGCAGGCAGAGAACATCTTGTTATACAGTATACACTGCTCTGCAATCCTGAAGAAGAATAGAGGGTTATGCCTCCAAAGCAATAAATACGGTACAGAAAGAAGAAGACGTTCTACTTTCCTAGCATTCATTGCTTTGCTTTTTTTTTTTTTACCTCACAGAGAAGGTGAAAAGGCTCTGATAAGGCTTTTTTTTAAAAAAAAAACCCAGTCCAATAGAATAGATCATCTCTTCGGCACATGGTGATTTCTTCTAGGGTGGAATTTCTGTCAGATTGAACAGGAAAGGAGGGGGGTTGAAGGAGCCAACGTGGTGTAGTACACAGGCTATTGCTTTGGATTGGGACCAGGAACTTCCAGGACCTTATCCTGACTGATCCTTGCAACCCACCTCGTGGTCTTTGTCCATTCACTTTCCTAACCTGACTTACCTCACAGGGTTGTGGGAGTAAAGAGCAGAGGAGAAGCACAATTGGCGCCTCAAGGGTATTGCCACAATTCCCTCCAGAAGCGACCCAAAGAGAGGGATACATACTTGGGATGGGGGGGGGGTTGCTGAAAACCATTTGGCCCTGGGTGGACTTCTAACACTAACTCTTCCAATCATGATGGTGTGTGCAAGCAGCTGCTTATGAAGTATCTGTTTGCTTGACATTTTAGACAGAACAGAGTATTTTCCATTGAATTTAAAATCCGAACACAACCTAAGGCATTCCACATCATTTACACCCAGCTGAAAATTAACGGACTCTTCAGCACGATCAAGAAGATTATTGAAGTCCCCTTTTGTCTTTCCCATGTGCCCCCCTGTCCAGTTGACAGAGCAGGCCATTCTTATTTTTGTTAAAAATAGGCACCTTTGCCCTCTGAACCTTCAAACGCTTTATTTTTCAAACCAAGCCGCCTTCCTTTTGATTATCTGGAAAGGAAACTGCCTATCCAAAAGGAATGCACATCAAAGGGAACTCTAATTGATGCAGAAATGCATAAAACAACAAACAAGGCTAGTGAGGAAAGGAAAGACGCTATAAGGGGGGGGGTCATGTCTTCCTACTACTGTACATTGGAGGTCAACTTGCTTCAGATGAATAGAGTGGGGATGCTAAAACAGTGGCAGATCTGATGCCTTCGGAGGAATTTTAATGATCTTTTTATAGTCCTCGAGGTGGGCCGGACTTCCATGGGAGCGGTTGCTCTGCATTCTCTGTTATGTCAGAGCAAGACGTGGTGTCCCTGATCTCAACTCACCCATCTCAAGGTCCATAGTTTAGTGCAGTGTTTCCCAGCCTGGGGCCTTGGGCCTCCCAATGCATCCTCTCTCTCTCTCTCTCTCTCTCTCTCTCTCTCTCTCTCTCTCTCTCTCTCTCTCTCTCTCTCTCTCTCTCTCTGTGTGTGTGTGTGTGAGGCATTGCCTTATACAATAATACCTTGGTTTAAAAGTGTTCTGCAAGACAAGCAAACATTTCTTCTAAATTTTGCCGTGATCAACAAGCAATGTCTTGCATCATCTTGTAGTGGTATGGGGCGGTATATAAGCAGAACACTTTGCTTTACTAGAGCAGGTGACATGTTCAGAAGTGAGCCAAAGGTGGCTTTCTCTCCCCCCCCGCCCCTGCTGGATTGTGGGTGATTGTCTGGAACATTCCATCTCAGGCAGCCTCCAAAGCAGAGGGGGAGAGAGGAATAGAGTTTTTCAAATGAGAGTGCAGGTTAGGGTTTTCTATTTCTTTATATTTATATTTTATTTAATTTGTTTTCAACGTCCTTTCCTATTTTTCAAGCCATTTCTAGACATGACGCCGCTAGTCAGGTGTGCCTCGGGCAGTGTTGGCTAATCTATGGCACAGGTGCCAAAGGTGGCACAAGGAGTCCTTTTTGTGGGCACGAGACATTGTCCCCTCACAGCCATGGCACTTCCCCCTCCACTTGGAGCACACCACTCTGCTCCGTGCAGAGAGCTGGGCGAAGGGGAGGCAGCGGTTTGTGGGCTCCTTCGTAGCCCCAGTTTACTCTTCAGCCACAATCACTCTGGGCATCTCAAAAGCAACATGGCTGGAGAATAAACTGGCTACGAAAGAGCCCATAAACTGCTGCCTCCCCTTCGCCCGGCTCTCTGCACAGAGTCATTTTGGCGGTCTCAAAATGGCTCTGTGCAGAGAGCTGGGCAAAGGGGAGGCAGTGGTCTGTGGGCTCTTTCCTACCCCTAGTTTAATCTCCAGCCATAGCGCTTTTGAACTGCCCAGATTAGGCGTGGCTGGAGAGTAATCTGAAGACTACAAATGAGCCCACAAGCCACCACCACTCCCCCATGGCTTTCCCAATGGTGTAGCACCCCATCCACCTCTCTGCCAAGGGCAGAGAGGCAGATGGGGTGCTACGCTTTGGGAAAGTGAGAATGGAAAAGCAGGTTTTTAAATTTCTTGCGGCCAAAGTGAGGGAACTATGGCTGCGGTAAATTCAAAAGCCTGCTCTTCGATCCTCACTTTCCGGAAGGATAGCACCCGAAGCATTTGTAACCCGGGGTACCACAGTATACAGGTTAAATTGCTGTGTTGGCACTTTGCAAAAAAAAAAAAATGTGGGTCTTGAATCACAATTTGGGCACTCAGTCTCTAAAAGGTTCACCATCACTTGTCTTGGGCTACAATTTGCACATTTTTATTGTCCCATTTTAAAAAAACAGTCAAGCCCAGTTGTTAGCCCCACATAGAGTAGGTTCCGCAGCCAAGTACCTGAAATGATGTGGACGTGGACTTCTACCCAACTTCTTTTGTGAGTTTTTGCATTTTGTGTGTATAGTATGCAGTCTATGGGACCCCGGAACAAATCATCTGGGTTTCTATTATTTCTTATGGGGAAATTTGCTTTGATATACAAATGCTTTGGTTTACAAGCATGTTTCCAGAATGGATTATGCTCATAAACCAAGGTATTACTGTATGTGTTGTACCCCTTGTTAAGTAATTAAATTGAAATGGGCTATTAAAGTTAATGTCTGTGTGTGTGTCCATAGGAGAAATGGGCCTTTTGGGGGAGAAAGAAGTCTCTGCTTTCAGAGAAATGTTGACCTGGATTATTATTTTTTTAAAATAAGTGCTACTGTTCCTGCACAAAAGGGGTTTTAACATGTTCAAGAGAAGGCGCGGAAGAGGAAAAAAGACTCCCCCTCTCCCACTGTGGGGAGTGCAAGGAAAGTGTTGCGCCAGTTTCTGAGGGGAATCCCCTCTTCATGGTGGTTATGCTCCCTCCGTGGGGACCACCTTTCACCCCCCATCTTGGAAGTCCTTTGCTTTCACATCTCCCTGCCTTTAACCTCCCTCAGCCTGTCTCCTCCCTAGGCTTGATGTAGCGACAGCACAGTCTGCAACTAAAAAAACAAAACAAAACAAAACAAAAAGGTTGGGAACTACTGGCTTAGAAGAAAATCTCACAAGCACCTTTTCCTGATCTATGACTATAAAAATATGCATAGCCAAAATCTTATTGCTCGTACAGTATATGCTGGTAAAAGTGTAATGGTGTATAAACTTTAGTGCTAAATTGCCACTAATAGAAATGGGCATGAAACGAACTTTTAGTTCATTTCATTATTCGTTATTCATTTTATTATGGAATGAAACGAATAGTGAAACTCAGAGTGGATTTAGAACGAAACAAAAAAAATTGTTCGTTTCAAAAAGCCCCTGCCACAGGGGCCAGGATCACTCTGCTGCCGCTGCTTCCCAATAAGGATGATGTGATGAATGATGATTGAGGATGAGGATGAGGATGAGGATGAGGATGAGGAAGCTGCCAGTCCAGTTTGTGCAGTTGTTGTCAATGTCTGTCTTTTTTTTTGAATGTTTTTCCCCACCCAAGTGCTGTCAAATGGATTAAATTGTGCAAAGTGGGAAAAAATGAATAATGATTCAAAACGAACCAACAAAATAAATATTTTTTAAAAAATGATTAAAAACGAACCAAACCAAACCAAACCCTAAAACGAAATGAACCAAGACGAATCGCCATTTTTTCAGTTCGTGCCCATCTCTAGCCACTAGTCACTGCTTATATTCCCTATCTTTCATTAAGTCATGTGACTGACATAAAATGAGGAATACAAGCAGTGACTCTTTAACTGGCAGCAATTCACTGCTGTAGTTTATGCTACTGCATTTAGGCCAGCTTATATAAACAATAGGATACTGGCCAGTACAGTGATAACAAAAAACGATTAACAAATTTCCTCCCTTTCATGATACTCATGACTTTCCATCTGAGGCAGCTTCCCTACATTGCCCTCCTAGAACTTGTAGCTAAGAGACTAAATTGGGGTCTTCAACTCACTACATCTCATCCCATGTAAACTTAGAAGTCTTTAGATTTGAACAGATTTTGACAATGATAAACACGATATTGTATACAGATGGTTTTTGTTATACTTTAGCATGGATAATTCTTGGTCCAGTCCTCTCTGTAGAAAAGTTCTTGGATTCTGTGTCACCTAAAAAGTGAGAAAAGAAGGTGATTTTAGCCTTTTAAATTCATTTCTTTTCAGGTATTTTGCTCTGCCATTATTTCACTCTGCCAGCTGTCAGAGGTCCTTTGGCAATGATGGCAAATGAGTCACTTGAAGGGAGCTCCCCCACCCTTTTTAATGCAGAAAGGAAGAGGAATTTCTCTAGTATGTACAAAACAGCCCACATTTGTTTGCAGAGTCAAAGCTGTAAAACAGAGTGGGACATGAGCAAAAGTTGAAAGAAGAATAGTAAAAGACCAAGCAGGATGAGTTAAGAGACAGGAAGTCTGATGTTTTACATTTATCCAACCTAGCTGAATAAGTTGTGGCTGATTCTACCATTTTAGGGTTTGCGGGAGATGATTGGCTTTTTCAAATGGGTGGTTTAAACATTTCATTTGAAGCAAAACAAGTTGAGGAGCCGTATAGCCATCACAAACACCAAATACAAATGTAGAACAGGTGATACCTTTAGGCTACTAGAAAAATAACAAAAACGTTGCTAATATTTTGAGGGCAAAAATCCTCTTCTTCAGAGCTGTACCAACAAACTACCTGACATATTTTCCATCTTGCCAGGACTTTACATCTAAGAAATAACTCCTGGCAACTCCATCATTTGCCATGTTTTAACCTGTTGGTACAGCTCTGAAGAAGAGGGTTTTTGCCCTCAAAATATTAGCAACTTTTTTGTTATTTTTCTAGGAGCCTAAAGGTATCACCTGTTCTACTTAAACATTTCAGACTGTGAGGTGATTAACATGGTACGTGAACCAGGAGGAAGCTGTCAGGAATAAAATTGGCTGGTAACAGGACTATTTTTTGGCGGGTGGAGGGATTTATTGAAACCTCACAATCCCCTACCTTTCACATACAGTGGCTTGCCAGATGTAAGGTTTTTGGTAGTCCAAAACCAATAACGGTGGACTGTCGAAGTTTGAGGTGACACTGTCAAATGATGTAAAGAAGAAGAACTTGATGAGTGTCCCTCATTCTGTACCCTTTCCTGGTTATTAACCCAGGAACTGCTCTGGAGATAGTGCTTTTACTCTTCATCTTTGTCTTGCAGATGAAAGAACTACATTCATAAAATTTCCCCTCTCCCTTCAGGTAGAGGCATTTACTGTATGTAAGTAGGCAGGATTCCTTGCCCAGGAGCACTGAAGGATGCTTAATCAGAAGCAGTGGGTGAAATTTGACCAAGATCAGGATGTTATCAGAATCAAACTTATCAAGTAGACAAACTGCATTTTCTTCTGAGTAGATAGGTAGCATCTGCACTGCAATGCTAGTAGGACCATATTTCATCTAATCTAGCCTGAACCCATCCCATTATTTTTAACATGAATTGAAAATTGGGTTGAGTTATTTATCTCCTCAGGTACATCCATCTTCTGAAACCCTTTCCTATCTTCTTCATGTATAGAATGTTGGAGAACTGGAACACTTAAACCTTCCTCACAGCTTTATAAAAAGGGAGATTCTTGATGTGAGGTAGATCCAGAGTAGCCTCACAGCAGCCAACAGAGATCTAACAGCATCACACTGGTATTGTTGAAGGCAAATCATGCCTTGGAACATTGCTCTTGTGAAAGCAAAGGTTACATAGATTATTATTGTAACCTAGAAAGTCTCCACCATAAAAGGGTCTGACAATTTTATGGGTGTTTCCCTTTCTCCATATAAACCTCTCTTGTTTCTTGGCAGGGAAAAAAAGAGTGAAAACTATGACTGCCAGCTGTAAAAGCGAGGTATTCCTATATATTTATTTCCTCCAGATCCAGAAGAAAATGGAACAAAAAATTGACTTGGTCAAAATGTCAATCAGATCCCAACACAAATTGTGCAAGGTTTCCCCAACAGGAAGACCACCGTCTCCCCTCTACTTGCCCCTTCCCCCAGGACTAAGGCTACCCTGGTGTGTTTGGGGGTGACACAAACAATTAATGAGATGCACAAGTGTTGGACAAAAGAAAGAAAAGACCCACTGCAGCTGGGAACGAGGGAAGAGTGCAGTAATGTGATTATGGTAATGATCAACAAGTCATAGTCTGCTGCTTTTGTTCCCTGTAATTAACTTCTTGGAAGGGCGAAGTGGCTTTCTCTGTCCTCATCAGATGTCTGTCTTGGCCTCCGCCATCTCTGTTTCTCTCTCCCTAATGGGCATGGGTTCCCTCAGAGTGCCTTGCATAATAAATTCAGAGCAGGAACAAAGATGCGGTGGCAGAAGGGAGGGTGATATCACTTGTTGTCAGAAATACAATGTCGCGCAACAATCCAATTACTCGAGCCATTTTTAAAAAACTGCCTCTATGCTGCAATTCTGTCTGCCACAGAATGGACCAGAATAGATAAGGACTCAAATTAGAGGGTTTTTTTTATGGAGGGGGGGTGCTAGAGGACAAGTTTTCTGTTGTGTGAGCATACTAGAGATCAGCAAACAAGGAAAAGTTATTTCAAAGCCTGATCAAAGAGAACCCTGAAATTAACACTCATTTTATGGATTTTTCTGGAGAGCAAAGCCACCACCCGTCGCCTCTACAAATTTTACCACCAATCTGCCCAGAATCTTGACTCGGAAAGAAACAGAAATGGCCTCTGAATTTTCTTTCCATAGGATGCCTATATGTCAATGTGTCTTTCAACTCTTGCTGTCAAGATGAGGTGCCTCACAGGTTAAATGTTGTACTTTGCCATAATATCTCCATCCAGAACATTAGACACCACAAGTCTATTTAGTACATCATTAGTGAGGATCATTATTGGTGCATCTCCTTTCTCTCACCAGTTAATTTGATTTTAAAATAAGAATTTAAGTGTATGCATTACAGAGTGTGCATTTGGAGGAGGGAAAGCTTTACATTAATGTTAAAAAAGTAAATGATGGAAATATTTCCTATGAAAATACAAGTAGCCGTGGAGCAGAAAGAAAGACAATAGACTATTGGTTTTCAGCTACTACAGGACAAAAATAGTTGAAAACAAAAAGATATCTTGCCTGAACCAACAATCATATCTGTGCTGGATATTTAATTTTAATACAAATAATGGCACTTGAGTGAGGAAAACGGAACTCTCCCCATTCCAATTATAACCACAGGAGAATTATCTTTATCATTTTTTTTGGGGGGGGGGAGGAATCAAGTCCCTCTTTCAGAGCAACTCAGCAAAAACTCTCAGGCTATGTATTTTTTTTAGCTGTCTGACTGACTCCAGATTTCCTCTTAAATGATATGCCATCACTTCTACTTCAGGTGTTGGATTCTAGTCTATCATCTCTGTGAAGATTCTTGGTCATCCAGGACGGTTACTTCACGTCCTCCCTCATGCTGAGGTGAACTTGCTTCCGAGTTGAAATCGGTTTTAGTCACGTGACCTAATGCCGGTTCTGCCCTTGTTTCTGTGTACTCATGGGCATGCTGAATGGAACCGGCAGTACTTTAACCGCATGTCCTCGATGTGCGCTGTGCTGGTACTTTTTGAGTGGTTTTCCATATAGTCCTCAGTGTTATACTTTCCCATTTTTTGGTTTTTCGATTAATCAGTAGCTCTCCGTCATGGATTCGCAGCGCACAAGTGTTTGGAATGTTTTTTTCTTGGGCATTCATTTCATTCCATTGCTTGTAGACAAAGCCCCGTCAACTGCTTTTTCCTCCTTCTGACACTAGATGGCTTCTGGTGCCATGGTTTTCGATGCGGGGTAAGAGAAACCGCACGTCCCCTCGGCGCGGAACAAGAAGCGGATTGAGCAGATTCCCGAGCTCCAGGACGGGAATCTCTAACCCCGGTTCCGGCTCAGTTCAGGGGGCATGGTCGGGGCGAACTCGCATCGACCCCACAAGGACGTGAGGTTCCGTTCAAGCATACCGGTCACCAGCAGGGCCGCGAACAGCAGCAAGAGGGGTGTGAAGTATCAGCCCAGATGAGGTTATCCAGAAGCGGAGTCATGGCAACTGGACTTCTTTTCTTGATAGGCTGAAATATTTTGCCACTCATCCAAATAGCTTCTTCAGAGTAATGTTGGTGGGAGAGCTCCAATTTATATACCACGCTACTTTCACTTCACCCTGGTCCAGATGCACTCATCAGATGGTCAATGGCAAGGGGTGTGTGAAGGTCACACCTTCGCAGCCCTTCCCACACCCATTAAGCATGGGTTGTTGTTAGCAGTGGCCTCACTGGTAGATTTGTGAAGTTGTCTTGATTTTTCTGGTGATAGATGAAAGGGCATCATACTAAATAGGAGACAGATTGTGCCTATCTCCTCCACCCCTGTTGAGAAAGGGATTTTCTCTACACATTAATGTCTTCCCTCACATCTCTCTTGAACCAGCTATCTTCTCTGTCTAATATGTGTACATTCTTGTCTTTGAATAAGTGCCTTTGTCTTTCGAATGAAGGCACACCACTGATTCTGGTCCTGAGCTGTTTCTGCTCCTGTGCTGGGCCACCCTCCTGTTTAGTGGTTGTTTGGTTTCTCCAGTGTAGAGGTATAAACACTCCTTACTGCATTGGACCAATCTTGTGTATTATGTTTATATTTTATTGCTATAACTTTAATATCAGGTTAAAAATTAGAGACAGCAGTTTCTAGCATTTTGACGTTTCACAGAGATCCATTTCATATTGTTAGAAGAATCCTCACAAAAAGGATGTGTGAGGAGAGTTGAGATTCTAATCTATAGAAACCATTTTGTCAAGGACTCCCTTTAATTTCATGCATTTAAAATAAGATTGGTTGTTTCTACTCGCACATTTTGCACCACCTGTCATATACTAAATGTATTTATGTTTTGCCTGTTTATTTAAACAGTATGTCATAACTCCAGGAGTCAATTTTGCTTCCTGTCCATCGCTAGGAAAACTGAAGTAACCAGGACTTGCCTCCTTTCCATGGCAGCAGTGCAACTTGAAAGGCAATGTGATACATGAATAAAAATAAATGTTTAACTCAGAAATATGTTTTAGTTAATCATCTCTTAGAACAGCCAGAAAGCAGACTCTTCTCTCACACAACTGGACCTGAACTGAAGCATGAACTTGTAACAGGTGTAAGTAGAAAAAGCAGGGGGAGGGTTCCCCCTTCACCTCCACATCCCAGCAGAGTATGTTTGCTTTGACCTACAATATACTTCTTTAATTTGAAGAGCAGGAAAGAGCACATTGAAAATTCAGTGTTACAACTTGCCTGAATGAGAACAAATGGGTTCATGAATAGAAATCTTGCTTGGGAATGGCAAATCAAGCAGCGCATTCTAGGGCATTTTAAAAATATTTTAAACGGATATTTTTAAAACTTTCAAAAGGATATTAAGAGGGCAAAACACTAGGCAAAAGCATGTCTATTCTGAAGAAAGGCCCAGTAAGTTCAACGGGGGTTGCCTCTTGAGTCATTTTCCTACAGTTTGAAGCTTTGATAAGCTTGACGAATAAAGAGATGAAGAAAAAACAGTGGCTGAAATCCCATTTATTTAACCAATTTCTTCAAACTATTTATAGGCTGCCTTCCTCTTGAAAGGATCCCAATGTGTACTTACACAAACAGCATATGGTAACTTTTAGAGGTGAATTTAATGTAAGTTAAGATGCCTCCATAGACCTTCTTCTGCCGTATGCCCAGTCAGCTACTCATTATGCAACAGGTATTATCTATGAAGGTTTCTTAACTTAATGGTAATTTCCCTTCCTGAGGAAGTGGACTTAACCCATGAAAGCTCACTGATCGTTTGCTTGTTTGATGGACTAAAAATGTATTGCCTGTTGTACCTTATAAGGGCCACACAGCTTTTTTGAAAGCCATTTGAAGAATTGCGCATTGAAATATATTATGAAATGAAGACTCAGCAGTAATGGATTAGCATCAAATGGGAATTTGATTAGCATCAAATGGGAATGTACTTGTCAAATAATCCTGCATTCTCCTCTGGGAGAAGTACTGTGAAGATGCAGAAAGGATGGTAAATTCTGAATAGAGAAATGATATAAAACCAAAAGAAAGAGAAATACTGTAGATAACACGGTTAAATTAAAATATAAAATGATTCTAGCAACATCCACATTTTAAGTAACAAAATACTGCTCCCCGACAACAACAACTAATAATGCTTTCAGTTGCTGTTGGTGCATTTACAACTAGCACTACAATAACATATTGCCTTTTTACATGTAAAGTAATGCTTACAATTGCTGTCCCTTCAATTACTGCTGATACTACAAATACTAAAGATATAAATTGGAGGGAACAGGATAAGATGCAACTGCTCTTCTGAAAATCCTAGGACTCATGCAAATTTGCAAGCTAACATCTTACATTGTACTCTTTTGGATTGAAAAGCATCCAGTGAAGGTGTGCTTAGTGAATAAAGACAAAGAAAGAGTGAAAAAGAAACACACAGGCCAGAATCTTCTTGGTTATCTTTGGCTGAATAAGAGAAGCCATTGAAGTCACCACACTTTATCAGTAATACAATTTCTACAGAGTGCCAGGTGATATGCTTGGCATGTGCACAACAAGCACACAGCATCTTAGCCCGAGTTAGCCATGGACAGTGTGGGAAACTTCTGCATTTTATCTTAAGTACATGCAAATAAGCAGTAGATTCTAGCCCTATAATGATAAAAGCTAGGCAACGTTGGCCACGCAATAAAAGCAAAAGCCTTTCTTGGGGCAATGGTTTCAAACTACAGGAAAAGAGATTCCATTTGAACATTAGGAAGAACTTCATGAGAGTTAGAGCTGTACGGCAGTGGAATATGCTGCCACAAAGGGTGGTGGAGTCTCCTTCTTTGGAGGTTTTGAAGCAGAAGCTGGATGGCCATCTGTCAGAAATACTGTGATGGGAGTTCCTGCGTGGCAGGGGTTTGGACTGGATAGCCCTCGAGGTCTCTTTCAAATCTATGATTCTATGATTCTTCAGGCAAGTTTTCCTTCAGTGGCGGGTTACTGGAGTGTGATTTTTAGATGGATTGTGATGCATTACTGCTTTGATGGCATTTGCAGCATTGCTTACGCTTAACATTTATGAGAGTAATATTTCTTTGTTCCTTTTAAATATTTGTACAGTGCTTTGATTGTTTATAGCTTTAATACTGTATTTTAATTATGTGAGCTGCCTTTTTATATTCATTGGTTTTTAGCTGTAACTATTGCTTTTCCATGAGGTAAGCTGCCTTCAGCAAGGTTCCCTTAAAGGCACACACATTTCCTGATACTCAACCAAAATCTATAACTTGTGCCGGTTATCAGTTTGTGCTACCACATCCAATTCCACAACGGTCCCGGTGACATCCAACACGTGGGAGGAGTGAATGGCTGAAGAAAACTCAACAAAATCAAATGCCATCATTCGGGAATAAAGATACACCAGAAAGACATAAGAGCTTCTAAAAGTAAAGAACTAGCTGTGCAGAAAAAGAATAGAAGATCAATTAATTTTCACATTTCCCTATGAAAACATGTATTTTGCACCTTCCAAGATGTGTATTTTGCATCTTCCAAGGGATGAAGCATATTTACTGTAGAAATTTGTATACAATAGGACCTCAGTATCTGCAGTGAACATGAAAAGGAAGTTTTCTGTTGAGAGGGGAGAGGGAGAGTTCCATAGCAAGTTGTAACACAATTTGCATGTTTAGGCCACACTAATAAATAAGGCACACTAGGTCTGCAGTGTGCTATAAACCCATAAATGATTTTGGGATTGCAAGATTATGTGTGCTCTATTTGAAAGTGACATTTTCTGCACATTTTAAATTATGTGTTTTCTTAGTATATGAATTTATTAACACATTTTACCTCATCACCATAATATCTTTATGTCTATTCTTTCAGTATTCTCATGTACAAATGGTTTTATGCGCACTTCATTTCTCTGCCATGGGCCATAATCTCACAACTGTGCTGATTTCTGAGGTGAGATGTGTTTTTTTCTTGCAGGAAGTCTTTGAGAGGCTTTTGAACCCATTCCCAGGCCTAGACCAGAGATCTCTTCCTCCTTATCCTTTGAACACCTCTATGGTCTGCGAGGCCCAGTGTAAGAATTCTTAGGAGTTGATGATCTTCTATCATGTACCAGTCCAGTTTGTGTAGTTGTTGTCAACGTCTGTGGTTTTTTATTATTTTTTGAATGTTTTTTCCAGCCCGCACGCTGTCAAATGGATTAAATCGCGCAGAGCGGGGGAAAGAATAACAAACAAAATGAACCAATGAAATGAATATTTGAAAAAAATTCATTAAAACCGAACCAAACCCTAAAATGAACCAAACCAAAACGAATCACCATTTTTTCAGTTCTTGCCCATCTCTAGACTAGACTGTTGATGAAGCAAAGCCTATTTTTCTCTAGAAAGAAAGAAAGAAAGAAAGAAAGAAAGAAAGAAAGAAAGAAAGAAAGAAAGAAAGAAAGAAAGAAAGAAAGTTGATCTTATTTGCAGAAAATTTTGTTAGCATCAAAGCTAGCACCAAAGCTGTGGATGTGAGTCAGAAAGCCTGCAGAAGGACAGGACTGAAGTGTGTTTAAAATCTTTTGGTGCTGTAAAGAACCTCTAAAAACCCTTTGAGGAATGAAGCCTAATCCACCTTGTGCATAGGAGGAGGTTCCCAGGAGTTCCTCCCTCCCTCCCTCTCTGCTCTGTTCCTATTCTTTCTGCATGCGGCAGATGTCACGAATATGGAAAAGTGCTCCCGCCCCAGCAGGATGGTAACCCAAAGTGCCTGGAAAGTTTATAGTCGCAGCTCCACTAGGCCTTTCATGGAAGATTAGTTCAGAAAGCATCCTATAGGGTTGAGGCTTGCTGCCCTCAAAGGGGGGACAGACAGTAGCTCCCTGGGTTCCAGCACGGGATGCTACTTTGCCATCAGAAGGCTTTGATTTATTGTCCGAGAAGACCTTCCCCTCTGGCATTCTGTTTGCATGGGAACTTCATAGAAAGACCCCCCATGGGAAACCCAGGCACACACACCCTTCAGATTGTTTCCTGCCTAAAAAGTTACTTCCAGCAGACACATTTGTCTGGCTGAACAGACTGGGATTAAAACTGATAGGATTACTGAGGCATCCCTCTTCTTTACTGTGTGTTGTTCTGTTTTGTGTTTTGATGTCAACTCATAAACAACAAGCATTTTCATTGAGGCTGCCCCCCTCCCATTAATGCCACCACCACAGTGGAAGTGAGCAGCACTGCTGCAAACAAGCTGTGACAAATGGGATTTTTATTGCTAGTGGCAAAGTCTGGGAAATAATTACTGAGTCCTAGTGAGATCTCTTGATTACAGGCATCTGCATATGTAATGGATGGGCTCAAAGATTCCCCAATGGGAAATGGATCAAGGACTTGCACTGTAGGGCACATTTATGTTGTCAGCACCACCCTTCCAACTGTGGTTGGACAAATGTGGGAAAAATATTTTGTGAAACTTGAGACTCCTGAGCCCACTGTTGACTAATCGAGGGTTAAGGAAACTGGCCCATGTTTCCTAAACCGAGTCTGGGCATTAAACATTAAATATTTTGCTCCCATGCTGAGACTTGATGTCACAGAAATGTTCTCTGTCCTATGCATATGTCTGCAGTGTGCGCTAATTGCAGAGGGTTTTGCAACTAACATAAGAAAAGGGAAAACACAAAACAAGTTGCTTTGGTCTTTCTAATATCTCCCTACCTCCCTCCACAGCTGGAAAAGTTCCTTGTTTGGGCTATGACTTCCAAGAACTGGAAGCTGTTAAAATAATGTTCCTGACATCTCCTGTTCTATAAATGTAAGAAAACAGATTCTATCATAGCAGAGAACATAATAGTTCTGACACTTGTTAGGTCAAGCCACTTCCTCAGGCACTACTTTTTAAGGTCTCCGATCGGAGGGATTTACGGTATGGCCATTAAGGCTTCATCCAAAAATATTAGACATGAATACAGAGATCTCCTGACATTTCACTGGAAGAGGGAGTGGATATGGGTCAATTTGATTAACACTACAGAACTGTTTTATATAAGGAAATGATATTGCTGGGTACAAGCATCTGATTAGGCAATCAGGTCAAAGCAGTATGTACCTGACCCAGATAGAGAATACAACACATCTGGGGACAATACTGATTGTAAAGGTCAAAACATCTATGTTTGTAAGGTGAACAAAGGGGGGTCAAGGACGTGGTGGGAAAGACTGTTTAGACCAGTGGTTCTCAACCTGTGGGTCCCCAGATGTTCCTGGATCGCAACTCCCAGAAATCCTAGCTAGTGATGAAGACGTCTGGGAGTTGCAGTCCAGGAACATCTGGGGACCCACAGGTTGAGAACCACTGGTTTAGATCTAGATTCACCTAACAAATTGCTTGTGGTTCTTCCCTTTTTGAGGGCAGTCTTCTGGTGGTCCCTGAGACCATATTCCCTGAGCCTCTACAGGAGGACCACGCTTCCGAGAGACCAGGTGTGCTAATTTCCATCAGACTCTTTATTTATTTCTTTTTAATTTGAAACGTGACTGGTTGTGCAGGATTGGGTGCAGTTTTCAACACAGGGACTCTTGTTGGATTTCACCTCCCATCATCCCTCACTATTAGCCATCCTCGCTAAGGTTACTGGGAGTCACAGTGCAATAATATCTGGAAGGCCACATATTATCTACCCCTGATTTAATAGAGGCCAACAGATAATTCACTGAGAAGGCAACCAAGCAGATGTTGAGTGCATTAAAATCCTGTGCATAGCTGGGAGTAAGCACTGTTTGATCCAGTTTGGCTTATTTTAGAATACATGTACAGTATTTTGTTACAAATAATGTCTTACTTTTAATTAATCATTTTTTTGCATCTGCAGTAACTAGGATACACATAAGTTACATTACAATTGTAGCAAAATCAAGGGAGAACTCTTGTAATGCTTTAAAGCATTACAACTCTGTTTGGTAAGTTGCAAATTAAATAAATAAATAGAGAATTTGAATAATGGAATCCTGGACTTATCTGTTAGAACCACATTCTGCACTAGTGAATGAGAAGTGTATGAGTCTCTTCTTTTTCTGAAATATATCTTAATTCCCAGTAAATAAGGTACTTAAATATACTGTAAATGTGTTTGACTGTTTTCTTAATGAGGCTTGTTCACAAGCCCTGCCAGGTTAATTGGATACAAAGATCTTATCTTCAATGTATTGCATACATTGAAGAAATGGGGGGAGAGGGAACTGGGTAAGAATTTGAACCTGGTCAGAAAAAGCATGGAATCTGATCTGAACACTGAGTTACTTTGTGTGGCTGTGGCTCATTGTATGCCTTCTGGCAAGGGGGAATTTAAAAGTCCTAGATTACAGGGCCATTAAAAGGAAACACACATTTACATGTGGTCACATGCAAGGTTTGAGATGTTGAATAGGCCACAATGGGAATGCTAACTGTAAGTGCTCAGGCACAAGCTGCATTAATGACACAGCAGGCCAAGCCGAAACACAAGGAAAACATGTCAGACTCCATCTATTATTAGTTATTATAGCCCCGCACTCCAAAACATAAGGGCAGCTGGCCATTCAGTTCCCTCTCTTCTCCACCAGATCGTTTAATTGCTTCTTGTAGGGTAGCCTTGTACAACCTGAAGTGGAATACATTTACATTGAGAGGCTGTCGGCTCCTCATGGCTCACTTGGACATTTGTACCCGTATTGCCACTAAAACAAACAAATCCGATGGCGGGATCTGTCTCCCCGAGCAAAAGTTCAAGCTACGCGCGTGATCCTTCAGCAGTGGCAGATTCCTGCAAAACGCGTGCCATGAATATTCATGCAGATGCCTTCAGCGGTGTTGACTGTGTTTCAGTGGTGTGTGGACGCCTCAGGCCACATTGGCTCCTTCCCATCGCAGCTCTGAGGCCATGTGACAGTGTTGGGTTGGGGTGGCTGATCTGTCACTCATCATTGTGTTCTTCCAGGGTGGGAAACAGATCCTTAGTTTACTGGACAATTTCCTTCCATGCAACTCTGATGCAAATAGGATGGGTTCACTAACTTTACACCTGCTTGAAGGAAACCACAGGGGGTTCTCCCCCACCCCCACCCCAGGATATCCTTGGAGATGCCACAGTAAAGAAATGGCCATTGTGAGTAGAAAGGGATACATTTTCAGAATTAGGGAATATATACTTGTCAATATTAGTCACTGTAGAGCAGTGGCTCTCAACCTGTGGGTCCCCAGATGTTCCTGGACTGCAACTCCCAGAAATTCTGGCCAGCTCAATTAGTGATGAAGACTTCTGGGAGTTGCAGTCCAGGAACATCTAGGGACCCAAGGGTTGAGAACCACTGCTGTAGAGGCTGAGTGCAGGAACTAGGGGAGGGGGAGCCTCTAAGGCTTCAGTGTAGTTTTCTAACTATAGTTTGAGACATTGACTTGGGACACCTAGTTCGAAATGCCACTTGACCATAAATATCACTGGATGACCCTGAACCTGTCTGTCATCCCCCCCCTCCAAGGTTAGAAACGGGGGGGGGGATCCTCTAGCCTAGAGGTAAGAAGAGATATAAATCCAACTAAAAACCCTGCATAGTGCAATAGATAGAGTGACAGGGTTCAAATGCCAGCCCAGCCATGGAAGCTCACAGAGGGAGTGGAACTGGCAAAACGACTCCTTAAATTTCTCAGGTGCCTACTGAACTGGTGTTGATTTGGTGAGTCATCTCCTCTATAATTTCCACTGATTCAAACGGGCCTATTCTGGTTGTGATTTACTATGCTAAGCAACAGGATTGCATTGCAAGGAATTATATGCTACCCATTGAAAAATTCCTGCAGTCACTCGTCTTGTCTACACATTTGTCACATGTATGGGTCTTCTGGAGTGATCAACACAGAAGAGCAGAGTGAGGTTCTATGCATTCACATTTTCACATTTGCTGTCAAGTTCGTTATTCTGATTCATAAACCCAAGAAGAGAAAAATTCCTCTTGATTTAGAGCCCAGCTGCAGAATTAAAATAGAACAAAAAACAACATTTATTTTTGTCTTATATATTTGAAAATAATCCAGTCTTTGAAGAATTCTTTTGACATCACAGAGCCGGTGGGAGAGTTGGCATTCACATGAGAACCTGGTCCCTTAATCCAATTCTGTAAGAGCTGGCTTTTGGAAACAAGCTCCATGGTGGCTACTGAGTCATGGGCATGGGATGTGATTAGGACCGGATAGGCCCTTCTCATAGCATTCAGTGCCTGCTTGAGATTGTGGAAGAGCAATACGTGCAGTTTGATGCTCCTTTCCTGGTGTTTTGGATCTCAGTCCAATCTAATGAGCAGTCATTTGATTAACATTTGGGCAACCCAACCTTATAGCCAGCGTTCCTCCTTGCTTTCTTCTTTCCTCCCCTGTCAAACTACACCCCGTGCGAGAATGGCCAGATCACCACAGACTTATTTTAGAGGATTTATATTTTCAATAAAACAAAAGCAAAATGCAACTGTGTTTCAGCGAGTACATCCTGCGGACATGTGTGACTGTTATGCTTGTCACTCACACACTGCAAAGCCGCCTCCACCGTGGGTCTTAAAATCAGCAAAGGACATGACTGTGGGATGGCCTACATACATCCTTAATGCACCTGTCTGTTTAAAGGAAAGCATTATAAGGCTCATTCCCTCCCACCAAAAAACAAAACAAAAACAGAACAGATGAACAGATTCAAGAGCAGATGATCTTAATGCAGAGTAGAGGCAGGATCAGGTCTCGTAGGATGTGCAGCAATGGGCTCAAGTTAAGAGAACCCAGCTTTCTGTTGAATATCAGGAAAAACCTCCTAACTGTTAGAACAGTACAGCAATGGAACCAATGACCTCAAGAGGTGGTGAGTGCTCCAACACTGGTGGCATTCAAGAGAAATGTGGAAAACCACCTGACAGATACCCTTTGATTTCTCTTCCTGCATGGAACAGGGGGTTGGACTCAATGGCCTTGCAGGCCATCCAACTTCACAAGTTTATGATTTTGTGGGCATCTACTGTACCTATAAGTCAATTGCCAACATCTCATTCATGGGCAATTTGACTGAGAGGATGGTGGCTGACCAGCTGTAAGCATTCTTGGAGGAAATGGGTTCAGGCCACACATGGGACTGAAATGGCATTGGTCACCCTGCAAGATGTTCTCTGGATGGAGGCAGACAGGGAGAGTAAAACCCTGCTGGTCTTCCTGAATCTTTCTGTGGCCTTTGATACACTTGATCATGGTAAACTTCTCAGGTGGCTATTGATTTTGGGACTTGAGGGGACCATTCTTGGTCATTCCAGCTCTTCCTTAAGACCTAATCATATATGATTCACCTCATCCTAGCAGTGGCTACCCCTTGAAACCTTTATTATGCGATCCCTCAGGGATAGTCCATTTCCCAAATGCTTTTCAATCCTGGTATAAGGCCTCTGGGGGAAGTCATACAGAGGTTTGGAGTTCATTGTCATCAGTGCTAGGTGACACACAGCTCTACCTCTCATTTTCCTCATCTGCAAGTGATGCTGTGCAGGTCCTTGAACACTGCCTAAAGCTAATAATGGACTAGATAAGGACCAATTAACTGAAAGTGAATCCAGATAAGAGGGAGATACTATAGATGGTAGGATTGTTGGACTGATTAGAAGGCTACTTACCTGGTTTTGATGGGATTACAGTACCCCTGAAGACTGGGTCCACAGCTGTGTGTGTGTGTGTGTGTGTGTGTGTGTGTGTGTGTGTGTGTGTGTGTGTGTGTGTGTGTGTGTGTGTGTGTGTCTTAGACTAATCCATTGGTGGCAAACCAATGGATTAGAAGCGTGTCATAAATGATGATGGAGAATTAGATTCCTCCGTCTATATTCCTGCAGGGGAAAAAACGCAGTAGACACCAGAAGTGTCCATATGCAATAACATATGTACATAAAATACTGGTAACTCTAAACTTTGTATAAGACTTGTGCATGGGTATTTGCTGTTTGATCTACATCAACTTATATTGCTCCCCTCAATATCTAGTTAGCCTTGCTGCAGAATTGCTCTCTTTGCAGGCCCAGATGAGCAGTTAGAAATGTCAAGGGGATTAATTTGGTTGATGTTAGAATCAATCTTTAAAGCTCCTTCTGATGTTCTTTCAGGCAGTAAGTGGTTCCACCTTGTAGTGGTGGTTCCACATGTTGGACCTACTTCTTCGAACATCTCAATAAGTAGGAGAGTGCAAATAGCATCTAAAACCTCAGAGATGCCATGGCCAGTGGCAGTTTGTATACTGACCATGGCATTCCTGAGGTTTTGGGCAAAGAGCTTCATTAATTATGATGAGAATTTCAAAGAATGAAAAGCTGTGGAGAAACTCTCTGAAGTGACCTTCAGGATATTTGTCTTTGTGTTTCCTTATGAGATGGGTGGAGGGAGGGACACACACACACACACACACACACACACACACACACACACACACACAGAGAGAGAGAGAGAGAGAGAGAGAGAGAGAGAGAGAGAGAGAGAGAACGAGAATGAGAACAAGAACGAGAACGAGAACGAGAACGAGAACGTTTCCACCATTTTCCCTTTTTTCATTTTGTGGTTGCCTCCCTACCATTGCCACCACAATGCCCCAGAATGACACAGGGCAGGGGACCTTATGCAGGAATCAAAATAGCCCCTAGTCTGCCAACATGGCTGCTGATGTTTTCCATGTGCAGTGGCAGAACCTCCCAGAATTTCTCTCTGAGAAACTGTTGGGGAATCTTTCCGTCTCCTGAAGTGAAAATTTCCCCTCAGTATGTTTTTCCACAAATAGCGCAGATAATTTTGAAACACTATTTGTGCCTTGCTACAAGTGGGCCTCTCTCATTCTCTTCCTGAGGCACATCCACATCCACAAATGACATACTGTACTAATCCTTTTTCATACATAACACAGCTCTTTCTCTTATACATACACATTCACATGCTTTCTTCTCTCGCTGTCATGTGACACACATCCTTCAAGAGCGGCAATTAGGCCTGGAAATAAAACCACCCTGGCTTAATTCCCGTTCAAAGGGAAATCTGGGGTGATATTAACTGCAAAAACTCCTTTTCCCCCAACTCATTTCCATACAAAAGTGAGGCTTGGAGAAAAGCATCAACTATTGCCATGTCTAAATGAAACACGGGGATCTGAGTAATTGTAATCCAAAATGGAAGATGGGGTGGGTGGGTCGGGAGCATCCACCCCATCTAATCATCATGTAAGCCATACACTCCATATGGACCAAGCCTATTCCAGGTCTCCACCATCCGTGCTTTTTGTGGAAAAGGCTCAATAAGGGACTAGGTTTGAATTTTAAAGGAAGTTCAACACTGCAGTTCTTTAAGTAGAAGGTTGCCACTGTGTCAGCTGTAGTCATGACTGTGATCAAATGTAAACATAGCCATTTTAGCTGCTGTACATTACATTTATCATGATTGTGTTTGGGAAAGAATTGAGCCTTATTATAGAACAACAAAAGGGAAACAGTGCTGTGTGGTCCTTTTACACAATTCAAAGGCAAGGAGTGAGAGTGATAGCTCTACCAGAGCAAGAAATAATCACAAACACATGCTAGCTTTTTGACCTATACAGGTCTCCATCAGGCTACTCACCACATAGATGAGGATGGTGGAGTAAAAATTGAAGAGATCCGTAACTCAGAGCTAGATGTTTTTGCCGGTTTCAAAATGAGAGCAGTCAAGTACAGCTGAGAGCAAAATGACCTCTCTGGCAATGAGGACTAAATTGTCCCAGACTTGCCAAGCAAAAGGCTGCCAGCCACTCAGCATTCCCCACTCTTGCTGCCTTACAGTGAAACAAAAGTTTCTTTTCTTGGGCTTTGTGATCCCCCCCCCATTTCATTTTGTTTTGTTTTAGTGGTCCAATAGAGGCTCCACACTCTCCTTGCCCTTAGTTTTATTATATAATCTGTTCACCTGTATCCAACTCTTTTACCATGTGCTTTAGTTCTCGGTCAGGTGTTAAAAACCACTTTATTTATTTATTTATTTATTTATTTATTTATTTATTTATTTATTTATTTATTTATATCTGCGCTTATTGACCGCTGGATTTTCCCGTGGGAACTCTGGGTGGTTTACAACAAATTATAACAGAACAACCTATCCAAACAAACACACACAGACACACAGACACACAGACACACAGACACACACACACACACACACACACACACACACACACACACACACACACACACACACCACTAAAAATCCAATAGGCAACAACAGAGAAACGATAAAACAGACAACCGCATCCACACCACAAACACAAAGTCTGGCACCACAAACACAAAGTCTGGCAAGAAAAACGGCTTTGCCACTTCAGACTTAAGGAAAACAAAAAGCTCACATTAAAGTTTTCTTAATATTTTCTTGAAGAGGGACTTCCAAATTAAAAGAATGTAACCTAGGCAGATCAAAGGACCAAGCCTAAACATTAGAAGGTAAGTCTTAAAGATGTGTTGGTGAAATGGCATATTGGCAAAACCACTGATTTTTGAATTTTAAGAAACAACCTGGCAGTTATTGTTTTAAATTGGTCTCCATTTTTTGGAACAATCCCAGTTCCTGAAATTAGTATGGAGAGAAGGCTAACCCAGTCTTGTTTCCATATTTTTCAAAATTTCTTACCTGGATGTTTAAGTCTTTGCAATTTTTGTACCTCTGAATTTTTGAGGTTGCTTGTTGTTTTTTAAGTGAGCACTTTTAGTCCTCTGAGATCCCACCCTTTCGTTTTTGACAACCCAAAAGCTGCTCGACTGCCTTAGTGACAAGTCAGCTTTCAAATTACATTCTACTCCCATATTCTTCTAACATGTTGATATTACAAAGGATAAGGAATAAACATGTTGATATTACCAAGGATAAGGAATAAAAATTAAAATTCTTGAGTGAACTTACTCCATTGGTATCCCAAACAGTATTTGTTTGATAGAGGAATGGTTTGTTTCTTTTGAGAGATAAGCAAATATACAGAGAGATTAAAAAAAAAAACATACACACACGCTCATCAGAACTACCATACAAAATCACCATAAATGGGCATTAGTTTAAGTGTTGCAGAAATTTGTTTAGAATTGGGGATATAAAATCCCTGGTTCCAGTCAGCCATTTTGTTCCAGGGAAGGTAAGATAACTGAAAATGCGTGTTGGGCTTCCTAATCTTTCTCTTAAATGCTGCTCGTCATTATATTTTGTCTGTAAATTCAGATATTACTAGCAAAGACCCACAGATTTCTCTTTCTCACAAGGCAAGTCCGAGAACCAGATTTTTATTTATGTTTTTTAGTTATGTGAGGAGGTCCCCCCATGTTGTTTTTGAGAACAAAACCGGGTAACACTTGACTATATGGCAACTCACCTTCTGTCTGAGAATCAGCACCTTCTGCCTGCCTTGAGGTATTTTCTTTGGGCCTTCTTCTATGAGCACTTGAGGAGCATTAGAATATTTTGGAAGACAATGGGCTGTGCTGCTCAAAGAAGGGGCAAGAGTTGCTTTCACAGAAGTGTGTGGCAGTAGATTTCAGATCTTGGACATCTTAAACTGATGGTTGGCCTTCTGTCCCAAAGATAGAAATGGCACCAAGCCTGAGAGGTATAATCAGAAGGCCATATAATTAATGTGTCTGGAGGGTGAGAGAAAATAGATGAGGGATGCACCACATTTCACAGGTAGTTATTCTAAGATACAGAGGATAGTAAACAGAGCTCTAAGGATAACTTACGGCAATCTCGCTGCATCCCACCACCTTTTCCCTTACTGTACGAAACACTGAACCCCAAACTGCTCCAGATTTGGGGAGCTTTCAGGGAAGAGTCCAAGGAGGCTCCTCCGGTTTGGTTTCCAAACTGAAAAAAGAGGTTCGGTTCGGTTCGGTTCGGTTCGTGCCAAAACAATAAATTATATAACAAAATGACGAAACAGAGTGTCATTTTCATTTTGAGCCCATCTCTAATGCAGACAGATCTTAGGTACCTTTGAGCAAAGGTTCAAGGCACAATTTTGCCCACACAGTATGAAAATACATGGCTTCAATTGTCCCTTCACAAAGACCTCAGTGCCTGGTTATCCTATGCTTTCTGAATTTTAGCTGCCACACCAAAGGAGCAAGAGGTTGTTTTGTTATTACTATTGTTAAACAACTAGGAAACAGAAACACTTTCCCCTATGTTTCAAAATATCCAGTGGTCTGCCAGGATATACCTATCTAGATTATGTAAACCCCTGATTTATCACATGGAAATATTTATAAAATGTGCTGGAAGATGTGGATGCAGCATAGGAATTACCGTATATGATGAGATAGAGAAGGGTAGTCTTGAATAGAGGAAGTGCTTAGAAGGAGCTTTAATTCACTTTAACACCATCCTGTTTAAATGAGTTTCCGGTAGTTGACAACTTATATTTTGTAGGCACTAAACTTTTTAAAGGGAGAACTCTGTGGAACTTTCTAAGCAATATGATACAGAAGGTTTTTTTTTTAAACAACAACAACAACCAACAACTTTACAGTCCCTGGGAAAGACTGCATCTTCAGGGAAGGAAGGTGGCTTACTTAGCAATATGCTGCATGAATTGATTGAAAGACTCCTCCTGCAGGGAAAAAATATGGAATGGCATTAGTTAATGAATACATTCTCATTCATTTCAGTCATGGTAGGTTTCGCTTTGAAAAAGAACTGCATAAACAAATGGGCACATTGGTCTTACAAGTGGAGATGGGCACAAAACAAATTTTTTATTTTGTTTTACATTTTTCATTTTTTTGTTTCGTTACCGAATGAAATGAAAAATGAAGTGTCCTTTTAAAAATGAAATGAAATGAAACAGAAATTAATTTCTTTCCATTTTGTTTTTGTTTATTATTTATTTTGACAGGTGCCAATCTTAGTGCTTGTCAAAATAAATAATAAAAATAAGTGCCTACTAGCTGGCCAGCTGATCAGCACTAGACTAAAAAAAAAAAGCACCGACTGGCCCGTGGGCCAGCTGGTCGGCGTTAGGCTAGAAAAAGAAAAAAGAAAAGCAAAAGCAAAACAAAACAAAAAACAAAATATTTTTTTTAAAAAGTCATTTTGTTCCAAATGAAACAAATAAAAATACAAAAACCCACCTCCCACCAAAAACAAAATGCCATTTTGGCATTTCGTGCCCATTTCTACTTACAAGTATGTATGCAGATATATTCTGGGAGACATGTACAAACAATACACTATTAGTTAAATGCAAATCTGTCTTTTGGCACCTGAGACTAATGCACCACATCCTAATTTTGCCCAATGTAATCTGAACACAAAATTATGAAGGAAGAAGAAATGAGAGGTGTTGGGAAAAGCTGAGAATGGTACAGAACAACATTATATACTGTAGAGGGTTAGGAATGCCACATTTTTGTTCACACTTGCTCTCACTGTCTCTCAGCAGCAGTTACCTCTTAGAACACAGGGGCCTGGACAGTGGTTATGCTCTTACAAAACAATATGAGAAAAAGAAGATCAAGGATGGGGGAGCCAGGTGGGGAAACTAAGATCTACTAAACTTTCTGACCTCTGATAGCCATCCATCTTGTTCAAATGTCAATAACATGTTCTGTTCTAGGTAGCCATCTTGTGTAGAAGATCCATGTTGGAAATATCTTTGACGTTTAAGAGTTGTACTGAATTATTTGGGTTGGTTGCTGACGCGGCCCATTTCCCCTCATTTCCCCTCATTTCCCCTTCTCTGCCCATGTATATCCTCTTGCCAGAGACTGATTGCTTAATTCTGACTGCCAGTCTCTCCTAGAGCAGACCCATGAAATCAATTCCTGAATGGTACATGAATGCTTATTTAAATCCCAAAGCTCCAGTGACTCTAACTAGTACTCTTAATTGGCATTAATTGCTTTATGCTGAGGCATTCAAGGCAGTCTTTTTGTCTCCTTTGAAAAAAAAGGAACATTTGTCTCAACACTTCATGCTGTCGTATAAATATTGCTGTTGTGGTTAGAACCCATTAAGTTGCTTCTGACCTATGGTGAGCCTATTAATTAGTGGACTCAGAAAGTCCTGCCCTCAATCTCCTTGCTCAGAAATCTGAAGACCATTATTAAGTAGACACAACCCTGACTTGGTCCTTCTCTTTTCCTGTTGCCTTCAGTTTAGCCTAGGATTATTGTTTGCTTTGCAATGAGCCTTGTGTTCTCATGATATGCTCAAAGTATAATAGCTTCCATTAGTCTAAGCTCCAGATTTGATCTAAAGCCATCATGTTTTTCTTTTTGGTATTCTGCGGTATCTGCAGAGCTCTCTTCCAACATCAGATGAATCTTTTTGTTGTTTGTTTCCTTCAGTATCCTTTACTTTTGAGTTTTCATATCTGTACATAATAGTTCTGTATTCCACCTTACAGATGACCTTCCTCTTGGTCTTCAGTGCATTTGAGGAACTTTTATCATTCTCCCCTAGCTGCCTTTCTTAATCTCAGTCTTCTTTGATTTCTTGGCTGAGTTTTCATTTGGATTGATGACTGAAATGAGGTACAGCACATACAAAAATCTTTAATAATTTCAGTTTCTTCCTTGCCAATATTAAAGCCATGTAATTCTTCTAATGCCCTAAGCACATCTGATCTCGCCTGATTTTGGAAGCTAATCAGGGTTGGCCCGTGTTAGTACTTGGATGGGAGACCACCAGGGAATACCAGGTGCTGTAGGCACCTGGAGTAGGAACTGGCAAACCACTCCAGTATTCCTGCCAAGAAAACTCCATGGACATGGGATCACAAAGAGTAGGTCATGAGTGTAACAATGGAACGCACACACACAATTATTCTATAGACATAATTTTGACCTCTTAAGATTCACCTGTACTCCTACTTTTGCATTTTCTCCTTTTTCTCCCCTCTTAGATGCATTGCTCACTGTGGCAAGGGAGAAGGGAGTTCATTGTGTCAGGGAAAAGGAAGAGCAGTGCTGTCAGGTAGCTAAACTTTGTTGTGAGTCCAGTAAGGTCCCCAAAGGTGGAATGGTCAAGGAAGAGAGACGAGACTAAGATGCATCCACCATCTTTGGGATTAATGGTCACATTAGCAAACCAGAATAGATCATTCCAATGATGATGGGGCAGAAAAACACATAAAGGGTAACTACCAGTCAGCAGCAGTCATGGAAGGTCACACTGATGGAGAATCTTTCACTGACAATAACAGTGGCAACCAAGCTAATGAGTTTGTGCAGAAGAAGACAATGGTAAACCATTTCTAAATGTTTCTCACCTTGAAAACCCCACGATGAGCTCCATGTAATCATTATCATCACCATCATCTTCCACAAATTGCAAAGTTGGAAGGGACTTTATCAATCATCGGGTCCACAGAATAGGAGGCACAGTGGGAAATTGAACTCCCAACCTCTGGCTCCACAGACAGATACCTAAACCACCGAGATATCCAGCAGTTCTGATGGTGACTTATTGGGGTCAGTACCATTCTGGCTGCAGATTAATTCAAGACTGGACAAAATAGTCCAGTGAACTGGAGCTAATGTATGGCTTATGCTGCTTGGTGAAATAGGTCCCTGCACCCTTTTAATGGCACATCTTCCCTCTGGACTCAACCAGACTATAGCCCAAGTGTTAACCTTTTTGCCTCTGCCCTAAGGTTCTGTGTCTGTGTCTATGTGAGAAACAGCTTCTTACCCTCTATAGAGTGATCTGTATCTATATGGTGCAATGAATTCTCTGTGTCTATCAACAAGACCGCTGGTGCCTAGCAGCGTCCATCTCTGTGTTAATAACTGATCAAATGTGAGCTCCACGCTCCATGCCAGCACTCTTGGCTGGCCTGCACGCTACATCTTGGGTGCTTTCATCTGAAAACATTTTGAAGAATGTTGTTGCCGGCCACTTCCAGAGCTCTTAATTTGGCCGGTTTGTTAAAGCATCAATCTATGGGATCCAGCAAGTTGCCAAGTAGTGAACACTCTTGGACTCAGACCTCTGTCTTTCCTTCTGCTTTGTGTTGGCAACTAATATTGAACTATTTGGGAGAGGATCCAAAGTACACTGACCTTCTTAGGGCTGACTGATCTCTGGAATTGCCAAACATGTTTGCTACCGGCTTCTTTAGAGGCCCAAAACAGCCTGCCAAAATGTGCCCTCTGTATTTTGTCAGCTGTGTTATTCCGTCACCACCAGAGCCTTGTCTCATAATTCACAAAACTGATAAATAAATTCCACCCCCAGAGTCCATGATAATGTAGCATTTGGCACCACCACCCTTAGACGCTCTCAACACCTCTGAAAATATTTTCCAACCTTTTTAGTCCCTCCTTTTTTTTGATGGCGGTGGTGGGGAGTTGGTTTTATTCCTTTTTTCATATCAACACCCTCCACCCACCCAGCCTCAGTCTTTTATTACACTAATTCAAACATCACTTCAGAGGTTAACGTGTTTGAACTCCTGGACCAATGCTTTTAACTTCTATCCTGTGGTCAATCAGAGGCAAAGTCTATCTATAAACAGTGTCAGATAGTGTCTCACACGTTGCACTTAAGAAACTTAACTCCCAGTGCTTCCTTGACCTTGGTGGCCTTCTAGATAGAGGCAGCTTAAGTGACACAGAACAGGGGCTCTGTGAAGGAATGAAGAGCTCGATCACACAGGGTGGAGACCTGACGGACCAGAAGAGAAGACAGGAGAGAAAAGGGGACGGAGGTGCCAACTCTCTTTCATAGCCTGCATGCTGAAAAAGAACCCTCTCATGTTGGACTGAGTGGTTCCTGATATGAGACCCTGGGGTGCAAGATTGCCCTACTTTGTACAAAAGTGGGGCTCAGTGCCTGACTTACCTGGAGTTACCTTCTCTGACTTTTTCAAGATAATGGTGTGTTATCGTCCTCGTCCTCGTCCTCCTCCTCCATATGGAACACTGTGTTCTGATTTATTTGGCTCATTCAACTAAGGGAGCAGGGACTAGATAGCATTAGGAGGAGATCATTTTTAGAGACAGTTTGCTAATGAAAGAAAGGGGGTAAAATCTTGTGGTCTCCTCTTCCTTCAGGCTGTAGAACCTTAGTGCTCTGTTGTTTTATGTTTCTATAAACTAGCCAGTTCTCTCAAGGGGCTTCCTCAAACACATGCTAAACCATCCTGTGGACTACCAGATAAAACAGGACCTTGTGGATCATCAGATGTACAACTTCTTCCGTGTCACCTGAAATCACCTCACTCAATACTTGATAATTTACATGTCCAGCTGTACTCCTGTCAGAAAAGAGCACTTACTTGATACAAACCATCATGAACTAACATCCATGAAAGTTAGCTACTTTAAGCTTATTGGTAGAAAAATGTGTATTAGTATTAGTATTAGTATTAGTATTAGTAGTGTTCGGGGATTTTTATGTGTGTGTGTTGAAGGGTTTTTTTAATGTGTGTGAGAGTGTTTGGAGATTTGTGTGTGTGTGTGTGTGTGTTGAATCTGGTCTCTGGGTGTCTGAATTTCATTGTATGTGTATACTGTGTATATACACACAATGACAATAAATTATTATTATTAAAAAAAAAGTTAGCTACTTTAAGCTTATTGGTAGAAAAATGTGTATTAGTATTTCAGAGTAAGCAGAGAGCCTTACATTTTTGCAAGGGGGAAGAGATTCCTAATAGTTTATGTAACTGTCATAATAATTTTTATGTGCAGTGTAACCAAGGGATAGGGTCGCCGCTTATACATCAGCACAGAAGACACGTGAAGGAAAAGATTAGCCTAAAATTGGTATATGTTGATTGATATCATGTACTGTATGTATAACAATTTAAAGAGAATATCTTTCGCCATAGTGGGGAAGACTATAAGCAATGACCTGAACGACTACTTACTCTGCTGTTCATGTAACAAGTATTTATGAAAAGGCCTGTGCATTTCCTCTTTATAACTCTTTCTTTTTAAGTCAGGGTTAAAGAGGACAGGACTTCAATGCTGGACAGCTTGAAACAGAGGACTGTCCACTGTAAAATAGGACACATAGTCACCCTATATAGCAGGGATGGCGAACCTTTTTTTGGCCGAGTGCCCAAACTCGGCGGCGGCGGCGGCAGTGGCGGGGGGTCGAGATCGGCAGCAGCGGGGGGAGGGGCCGAAGGCAGCAAGGGTGATGGAGGGGGCGTGGTCAGGGTCATCGTTGGCAGTGGTGGGAGGGGCAGGGATGGCGGCAGAGGCGGGGTCGAGTCGGCGGCGTCAGGGGCGACAATCGCGATGGTGATGGGGAGGCGGCAGCAGGGGGTTGGGATCGGCGGCAGAGGGGGGTCAGGGGTGGGGGCGAGGGTGAGGGCAGCAAGGGCGACGGGGTCAGGGTTATCGGCAGCGGTGGGAGGGGCAGGGATGGCGGTGATGGCGGTGGGGTCGGCGGAGGCGGGGGCAGGGGGCAGCAATGGCAATGCCGATGGGGACGGTGGCGGCAGGGACGGCCTGGCACACAACATGCTCCCTGCCCCCTCCACTTCCCTCTCCACAAATTCCTCCAGCAGAGGGGGAAGTGGAGGGGCAAGGAGCATGTCGCATGCCAGGTGAAAGCTCTTTCCGTGCCACCTTTGGCACACGTGCCATAGGTTCGCCATCCCTGCTATATAGAATAATATAGATTTGTTTTGTTTACCTAAATCCAATACTTTGTGGATCCCATTACACCCCTATTAAAACAGCTCCACTGACTGCTAATCAGCTATTGGGCACAATTCAAGGTGCTGACCTTGACCAACAAAGCACTATATGACCTGGGTCCTAGATAACTCAAAGATTGAATCTCACAGTATGAACCGACTCAAGAGAGGCCCTTCTCTCCATCCTGCTACCCTCACAGGTACGTCTCATGGGAACCCATGAAATGTCCTTCTCAACTGCTGCGCCCAGACTCTGGAACTCCCTCCCACTAGAGGCCAGGACTGCCTAATCTCTGTTGTCCTTCCAGAAACAGGCCAAGACCTTTCTCTTCAGGCAAGCTTTCCCTGAATGATGGACTACCATGTGTCTTTTATATGAATCTATAGGTTCACACATAGACTTTGAGTTTATAACTACTCATAACCTTGTAGCTTTAATGTAATGTTGTCTATTAATGCTGTAAGATGTCCCTCAATTCCTGCTTCTCAAACACTTGAACATGTCTTATTTGTACTGAATGGTATATTATCCCTCATTACTGTTAGCCACCTTGGGTCTTCTTATAAGGAGAAAGGCGGGGTAAAATACTCTAAAATAAATAAAAATAAATAAAATATGAACAGTGGAGTATGTAGCAATATGGTGTCTGAGGGGTGACCAATTAGATAAACTTGCTCTGGATACTTTCCAAAACAATCTGATTTGCTTATTTGTTCCTTGCATGTTTAACTTACTGCCCCTTTAACTTACTGCCCCTTCTTCAGTGAACTCTCATTACTACCTTAGGTGTATTGGACCCAGGGTTGGCTCTGACATTAGGTAAAGTGAGGCTACTACCATAGGCAGCATAAACTAGAGGGCAGCATCTGGAAGTTGAGTCATGGCTACAGCAGTGGCAGCCATGTCTTATAGATACTGATATAGACAATGGCCGCAACACCAGTAGATTCTTTGGTGAGATCTATAATCAAGGTGTATGTGTCTTGATCAGGGTTTTTGGGAAAATGTTACACATTGAAGACTGGTGTTTTGGTTCACAACTCCCATAGTTCTTGATCATTGGCAATGTAGGATGGGAATTCTGGGAGCTGCAGTCCAAAACCTCTGGAGGGCTGAAGGTTCCCCACCACTGTCCTAGAAATACATACAGTTGTGGTTTCTGAGTCTGCCCTATTGTCCCTTTTGACTAGTTTTCGTATCCAAAACGTCATGACAGAGACCATCCTTGTTGCCATCCTTGTTTGTCTCTTTCTTTGTTTGATGGTAATTATTTCATTGCAATCATCTGGGGGATTATTTCATTCCCCCCCCATTGTCAAAGACAGGTAAACTGTTTATTCAGCTGATTCCTTTTTAATAATTATACCATTAATTTTATCTCCTTTCCAGAATAGCACTGGTGGTATTAGTTAGCACAGAGTTTATTTTCTTAGAGGTCAGGCTTAAGCTCCAAAGTAAATAAATGTATTAAGAAATGTGGGCTGCACTGTTGCAGATATCATAGAACATTTCAGGGTAACGTTTTCATAACATATTGTGGGAGAATTCAGCAGTGCACTGGTGCCTTACTATAATGCAAAAGAAATATGCTGAGAGAGTTCATACTCTTCCTGTCCACATACACAAACACTGTGGACTTCCTACTTAGTTATTATAACACACTCGCATGCACGGACAGACAATTTGATAGTGAGTGACAGCTTTGCTTAAGGATTCTCCTTCCCCGTTGGTCATGTTTATTCCCTTGCTTTTAAAGGAGAAACATAGACCAAACAATCTGATATGGAATTCTCGGTTTGTATATAGTCCCTTGTCTCCCTACAAGTGCATAGTTCAGAAATCACCCGTTGTAATGCCTTCATGAAATTCACAGTGTAAATATATGGTCTCCTTCCTACAGGTGGATAGATGTTTTGTGGTTGATTGCGGCAAAAAAAGAAAAGAAAAGAAAGAAAGAAATTCTACCTAGGAGTTTTACTGTATATAAAAACAGAATTCTTAATTCTGGTGCAATTTTCTTCAAAGTTTCTCGCACAAATTTCAAAGTATTTTTGCTCCGGTGAGGGGGATACTTTAGATTATAGCTGTTTGTGCTCCAGGAGCATTATCAGGAAAAATTGTGAGGTGGAGGAGACAGGTTTGGGTCTACCAAATTCAAGCCCACTCTTGCCCACAACAGGGCCCTGGAATGGAGGAAAGATGTCTGTCTGCTTAATCATTACTATATGCCTTAAGTCAGCCCCATTGACACTATTAACTAAGTAGATGACATCACACCAAGGAACATATGATAAGAAGTAGCTGATAATAGTGAAGGACTTGAAACATTTGCATCAAATGTGTCCACATCCTTCAGCTACCTCCCCATCCTTCTTTGATGAAAATCAAGGAAAAAGTTTTTCTTTTTTCCAGAACATCCTTGAATTTTTCTGCAAGTTGAGTCATGGCAACTGGACTTCTTTTTGAGAGATTGAAATGTTTAGCTGCTCATCCAAACAGCTTTGTCAGTCTGAGTCCTCCATCTTATAGTTCACTTTGACCTCTTGTCACCCTGGTTTACACATAGTAGACAGAGAAGAGGTGGTTTGAGAGAGGGGTCAGGGAAGTCATTCATGTGAGCATTGAAAACCTCTCTCTCAACAGAGGTGGGGGGTTCAGGCACAGTCTATCTGCCACTTATCAGGCTGTGATTTAGACAATACCCAGACAAATAAAAATACTTCATGCCTTCACCACCAAGGCCATAGCTAACAACTCATACTTTATGGGTTTCAGCACCATAGGCCATTGTTCACCTTTAGGCTATTGAGACTGTTGTTTACCTAACGAGCCTATTCAGGCCATTGTTCATCTTATGACCCTATTTCAGACCAGGGTGACAAGAGGTCAAAGTGAACTATAAAATGGAGGACTCAACTAGCTTTCTTCAGATTGATGAAGCAGTTTGGATGAGCAGCGAAATGTTTCAATCTCGCAAAAAGAAGTCCAGTTGCCATGACTGAACTGTTAGATAAACTCACCTGGATGACTGAGAATCTTCACAGACATCCTTGAATTTTGAAGGAACAGCAGATCATGCCAAAATTACAATGTGGAAAGTGAAATCTACTCACCTCTTAAAATGGACGGAAACGCAGGCAGGTCTTGCCCCACACCACACAAAGACCTGAGTTACGAGGAAGTCACTGAACATTCCCTGGGACTAGAGCTGGAACAACCAAGGTGAACTGAAATCAATAGCATTCTGCACTGATACACAGTACTCTGCAAGTGTAGTGTAGAACAGGTAGCATCAAAACTAACTGATTCTATAAAGCAAAAGTGCAAGAGATAGTTACTGTAACAACACAACACAACACAACACAACACAACACAACACACACACACACACACACACACACACACACACACACACACACACACACACACACACACACACACACACACACACACACACACATCTTGCATTTAAACCATGATGACACCTAGAGAAAACTGGTTCACCGTAACAGAGAAATGGGGTACTCCAGAAATTGCTGGGACCCAGGTTCAAATATTGGTTATATGGGGTGGTCTGATGGGAGTTGTCACTGAATAACTTCTGGGGAGCCACATGTTCTCCATGGATGGAGGAAGAGAGGAATGCCAGAGAAATATCCACCCCAAACAAATCATCCTGATGTTTTAAAAGAGAAAATGATCTGGGCTGATTACCTGGCATCTAGAGCCCCCAAATTCACAGGGAAGCTTCCTACGACTTCCTTCTACAAGCCCTTCAGTGAAGATTGGGGTTTGGGTGTCTGAGCTATGCACCCCCAAAGAGGGCAAAGAGGCTTCTCCCAACTCTCCTCTACAACCCCTCTGGGATTGGTGAGGATTGGGTTACAGACATCTGAGTTTTACACCCACAAAGGGCCTTTTTACACGACCCCTAAGATCCGCTGGTCCCTTAAATTCGGACCAGAGATCTTGAGGGTTCGTTGCTGTTCCTCCCTCCCCACCCGCTGGGCACTTCTTTGTTCTGTCTGCGTGAGGGGGGGGAGCCTTAGACAGAGACAAAAGAATAAAAGGCTTACCGCCGGTTGCTCCGACCTCCGTTTACTTCCTGGTTCCTCTTTAAGGGGCAGAGGCAAAAGAAAAACAACAGAAAGAAGCGAGGAGAGCTCAGGCAATCTCCACATCAAATATTTTCACTATAAAAAAGCAGGTACAAGAAAACTGCTGTTTGGTCGCGCTAAGTGGGCGGGGTCGCACTTAATTGTCTGCAAACTCCGGAGCTGGTGGGTAAATATTTTTATCGTCCGGAGGTGGAGCCATTTGCGGTGGAGCTTAGGGGTCGTGTATAAACGCCCAAAGTGGAGTCCCTAGAAAAGTGCCATTTAGTAACTGGGTTGGGGAAACCTAATCTCCTCCAGACCTGGAGGGATTATACTGTAGAGGAGAGCCAGGGAATGCTTTCCTCCAATATTGGTGTCTGTAGGTTCTTTGGAAGCCATTTTATAGCCCATGAATTCATATATCAAGAATTGCTTTAAAAAGTCAATTCATATTTGTTGAGGACTCCATTGATAAAAAATACAAATTGACAATTTTTGATGAATTAGTCAAATCCATCAGAAAACATGATTCATTTTTCAATTCACTCCCATCTCTAATTATGATTCTAAGATAGGGATAATTGTTTTTCTGCAATGTTGTTTAGACAGTCCCATTTTCCAAAGAGATGGTCCTGGTAGTTTGCTTCTTCTCTAGAGGTTACTCACATCTATCAAAGTGAAAAACTCTTAAAACTAAGACACCACTAAAATGAAACCGCTGAAGAGTATCCAGTGGTTTTAAAAAGGGCTCATATTTTTTGTCTTTTCAACAGCCACTATTTTAAAAAGTGTCATTTTTTTAAAAAAAATGAACTCGTTAAATCGTTAAATCCTGTTGCACAGCTCTGGGTGAGCAATGGTGATGATGTGCAGTAGCAAAGGTGATTAGATCTATTTAATAGATGTTGTTTGTATTGTGTACATTTGTATGTTCTCTTTGTTCACGTATACACTATTTTTATGAAATGTGATGAAATATGAGGATTTGGCAGGTTTCTACCCAAACAAGATATTGACACCCAAAATCAAATGGAACAATATTTTATAGTGATCCAAGTAAGTAAGTAAGTAAGTAAGTAAGTAAGTAAGTAAGTAAGTAAGGAAGGAAGGAAGGAAGGAAGGAAGGAAGGAAGGAAGAATATTGCAGGATCATACTTTATTGGAGATAATTACATTATGTTAGAAATACTGAGTTCAAAACATGTTGCAGTCCTTTACTGTTGGGATGATGATGATGATGATGATGATGATGATGATGATGATGATGATGATGATGATGATGATGATGATGTGCTATCAATTCTGACATGGTGATCCCTTTCAGGGTATTCTAAGCAGAGAGCGGTTTCCAATTCTTCTGGGGTGTGTGTGCTCCTCTGGGATGGTACACCTTGCCCCCACCACATAGGGCCTTTTCACATGACCCCTATGATCTGCTGGTCCCTTAAATTCGGACCAGAGATCTTGGGGGTTCGTTTCTGTTCTTGCGTCCCCACCCCTCAGCACTTCCTGCTCCTGTCGGCGTGAGGGGGGGAGGGAAAAAAAGGACAAAAGAAGCCTTTACTAACCTGCCACGAGCCCCGTTACTTCCTGGTTCCTTCTCAAGGGGCTCTTAAAGGGGCAGGAGGCAAAAAAACAACAGACAAGCGAGGAGAGCCCGGCACTCTTATCCGCATCAAATATTTTTCACCTTCAGAGAGAAGGTACAAGAAAAGTGTGCTGGGCCGCGCTAAAGTGGGCGGGGTCGCACTTAATTGTCTGCAAACTCTGGAGCTGGTGGGGAAACATTTCTAAGCTCCGGAGCTGGGAGCCATTTGCAGCGCAGCTTAGGGGTCGTGTATAAACGCCCATAGCCTGCCTTTTCTCCTGGGAAGAACAGTAAATAACCGAACCCCCCCATCTCAAGTTCTGCAGCTAGGTACCTAACTCACGAGGCTGTCCAGCCAGCTGGCCTCAGGATAATACAATAAAAGTTATTATACAACATCGTAGGAGCTCCTTGCATTAGACTTGAGCCAATTTCCCCCCAGAAATGTTTTCTCAGACAATTTCACAGAAATACTGTATTTTTATTTTAACAGTTCCACTTGACAGATGGTTTTCCATAAAAGTCTTCACTATTTTAATAATGTTTGCCATTCACCTCCAAATCTACAACTAGCTTGAACAAAACTAGGCCCAGGGAGTTGCGGAAGATACAAATATTGTTTGCCCATCTCTGCGAACACTTTTGCTGTTGTTGTTTGCAGCAAACTGAAAGCAAAACTGAAGTAAGTCAACAAAGGGAAAAAGGGGGAGAGGATGCCTGTGCTAAGGGCAAAACCAGTCCCCAAGAAACTGTTTCCAAAACCTCCCTCTCTGGAGGAGAAATATGGTGAGGGATTGCCCCAGTTGCTTTGCCTAGAAGAGATCATTTTCAGCCTTTCGTCTGCCTTGGATTTCAATTCCCATAATCTCTTTTTTGTAGGCTGGCTGGGCTTCTGGGACTTGGGAGTCCAAAGAGGGTCAAGAGTTAGAAGGTAAGGGATGATGCATGTAGTCCTGTACTTTGAATTTTCTGAAAGCAGAATGAGGTGGGAAATGATAGGCAGAGGAGAGGATATTTAACACGTTTTTGGTATTCTCCTTTCCACTGCCTCTGTTGTTCCCAAGTCCTCCCTGAATATAAGCAAATACCAGCTGGGAATGTTGATTCTGGCTAACCTATCTAAACGATTAACCTTGGCAGTTCACAGAATTAAGATGCAAATGTAGTGCCTGGTGGGTTGCTCACACTTTTTTGAGGCAATATTTCTTCTTCTTCTTCTTCTTCTTCTTCTTCTTCTTCTTCTTCTTCTTCTTCTTCTTCTTATTATTATTATTATTATTATTATTATTATTATTATTATTATTATTATCATCATCATCATCATCATCATCATCATCATCATCATCATCATCATCATCATCATAGCAGACAAGATAACTATGTTGGATTTTGTATTACAAATCACTAGTCAAATGCTTCCCTGGCGAATTATGCGAGCAGATCCCAGTAAGGCGACTTTCTGCAGCTGAC
This sequence comes from Phrynocephalus forsythii, assembly GCA_029282475.1. Classification (NCBI taxonomy): domain Eukaryota; kingdom Metazoa; phylum Chordata; class Lepidosauria; order Squamata; family Agamidae; genus Phrynocephalus; species Phrynocephalus forsythii. The sequence goes on along the minus strand of JAPFRF010000002.1, from coordinate 169,662,994 downwards.
TGATGATGACTTTGTCAACTCCAATTTCTTCTAAATACTTGCTTAGGCACTTCTTGCTTAGGCACTTCTAAATACTCTTTAGGCACCACACCCAGCATGGATTACACCCAGCATGGATTACCACTGGGACCACCTGTACTGGTTTATGCCAGAGTCTCTGAAGTTCAATTTTCAGATGCTGATATCGGGCAATTTTGTCAAGTTGTTTCTTGGTGACTCTACTATCACCTGGTACAGCAACATAAATGATCCACACTTTTCTTCTCTACAATTACATCATCATCATCAGTTGCTGCTGCTGCTGTTTATTATTATTATTATTATTATTATTATTATTATTATTATTATTATTATTATTATTATTATTATTATTATTATTATTATTATTATTATTATTATTATTATTAAAAAGTCTGAAGAGGAATATTCATGCAAGTTCTCTTAAAAATTCTTGCATTGAGAGGTTTGATTGGATCCAAGAAAATCTTTTGGGGCATGGCTAGTTGCTAGAGGCTTCAGCTTTGATACATAACAGATCTGCCTTTAAAATAAGTGACAAGAAAGGGAAGTAATGTAATAATTTCCAGCTGCTACTGGCAGGAGTTACATAGGGACATTTGACCTTTCTTTTTCAGATCCAAACATGACTCATTTGTGGGATCACAGCATTCAAAGCACATAATATCTTTTAAAAGGTTATTAGGAACCTTAAGAGCACTGGATAATTACTATTTAAAATAGTTGGCCTTCATATTGATACATTACAATTCCTAAAACATGGGGAAAGAAGCATACAATATCTAAGGGAAGAACAGAAAAACCATACACGACAATGGTGGAGTTCCTAAAAACAGGCAATTCATATCCATCTACAACATTAAGTAACTTGTGAAAAAATGAGTATCACATTTTTCAGATATATCACAAACAAGAAAAGCTCCTTTAGGAATGGATGTGTGTTCAGATGCATTTGGAATTGCAATCGTTGTTTGACACTGAGCTCCTGTATGGAAAGAACGAGTGACATAGGAGAGAAAGAACTGCTTCCAGCCCACACAGGTAACAGGAAGGAACTTGACTGCTGCCATCTCTCTATCACAGCAAGCACTGAGGGGACTGGAGGCCCTTTACCCATCCCATTAGAGCCTGCAGTGTAATAGAGTTGCTAGAGTGTTAGGGGGCAACTACACTGGCAAACAGGACAGGACAGGATATGCTCTGGGATTTGGCACAGCTAGGTTTCTAGAATTTTCAGATGACTTCTTGGAATGCAGGTCAATGGGAATCAGCCTGGATGTTTGCCCTCCTAATCTGTACTTTTCCTTCCACTGCTGGGGATTCTATTTCCCTCTCTCCACCCAAACAATTGTATTTGTATCAGTTCAGGTGGTATGATCACTTGTACCAATGTAGAAAAAGCAGTGGGGCATGTGCAGGGGTGTGCAGAAGCGATGTTGAAGCAGAAGGGCCGTTGGAGGACTGGCAGCTAGTACTTTGTTTTGAAAAATCACAGTACACACTCACTCGTCACCATTCTGATATTCGCATTTGCAGGTTTACAAAGCAGTAGAAAGCCCTCCAAAGTCTGCTAGACCAGAGGCCATAGTCAAGAATAAAAATTAAAACCCATTGTGTATATAATACAGAAGGTGATCTCCTATGAGGTCGGTCTGTTTCTCCCTTCTTGCTGGGAGTTGGATTCTGTTATTTATCTGGCACTTGATTGTTAGCAAAGGACTAGAACTTGCATGGCTTTCCACTAAAGATCTTGGCAAAGAACTGAACCCTGTTTGTGTGTGTGCTCTGTGTGCGGGGCTTGGCATTGTCAAGCCCTGCACACAGAGCAAACACACAGACAGAATTCAGTTCATTGCCAAAGTCTTTAGTGGAGAGTTAAGCAAGTTCTAGTCCTTTGCTAACAATCAAGTGCCAGATAAATAACAGAATCCAACTCCCAGCAATTACCAGTTCAAGTCAAAACTTGAATATCTCACGGAAACCAGATGCCAAACCCAAGGGGAACAGATCAAGCCGTTGTCCAGGAAGCCAGTCCGAAATCAGGAAACAGAGCCAAGGTCACAGACAGGAATGTGGTTGCAAGTTCAAATGATGCGTTGCTCCCATAGAGAGGTCAAGGTGACCTTGCCAGCTTTATCCCAAAACAGGGAACACACCCTTACTTCTGGAAAAGGCTTCTGCTAGTACTCAGGGCTTCCCGACCTTATTCCCTGTCTAGCATCAAAGACCCTTTCCCTAGCTCTCCTGGTAGCATGTCTTTGTAGAATCCTGCTCATGGCCCTTCTAGGAGGTGAAGATATGTTTTCAGCTGAGTCATCAGACCCAGCTGCTTGCTGATTTGAGCTGCAAGGCTCCTCCAGCAGCTCTTCACCATTTAACCCCTCAGAGTCAGGTTCTGTGGCAGGCAAGGTCCTGGCACTATCCCCCTCCCCATGGTCCCCCTCGTCCGATGGGCCAGGCCTATCAGGGTAACTGTCATGGAATTGTTGAACCAACTCAGGAGCATGCAAGTTGGACGCAGGTTCCCATGACTGATCTTCAGGTCCATAACCTTCCCAGTCTACCAAATACTGCAATCCTCCATGGTGTATTCGAGAATCCAAGATTTGACGGACTTCATATTCTTCTTCTCCTTCTACTAAAATCGGCGGAGGAGGTTCAGGAGTCAGTGGCCGGTTGTGGTCAGGGTCTGCAGCTGGAACCAAGAGGGATCAGTGGAATACTGGATGAATATGAAGGTAAGCAGGTAGTTGTAGACGAAAAGCAACTGGATTGATTTGTTCTAAGATGGGATAAGGACCGGTGAACTGAGGATCTAGTTTTCAGGATCATCCAGGATGTCTCAGGTATCGAGTAGAGAGCTAAACTTTCATGCCTGGATTTAGCTGTGGCCCTTCCTGTCTTTTCTTGTCCACTGCTTTCTTATATACTTCCTTAGCATGGTCAAGTTGCTCTCGCAATAATTTCTGAATGCCATTGAGTTCTTGAATGTAGGAATCCACAGCCAGCACAGAGGTGGAAGGAAGGGTAGTTGGAAAATACCAAGGATGATAACCATAATTGGCCATGAATGGGGTCTGGCGAGTGGAAGAATGTACAGCGTTGTTATATGCAAATTCAGCTAAAGGTAACAAATCCGCCCAGTTATCTTGTTGGTAGCACGTATAACAGCATAAATATTGTTCTGAGGTGGCATTAGTGCGCTCAGTCTGACCATCTGACGGGGGGTGATAAGCTGATGACAGGTGAACTTGTGTTCCTAGTGCCTTATGCATTGCTTGCCAGAAGCGGGAGGTGAATTGTGGCCCAAGATCTGAAATGAGGTGTGCAGGTAAACCGTGAAGTCTGAAGAGGTGTTGCAAGCAGTGATGCGCTGTTTCTGATGCGGTAGGAGATTTAGGGCAAGGAACGAAGTGGGCCATTTTGGTGAATAAATCCACGAAGACCAGGATGCAGGTAAACCCTTTTGAGCGAGGAAGATCCGTGATGAAATCTAAGGAGACAGCATTCCAGGGACCAGAGGGTGTTGGCAAAGGATGCAACAGACCCGAGGGTTTGGTCACAACATCCTTTGCCCACCGACAAACTTCACAGGAACCCACGTATCAGGCAACATCAGCACGGACATGTGGCCACCGGACCTCCCTTGTGAGAAGATGCAGGGTTTTGTAAAGTCCAATGTGTCCAGCAGGTAAAGAATCATGTGAGAGATGCAACACCTGGTTACGAAGAGCACCAGCAGGAACATATAACCGCCCTCGATGTAATAATAACCCTTGCTGTGCAGAAAACTCTCCATGATTCCCATTCTGGAGTTCCTGAAGACGTTGCTGAGTCTATGAATTGCGAGCTTGAGATTCACGGATTTCTTCTGCCAAGCTGAGACATGGATTCATGGCCGCGAACACAGAGGGAGGCAAGATGGGCGCTACTAATGTCTCTTTCACAGGTGCTGCATACTCAGGTTTTCTGGATAACGCATCAGCTTTTTTATTCTGAGCCTCAGGAATGTATTTGAACCGGAAATCGAACCGGGAAAAGAATAATGACCACCAGATTTGTCGCTGAGTCAATCGCCGGGCTGTTTATAGATGTTCAAGGTTTCGATGATCAGTCAATACTTGAACAGGGTGTCAAGCTCCCTCGAGGTAATGCCTCCATACATCAAAAGCCATCTTTATGGCCAGCAGTTCTGGCTCCCAGATAGTATAATTCTTCTCTGCAGGTTTTAACTGCCGAGAGTAATAGGCACAGGGACGCAGGGTTTCGGAAGGATCATCCTGTTGAAATAGCACTGCTCCCAGAGCAACGCTAGATGCGTCAGCCTCCACTATGAAGGGTAATTGTGGATCAGGATAATGGAGCAAGGATTCTGAAGTGAAGTGGGTTTTCAAAGTAGAGAAAGCCTCTTCTGCTTCTGGAGTCCACCGGAAAAGCTCTTTGGGCTGAAGGAGACGGTTTAAAGGTGCAGCAATGTTGGCGTAGGTAGGAATAAACTGGTGATAGTAGTTGGTGAAACCGAGGAACCGTTGCAAATCCTTACGGTTTTGTGGTCGCCGCTGGGACAACACAGCCTCTACTTTCTTAGGGTCCATGCGGATTCCCTGGGGAGAAATAATATGCCCCAGGAATTCACCTTCCCTAATGTCAAACTCACATTTTTCCAGCTTAGCATATAGTCCGTTTTCCCAGAGACACTGCAAGACCTGATGAACATCTTGAACATGCTGAGTTGGATCAGCGGAATAAATCAGGATATCATCTAAATAAATGACCACACAATGATCTAGTAGATCATGGAAAATGTCATTCATCATCCGCTGGAATACACTGGGTGCGTTTGTCAGTCCAAAAGGCATTACTAAATGTTCATATTGACCGTACCGGGTCCGAAACACAGTTTTCCACTCATCTCCTTTACGGATACGCACCAAATTATACGCCCCACGAAGGTCCAGCTTGGTATAACACTTTGCCCCTTTTAACCGGTCCAAAAGTTCAGAGATTAGGGGTAAAGGGTACCGATCCCGAATAGTGATCTTGTTTAATGCCCAGTAATCATTACAAGGATGAAGCTCCCCTCCCTTCTTCTTTACAAAGATCACTGGTGCGGACAATGGCGATTTGGAAGAGCGTATAAACCCACGTCGAAGGTTCTTGTCTAGGAAAGCCCTCAAAGCTTCTAACTCAGGTTCAGACATAGGATAGACTCATCCCACAGGGAGGGGTGTCCCAGGTATCAGATCAATGGCACAGTCATAGGGCCAATGTGGAGGTAACTTGTCAGCCCCCCTTTCCTCAAATACATCCGCAAAGTCTTGGTATACCTGGGGCAAGACAGGGTCAGATGTAGCATGGGCAGCTGCTAGGATGGTAGAAGAATTTTTCTTTGAGCAAGGAACCTTGAAGTACAATTCTCCTTGCACCCAATCCACCAATGGGTTATGAGCTCGCAACCAGGAAAGTCCCAAGACAAGAGGAAACCGGGGCATCCGAGTTACATTAAAGCAAATCTGCTCATTGTGGTCCAATTCCTGAAGAGTAAGTGGACAGGTTTCCTGAGCTATCGGCCCAGAACGAAGTAACCGACCCTCAATGGATTCTACAAGCAAAGGAGTTTCCTTGTTCTGTACTGGAATCCGATGGCACCGCACAAACCCAGCATCCACAAAGCAGTGAGCTGTCCCAGAGTCTACCATAGCATACACAGGTACTTTCCGGCCATCAGGAAGCCCTAGAGTTACAGGTACCAGGAAAGGTCCTTGGGGCGTGATGGTATTATCTGGGAACCCCTCGGTATGCTTCATTCCTGTGGTTTCCTTCAATGATGGAGCTGCCCTTTTACTGCTGAAGAGCAGCAGCACTTACTGAGGAGCGCTTCAAAGGGCAAATGGAAGCGAAATGTCCTCCTCCTCCACAATACAGGCAGAGATTATGAGAGCGTCGCCTTGCCTTTTCCTCTGGGGTGAGGCGTGATCGAGCAGCTCCCAGTTGCATAGGTTCTGGATCCATTCTGCGGGCTTCACCGGATTGCAGATTAGGCACAGCTGGCAGAGGTTGCTGTTTGCAGTTCTTGCCTCGGGAGAGGCGACGGCTTTCCAGTCGTCCATCTATCCTGAGACACAGGGTAATGAGTTCTTGTAACGTGCTTGGTTGTTCCACCCCAGAGAGTTCATCAAGCACCTCATCTGCCAATCCTTCCATATACTGAGAAATCAGTGCCGGTTGGTTCCAATTCAGATCCTGTGCTATCAAACGGAACGCAGTGGTGTAGTCAAACACTGAATCTTTGCCCTGTTTCAGAGCTCTGAGTCTCCTGTTGGCAGTAGCAGCCTGCACGGGGTTCTGAAAAGCTGAAGAAATGTGATTCAGGAAAGCCTGATAATTATCCAGTAGAGGCGAGGCACTGAGGAGTAAAGGAGTAGCCCATTTAGCTGCCTGTCCTTTCAACAAACTGATGATAAAGCAGACCTTAGACTTCTCAGTAGGAAATTCTTGAGAACGCACCTCAATAAACAGCTTGCATTGAGCCAAGATTGCAGGGAGTTCCTCTAATTTGCCTTCAGACCAGACAGGAGGCAGCAAAGGGTAACAGGGCTGCAACCCAGCCGGTGCTGGAGCGTGCTGCAATTGAGCAATTGCCTGAGACAAAAGCAGCATTTGGTTTTGCAAAGCTGCCAGCGGTGTCATCCCAACAGCCCCCTCCTCTTCCATTTTGCTTGAAGAAGTTTGGGTGGGAGCAAACTGGCAAGCCCCGCACACAGAGCACACACACAAACAGGGTTCAGTTCTTTGCCAAGATCTTTAGTGAAAAGCCAGGCAAGTTCTAGTCCTTTGCTAACAATCAAGTGCCAGATAAATAACAGAATCCAACTCCCAGCAATTACCAGTCCAAGTCAAAACCAGAATATCTCACGGAAACCAGATGCCAAACCCAAGGGAACAGATCAAGCCGTTGTCCAGGAAGCCAGTCCAAAATCAGGAAACAGAGCCAAGGTCACAGACAGGAACGTGGTTGAAAGTTCAAATGATGCATTGCTCCCACAGAGAGCTGAAGGTGAGCTTCCCAGCTTTATCCCAAAACAGGGAACACACCCTTACTTCTGGAAAGGCTTCTGCTAGTACTCAGGGCTTCCCGACCTGATTCCCCGTCTAGCATCAAATACCCTTTCCCTAGCTCTCCTGGTAGCACGTCTTTGCAGAATCCTGCTCATGGCCCTTCTAGGAGGTGAAGATATGTTTTCAGCTGAGTCATCAGACCCAGCTGCTTGCTGATTTGAGCTGCAAGGCTCCTCCAGGAGGTCTTCACCATTTAACCCCTCAGAGTCAGTTTCTGTGGCAGGCAGGGTCCTGGCAGACAATAACAATGTGTGGCAGGAACTCTGGCCATCCACCATCTGCCCACACCTTGTGCACCACCCACAGGAGGACATCCCATGCTCAGTCATATCACCAGCCACAGGAGGATATCCCATGCTCAGTCATATCACCAGCCACAGGAGGACATCCCATTCTCAGTCACATCACCAGCCACAGGAGGATATCCCATGCTCAGTCATATCACCAGCCACAGGAGGACATCCCATGCTCAGGGACCTACCTGCTTTCTCAGATGCCTGCCTCTAAAGCTATTCACGAAGACAAAAGCATTGCAGGAGAGGTTCCCTACGAAAAATTACTTGTTCTGTGTACAGATGTCACTTCCCAGGACAAGCTTCCCATAATGCCTTGGTCCCAAGGAGCTAGTCAGAGAGAGCCATGCCTCCTATCAAAGAGCTGGCCTTTGATAGGAGGCATGCAGCTTCCTCCTGTGCAGGAGCTGGCAGGTGGGAATATGGCAGCTAGCTCCCCAGGACCACTCCTGTTGTCTTTGTTGCATTTCATCATCTCCATCCTCCAGTCACCACCATCACCAGTTTCATCTCACTCTCCAGCTTTTCGCTTTCCCTCCTCTGTCTTTTTGGGACCTGCTGAATTTGCTTTGGCTGCTCCTGGCACTCCCCCCCCCAATTTCACCTCCCTTTTTGTATGGGGCAGGACGGCGGTCTAAAGTAGCAGCTGCTTAACCAGCTACCCTGAGGTGGAAGCAGGGAACAGTGCATTTTCAGCTCTTAGCCATCTGCTGCCTGAGGCCACTCCCTTGGTGGGCCTAATGGTAGGTCTCACACCCATCATGTTCTTTCACTGCACAGCCCAGTTAGTGGCACAATAATAAAAAAAAAAAAAAAGCTCATTCCCTGATCGGGAATGTTACTGCCTGCTTCCTTCCAGGCTTGGTTTCAAAGAGGGCTGGTTGGCTTATTCTCTCATAGGCATTCTGTCATCTCCATCCAACCTTCTCCACCAAAGGGGTAAGGTGGAAGAACGTTCCCTCAGGCAGTCTGCCTTAGGTGCCCTTCATGAATGCGGTTTCCTAGTTTCTTCATCAATTTGTGAGTCAGTGATCCAGAAAAGCATCTGTGTTCCCTAGGGCACAGTGTGTTTAAGAACCGAACCCCATTCAGCTTTGTGGGTATCTGAATCCTTGTGAGATTCCCTTGGTTTCCCAAGCCATCCCTGCTGCCCACATTACATATGGCAGGGGGTGGTGGTGTGACATCCCTGGGGGACCCGTCCCCATATGTCTCCATGAGATGGCCTGTTTTATACACTGGTCACATGCTGCAGTAACTCATTTAAAAACTTATTGTGGAGCTTATCTCCTTTGTGAACGTACTCATTATCACTTCATTGCACCCAATAATTCCCGGCTGGCCGCAATGAATATTGACTTCATGCTTGCTTTTCTAATTGAATTACAGGCCATTTCCTGCCTGCACTCTGGCAGCCCCAGCAGCCCCTTGAATAGAGAGGCTGAAAGGAAAGCCGTTTGCTAGAGCGGTGTGGATAACAGGGAGGTGTCACCATGTTGCTACAATGATTTATTTAAAAGAGAGAGGGAATAAGGAGGGGGTGGCATAAGGTGAGGGGTGAGGGTAGCCGTGGGGGAGCACGGCCTCTTCCTCACTTCTAGCACCAGCTGTTGGCTTTCTTCTCTGGGGGGGTGGGAGGATCTCATTGTTAGAAAGACGGGCAAAAAAAGAGAGAGATTATCTCCTCAATGGAGTTCCAACCCCAGAAGGCCCTTTCTCGACAACAAAACATGGCACCCCACTAAACACACTCATGTTTTAACATTAGAAGCAGAGCTGTGTCTAAAGAAGAAAGAGCACCAGTTTGCTGATGCAACAGCTTCCTTCAACAGTCACCTTTGTGACAGAGATGCCAATGAAATACAATGGAGGCAACAGCAGCCACAACGATAACAACAGGTTGTGGTGCTGCATTGCCCGAGTGTTTCACAAATGATCTTTAGAAATAGAAATGCTCCTCCTTGTTATGTGCCTTGGAAAGAAACAGGTGAAGAGTCTAGTAGCATGGAGTTCAATGGAAGAAAAACAACACATTTGCCATCATCAATGAAAGCCAAGGAGTTTTCCATTAGGGAGATATCCCAGTCTGACTGACCTGTACTGACGGAATTGCATGACTGACTTTTCTGGGTTCCCTGTGAAACAAGCACCTAACCTTGTAGAGATTATTGTCATCAGGGTTTTGACATATCAATGATATGATAAATCTACCATTGGTCCAGTGTCTATTGAGAAACATAATTCCATCCAGAATGGTTGCAGGAGCTTGGGAGGCAAATTTGCTTAATAATTTGGAGGTCCCTATGCTCACATGGAATACATTAAAAGGGAGTGTCGTTCTTGATATCAATTATGGCTGCTGTTCTTGACTCACTTGGTTTATCATTCATCCTCACACCAATATCTATGGAACAGATCAGAAATGTACAATTTAAATTGTGGCTTTGATCAAGAATTCCTATTTAGTTTTTAAAACTATCAGATTCTCAGTAGCTTTCTGTTCACCCAGAATTAAGGTTACAACCTGGGTTACCATGATGCCAGAGCAAGCATGTGTACAGACAAGAGTAAGGCAGGTAATCCTCACTGCTTCCGGAACAAAGACTATGTGTGCAACATGCATACAAACACCTAAGCATTAAAGGCACCACACACCATAAAAGCAGACTTTTACCTCCTCTAGTCACTATTAAATTTGTCTCCTTGAATTGCGAAGCCATTCGTTGGGACTTCAGTTAGCTCTCTAAGACCGAAAAATCCTACTGAATTAAGTTTATGAACGACTATTAATTGCATTGTTCATATTCTTTTGTTGACTCTCACAAAATAGGCCAAATGTGACAGTTGCAAGGTGAGGTTCTGTCCTGCATTAAAGCCTTAACAAATAGCTAGGATGGATCGCGTACATTGCCGATAAATTCAAAATGAAACCAAACTATTCAAACCATCCACGGTCCAATCTCCATCTTTTTAATAACATGGTTCTTTCGACCTTCCTTCTCCTCTTCTGCTCTTCTCCTTTGACCTGTTTGCATGCAGAAAAGTCTGACACTCAGATGCGAAATAATGGAAGCTCTCAATAGTAGGAGGAGTGAAGAGACAAGCCTTGCCTGGTTACTGTGAGGCTTGATGCTCCTGTGGAAAATAACGGCTCTATCCCACAGTCTTTAAAATATGGATCTAGTTTACCAATAAACTGGCTCCAAAAATTGTGCCCCCATGGTCAGTGTTTTTTTTTAAAAAAAAACAAAAACAAAACAAAACAAAAAATGGTAACACCCACTTAACGGGGTTCCACAGAGTTTTCCAAGACCCAAGGCGGAGGGTGGGTATTTTTTGATCTGGTTCAAAATGCACATTTTTACAAGAGGCAAATGTTAGTGGGGGTGCAGAAAACACATTTCCCCCCATTTTTTGTCGGTTTACCAGTTATGTGCATCGGCGACATTCTATCTTGCTGTTTCCCTCGACTGCTATCTCTCTGATATTTTGCTTGGAAGACAGCCAGGCAAGTTGGGTTGAGGAGGAGGAGGAGGAGGCTCACTGGTCAGTGTTTTTTTTTAAAAAACAAAACAAATCAAAAATGGACAAGGATTAAAAGATGATTTTTGCTGGTTCTCTTCTGAGGCCAACCCATGGCAGCCAAGGGCTCCCAGCAAGGGTGTGGGATAGCCCTTGTGCTGGGCCTTCCTTTCCAAAGGTGCCTGGATGAAATCCTCACCAGACAGGAACTGTGTTGCCGTGCCAGGGGAGGGGGAGGGGTGCACACATGCATGGAAAAATCCAGCTGTGACAAAAGAAGAGGGAACTCCCTTCTTGGCAAAGGAGCGAAAGGGAATCCTCAGGCTGGTGAGTGAGTGACTGGAGTGGTGAAAGCCAGGCATTGGTGGGCATTCCTCGAGGGCCATCAGTGAGGAAGTCCCTTGTTGGTGCCTGCCTCAGGTGAGGCTGAGGAGGGCTCAGCAGTGGGTGGCATCAGGTTGAGAGCCAGCGCGGAAGCGGGGTAGGGCAACTGGCACCAGCGCTCTCCCTCTGTTCTCTCTCTCTCACACACACACTATTGCATGCATGCACATACACACATTCTCACCCACCTGCCCGCCTTGTTTCTCAATGGCAGCAGCCTTGCTCCCACCCCCTCATCTCTCTCCCGCACCCCACCCCACCCCATGCCTTCCCCGTTCTTTCACTGTGAAAGCATGAAGCCTCTTCGTCTTTCTCCCCAATGGCAAGTAGCATCTGCTGCCACCGCCATGTCATGCCACCTCCTTGTCCTTCTCGGGCTCTCCTCTAAGCCCATGCCATGCTGCTGCTGCTCCCCCTCAGAGTTTCTAGATGCGTATTGAGGATGTGGGGACATATAAAATGCCGTTACTTAAACCACATCCATGGGGATGAAGGAACCATATTTTCAGTCACATGATGACATCAGAAAGAAATACGGCTTTTATTATTAACCACCTCTTTTGCCCATGTGATAGGGCCCTAGGTATACAAAGCCCAAAAAGCAGGTGGCAAAGATATCTGCTTATATTAACTTCACATATTACTTCACAGTGGGTCCATCTATTCCAAGGCCCATGAAATATAACAAATTCAAAGCTACCATTTATAGCATTTGGTGGCATTGTATCCCCCTAAAATAGTTCCACCTAGACCATAATTATGGGCCCAAAAAAGAAATTGTTGACTAGATTATATAATTTTTTGTTGGAGTTGAATTTAAAAGATGAACAAGTCAAAGAATGTATGATAAAATGGGCTATGGATTTGGGTCATAATATTGAGTTAGATGTGTGGGAAAGATTGTGGAAAAAGAATATGAAGTTTACCGCATGTACTTTGATAAAAGAAAACTTGTTGAAAATGATGTATAGATGGTATATTACTCCAACGAAATTAGCAAAGATGTACAGGATGAAAGATGATTATTGTTGGAAATGTAAAAAGAAACAAGGTGACTTTTATCATATGTGGTGGACTTGTGAGAAAGTGAAGGAGTATTGGGCATGGATATATGATGAACTCAAAAAGATGTTAAAGTGTACATTCCCAAAACGACCTGAACTTTTTCTGTTAGGGTTGGTGGATAATGAAATTAAAGGAGCAGACAGGACGTTATTTTTATATGCAACAGCAGCGGCACGAATGCTCCTGGCCCAGAATTGGAAGACAACGTATATACCGTCTTTGGATGAATGGAGGGCGGAAATTACTGGACTTTGCAGAGATGGCCAGACTGACTTGCAGATTGAGGGATCAAGACAACCAGAGGTTCCAAAATGATTGGCAAAAATTTAAGAACTACATGGAGATCAACTGTGATGAATTAAAGACTCTTTCCGGATTAGGATAGAACTCGAAGGACTATTACCTACTTTTAGAACCTTTTCTATAAGTATATAGAATGGGTTCGTTGGAAAGGAAGGCTGGGAGATGAGCAACGTTAAAACCGCAAGAAGAACAGAGGGAAGCCGAACTTTAGTGATAGATTGACTTTATATGGTTAATGTTTTGAATATGTTCTTTTTTCTTTTGTATTTTAAATTCTTTAATAAAAATGTTATTAAAAAAAAATAAAAAAAAATAAAATAGTTCCACCTAGATTTCAAAATGACAATTGCAGAGCTGTCTTGGCTGGCCCACTGACATGTGCGCTAACAGAATAGGTGCTTGAAGACCTGGCCCCTCCACCAGGCAGAGTTAGGCAGCTGTCTCAGGGGGTAGACCCCTGAAGGAGACATTGGGGTGTTGGATTCTGATATGCAACCTTAAACCCAGTGCAATTCCAGATGAGTCAGGAAAGGCTGTCCCATAGTTAAAAGAAGATTGGTCGGCCAGTGTACTTAGTTTTGTCAAATAAAAGGTTGGAAGAACCTACCGCTCATTGTACCGGCTGCCGTCTTTTCCTCAGTGAGCCTCAGAATGAGTAATATCTAGAACCTTTGGCACTCCAGATGTTTTGGACCACAACTCCCACAGTCCTTTGTCATTGGCAATCTAGGCTTGGAATTCTGGGAGTTGTGGTCCTAAACATCTGGAGTGCCGAAGGTTTGCCATCACTGATCTAGGGGATTCTGGGCGGATGAAATGGCAGTTGCTAGGAGACAGATATGCTTCTCAATGACAATTACTGGCTAATGTGAGTGGGAGGGAGCTATTGTGTTGATGGCCTGCATATGGCCACCTTATAGGCCCGTGATTGGTCATTATGGGAGGAGAATGCTAGTCTAGATCAGTGGTTCCCAACCTTGTGGTGAGCCACATGTTCTTGCAATACAACTCCCAGACACGCTGGACAGCACAGCAAATGCTTCCGGTAACTGCATTCCAAGAACAAGTGGGTTACCAAGGTTGGCAGCCACTGGAGTTTTGATTCTACATGGCCTTATGAGGTAAAAAAGCAAAGCAAAAAGCAAAGTGTTCTGCTTATATACCGCCCCATACCACTACAAGTAGTCTCTGGGCGGTTTACAATTTTAGTTACAGTGTGCAGGCTACACATTGCCCCCCCCCCGCAAGCTGGGTACTCATTTTACCGACCTCGGAAGGATGGAAGGCTGAGTGAACCTTGAGCCTGCTACCAGGGATTGAACCCAGGTCGTGAGCACAGTTTTACCTGCAGTACAGGCATTTAACCACTGCACCACGAGGCTCTTGGTAGTGACTGAGAGAAATTCAGAGGCTGCCAGAAAAGCTAACTACAGTGGTACCTTGTACAAACAAATTAATTCATTCCAAATGAAATTCTGTTAAGCAAACTTTCCTTTATACAAATTTCCCATAGAAATGCATTGAAAACAGAATAATCCCTAATCACAACTAGACATGGGCATGACCAGAAAAAATGACGTTTCGAGTTTTCGTTTGTCGCAACGGGTCCGTTTCGGCTCGTTTCCGTTTGTCGCGAAATTTTTCAAAAATGTGTCGTTTCTGTTTGTCGTTTGTCATTTCCACCGCGACTTCGCGCGATTTGACTTCCCAGAACATAGGGGCGTCCCGCAATCAGGGCCAGCACTAGGTGTTTTTGCGCCCTAGGCGGCGGGTGGGGCGGGGGGCGGGGGGAGGTGCGGGCAGGTGGCGGGGGGGGGGCCATGGGTGGGCGGCGGCCGTGAGCGGGCGATTGGGCGGGTGGCGGTGCGGGCCGCAGACGGGTGGCAGGGCGGGCGGGCGGGCGATTGGGCAGTTAGGATATCACTTAGGAATGATAGAGGTTCTGTTCTTGGCTTGCACCCCAAATGTGTGTGTGTGCAAGCAAATTGAAGTTGGGAAAATAGAAAATAAATGGTAGTATATAATACATTTTTAAAATAAATCCACACCTCCTACTCCCAGTCGAACCTCCCCCTTTATCCAATATCAGAAAAAAATCCTCAAACTGCCAGAGAAGAAATAAAGAATAAACTGCTATTCCCTTCAGCAGACAAAGCTGCAGGGAATCAAAGAAATTGTTTTCTAAATTCAATTCCCTCCCTGCGGCCTAACTTAAATCCTAAAGCCTCCAGCCTCCCTCCTCAATCTCGATCAGATCACACCAGCACCAGCAGCCAGCCCTCCTCCCTCAACCACATCCATACACCCAACTGCGATTTCTGGAAGGTGCCGGCATCCAGAAGTGTCAGTCAAAAACCTGGCGATGCCATTGGTGGAATGGTTCAAAAAATTTGCGTGGTCCCATCCCATGCCCAGCCCAAATGGGCAGGTCTAAAAAAAATAAAAATAAAATAAAATAAAATAAAATAAAAATGACGTTTTATTGCTATAAAAAACCCACTGCTGCTACTATAAAAATTCAGGCATTTAAAATAAATAAATTTCACATGTTTCTGTGGTGATTTGGTGTGTTTTTTGACCACGATTTCAAAAGAAAAATTGCGGTCACCATTTTGGATTCCCCCAACGCATGGCATGCAGCGAGACAGACGACGAGGATGACCCCCCCCCAGCCTGATGCAAGCAGCCCAGGACAGGAGAAAAGGGGGGGGAAGGCCGGGGACCCCCCAGAAACCACCCCTCTGGTAGGTGGCAAAGCCTCAGGCAGGCATATTTTCGCCTGCTTTTTTGGCCAGGAGTCAGGTTTTTTTTAAAAAAAACTTTTAAAACTTTTTCTGTGCTTCGCATTGTGCGATCGCTGCGATGCCACAAACGGAAACGAAAAACCAGACCAAATTTTTCTTTTTTCGGTTCGAGTTCTGACGGCTTAATTATCGTTACCGTTTCCGTTACGTAACGGAAACGATAACCGAAAACGGAAACTACAATTTTGCCGAGTCGTGCCCATGTCTAATCACAACCATTTTTATGTTGTATGGATTCGCCCCATAGGCGATTCTGTTAAGCTAATTTCCTCTATCTCCAGAATTTTTATGTGGTACAGATTTTATGTTATACAAACCATTTGTTATACAATGGTCCACTGTCCTTCTTGTGGCGGTAACAAAGCTTCTCCCCATTTGCACCCATTCATTACTTTTGGCATTTTTTTCCATCATCATAGGCTGCCCAGTCCATTCTGATTTATGGCAGTCCTTTCCAGTGGTTTTCCATGTAGAGAACACCCAGAGGTGGTTTAACCACTCCATTCTGGTAGAGGTGCCCTGGGACTGCATGACTTTCCCATGAACACACAGGCTGGCTTTTCTCCTGGGAAGCTCAGTGGGGAACTGAACTTCCGACTTCTGGCTCTGCAGCCAGATTCTTAAACTAGTGAGCTCTCCAGCCAGCTCAGAAGTAATAGAAACCTAAATATATGGGGCCCAGTTGGTTCAATTCAACATTTGTTGTGTAACAAATGGAGTCTCTTGGCACCTAGGAAGAAAACAGTCATTATGTTCCTTTACCTCTGATAACTTGCCTAGTTTTGGAGCTGCCACTTCATCCTCAGAAAACTCTGAAATGAAAGAAACAGGCACACACAAAATCTGGTTGAAAACCCCATTAGAAAGTCAAAGAAAATCAGGTCAAGTTTCATGTTTACTCTTTTAAGTTGAGCACACCTGAGACTAAATCCACCTGTCACACTATCTCTACCTGGGTCACTGAAATCCTTCAACTTTTTGTTTGCAAACAGCTTAATGGCTACTGGAGAGAGTAGTCATCAATAAGCTTATTTCAAACAAAGATTAATGCCTGGTTGAGCTTAATCATAAAGTAAGATCAGTGAGGAAGGCTGACCCAGCAGGTCTGGGCCAGCAAAGAGGATTGTGCAGTGATTTATGATGCTGTGGCTAACTGCAGCTCCACAAAAGATGCTGAGAGAAAGCAAACAGAAGTTATGAAGAAAGAACAAAATGGAAAGGTATAAAAAGGAGGCACACTGATGTATCGGGTGGGACAATGAGGTAGAAAGTGAAGCACAATACCAGCCGGGCACATTCTAAGTGCATAGCCACACTAGCCACACATTTGGAGAAGAGCTGTGCAGACATCCTAATAACTGTGATATCCGAAGGAAGTCCCCGGAAACCAGTCATGGTATGGGACTGCTTTCCCACCCCCTCTCCTATGTTAAGTACATTCATTTTACTGGGAGCAGCACAATTCCATTCACAACAAACTGTAAGAGGTCTGTCCTTTGAAGGCTGGAAATTTTACATGCTCCAGCTACAGTTCCCAGAATCCCTGCTCTTAGGGGAGGAGGAATTTTGAGATTGCAAAACAGCACATTTCTTAACGACGGAGCCTGATCCTGGAAAAAACAAACCCACCAAAGCAGAGAGGAGTGTCTACAATGGGGGAATTAAAGGTAACAGTGGGGGTGGGGTAGAGGAGATATCAAGGAGGATTTATTAATTTTATTTATTTGGGGATCTAAAAAGTGGGGACATCTAATAAAAGTCCATGGTACTAACATGGTACTAACAGTCAATGAGCATCCTCAAGGCTCCTTGTGCTCTTCCTTCTTAGGGGTCTTTGCCATTAAACTACTCTTGGGTGAGGCAGTTGCTGACATAGAGGATGCCTTGGGGTAAAATCCTGTCCTCTGTAATTTGGGACTAGAGATGGGGGATGAACTGAGAAACGAATCACATCTTCTGATGATAATGGCCAATTTTTCAAAATTCATCAGCTTGTGTTCCTTCTCAATGGAGTCTCTCAAAGTCCTTGTCAATGGAGTCTCCCCAAGGCACCTAGAAACACCCAAATTGGAGGGAAGCATCCCCTGACTCTTGGTCCACGGTTTGTTTCATGCTGATCTCTAGCCATGAAAGTTATGAAAAAGGTTTAAGATCCATCAAATGCTTCCCTAGCAAATCAGTCCCTAACTCAGAGCTTTTAGCAGTATACAGGGCAGTGTGGGAAAATTTCAGGAAGATGGAAAAATGATATTCTCTGGAAGCCTTAAATAGCGCACCAAAACCCCTGTCCTAAGTTGGACTGAACCCAGCTGTGTTTGAGTTGAGTTCAATGGGATACATTTCTGTATGTGTATATTTAGGACTGCAGCCTAAAGGGACACGTTATTAGCTCCTAAAGAACCCCACTCTCAGAAAGTTAAGTGGGATCTGCCTATATTAGGAATTTCAAAGTGAAAGGGAATGACA
Source organism: Phrynocephalus forsythii (assembly GCA_029282475.1). NCBI lineage: Eukaryota > Metazoa > Chordata > Lepidosauria > Squamata > Agamidae > Phrynocephalus > Phrynocephalus forsythii. Next base: position 169,645,020 of record JAPFRF010000002.1, on the reverse strand, counting down.
TTTCAAATGATTTTCCAGCGTTACAGCTTGGCATTGCGAAGAATCCTGAATGCCTTTGCTTTTGAAGGCCATACTGAAATACCAGATTCATGGCTGAAGCTGTGAGAACGCTGAGGTGAGAAAGCACAACACAAATGTTTTCTTTCTCAGATTTTCAAAAGCTGGCAGACAATTAGGGCTTCCTTTTGCGCAGTCTCAACATCTGCAGTTCACACACCATATACCCTTCTAAGCTTCCATGAACAGATCCCTTGGGAAGAGATCTGGATGAAATCTTGGGTCTGAGGCCCTACCTTTTTTTTTTTTTTGCTAATCCACCTATGTTTATATATAATTAAATGTGTTGGCCTTATTTTTACTGTGATTATTACTTGGTATTATTACTAATGTGTTTAGTAGTCATTTTTCTATGGGAAACTATGTTGAAGTCACACAGCAGTCTAACAACACAAAAACGCAAAAAAAAAAAAAAAAAAAAAAAAACCAACAAAAAAAACCCACAACACTCAATATGTGAAATTTTGCAGAAAACACATGCAACAGGAAACTTTTAAAAATACTCAGGATCTTGGGAAAGCTTTCATTCAAATGTAGTTTGAGAAAGACAAAGGGAGAAAGACAAAGAGAAAGACAAGTTTCATAGGGTTCCTTCTAGCTCTGCAGGTCTAAGGTTATTACAAACTGCTGGATGGCTCAGTTATTTTGGTATCTAGCTGTGGACCCAGGGGTTAGGAGTTCAAATCCTCCTCATGCTTCTGTGACGGGGGCTGGATTTCATGATTCACAGGGTCCTTTCCAGTTCTGCAGATCTAAGATTATTAGAAGGACGTCTTCCAACCAGTCTGGATATTTCACAAAGTGTGTCACATTTATTTATTTATTTATTTATTTATTTATTTATTTATTTATTTATTTATTTATTTATTTATTTATTTATTTATTATGCATTTATGCATTTATGCATTTATTTTATTTTTTTTTAAATACTATATGCTCTGGCCAAAGGTCACTCTGGACGGTTTACAAAAGTTAAGGCATGGACAATACAATGAATAATAATATTAAACAATATACAGTGCAATGTATAGACGAAAATAAAAACTCACCATTCAAACATAATTAAATCTGATAACAAAGCAAAAAAATAATAAATCAAATACATACAGAAACAAACAGAGTCGGATTAAAATCTAAAACCAGATCAGTGAGAAGTTGACAATTTGGTCCGCTGGTCCATTTATTTTCTTGTGAATGGGCCTAATGAGTGTCACCTTGAGGGCAGGGGGACCCTGCCCTCTTGGAGAGACCCATTAATTATTGCAGTGACCCTTTTGGTAGTCACTGTCCTGGCTGCTGTGATGAACCAGGCAAGGCAAGGATCCAGGAAGGACGTGGTGGCACAACAGTGACCAAGGGTCCTGTCCACTTCAAAAGACATCACAGGTTGAAAGGTGGAAAAAGAAACCACACAAGACAATGCACTTGATGTCTTTGCTTAATCTGTTGATGTCAACTGGCAATCTACGTCCTGGTGGCTGGCCCCACTTTCGATTGAAAAAATGCTGCAAATTGGTCACAGGTTATACTAGAGGGAGGCCTGGCATTGTGACCAACCTTGGATAGGTCACATACTATGTGAAACAGTTCATCCTGATGGTTTTGAGCTTCGCTTATGCGGTTAGTGAAGTAAAATCTTCTAGTGGCGTAAATTTTAGCTGAGTAGATAGAAGATGCAGTCTTGACAACTGTTAGATTCAATTCCGTCAGGGGGCGCATCCAAGTACACGCTAGCCTCCTTCTATTCCGTCTCAAGATCTGTAGCTCCTGGTTAAACTAGGCTGATGGCATGGATCCAGTGGTGAAGGGGTTGTTCAGAAGCGAGTGTGTCCATATCCCTAGAGGAGATAGTATACCAGTTCTCCACCAGAGCATTGACAGGCACGCCAACCAGTTCATCGGGAATCCCACACATGACATCCTGAAACCCAACAGGGTCCAGTAGCCTGCATGGGCGGACCATCTTAATGGGGTCATCACAATTAATTTCATGTTCTACATTCCTGCCATTTAGTGAAAGAAGAATATCTATCTATCTATCTATCTATCTATCTATCTATCTATCTATCTATCTATCTATCTATCTATCTATCTATCTATCTATCTATCTATCTATCTATCTAATCTAATCTAAACACCAAAAATGGTACTTAATGACTACTACTCCAACCATCCTCATTTCAGCTGGGGATGATGGGGATTACTCCATCTTGTTCATATCCTGCCCTTCCATCTAATAGGAACTTAGGGTAGTGAACATTGAATCTTCCCCACAAGCATGCAAGAAAGGAGTCTGCTTATTCATTTAAATCTGTTGTTGATATTCTGCTCAGAACAGAACACTCAAGGCAGCTGATGATACACTGTACATATAAATAACAGTCATAACAATGAAACCAAATCAGGCTACACAGACAGCACAAGTAGTTAGAAAAATCCAAATAATATACAAATAAAGAGGAAGCAAAAGCAGCAGAAACAGGATGAAGAGTAGGATCAGTTCCATACAAAGAAGGCCCCAAACAATAGAAAAGTATTTTAAAGCTTAGTTGCCATGACCTGGAGGAGTGATTTACATCCTTGGATCTCCAGATGTTCTTGGACTACAACTCTCAGAAATCCTGACCAGCACAGCTAGTGATGAAACCTTCTGGGAATTCTGGTCTGAGAACATCTGGAGACCCTTCCAAGGTTGGAAGGTAGAAGGCCCTGTTCTAAAGGAAATACAGTATATATTCAAGGCTTCTAGGGTTCAGGAGAGCTTGGACAAGTTTATATAGGAGGAGCTGTTAGCTCAGGGATCATGGGAATGCTAAGAATGCTGATTGATTATTATTATTTTTTAAAAAACAGAACTTTGAAATGGGTTCAGAAATGACACAGAAACAGCAAAGATTACACAGACAGCACTTCTTATAAGCTGAAAGATAGTGGCACACTTAAAGTCTTCAATAGGTGAGGTTACCCTGTGAATTTGATCAGCAAGGTCTCTTCACTGGTGTCTGACATTCTGACCCTTCCATTAAAATGGAATAAAGTGATCATTGGTAGGAACATGAAAGCAAGGTTCCTTTCTTCAAGCCATTTAGAAAGTCAACAAAACAGAGCTCTCAGGAAAGCTCTTGAGCTGTACACAGGAACAAGAGAGGGCTGTTGTGCTTTCTTCAATCCACCCTACTTATAAACTGGCCACATAAAAGTTATCAATAACTTCCACAGTCTTCAATTGTAGCAGCAAACCAAGCACATGCCAAAAGTCCTAAAATCCTAAGAACCCCATCTGGAATTTACAGGTACCTAGATAAACAAGGACATGTGCTGCTTTGAGAGGAGGTGGTACGACCTGGTTTTGAGGCCAGGCTGTAAAATGGTCCTCTTGGCCCTTATGCAGGCGAGGAGGATCCTAGGCCACCATGTCAGGGTAACTTGTTGCAGCTTTTTATTGTTCTGTTTCCACAATGAAGAAGGAGGTTGGGGTAGATCTATAAGCTAGCCATGACTGATCAACTTCCAGTTTTCTACAGATGCTTCAGTTTCTTCTTTAGGTAGATAGACTCATTTGTGAGGTCTGACAACATTGAAAAATTATATGTGTTTCTACTCAAGGGACATTTTATGAGGGCTTGAGATTCCATGAACAGAGGTCTCAACTAATGAAGTGACATGGACTTTAAACACTACATTATTAAATATGTAATGTAACTGTTTATATGTAAACTGATCTGTGTTTGTTTCTGTATCCATTTCTCTCTTTGGGCCTTTTTACACGACCCCTAAACTCCGCCGCAAATGGCTCCCAGCTCCGGAGCTTAAAATTGTTTACCCACCAGCTCCGGAGTTTACTGAAAATTAAGTGCGACCACGCCCACCTAAGCGTGTCCCAGCGCACTTTTCATGTACCTGCTCTCCAAGGGTGAAAAATCTTAATGCGGATGTGCCGGGCTCTCCTCGCTTCTTTTTGCTGTTGTTTTTTGCCTCCCGCCCCTTTAAGAGAAGGAATCACAATGACGGGGCGGTGTCCACCAGCACCGGAGGTAAGCCTGCATTCTTTTGTCCCTTTTTTTCTCCCTCCCCTCACGCAGCCAGCAGCCAGGAAGTGTGGAGGGTTGGGGACGCACGAAGAGCGACAAACCCCTAAGATCTCTGGTCCGAATTTAAGTGACCAGCGGATCTTAGGGGTTGTGTAAAAGCGCCCTTTCTCTCTCTCTCTCTGAACAGGTTTCTTTCATCCAAAATAGGATCAATTTTTTTTTTTTCATTCATTTTATTTGTTTTGCCTATCCCTCCCCAAACAAAGTGACATTCTTTTGGACAAGCTTTAACATCTGGTGGCTACACCAAGAGAGGACCAGAGAGAAGTCTTTGCATTGGGGCCAGTAAGGACTGATTCAGTTCAATCCTATTATAGATCTGCTGCAGTTCAAGAGCAGCTGATAAGAGGGAATGTCAGGAAGGACAGAAGCCTTGAATGCTGTGCTTTCTCGAAAGACATTATGACAGGGAAGGATTTTGTAGTATCCACTCTAAACACTTAGAAAGGGATTTGGACTTTTCTACCTACACACTTGAGATACTTTGATCCTTACATAGAATTGCTTAGTGCTTAACCACTTATTAAAGTCTAGACGCAACATGAAAAGCATGTAAATTGGTTCCAGATCTTTCCAGACAAATCTTCTACTATATAGATGGGAATGGATTGGCGAATCTCTTGTGTAATTAAAACTGACTGTTAAAGTTTCTTTTGGTTAATTGATAACACTTTCTTTGTGAGCCAGTAAGTTAAGAATTTTGCTAGATCACTGTAATGAGTTCCCGGGTATCAAATCAGAACTTAAATACAGTTTTATTATGGGTAGCTTTGCAATTATGGTCTACCCTGGTGGTCTTTCCTTCTGTATCTTTTCTGATTTAAATTTATGCTTTCACCACAGCCTGTATTCTATTTTTAACCCCCTGCCTTGTTTTCAGAGTCAAAGCTACCAAAATTTAGACATTTGCAATAAATATGAAATATTGTATGATCCCAAACACTTCTTTTGGTAGAGTGGTAAATCAACATGGCATTATCCTACACTCTTGGTGGGCTGATGCCTACTGCTATGTATGACTTCTTTTTCTTTTCTTATATATTTATTCAATTTATTTATTTTTATTTATTTATTTTATTTGAACCTTCCTTTTCTCCTAATATAGGCATTCAAGTTGGCCAATTATCAATAACTAGTACAGTGGTACCTCAACTTACGGTTGACTTAGGAATGCTGCTCTCTGCTCTGGAGGACAGCTGATTTTGACAGGCCTGACCTGTCAAAGTCATCTGTCCTGCAGAGCGGAGAGCAGCATTCACTGCCCATCTCCTCCTCCTCCTCCTCCTCCTCCTCCTCCTCCTCCTCCTCCTCCTCCTTAGTTACTTCCATCTCTGCAAAAGAGATTGAAGCAGCCAAGAAGAAGGATGAGGTGGCCATCACATCTCCCTCGCAAGGCGCCTGGGCTGACCAAAGTAGCATCATTCCCAGGGAATGATACAACCTCGGGCAGCCCAGGTGCCTTGCAAGAGAAGTGCTTACCTCCGGATAAGATAAGTGTTACCCTTGCAAGTTGCCCAGGCTGGGTGAAGATCCCAGGGACCAATTTGGTGAGCAGAGCACAGACCCATTGATATTTGTGCAGCCCGGGAGGCTTTCAAGGGAAGTGGTGGTGGCGATCCGCCACTGCCACTTGATTGCCCGGGCTGGGCGAACATGCATCTGCCCGAGGAGATCCCAGGGATGGATGCATCCTCCTGTAGCCCCAGCAGTTAGGAAAGGAGGCATGCCTCCTTTCCAAACTGCCCGAGATTGGCAAACATGCATCTGCCCCCAGAGATCCCTGGGATGTATGCATCTTTGGGCAGCCCGGGCGCCTTGGAATGTAAGCACTTCCCTTCCAAGGCACCTGGGCTTCTCCCTCAATCAAGAGCAGCCAAAGGCTGCTTTCTGCTTTCCCGCCAGACAGCTGACTTTGATCAGTCAGACCTGATCAACTTCCGAAGATACCTTTGGAACGGAATAATGGATTAATGTCATGAGTTGAAGTACCACTTAATAGATTTACACACTTTTTCCATGGATGCAAGGAATAATACATACTTTTTGTTTTTGCTCTATCCTTCTTTGAGGAATAAAAATGATGTTGCAGGGCATTTTGAGGGGGATTTCTCCCTAAAATGTGGAGACAATTTCTAATTAGCAGATTTGTCTCTAAAACTAGCTAAAGGCAACATGCAATGTAAGAAGTAGAGGTATGCAGATTTGTATTTTGCATGACAAAGTCCCACAATATCCCAAACAACTCGCAGGAAGCCCCTGATGACCTCACTGCAGGGGAAATTCTGGGAGTTTTAGTCCAACCTAAAAATGTGCAAAAACTCTTAATTATAATGTTAGTGATAATTAATTAATTACTTTTAGGGAGGTGGCAGCAAACAATTAAATAAGAAATTAAATAAGAAATTATTTGTTGAAAAGTAACTTTCCAAGCCCTGTTCCCTTCCCATTGTTACATGATATTTTGTTACTTCAACCACAGTTGGTCCTCACCTGAACTAATCCAACATTCAACTAAGCCTACATTTGTCCATCAATAAACACGGTAATTCCTGGGCAATCTCAATGGTACTGGCCTTGGAATTTAGAGGCCTTTCCTGCCAAGATGGATGAGGACCTTGGTCCATTTTTTTGTTCAGAAGATCCCCATTCATACGTTTCTCCTAAATGATGTGGCAATCTAATGGGCCACCAGGTGGTCTAGCTGCTACCCCGACGGTCCAAAATAAAGTCCAGTAACGGGCGAGGCAGGAAAAAGCAGCCCCAAAGTTTGCTTGCCCCATGTTTGTCATCGTGTCTATGAACATGTTTTTCGTTTGGTAGTGAGCAAAAATGTCTCTTCCTGTGGCTTTACTGAAGTCACCTACTCCTGTCTCTCCTACTTCTGAAGCTTTCTGTAAACGTTGACCAGCAGCAGGATGGGACCAAGCCTTATGTGACTCTTGAAACACACACACACACACACACACACACACACACACACACACACACACACACACACACACACACACACACACACACACACACACACAAGCCACTTTGTAACTGATTTCACTTGCTAGAGATTCCAATCTGATCATGTTATTAAAATTGTGCGCTCCAAATGTTGTCTTGTGCCTTAATTCTGTGGATGTGGGAGCAAAAGGACATGTTTGTATAAAATGTGGCATTTTATCTTACGTGCTCTAAGGCCTTTCTTTCTGAATCCACTTCCAGATGTGTCTCTGTATTTTCCCTCACTGGGTGTTGAGTAGCAATTTCAAGGGCAGGAATTTGAACCAGAAAAATGGGATGTCCCCATGTGAAGAGAAGAAGGTTGAAATCTCCCTCAGTACTGCTGCTCCATTTTATGATTCATGCCCTCTATTAGTTAGAATGCTATCATGCCTTTCACTGAAGAGGCCTAAATGGCTCATCTACCTCATCATAAGAACAGCCTTATGAAGTAAATAGTCAGGCTGAGAGAAGATAACTGCTTAGTGGGGACCAAGGTCTTTCATATCCCAACCCAACACTCTACGCCATGCTTCATATTGACTCTCATTCCATTGAAAGATCTTCAACACAGCATGTCGTTGGGTCCCTTTAAGCAGGAAAGACCCGGATGGTAATGTTCTGAGTTAAATGAAATGCTTCATTTACACTCCTTGTCTTCCTTGGAGAAAAAGAGGATGCAAACACGAAAGAAAGAGGTGAGTTTCTGGGTCGACCATATTATGTGGGATTCCTAAAGCTCCAGGCTGAAAGCTTATCTCATTGGAAGGGGCTGATGTCTGTGGTGCTTTAATAGTATATATGTTGCTCTTTTGTAAACTGCTCCATTTTGGAAAACCAGTGTGGTATATAAATAAATAAATAAATAAATAAATAAATAAATAAATAAATAAATAAATAAATAAAATGTCTTCTGCTTGTAGCGCTCCTGTGGTATATGTACAGGCTACATTCTCATTGACTTTGGTTTGCTTTTACTACCCATGGATGCTTCTGCAAAACAGAATGCCTATTTACGACAGGGACAGGCTGCTGCCATTAGTTAGCAGACGCATATTCCTGTGCATCTGGATCTACACCTCTCTCTACAGCTCAGCTGCTTGTTCTGAAAGGAGCACAGCATGCCGGGCTCAAGGGTCATGGCAGCTCTTTGAATGGGACAGAAGCAAACCAAAGCATGCATCAAAACCCAAGGCTTACTTGCTTTGACAGTCTCCCTTTAGTTCTGCCGTGTGATAGGTAAATCCTCTCTTCCCTCCCTTGTGCCACCTTTTCAAATCAGCTTGTGGCATGTGAGAAGATGGGGCATGGTGGCGGTGGCGGTGGTGGGGGCAGGTGGGTGGGGAGGTGTTCCTTGGTTTGTCTGCTGCAAAGCCTTTCTGAAGCGACAGCCACAGCAAATGATGAGTCTACTCAAAGAGAAGGCTCAAAGAGCCTGTTGAATTTGCCATTGAAATGTGCAACATGATCCAATTACTGTGAAGCCATGAGATCCTTCCCGTGTGCACTGCCACAGGTCCCCCCCCGCCTGCTAGCTTCCCATTCAGGGCCTTAAACTGTATTGTCAGCTGTGCTCACCCTTGACTAGTAGAACAGCTGCTTGCTTCCTTATAATCCCATTTAAAGGCCTCCCATTATGGTGCTAATATATTTATAAAAGGACTTGGCACCTGGGATTAAAAGCTGACATTTCTCACTGAAAACACTGCCATCCCAAGCTACAATCTTTCTGGAGTCCCCTCGGCAGTGAGCGACGGCCCGTTGCTTTTGTCCGGGTGCCAAACGGACTGAAATAGATTAGCCATTAATGCCGAACATGCTTTTCTGCACTTGCAAAATCCTTGTAATCACCCGTCCAGATCATATCCTCAGTGCCTTTCCCTCAGGATGCTGAACTGGCAGACATGCTGGGTATTGGGAAGCTGAGCACAGGCATGAGGCGAAACATAGACCCTGCTCAAGTCGGTCCAGAGTTCAGCGCAGGGGAGCTCGTTTTCCATCCATCACAGCGATATCATTTCCCAAGCTGCAAGACTAAATAATTAAGTAACTAATTAAAAGCATCTTTCAGAAAAGTCCAGGCTCAGCACCAAGGAGAAATGTCCCCCTTATTGATGAAATGCAGAACAACTATCCATGGATTTAAACAACAGGGAAGTTGATTTCTTAGGGCAGAATTATGAAGCACTTTCATATTCTAAAATCAGTTTAGCATGGGAAAAATTTGCCAACTTCCTCCCTCCCTCCCTCCCTCCCTCCCTCCCTCCCTTCCTTCCTTCCTTCCTTCCTTCCTGAGCAGTTCCTTGCATGTGTTCAGCAGGAGCCCTATGAAAATGGTCGGGTGGGCAGTTCTGGGGGATCGCACTGCCCACCTGACCATTTTCAGAGGGCTCCTGCTGAGTTGTCTTGGGCTGGACCCCTTTAAAATGGCCCAGTCCCCTGGTGCTGACTGGGCCAGTTTTAAATGGGTCCAGCCCATGACAGCTCGGCAGAAGCCCTCTGAAAATTGCTCCCTGGCACCAAATCCCATGCCTCTAGGACCCAGGGGAGTCACCCTCCCCCGGCTGGCTCCCAGCTGAGAGGAGGCCAGAAGCCAGGCTGAGAGGAGGCGGGGAGTGCTGGAGCTGTGGTGGTGACCCACCTCCTTCTCTTCCCTCTCCCGGGCTTCTGCGGTGGTGGCCACACTGCAGATAAGGGAACCCTTTTACAGATGGAACAAAACAGTTCATTTCAATGGAAAAAAACCAACCATTTTATTTTGTCTGTAATGAAATACTGCTTCCTTGTTTTATTTCATTTCATTTTGTTACATAAAAATGACTAAACAGCATTTTATTTTTCATTTTATGTTTTTTATACATTTAGAACTATCTGAATATGGAATTATTTGGTCAAATCCATATGCCTATCCCTATTTTAAAGCCTAGAAGCTCGCCCATGGGGTCGTGATGGAGAGGAATGGCCCTCTATCTATCTATCTATCTATCTATCTATCTATCTATCTATCTATCTATCTATCTATCTATCTATCTATCTATCTATCTATCTATCTATCTATCTATCTATCTATCTATCTATCAGCCATATACCATCTTCCAGAAGAAGCAGAGGAAATAAGAAGTGAAATAAGGATCCTATGAAAAGCAAAACACCCACATAGCAACATAACAAGAAAAGAGAGAAACGCCATCAACTCCCTGAATGTGGATCCTGACATCATCATCCTGCCAGCAGACAAAGGCAATGGCACAATAATCATGCACACAGAAATAATACAAGGGAAAAAAATCAGACAACTTCTAGACCCCACTACCTACAGAAAACTACAGCAGGACCCCACCAACAAAATCACAAAACAAACAAACATGCTGGTCAGGAGTTCCTCCCCCCACCCCAATGTCATTCCACAAATTTGTAAGTTGGAAACTTTTCCACCAAGATTATATGGAGTCTCAAAAATCCACAAAGACTCGACCCCACTCAGGCCCATTGATAGCACCATTGGTTCCCCAACATATGAATCAACAAAACACCTAGCCGCCCTCCTACAGGCCCACATTGAACAGACTTCATCCCACATCAAGGACATTTCATAGACAAGACCAGTACCCTAAAACTCAATCCCAGGGACAGATTGATCAGCTTTCATGTAGTAACCCTCTTCACCAAAGTACCAAAGTACCAATAAATGACACTTTAGCACTCATCCAAGAGATCTTCCCAGAAGAAATTAAGGCCCTACTCCAACATTGCCTAATGATCAGCTACTTCCAGTGAGAAAATGATTTCTATGAACAGACATATGGAGTTGCCATGGGGAGTCCCCTCAGCCCAGTAATAACAAACTTTTACATGGAATATTTTGAAAAACAAGCTCTGGATGCAGCACCCTTTGTACCCACAGTCTGGTTCCAATATGTGGATGACACATTCATAATTTGGAGCCACAGTGAAGATAAACTGGAAAAATTTCTAAACAACCTCAACAATATCCACCCAAATATACAATTCACCATGGAAAAAGAAATAGAGGTGAAACTCCTATTCTTAGATGTGATGGTAATATGCAAAGTGGATCTCCAATTAGGACACAAGGCCTATAGAAAACCCACCGACACAGATTGAACATAAGAACATAAGAACATAAGAAGAGCCATGCTGGATCAGGCCAAAGGCCCATCTAGTCCAGCTTCCTGTATCTCACAGCGGCCCCACCAGATGCGTTTGGGAGCGCATGAGACTAGATATCTGTCTCCTGATACCACTCCCCTGCATCTGGCCCTTGAACTACCCTGGTTTAAAGCCTAGAGATTACACATCTCCATCATGGTTTGTAACCCGTGATGGACTTTTCCTCTAGGAATCTGTCCAATCCCCTTTTGAAGGCATCCAGGCCAGATGCCATCACCACATCCTGTGGCAGGGAGTTCCATAGACTTACAACGCGCTGGGTGAAAAAATATTTTCTTTTGTCAGTTCTTACTCTCCCAGCACTCAATTTGAGTGTATGTCCCCTAGTTCTGGTATTTTGAGAGAGGGAGAAGAGCTTCCCCCTATCCACTTTACTCATACCCTGCATTATTTTGTATGTCTCAATCATATTCCCCCTCAAGCGCCTTTTTTCCAGACTAAAGAGGCCCAATTGTTTTAGCCTTTCTTCATAAGGGAGGAGCCCCAGCCCAGTAATCATTTTAGTCGCTCTCTTCTGCACCTTTTCCAGTTCCACTATGTCTTTCTTGAGATGCGGTGACCAGAATTGTACACAATACTCCAGGTGGGGCCTTACTATTGTTTTGTATAACGGCCTTATAATGTTGGCTGTTTTATTTTCAATCCCCTTTTTGATCATCCCTAACATGGAATTGGCCTTCTTCACTGCTGCCACACATTGGGGAGACACCTTCATGGAGCTGTCCACCAACACACCAAGATCTCTTTCCTGATCCGTCACGGATAACTCAGAGCCCATGAGTTGATAGATGAAGTTTGGATTTTTTGCCCCAATATGCATTACTTTACATTTGGTTACATTAAAACGCATTTGCCATTTCTCAGCCCACTCCCCCAGTTTGGAGAGATCCTTCTGGAGCTCTTCACAATCTTCTCTGGTTTTACCACACGGAAAAGTTTTGTGTCATCTGCAAACTTGGCCACCTCACTGTTTATCCCTGTCTCCAGGTCATTTATGAACAGATTGAAAAGCACCGGTCCCAGGACCGAGCCCTGGGGCACACCGCTTTTCACTTCTCTCCATTGTGAAAATTTCCCATTGACACCTACTCTTTGTTTCCGGGATCTCAACCAGTTCTCAATCCATAAGAGGACCTGCCCTCTTATCCCCTGACTATGCAATTTTCTCAGCAGCCTTTGGTGAGGGACTGTGTCAAAAGCCTTTTGAAAATCCAGATAGACTATATCCACCGGTTCACCCAAATCCACGTGCCTGTTGACCTTTTCAAAAAAATTCTAAAAGGTTTGTAAGACAAGATTTACCCTTACAGAAGCCATGCTGATTTTCTCTCAGCAAGGTTTGTTCTTTTATGTGTTTTAAGATTTTCTCTTGGATGAGGCCTTCCACCATCTTCCCTGGGACAGATGTAAGGCTAACCGGCCTGTAGTTTCCTGGGTCCCCCTCCTTCCTTTTTAAAAATTGGTGTGACATCTGCTATCCTCCAGTCCTCCGGCACTGTGGCCGTTTTAAGAGACAAGTTGCATATAACCGTTAAGAGATCTGCAATTTCATTTCTCAGTTCCCTAATAACCCTTGGGTGGATGCCATCTGGGCCCGGTGACTTGTTAATCCTCAATTTATCAATTAGTCCTAAAACCTCCTCTCTTTTAACCTGTATTTGATTTAATTCTTTAGTCAAGAGGGGTGGCTCAGGCAGCGGAATCCGCTCAAGGTCCTCTGTCGTGAAGACAGACGAAAGAACTAATTTCTCTGCAATGTCCAAGTCCTCCTTAACCTCCCCTTTTCCTCCCTCACCATCCAGAGGCCCAATTGGTTCTCTGGCAGGTTTTCTACTTCTAACATATTTAAAGAAGCTTTTATTATTACCCTTTATATTGCTAGCCATTCGTTCCTCAAAGTCTTTCTTTGCCTCCCTATCATCTTTTTACATTTCTTTTGCCAGAGTTTGTGTTCCTTTTTATTTTCCTCGTTTGGGGAGGATTTCCATTTACAGAAGGACCTCTCCTTGTGCTTTAGAGCCTCTCTAACTCCATTCGTTAACCATGCCGGTGTCCTCTTGGACTTAAATGAGCTCTTCTTTCTTTGTGGTATGCACTTGTGCTGGGCCTCTATTATTGTTGTTTTAAACAGACTCCATGCACTCTGAAGAGATTGGATTCTTCTAACCCTCCCCTTCAGTTTCTCTCTAACTAGTTTCCTCATCTGAGGGAAGTTTGCCCTTCAAAATCAAGGGTTTTTATGTCTGATTTGGTTGACACTCTTCCTCCGACATGCATGGCAAAGGTAATTGCAGCATGGTCACTGTTCCCCAGAGGCTCAGTGACATTCACATCCCTGACGAGGTCCTGAGTATCACACAATATTAGATCTAGAGTTGCCTGTTCTCGGGTGGGCTCCATGACAAGTTGCTCTAAGGCACAGTCATTCAGCAAATCGAGAAACCCAGTTTCTCTTTCTTGCCCAGAGCTCGCATTGGACCAGTCAATGTGGGGATAATTAAAGTCCCCCATGATTACTATCCTATCCCTCTTAGCCACCTCCATGATTTCTCTCCTCATTTCAAGGTCCCCCTCAAGTTTTTGATCTGGTGGACGATAGAATACTCCAACTATCACATCACTCTTTGGACCTGGTAGTTTAACCCACAGTGATTCTATGGTGGAGTCAGACCCTCTGTCAATCTCTATTCTGCTGGATTTTACGCCTTCTTTGACATAGATGGCCACTCCTCCTCCAACCCGCCCCTCTCTATCCCTTCTATAGAGTTTATAGCCTGGGATTGCTGTGTCCCACTGGTTCTCCACATTCCACCAGGTTTCTGTTATGGCTATTATATCAATGTTATCCCTAGCTGCCAGATGTTCAAGTTCTCCCATCTTTGCTCGGAGGCTTCGAGCATTGGCGTAGAAAGCACCTGTACAGTGGGTCCCGCAACAGCTGCTGCCTTGTTCTTCTCCCCCACAGCTTTTATTTTCAGTAGATGAACTGTCACATTCCGCTATTCTGCCAGTGTTAATACTTGCTATGTCATCTCTATGTGATTCTCTACCCTCTCCAACCTCATTCCCCGAGGATGAGGTGTTCCGAACCGGATGTCACACAGCTCCTGTCGGCTTTCCCCCAGTTATCAGTTTAAAAGCTGCTCTGCTGCCTTTTTGAGGTTGAATGCCAGCAATCTGGTCCCATCATGATTCAAGTGCAACCCATCCCTCCTGAACAGGTTTGGCTTGTCCCAAAATGTTCTCCAGTTCCTGACAAATCTAAAGCCCTCCTCTCGACACCATCGCCTCATCCACGCATTGAGGCTTCTGAGTTCTGCCTGCCTGGCGGGACCTGCACGAGGAACAGGTAGCACTTCTGAAAATGCTACCTTGGAAGCCCGGGACTTCAATCTTCTACCTAGCAACCTGAATTTGGCTTCCAAGACTGACCGCTTGGCCTTCCCGACATCATTGGTACCGACATGTACCATGACCACTGGCTCCTTCCCAGTTCTCTCTAACAAGCTATCTATATTTCTGGTGATGTCTGCAACCTTTGCACCCGGCAGGCAAGTGACCATCCGGTTATCATGCTCCTCACAAATGCATCCCTCCGTATTTCTAATGATAGAATCCCCTAGCACAATGAGCTTCTCTCCTGCAGCCTGCTCATCAACATGTACCTTATCTTGTATCTCATCAATAGTGATGAGGGAGAGATCCTCCGGTGGAACCACTTCTTCCTCTATGTGTGCCTCATGAGGTGTGCTGAGGGAAAGAGCTTCAAATTGATTGTGCAAGATAAGACTCTCTGAGCGATGCCTTGGCCTTCTACTCCTTTGAGTCACATTCCTCCACCCATCCACCTCCTGAGTTGGGGGAGTGACTTCCTCCTCTGAAGTGTGCCCTGTCTCTTCTTGGACCTGGATAGTCTCTTCCGCTCTGTCCAGGAACTGCTCAAGCTCCTTAATATGTTGCTGGTCCACTATGCGAGCCTCTAGCTGCTGGACCTTCTCTTCCAATAGCGCTACCAGCTTGCACTTGCAGCAGATGTAGTTCTGCACACGCTCTGTCAAAATAACAAACATGGCACAAGTACTGCAGGTAACTATAGCTGCTCCCTCCAACTCCATTTTAACTATTACAATAAAATGTATTCAAGGTCTCAAAAATGTAAACTTGCACTTTTTTTTTAATCTAGTAAGACTCTTTACTTCTTTTATTTAGTCAAAATCTAACAGTGTAGGGGCCGCTAAAGCACCTCTACTCCAACTGCAAGCACGTCAGGAAGTGTAGGACCTCCTCAGGAGTTGCTTGGCTTGGGAACTCAATTAAACCCAGAATTTTTTTTTTTGGTACCTACATAAAAATTCCAACCATCACCTACAACAAAAAGAGGCATAATCAAAACTCTTGTAGACTGTGCAAACTGAAACTGTGAAGCTGAATTCCTCAACACTGAACTCAGCCACTTGAATTGGGGCCTACAGGCAAATGACTATTTCAAGAACAAAATCAAAAGAGCCATCAAATTGAAAAAACAACACCAAACTGAAGAAGAAAAATAGCTCCCAAGAAACAAAGTATTTCTCCTAAGAAATCTATATGTGGGACAAGCAGCAACAGTCAGAACTGGATATGGAACAACTGACTGGTTTAAAATTGGAAAAAGAGTACAACAAGGCTGTACACCATCACCTTGCCTATTTAACTTACATGCAGAGCACATCATGTAAAAGGCAGGACTAGATGAATCACAGGCTGGAATTAAGATTGCTGGAAGAAATATCAACAACCTCAGATACACAGATGATACTACTCTGATAGCAGAAAGTGAGGTGGAATTAAAGAACCTCTTAATGAGGGTGAAAGAGGAGAGTGAAAAAAATGAACTGAAGCTCAACTTCAAAAAAACCCCAAAAACTAAGATCATGGTCACTGGTCCCATAACCTCCTGGCAAATAGAAGGGGAAGAAATGGAGGGAATGACAGAGTTTATTTTCTTGGGCTCCTTGATCACTGCAGATGGCGACTGCAGCAACGAAATAAAAAGACGCCTGCTTCTTGGGAGGAAAGCTATGGCAAACCTAGATAGCATCCCAAAGAGCAGAGACATCACTTTGCCAACTAAGGTCCGGATAGTCAAAGCTATGGTTTTTGAAGTAGTGATTAGAGATGGGCACGAAATGAACTTTTAGTTCGTTCTGTTATTTGTTATTTGGTTCGTTACATAACGAACTGAATAATGATCCCCAGAGTGATTTTAGAACGAAACAAACAGAACCAAACAAAATTGGTTTGGTTCCGTTCGTTTGGTTAATGGCGGCGGTCTCCTACCTGGTGTTGCTGGAGTCTTGATCTTCCTGGCTGCAGGTGGAAAAACCCACAGGCCACGTGGTCGGAAGTAAAATAAAATAAAATAAAAAAGGAGCACCGACCGGGCCCCAGGGGCTGCGCAGTCGGCACTTTTAAAATAATTAAAAAAAAATTATAAAAAAAAAAACCCTGGCCCAAGCTACAGCTGTAGTGCAGGCCAGGAACATGGAAGGTGCTGCTGGAGCAGAGCCGCTGGCGCCGGTAAGTAAGTTCGGGTTCGTACGATTTTTTTTAAAATTCCTACGAACCCGAACCTGAACCAAACCGAATCAAGGGTGGGTCTGAACCAGACGAACCCGAACCATGGGTTTTCTGGTTTGTGCCCATCTCTAGTAGTGATGTATGGAAGTGAGAACTGGACCATAAAGAAGGCTGATTTGACACTTTTGAGCTGTGGTGCCAGAGGAGACTCTTGAGAGACCCCTGGATTGCAAGGGGATCAAACCTATCCATCCTGACAGAAATCAAGCCTGAATGTTCACTGGAAGGACAGATTTTGAAGCTGAGGCTCCAGTACTTTGGCCACCTCATGATGAGAGAGGACTCCTTGGAAAAGTCCCTGATGTTGGCAAAGATGGAAGGCAAAAGGAAAGGGGGATAGCAGAGAATGAAATGGTTGGACAGTGTCATCAATGCAACCAATAAAGATTTTGGTCAAACTCTGGGAGGCAGTAGAAGATAGGAGGGTCTGGTGTGCTCTGGTCCATGGGGTCACAAAGAGCCGGACATGACTGAAGAACTGAAAAATAAAAATCTATTGCATGCTGATTCTGCACTTTTATGGAAAAACAGATCCACAGATCAATTTGAAGGGTATTTTGTGCTGTACAAGGTATACACTTCTGGGGCCTCTTTTTCACAGGGATGGGATGAAGGGGAAAAAACCTCCCTCTACCTCCCTGTAGATCTAGAATGGTGCCAGCCAAGTGTATCTTGGCTGGTCCAGGAAAATGAGCCCAAAGATCCGTTGAATTTTTCTGTTTGATGTGGCTCCTTAGAGAGGCAATTCTTGGGTCTGGTGACTTGTGTGAGTCTCTGGTGCCAATGGAGCATACTTCCTTTAGACTCTGGAAATGAAGAAATATGTCTGTGGAGCTGGAAAATTGGGAGAGATGTTCTTGTGGTTATTTACTGATCCAGGAATAAAAATTCCTACTTCTTTGTCCAAGAACACTTTCTGTATTGTAGAAAAGTTGCCTTTTTGTTTGAGAATAAATAATACAGTTGATGGGGAGAATCTGGTACATTGCTGAAAAGGTAGATGATGAAGGGAATGTGGTGAGGGAGACAAATTAAGATTATTTTGAAGAGGACTGCTACCCATTCCTCAGTTACGATTTCTTAAGTTGTTAATCGTTTACCACTGCTCATTTCTACAATGTCAGTTCTGGTGCAGTTCATACTAACTATTGATGAACTGCGGGGGGGGGGGAGTTGTTTGCTTGGAGGATAACAAAAATATATACAGTGAACCCTCATATAACAAATGGTTTGTATAACATAAAATCTGTACAACATAAAAAATTCCGGAGATAGGGAAATTTGCTTAACAGAATCGCCTATGGGGTGAATCCGTACAACATAAAAATGGTTGTGATATGGGAAATTTGTATGAAGGAAAATTTGCTTAACATAATTTCATTTGGAACGAATTAATTCCGTTATACAAGGTACCATTGTATATAAACCCATGCTGGATATTATTTATTTAATTTTTTCCCTTGCCTTTTCCCTATACTCAGTTCTCGATGCCCACCTTTCCTTTTATGGCACTATGCCTGCAGAAAGGGGTCTTGTAGTACTTGAAGCTTGCACAGAAGTTAGTTCATATTTTTATTTCCGTCGTTGGCCTGTAAAAGGAATCATGCTAAAGTGGATTCTGGACTCTCTTTTGTTAAAAAAATCAGAGCAGCTGCCTCTACACGTTGCAGTGTTAATCTTCATTACGGCTAAGGTTTCTGTGTTCAATAATAATAGCTGTGTGCTGTCCAGTTAATTCTGATTTATGGCAAACCTTTCCAGGATTTTCGAGGTCAAGAGTATTCAAAAGTGGTTTCCCATTCCCTTACTCTGAAGGGGGGGTCTCTAGGACTGAGTAATTTGCACAACAAGTTGGCACTACTCACCAGAGGAACAGTGAGGAGTAGAACCTCCCAACCTCTGGCACTGCAGCCAGAGGCCTCACTCACTGAGCTCTCCAGCTAGTATTTTGAATTAATGTTGAAAGATTTTCTCAAGGTTTTTGTAGTTGGATTATATTACAATTAAGGACTTGGGGGAGAAAAGAGTGAAGTAAAATTACCTTTTTAAAAAAGCATACATTCTTTCGATCTCTCAAATTTCTACATGCTCAATTAAGATGTTGTTTGTAAGGTTTTTCAATAAATAAGTCTCAAGAAATCTTTAAAAATCATCAGGCTATTGGGTGGGCTTTTGCCTTGAAAAAAAAAGCAACCAATTTAAGTTCTTTCTTCCCGCAGCTCAAATGTATTCATTCTCTCTCTTTTTGGATAATGGCTCCTCCAGTTGGTAACGCCATGTTCATGGGAGATTCAGGGAACTGCATGCTAAGCACACAACTTGGCCTTACTCTGCTTCTCCCAAGAGGCCTCGCATGCACATGTTACATACCGGAAAAGCTGACAGCTCCCTTTGGCAGCAGTTTCCTAAAGATGCAGAAAAGTCACTTCGCTGGCACTTGGAAGGTGTCCTTTGACAAAGTAATTAGTCACTGATAGAGTTCCAAATTGTTAGTTACTGTTAAAGTTCTTGACTGTGAGAAGTTGCTAACTTATGGTCAGTCTCTTCTTGAGCATCTTTCCCTGTAGCACTGTGGATCTCAACCTTCCTCATGCCACAAATCTTTAATACAATTCTTCATGTTGTGATGACCCCTTGCCCTGCTTGGAAGAGGCCACAAAGCCCCCTTTGGCAGGCTACTGCTGCAGGTGTCATAGAGAATCCCCCTCTATACAGGCACCCTCAGCCAACTGCAGCCTCTGGTGCCATTGACTGACATCTCCTCCAACCTATCAAGCTGTAACTCACTCTTTCCCCCTTTCCTTCCCCTCCTCCTCCAGACCCAAGCCACTTGTGCTTTTTTCTTCACTGGCTCATGGCAACCCCTGTGAAATGGTTGTTTGACCCCCCCAAAGGGGTCCCGACCCCAGGTTGGGAATCACTGCTGTAGCAGGACATGAGGTAAGAAGCATGAGACATGGGAGGATGAAGTCGTCCTAACATCATCATCATCATCATCATCATCATCATCATCATCATCATCATCATCATCATCATCATCATCATCATCATCTTGCAACTGCAGAGCTGGAAGGGACACTATGGATCACGGGGCCCATCCCTGGCCAAAGAGGCGCAGAGGGGAATTGGATTCTCACACCTAAACCACAGAGTTATCCATTGGGTAATTGTCCTCTACTGTCACAGATCATGTGTAAATGCGCAGTCAAATTATTGCTCATTTGCAGTGTACTTTAGTCATGCCTGAGCTATTGGAAAACAAAATTAAGGAGAAGTAACTTGTTATTTTCATCCAATTACTCCTACGTTCTGCCACCAGTTTTGTGATGAAAGGGATTTGCCATGTTAGGAAGATCCTTAGGTTTCCACCTTTAATGTTCTGCCCTTTCCATATCACCAGGTTCTTCATATTTCCTGCATCTGCTAGGGCATATGAAATACTACTCAATAAAATAATTTTATGTTCAGAACCATAACACTTGACTCACTTAAGAACAAAAAGTGTACACTAAATAGAGCATCTTGGTCCTTTCAGATTTGGTCCTTTGTTCAGATTCACAAGAGTCTGAAAAAACACATTGTTAGTGGATGAAAAAATGTATAGTCTACGATCTGGTAGACACCATGGTGGATCAATGATTTGATGAAACATCCCGGGCTGTCCACCAGATCGCCCCTAGGTGCCTCATCCGCTGCAGAGCTCATCCCTCACCGTGGTTCATGGCGGAGTTACGAGCGATGAAGCGAGAACGGAAGAGGCTGGAGCGCAGCTGGAGGAAGAACTGGACGGCGACTAAGAAGGCTGCAGTTATTGTCCAGTCCAGGCGCTACATGCGGGAGATCAGGGAGGCTAAAAGATCTTATCACTCCCTGAGAATTAGTGAGGCCTCGAACCGTCAAGCGGAATTGTTCCATCTGGTTCGCGACCTCACTAATCCTGGGCTGGCAAGGCCTCCTACTGATTTCAGTAGTGAGAATTTTGCAGCCTTTTTTCGATCAAAAATAGAGGCCATCCGTACCGGTTTTGACTCCTGTTGCTCTAGCCCACTCTCGGCATCCCATGTTGCTGCACCCCCTCGGTCTCCTCGTATGGTTGAGTTTGGGCCTGTTTCCTTGCTTGAGGCCTCCAGGGCTATCGCCCATTGCCGGCCCATGTCCACTCCCTTCGACCCTTGCCCATCATGGCTTATGAAAGCAGTTGGTGGGAACATGCCCGAATGGGCTTCTGTCATCGCCACAGCCTCCTTCAGGGAAGGGATTTTTCCCTCTCGCCTGAAGGAGACTGTGGTAAAGCCCATTCTGAAAAAAATGGGCTTAGCATCGGGAGATTTGACCAACTATCACCCGATTGCTAATGTTCCCTTTATGGGCAAGGTAATGGAGAGGGTGGCCGCGATCCGGCTTCAATCATTTTTGGAGGGAGAACACATCCTTGACCCATTCCAGTCCGGGTTCCGGCCGGGTCGGGGGACTGAGACAGGCTTGGTCGCTCTGCAAGATGACCTCCTCCGGGGGGCCGACAGGGGGTGCTCTTCCCTGTTGGTCCTCCTGGATTTGTCAGTGGCCTTTGATACCGTCGACCATGGTATCCTGCTGGACTGGCTCTCTGAGGTTGGGATCGGGGGCACTGTTCACAGTTGGCTCCGGTCCTTCCTCGGGGGTCGTCCCCAGCAGGTTCAGCATGGGGGTGAGCTGTCTGCCTCTTGGATACTCCCTTGTGGGGTCCCACAGGGGTCGTCTCTCTCCCCCATGCTGTTCAACATCTATATTAGGCCACTGGCTGAGGTCATTAGGCGACATGGAGTCTGCTGTCATCAGTATGCTGATGACACGCAGATCTATGTCTCCTTTTCCACTGCTGCAGATGAGGCTGTCCAGACCCTCAATCAGTGCCTGGGCGCGGTCATGGAATGGACCAAGGCTAACAGGCTCAAACTCAACCCCGACAAGACCGAGGGTATGTTCTTTGGAGCTTCCCCATCTAGCTATGGAGGCCCTTTTCCCACCTTGGAGGGCGTTTCCCTCCGGCCTTCGGACACCGTCCAGAATCTGGGTGTAGTCCTGGACCTGGTGCTCACCATGTAGGCCCAGGTGATCGCTGTGTCCAGGGCTGCCTTTTTTCATCTCCATCGAATTGCCCAGATTCATCCATACCTAGATGGGGATTCCCTCAGAACTGTGGTGCAAGCGCTGGTGATCTTGAGACTGGACTATTGTAACGCGCTCTACATGGGGTTGCCGTTGACTCTCCTTCGGCGACTGCAGCAGGTTCAAAATGCGGTGGCCAGACTGGTGGCGGGTGTGCGTCGGTTCAACCACATCACCCCAGTTCTGGCCCGCCTGCATTGGCTGCCCGTTGCGTCCCGAATCAGATTCAAGGTCCTGGTTTTGATTTACAAAACCCTCCATGGCCTAGGACCTGACTACCTGACAGAGTGGATCAACCAGCAGTCAACATCGGCCTGTCCGACTAGGTTGTCATGGGTGCACATGCTGCGTGTGGCCATGCCCAGGGAGGCTCGGAGAACATCCACCCGTACCCGAGCCTTCTCTGTGGCTGGCCCCACCATGTGGAATCATCTCCCAGCAGACGTGCACCTAGCAGAGTCCCTGCCAGCCTTCCGGAAGGCTCTGAAAACTGTCCTCTACCGGGAGGCATTTGGTTAACTTAATTAAAGTGTTTTTGTTTTTTTTCCCTGCCCCACCATCTGCAACTTTGGTTTTTATTGCTCTGTTATTTGGTTAACTCTATGTTATTTTAACTGTTATTTTGTTATACCGTTTGTTGTAAACCACCTGGAGTTCCTCCGGGAAGACGGGCGGTATGTAAGCTTAATAAATAAATAAATAAATAAATAGTCTCTTGTCCATTTAGATCAGCTAAAATCTGATACACACTTCCAGCTTATTTCAAAAAGTCTGCAGCCTCCATCTTGGGATTCTAACTGCAGGGCCTGACACCTCGTCATCTTGTCAGGATATTTTTGATTCCCTATTTTTGACACTTTAATGGACTGAAAACAGTATTGTTTCCTATTTTTGCAGTTTTGTACAAGGATCACATCAGCCCTTCCTCCTTCCTTCCTTCCTTCCTTCCTTCCTTCCTTCCTTCCTTCCTTCCTTCCTTCCTTCCTTCCTTCCAGAATCTCCCAGCCAGCACTGGGAGTTATATTCAAAAAGAGAAAGGAATTTTTCACATTATGACTGAATATCTTTTCTCATCAGTTTAGACACCATGTTTGTGAAGACGTATTTTATTTGTATTGCCACCCTGTAGAGATGACAGTAAGGGAATTGCTCCATCCAGCAAACTGTTGGTGGTGACAGCACTGACTGTGAGACCTCACACTATTGGGACCTAGACATCTTCCCCAACTTTCAGAGAACCAAAATCCAAAGCCTCAAAACCAGAATGGAAGATGTGCATGAGAGTTATATCAGCACCTCTCATCCCTGGCCTTTGACAATAGGGTTGGTAGGGTTTTTGCGCTGCGGCCGAACGACATCTGAAGTTCAATCCCCTGTATGTTAGGTTACAGGCTCCTGCCTGGCATCTTCCTTTAGGTCACAATGTTCCTCAGGTGTCTCTTCTGAGTGGGTTGGAGACAATGCTCGTTCCCAATCCTAGCAGAAGAGAATGGCAAGAATATCTGGCCGTTTCTCCTTGTAGAACTCTCTCTAAGAAAGATTAGGTTTGATGGACAGCATTAATGCTGTGCTGGAAAATATGCACTCCAGTTGTTCTGTTCCTCTTATTTCTGTTCCTATATGTTCCATGAGTACTTCACAAGCCATCCATTGTTTGTTTTTGAACACAGTATTTGAACATGTGATCATCTCTTGTATATTTGTAGAGGGTTGGTTGCTTATTTTTTTTTCATTCTCTTCAGGACCTATTTCAATAGGAAGTGTATTTTCAGATTTTTTTCTGAACTCAACAGCAGTTTATGGTAGGCATGGAACACGTGAAGCTTGGTTCAGGATGGAGATAGCTTCTATACCACCACCATCACGTCAAATCATGCCATGAGTAAGTATATTTTTTAAATTACTGAGAGCTATTAATTTTATTATTTTGTTTTAATTTTATTTACAGTGGAACCTTTGTATTAAGTCAAACATGACTTATTTCCCATAGAAAGTAATGGGAAAGCGGATTAATCTGTTCCAGATGATGAAAAAGACCCCCGAAAACAGCAATTTAACACAAATTTGACTGGGATAGGAGATTCCTTCTGGGGATGTAAATGAAATATCTCTTCAAAGAGAGGAGGAGGCAGTGGAATTATAGTCCACAAGTTATATGCCTCCACTTTTTAATGTTCATAGCAACAATGTCTAACATTTAAGTTTTACTGATTTTTAACCTGACGTTCAAGTTCTGAACAACTCTATGCTTACCATTAGAGTCCCACAACTTTACAGCTCCCCAACGAAAATGCTTCTATTGTTGACCAGACTTATGCAGCCAGATTTTTACAAGACTGAGCCGACTGTCTAACCAGCGAGGCCAGCCCCGAGCTTTTCTTCTTCTCCTCCGGCAGCATTGAGGCCGAGGACCAGCTCCAGGTGCTTGAGCTGGCTCGCCCAGCTGCCGCTGCTAAAGGCAGGAGCAGTTTGGAGGTGGCAGCCGTGATGCTGGGTTGTGGCTGCCGCCCAATTCCGGTGCCTTGCGCTGGGGCTCCAAGATGTAAGTCAAAGCCTGCGACTTAAGTCAAACAGGCCCCTTCTTGCTGCAAGTCAAATATGATGCAAGTCAAGCAGTATGTAAGTCAAGGTTCCACTGTATATTATTTAGGTGCTGCCCCCCCCATAGGGGACTCAAGGTAGCTCACCACAATTGAAATGTATAGCAATCAACTGTTTTAAAATATCATAGAAATTATCTGGAAGTCAACTTCTTTTCTTGAGAGATTGAAACATTTTGCTGCTCATCTAAACAGCTTTGTCAGTCTTCGTCACTCAGCTTGACGAAGCTGTTTGGATGAGCAGTAAACCATTTCAATTTATCCAGAAAAGAAGTCCAGTTGCCATGACTCGCCTTCCAGATAAACTCTCCTGGATGACTGAGAATCTTCACAGACATCATAGAAATCATATTTTAAAAAGTTAAAAAAGGTTAAAAGCTATTTAAAAACAGTCTTGAGTTTAATAAATCTAGCATTCTTGGGACCATCTTGCTTAAAAGTCTTTCTGAAAAGGAAGGTTGTTGCCTGACAATGGAAGGACAGGATGGGAGTGGAGGGGCAACCAGGATTCTCAGTACATTTCAAAGCTTGAGAGTAGCCACTGAGGAAGCATTGTCTCATGTCTTCACCAAGCAAGATTGAGAAGATGGTGGAAATGAGAGAAGGGCCTTCCTAGAAGATCTTAAAAGCTGAGAAGGTTTGTATGGGATGATTCTTTAAATAGCCAAGACCCAAGCTATATATGGATTTATAGTATTAACCAGCATTTTGAAATGGGCCCAGAAACAGACTGGCAGCCAGGGAAGCTGTTGTAAAAAAGGAGTTATATGATCTCTGTAACCAGTGCCAGTCAGCAGTCTGGCTGCAGCAATTTGAAACAGCTGACATTTCTGAACATTCTTCTAAGGCAGCTCCACATAAGGCAAGTCGCAGTAGTCCAAATAGGAGACAATGGTCCCCTGCCCTTTTGCGGTTTACATACCGCGGTCCCGCTATATTGCGGGACCGCAGTAAGCAAAAAGGGCCTGAGGGAGGGGGGAATCGCGCGCTGCCCACCCGCGCCTCCCAGGAGGTCTGGGCAAACAGCACACAATGGCAAAGAGGCTTTTGGCTTCGGAGCCCCAGGGCTGGGCTCCGTGGCCAAAGTCCCTTTGGCCATTGCACGCTGCTTGCCAGGACCTCCCAGGAGGTCCGTGTGCGATGGCAAAGGGGCTTCTTGGAGTGGGGGTGGCGGGGAGCGATCGCATCGCTCCCTGCCGCTCCCCTGCATGCCTTCCAGGCTTATCGGAGGGGCCCAGGGGGGTGCTGGGGAGCAATCGCATTGCTCCCCGCCATCCCCCCGCCCCCTCTGAGAAGCCTGGGAGGCGTGCAGTGTGTGTGTGTGCCAGGGAGTGATGCAATCACTCCCCGCCATCCCCCTGGGCCCCTCCGAGAAGCCTCGGAGCTGCGCAGGGGGGCGGCAGGGGGCGATCGGGTCGCTCCACGCCGCCCCCGGGTCCCTCCGAGAAGCCTCGGGGGGTGCGTGGGAGGGCAGCGGGGGGTGATCGGGTCACTCTGTGCATCCCCCCGGGCCCCTCCAAGAAGTCTCGGGGCCGTGCGGGGGGGGGGCATAATCTCCATTGAAATGCATTGTCAATGCATTTCAATGGAGAAATTTTCCCCATTGGAAAGCATTGAGCCAATGTTTTCCAATGGGGAATATTAGCAATGCATTTCAATGGAGACAGCCCCGGATAAGTCTCGGGCGGCGTGGGTGGGCAGCAGACGCGCGATCGCCCCCTGCCCCCAGGCCTCTCCCGCTTCCGCATATCGCGGATTTTCATGGATCGTGGGTGGGGTGGGTCCTTAACCCCCACGATTGGCGGGGGGTTACTGTATAACTTAAGGAATATGCCAATGGCCAGGTTGGACATCTTAAGGAACAGGTACAGCTGGCACACCAGTTTTAACTCTGCAAAAGCACTCCTGGCCACTGCTGAAACCTATGAACCCAAGCTCAACATCAAATCCAGGAGTACAACTGAGCTGTGAAACTGATTTTCAGGGTCAGCTTCCTTGTTGTCAGATGGAAAGGAGAGGTAGAGTTGGATGTCATCAGCATTGGATAGGCACTGAACCCCAAAATTCTGGACAGCCTCTCCATGTGATTTCATGCAGATGATGAATAACATGGAGGACAGAACTGAACCCTGGGGACACCAATGACCAACGTCCCAGGTGTCAGCCAGGATCTCCTAACACCACCTTCTGAGTTTAGCCACCCAAGAAGGATTGGAACCACAATAGAACAGTACCTCCCAGAGCCATCCCATAAAGGTGTCCCAGAAGGATACTATGGTTGATTGTATCATAAGCCACTGAGGAATCAACAGGGGATACACCTCATCAGTTCCTGGTTTAGATCACCTACCAAGGCAGCCAAAGCAGTCTCTGTTCTGTAACCACACCTGTAATGAATCTCACTAACTATAACTAATGGAAAAGGGATCCCCAAATAATTTGACTCTTATTTCATTTTAAAAATCTTGTTTCTCTTTACGAGACCATTAAAAGTGTGCTAAAATTATCTCCTTATTTTACAATTAAACACTGGAATCCAAAGAGTTCAACTCCATCTGCTATGGTCAACAGCTGCTCAGTCTTTCTATACTGTACCATATTTGCACATTTTCAGCCATTTCACAATGCTCTTACACAACTCTTTTTCTAGCCACTGTCTCTTCCAGAGTTTCCACATACCAGCAAGATGCACCCATAGCATCCAGAAATTAGCAAAAGGGTGCCTATTGTAGGTTACAGCCCCAAAGCCATGGACAGAAACACCCACTATAAAATTTACACCCATTCTTAGCCCAGAAGAAAGGAGTAGAAGTCACTCCCTCTCATGCCCTAATGCGGTGGGGAAGACTGACAGAGCTGTTGAGGAATGAGGAGGAGCCTTCAAAACATATGCACAGGCTGATTTAGATGCATTTCCCTGAGGCTGGGATTGAAGCAGAAGGGCCAGAGTGAGTTCTGGAGGAACGTCAAAGGGTCGGAAATGATTTCCATCAAGTCAGCAATTTGGATGTCTAAAATGAGTATGAAAAGGCCAGATTAAATCTCTACGGAATAACCAAATGAGTTCTAAAGGCAGAGTGGTGTGATGGGGGAGGAGGGAGGGAGTTAAGCTTTCCTACTTGGCTGTTCTGTCCCACAACCTGAAGCAAGAATTCCATCTCCACGGTCCAATCATGGCGCTTGTGGGGAGAGATGGCGTGAGGTCATTGATATTAGTCAAATATCTCACACAGCTTTTGCTTCCTTGAGTGGTTCATGAAGAATTCAGAGTTGATGAGATTCAGGAATATTGATTGTTCTGAATCTCTGTTGCTTGAGGTAGTGATTTAGAATAGTTTTTAAATAATTCCCGACTCACTAATTTGTCCATTGTGTGTGTGTGTGTCTTTGAATTTTAAGCAGTGAAACCTATTACTCTCTCACACATAATAATTGCTGTTGACTTGCTTTCTCTGTAAGCTTTCTCTCTTCTTTAAAGAGGTAAACAGTATTTTTATTTTTTGAAAGCCATATTTAAAGGTGACTTGAAGCAAATCGTGAAGTTAACCATTTGAAAACTGACAGAGTAGACTCCTCATGTGCCATCTAAAGTAAATTCAGAGTTATTTTTTTCTGAGTGTTTTTACCCCATCTTTTTCCTTGGAAAAGGACTCAAGACAGCTTACAGTAAGGAGAGACAATATACAGTCCATTACAATGAAGACACATTCAGTCTGAGAAACAGGGAATTGAGGGATATCTTACAGCATTAGAAGATGGGCGGTATATAAGTCCAATAAATAAATAAATAAATTAGAAGGCAACATTAAAACTAATAACTGATAACATAGTGTCCATGTAATCACACAAGGAGAGATATAAACACAAAGTTATAAGTGGTCATAAACACAGCTGTGTAGCCACGTATGGTAGATTCATAAAAAGACACAGTAGGTAGTCTAACATTCGGGGGAAGCTTGCCTGAAGAGAAAGGTCTTTGCCTGTTTCCGGAAAGACAGCAGAGATGGAGCAGTCCTGGCCTCTAGTGGGAGGGAGTTCCAGAGTCTGGGCACAGCAGCTGAGAAGGCACTTTCATGGGTTCCCACAAGAGGTACCCATACCCATGTGGGAGGTGGGATGGAGAGAAAGGCCTCTCCTAATGACCTTAGCACCCAAGTTGGTTCATACTATGAGATTTGATCTTTGAGGCAGCTAGGACTCAGGTTGTAAAGTGCTTTGTAAGTTAAGGTCAGCACTTTGAATTGTTCCCGATAGGTGATTGGCAGCCAGTGGAGCTGCTTTAGTGGGGGTGTAATGTAGTCTCTGTAACTGGCTGCTGCAGTTTGGACCCGTTGAAGTTTTCTGAGGCTTTTGATCAGATGTCCTACATAGAGTGCATTAAGTAGTTCACTCGGGAGGTCACTAGGGCATGAGTCACCGTGGCCAGAGCAGGTTTCTCCAAGAATGGGCGTGACTGGCATACTAGCTTTAATTGTGTAAATGCGCTCCTGGATACAGCTGTGACCTGGGCATCTAGGCTCAAGGATGAGTCCAGGAGCATCCCCAAGCTATGTACCACTTTTTCAATTGGAAGGTGGTCCCATCCAGTACTGGTTATATCCCTATTCCTTGTTTTCCCTTTTGACTGACCTGTAGTACCTTTGTTTTGGCTGGGTTTAATTTCAATTTGTTCATGCTCATCCAGTTCATTATTGAAGCTAAACACTCATGTAAAGTCAAAATAGCAGCTCCCTTAGAATCCAGAGGTGACCTGGACCCTCCTCTGCTCCACGGTTTTCCAAGTAGAAGATATTCAGAATTTATTTGCCATTTCATTCTTTATGTGCATCACTGGAAAAATACAAGACTTTATTGTTGATTTTGAAATTCACATCAACTAGAAGGTTGGGATTTTAGATTCAGGGTTTGAAATAAAGCAGGGAGCTTGCTTTTGGTGGCATTGGAATTGAGTTCATAGTGCTAAATCAATGACCCAACCAAACTGGGAGACCTGTGGCCTTATCCTAGTGGGAAATGAAGTTCTTCATTGCACCAGCAGCAGAGTTGGCTGTGATGGCAGCAGTGAAGAATAACATCTGGAACAAAAAACACATTCACTCTAAACATATGCATTTGTATTATCTTTATCATTTTGCTGAAAACGAGCCTGACACTCAAACCAGGACCAAAAAATACAGGGTTGGCTCCAGACTTTGTCACGCTTTAAGGAGCACAATCAAAAACAGTGGGATCTAAATTAGTCATGATTAACTTCAGTCCCACATGATTCAGCGGGTTTTCCTCTAAGTTGGCCTAAGACTGGATCCAACCCAGAGTTCATTAGTTTGAACTGCTTCTGCATGGAGAAGCTCATTCATATGAAAACCA
This sequence comes from Phrynocephalus forsythii, assembly GCA_029282475.1. Lineage (NCBI taxonomy): Eukaryota > Metazoa > Chordata > Lepidosauria > Squamata > Agamidae > Phrynocephalus > Phrynocephalus forsythii. The sequence goes on along the minus strand of JAPFRF010000002.1, from coordinate 169,614,956 downwards.
GAGCCGAGTGGTGGTGCCTCTTGTGGATCTGCAAATCACCAAGGCTCTGACGTTTTCTATCAGATTGTAGCCACTAAACTCCCAAAGCTGTGTCTGTTCAGTTTGTGGCTGGCTTCCATATCCACTCAATGTCCAATCAGTAGCAAATTAATTCAGTACCCACATTGGCCCTATGAATCAGAATATTGAGTGCCGCGTCTAGTTTGGCTGCTAAATTATTCCCGTCAGGGTATAGGCACATCCCTCCGCACGCAGTTGCAAGTGGTGCCAAAGCAAATAATGATAATATAACAAAAATTTATTGCACTAACTTTGCTTTAATACAGAGATGTGAAAATATTAATCCCCCAAGTTTATCGTGATGTAAAATTATGGCTATGTGTTTTTATTACCATCTTTTTGCAGCTTGCATGCTTTTTTAAAGGGGGGAAATGCAGGATTATGGAATTGGAAACAACCTCAAAAGCCTTTTTTTTGCTTCAACCACCTGCAGTGAGGCAAAGCTGAAAACATTTAGATCAGGGTGGCTTGCGGATCAAGACCAGGGGTACCTCACCCCAACATTTCAAGGGGGTGCCTCCCTGGCATGGTCACAAATCATCTACGACTCATATACTAAAACCATAGCCCTAGTCATGGAAAGAAAACCAGCCTAGGGCTATTCAATTACAAGGGCTGATGGCCCTGAAAAAAGGATGTGTTAGAGGTACTGGGTGATCTGGTAGCAACTGCGGCATTTGCACCCAGTGTGAAACTAGTATGTTTCTAAATAACTCTTACAATAATGCTAATCAAAACACTGATGCTCATAGCTTCCTTCCAGAGGGATAGGATGGAACTTTGGGTGTGTGTGTGCTGGGGGAAACCTGTTTGACACCCTGGCTATTGACCTCTGGTGTACCTTGGGGTTCTATTTTATCCCATGTTATTAAATATCTACATGAGTCCACTAGGAGAGGCTGTCTGAGTTTTAGGGCTTGGTGTCACCAGTACAACAGATGACATCCAACTCGTTCTCTGCTTGCCATCAAAGTCCGAGGACGCTCTTCTGGTTCTCACTCTAAACTGGCTAACAGGAAGTACATCCATATTGCCAAGGCAACAAGACTGATGCTCCTGGTCTTTGCATGGTTGTATTGCATATCAGCATTGTTTCCAGTCAAGCAAGAGTGAGTGGACAGAATGAAAATGGGAATTTACATCCCACTGAAAGTTAGTCTTGCCTGGGCCTTGGATTTCCATATCATTCACCAATAGAGATGGGCACGACCAGAAAATTTTTTTTTCGAGCTGTTGTTTTTCGGGATGGGTCTGTTTCGGGTCGTTTCCATTTTTCATGAAATTTTTTAAAAATTTGTCATTTCATCGTGTCGTTTGTTGTTTGTCGTTACCACCACCATGATTTCGCGCGATTTGACATCCCAGCGAGTGGCGTCCCACTGGCACTAGGTGTTTTTGCGCCCTAGGCGGCGAGCGGGGTGGTGGTGGGGCATGGGCGGGCGGCGGCAGTGGCAGGGAAGAGGGGCGGGCGCACGGGCGGCGGGCGCAGGTCCCGCAATGACCCAGAGCAGGCGGAAAACACTTTAAACTGACTTGCTGCACAAGACTGCATCGAATAAAGCAATTGCAATTTTTGCAAACAAAGTGGGCAGTGCACCCACAGCAGAGCTGCAGGCAGGGTATGAAAGGACCTTGGCTTGCCACCAGGCAAATGAAATTTTTAAAAGAAATCCACACCTCCCCTCCCAATCAAACCTCCCCCCCTTTGAAGCACTATCAGAAAATAAATCCTAACAAACTGCAGGAGAATAAAAACGAATAAACTGCGTTGCTATTCCCCACAGCAGACAGAGAATGAAAGGAATTATTATTATTTCCTAAAAATTCAATTGAATCAATTCCCTCCCTGCCTGCCTAACTGAAATCTAAAGGCTGCGCGAAATCGAAACTAGTCTAGCACAGCAGACAACTACACACAGTCCTCTCCCACCCACATCCAAGCCCGGACTGCGACTCTTCTGGGAGTGCCTTGGCTTTTTATGCCCTCTTGCACATCCAGAAGTGTCAGTCAAAACCTGGCCATGCAATTGGTAGAATGGGTCCAAAAATTTGCATGGTCCCATCCCATGGCCAGCCCATCATTGCGCAGGTGTAAAAAAATAAAAATAAAAATAAAATAAAATAAAATCAATGCGACCTTTTGCTGCTATAAAAAACCCACTGCTGCTACTGTAAAAATTCAAGCATTTAAAATAGCTAATTTTCGCATGTTTCTGTGGTGCTTTGGTGGTTTTTTGGACCACGATTTCAAAAAAAAATATTGCGGACGCCATTTTGGATCCCCCCGCACCGCATGGCAAATGGAGATGCCGAGGATGCCCCCTCCCAGCCTGGTACCAGCAGCCCAGGACAGGAGGGGGGGAAGGCTGGGGACCCTCCCCCCAGAAACCACCCCTCTGGTAGGTGCCCTGAGGCAGGCATATTTTCGCCTGCTTTTTTGGCCGGAAATCGGGGTTTTTTTATTTTTAAAACTTTTTTTCTGTGCCGCTTGGCATCGTGCGATCGCCGCGCGATGCCAGGAACAACAACGACAAATCAGACCCAATTTTTCTTTTTTCGGTTCGAGTTCGAGTTCTGACAGCTTAATTGTCGTTACCGTTTCCGTAAACAGAAACGATATCCAAAAACAGAAACGACAATTTCGCCAAGTCGTGCCCATGTCTACTAAGGATACATTGTTTTTCAGGATTTGAATTTGAATTTTATTTAAACACACACATGTCCACTGTGACAAAAAAACCCATAATTCTATGTACAGAAAGGCAAAATTTGGCACTTCCACAGTGGATTTCATTCTGGTTTGAGATTTATTATTTGTGACTTGTCTCTGCTTAGTAATCCAGTGGAGCCAGCAGGAATAAGGAGTAGCGAAAATCGTAGGAACAGACAAACTCACACATGTGTGCTTTTCTGAGAGCTGTTCCCAAGGAAGAGAACTGGCAGCAGTGCCAGATTTTGTGCCTGTTTTTAATTATCCCAAACAATTAAAATCCTTGAAGCAACAGTCCTTCAGGGCTCAGTTGCTCTTCCAGCAAAGAGCAGCACAGTTCAAAGTTATTGCAGTGTATTGTTAACAGCACTGATGTTTGTCGTATTTCCAAATGAACTACCAAGCACTCATGGAAAATCAAAGGCTATAATGGCTTCTTTTCTCCCCAAAGGAGAAAAAAATGGGGAGTGGGAGTGGGAGGTAAGAAAAAAATATATACATAATTTTTGGCAATAAATAAACTACATAATCCTGGCAAAAATGGATGGATTCATTATCTCCAAATAGTGGAAAATATTATAAATGGCAGTAAATGAAATACATGGGTGTTTCCACTGTAATGTGCTGTTCTCTGAGCCACCCAGAAAGAACACAGTTTGGCTTGCTGGGTGGGTTGGACTCAGACAAAGTGCAAAGTCGTGTTCTTGGGCTTAAATACTTGCTTGAGAAGGGGGTTGCATGTTTTTATTGTAAAGAGATCTATATGACAGTCAGAGAGCCTTGATTTTTAGACACAGGACTGAAAGCAAACCCATCCACTATGGAATGTAACACAGATATTTCTGCATTCCTATGCTAACCACTAGAGATGGGCACGACCAGGAAAAATTACGTTTCGAGTTGTCATGTGTCGGAGCCGGTCCGTTTTGGCTCGTTTCCGTTTGTCGCGAAATTTTTCAAAAATTTGTCGTTTTGTTTGTCGTTTTTCGTCTGTCGTTAGTACTGGTTTTGGGGTTGCAGTAGCAGGCAGAGGCACCTCTCTTTCGGGTGCCTCTGTGACTCTGCCTGCCGGCATACGGTGCACTTGGGCTGGGGAATGAAGTGAGAGAGGACCCCTACGGGTGCCCTGTGACTCACTAAGAAGGAAAGTGTACTTGCTGTAGTGCAATGCGAGTACACATCTGGCTTACTGGTTAGGGGTTAGCGCAAGGTCTAGGCTTAGGGTTACAGGTAAGGTTAGGGTGAGTTACTGGGGTGCACCTCTGGGTGCCTCTCTGACCCACTAAGAAGGATAGTGTACTGGCGTATGGGTTAGGGTTAGGGTTAGGGTTTGGGTTCGGGCTAGGGTTAGTGGCTTTTTATGCCCCACTGGCACATCCCAGAGGTCTCGGTCAAAACCTGGCCAAATGGCCATGCAATTGGTGGAATGGCTCCAAAAATTTGCATGGTCCACTCCCATGGCCAGCCCATCATTGCGCAGGTGTAAAAAAATAAAAATAAAATAAAATAAAATAAAATCAATGGAGACGTTTTGTTGCAAGAAAAACTCACTGCTGCTACTGAAAAAATTCAGGAAGTTTTAAAATAGCTATTTTCGCATGTTTCTGTGGTGCTTTGGTGTATTTTTGGACCGTTCCTGGAGGTACTGCAATACCAGGTCAATGCGTGGAGTGGATGGAGCAAGCCCCTATTCCATCTGTAATCTACTGTTGGCAATGTTACGTTATATTTTTATTCTGTGTACTGTTCTGTTCAAACTGTTTTGGGTCACATGACCGTAATAAACTTATGTATGTATTTTTGGACCACGCGATTTCAAAATAAATATTGCAGTCGCCCCATTTTGGATCCCCCGCCCGCACCGCATGGCATGGCGACTCGGCAAGACGACGAGGATGCCCCCCACCAGAGCAGCCCAGGACAGGAGAGGGGGGGAGGCCGGGGACCCCCCCCCAGAAACCACCCCTCTGGTAGGTGCCCTCACTCAGGCAGGCATATTTTTGCCTGCTTTTTTGGCCGGGAATCGGTTTTTTTTTATTTTCAAAACTTTTTTCCTGTGCCGCGATCACTGCAATGCCAGGAACGACAACGACAAATCAGACCCAATTTTTCTTTAGTCGGTTCGAGTTCGAGTTCTGGCAGAGTAATTGTCGTTCTTCGTTCCGTTCCGTAACGGAAACGAGAAACGGAAACGGAAACGAGAATTTCGCCAAGTCGTGCCCATGTCTACTAACCACATTTTTTTTATCTCTTCTATGCACCTTAAGGTTTGGGGGAAAGTAAATGGCTTACTCTAATGGAAAACCAAGGGAAAGAAATTGGGCATTTCTGGATTCATTTACAGCTCACGTTCAATGAGGTGGGCACCAAGGTGATCGTTCTGTCCCTTTTGGCAATGGAAATAAAATTGCCTCACGGTGGCACACAAAAAAGGGGGGCAGATAAGGTGGTTTGAAGATGACTTAGCATAGCAGCATCTGTGACTGTGTAATGCTGCATAAATCTGTCTTGAACCAGTAGGCAACACTGAATGCAGTAGGTGTAGTTCCTGGGTAAATAAGCTGAGGAGGATTATTGCTTTAGTTGGCAGTTAATTATGACAGACAAAATTTGGGGATTGGGGGGAGGTCAAATCTTGAAACGTTTTGCATACACAGGCCAAGCTAGCAAAAATGTCGTGCTTAGAGATGGGCACGAATTGAAAAAATGACATTTTGGTTTTTCTTTTTTTTGTTGTGGGTACCATTTCAGTTTGTTTTCTTTTTTGAGAATTTTTTGAAAAAAAATTGTTTCTTTTTTTGTTTTTTGTTTTTTGTTTTTACCCACTTTTTGCGTGATTTAAAGCATTTCCGTGCGTGGGCGTCCCCCAACACCCCAGACCAGAGGGAAAACACTAAAAAATGATGCTGGCAGAGACAGTATAGACTAGGTATGCAGGGAGGCTGTAAAGGCAGCGGAGGGCATTGCCCAGGGCATAAGGCAGCTGCAGAGTGACTGCACTGCAGGGCAGGGGAGGGTACTCACCGAGAGGTACGCACACACACAGGTAGGCTGCAAGAGAAATCTCTTCTTTCTCTCCCCTAAGAGCCAGGCTGCAGCCAGCAGGAACACAGAGACACACACCTGCCTGCCTGGCCTAAAGTAACGAGCCGCAGAGACAGCAATCCCACCCTAACTCCCACCACATACTGCAAGGAGGACGGGGGCTGCCAGAGCTTTTTATGCCCTCTGTGGCTGCCACCCCTACCCAGTCTGCAACCTGGGCATGCTATTGGTTGAAATTGTTGATGAATTTACATGATCCCATCACATGGCTTGCTCCATTTTGTGGCTGGAATCCATTTTGTGTCATCCTTAAAGGGAAAAGAAAAAATATATCACGATGGGAGAAAGACAAAAACAAACATTTTAAGGACCCCAACCCCCTGGTAGGTAATAATTTCAAATAATTATCACTATGTTTTTACGGATGTCAATATTAAGCATCTGGGAGCCATTTTGAGTCGATGTCCCCTAAGCCCTAACTCCCCTTAAAGGAAAAAAAATACAGTGATCTGAGAAAAGACATAAATGAACGTTTTAAGGACCCCCCCCGGTAGGTATTATCAGGCAGAATAAATAATTATCGCTGTGTTTTTACGGATATTCAGGACGTTTTTTAACATTTAAAAACAGCTCATTTCATTGTGCATCACCATTAACAAGAACAAAATGTAACGAACCTAATTTTTGTGGTTCTGTTCGGTTCGTTCTAATTTGATCACAATTTTCATTATTCGTTTCGTTACGTAACAAAATGAATAACGAATAGTGGAACTTTTTTTTTCATTTCGTGCCCATCTCTAGTCATGCTGCATTTGTATCTCCTTTCCTGAATTGCCTTGTTTGTTCCTTGCAGTTTGTATTACAAAGAACATTATGGAATGATTCACTTCCTTCACCTTCAACTATGGAAATATGCATGTTGAGTCCAGAAGCAGCTTTTTAGCTGTAATTTTGATTTACATGTATTTGGAGCCTGCAACATGCATTGATGTGGGTTTATTTCCTTTTAAATGCTTCCATGCTAAATGCAGAAAAGCCACAATTTTACAGCTCCCTGTTTTGTTCTGAACTAGCATCATTTCTCTATGAGAATATGAGAGAGATTCCACTTACATCCAAAAATAACAGCAATTCAATTAGAACTACCCTGAATAAAGGCAAAAAGGCAGTTAACCAGTGTACGCATGAACATTGCATATGTTACTTTTACCAACAAATGGGAGAAAATGGGCATGAATCAGAAAAATGGCAATTTATTACAATTTATGCTTCATCGAGGTTGAGTAATCATGAACAACACATTTATAATGTTTCTTGATTCGTGTTTGCCTTTAAACTTCCATAAAATGGCAGAGACATTAAAATCACAGAGGAGAACTAGATACATTAAAATGGCAGAGGAGCTTCCCCTTTCTCCATTGTAGAAGCCCCGAGAGTTTGGTGAAGATTGGGTTTTAGATATCTGAGTTATATATACTCACAAAGTGGCTCCCCCAAGAAAGTACAGATGGCTTGGGGAAAATCCAATCTTTGCCAAAGCTGGAGGCCTTGTAGAGGAGTCATGGGAAGCTTTCCTGTGATTTTGGTATCTCAAATCAAGAAATCCAAAATGCCTAAAAATTCATTGGTTCATATTTGTTGGGGGCATTGATTCGGATGAATTAGCAATTTTGGACAAATTCTGCAATTTGTTTTTTTTTAATTCAATCCCATCTTGGAACTACCTCTAAGCAGATTTCTGGATCTGTGTAGCCTTTGGAATGGGAACTGGCAGCCTTTTGCTCAGGCAATACTTTCAGGCTAAGTTTAAGTAGTGTTCTGCTAAAGAAATGCATTTCCAAGTGGTCCAACAAATTACTGGCTCTGTCTTTGCTGGGTAGGCAGGCGTGTTTTTTCCTGTGTGGGTGGAGAGACGAGATCCTGTGTTTGAAGACCCATGTCCCTCCCCAGAATAATAGTTTCCACATATGTTGGAATCACTATTCTTTGTTAACAATTGAGTTTTGGAGTTTGTAGTCCACCTGGGAAAATGCTAGGTTGGGAAGATAATTCCAACTGGCTAAACAGAAGCCTTTTGAAGAACCCGGTACCGATATGATTTTTGGATCAATGGTGTCACAGTCTATACAATATGCTGTGTAAACACCACCACTTAATTAACAACTCTTTAATTAACAAAATTATGTTACTGCAATGCATTAGAGAATTACAGGGTCAAACATGAAGAACAACTAATTAATTTCCATTTCTAACTGTTAGCATCAACAAATTAATGTTCAGAACATCCCAAGCTCTACTGAGGATAAAGGGATATAATTCTATTTGATAAGCAGGAAATACATATGGCTACAAAGAAAGGCCCTAAACTGGTTGAGCTAAAGGGACACCAAGGTATCATTCTACAACTGAGCCAACCAACCTTTGGTCAACTTTAGGTGGTCTCCTTAAATATTTATTTATTTATTTATTTTACCCCACCTTTTTGTCGAAAAGGTCCTAAGGCAGTTTACATCATTAAACGGCAATGGTCAAAGCCCTAATGCAAATCCCAGAGCTGAAAGCCTTCAGTGTAACTTTCTGGTTTTGTCTAGCAAAAATTGCAGTGGTGCTCAAAGTACACAAGCAGATTCTGTATTTCCCCTGCATCTCCCAGATACCCATCCACGTGGCTCATTTACAGGGCCCGTCACAACCAAAGGATGTCAGACTGGGCAACTGACTTGCAGACTGATCAACAAAAATGTATTTTGACATCAGCAGACCTGAAAAGCTGATAACCTGTTAATGGTTTTAGGAAGACCGTTGGCAAAGCCAAGAGCAACAGGTGGAAGGGAGAGAGAGTTACTGGAAAGAACAGTTACACCCAAACCTACAAAAATGTGCTGGAAGACATGGGGGGAATGTGCTGACTGAGCTATTTGTGGCAAAAGCCAGAGGGGATAAAGATCTATGAAGTCAAGTGAGTAATCAGATTGTTGCAGAAATTTTTAGAGCAAAGGGGTATTTTTTTGTTCTATTTTTGTGGACTCTGCAGTTCTCCTATATGATGAACAAAGATAAGGCCAAATGAACAGATCTGAAAGGTGAAGTCAGAGGAAGATCAGCGTCTGTGGTATTCCACAATGGAAGGCCCTCTGTTAGCTGGGTTAGTACGAACAGGGTGCTTTTGTTGTTGGTGTTGTTGAACTCAAGCAAGCAAGCAAACAAAACAACAAACAAACAAACAAACAAACAAACAAACCCAAGAATGGATGAATTTGTAAATAATGAAGTAATTCTGTGTTCTGTTGGGTAGCATCTGTGGTCGTTTGGACACAGCAGCACCAAAATTGCTTCCTATCCTTTTAAGTGTCTCTTTCCATTTTATTACAGGAAATAAGCTCAGAAACTTGTCAGAAACCTGTTACCATTGAAACAATAGTGCTCTCACTGATTAAAACTGAGGAGGATTAAAACAGGAGTTTTCTGTGAGAAAGGAAAACATAAATTGATTATCAAAAAGAGGGAGGGAGAGCCAAAGGGCCGGAGGGCCGGAGTCGTTCATTCAATTATAGAAATGGCCCATCATGTTTTCAGGTGCAAATACAACATGTACTTTATATGGTGAATCAATGGAAGAAGATGTAACCTGGTCCATCTCCAGGTGCCCTTTACCAGCACATGTCTCAGCTCATGATTTTCTGTCCAGAAGAGAACACTGTGAAGTTTGGAGGGCTGCCAGTTTAACACCATGTGAAGTGGTCTGAGATAGATTCTTGAGAAATCCATGGAGCAGTACCATTGGAAACTGATCTAGTACAAAATTAACTGAGGTTGTGTGGTGAAGTTCAATTCCCAGCAACCAGCATGCTGTGTAAACAAGCTGTTTTTGAGGCAGATGTGGGGCTGGTTGTCTTAAAACTAAAAATCAGATGCACATGTACAGGCATGCCTGATGGTTCCCTTACATCTCATAGAGCAAACAGCAAACTTGGAGCATTCTGAGGCAAAAAAAAAAAACTTTCTCAGTAGGCTGTGTGGGGTATGTGGGATTCTTTGTTCTTATAAAAGACGTCAGAGACAGTATGCTGTTGGAAAAGATCATGATTTCAAAGTGGGGGCTAGCACAGTCTGTTGTAATTTACAACAACCTATGTAAATAAAACCCACTAGCATTTCTTAACTAGCTCATATCAACTCATATTAATCCAGATTTTACGGTATGGTATTGGATCACCTGTAGGGATGGGCACAAAACATAAAAATAATGTTTCATTTTGTTTCATTCTGCGCTCACACCCATTTTGTTTTGTTTTGTTTCATTTCTTATGAAAATTTTTAAATTTTTTTGTATGAAATGAAATGAAACGAAATGGCTCTCCTGGGTCCTAGAGGCACCAGATTTGGTGCCCAGGACTCCGGAACAATGTTTAAAGGGCACCTGCTGAGCTGTTTTCAGAGGGCTTCTGCTGAGCTGTCAGTAGCTGAACCCCTTTAAACCTGGCCCAGTCGGCATCAGAGGGACCACCAGGTACCGACTGGGCCAGGTTTAATGGGTCCAGCTATTGACAGCTTGGCAGGAGCCCTCAGAAAACAGCTGGGTAGGCTGCCTACCCGACTGTTTTCTGAGGGCTCCTGATGCTCCCCTGGTGCCCATCTGTCAATGGCTGGAGCCCTTTAAACCTGGCCCAGTTGGCACCAGGAGTACCTCTGGTGCTGACTGGGTTAGGTTTCAAGAGCTCTAGCCATTGCCAGAGCGGCAGGAGGCAGGGGCCCTCAGAAAATGGTGCAGAGGGCAGTTCTAGCAATCACAAAAAAACCACCTGAAGAAGGGATAGTTTTATACCTGGGCCACAGTTAACTTGTGCTTATCTTCCAGTATCTCATAGAGGTAAATAGGAACATTATTTCACACTAGCCTTCTCTCCTTCCCAAGCAGTTATATACTGCTGGCTGCATTTTTCTTCCCTCCTTGTGTTTTCTTTAATCTGTTTTTCAATAGGTTATCTTGAACTGGTTACAGAGATAGATTTACCAGTGTATCAATGATAGGAGTTTCCTCTACACAGAAATAGATAAGAGGTTATTTATTTGTTTGTTTATTCTTGAGTAATTTTTACCCCATCTTTCTTCTTTGAAAAGGACCCAAGTTATTTGCTCTAGGATGGAAGTGCTTGTACTCAACCAAGTGTCAGCCACCCAATGCTGGTTCTGCGTTTACGTACAGAGTTGTAACCTTCAACTGACATTTGCAGCCAAGCTCGGGCTATCCCCTTGGGCTGGCAATGGAACTTTCCCAGACTCTCCACTTAAAAGTCCACTTAAGGGGAGCCCTTCTGTGTTTAGACCTTGTGCTTCTATCAGTGCACTGAGCTATGATCTGTACTCTCTCAGCTGGTCATGCTTCCTTTCCCATGGATCGCCGTGCTTAATGGAAGGTGTGGCAATATTCCTTCTCAGTGATAATGGGAGTCTCAACGTTGCCAGCTGCCTATCAGTACTCAGAAAAGACAAAGGTTCTTTGTGGTGCTGACACAACTTTATTAGATTAGTCATGTGTCACCAGTACAACAAAATAAACGTGGGGCAAGCCATGGGTCTAACCTTAAATCAAGAAACCTCAAGGCAAATAGCAAGGAACTTTGGTATTTCATAGTTAAGAGTCCTTTAGAATACCAGACATTTGGCATTTGTCATTTAGGGACTGGGTCAGCTGTTGCTCATTTTCTAAACCTGCCATAGGTTACCTGCGGTTCTCTAGATGTCCGTGGATTACAGTTCCCATGTTTCCTTGCCATTGGCTATGGCTAGTCTAGTGAGTAGACATTATGACCCAGCAACATCTGGAAGGCACAATTTCCTCCTTTCCATCTAAGCCCTGCAGTTCACAAGGGAGCAGGGCTTTAACTACTGATGGCACACAAAGAACAGCCAAGAACCTTTACAGGGTTAGCACAGGCTGTAATATCTGAAAGTCTGGCTTCCTACCATACTTTATTGTAGGAATTAAGAGATTGTGCTGTAGACCAGAAAGTCTCCAGTCTTAACCTTGCCTTTGCCTTTGACTTAGGCCAGTCACTTGAGTCCTATTCACACTGTAAGAAAAGGTCAGTTTAAAAGGATGAGCAAGGAGAGTGCCTGTCACTGTCTCAAGAAGCTGGGGCTGGAACTGTTTTCCTGGCTCCCTCATTCAGATCAACTCTTTTCTGAAGGGCTGAATAAGACTTGTCTCTCCCTCCCCCAGCTTCTATCTGCAACACATAGAGGATTACTGGTTTTATCTTAAAGCAGTAGGTGCCAATCTTGGGTCCCCAGATGTCCATGGACTAAAACTCTCAGAAGCCCTCACCATTAGCTCTGCTGGCCAGGATTTCTGGGAGTTGCAGTCCAAGAACATCTAAGGAGCCAAGATTGGGAACTACTGCCTTAGATGTTGTAAGGAGTACATTAAGCAATGTATATACGGTGGTTTGAATACTTGAAAAGGCAATGCCAATACTTATTGTTGTTTTCATCATCATTGTCATTGTTGTTGATGCTGTCATCATCATTGTTGTCGTCACCATCATGTTATATAGGGGTGCAATGTATATGGACATTATGTGCCAGATTTTCTTTTCTTTGCTATACTCTTGTATGCACTTATGAAGCAAAACACCCAGGACTATGCAATAAGAGTGGTTTGCTTTTTCAATGGCATCTATCTCTGACAACCACCACCGCCACCACCACCACCACCACCACCACCACCACCACCACCACCACCACCACCACTACTACTACTACTACTACTACTACTACTACTACATCATATTGACAGGTCAGTCCTATGGTGACCCTCAGATGTGGCTTACCATTCCCTTCTCATGGGGGCATCCTAATGCTGTGCCCAAGGCCACCCAGGCTGGTTTTTCTTCTAGGAAGTAGGGTGGGGAATTGAACTCCCAACCTTTAACTAATTAAATGAAGCATACAGTCAGTGTTTTTCTCTGCTAGATATTATAAAATGGATGGCAGTCTGTAAATAGAGTCATACATTAATATGCTGTGAATCACCCGGAGTTCCTTCGGGAAGACAGGCAGTATACAAGTCTTAAAATAAATAAATAAAATAAAGAAATTTTATTTTCATGTTATTTTCACCAGCTGCATTGCTGAAACTTTGTGATTTGTGTTCCACTATGTTTGAAGGCCTTCCTTCCTTCCTTCCTTCCTTCCTTCCTTCCTTCCTTCCTTCCTTCATGGAGCCAGATTAGGGAAAGATTTCATTTAATGCATGACAGGTTTAAGAGCTTCAAAAAGTAGAGAAAATGCTGCTTTCATTATTTGCAGATTACTGTAGGGAAAGGAAAAATCCTGTTTCAGATCTCATCTCTTCACCTCCACCAGGTATTGTAGTACGTCCTGTTATTTGTTGCCTGATATAACTATTAGCTCAGGTTTATCTCAGTTCATTCTGGGGTTACAGTGTTCTACCTCGAAGTCTGGCTTGCAGCCAGCACTGCAAAGGTGTCATAGAACAACACCTCAAGAGAATTTTGCCAGTTACAACAATATATGATACCCGGCATACCAGGAAGACGTGGCTCGCACCCTATCACAAGTGATTCTTTAGAGAAATTATTTTGGATCATGCAAGAACCAATGAATGCTGAGCATTTCCTGAACTATAAATGAAGAGTATATACCGAAGTATATTTAGGACAAGTAAATTTCTCCACATGGTATATACAGGTGTTGACAAACCTATGGCATGGGTGCCAAAGGTAGCACTCAGAGCCCTTTCTGTGGGCACCTGAGGCCCCTTCACAGCCACCTGTATTAAAGATGGTTACTTCACATCCCTCTCATTGTGGTTTGCAGTCCCGCTTGGGACTGGAACAAAAAAATATGTTACTGCACGTCCATTGCGTGACACTGGGAGTTCGTCCCTACCATACCCCCCCTGAACTGGGATTTAACCATGATGAGCCATACCTCTCCCTGACTTCGGGAATTCTCTTGTCTTGGTTCTTGTTTCGAGACGAGAGCCCGTGAAGTAAGGCTCGTCACGCAACATGTGCATTCTCCATCTAGTGGCAGGAGTGTGAAGTTGCATTCTCTAGTACATTCCCAATGGTGTAAACAATGCATTGCAGAGAGGGAAGAAGGCATAAAACCTCTAACTTTGCTGCTTAACACATGAAAGGCAAAGTTACAGAGAATTGAAATATCGAAAAATGGAAGGTCGGACAAAAAAAGGGAAAGCGAAGGCAGGGAAGTACAGTTGTTGTCATGAAACAAGGATGTGAAGTAATAGTCATCACAATACCATCAATCATGCCCATGGGTAAACGGAAACTGGGACAGAACCGGGACAAGACCATGTGACCACGAACGACGTCATCACGAAATGAACATAATCTTGGAACGAGGAAGGACGTAAAGTAACCGTCTAAGTTAAATGTGTGTATTGGCCCTTTGCAAAAAAATTAGTGGGTTTTGAATAGCAAGTTTGGGCACTCGGTGTCTAAAAGGTTCACCATCTCTGGTGTATACAATGGCACACTGAATTAACTTCCATGACATAGTAGCCTTTGGCATTGGTGGCCAATAGGCCTCACACAATAATAGACTTTGGGGCCCCTCACAGAAAAGAACTGTCTGGAGCTGTTGACAGGCTCTGTAGAGAACTGACCCTCTTGAGCCTTCCTCCGGTTTCTCTCTCTGGGTTAAAGAAAGCCTGGCATCTGTTGGGTGGGGATAGTGCTGAACACTACAGGCTGATTTTAGTGACAGAAATTAATTAATCGGTTTTTAAAAAAAATAGAGCACATTCCCAGTTTCCACACCAAATTTATTTTGTGAGTCAAACGGCAGCTTTCAGGTTTCACAGTCTTCAAGGAGTGGAGGGCACAGGAGATGGAGAAATCTGTACGACTGGATGTTCTCTTCTATCACTTTAGATACAAGCAAATGCCCAACCATTTTGTCTCCATGGAATATCTCAACATGGTAATTATGTGGTGAGGGCCAGCCCAAAACTTTTTGCTGCTTGAAAGAAAGGACAGAACCCCTATCTCTTCTCGTTCAATGTACAACCCCCCCCCCCCAGAAAAAAAAAGACTATAGCAAACACTGTCTCTTTCTTTTTTTCAGGGGTCCTGAATGGACACGATTTTTCATCACACCTAACTAAGAGCAGTAGGCTGGTTTAAAGAGGGCAAGGCAAGTTGTGCGACTCATTTAGCTCCCTACTCTGACATTGTACCACTTCTGCACATCTTCCCTAGGTATTGTTTGAGGTAGCTTCCCCACTCTGCCTTATGGCAGAGCCAGGCCCAAGAATGTGCTGTACAAAGGCATCCATTCCTTTAGCACCATAGGCAAGAAAAGACAAATTGTTTCCCCTCAGTTTAATCGCTTTTCCAAATGAAGAGCGATTTCCTCTTTATATTTAGCTGTAAGTTTCTGGCCTGGTTTCAACTTCAAATAAGACAGTGTTTCAACTTTCTAGTTATATGTTTTTAAATGTGTGTGTGTGTGTGTGTGTGTGTGTGTGTGTGTGTGTGTGTGTGTGTGTGTGTGTGTGTGTGTGTGTGTGTGTGTGTGTGTGTGTGTGTTTAGACAAAGGTATGATCAAACCAACGCCCTGAACTCCACTGAGACACTCTCTGAAATTAATTATCCAGGTTGCAGCTGCATGGTCTTGCTAAAGATGTGAGTAATAATTTTGTTTAATGCAAAATGACTTATCTTTGAAATATGCTTCCCTGCCTCTGGTGTAACTCAGGCAAATGGGAACATGCTTGGGATGCATAAGTGAAAATTCGGTAATGGAAAGAAAGGAAAATTGTCCAGATCTCTCAGGGTGTAGTATATGTGAGTTAAGGGGGGGGGGAAAGGGGGGAAGCAGCACTATATGATGGAAGAGCTGTAATAAAAATTACACTCTCAGGCCCCATTTATAGAGGATTTGACACTATTTAGAAAATAAATAAAGTGTTAGAAACTGGTGTAGTAAAGTCTCTTTATTAAAAAAAAAGATAGCTGTAGGGTGTTTCTCAGCTCCAAAGACTCACCTCACAGCATAAAATGGACACATTAAAAGTAGGGTGAAGCCATAGACTTGAAGGCTGAATCCTATTAAGACTGGGAGGGTCTGCGAGGAGCCAATAGGGTATAGCAAATATCCCTTTCCAGTCAAGAGGGAAGTCATGCTCAGACACCTCTTTTGAACAGTAGCAGGAAGTCAGAGAGAGCAAAACAAGGGGAAGTTCTGGAGCATGTTTGGGCCAGACAGAGAATCAAGAGCACCTCCTTCCCTGGAGAGGCTGCTCAAGTAGAAGTGGAAATGTATCAGCCTGACTTCTCTCGTTGAGAAACTATAGGGAGGGAACTTTTTTTAAAAAAAGGATAGATTGTCAGGAGTGAGCAAAATGAGATGGTTGGGCCGGGTGTCAGATCTGGAGATTTCTCTCTGACATATTGTTCCATTCCCCTCACCCTTAGGATCTCTCAGCCGTTCAGTGGGAAGTCTCGTTAAGCACAAAATGAGTTCCTTCTGAGTAGATATGTAAAGGACGGCAAGGTAAACAAGCAAACCCCTTTTCCTTCCTGTCGCAAATAGTAGTCTCTGTATGTGCAACCCATTCCAGGGTTTTCTATATGGAGAGAGAACACACAGAAGGTGTTTGCCATTCCCTTCTTCTGAGGGCACCCTTGGACTGTGCAGCTCGCCCAAGGCCATGCAGGTTGGCTCTACGCACTGGAGGCAAAGTGGGAAATTCAACTCCCAGCTTCTGGCTCCGTAGCCAGGTACTTAAACCACTGACACCTAACTCACTGCACTATCCAGCCAGCTGTTTATAATTACATTTATAAGTACTTTTTCCTCTTTACTTGAACCTAACTATTTTGTTGTGTGATTTTAATAGTTATCATCCAACTTATATGTTGTAGCATGAATTTAAGGGAAGATTGATGTTTAAATATATTGAAATTATTGAGATGTGTTTTGTTCTGTTGGGGTTCTGCATAATAATAATTACAGTATGCCGTCAAGTCAGTTTAGACTTATAGCTGATTCATGGATATAATTTAGGCAAAAAGACGTCTTTCCTTTGTCTCCTGTCTCTTTAAAATAGTCTGGAAAAATATTATTGAAAATGTGGTAGTTATTGTTTGAAAGAGGTTTTAAGAATGCTGTGCGATTAATGTTTATCTCTTCTCAAGAGCTTTGGGCATTCAACAGCCAAACACACTGAATATGCCTATATATTATAATATGCTTCTACATCGGTCTCTCTCTGAGGCTAAGTAAGTTTGACTTCACGACGAGCTGCATGGAAGAGAACCTGTCTGAGTGCCATGTGCAATCCATTCTTGCCAGGTTGCTTTTGCAAAGCATGTAAGGATAATACATCAAATTAAAATGGCCACCAATAGATGGGGGAATGTATATGATTGAAGGTTAGGGTTGCCCGGTAGCAGGCATTGCTACGGTCCCGGAGAATAGCTATGCTTCTGTAGATCTATAGATGGGAAGCCAAATCTCAAGAGCAACCGTGCTGGACAAGGGGAGGTGAAACTATTTGTTTGATACAGTGGACCCTTGTATAACAAACAGCTTGTATAACATAAAATTTGTACAACATAAAAAATTCCAGAGATAGGGGAATTTTGCTTAACATAATCACCTATGGGGAGAATCCGTACAACATAAAACTGGGATCACTCCGTTTTCAATGCATTCCTATGGGAATTTGTATAAAGTAAAATTTGCTTAACATAATTTCATTTGAAACAAATTAATTCCTTTATACAAGGTACCACTGTATATGAGAAGAATTCATAGCTATAAGTTTTTAATTGAATTGTTTAATTTCACTTCCTTAAAGATTCCCAGGTGTTACCATTCAGGATTAGAGATGGCCACAAGCAAAAAAATGAACTGTGATATTATTCGTTGAAAATTGCCAATTCATTGGGAATCCGTTGGTTCCTATTTGTTAAATGTGATGGCCCGGATGAATACGAATTGACAAATTTTTAGCAATTTTTGAGTTACCGACTAGAGATGGGCACGACCAGGAAAAATGACGTTTCGAGTTGTCAAGTGTCAGAGCTGGCCCGTTTTGGCTCGTTTCTGTTTGTCGTGAAATTTTTCAAAAATTTGTCGTTTCATTTGTCGTCTGTCGTTAGTACTGGTTTAGGGGGATAGGGTAGCAGGCTCCTGGAGGCACCTCTCTGGGGTGGGTGCCTCCTCTGGCCCGCTACAAAGGGAAGGCATTTAGCAGGCTCCTGGAGGCACCTCTCTGGGGTGGATGCCTCCTCTGGCCCCCTACAAAGGGAAAAGGAAGGGTACATGACCGTGTAGCCATTGCGTACCAAGTGGCACTGGCAGAGGCACCCCTCTTTTGGGTGCCTCTAGCTCACTAAGAAGGACAGCATACTGGCGTACAGAGTTTTTTGGAACTTTGGACTGGTGAGCGAGGTGAGAGAAGAATGCCTCTGCTGGGCGCCCTCTGACTCACTAAGAAGGACAGTGTACTTGCGTGTAGTGCAATGCGAGTACAGATCTGTCTTAGGGTTGGGGTTAGGGCAAGGGCTAGGCTTAGGGTTATTACGGGTAAGGTTAGGGTGAGTTAGTGGGCTGCACCTCTGGGTGCCTCTGACCCACTAAGAAGGACAGTGTACTGGCGTATGGGTTAGGGTTAGGGTTAGGGTTAGGGCTAGGGCTAGGGCTAGGGTTATAGTGGGCTTTTTATGCCCGACTGGCACATCCCAGAAGTCTCAGTCAAAACCTGGCCAAGTGGCCATGCGATTGGTGGAATGGCTCCAAAAATTTGCATGGTCCCATTCCATGGCCAGCCCATCATTGCACAGGTGTAAAAAAATAAAAATAAAAATAAAAAAATAAAATCAATGGGATTGGAGACAGACGTTTATTGCAAGAAAAACCCACTGCTGCTACTGTAAAAATTCAGGCAGTTAAAATACCTAATTTTCGCATGTTTCTGTGTGGTGCTTTGGTGGGTTTTTAGACCACAATTTCAAAAAAAATATTGCGGTCACCATTTTGGATCCCCCCGCACTGCATGGCATGGCAAGACGATGAGGATGCCCCCCAACCAGAGCAGCCCATGACAGGAGAGGGGTGAGGCCGGGGACCCCCCCCCCCCAGAAACCACCCCTCTGGTAGGTGCCCTCACTCAGGCAGGCATATATTCGCCTGCTTTTTTGGCCGGGAATCGGGTTTTTTTAAAAACTTTTTTTCTGTGCCGCTTGGTGGCAAGCCCCGCACTCAGAATACACAGCAAGCCAAGTTCAGTTCTTTGCCAGGAACTTTAGTTGTAATCCAGATAACAAACAAAGTACAGTCCGAATCAAAGCCAAAATACCTTACAGAGCCAAATGCCAAGTTCAAGGGTACAGAGAAACGTCATAGTCAGAAAGCCGGTCCAAGGTCAGGAAACAGAGTCTGGATACACACAGGAACGTGGTGACAAGGTAAGTGATGCGTTGCTCCCACAGAGGTTTCAGGGTAAACTTGCTAGCTTTATCCTAAACCAGGGAACACACCCATATCTCTGGCAAGGCTCCTGCTAGAACTCAGGGCTTTCAGATCTAATTCTACGCCTATCATTAAAGATCCTTTCCCTGGCTCTCCTGTTAGTTCTTCTTTGCAGGATCCTGTTCCTAGCCCTCATAGGAGGAGGAGATGTGCCCTCAGCTGCGTCCTCAGACTCAGCTGCCTGCTGAGTTGAACTGCAAGGCTCCTCCTGCTGTTCTTTAGCATTTAACCCTTCACATTCAGGTTCTATGACAGGCAGGGTCCTGGCACTTGGCATCGCGCGATCGCCGCGATGCCATGGACGACAATGACAAATCAGACCCAATTTTTCTTTTATCGGTTCAAGTTCGAGTTCTGACGGCTTAATTGTCGTTACCGTTTCTGTTGCGTAACGAAAACGAGGAACGGAAACGGAAACAAGAATTTTGCCAAGTCGTGCCCATGTCTATTACCGACTCAGTTACCCATTTCCACATCATTTCCACCTACCCCACCCCACCCACAATCTGCAGCCGGCTCCTGTCAACTAGAAGCTCTAGGCAACCATGGGAGAAACCTAGGCATTCCTGGACTGGCAGGTCAGACAACCAAACACGCGGCTCAAAGAGATAACTGGGTGAGTAGCTCATTAAGAGGCTTTATAAGCAGTGTCCTTGCAGACGTTTTTCTGCTTCTGTGAGTCAGAGAGGAACCAGCCAAAGTTTGCCACTTGATTCTTTTCCCCGGCATCATCCAGTGCTAGAGTTTTCTCCAAGCCAGCTCCTAAAGGACCCACCTCATTGTGGGTGCATATTATGACTGCAATGTCCAAAGCCCAAACTTTGAAGGACTATAGAGGAGAGTCAGAGGATGTTTCTTGGAGATTCTGGTGTCTCTAGGTGCCTGGGGGGAGGCACTCTCCTGGGGGGAACATCATTGTGTGTGTGTGTAATACGTACCATGTCTCAGCTGGCATGAAAGGCCCCGGTGCAACCGATTGGACGTCTTGTGTTTGTTGTGCTTGTTTGTGCTCACTTTCCGGCAGCAGTGGTGGAGCGTGGGGGGACAGTTGGATGCCTCAGGGTTAGTGATGAGCCTTGCTCAGGTCCCAGCAGACATATGGGGCTCAGAGGTGGGGCCGTTCCTGGGATTTCATGAGAAACCTCCAAAATGTCAAATTAAGCAATTCTACCTCCCACCACAGTGCTACCCAGGCTTCACGCTGCCTCGCTTCTTCCAGTCAGGCAAGGTAGGCTTACTCAAGGCAGTGTGGCAGTAGAAATGTTTTTCTCAAATGGCTGATGGGCAAGCATTCTCCCCCTCACTCGAAGATGGCAAACTCAGGCTCCCAGAACAGGTCCTCTAATGCACATAGCCATGACCAGGGAAACAGGCAGGGCTTTGCTGCTGCTTTCCCCCTTCACATCAACCTTGATCTACTTACTACCTCAGAGGCCTACATCGCTTTGCCTAATGGTACAGTCAACCCTGGTAGGGTTCTTTATCCTAGCTGCTATGTAACTGCATCTACAGTGGTCCCCCACACTTTCGCAGTTCACATATTGTGGGACTGCAGTACTGTACCTCGAAAGGGCTTGAGGGAAAGGGGGCCCGGCTGAGAGTCCTTTCCAAAGATTGCGCACCAATCACCCGCACTCCCCTTGGGGGTGCGGGCGACCAACGTGCAATGTTTAAAGGGCTCTCGTCCGTGGATACAAGCGCTTGTCTCCGCAGCCGGGAGCCCTTTCCAAAGATGGCTCGCCATGCGCCCGCACTCCCCTGGGGGGTGCAGGCGAGTGGCGAGTGATGTTTAAACATTAGAGTAGCATGCGTAACACCACCGTATACATGTATGGTTATAGTAAGGTAAACCTCATAATTTAAATCTCCCAAGTTAACACTGATTCCATTAGCAACATTATTCATTAAACTCATAACATATTTCATGATATTTGAATAATGTAGAGTAGAAGTACAGAACTTGTGGTTGGTTGTTGGACTCCATTGCCCATGAGTCCTAGCTAGAATAGCATGTTTCTGAGGTGTAATGGGAGTTGATATCCAGCAGCCTCTGTATAACCACACATTCCCTCTCTCTAAAGGGGTGGCAATCTTTTCTTCTGTTGTGGGATCTATAGAAATGTAAATATCTCATTACTATTCATCCTTGCACTCAAAGAGACATATAACATTCATGACACATACAACAAAACTCCTTTGACAAGAATGATTGTTATCTCTGAACAGGAAATGAACTAAGGTTCCTCATTTTTAGGTGTCTAGCTCATATTTCCTCAGGGGAGAAATCTCCTTACCTTGATTCCACTGTTGTTGTTGCCTCAGCAGAACATACCCACACAAATATTCCATCTATCTGCTGTCCCCAGCTCCTGTCCATCTCCAAACAGAGAACCTTAAGGGATAAAAATGAGCAGTTTGCTTGCTATTTTGTTTCATAAAGTATCTCAAGTAGGGATGGGCATGAAATGAACATATTACATTTCATTTCGTTTTCTTTCCTCCCCCATTTTTGTTACGTTTCATACGAATTTTTCAAAAAAATCGTACAAAACAAACCGATAACGAAATGGTTCGGGTCTGGAAAGTGGTGAGGAAAACATTTTTCCTCCCCATCCCAGTGCCAATCACCAGTGCCGAGCCCAGGCTTTTTTAAAAAAATGTTTTCCCCTCCCCTCAAGTCCCACCTGCCAGCTGATCAGTGCTGGAGTGGGGGAGTATTTTCCCTACCCCAGCGTGCTGATCAGCTGGCAGGCGGGGCTTGGGGGAGGAAAAAGTTTTTTTAAAAAGCCTGGAGCTTTTTTAAAAAAACTTTTCCCTCCCCTAATCAGTTTACCAGACAGAAAAAGTGGTTTGTTTCAACAAAAAGCACCATTTCATTTCATCTGTATCAAAATGCTGCTTCCTCATGTCGTTTCATTTTGTTTCATTTCGTTACCTAACGACATGATGAAACAGCATTTCATTTTTCATTTTGTGTCCTTCCCTAATCTGCAGTACAAATTGTAGGAAGCAGGTCTAACACTGCAGGGTTAATACACCACAAGCCTTTGTATGTTGTGAATGGCCTAGGACATGGAAGAATAAATCAGTTTGTCTGGCAAAATGGTTCCTCCACTCCAAGTCCAAACCAGTACCATGGAAATCTGATTTGAGAGCTGAGCCTCACTGTTTTCACATTTAATTTGGTTGGGACACCATCCCAAATATTATAGCATGGAAGAATAAGGAGTTTGTTTTACATTGAGGTGTCCTTACAAAAAACAGTCTTGCTCAGGATACTGCAGGTAGTAAAATCATACCAGCAGCAACACAGAAGTGTCTGATATGTGTGCTGATATTGCAATTTCAGAATCTCTGCTTCTTTGAAGATCAGATGTACGCATTTCCCCTCTGGAGGACAATGAAAACATTATCTGTTCAGCTCCAGTTGAAGAAATTCCTGTGGTTGTTAAACAACTACACCCACGCACAGTCTTACCTCATTGTGGCACTAATCTTTCAAATTCTAACCCATATTCTCATTGTGGTGGCAATGTTTAAAATTTATAACCCATAAAATGTTGTTTGACTGTTAAATATACATTGAAGCTCTAAAGCTCAAAGCTTGATTTTGTAGAGGTGCATGATTCATGAATTCATAGTCTTATTAATACAGATATAATTAGCAGTGTAGAGGCACAAACAGGAGTACATTTATTCTTCATGACACTCCCCTAATCCTGCTTTCCTGTCAAAGAGAAAAGTTCAAAAGCCCAGTTAACTCATATTAAGAAATGAGGAACTGGTCTTTTGTAAAGCTAATGCATCTTAATTGCTCACTCAAGACTAAACCACTCTCACATTCTAAGAGGGATAGCCTGCAAAAATGTACTGTTTCTGAGAGAATAAATTCCTCCCCCAACTGCAGGAGCTCAGAGGAAACAGGAGGTCTCTCTCTCTCTCTCTCTCTCTCTCTCTCTCTCTCTCTCTCTCTGTGTGTGTGTGTGTGTGTGTGTAGAGATAGTTGATGATATCCTAGATCTTCCTATCAAACGTCATAGGGGTTCAACCTTGCAAGACTTTACTGCACTATGCTATATAATATGTAATAGTGTAAAACAGCACATCTCTGTCTAAACACTGTTTCCAGATGGTTGAGGGGTGAATTATACCTAAATCAACCATTGTTAGTACCTTTCAGACATTCAAAATATTTATTGTGTAGCATCATATTGTATTTTTGCCACAGGAGAGCAATGTCTAAAGAAGTGGACGTGTCCACCAAAGCTTACATTAAAATATAAGTCTTTAAGGTGCCACATATTTTTGTTTGTTTTTTTATTTGATTTTTGCCTGGAATTCTTGCACAAACTAACATGGCTACCTCTCATAAAACTATAACATTTCTTGGTTATCCTCAATTTTGCTTTATATAACACTCTCCACTCATTAACACCATTAATGAGTTAACCCAGCATGTTGACATACCGAAATAGCAGCAGACATTCAAGTAGCAAAGTAACTGTGCTTGAGCCCAGGTGAACATTATACCTACCTTTTAAAAAGTCACTCACTGTGTGTGTGTGTGTGTGATCTAAGCAAACACATCTTGCTTCTTCCATATCACTTGCTTTTTATGTTCCTCCTTTGCTGTCCTCTTTAATCTCCCCATCTGCCTTCCATTATCTTGCTTGTTCCTTCTCTTCCTCTCTGTTATTTTTCTCCTATCCTCTTTTATGTTTCATAAAACTGAGTCCTGGATGCTAAAGGGGTAGCATTGAGTAATGGTGGCATAGGCATTCAATATGGGGCATATAACAGGCCATTAGAAGTAAAAAAAAATCTTGTATTTTTTTCAGATATTTTAAAAAATGTGTGAAGTAAGTTGAAGTTGGTTGGATTGTCCCTCTTTCTCCTTCAGCCTTGGCCTGTTTTTCCTTTTTCGTTTCCTGTCACTTGCTCTCCCTTTTCCTCAGGCCTTTGCTCACTCTATAGTTTGCTTTCATGAAACATTTTCTGGGAGACACAACAAAGTGTCAAGAATTTGGTGATTTTAGTGGGCTTTTGCAATTTTGTTCTAACTTACCTACACCGTGCCTTTGAATTGGTTCAAATCATAAGAACTGGCAACCCACTCCAGTATTCCTGCCAAGAAAACTCCATGGCCATGGAGTCATGAAGGGTCAGTCATGACTGTAAGGACACATCAACAACAACAACTGTGATTTTTGCTTGCCTCTGCAGTTTTATTTTGCCTAGCCTTTGCATTGTCTCTACACTGCAGTTTTATTTTGCCTAGTCTTTGTGTTGATTATACACTGCAATTTTATTTCAACTTGCCTTTGCGTTGATTCTATCCTGTGTGCGGAATTTGTTATAATGTGTGGTGGCATTTGAACTTGTTTGGTGGTATTTGATTTTATCTGGTTTGATGGACAGGTGTTTGAGATTTTTTAAATGATTTTTGGTGGTATTTGAATATTGGTGCCAATAGACATGGGCACGACCAGAAAAAATGACGTTTCGAGTTTTCGTTTGTCGGAACGGGTACGTTTCTGGACGTTTCCGTTTGTTGCAAAATTTTTCAAAAATTTGTCGTTTCCGTTTGTCGTTTGTCATTTCCACCGCGATTTAACGCGATTTGACTTCCCAGAGTATAGGGGAGTCCCGCAATCAGGGCCGGCGCTAGGTGTTTTTGCGCCCTAGGTGGCGGGTGGGGCGGGGGTGGCGGGCAGCGGGGGGAGGTGCAGGCGGGCGGTGGTGGCAGGGGGCCATGGGCGGGCGGTGGCCGCGGGTGGGTGAGTGGGCGGGTGGCGGCGCGGGTGAACGGGTGAGTGGGCAGTTAGGATATCACTTAGGATAGAGGTTCTGTTCTTGGCTTGCACCCCAAATGTGTGTGTGTGTGCAAGCAAATTGAAATTGGGGAAAATAGAAAATAAGTGGTAGTATATAATATATTTTTAAAATAAATCCACACCTCCCACTCCCAGTCGAACCTCCCCCTTTATCCAATATCAGAAAAAAATCCTCACAAACTGCCAGAGAAGAAATAAAGAATAAACTGCTATTCCCTTCAGCAGACAAAGCTGCAGGGAATCAAAGAAATTATTTTCTAAATTCAGTTCCCTCCCTGCCTGCCTAACTTAAATCCTAAAGCCTCCAGCCTCCCTCCTCATTCTCAATCTCGATCGGATCACACCAGCACCAGCAGCCAGCCCTCCTCCCTCAGCCACATCCATACACCGACCCGACTGCGATTTCTGGAAGGTGCCTCGGCTTTTTATGCCCTCCGAGACATCCAGAAGTGTCAGTCAAAAACCTGGCAATGCCATTGGTGGAATAGTTCAAAAATTTGCATGGTCCCATCCCATGCCCAGCCCAAATGGGCAGGTCTAAAAAAATAAAAAATAAAATAAAATAAAATAAAATCAATACGACGTTTTATTGCTATAAAAACCCCACTGCTGCTACTATAAAAATTCAGGCATTTAAAATAAATAAATTTCACATGTTTCTGTGGTGATTTGGTGTGTTTTTTGACCACGATTTCAAAAGAAAAATTGCGGTCGCCATTTTGGATCCCCCCCCACCGCATGGCATGCAGTGAGAGACAGACGACGAGGATGACCCTCCCCCCCAGCCTGGTGCAAGCAGCCCAGGACAGGAGAAGAGGGGGGGGAAAGGCCGGGGACCCCCCAGAAACCACCCCTCTGGTAGGTGGCAAAGCCTCAGGCAGGCATATTTTCGCCTGCTTTTTTGGCCGGGAGTCGGGGTTTTTAAAAAAAAAACTTAAAAAAACTTTTTCTGTGCTTCACATTGCACAATCGCCGTGATGCCACAAACGGAAATGAAAAACCCAACCAAATTTTTCTTTTTTCAGTTCGAGTTCGAGTTCTGACGGCTTAATTATCGTTACCGTTTCCGTTACGTAATGGAAACGATAACCAAAAACGGAAACGACAATTTTGCCGAATTGTGCCCATGTCTAGGTGCCAGTATGATGAATTCTTGAGCTGCCTAGATGCCCTAAGCACATCCGATTTCGCCTGATTTCGGAAGCTAAGCAGGGTCGGCCCTGGTTAGTACTTGGACGGGCAACCACCAGGGGAATACCAGGTGCTGTAGGCGCCTGGAGTAGGAACTGGCAAGCCACTCCAGTATTCCTGCCAAGAAAACTCCATGGACATGGGGTCACAAAGAGTCGGTCACAACTGTAATGACACAACACAGACAAACACATGATGAATTCTTCTTTTTACTTTTAGAACTGACCAGATTCAGCCAGTGAGGACCAGATTCAGCCAGAGTTTGACCTTCTTGCATCTAGCCACCCCAGTATAACGAAGATGAGTGCTACAAAGAAGAGCAACACCTACCACTTTTGTGATGAATGGAAAATAGACTCCTTCATCATGGTGAAAGACAAGTGTTGTATAATTTGGAATGATTTGGTATCTTTCCCCAAAAACGGTAATTTGGAACGTCATTATAAGCCTCTGCATAGAAATAAGTTTGATGCTGATTTTCCACCCAAAAGTGAAATTCGTAAACTGAAGCTCAGAGAACTTAAATCAGAATTAGCTACTCAGCAACAATTGATGTTGAAGTGAAGGTCACAGTTGGTCTATGCAAACATAGCATCCTTCAAGGTCAGCAGCCTGATCGCAAAGAGATGCAAACTGAAGGGGAATTGGTTAAATATTGTTTTCTTGAAGCAGCTGGCAATCTTTTTGAAGGATTTAAAAATAAGAAAGAGATCATAGCTGCTATTCAAGATGTAAAATTGTCAAGAAACACCAGTGTGCGGCAAATAGAAAAGATGTGTGGGGACACACCTGAACAATTGTTGGAGGATGTTTCAAGTTGTATTGCTTTCTCTCTCCAACTGGATGGATCTACAGACATAAGAGACATAGCCCAGTTACTAGTCTTTATCTGGATGGTTTTTGAATGCTTTAGTGTTAAAGAACAACTACGCATATATACTCGAGTATAAGTTGACCCGAGTATAAGTCAAGGCCCCTAATTTAACCCCAAAAACTGGGGAAACATATTGACTCAAGTATAAGTCTAGGTGGGAAATGCAGCAGGGCCTGTCAGGTCTTCCTTTGTGAGCTGGGGGAGTGGTGTGTGATGTTTAAAATAACTTTTAGCCACTGATGCAAGTGCTTGGGTCAGTGGCTAAAAGTCATTTTAAACATCGTGTGCCATTCCCCTGTGATGCAGAGGGGGGTCATGAGAAGTGGCATGCAAAGTTTAAAACGACTTTTAGCCACAGATGACTTGCCTCAGTGGCTAAAAGTATTGACCCGAATATAAGCCGAGGGCCCCTTTTTTCAGCCCAAAATTAGGGCTGAAAAACTAGGCTTATATTCGAGTATATACAGTACTTGGAATGATTTCTTTAAAAGGGAGAACTACCAGCAAGGAAATATTCAGTTATTTCCATTCTTTTGTGACAAAGTGTAATCTTCCACAGCATAGACTTGTTTCCATCACTACTGATGGAGCAAGAGCAATGACAGGTGAGGCTAATGGCTTTATAGCTCTCTTAAGGCAGCATGATTTTTTGAAGGTTTTGCTGTTGTTTTAATTATTTATTGATATTTGATGTCTTAACTGTTTTAATTCCTTGTAAGCCGCCCAGAGACCTTTGGGTAGTGGGCGGCATATAAGCTGTAAAAATAAATAAATACATAAATAAATGATGACTTCCCAGATTTCCTTTCTTACCACTGCATCATTCATCAGCAAGTTTTGGCAAGCAAGAGACTCAATACAAAGAGTGTCATGGACATCGCTTTCAAAATTGTAAATTCAGTTTGTGGAGGATCACTTGAAAAATGGCTTTTCAGTCTTACTCTTGATGAAGTGGCACTGGAAATCATTTTGCACACAGAGGTAAGGTGGCTAAGTAGGCACAAATTTCTGAAAAGATTTTGTGATTTGCCAAATGAAATAACAAATATTTTGAAGGAGAGTAGAGATGACAAAGCAGAGTTGGAAGATGAGGAGTGGTTATGTGATCTGGCATTTCTCGCTGACTTTACAGGTGGACCAAGTGATATGAACCTCAAACTACAAGGTAAAAACAAATGCATTGGCGATATGATGAGTACAGTTTCATTCTACAAGAGTAAATTTGAGCGAATGGTGACTGACCTTGAAAACAATACTTTTGATCATTTTCCTAATATGCAAGACCATCTGGGACAATATCCAAATTTTGTTATTCAGAATGAGAAGTATGTGACATAAATCTGTTCTGTTAACCAGGAATCTGAAAATAGATTCTGTGACTTCCAAAAAATTGGAACAGTGGCGGAGTACTTGTCATACCCATTCAAAGTAGATGTGGACATTAAAAAAACTGCAGTTGCTATCAGTAAAAATTACTCTTTCTACAAGCCATCTCTTGAAAATGAAATATTAACCCTTAAAACAACATTGGAAAAGGACTTCTCCTTGGAAAAGGACTCAAGGCGGCTTACAGTAAGGAGAGACAATATACAGTCTAGGGATGGGCACAAAATGAAAAAAATATGTTTTGTTTCGCTTCCATTCGCCCCCTCATTTTTTTTGTTTCATATGATTTTTTCAAAAAAATGTACATTAAACACTATCAAAATGGTTCATGTGTGTGTGGGGGGGGGCTGGAAAGTGGTGCAGGGAAAAAGTTTTTTTTTAAAAAAAGCTCTGAGCTTCTTTTAAAAAAATTCCCCTCCTCCCAAGCCCCACCTGCCAGCTGATCAGCACTGGGGTGGGGAAAATTTCCCCCACCCTAGTGCCAATCAGCTGGCTGGCGAGGTTTGGGGGGAAGGGATTTTTTTTTAAAAAGCCCAGGGCTTTTTAAAACAACCTTTCCCCCCCCCCAAGCCCCGTCTGCCAACTGATGGGCACTGGGTTGGGGAAAAAAGGTTTCTCCTCAACCCCACTGCCAATCAGCTGGCAGGCGGGGCTTGGGGGATGGAGAAAATGTTTTTTTAAAGCCCTGAGCTTGCCAGCTGATTGGTGCTAGGGTGTGGGGGGAAAGGTTTTTCCCCCACCTCAGTGCTGATCAGCTGGCAGGCACTGGGGTGGGGTTGGGAATCCTTTTCCCCCACACTCATGCCGATCAGCTGGTGCGTGAGGCTAGGGGAGGAGAAAAGGGTTTTCTAAACATGCCCAGAGCTTTAAAAAACTTTTCCCCCTCCCCAGTGGTTTACAGACAGAACAATTTCGTATTGTCGGTAATGAAATGCTGCTTCCTCATTTTGTTTTGTTTCGTTTTGTTAGGTAATGACACGACAAAACAGCATTTCATTTTCCATTTTTTGCCCATCCCTAATACAGTCCATTACAAGAGAGAATTGAGGGGTATCTTACAGCATTAGAAGTCACATTAAAACTAACAATTGATAACATAGTGTCAATGCAATCACACAAGGAGAGATATAGATACAAAGTTATAAGTGGTTATAAACACAAAATCTGTGTAGACATTAATATATGGTAGATTCATAAAAAGACACAGTAGGTAGTCTATCATTCAGGGAAAGCTTGCCTGAAGACAAAGGTCTTTGCCTGTTTCCAGGAAGACAGCCGAGTTGGGGCAGTCCTGAAGTTACAGAGTCTGGATACAGCAGCCGAGAAGGCCCTTTCATGTGTTCCCACAAGACGTACTGTACCTGTGAGGGATGCGGGATGGAGAGAAAGGCCTCTCCTAATGACCTTAGCACCCAAGTCCGCTTATACTGTGAGTTTTGATCTTTGGGGTAGCTAGGGCTTTGTTGGTCAAGGTCAGCACCTTGAATTGTTCCCGAGAGCTGATTGGTATCCAGTGGAGCTAGGGTAGCTAGGGCTTTGTTGGTCAAGGTCAGCACCTTGAATTGTTCCCGACAGAAGGTGCATTTTTTTTTTCAACAATCTTGCTGCCGCATTTTGGACCTGTTGAAGTTTCCTGAGGCTTTTCATCGGAAGTCCTACATAGAGTGCATTACAGTAGTCCAATTGGGATGTCACTAGGGCATGAGTTATCCTTTCCTACTTTAGCTTTAATTGTGCAAATGCACTCCTGGCCACATCTCTTACCCCGGCATCCAAGCTCAAGGATGACAGAAGGTGCATTATTTTTTTTTGGGGGGGGGGAGAGGGAATCCTCCTACTTTATTGGGTTGACATTTAATTTGAAACTAATTTCAAACTTAGTTTCCATGGACATAGATCACCTGCACTTTTGACTGAAAAAAGTAGATCATGACCTGTTCGAAGCTTGACATATCTGCCCTACAGTTTCCTTTGCTCCCACAAAACCTGCCTCAGGTCTGGTGAAGGATACGATGCTGTGACCAGCTTTCAAGTGAGAGGCAACTGCTAGACTAGTCATCTTCCACATATAGCCTGGGAAGAGCACCAACATGTCTTTTACCTCAGGGAGCTAAATACTTTGGCTCCCTCCAAAGAAACTCTGGGACAGATGATTCACCTCCCTTTGTCTTTTTGTCTCTTTTCATTGTTTCCCCCATCAGCTTTGCAAAACATAAAACTAGAGATGGGCACGAAACACCAAGATGATGTTTTGTTTTGTTGTTCTTTTTTATTTTTGTTTCATTTTTTCATTTGCTTTGTTTTTCATTTTTAAACATTTTATTTTTTTAAACTCGCACCAATCAGCTGGCCCAGGGCTGGGTCGGAGCATTTTAATTTTTTTCTTTTTTCTTTTTCTTTTTACTTACGCTGACCAGATGACCCACAGGCCTGGTTGGTACATTTTTCCCTCTTTTTTTAACTTGCACTGACCAGCTGGCCCATGGGCTGGATGGGTGGGTTTTTAATTTTTAAATGTTTTTAATTTTTTTATTTTTTATTCTTGAGCCAGTTGGGTCGGCACATTTTTTGCTTTTTACTCACACCAATCAGCTGGCCTGTAGGCAGGATCATTTTTTAAAAACTTATCGCAATGACCAGCTGGCCCACAGGCTGGGGTGGGGCATTTTTTTAATCCCCCATCCAATCACACCCAAATTGGGTGGGGGAAAGGGCGGGCTTTTAAAACTTTTTTTCCTGCTGAAGCCCCATGCAACGGCTGATCAGTGGTGGCTTTGGCGTGGAAAAAGCCTGCGGTTTCCCCTGCATGGGGGTGGGGGTGGGGAGAGATCACCAGCTTTTCCTCATAGGAATATATAGTTCCAATGCATTCCTATGGGAAAATGAAAAACAAAACGAATGAAATGGAAATTTGCATTTTGTTTCATTTGGTTTTTCTTTGATGGGTCTGTTTGTTATTCATTTCATTCTGTAATGTAACAAATAATGAACAACAAAACAAATTAAAAATTTGTTTCGTGCCCATCTCTACATGAAGCATGTTAGCAGAACTTGACTTTAGGAAATATATCACACATTAGTTCAGACTTATGCCATCCATCAGAAATCAAGATTCTTCTTTTCACTGGCCAGTCTTGGCTGGGAAAGGCATGTCTGAGTTCAAGTGGTGAGGCATCTCCACAGGCCTCTTGCAGAAAGTAATTAAGCACAGTTGGGATCAAATCCGTGTATACAATTAGCCTTCTGTGAATGGATCAATGAAGAATTTTGAAAAGTCTTCTCAGCAGGTTTCTACAGGGTACAGAAAGAGAAGGAAAGATACCCATCAGTGGATCCCATCAGGCTTATTTGCTAATGACTTTTTAAAAGCAAACAAACAAACAGGTAGTTTCTATTAAAGCACATGCATAACCCACAATTACATCTTTTTTCTCTTCCCTTTTTCAATTTCTTTTAAATTCCTCTTCTCCCTCTTTTTCATCTTCTCCTTTTGACCCTTTCATTATTGCGTGTGTGTTCTGTGCTGTGAAATCTGACCTAACTCCCAGTGATCTGAATAGAGCTTGCAAGGTAAGTGAGATATTTTAAGGAATGCCTTCACCAGTTCCACTCCTCCAGTGACTATCCATGGCCAAGTGGGGATTCGAACTCTGTTCTCCAGAGACCTAGTCCATCACTCTATCTACCGCACTGCACCATTTGAAGTGCATAAAAGTTAATGACACCATTTCAGTGGAATACTGACTCAAATACACACCAGCTGTAGTGTATTTGAAATGGACAGAATCTTTTGTGCAATCTCAGCTGCCCTTGTGCAGGGCCGATCTCCGATAGGAGATGTCAAAAGGACCAGAAGGACACAGCTGTTCTTCTTGTTCAGAACAGATTGCGGAGAAGTCAAAGAAATAGGGAAGAAAGTGCAAGAGGAAGGGGGAGCTAAGTTACTTCAGATCCAAACCTTATCTGGTCCAGAGATGCAGCCGGTATGCTAGCACAAAGTAAGGCCAAGGTGAGGAAAATCCTAAATAATTTCTGACATCTTGCCGTGGGGCGGGGCTTGACTTCAACACTGCTTCAGCTGGCCTGGTGTTTGCTCAGCTGGCTATCGGCCAAAATTAAATTTGTACCTGTAATTAAAAAGTAACACATTACTAATCATCCCTGGCAAAACAAGG
Source organism: Phrynocephalus forsythii (assembly GCA_029282475.1). Taxonomy (NCBI): domain Eukaryota; kingdom Metazoa; phylum Chordata; class Lepidosauria; order Squamata; family Agamidae; genus Phrynocephalus; species Phrynocephalus forsythii. Next base: position 169,582,147 of record JAPFRF010000002.1, on the reverse strand, counting down.
ACTCACACCACTGACGTCCCCCAGCTTTTTTTTTAAAACATCATAATGACTAATGCTGAAGTGTTCATTTTTTTGAAATGAACATGCCGAGCTCTGGTAGAGGATTTTTGGTAGCATAATTAAAAACAAGAATACAGTACATGAAGTGGGTGTCTATGAAGACAAAAGGAATAGCCTCCTTAACCCAGGAAGCTTTATTTGTAGTACCATCTTTATTTCCAGTGGAGTTCCCGTTGATGTCAGCCACAGCACTTAGGTTTTGAATCGCCTTTTACTTAAAGTCAAATCGCCTTAAAAATCACCTACCATATTTCCAATCGCTTTTTCTGCGGAGCCCCCTTGGCCACACCCCTTTCAGCTGCTGTGTTGTTTTTCCTTGCGACGGCCACCAGGGGTGGTGGTTTTTAAACCGATTTCTACACTGCTTTTGATGCGATTTGGCTGAAACTGCGGACATCATGCACTGTTTTTTTCTGTATTACCCCCTCTGTATGCCTTATCCTGACATCAGAAAAGCAGAAAAATGGCTACATTACTTAGAATGGAAGAACAATGGCATGATATTACCCTAAAAAAAAAATCTGAAATAGTAGCAGATGATGGGAAAATCAGAACAAAAAGCGGTTTAGCAAAGTGCGGATGGGGAAACCGGTTCATGATAAAACACCAAGTGCGGAATGCTGAATCGCTTCAGCGACCACGTGACCAGGGTAGGGCAGAAGGCGATTCAAAACAAAAAGTGTTTGCTGTTTGAAGTCCTGCAGCCCAAGCTTTTTTAAAAAGTAAAGAAACACATGTTACTCTTCTGAACTTAGTGTTAAGTATTGGACCATAACCATATATATGATCATATATTATATTGACCTTTGCTTTTTTGTTTAAACACTTTTTTTCTTTAATGTGATTTAAGTTTAGACTGTCATGTTAAATTTTCAAAAATTCAAAAATAAAAAGTATTTAAAAAGTATTGGACCATAACAGTAGGCATTAGTGATTTTCTTGTGAATAAAATACAGAACAAACTATTCAGGTTTCAGAAGACAGGGGTTAACAGGCAGCACTGTTTTGCCTAAAATGCGGATGTGCTGATGTTTATTGACAGATGGAAGGCAAGAAAAAAATTACCTCAATTTCAACCTAAGCTCCATGTTCCATATTAGGAATAGTGTGACCTGTCCTAGTGGTAAGAGCTGATGGGAAACTTCTCCCATGTGGGTCAGTGGGTCACTCTACAGTTTCACAGTAAGGAATGCTGTTTAATCTGGAACAGGAAATGAGCCCAAAAGATCTGGAAGACCATTAAATACAACATTGGAGGACCTCCTCCTCTTCTATAAACTTATTTAAGGGTCTGGTTTTGGACAACCAACATGAATGGATGCTGCCATTGCATTGCACTCCATAAATATTGCCTCTGTATTGAAAACTAGGTCTCTTCTCAGGGAAAAGTACGTTTCTTACCTAGTTTTCTTGTGGTAACATGATCCTTTCTGTATCTTCTTCTAGAGAAGCCCGCTCTTCTTCTAACCTCACCTTCCCTGCTGTCTGAAGTGGTAAAGCTCAGACACAGCAGTTATGCTGGCTTGTGACATCATGAAGACATGCAGCTTTATTATGACATAAGGCTTCACTGCACAAAGCATGCAGTGGGAAGGATTGTGAGCTCACTGGCACAGCATACACATTGCACACAGGAAGTTCCTGGGAAGACTTTGATAGAAACTTTGCAGATCCTCTGCCAGTCAGCAAAAAAAAAAAAAAAAAAAAAAAAAAAAGCTGGATGGGTCCAATGATTCTGGAGATCAGGAAAATATTTGGTTTGTGCCATGATATGCGGTGTGATCTCTAAACATTTAACTCTGAGTATGAAGAGAAGGGGAAAAGAGAGTGATAGATAGATAGATAGATAGATAGATAGATAGATAGATAGATAGATAGATAGATAGATAGATAGATAGATAGATAGATAGATAGATAGATAGATAGATAGATAGATAGATAGAAGCAAGTAAGCAAGCCATGGGGTCAAAACAATGGAAATGATAGCTACAGGTATAGCTCAAAGAACAGAGAGCAGAAATGAATATAGAAATCCAGCCTCATCAACACAAAACCCATTCACTGCAGACATGCCTTATTATCAACCAGTGGCCTTCAGTAAGACTGAAGAGGTGTCAAGGGGAAAAGAGACATAAAAAGGCATCCTTCATTTTTATAAACCAGACCTTCTCAAGCGTTGTTAAGACCAACTGTCAAACTCCCAAGTGTGGTTGTATATTCCAATTTGATACCCTTACACCAGACCTATCTTTTTGACCCCCTAGCCATTCTGAGATGCTTTATATTCTGCTACAGATGTCCTGCGTGATTGAAATACACTGCCTTGTTTTTTACTGAGGACTGTCCTTTTTAATCTCTCACTTGTGTCCTTTTATCTTTTTTGTGCAGCCTTGGTAAGAAACTTCCAGCACACATTTTGATCCTTTCTGAAGAGGAAATCTCCCTGACTTGTGCCAAAGTTAGCAAAGTTTATCCATCCCTTCCTTTTAAAGCTGTTCTTGAGAGGATTTGCAAGGATGCAGGGGATGGGCAGGGGCCTGGTAGACATGAACTTGGACAAACAATCTGCAGCCAACTAGATTGACAATTTTGAGAAACAGAGGGTAGGAATTCATTGTTTATGGATGGAAGGGAGTAACATTACAGTGTGTTCCCTAAAATCTGTACAGTATTGGAAACAGCTTTATTTAATAATATAATAATTATTCATTGTCCAGATGATTCCAATTTATGGTGACCCTTCCCAAGGTCTTCTAAGTATAGAGTGCTCAGAAGCAGCTTACCAGTCCTTTCTTCTTAGACACTCTAGGACAGTGTTGGCGAACCTATGGCACAGATGCTAAAAGTGGTACTCGGAGCCCTTTCTGTGGACACCCGACATTGCCCCTTCACAGCCACCTGTATTCAGGTTAAATGGCTGTATTAGCACTTAGCGAAAAATTAGTGGGTTCTGAATAGCAGTTTGGGCACTCGGTCTCTAAAAGGTTCACTATCACTGCTCTAGGACTTACTCATAAGTGTCATAGAGACAGTGGTGGACAATGAGATAGCAATGTCTGAAGAGGACTCCAAGATTGCTCATGACTCAGGAGAGACAAATCTGAAAAAACTCTGGTGATATTGAAAGGAGTTTGTGAAAATCAATTTTAAAAATTTAAAAAAACCATAACAAACATAAAAAATTCTGGAGATAGGGGAAATTTGCTTAACAGAATCAACTATGAGGTGAATCCATACAACATAAAAATGGTTGCGATTAGGGATTACTCTGTTTTCAATGCATTCCTATGGGAAATGTGTATAAAAGGTACTACTGTATTTCTCACTAGTGTTGCTCGGCTGCACAGGGGATGGCGCTAAACCTAGCCGCTTGACTTGGTCTCTGTGCTATTCATTTCTGTCACCAAGATCCAGCAAATGTAACTAACAAATGGGCAATGGCCTTTTCAGATATTAGAGGAAGTTCCAAAACTCTGTAGCTATCTTTGACTAGGATGGTGGTCTGGTAGTCTAGTCTGGAAATGTTAGATTTCTGGAATATAACTCCCAGAATCTTTGGACCATGCTGGGTGGCAAATTCTGGCATTTGTGATCCTATAGAATAATATTTCTGAGCTTGTATTTTCACACATCTGAAAATGAACTATATCAGAAGCATACTGGGTTGGTACAATTGATTACAGTCAATTATACTGTTTTGCACTGTTGGTGGAAGGACATTTTTTTAACATTATAAGTTGTCTTTTAAAAAAACAGAAACTGCGTATGAAAAGGGATTAATGCATGGCAGATAAGGGTTCACAGCCATTCTTTCCCCTGCTATGCCAGTTTTCTGTTTGCAGGGGTGGCGGTGGTGGGTTTGTTTGTGTGTGTGTTTGAATTGATATCGTCAGTGCCTTCAGAAACAAAATCCTCATTGCAGCCTGAAGAACTAGAGGCCATAAAAGCTTGGCTGGCTGTTTTTAGCACTAAGGGAGGGAGGAAGAAAATGTAATCAAAAAGAGTGACAGAGATTTTTCATAACATTTATCTATGCCAATGTATATGTATGGATGTGCATTTAGAACGAATCGCAATAATTTGAACAGAATTGCAATTCCTTTCATCCTGGTTGGCAAGACTGATCAGATGACAGCAACAACAATGACAGCAACAACCATCCTAGGACCTTAGAGCTGGAAGAGAACCCTGTGGATCATTAAGTCCAACTCCTGTCAAGGAGGCACAGTGGGGAATCAAACCCCCAACCTCCGGTTCTGCTGCCAGATACTTAAACCATTGAGCTATCCAGCATGCCTGCTTAGTCTGCTGTCCAGGTTCTGGCTGTTGATGAGCTACCTCAGAAGCCTCTGCTTGCCCTTCTTTCTCGGAGTCCTTTATCTTTAAGCTAGTCCCATCCAGTCCTTTGAGCAGGATACCTTCAGAGAAAAAGACTCTCACAGCTCTTCCAATAGGGGGTGCTCTTCTGCCTCACCCAGAGTTATGGCCTTCCTTGCAGTGGTTCTCAACCTGTGGGTCCCTGGGCGTTCCTGGACTGCAGCTCCCAGAAGTCTTCATCACTAGTTGAGCTGGCCAGGATTTCTGGGAGTTGCAGTCCAGGAACATCTGGGGACCCACAGGTTAAGAACCACTGCTTTTAGAGGGTATAGGGCCACTCAACTCTGCTGTGCTGTTCCGCTTTTATGCACACGGCTACCTGTGGTTTTCAAATCCATTTTCACATGTTCTTTGTGGCAGTGGTCCTCCATTGCCATAGTGATGGTGGTGATGATTCTTCAGAAATATGTCTGAGGCTTTGTCCGATAAAATGTGAATTTTGATAGTTATGGGTTGAGTTCCATTAGGAATTAAATATCTTTGTTTTAGGGAAGGATTTTTCCCTTTTCACAAAATGTTTTTAATATAAAGTTGTAAATTTTAGCCTTAGCTCTCTCTTTTTAAACCAAATTCAAACTGTATGGAATAATATTTTATTATAGACTGAGAAGGCAATATAAAATTAACTAAAGCTGGAACTGGTGCCTTTAAAATATTTGGCAGAATTCCCTGGAAAGCCACATATGAACATTTTATAGGCAGACAAGAATAATTATCTTCTCTTGTAGTTCTCCAAGTGAGAGAAGTATATTGTTAATTCCTTTTGAAAGAAAAGTAGACAGGGTCCCAAACAAGTATGTTATGGAATTTGCTGTTTTATCCCTTCTCTTCCCAGTTTAATGGCTTTATGAGAATGAAATTACAGCAAAAGCAGAACTATGAGTACATAATTTTTTGTACACCTATTAATGTTAAAATAAGAGCATTGGCTGAAATTTTGTTGCGCATCTCCGCACTCACAATAGGAATGATGTCATCACTGACCATAAATTTCAGCAGATTAAAGGCAAATCAGCACTGATTAAAGGTGATTTGGGCAAGCACGTGACTTTCACTCAAGGGTCTAAAGGCATGTGCACTCCAACATCTACAAAGTAATCCTTTAGTCCGTGGCAACCTGCTGCTGCCGGTCACATCATCAGCATTACACACAGAGAGCTGTGCAACAGGATTTCAGCCAATGTGATGCACTGGTTACAGGGTATTGGGATTTTCATGATCCAGGTTCTAGTCCTCCTTGAGTCATGAAAACTCACCAGGTGGTCTTTTCCTCAGCCCGGTGTCCCTACCAAGGTTAGCAACCAAGGTTCATGTGCAGAGGCAGAGGACCATTTGCATAGCTTTGAGGATATATGGAGTAGAAACGTGACTAATGGGCTGAATCCTGTTGATTCCTCTTTTGGTGCAGCAGTTGATTGTTGCAAGCAGTTGAACAGCTTCTAAACCTGTGCAAAGAGCTGCTACTGGATGCCTTCTTTCACAAGCATGGGAACAGTCCAACCAAACATTCACAAAAAAAATCTTGGCCCAAGTGGAAGGGGTGGGCTGTGCTTGGCCCGAGAACAAATAAGCAAGCCTATCAGCAGTACAGGCTTGCTCACAGCTACCGAAAAGCCAGTCCTATTGAGTTTGGTGGGATTTACGCCCATGTACACATGCACAGAATTTCAGTCTAAAAAGAATGTGATTTGTCAAAGGTTGAGGCAACTCCTGTTGGGTGGGACATATGTCTAAACCCATATTTCTAGAAAAAGGAACTAAAATTTTGTTTCTTCCTGAACTGGCCCACCGTGATTTAGCTGTGTCCTGAATGCGGAAGCATTAGAAACCCTTGTACAGGCAAGCTTGGTTTCTGGACAACCCTACAGCCAATCCCCAAAACCATAATCCCCCAAATCACTGTTTTGCTGCATGGTGGTTTCTAAATACAGATAGCCGAAAGCATTTGAGTTTCCACCCTTTATGTTCATTTTGGCCAGGATTAAGAAACTTATGTTTCTGAGCAAAAAGCATGGGCAGGAAGGAAATGGGTCAGAAGCTCTTACATATGGAGTGAAATTTATTTATTACATTCCACTAGAGATGGGCACCAAACAAACTTTTAATTCATTTTGTTATTCGTTATTCATTTCATCAGCTAACAAAACGAATAACAAAGGGACCCATCAAAGAAAAAGGAAATGAAACAAAACGGAAATTTCCATTTCATTCACTTCATTTTTCATTATCCCCCCCCCAGTCCCACTCCTACCTTGTCTGCTGCTGGATCGCCTCAAAAAGCCCCTGGCTGGGGACTTTTAAAATCAAAAATAAAATAAAATAAAATAAAATAAAATAAAATAAAATAAAAGGAGCACCGACCTGGCCCCAGGAGCCATGCACCGACCTGGCCCCAGGGGTGGCTGGGTAGGTGCTCCAAATTCAAGAAAAAAGTAAAAATAAAATAAAAGAATTGCTGGCCCAGCCCCTATGGGCTGCACGGTTGGTGCTTGAAGAAAACCAAAACAACAACAACAAAAGGTGCTGGCCCCAAGCCAGCGCCTCTCAAAAAGCCCAGGATCGCCCCCACCACTGCCCCCACCACTGCCACTGCCCGGTAAGTCGACCCGCACTCAGTTCAGCTTCATACGAAAATTCATACAAACCAAAACTGAACTGAACCAAGGGTGGGCCTGAAAGAGACGAACCCAAACCATGGTTTTCTGTTTGCTGCCCACCTTTGCATTCCACCATTCCTTCAAGGAGACCAGGAGACTCTGTGGCTCTTCCCACTTTGAAATGCCTAATCCATTGTCACCACAAACACTCTCCCATCAACATGCTTTGATCAAAGGCCTGCCAGATCCAGCAGTTTGAGAGTAACTAGAAATAGGAACTCTCTTCCATCCACCTCTATATCTGGGAATAGACACTGGAATTGGCAGCAAACATTAGATAGCACCTACAGAGAGCAAATAAGAAAAGGAAAGACAATGTTTCAAAGGAAACAGAATTTAGCGTGTATCTTCTCCATCTAGTTCTGGTGGTTTCCTATAACTTTCACTCTTGTGGCTTCATTCTACCAAATTGTAGGATTTGTGGTTTGGTGATGCACCTAGGATTCTCTGGTGTCGCTCCAGGGAAGGGCACTGGAGTCCTTATCTAAACCTTCCCCCAAACCTCAAGCCCAAGGATTCCATACAGGGCGGATCCATGACAGCTAAGATGGGAAATGGGCTGCTACAAAGGGGTTGTGCGGATATGCTGAGACAGCAGCCAGGTTGTGGTTGTTGAATATCTGTTTGGTGGTTAAAACCAGTCTCTGCTGCCCACAGTTTGTTAGCTGCATTTAGAAGCCAACTTTTGTGGCTGGCTCCGGAATTCTGACTTATCCAATCCTGCTCTTTACAGTATCTAGCAAGCTTCCCAGAACAACTTGGGTAACAGCCCCATTCAGACTGCACAAAAACTGTCACTGTAAATGCACTTAGGAGGAAGCACCTAGACCCACCCTGCTCTGAGAGATTTGTATTTTTGAATAGGCTTTCCTGGGAGGAACAACCCTAGGAAATCTGTCTTCTTGCTTACAGGTAGGACCTACATGCAAACAGGAATATCTCTTCTCAGGCTCAATGCTGTAAGCATGAAGTAAGTGATTGGGATGGTCAGGCAGACAGACAGTCTCCTTCAGTTGTGTTCCAGTGTTGGCTTGCATCATGCCTGAATAGGACTGTGGGGCTCCCCCATGTTGCAGTCTTGCTTTACTTCCTTTTTTCCATTGTGACCTGACCCCCCATACCCAGCTTTTTCTCCCTGAATCCTACGCCCGTGCTAAAATGTCCAGTGAGGGAGCATTTGGCTGCAAGCTTTGGCAAGTCTGAACAAAAATAGTCTGAAACAGTGGCTGAAATCATGTTGCTTACTGTAGTGCAGTTGTTCTCAACCTGTGCGTCCCCAGATGTTCCTGGACTGCAACTCCCAGAAGCCTCCATCACTCGCTGTGCTAGAAGGGGTTTCTGGGAGTTGTAGTCCAGGAACATTTGGGGACCCACAGGTTGAGAACCACCGGTGTAGCGGGTTGCACCAGAATAGGCCCACATCAGTGAGGATCTGGTGTGTCAGCTCCTCTATAAATTCCAGTCATTCAAACTCTAATTGTGATTTTCGAGGCTACTAGGGTAGGGCCCATTTGAAACCATGGAACTTACAGAGGAGATGACTCACCAGATCCCTGCTGATTCAGTGGGTTTCCTCTAGTGTGACTCACTAGCCTAAGCAACAGGACTTCAGCTGTGGTAGGACTCATCCAACTAATACACATGCTCACAATTGTTACTGCCTACAACATTGCTTGGATTGTTTAGGTTTTTTGGACTCTCCAATACCCTACCCAGAATGGTCACTTGGCATGTAGTCCAAAAAACTCAACAAATGTTTCCAGATTCTGGCCTCTGGGAATGGCCAATAAAACATGCTGTTGCTATACCATGTTGAAAATTTAAGGTTAAGCTTGTTGCTATGCATCACGGCTAGAACTGTATGAAGCAAGTTTCCTGTCGCATATAGAGAGGCTGTATCCAGTACAAAATTAATGCTATTTCAGCCTTGGTTTCCACACCTGCTTGCTTGACAAGTCCCTGAGTTTATTTTTGTGTTTCAAAGAGCATTCTCCCCTTCTAGCAAATAAACACTGAAGGCTGTAGTTGAAGCTGTCCTCTTCCACTTGAGGATGGTTGCTTGCAGCGTATCATGACCAGTGTTATGCAATGTTAAACTTTCCAATCTGGTAGGGACGGGCAACGTTCCCTTGACCCAGACTCAAAATGTTTTATCCGCCAAGGCCATCAGCCCATGAGGATGAGCTGACATGCAGATAGTTGTGCAGCTGCGGATTTGGCAGAGACCTCCTAAGCTCCAGATTCTTGGCAATATAAAATATTGGCTAATGGTCATGCGTTTGACACATTTATACCTGCCAGGATTGTCAGGTAAGAGCTTGATCCAAAACGGCCTTCACTGCATTGCGCTGTGCCGCCTAAATGAGTCTCTTTCTTATTTTGGTTTCCTGACTTTCTGTGGTTGTATATTCGATAGAATTGCTTTGGGTCAGATGGTTTCCTTACTACTAAAAGCATCCCACCTGAGCATGTTGTGGAAGGTATAGCCCATTTCTATCAGGTACTTTCAGAATGGGTTCCAAACCTCCCTTTCAAAACCCTTTGTGGATAATTTCTCAGAAGCTGAATGAGCATGGGAAGCTGGCATGATACCAGTGATAAGTAGGGACAGAGTGCTAAAAATAAATGAGATCACATCTTTTTTCTCCCCCATCTTCCTTCCTCTCTTAGGGGGCTGCTAGCATTGAGGCAGGTTGTGGAGAATGAGACCTGGTTGTGGACTTCTCATAAGCATCCGATTAGCCACTATAGAGATGGGCATATTTCCCATAGCTCTGCTTGGTTGCCACATATCCATCTACTAGACCAGTGTTTTTCAACCTTTTTTGGGCAAAGGCACACTTGTTTCATGAAAAAAATCACGAGGCACACCATCATTAGAAAATGTTAAAAAATTTAACTCTGTGCCTATATTGAATATATATAAAGTAATTCTCTTGAATAGGAATCAAATAAACACAAAGAAAGTATTTTATAATTACTTTATTATGAAATAGTAAGTAAACAGAAATATGAAAAATTATAAAATACTTTTCAGTGCGCAATCTGGGCCTGTTTGGCTGAACACAAAGCTGATATTCTGGCATGGGTGCTAAAGGTGGCACTCAGAGCCCTTTCTGTGGGCATCATCATCCCTTCACAGCCACCTGTATTCAGGTTAAATTGCTGTATTGCCACTTTACGAAAAAAATAGTGGGTTCTGAATTGCAGTTTGGGCACTCGGTCTCTAAAAGGTTCGCCATTGCTGGTGTAGGGAGAAGCAGGACAGAGGGGCCACAGATTGAGGCAGCCCGCTCTCTAGCACCCAGTTCCCACTTACCTGTGTTGTTTTTTTAAAGACATTTTGCCCTGCATGGACTTCTGTGTCCAGTGGAGACCTGAGAAGGGGCACTGACTCTCCAGGAACACAAATAAGACCCAAAAGCCCATCTTGCTCTCCAAACTGTGGCCAAGGCAGATGCCTTCAGCAAGTCCAGCGACAGGAGGGGAGGAGGATGAAGGAAGGCAGGAAGGAAAGAAGGCAGAAAGTGTTCTGCTTGTATACCACCCCATACCACTTCAAGGAGTCTCTGGGCGGTTTACAGTTAATTACAGTAGGCAGCCTGCTAGACATACACATATGCAGGCTAGAAATGAGCACGTTTCTATGAAGAGGGGAAAGGGTACGAATGGAAAGAGAGAGGTGGGGAAAAAAAGAAAGAAAAGACAGAGAGAGAGAAGAGGGCGACCCAAGACAGAAAGAAAGGGGCAAGACTTCAAGGAACCCATCGCGGGCCCCCTCAGAGACGGCTCTTCCCCTCCCGGACCCTAAAGGCCGTCCGTCTGGCCGTCCAGCCATGCCAGTAGCCCCCGCCCACCCGCCCGCCCGCCTCCTCAGCCCAGGCCCGGCGGAGGCCTCCTCCATCCCCTCCTCCTCGCAGCCCTGCCGCGGTGCTCGTGGGGCAGCCGGGCGCCCCTCCTCCCCTTCCCTTCACCTGGTGGTTTGTTCTGGGCTGGGGCTCCCGGGCTGGCTCGTGTTGGCGGGCGGGCTGTCGGGCGTCTCAGTCCATTGGTAGCTCCCAGGAAAGGGGTGGTGGTGGTCCCGGGTAAAAAAATGAGGGGGGAGAGGGAAGCAAGCGAGTCGCAGCAGCGGCGGCAGGCACAGGGCAAACACTAAGAGAATGAGCGGGGCCAGGTCCGGCCGGGGAGGAAGTGACGCCAGCGCCACAGGCCTCGGGGGGGAGGAGCCAAGCTGGCCCTTGGGGACAGAGTGCTAAAAATAAATGCGCCTCCCAGCTTTGGGCCCCATCTTCCTTCCCTTGGGTTGAATTTCATTGAGGCAGGTTGTGGAGAATGAGACCTTTTCCCACGGCACACTAGGCAACATCTCGTTAGCACACTAGAGATGGGCATATTTCAGCTCTGTTGAAAATCATCTGTACTAGACTTTGCAGGGTGAAGGGGGAGGGACCATTTTGATAATGTGGGTGTCTGGAAAAATGTTCAGCCGCCATTGCCTTCCCGCTTATGACAGAAACCTAGTTTCTGCTTTCTCTTCCTTGAGTGGGCCAGAAGCTTCCTCCCCTCCCCCACCCCAACTTCTAGTCTAAAGGATTTCTCAGTAAAATATTTTCTCCCGTCGTCCCCTGCATCCCACCACTAGCAGACCAAGATCCTTCTCTTCAGGCAGGGTCTCCCTGAGTGGCGGCCTGTCTGAGAGGATTTTTTTTTAATAATAAACAGCCCATCCAGTACAGCATTCTGTCTCTTGTTTTGGGCAAGTTACCTTGGTCTAGTTCCATAAGCAGAGGGGCACCATGGAATGGTTTGTTGTAACTTGTTACTTTCAAATGTGATATCAGTATTACTATTTTTAAAATAACACAGCTTAATTATTTTAAAATAGTTGTTTGCTTACTGTTTTTAGCTTTTCAACAGTGTCTTTTCAAAAGATATAAGCCACCTTGGGGTTTTTTTTTTTTAACGAGAAAGGCAGGATAAAAATATTTTAAATAAAATGATAAATTGGTCCCAGAAATAATGAAACAAAGGCCGTTACTTCACGAAGTGCCTCGCTTCAAACTGACCTTGCCTTCGCTGTGAATTCGGTGGTGGTCACGTGGTCTCCCTTCGATCCCACCCCTGTTTATCAGTGCTCACGCGCTGCATTTTTACTACCGAATCGATTACTACCTCACGTGCTCCCTTCGCATTAGGACGCCGCTTTGCAACGTTCGCTTCTTCCCATCCTTTAAAAAAAAAACCTCGGCGTATCGATGCATCAATACTTGGCTGTCATTTCCGACAGAGCTGGTTATGTGTCTAATCTGGTGGTGGAGAGAAGCAGGCTTGAAACCCCCCCCCCTTACATGGGGAGACTTGAAAGCCAGCAGGGTAAGGGACTCCTGCCCAACCTCTCCCCTTTGGATGCGTCTTTCCTCCCTCCCCATTCCCTTCTCGCTCCCGGAGGGTGTGCAGTATGATTTTCAAGTCCTCCCTCTGATGCAGACCTGACCAGATCACCCGGCAGCGGAACTCCCTGGGCGTCCCACGAGGGGATGGAGGTGATCGGGCTTGAGGGCACGTTGCTGAGTCGGAGCACGCGTGCGCGCGCAGTTACTGCTTCTCGCTGCGCCGAGCATCTTCAGTTTGGAAGCCGAAAGGGTCGTTTGCAGAGTTTGGATATTTAAAAAATAAAAATAAAAAAACCCGAGTCCAAAAGTCATGTTGGGAGCGAAGCGAGATGCGAAGCGAAAAGATTCCCGGCAACTGGCAGGGGCACCATTCGCCCCGGTTGGAGCACGGTAAAGGGGGCGTGGTCGGGGTGGCATCGCAGCCAAAAAGGAGGGGCGTGCGGACTGAAACGATCAATTCGCACAGAAAGGAGGGGTTGCCGCAAAGCGAGTGGTTCGTGAAATAACAGCCATAGATAGCCACATTTGCTGTTCCTCAGGCAGTCATTTCACAGAAGGAAGGGATGAACGTAACTGCTATCACTAGTAGTGGTGGTAATGAGCTATTTGATGAGGGAGAAGGCAATGGAAAGTCTTAATTCATTCCAGGACAAGACTGGACAACATGGGTCCTCAGAGGTTTTTGGACTAAAGTTCCCAGAAATCCTGGCCAGCATAGCTAGTGGTGAAGGCTTCTGGGAGTTTGAGTCCAAGAACTTCTAGGGACCCAAGATTGGGAACCACAAATCTGAAAGATCGTTGATTCATGAAGATGGTATCGTGCATACAACTGCAGCAGCTGGATGGGGCAACAAGGTGCAGCTGTGGATTGGATGACTCACCTTATTTAGCTAGAAACTGGGAAAGTTACTTTATGGGACTAGACCAATGATGGTGAACCTTTTGGAGACCAGGTGCCCAAACTGCGATTCAAAACCCACCAATTTTTTGCAGTGACAATACAGCAAGTCAATCTGAATACAGGTGGATGTGAAGGAGCAATGTTGGGTGCCCACAGAAAGGGCTCCGAGTGCCACCTTTGGCACCCAACACTGAACTAGACCAAAGTAACTTGCCCAAAATCTAAATGCCAGCATACACATGCATGCCCCCCCCGGACTGGTTTGAAGTGATTTTTCTTCCTGAATCTGGCCTAGTTGAAAGTAGGCATTATTTTTCTTCTTTATAGACTGGTACAATTCTAACCACAGTTATTTTAATTACACAGCAGAGGGGCACCATGGAATACTCCCCCCTGTAACTTTGTAGAACCTGATCCTCCTTGTGGTGAAATAAATAGACTTAAGTACTCCACTCTATTAATGTAGTTCATTATTCTAAGCTGCACTAAATAATATGAAACTGCCTTTTGAAAGGTGTATCTCTGACTGATGTTTGTCCACCCCCCCTTTCCCTCTTTCCCCCTCCCTTGCTTGTTCCAAGGGGGACATAAGAACCAAACGGACAACCCTGGCTTTTCACTCCCATTTTTCAGGGAAAGCCAAATTCCACTGTCATTTTGGAACCTATGAGCTCCAGAGATGTGGTGGTGCCACTAGGTCGGCTACTGTTAAAAAAGAAAGGGGAAAAGAAAAAAGAAAAAGTAACTTGCTTTCCCTTCTTTAATATGACAAATCAGGCTGGAAAACCAGGGTGTACTGACATTCAGACTTGATGAAAACAAGCTACAATGAAAGCAAGAAAAATGCAGCGTGTCATTTTACAGTTGATGGAAAATTAGGACCAGATGAAACCTTCGGAGGCCCTGGGCATTTCCTTTGGTGGAATGGGTCATTCCTTCATGAAACCAGCACTACTCAGCAGCTCTTTGGCATAAGCAATGCGATATGTGTGTGTACACCAACATAATTTAATAAGGAATGACATTGTTTTGGTGTTTTTGTTTGTGCAAGGAGTGACACCATGGAAGGATTTTGCCTCTGTCAGTGATGCTGCTGAGACATGAGGAAAAAACATTGTCCCTTAAAAAGGCATCATCATTCTTCTTCCAGCCTTCTAAAGCACCCAGTCCATTTGACACAGGAAAGTAATTTCTAATTCCACACGTTTGTTTTGTGAAATTCTAGGCAGCGTCATTTTCATGGTGGCTTGTCATGGGCATTTGCTCAAGCATCTCCAGTGTAAACCAAGAACACATATTTGGCACAACATTTTGTTGGAGCGTGCTTTCGGTAATTTGGTGACTAGGAGTGACTCGGCTGGGGTGAATGTGTATCTTTCCAGCACTAATCAATTATTGTTTCCAGCTTTTGACATTCACGTAGACCTTCACCTATCTGTTGAGTGTTCTATCCACTCTTTCTTTGGTTGGTGGCAGTTGTTTGTTGATGTCAATCTCTTAAATTGCTTGCTTGTATGTGTGCAGTAAAGAAAGTAGTGCAAAATTCCAAGTAACTCTAAATAAAAATGTTTTTATCCTTTCTCCTTCAAATATCTCAGAGAAAATTATTGAGACGTGCCAGTTAATGGGAAAAGGGTGGAAGCCATGCTCCTTTGTGGAGCTCTGTATTTCTACTGCATAGCCAAAAAAAAGAAAGAAAAGAAAAGAAAGAAAGAAAAGAAAAGAAAGAAAAAAAAAAAGAAAAAAAAAGAAAAAGAAAAAATCAAACCCTGAAACTGTCTTAATATTTGAGGAACCTCAACCATATTGTGTGGCTTCACCGAGGTTGCTTCCATTACTCACGTGTATGCTTAGGCTCTCAACACAGGCTTCCATGACACCAAATTCCACTTCAGGACACCACATGCTGTATGTTCAGGCTGGTTCCCTGGCCCACTCCATGTTATCCTGTGCTGTTGCCCAGTGTTGCCATGTTGTACTATTTTCTCTCCTGTGACTTTCATCCTATCCCTCAACTCCAAAGGTGGCATCTTCTCTCTACCCAGTTCTGAGCTTCAGGAGAGGTGGCAAAACCTCTGTACTTCCATTTGAGACTAGCGTTGTGACAGCACCATTTTGTGGTCAGAAATGCAGGACCTAGGAAGTTCCCTTTTCTGGAATTTAAGTTCCAAAAGCCCCCAATCAGCACTGACAAAAAATACCCTTCCCAAAGTCTGCAAAATTGGTTGATTATCCTAGTTTAGGAAAACGTTTATTTTTCCAGAGAGAGAGAGAGACAGAGAGCCTGTGTGATGGTCTGTCTGATAACTCTTTTGTAGCCGAGAAGAGTAAGTCTTCCACGGTCTTTATGGCCGTTAAAATTTCTCTTTTACGATCCTCCATTTTGGATGCGGCGCCACCCCGACCACGCCCCGACCACGCCCTAAACCGTGCTCCAAGAGATACCCCTGCCGGAGGCCGGGAATCTCCTCGTCGCATCCCGCAATCCAAATTCACGTGTGGCCAGTTAAAAAGTATATTTATTTTTTTTTAACTTACTTTTTCTCCGAAATGCCGATGCATAGATATTTCGGTTAACCCGTTCTTTTGATCTTGCCTTCTGTACACGGGGCAGGGGCAACAGAGGGGGGGCAAGCGTCCCCGGGTGACGTGAGCAGAGCCCCTCCGCTGGCAAGGGATGGCGAAGGGCTGCGCAGAGGGAGGGGGAGGGGGTGTCGGTGCCGCCGCTGCAAGACACCCCCGACCCAGAGAGCGGCGGCGGGGCACACAGGGCGATGAAGCTGAGAGAAGCCTCTCCCCGGCCCCCAAAAACCAACCCAGCAGCTCTGCTTCAGGGAAACACGATGGCCGCCCACAAGTCCTCTGACCGCAAATGACAGCCGGGTATTGATGCATCGATACGCCGTGGTAATTTTTTTAAAAAAATAAAAGAAAGCAGAAACCGGACGTTGCAAGTAAGCTTCCGAATGCGAAGGGAGCACGTGAAGTACTACTGGATTCGACCCTAAAACCTCGCCCGGTGAGGACACGGAAAGAGGGGTGGGGGCGAATGGAGACCACGTGACTACCACGTGACCGCCTTCGAATTCATAGCGAAGGCAATCACGCTGCGAAGAGAAGTTCTTCGTGAAGTGACGGCCTATGTAAAAGTTTTATATATGGCTTCAACAACAACAACAACAACAGGAGAAAAGGGGGCAGGAAATACATTAATGGGAGCTATTTCCTTTTAACTGTATACTGTGTGTAAGATGAATGTGGCTCTTTGAAAAGAAAACAAGAAAGAGTTTGGCGAAGTGGTTGACTCAAACCTCCAGGAGACTGTATTGCATTAGATGATTAGAAAATCTGTAATGATCACACACATAGATCTAAAGGATTTGGAGGCACACAGCTGCAGTTTCACAACATTGCCTATATTTGCCATCTGTCTGTAAGTAAGCAAGTTGTTGGCTCAAGATTCTGCTTCTCAGAGCTATTCCTCCTCCTCCTCCTCCTCCTCCTCCTCCTCACCTCTGTGCTGTCTTTTCCAAGAGGATTATTACAACATTAGGAGAACTAAGGCTTTCTCCTGCCCTCAACTTGCTCCATAAATAACAAGCAGACCATTAGCGCAGAGACAATATTTCTGTTTGGTTCTTCCCTGGAAGGATCAGAACTACACTCCGCCTGAAAAGCAGAGAGTCACAATGAAAACCAGTGTAATCTTGTCATCTGATACAGTGAAAAAGAGAAGAGAGAGATTGGTTTTAAACTCTCTCTCTCTCTCTCTCTCTCTCTCTCTCTCTCTCTCTCTCTCTCTCTCTCTCTGCTGGCTAATATGGTACTTTCAGAAGCTTGTAAACTTTAGAAATTGTACTATAATTAATCATAGGCTCTCTGCTTGGCCTTTTGAATTGGCCTATAGGTCACAGGAATGTGTGCTGCTGTGGGGGAAAGGAGAAATGTGTGGTTTTCATTATCGGCTGTAAACCTCTATGGCAGCAGGACTCAAAAGGATGATCATCTCATCTTGTACACTGACTATATACACTGTAGAAGTGTTAGTTGCTGAAATATGCTGAGGCCTTGTTGAAATTTACAAGGCCAGACTATGCAGGAAGGCCTGGGGACTCAAGGACACATGTTCAGGTTTGAAAAGGTTTGATTATAGGAGGGGCCATGATTCAGTGGTAGGACATGTATGCAGTAGGGATGGGCAGGAAATGAAAAACAAAATGCTGTTTTGTCATTTTGTCACATAACGAAACAAGATGAAATGAAGCAAAGCGAAGAAGCAGCATTTTGTAATAGACAAAACAAAACGGTCATTTTTCCATTGAAATGAACCATTTCGTTCCATCGTTTTCGGGCTCCTGCCGAGCTGTCAATGGCTGGAGCCCTTTATACCTGGCCCAGGAGATACCTGGGGGTCCCCCTGGTGCTCACTGGGCCAGGTTTAAAGGGGTCCAGACATTGACAACATGGCAGAAGCCCTCTGAAAATGCTTGGGAGGGCAGCGTAATCGCTAGAACTGCCCTCCCGACCATTTTCTGAGGGCTCTTGCTGAGCTGTCAATGTCTGGACCCCTTTAAATCTGGCCCAGTTGGCACCAGGGGATCCCCCTGGTGCAGACTGGGCCAGTTTTAAAGGGGTCCAGCTGATAACAGCTCAGCAGGAGCCCTTTAAAACTGGGTCCCGGAGACCCAGAGGAGCCATTTTGCTTTGTTTCATTTTGTTTCATACATTTTTTAAAAAAATGTAAGAAACGAAGCATAACAAAATGGGAGTGAGTACGAAATGAAACAAAACGAAATATTATTTTTTCCATTTCGTGCCCATTCCTAGCATGCAGCATACAGATCTCGGCTGTTCCTAACAATAGGCAGAATGACACAGCTGCCTTGGATGGCAGGTATTTAGAAGCAGCAATATGGCTGGCCCTCTACCACCAGATGCAGGGAGAACTCCTTCCTATAAGCAATGTTGACCCGACAGCCCAGTTGGCTTTCAAATACTGAATGGGAAGGGAGCCATCTTGTTCTTCGCCTTAGGCAGCAAAATGCTTTGACCAGTATCTTAGGCAGCAATAAAACTGGCAAGCCAAAACAGAACAATTTCCAGGGTATTTTACCCTTCTGTTCAGATTAGGGCATCAAGTGGTGGCTGCAGATTGTTTTGGTGATATTGTCCACACTGGCCCCTCAATTGTACACCACGACCCACACTCCCTCTACCAACCTCCAGATCTCTTTTTATGGTTCACTGTAAAACGGTTATTGATTTGCTGTTAAATGTCAGAGGCTTAATGTTGTGCAGTGCTACAGAGAAAAGACAGTTATCCAAAGCTCTCCATGACATACAAATACATACGCACATACCACAGAAACATAGTTCTCTGCTGTAGTTCATATGAGTTGTTTTTTTTATATCAATTTTTTATTTTTTTATTTTATTTTGTCCACACAGAGGTGATCTAGTGCTAAACTGGTATATCAGTGTAGTTGATAAGGTGATCTGGTGCTAAACTCATTGTAGTCAACAACAACAACAACAACAACAACAACAACAACAACAACAACAACAACAATGGGTGCCTATGGTTTGTGTCATCCAGGACAAGCATGGAGGGAGTATGGACAGTAATACTGTTTTGTCATTTTGTGCCCCTCGCCTAGCATGGCACCCAGGGCCCATGCCCCTTTTGGCCTCCTCTAGTTGTGGCCCTGGGTAGCTAGAGAGAAAGATCATGGGAGCAGATGTTGCCACTGTCCAAAACATCATGCCCAGCTTAGCACATTCTCCTTTTGGAGAATGCCACTGTCCAAAAGAAAATCTGCATTCATCCATTTTACATGTCTTGTTTTGCATCAGTTGCATCCTTAATCAGAAGGAGAGGCTTTAGAGACCTAGTGCCACAGAGCGCAAACAAGACTGCACCATGGCCCAGTGTTGTTGATATGGACTGAAACAGGTGTCTGCATTTCTGGACTCTCTTCGAAGGAGGCTGACTACATGGGTCAAATCCCGCACATCTACATTTAGCACTATATCACTCTTTTGACCACAAGAAATCCACTGGCTTCCATGGCTTTGGGTTAATACTTTGCTACATTATTCATTCAAGTCATTTAGTCGGGTAACAAATCTCTTATTTTTCCTTCTTTAGTGGAAGACTAATGTCTGTAGCCTGCAAGCATTCGATTCCGTAATTCATATCCTTGAAAGAAAAGAAAAAATCCCAGAGGCATTTGGTGGAGCCACTGTGAGAAACAGGAAGCTAGACTAGATGGGCCATTGGCCTGATCCAGCAGGGCTTTTCTTGTGTTCTTATGTTTATCTTCAAAGTATTTGGTTCAAAAATCTCTGCCGTGTGTCTCAGAATCCTCAGTGGGCTGAGTCAGTGAGTTGATTCAGTACCTGCATTGCAAAAACAAGTATAACATTTTATTTATTATTTGATTATTTAAAATATTTTACCCCACCTTTCTTCTTGGAAAGGACCCAAGGTGGCTTCCAACATTGCGGGACAAGATACAACCAAGGGCGTTTATACACGACCCCTAAGCTGCGCTGCAAATGGCTCCCAGCTCCGGAGCTTAGAAATGTTTTCCCACCAGCTCCGGAGTTTGGAGACAATTAAGTGTGACCCCACCCACTTTAGCACGACCCAGCGCATTTTTCATGTACCTGCTCTCTGCAGGTGAAAAAAAATTGATGCAGATAAGAGTGCCGGGCTCTCCTGGCTTGTCTGTTGTTTTTTTGCCTCCCGCCCCTTTAAGAGCTCCTTGAGACGGAACCAGGAATTAACGGGCATCGGCAGGTTAGTAAAGGCTTCTTTTGTCCTTGTTTCCCTCCCCCCCTCACGCCGACAGGAGCAGGAAGTGCTGAGGGGTGGGGACGGAGGAACAGAAATGAACCCCCAAGATCTCTGGTCCGAATTTAAGGGACCAGCGGATCTTAGGGGTCATGTGAAAAGGCCCCAGGAAACATTAACAGTGAATTAATTTACAGTGGCATCTTACATAATTAAATAGGCAATATTAAAGCTAAGAACAATAAAGGAACAATTAAAGTGGAAAAAGGCCACTCTGAGAGATGGAAAATTAAAAATGGAAAACATAATACTCCAAATTCAGTCCAAACAATAATGCATAACAATCCATATAAAAGTCACATAATAGGTAGTCATTCATTCAGGGGAAACTTCTTTGCCACAGTACAGTTGTAATTATGTGCAGAAATGTAAAACCAGAGCATGAAAAGTTGACATGTGATGGCTGAATGAATCCACTGAAACATGATGAGATTCTCTCGTGGTATCAGTTAAGATACTCTCAAACTGGAACTTAATCAGTTACTGTTTTATATTCTCTATCAAAGTTTAACCTCTCTCTTTTTGTAATCACCTTGCTCTGAAGACAAAGTTGTACTTTGTTAAATCTGAACCAGTGTTGGAAGACAGGATGTTTTTAAATTACATATTAAGTGATCAAGGTTTACTCTAACTGAAGATACTACCTTTCTTTCAGTCAGACAGTGCATCCAAGGAGGACATGGGATGCTTGCCAGCTCTAGAGAGCAGGACACAATGGAGCACTGTGTAAAAATGCAGGAAAAAACTTAACCTGAAAGGATATAGACTGATATGGCTTTCCATTTTAGTTCTACAATGCAGAAACATAGGGTGCTTTTACACGACCCTTAAGATCCGCTGGTCACTTAAATTTGGACTAGAGATCTTAGGGGTTTGTCGCTCTTTGTGCGTCCCCACCCCTCTGCACTTCCTGGCTGCTGGCTGCCTGAGGGGAGGGAGAAAAAAAGGGACAAAAGAATAAAGGCTTACATCCGGGAGTCCCGTCACTTCCTGGTTTCTTCTCTTAAAGGGGCGGGAGACAAAAAACAACAACAAAAAGAAGCGAGGAGAGCCCGGCACATCCGCATCAAGATTTTTCACTCTTGGAGAGCAGGTACAAGAAAAGTGCGCTGGGACCCGCTTAGGTGGGCGTGGTCGCACTTAATTTTCAGTAAACTCCGGAGCTGGTGGGTAAACAATTTTAAGCTCAGGAGCTGGGAGCCATTTGCGGCGGAGTTTAGGGGTCGTGTAAAAAGGCCCATAGATTCAGGTGAATAGGAAATTCACTAGGTATATCCCAATAATTTTGGTAAATGACAATGTCCCCTCTAACTTTCAGGCCCACTGGGTGTGGCTCTGCCCTTTGAGCACACAACTCCGCATCTTCACACGGGGTTCCATCATGACCAAAACCAAAGGGACTATGGGTGCGTGGAGGAAGAGAAACACTACATGTTCTCACTGCTGCATACTTTAAAGGGAACCTTGGTCTATGATGATCAGTTTCCTGTCCGTTTCTTGGACACAAAGGACATCATGTTTCCATGTCCAGCAAAGTGAAGTTAAGAGTTCCTCTGGAGATGAAGAGATAACCTCCACATTAATAAACATTATTGTCACATGTCTGATATCAACTAGGTGCCCCATCAATTATAGAAAAGAGAAGAGAGACCTGGCTTCACTGGGGTATGGGCATGCCCTCAGAGTGGCACTTTCTACCACTGCTAAAAGTGCTCAGCATCTGAAAATGGATGGATGGCAGCCACAGGGGCAACCAAGCCACAGGGATGGCAGGACACTATCCATAAGGATGGGCATATGGTCAGCCTGCACCCCGAAGATGTGGACGTTTGGGCAAAGTGGATGTAAAGAGCAGGCCCTGTACCTGTGGGGAAATGCTAGGAAGAAGAAGAAGAAGGTCCTTCGTGGTCCGTTCGGCAGGCGCGAGCGCACTTGCTGCGGGTCGCCACTCCCCGAGAAGCCCGGAAGTCGAGTACTCGGACCCGGGCATTCTCAGTGGCGGCCCCTAGCCTTTGGAATTCCATCCCTTCTGAAGTGCGCTCTGCAGAGTCCCTGCAGGCCTTCCGGAGGGCTTTAAAAACCTACCTTTTCCGGGAGGCCTTCGGCGATTCCTAGGCTTTTTTTTTTTTTTTACTCACCCCGCCATCGCCATGTTTTGAATTATAATTTTATTGGATAGCTTCAGGAATGCTATCAGGTTTTAATTGTATCAGTTGATGTGTGTATTGTGTGTCTTCTAACTGTGTTTATGTGTGCCGATTGTGGCTCTGTAAGCCGCTTAGATGTCTTGACGATAATAAGCGGGGTATAAATAAATAAATAAATAAATAAATAAATAAATAAATAAATAAATAAATAAATAAATAAGAAGAAGGTCCTTCGTGGTCCTAAAAAGGACCATGGGGCCATCTTGCTCACCAGCATGTTTACAGTGCAGGACTTCTGGATAAGAAGGATGAGCCAGATGCATGCCATTGACCAGGGATGGCTGTGTGAACTTGGAATGCTTTCCACTCTTTGGGGATACCCTTTCTATGTCACCCAAGAAGTACGTTGAGAGGTATGAGGAAATAATGAATGAAATATGGTAATGCGGCACCAAACCTATCCACATGATGGATACCAGCCCCCTAGATGACGGCTAAATTTGAGGATATGTTTTATGCACAGCTGTCTAAATAGGAACCCAGAAGGGACTATGCTAAATCAAACAACACACCTGGATGGATACCAAAAAGTGTTTCCTACCAGAAGATTCTGGCTGGACCATCATAAAGTCACTTAATAGACTTCAAAGCAAAGTAGGAAGATCAAAGAATTATCAAGTAAAATTGATCTTTGAATGCAGGACAACCATTCTGTGGGTGTGGAGAAATTCCAATCAATGCAGTGTCTATGTGTATAAAATGTATCCCCCTCCATTTGTATTAAAGAAGATCTAATAAATGGCTGAGATGATGCTATTGAAATAGGCCACTTCTGGTCAAAATAATCATCATCTAACATTTTAAATTTGTTTGAGCTTCATCTATATTTCATATACATCCATAAATTTAAATTGCTCAGTGCTCTGATATGAATAAAAGGGAGGGACGAGAAGGAAATAATTGGATTTTTTTCTTTCAGGATTCCCATCCAGGCTTCTGATGCTACCAATGCCCATTAGGGAAAGGAGAAGGAGGGGACGACCAGGACTTGGAGATCATAACATATCCTGTAACATCCTTTTGGACAAAATGTCTGAAGATTCTCAATCATCCAGGTGAATTTATCTGGAAGTTGAGTCATGGCTACTGGACTTCTTTTTTGACAGATAGAAATGTTTCGCTGTTCATCCAAACAGCTTCATCGGTCTGAATACAGCTAGTGCAAGTACTCCATCTTATAGTCAGCTTTGACCTCTTGTCACCCTGGTCTGAATTAGGCTCATAAGATGAACAATGGCCTGAATAGGTTCATTAGGGAGACAATCGTATCCATAACCTTAAGGTGAACAATGGCCTAAGGTGCTGTAACCTATCAAGAATGGGTCATTAGCTATGGCGTTGGTGGTGAAGGCTTTTTTGATTTGTCTGGGTACTTTGGAAAGCACAGCCTGATAAGTAGCAGATAGACTATGCCGGAGCCCACCACCTCTGTTGAGGGAGGGGTTTTCAATGCTCACATGAATGGCTTCCCTTACTCCTCTCTCAAACCACCTCTCTTCTTTGTCTAATATGTGTACATCCTCATCTTTGAAAGACTGTCCTTTGTCCTTCAAATTCAAGTTCACCAGATGCACTTTTAAAAACTCATCCATACGTATAACTGCCCAGTAAACAAAGGAAGACACATGGGCAGTACTCAGAAACCCAGCACCATGATAGCACTTACAAAATATGGTGTGTGCATGTTTGCTGAAAAATCTACTGTATATCTCTATTCCCATGAAAAGAAAGGCATTGTGAACATTTAAGGTAGAAGGACACTCACTTTTCGCTACCTGATGGATTGTAAATTGAGATCAGGCTTGACTAAATATTGACTGAAATGGAGCTGTGTGTAAAGAAATCCAGGACCTGATCTAGTAAGCTGATCTATATAAACTCCGACTGTGGCCAAATGGAATCCTGTTGAATTTAAACATTTGCTTTAGAATGTCGAGGGAGAGACACACAATCCCCTTATTTTGGAAACACATCTTGCACTTCAGCCATGTGGACATTCTTAATAAATCATTATGGTGTGTGTGTGTGTGTGTGTGTGTGTGTGTGTGTGTGAGAGAGAGAGAGAGAGAGAGAGAAAGGTGATCCTACCAAGAGCATTTCTCATGCCCCTCTCTTGTCTTTGTTCTCCATCCCCATTTAAAATGTTTTCCCCTCTTTTCTGTTACCTGCATTGGAGGATGAAGACGGTTTCTTTATTATTCTCACAAAAAACGGAGCATGAGATGCTGCAACTAAATTAAAACAAAACTCAGTCAGCACTTTTAAAAAGCACTTCCAGCTTAAGCTTCTTCAGCAAATGTTAGGTCAAAAATATCTTTCTTGCTTTCACCCAATTCTTAAAAAATCTGTCTTTATTTTTTTTACTATGACTTATGTTTGTGTCATGGTATCAATCAGTTAAAGAGACGTTCAAATTCAATTGATTTTTTATTTTTTTAAAGTGCCCAAAAGAGTCCTGTGATGGGGGTTCCTGCATGGCAAATGGTTGGACTGGCTGGCCTTTGAGGTCTCTTCCAACTCTATGTTTCTATGAACTAATGATGACAGCAAATCGAGGGTGCAGTCAGAAAGGCATATATCCTGTGGTTTGGTCTGATTTTCCCCTCCCCTCATTTTATAGCAACCACACATTTTACATGCCATCATGAGCCAGGCTACACCGACTGATGCTTATTTACACCTTTTGGGGTACCTCTTAGGGGCTATTGTTCTTTTTTGGTGCAAGTACAAGCACTTTGTTTTCATTTGGTTCTAGAGGTGGTGGCGGCGGCTAAGATTGGACTAAAGTGGATAGCTGCCAGCCCTGAAGCTGCTTGAAAAATGAGAAACTTCCTTTCTGCCACCTTTGAAGGACAAGGGAAAGGAAGTTTTGCATTTTTCCATTGCTGATAACATATCAATGATGCTTTCAAAGGGATTTAAAAAAAAAGCTGTGCCAAAGCATCACTGATGTGCTGTCTTGGTTTCAAGAATTTCAAAGAAATCTAAAGCTTTGTCTCCTTTCCTCTCTAAAGGAAAGCAGGAAGGAAGCTTCCCATTTCTGAAGATCATTAAAAAAATTCACCAAAGGGGCAGCCAACGTGACACTTAATAATCGTGAGAGACTGCCCTGGGTGGGCTGAGTAGGGTATCTTGAGGTGTGTTATGGTTTATCCTTGCATGTGAATGCAAGGAACATGCCAAATGATATACCACACCTCACAACGAACCTGTTTAAGATATGCAATCCAGGCTGAGATAATGTGGCTGTCTAGTCACACCATTAGAAAAAGTTTTCTCTCTCCCCGCCTTACTCATCTATATTCAGATATTACAGTCTCAGTATATCACGTTTTTATCTCAGCAAATGGACCTGGGGCTGCTTCTGCCAGCTGCACTTGCAAATAGAGGTTTTTAATCCCCTCCTGACAGCTGAGGTGCCAGGAGGGGGTTAAAAGCCTCTCTTTGCAAGCAATGCCGGCAGGAGTAGCCCTTGCTGAAGCGTCTGCATTTAACTTCCAAAAAGAGGCTTTTAACCCCGTCCTGCCATCTCAGCAAACAGAGTTGGGGCTGCTCCTGCTGGCTGCGTTTGCAAAGAGATGTTTTTATCCAACACCTTTAACACTGCATCAATCTGACCTTGGGCTGCTCGGCTGCTGTTCCCAAAGAGAAGTTTTTAACCCCCTTCTGACATCTCAGCAAACAGACCTTGAGCTCCTGGTAGCAAGGTTCCTTGAAGTGTCAGGAGGGGATTAAAAACCTCTCTTTGGGAACCCAGCCAGCAGGAGCAGCCCAAGGTCAGCTTACTAAGACGTCTGCATTTTGTGGATTTTCCTTTATCGTGGGTGGATCAGGCACCAAACTCCTGCAACAAGCGGGGGAATACTGTAATCACATACAGGGTTCACTATAGTTTTACCTAACATATATGAATACCTTTCAGGAATCTTTCAGAATTCATATGTTCCCTTAGTTTTGTTCAAAATGCACACCCCACCTCACCCCAAATGCTGTAAAGGAAACTTGACAAAGGCATTCTCTCTTCACCTCGAAGTGCTTTGTAAGATAAGATTATTGTGACTAATTGTAATCCACATGGTTCTGTGTTATGGTTACCATTTATTTTTTCATAGCCAATCAGGTGAAGGAGGCAAGACCATGACTCATAGTCCCCATACTCCCACATCTCCTCATGGGCTGCTCATTGGCCTTGCCTACAGTGGAAACTGCCAGACCACATGTGTAGCAAAAGACACTGGGGTTGGTATTGTAGCGTGGGGTTAGTGATTCAGCAGTGATTTCAGCTTTGAGACAAAGAAGGCTGGAAACAGCTTCTAGTGAACAGCTCTTTAATCAAGGAGAGACAAGACTGGGGACTGGGGAGAGGAGGTTACATTTATAGGGGCCAGGACTGGTTAGGGAAAGATACATTTTGGAGGGAACAATTACAACCAATCACAAGGCTGCCTTTTGGTGGGAACCAATAGGATTGAAGATCCAAATGCAGCAACTATAATCAACCAATAGGCCTGTTCCCTTTTGAACAGGGAGGCAGTTACTTCAACCAGCAATTACAGATCAATACACAACAGTTGGGGTGGGGGAATCAAGTGATTGGCTTGTGCTATGGTTGTCAACACGAAACGGGAGTGTAACTGCCGGTGTATCCATTGCCCAGCCTTTTAGGGGGAAGACCCCCCCATCCCCAGGCCCCCGTTTTCAAGGTGCATCTTTCATCACTTGCATCCGATGTTTCTTATGTTCTCAGAGATCCATTTAACTACCTCTAGGGGCTATTTAATAAATTATTTCTGACCTGATGCATTCTGTAATGATTTGCAAATACTGGCCTTGATTTTTTATTTATTTATTTTTGATGGTCCTCCTCAGGAATATGTCTCTATTTGCTGTCAACTTGGCAAAAGAGAAGAGGCCAAAGGGGACTTGTTTGCATCTGTTTAATTTCTCTGTGACGGCAGGATATTTACGAGCATCACTTTGTTTGTATGTTGTGTCCCCTCTGCAAAATAGTTGTTTTTGGCACTTATAGGCAGGCTGTGTACCCTGAGGAATACTTTTGGCCCCCAGATGCAAGGCACTGAAATGGTGGAACAAATCTGAGCAAGGCTAATAGAACGCATCTGTACCCACTGACAGGGGACCTGGGTAAGCATTATTCTTAAAAGGGGGCATACTGAATTACTAATAAATAGAGATGGGCACGACTCAAAAAAATGGTGTTTCGTTTGTTGTTTGGTCGTTTAGGGGTCCGTTTCGGTTCATTTTTGTTTTTGTGACTTTTTTGCAAAAAGATTCGTTTTTGTTTCATTAGGTAACGAAACAAAAAACAAAAACGAAAACGAAAAATTGCTGTTTTGTTAGCATTCTTTTTAGTTCAATGCATCTGCTGCAACGAAAATGAAAAACATGGCAAATTTGGTCGTTTCATTTTCGTTTTTGTTTTGTTTTGTTTTTAAATTCGTTTCGTTTTCGTTGCATAACGAAATGAAAAAATGAAAACGAAAACGAAAAATCACTCATTTCGTGCCCATCTCTACTAATAAAGGCTTCACCATAGATAGGAAGAAAAGTACCACTATAGTGCCCTGAGCATAACAAATTTTGATTTATTTTGGAAGATAAGAAGGGGCAGCATCAGAGATTATTAAGATGGGAAACCACCAGGGAATACAAGAGATCTCCAGGAAGGGCTTTTCCCGACAAACATAAACGCTCATGAAGATACATACTTTTTAAGACTGAAAAGGGGATAACTTCTTCATACACTTGCAGTGTTGACATGTAAGTCACTACAGTTTTGTGAGAGATTCTAACCATTATTTTGCTCACTCCACACATACCTTGAGCATGCATTGTTACTTTTTTCACCAGACTGGTTAAACCCAGCGATTCACTGGCAGGGAGCTGATTCTGTATCTCGAAGTAGTGCACTAAAGAGAGGGGAAATTATGTTTATTGTAACATAAATATGATGCTTCTGTTATGTAATTGGTGGTTTGGGAGGTAATGCTGCTCTGTTTACGTATCCGATGTCTGAGACATGCAGGACAGAAAGATTGCATTATAAAATGAACTGCTTTTGTCTTAATATGTGGCCTGACAATCAGGTTCATTTTAAATGGCCCCAGTGCCTTAAGTTGAACCCTCAAAGTAAGGGGGGTGATGGGGAAAATGTATACCTGGAGGTTGGAATAACACAGAACCATGGAACTCTTATTTGCTTGCTTGGAGAAACACATTTTAAAATCTCTTTGAAGAGTTGGTCACAACTGTAACAACACAACACACACATGGTATGTTATGACCCCAAAGGAATAGGATTAGCATTAAGCCTGTAAGAAAAATCAGACGGCTTGGGTGACATTTTCTCAATATACCGCTGGCAGATCCTTTCTCTTTCATTAAAATAATACATATTCATGGAACTTTCTGGTCCCTGAGAGAAGAACCTTGGAATGGCAACTAGGTAGCTACATGTCAGCATAACCCAACATGGACAAGACTGCTAATGTATGATTATTCAAATGTTTTGGACCATTACAAACTATCCCAAGCATTCAGACAGATAAAGGTTGAATTCACTTACTGTTTTGGGCAGGTTCTCAGATTTGTTTTGCTTTGTAACTAGGGATGGGCATGAAACAGAAAATTGTGTTTCCTTTTGTTTTGTTTCATTTCCCTATGATTTGTTTCATTTTTTAGAAACAATTAAAAAATGGACAGAACAAAACAGTAACAAACTGATTCATTACTCTATAAAATGGGTCCCCTTGGTCTTACAGGCACCAGATTTGGTGGGTACCTTCCATGGACACTCACCTTTAAAGCCCTCCAAATTTGGAGATATTTGGGGTCAGGGGGTTGAGTTATTCAACTTCAAAGGGGGTGCCCAGGAAAAATAAACATTTCTAATTACAATGTTATGTGCTTGAAAATAATGATCCCAGGCATATAGCAGCATGGAAATTACAATGGAGCTTCCTCAAGCTTGGGATAGAGGGGGCCAAGTTATTCAACTCCAAAGGGGGGTGCCCCAGGAAAAAATCATTTGTAATTTAAAAATATTTGAAAATACTGATCCCAGGTATCTATCAGAATGGAAATTACAGTGGAGCTTCCTCAAGCTCTTCCCTTTAAGTCCACCAAGGCACACTGGGCTGTATCAGAATTGCACTCCACCAAGATGGCAGGCATGCAGGCAAGAATTAAACATCGGGCTTGGGTCATATGACCCTCAGGTATGAAGAGAGTGTGTGAGTCGAACCCCCTTGAATGTCCAAGGTATAAAAGACACCTCTATGTCCAGGGCAGCTCTTACAAACATTATGGGCCATTTCAGACCATCAGGTATGAAGGAAGAGTGTGGATCTCCCTGGCATCATCAACAAAACCAAGTCAGGTCTTAGAGATAAATGGGTTTTTCAGTCCCATAAAATGTAGGCAAGCTAGCAGGTCTGGGAGGAAGGCAGGATTTTGCCAGAATATTCCAGCTAAGAATAATGGAATAGGAGAACTCCGGTTCAATTTTGTTGGTTTTTTAAAATGGGGCCGTGATCAAGAGTGATGGACGGGCACATTTATATTGTGCCAGTTGAAAATTGGGGAACTGGTACTGGTTGGAGGGGAAGGGATATATAAACTATAATAAAGACACACAGTATACAAAGAGAGAGAAAAAGGCTCTCTCTTCTACACACATACAAACCACTCTCTCTTTGTCCATTCACAAAACACACAAAGCAGCTTTGAGCACACAGGGACAGCAGAAGTGAAGCTAGCTGAACTGTACGACAACAAGCTAGCAGCACTGCCAGAGCTGAATGTAACTCCCCTCACTCCCACAGACAACAAAGAAAACAAAACCAGCCAGCCTCTTATATACCCAAGACCCCAGCAGGCAGTTAGAAACCACCCTCCCCAACTCCCCAAAAGCATTTTAAAATGGATTCCTATAGGCACCCATTTTGGAGTTGAATAACATGTCCCCCTGTACCCCGAACCTCTCCAAATTGGTGGTGTGTCATGGGAAGAGTTTGAGGAAGCTCCACTGTAATTTCCATGCTGCTATATGCCTGGGATCATTCTTTTCAAGCACATAACATTGTAATTAGAAATGTTTTTATGGGCTCACCCCCTTTGAAGTTGAATAACTAAGCCCCCTAAACCCCATTTGGAGGGCATAAATGGGAAAATCCAAGGAAGTTTCACACTAAATTTGGTACCTCTAGGACCCAGTTTTACAACCAAATGAATCAGATGGTTTTAAATGAAAAAATATCAACACCATTTTGTTTCGTTACTAACAAAACCCTGTTTCCCTGTTTCATTTTGTTTCATTTCATTTCATTTCATCAGCTAACAAAATGATGAAACAGCATTTTGTTTTTCTTTTGGTGCCCATCCCTATTTGTAGCATCTGCCTGCTTTGACTAAAACTACAGCAGATATCCCCCCCCAACATGATATGTAAACCAAGTTAAGAACAATGATCATATCATATGCAGTTCCACTAACATAGGACTCCCAATTGTATTGTGAAAAAATAATTTTATTCACCTAGTTATAACTGCAACTCCCTAAAACACAACTTGACCAATAAAAAAGGATCAACCCATAGATAAGTAGTGGTGACATGGATTCTGTGACTCAAAAAGAGCCATCTTAAAAAGCAGATTAGATCAATCCAAAATGTCTGTCTCACTATAAATTTCCATGATTAAG
Source organism: Phrynocephalus forsythii (assembly GCA_029282475.1). Taxonomy (NCBI): domain Eukaryota; kingdom Metazoa; phylum Chordata; class Lepidosauria; order Squamata; family Agamidae; genus Phrynocephalus; species Phrynocephalus forsythii. Next base: position 169,550,975 of record JAPFRF010000002.1, on the reverse strand, counting down.
TGATATGTAAGCATTGTTTTTGATTTGTATATGTAATTAAAGGATCCCAAACATCAAAAGATCTAATACCATATCTTATTATTCCTCACCCTCCTCTTTGGAGGAACACCTAAAAAGGGGAGAGGGAAGGGCAGAGAGAAAAACTTTGGGCAAAAAGATCAGAATGGAACCAACTGAATGGACAAATAAGAACCTGGGTGAAAACTGAACAAATTTGCCCGTATCTGTTTTTGACCCAGAATATTAACTTAGAAAATCATTTCAATATTTTAAAATTTAATTCTGTTTCATACTATATTAGGTCTGGTGGGAGAGTTGTTATCAAAGGTCTTATCAAAAGTTCTATCAAAGTGTGTCCTGCACCTTGTTTGATCAAAAATAAACTATGTGTTACATTAAGGCCCACATCCGATGTTGAGTCCCACCAATTGCTCTGCTGTTTTAGCTACTTTAGTTGACCATCCCAGCATCTTGACAGGCAATTAAAAACCCTGAGTAATTGTTGTGGGCAGATCTTGACAATGTTTGCTTTGCTAGTAATTAATTTCTCATGTGGGGAGCTTACATTTTCCTGTTGCTCAAACCACAAATGTTCCGTGTTGTCCTGTTTACTCTTGACCGCCTAAAAATTCCACTGTGATGGACGGTGCCAGTGTGTGGCTGAGGTCCCCACCATAATCCCTTATTGGACTGCGACTGTGTCCTCAGCCTGGTATGACTGACAAATAGTCCCTGAAACTGTTCTGTCATTTAAAGCATTTTGTAAAATTAAACAAATAAATATATAAACAAATAATTACACTGTCATTCCCATGTTTACGTAACAATTACTTATGTCCCACTTATTTTCTGGTAAGTACATAATTGTAGTCTGATTTGTAGAATTTCCCCTCACTAAATAGCATGGTCAGAAAATGCTAACCAAAGCCTTTATAGCAGTACCTTTCAATTGGTAGGGCATGCCCTGCAAAAGGGCATATTAGCATTTCATGGATTGAAAAAAAAATCAGCATTAAAATTTTGGGTTCAAAAATATAACAAAGCTCATCTCACAGCCAACTGATTTCTTAACCATCCTATAATATGCAGTAGTACATCTACAGTCCTTCCCATCTATTTATGTTATGCTGTATTTCAGAGTTTAGTATCTATGGATTGTGTCATTCTGCAGTTCTCCTTAAAATGCCTTGACTAAATTACCCACTGTCCCACAACTAAAAAATTACTCATTCTTCTAATGGTAGATTAGCCCTGCAGATATGCTAGAGAAGTGGCTCCCAACTTTGGAGCCCCAGATGTTCTTCAACTAAAATTCCCATAAGCCTTCGCTACTAGTTCTACTGCCCAGGATTTCTAAGACCATCTGGGCATCCAACATCGGGTGCCACTGTGTTAGAGCATCCAATGTTCTCAATATGCTTAGAGGGGGAGTGCATCACCCTTCTCCCTCTGCCACTTCTGCTTTCCGTCAATCACTGATGAATCTGAAGTAGAGCAGTTCCTCCTCGTGGGGAGACTCTACCCTTAAAAATGCTTCTTCTTGATTGTGTGTAGAGGCTACCTCTGTGCATGAAACTCAACTGCAAACCGGTCAGTGATGATGTGAAGAAAACAATGGTGGCGGGGCTTGTCAGTTCATGGCTGGGGGAATTCGTGGTTCATGGTTCATCAAACGTGATGAACCATGATGCATGACAAACTGCCATTTTGGTGGTTTAGCCCCCCAATCTCTAATATTAGAATGTATTGTATTTTAGTGCATTGTATTTTAATGTATATTAATTGCATTGTATTATATTGTAATGTATTTTAATGTTTTAAATCACTTTTAATTTTCCATTTTAATTTTGAATTGTAAGCCACACAGAAACCTTCGGGTAGGGGACAGCATGAATGTTGTATAAATAAATAAATAAATAAATAAATAAATAAATAAATTGCAGTTAGACTTTAAGGTGCAGCAATGTTTTTGCCTTAATTTTTTAAAAAATATATATTTTGTTTTTGTCTAAATGACTAAGGTTGTGCCCCCCACAATCCACATCTTCATGCCCTCCTCCATCCTTGCAAAAACAGCAGTGATGCAAATTAAAATCATTGGTATAAGACCGCTCAGGGAGCTTCCTTGACTCCAGATGTGTTGGCGGAAGGTGCTGCATAGCACCTGCAAAGTCTCTTGCATTTTCTCTCCTTCCAGAAAAAAGAAAGGAAGACAATTCCCATAAACATCTGAAAGTAAATGTGGAGCCACCTCCCTTGTTTTGTATCCCCCCTCAAAATGGGGGCGTGGTGGCTCAGTGGACTAAGGCACTGAAACTCTAGACTGCAAAGTCAGCAGCTCGGCGGTTCGAATCCCAGGTGCCACGCAGTGGAGTGAGCTCCCGCTGATAACCCCAGCTCCTGCCAACCTAGCAGTTCGAAAGCATGTCAATGCAAGTAGATAAATAGGTACCACCATAAAAAACGGGAAGGTAAAACAGTGTTTCCTTGCAGCCATGCCGGCCACGTGGCCATGGACTTGCACAACACTGGCTCTTCCAGATTGAATACGGAGATGAGCACCGCCCCTAGAGTCGGACACGACTAGCATGCATATGTGGGGGGAACCTTTACCTTTACCTTATCACTTCACAAATGATAGATGCACCTTCTCAGTCCTACAAATGCAGTTGGTTCTTTTTCTGTATTTCTGAGAGCAACAGTAAAGCAATGCAACATTGAAAATGATCCGTGGGTGGAACATTGGTTCCAAGATCTCAAAGCCTTTGACAAACAAGCAAGTGGCCTAAGTGATGGTCATCATGGTAACAAATACGCCCATTGGACTTACTGTTGCAATAAATAAGAATGATAATGCACTAACTTTGCAACACACATAATAAATTAGTTTCTGAAAACAATGTTTTGAACTTCTGCACCAACATCTTCAATCTTGTTTAAAGCTCTCAGGTAAAATCTTTATTCTGAGGAACCTTTGGTCAGCTCAAACAGACACTGGAGGCAAGGTCTAATTTGGCTTGTGGGCTGTTGACTAACGAAACAAATTAAGAACACAACTTTGGAAGGAGAGTGCAATATCTGACAAATTTTCGTATGGAAAATGTAAGGTGCAGTCAGGCTTGCAAGGTGTAGACACACATATACACACCTTAAAGTATGGGGAATGTGGTTCAAATACACATTTCCCCTGCAAGCACAAGATTTGGAAAGATCTAACCATTTTTTGTCTTTCTGTCTCAGGACTGAGTGGTAGGTCACACCTGTAGTATATCATTGTGCTCTGCCCCTGGCCCTTTCACAGGCTATTGACAAGCACCACTTCTAATTTTTCTCTTTCAATGCCACCAACTAGCTTCTCTAGTAAATTAATGCTTTCAGGCTGATTTTGAATTGAATAAAGATAAACAAGGTTTATTTATTACGAAGGAGAATCAAATTCATAAAGGGTAATGTGTTTAGGTACAAACAAAAGGAAGAATATAGTTCAAACACACTGAAGTTAGGTTACAGACAACACTGATCATTTGCACACCCTGTTCTTACGTTTACAGACACCCAGCACCTAGTTTTCCTCACATAAGTTCTTTCTCTCTCTAGTCCTTAACTGTCTCTCAGTCAGACCCTATCTGACTCTCTTTCAGACTCTCTCAGTCTCTTAGAAAGTGTAAGTTCCCTATCTGTTACTCAATCAGTCCCTATCTATCTTTTTCTCAGTAAGTGTAGGTCCCTATTTGACTAACTCAGTCCTGGGCTGATCCTTAAATCACCCAGGCTCCTCCCCCAAACTCTCTCCTTGGTCCACAAACTACCAATGTACATAGACACTTCCAATAAATTATTCAACACAAAAGGGATAAACACCACAGCCATCCATGATCTAGCTAATATTTATGGTGACTACGTTCCAGGGAAATCAGTAGAACAAGCTAGTCACAACATTTGAAGAATACTTATGGATCCCCATGTATGCTGTCCTAATTTGCACCAGATTTGGGGGAATATTACTCCTCTGGACTACAACTCCTGGAATTAGACATGGGCACGACCAGAAAAAATGACATTTTGAGTTTTCGTTTGTCAGAACGGGTCCGTTTCGGTTGTTTCTGTTTGTCGTGAAATTTTTCAAAAATTTGTTGTTTGTCATTTCCACTGCGATTTAGCGTGATTTGACTTCCCCCAGAGCATAGGGGTGTCCCGCAATCAGGGCCAGCGCTAGGTGTTTTTGCGCCCTAGGTGGCGGGGGGGGCAGGCAGGGGGAGTTGCGGGGGGCAGCGGTGGCAGGGGGCCATGGGTGGGCGGCGACAGCAGCAGGGGGGAGGCGCGGGCGGGCGAGCAGGAGAGTAAACTAACGACCTTCATCAGGCACTAAAATGAGTCCAGCGCAGTCACTAAACAAACCTCACTTCAATTATGATAATTTGCTATATTATTTTCAGTTTCTTCTTATGTTTAAATCCATTTTGTCTCCCTTAGAATTGGCCTACTGAATCAATAGAGCTTACATACAGTAACTGTTGGCCAACCCAAGTTCCCACTAATTCACAAAGCCTTCTGTAGTTGGGGCTAACAATTTAAGTCCTAATGTTTTTCATCTTTTGTGTGTATATATCCATTGCTTGCTCAGCCCAGAGATGTACCTTCTGAAGTCAAGTGTTGTGTACGAAATGTTCTGAATGCCTTGGTCTTCCTTTGGCATCTTAAGCTTTGTTGAATCATGTTAAATTACACAGATGGCAAGTGATAGATGATGTGAAGCATGGGATGTGTTTGGAATTAAGTTAGCTCCGCTATTAATCAGGCCTCTTTTGTTTCATTCCAGGAAGGCCCATTTTAATCTGTCTTATTTATATGGATGTTTTGTCAAGTGGAATCTTCATAATAAGGGCAAAAACCATCCATAGAGCATCACCCCTCTCCCCACTCTCTCTCTCTGGACAGATGGTGCAGGCTGAACCATCATGAATTTGTTATTGATCTAATTGGAATCACATTTGTGTATTGCATTCAAACCATGTGCAGAGAAGAGGGGGGATTAAAACCATGGCAGTACAAACATGTGGAACTGTGAAAATCCTACGGAAGTCAAAGGAGGCAGGACAATTCCAGAACCCCTTGGGTCATTCCTGCAATCTGATCAGACCACTGTTGACCCAAGGGTCAGACATGGGGAGACACCTCACCCCAACAGCCAGTTCCCTTTCATTTCCCAGTGGAGGTCCTTGCAGTGAGAGATTGGTCTCAAAAAAGGATATTGTGACCTTCGGGGAATGACACACAGATTCTGAACCATTTGCAACACAGCAATTAGGAAGAGTGATATACTCTCACTGAACGAAGGGAATGAAGGCAGCGAAGTCTGGCCCCACTTTCATTGTTATCTTTCCAAGGGGATCCTCCAATAGAAAACATATTACAAAATGCAGGAAATGGTCAGGAGCAAATAAGAGGCAGCATGACAAGTCAAGGGTGTGTGAAAGCAGAAAGCAAAATGTTGCAGGTGTCTTTTCTCCACATGGATTGAACCTGAGATGTTCTGCTTGGGAAGCACGTGCCATTCCACAAAAGTATGTTCATTCCCTTAAAAATGATGGCGCCTCATCTCATTTGAGAGGCAAAATTGTGATACCAGACTTTGCAGAGTGTTTGGCGTATTATAGTCAAAACACTGCTTGTGGTCAGTGTTCAATCCCAGTGGATTCTGACAGCCAGCTTGAGTTTCATTCAGCCTTCCATCCTTCTGAAGTCAGTAAATGGAGTGCACAGATGATTGGGTGTAGGGGAGGGAACATGTATCCTGCGTAATTAAATTTTAAACCACCCAGAGTTTACTTTAAGCACCATGTGTGGTGGTGGTGGGGTAGAAAAGCAGCACACCTTTTGCAGCCTTCAGTTCTGGCTTGCCCACCACTGCCCTTAGTTCAGAGAGGCACTTCTGTTTGCGGGTCTTCCTTAGAGTAGGTTTTCAAACAGATTGTTGCCTCCACACACCCAACTGCAAGGCATTTGAGAGGGAGGGGGCACTCACCCCCCCTACTCCTGGGATGAGAAGAAGGGATCATCATGTCACCTAATACTACTGCATCATCATCATCATCATGTGTTTGGACTTTTAGCAAACCCCACCCAAAGTCAGGCCTCCCTTTCCTGTCATTTGGGTGGCCTGTCCACCTCTCTTCCCTGTGAGCCTGAATACCAACTGGTCATCTGGGGCTGGGTAGGAATTTATGGCTCTGATTGGCATTTTGAACAAAAAAGGCCTAGGTGATCATGATCTATCCCGTTCTGATTCTCAAAGGGACATGAGGGGCATATCTGGGTTAGTGTTTGTGAGGGCCGCCTGGATATTTGACTACCCGGCACACATGTACACGTGGTGAAACCACAAACTCCTCTTCATTCGGTAATGCTGCCACCAATTAGTTCCTTAACTTCCTTTACATATGAAACAGGACTGATGAGAATGGTAACATTGCAAATAACAATTAAAGTTTATTGAAAGTTAAGGTAATACATAAATAAAGTTCTGCTTTAACGTTGCTTGCTTTACTTATTAGTTACAGATAAATAGATTCAGTCCCTATCTCCATGAAACAAGTCCTAATCAGTTTCTATGTCTCAAACACTGTTTCCCTGCTGCCAACTACTATCCTGCTGTTTTGCTCTCTGGTTCTCCCAGGTTCTCTCTCTCTCTGGTTCTCTCTAGTTTCCCCTAGTTCTCCCTTGGCATTTAAAATAGGTCCCAATCTGGCAGGTAGTGCAGGGAGAAGGATGGTAGCCATGAGCTCCACAGAGCACCATTGGCCAATCAGGTACCTTGAATGAGTCAGCTGTGCAAGCAGAATTGTTTTTCTGAGAAAGACTTGGGCGATGACCAGCTATGGTTCATGAGAATCAAGAGGGAGATGGGTCTGAAGCTGTCTCCACAATCTGAAGTGGCCGGCCATATACAACAGCGCCTCAGGGCAAGGAATTCACTCAGCCCGCCTCCTTGTATACTACTTGGGGGAGGGGAATGGGGTGGGGTGGGGACACTGTTTAATTGAAGGTATGATTCAAGAACCTGGAATGGTGGGTAAGAAAATATCTGTGCAGCTTCCAGGTTAGTACTTCAGGACCTGGATCCAAATCTTTTAACGCGAAATCAAGGATCTCTAGTTTTGAATGGGTGGTTTATCTGCTCTGGGTTTTACTCTAAATTTTCCACTGAAGGGACCAAATACAGGCAAACCAGTATTAATATAACTGCTTAAAAGAAGGCTAGCTAATGATAATCATCATTTTAGAACTGCAGACCCGGAAGGGACCCCATGGACCATCAAGTGCAGCCCCTGTCAAGGAGACACAGTGGAGGAATTGAACTCTGCAGTCAGAGACCTAAACCACTGAGCTATGCAAACTATAAGAACATAAGAAGAGCCATGCTTGATCAGGCCAAAGGCCCATCTAGTCCAGCTTCCTGTATCTCACAGTGGCCCCACCAGATGCTTTTGGAAGCGCATGAGACTAGATATCTGTCTCCTGATACCACTCCCCTGCATCTGGCCCTTGAAGTACCCCGGTTTTAAGCCTGGAGATCAGACATCTCCATCATGGTTTGTAACCTGTGAGGGACTTTTCCTCCAGGAATCTGTCCAATCCCCTTTTGAAGGCATCCAAGCCAGATGTCATCACCACATCCTGTGGCAGGGAGTTCCATAGACTAACAACGCGCTGGGTGAAAAAATATTTTCTTTTGTCTGTTCTTACTCTCCCAGCCCTCAATTTTAGTGCATGTCCCCTAGTTCTGGTATTTTGTGAGAGGGAAAAGAGCTTCCCTCTATCCACTTTACTCATGCCCTGCATTATTTTGTACGTCTCAATCATATCCCCCCTCAGGCGCCTTTTTTCCAGACTAAAGAGCCCCAAATGTTTTAGCCTTTCCTCATAAGGGAGGTGCCCCAGCCCATTAATCATTTTGGTCGCTCTCTTCTGTACACAATACTCCAGATGCGGCCTTACTATTGTTTTGTATAATGGCATTATAATGTTGGCTGTTTTATTTTCAATCCCCTTTTTGATAATACCTAGCATGGAATTGGCCTTCTTCACCGCTGCCACACATTGGGGAGACACCTTCATGGAGCTGTCCACCAACACACCAAGATCTCTTTCCTGATCTGTCATGGATAACTCAGAGCCCATGATTTGATAGATAAAGTTTTGATTTTTCACCCCAATATGCATTACTTTACATTTGGCTACATTAAAACACATTTGCCATTTCGTAGCCCATTCCCCCAGTTTGAAGAGTTCCTTCTGGAGCTCTTCACAATCTTCTCTGGTTTTTACCACACGGAAAAGTTTTGTGTCATCTGCAAACTTGGCCACCTCACTGCTTATCCCTGTCTCCAGGTCATTTATGAACAGATTGAAAAGCATCCGTCCCAGGACAGAGCCCTGGGGCAGACCGCTTTTCACCTCTCTCCATTGTGAAAATTTCCCATTGACACCTACTCTTTGTTTCCTGGATCTCCACCAGTTCTCAATCCATAAGAGGACCTGCCCTCTTATCCCTTGACTGTGCAATTTTCTCAGCAGCCTCTGGTGAGGGACTGTGTCGAAGGCCTTTTGAAAATCCAGATAGACTATATCCACCGGTTCACCCAAATCTACATGCCTGCTGACCTTTTCAAAAAATTCTACAAGATTTGTCAGACAAGACTTACCCTTGCAGAAGCCATGCTGATTTTCTCTCAGCAAAGTTTGTTCTTCTATGTGTTTTAAGATTTTCGCTTGGATGGGGCTTTCCACCATCTTCCCTGGGACAGATGTAAGGCTAACTGGCCTGTAGTTTCCCGGGTCCCCCCTCCTTCCTTTTTTAAAAATTGGTGTGACATCTGCTATCCTCCAGTCCCACGGCACTGTGGCCGTTTTAAGAGACAAGTTACATATTACCGTCAAGAGATCTGCAATTTCATTTCTCAGTTCCCTAATAATCCTTGGGTGGATGCCATCTGGGCCCGGGGACTTCTTAATCTTCAATTTATCAATTAGTCCTAAAACATCTTCTCTTTTAACCTGTATTTGATTTAATTCTTTAGTCAAGAGGGGCCGTTCAGACAGCGGAATCTGCTCAAGGTCTTCTGTCATGAAACTATAGAACAGTGATACTTAAGAGCTGCTCTACTTAAGAGCAATTCGACTTAAGAGCAGAAAACTGTTGGCATTTTAACTGTTGTCTTACAAAACCGTCCAGAGTAGCTTTTTTTGCTAGATCATTGTGGTATATAAATCAAATCAAACCAAACAAAATCAAATAAATAAATAAATAAATAAATAAATAAATAAATCTTAGATGTGGTCTGCTCTACTTACATTTTTTAAAAAATATTTATTTATTTATTTATTTATTTAATTTTTAAAAGATACAGTACCTCTACTTAAGAGTTGTTTGAGTTACGAGCATGCATTCAGAATGGATTAAATTCCTAAGTATACATACCACTGTAATCAGAAATAGTAATATAAACTGAGCTGCTGGTGAACAGCCAGAAAATTGATTCAGAATGCTCACTGTTAATGAAATATATTCAACATTCATTTCAGATTCCTAGTAAAGGGGGAGATATTCATCAGGCTCATAGGCTGACGTTCCCAACATTTAAATCAATCTATTTCCAGCCCAAGTCATTTTCCTGTGCATTCAGCCATTTTATTTATGTTTTTAAAAAGTCGCAAGAATGCTTTCCTTTAAATATGTGTTTAGAATACTTTAGAAACAACTTCCTCTCAAAATATGCATTTATAAAAATACCCGATAAATGATATAGATGCTTTAAATGAAATGTGCAAACAGACAGACAGACAGACAGACAGACAGATAGATAGATAGATAGATAGATAGATAGATAGATAGATAGATAGATAGATAGATAGATAGATAGACATTTAATACTAAGGCCAGCCTAATTTCATTTTGATTTGAGGACCTGATCAAATTTGGGAGCATTTTGGCCAGGCTGCCAAAGTAAAACAAAGAAAAAAGGAAAAATATTCTAAAGAAAAAAAGGGGGAAGGCTAGATTCACCTCTGGTTGCCATTGGAAGTCCTTTCTCATTTTGGCCCATACATAATTCTGGATAATGCCACATGAGACAAAACAAAATCCTGTAGCCCAATTAGAGTCAGAAAATTAGGAAGCCAGGTTCTGCTCCAGGTATTTATATAAAAACCAGGACAGATCTGGACAGTTTGCTTTGGAATTTATCAAAAACTGGAAAGATGGGGCTGAAAGGAATCGTCTTCTACTAATATTTCTTAAAAATGTATGTCACATGGTAGGTGACTGAAGAGCTCAATGCATTGGGTTAGCAGCTAAGGAGCCAGAGGGCAGGAATGTAATTCCCCACCATGCCCTGTAGGAGATGGGTCCGGTCTACATAGTCTTGGAAAAGCTACATAGTCCTAAGATGCCCCCAGAAGAAGAAGAAATATATACCCCTCTGAGTGCTCTTTGACCCAAGAACCCTGGGAAAGGTAACCTCACCATAAGTCAGAACTAACTTCATGGCATGCAGTTATTCATAACATGATCAATAGTGACATTAAAATATTGAAAAGCTGTTATTCTGGGTGATAAATAGCAAGATTTGAGGAACAGAATTGACAAGTGCATGAGACAGGTGAATGGAGGTGAAGAACAAAGGTTTGTTCTCAGTATTTTGATGCTTGGAAGGAACATGGCTTGAGCTGTTAAAGGTCTATCTCAGGGCATGTGGAGACTGGTGTAGGATGGATTGGGGCACAAAGGGTCTGTCGATGTTGAAGAGGAGGAGTGATGTGCCATTTGGCATGCTGCTGCCCAATGAACAGCAAGCAACCCCTTGTAGACTCATCAGCTGTCAATTAAGCACTTCCCCGGATCATCCACAAAGGGTCAGGGCCTGGGGAACTGAAATATTGAGCTCTCTCTCACACACACTCTCTCTCTCTGATTGTGTCCCCCCCCCCCGCTCTCTATGCATCCCTTCCTTCATTGTCTCCTCACTCTCCCCCAGAATCTGCAACCAGGATGGCAGTTGGAAGTGGAGCCTGCTGGAGGCTACTGTTTCCCAGCTAAACAGACTAAACAATGAGCATGCCAAAAAGAATGCATGCCCTACTGCTGGGCCCTAGATGTGTGACAGCTCTTAAAATGGAAGTATGGCTCAATCTCAGTAGAAACCCATGCATACATTGAGTTTTTTCACTGACCAAACTAGAGATGGGCACAGAACAAAACAAAATATGCTATTTTGTCATCTTGTAAGGTTACAAAACATTTTGAAATGAAACAAAACAGCAGACAGAATTTTGTTATGAAATGAAACAAAACACCATTTCCCCCTCTGGAACAAAATGATTTGTTCTAGAGGAAATGGCAGGGAGCTTCCTCAAGCTCGTCTCTGTAAGCCCCTCAAATTTGGAAAGGTTTTGGGATCAGGGAGATGAGTTGTGAAGCTTCAAAGGGGGTGCCCCTAAGGAAAAAAATTCTATTGGAATTGGAAGCTGATTGGGCGAGTGATAGCATCACCACAACTTGGCTTCTGATTGTGCAATGAGATTTTTTTCTCCCCCTGAGGAATCCATGGAAAGAAGAGCCCACTCCATAGGATCCGGGTAATTAATTGAAAGTGTGTTTAGTGAGCAATCCCTATATAGGGTTAGTTAATCAGTTTAACCTCTATATTGGTAAACCACACCGAACACATTCTTTCAATTAATTACCCAGACCCCATTTAGATGTTAATAACTCAGTCCTCTGAGCCCCAAACCTTTCCATGTTTTGGGGGATAACCTAGAATCGCTTGAGAAAGCTAAGCCTGCCATTTTCATGCTGGAACATGGAGACTGAAATCCGTACTTTTACTACTCAAAATATGGATTGCAGCCTCCATGCTTAGGCATAGGAATGGCAGGGTAGCTTCCTCAAGTGATTTTAGGTAACACCCCCCCAATTTGTGAAGGTTTGGGGCTCAGGGGACTGAGTTATTAAACATGAAAGGGGGTGCCCCTAGGAAATTTTTTTCTAATTGGAATCAATCAAAAGCCAAGCAATGGCAGTGCTATCACTTACCTGATCAGCTTCCAATTCCAATAGAAAGATTTCCCCCCTAGGGGCAACCTCTTTGGAGCTTCATAACTCAGCTCCCTGACCCCCAAACCTTTCCAAATTTCATAGGGTTACCTATAATCGCTTGAGGAAGGTACCCCTGCCACTTTGGTCCTTTAGGACCCAGGGGAGCATAGTGTTTTGTTTCATTTTGTAACAAAACTACTTTAAAATTTCATTACGAATGAAACAAAATGAAACTAGTCCAGAAACAAAATAATCAAAACACTATTTTTCCATTTCGTCCCATCTCCAATCTAAACCATACCATTGGTTATCCTTATACCATATTTACATATCAGTGTGAACACCCTCTCAACTTGATCTATGCAGAGCTTAGGAGAGTGACTGTTGAGACTACAACTCCAATGAGCACAGCCACTGGTTGTTCTCTGGCATGCTGTTTCCATTTAACCAGAGAGATTTATGGGTGAGCCATGGAAAGGAAAACCTAATTACCCGTCCCTTTGCTTTTACCCTTTTTCAGAGGGGTTCTGAAAACCTCCCTGTGTTTGTAGTCTGGTTTTTTAAAAACATAAATGTAGTTTGCGAAACTATATTATTTCTGTGCTTATTTCTATGTCCTCAGCCTCTTGACAAATCTTAGAAAGCTGAATATAGGCCAACAGGAAACTGCAATGGGATGGATGTCCATATTAAAGGATGTTAATCAACAATGTCCTTGTCTCTTTCCTACTATCATCTTTCTGTGTGTGAAAGAGCTGAATCTTTTTCGTATCTTGCCACGCTCTCAATGAGTTAAACCAACAAGGTCACAACAAGTTCCATTAAGCCATTTTCAAAACAACTAGAACAACATAATATTAGACTTTTTAAATATACTCCGTGGAAGAATAAAGTTGCTGTTTTAGTTCCCTGGCATGCAAAGAAGTATGCTTTAATTTCTCTAGGCAACATAACTCACATGTCCCTTGGAGAGACATCTTGATTCCGGGCTTCAGCAAGAACAATGTCTGCTCCAGTGAGCTGTCCTCCGGGAGTCATTTATTTACATACCATGCTGTGTAGCTTTATTTCTAGAACTATGGAGTGCACGGCATTGTGCTAAGAAATACAAAACCATACTTAGCTGGAGTACATTTAAGGATATTTCTGTTTCGATATGAATTCCTGGACAGAAAGACTGGCCAACAAATATGGAATTTCTGTTTTACTGGGCAGGATACAAATAACATTGTTCCCTGAAAATATACCAGAGCCAAAAAGTTACATTTAAAAGTAATTGATCACAGGTTTAATTTTGAGGTGACCACAAATATTTAGCTACCACGAGGCCTAATCCATTTTTAGTCTCAACAACATTAAAACCCACTGAATGATTATGACTGCTCAAGGCAGTTATTCTTGGTGGTCAAACAACTCTCCTGTACATGTGGCTAACAATTAAATTTAGCACAATTAAAAGAGCTATTAATTTTCCCATTTCTCACTCGATGTCTAATTATCTTTTTTAGCAATAGATCCCTATGGGGTAATCTCTCTCTCTCTCTCTCTCTCTCTCTCTCTCTCTCTCTCTCTCTCTCTGTCTGTGTGTGTGTGTGTGTGTGTGTGTGTGTGTGTGTGTGTGTGTGTGTGTAGGTGTGTGTAGGTGTGTACGTGTATCCTATTACTGAGGGAAGAAGCATGTCAAGGTCACTTGCATGTAAGAATGTGAAATGGAAAATATTTCATGAAAGACAAAACAATTTTTTTAGAAAAACCCATGTGATTAAAAATTGACATTTTCCATATTTCTTTTACTTCATGTTCTTTTGTGCAATGCCTTTTTGTTTTTGTAACTTTGGCATTTTGGTCCTTGAGTTTTATGTGAAAGAGAAAGGCCTTTATCAGGTTTTACATTTCTGTTTCTCCTTCTGTGTTATTTAGCTCTCCAAAAGCCTTAAATAACTCTTAAAAGTATAACTACTAAAACTACTACTACTATTAAAATATATATTTCTTAAAAAGCAGAGGCAAGGCAACAGAGACTCAACCTACTCCAAAAAGAATAAAATGCATGACACACAGAAATTATCATCAGACAATGAAGACACTAGCCTATGTATTATCACTTCATAATGTATCATATAAAATTGTTGTTGTTGTCATCAGGCAGCAGTTATAAATATGAAAGAAAAAGCATCATACTCAGAAAACAGAAACAGCGATATAAACTGCATGGACACCTCACCCTGGCTCCCAAAAGCCAAGAACAGCAAAGAAAGGCGACAAAGCCTCTCTCTGAAATAGCACTAATAACCTGTGGGAGGGCTCAAGGGCTGAGAGGAGCCATCAGAGAGCCTGTTAAAATTTGATCCCAATGTCTCCAGTCCCATTTGATGGTCCATCTTAAGAGCCATCCGATACAGACTCCACAGAGGATTAAGAATTTCAAACAGCTCAAAAAGTTGCACAGTATCTTGTGACCTTCAACTTACTCAATAAAAAAAAGATAAAAAAACAACATGGATTTTAGAATTTTTTTTTTGCAGCTTTTGGCTCCAAATAGCAATATTCTTTGCTCTATTTATTTATTTTATTTTATTTAAAGATGTCGCTTTCTAAGTGAAATATGCAAGACAGTATGCTACATAGCACATATATAGGGAATACTGTTTGCCCTGTAGACATATGCTTCAGTTTTGATATGTCTAACATGTGGCACTGATTAGTGTGGTATTTTAACAGGGGGAGCCAGATTTTTGCCAACAGGTTGGATTCTGTTGCAGTTCTTTTCTAAAACTGCAACCGAATCTTCCTTTTCTCATTTTGTATCATTGTCTTATCATCACTAGGTTGTGTTAATTGGGATATATATTTTATCCTCACAATAATTTTTTGAACATGGACTGTAATAAAGAATGGGCATAGAGATAATATTCTGGTGTCGCTATTTCCTCATGTATATAAAAATGGTGTCAGTCTCATTTTATTTACCCTTCTAAAGCAAGTTAGTAGCTCAAATGTACATTGTACAAATGCTACCACAATTTTAGATAGCTTGTGCAATGAGATTTTTTTCTCCCCCTGAGGAATCCATGGAAAGAAGAGCCCACTCCATGTTGTTTTCCTCACTCTTTTGTCTGTTTGTGAAATTGAATACGAGGGAAATAGTATCTGTTGTTCTTACAACAAGGGTCGATAGAGTGGGGCGGGCGGGGTGGAAAGTCACGTATGTTTTAAGCCGTGTCCCTTGGCTTCTCCAGTAGAACAGCTTCCTCACAAGGTCACACAGCTTGGTTGAGAAAAAAATTACAAAGGAAAAGAAGAAAAACCTATTTAGAACAGGGTGTATGTGGAGTGCCTCTGCTTTGATTTGGTCTAAATAATTTTTCTTGCCAGTTGCAACCAATTGTTTTGAACTGATTTGTTGCTCCTCTGACTCCATCCCTATCTGAAACTCTTTAGAAGTATTTATATATTTGTTGCAAAGGGGAAGAAAAATTAGGGAAAGTACAGGGCTGTGACCTGGGATGTGGAGGGGCGTGAAACTCAGTTACTGCTTGATTTTGAGTGTACAAACAAAGCTCCCACCAATTTCCTTCATTTTCTCCTTTCCTATATTCTTTCTTTCTTCCTGCTCTCCCCCATGGAATGTGTGGCATCTCAATAGTTTACTTCTCGTTCCTTATGTAGTTGTTAGCAATCCCGCTCAAAATCCCACATGATGACACAAAATCCACACACACACACACATACTTAATGCACTGGCTTGAGATGTGCAGCTACATAGAAGAAAAGAAAAAGACAGGTGGAGGAAGAAGAAAATCAGAATGAGTATACTACACCATTGAAGTTGAGGTAAAAAGGCCATAGTCTGAGATTGGGATCAAACTGATATGAGAGTTAAACTAATACATAATTTCATAACCACTGTTGAGAGACACCATTCTAACCAAGAACTCTTTTGTTCGCAGATTGCAATTAGAGATGGGCACAAAATCACTAATTCATCAATATTAGGGATGGGCACCAAACAAAAATGAAATGTTTTTTTGTCATTTTGTTAGCTAACAAAATGAAATGAAATGAAACTGGGAAGAAGCATTTTGTCAGTAATGAAATGAAATGGTGTTGTATTTTGTTTTAAATGAATGGATTCATTTTGCTGTAAAAACGACTCCCCTGAGTCCTAGAGGCACCAAATTTGTGGATCCAGGGGATCCAGGACCCAGGGGACTTGTTTTATAGAGTAAAAAATCAGTTTGTTAATGTTTTGTTTCGTGCAATTTTTTTTTAAAAAATTCATTTCTAACAAACTGAAACAAATCACAGGTGACAAAATGAAATGAAACAGTTTTTCTGCTTTGTGTCCATCTCTAATCGATTTATAGATAGATAGATAGATAGATAGATAGATAGATAGATAGATAGATAGATAGATAGATAGATAGATAGATAGATAGATAGATAGATGCGTACAGTATATATTCACCTGAATAAATGCCTCTGATGAATACAAATCAAGGAATTATTTGTGATTTTTTTATATGTTGATTCATCAGGCTATGAAACACAAACACCCACCCAGGTACCTAGAGGCATGAAAATGGCAGAGAAGCTTCCTGTGACTCTCCATAGTCCCTCCAAGTGTGTTGAATATTGGGTTTTCTCCAAGCCAGTTGCTAAAGGCCACTTTCCTGGGGGGAGGATTTCTGGGTGTGTAACTCAGATGTCTAAAATGCAAACTTTACCAAATTTAGAGGGATTGTAGAGAAGAGTCAGGGGGTTCCTGTGATTTTGTTGTCTCTAGATGCCCGGAGGGGGGCATTTCAAAAGGTTTTAAAGGCCAAAATTCTGATGAATTTGTCAATTCATCAGGGAAAAAAATGTAAATTCATTATATATGACTTGTCAACTTGGATTAATCATGAGTTGAAACAAAAAGCCATTTATTGCAATAAATTGACATTTATTCCATCTCTGTTAAAGCTAAATCATTTCTGTGGGTCATTCTGGGTTCTTCCTGCTGCTGTTGGTTTTTTACATAGGTTTCTCAAGAGAAGGTGATTTCAGAAACAATGTCTTTATCCAACTGGGCATTTGATCGTTTATGTAGAAGAAGGATCCAATGGTGCAGCTGATGAATGGAGAAAACATGAGAACAGAAGGGATCACGTTCAGCTCTTGTTTCCTGTTGGCTTTGTCTTTTTTCTTCTACTATAGCCTCCCACCGCACACCCCAATCTGCCAGTTCCACAATTATGCAGTTTTCTAACCCATGTACAAAGGAAAGACAGTCACAACATATAATACTCTCCCTTTCTTATTAGGCTTTCTTCAGAAGTTGAAGGAAACTTGATGGCACACAGCAGCAACAACAACCCCAAGATAGAGCATCCCAAATTCCTTGGAGGAAAGGGGTGGAGGGAGGGAGGAACAGGAAATGGATAAACTGCTGAAATGCAGCCTTGCCAGAACATTAGGAGGGCAGTGTGGAATCTGAGAAAGCGTCACAGAAGAAACAAACCTCTCAAAGTAAAGAAACATGGCCCTGGGTGTATCTGGCGCTCATGCCAGCTAGTTAGATAATGCTTTCCACCTGCAATAATCAACTGGGGAACTCCAAAGTTAAGCTTCTCACCTTGTTTCAAAGGAGTTTAGGAATGCACCTATGGTGTTGGCAACAACCAAGGCTGTATGTACACACTGCCTATTGACTTTAGAGTCAATCATTGTTATGGGAATCTCGGAGCCCCTGGTGGAGACATTCTCTGTCAGTGAGACAAAACTGATTAAGTCATCCTTCTATATGTCTTCAGGAGAAAGGCAGCTGGATTGCATCACAAGATCTCAAACATGCATAATGATTTACTGCATTATTTTCTGGTTCTTATTTTGCTGATTTCTACAAATCTTTTCCTTAATACCAGGAATGTATTTTCTCAAATACACAGAATGTATTTTCTGTCCCATTGTGACACAAAATTCTAAGTCATTTTCTAGCTTCAATAAGTAATTATTATGAACTCACTATGAACTATGAACTCACCTCATAGTTTTTGGCATATCTCAATATTTTATTCCTCATCATGGAATAAATCAGCTGGTGGGTGCGAGAAGAAATAAAAATAAATAAATGGGTTACATCATTTGTTTTTCAATATCCTGGAAGGGCTGTAGCTAAAATATTGACAGTAGAGATGGGCATGAAATGGAAATACAGTGGTACCTCAACTTACAAATTTAATCCGTTCTGAATGCATGCTCTTGAGTCGAACTACTCTTAGGTCAGGGTTCCTATTTAAAAAATTGGGGGGGAAAGTTAAAAAATCCAAAAACTGAACAAAAAAACATTTGGAAGTCAAGCAGACCATATCTAAAATTTGTAAGGCGGCAGTTAAAATGTCAGCAGTTTTTCATTCTTAAGTCAAATTGCTCTTAAGTCGGGCTGATCTTAAGTCAGGGTACCACTGTATAGTGTTTTCTTTTGTTTCATTAATAACATATTTTTAAAAAGAAAGTTCATCATGAAATGAAACCATTCATAAAGCTATAAATAATAACCCTAACCTAAATCAAATACCCTCCTTAAACGTTTCAAACAAAGAACCCTTTGTAAACAAGCAGGAAACTTAAGGACTAGCTGCTGCATGGAGAGATCGGAGAGATAAGCTCAACAGTTGATCAGCAGGAGGAAGGAAAAAAATTACCTCCACAGTCCTACCTAATCAGGAAAGGAAAACAAGACAATCAGTTTAAATCAACTTAAAGACACAGCCAGTGAAGGGAAGAGCTCAGCTCCTGGCTAGGTGCATCAAGTAGATCAAGCTCAGAGATAAGCTATCTCAAAAGCTGAGGTGTAGGAAGAAAGGAAAACAAATCAATCAGTGTAAAAATAAACCTCCTGTTCTCAAGATGGCTGTATCAAGAGGCTAGGATGAATTGTTTCATTTCTGAAACAAAAAATATTGTTTTATTTTGTAAGGTTTTGTAAGCTTACAAAATGATGAAACACTGTGCCATTTTTCATAAGATGCCTGTCCCTAGTTGACAGCTTTTTGGAGCCTTCATTAGAACAATCTCTGTGTATCAGTCCTTGTGTGACTGCTCAAGCTTTGCCATTTTATGTCCACCCATCAAGTAACCCTTGGTCTTATTTTCCTACCACTGTTGACTTGAGATGTCAACTGTGATAGGCTTAACTCATGTGAGTGTCTGCATTTTCTTACTATGGAACCTGGTAATATCTTCAACGGTTGAGCTTACAGTATTTACTCTTCTTGGCAGAAACATTTTCACTTCAGAAAGAGAGAGAGAGAGAGAGAGAGAGAGAGAGAGAGAGAGAACAAGTCAGAAGTGGTGGGGAAGTGGAGAAAAACAGGCCAGAGAGTGGGTAGAAGGATTCAGGATGGAGGAGTAAAGCTAGCCATAGAAAGGAGAGAAAGGGGCCGATGGCAAAGCTCACCAGGGGAGTCCAACAGGACCCTATCACAAAATCCAGAGTTGCATCAGTGAGACCAGAGAACACCTTCCAACACCCATTGTCCATGCTGTAGATTCCACCAGGAAACACATTGAGGGACCTTGCTCAGAATCCCAAGTACAAACTGTTTGAATTTTCCTTTGCTGGACACAGATTTAATCCCTTCCACATACCATTGCATGAGGAAGAGAAGTGGAACATTACTGTTGATGTTAATAATTTCTTGGGCCTTCCAGAAATAAATGTTGCTGTCCCAGACCTGATGGAGTGTATGTAAGGAGGAAATACCCAAACCTACCAAACCCTCACAGCAAATCAGATTTTCATGTAAACATGTTCCAATAGTGCTATGCCCTGGAATTGGGCAACTTCTGAAGTCAATGGGCTTGATTTGGGTGATTTTATGAGGTCTAGATGGAAGCAGAATGATTAACTTTAGTTCCATGATGCACTGGATTAATAATCCATGATGCACTGGATTAATTAATTCAGATCCATATCACAAATAAGATCAGATGAATTACTGTTTTGGCTCAGCCTACTAGGGTCTTTGTTTGTTAAGAAGGCAAACTTTTAACATGTCTAGTGCTAAAGTTAGCGATTTGAGATTCAGAAGGGTTCCACTGTCTGTGTCCCTAGTAGTGCAAAGAGACAGACAAACAAAAGTTTCTAATGCCTTGACTTTATCATTTTACAAATAGATTTGGATCTGATTAGAGATGGACACGACTCATCGAAATTTTCATTTTTGTTTTCGTTTTTTCATTTCGTTTCACAACGAAAACGAAAACAAAAAAGTTTTCAGAAGCAAAACAACGGAAACAAAACGAAAAATTTTGCCGTGTTTTTCGTTTTCGTTACGGCGGACACATTGCATTGAAAAGAATGCTAACGAAATGAAAAATTTTTGTTTTCATTGTTGTTTTTTCGTTTCGTTTCGTACGAAAACGAAAATGAAAAATGTGCAAAAAACCCCCTGAAAAACGAAAACAAACTGAAACGGACCCCTAAACAAAAAACGAAAAATGAAAAATTATTTTTTGAGTCGTGCCCATATCTAGATCTGATTTGATGAAATCAAACAGAGCAACATTTGTCCAGGAGCAAATTGGGGTACATTCCGAAGCCCTGGTTTGGCGTATATACCAAATCATAGGGCCTACGCATAGCCCTAGTTTCAAATGATTTCTCAAAAGTCCTTGGAAATATATTCTCTGATCTGCTTGCATTTTCCTCATTTCTTCTTACTCCCAGTTTGCTTCCCTTTCTTTCAGACATAGAATGAAATCTGATTAGTTACTAACAGTAGGAAGTCATCTGATCCACTGCGTGCTCCTGGCTAAAACAGAGCACCAGTGTTTATTTATGTATTTACTGAGTTTATTTATAGAATTTATACCCTGCCCGCCTCCTTTTAGAGGGATTCAAGGTGGCTTACACAAATGATTTTAAAAGCACAAATACTAAAGCATTAATGTAATATTTAAAAAGTTATTAAAAATATTTAAACATAACAGCTATTTAAGAAATAGAGTATTTTTTAAAAAAACAGCTATTTAAGAGGTAGAGTATTTTATTTGTAAAATCCCACAAATGATTAATCCAAGAAACCTGAATAATTTGTATTCACTCACTTGAAATCCTTCTTTGTCAGTCGCGATAAAGTCATGTTGCCAAAATTTCTTTGCTTATGTAGGTAGCCTTTTCAGCATGCTTGGTCAGCATCACCAATTTGCAGTGGTGTAGAATGGGTTGTGAGCCCCCTCCCTGGGGCAAGGCAGCCCCTCCCAACTGCTCCTGCTGCTTGTTGTCTTCCAGGCAGGGCTGGAGCTACCACTAGATGAACTAGGAGGAGACTGTTGAGAGCACAGACCTCAGAGGGGTGCAAAACTGACCTCAGAAAGAGGGTGACAGAACTGACCCGAGAGAGACACATTTTCCTACAATTTGTCTGTTTTCGAAACTTGGTTGGTTGGTTGGTTGGGGGAGGGGCGTGCAAGTAGTTAGTCTTGCCTAGGGCACAAAAAAGCCTGGCACCGGCCCTGCTTCCAGGCCTGTGCAGACAGTGGGCTGGAAATGGAAACTGAGCTGTCCTGATCCCCCCCGCCGCCGCTGCAACCTACTGGTCCCCCCATGGTTCCCCTACCTACTCCTGAGACTTCCCTTTCTGAATTGCCCCTGCTTCTCAGCAAGTCCGCCTCTTCACTGGGTGGCAGGTGGATGGTAGAAGCAGCTGGTTCTTGGCTCCTGGAGGGCAAGCCAGGTTCCTGGCTCTAAAGCTGTCTTCCACCCTCCAGGAGCAGGTAAGAGCCCCCAAAGAGGCGTGGACTTCTTTGCACCACTTAAAAATTTTGCACCCAGGGTGACCACCCCTATGCCCCACACACTATGCCACTGTCAATGTTACTAATTCAGAACAGAATGTGAAACAGAATAGATGCTAAACTGAAGCTTGAGCAAATGTGTAAATAACAGGTGTACGTTCAGAATAATAAATAGATTAAATTATTCTAGCTTCTTTGGTCAAAAATAATTTGATTGCAAAATGTACCCTTGGGAGGCTGAAAGACAGTTGGGAGGACTGCTTATGTGCTTAGTAACAAGATCAACAGTAAAGGAGTCTAAATCTATCAGTGTCAAAAATAAAATATTCTTTTATTTCTGGTAGCATAAGAGATGCTGCCTAGATGCCCTAAGCATATCTGATCTCACCTGATCTCGGAAGCTAAGCAGGGTCAGGCCTGGTTAGTACTTGGATGGGAGACCACCAGGGAATATCAGGTGCTTTAAGCACCTGGAGTAGGAACTGGCAAGCCACTCTCTAGTATTCCTGCCAAGAAAACTCTATGGACAAGGGGTCATGAAGGGTCATTCACAACTGTAACCACACACACACACACACACACACACACACACACACACACACACACACACACACACACACACAGCATAAGAGATAAGATCGGTCAGCATCTTAAGACCAATTATGTTCAGTGATATATAAAGTGAATATTTTTCATACCAGATGTTTTTTGTTTTTATTTATGAAGAATTGTAATTTAATGGACATATCTTATACTTCCTCATTACCAGATTCTTCAAGCGATTTGAGATAGTAAGCGCCTTTTGAGGAAAACTAACAAATAAGGGATGTTTTAGCAAGGAAGAAGACTTGTAGTTAAGAACATAAGAGCAGAAGAAGAGCCATGCTGGATCAGGCCAAAGGCCCATCTAGTCCAGCTTCCTGTTATCTCACAGCGGCCCCACCAGATGCGTTTGGGAGCGCATGAAACTAGATTTCTGTCTCCTGATACTCTCCCCTGCATCTGGCCCTTGAAGTACCCTGGTTTTAAGCCTGGATATTACACATCTCCATCATGGTTTGTAACCTGTGATGGAGTTTTCCACCAGGAATCTGTCCAATCCCCTTTTGAAGGCATCCAGGCCAGATGCCATCACCACATCCTGCGGCAGGGAGTTCCATAGACTAACAACGTGCTGGGTGAAAAAATATTTTCTTTTGTCAGTTCTTACTCTCCCAGCCCTCAATTTGAGTGTATGTCCCCTTGTTCTGGTATTTTGGGAGAGGGAAAAGAGCTTCCCTCTATCCACTTTACTCATGCCCTGCATTATTTTATATGTCTCAATCATATCCCCCCCCAGGCGCCTTTTTTCCAGACTAAAGAGACCCAAATGTTTTAGCCTTTCCTCATAAGGGAGGTGCCCCAGCCCAGTAATCATTTTAGTTGCTCTCTTCTATACCTTTTCCAGTTCCGCTATGTCTTTCTTGAGATGCGGTGACCAGAATTGTACACAATACTCCAGGTGCGGCCTTACTATTGTTTTGTATAATGGCATTATAATGTTGGCTGTTTTATTTTCAATCCCCTTTTTGATAATCCCTACTAGACATGGGGATGACTTGGCGAAATTCTTGTTTCCGTTTCCGTTCCTCGTTTCCATTACACAACAGAAATGGTAATGACAATTAAGCCGTCAGAACTCGAACTCGAACCAATAAAAGAAAAATTGGGTCTGATTTGTCGTTGTCGTTCATGGCATCGCGGCGATCGCGCGATGCCAAGCGGCACAGAAAAAAAGTAAAAAAAAACCCCGATTCCTGGCCAAAAAAGCAGGTGAAAATATGCCTGCCTGAGTGAGGGCACCTACCAGAGGAGTGGTTTCTGGGGGGGGGGTCCCCGGCCTCCCCCCTCTCCTGTCCTGGGCTGCTCTGGTGGGGGGCATCCTCGTCGTCTTGCCATGCCATGCGGTGCGGGGGGATCCAAAATGGCGACCACAATATTTTTTTTGAAATCGTGGTCCAAAAACCCACCAAAGCACCACACAGAAACATGCGAAAATTAGGTATTTTAACTGCCTGAATTTTTAAAGTAGCAGCAGTGGGTTTTTCTTGCAATAAACGTCTGTCTCCAATCCCATTGATTTTATTTTATTTTATTTTGTTTTTATTTTTATTTTTTTACACCTGCGCAATGATGGGCTGGCCATGGGATGGGACCATGCAAATTTTTGGAGCCATACCACCAATCGCATGGCCACTTGGCCAGGTTTTGACTGAGACTTCTGGGATTTGCCAGTCGGGCATAAAAAGCCCACTATAACCCTAGCCCTAACCCTAACCCTAACCCTAACCCTAACCCTAACCCATACACCAGTACACTGTCCTTCTTAGTGGGTCAGAGGCACCCAGAGGTGCAGCCCACTAACTCACCCTAACCTTACCCGTAATAACCCTAAGCCTAGCCCTTGCCCTAACCCCAACCCTAAGCCAGATCTGTGCTCGCATTGCACTACACGCAAGTACATTTCCCTTCTTAGCGAGTCAGAGGGCGCCCAGCAGAGGCATTCTTCTCTTACCTCGCTCACCAGTCCAAAGTTCCAAAAAACTCTGTACGCCAGTATGCTGTCCTTCTTAGTGAGCTAGAGGCACCCAAAAGAGAGGTGCCTCTGCCAGTGCCACTTGGTACACAATGGCTACACGGTCATGTACCCTTCCTTTTCCCTTTGTAGGGGGCCAGAGGAGGCATCCACCCCAGAGAGGTGCCTCCAGGAGCCTGCTAAATGCCTTCCTTTCATAGCGGGCCAGAGGAGGCACCCACCCCAGAGAGGTGCCTCCAGGAGCCCGCTACCCTACCCCCCTAAACCAGCACTAACGACAGACGACAAACGAAACGACAAAATTTTGAAAAAATTTACAAACGGAAATGAGCCGAAACGGGCCGGCTCCGACACATGACAACTCGAAACGTTATTTTTCCTGGTCGTGCCCATCTCTAATCCCTACCATGGAATTGGCCTTCTTCACTGCTGCCACACATTGGGAAGACACCTTCATGGAGCTGTCCACCAACACACCAAGATCTCTTTCCTGATCTGTCACGGATAACTCAGAGCCCATGAGTTGATAGATAAAGTTTGGATTTTTTGCCCCAATATGCATTACTTTACATTTGGTTACATTAAAAAACATTTGCCATTTCTCAGCCCATTCCCCCAGTTTGGAGAGATACTTCTGGAGCTCTTCACAATCTTCTCTGGTTTTTACCACATGGAAAAGTTTTGTGTCATCTGCAAACTTGGCCACCTCACTGTTTATTCCTGTCTCCAGGCCATTTATGAACAGATTGAAAAGCACCGGTCCCAGGACAGATCCCTGGGGCACAACGCTTTTCACTTCTCTCCATTGTGAAAATTTCCCATTGACACCTACTCTTTGTTTCCTGGATCTCAACCAGTTCTCAATCCATAAGAGGACCTGCCCTCTTATCCCCTGACTGTGCAATTTTCTCAGCAGCCTTTGGTGAGGGACTGTGTCAAAAGCCTTTTGAAAATCCAGATAGACTATATCCACCGGTTCACCCAAATCTACATGCCTGCTGACCTTTTCAAAAAATTCTACAAGATTTGTCAGACAAGACTTACCCTTGCAGAAGCCATGCTGATTTTCTCTCAGCAAGGTTTGTTCTTGTATGTGTTTTAAGATTTTCTTTTGGATGAGGCTTTTCACCATCTTCCCTGGGACAGATGTAAGGCTAACTGGCCTGTAGTTTCCTGGGTTCCCCCTAATTCCTTTTTTAAAAATTGGTGTGACATCTGCTATCCTCCAGTCCTCCGGCACTGTGG
The DNA here is from genome assembly GCA_029282475.1 of Phrynocephalus forsythii. Taxonomy (NCBI): domain Eukaryota; kingdom Metazoa; phylum Chordata; class Lepidosauria; order Squamata; family Agamidae; genus Phrynocephalus; species Phrynocephalus forsythii. The sequence goes on along the minus strand of JAPFRF010000002.1, from coordinate 169,525,275 downwards.
CCATTTTAAGAGACAAGTTGCATATAACCGTTAAGAGATCTGCAATTTCATTTCTCAGTTCCCTAATAACCCTTGGGTGGATGTCATCTGGGCCCAGTGACTAGTTAATCTTCAATTTATCAATTAGCCCTAAAACATCCTCTCTTTTAACCTGTATTTGATTTAATTGTTTAGTCAAGAGGGGCGGTTCAGGCAGCGGAATCTGCTCGAGGTCTTCTGTCGTAAAGACAGATGCAAAGAACTCATTTAATTTCTCTGCAATTTCCAAGTCCTCCTTAACCTCCCCTTTTCCTCCCTCACCATCCAGAGGGCCAACTGGTTCTCTGGCAAGTGACCATACGGTTATCATGCTAATCACAAATCCATCCCTCTGTATTTCTAATTATAGAATCCCCTAGTACAATGTGCTTCTCTCCTGCAGTCTGTTCATGTACATGTACCTGATCCTGTATCTCAGCAATTGTGATGAGGGAGAGATCCTCAGGTGGAACCAGTTGTTCCTCTCTGCATGCCTCATGAGGTGTGATGAGGGAAAGAGCCTCAAATTGATTGTGCAATATGAGACTCTCTGAGTGATCCCTTGGCCTTGTACTCCTTTGAGTCACATTCCTCCACACATCTACCTCCTGAGTTGGGGAAGTGACTTCATCCTCAGAAGTGTGCCCTGTCTCTTCTTGGACCTGGATAGTCTGTTCCGCTCTGTCCAAGAACAGCTCAAGCTCCTTAACATGTTGCTGGTCCGATATGCGGGCCACTAGCTGCTGGGCCTTCTCTTCCAATAGTGCAACCAGCTTACACTTGCAGCAAGTGTAGTTCTCTGTGTGTTTTGTCAAGATGACAAACATGGGACAAGTGTTACAGTTAACTACAGCTGCTCCCTCAGACGCCATTCTAATGAGTGTAGTATTCTGGGCCTTGAAAATTTTTACAGTTTTACTAGCTGCTAATCTAGAAATAATCTAGTACAATTTTCTTCCTTTTATGTTAAAATGGAATCTCCAGCCCCCAGCTCAGAGAAAGGATTGGTCTGGCACCACCCCTGCTTCCTAGCTACTTCCTTTGTTTGGCTGACTAATGGCTCTTTGTATTTAAATGAGCAGTTAAAGTTAGCAGAGGCATAGTTAAAACAGTCCTAGCTGAACTGCTCCAACCCAGAAACTTACCAGTGCTGTTCTTACCAATTGAACTTACCAGAGCAGTTCAATCTGCTCTGTAGGTTCCTGTCTGAACTTTTTATCTGATGTATAAATAGAAGAAGTTGTATTTATTTTTATTTACTTTTTAAAGGCCACACTCAATTCCTCGCACATTCTGCCCCAAGAAAATCATGAATTGGCCAAAGGTAGCAATAGTAAACTACTGTAGTTAGCTATTTCACACACCTTGAAATTTTGGATGTGGCTAGATGGCAAACAAAGGCTACCATTCTTTTCTGCTCCTCGGTGGCTTGGATCTAAGCCCTGTCCTAACAGAGAAGTCCTAAGGAGGCAAATATCCAAGGAGAAAGGTGGGGTAAAAATACTCTAAAATAAATTAAACAAATAAATAAATAAATTATATGGATAGATAGATAGATAGATAGATAGATAGATAGATAGATAGATAGATAGATAGATAGATAGATAGATAGATAGATAGATAGATAGATAGATAGATAGATAGATAGATAGATAGATAGATCTGACTAAGTTCTAGCTGCACCCATTTGTTCCCTGGTTTTGTCTAAACACATTCTCCTTCAGTGTTTCTTTCTTCTCGTTGGTGAGCGCTGGTGGTGATAATTGCCAGAAAACATGTCTATGTCTTTGATGTTTCTAATAGAGGGTATAAATGTTTAGCAGATGAAAACTGCATTGCTAATGAGAAAACAACTACAAAATACAATTAGAAAAAGTTGATAGAATGGCTGAAGTATTGAAGGCATTTGGCTTTGGAAAAAAGAGACAATGTATTATTTAAAGTATACTGCATAAACATTTTTAGAAGCCGGAATATCCTGTAGCCCAGCTGTTCTATAGTGGTATTTTCCTTTCTGCCCTACCATTTATTTACACACATGTGGCAGGGATGAAAGGGATGTAGACTGGGAAAATTATGAATTCTTGTATGCATTGGAGAGCTGAAGGAATACTGTCCTAAAGCAGAACAGGATTTAAAGGCATGAAGGTTATGAGTAGAGATGGGTACTAAACGAAAAATGAAATGCTATTTCATTATTTTGTCATGTATCAAATTGCTTTGTTACAAAATGAAAGAGTAGAATGCATTTTGTGATGAAAGAAAATGAACCACCATTTTGGGGGGCACCAAATTTGGTGCATAGCTTCCTTGGACTCTTCCCTTTGAGTCTTCCAAAATTGGAAAGGTTTGGGGTTCAGGGGGCTGGGCGATTTAACTTCAAAGTGGGTCCACCCCAGGAATCCATGTGTATAAGTGCTTTTTCAAAAGGTACTTTGGTTTCGGTTTGGTTTCTCTTTTGTATTCAGTTGTTTGTGGGAGGATGAGGACAGACAACTTGAGTACTTGTGCTTGCTTCACTTGCTGAAATTTCTGTTATTTTAAAGAAAGAGAAAGTAGTGGGCCTTTATTTTATTTTATTTTGACTTGTGTGTTTCTGGAAAAATCCAAGAGCCAGAGTTCTCTCTCTCTCTCTCTCTCTCTCTCTCTCTCTGTGTGTGTGTGTGTGTGTGTGTGTGTGTGTGTGGGTGTGGGTGTGCGTGTGCGTGTGTGGGTGTGGGTGTGCGTGCGCACGCTGAGGCAGAAGGCACAGCACACGGACCAGCACCAGTCGGATATCTTTTCACTGTGATTCTGTTTTTCTTAAGGACTATCAGGGAGGGATTTTGGGCAGGGGTTCTTAATATTTTGGATCATCAGAGACTTCTTTTATTTCCTCCTACCCCCTTCAAAGTTTATGCATTCACCCTTCCACACACATTGTGTTCTTCGCCTGCACCAGTACCACTTCCCCACAGTATTCATCTTTAATTTACCTTACCCCCACAACATTATTGTTTGTACAGTACAGTTAGACAGCATATTTGGTTATTAATTAAAAAAATAAAAATGAAGAATATTAGGAGAACACCTAGCAAAATAAAAATCCAGAGAACATTGGTTCCCTGTAGGTAGCAGGTCCACTGCTGGCACTGTTGCTGCTACTTCCAGTTCCACCAGTTCATCCCAGCAGCATTCATCAGGGCACAGGGATGAGGCAGGCACAGGTCCATCATACAGTTCAATCACCACAACACAGGCCAGGGCAGTCAGGCAATCTTCTCCTGGACCACCTGAACCACTCCTGTATCTTGAGGAATCACAGAAGAAGGAGATGATGATGGTGATGGTGATAGTGATGATGATGATGATGATCATCAATATCATCATCATCAGGAATGTGTGCCCTCTGCTCCTTCCTTGGCTGCCAGCACCTCCCCTAATACTCCCATCTCCTACCAGTCAAAATCAAGCGCCACCCGTTCATCCCAGAGTGGCAGTGGCACTGGGATCCAGCAGCAAACAGCAGCAGGCAGCATTCGTCATTGGCCTTGCAGCTCCTTCTGGGAGCATTTTTTTCTCCAATGAAGAAGACCCAAGGCTGGTGACCTGGAAGGTGCGCGAGGCGGTGGTTTGCAGGGGCAGCAACCCCAGGCACCTATCCTCAAGCACCTGGAAGACACACCTGCAGAGGCACCACCCCAGGCTGCTGCCGTCATCAGTTGGGAGGAAGAGGAGAGCAGTAGAAGGCAGGGAGATGGAGGCTCCACCACTAGCCAAAAGAACTGCTGGCACCGCACTGAGGGAGAAAAATTCAGGCAGCCATGTTGCAGGATGTGTTGCCCCTCAGTGGTGTTCAAAGCATGAGCCAGCAGGCCAGGGGCAGGGCAGAGGAGGTGGCCACTTGCGAGGTGGGTGAGATGGTTGCCTTGAGTGGGGTTCCTTTGTCATTTGTGGAATCCTCTGGATTCAGGCACTGCTCAAGTACCTGGTCCCCTGGTACAAGCCTCCATCCAGGAGAACCATGAGCCATAGGGTGATGCCCTCCCTGCATGAGCCTGTTAGGGAGATGGTCCCTGGCCAGCTCTCAAAGGCCAGAGGTCGGAAAAGCCACTTTACTTTCAACATGTGGACTGGCGGGCATCACATATACTTTTCCCTGATGCCTCACTGGTGGTAGCCGGAGGATATGTGTGGTGGCATTGTGACATCAGAGGTGGGGCTGCAGGGGAGGGAGAACTGGTGTGATGGCACCAAGGGACGAGGACCCCACTAGACAAATGCAGGCAACTGGTTGGACAATTTTCATGCAGTGTGAAGGCTGCCTGCCAGCTGTGTGAGAAGCAGGAGGAGTTGGGGCTTGAAGAGCACGGCCTCCTGCAGGACATGTCCACCAGGTGGAACTCCACCTTTAAGATGGTGTCATGCTTGGTGGAGCAAAAGGCCGTGCTGGAGGACATGATGTCCAGAACTCCCATTTTGTCAGGGGGTAGGGAGTTGGACATCAGTTCCACCGATTTGCTCACTCTATCTCAAAGGCTGGATATCTTGAAGCCCTTTGAAGAGGCCACCAAAGTCCTCTGTGGTCTGAATGACAGCCTGGGAATGTCATTCCCCTGATCCATTCCATGACTGAGGCCTGACTTTCTGTCTTGCAGAAGATTGTTTGCTTCTCCTGAGGAACAGGGCCTTGGTCTTGAGGTTGCAGGCTGCTGTCTGGAATCAGCTGCATCCACTGTGTGGAGACAGGGTGTACCAGCTGGCTTGTCTGGGTGATCTTTGCATCAAGGGATCCTTGGTTAGCAGCCTTGCGGAGCTTCAGGAATGGAAGGCAGAGCTGTCCCTTGAGGTGTGCAAGATCATGGAAGCAGAAGGCAGGCATGCGCTGTCAGGGATGCAAGGACACCAGATCGAGTTGGGGGAGGGCTCTTACCAGGAGCCCTCCCTATGAAGGTGCACCAACCAGAGGCCAATTAAGCCACCATACTTGGCCTCGGTCATCGCCTGGGCAGTGTCCAGCTCTTTGGAGGAGAGGCCATCAGAGGAGCAGGACTCTGCACAGGCCATGGTCAAAAATTACATGGGTGAGCCCCTCCAGCCCCCCATGCTAGATACCCTCCGGTACTTGACCAGTAAGTCCAAGATCTGGCCTCAGATGTCCAGTTAGGCCATAGAACTCCTCTCTATCCCTCCTACCAGCATCAAGAGTGAGCGAGCGAGTGTTCTCACAACTTGGCGGCATTTTGAGTCCTTGCCTGTCACGCCTGGACCCAAGCACCGTGAAAAGGTTGCCCTTTATTAGATTCATCCTTTCCGCATTGAGGTTCCCCTCCCAAAAACTGTAGTGCACCACCCAGCACCCAGTATGAACTGCAAAACAGCATTCCTCCCGCTGATTCCTGCACACAGTTCTTCTCAGTTCTGCCTCCAGAAGGTCTGAGATGGCCCAATATTTCCTATCCCACCCTGGACATACCAGGGAGGGCTCTTATACCTGAGGGTCTGATACGGCCCAATGTTTCTATGACCTGCCTTGGACGGACCAGGGAGGTCCACACACTCTCTTTTCATACGTGAGGGTCTGCTATGGCCCAAATGTTTATTGCCTGCCTGCCAGCCTGCCAACCAGCAAACCAGTCAGCCAGCCTGCCTGCCTGGTGCACTGCAACAGAGAGTCTGTTATGGTCCAATGTTTATTGCCTTCCTGCCTGTCTGGTTCTGATATGGCACAATGTTTGTATGACCTGCCTTGGACATACCAAGGAGGTCCACACACTTTCTCTTCATACCTGAGGGTCTGATATGGTCCAATGTTTATTACCCGCCTGCCTGGTGCACTGCAATACAGGGTCTGATACGGCCCAATCTGCTTTGGAAGACCAAATTTGGGGGGCTTAAAGGGAATAGCTTGAGGAAGCTCTGCTGTGATTTCCATGCTGCTAGATGCCTGGGATCACTATTTTGTTAGTATATAACTTTCAAATTACAAATGACTTTTTCCTAGTTCCGTCTTAGAGATGCATTGCTCTCTATGTGGAATGCAAGACTGGGATGCCAGATAGGGGTTCTTTATCTGTCCATCCATTGTACTCTGCTGTGAGGTATCATCCCACATATTTTATGCCACAGCACTGAAATCCAAGACAGCAAACTGCAAACTGTCCCCTACATATTGCTGAGTGCTCTTTAAGTAACCTTCATTACTAGAGATGGGCACGACCAGGGAAAATGGCGTTTTCGAGTTGTCGTGTGTCAGAGCCGGCCCGTTTCGGCTTGTTTCCGTTTTTTGCGAAATTTTCAAAAAAATTGTCGTTTTGTTTGTCATTTTTTCGTCTGTCGTTAGTACTGGTTTGGGGGAGGGAGCGGGCTCCTGGAGGCACCTCTCTGGGGTGGGTGCCTCCTCTGGCCCGCCATGAAGGGAAAGCGGGCTCCTGGAGGCACCTTTCTGGGGTGGGTGCCTCCTCTGGCCTGCTACAAAATGGCATGCATAGCCAATTGGATATGCATACCAAGTTGAGCAGAGAGGCACCTCTTTTTTGGGTGCCTCTCTCTGTTGACCACAGGCCCACTGCTAACTGCAGTGTCACAGTGTGCACACTGGGGGAAGGCTCCTCCTCAGTCTGGGCACTCTGTGGTCCACTAAGAAGGGAACTGTACTTGCGTGTGTAGTGCAATGCAAGTACAGATTTGGCTTAGGGTTAGGGGGGTTAGCGCAAGGGCTAGGCTTAGGGTTGTTACGGGTAAGGTTAGGGTGAGTTCGTGGGGTGCACCTCTGGGTGCCTCTCTGACCCACTAAGAAGGACAGTGTACTGGCGTGTGGGTTAGGGTTAGGGTTCAGGTTCGGGTTCGGGCTACGGTTAGTGGGCTTTTTATGCCCGACAGGCACATCCCAGAAGTCTCGGTCAAAACCTGGTCAAGTGGCCATGCAATTGGTGGAATGGCTCCAAAAATTTGCATGGTCCACTCCCATGGCCAGCCCATCATTGTGCAGGTGTAAAAAAATAAAATAAAAATAAAATAAAATAAAATCAATGGAGACGTTTTGTTGCAAGAAAAACCCACTGCTGCTACTGTAAAAATTCAGGCAGTTTTAAAATAGCTATTTTCACATGTTTCTGTGGTGCTTTGGTGTGTTTTTGGACCACCACAATTTCAAAATAAATAAATATTGCTTGCGGTCGCCCCATTTTGGATCCCCTGCCCGCACCGCATGGCATGGCGAGTTGGTGAGATGACGAGGATGCGCAGCCCAGGAGAGGAGAGGGGGGGGAGGCCGGGGATCCCCCCCAAAAAACCACCCTTCTGGTAGGTGCCCTCACTCAGGCAGGCATATTTTCGCCTGCTTTTTTGGCTGGGAATCGGTTTTTTTAATTTTTAAAACTTTTTTCTGTGCCACGCCGCTTGGTGGCGAGTTGGCGAGACGACGAGGATGCGCAGCCCAGGAGAGGAGGGGGGAGGCCGGAGACCCCCCCCGAAACCACCCCTCTGGTAGGTGCCCTCACTCAGGCAGGCATATTTTCGCCTGCTTTTTTGGCCGGGAATCGTTTTTTTTATTTTTAAAACTTTTTTCCTGTGCCACTTGGCATCGCGCGATCGCTGCGATGCTGCCAGGAACGACCACGACAAATCAGACCCAATTTTTCTTTAGTCGGTTCGAGTTCGAGTTCTCGCGGAGTAATTGTCGTTCTTCATTTCGTTACGTAACGGAAACGAGGAATGGAAACGGAAACGAGGACTTCACCGAGTCGTGCCCATGTCTATTCATTACTAATCTGCAATGCATCTACTCCCACAACCAAGCCGGGAAAGAAAAAAGGAGAAGAGTATGCATGTGTGTGTTTTCTTTGACCTTGGGTATTTGTTTTTGCCCTAATTTTTTTTATCAAGGAGAAAAATAGGCTTTGCAGACACTTTAGGGAACTCAAACCAAATAAACTGGCTTTCAAATTCCTTTGGCTAGGATATTTATTTGGTTTCATTACCAGGCCAATTAAAGAGTTGACAGAAGCAAGTGCCTTTTGTCCTTTCTTTTTTCCTGAGTCTTGAAGGCGGTTTTAGAGTAAAGAAGGGTCAGCTTTAATGGGAGGGGAAATGAGGATTTCATTCGAGGTGTGCTCTCCCACACGTGTACAGGTGTAACATCAATCAGACCTGTCAACCGTGCCTTTGGACCTTCAGAGGGAACTCTCCGCTTTCTGTGTGGCTGCTGTGTTCAGGGTCAAGAACTAAGTGTTCAGGAAGAAGCCACTTCCGGAAATATCTCCTGCCTTTGAACGCTCCTTTTGAAGTTAATAGCTGCATCCTCACAGATCCCACACCTGATGCACAGGAGGACTGATAGCAGCACTAACTCCAGCTGGCTTTAGAGGGGAAGGATCTCTCTATAACACATCCAAATGCTTGCTGGACAGCCAGTCAGGTTGTATGCAAGAGCACAGATGAAACTCATCTTAAAAACAGCATTGGGCATCTGATGTAAATACAGTTAAATGTTAAAAAAAGCATAAATAGTAAGTAAGTAAGTAAGTAAGTAAGTAAGTAAGTAAGTAAGTCTAAAACAAGCATTCATGTGGGATTCACTTGAAAAGACTGTGAATCAGGCAATGACTTCTCTCTTTCCATGGCTTGTTTAATGGGTTTAGTGGTCTTATTGGATATATAGTACAGTATTCTGCACCAGCTAGCAGAAATAAAACTGTACACCTAGTACAAGGGAGTTATTCTTCATCTCAGTTTTTTGAGATATTTGTCCCTCGGATCTCCGTACAGAGGAAGTTCTGTCAGAAAATGTACCATGTCCTCCATTTTAGATCACCCCAGTGGACAAGGTCTACCTGTCCCATGTTATTCTGTATAATATTCCTGAATCTCTTTCATCTACTGTGTGACAGATCAATCTGCCTTGAGTTAACAGTTGTCTCAGCTCATGGGAGCAAATAAAGTTTTTTTTCCTATAACACATGTGGGAATTTGCAAAGGCACCATTGTTACCTGTTTACAATGCTAAATTTCTTAATATATTCAATGTAGTCTGTTATCCTACCAAGGCATGTGGCAGCTTAAAAGACAATTAATTAATTAAGTAAATAAATAAATAAATAAATAAATAAATAAATAAATAAACTCATTGGGACTGTAGGCACCACCATTGAAAGCTACAGTGCATGACAGCTTATGCCAAATAATACGCATTGGTTTTTAAGGTACCATATGAGTGTATCTGAATTCCCATGAAACCCTGTGTCTGTGCCGCATGCCTGAGGGCACAACTGATTGGGCACCTAGTTGTCCAGCTGTTTTGGTGGAACTGTTTACTAGATAAGAACTTCTGCCTTTGCAAAATTTGTGCATCCACTTTATGTTATGTAGGTGTCTCTTTTTTGCTGCATGGCTACCCATCTGTAAATTTCTATGTTGACTGAGGAACTGGGAGGGGAAACATTAAGTATAAAGTGAGACAGAATATTACACACACACACACACACACACACACACACACACACACACACACACACACACACAGAGAGAGAGAGAGAGAGAGAGAGAGAGAGAGAGAGAGAGAGAGAGAGAGAGAGGGAGGAGAGAGAGAGAGAAATTGTGAATTTGGCTTGGAGTAAGTTACAGAGTGACAATCTGCCATTTTATACTGCCATTTTATTCTTGATCATAATACCTGTCTATTTCTGGTTTACAGAGAGTTAAAAGGAACGACAACAAAACATTTGACAAGCTGGCAATGTTCCATGGTCCATCTATTGGTCATTTATCTGATGGAACTCATAGGGGGTGATGAAGCTCTCCTCACAAGATAATTGGCTGGATGCTTCTGGGTACAGATTCTTTAAAGCAGTGGATTTCCAACCTCGGCTCTCAGAGGTTCTTGGACTATAACTTCCAGAAATCTTGGCCAGCCTAGCTAATGGTGTGAAGTTGTACTCCAAGAAAATCTAGGGACCCAAGGTTAGAGACCACTGCTTTAAGGCCATATTCGCAATGACCAAGTGAGTTGTGTAGCCATAAACAATAACTTAACTGGCAAAGACTGAAAGGAGAAGGTACCAGATGAAGCTGGGCAAAACTAGAAGAATGTGAACAGCAATAAATGGGGAAAGCAGAGGAGTGACTGCACACAAAGGCTGAAATTAGTTGAGACAAAGGCCATGTATGACCATGTTATGTATGGTAAACCTGTGGTGGTCTACATGAGGAACAACTTCTGTCCTGCCCCCAAAGTAGTGACTAGAGCACTGACCAAGAGCATTGTCACCAGCCCACGAACCTTGAGCGACAGTGGTTGCTAGATGAAAGCGAAGGTTGGAAAAAGAGATTGGCCTCGTCCCCCTACTTGGTCCATTACCTGCCTCACTTATTCTGTTGGTTCAAACCACACAATTTCTAGAGCACTGGTGGCGAACCATCAGCACTCCAGATGTTTTGGACCACAACTCCCACAGTCCTTTGTCATTGGCAATGTAGGTTTGGAATTCTGAGAGTTGTAGTCCAAAACATCTGGAGTGTCGAAGGTCTGCCACCACTGTTCTAGAGCATCGCCTAAGTACTAGAGGCAGAGCATTCGTGAAGCAGGAATGCTCTGCCTCTTGTTACTCATGAGGAGAGCCCGCCAGTCCTCTCACCACCACCCTCCCTCCTGTCATCATTTTAAGATTCTCTGAAAGGCTGAGATGGAGCACGTGACCTGACTGCAGCATTGCTAATCTCCTCTGGTTGTGAAAGGGGCAACTCTCAGCTGTGGAGAAGCAGTGAAAATGTTTCAGTGGCTCAGATTCAAGCGTGAAGCCAGGGAGTAATAACTTTGCCCCAAGTCTGGGATTCGTTGTGGGGTGGGTATCCTTCCCAAGGCTGCCTGTCTCCTTCCATCTCTTTTTCTGATGCATAACACAGTGGGTGGTCTCTCACAGCTCAGCCTCTTCGTGCTTGAAATTTGGCCGCTTCTTTTGCTAGCTAGCTAGCAAGCTCACTTGAGCACCTGCATGCCAGATACAGCTGACTCCAAGAGCTCAGAACCACCAGCCGATTTGATTTCCAGAAGTTGAGGCACCCTCGCACTTAAAATGGAAATGGTGAAAGAGCTGTGCTACAAGCTGGTTTACCATACTGGCATGTATGACTGAGACCAGATAAAATTAACTTATCTTGCTGTTTATATTTCATCAAGCTGGAGACAAATGTGATTGTTTTCCTGGATACCAGAAAACTAAGATGGCAGACAATTTTCTGTGATAGGAACATATCTCCATGGCACTGTGCCAATGAGACTACAGTTTGCTGTTTTTTTGATCAACCTGCTACAGAGAGGAAAGAAAATGGTTGTTGTTTTCTACTGTGGGCAGAGTAATTGGATCACAAAGAGTATTAATTGGTGTACCTTCTTCTCCACTATGTTTTGAAGCAGCAGACTTTTCTGTTTACACAGGAAGCATTCCTTCATGGAAATACCCCTCTTTTTCCACAGTGAAAGAGAATGGCTTCTAACTGGCAACGTTGTCAGGCAATGGTGTATTTCACCTCCTTCTCTGCTTGGTCTCTTTGTACAATATATCACACAAAATACCACATTCAGATGGAGTAAAAAAATGGTGAAAGAAACACCCAGCATCTAAGATATGTAGATGACACTGTATTGCTGGCAGAATAATGCAGTGACTTAACATAACCATTGATTAAGGGCTTTATCCCATGTCCACTTTGTGGCTGTATAAATTCCGCTCACTCAGTATCACTACAAAAATTATTCTCCCACGTCTGACGTGCTTTCAAAATGATGCATCTAATTGTGGAAAGGAAGCATGACAAGAATTCCTGAATGGGGGAAGGGGGGGCTGCAGCAGCAGCAGCATCTCCCAGGCAGTGTTATGGCAGCCCTTGCTCACTCCATTCTGTGGCTAAAGAATCAATGGAGACCCCCGCCCTCAAGCGTTGTTGCATTTCTCATGTAAGCCACCTTGGATCTTTTTCCAAGGACAAAGGCAGGGTAAAAATAAATAATGTATGTTGTTGTTCAGTTGTTCAGTCGTGTCCGACTCTTCGTGACCCCATGGACCAGAGCTCGTCAGGCCTTCCTATCTTCCACTGCCTCCCGGGTTTGGTCAAATCCATATTGGTTGCATCAATGACACCGTCCAACCATCTCATTCTCCGCCACTCTCGTTTCCTTTTGCCTACAATCTTTTCCAACATCAGGGACTTTTCCAAGAAGTCTTCTCTTCTCATGAGGTGGCCAAAGTATTGGAACCTCAGCTTCAAAATCTGTCCTTCCAGTGAACATTCCGGGTTGATTTCTTTCAGGATGCCAAGAAAATTCCATGGACAGAAACAAAATGCTAAATAATGTGTGTGTGTGTGTGTGTGTGTGTGTGTGTGTGTGTGTGTGTGTGTGTGTGTGTGTGTGTGTGTGTGTGTGTGTGTGTGTGTGCGTGCATGCATGCATGCATGCATGCAGATAGATAGATTATCTATCTGTCTGTCTGTCTGTCTGTCTGTTTGCACATTTCATTTAAAGCAAACCAGTTACCTTTTTAAAATTACCTTTAACTTCTTTTTTACCAATATATAAAACGCCATCCTTCAAAAAGATGGCAGACTGGTCACAATGGGGGTGGCTCCAGAAAGACAGCTCCTCATGCTATCAATCCAAAGCCCCCCTGCATACCTTTTCTCCCTCCCGTCTATGTTTGGGGGTGGGGAGGAAAACAACCAACCAAACAAAAAAGATCCAACAAGCACAAGAGAAGGGCGGGGGACTGGACATCCTCATCTACTGGAGCAAGTGTGCCCCAACAAAATACAGTGACCAAGAGTCTAGTGCATAATTTAAAAAAAAAAAAACTCATCTGGAAGCACTCTTGTCTGAGTCTTCTTCCCAACTTACATGTCTTTCTGTTCAAATCTTAACAATTATTCCAGCATTCACAGCCATTAGCAGCTGTCAATTACCTGCAAGGCTCTGCCTTCTTTAGGTCTCTGTGTGATCTATTTCCTCTCTTAAAATAAAAACCAACGTGTTGTGTAAATGACCACCCTAAAGTCAACTGCACAGCTAATTTTAGGATTTGCCACTCTTTCAGCTGAGGAGGAGGAGGAGGAGGACTGCAACGTCTCAAGGACTCCTTTCTCTCCCTCTCCCACACTTTCCCCATCTCTCTCTCTCTCTCTCTCTCCCCCCCCCCACCGCTCCCTCCCTTACTAATACTCCCCACCTCTTGGGCTAAGTGAGCCAGGGCTGTTTGTGAGACGGGCTTTCCCAAATTCTCACAGCTCTAATCTGGATACCATTTAGTGTGACAGGCTCCTTCCCGGGTTCCCACAGCTGGTTAGTGTTTTGAATTCCTGGCTCATGAACTCATATCAGGCTACATGGGCTAATGCTCAGAGTACAACCTCAGGCTGATATTGTCGATGACAGAGTAATGGAGGAAGCCGTGGTGCTTTCTCCATGTTTACAAACTGTATTATTTTTCAAATTTGTCTAAGCCATGGGGATGAGGGAAGGTGGGAAAATAGCAGAATGCCCATATAATACCTGATAAAACTGGTTGAAGTATCAGTGGAGATGAAAGTAAAGTAGTTAAGGATGGGAAAGACCAATTAAATAATTGTGCCTTAAAGTGTAAGTGTGTGTGTGAGAGAGAGAAAGGGGGGGCTGCATTATTCCACTTATATTGGTAGGCTGACTACAAATATTAAGTTACAAAAAAAATTTAAATTAAATTTATCATTTGTTATGTAATATAAGCATTCTGTTTTTTCTTGTCTTTCTCATAGTGGCTAAAAATGAGTTACAAAATCAGCAAGTTGTAGATTCCAAGGCCACATTTATCATGCATTTCCTACATAATCCCAGGCCAGTCACACTTTTCCAGTCTCCCACCATGCACCTTGTTTTTGCAAGGTAGGAGATAATAATGCTGATTTTTTTCACAGTATATGTAGTGGTATCTCTAGTTATGAGTTTAATCTGTTCCAAAAAGAACTTGTAAGTAGAGCAGCCTTATCTAAAATAAATAAATAAATAAATATAAATAAATAAATAAAATGTAAGTAGAGTCGAATTGCTTATAAGTAGAGCCACTCGTAAGTAGAGGTACTACTGTGTGTGGGGTGTGGGGGTGTTAATTTTGGCAAACCAGCATTGCTGTAGGAGAGACATTCCAACAAGTAGCAAAAACATTGCTGTAGAACAATGTTATATAAAATCCTAGCAAAGATAATGTAAAGGACCTCCAAGAAGCCCCCCCCCATTAAATGAAAAAAAAATACATACCGATAGATGCAGTAATAACAAGAGCACTCAGAGAGTGTATACCTCCACCAAGGGTTATGAAATTGCCTCCAGATTAGAGATGGGCACGGAACGAACATTTTTTCGTTTCCGTTATTTGTTAGTCATTCCGTTACGTAACAAAACAACAAACAAAAATTGTGATGAAAATGCAATGAAATGAACAGAACCACAAAAATTGTGGTCGTTACGTTTCGTTTCTGTTAATGGCGATGCACAATGAAATGAGCTGTTTTAAATGTTAAAAAATGCCCTGGACATCCGTAAAAATGCAGCGATAATTATTTATATTGTTTGATAATACCTACCAGGGGGGTGGGGGCCTTAAAAGGTGCATTTATGTCTTTTCTCAGATCGCTGTATTTTTTTCCTTTAAGGGCAGTTAGGGGACATCGTCCCAAAATGGCTCCCAGATGCCTAATATTGATTGATTTTTGGGTATTAAAACACCCTGGACATCTGTAAAAATGCAGTGATAATGCAATAATTATTTGAAATTATTACCTGCCAGGGGGCTGGGGTCCTTAAAACGTTTGTTTTTGTCTTCTCCCATCACGATTTTTCTTTTCCCTTTAAAATGGATGTTGCCACCAGCCACAAAATGGAGGCAAGCCATGTGATGGGATCATGTTCAACCAATAGCATGCCCAGGTTGCAGACTGGGCAGGTCTGGCAGCCACAGAGGGCATAAAAAGCTCTGGCAGCCCCCGTCCTCCTTGCAGTCTCTGGTGGGAGTTAGGGTGGGATTGCTGTCTCTGCTGTGACTCTAGCTTCAGTCCTGCAGCCTCCCTGTGTGCATGCGTGCTGCGTACGTCTTGGTGAGTACCCTCCCTTGGCCCGCAGTGCAGTCATTCTGCGGCTGCCTTGCACCCTGGGCAACGCCCGCTGCTGCCTTTGCAGCCTCCCTGCGTACCTAGTCTATACTGTGTCTCTGCCAGCATCCATTTTTTTTAGTGTTTTTCCTCTGGTCTGGGGCATTGGGGGACGCCTGCGCACAGAAATGCTTTAAAAATCACGCAAAAAGTGGGTAGAAACGACAAACGAAAAAATGAAAAATGGAAACGAAATTTTTCCAAAAATTCGTGACAAACGGAAATGAACCGAAACAGACCTCTCAATGACAAATGAAAAACTGAAACACCATGTTTTTGTTTCGTGCCCATCTCTACTCCAGATACTGTTCAGGCATGATTTGGTCATCTGAACAAGGCAGGCTGGATGCCTTATCTCTATTAAATATAGAAGCAGATGTATTACATAAGATTAGTTTTGAGGATCTGATTAAAGACTTTGCAATTTAAAAAGTAGGAGAAAACTTTTCAAATAGAAATAAGGTGGAAGTATATAAAAATAATCATTTTCCATCTGACTGCAAGTTTTGTTTATCTTTGATAAATAAAATTTTAATATGTGGTTTATTGTTGTTTATATTTTGAATGACATATATATGGGGGGCACCTAAAATCTTTTAAGGCCCCTTTATGGGTCTAAATCCAGCCCTGGGGTGGGAGCATGTGTGCTCATAAAATCCATTAGATTTGGGGAACCACATGGTTGCCTTGCAATGTTTGGAAAGGAATGCCTCTAGAGCTCCGCATCACCTTCGCCCAACTTGGCCATTATCCTGACTGCGCTCCTGTTCAGGGCAGAATGGCGGGTTGGTGTCATAATCCATCTTCCAGAATAGTTAAGACTAACCTGAGCTGGTTCCACTGCTGGGCTCTATACAGGAAATGCCCAGGCCTTTAGGAAACATGGTAGAGCGAACGTTTACTGACCGTGTAATTAATACGATGATTTGCTCTGTCTGTTGGCCCTTAGCACTGTGTTTCCTGTGAGGGGGGTCGAGCAGCTTTTTCTCCCCTTTTCATCTGTTTTTTTTTTTAATAAAAACAAAAACAAGAAGCCTCACAAGTTGTTTTTTTCCTTAGAGGAACTGGTCATCTTGGAAACGAACAAATGATCTATTAGAAGCTGAATGGAGCATTCCCATGGGAACAGGCATTTCACTGCCTTTTTTTACAGCTAATTTCTTTCATATGGCAGGTTCCCAGACACATCAAATACCTCACATGTTAAGCTGTTAGTCAAGATTTATAGGCTCTGTGAGTGTAAGTCAATGTTAAATCATTCTGATAACATGAGGGCTGGCAGGGAAATTTCCTCTCAGCAATTTTCATTTTTTAAAAAAAAGTTAAGATGGGGAGGGAAGAAACTGCGATCAAGTCTATTTGGAATATTTCCTTGAGATTTAAAAAAAAATACCATTCTCTGATGTGGCTCTTCTGAAGTCTGTTTGGCTTTTTTCTTTCTTTTCTCTTCTTTTCATTTTGAGATTGTAGGATTGATGTTTCAGTGTAAGACTTCAGCCAGAATCCTGTTGGTAAGTTATTCAGGTTAAACTGTGTGATTTAACAATAATAAATTGATTTATAGTAATGAACGGAGTGCTGGTTGTGTTACGAACTAGATCCAATTGCACACCAGGGACACAAATGTTTATATACACTTCTGGCAATTTATTCTATTATTTACAGTGGAACCCCGACTTATGAGATTAATCCGTTCCAAGCGCATGCTCGTAAGCTCGGTTAGCTCATAAGTCATGGAGAGGTTTCTCATAGGAATGTATTGAAAGTCAATTAATCCATTCTGGAGGGATGGGTTTCAATGCATTCCTATAGGAAACCACTTTAAACCAACCGGGGCTTCCCTCCTGGCACATTGGGGGCAGGGGGAGAAGTGGCAGGGGGTTTAGAATGTCTTTATCCACTGAGGCAACCGCTTTCTTTGGTGGCTAAATATATTTTATTTATTTATTTATTTATTTTTACAACTTATATGCCGCCCACTACCCAAAGGTCTCTGGGCGGCTTACAATCAAGGAATTAAAACAGTTAAAAACCACCCGTCATGTCTCCTAACAATCCCCCCAGGATGCGGGGGGAAGGTGCACTATGTTGCTCAGTTGCTTAAAGTCATTTTAAACATTGCATGCTGCTCCCCTGCGCCCCGCGGGGGTGAGTCGGGAGAAGTGGTACGCAATGTTTAAAAAGACTTTTAGCCACTTGCCTCCATGGCTAAAAGTCATTTTAAACATTGCACACTGCTTCTCCCATCCCACCCCCCAGGGCATGGGGGAGCAATGTGCTATGTTTTAAATGACTTTTATCCACTGAGGCAAGTTCTTGCCTTGGTAGATAAACATCAATTTAAATGACCACTGCTCTCCCCCCCAGCACACCATCATTACTTGGGGGAAACCCCATTTTAATTTTAAGATGCAGGGGGGAACCGGAAGCCTCCTCGTAAGTTGGGATTCTTGGTTGTTGGGGTCATCATAAGTCGGGGTACCACTGTATTTGCAAAATGTCCTAATAACAAAATACAGTTTGGATATTGATTTTTTGAAAAAGGATTGTAATGTTCTGTTTAGCCTAAGAATTTTAAGTCTTCAGATCCAAAATTCCTGAGTTTATGTCTCTGTGGTTCACTCCAGATTTTGTCCAGTTTCTGACCTATGCACCTTCCTGGATCCATCACAGTTTAATCACTCCAATCCTAAACTGTTGTTATCCTGCCTCTTTCTAAGAGTTGAGCCAAGGGCCATAACAGCTGAGCCTTGGATCCTGTTCATAATCACCCAAGTTTGGCCAGACCTCACAGAATATTTTGATGGAAAACATTGAAAAATGCTTCCAAGGTGAAGGTTTCTGAAGGCAAGACATAATATCTGTATGCCTCCTGCGTATATCTGGCCAGTCACTGCTGAGCATGAACTTCTGCTGCACAGTCCAGGGAGTACCTGGCAGTTTGTTGCCACAAAAGACTGTCTGGATCATAGCTGGCAAATAACAGATTTGATATCACATGTTAATATTCAAATCATCACGTTTGTGTTCCACAAAATGAGTGAACAAATACTTCAAACCTTTTTAAAAACATTTTTTCAGTCACATTTTAATATTACAATATTAATATTGCAATACTTTCAAACATTATTTCTAAAAGGCTAGCATTAGGGATAGGGATAGGGATAGGGATAGGGATAGGGGTAGGGGTAGGGATAGGGTTCTAAAAGGTTAGAAATATGAGTTGATATTCTTCCTGATCAATGCAAAAGTGACACTTTCAGCATTCATGCCTTAAATCTGACGTGTTCTTTCCAAAGTCTGAGCTGGATTTGGTGTGGGGAATTTGCTCCCAGATATTGGAGAACTAACTCTCAAGAGCTCCAAGCAGCATGGCCAATAGTCAAGGATCCTGACGGGTTGTCTTCCACGAGGACTAGCAGGGCAACTGGTTGCCCATTCCAGGCTCAAATAATTTGAACGATGTGGTAAAGGGATTGGAAATGCTACAGCATAGAACCTCTTTCATTAGGCAGAATGTGGTAGTGCCTCAGGCAACAGACTTTAGGGGTTGTACACAGATGCACAGCATTGGAAACGCATGTGCCACACAGCTTGGCCTGCACTCTCTAAGATAGCCTGCGACTCTCAGTTGTAATTCAAGATGTTATTCTTTCCCCAGTGTTGGGTCCAGCTATCAGTCTAGTTGGCGTCTGCTTCTGGAAATGGAAAAGGGGTATCTAGCTAAATGCATCTGGGATCAAAATGTCTTGGGCCAGCTGTGACTCATGCCTGGAGAACTGGGCTACTTGATGAAATATTTCATCATTGTTGCATGACGGTGTCTCTCCTCTTCAAATTGTCCCCATTGTCTCTATAGATGACATCCTGCTGAGCATGCATGGAGAAGAATACTCCATACTAGACATGGGCATGACTTGGCGAAATTCTCGTTTCCGTTTCCGTTTCTCGTTTCCGTTACGTAACGGAACGAAGAACAACAATTACTCTGCCAGAACTCGAACTCGAACCGACTAAAGAAAAATTGGGTCTGATTTGTCGTTGTCGTTCCTGGCATCGCAGCGATCGCGTGATGCCAAGCAGCACAGGAAAAAAGTTTTAAAAATAAATAAAAAAAACAGATTCCCGGCCAAAAAAGCAGGCGAAAATATGCCTGCCTGAGTGAGGGCACCAACCAGAGGGGTGGTTTCTGGGGGGGTCCCCGGCCTCCCCCCTCTCCTGGGCTGCGCAAAGTACACATCCTCCTTGAGTTGCCACGCCAACTCGCCAAGCGGCGCAGCACAGAAAAAAGTTTTAAAAAACCCCAATTCCCAGCCAAAAAAGCAGGTGAAAATATGCCTGCCTGAGTGAGGGCACCTACCAGAGGGGTGGTTTCTTGGGGGGGGTCCCCGGCCTCCCCCCCTCCTGTCCTGGGCTGCTCTGGTGGGAGGCATCCTCGTCGTCTCGCCGAGTCGCCATGCCATGCGGTGCGGGTGGGGGATCCAAAATGGGGCGACCACAATATTTATTTTGAAATCGCATGGTCCAAAAACATACCAAAGCACCACAGAAACATGCGAAAATAGCTATTTTAAAACTGCCTGATTTTTTTCAGTAGCAGCAGTGGGTTTTTCTTGCAACAAAATGTCTCCATTTATTTTATTTTATTTTATTTTATTTTTATTTTTATTTTTTTACACCTGCGCAATGATGGGCTGGCCATGGGAGTGGACCATGCAAATTTTTGGAGCCATTTGATTCCACCAATTGCATGGCCACTTGGCCAGGTTTTGACCAAGACTTCTGGGATGTGCCAGTCGGGCATAAAAAGCCACTAACCCTAGCCCAAACCTGAACCCGAACCCTAACCCATACGCCAGTACACTGTCCTATATGCCAGTACACTGTACTTCTTAGTGGGTCAGAGAGGCACCCAGAGGTGCACCCCAGTAACTCAACCTAACCTTACTGGCCGTAACCCTAAGCCTAGCCCTTGCGCTAACCCCTAACCAGTAAGCCAGATGTGTACTCGCATTGCACTACAGCAAGTACACTTCCCTTCTTAGTGAGGCACAGGGCGCCCGTAGGGGTCCTCTCTCACTTTGTTCCCCAGCCCAAGTGCACCGTATGCCGGCAGGCAGTGAGTCACAGAGGCACCTGAAAGAGAGGTGCCTCTGCCTGCTACTGCAACTTAATGGTATGCATATCCAATTGGCTATGCATGCCATTTTGTAGCGGGCCAGAGGAGGCACCCACCCCAGAGAGGTGCCTCCAGGAACCTACTTTCCCTTCATGGAGGGCCAGAGGAGGCACCCACCCCAGAGAGGTGCCTCCAGGAGCCCCCCCAAAACCAGTACTAACGACAGACGAAAAACCGACAAACGAAACGACAAATTTTTGGAAAATTTCGTGACAAACGGAAACGAGCCGAAACGGGCCGGCTCCGACACACGACAACTCGAAACATAATTTTTCCTGGTCGTGCCCATCTCTACTCCATACTGAAGAATGCATGAAAGTGGAACACAGCTGCTCTTGGTAGCTCATGCTTTCTCTTGCTTTCAAATCAACCCTTCCAGTGTGCTTTGTTTTGCAGGTGACCATTGGAGAGGAAAAAACAAAACAAAAGCAATGTGTGCTGCTTAGTTACCTCCCCATGGTGCTTAAAGCACTCTCTGGGTGGCTTACACTTAATTATAGCACATTGCCCCCACCCCTGCCCTAGCGAGCTGGGTACTCATTTTACTGACCTCAGAAGGATGGAGGGCTGAGTGAACCTTGAGCCAGTTACCTGGGATTGAACCACAGGCTGTGAGTATAGTTTTGGCCATAGTACAGCAGTTGAACCACTGCACCATGAGGCTCCTTATAAAGGAAGATAAACACAGACTTCACTTGCAAGTCTGATTGCTTAGGTCTGTGAATAATAGAGAAGCCCATTATGGAAAAAATAGGCTAAACATAGAAAACATGCATTACCCTTAATAGTGAGTTTGTCCTTCTACAGTAGGCCAAGATATATGTTAAAACAATCTATTGCAAGGGATGGGCACAAAACCGAAAAACTGTGTTTTTTTTTTTCATTTCATTTCCCTCTGTGTTTTGTTTTGTTTTGGTTTAAAATGAATTTTTGTAAAAAGAAAATGTAACAAAATAGTAACAAAATGATTTGTAACTCTGTAGAATGGCTCCTCTGGGTCCCAGAGGCACAAAATTTCATGAGTAGCTTCCTTGGGCTCTCTCCTTTCAGCCCTCCAAATTTGGAGAGGCTTGGTATTCAGGGAGCTGAGTTATTCAACTCCAAAGGGTGCCCCTTGAAAAAACATTTCTAATTGCAATTTTATGTACTTGAAAATACTGAGCCCAGGCATCTAGCAGCATGGAAATTACACTGGAGCTTCCTCAAGCAATTCTCTTTAAGCTGTCCCAGTTTGGAGAGCTTTGAGGTTCAGGGGGCCAAGCTATTCAACTCCAAAGGGGGTCACACAGAAAAAAATTGTAATTGGAAAGTACTTGGAAATACTGACCCCAGGCATCTAGAAGCGTGAAAAAGAAAATGAAACCAGGTGGCCTCTTATATAGCCTAGCCAGGCAGGCAAGCATATCACCACCCCCACAAAAACAAACAAACAACCAGCAGCACTTTAAAATGGATTCCTTGATGCCTGGGATCACAATTTCCAAGTACATAATATTGCAATTTGAAATACGTCTATGAAGATTCTCAGTCATCCAGGTTCGTTTAACTGGGAGTTGAGTCATGGCTACTGGACTTCTTTTTTGAGAGATAGAAACGTTTCGCTGTTCATCCAAACAGCTTCATCAGACCGATGAAGCTGTTTGGATGAACAGCGAAACATTTCTATCTCTCAAAAAAGAAGTCCAGTAGCCATGACTCAACTCCCAGTTGCAATTTGAAAAAAATGTTTTTTTCCCTCTGGGGGCAGCCCCATTGTAGTTGAACAACTCAGCCCCTTGAACCAAAAACCTCCCCAAATTCAGAGGGATGCCTCTTGCTGAGGGGTTTCCCTCTTATTGTTTTGGTTCCATTTGATTTTACCTGTATTGTATTGTTGATTTTAACTTTGCTGTAAACCGCCCAGAGTTCTGCCTGGAAGATGGGCGGTATAGAAATAAAATAAAATAAAATAAAATAAATAATAAATTAAAGGAGAGAGTCCAAGGAAGCTACCCACGAAATTTGTTGGGCTGAGGGGAGCTGTTTTACAGAGTAACGCAATGGTTCATTTTAAACAAAAGAAAACGGTGTTTAATTTCATTTCTTAACAAAATGCTGTTTTCCATTTTGTTTCATTTTTTTATCATTTCATAAGCTTACAAAACGATAAAACAGCATTTTGTTTTTTGTAAGGTGCCCATCTCTATTGGAGCAAAATGAGCCATCTGAGGCTAGATCCAATTGCTAGTCCCCAACCAAGTAGACCCAATGAATGCATGAGAGGTACTTGTACAGAAGCCATTGATTCTATGAATGTCTCTAGTCGACTTGACTCAAGCCGAGACAAACAATTGGATTTCACTCATTGAATGGTAAAAAATGTAAAGTCAGCAGAGCTTCACAGCCACACAGTCTTGGATCCAAGCATACCTTTCTCCTCTCCAGGGCTGAGCAAACAACAGCAAGCTTACATTGGGAGCCAACTGCACAGGGTGCCAATTGGCCAATGCCTGTGATGTTACAAGGGCACCACCCTCCAGCCCTTGGAGCCGCTTTGCAACTGTTTAAAGCATCCTCTCCCTTCCATTTTTGGTCTTTCTTTTCTTTTTCATGTATAAGCAAAAGAAACTTTTTAAAAAATATCTGAAGGCAAGTGACTTGACTGAGGCATGTGGGTGGGATGCAGCTGATGGCTGGATGAGTGCTTGCTATCTGGTATGTCTGTTCTACAAATTGCAAAGCTGGGTGCAAGCCAGGATTTTATTGAGTTTTTCTTTCTGTCTCCAATTAGATGGAGGGTAGAAATGCATTCCAGCTCATTTTTGATATGGGGTTTCAGTAATTTACAGGGTTATTTTATTCAGGGGGATAAGAACTTTGTTTTTGGGTTGTTTTATTTATTTAGTTTTCTAATTCCCAACCCCTGAAAACTGTTTATGGGAGAAATTAAAATTGACACGTCCCTCTCTCTATGGGTGGTGGTTGACTTACATTTTGAGGGGCCTGGAGCTTGAACTGTTATGGGAGGCTCTTCACGACCAGCAATGAGGTCTGTGTAACTTTTATCTCCTTCCGTGGGGTTGTTCCATGGCAGATCACCACAACTGTTTGTTGAGCTGTGGACAAAAGTCACTTCTGGGATCCCTCCATGATTAGAGGTCCTGAAGCTTAATCTTCATTAGCTTCATATGAGATCCACCCCTGTCTAGGACCATTGTTTGTCTGAGTGCTTCCTTTCAAGGTTTTAAAACTAAGCTTTGCACTTTTTTATAATCATCTGTCATAATGCTGAATTAAGGTAGCCATTTTGGGGGGAGTAGTTTCTCACCTTTAATGCCAAATCCACAAATAGCTTTATCTTAAAGCCAGAGGAAAAATAAAAAAAACTATATAGATGCTTTGGAGTGAGGTGGAGCGGGAAGGGGGAACAGAAGTGATAGTTTTTTCTCATTGATAGCCCCGGCTTTTTCTTGGGATCTTTCTGTGGCTTTTCATATATTGTTTGACCACACAGAGGGGGGATGGATTGGTTTAAGATGTGATTCTCGACACTGTCACATATTCAATCAAATTTAATTGCTGTGATGTTAGGGGGAAAGTATGCAAACAAGGCTTCATCCAATGCATGGTCCCAATCTGAGTGGACTCATTGAATCAATGGTATTTATATAAGTGTTGAGTCGCCATTCAGTAATCCATTCAATGGGTCTAGTGTAGCTGGTATTGACAATTACATTTAGACCATAGGCATATGGCATGAATCATTGTACAATACATGCATTTTTGTGTACATTTCTTGAGCCAAGGACAACAAAATTCAGAGAAGTGAAGAATTGATAGACAATGGTGATCCATTCTGTGTATTCATCTGGCAAGAGCAAAGTAAACTAGTTCTTCTGAAGAAGCGGATGAACCAAAGTCCACATTCTTAACTAAAGCTTCCATCATCCCTAGTCTTTAATTATGGAAGCTGGAATGCAATTACATGGACAACCACTGGTCCCTTACTCTCAATATATGACTCTTTTTGTGACTCACTTGATCCTCCATGTTGGTTCTTCTTCTTTACCTATCCTACCCCAAGAAAAGGACTCACTGTTTCTTCCTTTTTCAAATTCAGCACTCTATGTGTGAATGTAGTTCTTATGCCAAGTTCTATGAGTGTATCCTTCTGTAGGTTTAGTTATTTCAAAAGTGTCTCCACCATTCCCTGGTTATCCAGCATGTCCCAAACCATATACTGTAGACTGCAGTGGTGGTGAATCTTCAGCACTCCAGATGTTTTGGACCACAACTCTCACAATCCTTTGTCACTGGCAATACCAGCTTGGAATTCTGGGAGTTATGCTCTAAAATATCTGGAGTGCCAAAGGTTCACCACCACTGGCTACAGAGCAATTGCTATGTAATGTCCTGACAGTCATTGCCTTTGATTTTCCTGCAAGTGATATTTGCTGGTGTTCCCATACAAGTGTGTAATCAACACATTAGAGAGGCAATCCCTTCTTAATTCGGATTAATTTGCTTTCATTTTGTCATGAAAGAAAGAAAGAAAGAAAGAAAGAAAGAAAGAAAGAAAGAAAGAAAGAAAGAAAGAAAGAAAGAAAGAAAGAGGACAATGAACATCATTGCTTCCAGTAATGTGACAGTGAACATCAGTCATATCCAGACCTCTTTACAGACTTTTGGATACAGATGGTGCTGAGGAGGAATCTGGACTGGCAAAGCTTTGGAGCTTCTTTTTCAAAACATACTTATTTTTTATCAGTACCTGCACTCCTAATTAGAGATTAGCATGAACCTCGATTCGGAGGTTTGTCAGTGTGGTATTGCAGGTGTCCCATGTTCCCCTCCTCCACCCACCCCCCAAGCTGGCTCTCCCACTTACCAGCCAGCACAAGCTGCCCTTTCCCTCCTGTTCACATGATAGTCCAGTCACAGCAGGGTTGTGTGCTTCCCTCCTCTGCCTCCTCCAGCAGCTGTCTACCCAAAGTCTGCCCCATTCCCCCTAAGAACCTAAAAAAGAGCACTGCTGGATCAGGCCAAGGGCCCATATCATCCAGCTTCCTATATCTCACAGTGTCACCACTAGAGATGGCACAAAACAAAAAAATGATGTTTCGGTTTTTCGTTTGTCATTGAGAGGTCTGTTTTGGTTCATTTCCCTTTGTCATGAATTTTTGGAAAAATTTCGTTACCGTTTTTCGTTTTTTTGTTTGTCGTTTCTACCTGCTTTTTGTGCGACTTTTAAAGCATTTCAGTGCGCAGGCATCATCCAACGCTCCAGACCAGAGGGAAAACACACACACAAAAAGGATGCTGGCAGAGACACAGTATAGCCTAGGTATGCAGGGAGGCTGCAAAGGCAGCGGCGGGCGTTGACCAGGGTGCAAGGCAGCCGCAGAGTGACTGCACTGCGGGTCAAGGGAGGGTACTCACTGAGAGGTACGCAGCACGCACGCACATAGGGAGGCTGCAGGATTGAAGCTAGAGTCGCAGAGACAGCAATCCCACCCTAACTCCCAACAGAGATTACAAGGAGGATGGGGGCTGCCAGACCTTTTTATGCCCTCTGTGGCTGCCAGACCTGCAACCTGGGCATGCTATTGGTTGAATATGATCCCATCACATGGCTTGCCTCCATTTTGTGGCTGGTGGCGACATCCATTTTAAAGGGAAAAGAAAAATACATTGCGATGGGAGAAGACAAAAACAAACGTTTTAAGGACCCCAACCCCCCTGGTAGGTATTATCAGACAATATAAATAATTATCGCTGCGTTTTTATGGATGTCCAGGGGTTTTTTTAACATCTAAAACAGCTCATTTCATTGTGCGTCGCCATTAACGGAAACAAAACATAACAACCACAATTTTTGCGGTTCTGTTCATTTCGTTGCATTTTCATCACAATTTTCGTTTGTCGTTTCGTTACATAACAGAAACGACAAATGGTAACGGAAACGAAAAAATGTTCGTTCCGTGCCCATCTCTAGTCACCACCAGATAAATGTGGGAACATAGGAGACAAATAGAGATGGGTCTCCTGATACCACTCCCCTTCATCTGGCATTGTGAGTTATGCTCTTTTTAAGTCTGGAGATCATATGTATCCCCATCATAGCTTGCAACCTGTGATGGACCCTTCCTCCAATCACCTGTTAAAGGCATCTAGACCAGGTGGCATCACCACATCCTGTGGCAAGGAGTTCCACAGAGTAAAAACATGCTGAGTAAAGAAACACTTTGTTTTGTCTTCTTACTCTCCTAAACCTCAGTTTAAGTGAAGGTTGGGAGAGTAAGAGTAAGGTTCTGATATTGTATGAGAAGGAAAAGAGCTTCCCTTGATCCACTTGATCCACCCCTTCATAATTTTGTACAGCTCAATTATGTTGTCATCTAAGTGGGTGCCAATGAACATGCCCATCTCTACTTCTAATGCACCGGTTTATAGCTCCTCTTCCCCCCGCCCCGCCCTCGAGCATTTTCTTATCCAGTTGACTCTTCTCTAGAACTCTGAGATGGCAACTCTCATTTCTCACAGCCATCAGGCTGTGTTGGCTGGGATAACATGGTTTTGGGTACCTAAGCACATCTGGAGGACACCCGCGTGGAGGTGAATGATCTGTAGGGAGGGCTCATGAGTGAAGGACCTATTTTACAGGGCATCTGCAAAGAAGATCAGTGGAAGAGGTTCAGCCTTGACAGGAACAGTGTTCCTCTCAGATCGTATTCCAGTGTCACTCTGTAGGAAAGGGGTGTGTAGCTTTTTGCTATAGCAGTCTAAGGCCAGACATTGTTTCATATGCCTCTGCGTATATATGTGTTTGTTCTTTGTTTTAATAGGCCACAATTTAATCAAGGCAATATGCATAACACAATGCGTGAGCGAATCCCCCTCCTCGCAATCTCAGCAGCAGACACCATCTCTGCCTCATTATCAGAGGCGATAAACCCAAGGAGAGTGTATGAGGGGCTAACTACTTGGTCTTGTCAAGGCATCTTCCCCAACAGCTCTACTGTGGCATGGGGGCCTCCTCTCTTGCTTACCCATGAACATTTGATGTGCCCAAACTGTTTGGAGGCAGATGAGAAACCTTTCCGGCACTTGCTGAAGGGCTGGAGAGCAGAGGGAAGACACCCAGTGTGATTTCAGAGTGTCGGCTGGTGGTCTGCTGTGCAATTTCAGAGGGAGGAAATACCACCATATGGTTCCCATCTTGGAATTTCTCAGAGCCTTTTTCATGCTGATTCACAGATTGTTGCAACAACTCCAGGACCCCCCTGGGTGGGAAAGTAACTTGTCAGTGACTTGGAACTAGTTGTTAGTAGACATGGGCATGACTTGGTAAAATTGTCATTTCCGTTTTCGGATATTGTTTCTGTTACGTAATGGAAACGGTAACGACAATTAAGCTGTCAGAACTTGAACTCGAACAAAAAAAAGAAAAATTGGGTCTGATTTGTCATTGTCGTTCCTGGCATCACGCGGCGATTGCGCGATGTCAAGCGGCACAGAAAAAAAGGTTTTAAAAATAAAAAAAAACCGATTCCCGCCCAAAAAAGCAGGCGAAAATATGCCTGCCTGAGGGCACCTACCAGAGGGGTGGTTTCTGGGGGGGGGGTCCCCAGCCTTCCCCCCCTCCTGTCCTGGGCTGCTGGTACTGGGCTGGGAGGGGGCATCCTCGGCGTCTCCATTTGCCATGCGGTGCGGGGGGATCCAAAATGGCGTCTGCAATATTTTTTTTGAAATCGTGGTCCAAAAAACCACCAAAGCACCACAGAAACATGCAAAAATTAGCTATTTTAAATGCTTGAATTTTTACAGTAGCAGCAGTGGTTTTTTTTATAGCAGTAAAAGGTCGCACTGATTTTATTTTATTTTATTTTTATTTTTATTTTTTTACACCTGCGCAATGATGGGCTGGCCATGGGATGGGACCATGCAAATTTTTGGACCCATTCTACCAATCACATGGCCAGGTTTTGACTGACACTTCTGGATGTGCAAGAGGGCATAAAAAGGCGAGGCACTCCCAGAAGAGTCACAGCCCGAGCTTGGATGTGGGTGGGAGAGAGCTGTGTGTAGCTGGCTGCTGTGCTAGCCTAGTTTCGATTTCGTGGAGCCTTTAGATTTCAGTTAGTCAGGGAGGGAGGGAATTGATTCAATTGAATTTTTAGGAAATAATAATAATTCCTTTCATTCTCTGTCTGCTGTGGGGAATAGCAACGCAGTTTATTCTTTTTTATTCTCCTGCAGTTTGTTAGGATTTCTTTTCTGATAGTGCTTCAAAGGGGGGAAGGTTTGAGTGGGAGGGGAGGTGTGGATTTATTTTAAAAATTTAATTTGCTTGGTGGCAAGCCAAGGTCCTTTCATACCCTGCCTGCAGCTCTGCTGTGGGTGCACTGCCCACTTTGCTTGCAAAAATTGCAATTGCTTTATTCAATGCAGTCTTGTGCAGCAAGTCAGTTTAAAGTGTTTTCTGCCTGCTCTGGGTCATTGCGGGACCTGCGCCTGCCGCCCGCGCGCCCGCCCCTCCCCCTGCTGCTGCTGCCGCCCGCCCATCCCCCCGCCACCCCGCCTGCCACCTAGGGCACAAAAACACCTAGCGCCAGCAGGACGCCACTCGCTGGGATGTCAAATCACGCGAAATCACGACAGCGGTAACGACAAACGACAAACGACACGACGAAATGACAAATTTTTAAAAACTTTCACGAAAAACGGAAACGACCTGAAAACGGACCCGTCCTGAAAAAGCGACAACTCAAAAAAAATGTTCTGGTCGTGCCCATCTCTAGTTGTTAGATAACGTGTGCCCTGTCATACTGAAGAGAATCATGGGACATTAGAGCTATGTCAAATGTTATGATTGCCCTGTCCTGAAGGAACATGAAATGGGTGGGGGGGGAATGATATTGAATGCACATATTTTCCTTCTGTATACCATAATAGATCCATTTCTGAAACTGCATATCTGTACTATTCTGTCTCATTTGCAGCACAGATCTTTAACTGTATTCCTCCTGTTCTCAGTTGATCATTTTGGCTATGTCCTTATTATTAATTTCTTCCTGGTTGCACCTAAAATATTATATGATGTGGTTGTGAGAAATGATAATGGAATCTCATGGCATTCAGAAATTTATAATGCACTCTTTTATTATAACTGAATGAGAGGCCAACTCCCTTAAGGCATAGTAAGGGTTTGGAAATCTTCAGCCATCCAGATGTCTTGGACAACTTCCACAGCCTCTTACCATTGGCCATTCTGCTGAGTGGTAGGCCAAAACACCTGGAGAGCTAAGACTTTACATCCCCTTTGAGAATATCACTAATAATGTGACATCTGAACACCACAAAATATGGCAGACTTAGTTCCTCCCATGCAGAGGAACTAAGACAAGATATGAAGCTACCTTTTATAGAATCATATCTGTGGTCCGTCATTTTACCCCATTAGCATCCCCTCTAATTTCTGGTGGTTCCTCCCAGTTCCACATGAAAAAACCACTCAGGCCAATTGCTGGATGTTGTCTCAGCACACGTAATGGGGCTGCTCTCCTTGCCATTGCTCAGAGGGGTCTCCATGGCCCTTCAACATCTGCTGCTTGTGGCCTCAGTCTGCCCAATAGCAGAACCTTTGGGACCTCGTACATGTCAAGGACATGCCAAAGCACTGAGCATGTGCTTTGGCATGTGATTTTTGTCTAATAGATAATCCTCCTTTGTAACTGTGGCAGGGAGACACCACCAGGGACTCATATAGGTTGCTGTAGAAGTCATAACAACCGAAAAAAACACACAGTTGGCTCCACAACCCAAACCTTGTATAATTTGTTTGCATTTATTTTGTCATACCTGCAACAACAAAGATGTGCTGCTTCATAATTACATGCCACGATGTGGTTTTCCTTGCGCTCCTCACCAAAGCTATGTAATTTTGTAAAACTTTTTCATTGATCTCCCTTTTAAAAGACAGCTGAAAAGGAGCTAAGTCAGCTAATAATATAGATATTTCCACTGCCGCAGCCAAACCAACCCAGAACATTCCAAAATATTTACACCGGTCATTAATTTATGACTTTGGCAATCTTGCCTCCATGTGTTTTTGTACACATTTAGGAAAGTTGCAGCTCTGTGGTGGAGCATAGAGATGGGCACAAAATGATATTTTTGTTTTGTTATTCGTTATTCATTTTGTTATGTAACAAAATGAATAATAACCCTAGGGGCAAATTTAACACGAACCAAACCGAACCGAGAAAAACTGGTTTGGTTAGGTTCGTTTCATTCATGGAGGGGGGCGGAGAGGTCTCCTACCTGGTGCTGGTCCAGAGGTCCGGTCTTCCTGGCTTCTGGGACGGCGAATAGGGGGGAAAAGCCCATCTCTAGTGGAGCATGTGTTTTTCCTGCAGAAGGACCTGAATCCCCACTAGCATCAGGTAGGGTTGGAAAAAAGCTCCTTAACCTTATCTGGAAGTTGAGTCATGGCAACTGGACTTCTTTTCTTGAGAGATTGAAACATTTTTCTGCTTCTCCAAAGAGCTTCATCAATCTGAGGAAAGCTAGCTGGGAATCCTCCATTATTATAGTTCACTTTGACCTCATGTCACCCTGGTGTGAAATGGGCTCATAAGATGAACAATGGCCTGGATAGGCTCGTTTGGTGGACATTAGTCTCCATAGCCCATTAGGTAAACAATGGCCTCAGGTGCTGAAACCCATAAAGCATGGGTTGTTAGCTATGGCCTTGGTGGTGGAGGTGTGAAGTGTTTTTGATTTGTCTGGGGATTGTTGAAATCACTTCTTGATAAGTAGCAGATAGACTATGCCTGAGCCCAGGTCTGGGCAGTGAAACGTTTCAATCTCTCAAGAAAAGAAGTCCAGTCGCCATAAACTCACCTGGACGGCTGAGAATCTTCAGACACATACTCCGTAACCTTGTATAGCTAACAATATTGGCTTACATGGACAAAGGTCTGACACACGACAAGAGAGTTTTCTCTCTTTTTTTTTTTTACAGTTTATTAATAATTTTTAAAGGAGAAAAATCAATACTTTACTACATAACAAAACAGTTTGATCTATTTCCTGTTTTTAGGGCAAGATTTGCTTCTATTTATCTTCCTTTGTATTAATTTTCATTTGTTATTTTCTTCGCTCATATAATACCTTTTTTACATTCCTAACATTTATAATTCTTTTCTAATAAAAAGAATAAATCACTATATGATACATTATTTATTTATTTATTTATTTATTTATTTATTTATTTATTTATTTATTTATTTATTTATACAATTTATATGCCGCTCACTACCCAAAGGTCTCCGGGCGGCTTACAATAGAAATGAACAATTAAAACAAAGCATTCAAATGTCAATTAAAACAATAAAACATTTAAATACAAAACACTAAAATTGCCATCAGGACCCACAATCCAATACCCTCCCAAATGAGACTCGCCTGGCACCGACGTTGCTAACATTTCGGCGCCAGGTAAAAACCCTCCTATTCCAAAAGTTTTTTAACTAATGATTGTGGGCCCTGATGGCAATTTTAGTGGTGTGTTTTTAATGTATCGTATTTATTGCATCTACATGTTTTATTGTTCTAATTTTATTGTATTTTGATGTTTTAACTGTTCGTTCTGATTGTGAGCCGCCCAGAGACCTTTGGGTAGTGGGCGGCATACAAGCTAAATAAATAAATAAAATAAAATAAATAAATATTATGTCAGTTAAAAAAACTTTTGAAACAGAAAGGTTTTTACCTGGTGCTGAAACATCATCAGTGTTGGCGCCAGGCGGATCTCAGAAGGGAGGGCATTCCATAGCTTGGGGGCAGCTGCTAAAAGGGCCCTATTCCTACAAGCCACCCCTTTCACTTCCTTAAGGGATGGCTTTTTCAGGATATTGATAGTATATGCAGTCCAATGCAGTGAAGAGTGTTCAGACCTCTACATTGGAGAAACTAAACAACCATTAAACAGAAGAATGGCCCAACATAGGAGAGGTAACAGCTCAGGACCAGAATCAGCAGTACACCTCCATTTGAAGGACAAAGGCCACTCTTTCAAAGATGAGGATGTACACATATTAGACAAAGAAGAGAGGTGGTTTGAGAGAAGAGTCAGGGAAGCCATTCATGTTAGCATTGAAAATCCCTCCCTCAACAGAGGTGGTGGGCTCCGGCATAGTCTATCTGCTACTTATCAGGCTGTACTTTCCAAAGTACCCAGGCAAATCAAGGAGCCTTCACCACCAGGTCACAGCTAACGACCCATTCTTGATGGGTTTCAGCACCTTAGGCCATTGTTTACCTTAAAGCCATGGACACTAATGTCTCCCTAACGAGCCTATTCAGGCTTTGTTCATCTTATGAGCCAATCAGACCAGGGGACAAGAGGTCAAGCTGACTATAAGAAGGTCTCTTGCACTAGCTGTATTCAGACCGATGAAGCTGTTTGGATGAACAGCGAAATGTTTCTATCTCTCTCAAAAAAAGAAGTCCAGTAGCCATGACTCAACTCCCAGTTAAACGAACCTGGATGACTGAGAATCTTCACCGACGTATAACAAATGGAAATTTCCAGGTATAGGGCTGCCTCAGATAGCAAATGTTCCCCTATGAGCTGCCTCGGATAACAAATGTTTCATAATGCCTTGCAAAAAATGTGTACCCTGCATGCATTGCAAAATGCATAGTTTATGGAGGGGTGGGAGGAGTTAGAACATTTTTTCATGGTGTTTTGGAGCCATTCTGGACATGTTTTGCTGAGGGACCTTTCAAACTTGGTAAGATAGGGAGCTAACATTTAATAATCTTTGCACTGCTTTTTTTGCATTTTTGGCTGGAAGAGGCTGGGGTAGTCTTGCTGGTTTTATTTTTCCATGTTTGCAGTCTTTTTTCATTGCTCTGTGGGCAAAAATGGACTGGGTTTTTCTTCCTGCTTATGTATGTATCTTTGCATTTTTCCCCATTGCTCTTTGGGTGGGAACAGGCTGGAGTAGTCTTGCTGGTTTCTCTTGTCCATGTTTGCATTGCAGTGTTCCAGCACTGCAAGCCTTTAAAGTACATTTTATAAATTGATCTGGGACCTCCCCCAGCTTTTTTGCCTTTTTTCGGACCTCCAGAATGGATTAATCAGTTTCCCATTCATTTTAATGGGGAACCACGTTTTGGATAACAATTTTTTCAGATAACAAATTGCCTCTGAGAATGAATTAAATCCGTTATCAGAGGTACCACTGTACTTCTTTACATCACCCCACTGATTTTCAAATTCTATTGCAGGCTCTCCCTTTAATGATTTTGTTAGTTTCTCCCATAAAATATATTCTTGTAATTTTATTAAAGAGTCATCAACCAATGGTTCTTCTTCACTTTTCCATTCTCTTGCTATTTGATTCCTAACTGCACCTAAAATATATAAACATATTCTAGTCTCTTGTCTTCATTATCCTCTTATCATATTTAACAAATAAATTTCTGGTCTTGATTCTATTTGAATCTTCAAGTTCTTGGTCAGTATATAGTCAATTTCTCTCCAAAACTTCTTAATTACCTTACAATTCCACCACATATGGTATAGTGAATCATTTTTGTTTCACCTCTCCAACATTTATTTTTATTTGATGACTATACCAGTCATCAAGTTCTATCGTTTTCCCTATATCCTGCATCCATTTAATCATATTTTCCTAAATTACCTTTTGCTCCATTTCTCTCTCTAACAACAATTTATATAGTTTTGAGATTTGATGTTCTTCTTTTTCCCACATTAGCTTATCTAAATCTAAGATCTCTTGGTCAAATCGGATTAGTTGTCTATGAGGGAACCAATGATTCCCTCCTGAGCTAATTCTTCTTTTGCTTTTAATCTTAATTTGTTTTCTTTAGTCTTTAATAATAATTCTCTATATGTCAGCCATTTTCCTGATTTCACATCTATTTGCTTCCCAAGATCCTCATGCGGAGACATTCACAATGGTATTCCTCCATAAAATTTCCCTTTATACTTTCCCAAATCTTAATCAAGGCTTTCATTACCAAGCTATTTTCAAAATCCTTATTTATTTTTTTCTTATCATACCATAAGTATGCATGCATTCCAAATCTTAAGCCTTTTTTTCTGTTGTCAGTAATTTTTCATCCTCTAATCTTATCCACTCTTTTAACCATAATATTACAGATGCATTATAATACAATTAGAGGTTGAGATCTCCCCAACCCCCTTCTTCTTATCCTCTTGTAGATATTTCATTTTTATTCTGGGTTTTCTTCCCTGCCATATGAAATCTGCCAGTTGTTTTCCCCATTTTTGGAAAGTTTTACTAGTTATTATGATTGGAATGTTTTGGAAGAGAAATATTAGTATAGGTAAAACCATCATTTTAATAACTGCCATTCTTCCCATCGCGAGAGTCTCAAATGTTTCCATCTTTCCAAATTCTTTTTTATTTCATTCTCTTTCTTTTCATAATTTATCTCATTTTTTTCTTTTTTGTTAATGTTATACCTAATTTTTTTTTGGGGGGGGGTTACCCTATAGATTGAAATTGTTTCCAGTTCAATTTCTTCTTTGTTTGTCATATTTTTTGTTATTATATTTGCCTTATCTTCATTAATTCTAAATTCTGCTAGGATACTAAAGTTAGAAATGATTTGTTTTAATTTTGTAATAATTTGCCTTGGGTTCCCCAGAATAACCACCATGTTGTCAGCAAAGGCTCTAACGTGAATATGTAATGTTCTCAGTTTTAAACCTTTTATTTCTTCTTCTTCTCTTATTTTCCTTAGCAACACCTCCAATATTACTATGAACAGCAGTGAAGACAGTGGACATCCTTGACGAGTGCCTTTGAAGAATTGCCATTGTTTAGTTTTTTTTTCCATTTACTATTATTTTTGCTTTTTGTTTATTATATATTGCTTTTGTCCAGTTTAGGAAATTAGGACAAGAGGGTTTTCATGGGTTAAATTACACTCATAATAAAGGAGTGCACAACTGGGCCAGTTGCCTGCTCCATTACTATCTCTCCTTCCATGAAATCTGAATCATGTTGCCTGACTTGGCCCTTGCATGCAGAATAATATTTCAGACATACTTTTAAGCATCCCAGTGGTTAAAATGTGGATGCTAATAGGTTGGAAAGGCCCTAAAATAAACGTTTGGCATTTAGCTGATAATGAAATCTAGATCCGTTTGTCTGGATTGCAGCCTTTTGGGCCAATGGCAGATTTTTCCATCCAATCCCACTTGGCTGGATGTTAGAGCTACACCCTCTCCCCTTCCTTCCTCTTGCTTGTTTTTATGAATGGGATGCCCTGTTGGGCCATTGAATAAAGGTCTTTTCATTCCACTTAGGCTCTATTTCAGATGGCATTTAGATAGGTTAATATGGCGAGGTGGGGTGGATCACAGAAATGCTATGGTCTTTCCCCTTTAACCCTTGTTACGGCTGCATACGTTCAAGTGCCAAGTTTGAAACAGAACAGATCCTGGGCACAGGTATGATTTGGAGCAAGAGACAAAGGTATTACGTGACAGACTTGCAAATATGAGACCTTGTGTCACTGAGGCCGGCTGCATTGTGCAATGCATCTCTGTCAATAGAAGCCCAAGGGAGTTCTCCACAAGCAGCTCTGACATTAAAGAAAGAGCAAAAATCCAATGCTGGGATTATCATTTCTAACAGGGAAGAGAAAAAACAACAACACAGCAGCAACTGGGGCTGACATGGGTGCTTCTATTTTTAATAGCCTTACAAAGATGTGGTTGGCCCTAGTACCAATTAGGGCTTCTCAAGCCAATAAACTCTTTTTCGGAAGTGGAATCAGCTTTGTTCATTTGTCCGACAGGATTGGCGTGGGCATTCCATCACCTGCCTCCGCTCCATGTAACCTCTTCTTTGCAGAGAGAGGATGAGTCATCTTTGACACGCAGACTCCTGGGGAAGCAGCCATGGCAGCCAACACTACTGTGTAATTTTGGAAGGTGGTGGTGGGGGAATGAAAATAAAGCTCCCTGCCACTGCAAGCCACTCCATGCCATATCAAGCCACGACTTGGCCTGTACACCTCTGTATCTGGGGGGGGGGGGAGAGTGTTCTCTTTTTTTCTGAAGAGTTGCTGTTTATTTGCCTGGATCCTTTCAGTGCAGACAGACATCCCTGAGAAACTTCAGTACACATGCTACAGATGTTTTCCTGTCTGCTTTTTCTTTTGGTTGACTGTGTCTGACCTCTCACATGCCCACAGGGAAGGAAAACAAAACAGAACACACATACAAAATAATGGGGACTGGTGACTAGGCAAGAGGCAGTGGAGGCAGTGCTAGGTTGCAAATTGGGCCAGAACCACTTGCAACAATGTGTTCAATGCCCATACCGAAAGCAGAGATAACCGTTCTGATTCCCACGAGAAGGCAGATGCAAGGAAGCACAGCAGTGCATTTATCCTCATTTGGGCTTAAGCTAGAGAATGGAGTCCAGACTGGAACATGAGCTTTGGAGACAGAGGTTGACCTGTTATTCTCTCAGGAAGAACCAGGCTAATCCAGAGAGTGGCCCAAGGGTTTTAAAAATAATAAGAAAAACCTGAAGAAGAAGAAAATTAGAAAAAAGAAAGCAACAATGAGAGAGCCAGGGTGAGTCATGAATCACATCATGCATCCATATTTGAAATCGGTGGAACTTGCTGTAGAGTAAAAATGCGAAGGATCAGTTAGAAGGGATTCAACTGCATAGGTATATTTTGATTATTAAGGGCAGATGGGCATGTTACTAGGAAAACGAGTCTGCTTCCAGGAATGGGAGTCCTTTGTGAAATGCTTCTGACGATTATGGTTTATTTATGTTAGTTTTGCTACCCTTCCACCAAATTCCTAGGTCAATTTGCAAGGATATAATTAAAACGGTAAAAACTCAGTGCTATTATAAGTCTAAGGCACCAGGATAAAAGGACCCATGGGGAGATTAAAAACATTTCAGAACAAAATCAGCCTTCACCGGACACTGTAGGGACAACAGAATTAAATGTCAGGTGAGTCTCTCTCTCTGCGGGAACAATCAAGGGACAGAGTAACACCATGGAAAAGACCATCTGCCTGGCAGCCACCTGGCACATCTGAGACAGGAGAGAGTCCATTTCCATTACATTTTGCACAGCCCATTAAATGTCCCTTCTGTTTCCTTAGGCTAGGCCCCAACAGTGTGAAAATAAAAATGAAAAATGAAAAATCAGGAATTTAAATTGGGTAGCATGACCTGGACAGTTTCAATCTCACCCACCGAGAATCATAGAAACATGGAATCATAGAATCCTAGAGTTGGAAGAGACCTCAAGGGCCATTCAGTCCAACCCCCTGTCATGCAGGAACCCCCATCACAGGACTCTCGACAGATGGCCATCCGGCCTCTGCTTAAAAACCTCCAAAGAAGGAGACTCAACCACCCTCCGTGGCAGCCTATTCTACTGCCGAACAGCTCTAACTGTCATGAAATTCTTCCTAATGTTTAAATTGAATCTCTTTTCCTATAGTTTGAGCTTCTTTCTGGTGTGTGTGTGTGTGTGTGTGTGTGTGTGTGTGTGTGTGTGTGTGTGTGTGTGTGTGTGTGTGTGTGTGTGTGAGAGAGAGAGAGAGAGAGAGAGAGAGAGAGAGAGAGAGAGAGAGAGGACTCTTAGAGTGGGCTTAATTAAGCATGGACTGTTTGACTTAGCTCGGTTTGGATAGTAATAGGTTATTTTTCCTGGCTTGAATCCAAGAAGACAAGAGTTTGTCTAATATAAGTGGAACAGCTAGCCTTCCTCCTGCTGTACTTAGGCACCGACATTTTAGCTGCTCTGAGAAATGCCATTGGGTGGCAGGGTGGGGGTGGGGTGGGGGGCGAGGAGCAGCATTCTGGTTTCCTTTGGGGGTTTTGCATTGTCTTAAAATCCCAACATTCTGCCGGATCTACATGTTCACATTTATGGGAAAGCCTCTGAAGGTGATGCTATGAAATTGCTAACAGAAGTTTATTGGAAAAAGATAATTCTTGTCTCTGCGTGGGATAGAGGTGTAGCCAGGAAGTGGAGTGCCTGGGGACAAAGTTCATTTTTGTGCCCTTCCTGCCACCCCCCCACATTGAACCCACCCAGAAATGGGGGGGGGACCCTGCTGCTGGTGGTGGTGGTGGTGGTGGTGGTGGTGTGTGTGTGTGTGTGTGTGTGTGTGTGTGTGTGTGTGTGTGTGTGTGTCCATCAAGGCGAGGAAGAGGCAGAGGAGGAGGAGGGCGCCACGGCCACCACAGTCCTGCCTGCCTGCTTTGCTGCTTGCCTAGTGCACGGTGCCAAAGGCGGAGGAGGGGGTGCCGTCACCAAGCCTTAGGGGAAAGGAGGACTGCTGGGCGGCAGGAGGATGCACAGCTTCCTCTTGCTGCTCCCCCTCCAGGTGCCCCCAGATTGCTGCACCCAGGACAGATGTACCTTTCTGCCCCTTCCCCAGATATACCCATGGCATGGGAGAGGCCACATCTTTTGCTGCCCTTTGCACCTGGCATTTTAAAGTATAGACTTGAACACCCCCCAAAGGCCACACTTGGCTGTAATATTCAAGGGGTGACCAACTCTTGTTGACAAATTCACATCGCATGCATGTGCATGGATAAGTATTAGTGGCA
This sequence comes from Phrynocephalus forsythii, assembly GCA_029282475.1. NCBI lineage: Eukaryota > Metazoa > Chordata > Lepidosauria > Squamata > Agamidae > Phrynocephalus > Phrynocephalus forsythii. The sequence goes on along the minus strand of JAPFRF010000002.1, from coordinate 169,486,281 downwards.
GTTCCTTGTTGCACACATGATGGAAGGGCAAATGTGAAGGGTGCATAATGTATGGAACAGCAGCCAGGACATGTTCACAGCCAAGGAATTTATTTTGAATGTGGAGAAACAAACATGAGAGATCAAGTAGATGTCATCAACCTAGCGTCACTGTCGGTGACCATTGGCTAAACATTATGACAGGCTCATGACAGCTTTTCTGTCTTCAAGTCTTCATTCCTGAAAGCTCTGAGGTGCAGACTGGCTTTAAGGGGTTGAAAGCTGGGGTGGAAACAGCAGTGTCATAAATATTTAAAACAAACATTTTAAAACGCCAAATTATTCGCGGTTTATAGTAACATAATGTTTTCTCGGCCTACACAAGGTAGTTCATAAACAGTTGGCTTTGCTTCTCTAGTCGAATTTCTGGTACACATTCTTTAGGTTTTTAGGTTTGGCCAGTCTTTCTCGTAATGGTCTTTTGCCACATTATGAAGAACTACACCAAATGCTTTACTTTCCCCCCTGTTCCCTTCTCCATAGTACCTCTTGGAACTTCACATAAGGCTCCGATCCTGGTTCCTTACACACATTTCTTCTTTTCCTGGAAGGAAGAGCAATATTCCGTTTGCTGAGCTCCTTCCTCCTGAGTTTGCTCTAAACACATTGATATGAAGGGCCAAGCTAAGAGGCTTTGTAGATACACCTAGTCCTGCTTCTCTTCCATATAGAGATGGGCATGAAATGAGCGATTTTTCATTTTTGTTTTCATTTTTTTGTTTTGTTACACAACGAAAATGAAACAAATTTTTTAAAAAACAAAACGAAAATGAAATGACCAAATTTGCCATGTTTTTCGTTTTCGTTGCAGCAGATGCATTGAACTAAAAAGAATGCTAACGAAACAGCAATTTTTCGTTTTCGTTTTCGTTTTTTCATTTCATTACCTAACGAAACAAAAATGATTTTTTTGCAAAAAACGTCACGAAAACGAAAATGAACCGAAACGGACCCCTAAACGACCAAACAACAAACAAAACACCATTTTTTTTAGTCGTGCCCATCTCTACTTCCATACATATACTTGGAGAGAACTGTTATTATAGGATAGCTCAGTGATGTAAAGGTCTCTGGCAGCAGAGTCTGTGGATGGGAGTTCAATTTCCCAGAGGCTGGACTTGATGGTCTATAGGGTGCCTTCCAATTCTGTAGCTCTAAGATTACAGTCTTGGAATGAAGTCTAAAATGTATTTGCATGGAGAATGTCCCATATAACCTAAATGCTCCAGTGGATGCAATGGTTATTTCTTGGAGGTTGATGGAGGGGACAATATGTAGCCTGCATAATTCAATTGTAATAAACCACACAGAGAGTGCTTTAAGTGCTCTGGGGCAGTATATAAATAGCACACTTTTCTTTTCTTTTCTTTTCTTTTCTTTTCTTTTAGTTTGTAGTAGTAGTAGTAGTAGTAGTAGTAGTAGTAGTAGTAGTAGTAGTAGTAGTAGTAGTAAAATATGTTGCCATCATCCCACAATAAGCTGTGTCCATGGAAATCTTGGTTTACATTAAATACCCACAGAATTTCATGGTAACATTTATAATATTGGTGCTATATATGTTGTCTAGTCACTTGGTTTTCTAAATATTTAAGAAAGTGGTGGTTTACCACTGTCACTCCTTCCAGTGAGCTTCCATAGCCAAGCAGTGCTTTGAACCTCGGCTTGCAAAGTCCCATTTTGAGACTCTTATCTACTATACCACATTGGCTCCTCCTATAGTATTGAGCTAATCTACTTTATTTTGGGTTTTCGGTGCTCTTTTTAAATGGACAAGATGCTGCTAGAGGTCAGAAAAATGACTGTGTGTGACCCACAGCTCCCACAGCCACCCCCATGCCGTTATGGACAAGGGCTGTGTTGGATGCAAAGTTATGGGAGCAATAATAAGAAAAATAACCTTTCAAGCTCCAAATGCTGCCTACATAGGGGTGGAGTAGGGAAAAAGGGTGTCATACAACAGAGTTAAACGCTGACCTCGTCTAGATAACTAGACATCATATAAAACAAGAGGTCTGTTGAATGGAAGTGTCAACTTTTTATTTTATTTTAGAAAGACATGTTGATTCAGTCACACTGTCCTACGTAAGAGCCGCGTTGGGTTCTCTGAGAACAAACAGGTGGGCAGAACAAGTGCATAGTATGAGAGGACTACATTTGCTTGGACCAGGGACAAACGTCCAGTGAACACACAGACAATCAAAGCTGTTCTTTTGCCCAGTGAGAACGCTAATTATACTGCCTTGGAGTTTCATCGGGTGAAGCACACTCTGTTCGTGGGAAAGACTCTCCAACACTTCCAAGAGAGCCTCCCATTGAGTCAGAAATTGGCAGCAGTGACACCGGCCCTTTTGTCTCTTGCCTGACCCTGAAAATATTTTAGCAGAAAGGGTCACGGCTTCGGATCTGGAAGGAGGAAGGCAGACGACAAATTAAATGGAAGCTTTCCTCCTTGCCAGGACTCCCTGGTGCTTCCCATCCCATAATGGGCTCCCCGCCCCTTGTGCCACTGCAACGGAGCCAGACGAGTGGGTGTTGGTGGTCTGTGACAACACCATTGTCTCCCAAAGTTACAAGAAGGAGTTATATGGAACAATTTTTGATGCAAAACGTCTTCTCCACGGAATCCAGAGGAGAAGTCAGGGGACTATTTTAAGGGATTTACCCATACCACATACATACCTGCCGTCTGGCAAGTAGGGATGATGGCATCTTTTTTTGACCCATGCTGGTTTCAAATCTGTTTCCAGCCAGTCTCATTTTCTCATTTGTTTGCTTTTTTTTAATGGCATGATACTCACCCTCAAAAGAACGGCTGGATAGCTCAGTGGTTTAGGTCTCTGTCTACAGAACCAGAGGTTGGGAGTTCAATTCCCCATTGTGCCTCCTTGTCAGGGACTGGACTCCATGATGCACAGGGTCCCTTCCACCTCTGGAAGGGACCCTGTGATTAGCTATCTAACGTTTACTCATATGAACACATTTATATTTGTAATATATCTCAGCATCTGCCTTTGGAAAAACATGCATGAACCCAAAATGCATATTTGCAAACACACAGAGCATAGCCGCAGCCATGGCGGGTCAGATCAATGGCTTATTTGGTCTAGCATTCTGTTCCCACAATACTCAAGGAGATACTTATGGGACACCTCCGCTCAGGGCATGGGTTCATTTAGTTCTGTCCTCAGATGCCTGTGTGTTGCTCCAAATCTCTCCCAGTTACTGCTTACTTTCTCAAAGGTATGCATACCACCTGCTTTTCTGCTACTGAGTAACTGAATGGAACATCAAACCAAAATCAGAAATAAATAACACTTGAGAGTAAATAAATAAGGCAGCTATTGATTTAGATACCCAGTGTATTATAGTAGATAGTGTTATGGACTAAGACTTAGGTTACCTGGGTGTGACTCCCAGCTCCGCCATGGTAACTCACTGGTGAGGGGTGGAACTGGTAAAATCATTATTTAAATATTTTACTTATCTTAAAAGCCCTGTTAGGGTCATTAAAAGTTGGTTCCACATTGACGGAAAATAACACACACACAAACAGACACACACAGACACACACAGACACACAGACACACAGACACAGACACAGACACACACACACACACACACACACACACACACACACACACACAGAGAGAGAGAGAGAGAGAGAGAGAGAGAGAGAAGTCTGGAAGGCTATTTATGTACTTATTGCATTTTAGAATCACCCACTAACTATGGGATGTTAATCGTCTGTCAGATATATAAGACAGAAGTGCACTATTACATAATAGTATAATATTGCACACAATGATATTTACATCATTTTCTGTCCACTCTATAGCTACTAGAAAGCAGTAAAATCTATGGACAAAGAGGTAAAATATAGATTCAGAAAGACAGTTCCAAAAAAGGATCCGTTTGATTCAATATTTTTCTGAGTACAAAAAATAGATCCAACTGTCCTAGCTGGTTCATGTTGTCGTGCAAGTTGTTCAGCTTTAGACTAATGCCCCACTTCATTATTTTTTATAATCAGCACCATATGGCTTCTGGAGTACAACCTGAGGCCTCTTCTATTGACGTCCAAACAGAATCTTTCAGAGGGCTTGCACATTGGAAAAACTGAGCAGAGGAGTCACCATGGGGCTGACTAGGGCCTTTCTGGGAAACACCCACCAATAGCAGCAGTGATAGCATCATCCCACATGGTCTATCAGCAAACCCCCCAATTCAGTACATAGCCCTGTTAATAATTATGAACCTGGAGGATTACTCTGACCCATATATTTTGCTGTGCACATGGTTCTGATGAGATACATTTGAATTTCACCTTTGTCTACTGTCAGCTGCAAGTTTTTGGTTATTGTATTTCATTAATCAGTAGATTGGTAGCTGTGTCACCTTTAAAAGTAGAGATGGGCATGAAATAACTTCCCCCTTTCCATTATCCGTTATTCATTCCGTTACGTATTTACATCATTTGTAAATGGTTGAAAAATTGGTTCAGTTAGGTTTGGTTTGTTAATGGGGAGGAAATGTCTCCTACCTGGTGCTGGTCTGGAAGTCCTTCAGGGACGGCATGGCAGTGGGGAGGGGGAATTAAAAAAATGGAGAAAGGCCAGCCTTCCTGAAAACGCCGCCGCTGCCACTGCCCTCCTCGGGGCCTCTCAGAGGTTTTGTGGGGCGAGTGAGACTGGTCAAGGTGAGCTGCTGGCCAGGCACGGGCTGAGCCTTGGGAGGCAGTGGCTGTCCCAGACTCCCATTAGGTTCCTCCTTGCCGGCGCCAGCAAGGTGGCCTGGGAGGAGGAGGATGAAGCCCCCTTTGTGGCCTCTGCGGGCACGCTTGCTGTTGGCTCAGCAGCAGACCTGCCCGCGGGCCTATATTGCAATGAGCCGGTGAGCCATGCTTGGGCTGTCTGCTCAAAGACGCTGCACTAGAGGAAGAATTACCTGAAAGTAAGAAAAACAAAGAAACAAAAAATCCCCCTGAAAGTTCGGGTTGCAGCGAACTTCCGGGTTTGGCCCCATGCTACAGCTGTGGTGCAGGGCTTTTTTTGGTTTGTTTTTCTTACTTTCAGGGTAATTCTTCCTCTAGCCAGCAGCATCTTTGAGCAGACAGCCCAAGCATGGGTCGCTGCAATATAGCACCGCGGGTGGGTCTGCCGCTGAGCCGATGCCAAGAGTGCCCTGCAGAGGCCACAAACCCGGCACCCAGCCTCTGAATTCGCCTGGCCCACTGGACGCTTGCCTGACCGGACCGTGCCGGAGTACTCACGCTCGGCCGCTGGCAAGCCTCCACTGCACCCCAACAAGCTCAGCCTGCCTGCCGTCCTGCTGGCCACAACTGGGCACTGAAGGCGCCCGCCTGCCCAGCCAGCCAAGCCCTCTTCTTGCTGGGCAGCAGAAGCTTAAAAAAGAGGTGCTGGCCCCATGCCAGTACCTAAAAAAAACCCTGCTGCAGGAGCCAGGAGCCTCCGCTGCCGAGGAGCCTCCGCTGCCGCCGCTGCCGATAAGAACCACCCAAACAATGGTTTGGGTTCATAGGAATTTTTTAAAATTCCTACGAACCCTAACCCGAACCGAACCAAGGGTGGACCCGAACCAGACGAACCCGAACCTTGGGTTTTCTGGTTCGTGCCCACCTCTATTTAAAAGTGATGATGAAAAGCTTGTATACTGTCTGAAAATAAGCTGGCTGCCAGTGAAGCTGTTGCAACATTTGGCACTGATACTGAATCATCTCTAAGGCCAACGAAGAACTGGACCTTCGCTATGACCAGGCGGTCACGTGGTAGTCACGATTCGCCCCACCCCTCTTTCCGTGTCCTCACCGGTTTTTAGGGTCTGTACTTCATTACTTGCAACGTCCGGTTTCTGCTCTTTTATTTTTTAAAAAAAATTACCACGGTGATGATGCAAATACCCGGCTGTCATTTGTCAGAGGACTTGTGGGCGGCCATCGTGTTTCCCTGAAAGAGCTGCTGGGTTGGTTTTTGGGGGCGGGGCGGGAAGGCTGGCCCTGCCCCGCCGTGAAGCTGTCCCTCTGCGCAACATTTGCCAGCGGAGGGCTGATACTCAAAAGAATCATCTCTTTGAGAAAAAGTAAGTTAAAAAAATAATTATACTTTTTAACTGATGAGTGACTGGAGAATGGTCCGGCAGGGTTCTCTCGCCCGCTTGGAGCACGCAGGGTGGATTTGGGTGGCGCCGCATCCAAAATGGAGGATCGTGAGGACAAAGGGCATACTTCACGGCTCTGGAGAATGGTGGGTTCAGGCAGGGCAATTTCTGTGTCTGCCTTAAAACGGGCCTGGACACCAGGTTCTTTCACATAAAGCACTAAACAGCTACCAGATGAGCAATAAAAACAGCTTCCCAGAACAGAGCAGTTGTAGGGAGAGGCAGCCAGTGCCACTTTTCAGGTTGAAGGGGTCACAGAGTGGGAGTTTTGCTGCAATCTTGGTCAACGTGCTTAGAAGGAGAAAGAGACATGGATACCTGACATAGCTTGGAATCAGCAGCACCCATTGTGTGGCATTTGTAATACCCAAAATGCATTGACGGAAAAGGTGGCTTTGTACAGATCATCCACACATCAAAGATTTCTTCTTTTCCATCACATCTGGTGGGTTGTTTGATGAATGACTGCACAAAGCTGCATATGAAAGAATATGCCATAATAAATTTCTTAGTCTTTAAGAGGCTACAAGCTTCTTTGTTCTATAAATCATGACATTCCATATCAAATTACATTTATTTTTCCTACCCTCTATCACAATGTATTATGTTTTATTCAATCAGAGCAAAAGGAGACACTGAGACCCTATAGACACTACTACAATTTAAAGACAAATCTACTTCAAAATGAACAGGGGGATAAAAGCATTTTAGGTCATGCTGCCTCACAATGTCAATGGCATGCTAGCCTCAGCTTTCTCTGCCTGCTTCATTAAGGCATGGCAAATATAAAGTGGCTGGAGTACTAGCTTGTGCCAGAAATGGAGAGGTGGCCCAGATTCCTCCCTCTGCTTACACAGTTGTCCTCACACATCTTACAGATGGCAAAGCATGAGTCTACCTAATCCAACTGGCAGGGATTACAGATGTCAGCTGTCATCCTCTTGGGGTCATGGGTGGCAGGACGAACATGTGCTGGGTGACTCTTTGTTGCTTCTGCATGAGGCACTGAAGGTCTGAGCTGTGAAACCAATGCTATGGCCATGGACATAGTCCACTGCCTTGTTCTTGTCCTTCTCTTCCCTTAGAAGTTCACAAAATAAATTCTCGAGCAACATAAAATGAAACACTTAGGCTGCTATCTCAGCTGGGTTTTGATCCTGATCTTCTGAAGTTCCGGCTTTTCCTCTTCGTCCCATCCCGTGATTGAATGAGTGGGACAAGAGTTCACACGTCCAAAGCTGGTTTTTTAATTTAAAAGTGCAGTTCAGCCCCCTTGACCAGCAGGTGGCACTAGCATTTGAAAAAAATGGACCACTTGCCTGGGGGAAATTAATGCTTAGGGCACCGCATGGAGCTTCCTGTTTCTCCGAAGGTGAAAAGCAATTTAAAAAAACAGTGCTGATCGGCCCCAGGAACAGCCGGTCGGTGCTATGAGTTTAAAAAAAGAAGAAATCTGAATCATCTGCATGGTCCCATGGCATCTGCTTCCTTAAAAGGTGGATTATCAAAGCGAGGCAAAAAATTCCCTATGTCTTGGGTGAGTCACAGAAACCTCACTTAAATGGGCATTACCGGGTTTTCTTTTCCTTTTTTTTCAAAAAGCCAGGTGGCCATGGGGATGGCATTTTTAACACAGGTTTTTCTAGTAATTTAAACTGCTTTTAAAGGGACGTGGGACCGAGCCCTTAAACACCATAAAGTGTTTCAATTATCTTGGAGGACTGAATAGTAGCAACAAATTTATCAGTTGCTTCAGAAAAAGGAGGATTATTGTCTTCTAGTAGTTTAGGAACAAGGTTTTGAGAGTGGCATTTCCAGTAAATCAAACAAAACTTTGATAAATTTTGCATTTGCATTTGCATTAAAAGGGCAAGAGCACAAAACATGTAAATGTACACAACCTAGTTTCAAATGGACAAACCCTTTGAGGATAAGGTTCACTATTTTCCTTGGATCTGCCTCGAAGGAACAATATTCAATCTGGCACATAAAAAAGCCCAGCAGTTAATGTGAAATAGTTAGAGGAAAAATACGGTACGACGGGACTAACTGGGCAATAGAGATACCAAAGAAGGAAGGAGAGCATACTTGTCAAGCTTTCATCTGAGTACTTGCCAGATCTATTTGGCGAATCTGCTTCCATATATGTAATCTTGATTCTCATTCATACATCTTCCTAATTAGTTCCTGTAATAAACTCAGGAGTTCCAGCTTTCTCTCTATTAGTTCCTGCCATGAGAATCTAGAAGAATCTTCCCAAGAAGAGATCCACTGAAAAAAATAGGACTTTCAGCCTTAATTCAAAGTCCTGCTTCCTGCTTCGAGGCAGCGTTTGGAGGCTGAGCAAACTCTGCCCATAAAACAACAGGAAGGAAGGAAGGAAGAAAGAATGAATGAATGAATGAATGAATGGACAGACGGATGAACGAACAAACAAAAGAACAAACAAATGAACGAGCGAAGGAAGGAAGGAAGGTACGAAGGAACAAAGGAATGAATGGGGCTAATAAAATTTCTTGGAAACCCCTTATCCATAATGCAAAACCATATAAAATCAATGGGATTAGTTTTGCGTTAAAGGCTAATAAAGCCCCTGGAACATAATGACCACGTTTCATGTTATAGGATTAAATTATTTTTTGTGACAACACTTTGGCTTTACAAAACATACATTCCTGCAGATGTCACCAAGATGATTTCAAAGGGGAAAAAACACTCCTAAGTAAAAAAAAAGTGCTTTACCTATTCAAGTTCCTTACCATCCAGTAGCCAGCTGGAAATTAATCATTGATTTTCCTTAGAAAAAAACTAAAATCTTTGATTTCTGACAGCTTATCGCTAGTGTATTAGATTTACTGTATTTAGAAAATGACTTTATAGATCAGTTGACACCAATTGCAATACTCACTGCACAGAGGCAGGCCAAATAATGATGTTCCTCCAGCCAAAAAGAGACTATTATCACCACCACCACTAGTGCCTTCACACACCAGTTTCAACAAGCCCAGGAAACCTTGCTCGTCACCAACCAGGCTGTTCAGAATGTAGCCAGCAAACCAGGCAAGCACTGGAAGAAGGAAGGAAGGAAGGAAGGAAGGAAGGAAGTCCAAGGAAGGAAGGAAGGAGTCCAAGCTAGCAGGAAGATCTTCTCTGGGCCTGAGGACAATGGATGAAAATAAAGGAAATGAGGGAGCAGACAGTAATCCACACCCACCAGCTCAATCTACCAGGCCCCTACAGAAACATAGGATAGTTCTCCAAATGCACTGAAATATATACAGTATGTAGCAAAATGAATCACTACTGTAAAATCCTATCTTAAACCATTGAACAAAAGAGCAGTAATATCATTCCAGAACGGGTGATTTTTCAGCTAAAATACTTCTTCAGATCTTGAATATTTGAATGAACAGCATGTATAAACCTTATCTGAATTCCGTTCAAGTGGTCACCTTTAAATTTACTCTTGCGGTCATTTCATATTTTTAATACATCCATTATATGAATGCAAAAAAGAAGTGATTTTCATATTCTCTATAAGGATTTTAAATGTGTGAGAAATATAGCAGGATGTTTCTGAATTTCTCCAGAACCCATCCTCATTCTTAAAAATATATGAGCTCATTCTATATTTTTCATTTTAAATAAAATGAATGGGGGAAAAAACCCTGAAAAAACAACAGTGAAGTCATGACATTTGAATTAATTTTAGCTTTGATTTATTTAGATAAATATTCAAAATGTATTTAATGCAGAGAACTGGAAGAATGCCACATACATATTAATGTATGGAACATTTTGCTATTGTGCAATCACCTTGTAATGAAACAAACACTACAAAATCATGTCAGTCTGACCGAATACTATGGAACTTACTCCTGAATAAAAATGTGTAGTTTCCACAGTGCTGGTCAAGTAAGACTGTGTGTTGACCAAGGCATGCCACCATTCTAGGACTCCTGTGCCAATCTGAATACAATGAACATTTATTCCCAGCACTATCCCCTGGCCATGCATTTATGTGCTGGGATATGTGGTAATATTAGTTTGTGTAAATATAATGTTGTTCCACACAGCCCACCAGGGTGGAGGAAGCTGCAGAATGAATTAGAGAGTCATGCCTGTCATTTTGTGGCATTGCTCATGCCTTTCATTGCCCTTGGCAAACTGCAGGATAGGTTCCTCTTAGGGATGGGCACGAACTGCTGGTTCAGTGCTTTGTGCCAGTTCACGTTTCAGCTGAACAGGTGTCTGGCATTTCCCAGCCCTGCCTTTCCTGGTGGGTGCCCTCTCAGAGGTGGCACACGGAGAAAGTAAGGGCGGGAAGCAGTATGCTGTCTCTGAGTGGACACCTGTAGGCAGAAGCAGGGCTGGGAAATGCCGAACACTCAAAAAAAAAAAACCAGCACAAACCGCAGAATCTCGGGTTCCTATGTAACCCATTCTACTTGGTGTTTCATCAGCTGAAGGACTCGCTGTGGTGACCAGATGTCAGTGCACAGCAGTGCTTCTTTCCTGATCCTGATGTTGCCTGAGCCACATCATCTGTCAACATTCCGGGCTGTGAGAGCTCAGGGTGGACATCAAAACATTGTACACTCGGGCAACTGCCAGGGTGCAAAGGGCCCAACAGGGACTGCCAGAAACAACACTTGGGTACTCCAGCCAGCCTACTTCCCCACCTGTGGCTTTATCTAAGGGCCTCAGTGGGCTCTCAGGATCCTGCTGCCACATTCCGTTTGCCCTAGGCATTCTAGAGCAGCTGGCCCAGGAGTCCAAACCAACCATGATGCCTGAATTTGAGAAGAGCCAAATGGTTAGTGAGGATATGGGGATGGAGTTCTGCTCTCCCTTGCCCCATGTCTCCGCTCTGAAGTGCATCCCATTTTAAGGTGAAGGTCTGTAGAAAAGTCTCTTAAGCACACCTCCTTTACTTGGACTCTTCCTTACCAGAACTATCCAGGCAGTGTATTAAAATTTTAGTGTCCTGCTCACAGGGATATTTAATGTGTTCAGAAAACAAAGAACTAATGACAAAACCACAGCTAGCTCTAGAGGTTTCCCTGGCCCAGGGTTCAATCCCAATGGTAGATGGTGAGGGTCAGAACTGGAACCCCCTCAGCACCTTAGTTCCTTAGTTAGCTGGCCATTCTCCTCTCTTGAAAAGTATCTGCCTACACCACACTGTCTATCCTGTACACCCCTCACTTTGCCTGCTGTTCTCCAGTATGTTAGAGGACCTTGTTCTCTTGCCAGTGCTGAGGTCACATTCTGCTGCTAATTCCAGTTCACATCTGTACATAGAATGAGGGAGAATGACACCATGTTATCTTTTGCCCCAGACATCAAATGGCCTTGAGTCAGCCCTAAGTGAAACAACCGTACCAAATATTTTAGCAGTTGCATACATGGTTCAGTTAAGGGATGGGAAGGCAGAGGGCATCCCATAAACCCCCAAGGACACTACCTGATCCTTCCAATTTCAAGCAAATAATTCCAATCCCATCCATCCTTCTAAAACTATACCTTAGGAGACACTACCCCCTTCTCTTCCTCTGATAACCAGAGCAATGGCTGTGTCATGTGGTAGACAGATCAGCAGCAGCCAATTCCGTGATGGTTAAGAGTCATAGCTTGAGGTCAACGGGCCAGTCCTTATGAGGAGCCATGTGGCATGGTGGTTAAACTGCTGTGCTGCAGCCAAAACTGTGCTCACGACCAGAGGTTTAATGCCAGGTAGTTGGCTCAAGGTCAACTCAGCCTTCCATCCTTCCAAGGTCAGTAAAATGAGTACCCAGAGATGCAATGTTTAGCCTGCCTAACTAACTTGTAAACCTCCCAGAAAGTGCTTTAAGGGCTATGGGGTGATATATAAGCAGCACACTTTGCTTTTGATGTCACAGGATTGGACTCTTTTTGATCTCATCGAGTGTGGTCCAGGAAAGGATTGGGAGAGAACTTAGAATGGCATTGAGGCTGCTTGATTGTAGAAATGGGCAGGAGGAGAATCCAAGTAAATGGGCCTGGAATGTGGGCAAAACCCAGCACTGGCATTTCATGGAATAATTCATTTTTAAACATCTTCATAGTGACAGGAATAATTTAGGGGTGGCGGCACCTGGGAGTGAAGTGGAGATGGGCACCTAGTTTTGATTTTGCTCTTCACCATAAAATCCATCTTTCTCCCCTGCCATCACTGCTTGCCCTGAAAATGAGTCATCTTGTCTGGAGAAGCTTAACAGTTCTCGGAGCATTTTGGTGGAATCTATGGATGAGCACAAAATGAAAAATGAAACACTGATTTATTGGTTCGTTATATAACAAAATTAAATGATGAAGCTGCATTTTGTTACAGATGACTCAAAATGGTGGGTCCCCCATTAAAATGAACCATTTAATTTATCTATAAAATGGTTCCCTTACCTGCTTGTGTCCTTCCTCCTCCTCCGCTGCTGCTGCTGGAGCCCCCCAGCCAGCCAGAGAGGGCCTAGCACAGGGATGGCGAACCTTTTTGCAACCGAGTGCCCAAACTCAGCAGCGGCAGCGGTGGTGGCGGTGGCAGCAGTTGAGATTGGCGGCAGCGCAGGGCGGAAGGGGGCGAAGGCAGTAAGGGTGATGGAGGGGTGGGGTCAGGGTGGGAGGGGCAGGGATGGCAGTGGAGGTGGGGTCAGGTTGGCGGCGGCAGGGTCAGCAAGGGCGATGATGATGGGGACGGGGGCGGTGGGGGGTTGGGATCGGTGGCAGCGGGGGGTCAAGGGTGGAGCGAGGTCAAGGTCGAGGGCAGCAAGGGCGACGGGGTCAGGGTTAGCAGCGGTGGTGGTGGCAGCAGCAGGAGGGTGTAGGTCTTGGTGGTGGGGTTGGTGGCAAGGGCGGCAATGGCAATGGTGACGGTAGGGTTGGCCTGGCACCCGACATGCTCCCTGCCCCCCCACCTCCCCCTCCACAAATTCCTCATGGCTGGTCCAGCGGAGGGGGAAGTGGGGGCATGGAGCTAGGCAAAAGCTCTTTCCATGCCACCTTTGGCATGCGTGCCATAGATTTGCCATCCCTGGCCTAGCCCCTCTGCCAAAGCCATCACCACTGAAGCCCAGAAGGAGGAGGAGGAGGATTTCATTACTGTTCATTTCGTACAGTTTTCCCCCAAAAATTAATGAAACAAAATGTGGGGGAACAAAACAGAATGAAATGAAACACATTTTTTCTGTTTTGTGCCCATCCCTAGTGGAACCCTGAGACCCTATTTAATTAGATGGTTGATGCCATCTGGCTAGCATCTTCTTACGTTCTCATGACTGCTGCTAAGCTGGCACATGAAACATGCAACAAACTGGATGAAAATATGCCAGTCTATTCAACAAAAGGAAGAGATCAGGTTTCCCAAAAATTCCAGAATCTATGCACTGTTTAACTGGGTGATATATTAAAAGACATGGACATTTATCTCACACTCTGCTTACATACTGAAGGGGATGGGCGAACTTTGCACAGCTGTTTGTGTTTAAAGTAGTTAAAATATAACACAGATTGGAAAAGGTTCAGTACCATCCACTTGGATCCCTTTGTGTAAATTATTAGTTTGTATAAAACGGTTCATGGTAGGTCTGCTTTTTATCAGAATTTATTGGAAATACAGAGCAGAAGGGCAGTGGGTATGTGTGTGTCAGATGCCAGGTAAATTTTTTTTTAGCACAAAAGAAGCCTCTGTGTCCTAATGGAGACATAATGTGCAATAACAAAATGGCCCACCCTGCTGTGTTTCATTCATGCCCCCTTGCACATGCTCCAGGCAAGGTACACTGAGGAGGCCTGCATTGCTTCGTGTCTGCTAGGGATGGGCAGGAAATGAAAAACGAAATGCTATTTCATCATTTCATTATGTCATGAAACGAAACGAAATGAAATGAAATGAGGAAGCAACATGTTATTATATGAAATGAAATGGACGTTTTCCCCATTCAAACGAACCATTTCATTCCATTGTTTTCAGGCTCCTGCTGAGCTGTCGATGGCTGGACCCCTTTAAACCTGGCCCAGTCAGTACCAGAGGGACCCTCTGTTTTTTACTTTATAAATCATGCATTTCTAATCCCAGGTATAAGGGGAAATTGCTTCACTTGTCCCTATAATTCACATGCCTTTGGGCACTAAGGTAGGAGGGCAGATATTGGTGACAGGGAAACAATGAGGTAGTAGGAACGGCTGTTTCTTGCTGTGAGTGTTAGATCCATCTGGGCCCAAGATGGAAAAGAGACAAATGAGCAAGTTGCAAAGATGAGGATGAAGAAGAGGAAGAGCAGGTGTAAGGGTAGTGGAGGGGTCTTGATCATGGACCCAATACAAATTTATGGGCATTGGCTGGTTTCTAAATGTGCTGAATGACAGTGCTGGCTCTGAATATCTATAATAAATTATCTATAAGAAGAAGAAGAACCTTTGCACTGCAGATCTGGGAGAGAACCTGTGGATTATGGAGACCAGCCCCTGTCAAGGAGGCACGGGGGGGGGGGAATTGAACTCCCAACCTCTGGCTCTGCAGCCAGAGACCTAAGCCATTCAGCTCTGCAGAAGTTCATAGATCCTTTGCAGAACACGAAACCATTTTTTTCTGGAGAGAAGCACTCGTGGTATGCCAGGAGGGTGGTGAGGACGCCCACTGTTTCAGCACTGCTGTGTCAATGGCAAAAGGGGAAGCATGTATCATTAGTCCAGAACTGATCCAATAGCTCTTATTTTTTGTGAGGCTTTACACAGCTACAGTACAATTTCTTCTATTTTTTTAATTAAAATGGATAATGTTGCATTCTCTTGGATATAGGAAGTCATCAGAGACCATTTTAGTTAGGGATTAATAAGTACCTTTATATCTACAAGTCCACCAGATTGCCCACTCTTTTGTATGGTGATGCTTGGAAGCAATTTCTCTGTGATAAGAATGTTTTCCCCATGAATTGTGGACTCTGGGTGTGGTGGGGGAGCAGAGCCATGGCCAGGGGCATACTGTTCATTATTTATCAGGGAGCTGGTCAGCAATTGTTGCAAAACTGATCTGTGATAATGATGAGATACTGTTTACTGTATCTTAACTACTAATAATACACTGTTTTAGAGATGGGCATGAAATGGACATGTTTCATTTAATTTCATGATGAAACACCTTTTTCCCCCTCTAGGATGAAATGATTCATCCTAAAGGAAATGGCAGGGGAGCAATTCTAGGTACACCCCTGAAATCTGGAATTGTCTGGGGTTCAGGGGGTTGAGTTATTAAGGTCCCAAGGGGGCTCCCCTAAGAAAAATTCTTTCTAATTGGATTTGGAAGCCAAGCCACTGGCAAGCAATTAGCACCGCCACGGCTTGACTTCCATGCCGAATCCAATTAGAAAGAATTTTTCCTAGGGGCACACATGTTGGAGCTTCATAACTCAGTGCCCTGACCCCCAAACCTTTCCAAATTTGGGGGGCTTACAGGGAAGTGCTTAAGGAAGCTCCCCTGTCATTTTGGTCCTTTAGAACCCAGAGGAGCATTTCATTTCATTTCATTTTTTAATGAAACTACTTTAAAAATTCATTACAAACCAAACAAAATGAAACTAATAAAGAAATGAAAATGAAATGAAACATTTTTTTTTATTTCTTTCCCATCTCTACACTGTTTTTCTATATTGTCCAGCTCACACTTTAATGAGCCCTGGATAGACCTCTCCTCCACAGCCTCAGCCAACCCCAAGGTACCATTTTTCATCTGAGCCATTTGGTTGGTTGCACAGCCTGCCAAAAGTCAGCCAATCTTCTTTTCTTGTGTGTGTGTGTGTGTGTGTGTGTGTGTGTGTGTGTGTGTGTGTGTGTGTGTGTGTGTGTGTGTGTGTGTGTGTGTGTGTGTGTGCTTTGTGTCATTACATTCGTGACCAACTCTTGGTAACCCCATGTCCATGGAGTTTTCTTGGCAGGAATACTGGAGTGGCTTGCCAGTTCCTACTCCAGGCGCCTACAGCACCTGGTATTCCCTGGTGGTCACCCATCCAAGTACTAACCAGGGCTGACCCTGCTTAACTTCCAAAATCAGGCCAGATGGGAAGTAGGCTGAAACAATTAGCAAAGTCTAGTTACTGCTGTCTTTCCCACAGATACCGTGGAAATGGTGCATCCTCTAAGCTTGGCACCCTGGGGTGAAGCTACCTGGTTGGCTAGCATAGGCTCTGGTGAATTTGCCAGTCTCACAAGCAACTAAGATGAGGGGCCCCTGAAGTGGGTGCCAAACTGAATTCTGGGGCCTTTTGTTAAAAATGTATTGTCTGTAGTGACCTAGTGTGGAAAAGAAGTGTCTGTAACATTCCCCTCACCTCAAAATTCTACAAATTGGTGGGGGTAATAACAGCAAAAATGATTTTCACCCAGTTTGCAATTTTTTTAAAAAACACACACCTTCTTTTTCAATTTTTTGTTGGATGTAATTTGCCTCAAGTAAATGTAATAGTGGGACATAGCTTTGTGTCTGCATGTATATATTGTTTTAGAGAACAGCAGCAGCAACACACACACACACACACACACACACACACACACACACACACACACACACACACACACACACAGAGGGGGGTTAGATATCCTAGTCTTGAGTTGTTTTGAACTTTATAGAATTGAACCAGTACTTTGAATTAAGCCTGGAAGTATAGTAACTTAGAACCTATGGCAATTTGTTCCTCTCTGGTGATGGGTGTGAACCACACAGGAGACAATACTCTAACCACTACATTTTAATCCCCTCCAACTTCCAAACCCTTTTTAAGGGCAGCCCCACATACAGTGAGGAGAGGGGCTGATGCTTAGAGTGGTGTAGTGGCAGGTCATTAAGCGGTTAAGGCATCTTCTCTGATGTCCACAGGCCATGACAGATATTTAGTTATAACCACAGTACTTTTTGTTCGAAGATCATAAGGCGACCTCTGAATCCTATCTGTCACACATAATCAATTTCTCTCAGGAGTACAGAACCGAAGAACAGCTGGGCTTAACTCTCAGGATGGGGATGGAAAGCTTTTGATCCATAATGTGTGGACAGTAGGGGATGCATTTCCTGTGTCTGGCTGTAAACAATGGATGTTGATTGGAAGAGCGGTTTTTATTGCATGAAACATAGCTTGAATGGTCAGGAGGCCATACAGTTTCCCAACACAGGTTAGTACACTTTCCGAGATGTGGGTTATTCTTTTTTCTGTGAGATGTTTGAAAACTTGGACTCCCATTTTGCTCCATGGATTTATTTGCTGATTTCTTAAATGCTGCTCGCTTCACTTTAAGGATTCTCTGTTTATGGTGATGCCTTTGTGTATATTGCTGTCCAGGAAGGAGACACCGCCAAAGCACAGCAGAGTGAGTTTGTTCAGGAAAGGAAGAAAAAAATAGGATATCATATTGGTGAGAAGTTAATGGTTACACCTGTGGATGAGAAAGACATGTAATTGGAAGATGTTTACTTTCTACATCATTAGTCAGAGGGGAAGCATTAGTTAAGATAACTGAGTAGGATTTCACTCTAAACGTCCAAGCCAAGTAACTTTTAAAGAACTGTCGTGTTTATTCTACGTTGCTAGCCATGGCAAGCCTCTGTAAAGTTTCTGTAGGAATTCCACATTGCCAGATGTTTAAAGCAAGGGTATGGAATTTTTTTATCTGCAATGGGGGTTCACATTTCCTCTGAGCAAATCTTTTGGGGGACCACATTCTGCTACCTGGGAAACTCCACAGCTGTAAATGGTGGTGGTGGTGGGAAGAGCGACCCATCTTCTCTCTTTTATTTCATGCCTTCATGAGAAAAGGACACTGTTGTTGTTTGAGAAACTGAAACAGAAACACTAAATGAGAGAATGAACTTCTCATCCTTGATTCTTTCTCTTCTACCAGTGATTTCTGTGTGGAAAGTTGGGGTGGGATGGGGAATTTGGAAGAATAGGAGCCTGCTGGGAATGTCTCTGTCACTGTCATCCCTTGGAAAGTGCAAAACCGAACCAAAACAGACCGCTGCCTTGGTCCATAATATTTTCAAATGAGTTTCTGATCTTTTGTAAATTCTTCAGTGCCTGAATCATTTTTGAAGTGTGTGGCAAAGGCAGGAGGTGAAGGGAGGAGACATGGGAAGAATCAGACGGTGCAGGTATTCTGAGGACCAGGAGTTGAATTTCCCTATGCTATTTGTTTTATTTATTTATTTATTTTAGAGTATTTATACCCCACCTTTCTCCTTGAAAAAGGACCCAAGGTGGCTTACACTAAGGCCAGTATCCCGTTCATGCTGACATAACATAAAGTTACGCTAGCATAAAAGTGGGTGATAGTATTTTGGTCAATGTGTATTCTTGGTGTTTCTAGAACAGAAGTTCCCCTCCTTGGGTGATGCATGTGATCTTGGACTGCAACTCCCAGAAACCCCAGCCAGCAAAGCTGGTGGTGAAGGCTTCTGGGAATTGCAGTCCAAGAACACCTGAGTCACCCAAGGAGGGAAACACCTGTTCTAGAAACATCAGGAATACACATTGACCCAAATAGTATCACCCACCTACATTGTGCAACTTGATGTTGTCCCCACAGTAGGTATGTGACAGCTAAGATAGTGTGTGATCTGCTCAGCATGTCTGCTGATGCATTGCATAGTCTGTCATGATGGGGACACATGACCAATTGTCTGGCACAATTCCTTGATGCTGGGTATAAAGCCTGGCACTTTTATGCTAGCGTAACTTTATGTTATACCAGCATGAATGGGATACTGGCCTTAGTGTCTGCCTATGTCTAGGTGAGACCAAAGGCCAAGTGAAATGCAAGGAGAATAGTATTAGCCAGGAAAAGACTGAATGCTTTTTTAAAAGAAGGCATTATCATACAATGGCTGCTCCGCCCGGCCTCGTGCCGAGCAGGGGCTTCTTTGCCGGCCGGTTGAGGGAGGCGGCTATTGGCTCCGCTACTGGCGTAGCCTATGGTAGGGGAGCGCACCCTTTATAAGTCCTCGGCGCGCTCCCCACAGCCTGCCTCCGCAATCACCGGTTTCCCCACCCTCCCGCCATGGTTTATGATGCGCTGGTGATGCTTTGCTGGCCGCTTAGGGGCCGGATGGGAATTTTTGACCATTTCTCTGATTGGCCTTGAGCGGTGGTGTTTTTTTGCCCATCCCACCATTCAAATATTGGCGGTGGGTGTTGTAGGTAATAACCCTGGTCACAACTGGCGGGTAGCGCATAAAAAGTTAACCATTTAGGTCCCGAATCTAATTACATCTTCACGTCTTCGGCAGCCTTCCATTAATAACCCAATAGGATTTAGTTAGGGAGCAAATAATAATAATAACCCAAAACCCTAGGAGGGCTGCCAACCTTTAATCAAGCGTTGATGCCAAAAGATCTCGTTGGCATCCTCACTGCGGCAGTTCAACGGGCCGCAGGAAATTGGTGGAGTAACGGGACCTAATCAATTTGTTGTTACCATTTTAATGATGCGCTACGGCTCAGGCCCTCCTAAAGTTATTGTTCATTGATAAGTAATTTAAAATTCGTTACTGTAGTTAATAAAGTTGTGGCCCTTATTTAACCCAAGCGGAACGTGTGTCACCTCTTTCTTTCAACCTGGCCCGGCAATGTCCACACCACCATTTTTAAAATATATGCAGAATTGACTGTTTTGACAAATACTGTGACTTTCAGCAGATTCTGCCGGATGCAGACAAGCAAGTGCCATTAAAATTTGCAGGATGGTTTTACTACTGCCTTGGTGAAAAATGAGGCACACATTTAAAAGAAAATCAATATTCCTAGAAAATGGGCAAGAAATATGGGATGTAATACATATGCCAAACTCAAGCTTTGACCCATGCTAATGAGAGCAAGGGACGAGCACACACCCTGGCCAAGACTCACGGAAAACACTGTGAGACATGAAACAATGTTGAGATGAAAGTATCCATTCAGGCATCGTCATATTCTGATTCACCAATGTCCTTGGTGTCTTGTATTGTTTCATCTTATCCCATGGGAGCTAAGTATCAGCCTCAGCAACAATGGGCTAGAAATAGAAAAGTCATCTGGGGGAAATTCACATTTCCATTTTCATTTTGCAGCCGCTTAAAGATTGCTAACGCGACAGAAAACATCAACCAGAAATCAATAGTACGGGAGGTGATCCATTTTGGAAGACAACAAAAAGAGATATAAGACCACACATAAATGGCAAACCGACACTTGATGAAAACATAGATGGGTTTGAAAATTGCAGTAGCATTTTTGTCAATGTAAAAATGCATGCAAGGCCATGTTTTGTTAGAAAAATCACTTAGGAAACATGGATCCGTGGATGCACTAAAAACCTATAAAAATGTATGTGTGGCGAGAAAAAGAGAAATGTAGTGACTAGAGATGGGCACGAAATGAACAATTTTTTGTTTCTGTTTTCGTTTTTTGTTTCATTACGTAACGAAATGACAAACGAATTTTGTCTCCAAAATGAAACGAAACAAACAGAAACACCAGAATTTTTGCCATCCGTTTCGTTTTCGTTATGGCAATACATTGAACTGGTTTAAATGCTAAAAAAAAAATCACAAAAATGAAATAAATGGTAACAAAACGGTAACGAAACGAATGAAAATGAAAATGATTTTTTTTGCAAAAATTCATGAAAAACGGAAACGAACTGAAACGGACCCCCTAAACGACAAACGAAACACCATTTTTTAAATTCGTGCCCATCTCTAGTAGTGACATCTGATTCAGAAACAGGACAAAACAAGTTGAGGAGCCGTATAGCCATTACAAAAACCAAATACAAAAGAAGAACAGGTGATAGCTTTAGAATAGTAGAAAAGAAACAAAAAAGTGGTTAATATTTCGAGGGCAAAATCCCTCTTCTTCAGAGCTGTACCAACAGGTTAAAACATGGCAAAAGATGAAGTTGCTTAAGAAACTCAACAGGAATGGTCTTAATAGATTGTTCTTATCCCCATCTACCAGCCCTTTCTTTTTTTACTTTAATTTTTCCACATGCACAGGGGAATAACTTAGGGCCAAACATCTGAAAATCCTGCCAAGGTGAAACATGAAGTGGTTTTCACATACATATAAGCACACTGGGGGGAAAGGGGGAAATAGCACCAAGTGACAAGTTCCTGGGTTCCAGCTGTGGAGCTTTATTTGAGACAAGCCTGTAGTGGGAAGCCTAACCTATGAATACGTATCACTTAAAGCAGTGGTTCCCAACCTGGGGATCGGGACCCCTTTGGGGTTCGAATGACCATTTCACAGAGGTCACCATGAGCCAGTGAAGAAAAAAGTACAAACGGCTTGGGTCTGGAGGAGGAGGGTGAGGAAGGAGGGAAAAAGAGTGAGTTACAGCGTGATAGGTTGGAGGGGATGTCAGTCAATGGCACCGGAGGCTGAGACTGGCTGAGGGTGCCTGTAGAGGGAAGTTCTCGATGGCACTTGCGGCAGTGGCCTGCCAAAGGGGGCTTGTAGCCTCTTCCAAGCAGGGGAAGGGGTCAACACAACATGAAGAACTGTATTAATGGGTTGTGGCATTAGGAAGGTTGGGAACCACTGACTTAAAGAAATGTAAAGGTCTGATATTTGCATAGCCAATGGTTGTACTTGTGGGCAGAGCCAGAGGGTATATATACTTAGAGCTTGCTTGTCAAGGAGTCAGTTAGGGACCTGACGTGGTATCATGTGTTAGTGTTAGTCAGATAGGGGCAATATGATAGATAGGGACTATGATAGGTAGTATGAGGGTTTGGCAGTATGTTTATGTTTAAAAGTAACTAAACTTAAAACAAGAATTCACAAAGGTATTTCTTCTTTATGTTTCAATAAACTTACTTTTATTTTATTTTAAAAGAATAAAGCTTGTGAAACTCCATGAATACCCTTAGTAATAGGGATTAAGTTAAATATAAAATATTCTAAAGGATGTTGCCGAAGGCTGAGCCAGTCAAAAGGCAAAGATCAGTCATCCAGGGCTTGTTCCTGAATGAGCTCATGGAGCTGGTTTACACTAGACATGGGCACGACTCGGAGAAATTGTCGTTTCCGTTTTCGGTTATCGTTTCCGTTACGTAACGGAAACAGTAACGATAATTAAGCTGTCAGAACTCGAACTCGAACCGAAAAAAGAAAAATTTGGTCAGGTTTTTTGTTTCCGTTTGTGGCATCATGGTGATCGCGCAATGCGAAGCACAGAAAAAGTTTTTAAAAGTTTTTTTAAAAACCCGACTCCCGTCCAAAAAAGCAGGCGAAAATATGCCTGCCTGAGGCTTTGCCACCTACCAGAGGGGTGGTTTCTGGTGGGTCCCCGGCCTTTCCCCCCCTCTTCTCTTGTCATGGGCTGCTTGCACCAGGCTGGGGGGGGGGTCATCCTCATCATCTCGCCATGCCATGGGGGAATCCAAAATGGCGACCGCAATTTTTCTTTTGAAATCGTGGTAAAAAATACACCAAAACACTGCAGAAACATGTGAAATTTATTTATTTTAAATGCCTGAATTTTAATAGTAGCAGCAGTGGGGTTTTTTATAGCAATAAAACATCGTATTGATTTTATTTTATTTTATTTTATTTTATTTTATTTTATTTTATTTTATTTTAGACCTGCCCATTTGGGCTGGGCATGGGATGGGACCATGGTAAAAGGACTGGGGCATCCACAGACAATCGTAGTATGGGAGAGAACACTCTTAGGATGCTGATAGGAATTTTATTAAAAGTTTATTAAAAGAGCCCAACGCGTTTCGGCCCAAATGGCCTTCTTCAGGGACTTTTTCACTGTGCTCAAAGAAGCTCTGGAGACGGTTTAATGTCTTGCTTCTCAGTCTGTTGCTAGCTACAGCTGAAGACTTTTATAATTGCTGATAAGGTTACCCAGCTGGTGTAGCATTCAAGTGAAGACCTTGGTGGGTAACCTTACCAGCAATTATAAAAGTCTTCAGCTGTAGCTAGCAACAGACTGAGAAGCAAGACATTAAACCGTCTCCAGAGCTTCTTTGAGCACAGTGAAAAAGTCCCTGAAGAAGGCCATTTGGGCCGAAACGCGTTGGGCTCTTTTAATAAACTTTTAATAAAATTCCTATCAGCATCCTGAGAGTGTTCTCTCCCATACTACGATTGATGGGATGGGACCATGCAAATTGTTTGAGCCATTCCACCAATGGCATCGCCAGGGTTTTGACTGACACTTCTGGATGTCATGGAGGGCATAAAAAGCCGAGGCACCTTCCAGAAATCGCAGTCGGGTGTATGGATGTGGTTGAGGGAGGAGGGCTGGCTGCTGGTGCTGGTATGATCCGATTGAGATTGAGGACGGAGGCTGGAGGCTTTAGGATTCAAGTTAGGCAGGCAGGGAGGTAATTGAATTTAGAAAATAATTTCTTTGATTCCCTGCAGCTTTGTCTGCTGAAGGGAATAGCAGTTTATTCTTTCTTTCTTTCTTTCTGATATTGGATAAAGGGGGAGGTTCGACTGGGAGTGGGAGGTCTGGATTTATTTTAAAAATATATTATATACTACCATTTATTTTCTATTTTCCCAACTTCAATTTGCTTGCACACACACACATTTGGGGTGCAAGCCAAGAACAGAACCTCTATCCTAAGTGATATCCTAACTGCCCACCCGCCTGTCTGCCCGCACCGCCGCCTGCCCACTCGCCCGCCCGTGGCCGCCGCCTGCCTGCTCGCCCACCCCCTGCCCCGCCCGCCGCCTAGGGCGCAAAAACACCTAGCACCGGCCCTGATTGCGGGACGCCCTTGGGAAGTCAAATCGCGCTAAATCACGGTGGAAACGACAAACGACAAATGGAAACGACAAATTTTTGAAAAATTTCGCGACAAACGGAAACGACCTGAAACGGACCCATTCCGAGAAACGAAAACTCGAAATGTCATTTTTTCTGGTCATGCCCATGTCTAGTTTACGCTGTATAGACCTGTAGCTGGAGGAGTAAGCATCTCCCAAATCTAACTACCTGGCTTCTTTGCGCAACAGTAGGCTCGAACAAGGAGTGGGTGGGTTGTGGGGAGATGGAGTTGCAGTAGTCAATGTACTTGCTGAGCTTCCCACACATTTTGGACCGCTCCTCTGAGGTGGGGGGGCCAGGGGCAGCAGAGCAGGAAGAGCAGCAAGGGAAGTGAGGTGGTCGTGGAGATCAAGGCTCACAAAGGAGCTGGAAGCAGAAGAGCAGCAGAAGCCTTGGCTTGGCAAACAAACAAACAAACAAACAAACAAACAAAAAAAAAAAACAAGCTAACTAACCTAACTAACTAACTAAAACAAACAAACAAACAAACAAACAAACAAACAAAACCAACAAAGAGACGCTCCCGTGTTGCTCCTGGCTGGTTTAGTGCTGTGCCAGAGAGCTGTGGGGCATTGCGAGGGCTGCGGGAGTGATACGACACATACTTTTGGAACCCCTGGTCTAGTGTGATTGTATTTCCTCACCAAAAGACCCACCCAACAGTTTGCTGGCTCAGAGTGTCTAGATCTGAAACTAGATGCTCAGGGGATGTTATGGAGCCTGTTGGTCTACCACCTACAGTGCTGACCAACACCTTCCTTCGTGGAGCCGGCTGAGTTTGTCTTGGGACTGATGTTAGAGTCCGCCAGCATGTGGTGCTTGGGAGGGGGGACTTTAAGATCTGAGCCAAGCCCACCTTATCAGGAGTGGCTCAGGGATTCCCATCCTCCATATTGAACACCATTCCCCTGGTGGTGTTCGGCTCTCCTCACATTGCAGGGTACCTTCTTGACCTAGTCTTCCATACTGAGCAGGTTGTTGGTGAACTGCTGTGGAGGAACTTTCTGTAGTTCTGTAGTTAAGGTCAGATTATCACCTAGTGATGTTTAGATTTCCTGGAACTCACAGGGGTTGGGGACTGATAAGGTTGGCCCACCCTGGGAGACTTAATACAAACAAGCTCAAGAGGCAGATGAGAGAATAGGATCCAGCCTGAGCTGGATGGGGTTATGTTCCCACTCAAAATCTGGGTCTGCAGCTTGGGCGTAGTCCTGGAATTACCCCTGAGCATATATCACTAGATTTTAGCACTGGCCAGGCATGCATATGCACCAGCTGAATTCATTCCTTGAGGGTCTGATTTGGAAACAGTGAAACATACAGTATTTACATTACACTTGGATTACTGCAACACACTCTACAAGGGGCTGCCTTTGAAGACAGTTTGGAAATTTGAAATGGTTCAAAATGTAGCTGACTCAGGCCAATCACTCCACCATAGAATCACTGTGGGTTAAACTACCAGGTCCAAGGAGTGATGTGATAGTTGGGGTATGCTATCGCCCACCAGATCAAAAACTTGAGGGGGACCTTGAAATGAGGAGACAAATCATGGAGGTGTCTCAGAAGCACAGGATAGTAATCGTGGGGGACTTCAATTATCCCCACATCGACTGGGCCAATGCGAGCTCCGGGCAAGAAAGAGAAACTGGGTTTCTCGACTTGCTGAATGACTGTGCCTTAGAGCAACTTGTCATGGAGCCCACCCGAGAACAGGCAACTCTGGATCTAATAATGTCTGATACTCAGGATCTGGTCAGGGATGTGAATGTCACTGAACCTCTGGGGAACAGTGACCATGCTGCAATCTCCTTTGCCATGCATGTTGGAGGAAGAGTGTCAAGCAAATCAGACATAAAAATCCTTGATTTTCGAAGGGCAAACTTCCCTCAGATTAGGAAACTAGTTAGAAATAAATTGAAGGGGAAGGTTGGAAGAATCCAATCTCTTCAGAGTGCATGGAACCTGTTTAAAACAACAGTAACAGAGGCCCAGCACAAGTGCATACCACAAAGAAAGAAGAGCTCATTTAAGTCCAAGAGGGCACCAGCATGGTTAACGAGTGGAGTTAGAGAGGCTCTAAAGCGCAAGGAGAGGTCTTTCTGTAAATGGAAATCCTCCCCAAATGAGGAAAATAAAAAGGAACACAAACTCTGGCAAAAGAAAGGTAAGAAGATGATAAGAGAGGCAAAGAAAGATTTTGAGGAACGCATGACTAGCAATATAAAGGGTAATAATAAAAGCTTCTTTAAATATGTTAGAAGTAGAAAACCTGCCAGAGAACCAGTTGGCCCTCTGGATGGTGAGGGAGGAAAAGGGGAGATTAAGGAGGACTTGGAAATTGCAGAGAAATTAAATGAGTTTTTTGCATCTGGCTTCACGACAGAAGACCTTGAGCAGATTCCGCTGCCTGAACAGCCCCTCTTGACTGAAGAATTAAATCAAATACAGGTTAAAAGAGAAGATGTTTTAGGACTAATTGATAAATTGAAGATTAACAAGTCCCCGGGCCCAGATGACATCCACCCAAGGGTTATTAGGGAACTGAGAAATGAAATTGCAGATCTCTTAACGGTAATATGCAACTTGTCTCTTAAAATGGCCACAGTGCTGGGGGACTGGAGGATAGCAGATGTCACACCAATTTTTAAAAAAGGAAGGAGGGGGGACCCGGGAAACTACAGGCCAGTTAGCCTTACATCTGTCCCAGGGAAGATGGTGGAAAGCCTCATCCAAGAGAAAATCCTAAAACACATAGAAGAACAAACTTTGCTGAGAGAAAATCAGCATGGCTTCTGCAGGGGTAAGTCTTGTCTGACAAATCTTGTAGAATTTTTTGAAAAGGTCAGCAGGCATGTAGATTTGGGTGAACTGGTGGATATAGTCTATCTGGATTTTCAAAAGGCCTTTGACACAGTCCCTCACCAGAGGCTGCTGAGAAAATTGCACAGTCAGGGGATAAGAGGGCAGGTCCTCTTATGGATTGAGAACTGGTTGAGATCCAGGAAACAAAGAGTATGTGTCAATGGGAAATTTTCACAATGGAGAGAGGTGAAAAGCGGTCTGCCCCAGGGCTCTGTCCTGGGACCGGTGCTTTTCAATCTGTTCATAAATGACCTGGAGACAGGGATAAGCAGTGAGGTGGCCAAGTTTGCAGATGACATAAAACTTTTCCATGTGGTAAAAACCAGAGAAGATTGTGAAGAGCTCCAGAAGGATCTCTCCAAACTGGGGGAATGGGCTACGAAATGGCAAATGCGTTTTAATGTAGCCAAATGTAAAGTAATGCACATTGGGGCGAAAAATCAAAACTTTATCTATCAACTCATGGGCTCTGAGTTATGCATGACAGATCAGGAAAGAGATCTTGGTGTGTTGGTGGACAGCTCCATGAAGGTGTCTACCCAATGTGTGGCAGCAGTGAAGAAGGCCAATTCCATGCTAGGGATTATCAAAAAAGGGATTGAAAATAAAACCGCCAACATTATAATGCCATTATACAAAACAATAGTAAGGCCGCATCTGGAGTATTGTGTACAATTCTGGTCACCGCATCTCAAGAAAGACATAGTGGAACTGGAAAAGGTGCAGAAGAGAGCGACCAAAATGATTACTGGGCTGGGGCACCTCCCTTATGAAGAAAGGCTAAAACATTTGGGGCTCTTTAGTCTGGAAAAAAGGCGCCTGAGGGGGGATATGATTGAGACGTACAAAATAATGCAGGGCATGAGTAAAGTGGATAGAGGGAAGCTCTTTTCCCTCTCACAAAATACCAGAACTAGGGGACATGCACTAAAATTGAGGGCTGGGAGAGTAAGAACAGACAAAAGAAAATATTTTTTCACCCAGCGCGTTGTTAGTCTATGGAACTCCCTGCCACAGGATGTGGTGATGGCATCTGGCTTGGATGCCTTCAAAAGGGGATTGGACAGATTCCTGGAGGAAAAGTCCATCACAGGTTACAAACCATGATGGAGATGTGTAATCTCCAGGCTTAAAACCAGGGTACTTCAAGGGCCAGATGCAGGGGAGTGGTATCAGGAGACAGATATCTAGTCTCATGCGCTTCCAAAAGCATCTGGTGGGGCCACTGTGAGATATAGGAAGCTGGACTAGATGGGCCTTTGGCCTGATCCAGCATGGCTCTTCTTATGTTCTTATGTTCTTATGAATAGAGAACTCCCCTGCTAAACAGCTTCATGAGCTACCAATCTATTTCCGGACACAATTCAGTGTTGTTTATAACTTTAAAAAGCCCTGAGCAGTGTGGGTCCATGCTATCTGAAGGACTTGACTTCCCAATATGAACCTTCCTGGCCCTTAAGACCTTCAGAGCAAGCTCTTCTCTCAGTCCCACTGCCATAAGAAGTGCATCAGATGGAGGACTTTCTATGTTTCTTCACTCAGGTTGTGGAGTACTCTCCCTTGGGAAGTTGGATGGGCTCACTCCCTTTTATACTTCTGTCAAGGGTTAAATACCTATTTCTTTACACAGATTTTTAATGACTGAATCCTTATTGGATGCTGGACATATGCTCTTTTCAAGTGTCTTGATAAAGTTTTTAAATGCTTAGAAAAGCTTTTAAAGAACAACTTTGATGGTGATGGTGTGTTGAAATGTTTTTAATTATGTAGTTATTTATTGTGGTTTCATCCTAACTTGTTTTAATCATGGTGAGGTGCCTTGGGTCCCCTTGCCGGGAGAAAGGAGGCCTAGAAGCAAAACAAACAAAACAAACAGATAAAAATGATTCTATGATTCTATGATTCTATGAAATGATAACTGCTCAGAAAGTATTCTCACACTCATGGTTGCTTGGCAGACAGAATGTCATGAACTGACTCATTGAAGATGACTGCAAGTCCCTTCTTTCACTTCACTGCTGTTGTTTTCTGGTCAGAAAGAAGGCCCCAGACTGTGCAAAGGATGGGAATGAAGCCTTTTTGGGTGTCTAGTGTCTAGTCTTTGGATGTCCCCCTCAACTAACAACATCTCACCCTAAATGTATTCACCAGTGCTAGTCCCAGTAGTCCGGATGGGTGAACAGTGGGTTTTGTGGGTTTTGACATGTCCCAAGCGGCTAATTAAGTATGTAAGTTAGTTTGAGTTTACAGACTTTCCCACCAGCCCTATAATTTAAACCCATAATTTTTTCTACCCACAGATGATTCATTTTTAAAAAGAAAAACATGGTTTCTTTATACACTTGGGTTAGGAAAGCACCCACAAGAGGCAGATTGACAAGGTATGTTATGTCTCATTCACTCTATCTCCCTCTTTCTCCCTCACACACAGATTTTATTTCTTTTTCTGCCCATATTCTATAGCATATTGTGCATCCCACCCTCCCAGCAAATCTGTTTTCTCAGATCTCTTGCCCTGGGTGCAAAGGTAACCTCAGTGGCAAGAGAATGACTGACAAGTGGAAAGCCTTGGGGGCAGTCTGGGGGATCCGCTCAGATCTGTTGTCCTGGGTACAAATGTTTGGGGAATCAAGGGTGGATAATGTTGCCTAGCTGGTAACAGTAGCTAAGGATGTTCCTGTGGGGGATCCGGATGAAAGAACGTAGACTCGAGTCCAGTTGTCTGATCAGCGGAGCGAAGATGTTGCCCCTTGCCAATTCAGCACGTTTTATTACATATCATTTACATTCCACAGTATGCACAGAATCAGTGATTGGTTACAAGAGAAAGGGTACACCCCAGAGTATGCACAGAATCAGGGATTGGTTACAAGGGAGACGTCACATATGCTGGTTGGCTAGGGTTGCCTCGTGACTGCCTCATGAACAGAGCATGCCTTGCCCAGTTATTGATTACCATAACCCATGCCCTTGCTGTTTGCAGATGGAAAAGGTGAGTTAATGAGAAGGAGACAATAGATGAAGGGAAGACAAGAATAGGCAAAGGGAAATGAAAAGCAAACAGGAATTATCCCAGTAACCAACAGGAAATAAGTGGAGATGATCAGGCAGTGCCAAGTCAGGAATAAATAGGCTGGTAAATTAAAGGCAAATAATAGGTAACCCAGGCTGGGTTAGATTCCAAGGTCTGGAGTCTGGATGTGGATTTACGCAGGAGGAATACCATCAGGTAGGCTTTCCCACTCATGAAATGGAAATGCCTCCTAGGCTGAATCCCAACTATCAGACCCCCACAGTTCCATGTTAACGTGGAATATATATTTTGTAGATGCAAAATTTCTGTTCCACTCAGCATTTCTTTTTCAAAATGTAGGCTTTCTCCAAAGAAAATATTTGCTTCATCCCTGCTTTCTGCTACTTGGTGTCAAATAAGTGCAGAGTTCATTTTTGTGTACGTGTGGGTCTAAGCTTATCTTTAAAAACTCACTTGATATGAAGAAATCAGCATAGTTTTTGTTCAAGACATCTTGAACAAATCTTTTAAAAACTGAGGTTCTCGACTGGTTTGTTCTTTTTGAGTTGTGATAAAGTACTAATTGAAGGTTTTGCCTCAAGAAACTCTGATGCAATATGATATTAATCCCCCCTTGCTTTCAGAAATTTTTAAAAGGAGGCAACAGTCATGCACTGAATGAATCGAGATAAGGCAAATGTCATGTGGATGACAGAAAAAAATGCTGGTAGTATCAGCACAGAATATGGTAGTTCATGAAATGCAATGCTTCACGTGGAAGAGCTCAGAGTAAAGTTTGCTTTTGTCATATCCGGATCTGCACACTTGGCTATGGAGGGCTTATGCTAGTACGTGTGTCTTCTGTGTGTAAGCCACAAAAATCTTGAGCTCTTGAAGCAAGACTTTGTCTGATGCACCTACCATTGGTATGTTGATATTTAGCGGGAAACATGTATACAGGAAATGGAAAGCATCAGATATATCAGTGTCTGCTGAATTGTTAACTAACTAACTAACTGGTCATTAGGTGCCATGCTTCTGGGTATCCTTGGCATTAGCTCTGAATTCTGTATGCTTTTACAACTATCCTTCAGCCTAAGTCCTGCACTTGCCAACCAACAGACATCAATTGGTGCCTCTGGCCTGCCCATTTCTTGAACAGCACTAATTAACACTTGCTTATTTTGCTGTCAGGTGGGATAATGGGGAAAACCTGATGCTTCAAGATAACACCTTTGGATGCTTTGGGGGTGCACCCACAAATGCAGATGTTTTCTGAAGAGCCCCTATAAGCATGCTGGTTGGATATCATGGGTTGATCTGTGGGAGACCAACAGATGGCTTTTCTTGTTGCAGAGCTGATTGCAGGGCTATTGGGGCCTTTGCATCAACACCACCATCTCATAGTGTTGTAGAGATGATGCTGAGCTGGCCTATAACTTTGTGTTGGTTGAACCAGCTGGGTGAGCAATGGGACCATTTGCAGCCATAGGCACAGCCAAGAAGTATGTTCCTCATACGTGCAATGCTTAGGGGAAGCTAACGGGAAGGCACAGCCCTGTTTTGAATTTGGCCAGAATTATTATTCAGTATGTGTGGTCAGGATCTTTTATGTTTCTTGCTTAACATGGATATTCTCCTGAATGGGCAATTGACCACTAAAACTAGAATTAAATATCACAAAGAGGAAGAAAAATCCAAGCAGAGAGAATAATTATCATCTTTCACTTTAAGAACAAGAGGCTTCTACAGAAAAAATCTTGTAACAGATAATAACAACGCTACAGTTTCACCTGAGTACCTACTTTCTGACAGGCTCGCCAAGGTAAATAGGAATATCTTTTATCCATATTGTTCAGTTTCAATTAAATGTCATCTCCTCAAGAAAGCAATGTTCCAGACTCTGCTTTTGTCTTTAAAAAATTGGAAGTTGAAAAACACCCCCATGCTCCAGCCCTGAAGACCAATCACAAAAGAAAGCCATTTGAAAATTCTAAAAGGTGGAAGCTCTTTCTGGAACACTCAAATACCACAAACCATTTTTAAGGATGTTTGTGGAGATTCACAGTCATACAGGTGAGGTTATCTGGGAGTTGAGACGTGGCAACTAGACTTACCTTGTGGCATCGAAATGTTTTTCTGCTCATCCAAGTAGCTTCTTTGGTCTGAGAAAAGTTGATTGGAGGCTTCCAATTTATAGTAGTTTAGGAATCCTCCCACCACCTTTTCTCGGACTGAAGAAGCTTCTTGGATTAGCAGTGAAACATGTTGATCCCACATTCTTCAGGATATTCTTCTAATGGTGGGCTATCTGAACTGCCTTTCTTAAGTAAAGAGAGATGGAGATGAGCATCTCCGAGTAGATGCAGCTGGAGGTAGAGGCCACCACCTTGAGGGTCTTTCTGTGGATCTCCTGCTTGCAAGAGGAAAGACTGTATCCACTGTGTCAACTTGCATTATGTCACTTGGTTATGTCACTGATTCTGATTTTGTTTTCAATGAACCTTTGTTTGTAATAAAATACAATAAAAACTATTATCTTGTTTTTATTACATTTTGAATGTTGAATGTTGCTACTTTTTCAGTCTTTATTTGATGATGATGATGATGATGATGATGATGATGATGATGATGATGATAATAATAATAATAATAATAATAATAATAATAATAATAATAATAATAATAATAAGAAGAAGAAGAAGAAGAAGAAGAAGAAGAAGAAGAAGGAAGGAAGGAAGGAAGGAAGGAAGGAAGGAAGGAAGGAAACCATGTAGAGCTCTGGAAGATTTTAGTATTTGTAAGTGGGGAGTGAGTAAGGGTACCACTGGGAAGCATCAATGCAGGTCCTATCCTGTGTCTTAGGCATCATTTTACATTTGGACTCTTGTTTCTCCTAGAAGCAGAACTAATGTACCAATAAATGTGCTTAAAACTAAGCCAAATAATCACACAGTTACAAATGGCAGCTTTATGCCTTTTCATTCCTTCAGTCTTGTCTCCAGCTGCTCTCCATCACCCGACAACCCCAATTTGATCAGATAGCAATGCCGTGTTTAGAACAACCCCAGGGCTGATGAGAGCAAGAAATAGTTTTTTTTTTCTCAATGTTTCAAGTTAATGGGCTTTGGGAGAAGAAATACAGCTTGAAGGAGGCATGAGATGAGGCCATTTTCAGAAGGCCTGCTGAACAATGTTCAACGTGGGGTCCCTGATATGCAATGTTGACGTCTTCTACCTTAGATAGCCTCTCCTTCTCCCAGCATTCTCAGCCTCCAAAAACTATGCAAACCTCATGAATTTTCTTCACAAACAGATTATGCCTTCATTAACTTGTTCTGAAGGCCTTCTTTCCAGATCCCAGCTGTCAGAAAGTGGGAAGTCTGCTGTCTGACCCATCAACCCCGTGATAAGATGGAAAGATGGGTGCCTGTCAGCAGTTTGAATGATGAACCAGAAAAGACTGCAGAACTTGCCAGAAAGGAAGTCCATCGTGTGGGTGAGAGGCTTCCTTCCATCAGAGCACACCAGTGGATGCTTTTGCCAGAACTAGTACAGCATGGGACTGATAATAGGAAATTAGCACTCTTATGGGAGGGATAGGATCTGGGAAGACATTAGAGTATGAAGAGTGCCATTCACATCATGTTTCCGAGAACTGCACCCCAGCGGGGATGTCGGCAAGTCTTTGCATCTGAGTCTTTGGTA
The DNA here is from genome assembly GCA_029282475.1 of Phrynocephalus forsythii. Taxonomy (NCBI): domain Eukaryota; kingdom Metazoa; phylum Chordata; class Lepidosauria; order Squamata; family Agamidae; genus Phrynocephalus; species Phrynocephalus forsythii. The sequence continues at coordinate 169,452,653 of JAPFRF010000002.1, read as the reverse complement.
CCAAGTCCAAGTCTTTGGTAACAAGTCCCGACTCCCAAATTCAAAGTGCTAGTCCCTATTATATTTAAAAAGCTGTTTTCCACAGGAAAAAAGGGAAGGGTTGAGGGGCTTCTGAGCCACAAATAAAGTCCATGTCACTTTGCGAAAAAGCACACCAAATCCTGAATAGAGTTCGAATCAAGTCAGTTCCGTGATTTGAGTCTACAGCACGGCAAGGGAAAGAGTAGGAGAAGTGCAGTGCTGGGCCATCTTGGGAAGAGTTAGGATGACTGTAGTTTGGGGGGGGGTAACACTTTATAGACAACTGTTAGGCTCTTCATTCTCCCAGATTTTCCAACAATGCCGTTGTGGAGCCCAGCCTCAAAAATGGTGCCTGGTGGGGTTTAAGAGTTTTTGTTGTGTTTGTGTTTAATGCATTTGCTGGCACTGCTTCAGTGCTGGAGGTGGCTGGAAGGAGAGACACTCTGCAGATTTCTCTGATCCCCTGCTACCTATCTGATTTCTCTCGAACCAAATTTGCAAAAGCTCCAGTCACTTCTCTAATCTTCCTCTGGCTGACAGACTGCAGGCTAGGAGAAAGACAAGTTTAAAACTCTGGAAAGGCAGTGCATTTTATTTATTGTGCTGTCTAAGATGTTTTCAACAAAGCAGACGGAGATAGTGCCTTGCCAAATTAGCGTCATGCCTTTCCAAAGGTTTTGGTGAGCAAGCAGACTTCCAGTAAAAATATATGTTGATGCTCAGACCTCTTGCGGGCAATCCACACCTCCTCTGGAGCCTCCTCTTATTATCTTGTGGTTTCTAGTGGAAGGGGGGGTTGGGGAAAACCCCCATCAATGAACAGCTTTGGACTTCTAGTAACGTTTGTGCAAAATATATTAATAACAAATGGAGAGAGTTAAACATGCCAACATGCTTTGATTTCTCTCCCTCCCACACACGCCGCCACTCCCAACCCCCACCCCACCCCGACCCCACCATGCCTGCCCTGCCTCTGGTTTTCCACTGCTGTAACAACAATGCAAGCATGCTTTGGTGAGAAAACAGGGTTTGATTAATGGGAAGGAATGGAAAGACTATTGATCGCGGTACAAGCATGGGATTAGGGAAATATGAGAATGGATGCCCTCTGAAGTTCCTTCTCCAAAACTGAAGTCCCTGAAGGCTACCAAAGGCTTCTCCAGGCTAAGCTTCTTGCCTAACTTTGACATTTAAACTTGGCAGGCTAAACGGTCTCCTTAGACTTATAAAAGCCAATCCATTTGGCTAATCCTGAGTGTCTTTGGACAGATAGTCCACTTTCCATATCTCACCTATTTTCATGATTTTGTTGGCCAGTGGTTTGGTGTTTGGAATCTTACTTGGCCATAAATTATTCCTCGGAGATTCAGGGATGGGTGGCAGCAGCTGTTTGTTTGTAAAGGCACCTAAGGTGGGTCTTTGGCTTTTGAAGTAGGCCTGGGAAGCATTTCTGACTGAATGCCTAGAAAGCACCTCTACTACTAGTCAATGTATATGGCAGTGGACTTGGTGGACCAATGTTCTCATTGATTTCAAAGCAATGCCCCACCTTTCCAGAACTGTGCTAAAATAGAGCTTAGTTAGATGGCCAGCTGGGTTGGTCAAAATAGGGTTACCTATAGTTTGCTAGAAGTGCGGAATGGCACTTGATTCGGTCTTTGCATCTACATGCAAGGATTGGATCACTTCAGGTCAGGAAATCACACCAAACTTCAATCAACCCTATTTGGGCCACCTCCATTTAAAAAGAATTTTTAAAAACTGAAAGAAAAAAGGAAAGAAAAGAAAAAGAGAACAACAGCAATTTCTTCTTTTGGGAGGAAGCTTTCAGTTTAAAAATATATCTAAAAGGCATAGCGCATCAGTGCTGCTCTACAAGGCTTTTTAAAACAAGCAACCTTTTCTTCCTCTCTCCTCCTCCATGGAGGAATGAAGGAAGCTTTCTATTTCCCAGTATTGTTAAATGGCTTAAGCTGCCTACTCTTTGTTGTTCTTTGTTTAGAAAGATCTGTTTCGCTTTATGGCAATTGTATGCTGTTCTCCAAGAGCAGTGACAATGTACCTTTTCTTCAAGTGCCGATTTTCCAAGCTAAAATGTTGTCGAATTAAAACTTAACAATCACAGATTTGAATTCCTGACATCAAAAGACGTATTTTTAGATTCCCTTATTCAAAAATCTGTAAAAAAAACCCCTCTAAATGACACACACTACATGGCACTTAAAGCACTCTGTGGGTGGTTCGGTTTAATTATGCAAGCTGCACGTTGTTGTCCCCTCTGCCCCCAAAAGTTCAGTACTCAATTTACCAACATCAGAAGGCTGGAAGGTTGAGTCAACCTCATGGTAGCTACTTGAGGCCAAGGTTGAACTCAGGCCACGAGAAGGGTTTTCACTGCAGTTCTGCAATTTAACTGCTGCACCATGTCTTATGTTATTTCCAAAATGGTTCCCATCAGAGAATTTAGGAGGTTCGGAGGGGGGGGATTATTCCCAGTTCTAACAAGATTCTAATCATGTGTGTCTCTTCCATTTATGGCCCAGATTGACTTATACTGCAAGAGAGGGTGGTGCTATCTAAAGTGATTGCTGAGGCAGTCTTGGGTGTGATATTATGCTAGTGGTAAATATTAAAATGTATGAGGTCATATTTGCATGCACTCTCCATTTGCCAAGCCATTCAACCAATTATTCAATATTATTTTACTTCTGAGAGACAGAGTTCTTCACCCATGCTTCCAAAATGTGAAGGTAAAAAGAACATTAGGAAAGATTTTTTTAAGTAAACCAAAAAGAAACACTCCCCAAACACAACAATCCTGCTATATAAACTCCATCCCTGAACTGTACTGCTGGAAGACTTTGAAACAGACATTTTTACCACCTACCAAGAAAGCCTCTGAAATCTATTAATGTTTCTGGCACCACCTTTAACAAACAAGGCCACTGGTTTCAGTTAGCAGGAAGCATTTTGGATCGCGCAGCAAAAATGTCAGAAAATGGCATACAAACATGATTTGCTTCACAGAGGGCCTTGAGAAAGCTGTGTGTGTGTGTGTGTGTGTGTGTGTGTGTGTGTGTGTGTGTGTGTGTGTGTGTGTGCATGCAGATGCAAACATGATTGCACTCTGAAAAAAGAATAGTATGCTATTGTGATTCCACCAACACATCGCCTCTGATTTTAAAAAACAATCTGTCTAATTTGCATCTCCAGATGCCGGAGAAGAAATCCATGGAGTGTCTGCAGCCTTGAATGATGATTAAACAGAATAAGAAGACGCACAGAAAAGATCTGGCCTTTCCTGCCAAAATAATACACAGAAAGAAAGAGCTTTAGTTTTAGGAAATATCGTAACTGCTACAGGATGGAGGAAGACCTGCCCATGTGATCTGATTGCAAGGCTATTCTTGGAAATGGTGAAGCCTATCACTGGAGGTCCTTTTTTCAGATATGTAAGGATTTCAAAAAGTCAGATTGCTATGTTGGCTGTGGGATCCTAGAACCTGAAGACCCCCAAGAGTAATTTTTCAAACTCCGGACTGACTTGTTGCATTCCAAGTCTTTATTTGATGATGATGATGATGATGATGATGATGATGATGATGATGATGATGATGATGATGATGATGATGATAATAATAATAATAATAATAATAATAATAATAATAATAATAATTTTTGATGCCTTCACAAACCAAATAAATGCAACATTTATCCAATTACTTTGTCCCAATGGACTGGACAAAACAGTCAGTAAATGAATAAACAAAACATGGTTTTAAAACTCTGTAGCACCAATGAGGTCAGAAAGGATTGTGGTGACATACTTGGCAAACCCACGTTTCCTTTTGTAGCCCATTTGCTTATTAACAGCCCATGGAGAAAGCTGGGGGCTCCAGGAGAGATTATAGAGTAACCTAACCCTGAGTGGTGGCGGACTATGCTGGCTCAAGGAGCCAAATCATGAACAGAAGACTCCTCCATTTCATAAAGGTTACGGTTTCATGGCTGTAGGTTTATATTACTCACCACTAGGGATTGGCACCATACAAAAAATGACACACTGTTTTGTTGTGTTGTAAGATTTCAAAACAAAACAAAACAAAACAAAACAAAACGGCAGCTATGTTTTGTTATAAAATGAAACAAAACTCCCCCCTCTGGAACAAAATTATTTGTTCTAGAGAAAATGGCTGGGGAGCTTCCTCAAGCTCTTCCCTGCAAGCCCCACAAAATTTGGAAAGGTTTGGGAGGTGTCCCTAGGAAAAGGGTTCTAATTGGTATCAATGGGAAGCAGTGGCAGCGTTATCATTCGCCCAGTCACCTTCCGATTCCAATTAGAAAGTTTTTTTTTCCTACGGGCACCCCCTTTGGAACTTCATAACTCAGCTCTGTGACCCTCAAACCTTGCCAAATTTCAGGGGGTAACATAAAATCCCTTGCTTCCCTGGGTCTTTTAGGATCTAGGGGAGCATAGCGTTTCATTTCATTTCATAATGAAACTACTTTAAAATTCATTTTGTAATGAAACAAAATGAAACTACTCTAGAACAGAAACAAAATGAAACACTATTTTCCTGTTTCATGCACATCCCTTCTCACCCCAGACTGTCCCCTTGCTTTGCTTGTCAACACAGCAAGCAGAGACTCAGCAGCCAAAGCTTCCCTCTCCTGATCGTAGGAATGGCTCAGGAAGCCAGTGGGGGAGCTGCTGCAAGCTACTAGCAGCACTGGCACATTTGTTGGGTGGCAAGCATTTGTAGAACTAATGTGTGATCTTACTATCTATGCACCTGCTCAACGCCTGCAGTTGCAACAGGTCACAACACCTTAGGTCATTATCTGCAGCCATATCTTCAGGACATGGCTTCCAGACTGTATCCATTGCCCTTGAGCCTCCTCCACTCCTTGGATCCATTCAGACATCATGCTTTCTCTTGTTGTTTAGAACTCAAAGTGCAGCTTGAGCTTTCAGGCACTCAAGAACTCATGCTGTAGATCTGCATGCCTACTTTCATTTTATCTCTTACAAACACCCTTAGCTTCCGTGTGCCCAGTTGATGGAGCCATAGTGGTAAAAGAATTAACAATAGGCACAATCACTCTTAAATATGGATACACAGATATTGCACCAACCACCAAGTGATAACTGGTATGAACTTGAGAGCGGAATAACAACCTGGGAAGGTTTCTTGGACTGTCTCACCTTTGGAAGCTAATGTGATGGAAGCACCTCTTTCTCCCTCTTAATTGATGAAAGATGATGTTAGGGCTTCCTAGCTTTTTGTGCCACATCCTTTGCTGGGTATGACATCTTTGCTGTCCTTTTGTAAGGGTGTTGCTCTTCAGGCCAGCTTTCCTGGAGTGACTGGCTGCTCGAGTGGCGTTCTTCAAGGGATTGTTCTGTTTTGCCACTCTGAATGTGTTTTGGTGTTGCTTACATCTTTTAGTATGACATTTGTTTGATCCTTCTTATTATTTGTATACTCACTGCTGTTAGGTTTTAACATTGTGTTTTAATTATATAAACCACCTTGGGTCTTTCTTAAGGAGAAAAGTGGGAGAAAAAGACTTTAAGAGAAATAATAAATAAATAAAACGTTGGTTTTTGTAAACAATGTTGACCAGTGATTCACTTCACCCCCTACCCCCATTCCTTGTACAGGATGGACTAAAGATGACTAAAGAAGCTACACACTCCATGTTGGCTTAAGATCTGAATTTGATCAGGGGGTTGACTCTATATTGCTGATGTCAAGAGCATAACCACGCTCAGTGATATCATCTGACACACAGAGGTCTGCAAGGGAGATTCTCCTCTCCCTTCGTCAATTTTAGTTCTCTAAGTTTTTGGCACCAGCCATGCTTTGACAATCCAATACCAACTGTGGTGTATTATTTCGGCATATCAGCCGATTGCATATTACGGTTTCTCAATTCACACATCATGATTACATCATAGTTAAGCTCCCCTAACCAAGTGCTGAGTGACAACTGAATCAAACAAAGGGATGACCAGATCGTACTTTACAAAGATATGGCAATGAACACACCAACAAATAAACCTGAGTGTGCTCATTTCAGAACTGAACTATTTATCCAGCTAGCCTTGTTTGATCACCCTGCATCTGCAAATGAAAACCTCTACCTAAGAAGATTTGGGATAAATTGCTGAAATTGGTCCAATGTTTCCCTGAACTAGGATATAGACATGGGCACGACTAGGCAAAATTCTCGTTTCCGTTTTCGGTTCTCGTTATCGTTACGTAACGGGTAACGGTAAAGAGAATTACTCCGCTCCAACTCGAACTCGAACCAAAAAAGAAAAATTGGGTCTGATTTTTCGTTGTCGTTCATGGCATCGCGGCGATCGCGCGATGCCAAGCAGCACAGAAAAAAGTTTTTTAAAAACCCCCGATTCCTGGCCATAAAAGCAGACGAAAATATGCCTGCCTCAGTGAGGGCACCTACCGAGGGGTGGTTTCTGGGGGGGTCCCCAGCCTTCCCCCCCTCTCCTGTCCTGGGCTGCTGGTACCAGGCTGGGGGGGCATCCTCATTGTCTCCATTTGGGGGGGATCCAAAATGGCGACCGCAATATTTATTTTTAAATTGTGGTCCAAAAACCCACCAAAGCACCACAGAAACATTTGAAAATTAGGTATTTTAAATGCCTGATGTTTTATAGTAGCAGCAGTTGGTTTTTCTTGCAATAAAACGTCTCCATTGATTTTATTTTATTTTATTTTTATTTTTATTTTTTTACACCTGCGCATGCGCAATGATGGGCTGGCCATGGGATGGGACCATGCAAATTTTTGGACCCATTCCACCAATCGCATGGCCAGGTTTTGACTGGGACTTCTGGGTGTGCCAGAGAGGGCATTAAAAGCCCACAAACCCTAACCCTAACCCTAACCCTAACCCAACCCTAACCCATACGCCAGTACGCTGTCCTTCTTAGTGGGTCAGAGGCACCCAGAGGTGCAGCCCACTAACCCACCCTAACCTTAACCGTAACCCTAAGCCTAGCCCTTACCCTAACCCCAACCCTAACCCAGATCCGTACGCAAGTACACTTTCCTTCTTAGTGGGTCCCAGGCACCCAGAGAGGTGCCTCCCACAGCCCACTATCCCCTATCCCATTCCCTAACCTGTACGTCAGTACGCTAGTACGCTCCCCTTCTTAGTGAGTCAAAGTGAGGCCCCCAGAGAGGTGCCTCGCAGAGCCCACTATCCTCTATCCCATTCCCTAACCTGTACGGCAGTACGCTACTATGCTTCCCTTCTTACTGAGTCAGAGGCACCCAGAGAGATGCCTCTGCCACCCTACCCTAACATAATGTAATGTAAATGTATGGTACGCGGCGGCTCCGCGAAACGCTTCCCTTGCTTCCCTTTTTAGTGGGTCAGACGTCAGAGAAGCACCCAGAGAGGTGCCTCCCAGAGCACCCCAACCCCAACCCAAACAACAAACAACAAACGGAAATGACAAATTTTTGAAAATTTCCTCGACAAACGGAAACGAGCCGAAACGGACCCGTCCCGACAATCAAAAACTCGAAACATCATTTTTCCTGGTCGTGCCCATCTCTACTAGGATATATAACTGAGTACTAGGGGTGGACAACATACGAAAAATGTCACACTATTTCATCATGCCGTAAGGTCTTGAATCATTTCAAAATGAAACAAAATGGCAACTAGCATTTTGTTACAAAAAGAAACAAAATACCATTTCCCCCTTTAGAACAGTGCTGGTGAACCCATGGCATGGGTGCTAAAGTGGCATTTGGAGCCCTTTCTGTGGACTCCCGACATCGCCTCTTCACAGTCCACCTGTATTCAAGTTAAATTGCTGTATTTGCACTTTGTGAAAAATTGGTGGGTTTTGAATAGCAGTTTGGGCACTTCATCTCTAAAAGGTTCACCATCACTGCTATAGAATGAAACAATGGAGCTTCATCAAGCTCTTCCCTGGAGGGCCCCTGAGATTTGGAAAGGTTTGGGGTTCAGGGAGCTGAGTTATTAAGCTCCAAAGGGGGTGTGGGTAGTAACTGAGAGAGTGTTCCAGGTGCTTGCTGCCACTTAACAATGATTAAAAGTAGTGAAGCTGCTGGTGGTTAAATATGCACACTCTCTCAATTACTACCTACATCCCCTTTGGTGCTTAATAACTTAGCTCTGTGAACCCCAAATTTCAAAATTTCAAGGGGTTCCCTAAAATTGCTGAGGAAGCTAAGCCTGCCACTTTGGGGTGTGAAACATGCCTGGGATCAATATATTAGAGTGCATATTTTTAGAGTGCATATGAACTCTAAAATACTGATCCCAGGCATGTTTCACCCTCCCCGAAGTGGCAGGTTTAGCTTCCACTAGTGATTTTAAGGAACCTCGTGAAATATGGAAAGGTTTTGGGGTCACAGAGCTAAGTTATTATGCTCCAAAGGGGGTGCCCCTTTGGATTGGCTCATTGGAAGCCAAGTGCAGCACTGGCCATGGTAATTGAGAGAGTTTACTGAGGTCGTGTCAGCTATTAACTCCTCAGTTACCGAGGCCAACGCTGCACTTGGTTTCAGAATAAGCCAATTAGAAGGGGTTATCCCTCCTACCCAGGGGAGCATGTTGTTTTCATTCATTTCATTTCATTTCGTAATGACACTACTTGAAAATTAGCTTTGCAATGAAACAAAATGAAACTACTCTAGCAACGAAACAAAATGAAACCCTATTTTCCTGTTTCGTGCCCATCCCAACTGAGTACTTGTTACATCTTTTTCATTTCATTTCATTTCAAGTCAAAAGCTGGGAAGTAGACTGAAGGGGGTTGGTGAGGCTATTTTCATATGCAACCCTGCATTCCAGAGTTGAACGCAGGTGATGTGTGAGGCTTTGCCTAAGACAGGAGCCACTAACATAGCTTTAATCTTTTCTTTTGTAAAAAAAATGGGAGCATTCATTCTCTCTCTCACACACACACACACTTTGCAGCAACTATCAGGAATGAACTTTGACAAAGGTGGTGATAATGTGTCTGGTATTTACAGCCTGGGAAAAAAGCCCTCCTCTTGTCTAGAGTTACTTCTCTCCCTCTGTGCAGGATTAGAGATGATCTGCCAGGCCACAATTCAAGTCAAAGGCTTTCCAATGTCCCTTGAGAATCCCCTTGTGGTAGCCAAAGACAGAGCAAAGCTAGTGTCCCCTCTAATGATTGACAGATGAAAAGAGGAACACGTGGGTTGCGTTAAGGCATTAAATGGCTCCAAGTGTGGTAGCAAAGCAAGAGAAGCCAGCAAGCTCTATCCAGGGGGTCTGGCAACATGCCCACCCCACAGGGGGCATTTGAAATATTAATCTCAACGCAGGCAATAGTCATCAATGCGTTTTCAAAAAAAACTTTTATAAAAAAGTACGCCATAACCACATGGTACGCTTTGGAGTCTAGTTCTCCATAATTGTACGAGCTGGCTTCGGTGTATGTGTTGAATGCATAGGAATGTGTATTATGGTCCCCATTAGGACTGTGCTAAATGAGGTCTAAATTCACTTTGGCTTCAAAATTCATGGAGGTGGAGGTGGGGTGGGGTGGGGTGGGGTGGGAGATGCTATCCACCTTTATTGGACACCTTTCCTTTGTTTAATCTCCTGTTACATGAACCCAGCCAACCAGGTGTGGCTATTTGCTGATGTCACTCAAAGCCCACAGGGCCCACATTCACTATTTATTTATTTATTTATTTATTTATTTATTTATTTATTTATATAGCTTGTATGCCGCCCACTACTCAAAGGTCTCTGGGTGGCTCACAATCAAAATAAACAATTCAGACAATTAAAACATCAAAACTGCAATAAAATTAAAACAATACATACAATATATTAAAATACTACACTAAAATTGCCATCAGGACCCACAATAATCAGTTAAAAAACTTCTGGAACAGGAATGTTTTTACCTGGCACTGGAATGTCATCAACGTTGACACCAGGTGGGTCTCACTTGGGAGGGCATTCCATAATCTGGGGGCAGCTGCCAAAAAGGCCCTGTTCCTACAAGCCATCTCTTTCACCTCCTTTCAGAAGGGTTCCCTGGCTAGATCTTAATTGCTGGGTAGGTTCATATGGAAGGAGGTGGTCCTTCAGGTATCTAGGTCCTAAGTTGTTTAGGGCTTTGTACGTCAAAACAAGCACTTTGAATTGGGCTCGGGCAGCAACTGGTAAACAATGAAGGTTATACAGAATCGGCGTGATGTGTTTCTTGGTGGTCCTGCCACTCACTAGTCATGCAGAATGATTCTGAACCAGTTGCAATCACCGGACCGTCTTTAAAGGCAGCCCCACGTAAAGTGCATTGCAGTAATCAATACGGGACGTTGCCAGTGCATGCATAACTGTCATGAGGCTCCGTTCATCCAGGTAGGGGTGCAGCTGGTATATTTCCTGCAGCTGGAGAAAGGCACCCTTGGCCAACGAGTCCACTATGAAGACAAGAGTTCCTTTCCAAGGAATCCTTCCAAAACAGGCATCCTTGGGGCAACATTTCAGAGATTAGTTTTAAAAACCCACTTCATTTTTTTTACTCCAGTTTTGTGAGGCTCTTGCTTCAGATTCACTACTTATCAGCTCCCAATAGTGGCCTCCCATGCTTTACGGCTACTACCTTTGACCAAGGCACTGGTTTTATGACCTTTATTGGGGTCTTCTTTATAGTATGTATGTGAAGAAATCTCAGCAAAACCCATTGGTTGGAAGAAGAGAAGATAAAACCCTTTGAGGGAGGGAGTGACACAAACAAGGAGCCTTGTGATGCAGTGGTTGAACTGCTGTACTGCAGCTATAACTGTGCTCGAAACTTGGGTTCAATCCCAGGTAGCTGGCTCATGGTTTACTCAGCCTTCCATCCTTCTCAGGTAAGTAAAATGACTACCCAGGTTTGCTGGGTGGGTGGGTGGGGCAATGTGTAGCCTGCATAATTAAATTGTAAACTACACAGAGAGTGTTTTAAACATTATGGGGTGCTTTATAAGTAGAAAACTTTGCTTTGTTTTGTTTTGATCACTTGAGGCAAATATTGTCCAGTTATACCCCAGTTAGAATACTTCATATTGCCATCCTGATTAGGGGAGTGTTTGCCAAATTCCTGCAATATCACCAACACCGTTAAAGGCTGCAAAATTGGAGCTGTCAATCTGATTGAAGAAGTGGTTACCAAAAGGAATAAGAGGTCCCAAAGGATGCTGAGGTAACCTTCAAGAGGTAACCTTCTTCAACAAAAGATTGGGAATTGGTTGGAAAAACCAGAGGGCTTTCCCACACAATTGGGTTTCTCAGATATGCTCCCTCATGCACTGGAAACACATGAACCCTCTTATTGCCATGGTAACATCACCAGTCAGGTTTAATTGGCAGCTTGATGTTGTCATACGCAGCAACACGGCTCCTCATTCTGTGTTGGCCTGATGATGATTTTATATAGAAAAATCAGGTGGGTAATAGGGAACTAACTTTCATGTTGTTGTTTTTTTTTTTAAAAAATCATATTCTGTTGTTAATTCACAAAAGACGGCCTCTGAAACATGAATGATTTATCTAAATAAAAATAGGTGCACACAATTTTAGAGGGTTTTGTGTGTTTCCCTCTTTTTTTTAACTTTTCTTTTACATTTTGCCTATCAAACTGCCTGGGAAATTTTTCATCCTACAGCATTGCAATGGCTGCTGTGAGCAGCCAACCGGAACATTGGGGGGGGAAGCATATGGGTTGATTCTTTCTTTGCTTCTGTAGTTTCTTTGTCACTGTTCCAGCCCTTAGTGTCCTCCACTTTGACGGTCACTTCACGCCCACTCTCATCCTGGGAGGAAGTTCATTGCATGTTGATGTCGTTCGCGGTCATGTGGTCTTCTTGCAGTTCTGTCCCTGTTCCTGTGTACGCACGGGCGTGATTGATGATAATGGCATGATTGTTTCTGCACGTCCTCATTCCGTGATAAGATGTGAAATTCCATGCCTTTGTTCTCTGTTTATTTTTCGACCCGATCTTCCATTTTTTGATGTTTCGATTCTCCGAAGCCTTGTCTTCAATGAATTACGGAGCTAAGTTTGAGGAATTTGTCTTTTAATCTCTCTGCACTGTGTTGCTGACTCCATAGGGAATGCACTGGTGAATGGCACTTCGCACTCCTGCCACTAGATGGAGAATGGCACGTTGCGTGACAAGCCTTACCTCACGGGCACTCGTATCGGAACGAGAAGCGAGATGAGGAGATTTTCGAGGCCAGGGAGGGGAATCTCTCATCCCGCTTAGATCACAGTTTGGGGGCGTGGTCAGGACGAACTCCCTTTGTCCCACAATAGACGTGCAGTTAGATTTCTTTGTACTGGTCCCCAGCGGGCTGGTGAACAGCAATGAGATGGATGTGAAGTATCAGCCTTAGTGTCCTCACTGTTCTAGCCCTTAGTGTCCTCTTATTTTTGCACATAGATTGCATTGGGTTATTTTTGCTTTTACCTTCAGGTTGCCTGGCTATGCTAAGATGCTTGTTTAGGATTATTTTTAGACCCAGTTCCCTGTTTTTTTCCCCTCCTCCCCTTTTTGGTCCTTTCCTTTCTTTGTTTTTAAGGCTGCCTACTCAACTCAAAGAATAAGAGAAGGTATATCCCCATTTTAGCGTAGTTTTGGTGGTGGTGGTGACTTTATTGTTGTTGGGGTTTTTTTGCCTTTATTTGCTTGCTTGCTTTGCAACACACCCAATTGGGGGAGGATGGGTTTTTTAAACTGTCTTTGAGCCGTGGCCATTACCGCTTGCTTTGGTGGCTCAAAGACAGTTAAAACCCCCTCTGATTTTCCCCGCAGTGCACCTGATGGGGGGAAGTGTGGGGCGTTAAAACTGTCTTTGAGCCACTGAAGCAAGTGGTGATGGCCGCAGCCACTGTTTGCTTTGGTGGCTCAAAGATTGTGCTCCCCCCATTGGGCACATTGGGGAAACAAAAAAAAATGAAGCAAAATAAAAATTTCCAGTTCATTTTTTTGTTTTTCTTTAAAAGTCAGTTCACTTTTCAATTTGTTCTGAAACGAAATGAAAAATGAAAAACGAAATGAAAAAAACCATTTTGTGCCCATCTCTAGTCTCAAGCTTAAGGACCTGATCAGAGTGAGAAACCCTGAATTGTTCCAGGTACAATACCCATCATCCTGATCATGGGTGCAGGTTGAAGCCCATAAGCATCTGGATGAGCACAGCCCCCCATCTCATCCTGATGTAATTATTCACCATCATCTATCCTGTGAATTACCAGTCTATAAAACCCTATCTTGGCTGTCCCAGGTCCTGCCTTTCATATAAGCAAATTTTCCAAATAACTCACATAAATTTACAGGGACCATGTGTCAGGTGTTGCAGAGGACAGATCTCTGTCTGCAAGCCTATTTGGTCAAAATACAGATTTAAGATAAAGAAACAGAAGAAAGGAAAGCAGAGATCTTAATTACAAATTTCCCAACAAAGCTAAGAACACAAAGTACATGGGTACATAGATCAACTGGTCACAGTTTTCCAGTTCATCATTTATTAGTTACAGGGAACCTATATTTGCAATATTACATCTGTTCCATTGGCTGCCATTCTGCTATGAGGCCCAATTCAAAGTGCTGTTTATGATAGGGGTGGGCACCAGATAAAAACAAAATGTTTTAATTTTCTTAGCTAATGGGGTCATTCCATGTCAAATCAACCAATAAAAAGTCCATTTTGGAACTTGATGTCATGGACTTGGTTCATTTTTGGTACATTTGTACCTTACCATTAGATGTTTTAATTTTTTTTAGATTTTTTGGTCCACCCATTTCTGATATATTGCATTTTCAAAACTTCAAAAAAAATTCCAAAATGCACTCACCACCATAATTTCAAATGTCATTTATTAGACACCAGCGATAGCTACAGACCTGAACATGTGTAATATTAAAGCTGATGAACAGGGCTTTCATATGATATACAACCTAATGCATTTGTACACTTTCCAAAAATACATTTAAATATATATCAAATTTGAATTTTTGGAAAAACTGATTTTTTTAAAACAATTCAAAAAAAAATACTTAAAGATACACATCTTGTAGCCAATCACTCCAAATTTCAGAATGGTATCTCACTAGTATAATTTAAAACTTAAATTTCTTGTTGGCACTGACAAGGAATTAAATAGATTTAGCCCCGAAAATAGACCAAAATTTCTATACGTAATGATTAAGAACTCCCCCCCCCTTGGCTAGCATGTTGGATGCTCTTGTCCTCTCCAGTGGGGTTAGCTGGTATGTTCTCTCTCACATATACACGTATACACACACACTGTGAGTCTCACTAGTTCCTGCTATGACCAGCCTTCTGGTAAAACTGTCAAAATCATCAGCTTTTTACTTTTGTTCGCAATTTTAAAATTTTCCTTTAGTTGCAGAATATTTTCTGAACCAGACAGGTTACTTTCCTCCTCATTTATATAATATTCAGAAGTTCAACATAATTATTTGTAGGTTAATCTTCGCCATCTTTCTTTGCAGTACTTACAATCATAGAATCATAGAATCATAGAATCATAGAGTTGGAAGAGACCTCAAGGGCCATCTAGTCCAACCCCCCTGCCATGCAGGAACCCCCATCACAATATTTCCAACAGATGGCCATCCAGCCTCTGCTTAAAAACCTCCAAAGAAGGAGACTCAACCACCCTCCGCGGCAGCATATTCCACTGCCGAATAGCTCTAACTGTCATGAAGTTCTTCCTAATGTTCAAATGGAATTTCTTTTCCTGTAGTTTGAAACCATTGCCCCGAGTCCTAGTCTCTGAAGCCATGGAAAACAAACCTGTTCCCTCTTCAATATGACATCCTTTCAAATATTTAAACATAGCTATCATATCCCCTCTCAGTCTTCTTTTAGTGAGGCTCAACATTCCCAGTTCCCTAAGCCGTTCCTCATAAGACATTTCCTCCAGACCCTCAACCTTCCTGGTAGCCCTCCTCTGCACCCGCTCAAGGTTGTCAAATCCTTTTTAAATTGAGGTGCACAGAACTGGACACAGTACCCCAGGTGGGGTCTGACAAGAGCAGAATAGAGTGGTACTATCACTTCCCTTGATCTAGACACTATGGTTCTGTTGATACAACCAAGAATCGCATTGGCTTTCCTGGCCGCCGCATCACACTGCTGACTCATGTTCAATTTGTGGTCCACCAGGACTCCCAGATCCCTTTCACAGGTACTATCCTCCAGCCAGGTATCCCCCATCTTATATTTGTGCAATTCATATTTTTTTTTACCTAAATGTAGTACCCTACATTTCCCTCTGTTGAAATCCATTTCGTTAGCCTTGGCCCAGCACTCTAGTCTGTCAAGGTCTTTTTGGATTTTCATCCTATCCTCTAGGGAATTTGCAGCCCCTGCCAATTTGGTATCATCTGCAAGTTTAATTAGCATACTCTCTATTCCTTCCTCCAAGTCATTAATAAAGATATTGAACAGCACTGGACCCAGAACAGAACCCTGGGGCACCCCACTGGTCACGTCTCTCCAAGATGAAGAGAGGCCATTTATGGTCACCCTTTGGGTGCGATTAGTCAACCAATTACAAATCCACCTAACAGTAGCACTATCTATCCCACTTTCTACTAACTTCTTAGCAAGAATACCATGGGGAACCCTATCAAAGGCCTTACTAAAGTCCAGATAAACAATATCCACAGCATTCCCCTCATCCACTAGGCCTGTAATTCTATCAAAGAAAGAGATCAAATTAGTCTGGCATGACTTGTTTTTAAGAAACCCGTGTTGACTTCTTGTAATGACAGCATTGTTTGTTAAATATTTGCAGACTGCCTGTTTAATAATCTTCTCTAGGATCTTTCCAGGACTTGAAGTCAAGCTGACTGGACGGTAATTATTTGGGTCCTCTTTTTTTCCCTTTTTGAAGATGGGGACAACATTAGCCCTCATCCAGTCGATGGGAACTTCCCCTGTTCTCCAGGACTTCTCAAATATTATTGCCAATGGTTCTGAAATTACTTCCACCAGTTCTTTTAATATCCTTGGGTGTAATTCATCTGGCCCCGGAGACTGTTTCCAGGTGTTCCTGTACCAGCTCTCTACCCATTCTATGTTGTAATTCCCATCCTACCTCATCTTGTCTTTGTCCCAGTGGATCTCTTTCTTCCTTTTTGGAGAAAACAGAGGCAAAGAAGGTGTTGAATAGTTCTGCCTTTTCCTTGTCTCCTGTTAGTAACTGGTTATTATCGCCACACAGAGAGCCTATCATTTCCTTATTTTTCCTTTTGCTGCGGACATAACTAAAGAAACCCTTTTTATTATCTTTAATGTCTCTGGCCAGTCTAAGTTTGTTTTGCGCTTTAGCTTTTTTTACCACCCCCCTGCATATATTAGCTGTTTGCTTATATTCCTCTTTGGTACATTTCCCATTTTTCCATTCCTTGTACTTGTTTTTCCTTATAGTTAGCTGAGTTCTTTAGTAAACCATTGCGGTTTCTTTAGACCTCTCCTATATTTTCTTCTTGTTGGAACAGTTTTAAATTGTGCCTTTAATATCTCGCTTTTAAGGAACTCCCATCCATCTTGGGCTCCCTTCTCTTTCAGTGTGTCGGTCCATGGAATCACAGCCAATAGTTCCCTAAGTTTACAAAAATTGGCTTTCTTAAAGTCCAGGATTCTTGTCTGACTATGCTTAACTTCACCTTCCAACTGTATAACAAATTCCAAGAGGGCATGGTCACTTTTACCTAATGATCCCACCACTTCGACCCCATTTACGAGGTCCTCCTTATTGGTTATGACCAGATCTAAAATGGTTTTGCCTCTTGTTGCCTCCTCTACCTTCTTGGCCATGAAATTGTCTACAAGGGCAGTAAGGAATTTGTTAAACCTTGCACTCTTAGCTGAGTTGGATTGCCAGCATATATCAGGATAGTTAAAATCTCCCACTAGTAAGATGGTATATTACTCCAACGAAATTAGCAAAGATGTATAGGATGAAAGATGATTATTGTTGGAAATGTAAAGAGAAACAAGGTGACTTTTATCATATGTGGTGGACCTGTGAGAAAGTGAAAGAATATTGGGCATTGATATATGATGAACTCAAAAAGATGTTAAAGTGTACATTCCCAAAACGACCTGAACTTTTTTTGTTAGGGTTGGTGGATAATGAAATTAAAGGAGCAGACAAGACGCTATTTTTATATGCAACAGCAGCGGTTCCTGGCACAGAACTGGAAGACAACGTATATACGGATGAATGGAGGCGAAATTACTGGACTTTGTAGAGATTTGCAGATTGAGGGATCAAGACAACCAGAAAAAAGACTTTTTAAGAATTACATGGAGACTAATTGTTTTAAAGACTCTTACCGGATTAGGGTAAAACTCGTATTAATTTTTAGAACCTTTTTATAAATATATAAAAGGGGTTCGTTGGAAAGGAAGGCTGGGAGATGAATTCCACAAAAACAGAGGGAAGCCGAACTTTTGATAAATTGACGCTGTATGGTTAATGTTTTGAATGTGTTTTTCTTTTGTATATCAAAATTTTCTAATAAAAAAGAATATAAAAAAAATAAAATCTCCCATTAGTAGACATGGGCACGACCAGAAAAAAATGACGTTTCGAGTTTTCGTTTGTTGGAATGGGTCCGTTTTGGCTCGTTTCTGTTTGTTGCGAAATTTTTCAAAAATTTGTCATTTCCGTTTGTCGTTTGTCGTTTCCACCGTGATTTAGTGCAATTTGACTTCCCAGAGCATAGGGGCGTCCTGTAATCAAGGCCAGCGCTAGGTGTTTTTGCGCCCTAGGCGGCGTGCGGGGTGGGGAGCGAGGGGAGGTGCAGGCGGTGGGCGGTGGTGGAGGGCCATGGGTGGGTGGCGGCCACGGGCGGGCGAGTGGGCGGGCGGCGGCACGGGTCGCAGGCGGGTGGCGGCGCGGGCGGACAGGCGAGTGGGCAGTTAGGATATCACTTAGGAAGGATAGAGATTCTGTTCTTGGCTTGCACCCCAAATGTGTGTGTTTGCAAGCAAATTGAAGTTGGGAAAATAGAAAATAAATGGTAGTATATAATATATTTTTAAAATAAATCCACACCTCCCACTCCCAGTCTAACCTCCCCCTTTATCCAATATCAGAAAAAAATCCTCAAACTGCCAGAGAAGAAATAAAGAATAAACTGCTATTCCCTTCAGCAGACAAAGCTGCAGGGAATCAAAGAAATTATTTTCTAAATTCAATTCCCTCCCTGCCTGCCTAACTTAAATCCTAAAGCCTCCAGCCTCCCTCCTCAATCTCGATCGGATCACACCAGCACCAGCAGCCAGCCCTCCTCCCTCAACCACATCCATACACCCGACTGCGATTTCTGGAAGGTGCCGGCATCCAGAAGTGTCAGTCAAAAACCTGGCATTGCCATTGGTGGAATGGTTCAAAAAATTGCATGGTCCCATCCCACGCCCAGCCCAAATGGGCAGGTCTAAAAAAATAAAATAAAATAAAATAAAATAAAATAAATACGATGTTTTATTGCTATAAAAACCCACTGCTGCTACTATAAAAATTCAGGCATTTAAAATAAATAAATTTCACATGTTTCTGTGGTGATTTGGTGTGTTTTTTGACCACGATTTCAAAAGAAAAATTGCAGTCGCCATTTTGGACCCCCCACCGCATGGCATGCAGCGGCGAGACAGACAACGAGGATGTCCCTCCCCCCAGCCTGGTGCAAGCCTCCCCGGACAGGAAAAGAGGGGTGGAAAGGCCGGGGACCCCCCAGAAATCACCCCTCTGGTAGGTGGCAAAGCCTCAGGCAGGCATATTTTCGCCTGGTTTTTTGGCCGGGAGTCGGGGTTTTTAAAAACATCTTTTAAAACTTTTTTCTGTGCTTCGCATCGCGTGATCGCCGCGATGCCACAAATGGAAACGAAAAACCCGACCAAATTTTTCTTTTTTTGGTTCGAGTTCGAGTTCTGATGGCTTAATTATTGTTACCATTTCCATTACGTAACGGAAATGATAACCGAAAACAGAAACAACAATTTTGCCAAGTCGTGCCCATGTCTACCCATTAGTACTACATCTCTCCCTTTTGACTGTGTGGCCATCTGCTCAAAGAAGGCATCATCCCACTCCTCCGACTGGCTTGGGGGTCTATAATATACCCCCACAGTGACATCCCTCCTGGTTTTTTCAACCCTGATTTTCACCCAAATACTTTCAACTTCTTAGACCATTTTAATATTTTCTTCTTACACACCAGAGACTCACCAATGAAGGTCAAAGAGGCATTTAAGTGGCTAAAAGATGCATCAGGGATGAAATACTCATATTCCTTAAATATTATATTTCAGTCAAAGACAAAGATGGTTGTCGAACTCATGTCCAAAAGCATTTGATACACTAATACCTAGGTTTATGAGCATAATCTGTTTGAGAAACATGCTTGCAAAACAAAACACTCTGATATCAAAGCAAATTTCACTATAAGAAATAATGGAAACTCAGATGATTTGTTCTTGGTTCTCATAGACCACATACTATACATGCAGACTACCAAAACTCACAAAATTTTGGTCTATTTTTGCGGCTAAATCAATTTAATTGATTGCCAGCCCCAAGCCTGCGCTACACCTGATCATGCTTTGGGGGCAAAAAAAAGTTTTAAAATCCCTTCTTTCCCCCCACCCAATCAGGTGGAGGAAAAGGAGGGATTTTAATTTTTTTTTTTTTGGGTTTGAGCCCCAAGTGGTTTTGGTTGTGGAGGAAAGGAACAAATTTTAAACTTTTCTTTTTTCTTTTTTTTTTTTTCTTTCTTTCTTTCTTTCTTTCTTTCTTTCTTTCTTTCTTTTCCTTTCTTTCTTTCTTTCTTTCCTTTTCTTCCCCCTCCTTCCTTCCCTCCCTCCTTCCTTCCCCTCCTTCTTTCTTTCTTTCTTTCTTTCTTTCTTTCTTTCTTTCTTTCTTTCTTTCTTTCTTTCTTTCTTTCTTTCTTTCTTTCTTTCTTTCTTTTTTTTTTGCCAGCCCCAAGCTGGAAGCTGCAGCTGATCTGCACTTGGGGCTCAGCAGAAAAAATAATTAAAAATCCACTGGTTTCCCTGCCCCTGATCAGGTGGGGGGAAAGGTGGGATTTTAAAACATTCTTTGCCACCTCAGGCCTGCGCTACAGCTGATTGGCACTTGGGGTAGCAAAAAAAGATTACAAATCCCACCTTTTCCTGTGCCCAGTTGGGTGCGGGAAGTTACACAAGCAACACACACACACACACACACACACACACACACACACACACACACACACACACACACACACACACACACACACACACACACAAAGACAGAAACAAAAAATGAAACAAAATGAAAAATGAAACTTTTTAAAAAAATCATTTCAAATGAAACAACAAAACAGAACGTAACTAAACAAAAACCGAAATGAAACACTTTTTAAAAAAACCAGCATTTCAAATGGTCACAAACTCAAACAGGAGACTGTCTTTCAGATTCTCAACAAAAACTGTGAATTTGGTTCTTAATTTGCACTGCTTTCTGATTTTCTCAAAAATTCAGTATCCATTCATGAAGAGTTTTGAAATGATTTATTCTTTCTCAGTGTTGGCTCAGTCTCTGTCACAGAAAGGAAAGGAAAAGCAAAACTGTGAGGATAAAGGGATATATAGCAATCTATAATAAAAAAACAATGACAGCAGCAACAACAAAAACCAAGATATGAGGTAGCAAGTTACCTAGGCACTGTATTTGCTAATGTTTCATTCTGCTTCTCCTTATCAATCTACTTTTGTCAGATTACATATCAATAGTATCACATAAACAACAGGCACATTTGTGTATCTTGGGAATTATTTTACATCACATCCAAAAATTTTATATATTCAATTGGAACCAGACATAAAATGCTTTCCGTCTCTCATTCTCTGTCTCTCTTTGGTCCTGTCATTCCTGACCGACTTTGCAGTGTTGCTGTGAGGTCCAAGTGGACAAGTGGAGAAACCCCATCTGGGGCCTTGAAGGAACTGGATGAATGGTGCAGAAATGTAACTGTGTAAATGTAATAATTTTAAAATTCTTAATTAGCCATGCCAAAATAACAAAACCTTGAAATAATATCAGTGACACTGGTAAAGCAGAAAAAGTTGGTACATTGTACATTTAAACCAGTGCAATTTACTGAGGCATCAGATAAAACGAAACTAATAATGGAGATTCATCATGAGACACTCTCCTTACAGGTATATTGATGATAAGGTAGAAGATAATAAAACTGAATGCATACACACCTGTCTACATGTACACATATACACAAACTTGCAAAAAATACTTCATGTTTATTATGTCAAGAGTGTTTCATGCATATTTTCTCATGAGTTGGTTCACAGTTGGGTTGGCATATCTCTGTGTGTCTCTGCACATTTGAGAGAGGGATTGAGACAGAGGGATTTTGTGACAGGAAAACAATTTTAAGCATGATGGGCTTGTCACATACTGTCCCTTAAGTATTTTAGCCTCTGCATTCTCTTCACATACCAGCCTCCATTAAGGGGGTGGGGGTGGGGAATCTACTTCCCTCATATTCCCATCTCCTTCTCTTTCAAATGTTGTGGAAGAGCCTGGGAAAATGTAATGACTCATGACCGGGTTCACCTCAGGAGCCTGCTGTGTTGAAGGAAGCATATTCAGCCATCACAGTAGGGGAGGCCTTTATAAATATCTGGAAGAAAGCAGAGTTGGTCTGCTTATTGATTAAATCTGCTGATACGAAGGACAGTGGGGTGGGAAGGGTGGGAAGAAGTGTGACTCAGAGAGATTAATCTTCAAATTAAATGCATGACCTTGGGGTATTTGTGGCCTTTTTGAAAATAGATTGTTTTATGTCCTTAATGGTTTATTTACCTAGGAAAGCTAGGTGCAGCCGCGGCATCCACTTTTTAGAGAGTCTGGATTCCCTCATCCCTCAGTCTTCCATCTGGGATGGCCAAGGTATTTTATCAGGCTTGAATTAGAATTCAGAACATTTTCAAACCAGCTAAGATTCTGAAGGCCACAGCACATAATACACTTGATGCCATTTTTTTTAACCTTCTCTTACACAAAATTCAAGGTGGGTGGGTTGAGAAAAGACACAACAGGTTTTGACCTTAGAATAGTCACAGAGCAAAATGATGTATCCTTCTTGTCATGCCTAGCCATGTGTTACCACAAATATATAGTGAAAAAAGGGGCAGAAAATAGTTTTTGCACTATTTGCCACAAACAAAATAATAATAATTTTGTGGCATAAAGTCAATCCAGACTTATTGTAACACTTTCCAGGGGTTCTTAGGTAAGGAATACTCACAAGTATTAACATGTAGTTAAGCTGATTCCCCCCCCCACACACACACACACATTTTCTAATTTTCTGGAAGACCTGAAGCCTTGTATTACCAGTAGGGATGGGCATGAAACAAAAAACAAAATTCTGTTTCGTCATTTCATTATGTAACAAAACGAAGCAAAATGAAACAATGAAGCAGCATTTAATTACAGACAAAATGAAATGGTTTTTTTTTTTTTTGTTAAAACAGACTACTTCATTCCATCTGTAAAATGGTCACTTACCTGCAGGTGTTCCACTGCTGCCGCTGCTGGAGTCACCGCCAGCCAGCTCGAGAGGACAAATGGCCGGCATGCCAGCCTAGGCCCACCATCAACGGAGTCACTGCTGCCGCTGCTGGAGCTACTGCTGGAGCCTTTGGAGTTTCTGCTGGAGCCTTCAGAGCCAACACAAGCTAACAAAACATGTTGGTTTTGTTTTGTTTTGTACGTATTTTTGTTGCAAAAATTCATACAAGACGAAATGAAGCAAAATGGGGGGAAAACAGAACAAAATAAAACACCTTTTTTCTGTTTTGGGCCCATCCCTAATTACCAGTGATGAACTATTATAACCTATTAATTAATCTCCCTGGCACTGGCCAGTCAGGAGCTGTGCAAGGATGTGCATCATCCTGCCTCCCTGTCTAATTGGCCAGAGCCAGGGAGAGGGAAAGATGATGCATTGGAGGTTGTTTCCTGGTTGGAATTTCATCCAGTGTGAACTACAGCAAGGTAAGACAGTGGTTGATTTTGTTCCAGATGGTAGGATTGGGTTCTGAGCACCAGCTCTGCTGGCATGCTTTGTTTCGGAACCAGTTCCCTTCCAAAATGAAACACCCATCTCTAATTGTGGCCCTTGTGTGCCACATATCCTTTGTGCATATTCAATCCTAATAAATCATCAGAGGAGTCTGTCCCATTGAATTTAGTAGAAATGCAACTTACTATGCCTAGTGTGCATGATCATGATCACCTTTGAACTGCAAAACTGGAAAAGACCCTATGGATGGTTGAGTCCAGTGGGGAGCTGAACTCCCAAAAATGCCTGGTGGTCTTGCAAATGAAAATATCTCACAGCAGTTCCATTGCATTTGGGAAGCCTACCAGAGACTCAATTCAAATAAATGCAGTTACAGAGCTCCTGTGATCAGAAACTGCATCCAGCCAAATATGGTTATAAAACTGTCTCTGTAGACCTTCACATTCAAGGCAGAACTGTCTATGCTGCTGCTCAACACATGGGGATGTCTTGGGCAACGTTTACATGCAAGCTGATACCCCTACAATCCACTTACCCTACATGGGTTCAGGCAAATACTTCAAAGAGCCTAATGGAACTTCATCTGCACCTGTTTAAAGTTTTGCAAGGAACAGTGTCAAGTTTCAGGGTGCTGCCGACTCAATTGCTAAGTTTCTCCAGGTGGAGAGACAAGTTTCAGGGAAAGCATGGCTGGAGAAGGAGATTTGCTTTTATTGTGTGCAGGAGCTTTGAATACAAGCATCTGTATTTGTAGGAGGCCATGCAATTGTGTTACTCTCACTCAGATGTTTGCAAACACTCAGAGAGAAGAAGAAGAAGAAGAAGAAGAAGAAGAAGAAGAAGAAGAAGAAGAAGAAGAAGAAGAAGAAGAAGAAGAAGAAGAATTTACAAAATAAGTGCGACATTGCAAGTGTCAGTATTAGAGATGGGCACAACCAGGAAAAATTACGTTTCGAGTTGTCGTGTGTCGGAGCCGGCCCGTTTCGGCTCGTTTCCGTTTGTCACAAAATTTTTCAAAATTTGTCATTTCGTTTGTCGTTTTTTCGTCTGTCGTTAGTACTGGTTTGGGGGGGGTAGCGGGCTCCTGGAGGCACCTCTCTGGGGGGTGCCTCCTCTGGCCCACCATGAAGGGAAAGCGGGCTCCTGCAGGCACCTCTCTGGGGTGGGTGCCTCCTCTGGCCCGCTACAAAAGGGTATGCATAGCCAATTGGATATGCATACCAAGTTGCAGTGGCAGGCAGAGGCACCTCTCTTTCGGGTGCCTCTGTGACTCACTGCCTGGCATACAGTGCACTTGGGCTAGGGATGGGGAGGAGCGAGGAACAAAGTGAGAGAGGACCCCTATGGGCGCCCTCTGGCTCACTAAGAAGGGAAGTGTACTTGTTGTAGTGCAATGCGAGTACACAGATCTGGCTTAGGGTTAGGGCTAGTGCAAGGGCTAGGCTTAGGGTTACGGGTAAGGTTAGGGTGAGTTACTGGGGTGCACCTCTGGGTGCCTCTCTGACCCACTAAGAAGGACAGTGTACTGGCGTATGGGTTCGGGTTCGGGTTCGGGTTCGGGCTAGGGTTAGTGGGCTTTTTATGCCCGACTGGCACATCCCAGAAGTCTCGGTCAAAACCTGGCCAAGTGGCCATGCAATTGGTGGAATGGCTCCAAAAAATTGCATGGTCCACTCCCATGGCCAGCCCATCATTGCGCAGGTATAAAAAAATAAAAATAAAAATAAAATAAAATAAAATCAATGGAGACGTTTGGTTGCAAGAAAAACCCACTGCTGCTACTGTAAAAATTCAGGCAGTTTTAAAATAGCTATTTTCGCATGTTTCTGTGGTGCTTTGGTGTGTTTTTGGACCACGATTTCAAAATAAATATTGCGGTCACCCCATTTTGGATCCCCCGCCCACACCGCATGGCATGGCGAGTTGGCAAGACGACAAGGATGCCCCCCACCAGAGCAGCCCAGGACAGGAGGGGGGAGGCCGGGGACCCCCCAGAAACCACCCCTCTGGTAGGTGCCCTCACTCAGGCAGGCATATTTTTGCCTGCTTTTTTTGGCCGGGAATCAGGTTTTTTTTTTTTTAAAACTTGTTTTTTTGTGCCGCTTACGCTTGGCATCGCACGATCGCTGCACAATGCCAGGAACGACAATGACAAATCAGACTCAATTTTTCTTTTTTCGGTTCGAGTTCGAGTTCTGGCAGAGTAATTGTCATTTCCGTTTCCGTTGCATAACGGAAACGAGGAACGGAAATGGAAACGAGAATTTTGCCAAGTCGTGCCCATGTCTAGTCAGTATCTGTAGCTTAATAGCAACCTGATTTTCAGTTTCCGGTTTTGGAGCTGAAATGTCAAGGCACGGAAAGCTGTTACCTAGCAATGCTATTTGTAAAGAACAGTCTGTTGAAACAGTCTTCTGTGTCTCTTTAAGAACAGATTTATATGGACAGCATGCTCTCTATCTGCCCTGTGCCCCTGCCATGCCTCAGGGTCTCTCCGATCACCATTTCTTTCCTGTTGCTTTCTTTTGCCATTACTTCACGAGCCGCTCGCTTCGCGGCTAGCCTTCTTTTCTGTCCGAATTGATCGTTTTAGTCCGCACGCCCCTCCATTTTAGCTTTGGTGCCGCCCCAACCACTCCCCCTTAACCGTGCTCCAACCAGGGCGAGTGGTGCCCCTGGCTGCTGCCGGGAATCTTTTCGCTTTGCATCTTGCTTCGCTCCCAACGTGACGTGTGGTCTCGGTTTTTGGCTTTTATTTCAAGTTTTTTTTAAAAAATTCAAACAGGGATATTGATGCATCGCTATATCATTTCATCGCTTTGCGCTGTTACTTCCTCGCTCGAGTAGCGGCGGCGGCGGTGGCGGCGGTGGGAGCAGGAGGAGCCGCTGCCGCCTCGCCCGGCCAGAGCAGGGCACCCGGGGCAGGCAGCGTGCAAGCGGCAGAGGGCGGGCGGCTGTGCCATGCGGGGCTCCCCTCGAGTAGCGGCGGCGGCGGGGGGGCTGCCAATGATGCCAGGAAACAGTTGAAATCAGTAGAGACATTGCAACTGACAGTCCAGCATCAGTGCATCGATACACCGTCGGTAGGTATTTTTTTAAAGGACGGATGGGAAATAACGAACGTTGAAAAGTGGCATGCGAATGCGAAGGGAGCACGTGAGGTTGTGCTCGAATCGGTCCTAAAACTGCAGCTCGTGAGTACTGAGAAACAGGGGCGGGAGCGAAGCGAGAACACGTGACCGCCACGTGACCGCCTCTGAATTCAAATCGAAGGCAATATCGCTGCGGAGCGCCGCGCCTCGTGAAGTAAGGGCCTTTGTGAGCTACCTTTTCTCTATCCTCCATTTCCTGCTCTCTGGAGACTGATGGTTGGGGATGCCAATTCCCCCAAAGGGACGACTGAGGACTGAGATAGGGGCAATGCTTTTATCTGTGTTAAAAAGTGCACAACAAGATTCAAAATCCCACCAGCACAATCATGAGTATGTTAGATTCTGGATGGAATGTTAAGGGCAGAGGCGTCATATAAGGCCAGGAGTTAACACTGCTTAGGAACCTCAATAAAAGCTTTTATCTTCTCTCTTGAACAAACAGACCATGCCTTACTCCACCCAGATACAACTAGGTCTAGTGCTGTCTCATGAGTAGGCAATATAACACTTTTCACACAGGAAGGCCAACCCTTTTCTTCTGCACTGTTTTCACCAATGAGAACGGTCCGTCCCAAAGTTCCTGTTAGCCGGTGCAGGAAAAACATAGGTTCATATCTTCTACTGGCAATAACAACAAAAAATTGTATTCACGACTTAAACTAAATGGTGCTGCAGTCGGAAGGACATTGTTTGCTAAATAAGAAACATTGACCTTACAATCCATTCTGTTTTAATTGGACAAAGTTGTGCTTTATAAACTGCAGTAGCTGATTTCTTAAAGACAGAGCAGTTGATCAGCTGGAAATTGTAATCTGTTGGCGTTCCCTAGGTTTCATAATGTCAATAGAAACATAATTAATTCATCATTTCTTCTCTTGCGGACTGCTAAAAGGAACCACCCACAGTCTGAAAACAATGCATCCCATTGTTGTTGTGCCGTACAGTTGTGACCGACTCTTCGTGACCCCATGGCCATGCAGTTTTCTTGGCAAAAATACTGGAGTGGCTTGCCAGTTCCTACTCCAGGTGCCCACAGCATCTGGTATTCCCTGGGGGCTCATCCATCCAAGTACTAGCCAGGGCTGACCCTGCTTAGGTTCCGAGATCAGGTGCATGGGGGTGCAATGCATTCTGGGTATTTTTTCATAATTCATTAAGAAAAATACGTAACCTTTGGTACTCCAGGAAAAAATACATAAACAGAAACTTTCATTTCAATGGACTTTATTATGTAACCTGGGATAGCACTGTAGAATATATTCAGAGGTGGTTTATCATTCACTTTTTCTGGCGGTATCCTTGGACTGTGCTTGCCCAAGGCCAAAACAGGTGGGCTCTTCTCCAGGGAGACACAATGTCAGCCAGTAGATGCATCTACAGTAAATAAATATCCCGAGATGCAACATGAATTCACCTGGAGGAAAAGTCCATTACAGGTTACAAACCATGATGGAGATGTGTAATCTCCAGGCTTAAAACTGGGGTACTTCAAGGGCCAGATGCAGGGGAGTGGTATCAGGAGACAGATATCTAGTCTCATGCGCTCCCAAACATGTCTGGTGGGGCCACTGTGAGATACAGGAAGCTAGACTAGATGGGCCTTTGGCCTGATCCAGCATGGCTTTTCTTATGTTCTTATGTTCTTTAAAAAAATCAGAGACAGAGATATTTTTGACCTTCAAAAGTAACTCCCAGGTGCTCCACCCAGGGTGACCCATGATGAGAAACTGGGTGTGTTGTATAGTCTGAACAGAAGGAGGACCAACATTCCCCACCCTCCTTGGAGAAAAACTAAGTTTAGCATGCTTTGAGCTATTTGTATAAGGACTGGAGAACCTATGGCCTTCAGGATCTCACTGGACACCAAGTGATCTTCAACACTGGTTATGCAGTGCAGGCTTGTAGTGATAGGAGCTGCAATGTCATGACAGTTGGATGGCCTCACATGTCAAACCCATCATCCAGAGATGGGCACGAAATGAACTTTTAATTCATTTTGTTTTCCATCATTCGTTTCGTTAGCTAACAAAATGAATAACAAACCAACCCATCAAAGAAAAATGAAACAAAACAAAATGGAAATTCCCGTTTCATTCACTTCATTTTTCATTACCCCTCCTACCTTGTCCTCGTTGTGCAGTCCTCTGGTCGTGGCGGAAAGTAGACCTGTAGAGCCTACTGGGGATTTTTAATCCCCCCAAAATAAAAATAAAATAAAATAAAATAAAATAAAGGAGCGCTGACCTGGCCCTCAAAAAGCCCTTGCCGCTGGGTCCAGGATCACCCCGCTGCCACTGCCGCCGCCATTGCCATTGCCGCCACCACCCAGTGAGTTGACCCGAACCAGTTCAGATTGGTTTGGGTTTGTACGAATTGTTTTTAAAAATTCATATGAAGCTGACCCGAACTGAACCAAGGGTAGGCCTGAAACAAACAAACCCGAATCATGGGTTTTCTGTTTCGTGCCCACCTCTATCGGGGTCCCCAACCCCTAGGCTGCAGCCCACTACCAGGCTGTGGCCTGTTAGAAACTTGGTCATAGCAGCAAGGTTTCTTTTAAGGCACACACCTGAGTGGGGGCATGCACACGCTCCTGCCCCTCCGCATAGTTCCCTTCCTCCACACCCTTGTTGCAACCTAAATGGTTATGATGGAATCTTGCCCACTGTGGACCTTTGCATGTGTGCACACATGCCTTTACATGTGTGTGCACATGCATGTGTGTGTGGGGGGGGGGGTGTTGAGTGCAGGCCATGAGGCATCTTGCACACATATGGGACCCCTGTTGCTTGCAGACACACCTCTTGCATTCATGTGCATGCTTTTCATGTGGGACCTGAAGAAGAAGAAGAAGAAGAAGAAGAAGAAGAAGAAGAAGAAGAAGAAGAAGAAGAAGAAGAAGAAGAAGAAGAAGAAGAAGAAGAAGAAGAAGAAGAAGAAGAAGAAGAAGAAGAAGAAGAAGAAGAAGAAGAAGAAGAAGAAGAACTGGGAAAAGTGTAGGAGAGAGGTACTAAAATTATTACTGGACTCACATACTTCCCTTATAAGGAAAGGTTACCACTACTGGGGCTTTTTATTTTAGGAAAAAAGGCACCTAATCAGGAACATGACTGAGACATACAAAATTATGCAGGGGTGGATAAAGTGGATCAAGGGAAGCTCTTTTCCCTTTCACACAATTCTAGAACCAGAGTTTCTCCACTCAAATTGAGGGTTAGAAGGTTGGGAAACATTTTCTACAAAGGAGTAGGTAGGGACCCTCAAATACATGTCTACCTGGTCATGGAATTGGATTCCTAGTGTAACTGCACATAATGCAGTGGGTTCTCTCCATGTGATGAGTTGTCATCACCCTGTGTTTATCTTTCTTCCATTGCTCTTGGTAGAATTGTCCAGACTGAGGTCTTCAGATCCATTCTCTGGGTCTCATGCGTCGGACTGGGAATCTGCCAAATATGTGACTCTGCCAACTTGGCAGTGCAAATTTTGGAGTTCTTTCTTGTAGCTTCAGTTGCTTCTCTTTAGTCTTGCTCAGAAGCAGCTGCTGCCTGCTCTATAGCTTGCTGATATTGCTTGAATTGAGATGTTAGTATTGGAATTACTCCATTGTCTGTCAGGCACAACATTTTATAATTGTTGATGAGAGCCCCCCCCCATGACCTCACAGAGTGCCATGCTCTGCAAAGTCACAAGAGCCCATCTCAGGGAATGGAATGCTGCCTACCTGACAGCCTTAGCTATTGGTTCTTGCCAAAGAATGTTATCCCACTGTAGTGGCCATGAATAAAACATTCTCTTGTATTTTGAATTTATAAATCCTATTTAACCTTTATAGGCCAAAGAGATCTTTAAAGAAAAAAATAGTCCTTCCTTCTTAAGGAGGAAGGTGGGGTAAAACTATTATAAATAAATAAATATTGAATCTTTACAGCAAAGGACAGGGTCTTTGGTTGGATGCCCTTCCTTTGTCAGATGAAGACCGATGAACATATAAATCACACTCTCTTACTGCATGCATGCATGGATGGACATGTGAGCAGGCACCACTTCTTTCTCATAGACGTCCTGCAGCTTCAAGACTTTAATAGGTCTCTAGACTTTACATCAAAACTCCATTATCACACAGGACCGTGGCAAAATTCCTTTAAGACACTTACACTCAAACACAAGTTTCAGCAGTCTTCCTTATCAGGGAAAAGTCTCGGCTTGAGATCAAGCAGGCCTTTTGGGTTTAGAATTTGACAGGCTTCAAAGTCTCCATTTGGAAAGCGCATGGGGTGGGGGATTTGGGAACAGCCCTCAACCAGTCACATAGAGGTGTAGAGCTTTCCCTGCAGCCCAGACTAGAGAGGCACTAGGAGTATATCATGCTGTACGGATTAAGCAGCTTAGAGACTGGCAGCCATAAAGCATTCTCCACAGTCTCTGATGTGGCTTTGAAGAAGAAATAAAAAAGAGTTTGGCAGGCACTCATGCCACATTTGCCTAACAACTCAAGCAAATCACGGGTAACTCAAGGAACTTGCAAAGATCCTGCTGCCATTAAGAAGTTTCTTCTGAGACAACAGTATCAGCCCACCGATACGTTATCAGGAAATTACTGCCATCTCCACCCTTCTCCACTTGCAGATGCGGCAGTGGTAGATCCCACGGAATGCGAGCCTCATTCATCGAAGTTGGTGGCGGTGGGACTGGGGAGTGGAACACGATAATGGGAAAAGGTCAGTGAGACTTGAGTTGGCAAAAGCCAGGGAAACCTGAGATAGGTGAAGAATGGAAAGGAAGGAAAGAAATGACTGCGCTTCTTGGAAGAGAGAAAAGGTGAAGATGCAGAATGGCCTCACTTGATGCAGACAACAATAATGATATAAAAAGAGGGTACAGTACTTAAATGGAAAACGGTTCATGGTGGAGCAAAATTAGGTTGCAAGAGAGATTCTTAACATCATTGGTTTTGTCAACACACTCTCCCCAACTCTCTACTTGAAACACTGAAGTTCTTCATTTGCAATTGAAAATATCTATCATATTTCAAGATGGGGTGGTTTGCCTAGAAGCTAGATCTTTAATTCCCCCCCTCCCGCCCGTGATGTCTCTTGCTGAGGGTTTTTCCCTTTCTTTTTGCCAGTATTGTTTGATCTGTTATTCATTGTAGATTTTATTATTGTTGTAAACTGCCCAGAGTTCATTTTGGAAGATGGGTGGTATAGAAATGAAACAAACAAACAAACAAACAAACAAACAAAGAAATATAGTCCAGCACTGTCTTTTTCAGGAGAGGGAAATCTGTTGGCCCTCTAGATGCTGAGGAATGACTCCCCACCCCCAATCCTCTTACCATTGGCTTGTCTGGCTGGCCCTGATGGGAACCAAGGTTAAATCACTTCTTGAAAGCTCAGTGGTGTAGCTAGAGGTTGGGAGTTGGATTCCCCACTGTGCCTCCTTGACAGAGGCTGGACTCAATAACCCATAGGCTCCCTTCCAGGTCTGCAGTTCTAAGATAATGATGATAATAATGTTTGGACACATGGGCTCTGATCGACTCCAACCCTCCCTGTGGGGTCTCATCAAAAGGTTCTTGCAGCTTAAGATCCTTTAGCAAGCCCTTTCTCTGTTCTGAAGAATGGCATGAATTCTAACGCCAGGCTTTGGGGGTCAGAGGCATGGGCTCCCTAGGCTTTTTGAAACATCTGCATGGAACTGCTGTGGGAGGCATTCAGTGGATTTGGCATTCAGTGATCATCAATATACTGATGTGACTCTCTCCATTTCCTCAAATCCTGCTGAAGCAATGGAATCACTGAATTGTTCTCTGGAATTGGCAGTGAGTTTGAGGACAGCCACTAAACTGAAACTCAGTCCAGATAAAACAGAGAGTATAGCAACTGGTAAGAATAAGCAAATAGGCCTATTCTGGAGAGAATTACAAATACAGCCTGAACGGCAAGTGCAGGTTTGTCTGGGTCTAGCTTTACTTCCAGATTCTGCAGCTAACCCCTGGAGCCAGAAGGAACGTCCTCCAGTTTTGGATGGTATTAAGTATTTGTTTCAACTTATGTGCCACCCCACAGTTCTAAATCACTTCCTGGGCAGTTTACAACATAATTATACAAACAACATTTTGCCTCCCAGCAAGCTGGGCACTCATTTTAAGCTGGAGGCTGAGTCAGACATGAGATGTCTACCTCAGTCCATTGGGATTGAACTTTAGTTGTGAACAGAGTCTTCATTGCACTATGGAAGTTTATCCACTGTGTCACGGGGCCCATCAACAAAGGCAGTTACTTCACATCCCATTCATACCTCCTTGCTGCCATGCTTGGGACTGGTACAAAAAAGACTTACTTCACATCCATAGCGTGACAGCAAAAAGTTGTCTCGACCATACCCTGGAACCAGGAACAGAGCGTGACAAGCCGAACCTGCCCCTGGGTTGGGGAATTCTCTTGTCACGGTTGGTTCCCAGTTCCTGTTCTGAGACAAGGGACCATGTGGTAACAATTGTCATGCAACAACCAGTGTCCACCTAGTGGTTAGTGGCTGAAGCGGCATTCAGCATTAATTTCCCTATGGGAAACACCATGCAGTACAAATATTTATTGAAGAAAGTACAGAAAATTCTGCAGCATATCTAAAAAATCAATCAATCAAACAAACAAACAAACAAATAAATAAAAGAAAATAAAAATTGTAAGTAGAGCAGACCGCATCTAAAATTTGTAAGGCAGCAGTTAAAACGCCAATAGTTTTCCTCTCTTAAGTTGAATTGCTCGTAAGCAGAGCCGCTCATAAGTAAAAGTAACACTGTACTGTTTCTTGTTCGGCTTCACAGGAAGCATCAGTTTTGATTTCACAAACCCCATATGTCAGGGTATACAGCGGTACTGATTAGATGAAGAACTCAATCTCAGATAATTTGATCCCTTCTCCTGGGGCATTAAAACAATTGACGCAGGCTCTTTGGAAATCTGCCCTACCTTTTACAGTACAGTAGGTGGACATGAAGGATCATTACTTTCCTTTTCCAGGCACTCACTTGATACTTCCCTCCATTCCTCCCTCTGGAGCTGCAGAGAGAAAACCCTCCAAATTTTGGAAATGTCCCCTCAATTGAGGGTCTACTTTAGGATTGTGTAAACCTTTGCATTTCAGTTTTGCATCTGTGATCTGAATCCTGATGGCATTTTGTTCTTATCCTTTACATTGTATTCATTGGATAGCATCTCTGTGTTTTTCTCTTTCTCCCATAAAATACGAGGCACCTGAAATCCATTTTTAAATGGGCATGTGTATTTCTGTGTTTCCCCTGAGTTAGGCGTCCTTCTTCAATGACTGTAATATGTTGGTGCATTTTTCTTCTTCTTCAGGTAATCCTACCTATATATTCAATTGTTAAAAAAGATTGATGAGATTCTTGTCTTCACCAAGAGCTGGTCATAAGAAATGTAAACTGGAAGAGGCTCAGCAGTTTGCAAACAAGAAAAATCAAATGTGTGTTAGAGACAAGGTGCACAGATTCATCATCAAATCCTTTGTTTTTGTACTCAACTTCCAAAAGCCAGCTACAATATTTAACTGAACCATGTGGCCACTGGCCAAGAAATTCTAAGCCAATGCTTGCATTTGATGCCAAAATTGAAATAGGCGGAAGAAATAATGAGCTTCTAGTAATTCCTTGACATGCGAGTCATAAAATATATACTAGTGCAATTAGTAGAACATTCTGACATTTGTGCACATGCAACAAAAGGTAAGGAGGTTTATACATAGTATGTATTAATTCCAAAGTAACCGTGGGTTGTTCCTGGACACCACCCAAAGGTTAGCCTCACCTCAGGCTGTCTGTATTCCCCTAGATGTTTTTTCCACTGTGCACACCTGGGAAAAGGATACTTGCTTGATTGATATTGGTATATGTCCTTGTATGGACCTTTGTAAAATGACTGAAAAGTGCTTGGTATTGCCATCCAGATAAGGGCACCCCACACAGAGTGTGTTTTTTCTGGGTCAAGGGAAGTGTGTAAACCCCAACAAGATAAAGAAGGAATCTTGTGAGAGCCTGGTGTCCTACAGAAAGTTGCTTGAAATGATTTGTGTGTGTGTGTGTGTGTGTGTGTGTGTGTGTGTGTGTGTGTGTGTGTGTGTGTGTGTGTGTGTGTAAATATATATATTTAAGCCTGTTCTCAAGTGACCTCTTACTGTGTTATATTATTACTGTGGATGCCTGTACCTTGGTAAGAGCGTTGGTAAAGACTTAACAGGGTGGCATTGAGTAAAGGAAGTGAAGGAAGTGAAGCTGAATCATCCATCTAGAACTCACACAGTACAGATAACATATCTTGGGTGTATCCTTATTTACAAGTTTATCACATTGAGCACACTTAATTTCTTGGGCATGTCTTGTAAGCCTTGCAAAGGAGGCAAGGGTAATTTTCTTTAAGGAACACATCTCAGAGCATGTGTAAGGTGGCATTTGTGTTGAGATTGTCAATCCCAGCCAGCATTTCCATTAGAGCGGGACCTCATAAGATGAATTTAATTTGTTCTATGGGTCAATTTGTGTTGTGAAAAATTAATCTTACGAGGCACTGTTTCCCAGAGGAATGCATTGGAAACTAATTAATCTGTTCTGGAGGAAACAGATTAATAGGTTTTCAATGCATTCCTATGGGAAGGTTGTCTCAACCCACCCCCCAATCAGGGGCAGCCAAAGGCCGCTTTCCCACAGCCCCGCCAGACAGCTGACTTTGACAGGTCTGACCTGTCGAAATCAGCTCTGGGGGAGGGTTGTGGAGAGCAGCCTTCAGCTGCCCTTGATTGAAGGGGCAGCCTTCCATCCATCTCCTTCTCAGCTACGAAAGCATCTGACAACCACTGACACTTGCCTGGCTGAGAAGGAGATTGGTGGAGGGCTGGATCCCTTTGAATTTCCTGCGGCACCAGCAAGGGTGCACGTGTGGTGGGGAATTCAAAAGGATCCAGCCCTCCTGTTCCTCCTCTTCACCTGGGCGCCGAGACTCCAATGAAGAGGAGGAGGATGGGATGGGAGCATGTTCGCACAGTCCATGTGGGCTGGAAGAGAAGCACACCCGGGCCGTGCAAACATGCACTGATCCTGGGATCAGAGGGATCTGAGCAGAGCGTGGACCCATGGATCTTCTTGAAGTCAGCGAGCGTTGGAAGTCAAGTGGCGGTGGCAGATCACTGCCTCTGCTTTCCCTTCCAAGCAGCACAGGCTGGACAAAGATCATTGGGACCCCGTTTTGCCCACCACTTTGGAGGACAAAGCAGGGAGCCTGTGATCCTCACGTAGCCTGGGCTGCTCCCTTGCAAACAGCCCAGGCTGGGTGAGGATCAATGGTATCTCATAAGATGGAAGTAAACAGGAAGGAAAAATTTGTCTTATGAGTTTTTGCTATCCCCGGGAATTACATTCATCTTACGAATCTTTCGTCTTAAGGGGCATTCATCTTACAAGATATTACTGTATTGTCCACAGGCATTTTTGGAGTGTTACGTTTTGGGTGTAGATTAACTACTTCCATGTAAATAAGGATTTCCCCTCTTCTATGCTATGTGTACACCTCAGGGACTGCCTCTAAAGTGCATCATATTTAAAAGCTCATTTACCTTTGTTATAACATTATGCCTTGTTTTAACTAATGTAATGGACTGCCTCATGTCTGATGTGATTCAAAGTGCATCAAATATTAAAAGCTGCAAAGACCAAGCTCATTCTTCCTAGCTGCCTTCTTAAAGGAAATATCTCGCAGAAGCTGCTGGTATTCATGGAGATTTCTCATGAAATGCAAGTAGCTCCAATGATAGCAGAGAGTCAGGAAGATAAGGAGTTAGCTTTCCTTACTAACCCATCAAATTGGTCAGTCTTTCTTGTGATGGTAATTTAGATATCAAACAACTTGCACAATTCATTACATTTAAGTAATGAAAGCAACTCCCCCCACCACCACCACCAAGT
Source organism: Phrynocephalus forsythii (assembly GCA_029282475.1). Lineage (NCBI taxonomy): Eukaryota > Metazoa > Chordata > Lepidosauria > Squamata > Agamidae > Phrynocephalus > Phrynocephalus forsythii. Next base: position 169,416,330 of record JAPFRF010000002.1, on the reverse strand, counting down.
CATGCTCTGCAGTGAAAGAGTCGCTTCTCCAGTGAAGAAAAATGAATGCCTACCTGGATTGTGTATTCAAGTGTAGGCATGCCTGCAAACACATTCTTTCCCTCTTCCCTCATTTTTATTTATTTACATTCTCAGTTTTTTTTTAAAAAAACAGACTTTGTGGTTTCCTTTTAATATTCTTCCATTACGTTGCCTGGGGGTGGGGGTGAAGTTGGGGGGGGGGGAGAGAACAGAATGGCTAAATCCTTCCAGTATATTTATATATATATATTTCTATAATGGTTTATGAGGTCCTCTGTGACCTCAGTTAATTGTCACACTGCTTAACCTTTTTGTTTAAAAAAAGAAAGACAGAAAAGCCAGCCCCATTTGCCATAGGTAGAAGAATTTTAACATAGGAAGCGAGATGGTTTATTCATTCAAAACTATTTTATGGGAACTTGCTCCAAGCTGAAGGAACTCATGTAAAACCCCACTCCCAGGGGAACCACTTTCTAACAGCCTTCACATCTGAAACAAAGGAAGAATTTTTGTAAACTCAAAGCAGAAATCGCAAGGTCACATACTAGCCTAGGATTTCCTTTGCCTGCAGGACCTCTTGTATACCTCAGGCCCGGCCATTTCCAACAGATGTAGGAGGACTCTTGTTATAGAGCACCATCATTATTTGTTGCCCTGTCATTCTGGGATGTGGAGTCAGCTTCAGTCAAATTAAGGACACCAAATGGTCCTCTTTAAAATCACTGACTTTAATGAATTCAGAATGGATATGAAAGACAGCTTTGGAAGGTGGTCTCGTCAGTCATTACTCTCCTGTGGGAAGGCTTTAGCAGTTAAACCAGATTAGCTAAATGCTGTCATTTCATAAATCACTTGTGATTAAGAGCAACCAGTCTCTGGTTTTGTGCTCTTGTTCTTCAAAGGGAAGGATGTGAGTAGAACTGGGCAGGGGTGGTGGAGGGTTTTTTTTTTAATTTACTTAGCAGGGATTTACATAACTGCCTTGAGTCAGTGCGTTCAAAGCAGATGGACGATGGGAAGTAATGGCTGACAACAGCACTTGATAGTGCAGGGGAAAAGACTGATATCAAGGGGAAGGAGAAACAACCAAAGTCAGGCCATGGTCCTATGAACTTTTCTAATTAGTGCCAGCTCTACCACTGGGCAAAGGGGTGTGAAGTTAAAAAACCATGTTTATTTATTTATTATTTTATTTTATTTTATTTATAAACTTATATCCTGTCCATCTTCCCGGCAGGGAACTCTGGGTGGCTAACAATGTTAAAAACACATAAAAATAATTAATAATAATAATAATAATAATAATAATAATAATAATAATAATAATAATAATAATAATAATAATAATAATAATAATAATAATAATAAAAAAGAAACCTCCGACCAGTAAAGCAACAGAGGGCAAGATGGCGGCAAATAGACTAGGGGAGAGGAAGTAAGGAGGGAGGACAGGGGGGGGGAAGCTAACTAGTAAGGTCACCAAAAGCCTCTTTAAAGAGGAAGGTCTTCAGAGCTTTCTTTTTTTTAATTAAGTAATTTTATTGGGTTTATTAGGGGGGGAACAAGGGGGGAGGGGTATGGGGGGGAAAGGAATACAGTTTAAAAATTACATTGAATATATCAAGCCAAAAATAACGATTTAACCTATTAACAAATCACCAAATAATATCACAATGCTAGTAGGTTTTTTTACTTCTTGCCATCTTTTCCGAGAAATCTCATCGTAGTCTCCCTTTAGAAAGCCGGAGAGTCTGTCGATTTCAATGCATTCTCTTATCTTTTCGTGAAAATTTCTCTCTGTTGGCACATCTGGTTGTTTCCAGGATTTCGCATACAATATCCTTGCAGCAACAATTACATGGTGAAGTACATATCTCTGGTCATAGGGAATATTAATATCTACTATATTTAATAAAAAAATTCTGGTCTAAGCTCTAACTTAATCTTCAAATATCTTTCCAAAAATAATTTCACCATTATCCAGTATGCCCTTGCCTCTTTACATGTCCACCACATATGGTAAAAAGTACCACAGTCATGTTTACATTTCCAACATTTAGGTGAGCAGTTATACATCTTAGATAAACGGTGTGGTGAGAAATGCCATCTATAGAACATCTTATAACAATTTTCCTTAAAGGCTATAGATTTGAAGATTTTGACTGTGTTCCACAAGGAGTCCCATTTGTTTAGGTGAATAGAATAACCAAAATTTTCTGCCCATCTTATCATAGTGTCTTTAACCAGTGTATCAATCATTTTTTTCATTTAACAACATACTATAAAATTTACTAAGGAGCTTTGAGTCACCGGAGGATAATATTTTGTCAAGTGGAGTATCATTAGTCATAAATCCCCCCTCTTTAGTAAGATCTTTGAAGTGTGAGTATATTTGTTGGTACTTCCACCAGTCTAACTTATAACCTTCTGACACTAATTTTTCTAATGATTTCAAAGAGAGGTCAGCATTCAGAAGGTGTCTGTAAGTTAAAAATTTTGGGGTTACACTTATGTGGGGGCTAATTTGAAGCATTACTGGATGTTAGCCACAATGAATGTCCTGCCCTCTATAAGAAAGCCCACAGGAAATATTCAGTTAAGCAGCTTCTTCAGAGACCGCCAGCCATCTGCTTTGGTTCACTCCCAGCATCTCAGATGCTGGAACCAAACCCAAACAGAGTGATACTACCATAGCTGTCAAGTTGTTCCCAGCACTGGATGGGACGGGAGGGAGGTGCAATGTTTGAGCACACACACAAACATACCATCATTGTGCATGTGCTGTTCATCTCTTCTCCTCCCGTGCAGCAAGCGCTCTGTCCCTTGCAGCCCCGGCTGGCACCAGAACCAGCAGGACGGGGGGGGGAGGGGCTGCCACTGCTGCCACCCTGGCTGGAGCTGCCTGGCCCTTGCGCAGCCTGCCACCACCTCCTCGCTGCCACTGGTAAAGGACAAGGAAGAAGAGGAGGAATGTTGCAGCAGCAGGAGCCAGAAACAGGAGGAGGAGAAACAGGAGGAGGAGCAGCCTTGGAAGGCTACTGCTGCGCTGGAGGGCATGGGCATGGCATTGCGGCCCCGCAGGGGGAGAGGCCGGGTGGCAACGGTGGTGGTCCCTGGGCTTGGCTGGGCTCCATTTAGCTCAGCTGCACCCCGCTGCCTGCCCACCCACCTGCTTGCTCCAATGCATTCCGCCAGCCATGCGCAGTCTCTCCGGCGGGCACCCTCAGTGGCGGGCGCCTGTCCTCCTCCTCCTCATGCTGTTGTCACCATGGGAGGCGAAGAAGGAGAAGGCAGGTATGCACTTTGCCCCCACACCATGTCGAGCTGCAGCCACATCTACCCACATCGACCCCCTCTACCCAGTCCCCAGCCAAAAGCCTCCCTGTCAACCACCGCCTCATGGGATATTTCCGTGAAAATAAATATTCCTGGAAGATGGCGGGACAAAGTCTGAGAAATGGTAATGTCCTGGCCAAATTGGGACACTTGACAGCTATGGATCTTACCCACAGTAGCCCCTGCCAAGAACCTAGATGTGTGCATGTAGGAATGCTCAGATGATATAAACATTCTGCCAACCAAGTCCTGACTGACAGAATCCCCTTTAAAAACTCATGTCAAGAGACTGGTTGGTATCAGAACTCCTGAGACATTGTTTACTGAAATAATAATAATAATAATAATAATAATAATAATAATAATAATAATAATAATAATAATAATAATAATAATAATAATAATAATAATAATAATAATTTAATGAAATGTTGAGGACAGGTAATATTAATGAGTGGTTAACAACTGGCAAAACCTATTTGATTCAGAAGGATCCAATAAAAGGAGCAATACCTGAAAATTACAGGCCAATAACATGTTTACCAACTATGTATAAACTGCTAACAGGCATCATAGCTGATAGAGTCCAGGATTATTTGGAAGCAAATAACATCATGCCAGTAGAGCAGAAAGGGAACAAACAGGGAAGTAGAGGCACAAAAGATCAGTTACTCATTGATAAAATGATCCTAGAGAATTGTAAAGCCTGGAAAACTAATTTATATATGACTTGGATTGACTATAAAAAAGCCTTTGACTTAGTACTGCATATTTGGATTATTAAGTGCCTGGATGCCATTGGAATATGTAAAACTATTAGTGCCCTAATTGAAAATGCGATGAAGAACTGGAAAACAGAATTGTTTGTCAGGGATGAAAGCTATGGATTGGTTAGCATCAAATGAGGGATTTTTCAAGGTGACTCTTTGTCACCTCTGCTATTTACTATTGCCCTGATTCCCCTCTCAATAATTTTGCAGAAGACAAATTTAGGTTACCAAACTGCTAAAAATTCAGGGAAAATTTCTCATCTATTGTATATGGATGACTTAAAGTTGTAATCAGAAACTGAAATACACTCACTGACCAACACAGCCCGAATTTTCAGTACTAATGTTAGTATTGAGTTTGGACTAAACAAATGTGCCACAGTGGCACTGAGAAAAGGAAAAATAATTGAGAGTGAAGGAATTGAAATGCCAAATGGACAAGCTATTAAGTATCATCAGTCTGAAGCCTATAAATATCTGGGCATACTGGAATTAGATAATATCAAGCATGGGAAAGTGAAAAATGTGGTCAGTAAATAATATATCCAAAGGGTCAGAAAAGTATTAAAAAGTAAGCTGAATGGTGGTAACACCATCAAGGCCATTAATAGCTGGGCCATACCGGTCATCAGGTATACCGCTGGCATTATAAACTGGACTCAGATGGAGCTAGATATTCTAGATAGGAAAACAAGAAAACCTATGACCATTCACTATGCACTACATCCACGCAGTGATGTTGACAGGCTGTATTTACCTAGAAAATTAGGTGGTAGAGGTCTTCTGCAAGTGAAGCAGACAGTTGAAGAAGAGAAGCATGCGTTGGCAGATTATGTAAAAAATAGTACAGAGCCAGCATTATTGGAGGTTAAGAACAGGGAGGTGTTTAAAGTAAATCAAACAAAGAGTCAATACAGAAAAACAACAATGCAAATACGAGCTGATAGCTGGCATAATAAAGCGCTGCATGGACAGTTCCTCGAAAAAGTCAAAGGAAAAGTAGATGAGGAAAAGACCTGGTTATGGCTCACCAATGGAACACTGAAAAAAGAGACAGAGGCCCTGATTTTTGCAGCTCAAGAACAAGTTATCAGAACAAATGCAGTTAAGGCTAGAATAGAAAAATCAGCTGAGTCCCCCACATGTAGAATCTGCAAAGAGGCAGATGAAACTATTGACCATATATTGAGTTGTTGCAAGAAAATTGCTCGCACTGATTACAAACAGCGTCATAATGTAGTTGTTCAAATGGTCCACTGGAATTTGTGTCAGAACTATCATCTGCCCATAGCAAAGAACTGGTGGGACCATAAGCCTGAAAAAGTGACTGAAAATGAGCATGCAAAATTACTTTGGGACTTCCGAATACAGACAGACAGGGTTTTGGAGCATAATACCCCAGATATTGTGATTGTGGAGAAGAAAAAAGTGTGGATCATTGATGTCGCTATACCAGGAGATAGTAGAGTCACTGAGAAACAACTTGAAAAAATTACCTGATATCAGGATCTCAAAATTGAACTTCAGAGACTCTGGCATATACCGGTACAGGTGGTCCCAGTGGTAATTGACACTCTGGGTGCGGTGCCCAAAGAGCTAAGCAAGTATTTAGAAGAAATTGGAGTTGACAAAGTCACCATCAGTCAGATGCAGAAAGCCACCTTACTGGAATCTGCTCGCATAATTCGCCGATACATCACGAGTCCTAAACGCTTGGGAAGCGTTCAACTAGTGATTGGTAATATAAAATCTAGCGTAGATAGCTGTGTGGTTAATAAATAATAATAATAATAATAATAATAATAATAATAATAATAATAATAATAATAATAATAATAATAATAATAATAATAATAATAATAGTTATTATTTATTGTCATTGTGTGTATATACACAGTATACACATGCAGTGAAATTCACAGACACCCAGAGACCAGACTCAACACACACACACACACACACACACACACACACACACACACACACACACACACACACACACACACACACACAATCCCCAAACGCTCCCCCAGTCACCAAAAATCCCTTCCCCCAAAAGCAATACTGTCCAATTGCTCACTGCTGGTGGTCCTTAAGTTCATTATTAAGTGCAATTATAGCTCTGGGATAAAATTGTTCAGAAAATGTGTGGTCCAAGTATTAATTGTTCTGTATCTTCTGCCAGACAACAACAGTTCAAAGAAATTATGAGTAGGATGAGAAGAGTCTCTGATAATGTTGTATGACTTCCTCAAACAGCGAGATGTGAAGATGTCACCCAGGGTTGGTAGCTGGAGCCCGATTATATTCTGGGTCATTTTAATTATTCTCTGTAGAGCTTTTTTGTCCGCTACAGAGCTGCTCCCATACCATGCAAGCATGCCATAGGTTAGGACATTTTCAATGGTGCTGCGATAGTAGGACAGAAGTAAATGGTAGATTTATCTTCCTGATCATTCTCAGGAAATACAGCCTCTTCTGTGCCTTCTTCACAAGCATGTTGGCATTTATAGTCCATGAGAGGTCCTCTGAGATGTAAGTGCACAGAAATTTAAAGCTACCAACCCTCTCCACCTCCTCACCATTTGTGTACAGTGGTAAATGTACATCTTTCTTCTTCCTAAAATCAATTACGGGTTCTTTAGTTGTTGTTTTTTGGGGGTGTTAAGCGTAAGATTGTTTTCTTTATACCACAGTGTCAGCCTGTGTACTTCCTTTCTATAAGCAGACTCATTGTTCTTATTAATGAGCCCCACTACTGTCGTATTGTCCACAAATTTGATGACTGTGTTGGTGTTATACAGTGGGGTGCAGTCATGTGTCTACAAGGAGTAGAGGAAGGGGCTTAGCACACAACCTTGAGGCGTTCCTATACTTAGTACCAGAGTAGAAGAATGGTGGGATCCCATCTTTAATGACTGTGGCCTATCTGTCAGAAAATTCTTAACCCACAAACAAATATTCTGATGGATATCAAAGTTGGACATGTTAAGAAACTTTAAGCACTTTAGGGTAGGACAAACTCAGCTGCCATGTGTTTTTGTAATGTATACAGAAGTATTTTGAATATGCCTTACCAAATTGCATGCTAATTTCCTAAACATGCATGGGGAAATGTCCCCTTTCTCGAGGAGTGCCATTCTATTTCTTTCTTTAAAGCAAACCTATTTGACTTCTTGAATTCCTTTCACATATTTCCTCCACATCTCTTCTCCCCCCCCACACACACATCAACTAAACTTTAATCTTTGCCTGATAAGCCTGTACCACACATGGTCAGTAATCAGTATTACAAGAAATGGCTGTTTCATATATGTAAAAGGCATTTTTGAGGATTGATATTTCATCCTCTACACCCTGGATTCTTTCCAAATAAAGAAAATCAGGTGGGGTCAACAGTTGTCTGTTAAGATAAGCAAGGCTGGTCTTTTCAACCTATGTAAGCTATTTTATATCTTCAGTAGCTGGAGTCACTTATTTCTGAATGGGGATAAATTGAATATTCATTTAAAAACTCATAAACCAACCCCCTTTGTCCCTACTTTCCCAGGTCAAGAGCAGACTGTCTGCTACAATTGTGCCAAATTTTCTGCTGATCTGAAACCCTGTTTAGAAGGAAAAGCATTAAGTTTGGGTTACCCCTATTTTTAGAATTGCCATGTATAATGCAGTTCAAGAAGGCAGTGTCCCAACCCAAAGGACAATGGATCAGCCTGAGACCCAGACCCAATGGAAGAACCTGGGCATTCCCTACATGGCTGGAGTGTCTGAAAAGCTTGGTTAAAAGGATTTTTGGCAAACACCACATCCCTGTTTATTTCAAACCCACAAACACACTAAGACACTCATCCACCCAAAGGATCCAACACCATAACACAAAAGGGGCAATGTAGTATATGCGGTCCAGTGCAATGAGGAGTGTGCAGACCTCTACATTGGAGAAACTAAACAGCCATTAAACAGAAGGATGGACCAACATAGGAGGGGTAACAGCTCAGGACCAGAATCAGCAGTACACCTCCACTTGAAAGGCAAAGGGCACTCATTCAAAGATGAGGATGTACAAATATTAGACAGAGAAGATAGGTGGTTTGAGAGAAGAGTCAGGGAAGCCATTCATGTGAGAGTATTGAAACCCACTCTCTCAACAGAGTTGGGGGCCTCAGGCACAGTCCATCTGCCACTTATCAGGCAGTCATTTCAACAATCCCAAACAAATCAAAAATACTTCACACCTCCACCATCAAGGCCATAGCTAATGACCCATACTTTATGGGTTTCAGCACCTAATGGCCTATTGAGACTATTGTCCACCGAAGGAGCCTATTCAGGCCATTGTTCATTTTATGAGCCTATTTTAGACCAGGGTGACATGAGGTTAAAGTGAACTATAAAATGGAGGAGTCGCCACTAGGTTTCCTCAGACTGACAAAGCTGTTTGGATGAGCAGCGAAACATTTCAATCTCTCAAGAAAAGAAGTCCAGTTGTCATGACTCAACTTCCAGATAAACTCCCCTGGATGACTGAGAATCTTCACAGACATATTGTACAATGTTGATTTTCTCCACCACACAATATCATTACTGCACCTTTGTGCAGCTATAATGAGTATATGTAGTGGACCATGGCATGATACAGTGACAAATGACCCTTGGCTGTGGTTAAACCAATGGTGATGGACTTACTATTTATACTCATCCAGCGGCATCCCAGTCCTTGAGATTTGAGATTTGAGAGCTAAAGCCTAAGATCAGGCAAAGAGTGACAGGAATGGGCCTTTGTGATGTCAGCAGTGTGTGTCTTTGTGTGTCATGGTAACAAGACAGATGTCATCCATCCCAGAACCACTTCTCCATCCTTTGAAAGGCTAGAGGAGGGATTCCATGCTGACCAAGCTGGGACTGATGGGGTTTACTCAAATCCTGAGTTTTTTCATACTTTTCAATCTTGGGAATTACGGCAATATACTGAGATTTCTGCCTGGGTCCCATTACCTGGCAACCCTAAATGTAACTTGGTGGTGGGATGGCCAAAGAATTTCAGGGATGATCAAACTCCAGCTCTTTGACCACTTTCATGTGATTCACATCTCATTTCCAAAACCCTTCTGCAAGCAGGGTACAGTAGAGTGCTCTGTCAAAAGCAATTTTTTTTCCCTTCTAGACAGCCTGTGGTTAGGAAGTAAAAGGAAGATGGCTAAAAGAAAGAGAGGAGGGATGATAGAAGAGAGAGAAGATAGATTTAATGCCTTTGATGCCACCCATCACGATTCTGCCCCTGCTGACAAATGGCTCCTCCTGAGAGATAACCCCAAACAGATGCCAGATAACATTGCATTGTCCATATGGTTCAGGACTGCCTGAGCACAATGCTTCCATTTCCCTATGCAAGTTCTATGAGTGAATGCCACGGACAAATAACGAGGCTCTTGTACTGTTCCACCTTCAATCGGATACGTGTAAGTGGAGTCAATAACTTTTACTAATATAAAACAGCGAAGCAGATTTTAAAAAGAGAAAGGACAAGTAAAAATGAAATAGAAAATGCTAGTAGATTAATTTATCAAGTACTAGGGAAAACACTTAAGCCAGGCCTGCCCAAAGTCCGGCCCAGGGGCCAAATCCAGCCCGTCAGGCCATTCTGAGTGGCCCGCGGCTGGCAGGCCCACCCCTCCCTCCCCCTCCTCCACCCCATTTTTTTTTAAATTTTCTGCCAACACTGACACTGCCGGGAAGCTTGAGAGGCTGGGCCGGCCAGCCGGCCAGTGAGCAGAAGCTTGTGGGGCTGGGTGGGCAGGCGAGGGGGAGGGCCCACCAGCACCAGCAGGAAGCTTGTGGGGCTGGCCATGCATGTGGGGGGTGGTGCATGTGCGGGCCGCCGCCACCGGCATCACTGGGAACCTTGTGAAGCTAGGCGCACATGCGCAGGGCAGTGCGCGGGTAGGCCGCCACCACCGGCATAGCCGGAAACATTGTGAGGTTGGGCGCACGCTTGGGGCAGTGATTGGGCAGGCCGTGCCACTGGCACTGCTGGGAAACTTGGGTGGATGGGCGGTCTGCCAACACTGGCACCGCAGGGGAATGTGTGGGGGTGGGCAGGCCAGTGGGCCTCTGCCACTGCCAAGGAGCTTTGGGGTGGGCTGGCGGGCGAGCCTTCGCCACTGCTGGGGAGCTTGGGGGGCGTGCAAGGTCGCACAGATCGCCTCTTCCAAGGGGTGACCTGTGGCCATGGCTCCCTGTGCTTCCTTTGGTCCCCACCTTCCTTCTTTCCTCCTTTCCTTGGTCCCCACCTTCCTTCCTTCCTTCCTCCATCTCTTGGTCCCTCCCTCCCTCCCTCCCTCCCTTCCTTGTTCCCCACCTTCCTTCCTTCCTCTCTTGGTTTCCACCTCCCTCCCTCCCTCCCTCCCTTGGTCCCTGCCTTCCTTCCTGGAGGTGGGATTGCAAGGGGTCAGTGGGTGGGGTTTATGGGTCAGTGGGTGGGGCTTGCAGTGGGGTGGCAGGGTCGGGGAGCAACCGGCCCCTGACACATTCTCAGCCACCAAATCTGGCCCTCCTTACAAAAAGTTTGGGCACCCCTGACTTAAGCCCATAGGAATATTCTTCCTGAATTGCAAAATTAGATCACAGTTCAGCTCATCATCCTTGAAAGTATCCAAATTGGACTCTAAATCTGGCAGTATGGGAACAGTGGCTTTTGCTTGTGTAGCAGAATAAGTGTACAATATACACACTGCTCATAGATCTTGGATGGGCAACACACAGTCTTCAGATATGGCTAGACTGTGGTTCCCATCCACTCTGGCCAGCATGGCTGGGGGCATGTCACCATGGAAGCAGCCATCAACCAAGCCCCTTATGCAACAATGATCACAGATGGCTCTTCCCTTTCAGAACCAGCTGGGGAGTGATTTGCTGTACAATTAATACGGCCCCTTAGACTAGTGTTCCTGTCCTTCATTGCTGGAAATCTTTAGCACCAGCCACGAGACAGACAGGGCTACTCCAGTGAGCTCCCTCCGGTTGTTTTGAACTAACTCCCACCAGCTCAAGGTTGTAGCAGGGATCACAGTTGACAGTATGGCAGTTGTAGTCAGAAACATCCAGAGGGGACCAGATTGTCTACTGTACTACTGAGACGGTTTGGACGAAGCTCTGACTCAGCTTCATACGTACTTATTTTACATTTCTTCTGGAACACTCTGTGCTTGGTGCCTTGTCAACAAAGAAATGTTTAATTTTACTTATTATTATGCTTCTCTCTATGTGGCCAAATTTTGCCATTTTATCCTTGAGACTTCTTGTTTGTATGTCCATATGATCTATATCATCAACTTTCCATTTCGGTTGCCATCCATCCATTAATTCTCCCTTATGAGGAAAGGCTAAAACATTTGGGGCTCTTTAGTCTGGAAAAAAGGCACCTGAGGGGGGATATGATTGAGACTTACAAAATAATGCAGGGCATGAGTAAAATGGATAGAGGGATGCTCTCCTCCATCTCATGAAATACCAGAACTAGGGGACATCCATTCAAATTGAGGGCTGGGAGAGTGAGAACAGACAAAAGATTTTTTTTTTTACCCAGTGTGTTGTTGTTAGTCTGTGGAACTCCCTGCCACAGGATGTGGTGATGGCATCTAGCCTGGATGCCTTCAAAGGGGGATTAGACAGATTCCTGGAGGAAAAGTCCATCACAGGTTACAAACCATGATGGAGATGTGTAATCTCCAGTCTTAAAATCGGGGTACTTCAAGGGCCAGATGCAAGGGAGTGGTATCAGGAAACAAGATATCTAGTCTCTTACACTCCTAGATGCATTTGGTGAGGCCACTGTGAGATACAGGAAGCTGGACTAGATGGGTCTTTGGCCTGATCCAGCATGGTTCTTCTTATGTTCTTATGTTCCCAATGATATCTGCACCATAATGGTAAGCTGTTTCCCCCCTACGCAATTGAAACATTCTTGCGAGGGGGGGGGTACAAATATGCAGAAGACTGGCATTTTGTTCTCATGAGTTTTCAAGTGGTGCAGTCTGACGCACATATCTAAGACACTACCTCAGAGGAGCCCTGATTCTGATCTTATTGTATTCTGCAGTCCAAGAGCTGATGAATCAGACATTATGAACAAAGAACCTTTGAACAAGTGTTGCTTATTCAAGGCTCCCTGGCAAATTCTGTCCTATTTGTAAAGAACACAAGGAGGCCCACCTTGTTCTAGACTGAACTATGATGAAAAAGAGAGAGGGGGGGAAGAAGACAGAACTGAAAAAGGAATGCTCTAGCTTTAGAAATGTAGTAGATAATGTAGTTGAGGATGGAATGTCCATAAGGATCATTCAAAATAAACACCCAAGGTCCTTGACCTGCTCTGTAACCAAATATATGACAAATAGATCAGGAATGATCCACCCTATGCCACTGAGGGACATTCTGACCCTGTCATCTCCAGGTATATGACATTATCTACATGCTTCTGGATTTTTGTTTACAAAAGAGCCTCAAGACATCATTTCTATGATGACACAAATTTGGAACACCTTCTCCAAAGAATGAAAGCACAAAATTAAAAAAAAATGCAGATATTTAACATGATGGTGTTACCTTTGTCTGCTTTGTTGTATTAGTAGTTTTATCATCCTCTTGTTTATTTAATCATCAATGAAGGGTTGGCTTTTTTAGGGGGAGGCTGTTGAATTTTTCAAGGTATCATTAATTTTATTCATACCTGCAATCCATCTTGCTGGAGAAGGGATTAGAACTAATTTAATTGGAATGACAGCTCTATTGGTGAATTTCCTTTCTTTGAAAGATTACTGGGGTCCTTCTCTTTTAATATTAAAATGCTTTCAGAGAACTATGGTATTTGAGGCAAAAACCTGGAACAAATATTTCCTGCCTTTGTTCTGTTGTTTTCATCATTTTGGTAGGCTTGCATAAGTGGCTCTGGAAACGTTGAAGAATGGTGCACAAATCTTTGAAATAAATTAAAATGAAATATTTTTCCTATACATTATAGAAGCAACTGGCAGGAAATAGTTGGACACGGAACAGATGGATTTTCTCATTGCAGTTGGAAATCAGAAAATAGTCATTTTATACCCCATCACAAATTGGTGGACAAATTGGTGTCTGCTTATTTCAAGAGATATACAACTTACCTTTGAAAAATACTCCTGTGGGTATCTGGATGCAAAAGATACTTTTGTCTTGAAAATTATTGACAGGGAGTGGGAAGGTTTTTCCTTTTCAAATAAGCATAATGTTTGGGATGACACCATAAGAAATAAACACTGAGGCCACTGTGGCCATTCCTTCTCTTCAAGGCGGCAATATCAATATGAGGTTAATGTGGGTCAATCTGCAAAAAAATGATAAGCTCAGCCAGTCATTCTCCTTCATATTAATTTGAGAGCAAAATAGCCAAAGACACATCATCAGGCAAGTAGCATCGTGGTCAGGCCAGTCTCTCTCCTTTGGGCAGGTGGCACCACCAGGAAGTCACAATGGCCAGCCTCTGTCTTTCAAGCAGGCAGCATCAGCATCAAATTAGCCAGCCTCCACTTCAGGCAGGCAGCATTAACATGAGGACTTAGGTGCCAGTTTCATGCTACAGGTAGAGGCCAAAGCAGCAACTGGGCCCAAAGGCTTCCCAATAACACCCTGTGGAAAAGTAAAGCAGGATCCATTTCACCACACAGTGCACTGGCAAAATGAGAGGGCCACATTGCCCTACATTGACTGAATTGAGCAGCCATAAGTGTACCTGTATGGCCTGGCTATGGCCAGGTGACTCATATCAGAAGTAGAAATTATGGAAGCTGGCACAGAAATGTGGATAGCAGAGTGACCCGGCAGCGGGGCAGAGTCTTAATGGAGTGAGCACACTCTGAGAAGCAAAGTAGCTGATTATCTATGGGCAGACACTTGTATGTCACCCCAAATGCAGAGGTGCCCCTGAGGGTAAATGTGGGGTGGGGGGCAGGGATGGGATGGGAGTCCTGAAGAGAGGGAGTTTGCATATGGTTGAAATGGGACCTGGTGAGCTTTCACCTCACTGAGAAATGTGTAGAATCTCATTCTACCAGAGAAGGTCTTCTCAGGACCAGTTGCTGTAGTCCACTATATATCCCACAAGCTGGACACATCTATAACTTGAATCATGGAATGGCAAATGTCAAGGACATCTCTGTATCTGATTGTCATTTATTGCAGAATGCTATGTTATAAGGATCTTTCCATTTGAATGTAAATGAATATTTGACCTGAAAAGGCTGGCATTCAATAGCAATGTGTAGTTGAGGCAACTTTCTGTTTTCTGCTAATTTTCTAACATTGTATGGTGCCTTCCACCTTGCAAGGATCATGAGGTGTCTCACAATGTAGTTTGTTCAAAAACCAGTTAAAAACACAGAACAGTCTTTCTGCTCTGAAAATTCATCCCAGCTGTCCATTGCCTTGGTGGAAAACATAGGCCTGACTATCTGATCAAAGGCCCTTTTTGAGCATAGACTGTTCTCACTTGGTTCTGAAAGCTGACCAAGGGTGGTGTCAGCCTGACTACTGGGGAAACAGTATTCCACAGGTAGGGTACCACTACCAAGAAGGCCCTATCATGAAATCCAGGAGCCTGGACATTGTTCATTTATGGCAGATACCAGTTCATGGGAGAATGAGATTTTGAGGTCTGTGTGTGTGTGTGTGTGTGTGTGTGTGTGTGTGTGTGTGTGTGTGTGTGTGTGTGTGTGTGTGTGTGTGTGTGTGTGTGTGTGTGTTGTGTCATTACAGTCATGACTGATTCTTTGTGACCCCATGTCCATGGAGTTTTCTTGGCAGGAATTCTGGAATGGTTTGCCAGTTCCTTCTGCAGGCACCTACAGCACATGGTATTCCCTGGTGGTCAACCATCCAAGTACTAACCAGGGCCGACCCTGCTTAGCTTCCAAAATCAGGTGAGATTGGATGTGCTTAGGGCATCTAGGCAGCATGAGAATTTGAGAGGAAAGTAAAATCAAAATTATTAGACTTGTACAGTGCTTTACAACATAACAAAACAGAAACAAAATAACACAAACCAGTGCTTCTTGTCTGTTCCATCTCACAGCAGCTCTTGAGGGCCTTGTAGTGAGATTGCCTATCCAAGAACCTGTTTCAAGAAATTCTTAAACCTGAGGATTAAACCAGTCAATGAGCCCAAGACCTTCTCCTCTCAAGGTATGAGTTCCCTATTGTTGAGCAACAGGCTCTCACTAAAAGGTTCAGAAAGGACTCATGGCCTCTGACCCCAAATGAACACAAACAAGTCGCCACCAGCTTCCCAAACAGAATCAGGTGTGCACCAACAACTACACTTGGGTTACAAGCAGTTTCATTTGTCATGTGGATCTCTGCCTCCTGAAGGCAAAGATGCTGATCACTTATCATGGTGAGCTGGCTTCTTCAGAGGTTGGCCCATGCTAGATGCATTTGTCCCACAATTGCTAAGGTAGGTTTGCTGTGCCTCCTCTCCTTTCCTCACTGGGTACAGCTGTTTCAGCTTGCTGGAAAGGAGGATCAACATCTGGTGTGCATATGAGAAGAGGGAGCCACTTGCTGGTGCTTCTAGTTCTTTGTGTTCTTGGCACCAGACAAATGCATTACTGTTTGAAGGTGACATTTCCACTACATTTCCATTTGTTGATAATCCTCCATCTCCCCTGTGGATCTGTGAAATGTGAACAGTAGAATCAGGCCCCATTTAGGGGCTTCAATGTCATATGTAATCCATGAGAACCTTCTGTCTGCATTGCTTATACTTGAAGGCATGTGGACCACCACTGTGAAGGCTTGTTGTTAAAGGGAGCATCATACTAGAGTGCAGCAGACTGCTGGATAGCTCAGTGGCTTAACCATCTGGCCTATGGAGCCAGTGGTTGGGAGTTCATTCCCCACTGTGCCTCCTTGATGCATAGGGTCCTTTCCAGCACTCCAGTCCTAAGATGAGTGTTTGCGAAAGGACCAGTTTGTACAGCAAACCATGCATTCCTTTCTGAGATGCATTTTAAAACCACTGTGCCCCACATGAACTTACAAAGCATGTGAACATTTGATATGTGTTGGATAATATTATTCAACATGTAGAATTATTAATTCCTGAATCGGAAATGGTAAGGTTGGCACAAGCAATTAGATTACCTTAGCTTGACTCGCCACACCTCCAAATGCTTTCAGACAAGTCTTTGAAAACCCTAAGAAAAAGCAAACCTCTTGCCATCCTCCTAGTACCTTGAGTCAGGTAGGGGATTTCCATGTGTGTTAATTGCTCTCCTTGGCAACCAGCATTGCTCATGCAAATAATTGTTTTTTTTGTCTTCTGTCCAGAAGGGATCTTGCTTTCTGCAGCACCATGAGTCATACCACCTTCCTTTCGCAGGAAAATGTAACTCCCTTTTCTGGTGTCAGCAAACAAAACAAAACAAAAGCTGGCAAGTTTCTCACTGCCGGAATTTTCCATTACTTTATGGGGCACTCGGTACAGTCTTTTTTTTTTAAATGCAGTCAAGAATTCCCTGCAATCTTTCTAGGTATGGTGCTTAATAAGACCTTAGTAGTGTTGGCTGCAGGGCTTAGGGGTCTTGGGAAAATCACCCCAGTGAAAGCTTCCTTATTGCACAACAGAGGCATATCTATGCAGAAGGAAGTCCCCCAGAATTCAGTAGGTCAGAGATGCTCACAGTTTGGCACTCCCATAGCTGAAAGTTCCTAGCCATGTGGCCAAAGGTCTGTGATCAGGGCTGGGAAGCCACAGACCTCTGAGGAGCACAATTCCCATTTAAAGTGCAAGGTGTGAGAAGAGGAGGCAGAATATTCCTGAAAGGTTGTACTTGTGTTCATCTACATTCCAACTGGCTTGGATTCTAGGCAAAATATCAGCAATAGTTGCCAGTGGCCAGTGGGGCATAGTTGTGGGACATGCAAAGCTCTATAAGGAATAGAGATTGGGTTGTTTTTTTAAAAAAGAGAAAGTAGACAAAGGACCACCTAGGCAGGACCTGGGCTGACTTTTATGTCACTGCTGGATAGCTCAGTGGTTTAAATATCTGGTGCATGGAGCCAGAGGTTGGGAGTTCAATTCTCTGCTGTGTCTCCCACAACATCTCATGTGAAAACTACTGATGACATTCCCATTTTAAATTGCCAATTTTTCAATTTGTCCATCTGGTAATTCCAAAGAATCACAATGCACTTTTCTACAGTAGTTATTCTCCTGCTTGGAATGTTCAAGAAAACCCTTCACATCCGCCATTGGTCTTGAGCAGGCCAGCTACCCAAGGCCAGTCTGTTAGTAGGCAGGTGTGCAAAAGTCTTTAATGTCAACTCCTTTTCTTGCTGAAGATCTGATCGATTGTTATCAAATTATGTTAGATATTATTTTTAATGGGCATGCACAAAGTCATGTTGCATGAACAAGTCAGTTGATGTCTGGGAGTTCAGTCGTGGCATCTGGACTTCTTTTCTTTTGAGATCAAAACATTTCACTACCCGTCTGACTAGTTTTGTCAGTTTGAAGAAAATATGTCCAATTGCCATGATTCAACTCCCAGACAACCTCACCTGGATGACTGAGAATCTCCACACAGACATTTCACTTGAGGAGAACACCCAAGCCATTACATCAGGTTGTCTGCATTTCCAACATTTTCATTGCAGGAGCAAAACAACCACCAACAGCAAGTGCAACAGGCTACAACACCATTGGAACAAACCCAAAAGTATGATAAGCTCAGAAAGGAGACATCTTTCCAAATGCACTCCCAGAAAGCATATATACACACTGAGCTGATTCCATATCAAGATGAGGGGGATGCACATGTCAAGTGTAGGGCATGATGATGCCTTAAACTATGCCATCGTAGCATTTTTTTAAAAAAACCCTATACTATGGCTACCTATTCTATACTTACACAGAAACAAAAATGTAGCTTTCAAAATCTGTGCACAGAACCTGGAATTAATTGGTTACAAGATGATTATTTGTAACTAGTTACTTTTTGTTAACATAAATGAAGTTATGTTTCAATAAACAACTTTTGGTGTAACAAGTTCTATTTTTCATTTTGCTTTCAGAATTTATTTTGAAGGGGAAGATGTTTCAGGTGTGTAGGCAGGATTTTTTTATAACTTTTTGTGTCATTCTTTTATCACTCCTAAGGGTTTTTCTTTTTAATTAACAGAAACTAGTGAAAAATCAACAGTCAATACAACAACAAATGTAACAAGTTATTTCTTCAACGTTGCAATGAGTAATGACAAGTGACTGCTCTTCAGACATTGTAATGAGTAACGTGGATGGGCTCTTTTTAAAAAAGTAACTTTCTAGTATCTGAGGATTTTTGCCTCAACCAGCAAAAAGTTCCCCATCACTGATTTTCATTCATAGTGAGCAGCTAGCTCTGTGCAATTTCATTTGCCTCGTATCTGCTACCAACCAACCTGTTGTGAAACTTGTGTGATTGTCCTCTAACTGGCAGCAGAATATATATACTCAGCTCATGATGATGCCATCGCAGCTTCACCAAAACACTTGGCTTAATATGGAGCCACCTTATTGATTCTCCATGTGAACCCATTATGGTAGGTTATGTTGTTATAGCTATTTCAGTCATCCTATTTTGTTTTGTTTGCTTGCTTAGACTTAGTTATGGTGTTAATACAGATTCATAGAATAGCAAAGTTAGAAGGGGCCTAAAAGGTCACCAAGTCCAACCCCCTGCCCCATGCAGGAATACAAATCAAAGGACACCTGACAAAAGTTCAGCTTTATCTTGAATGCCTCCAGTGTTGGAGCACTCACCCCCTCTTGCAGTAATTGGTTCCACAGTCATTCTGCTCTAACAGTTAGGAAACTCTTCCTGATATTGAGCTGAAAGCTGGGTTCTCTTAACTTGAGCCCAAAGTTGCATTTGATCGAGAACAGATCCTGCCCCTCCTCTGTACGACAGCCTTTCAAATATTTGAAAAGTGCTATAATAGGCTGAACATGTTAAATTCTTGTTTAGGCTGAACATGTTTAGGCTGAACATGTTAAATTCTTTCAGTCTTGGTTGCCAGTCTCCTGATCATCCTTGTCCCCTGTCTCTGAACTCGCTCCAACAAGTTGAAGCCCAACCAATGCCAAATAGAGGGGGACGAGTACCTCACAGGATTTGGAAATTATATTTCTGCTAATGCAGCCTGAAATGGCAAGTGCCCATAAGATGGTTTACTAACATAAAATGGAATAATGAACAACATCACAACCACCTGTCTTTATCAGCCTAACAGGTATAATAAAGTTAAAAATATTATAAAGTAGAGATTGGCACAAAACACTAAAATGGTGTTTCATTTCATTTTTCATTTCATTTGCCCTCGCTTTGCTTTGTTTCATTTATAACTTTTTTTAAAAAAAATCATTTCATATTTCATTTTTATTCATTATTCATTTCCCCCCTAATTGGGCACCTTGGGAAGGGGGAGGCATGGGGCTTTCAAACTGTCTTTGAGCCACCCAGGCAAGTGGTGGCTGCGGCCATTGCTGCTTGCTTCCGTGGCTCAAACACAGTTTGAAAACCGCATGCCCCCCCCCCAAATCGGGCGTATTGAGGAGGAAATGAAAAATGAAACAAAATGAAATGAAATTTTCCAGTTCATGTCATTTCATTTTTCTTCAAAAATTAGTTTTGTTTTTCATTTTGTTCTGAAATGAAACGAAAAATGAAAAACAAAACAAAAAATTCATTTCATACCCATCTCTATAATATAATAAAGTTAGCAAGGAGCAATAAAACTTGATTAATAAATAAAACTTTAGGAGGAAAATCAATAATAACCAGCAAGAACTGGACACCTATTAGAAGAGGAAAGTCTCAACCAGAAGGCCAAACAAGGAATAGTTGTTACCAGTAGAGGTGGGCACAAAACAGAAAACTGATGGTTCGGTCCATTCTGTTTCGGACCCACCCTTGGTTCGGTCTGGCTCAGGTTGAATGAATTTTTAAAACAAAAATTCGTATGAACCTGAACTGAGCCGAACTGGTTCGCCTTACCTTGATGGCGGTGGTGGCGAATAACAAATAACAAAATGAATTAAAAATTCATTTCATGCCCATCTCTAATTATTATTCCCTCCCAGGAGGGCCTTCCACAGAGAGAGAAAGAGAGAGAGAGAGAGAGAGAGAGAGAGAGAGAGAGAGAGAGAGAGAGAGAGAGAGAGAGAGAGAGAGAGAGAGAGAGACCGTTCTATCTCAGGTTGTGACTGACATGCTACCTTATAGTGCTGGTGCCTTGTTTTTTTTAATGTGGTTTCTATGAAGACTTGTCTGATTACTAAGATTTAGGTTCAAAGACAACTTTTTTTTCTGTCCGCCATCACTTTTATCTGATAGGATTTGTTCATCCCTTTTAAAACAATGTTGAATGGTTTAAAATTTAATCCATTGTTTTAGTCATGTTGTTCTTGCTAAGGTCTTTGATCCTTTAGTTATGTTATGCAACTACTTTTAGGGTTTTCT
This sequence comes from Phrynocephalus forsythii, assembly GCA_029282475.1. Taxonomy (NCBI): domain Eukaryota; kingdom Metazoa; phylum Chordata; class Lepidosauria; order Squamata; family Agamidae; genus Phrynocephalus; species Phrynocephalus forsythii. The sequence goes on along the minus strand of JAPFRF010000002.1, from coordinate 169,395,671 downwards.
GATTTTTCTGATGTTGCATTGTTCTGTTGTTTCCTGCTGTCAGAATTTTACATAAACTGAAAACCAAAGCCAGCTATATATACCCTAAAATAAATAAATGTTAATCAAAAATGTAGGGACCGATATTTCTCTCTTTGCATCTCTTTTGATCAGGGAAGCAGGATTAATGCTGAAAACATGAGCCTTTTTCATATTTGAATTGTGCCAACACAATAGCACTTGGGTTAGGGGCACCAAACTCCCATGTAGTTCAGAATCCATGTATAACTTCTATGCCCCCCCCAACAAAATTACAAAGCATAAACATTTGATGTACACACAGAGAGACAGAGACAGAGAGAGAGACACAGAGAGAACACAAACAGTTCTCTCTACCAGGGTTCCTTTTCATAGAGTTAACAATCTTTTCCATACAATGGAAAATATTTTTTTTTACCCAGCGTGTTGTTAGTCTGTGGAACTCCCTACCACAGGATGTGGTGATGGCATCTAGCCTGGGTGCCTTCGAAAGGGGATTGGACAGATTCCTGGAGGAAAAGTCCATCACAGATCACAAACCATGATGGAGATGTGTAATCTCCAGGCTTAAAACCGGGGTACTTCATGGACCAGATGCAGGGGAGTGGTATCAGGAGACAGATATCTAGTCTTATGCGCTCCCAGACACATCTGGTGGGGCCACTGTGAGATACAGGAAGCTGGACTGGATGGGCCTTTAGCCTGATCCAGCATGGCTCTTCTTATGTTCTTATGTTTAATGCTGTGTATAATGGGCCTTAAAGGTCCTTATGACCCCATGAATTAGAGGCCGAATTAGAGATATTGTGTTTGTGGTCATATAGACCACTTCAGTGCCTTCAGTGTTGAATTCATGCTTCTAGTTCTGGGTGTATTTATTTATTGTTGTCGGTGGCAGCACGGGGGATGGGAATCCATATACAGTATAATGAAACAAGCTGTGCTGCTCAAACCCATGCAGACTCAAAAGAGAAGCATTAACACATAGCTTTGTGGGTCAATTTCAGGGGTGCAGTTTCCATTAACTGGACTTGAGTGGTGAGCCTTTGCCCAGAATGAGTCTCAGTAAGGACTTGGGTTCTACTTTCTGAAAGAAAGAAAAAGGACACCGCACCAAAATCCTACCTGTTTTTAATCTCACTGATTAGCTTTCAACCCTCTGTCCCCAGAGTACAAATGTCATGCAACAGTTTCCCATGTATCTCTCGATAGCATCCATCTTCATAATAAAATAGCACCTTTTGGTTTCTGTGTCTCTCAATGGGAGGGATACAGATGTCCCATAAAACTGTGAGGAAGAGAGGCGTGACTAATACATGTCTCACGGTGCCTCTATGGGAATCAACATCCACTCGTGACTCACCATCCTAATTGCCAGGGAGAATCCATTGAATTGAGAGGCAGCATTAAGGGCCAGATCCTTAGCCCACTAACAAGTTGTCTAATTAAAAGCCACAGGTTGGGACGATAGCCAAGTTTTTATAGGTGGGATAACATAAAGGAATATTTCAGTCTGTACCACTTCCTGTATTCCCCCTTGAAGAATGTCAAATAACAGCATAAGGAGTGCCAGTTACATTCTTGTTGAAGCAGTAGTCCCTATTTATCAAACAGAATGTAACAAATAAATGCAAGATACATTTTCCCTTCTGCTTAGGTGTCCCAGGTTTGTTGGTTTGTTTATTGATTGATCCTGTCTACTTGACACATGGATTTAAAACTATATCAGAATCTATGTGCAGTACATTCACATATGTACAAGCACATAGAAGAGTAATACATACTTAAAGCAATTGCAGATAACATATTTGCCTTCAGGTTATTGTATAGAGAGGAGTGTATCTGTCCAAATTTACATCCGCACTGTCCCTTTATAATAATCTGGAATGGGTTATGTTTTCCAATCATGGGTCTGTCTCAAGATATGCTTGGCCCAATGCCAATTAGATATGCTCTGATCTTATTAGATCAGTTTCCCTGGTTTTTTGTTTTTTTAAAAAATTCTTTCTGTGCAATAATAAAAAGTAATTTGATGATGAGTGGGGGTTAAGTAAAATTGCTTATTATTTGTGTATCATGTAATGTATTTTACATGGACAGTTCATTGTCTAGTCAGAGAGGGACCACACACTACTACCTCTGCAGGGTGATGAACCAGAACCTGATGGACCTGGAATGGTTTCCTGATATCTCAGGGGCATTTCCCACACAGGTTTGCTCACTGGTCCAGGTGACGCTCTACTGAGTTCCTGGAATGCAGAGAGGATTCAGAATGTGGGCATGATCACTTTGTCCCTCTGGCTGCTAGCAGGATCCCAGCAGAGTTCTTCCCACTGTGGCCTTCTGCTGAACTGAGTGCAGCAAAGTTACAAAGTTGATGCCTAGAACCCAGCAGGAAGAAAATCTGACATGAACATGACCAAACTCGCTACGGTATAGAAACTTGCTGAGCAAGACTGACATATTAGTTTTATTTGTAAGATGGCTTGTAAATTGACCTTCCATTTCCTTTTTTGATCTGCTTCTTCCCCCATCCCCCAAATACACATTTTAAAAACATTTTGACACCTAATATCACTGCTTTCAGCTACTCCTCTGGATTAGCTACTCCTTGGTTTATTTTCTTTAGTGATTTTGTTCATATTTTATGGATTGCTGCTTTGACATTTATTATCTTTCTTTATATTATATATTATATATTTTGTACTTTGTATTTGCTGTAAGCCACCTGGAGTTCCTCCAGAGGATGGGCAGTATGCAAATGAATGAATGAATGAATGAATGAATAAGTAAATAAATAAATAATAGGTCTTCACTAAATTGTCCCTATATGATAACTCTGCATAGTTCTAAAACAAATGTTTGGTGCTATTACCATATTTCACAAAACTCTGTGTTTTCCAGGCTATGGGAGAATCTCCAATTTATGTTTGTGTAATGGAAACTGCATGGAAATTTGCTGCTTAATAATAAGTTGCTGGCTGTAATCATGGGCATGCGCCTCCCATGGAACCAGGCACATATCCAGGAATGCAGCCACCATCTTGTAAACACATAGCAATTTGCATCCAAGGCTTACATGATTTCCCCTAATTCAAACATAATATCATCTTGGGGTGATTGCCCATCTGCACTCCCACCTGGGGGGAAAAAGGAATTTGGCCACTATTAAATATTTCTAGAGCTAGGCTGAGGCAGACTTGATTATAGAACAACTCATATATTCTAGAATAATATCTTGCATTTCTGAAAGTTCCTCCAGGACTTCATTGCCTCAGTACATTTGGACTAAGCTGAGGTCTCAACAAAGGGAACTTACAAGTGATGTCATAAAAAGATCCCACCATTATTTCTTTGATGGAAGATAAACTTTAGAGGAGGACACAGGTGGTCATCATTCAATGGGCTGGTTATGAGGAGAAATGCAAGGCCTTCAACGAACACTGCTCCTCACCAATCAGTTGACAAACTATAGGTATTGTGTGCAGGTTTTCAACCATTATTACCAATAATAATTGCTACTTCCTTCCTTCCTTCCTTCCTTCCTTCCTTCCTTCCTTCCTTCCTTCCTTCCTTCCTTCCTTCCTTCCTTCCTTCCTTCCTTACTTACTTACTTACCATTTTAACAAGAATCTAAATTTGGACTCAGATCTCTTTTTCTATATGAATACTAACTGCCAATTTCCATTCACACCATGGGACTTTCCCCATCTCTTTTCTGCATGTAGATCCCCAGGTTCATTCCAGATGGTCCCTTAGTCCTCTAGAGCAGTGGTCCCCAACCCCCGGGCCGCGGACCGGTGCCGGTCCGTGGACCGGTTGGCACTAGGCCGCCTGGGGAGGCCGGGAGGCTCCTCCCCTTTTCCTCCGCCGCCCTCCTCCTCCTCCTCTTTAAGCCCGGGCTCCTGGGCGGGCGGGCCCCGCCTCTTCGTCCTGTCGGCAGCCGCGGCGATCCACCGGCAGCCGCCGGGTTCGGCCGCGACTCCGCGGCGGGCGGCAGGGTGCCCGCCGCCGCCGCGGCCGGCTCGGCGGTCCCGGTGGTGCCCTCGGGCCGGAGATGCCACCCCCACCGGCCTCCCTCCCCCCCCGCCCCGCTCGCCCGCCCGAAGGCCGCAGCCGGAGGCAATGGGCGGCGCAGAGGTGCCCCACCGAGGCAGGCGCCCCGCCGCCGGCCGCGGAGCCACAGCCGAACCCGGGCGGCTGCCGCGCCATGGCCGCCGCCCCGCCTCGGTTGGGGCACCTCTGCGCCGCCGCTTGCCACCGCCGCCGACTGGAGGAGGAGGCGGGGGCCCGCCCGCCCAGGAGCCCGGGCTTCCCCCGCCCGTTAACAAGAATCTAGCCGGCAATTTGCGCCGCCACTCAGATCACCTCTTTTTCTCCGGCCGCCGACTGAAGGAGGCGGGGGCTGCCCAGGAGCCCTGGGCTTCCATTCACACCATGGGACTTTCCCCGCCGCTCTCTTTTCTGCATGTAGATCCCCAGGTTCATTCCAGATGGTCCCTTAGCCCCCCACACCCCATCTCCCCCTCCCCACCCCCCACCCCGGGCCACGGGAAAATAAAATAATAAAATGCCGGTCCCTGGAAACAAAAAGGTTGGGGAGCACTGCTCTAGAGTAGAAAATAAGAGCTCATGCTCCCCTTTTCTTATATTCATGGAAGCTCTTTTATTGGCAACAGGCTATATCGAGGTACTATCTACTAGTAAAAGGTAAAGGTTCCCCCCACACAGGAATGCTTGTTGTGTCCGACTTTAGGGGTGGTGCTCATCTCCATATTCAAGCCGAAAATCCAGTGTGGTGCAAGTCCATGGCCACGTGGCCGGCGTGGCTGCAAGGAAACACTGTTTTACCTTCCCGCTTTTTATGGTGGTACCTATTTATCTCTTTGCATTTACATGCTTTCCAACTGCTAGGTTCGCAGGAGCTGGGGTTAACAGCAGGAGCTCACTCCACTGCTTGGCACCCAGATTTCAAACTGCCAAGCTGCTGACTTTGCAGCCAACGGTTTTCAGAGCCTTAGTCTGCTGAGCCACCACACCTTGGTGACTCCAAGGCATTCTAAATGACCTGTGCCCCCCCCAAATGCCCAATCAGGGGGGGGAGGTGTGGGATTTTAAAAATGTCTTTGAGCCGCTGAGGCAGCCCCAGTGGCTCCAAGACATTTTAAACAACCCCCGCCTCCCCCCGCCAATGCACCTGATCAGGGAGAGGAGGCCCAGGTTGTTTAAAGCAGTTTTCCATAGGAATGCATTGCTTGATGCATTCCTATGAGAAACCTAACACAAAACAGAACAGAAGAAACAGAAATTTTCCAGTTCGTTTCATTTCATTTTCCTTTAAAATTTATTTCATTTTTACAAAATGAAACAAAAAGAAAATATTAAACAAAAAAATCATTTTGTGCCCGTCTCTACTACCTACTGTATACATATGATCTCAAGAGATGAACAGCCAAATGCAGAAGGGCTAAGCACTGTAGAAATCTGAAGATATATTAAGAGATGAATTTTACCTTTGGGACCCAAAAATTCTAGTTCTTTTAGGGTGTTTTTGTGTTATGTTCAAGAAAGAGTCTGATTTCATCATAACATGATGGAAATCCTTCGACAGACCCTCCTGTGAAGACAGCTGACTTAAGAATGGGCAGCGCTGGCACAGAGACCTGCACTGTTGAAAACTGTGTGGGCAGTTCCTATTGTGCCTGAGGAATACTGAGGCATGGAGTGGCCGTGGGGGGACAAGGGAGAGCAATTAAGTAGTTATCTGCCTTCAGTCTTCTTGCCTGCCAGCTCAGGGATGAAAGGAAACTGACTTCTGATTCAGCATTGAACCACTGGAAAGCTTGTTCCATCTCAAAGCACAAGTAGGCCCATTGACTTAGTGTGATTATTCACCTGCCTGAAGGCTTAATCATGTTCTGAAACCAAAGCCACAGGCATTCCTGTTTGGCTGCTAAAGAGGGTCTGTGGTTTTGACCAAGAAGGAAAAGGAGGAGTTTCCACGAAAGGTTCAAATCATGGTATCCCAACAGGGACAAATTAATCCACTGGAATATTAGCTTTCTTTTCGGGACTTTAGGCAGGAGCAAAGTTTACACAGAAACCCCACATGTTAGATCACTGGGAGGGGATCTGGAGCCTCTCTTTCCAAACACTGAAGGAGATACAATCATGCTTTAGCTGTTTAATGGCGGGAGATGAATGATGCCATCCATCATCTTCAGAGCAACACATTCTTTGCACATTTCTTAGCAACACTTCGCAAGCCAACAAATTAGCTGTGTTCCAAAATGAATTTTCCTTGCTGCAGTTAGTCTGTCAGTAAGAATCAGGGACTGCACTTTATGAACCTGCATAGATTTCTGGGTTTTGCGAGAAAAGGGTAGCTGATTTTCCTTCTTGGTTTCTTAGAAAAGAGTCTTTCTTCCCTAAGGAACCATTGGACCTCTGAACTAACAGCCCTTCTGGGTTCAGCTGACAGGAGTCATCGTTTCCAAGTTCTTGAATTTTTGGAAACCTGAGCACCTCCATCCTTGTCTAACCAGATTATCAGGATCAGGGCCAAGTTTCCAACTGTACTACTAAATACCCCTTACTTCTGTGTGGATAAGAATTCTTTGGCTGGCAGCACTGCAAGCTTTAATTTCCTTTGCATGAGACAAAGACTGATGTGATGTAATTCAAAATATCCACCATCATCTCGGTGCAAACCTCCTCTCCTTCAAAGGGCATTGCTCTTCTTCCACCCCATACCTGTTCCCTTCATTGACTGGGCTTCATCTTTCTGTGCTCTGCTACTCACTCAGTCTCCAATAGCTTTGTGTTTGTTAGAACCTCCTCAGTGTTCTCCCCCTTTCCATCTCCCATCTAAGCTCTCCTCTCTGTTTCATTCTTCTTGGTCACCCATTCCTCTTTGGCTCACTCAGGCCATGGCCACACCGAAGAAATGTCCTCCATTTTCTTCACTCCTCCTTCCTTGGTAGTTGTGCTTCATGGTCCTGTGAATTTATTTATTTATTTATTTATTTATTTATTTATTTATTTATTTATTTATATCTATCTCTCCATCTAGCTGCATGGCTACTCTGTGCGGTTCAGGTATTTTTTGTTTTTTATTTGCCATTCCACACTTTTGTATCTAACTCGTAAATACGAACCTTTGTCTACACCCCTCTATCAAGACAGATCCCTTTGTGTGCATTTTCACACCTTAAAAAAAGAACTCGTGGAGGATTGTTGTGGGTTGCGGACTCAGAAAACCATGCTCATGTAAAAGCAAACCAATGTGCCAACATTCACTTTTGATAAGAGGATAAAGAGCAAGGGCAACCCCTTTGCTTGCCGCATAGTGATATGTGCCTTCCCCCCTTATTTTTGTACTGCATTACCATATACAGAGGAGAAGCTACAGCACTGGCTCATACCTCATTTGAATGAAGAATACCAACATGCCAAAATTGTGGTTAGAAAAATAATGCAGTAATAATAGAACGGGGAAATGATCAAAAGTAGGTGGGGGAGGTAGGACCACACATCCGAAGCGAGGGACCTGAGATGATTTAGGAGCACTCACTGAATGCATTGTTGCTAGTGCTATGCTATGAAAGCTGCAAGGGGAAAAAAAGGTAGAAGCCTCTTGGCAGGTGGGATTTGATGCAGAGATACCACGGAAAGGGAACAAAAGAATCTATAATAGCTGTACATTGTTCCACAGGGATCAACATTCATGAAGAATATACAACAAAAACTAAAAAATTCCCACCAGCCACCACAGTCAATGCTGAAGGATGGTGGGAGCAGTAACCTAGCAACCTGTGGAAGGCCACAGATTCCTCTTCTGCACTTATGCAAGAACCCTCTCTCTTTCTTTCTCCTTTTTCTTCCTCTGGCCTTTCCTGAAAACCAGCTGATTGTTCAGAATGCCGCTTGTAGCCAGTGTCTGATTGATTCCAGCAAAAGTCACAACACCTTACAAAAGTTAGACATCCCAGAGGTATATAGGAAAATATCTGTGCATAAATAGCCTTGAGAGGTCATAATAACTGGGTTTATACTCAATGTTTTCTTCATGGTACTCTTCAGCTTTTCCCAGAGTTGAGTAAGTTAGGATCATATGTTCTCCTCAAATTCTCCTGGCACTGTGAAGGCATCTACATTGTTGTGTTTTGTTTTCATCTTGCATCTGCCATGTTATGAGTAGCTGTGTCCCCCCACCCCACCCCAACTGAAAATCAGGTTAGAAAAAGTGTGATCCTTCTGGACTACAGATGGGCACGAAACAGAAAAATGGTGTTTCAGCTTTTCGTTTGTCGTTGAGAGGTCTGTTTCGGTTTGTTTCCGTTTGTCGGGAATTTTCTGAAAAATTTCGTTACTGTTTTTTGTTTTTTCGTTTGTCATTTCTACCCGCTTTTTGCACAATTTTTAAAGCATTTCCGTGCGCAGGCATCCTCCAACGCCCCAGACCAGAGGGAAAACACTAAAAAAATGGATGCTGGCAGAGACACAGTATAGACTAGGTATGCAGGGAGGCTGCAAAGGCAGCGGTGGGCGTTGCCCAGGGTGCAAGGCAGCCACAGAGTGACTGCACTGCAGGGCAGGGGAGGGTACTCACCAAGTGGTACACAGCACGCACGCACACAGGGAGCCTGCAGGACTGAAGCTAGAGTCACAGAGACAGCAATCCCACCCTAACTCCCACCAGAGACTGCAAGGAGGACGGGGGCTGCCAGATCTATTTATGCCCTCTGTGGCTGCCAGACCTGCCCGCCCAGTCTGCAACCTGGGCATGCTATTGGTTGAACATGATCCCATCACATGGCTTGCCTCCATTTTGTGGCTGGTGGTGACATCCATTTTAAAGGGAAAAGAAAAATACATCGTGATGGGAGAAGACAAAAACAAATGTTTTAAGGACCCCACCCCCTGGTAGGTATTATCAGACAATATAAATAATTATCGCTGTGTTTTTATGGATGTCCAGGGCGTTTTTTAACATTTAAAACAGCTCATTTCATTGCACGTTGCCATTAACGGAAATGAAATGTAATGACCACAATTTTCGTGGTTCTGTTTGTTTCATTGCATTTTCATCACAATTTTCGTTTGTCGTTTTGTTACGTAACGGAAATGACAAACGGTAATGGAAACGAAAAAATGTTCATTCCGTGCCCATCTCTATTCTGGACAAGCTTGTTCTTATCCTGATTCAGACTGGGGACCCCATATCCTTATGACAATCTAAGGACTTGAGCAGCTGCACTCACAGTTAGGGTAGCAATTAGTTGCACCCCCAGCCTCTCCGTTCGAATAGCAACCTGTAAAATATACACATGGGGAAACCACGAGGGGGTATGGTAGAGCTCAGCTGATCTCCCTACCCCAGGATCTCTAAAAAGGAAAAACTCAAAACAGACTCAAAAGCAGTAGGAAAGCTCTACTAACTGCTCAGCTTAATGCTGAGAAACAGTTTTAAGGTTATAGGGTAGAGTTTGTGGGAAAGCCAAAATGCATTTCATATTCAGTGATGTTTTACTTCTCATCTGTCACATCTCTCCCCCACCTCCAGCCCCTCTTTTGTGGCTTATACAATTGAAGAGAGGAAAGTTTTATACCCTGCAACAAATCTGGACTGAGTTGGTCAGGAAAATCACCAGTTATCTCTGAGACCCTCTTTTGGAGATACTGATAATTAAAATGCCCTGGATATTTAAATGTTTTTTATTGTTTTAATTAACATTTTAATCTTTTAATTGTTTTAACGGTTTATTTTAACTGTAAGCCACCCAGAGACCTTTAGGTAGTGGGTGGCATATAAACTGTACAAGCAAGCAAGCAAGCAAGCAAACAAATAAACAAACAAACAAATAAATTTGATGGAAACTAGAGATGGGCACAAAATGAACTTTTAGTTTGTTTCATTATTTGTTATTCATTTCTTTACCTAATGAAATGAATAACAAACCCCAGAGTGAATTTAGAACAAAACAAACCGAACCAAAAAAAAATTGGTTTGGTTTGGTTTGGTTTGTTAATGGCAGTGATGTCTCCTACCTGGTTTTTCCTGGCTACAGGGAAAAGCCAACCAGCCCGCACTACAGCTGTAGCGCAGGCCACATGGTCAAAAGTAAAAAAATAAAAATAAAAAAATAAAATAAAATAAAATAAAATAAAGGAGCGCCGACCCAGCCCCAGGGGTGGCCAGGTTGGCACCATAAAATAAAGAAAAAAAATAAAAATAAAACCAGTGCCGATGCAATCAGCTATTTAAGCAATTAAAATGTATCCTATTTGAGTGCTTGATTCACATAGAGATATGTATTTAGCCAATTTGGAGACAGGGATCTCAAAAGGGCTCTTATATGTGGCCTAAACTTGTATATAGGCTGCCTGGGCTGGGTAACATTAATGGCAGGTATAATCTGTTTCTGAGTCAGGGCAGCATTTATTTCAGTTTTATTGTGAGACTGGGAGATCGGTAGAAAGCTAAATTGTAAAACGTCAACAGTGGCACAGGCTCTCAGAGTGGACTGATAGGCTGGGGACACATCCTGTATCCACAATCCCCCTCCCCCCTGCTCCATTTCAAATATTACAAGAAGGTCCTATCATGCAAATAAGTGCATCTTTATGATTTGCTGCAGAACACAGTGACTCTGATGCTAAATCAACCACAAATAGTTTCTCAAACCATTCAGATGACATTATCTTATTTTCCCCCTAGCAGTGGTTTTTCAACCATTCTGATGTCACTCTTTTCTCACCATGTGTCTCTGATTAAGTACATTATTGCTTTATTTGCAACAAAGATGTAGTTGAGTCTACCCTCCACCAGTGCTGCCAATCTCCTAGTGTTTTGAAGAATATCTGTCTATGTTTGGTTTTGCAATCATGGGATTTATGAAATGGTTACATTTATATGCATAGACCTCCTTTTAAAGTTAAGGCTCAGAAAAGTGAAATTCAACCTTTTTCTTCTGCAGCAGTTTCTCCTGACTCTGCCTTGTGATAGCTCCCTTAACTCCCCCTCCTCTCTGTCTCTCTGAATTATCCACTACTTCAATTTCTCAGCCTCCATTTATAGTACCTCCCAAGCTCTTGTCCCTCTGACAGGAGCCTTCCATGATGCCAATCTTTCAAATTTGGAGAAATCATGATATTAGCAGTGTGGCAAGGAGATAAGTGATCTCTTGCAGCATTTTTGAAATGTAACTAGGAGGAGCAGCCCTAACATGTGACTCTCATGTAAGCCAACATCATAGGTGGTGAAGTTTGGGGGAGCAAATTTGTCCTTCTCTTGCAGGGCCAGGAAAAATCATTGCTCCTGCATGCTCTTCCCCAGAGCTGACTACTCCTTTAGTGAGTGGCTTCAATGTCCTCACATCCGGGCCTGTGGGATAGATGACCCAGAAAATCATCAAGGCCATGGCATACCTCCTAGGAAGATTCAGACCCTTGCTGCTTTTGATTAGGGATGGGACTTCTGTGTAAGCCTGAAAGGGGAGAGAAAAGGCATGTAATTTCTTCTTCTTCTTCTTCTTCTTTTGCATCTTCTGAAGCTTTATGGCAAACAGCCTCATAAATAAAATAGATGTGGGATTCCGAAAGAGAGAGTCATCAAAGCTATCACATTTCATTGGGATTTCAGACAATGAGATCTGATGAATCTGATGATGCTTCTCTTTCACTTTCATCCGTATTACAGATGGGCACGAAATGAATTTTTAATTAGTTTTGTTATTTGTTATTCATTTTGTTATGGAACGAAATGAATAACAAACAGACCCATCAAAGAAAAACAAAACAAAACAAAATGGAAATTGCCATTTTGTTTGCTTCATTTTTTGTTTTCCCATAGGAATGCATTCAAGCAATGCATTCCTATGGGAAAAAGCCGGCCTTCTCTCCCCCCCCCCACGCAGCCGAAGCCATCACTGATCAGCTGTATCACAGGGCTTCGATGGGGGAAGGGAGTTTTAAAAGCCCACCCTTTCTGCCACCTGATTGGGCGCGATCAGGTGGGGGATTAAAAAAAAATGTGACGACCCAGCCTGTTCGTTGGCACAATGAGAAAAAAACTAAAAATTACAAAAAAAAAAAAAAAGGTGACAAATTGACCCGCAGGGCAGCTGGTCAGAACAACAAGAAAAAACCCACACTGACCTGGCCTGCAGGCCAGCTAGTTGGTGTGATGAGAATAAATAAATAAATAAATAAATAAATAAATAAATAAATAAATAAATAAAATGCACCGACCCAGCCTTCAGGCCAGCTGCTAAGCATGAGTAAAAAAAAAAGGAAAAAGGAAAAAAAGAAACCGTGCTGACCCAGCCTGCAGGCAAGCTGGTCAGCATGAGTTAAAAGAAATATTATTATTAGACATGGGCACGACCAGAAAAAATGACGTTTCAAGTTTTCGTTTGTTGGAACGGGTCCATTTTGGGTCGTTTCCATTTGTTGCGAAATTTTTCAAAAATTTGTCGTTTCGTTTGTCGTTTGTTGTTTGTCGTTTCTACCGCGATTTAGCACGATTTGACTTCCCAGAGCATAGGGGCGTCCCGCAATCAGGGCCGGCGCTAGGTGTTTTTGTGCCCTTGGCAGCGGGGGGGTGGGCCCAAATGAAGAAAACCAAAAGTACATGAAACATCCAGGCCCATTTGGTTTTATTGAAATATCAGATTTCTGAAAGATCCTGAATAGAGATGGGCATGACTTGAAAAATTTTTTTTTCGAGTTGTCGTTAGTCGGGCCGGTTCCGTTTCGGGTCGTTTCCGTTTTTTGCGAAAATTCACAAAAATTAGTCGGTTTGTTTATTTGTTTTTTTTTTCGTTTTCATTAGTACTGGTTTTTTTGGGGGAGGGGCTCCTGGAGGCACCTCTGTATGGGTGCCTCCTCTGGCCCGCTCTCTGGGAAGTTTGTGAGGCACCCGTTTCTGCCTCCTTGGACCCACTAGGAAGGGGAAGTTCGGCTCCAAGAGACCCCTCAACATGGGGTCTCCCTCCTCACCTGCTGCTGCAAAATGCATGCATAGCCATTGGATATGCATACCAGTTATTTTGAGACTTTGATGGCAGTGAACCCAGAGCCATAGGTTGATGCCTAAGGCTCTCACCGCCATGTCTCACAAAGAAGGGAATTGTACTTGCTATGTAGTGCAATGCAAGTAGATCTGGCTTAGGGTTAAGGTGGGTTAGTGCAAGGGCTAGGGTTAGGCTAGTGACGGGTAAGGTTACCTGGGCTAGTGGGTTGCACCTCTGGGTGCTTCTGACCCACTAAGAAGACAGTCTGTGACGTATGGGTAAGTAAGCACCTTCAAGGATTAGGGTTAGGGTTAGGGGCTAGGGCAGGTTTTAGGGGGCTTTTGGCACATCCCAGAAGTCTCCATGGCCAAGTGGCCATGCGATTGGTGGGATGGCTCTGGGAAGTTGCATGGTCGTCCACTCCCACGTGGCTGGCCACTCGGCCAGCCCATCATTGACAAGGTGTAAATAAAATAAAATAAAATAAAATCAATGGAGGACAGAGGAGGAGAGGAGAGACATTTTGTTGCAAGAAAAAAACCCACTGCTACCGTGAAAAATCTGGCAGTTTATAAATTTTCGCATGTTTCTGTTGTGCTTGTGTGTTTTTGGACCACGATTTCAAAAACAATATTATTATTATTATTTCGGATCCCCGCCCGCACCGCATGGCATGGCGAGTCCGGCTGCCCAAGGACGGGGAGGCGGGACCTCCCTCCAGAAACCACCCCTCCGGTAGGTGCCCTGCGCCCTTAGTCAAGCAGGCATTTTTCCACCTTTTTTTTCCGGGAATGGGTGGGGGAGAGTTTAAAAGTTTTTTCCTGTGACTGCTCCGCTCTTGGTGTGATGTTGATTTCTCTTTTCCTTTTGCTGGCTGGAGCCTGCATTCAAAGAAAACCAGAGCAGCCCAGGAAAGGGGGATGGGGGAGGCCGGGGACCTCCAAAAACAACCCCTCTGGTAGGTGCCTGAGGCATGGCAGACATTTTCCGCCTGCCTTTTGGCCGGAACCTGTTTTTTTTTTTTTTTAAACAAGGAACGAGAAGGTTCTGTAATCAGACCAAAATTGTTCTAGTGGTTCAGAGGCCCAAATCTGAAGGAAAATTCCAAAACCGTTCATGAAACGGATATGAGGCCCATTTGGTTTTCGGAAATATCAGTCGTTCTCTAATCCTGAACATGAAAGAGGACCCCCCCACACACACACACCAAAAACTCAAAATGAAAGCAAGCTGAACGTTCTGCCCCAAGCATTACAGTTTCCCTCAGTTTCACCTCTCTGAACACCATTTAAGAAGTATTATTATGAGACATTATTTTACTGATTGGAATATTGTTAATTGCTTTTGAGGTTTTTCAAAGGAATTGCCTCACATTTTTGAATTAATTTACCAAGATGAAATGTAAAGGCGGGAATGGGATGGATGATTGTGTTCTTTCTTGTGAGGGCTTTGATTGGATAGGTCACAATAGCATTATGGGCTATCTTCAGCCTGCTTTTCCCTCCATCTTTTCTTTTGATTGATACACTGCAAAAAAAGGATATTTAACAGTCTTTGCCAACTAGCAGAAATGAGTCTATACATAAAGGAGAGTTACTCCTGATCCCAGTTGCAGCCTAAGATATCAATCTTCCAAATTCATGCACAGAAGGCATTATGTTAGAAAATATATCAGCGCCCCCCATCCCTTAGATTAGAACATTTTGCTGCATGCTATCTACTTGCTCCGAGTTGGCTCATATAATGTCCCTGACTATTTTCTTTATTTTAGTTTGATCTGTGGTGACACTGAAGAGAATATGTATGCACAAATATTGTTGTTGCATCTGAAATAAGGGGAAACAGCCTGACTACTCAGCTGAGTTTTTCCCCCAACTGTAATTGTTTACATAGATTTATTATTTTGAATAAATTAGTCAATGCCATATGTCTGTGAAGATACCTCCACCTCCACCAAGTCATGGGAAAATGGGCAAACCTTCCCCAGCCTAAATACCCATGGGCTCCAGGCTGGAAGACTGAAACAAATCTGTTTTTATTATAGAACTCTTGGGTAGATACAGGGCACTGGATCTTAGCATATCACCCCAGGTGATATGCTAGCACTGGCTCCACACAGGGCTGTATGCTTAGTCCCTACCTGTATTCATTGTATACTTATGACTGTGTAGCATCTGACCCATCCACTGCAATCATTAAGTTTGCAGATGACACTAACATAATGGGTCTTATAACAGGTGGAGATGAATCAGTGTATAGGGGGGAGGTCCAAAAATTATCCTCCTGGTCCTTAGAAAATAATTTGCACCTAAATATCAGCAAAACTAAGGAGATGGTGTTGGACTTCCGGCGGAAAAGAGAGGAACTTGCTCCACTGTACATAATGGGAGGCCAGGTGGAGAGAGTCTCCTCCTTCAAATTCCTGGGAGTTCATTTCAGTGAAGATCTTACCTGGAAAATTAATACAACCCAGGTGGCCAGGAAGGCTCAACAGAGACTCCATTTCCTCAGGCTCTTGCAGAAGAACAATGTGAAACAACAATTGATGACCTCCTGCTACCGGTCTACAATAGAAAGTGTCCTTATGTACTGCATTACAGTCTGGTATGCTGGTTTGACAGCCGCGGACAGAAAGACTTTACAGAGGGTAGTGAACACAGCACAAAACATCATGGGCTGTCCCCTGAGTCCACTGGATGACATCGCCAGGGACCGCTGTCTTAGGAGAGCAAGGACAATCATCAGGGATGACCCACACCCCGCTCAGCACTTCTTTACTCTCCCTTGTATCTCCTTGGGTAGGAGATACAAAAGTATAGCAAGCCATACCAACAGGCTAAAAAACAGTTTTTATCCATGGGCTGTTTGAGTGTTAAACGAGATGTGATAACTCGTGATAGACTCGTGGGGCTGGTCGAGTTGTGCAGCAAGCACACAGTGTGAAATCAGATTGAATGGCTTTTTAGTGGGATGGTGTTGGGGGGAGGGAGGGAGGCTCAGCCAATTTCACTGTACACAGTGATGTTGTTGTTGTTGTTGTTGTTGTTGTTATTATTATTATTATTATTATTATTATTATTATTATTATTATTATTATTATTATTATTATTATTATTATTATTATTATTATTATTATTATTATTATTATTAGCATATCACCCCAGGTCTCTTCCTGGCCTGAATCCCTGGTGTCTGTTTTATCTCTGCTGACTTTTTTCTGGCCCTGATGCTTTTTCCTCTACCTCTGTTTCCTTCAGCTTTACTATCCCCAGCTACCAGCAGAGACCAGCACCTCCACCTGTGACTCCTTCCTCCTTCCTCAGTCTCAACCTTCTCCCTTCCCTAGAAAGCCCAACTGGCCTCAGGGCTCATCCAAGGCTCAGGAGCCCCCATGCGCTGAGAAACTTCCAGGGAGGGACATAGCAAGAACTGACAGCTCTCCAGGTGCCACTGGATGCAACATCCTCTCTTTCTCCACATTTTAAAATTGCTTTGAATTGATTACAATATGACCCCTTTAACCACTGATTCATTAACTGTGGATTCAGTTATCCGTGGTTGGTGATCAGCGAGGGGGGGTATGGCAAGGAGGGGGGGAATTAAAAATACAGTGGGCCCTCATATAACAATCGGTTTGTATAACATAAAATCTGTACAACATAAAAAATTCTGGAAATATTGGAAATTTGCTTAACAGAATTGCCTATGGGGTGAACCCATCCAACATAAAAATGATCGTGATTAGGAATTACTCAATTTTCAATGCATTCCTATGGAAAATTTGTACAAAGGAAAATTTGCTTAACAGAATTTCATTTAGAATGAATTACTTCCTTTATACAAGGTACCACTGTAAAACTTACCACTCCTAATGCCTGCCGCCCTCCTCCTCGCTGCTGCCACTGCCGCCACCGCCAGCCAGGCACTCTCCAGAGGGATGAGGTGGGGACTTTGAATTGCTTGCTCAGGTCCCAGGCAGCAGAACAGAAGTTTGAGCGGGAAGTTCAAAACTTTCAATCTGCCGCCTGCGACCTGACCTGGGAGCTCAAAGGCCAGTTGGCCAGCCAGGTAAGTCCCCACTCCATGCCTCTACAGGATGGTTGGGTGGCCTGTGGTGGCGGCGGCGAGGAGGAGGGCAGCAGGCATTGGGGTGATAAGTTTTATTTTTAATTTTCTCCCCTTCCTTGCCACCACCACTGCCACCGCCGCTGCAGCGGCAAGGAGGGAATAAAGTTTTTTTTCTCTTTCTCCTTGCCGCAGCAAAGCAGCAAGGAGAAAGGGGAAAATTTATTCCCTCCTTGCTATTTGGGGGGGGGGTGTCCGGGGTGAAAGCTTTCACCCTGGCACCCCACCACCCCTTCTGCCACCATTATTCTTGGATAAGAGTGTTTGTTCTTATCCACAAATTTCACTATTGGCGGGGGATCCTGGAACTGATCCCCTGTGGATACAGTGGTCGTATTGTAGTCTGATGACCTGACAAGACTCTTTCAAAAAAGTGCAGATGTTAGATTTTTCTTCCTCACTGTTTAGTCATTCTACTCTTCCCCTATATCCTCTCTTTCTTTCTGTCTCTCCTTCCTTTACCCACTTAATTAAAAAGAAATCCAAACAAAACCAAGACATTAAAAGAGAATAGCAATGATGTTATTATTGTGAGACTTCTTGGCTTGGAGCATCTACCTTCTGTGGGTCCAACTCGCTGACTGAAGATCAGTTCTTTATACCTCCTAAAAGCAGTTTCACTTGGGAGGCACTTAAACCTCATTTTCCTGAATCGTTGGCTTCAAAGGTATCTGAAAAGCATCAGATGTCTGGTGGCAAGTATGAACAGGAAACAAGTCTCATCCCCTGGAGAATGCCACACTCCTGAAAGAATGTCTCATGGGCTTCCCAGCTTTTGGCTCCTCTTTTACTAAGCTGCTGAATTTAAAAAAAAAAAAAAAGTTTCATACCATAAGCTACTTTCTAAGTCACCCCACCATTTTTGAAGGTTCTGTCTTTAGGTTTCCATCTTCATCTAAAGAAACTTTTAAAAATCCCAATCCTTTTAGAGCCTTCCCTCCAGTCAACTGATAAGCAAAGTGGAAGTTCTTTAGAAGGACCCACTTTTCTCATTCCACACTGCCTTTTCCTGCATAGGTAGTGGTGAGGGCATGAGACTGAACTAGAACTCTTATTCTGTTTTGGTTTCTGTTTTCCCATGGAATGAAAGTTTTTCTCTAAGGCTTTTGGCACAGTCCATGAGAATTTATTCATAACATCAAATTTCATATGCCGCCTTCTAAAACAGACATGTGGCACCTTAAAGGTAGACCAAGCAATCCTGAATGGTCTGATGAGGGGTCATGAAGTCAGCCTACTCTCTTCTCTTCTCCTCTGTCAATCTATGGTAGCCAGGACAGAAGGCAGGGGATGATGGCTTCATTGGGTTCTCCTGCCTGATGGATCATTGTTTAATCATTTCAATCACTGACACTTGGGGTGGAGGAGCCAGTTGGCTATGCCAGCTCCAGGGCCAGCCTGTGGGGAAACAGTGTCTATATGAAGCTATTCTTTCTGCTCATTTTGCTGGCTGTCTCGGTGGTTTAGACTAGACATGGGCACGACTTGGTGAAATTGTCGTTTCCGTTTTCGGATATCGTTTCCGTTACATAACGGAAATGGTAATGACAATTAAGCTGTCAGAACTCGAACTCGAACCGAAAAAAGAAAAATTGGGTCTGATTTGTCGTTGTCGTTCCTGGCATCACGCGGCGATCGCGTGATGCCAAGCGGCACAGAAAAAAAGTTTTAAAAATAAAAAACCCAATTCCCGGCCAAAAAAGCAGGCGAAAATATGCCTGCCTGAGGGCACCTACCAGAGGGGTGGTTTCTGGGGGGGTGTCCCCAGCCTTCCCCCCCCTCCTGTCCTGGGCTGCTGGTACAGGGCTGGGAGGGGGGATCCTCGGCGTCTCCATTTGCCATGCGGTGCGGGGGGATCCAAAATGACATCCGCAATATTTTTTTTGAAATTGTGGTCCAAAAAAACACCAAAGCACCACAGAAACATGCGAAAATTAGCTATTTTAAATGCTTGAATTTTTACAGTAGCAGCAGTGGGTTTTTTATAGCAGTAAAAGGTCGCACTGATTTTATTTTATTTTATTTTTATTTTATTTTTTTTACACCTGCGCAATGATGGGCTGGCCATGGGATGGGACCATGCAAATTTTTGGACCCATTCTACCAATCGCATGGCCAGGTTTTGACTGACACTTCTGGATGTGCAAGAGGGCATAAAAAGGCAAGGCACTCCCAGAAGAGTCGCAGTCCGGGCTTGGATGTGGGTGGGAGAGGGCTGTGTGTAGCTGGCTGCTGTGCTAGACTACTTTCGATTTCGAGGAGCCTTTAGATTTCAGTTAGGCAGGCAGGGACGGAATTGATTCAATTGAATTTTTAGGTAATAATAAGAATTCCTTTCATTCTCTGTCTGCTGTGGGGAATAGCAACACAGTTTATTCTTTTTTATTCTCCTGCAGTTTGTTAGGATTTCTTTTCTGATAGTGTTTCAAAGGGGGGAGGTTTGAGTGGGAGGGGAGGTGTGGATTTATTTTAAAAATTTAATTTGCTTGGTGGCAAGCCAAGGTCCTTTCATACCCTGCTTGCAGCTCTGCTGTGGGTGCACTGCCCATTTTGTTTGCAAAAATTGCAATTGCTTTATTCGATGCAGTCTTGTGCAGCAAGTCAGTTTAAAGTGTTTTCCGCCTGCTCTGGGTCATTGCGGGACTCGCGCCCACCGCCTGCGCACCGCCCCTCCCCCCTGCCGCTGCCGCCACCCGCCCATGCCCCCCCACCCCCGCCCACCACCTAGGGCGCAAAAACACCTAGCGCCGGCGGGACGCACTCGCTGGGACGTCAAATCGCGCGAAATCGTGGCGGCTGTAACAACAAACGACAAATGACACGACGAAATGACAAATTTTAAATTTTTTTTGCAAAAAACAGAAATGACCCGAAACGGACCCGTCCCGAAAAATGACAACTCGAAAAAAAAAAATTCTGGTCATGCCCATCTCTAGTTTAGACATCTGGCTGCCGAGCCAGGGGTTGGGAGTTTGGTTTCCCACTGTGCCTCTTTGGCTTCTGGTTACCTCAGTGGTTTAGGACTCTGGTTGTGGATCCAAAGGTACGGAGTTCAATTCTGCACTGAACTTCCTTGACAGGAACTTGACTCAATGATGCAGAGGGTCCCTTCCAGCTTTGTAGTTCTACCATGAGGGTGATGACAGGAATTGGAGTTGATGTACCACAAGTTCCCTTCCGTCCCTGCAGCTCTAATATATATGTATATAAGGTGTTCCTAATGAGGTCTGGATCCTTCTTGCTTCAGGTGTAAGGTCATGTGGCGGAGCCTTCATAAACAGCCTAGGGGACAGAAAGCTTCTTAATGCCACAAGTTGGAAACATTCCTGATAACAACAGCACGATCCTGCAGGGTACTCCTGAGGTCTGTTTACACTTGGTATATACAGTAGAGAGAATGGCATAGTTAAAATAAGATATCCGAAACACACCTAAGGCCTTGCAGGGGGATTTCATTGTTAAAGCATGAACTATTTATTGGGACCCATTCTCAGGAAAGAAGAACATTTTACGATGTAAATAAAGATGGCCTAAGTATTAGCTCATGGCAATGATTCTCTAATTTCCATGCAATGAACCCTCCCTAGAGCTTGAAGCAGTATCCATTTGAGATCTCTTAATAAATTTGAAGAAATTAAATCAGATTTTGGGCTCTCTTGATAAATGCCTTCTACGCCTTCTACTTTAAAGTCCAGATGTAAAGTCCTGGGCCACTTTACATAACACACCAACACAACAGAGCAATGGAGAACATATTTTTGCAAGTTGTGTTTGGCAGTATACTGTGTTTGTCCCCCATATGTTCTAGAAGTAAAATTATGTTTTAAAATTAATTAGGCAACCCAGGATATTAGCACATCCAGCACATTCCCTTCATATATGTGGGGTGCCCAGAGTTTGATTTGAGACCTTTTAAAATTTGATGTAGTATCTTAACAAGATATTGGTAACATATTTTAGACAAAATTCTAGACAATGGTTCATGTACAGTATGATCTAAGTATAAGACTGAACCTATTGTTTTACTAGGGCTATAAGCTATAAGTCTTTAAACTGTGACCACTTTCCTGGATTGACCGGAACATTAACTTTACATTTTACTTGACAATTGTAGATTTGCACTGAGTACTATGACCCACCCTACCACTACAGGTGTGCTGAGTGCAGGCTGTTTCCCCAAAAGATCCCCACCATTCTAGATGATGCTCATATACCTGAGGTCCAACCCCTGTTACCCCATGTCCTTCACATCATTCCTCACCCGACCCAGCCCTGTTCCAGTTTCTCCTCCTCTTGTCATTCTTCCCATGCGCCTTCTGGTAGTTTGATAGACATTAATATTCAGTCAGGACTGCTTTTCAAATCTTGTGGAGCTTTGTAAGCAAGGAACACAAGAACAGGTGCAAGGCCTTTATCTCCTAGAGCAGTGGTGGTGAACCTTCGGCACTCCAGATGTTTTGGACCACAACTCCCAGAATTCTAAGCCTGTATTGCCAATGACAAAGGACTGTGGGAGTTGTGGTTCAAACCATCTGGAGTCCTGAAGGTTCGCCACCATTGTCCTAGAGCAGCAACTGGTGCTCTTTGCTCTAGAGCCATACCATACAGTACCTCAGGGCAACCAAGGTGTTTTCCCTCTTGAGGCCAAAAAAGAAGCAGCATTTGGAAAGCTTATCCTTTTGGACTATAGGATTAAAATCCACCAGCCAGCAGGTGAATATATATCATACACAGTATATTGATATAGGGCAGGGGTGTCCAAACTTTTTGCAAGGAGGGCCAGATTTGGTGAGGTGAAAATATGTGGGGGCCAACCATCCAGCCACATTTGACCCCCTCTAGGACACTGATGGCGAGCCTTTTAGAGACCGAGTGCCCAAACTGTGATTCAAAACCCACAATTTTTTTCACAAAGTGCCAATACAGCAATTTAACCTGAATACAGGTGGCTGTGAAGGGGCGATGTCAGGTGCCCACAGAAAGGGCTACGAGTGCCACCATTGGCACCTGTGCCATAGGTTCTCCAACACTGCTATAGGACATGCAAGGAGGTGGGGAGGACGCTGCAGCAATGGAGCTGGGATGGGAAGGCTAGGCAGGTGGCTGGGGGCATGGACGGAGGCAGGGAGGGCAGGCAAACCATAAAACTGCAAGCTGATGTCTCCATCCAGTATGGGGAGGGGCCAGCTGGTGGGGATGCATGACAGGCTGAGCCAGTGGGGAGAAAAGGCTGCAGGCCACTCAAAAATTGAAAATGGGCCGCATTTGGCCCCCAGGCCTGACTTTGGACATGCCTGATAGAGGGTGTATTGTATATAGAGGATATAGATTCCTAGTGTGGTGAGATAGATAGAGTGACAGACTAAAGTAATAGTTCTCTTCTACCATTAAGAGCAGTTGTTTTCAACCCAGGACTCTGGAAAACAGGGCTCAAGTCCTTGCTTATTTATGAAAACTTATTGTGGTGTGAACAACTGGTAAAACCACCCTTGAAATATCTCACTTGCCACAAAAGCCCTATTACAGTCACTATAAGTCAGTTCTGACTTGATTGGACAGAACACAAACACACAAAACACAGGTGGTGGCTGTGCTGGCTGGGAGACTCTGATAGTTGTAGTTTGATAAAGTCATTTTCTGGAAAGACCCACATGCACTTCTCCTTATTTCTCTTGCCATGAAAAAGCACCATAAAAGTGAATTAATAGCTATAGACTGCCTGTTCATTGACCCTGAAACCAGCTTCCTTAAGCAACAGCTTTCTTCTTTCCTAATTATAGGATCAGTATGGGGCAAGCTGGAAATAGCAACATCCATGTTTTCCCTATTTGCACCATCACTTGCTTCATTTCCTTGGGAACATCCTGGGCTGGCTACTACCATCGGCAGGATATTAGGCTATGGAGCTCTATTGCTGGCCTGAATTGGTTCGGTATGACTAGTTCATACGTTCTTCTGTAGCCAAGCACAAGGTAGTCTTCCTTCCTCACTTCCTTCCTCCCTTCTTCTCAGATGACCCCCTCTTGGGTTGTTGTTTGATCCCATGCTTGTTTTTCTGATTATGAGTCAGTTCCCTTGCCATCTTCTCCTCCAAGCTGAAGTCAAGGTTGCTTTGTGGCTTTTGCCTTACAAGGCACCAGCAAGGGGAGATGACATCGCTTTGTTGGCTGTAGGCTGCTTACCCACCCTCCACCTCAAGTTGTTTACAGGTACTTCCCACACCACAGGAAGAGTGGAGGATTTTCATCATCCTTGGAGGCAGTGCTGTCGACTCACTGGAGACCAGGAACTGGAGCTGTGTGTTCCTGCTCTTTCCTGTTTCTTCACCCAGCGCAATGTGGTAGGGCTTGCCTGGTCTCTGGAAAAGAGAACGTAGCAGCTACCGCATGCCAAATCCATGGCTTCCTTCCTTTGATGTGCTCCAAAATAAAAATAAAGTCCTGTATTGGAGCTGATCTTTTATTTTGCCTTTCAAAAATTAGCCATAGAAAAACACACTCCACCGCCACCGCCACCTAAGCAAGAATGTTGTGTCGGTTCTTCTGGATTTCAGTCTCTGCCTTTTTATTTTATGCTGATCTAACCAGTTTGGGATGGCCAACATCTCCAAACTTTGGGGGCCTGGTAGGACACTATCTTCTTCCTTGCATGCTTTCCAGATGTGGAAGTTAAAGGGCAGCTGATGTGCAAAAAAGAAAAAGAGGCTTTTGTGAAACGTATCTCTCTTTCCTTTCCAGAAATGAAAACAAGATCCCCCTTTGGAAACCTTACTTAGATCTTTCACCATGTCGAGTTTCCTTCCTAAAAGTCATACCCTTGACTGTCTGACATCAGATGGGGATGAACACATTGAAGCTTATTCCAGATACGACAGAGGTGTTCCTGGTCATTTGAAAAGCACATCAGGGAACAGGAGTGCAGGCTGTGTTGGATCAAGCTAACCTCCAAAAACTCCCATTTCAGATACAAGCTCTATAAAGCTGGATCTTTGTCTGTTCCATCAGCCATACTCTCTTTGTAAGTCTAGAGAATGTAGTAGCTGCTTTACCAATAAGTCTATACAACTCAGCATCTAAGGAGAGGGTGATGGAGATGGTTGACCCAAGTACACAAAGTCGTGGGCAACCTCCAGTTCTTGTGCAGAGGTTGTAATACAAGGAGAAGAATCCACATCCTGACCCATTTTTTTCAGTCTGACTGTAAATCCAAAATCTTGGCAGGGTTTGCTAAAATGATCCATAAGTTGTTGAAGATCTTCAGCAGAGTGAGCAGTAATGGCAACATTGTCAGTGAAGAGGAAATCCCGTAAACACTTCAACTGGACTTTGGACTTTGCTCTCAATCTAGCAACAAGTCTTAAGGGCCTCAAAGATATGATCTATCTATCTATCTATCTATCTATCTATCTATCTATCTATCTATCTATCTATCTATCTCTCCATCCATCCATCCATCCATCCATCCATCCATCCATCTATCCCACCTTTCTTCCTGAAAGGACCCAAGGCATCATACATCAGAAACTAGTATTTAAAAAACAAGAAATACACAAATATCAAAAAGAATTAAATAAGTATTATATTAAAATAATAATAAGATCAATATTAAAGCAAACTTAAAATAGAACGCTCTTGTTACCTACAAACCACTTTCTGACTTTGGACCTCCCACAGAGCTGAGTTCATGTTGTCTGAACAGTGGCTTACATCAGCAAGCAATATCCATCACAAAATGACTCAGTGGGTAACAAAAAACTATAAAACAACAGTTAATAATTTGTTCCTTGAGTTAATAGTCAGGCAGCTATGCAGTAGAAGTGTATACAGTGCAGCTGCGTATATCTGGCCCCACAGATTGGGATTCTTAGTGCATGCACACAAACTCCTGAGAACTGCAGCAAGGGAATATTTATTTCACATTTATGGATATTAGAGCTAGGCACGAATCAAAAAAATGACGTTTCGTTTGTCGTTTGTCGTTTGGAGGATCCGTTTCAGTTCGTTTCTCTTTTTCGAGAATTTTTGCAAAAAATTCATTTTCATTTTTGTTCATTTTGTTACTGTTTCGTTACCATTTATTTCAAATTTTGTGATTTTTTTTTAGCATTTAAAGCAGTTCACTGTATTGTAGTAACGAAAATGAAACGCACGACAAAATTTCCGGTGTTTCTGTTTGTTTCGTTTCATTTTGGAGACAAAATTCGTTTGTAGTTTCATTGCGTAATGAAACGAAAAAATGAAAACAGAAACAAAAAATTGTTTGTTTTGTGCCCATCTCTAATGGATGTAGTATACTGGAAGGTAGACATTTTCTTATGCTTAGCAACAAAATTTCAGGTGATAAATGTCACAGTTACTACACAGTTGTTCTGAGAGCTCTTCTTCCAGTGAAAGGTGCTGCATTGACATCCATCTGTTCCTCAGGGAGCACACTCCCAGATTTATTAATATAAACTCACTGATTATAAAATAACTGAACTGAAATTCAATCTAACACACAAATCCTGGAGAGTCACATGGAGGAACTTCTAAAAGCTCAGGAACCTGCAGGTTGGTCCCTACCCACAGGCTTAGAATGTGAAGAGGGAAAAGTCATGAGGAAAGAAGAGGGGGAAACAAGCAAACTAAAGCACCTGTCCTTTGAGTTTCAAGAGACTGTGGGAAATGATCTTAGGCACTTAGAGTTCTTAGAAGGGAGTGAGAGGAAGTGACAGGATAATTAAACCAGTTTTATTCTGGAAGTTAGTTAGCTGGTGGTTAGTTAGTTAGTTAGTTAGTTAGTTAGTTAGTTTGTTTGTTTGTTTGTTAGTCCCAATAATTGGGTCCAAGGTCATTGTCAACATAACTGAAAAGCATCAATTGTATTAGAAGGGGTTAAAAGCATATTTTAAAAATACAGTACACACATCTCTTTTTTTTTTAATAAAATGTTTTTAGCAGCCAGAGAGTTGCCAGAAGTTTGGTTAAATAAAAGAAAATACTTTATAATGATAACCTTTGAACTACAAGAGCTGGAAGGGATAGGCTAAGCACCTGTTTGATTCAATTTGGCTAGCACCATTCACTCTGGTAATAAGAATGGGGAAAGGCACATCAGATAATGATTGTATTGGCTTTAGGAGACTCAGAGGCAGCACAATCAGAGAGGGAATGTAGAATGCGCTCTCAAATTCTTAACAGGACTCTCCTGCTCCCATGGTTAACCAAGCCATGGACAGCAAAACAACTGAGATGTAGGTTTCGAGAACTCCAGATGCTTTGACTGTACCTATTACTGGCTGGCAAATTATCACCAGGTTTTATCACCATCCTTAATAAAACAACAAAACAAGAAACAGAATGGGTTTTCTTTTGTGGCTGAGGAACACAAAGCTGCCCTTTAAAACCATTTACCTCGTCTGTTGCTGTTTTTAATATTCCAACTGTGACATGCGTTTGACATTTCAGAGCTTCTTTTTATGAACTCAAGAACAATAGGAACTGATGACCCTTTTTCTTGGATGGCTACACTGAGTTCAGTCTTTAATGGTTATGTTATTTGGCACAAATCGCTTGGCACTTAAACTGAAAAGCATTTAAGGCAGCTCAGCAGACAGATTCCAAACGAATACACCCATTTCCCACAAAAATGTATCTCTGATGATATCTCTTATGCAACAATAACAATTAACCTTTAAAAAGTAGGTATACATACATGCCACCTGATGGTGGCAAGTAATATGCAGTGTATATAATTCCCTAGAAGCTGACATAACTACATATTAGAAAAATGTTTGCACAAAACTTTTGCCAGAAAGTGAACAGTAAAGTGTATTGCAAATTTGCATTTAATTGTAATTGAGAGAATGGTCAACACGGACGCCCTACTTTTCTTTAGGTTACAAGACTGAATAAAACTCATAATTCACAACCAAAAAAGGACTTTTTAAAGTGCTTTTCCACTGGGCTGGGATGGAGAACTATGTAGAGGTCAGTAAATCATGTAGCCTAGGCATGTCCAAACTTTGGCCCTCCTGATATTTTGGACCACAACTCCCAGAATTCTAAGCTTAGATTGCCAATGGCAAAGGACTGTGGGAGTTGCTGTCCAAAACATCTGGAGGGCCGAAGTTTGGGCATGCCTGATGTAGCCCATTTAATTCTGTTGCTATTTATGTGAAAGAGCATTTGTCCACCGGATAGATCCTGAAATATTCACTCCTGTTTCTCATTGGCTTAAAACAAAGTCTTCCTGATAAAAGCAGTAGGCCAAAGTAGATATGTTCTGTACTAAAAGAAGACACTGAAAATAAAATGGAACATTTTTGTCCCATATCAAACTACATGGTTGTTTTTAATGCTAGACAGCAATTCTTTTAAAAACAGTGGTTCATGTGAAAACAAAAATGTCTGTGTGCCAACGTGAGTCCTGCTGCCCTCCCACACCTTCCAGAGGCCCAGGAACTGAGGAGTCCACCAGCAAAAATTCTGTGGGTTCCAGCCTGGTTTGGACACTGATGGCAGCTTTTAATAAAGGCACAGAGTCAGGTCCTATCATCCTCTCCACCACATTCCCAGGAGGCTGAGCTCCCTGGATACATTGTTTGTTTGTTTGTTTGTTTTCTGCCCATCTTCCAAGGGAACTCCGGGCGGTTAAACAGCACCAATCAAACAACAATCAAAAGTTCCAACAGTATAACAAAAAAATAAAACAAGGAGATATATAAAATGGATTAACTATACTAATACTAATAACCAAAAAAATTTATAAAATATTTGGCAAGATGGCGGAATAGAGTAAATGAGAAGGGGGAAAGAGAGAGAGAAAAGGGCAAATTCTACTTGCCCTTTTTTGGTACCTCAGTAGTCCAGGTCTGGAGAAGTGGGCAGGAATTATGTGTCTCTCAGTTGTAGTCTTATTAGGGCTGGTAAAGATGGGTGAAAGAAACTGGGTTTTGTAGTGCCCTTTCTCCTGGAGACCCTCCCCTTTCCCCATGCCTGCTTCTGCTTCTGCCTCCAGCATCAGAACTAGATTGGCACAGCCAATGCAGCTCCTGTTGGGTGGCATGGACACCAAGGCTGTGGGGGGGCATGGGGCAGCTGGTGGGGCTGCATGGCTTTGGGTCCCTGACTGGCTGGATGGGAGGAGGTGCACCCCTTCTCTTCAGCCCCTGTTTGGACCTCGGCAGAAGGGCAGAGAGTGGGATGCCACAGTTCGACTGCACCTCCAACGTCTCCTCAACATCTGAAAATGGTTGGTGGTAACCCCGAGCCCTGCAATTCTTGCTCTCTTATTCCTGCCATTGCACCCTCCTTGGGCTGCCCCACATCAGAGGATGGGACTTTATTCCCCTGAGGTAGCACATCCCGGCTGGCTCTCTCTCTCCCCCAGGCACCCGCGAGCTTGTGTGATAGCCTTCTTTCTGGGGGTGCTTGGGGCAATCCCCTCACAGCCAATGGGGTGTTTTCATGCAGACAGCTCAGAATGCCTAATTTCCCTTTGCTTCCTTGTTTTCCCCTTTTGTTGAAATTCAGCCTCAGATTCCTCTATTATTTATTTATTTACAGAATGTTTTTAGCCCTACCACTACCAACTGGCCTCTGAGCGGCATACAACAGTATATTAAAACTATAAAACAAGCAAGCCCACATGCTAGCTAGTACCCCAGAATCTTTGTTTGAAGGGCTTCAGTAGCACAGACCCGCTTCTGAAGGTGTGCTCCTTTTGAAGTGCTGTCTGGTCCATGTCTTACTTAAAGAGAAAGAACCATAAGGAGCAAGGCCATGGACCTTGACGTTATCCATCCACAGTGAGCTCCTGGAACACAGACTCAGCAAGGACAGGGCAGCAATCACAGTTTTCTCCACTCCAGCTGCATGTGATCTGCAAGTGGCCATCCCATTCCTCAACTAACATTCTGAAGTTCTTTATGAGCAGATCCTGGGTCATACGCTCACATATACAAAGCTCTAAGCTTCTTACGAACTCCCACTGAAGACAAAGAAGGCTGTTTCTAGCCATCTCTTGAGTCCTGTGAGGACCCAGGGCAAGGTGTTCACTTTGCATAAGCCATTCTTTTCGCTCACCGCTCAGGAATATGGGCTGGATGGTGATCGAGACCTCAGTCCATCACCAACAAACTAAGAAACCCACCAGCTTGTTAATAAAAAGAGGAGGAAGGGATGCCTAAACACTGCCCCTCTTTGGTACCCCGGCTGCTAGCTGAGTGTGGACCAAAATATAGCAAGGAGTCAACTTCAGTGCCAAGAGATCTTCCGCTGGCTGTGTCTGGAAGTTTTCACTGCATGCTCTTTGGAACAGGAATGGCAAACTCAGAAAGGGCGAATAGCTTGAATGACTCATAGATTCTCTTGGAGCCATTAAACAAACCAGATCACCCCCTAGAATGTCAAGAATATGAAATACGCAGAGGTGTCTGTGAGCTGATATTGTGAGAAGACAGGACATTTGCAGTGACAGGTCTAGGATGAACACCATATCAGTCTACTGTTTCCTCTATAGTCCTGAAACACACATTTACTCTACAGACCAAAGTCAGAACACTTGTGTACGGATATATGCAAGCTACATTAACAACGGGCAATCATGTATAGGGAGAGTAAGGGAGAAAGAGTAAGGGAGAGGATGTGTGCCAAATTGTGGGCCTTGAGGAGTAAACACATTTTGAGATGTCACTGAATGCCTTCAGGCTATGGTAAATAGTTCTCTATTTATTTATTTATTTATTTATTTATTTATTTATTTATTTATTTATTCAGAGAGCTAAATTATTAGTAACATTAATAATCAATGGCAAACGTTTCCAGAATAAATATGTGTTATACTGCTGAAGCACAACTCCTCTGAAAGTCCACAGCCTGAAAAGTGACTCCATGATTATACAATGAATTTCCGCCAATATGTGAAATTCTGCCTTTTAAAAACCTCTTTCTATTTCTTCCTACTAATAGAAGGAAACCTCTCCTGTCCTTTGGCCCTATGTGACGTCCCTCCCCCACACACACAGCCCATTGCTTCAACATGAAATTATTTTTTATTTCCCAAGTATTAACAGACAGCCCACATCAATCCCCCTGTCCCTAGAGGACTTGTCCCCTCCAAACAAAACCCCGTGGTGGTTTCTTTAAAATTAATTCAATTTACGATGCCTTTCTTTCCCTCCGCCACCATCAGTTGGAATGTGTGTGAACATTCTCTGATATTACAGCACTTCAGGCACTGACTAGAGGTAGCTTTTTGAAACAGTGAGGGGTTATTATGAGCAAAAAATATTGTTGTTTTTGTGTAATGAGCAAATGGACACTCCCCCCCAACCCCAATCCTCATGCTACCTCAAATATGTTTGGCAGATTTTGATTTGATCCCAGTTAGGTGCTAGGCCTTCATCAAAATTATTTCCTTCTAGGAACTGGGAAGTGATGTCTTTTCCCATAGCAAGTTGTTCTAGTCCTTGTTTCTCAGACATTTTGAGGGGAGTATGACAGAAGGTAAAGTAGCTCATCAGCCACCTTCCTTAGAATGCATGGGAACTATCTGGACATTTTAGGATAGGATAGGAATCTTTATTGTCATTGCCGCCTTGCAGGCTGCTATATTCAACTCATTTAAAACATTTCACATGGATTTAAAAACAGGTACAACACATAATAATATGACATATAAAATGACTAAAATATGACATATAAAATAAGCTGACTTCAAAGTCCAGGATTTCCAATATTGCTCTAAAAAAGAAGCTATTTTTGAGACTGTTTGTTCTTGCCCTCAGTACTCTATATCTCCATCCCGATGGCAGCAACTCGAAGAGGCAATGACCAGGATGTGATGGATCTCTTAATATATCTAATGCTTTACAGTGGCACCTGGTAGTATAAATTTCTTCTAGGGTGGGGAGTGAACAGCCCACAATACTCTCTGCAATTCTTATGATTCTGTGCAACACATTTTGCTAAAAAGTTACATCATTATATCTATGGGGATTTGAATTCCCCTGCCCCTAAAAAAATTCACATGGAACACAATTTCTTTTGTGTTCCCAAGAAAGTCATCTATGTTTTGTGCCCAGTGGATTCCTCCACGCTGCGCCACTGACATGGAGAACTCCAGAGGGCAAGGGCATGCTCTGACAGGGAGAGTGTCCTGGCACAGATTTCCTGGGAGCCAGGAGGTATTTTCCCAGGAATCCTTCAGTCATGACTTTTGATAGCACAAAAATGGCCGTGTGTTCCTTGGCTTTCTCCAGCAAGGCTCGATGCCATATTTGTTTAAGCTGGTTCTGAACTGTTTTTTCCACCCTCCCAACGTTGTCATTTCTGGAAATCCCCTGCTTCTCTGATTATTTTTGATTCCCCCGCCTCCTCTGCATTTTATTCTATTTCATTCATCCCTAGGTCCATGCGCTCATCTTTGCCCAAGTTACAAACGAACTCTATCCCTCAATACCTTGACTCTCTTTCCACTCATCACACATTTCTTTTCTATTTTTTTATTTGGGTTGTTTTTTGGAGATATATATATATTAGAGATGGGCACGACTCAAAAAAATGGTGTTTCGTTTGTCGTTTGGTCGTTTAGGGATCCGTTTCAGTTTGTTTTCGTTTTCGTGACGTTTTTTGCAAAAAATTTCATTTTCATTTCATTAGGTAACAAAACAAAAAAACGAAAACGAAAATGAAAAATTGCTGTTTCGTTAGCATTCTTTTTAGTTCAGTGCATCTGCTGCAACGAAAACGAAAAACACGGCAAATTTGGTCGTTTCGTTTTCTTTTTTGTTTCATTTTTAAAAATAATTTGTTTCATTTTTGTGGCGTAACGAAATGAAAAAACGAAAATGAAAACAAAAAATCGCTCATTTTGTGCCCATCTCTAATATATATATTAGAGATGGGCACGACTAGGGAAAATGATGTTTTCGAGTTGTCGTGTGTCGGAGGCAGTCCGTTTCGGCTCGTTTCCGTTTTTTGCGAAATTTCGCAAAAATTAGTCGGTTTGTTTTTTTCATTTTTTCGTTGTCATTAGTACTGGTTTGGGGGGGTAGCGGGCTCCTGGAGGGAGCTGCAGGAGTCAGCCAGAGCCACAAGTGACGGACTGGCAGACTCTTTGCACCCGCTGTGTCTCACGTACTTGCATGTAGTGCAATGCAAGTAGATCTGGCTTAGGGTTAAGACAGGTTAGCGCAAGGGCTAGGGTTAGGCTAGTTACGGGTGAGGTTAGGGTGAGTATTGGGGTGCACCTCTGGGTGCCTCTCTGACCCACTTAGAAGGACAGTGTACTGGCGTATGGGTTAGGCTTAGGCTTAGGGTTCGGGTTTGGGCTACAATTAGTGGGCTGTTTATGCCCGATTGGCACATCCCAGAAGTCTCTGTGGTCAACCTGGCCAAGTGGCCATGCGATTGGTGGAAAATTTGCATGGTCCACTCCCATGGGCGAGCCCATCATTGCAAATGTGCAGGTGTAAAAAAATAAAATAAAATAAAATAAAATAAAATCAACGGGGACTTTTTTTTGCAAGAAAAACCCACTGCTGCTACTGTAAAAATTCAAGCATTTAAAATAGCTAATTTTCGCATGTTTCTGTGGTGCTTTGGTGGGGTTTTGGGCAACGATTTCAAAAAAAATATTGTGGTCACCATTTTGGATCCCCCGCACTGCATGGCAAATGGATGCACCCTCCCAGCCTGGTACCAGCAGCGCAGCAGTAGCAATAGCCAAGGAGAGGGGGGCATCTAAATGGAAGACCATGATGATTTAATGAGTGACATTGTGGTAGGAAAACCAAGGGAGGTTGATTTCTAAGGTAAAGACTCTACCCTTCTTCTCCATTGGTGTCAATTTAGTGTCTTCCTCAGTTTCATTTTCTCGTTGCTATCTGACACTTTTTAAAATGTAAACATTTTCCACTGCACTAATGCCAGATTTAACATGAGGTCACTCTGGGGAGGTGTCGCTGCATCAGATGAGTCTCTCTGGGCTCCTTGCTCTCCCCTGTGGTCATCCTAGAAATCTATAGATATCCCTGGATCCTGTCCTTTTATTACACATTTGGCCTCAGACAGTGATACCTAGTTTTCAGCTCCTGGTGATTCAGTGAGCTTTTCTGACAGACTGCTGGGAAAATCAATGTTGTAGCAGGTCAATTTAGTTTGAGATGTGTAAATCCATTTGATCCAGCACATCATGTAATATGTATCATTCGTCCCCTATCCATACATTTGGGTGCCATGCTATCTGATTGTTGGCCATGTTGGAAGCTGCTAATGAGATTCCAGGTGCAAAACATCATTTTGGGGTAGACTGTTGCACATTATTGTCATCAAAGCACACAAGGGCATTATGTATTGTACATTATGAATCCTACAAAAATGTACTATGCACTGTAAACGGAATTGCTATAGTAAGTATTCTGATAAAGAATATTTACGAATTTTGAATCAGTTTTTTTTTCTTAAAAACAAATTACAAAGAAAATAATAATCACAGATTTCTTCGTGTTTGGCATGAGTTTTTAAAATACTGAAGGCTGAAGAAAGAAAAGTGATACTTTTGCCTCTCTAGGTCCAGGGCTTTGGTTCTTCAGACCCTAGCTTTGAATGTCAGTGTATCCAGCTATATTTGTGGTATGGTAGAAAAACTATGGTAATAAACACTCTAGTGAGAACTGACTTAAATTCAGGGAATCGCTGGTGTGGTTATAACCTGGGCAGAACCAAGCAGGAATCGCATCAAATAAATGGCATTAGATGGAAGCATGCCTATGTTCTGTATTTGGCACTTGCTGGCCTTCAGCCCTGCCACAGTAACAAAGTGGGTCCATGGCAGGCTTTGATCAGTGTGGGAATGAAGCTGCTCAGCCCTTAGGAAACGTCCCCATGAAAGCTATCCAATACTGTTATGGCTGGAGACAAGATTGGCTGGTTCATTATCCCACATAAAGCACCCTTCCTTCCTTCCTTCCTTCCTTCCTTCCTTCCTTCCTTCCTTCCTTCCTTCCTTCCTTCCTTCCTTCCTTCCTTCCTTCCTATGTAATTTGACGTGCTTTATTGCAGGCTATGTCGGAATGCAATATCCATTCCTCCAAGTCACCAACCCCTCCTGAACCCCTCCTGATTTTTTGTCATTTTGTCAAGAGCTGTAGTATTTTTATTTCTTGGCTTTTTATTATGTTTGGCAATGGAAAACCTTTGGGAAAGCAATACAATCAAAGACTATGTTATATGCAATCAAGGCTGTCCAGCTTCCAAAGAATGCTCCTGTGAGCATTCTACCCATTTTCTGCAACAGGTAAAGATAAACAACCAGAGAAATTTATAATCCAGTTTTCTAGTAAAAAGTTCATACTTACAGGCCATATAATGGGCATAACCACTTTTTCTTATCTATTTTTTAACAACAGAAATAAAGCAAATGCCCTAAACACTTGATAGTTAAACTGATGTTAAAGTGTTTAATATTAGAGTCACCATCAAAACTACTTCTTTTATATGAAAGCCCTCCATACACAAAAATCCTATCCTTTTTAGTCAAGCATTTCTGATCAATTAAAAGATTTATTTACACACTTGGTATCACAATTCCCTCCAGACATTTTCATTCCCCACAGCTCAGTGGCACTATTCCATTTTAGCTCAGTGGCACAATTCTATTTTAGTTGAATGTTGCTCTCCAAGGTGTGGAGAGGTGCTCCGTTAAGAACTGCCTGTGTTGTCTGATGTGTCAAGTTTTCCTTCTGCCATGGCAACTTGGCGATTTATTTTAAAAGGGGAGTGAATTGGCTTTAATGTTCTTTGGCGGGACCAGGCTCAGGTCAAATACATTCATCTGGACTGGTCTGGAAAATTATAAACCTCAACTAGAGATGGGCACGAAACAAACAATTTTTCATTTCTGTTTTTGTTTTTTCATTTCGTTACGCAACAAAATGACAAACGAATTTTGTCTCTAAAATGAAACAAAACGAACAGAAACACCAGAAATTTTGTCATCCGTTTCGTTTTCATTACGGCAATACATTGAACTGCTTTAAATGCTAAAAAAATCACAAAAAATTGAAATAAATGGTAAAAAATGGTAACGAAACGAACGAAAATGATTTTTTTGCAAAAATTTGCAGAAAATGGAAATGAACCGAAACGGACCCCTAAACAACAAACGATAAACAAAATGCCATTTTTTTAATTTGTGCCTATCTCTAACTTCAACATTTCAGCTCAGTTCAGAAACATTGACTTTCCTATTGTGACAGTTGACTTTGGAGAGGAGAGTTAAATCCTATTAGGCAGTTAAGAAAGCCTGCAGAGCCAACAATCATTACAGGGTGTGTGCAACTCCTGTCCCCTCCATTATTACAATGACCATGGAAATATGCCTGTTTGAAGTGAGAGAAGGAAAGGCTACTGCTCCTTGAGAGGATGGTGACAGCCGTGGTATGTGTCAGAGGCTTTAGATTTGGGCCATAAGTAATATTGTGAACATCTGCATTAACTAAGAAGATTCCTGTCTGTAAAATAGTATCCTGTTAACAACTACAAGTAGTGAATACTTCAGACTGTCCAAGGATCAGATCATTTTGTTGTTGTTGTTCAGTCGTTCAGTTTGCCCTGCTTCATTTGGAACTCCAAGGCCAAACTTGCCAGTTATTCCATTTATCACTTGACTCCCTACTTTAGCATTCCAATCCCCTATGAGGAGAACATCTTTATTTGGTGTCAGTTCTAGAAGTTCTTGTAACTCTTCATAAAATTGGTCAATCTCAGACTCTTCAGCACCGGTAGTTGGTGCATAAACTTGGATTACTGTGATGTTGAAAGGACTGCCTTGGAATCGTACCGAAATCATTCTATCATTTTTTAGGTTGCATCCCAGCACTGCTTTTCTCACTCTATTGTTGACTATGAGGGCTAATCCATTTCTTCTATGGGATTCTTGCCCATAGTAGTAGATGTGATAGTCATCTGAACTGAATTCACCCATTCCTTTCCATTTAAGTTCTCTGATGCCCAAGATGTCAATGTTTATTCTTGGCATCTCACGTTTGACCACATCCAGCTTACCCTGGTTCATAGATCTCACATTCCAGGTTCCTATGCAGTATATTTCTTTGCAACATTGGACTTTCCTTTCTCTTCCAGGCACGTCTGCAGCTGAGCGTCCTTTCGGCTTTGGCCCAGCCACTTCATTAGCTCCTGGAGCTACTTGTACTTGTCCTCAGCTCTTCCTCAGTAGCATATTGGACGCCTTCTGACCTGAGGGGCTCATCTTCCAGCGTCATATCTTTTAGCCTTTTGTTTCTGTCCATGGGATGTTCTTGGCAGAGATACTGGGGTGGCTTGCCAGTTCCTACCCCAGGAGGTCTTAATATATGATCAGATCATATATTAAGACTAATACCTATCACCTCCCTTCAATTGTTATCCCTTCAGGAAAGCAAATCTTTCAGTGCCTGAGACATCAACACTGAAGACAAAGTTGTGCTGTCTCCCAACAGAGGAGATACAAAACTGATACAACGTAATTGGCTAAATGGGCATTAAGGCTGGCTGCTATTAAATAAATATGTATCTCTTAAGCAGCAATGCTTATAGGAGAGAAATCAACTCCTTGTCAAGGTGAAGCCCTCTAATAAACTGTTCCAGTTCACATTGAACATTTCAAGCTACCAGGAAACCTTTAAGCATGGTGGCATGCCTGCAGGGTCTTCGAGTTCATTTCTACTGAGGATCTGTAAGGGGAGTTAAAAGGCTCAAAGTACCTGGAAATAATATTTGGATTAAAATGAGCCAAGAATAAAAAAAGAGAGTAATAAATGACAACATATTTCCCTTCCCTCACTCACTGTGGCCAGAAGTCTGTTGTTTTCAACAGTAGGTGGGACAAAAATCTTGAAGGCACCGTTCCTCATTTAAAAGGTACCAGATCCATGCTGTGTACACCACCAGACCAGTGGCCAACATGTGACTCACCATTACATCTTCCATAATTTCCCTTCCACGTGTGGTTAAGAGCTACAGGATTTTGACCTTAATGGGTTAAATATCTCTTTTGCCCCTTCTTATGGCTCCTCAGTTGATATCCTGCACTCTGCACAGAGACTTTTGACTGTCAAGACATCCAACAATTGGTGTTCCAGCTATCTGTCCTGGAGCAGGCATCCTAGCCCATGACAGTCAGGTTTACTCTTCGTCTCATCTCTTGAACCAGATAACAGGTTATCCTCTCCTTCTCTCCAGCCATCTTCTTTCATCTTCTTTCCATCTCCCACCCTTTGTTTCCCCCTCCAGCTACTGTTTTCCAGTTCCAATATGCCATTCCTCTAGTAATCAGCACCTACCGTGTGTCCCCACAGCACTAGGCCCTTCTACGTATTGCCGATGCCTTACATTTCTCTAATGCCACAGGGGCAGGGGAAACAAGTCTGTGTGAGTAACTCTGAGGGACAATGGCAGGGGAGTTGCAAGACTGGAGGGAGCAAGTGGTTGAAACTGTGTGTATGAAAGCAGAATGGAGGGAAGTAGTTCAAAATTAAGGAGCCATCTGCAATCTGTACTACCTGTCCCTTATGCCCAACTTGCTTTTCCTCTTCTGCCCTCCTGAAACCCCGTCTTGCCCAACAGTGAGACCTGCAGAGGATGGCAAGGTCCTTGTTTAAAGCTGGCAAGATCCTTGATCAAGAGAACTTCCCTAAGGATCCTGAAAACACACTGCATCTTTTTGCTACATGACCCACCCTATCTATCTATCTATCTATCTATCTATCTATCTATCTATCTATCTATCTATCTATCTATCTATCTATCTATCTATCTATCTATCTATCTATCTATCTAAGCTCTAATGTGTGCCCAATGCTTATGAGCCAGTTTGAAAGGAGATCACGTTTGCAAATTCAAAACGGGACGCTGCATTTGGCACAATGATCTCTGGGTAGATCTTCAGCATGGAGGTTCAAAGCATGCCAAAGGGGTGTGAATGGAGAAAACAACAACTCTGACTTGGGCTATAGTTGCTGCTAGTCTTGAATCTTCATCCACAGCAGCTGGATAAGAAGGAATTTAGAAATTAATGTGCAATGTTGAGTATCTAATTCTCTATCAAGAAACTTTCAAGTCTGGCAGCTGGTTTCAAGCTGATATGGAGGAGCCGGAGACTGGTTGTGAAGTTCCCATGGAACATTCTCATCCCTTGTTGGCACTTGCAGGAGTTAAGAAAGCATGAATCAGATTCTAATTCTGCCAAACAGTGATTGGGTCCCTGAGAGGCACTGGCCTAGAAGTTACCCTAACAAGGTCTGCCGAGCTATGGGAATGATAGAGATTTTCCTCTCCTCTTTCTCCTGTAGCTTGATATTTTCCCACACTGTTGTCTGGGACTCTTTTTTAAACCTCCTTCTCTCAAAACATGCAGTACAAATGCAATAGATTCATCAGTTATACTACAAAGATTCATAAAACCGGAGGACAACTCAACTTTCATCACTCCTCTAGCTGGAAACCAGAAGCTCGACAGTGTTGGAATGTCTCTTGGCAAAATGAAACTTTGCAGCTTATTTGTGAAACTCTGAGAATAAACCCAAGAAGCACATCAAACATGTGGGCTGTCATAATAGCTTTGTCACTAGTGTATGGTGTTTATCCATACCTCCAAAGGAATTAACAACACCCATTCATTTAAGTTCATAAACACACAGGACATTGTCAGATTTGGTCAGGTCTATGTCCATGTGCAAAGGAGATCCTTCTGTAATTATTTTGAGAAGGCAAAACAAATCAAAGTGTTCTGCTTCTACACAGCTCCATAGTCTCTAGGTGGTTCACAATTTAATTATGCAGGCTACACATTGCACCCCCCCTCCAGCAAGCTGGGTACTCATTTTACCGACCTCAGACAGATGGAAGGCTGAGTCAACCATGAACCAGCTACCTGGGATTGAACCCCAGGTCGTGAGCACAGTTTTAGCTGCAGTACAGGCATTTTATCCACTGCACCACAGGGGGAGGGGATATGACAAATAGCATGTAGTTAACAATGGTTGACTGTTTAACTGATTAATGATACAGACATACATCCAACCACGAGGCTCTCCACATTCAGCTTCAGATTTATGTTTCAGACTCAAATTCACAGATGCTTTTAATTCACAAGCAAAATATCTGTTGCTGTAACCCTAGGGGTATGTGTAAAGGAGGAATGTGCCAACTGCAGCTTTGTAGCAGAATGCCTCCCTACAGGACAGTGATGGACAACCTTCAGCACTCCTGATGTTTGGACCAAACTCCCAGACTTCTGAGCCCAGATTGCCAATTGCAAAGGACCGTGGGAGTTGTGGTCCAAAACATCTGGAGTGCTGAAGGTTTGCCATCACCGCTATAGGACTTCTAGCAGAGAGCATGTTATCCAGAGCATCTGAAGATCTCTTTGCTGCTTGCAGTGAAGGAAAATATGGTTTCCTCTTTCTATTCTAATGGTTCCTAACCTTGGCCCCCAGGTGTTCTTGTTGGACTAAAGCTCCCAGAAGCCCCAGCCTGCATAGCTGGTGGTGAAGGCTTCTGGGAATTAGAGTATAAGAACACCTGGGTTGCCCAAGGCTGGGAACCACTGCATGAAAAAATACCTTCCACTGTCCTGCTTCTAGGGAGCTGTTGCTTCTGAGGATGCCTAGGCAAGCCATGAAGAGCCTTTCAAACTCTACATCCTGTTTCTGGGAAGAGAAATGCCACTACATGTTGTTATGGGAAAGAGAGATGCATTTTATCAGAGCTCAAGCTCTGCGTTAACAGAGCCTAGCCCTTTACCTAGGACCTTTGAGGTTGATGGAGCCGTAGTGGTGGTGGTAATGCTGCAGAGGCAGCCACCGAAAATGGTGGGGAGAGGAAAGCCACGGAAAAGCAATCTTTCCTATCTAGGGAAGAAAGTAAAATCTCAGAACATTTCTCAGGGGGAAAAATGTCTCAAGAAAATTTTTGGCTCAGCAGTTGTTGTGCTTCTCCAGAGTTCAGCACTTTCCCTGGGGCCTCCAAAATGCGACATTTTTCAGAGGTCATTTTAGGCACGTTTTGTCTCTTCTACAGATACTTATAGTGCAGCTGATTCCCTGAAGGCCTTTCAGAAGGCACAAGGAAAGACCATGCTGTATTCAGTGCCAGGAAAAAGAAGGCAGCAGTGTGTGCCATAATTTGTCCCCCCCCACCCAAAAAAAAAGCTTCATTTCTCCATGAAAGCAATTTTGCTGTCTCATTGCTTGGGCCCTTCAGTATGTCTTCTGGCAACTGTTTTAAACTTATCATAAAATGGCAAGGTGGCCACCTATGTATCCTCCCACCCCACCCTTGCTATTCCATATGTCTTCACCACCCTGCAGTTTTCATGGCTGGCCACACTTCCTCCTCTGGCAAAGCCCTGTGAAAAGAATTACCTCATGAGAGCTTTCCCTTGTTTCTCATCTGTGGGAGCTGAGATGGAAGGGGGTAGGGGGGAGATGGCCAACTGCCACAGAGATGACTGTACAAGAAAAAGCAAAACATGGTGCACACATCCTTCATCTGTCTAACAAGTAAGGGAAGAAAAGGAATCCTGAACCCCTCTCATGAAAATTTATCATGATATGAATTTGCTTTCTTTTCAGAATCCCCTTGACAGCACATGCATGCACAAACATATAAATCAAAGAAATAAAGTTCTTTTCTCTCTTGTTTTCCCTCCCTATTACATGCACAGGCATTAACCTCTCCCTCTGTATGCCCACTTCAAAAAAGGGAGGGGGCCACAGCCTTTATTTATCCAAGAATGGGAAGTCATGGAGTAATCTTGGCCACCTCCACTTATGTTTGGACTGTTCTAGTTTCCATGGCTGAGGGCTGTGGTTTAACTCTTTAAATAGCAATGCTGTTTTACACAGTTAGAGTGTGCCAGCATTGAGTGTGTGTGCTTGGAGTGTAGAGACTGAGGGGGAGGGGTCACTCTACAATTTTAAATCTTGAATACCTTAAGAGGGTGACATCAGGCACAGTTGTGAGCTCATTTATGGGCCAAACATAGAAAGGCAGGAGCAGGTGCTGTTTCTTGTGAAACTGCCAGAATTTGTCATTTCAAAAGATGAAAGCTGGGAATGGGACTCAGCCAACAACTTAAACCTGGGGTGGGGGGAACCTTTGGCCCTCCAGAGGTTTCGGGCTGCAACTCCCAAAATTCCCAGCCTACATTGCCAAAGATAAAGGACTGTGGAATTCGTCCCCATCTCTAGCAGGGATCATCATAACCTGAAAGTCAGTCAATGACACAACAATAACAGCATTAATATTAGAGTGTTCCAGACATTTAATATCAGAGTTCTGTTTTTTATAGCTCTAAGATAATCTTGTCATATTAAATCTGATAATTATATCTATTAGATTAGGTCTACAATTATGATTTTAGGGTGTTGCAACTTTACAAAGCCAATAAAATGGCTGTGTCTTAAAGCTATAACACTGTAATGCTCCTGGAAATATCATCATTAGTGCTTTCAGGAATGCATGCAGTCTGTTAGAGGAACTGTGTAGCTTGGATTTGAATTTAACCAAAAGGAAAAAAAGCAGTTGTGATTTAAAGAATAGAGGTTTTCAATGCTCACATGAATGGCTTCCCTGACCCCTCTCTTAAACCACCTATCTTCTCTGTCTAATATGTGTACATCTTCATATTTGAATGAATTAACAGCAATGTCTTCTTAATTTGCACACTAATGCAATATTTGGGCCTTGGGTTCCCAAATATG
Source organism: Phrynocephalus forsythii (assembly GCA_029282475.1). Lineage (NCBI taxonomy): Eukaryota > Metazoa > Chordata > Lepidosauria > Squamata > Agamidae > Phrynocephalus > Phrynocephalus forsythii. The sequence continues at coordinate 169,353,764 of JAPFRF010000002.1, read as the reverse complement.
ATGAGACCTGAGATCCCAGAAGCCAATGGCAGCACAGCTAATAGTCTCTGTATCCATACAATGTAGTACCAAAACACCTGGGGATCCATGGCTGGAAAAGATGTACCAAAAATAAGTCCAAATGAGCTCATTCATGTGGAACGTCTTATTTTCCGTCAGTTTTTCTGCTCCTAGTTGCACTATTTCAGGCAATGCCATATAAGGCATCCAGATAACATTTTGTCACTCGTAGGCATATGCTAAGGATCTCAGTCCACTCGATTGGGAATGGATTCAGCCAAAGCACTGTTTTACCACCTAAGGAAGAAGTCCCAGATGACCAGAACACAGGCAAAGGGAGGGCATAATTTCTAAGTCCCCGTGTCTTCACCTCCACAGTGGAGGTCTTTTACCGTCAGTCATGATGCTGTCCATCCTAAAGTAAGAATTTGTGGTTCCCATTTAATCTTGTGGCAGAGTTAAGTACATATTAGTTCAATATTCTGATAGAAACAGGTGAGAAATTCTAAATTCAACTGGCTGGATCTCTGTTTTGTAGATTAAGTTAAGTATGAGCTAGAGTTGGATGAACTTCTCAGATTGGCATTTTCCCCAAGTTTTTAAAATTGTTTCTACTGAGTTCTTGCTTCTGTTGGTGTGTGTGCCTGTGTGCATCTAAAAACTAACTTGAAAAATATTCTTACTGATCTGTAGCCCTAGTATGGAGGAAAAACATATACAGTGGACCCTTGTGTAACAAACAGTTTGTATAACATAAAATCTGTACAACATAAAAATTCCAGAGATAGGGGAAATTTGCTTAACAGAATGACCTATGGGGCGAATCCGTACAACATAAAAATGGTCGAGATTAGGGATTACTTCATTTTCAATGCATTCCTATGGGAAATTTGTACAAAAGAAAATTTGCTTAACAGAATTTCATTTGGAACAAATTAATTCCTTTATACAAGGTACTGCTGTATTTCCATGGCATGCAACTTTTAAAGAAGCATATCCAAAAGGAAGTGACCTAATCCCAGGCTGAATATAGAGATTCAAACCCAAACTTTTAAGACCTAGATTCTTGTCCAAAAACCAGACAAATGCCATTGCTACTTGTCCTTCATTTGGTTATTAGAATCTAGAATCTTTCTTTTGAATGCTTTGGACTATTCTTATCTGCACTCAGCAGAGGCTGGGAGGGGAAGGAATGGTTCTGTGGGATCCTTAATGTGAATTAGTTCCTATGGATAATGTATCACAAGGTTGTTTCTAAAACAGTTCAGTAGAACTCTGTTATCGTGCAGTGTAGAAGGGTCCCCGATATCACATGACATGTTAATGGTGCTTCGGACAATCAGACTCCAAGAATAACAACATTGTGTATTTTGTCTCATGAGTTGCTGAAGTTTATAAAGCCACTCCCTTAAGGAGGGAGACTTAAAATGGAGATTCCCTTCCATCAGGCTGCTTCTTTAATATATGCCACTTTAGGGCCTGAAAATACACACACACACTTCCAAGTCCCATTGTTCTAAATGGGAGGGAATTAAAAATATGTTTCAGAAATGGAAAGGCTTTGGCTTCTGTGGCTCAGTAGAACCTCCTGACAATCCTGTAGGGCAGTGATGGCAAACCTTTTCGAGATTGAGTGCCCAAATTGCAACCAAAACCCCACATATTTATCACAAAATGCCAACATGGCAAATTAACCTGGTGGAGGTCTGTTTTCCATGATACAGTGGTTTGGGTGTTTGTCTGTGGTGCTAAAGACCCCATTCCATGCTAGGGCTCCTTGAGAGGGACTGGACTTTTACTTTTCAGTAAGAAGCTGTTTGTATCCATGAAAGCTCAGTCATTGTGTTTTTACTTTAAAAACAAAAGACATTAATGTATAAGTTGTTGTTTTCTAAAAGGCATTTAGACAGCTTTCGTAACCCTCTGGAGGAGCCCTAACATGGAATTGAACTCCCAACCTCCAGCAAGGAATAGGGAGTGCTGGCTACTAGCTTTATTGCCAGCTGCACTCCCTGATTGCCACAGCCTGAGTGGGGACCTGATTCTGCAAAGAGGCAGAGGTAAGTGGCCCCAATCCTGACAACTGGATACTGCATTTTCCTTATTCGTTCTTAGTATTTAATCAGATGGCCTAAATCCTCTTGCAAACATCCACTCCTAGACCATGGGAGTGGAGTGGGGGCATACATCTATTCATTTAATTATTGTAAGAATTCAAAAGACCACATCACTTTGGGGATACTGAGCAAATTAAAGAAGATGACATTTAAGAAGATGACACACAAGCAATCGGGAATTGAAGTGGAAGATTATTTAAGTAGTGGCAATTTTCTACTGGAAGTAATGTCATTTCCTATATATCAAAATAACTTATCCAAGAGGATTTTGGTCTACATTTTGTACATTTTAATTGTATTTTAATATGTGGCTTAGTACTTTGATCATATTTTATTTCTCTTACTATGAACTAGAGATGGGCACGAATAAAAAAAATGATGTTTCATTTGTCGTTTGTCGTTTGGAGGGTCCGTTTCAGTTTGTTTCCGTTTTTCACGATTTTTTGCAAAACAAAAATTGTTTTCATTTTCGTTTGTTTTGTTACCGTTTTGTTACCATTTATTTCAATTTTTGTGATTTTATTTTAGCATTTAAAGCAGTTCACTGTATTGCAGTAACGAAAACGAAACGCACGACAAAATTTCCGGTGTTTCTGTTCGTTTCGTTTCATTTTAGAGACAAAATTCGTTTGTCGTTTCGTTGCGTAACGAAATGAAAAAACAAAAATGGAAACGAAAAATTGTTCGCTTCGTGTCCATCTCTACTATGAACCACAGATAAATGTCTTTTTTGTAGAAAGGTGGAGTAAACAGAGCAACTAAAGGAATAAAAAATACATTTTTCTTGGAAATCAGCATTTTACTATTGACAGCAAATCAGTATTTAACTTGAATTTTCTTTTGCTAAAAATAATTGTTTTAAGAAGCTGTAGGCCATCAGTTTCATCCTAAAGACTGCCTGTAATAACCAAATTATCTATCAGCTGGCATTCTGCATTAATCAAAGTTGCTGATGCATCCAAATAACTGTTGCCTTGCTATGTGATGAAATACCAGTGCCATTCTTCACACAATGGTACAAATTAAATATACAATACCTTCCTCCCTGCTCTCCTCCTGTTTTAATACAATGAATGTATTCTGTTTGTTGATGTTGTCAGGTATTCTCATTCTTAGTATTTTTTTATTCCTTTTCTTTTATTCCTTTGTTCTTACTCTTCACATAAATAATGCTGAAATTATTAAATTGCACATTAATGTATCCCTTTCTCTCTCTGCCTGTCTCTCTAAGCAATCCTCTTTATTCACCAAGGACAGTCCATTCTGTTACTGTGTAGTCTTATTTTGGACTTTAATTCTGCAGAAGAGCTGCTTTTGATGTAATCCAGCCAAAGCTAAAATGAGTTAAACAGAAATTTATTTCAGTGGGATGCATTTTCATATGTGAATCACTTGGGTCATTGGAACTTAAATAATTAAAACAAGTTCAAGATCAGCAATTCAAACAATGTTGAAGACACAGATGTTCCAAAACCATTAACACAGTCCTTAATGAAAATAAAAAGTCAACATTGTGGCCACCCACCATGGAAAATGAGTATGGAAAGTGTATGGGAAGTTAAATTTTAATTAAGGGTGTTTTTTTTTACTTCTTGATTTCCCTTTTAAAATATGTTTCATTTTAATTAGTTTTTTTGACAATACAGTAATCACATTTATCCATTAGCTAGCTTTTTGATTTACAAAGATTTGTTCAGTGACTCCCATTCCTTGGAGAAAGGACAGGTGAGAAGCAGGAGAAACTAGCAGAAGATTAAATCTTTATTTATATTCTTCTAGCATGTAAGAAGAAAAGACTTGAATGATTTTCTGTCCCAGGGTACCTCAAGGTACAAAATCATAGGTGGGACTATGAGAGCTTTCTTTTCTTTCTTTCTTTCTTTCTTTCTTTCTTTCTTTCTTTCTTTCTTTCTTTCTTTCTTTCTTTCTTTCTTTCTTTCTTTCTTTCATGCATTTTGGAATTTTATAACAAAAATATTTGTGGAGCCTGGTCTTTCTCTTTTTTGTCCTCAATCCTTGTATTTTCCCTTAAAAACTTGTACTTTATTAAAAAGCAAGGGCTTTAAACACACACACACACACACACACACACACACACACACACACACACACACACACACACACACACACACACACACACACACACACACACACACGACATATTCTTTTTGCACAAAAAGACCTTTCCTGCTAAGGCCAAAACTTGCAAAAAGGCTGTGGGTCTTTTCTCATTTACACAATAGCGAAATAAAATAGCAGTAGCTGACCTTTTTCTCTCTTTCCAGTGGGCTGCCTCTGAGTGTCAGGACACCAATTTTAAAAGCAAGGATAAGAAAATATGTGAGTATACATAGCATCTTTGGTAGAGAGAGAGAGAGATGTTCTGTCAACAAGCAAAGATTCAGAAGGCAATTATCATCTAATGTAAGTGTTGGTGAGCAGTAAGGCTGGCTGGTGGCCCAGCTTATCTGAGGAGAAGTGGGACTTCAATAGTAGACTCACAAATATCCCTCTGTCTGGCCTGTTCATTAATTTGCATGGGAAGAGACCAGTACCAAAACCAGTGTCTTTCCTTCTGGTGGAACAGCATCGGTGGAAGAGCAACTTGGCCAGTCTGTCTCCTCCAGGTAAACAGTATCTCCTACATAGCATATAGTGGATAGTTTTCAGGCAGGTAAGTTGCCTACCTGAATGGTCAGCAGCATCTGGAACAGAGGAGCTTGCCAGAAGTTGATGAGAGTTGCCAAGCGGGGGGGGGGGGGACTGCTAGATCCTTATTTACAATGAGACTCTTAGGTAATGTGACATCCAAAAAGAAGGAAACATAAAAGATGTGGGTTCAAGGAGAGTGGTAGAAGCCCAGTCCTCTGAAGGCAGCAGCTCTCCAAATCTATCAGAGCAAATCAGAGCTTGAAAGTTAGGCTGCATGGACACGGGCACCAGAGTTGGAGAAGTAGCAGATGAGGGAAGAGGGATCACAGATTCATTCCGAAGAGGGTTCCTTACTGCTGACTGATTCCAAAAGGGGGAAAAGGCAAAATATATTGCCCAGAAGAATCACCATCTCCATCAATTCACAACAGTTGTACACTTATAATAAGACCTCCTCCTTGTCTGTGGCAAGGCAATGAGTCCAGTTCAGGCAAGGTGAACAATTCCATTCAGAACCACTGGAACAGCAATGAAGACAACAGAAGTGATGTAAACCACCAAAAGACTATGCTCCATTTCTGGGCCTAAACAAAGCCAGAACCTGTTGGATTAAGGACTCTCAATGATAATCAAATCAAGATTTCCAAAATAACCCATGATTTCAAAGTCTGCAACTCTTCTGCAAAGAACCCCCTCCCTTTATGCCAGGGATCTCCATCCTTCTGTTTGCCTTCTGTCATAGACATTGAGCTTGAATTCTCAGAGAGTAAAAGGACAATGCTTCAAACCAAGAATGGGCTCCTTTAAGGCCTTTCACTCACAACCTCCCCCAAAAAGAGCCACAAAACCTTTCAATCAAATATGTAATGTTGTCTTCTAATGCTGTAAGATGTTCCTCAATTCCCTGTTCTCAATACTTGAACATGTCTTAATTGTACTGAACTGTATATCATCCCTCATTGCTGTAAACTGCCTTGGTTCCTTTTCAAAGGAGAAAGGCGGGGTTAAAATAATCTAAAATTCGCCAATACATCACATAGTCCTAAACGCTTGGGAAGCGTTCAACTAGTGATTTGTAAATGCAGTTATCTTGTTTGCTGTGTGATGATGATAATAATAATAATAATAATAATAATAATAATAATAATAATAATAATAATAATAATCTGGGCATTGTAGGAGTAAGTTGCTCCCTTGGAGCTTTCCATGGTGCTGTATGTGCCTTGCCATTTAACAGTCAATTTAGTATGGAGCCATGGTAAAAAGAAAAGTGGAACATGACTATCAATGACCAATTAGCTTGTGAGATGACAATAAGTAAACAAATCTCACACACTAATGATTTTAAAGACTCATGGAAGCCATTCTTGATATATGTATTTGAGAAAGGGAAAAGGTTACACTCCCAGTGAAGATTCAGCATATTTCTGGAGAGAATGGAGGTGATAATACAATGGGCATTAATAATCAAATAAATAAAAATATAAATTGACATTTGGAATAGTCTTGAAGATGAAGGGACCAAAATACTACTTAAGAATGTATAGTTGTTTTTATTTTTATTTTCTCCAACCCCCAATTCCTGTTTCTTTTCTTTTGTTGTAAATATTTTGGATATATTTCATTTATTGAGTTTTTATATAAAATGTATCAGAAAAGAACAAATTGCACCAACCCATATAGGTCACTACAAAAGCATACCTAATGCCTGCCATTGTCCTTGGATTCTTCTTCTACTTCACACTTTCTACTCTTCTTCCTTTTGTTCTTCTAAAAGTATTCCTTCTCCTTTAAAAAAAAAAAAAAAACCAAACTATGGCTCAAGCTTTTAATTGCAACTATTCACTCGATAAGTGTTGGCCAAACTTCAGCCTTCCAGATGTTTTGGGACACAATTCCCAGAATTCCAAGCCTGTACTGCCAATGACAAAGGACTGTGGGAGTTGTGGTCCAAAACATCTGGAGGGCTGAAGTTTGGCCACCACTGCACTAGATAGTAGATAGAAATATCTCTTTCAAGTCTACACAAAAATGGGAGCATAAAATGAGAGATAAATGTGATGTCCACTCGTTGAAGTTTCTGTAGTCTCTTGATATGGGGGGTGGGAGTAATTAAGTAATATTGCTCACATCCATCAATGGCCGTGGTGTTTTGGTGGAAATACACAACTGATATCATATGTACCTCAGAACATTCTGTTTCTGAGGACCACAGAAAGCTCTCCAGATTGCCTGCCTGGCTTCATCAGTCTGTCTGAACACAAAGTGGAAGACTCCCTCAGGCATCATCAAGATGGCTCACCTTCCATCGAGAACATGCAGACAAATTTCACTCTTCATCCAGAAACATTGGCAAGGCCTCAGTCTGTGTCACGGAGCAGTGCCAAGTGGTATACACTATTTGATATTGGATTAAGCAGCTCAGAACTGAGTGGAGAGAAAACTAAAGGAGGCTCCACAACCAGAAACCACAGTATTGAGATTCTGATTGGAATAAAACTTTCAAAGCAAATCACCACTCTCCAAACATTATCTTGTATATTTTCTCTTTCACACTTTTCATTTAAAAGAAAAAAATACTCCCTCTCTGTCTTCCCCACATATTTTCAGAGGGAAATATCACCAGTCAGCAATTATAAGATTTTTTTTTACCCTGCATACAAGGTTTTTTGTCAGTGTGATGTTTTTCATCTGGTATGTCTTTGTCTGCTACTTTCATCGTGGGCTGCTCTGCTGAATAGAAGGCAGACATTACTCAGAATGAGAATGGAGACTGTCTCTGTTACTCTTCACTGAGGCTTTATTTAAAATGCATGCTTTGCCAGTGAAGTCTGCATGAGCCTTTTATTCCGACATGAGCTCTAGATCTTCAGATGTATGTATTTATTAGAGGACAGTAATGCTTTGGGGGAGAAAAAAAAATCCATGGCTTTACACCAGCCATTAATGTTACATTTTTCATCAGCAATAAAATAGAAATGAAGAGCCCAGGATCCAAAATGCATATTAGCTCTTTTGCTTGAATATTTTTGTTGGATTTGGGGCATTTAAGTGCAGCACCATCATCACATTGGAGTCCTTTCCCTTCGTTTTTAACAATGTCATATAATTAAGTTAAAGTGTCGAAGCTGAAGTAGTATGACACCGAAGGTGGGAGGTGTGTTTTTCTCCTTCTCATGAGCCTTTTTCCTATATTAGGAGTGACCTGCAGGCCAAATGGGCGGTGTATAAATCTAATAAATAAATAAATACATTCAGAGTGGGAAAGTAATAGCTTTTAGGATGTTACTGGACTGAAACTGGTGTCAATTCCCACCATTGACTATCCTTACTGTGATCCAACCTCCAGTGCTGCAGTGATATCTTGGCCACAGTGGGTGCTCTGGTACCCTCACAAATCTTTCCCACATTCCAGTCTTCCACCAACTTCTGTAGAAGAAGGGAATGCTGTATTTACAAGGGGATGGTGTTCAGCTCCTCCCATGATGGGGAAAAAAAGACTGGACAAGAAGCCCATTTACTCAGAAGTCCAGCAAACAGATCTGGGAGGTGAGGTGGAGAGGGGCTGCTAAATCGGGAACCGTGGTGTGATTTGCAGCGTAAACCATTTTTTTGTATCACCACATTTTTGTATCACTCCAGCTCAGACACACTTAAATATGCATGGGGTACTGCTACAACTAGGTATTCAAATTTCAAACAATTATCCCCAGATAGAATCTGTCAACAGTCAGAAGTCTTTATTATGCATTCAGGCAAATAGTTTCAAGTTGTATGGGGTCATGACTATCAACTTCTAAATTAAAGATTCGGGTTTACAGCTTGTTGTAATAAGTATAATAATAAAAAGTTCTCACTCAATTATGGCTCCACTAATGGATAATAAAAACCATTTGAAGTGACTCAGTTGCTCATTTAAGTTCAGTATAATTTTATATTAACAAAATTATTTGCCTCGCTGACTCTGGCAAATGGCTGTATATGTCAGACCCAAATACTAACTAGTGACTATTATATAAGGTATGAGCCACAAAACAACATGTTATCCACAACTTAGAAACAATTACATTTTAATTAGCATATTAATGTTACATTTGTTGCTTTTAACATCAGAAAAATCCTCTTTAAATCTTTCTTTAAAATAACATTCAAAAAGTATTATTAATGCCAGTTTTAGTCATTAAAAAGTTAACTTTGACTTCTTCCTCTGTGGAAGAAACTTGGCAATCATCATTCCTCCTTCACAAAAGGAAATGATCCAATGGCCATAATCCTGTTTTGTAGTACAGTGAATCTCACTAGAGTAGGTCCACTAAATCTATGTGAGTTTATTAAGTCATCTCCTCTGTAAATTCTATTTTGTCAAATGATGGTGTCGGCTCATTTGAATCAATTACATTTGCAAAGGAGCTGACTCACCAAATCCCCATTGATTCAGTGGGCCTACTCTAGTACTATTTATTATGCTAAGCATAATATGTGTGTGCTTAATTATGCTTAGCATAATAAATAGCCTGTATCTCCCTTTGACCTATATCTGTCTTTCAAAACTAGATGTATGCCAGGTAGCATAAATGTGCCCTTATTGCAATCAAGATTATAATTGCCAGAATGCTTTCTTAATACAGCCAGGAGTTTATGGCATTTTTAAAGGCATCTGAGAATTACTGTCCAAGACCATCAGGAGTCCTTAAACTACTTTCAGATGCATTTCTTCAACATAACACTATAATGGGTTTGCACTAGAACTCTTTAGAAGCTGGCTAAGAGCTTACTGTGAAATCCCAGGTCATTACTGACACAATAGCAAATAAGTCTTATTGGACCCAAACCAGTTCAAAAGGATAGTCTGGCAATCTTTTTAAAATGCTGGCCAAGTATGCCACAGCCAGTGTTTGAAAAATATTTCTAGCAGCAAAACTACAGCTTCTTTCCAATGGGAAGGTGGGGTGATTTGCATAATTCCTTCCCTAAAGGACCCTGTACACCCCAAAATAAGGTCCAATGTACTGCTGAAGGCCTAATGGAACTGCCCCTTTCCCAGGTGGCTTTTTTTGAAATGGCTGAAGAATGAATATGAAAAATTAAAAACCATTTTGAAGGGCTGTTTTGGACTAAATAGAATGAGGCGGCCAAGGTGTGAGTAGGTACAACACATACAATGTCCACCAGCTCCGTTGGTAAACATACCATAATTTAATAACACATTCCAATTCAGTTTATGATTCCTTGTAATAAAAAAGAAAGTGTCTGTTTATCTACCTGTCAGTCTGATCTATTACTCCAGGGTCATGAAACATAGACATTTGTAACCTACTACAGGGGTCCCACAGGTGTGCGTCTTTGAGTTAGTTTTTTTTAAAAAATCTTAATTCTAATTCATTCAAATATATTCATATATTTAAAACCAGAAGTACTATCTGAAGTAAACTGGTTACTTTCACTAGTATGGAAGAAATATAATATTTTCTCTAAGATGTGGATTCCATACTGCATCATTTTTGTTTTCTATCCATTTTCTTTGTTGTATAAAGATCCTTATCAATTATAGGTGAAAGGGAAATAGATTCTTCTAATATCAGATAAGTTATCATACAATGGGCAAAAATCATGTTAGTGTAACTTGATGCTGACTAGAGATGGGCACAACCAGAAAATTTTTTTTTCGAGTTGTCGTTTTTCGGGACGGGTCTGTTTTGGGTCGTTTCCGTTTTACGCGAAATTTTTTAAAAATTTGTCATTTCATCGTGTCGTTTGTCGTTTGTCATTACCGCCGCCATGATTTCGCACGATTTGACGTCCCAGCGAGTGGCATCCCGCCGGCGCTAGGTGTTTTTGCGCCCTAGGCGGCGGGCGGGGTGGGGGGGGCATGGGCGGGCGGCGGCAGTGGCAGGGGGGATGGGCGGGCGCACGGGCACATGGGCGCATGGGCAGCGGGCGTGCAGGAGGCAGGCGCGGGTCCCACAATGACCAGAGCAGGCAGAAAACACTTTAAACTGACTTGCTGCACAAGACTGCATTGAATAAAGCAATTGCAATTTTTATTGCAAACAAAGTGGGCAGTGCACCCACAGCAGAGCTGCAGGCAGGGTATGAAAGGACCTTGGCTTGCCACCAAGCAAATGAAATTTTTAAAATAAATCCACACCTCCCCTCCCACTCAAACCTCCCCCCCCTTTGAAGCACTATCAGAAAAGAAATCCTAACAAACTGCAGGAGAATAAAAAAGAATAAACTGTGTTGCTATTCCCCACAGCAGACAGAAAATGAAAGGAATTATTATTATTTCCTAAAAATTCAATTGAATCAATTCCTCCCTGCCTGCCTAACTGAAATCTAAAGGCTCCATGAGAAATCGAAACTAGTCTAGCACAGCAGCCAGCTACACACAGCCCTTTCCCACCCATATCCAAGCCCAGACTGCAACTCTTTTGGGAGTGCCTCGGCTTTTATGCCCTCTTGCACATCCAGAAGTGTCAGTCAAAACCTGGCCATGCGATTGGTAGATGCATGGTTCATTGCAAAAGAGGCTTGCATGGTCCCATCCCATTATTACCCCAGCTTTTCGATCATTTGTTTTTGCTGTTTTAATGTTGACAGGTGTAAAAAATAAAAAATAAAAAATAAATAAAAAATAAAAAATAAAATTAAAATAAAATAAAATCATTGCGACCTTTTACTGCTATAAAAAACCCACTGCTGCTACTGTAAAAATTCAAGCATTTAAAATAGCTAATTTTTTCATGTTTCTGTGGTGCTTTGGTGGTTTTTTGGACCACAATTTAAAAAAAAATATTGCGGACGCCATTTTGGATCCCCCCGCACCGCATGGCAAATGGAGATGCCAAGGATGCCCCCTCCCAGCCTGGTACCAGCAGCCCAGGACAGGAGGGGGGGAAGGCTGGGGACCCCCCCCAGAAACCACCCCTCTGGTAGGTGCCCTCAGGCAGGCATATTTTCGCCTGCTTTTTTGGCCGGGAATCGGGTTTTTTTTATTTTTAAAACTTTTTTTCTGTGCCGCTTGGCATCGCGCGATCGCCGCGTGATGCCAGGAATGACAACGACAAATCAGACCCAATTTTTCTTTTTTCGGTTCGAGTTCGAGTTCTGACAGCTTAATTGTCGTTACTGTTTCCGTTACGTAACGGAAACGATATCCAAAAACGGAAACGACAATTTCGCCAAGTCGTGCCCATGTCTAATGCTGACGTAAGGCAGATTAAGCATTAGAAACATTTAATGTAAATTCATGGAAAGTATCCTATTCCATTCCCTTATTTATTTATTTATTTATTTATTTATTTATTTATTTATTTATTTATTTATTTATTTATTTAGATAGATAGATAGATAGATAGATAGATAGATAGATAGATAGATAGATAGATAGATAGATAGACAGACAGACAGACAGACTGCCCATCTGGCTACCAAGGCCACTTTGAGCTATCTACCCTTGAGGCTACATGGCTCCTTGGCTCTCCCTTTTGTTCCTTTTGTCCCGGAGACACCTTTGGGAGCCCCCAGACAAGAGAGTAGCCTTTAATACTTTTTTTTAAAAGCACCACTGCTTTGCTGGTGGCAGTCTGAATAGGACACTTTTCATTAGTTTACATTATTAAATGTTTCCAGTCCCCAATCTGAATTATGACGGCATAAAGATGAGTAACAGGATTCCCCCCCCCCCGGTGTGTTACGAAGACATGTTTCCCCCATTGGCAAAGTTTCATAGAAAAGGATTGATACATGGAGGTTGGTGCTGGTCTTGGGCCTTATGTAACATATACACTACATATGGAGAGGAAACCCTCCTTGTTTATATATATATATGTGTATATAAGGATCCAGCCAGGATCCAGTGGGGTATGGAACTCAGCTCTGCTGTCTTTCTGGAAACAGGCAAAGACCTTTCCCTTCAGGCCAGCTTTCCCTGAATAATGGACTACCTATTATGTGTAATTTATATGAATCTACCATACACAATCATATAAACTTTGTGTTTATAGACTTTGTGATTGCGTTAATGTAATGTCTTTTAATGCTGTATGATCTCCCTCGATTCTCTGCTCTCAATACCTGAATATGTCTTAATTGTATTGGACTGTATATTGTAAAAGAACTGGATATAGTCCCTTTTCAAGGAGAAAAGTGGGGTAAACATACTCAAATAAATAAATAAATAAATAAATAAATAAATAAATAAATAAATAAATAAATAAATATGTCTGTGAAGATTCTTGGTCATCTAGCTGAGTTTATCTGGAAGCTGAGTCATGGCAACCAGACTTCTTTTCCTGAAGAAAAGAATTTTCTTTTCACTGCTCATCCAAACAGCTTCATTAGTCTGAGGAAAGCCAGTTGTGAGTCGTACATTTTTTAGTTCACTTTGACCTCATGTCACATGGACAGTGGCCTGAATATATCTATAGATGGAACTGTTAGTAAAATCTGGCAGAGGTAGAGGTGGTGGAATTCCCCTTCCTAGGGTGTGTTTCCGAGTTGGACCGATGTCTGAAGGCAATAGGCGAAATAAGTAATTTGGTGGCCCTAATATTGAAGTGTGGCCTCTATCCGCAGAATCCTATTGCATATTTTACCCCAGCATAGTTCCATAAACATAATTGTCAGTTGCAAATTGACACCAATTAAGTGACTAGAAATGATTCATCCAACTTCTTAATGTATGGTATACACTGCTGAAAGTTATGCAGGCAGAATTATGCTGGCAGGCATAATTAACAGGATCCTAGCTTGTATTTGTTAAGTCTGGATGCCTTTCACTTTTTAAAATGGGGAGATTTTTTTTTTGGCCCATTATGGGGAAAAATGAAGTTAGGCTATGTATAGAAAGAATGGAATATTTATAGGAAGTATTTGAAAACAGAAGGTTAATTTAGGTAATGCTGACGTTTTTACTGCTGCTACAGGATGTAACCAAGCTCCAGATAATTTGCTCCCAGGAGTATCTGATAGCTGCCTTTTGCAAAGATTCTATGATTGACTGGCCTTCGGTTTCCATTTCAAAGTCTCAGACTGCAAATCCTGAAATATCAGGAGCACACTGTTATTATATTTAATGCTAATACTGTCCCAAGCCTGCCACTAAAGTGCTCAATTAGGGATGTGAAAATCTCTTGGTCTCACACTGTTTGCACTTCTAAATATCCCACCATCACTCACGTCCCATTGCAAATCGTGGTTGTGAGAAACTTTCTTGCCAGAGGAAATCTGTAACATTTTTTTTCTGAGGCAGAGAATGCATTCCCGTGCACATTTTTCCACTGTGTTTTTGCATTCACTTCTCAAATGCACACCGTTTTTTTCATGCACATTTTGAAACTGATGCCTGTTTTTTTTTTTTTTTTTTTGCCCTTTGTCTTTCCCCCTTGGTAAAGCGCATCCCAAGCCTTTACCAAGGGACTGATTCCTGAGGCCCGAGTTTCTTTGTTTCTCCCCAGTTCTGGAAGGTGCAAAATGGATATTTCTGCACAGAAATGCTGATTCAACCAATATATTTCTTTTCCCATCCTCCTCAAAGTCTTAGGGATTATCTGTATTGCCTGACTGTGCTGCAGTTGCATTGTGTGGTCTCTCCCCCCCCCCACAACTCCCCAGTTGTGTGTCTTGGCAGATTTGGGGGTCCGAACATGACTATCCAATCTTTATTTCATAGTTTCAGGTTCATTTCCCTCAACAGGCTCAGGGAAACCACAAAAAGTGCTGATTGCTCCTGTCTCCCCAGTTCTCATCATCATCGGTTTTGCCCCATAGCTTTCTTTCTCTCCATCCTAATAGCTCTCAACTTCATTTTTCAGCTCAGTAGCTGTTTTATGAGCCTTTCCTTTGGCAGCCTCCACCTCAGCTAATCAACATTTAACCCCAGTGAGCATCTTGGTTGTTGCTTGCAATTGTGTGGAAACGTCTGCCTTTCCATCTTCTCCTTTCTCCTCCTGAGTAATTTCACATCAGACACCTGAGCCATCATGGGCCTGACTTCATGGTGAACGAACAAGATTGCACTACTGCAGGGCTTCAGATGAGCATGACTTCAGTTTTTAAAACTAAAGTATCATCAGCAGACCTTAAGAAGTGAAGTGTCCAGATTCTGTTGGAATGCCTGTGATCTAGGGTGCAATTTAAGAATCGCACAAGAACATAAAAACGTCATGCTGGATCAGGCCAAAGGCCCATCTAGTCCAGTTTCCTGTATCTCACAGTGGCCCCACCAAATGTGTCCGGGAGTCCATGAGACTAGTTATCTCTCTCCTGATACCACTCCCCTGCATCTGGTCCTTGAAGTACTCTGGTTTTAAGCCTGGAGGTTACACATCTCCATCATGGTTTGTAACCTGTGATGGACTTCTCCTCCAGGAATCTGCCCAATCCACTTTTGAAGGCATCCATGCCATCTCATGGGAAGAAATGATATACCACTCCAGTTCATCCTTCCATATACTACTCCAAAGTACTGGTGATGAGAACTGGGAGATGGTTTCCACATGTCCCACCATCTCTCCACAGGGGCAAAGGAATTCAGAAAGTTCTCCCTTTGGAATATTGGTTCTCTCTCTTGCTGTCTGCTGACTATCTCCAGTGCCATCTCAGCTGTCCAGTTGCATCCAGTTGATGGTGGAGTCTGAGGTATGACAAACTGTGTGAGATGTAGTTCACCACTGCCGCCTCCTGCTAGTGACTTTCCTTAAGTGAGCAATGATTTGAACCCAGAACTGCAGAGTCCTAGACTGACACGCTACCCATAACATCATAACAGATCTCAGGTTCTGACACCCTAATCGTAATTGTCCCATAGGAGGCATCTGAAGAGCTTGAGCCTCTGCATCTTTTGATAAAGCAATCTGTGCTTCCCTTGCACAAACATTTGTGAGGTACTCCTGCGTGTCGCCAGGCACAGCTTGCTCTGTGTCCCAGAGGTGCCTCCATTTCCATGGCAATTGCTATTAATAGTGCGTGGTTCAATTTGTTAGGCGCAAGGGCTCTATAAAAAGGAGAACTATTAATACAGCAGGGAATTTTCCCACAGTAAAAAAGAAATCAAGAGCTGAGTTTCATTCGTCAGGCTGCTGTAAATTGAAGGGCTGGTTTCCGCCTTACCTCTACCAAACTTTTTTATATAAGGTTGTGGTTAGTATGTTTGCTGTAGGGGATTAGAGTAAATTGCTGTGTCATGTGATTATCACAGTAAACTTTGCCTTTCAACAAGAGGTCACTTCAGCTTGGCATGCCTTGCTGAACCCCTTTGGCTTCTGCAGCCCAGGTTATCATTCTCCTTACAGTGCCAAGTAACCAAATAGCACACTGACATCACTTTAGAAATGGGGACTTCTAAATAGGGGGCATGAGAGAAATCATCTTGCCTTGGTTTTCCCAGGCAACTAAGTGGGAATGTAACAAAGGGATGCAGCATGGACTGCTGCTGTTCATGATTCTTACCACTCCATTTTGTCCCAATCACTTCCATCAGAGGTCCATGGCCAGTTAGCATTTTTGATACATCCTGGGCTGTTTTGGAAGCTTCCCTCCTTAGTTTCTCCTCACACCCCCAACTTCTGTGCCTTTTGGAGTTTCCCCAAGTCTATGGATATATCCAGGAGTGGTTGCAGGGATTTTTCCCATGGAGAGAGGCAAGGTTGCATGGTGGCATCTATGCTTTTCTGTTCACATGAAAATAATAAACACATGTAGGCTCTGCGCGCAAATGCCCCCTCCTCTCTCCCCAGTAGACATCCAAGGAAACCTCCATTTTCTCCAAGGATGATGCCATTTTAGTTACATAAGCATTAGCCATCACCGTCTGAAGATCAGAAACAATGTTGTTTTATATGTATTACTAGAGATGGGCATGAAACAAATTTTTAATTCATTTCGTTATTCATTATTCATTTCATTAGCTAACAGAGCTGGAAAAAAAAACTCTGGGCCTCTAGAGGAGGCAGCAGGGCGGTCCATCCCCACCGGGTATGGCCTCTTCCAGGGCTGCGGAGGCAGGGTGAGGCCTCCTACTGCACGACGCAGCCGCTGCTGGGACTCGGGAGGCAGCGGCAGGGAAGCCTACCGCCACCCGGCACGGCCACTTCTGGGGCTCCAGAGGTGACGGTGAGGCCTCCCACTGCCCAGCACGGCCACTACCAGGGCCTTCCAGGCCGCCACCACTGCCGGGATTACTGCCGCTGCCGCGGCCACCACCGCCATCTAAGTAAGCCGAATCAGTTTGGCTCGGTTCAGTTTGTACGAATTTTTGTTTTAAAAATTCGTACAAACTGAACCAAACTGATGGTGGGCCTGAAACTGAATGAACCGAAACATCGTTTTTCTGTTTTGTGCCCAGCTCTATGTATTACTGCTGCTAGAAAACTTGAAGGCAGCAGGAAAAGTGAAAGACTGACTATAAGAAGGACTGATTAAGCAGAGGAAACAATACTCCTTAGTTTCCAAGATCTGAACACTACTGTTAATGACTGGAAATTCTGCAGCTCACTAATTCCTGGAGCTGGGATCCTCAGTGTGGTGTAGTAGACAGAAGTATGGACTAGGTCTCAAGAGACCTGGATTTGAATTGCTTCTCTGCCATGAAAACTCACTAAGGAGTTGGAACTGGTAAATCTATTCATTTAAATCTCTCACTGTGGACCACTCCACAGTTGGTTCTGACTTGATAGCCCATAACAGCAATTCATCAGAGCTACCATAAGTTCAAACTGAATTGGTAACCCATGCTAACAACATTTCATATAAACAAACAAACATCTTTGATAGGCATGTTAAGGCTCACAACAATTGAAGCTGTACGATTACTATAACTTGGGTCCCTTATCCAGAGAAATGTCTTACTATTGCCTCCTTTAGGTGTGATCACCTCCACTGTGCAGTCTTAACTGTATGTGTCTTTAAGGTCCTTCTTTTTCATACTGGAAGACCCTTGACTCACTTGTTTTCAAGGCCAGGCTGAACATCAGATGATTAAAATATGTCTTTTATTCCCCCTAGTGTTATGCTTTCAGTCTTAAGGCATGGCCATTTGTTGTATGCATAAACCTCTTAGATCAAGTAAATCAACACTAGTGTCTCAGATCTCTTGGGAATCAGTGTTGGGATAGCTCTTTGCTCAAAGAGCTGATTACATCTGAGTGACCAAAACTGAGCATCATGTACTGAAAAATCAAACTCAATATGTGACAGCCGCTATCTGTGTTCATGTCTATATATTTGGATCAGATTATCAGAATCTTTCTGTTTATCTTTCTAGATAACAGAGCAACATTTCTGGAGAGCAGCTTTGCTCTTTTCTCCAATAAGAAACAGTATTACCTGTTAAAGAACCTAAATTTTGTGAGCAGGCAAAAGATTACCTTGTTAGAGCAAGTTCACCAGTGGTATTGCTGAACATTAATACTGAAAAACTCAGATTTAAAGGGGCAACTGTCAAGTCCTTACTGGTGCAGAGGTTTCACTTGATAGCTTTGGTCTCCCTTTGAGGCCTTCTTTAAATTGTTCTCTGTGGAATCAAACTCAGAATCTGGAAGACCTTTTTACAGTGGGTTCTTGGCAGCACATTCATGAAAGGAAGGTGTGGGAATTCAACACAGGGGTGGGCCTTCTTCCCTATCGGAACAACAAGATCAAATTCATACAATGATGTTTGCCTACCAAATCAGTAAAACGATAAGGAAGTTTAGCCAATATAGTGAACTCCTTAGTTGCATGCCATCAAATCATTTTCGATTGATGGTGACCCTTTCCAGAGTTCTCTGGGTAGAGAGTCCTCAGAAGTGGTTGACCAGCCTCCTCTTCTGGGGGCACCTCGGGACTGTGCTGCTTGGCCAAGCCTACCTAGGCTGACTCTTCTTGTCTGTGTTGTTTGATCATTGGAGTTTATAACTAGCAGCACCTGTATTAGATCCTAGTGGGTCCTTTCACTTCTGGTACAAGTTTGCATGTTTCAATAGAAGGAATTATACTCAAACACTTCCACCTTAAGTATGTATTTACTGTAATAAGGCATTTTGCTATTTATTGTTTTCTTCCCATTTCTGCACAGAATGTGGGCAGAAATTATTCTCTGTTATAGCCACACCGTTCTCAGGCACTGCCATCACAGTTATTAATTGCTGTTTGCAGCCATACAGCCAGGGACTCTTACAAAATGTGTGCATTATGGATTGGCATCAGGAATCAAAACACTGCAGTGAATGCAAATCTAGTTGGAGTGGATACTGATAATTGAGTGAAAACAAGGGGATGATTGGTGCCTCCTCACAGGGGACAATCCTCCATCTCAAGTTATCCCCTATGCACAGGGTTGTGTACCTCTCCAAATCCAATGTCAAGATAAGTAGTTATAAAATTGGTGAGTAAGCAGAAACTTTGAGGCAGCCCGTCTATAGTAGACGTTTGAGCCACACACTCCATAATCATACAAATGATATTGTCACCACCTTTCAGTGCATTAAAGTTGTTGCCGCAACAGCTTTGTCTATCTTTGTGTAATTGCTTGCAAATGAGATGGATGGATGGATGAATGGATTTGATTTTTATAGTTCCCCATTAGTGCACATATTACAAGTAGACATGGGCACTTTGATTTCTCAAGCTCGCAGCCGGAAACGGTAACAATTACTCTGCCAGAACTAGTAGAAAAATTGGGTCATTTTTCGTGAGCATCGCAGCACACACTTAAAAAAACATAAAAAAGCAGGCGAAAATATGCCTGCCTGAGTGATACCTAAATTTCTGACGCCTCCCTCTCCTCCTCTCCTGGGATGCACAAAGTGTGCATCCTCATTCAGTGCCTTAAAGTTGATTCCCGGCCAAAAAAGCAGCTGAAAATATGCCTGCCTCAGTGAGGGCACCTACCAGAAGGGTGGTTTCTTTGTCCCCCTATCCTTTGTGCCAATTGCTTGCCAAAAAATGAGATGGATGGATGGATGAAAAACTGGATTTTTTTCAGATTTTTATTGCAGTTCCATTGATTTTATTTTATTTTATTTTATTTTTATTTTTTTACACATTGATGGGCTGGCACATATTTTTGGACCATTCCAGATAAAGTCCTGGGCAGATGCCCGAACCCTAACCCTAACCCTATAGACAGTACACTGTCCTTCTTAGTGGGTCAAACTCACCCTAACCTTACCAGTAACCCTAATCCTAGCCCTTGCGCTAACCCCTAACCCCAAGCCAGATCTGTGTACTCGCATTGCACTACAGCAAGTACACTTCCCTTCTTAAAAGCGGGCGCCCTGCTGACTCACTCCAGTCCTCTGTCACTTCCAAGGCAGTATTGCATCCAAAGTTTTCTGCCTGCTACTGCTGCTGCATCTGGCTAAGTCTCACCCACGAGATTTTCTTCATGAAGAGGAGGCACCCACAGAACTTTCAAAAACCAGTACTAATGACAGATGAAAATCTGACAAACAAAACGACAAATTTTTGAAAAATTTCGCATGAAAAAACGGAAACGAGCCGAAACGGGCCGGCTCGACACACGACAACTCGAAAAAGTCATTTTCCCTGGTCGTGCCCATCTCTAATTACAAGACAAAACTTTAAAGTCCTGCAGATGCCACATATCAATGTATATGTAAAAAAATGCTCAAGCTTGCAATATTGGAGTTTTTCCCAATCTGGTCTCCAGATTTTCTTGAACCAGAACTTTCAGAAGCCTTCACAGGTAGCTGCACTTGCCCAGATTTCTGGAAGTAGTAGTAGTAGTAGTAGTAGTAGTAGTAGTAGTAATAATAATAATAATAATAATAATAATAATAATAATAATAATAATAATAATAATAATAATAATAATAATAATAATAATAAAGGCTCCAAGATTTTGAGAAGAAATTCTCCAAGTGCACAATGGACCAACTAGAAATAACAGCTGATATGATCACCAAAAGAGTACAAAGAGTCAAAAACTGGACATCACCTGGCAATGATCAACTGCATGGGTTTTGGCTTAAACACCTGACCAGTCTGCATGTAAAAATGGCCCAACAATTTAATGAAATGTTGAGAACAGGTTATATTAATGAGTGGTTAACAACTGGGAAAACCTATTTGATTCAGAAGGATCCAACAAAAGGAGCAATACCTGAAAATTACAGGCCAATAACATGTTTACAAACTATGTATAAACTGCTAACAGGCATCATAGCTGATAGAGTCCAGGATTATTTGGAAGCAAGTAACATCATGCCAGTAGAGCAGAAAGGGAACAAACGGGGGAGCAGAGGCACAAAAGATCAGTTACTCATTGATAAAATGATCCTAGACAATTGTAACGCCCAGAAAACTAATTTATATATGACTTGGATTGACTATAAAAAAGCCTTTGACTCAGTAACGCATAGTTGGATTATTAAGTGCCTGGATGCCATTGGAATATGTAAAACTATTAGTGCCCTAATTGAAAATGCGATGAAGAACTGGAAAACATAATTGTTTGTCAGGGATGAAAGCTATGGATTGGTTAGCATCAAACGAGGGATTTTTCAAGGTGACTCTTTGTCACCTCTGCTATTTAATATTGCCCTGATTCCCCTCTCAATAATTTTGCAGAAGACAAATTTAGGTTACCAAACTGCTAAAAATTCAGGGAAAATTTCTCATCTATTGTATATGGATGACTTAAAGTTGTATGGAAAATCAGAAACTGAAATACACTCACTGACCAACACAGCCCGAATTTTCAGCACCAATGTTAGTATTGAGTTTGGACTAAATAAATGTGCCACAGTGGCACTGAGAAAAGGAAAAATAATTGAGAGTGAAGGAATTGAAATGCCAAATGGACAAGCTATTAAGTATCATCAGTCTGAAGCCTATAAATATCTGGGCATACTGGAATTAGATAATATAAAGCATGGGCAAGTGAAAAATGTGGTCAGTAAAGAATATATCCAAAGGGTCAGAAAAGTATTAAAAAGTAAGCTGAATGGTGGTAACACCATCAAGGCCATTAATAGTTGGGCCATACCGGTCATCAGGTATACCGCTGGCATTATAAACTGGACTCAGATGGAGCTAGATATTCTAGATAGGAAAACAAGAAAACCTATGACCATTCACTATGCATTACATCCACACAGTGATGTTGACAGGCTGTATTTACCTAGAAAATTAGGTGGTAGAGATCTTCTGCAAGTGAAGCAGACAGTTGAAGAAGAGAAGCATGCGTTGGCAGATTATCTAAAAAATAGTACGGAGCTAGCATTATTGGAGGTTAAGAACAGGGAGGTGTTTAAAGTAAATCAAACAAAGGGTCAATACAGGAAAACAACAATGCAAATACGAGCTGATAGCTGGCATAATAAAGCGCTGCATGGGCAGTTCCTCGAAAAAGTCAAAGGAAAAGTAGATGAGGAAAAGACTTGGTTATGGCTCACCAATGGAACACTGAAAAAAGAGACAGAGGCCCTGATTTTTGCAGCTCAAGAACAAGCTATCAGAACAAATGCAGTTAAGGCTAGAATAGAAAAATCAGCTGAGTCCCCCACATGTAGACTCTGCAAAGAGGCAGATGAAACTATTGACCATATATTGACTTGTTGCAAGAAAATTGCTCGCACTGATTACAAACAGCGTCATAATGTAGTTGCTCAAATGGTCCACCGGAATTTGTGTCAGAACTATCATCTGCCCATAACAAAGAACTGGTGGGACCATAAGCCTGAAAAAGTGACTGAAAATGAGCATGCAAAATTACTTTGGGACTTTCGAATACAGACAGACAGGGTTTTGGAGCATAATACCACAGATATTTTAATTGTTTTGATTGAGCATAATACCTTTGGGTAGTGGGCCAGATATTAAATAAATAAAATAAATATTGTGATTGTGGAGAAGAAAAAAGTGTGGATCATTGATGTTGCTATACCAGGAGATGGTAGAGTCACTGAGAAACAACTTGAAAAAATTACCTGATATCAGGATCTCAAAATTGAACTTCAGAGACTCTGGTATAAACCAGTACAGGTGGTCCCAGTGGTAATTGGCACACTGGGTGTGGTGCCCAAAGACCTAAGCAAGTATCTAGAAGAAATTGGAGTGGACAAAGTCACCATCAGTCAGATGCAGAAAGCCACCTTACTGGGATCTGCTCACATAATTCGCCGATACATCACTGAGTCCTAAACTCTTGGGAAGCGTTCGACTAATGATTGGTAATATAAAATCCAGCGTAGATAGCTGTGTGGCTAAATAATAATAATAATAATAATAATAATAATAATAATAATAATAATAATAATAATAATAATAATAATAATAATAATAATAATAATAAATGGGGACCTAAGGTTGAGAATCACTACCATATTGACTGCAAGCTATTTTAAGTGGATACCTGGGCAAGAAGCACAATAAAGAACATTTATTTATTTATTTATTTAATTTATTTATTTATTTATTTATTTATTTATTTATTTATTTATTTACATGATATACCCATAAGAAGGACTCAGGGCGGTTTACAACAATAGTCAATGATTAAGATGTCCAACATTGGTTATACAGAATGATAGATGTCTTGGTTCATCTGGACAGTCCTTTAGCCAGCATTCCTTATTAGATGGGGCAGACACAGTTCTGGGTAGGGTTTATGTAGGTAGGGAGGAATACAGCACAAGCCAATCCTGCCTCCTCCCCAGCTGGTGGAGAGGATCTGAGGAACAAGGTAAGGGAAAAAGTATATGGTGGTGGTAGTGGGGAACCATTTCCCTCCTTACTGTTCCTCTGTGCAGAGGGAGCGTTAATGGAGGTATGTTAGGAGAAAACCTAGTATAAATACCAGGAATTAAATGATTGGATTTTTGGTGAGGTGGTGGTGGTTTGGTTGATGTTAAGGGTACAGTGAGCAAGGAGATACCAAAAGATGTAAAGCAGACAAATTAGTTCCCAAAATGTAAAAATGGTACACTTGGTCATCCATTCTTGGTTGGATGAGAATGGTAATGCTGTGATTCAGAAGCAACCTGACAGCACAAAAGAACAAGAATTGTTCTATAGCATTAGGTATATATACCATGGAACATGTATATTTATATTGTGTACCATGCCATTAGAAACAAATTGTGCCATAAAATCTACAATGTAATTTTGCATTTCTGGAGCCTAATATTTACCTCTCCCATATTCCTACTTTCCTTTGGGCTCCAGCTCCTCTAGCAAACCGGGGTTTGCACCAAGTAACAATAATAAATGGTTTGGAAATGATGGATGCTCGGGTGAAATGAAATAAGGTGCCCATGAGCCAGCCTCTGGTTCTCCATTCAGCCTTCAGCTGATTGGCTCAAGCAAACACACTGCCTGAACCAATGCAAATGCATCTGACTGGGGGGAGGGGAGTCGTCTCAATGGAAGATGAAAAAGAAAGAAAAAAAGTTTGTTGGGGAAAACCCCCTCCAAGCTGATTTTCATTGACTTGTATGTCATACAGTCAACAGAAAACACTAATCAGACCATCCAAATCCTTCAGTACTACCTGCATTATTTGTCAGGGTAGTCACCCTCCTCAGTATTATTTTCCACGCAAAAAAGCAATCTTGTCTTTATTACATGCACAGGGAATAGAAGAGTGAACATAAAATTCTTAGGATCTTAAAAAGCAGGTGGAATTGGGTGTCATCAGTGCACTGGTGGTACCAGACCAGAACATTCGGGACAGACTGTAACAGGTTTTTCATGTCTACATGAAACAGGAGGGAGACTCATGGAACCCTGAGATACTCCACAGGCCACAGGAATCCCCCAGCGGTGCTACCATCCATAAAATGACCCCACCATTCAAGAGCAAGTCCCAGAAGCTGACTCCTTTTTTCATTAGCTCACCACTTCTCACTCAAGCTGTAAATCTGTAAACTGCCCAGAGTTCCTCCTTATGGAAGATGGTGTGGTATAAAAGTGTAACAAATAAATAGAGATGTCGTTTTTTGGGACGGGTCCGTTTTGGGTCATTTCCGTTTTTTGCAAAATTTTTCAAAAATTTGTCGTTTCATCGTGTCATTTGTCGTTTGTCGTTACCGCCGCGATTTAGCGCGACTTGACTTCCCAGAGCATGGGGTTAAGGGGTAAGGGCTAGGCTTATGGTAACGGATAAGGTTAGGATGGGTTAGTGGGCTGTACCTCTGGGTGCCTCTGGCCCACTAAGAACACAGTGTACTGGCGTATGGGTTAGGGTTAGGGTTAGGGTTAGGATTAGGTTTGGTGGGCTTTTTATGCCCTCTCTGGCACATCCAGAAGTCTCAGCAAAACCTGGCCATGTGATTGGTGGAATGGCTCCAAAAATTTGCATGGTCCCATCCCATGGCCAGCCCATCATTGCGTGTGCACAGGTCTAAAAAAATAAAATAAAATAAAATAAAATAAAATCAATGGAGATGTTTTATTGCAAGAAAAACCCACTGCTGCTACTGTAAAAATTCAAGCATTTAAAATAGCTAATTTTTGCATGTTTCTGTGGTGCTTTGGTGGGTTTTTGGACCACGATTTCAAAAAAAAATATTGCAGTCGCCATTTTGGATCCCCCCGCACCGCATGGCAAATGGAGATGCCGAGGATGCCCCCTCCCAGCCTGGTACCAGCAAGTCTCAGCAAAACCTGGCCATGCGATTGGTGGAATGGCTCCAAAACTTTGCATGGTCCCATCCCATGGCCAGCCCATCATTGCGCGTGCACAGGTGTAAAAAAATAAAATAAAATAAAATAAAATAAATGGAGACGTTTTGTTGCAAGAAAAACCCACTGCTGCTACTGTAAAAATTCAAGCATTTAAAATAGCTAATTTTCGCATGTTTCTGTGGTGCTTTGGTGGGTTTTTGGACCACAATTTCAAAAAAAATATTGCGGTCACCATTTTGGATCCCCCCGCACCGCATGGCAAATGGAGACGCTGAGGATGCCCCCTCCCAGCCCGGTACCAGCAGCCCAGGACAGGAGGGGGGGAAGGCTGGAGTGGGGACCCCCCCAGAAACCACCCCTCTGGTAGGTGCCCTCAGGCAGGCATATTTTCGCCTGCTTTTTTGGCCGGGAATCGGTTTTTTTTTATTTCTAAAATTTTTTTCTGTGCCGCTTGGCAACGCGCGATCGCTGAGATGCCAGGAACGACAACGACAAATCAGACCCAATTTTTCTTTTGTCGGTTCGAGTTCGAGTTCTGGGGGAGTAATTGTCGTTACCGTTTCCGTTGCATAACAGAAACGAGTAATGGAAACGGAAACGAGAATTTCGCCAAGTTGTGCCCATGTCTACAAATAAATAAATAAATAAATAAATAAATAATCAAACACAAAGCAACTGTCAGGGCTTGGTGTTTTTCAACATGTATGACCGGTAGTGAACAGAAGAGGGCATCCTGTAGGCCATCTTGACGGCTGCCCTTGGTGCAAAAATCAGTGTGCCATTGATGATGGTCAAAGTAGAAAAGCAGACACAAATGATTCCATAAAACCACAAAGTACATTACATTTTCTTTTAAACAGGTATACTCACTCAGCTGCCAAAGTCCTCAAGAGGGTCTACAAATTTCAAAACAAGGACAGTTTTTAAAACCATAAAACAGAAAACCACATGATTGTTGCAACTTGCAACACATGAAGGTGTTTTATTGGAGCTCCTTAGTCTACCTAGTCCATTACAGTATTGCCCACTTGGCAGAAGCTTTCCTGAGTCTCAGAGACTGGTTATTTCTTTTACCCTAGGTCTGAACTTTTCTTTTGCTCTGAAGATACCAAATAACAATAACTGAAGTTTGCAACTTAAGCAAACGAGGCAAAGATTCTGCCACTGAACTGTAGTCCCTGACTACTCAAGTAGACCGATATAGTTTCTATAGATCAAGGCTGAATAAGAAAAGGCATTGGTGCTACAAAGGAAGCTCATTGATGTTGCTCAACTCACATCTCTTCTGTGTGTGCCCACCATGCTGCAGCAGAAAGAGAACTCGTCCCCATAGAAAACCTTGGAATTCACCTTCTAGCTTTAGAGGGGAGTGGGAGAAATGCATGGAGAATCTCAGTGGACATTAGGCAAGATGGTTACATGTTATGTCTTGTGACACAGAGAGTGGAACGCCAACTGTTTAACACCATTTGCTCAAGAAGATGAGCAGGAAAGTGTCATTGTCTTCTTGGCCAGCTTGTGGAGTTCCTGTGGTGGCATTAGCCTGGCCTTTCTAGGGGAGGAATGCTAAACTTGACAGAGCCTTTCCCTTCCCTTTTTAGAAGATCAAGAAAAACATCTCAGCATCAAAAAATAAGATATTTAAAGAGCACGAGGTTCAATTATCTTGGGAGACTTTCTATCATCAAAACATTTAGCCACTATTACAGAAAAACAAAGATTTTCATTTTCTTATAATGTAGAGAATAGGTCTTCAAACAACAGTATTTCCAACAAATCAAATAAAATTTCAATGAAATGGTCTCTCACAGTTGCATGAAAAAGGAGAACAACACAGGATATTTGAAATATATATATATATATATATATATATATGTTTTCGTAGATTTTCACGGGTATAGGTGTGCATGTTAGGGTGGATTCAGCTGGTTGTTTTGGCGACGTTTCGACGAGGTCTCACTCGTCATCTTCAGGCTGGTGTTCTGGCTTCTTTCTTCTTGAAGCAAAGCGTGGTCTCAGTTGAAGTCCTTCTTCCTTGAAGTCCTAAACAGCCATCTAAACAGCCATCAGCAGTTAATCCCTTAACGATCGCCTCAGCCACACAGCAGATCACAAAAGAACAAAGGAACAAAGGAACCTACAATCAGCAACAGAGCAAGCAAACCACACACACCCCCAGCAGTATTTATAGAAGGACTTCAACTGAGACCACGCTTTGCTTCAAGAAGAAAGAAGCCAGAACACCAGCCTGAAGATGACGAGTGAGACCTCACACGGGAAGAAACCCGAATCCACCCTAACATGCATATATATATATATCTCCCAACTAGTACAGCCACATGGACAAACTCTCTCAGAGCAAGGTTGCCCTGCCAATCTTCTTCGCCTCTTCCTCAAAAACAAAACAAAACAATATTCAGTCTCACATATTAAAAAGCTGTATAGTAACATGGAATAGTTAGATGGAAAAATATTATGGAATTGTCTTACGAATTAAAATACCAAAGAAGGAAGGAACTAGACAGACCATCACTCAAATCCAACAGGGCTAGTCTTCTGTTCATTTTCACAGAGGCCCAGTGTTGAAGCTATTTTGCTTCAGAGGAGTTTGTTACTTGAGCTACGACCTGTTTTGGGGAGTGAAGGGTGAAGAGGTGAAAAGTGTTAAAAAAATGAGATGTAAAGTCTCCTTTGCCCCCATCGTTGCCCCTCCAAACAGGAATGTAATATTTTCAACACAACATGGCTGTGAGGAAAATGTGGGAAGATTTCAAAGATTAACAGGCATTTTTAAAAAAAAGGCCCACTAGGATTGGAATACAATTCAAAGTCTCTCTGTCTGGAATGTCCTATGATTTAAATTATAGAACTATTGTATTCTCTCTTTTTTCCCCCAGTGTGCTTTGTCAACTTGCATTTTATTAGATTTGGAGATAGCAAAAAAAAAAAAAAAAAAACCACTGTGGTTTTCAGTTTAAGAAATATTTCACAGGAACGCAAATGTGATTATGATCCTAGAAGATCTATTGCTTCATTTTCTAGTTCATGGAAACTAATCTTGATGTTTTTGATTTGTGTTCTGCATAGAATTCTAAAAGAAGCACACTGCAGGCTTGTCACCAAACTCTGAACAATGGGATGAGGAGGAGGGTCCATGTACCATTGCCAAGATATTACTATATTTAAATAAATGAATAAAATAATATGATCATGTTGCATTTGTTAGGATTTCTGTCTTAGAGAGTCTAAACATTAAGTAGGGATGGAAACCATAGAGTGTGGAAAAAGCTGAATATCTTGAGGTAATTAGGTAAAATCAAAAGGAATATATAGGTAGGAACTCTGTGTTTCTGCACAAGATTTGCGTATGGGGTCCATTCACAAAGCTGTTAGACTATACAGAACCCTCCTTTTTTAATGATAAGGTGGTTGTTTGTAAAGGTGTTATAAGGAATTTTCTTTCTTTTCTTTCTTTCTTTCTTTCTTTCTTTCTTTCTTTCTTTCTTTCTTTCTTTCTTTCTTTCTTTCTTTCTTTCTTTCTTTCTGTGATTCTGTGATTCTGTATTGTTTGTCAATGTCATCTTATATTGGCTTGGAGTACCCACACTTCTTGTAAGAAATGCTACATTTACAGCATGAGCTAATAACCAAATCTGATTGGACTGTAGCATCGTATTACTCCATCATCATGGGATCCCCAAATGGCAGGATGTCTTCCAAATAAAAAAAAATAGCTATCAAAGCTGCAGTGAAGTACTATGTTGATGGTTGCAATCACTATTTATGAAACACATCCTCATCAGGACCATCTCATATATATTTTAAAAATACATAATAAAAAACAGAGTTTCCTCCTATTTCAAAAACTGTATTGTCCTTTGTGATGAAGACTCTTCAAGTACGGAAAAGGTAAGGAGAGAGAGAGTATAAGGAAGGCAGAAAGGGAGGCAAAGAGAACCATTTTTAGTAGCCAGAATAAGAAACAAAATTTTAAAAAGCTACGTATTTCATTTACTCCAAAGTTCAAAACAGGTGCAAACAGGAGCAGAGAAGAGCAGTGATGAGATTTTTCACTTTCATTCTGGTGAGGCTTTAGGTAAAATATATTCCCAGAGGAATGCATTGAAAACAGAGTAATCCCTAATTGCGATCATTTTTATGTTGTACAGATTCGCCCCATAGATGATTCTGTTAAGCAAATTTCCCCTATTTCCAGAATTTTTATGTTGTACAGATTTTATGTTATACAAACCATTTGCTATACGAGGGTCCACTGTACATATAATGCATTCTCATCCAGAGAATTGTTGATTCCATGATCCAATGACTAACGGAGTTTCATATAGAATATGATAACTTTTCATAAATACACACACCATAGTGGACCATTGTGTAGGAAGGCAAGTGTCCAGTCCATGTGGAAATATCATTATTACCCCTCTTCCATATAACCACATTTCATAGGCTTTAGACAACTGCTTTGTTGCAAGAAGATCACCAGGTAGTGGGCTTCTGATTTTTACTTTTCTGAATCAACCCAATATTGCTATTAAAGTATAATTATAGAATGGATTTTCTCTCTCTTGAAGTAACAATCAGTAATATTATCGACACTACAAGGACAGAGCAGTTCAATATTATTTTAACTGTCCTGGCTGCTTTCTAAGATATCATGAGATGTGTAGTGTGATGCAGTACCTAGGGGTCCTCCATTGTAGTCCACAGGAAGATACACAAATTCTCCAGCATAGAATTTTAGGTGGGGGTCAAACTACAAAACCTATATGTAGCTATGTGTTGTCAAGTTGCTTCTAAATTGTGATGGTCCTAGATGGGTTTTCAAAATACAGTGGTACCTTGTATAAAGGAATTAATTCATTCCAAATGAAATTTTGTTAAGCTAATTTTCCTTTATACAAATTCCCATAGAAATGCATTGAAAACGGAGTAATCCCATTTTATGTTATACGGATTATACAAGGGTCCACTGTTTATGAGATAACCAAAGTATGGGAGATGCCACCACCAAACACCATGTGAGTTTACACTGTTAAGGGAGGATTTGAACTGAGATCTCCTGATTTATAGTCTGGCCACACTTTAATTTATTGCCCTTGTTTTCTATCGAAACTATCTAGTGTTGGCACACTCCAAGAGGTCAGTGCAGATGAATGTAAAGCAGGCCTTAGAACTTTTTAATGAAGCTCCTATATTTTTTCCACTGCGGACACTACAGCTGACCGCATCTGTCTCACGACAACATTTTAAAATGAAACCCAGCTCAACAGCTGCTAATAATCAGTGAGAATTAGTTCTCTGGATTTTAATTTGTTGCCATTGCAGGGATTTCTCAGGAAATTAATGAGGGGGGGGGGGTGGGGGAAGCCATAAGGATTAATTTGATGGCAAAGTTCCTCGCTGAAGTCAAGCTGGAATCTAATTATGCACGTTGTTATGGCATGTTTATCATAAACACATTTGTGTACCATGTATAAGTGGAGCTCTACTCCAGAATGAACAAAGACTGGTCCAATGGAAGGGCAAGAATCCCCAGGCAATCATTATATTTGTGTTTCCAGTGGGATCTATTTTCCCAACTGGGCTGCTCAAAGCCTTACATGGTCCTGCTGTGGTGTCCTGTTTTTTCCCCATAAGAAACTTTTATTTTGGGTTGTAAGAGCCTTTTTGGTTTTTTTTTTTTTTTTGAGAATTCACATGGTGAATTGGTTTTAGCTTTTATTTACACAAAGCCTACATGAAGAGACACACATGAGTACACACACACACACACACACACACACACACACACTAATTTGTGTCTCTAAAGTTCCAGTATTGTACTTCCAATAATGTATTCCAGGGCAATAGGATGAATAAGTTCTTCCCTTCCCAGGTTATTAGAAAGTATGTCGATCACTCTTCCAAGCCCTGGCAGGTTTCCCTAGTAGCTTCCTCCCCAAGTGGCCCCAGAAAAAGAGTACAGAAAGAGGTTGTAGGGTGTGGCAGAGAAAGACTGGAATCTACTTGGAGGAGGTAAGCGATCTGGTGTATCCACACCCTTCTCAGTCCATTATCACACCCCCAAAATGGAGGGAAGGTGGCCCAATCCCATTATTTGCCATGGGATGACATCTTCTTACAGGGTTAGATATTAGATTGATTGAGTCAAAGAAAGTTCTCAAGACCAGTTTTGTTGACCTTTCATCCTGCCAGAATGTACCTAGTGGGGTTTTGGATGAAATGGAGTCTCCGAGATTGGTCAGGGTGGACCAGTAGGTGAACTCTGTCAATTGGGCTTCTTACTTGTAGGATTGCAACCTATAGCAGAAATAAGACAAAAACAATTGCCCTACATATTATTAGTCACACTGTTTCAGAATGGCAAAATAAGCCATTCACATTTCAGTCGTATCTTTGGGCCTTTTCACACGACCCCTAAGATCCGCTGGCCACTTAAATTCGGACCAGAGATCTTAGGGGTTCGTTGCTCTTCCTTCCTCCCCACCACTCTGCACCTGTCTGCTGAGGGGAGGGAGGAAGAAAGTGGGGGAAATGCAGACTCACCTTGGAGAAGCTGCCGGAGCTCCATGTGCTGATTCCTTCTCTTTTGTCTGCTTTTTTTTCCCTCCTGCCCCTTCTCTTAAAGGGGCGGAAGGCAAAAAAAAAAACCAAAAACCAAACAGAAGCCAGGAGAGCCCCGCACTGACCAGATTAAATCCGGACCTGGCGATTTTCACCCTCCTTGAGCAGGTACAAGAAAAGTGCGCTGGGACGCGCTTAGGTGGGCGTGGTCGCACTTAATTTCCTGCAAACTCCGGAGCTGGTGGGGAAGTCAAAGTCTCTAAGTCACATCATCTCCTAAAGCATCTTTTCCTATATAGGACATAGTCATTTTTGGTAAAACCTAGTAAGGAAAAATAACATGTGGGTATTTAGGACATGATTTCCCTCTTCTGGCGTGTTTTAAAATACTATTTAATAACAAGGCACAGTGCCTGAAATACTGTTACTCAGGGTAGTAAGTTGTACTAAAGTAGCCCCATTGAATCTCTGTGGCACCCAAGCCACTCAGGAGATGAATCAATATCTTCAAAAGTTCCATTGATTCAAATGAGGATCCTTTAGTTGTAACCTACTATGTTCAAACAAGTTGCAACTAGAGTATCAATGGAACTTGCTGAGCCCCCAAGTCCCCATTAGTTTAACGGGCTTACTCTTGTCATTTACTATGCTTAAACAACAGGATTTCAGTCTCTGTCTCCTATCTGACTGGTAAACATCACAACTTATTGAAAGTTCAATAATACCTTCAATGTGCATTAAATGTGTCTCATGGCAGCTCTACTAGGAGGCTGAGAGTCTAGTCAAGTGTGCTAGGGGGAGTCTTGCCTATCGGCAAATCCTACTTCTGCAGAAGGCCAGAGACTCTATCTGACATGCTGCTAGGTAGACTAAAAATGTCCGTCTTTCGGCATGATTAAAAGACAGGGCAAACAGAAAGGTACACAATCAAAATTCCTTGGCTGAAATCCTGTGGTCATGGTCCACTCACACAACGTGAATGATATCATTGGCAGCACCCAGTTTCTTATTAAATGCTTTCTTCTGCAATTGTTGGGGTGTACACAATGGTGATGCATTGCATTGTGCCCATTGCACGTAATAAAAGGGAGAATGTATCAGCAGCAACTTGCTGCTGCCAATGACATCATTTCCATTACACATGTGGATCGATTGACCACTCCTCCAGATGATGCTCTGTTCAGCCTGGAAGTGAGAGGCTATTTTGTTTCTCAGCTGGAAGAGATGGGACCCTTGTTTAAGGCAACTGAGTCAATGCAAGCTGGTTCAGGGGATGGATTGGATGATATGTAAATCCTCCAATCCACAATATTGGTCTCCTTCCACATTGTTTGCCTGCTCACCTCCATTGTGGACCCAGAGTGAGCACCCTGGACATCTAGGGGATAGATATGAAAGTTTGGTTTGAGTTTCCTGATTGACATATTGGACAAAGGAGACTCAAGATTCTTTCTCTTCTACTCTGATTGTCCATAGAGTATATGGGCTTACTTGGGGCATTTCTGGGTGTACATGGTGGGCACAACCATGATGTTGTTGTTGTTCAGTCGTTCAGTCGTGTCCGACTCTTCGTGACCCCATGGACCAGAGCTCACCAGGCCTTCCTATCCTCCACTGACTCCCGGAGTTTTGTCAAATTCATTTTGGTTGCATCGATGACACCGTCCAACCATCTCATTCTCTGTCGCCCTCTTTTCCTTTTGCCTTCGATTTTTCCCAGCATCAGGGACTTTTCCAGGGAGTCCTCTCTTCTCATGAGGTGGCCAAAGTACTGGAGCCTCAGCTTCAAAATCTGTCCTTCCAGTGAACATTCGGGGTTGATTTCTTTCAGAATGGATAGGTTTGATCTCCTTGCAGTCCAGGGGACTCTCAAGACTCTCCTCCAGCACCACAGCTCAAAAGCATCAATTCTGTGGCGATCAGCCTTCTTTATAGTCCAGCTCTCACTTCCATACATCACTACTGGAAAAACCATAGCTTTAACCATCCTTATACACTATCTATCACAACCATGATAGATAGTGTATAAGAAAGGGTAGATAGTGAATGAGCTCTGTTGGGCACCAGTTGGTGATAGTGGGTCCTTGCTGGGTTCTTTGAACCCTGGGATTCAGGTGCTATGGAGGGGATCGACCTTTGGGAATGACTTATGTGATAACCAACTTAAAATTGTGGTGTTTGAATCTGGGCGCAGAAAAGCCTCCCCAAAATGAGATGAATGGGGTGCATCTGTTGCTTATAAAATGCCTCTGAAGGTGGAGATTGTTCTTGTAGGTTGGGAGAGAACAAGCTTAGAATCTGCACCACAGTAGGCTATGGAATAAAAGTATATTAAAGCTGTCCTCCAGGTTCTATTATTGTATTTATTAATTTGACTATTTTTTACTCCACCTTTCTCCTACGAAAAGGACCAAGGTGGTTTGCATTAATGAGGGGCAATGTACAGTCCAGGGCATTTAAGACATATTCAAGTTAAGAACAGGGAGTTTGAAGAGGCATCTTAGAACATTAAAAGGTAACATTAGAGGTACAAAGAGCACACAAAAGAAGGAAAGAAAAATCCATTATGAAGGATGAAAAGCAACATGGAAAACACTAGTGTTCTTATGAAAACAGTCAATGCAGTCATGTATGATATTCCATAAAAAGTCATATAGTAAGCAGTCCCTCATTCAGGGAAATCTTCCCTGAAGAGGAAGGTCTTTACTTGCTTCCAGAAAGACAGCAGAGATGGGGCAGTCCTGGCCTCCAGCAGGAGGGAGTTCCAAAGTCTGTGAGCAGCAACAGAGAACATCCTTTCATGTGTTCTTCTGAGACCCACCCGTGAAGGTGGTGGGATGGAGAGAAAGGCCTCTCCTGATGATGTTAGCACACCCAAGTTGGTTCATACTGTGATATTCGATCTTTGAGGGAGCTTAGACCCAGGTCATGTTGTGCTTTATAGGTTAAGGTCAGCACCTTGAATTGTGCTGGATAGCTGATTGGCAGCCAGGGGAGGTGCTTTAGTAGGGGTGTGATGTGATCTCTGTAACCCGCCTCAGTCAGCAATCTGGCCACTGCGTTCTGGACTTGTTGAAGTTTCCTGAGACTATCCATTGGTAGCCCCACATAGAGTGCATTGCAATAGTCCAGCTGGGATGTCACTAGGGCATGTTTCACAGTGGCCAGAGAAGAAACAGGTGTAACAGGTGTACTAGTTTTAATTTTGTAAATGCACTCCTGGCCACAGCTGTGACATGGGCATCGAGGCTCAAGGATGGGTCCAGGGGCACCCCCAAGCTGCACACCTCTTTTTTCAATTGGAGGGTGACCCCATCCAGTACAGGTTGCATACCTATCCATTGTTCTCCCTTCTGACTGACCAGAAGCAGCTCTGTCTTGTCTGGGTTTACTTTCAGTCTATTTTTTCTCATCCAGTTCATTACTGAAGCTAAGCACTAGAGATGGGCACGAATAAAAAAAATGGTGTTTCAGTTTTTCGTTTTTCGTTGAGGGATCCGTTTTGGTTCGTTTCATTTTTTGCAAATTTTTGAAAAAAATCATTTTCATTTTTCGTTTTTACCCACTTTTTGCACGATTTTTAAAGCATTTCCGTGTGCGGGCATCCCCCAATGCCCCAAACCAGAGGGAAATACTAAAAAAAATGATGCTGGCAGAGACAGTATAGACTAGGTTCGCAGGGAGGCTGCAAAGGCAGCGGCGGGCATTGCCCAGGGTGCAAGGCAGCTGCAGAATGACTGCACTGTGGGGCAGGGGAGGGTACTCACGGAGAGGTACACACACACGCACACAGGGAGGCTGCAAGACTGAAGCTAGAGAGAAATCTCTTCTTTCTCTCCCCTAAGAGCCAGGCTGCAGCCGGCAGGAACACAGAGACACACAACCTGCCTGGCTGGCCTAAAGTGAAAATAATGAGTCGCAGAGACAGCAATCCCACCCTAACTCCCACCGGAGACTGCAAGGAGGATGGGGGCTGCCAGAGCTTTTTATGCCCTCTGTGGCTGCCAGACCTGCCCAGTCTGCAACATGGGCATGCTATTGGTTGAAGTTGTCCAAGAATTTACATGATCCCATCACATGGCTTGCATCCATTTTATGGCTGGAATCCATTTTGTGTCAAAGGGAAAAGAAAAAATACATCGCGATGGGAGAAAGACAAAAACAAAAGTTTTAAGGACCCCAACCCCCTGGTAGGTAATAATTTCAAATAATTATCACTGCGTTTCTATGGATGTTCAGGGTGTTTTAATACCCAAGAAATCAATATTAGGCATCTGGGAGCCATTTTGGGTCGATGTCCCCTAACTCCCCTTAAAGGAAAAAAATACAGCGATCTGAGAAAAGACATAAATGCACGTTTTAAGGACCCCAACCACCCTGTTAGGTATTGTCAGGCAGAATAAATAATTATCGCTGGGTTTTTACGGATATTCAGATGT
Organism: Phrynocephalus forsythii; assembly: GCA_029282475.1. Taxonomy (NCBI): domain Eukaryota; kingdom Metazoa; phylum Chordata; class Lepidosauria; order Squamata; family Agamidae; genus Phrynocephalus; species Phrynocephalus forsythii. The sequence continues at coordinate 169,317,343 of JAPFRF010000002.1, read as the reverse complement.
TTTTTAACATTTAAAAACAGCTCATTTCATTGCGCGTCGCCATTAATGAAAACGAAACGTAACAAACCTAATTTTCGTTGTTCTGTCCGGTTCATTCCAATTTCATTACAATTTTCGTTATTCGTTTCGTTACGTAAGGAAACGAATAATGAATAATGGAAACAAAAAAGTTCATTTCGTGCCCATCTCTACTAAGCACTGATCTAAAGTCAAAATAGCTTCCTTGGAATCCAAGGAAGCTATTTCTTGCATTACAAGAGGTAGAGTTGAGTGTCATTGGCATACTGGTGAAACTTCACCCCAAATAATTTCATCCAGTCATTTCATGTAAATGTTAAATAACATAAGAGACATAACAGAACCCTAAGGGACCCAACAGTTCAGTGGCTGTGGTGTTGAACATGAGTCAGCTAACACCACTTTCTTCATTCTCTCCTGAAGGAAGAACTGAAGCCACTGTAAGACAGTGTCCCCAAAGTCCCATTTCAGAGAGATGGGTCAAGAGGATGTCATGGTTGATAGTGTCAAAAGCAGCTAAGAGGTCCAGTAAGACCAAAAGGGACACAAATCCCCTATTGATTTCCCTGTGTAGGTCATTTACCAAGGCAACCAGTGCCATAAGCAGGGCTGAAGCCAGATTGAGCTGGATCCAGATTGTTTATTATATCCAGAAACCTCTGAAACTGTGAGGTCACAACCTGCTCTAGTACTTTACCCAAGAATGGGGTGTTAGATACCGGTTGGTAATTGTTCAGTATTAGACATGGGCACAACCAGAAAAAAATGACGTTTCGAGTTTTCCTTTGTTGGAACGGGTCCGTTTCGGGTCATTTCTGTTTGTCGCGAATTTTTTCAAAAATTTGTCGTTTCATTTGTCATTTGTCATTTGTCGTTTCCACCGCGATTTAGCGTGATTTGACTTCCCAGAGCATAGGGGCGTCCCGCAATCAGGGCCGGTGCTAGGTGTTTTTGCGCCCTAGGTGGCAGGCAGGGTGGGGCGTGGCGGGGGGCGGGGGGAGGTACGGGTGGGTGGTGGTGGCAGGGGGGCCATGGGCGGGTGGCAGCCGTGGGCGAGTGAGTGGGCAGGCGGCGGCGCGGGCCGCAGGAGGGTGGCGGCGCGGGCGGACGGGCGAGAGGGCAGATAGGATATCACTTAGGATAGAGGTTCTGTTCTTGGCTTGCACCCCAGATGTGTGTGTGTGTAGGCAAATTGAAGTTGGGAAAATAGAAAATAAATGGTAGTATATAATATATATTTAAAATAAATCCACACCTCCCACTCCCAGTCGAACCTCCCCCTTTATCCAATATCAGAAAAAAATCCTCAAACTGCCAGAGAAGAAATAAAGAATAAACTGCTATTTCCTTCAGCAGACAAAGCTGCAGGGAATCAAAGAAATTATTTTCTAAATTCAATTCCCTCCCTGCCTGCCTAACTTAAATCCCAAAGCCTCCAGCCTCCCTCCTCAATCTCGATCGGATCACACCAGCACCAGCAGCCAGCCCTCCTCCCTAAACAACATCCATACACCCGACTGCGATTTCTGGAAGGTGCCTCAGCTTTTTATGCCCTCCGAGACATCCAGAAGTGTCAGTCAAAAACCTGGCGATGCCATTGGTGGAATGGTTCAAAAAATTTGCATGGTCCCATCCCATGCCCAGCCCAAATGGGCAGGTCTAAAAAAATAAAAAATAAAATAAAATAAAATAAAATCAATACAATGTTTTATTGCTATAAAAAACACCACTGATGCTACTATTAAAATTCAGGCATTTAAAATAAATAAATTTCACATGTTTCTGTGGTGATTTGGTGTTTTTTGACCACGATTTCAAAAGAAAAATTGCGGTCGCCATTTTGGATCCCTCCCCACCGCATGGCATGGCGAGACAATGAGGATGACCCCCCCCAGCCTGGTGCAAGCAGCCCAGGACAGGAGAAGAGGGGGGGAAAGGCCGGGGACCCCCCAGAAACCACCCCTCTGGTTTGTGGCCAAGCCTCAGGCAGGCATATTTTCGCCTCCTTTTTTGGCCAGGAGTCAGGATTTTTTAAAAAAAACTTTTAAAAACCTTTTCTGTGCTTCGCATCGCGCGATCGCCGTGATGCCACAAACAAAATGAAAACCCGACCAAATTTTTCTTTTTTCGGTTCGAGTTCAAGTTCTGACGGCTTAATTATCGTTACCATTTCCGTTACGTTATGAAACCGAAAACCGAAAACGGAAATGACAATTTCGCCGAGTCGTGCCCATGTCTATTCAGTATTGTTGGATCTAAAGAGGGCTTTTAAAAAAACAATCTAGCCTATGACCTGTCTTTCTTTATTTCTTGGTAGAGAGAATACAGGATTTCAGTCCATTTGTAACTACTACTGTACACCCATTTAAAGTTAAAGAATTCTGCCATTAAGTGTCACCAAAGTGATGTTTTTTAAGAGATTCAGTTAATTTACCACCAGTGCTATTGTATTATTCTGCCATCCACATGACATTCACCCTGTACAATTGGCATCTTGATCCATGATTTTTAAAGCCCTCTTCAAATCCATACCTTTAAAATGTGCTATTCCCTTCTAATAAAAACTATTGTCCATAAAAAGGTCAACAATAGAGATGGGCACAAATTTAAAAAATGGCATTTTGTTTTTTTGTTTTTGGTTGAGAGGTCCGTTTTGGTTCGTTTCCATCCATCTACTGTGATTATTAAGTTCGCAGACGATACCACCATAATGGGTCTTATTACAGGGGGAGATGAATCACCGTACAGGAATGAGGTCCAAAAATTATCCACACGGTGCCTAGAAAACAACTTGCATCTAAATATTACCAAGACAAAGGAGATGGTGCTGGACTTCCGGAGGAAGAGAGAGGAACTAGCCCCATTGTACATCCAGGGTGTGTGTGTGGAGAGAGTTTCTTCCTTTAAATTTCTGGGAGTTTACCTCAGTGAGGATCTATCCTGGGGAATTAATACAACCAAAGTAGTCAGGAAGGCCCAGCAGAGACTGCATTTCCTTAGGGTCTTGCGTAAGAACAAAGTGAAGCAACAACTGATTATCTCCTTCTACCGGTCCACAGTTGAAAGCATCCTCACATATTGCATTACCGTTTGGTATGCTGGATTGACAGCTGCTGACAGGAAGACACTACAGAGGGTGGTAAGCACAGCTCAGTATATCATGGGCTGTCCCCTGAGTGCACTGGACGACATCGCTAGGGATCGTTGCCTCAGGAGGGTTGGAAAAATTCTTAAGGATGACTCACACCCCGGTCAGCACTTTTTTACCTTGTTACCATCAGGCAGAAGATATCGTAGTATAGCCTGCCGTACCAACAGACTGAAGAACAGTTTTTATCCATGGGCTGTCAGACTGCTGAATGGGAAATAATCCCAGGACAAGTATAGAAGAACTGACCTGTGGGCTGGCGCATTCTGTGTCAAGTACACAGGGTGCAATAAGACTGAGTGATTGCCAGTGAGATGGGGGCGGGATGGTGGTGGGGGTGGGCATGGGAGACTCAGCTAATTTCATTGTGCACATGTTGTACATTGACAATAAAGGTATTATTATTATTATTATTATTATTATTATTATTATTATTATTATTATTATTATTATTATTATTATTATTATTATTATTATTATTATTATTATTTTTCGTGAATTTTTGGAAAAATTTCATTTTCGTTTTTCATTTTTTGTTTCTACCCGCTTTTTGCGTGATTTTAAAAGCATTTATGTGCGCGGGCGTCCCCCAACGCCCCAGACCAGAGGGAAAACACTAAAAAAAATTGATGCTGGCAGAGACACAGTATAGACTAGGTTCGCAGGGAGGCTGCAAAGGCAGCGGCGGGCGTTGCCCAGGGGTGCAAGGCAGCCGCAGAGTTACTGCACTGTGGGGCAGGGGAGGGTACTCGCTGAGAGGTATGCATGCACACACACAGGGAGGCTGCAGGACTGAAGCTAGAGTCGCAGAGACAGCAATCCCACCCTAACTCCCACCGGAGACTGCAAGGAAGACGGGGGCTACCAGAGCTTTTTATGCCCTCTGTGGCTGCCAAACCTGCCCAGTCTGCAAACTTGGCATGCTATTGGTTGAACATGATCCCATCACATGCCTTGCCTCCATTTTGTGGCTGGTGACATCCATTTTGTCATCCTTAAAGGGAAAAGAAAAATACATTGCGATGGGAGAAGACAAAAACAAAAGTTTTAAGGACCCCAACCCCCTGGTAGATAATAATTTCAAATAATTATTGCATTATTGCTGTGGTTTTACGGATGTCCAGGGCGTTTTAATACCCAAGAAAGCAATATTAGGCATCTGGGTGCCATTTTGGGTCGATGTCCCCTAACTCCCCTTAAAGGAAAAAAATACAGCAATCTGATAAAAGATACAAATGCATGTTTTAAGGACCCCAACCCCCCTGGTACGTATTATCAGACAATATAAATAATTATTGCTGCATTTTTACGGATGTACAGGGCATTTTTTAACATTTAAAACAGCTCATTTCATTGCGCGTCGCCATTAACGAAAACGAAACATAACGAACCTAACTTTTGTGGTTCTGTTCGTTTCGTTCCATTTTCATCACAATTTTTGTTAGTCATTTCGGTACATAACGGAACGAACAACGAATAACGGAAACGAAAAAAGTTCATTTCGTGCCCATCTCTAGTCCACATTTATCTTTGATAATTATTAGGGAGGGATTTGAATTCAAACTTATGGGAATAATTAAACCCTTTTTGTGCTGAGTCTCAGACACTTTCTTATACCCAGACAGCAGCTACTAATTCACAGGAAAGTCCTATTTCCTTCAAGTAATGGCTGGGCATTGGCTGGCAGGCATTGCAAAGAGGCAGTACCAAAAGGACATTTTAAAAAAAAATGTACAGAGTAAAAGGAATATGTGGGTGTTGGATGTGCTGGCCTTTTTTGAGAAGAGGTAGATCTGCCTTTTATTTATTTATTTATTTACTGCCTGACTTTCCCAAAGGAACTCTGGTGGAGAAACAGAAAGCACCCCATTTTGATTTAAACCACAAAAGGACTTTTCTTATGAGAGGTTATATGTGCAGGGTCATGTTTCTCTACTCTTTAGGAGGACACCAATTTGGCAATGGAACCAATTACCCTGAGAGTTGGTGAGTACTCCGACACTGGAGGCACTGAAGAGAAATCTGGACAACCACCTGACAGGTATTGTTTCATTTGCATTCATGCATGGAACAGAAGGTTGGCTTTGTAGGCCCCTTCCAACCTCACAATTCCATGAATCTATGATAGAGCAGGAGGTTGGCCACTTTCTCTCTGTTTCAAGGAAGGAGCTCTGGAATGAGATCATAATGGCCAATGTTTCCTCAGGCAGGAAGCATCAACATGGAGATGCTGTTGCCAGTCTCTTTCTTCAGGCTGGTAACATCAGCATGAACTCATAATGTGTAGTCCACTGACATCATGAAGTCTGCATAAGGGGAGACATCCACCACTGGGAAGATTATGTATAATTCTGCCCAGGCCATGGTCCCTCAGTGCATAATCTTTTCCCTATGGCAAAGGAGGACCATCATGACAAGGCAGTTCCCAGCTTTCTCCAGAGTGGCATCATCATCATGGAACTGGGACAGAGTCTCTCTCAAAGTCCACTTGAAGTGAGGACCATATTAAGTAGGGCGACAGTGGTCACCAGTCTCCTCCACTCTGAAGTGGGCAGAAAGGTAGCTGCCAAGGAGAGGCAAAGAGTGGCTAGACATTTCGGGCAACTAGTCAACCGGTAGAGGACATGACTGGTTTTTGAAGCAATAGTCAACAGGGGATGAACAGAAATATGATTTCACCAAGGTTCTTCTGAGATGGAATTCTCTTCTCATCTAAAGGGCACAGCTTATCTTGGGGTACACCAGGAAGTTACTCATCATGCCTTGATCTTAATGTATAGCTCCAATATCCAGTTGACATTTTTTATATCCTGATATGTATGGCTCTAAACCTTTATTCCTTTGAGCTTCTGTACCTTTTTTGTCTCCCTCAAGTCCTTTGTTTGGTTTTGTTCCACTTGGTGGCACTTCCTTTCCTGATCTAAATTTGAGTTTTCTCCCTCTTTTTTCTTGTTGAAAGGACCATAGAGCCTATATCCAAAATGTGAGGGTGGTGGGAGGGTAGCAGTATGCTCAGATATCCACTGTGGTGAAGTGGCTACAGTTATAGACTCAGGAGACCTGGGTTCAAATCCCTACTTGGCCATGGAAACATGGATGGTTTGTGTGTGGAGAACTGGCAAGCCCTTTAAATATGACACTTACCTTGAAAGCCCAATTAAGGTTGCTGAGAATTGGTCCTGACTTGACGGCACATACCAGCATCATAGAATTAGGCTGCCAAGAGAGTTCTGTAGCTGCTCTTCCAAATTAGAGAGAGGTATATGGCAGCGGGATGGCAAAACACCTACAGCCTCTAAGGAGATGAATAAAGCAGGAAAAGCAGTGAGCCAGGCAGTGTGCTCTCCTCCCATTGAAAAAAAGAATCAGCAAGAGAAGTCTGAAAAGGAGGAGGACAGTGGAGAAGGAGGTGTGCCAAGGCCTAAGGCCTGAGCTGCGCCTGCTGGAGTCCCTGCCTGCCTTTAAGAGGGCTCTAAAGACCTTCCTCTTTAAAGATGCAACATGACCCAAAAGAGTATGAATAGATAAATAAATAAATAATAAATAAGTAGAGCAACCAAGGCAACATGACCCAAAAGAGTATGAATAGATCGGTGGGTGAGGGCATACAGATGTGGCAGAAGACAGCAAGACTGAAAGGGAGGAAGGCTAACCCTGACTGATGTGGCAGGAAGAGAGAAGGAGTGTCGGGGGGGGAGGGGTAGCATTTGGGATAGACTGTTGGGTGGAAAACTGTTGCCTGTTGCCCCTTTTAGTGGCATCAACCAGAAGGGACTGATTTTCAGGTGTGGCTCTATTCCTCACTTTCCAATTTGGAAACCCAACAAATTCCACACACTCTCTAAAAGGGGTGGTGGTGGAAGAACAATGTGGTACAAAGGCTCTGTTGGGGAGAGCTGTGTGGATTTGGAACATATTGGTACACCTTTGCTATGTCTTTGGGGAAAAATCTCTAGGAGAAATCTTAGACTGCAGTTACAACAAGCAGATAGGTTAGGACTTGGATAGTCCATGGCTTTTGAAATGATTCAATATTTCAGAAATAGATTTTGTTTCACCTAGATGCGTGTTGTTTTCAACATTGTTCTTCTTACACTGATGTAAATTATAATTGTTCCAATAGCCATGTCTTCATCCCAAAATGTACATTTCCTGGGATAGTCAATAGAGATGGAGGCGTATTAAAAATGAATAAGTAATATCAACAAATATCTCTCATTCATTAAATATTCATCCCTAAATATTTGTCGTGTCAAGAAGATAAAACAAATACAAAGGAATGAATATTTCCTTTCTATATTCATCCCTTCATTTTCTTTTTTCTTTTAAATGCTGTCAGCCTGGGCCAATTGAGGACATCTGTGCATAGTAGTTGGGGATATGCGCAGATGTCCCCTGGCCACCCCAGGAGACTTGGGGTTTGGATTTTTAAAAACCTCAACAAATTGATAAACCAGTTTGTGGTTCATCAGTTGGTGGGGGTAAAATGTGTAGTTCATGGTTCGTCACTGTTGATGAACCACAAATGGGTGCAGACCACCATTTTGGCAGTCCGTTCTCATCTCTAATTTTCAATTATAACAAAAGTTGGCTCAAAGAGCCCAGCTGACACAACCTTTTCTTTCAATTGCCTGAATTAGGTGTTTTACTCACACACTCTCCCAGAACTCTAGTAAGACCCTAGTGAGAAGTCACACCCCAACACTGGCACTGATGCATATAACAGGAAGGCTTGCAGGAACAGAGCCTCTTGTGTTCAGCTGTGTGCTCTGTGGTGGGCATGTTATGGCAACCATTTCCTCTTACTGTATATTATAAGGACTTTGCCACTAGAGTCATTTTTCTTATGACATGGAGAAAACAGCTCTCCTCTTACCTTCAAGAATATGACTCATTATATGAAATGTGTTTTAATTTAAAAACATGTTTTAATTCAGCTGTTTTAAAACATTCATGCACATAACAAGATTGAATAGCACATTTCAAACATCAAAAGAATTTGAGGTATTCTCTATCTATCCTGCAGCAAACCTATGTGGTGTACAATGCATACACATGCAAAAACTGGGAACTCTTCATAAAAAGTTTTCTAGCAATTTAATTATTCCTTTAGCTAGCAGAGGGATTAGGTAAAGGCCAGAATGGAATGGACTGCAATGGAACAGGCCAGAACAGGGACTTAGTAATAACGAATGCCAAAAACACTGGGATGTGAAGGACAAATATCCAAACAATATTATATACCTCAAACCCAATGAATAGTTGCTCTTTTATTAACCATTTACTGCCCCCAGATGGCACAGAAAGGCAAGTTTCAAGAAGGATAACCTGACCAAATTCCTAATGCACATGTGAGTGGTTGAGATGGATTCAGCAAGCCACAAATGAGCAGCACAAATCCTTAGCTGAATGTGAATGTTGGCTAAAAGTCTCTAGCTATGCAGCAAACATGTACAGGGAACGATAGAGAAGATTCAGCTTTAAGTCTCTTCAGAGTATATCACCCCTTGTGGTTCTCACCAAATGGCACATGCAGTCCCAATGGCTCACTCTGAGACACTGGTAAGAGAATGAATAAAACGATTTCTGCTTACTTGGCTCCAAATAGATCAAAAGAAGCATATTGTTGAATTAGAATTAGAATACATTCCAAATAGCACCCTGGAATTGCAACTTAGAATCATAGAATCATAGAATCATAGAGTGGGAAGAGACCTCAAGGGCCATCCAGTCCAACCCCCTGCCATGCAGGAACCTCCATCACAATATTTCTGACAGATGGCCATCCAGCCTCTGCTTAAAAACCTCCAAGGGAGGAGACTCTACCACCCTCCATGGCAGGATATTCCACTGCCAAACAGCTCTAGCTGTCATGAAGTTCTTCCTAATGTTCAAATGGAATCTCTTTTCCTGTAGTTTGAAATCATTGACCTGAGTCCTTGTCTCTGAATCTTAAGTACCCACAAATGATTTGAAGGAGCCTAGTGAAGCCCCCACCCCCAGGGCTAAAATTCTGTTTTCTTTGTGGTATTACAAAATACCAGTTTATGGGGAAGCCAAGGGAACCCTATTCATCAGTCAAACATAATTGAATGGGAAAATAAAAGATGATTTTCTGCCTGGAACACGTATCCCAGGGATGTTTTGTGCCTGGTTGCATTAATCCTCTTTGGCTGGATCAGGTCAGTCAATTTGGTTGGTCTGTCCTACTCAGAAGTCTCTGTTCTGGGCTGGTTTAGTGGTTTGCTTGACTGTTTGTTTGTTTTTTCTTTTTGTATCATCATCATCATCATCATCATCATCATCATCATCATCATCATCATCATCATCATCATCATCATCATCATCATCATCACAGCAGACAAGATAACTACACTGGATTTTGTATTACAAATCAGTAGTTGAACGCTTCCAAGCATTTAGGACTATGTGATATAGCGGTGAATTAAGCGAGCAGATCCCAGTAAGGTAGCTTTCTGCAGCTGACTGATGGTGACTTTGTCAACTCCAATTTCTTCTAAATACTTGCTTAGCTCTTTAGGTACTGCACCCAGCGTGCCAATTACCAATGGGACCACCTGTACCGGTTTATGCCAGAGTCTCTGAAGATCCTACATTATGACGGTGTTTGTAATCAGTCTGAGCAATTTTCTTGCAACAACTCAATAGTTTCATCTGCCTCTTTACAGAGTCTACATGTGGGGTATTATTATTATTATTATTATTATTATTATTATTATTATTATTATTATTATTATTATTATTATTATTATTATTATTATCATATTTGTGCAGCTCATGTTTTCAGCATGAATTTATATTAAGAGGTTCCTGCCCATTATGTTCCATTCCAGTTTTTAGCTAGTCCCATTAGCAGATTGTAAGGCCGAAAAACACAGAAAGGAGGAAAGATCAACCGAGTCTTAGCAAGCCCTCCCCGGGGTGAAAATAACTTAACAATCATTAAACATAGGGAAAAGGTGTGTTTACTTAGCATTTGTAGTTAAAGTCAAAATTAAACGCAGTATATGGTGGTGGTGGAGCAACCCTGGTGCTTGGAGGATAGTCACAGGCAGAAGACAGGACTGTCAACAAAACAATGGAAGCAAAAAGGAATTGGGGGAGGAGGGTGTCCCTCAAATGCCAAAGGTGGAGAACAAACTTTATTTTAGGATATAAAGCCCCCTCCCACTGAAACCCAGTGTTAAATTGCATACAAGAATACTATTATCCCAACAAAAACCTCCTTCAGATGGTTCCCAGCTCTCCAACATGTGTGCATGTATGGTGGTCTGCATAGGAGCATGGAAGGGGAGGGGGTGTTTTGTGTCACCAATGCTGCTGGTAGCAATGGGAACTACATAAGTAACAGAACAACTGTACATCACCAAATATTGGCTGTCCTGTTACCTTTGCCATCACTTGTGAACATGGCTTGAATATGGAAGCATGGTATCATAGGTGTCATCCAATCCCATTGTGAATAGGGATGTGCTATTTGTTTAGGAAGCTACCAGTTCCGAAATGACACACGTGAGCCCAGCTGCGGTTCAGAAGCCTCCGAAACACAAGCAGCCAATCCCTTACCTTGCTCTGGGCCCACATGCAGGATTGAGCTCCATCCAATGAGGAAGAAGCCTCTGCCGTCATTGTTCCTTCTCCCTGGCACTGGCCAGTCAGGAGCCTGATTGGCCAATGCCAGGGAGAAGGAACAATGAAATCAGAGTATTTTTCCTTATTGGAGCTCAACCCCATGAGGGTGCAGAGCAAGGTAGGGGATTGGCTGATTGCATTTTGGAGGCTTCTGAACACCAGCTGGGCTTGTGCATGTCACTTCAGAACCAGTAGCTTCCGAAACAAATAGCCCATCCCTAATTGTGAAGCGCAAAAAGAAGTTATTCTGAATTTTTTTAGACAGGCCACAGTGGGGGGGGGGGATGTAGAAATTTATCAAAACTCTATACAGTCAGAACCATGCTGTTGGTGTTTGTTGTGTTGTGCTGTGTTTGCAGCTACTGGCAACCCATTTCAAGTCTGTGGGCTGGGAAATATGTGCTGTAGGGTTCTGACAATATTTCTGTTGCTTGAATAGGTTTTGAAGTGTGTGTGTGTGTGTTTAAACATTTTCCCTTGCACCAAGAAAGGCAGGGGCATGCCAGAGCACAGTAAGTCCCTATAGCTTTGAACATCTTGCTAACCTTTAAATAAACTCGGCATGTTTTCTTGTCCGAACAATGACCTTATTGTTTAGGCGGAGATATAGTACATGGCCAGCTATATTAGGAAATGAATGAATTGTGGTGCTGTCAACTGCTATTTTGGTCCACACCTACCTTATCTAGGAATTTCTTCCAAGTGTTTGATTTTAAATAAAATGGATTACAAACGACAACTGTTCTGATGAATAGATTTTACCTTCACAGACTTCTGTATTTCCCCACCCCCATCCTGAAACCTGGGCATTCAAAGAGAAATAAAACTTGGAAAGTTATCCCTTGCTCTTAGGGCATTATTATGACTGTTGCCCCCTTTAGTAGTAGTAGTAGTAGTAGTAGTAGTAGTAGTAGCAGCAGCAGCAGCAGCCCCAATGCTAACGCTAATAAATTTTGCTCCTGCCATAAAGTGTGTGCAAAGAGTTCACAGCATAAGAACAATACTCCAATAACTGCAATACATATCTAAGCATCTTTGCAACCAAGGCCAGATACCAACCCATTCCAAAGCATCAGGGATTCCAATAAAAAAGCATTAATTTCAGTTGAGGTATGGAGATTTCTTCTGGAATATAACTCCCAGAATCAGCAGCTATGCTGCCTGGAGAACCCTGGGAGCTGTTTTCTAAAACAAAACAAAAACACCACCCATGAATTTGCACACATCTGCATTTCAATAATACAGTGGTACCTCTACTTACGAGCAGCTCGACTTAAGAGCAAAAAAGCTGGCATTTTAACTGCTGTGGTACAAATTTTAGATGTGGTCTACTCACATTTTTTATTTTTTTCAATTTATTTATTTATTTATTTTGATTATTTTAGATAGGGCTGGTGCTGTATTTAAGATTTGTTTGACTTAAGAGCATGCATTTGGAATGGATTAAACTTGTATGCAGAGGTACCACTGTACTAACTTTATACATAACTTTCAAATTCACTGCAAGGTATACAGTGTCTATCTAGAAGTTGAGTCATGGTGTGACGAACCCAAATACTTTTGCTGCCACCATTAAAATAGTTACCCATTTAAGTTGTAATAATGGAGTCTGACACCGTGGTATACGATTTCAAAAACACAGAAATAAGTGCATTGATATTACACAGAGAAGTGTCTATTTAGACATGGGTGTTTCATTTCAGAAGGGGTCAGGTTCCAAAACAAAACACGCATTCGGCTTTGATTGTAAGCCGCCCAGAGACCTTTGGGTAGTGGGCGGCATATAAGTTGAATAAATAAATAAATAAATAAATAAATAAATTCGGTAACAGGACCACCCTTCCAGAATGAAATCAACCAGTCCCTTACCTTGTTTTGGGTTGTATGATGCTGAACTCCAATGAGGAAGCAGCCTCTGACACATCATCTTCCACTCTCCCTGGCACTGGCTAATCAGGAACTGTGCTGGGACATGCATCATCCTGCCTCCCTATCTGATTGGCCAGCACCAGGGAGAGTGAAAGATGATGTATCAGAGGCTGCTTCCTCATTGGAGTTTAACCCTGCATGACCCAACACATGGTAAGAGACCTTCATTCTGGAAGGGTTGTCCCGGTACCAAACGGCAGCTGTGCTGCCATGTTTCATCTTTGGAACTTGACCCCTTCAAAAATGAAACACCCATCTCTAGTCTTGACGCATATTATTTGGTAGTGGTCCATGGTAAGCTTTAATAAAGTCATGAATTATATCAATATCAACATTTATTTCTCTGCACCAAAACAATACAGTAATAAATATTAATATGAATATATAGGTTTAATCCTAAACCTATACAGCTAACAATTACTAATAACAATTTCTTATCTCTACCCTAACTGGTCCCTATCCAGTCCCTATACCCCCTGTCCTGAAAACACACAGCAGTTTTTCTACTCTTTAGCACCACCCTTGGGTTATTTTGATTGCTTCAGTGTCTTACTTCAATACATCTGCATGAAACAAATAACATTTCACCACACATGGGAATTGGACTTCTTTTTTGTGAGATCTAACTATATCACTGCATCAGTCTCATAAGAAAAGAAGTCCAGTTGCCATGACTCACCTTCCAGATAACCTCACCTGGATGACCAAGAATCTTCACAGATATACAGTGTCTATTACTGAAACATTTGTGGTTTTATCTAGGAATGGAAGCAAAGGTACGGTCTGAAAAAAAAGTTCCTGTGCAAGCAGCTGGGGCCATGTAAGATTGTAAAGAACAGGCCGTTGCTCAAAGTGTCAACAAGTGCAAGAAATAAAGAGTGGCCCATTTTCTTACAACTGCCAACGTAAAAACTGCAAGACTTTGAGGCATGAAATCTTATTTAAGAAGGGGTGGCTGGTTGGGTAGCACAGGTGGGAGGTGTGTGTCTCAGGTGAAAAGCCAATCTGTGTAGGCTTGGACAAGCTGCACAGGCCTAGGGTACCTCGAAGAAGGGAACAGCAAAGTGTTTATTATCAGTACTTTCTGCCAAAAGAAACTTAAAGAGGGATGCTGTGATCTAGAATGAATTTGACATCCTGTGCTTGAGAACAGCAGGTCCCTTGAGATAACGAAGAACACCAAAGGCCTATTCTGGCATTAGAACCTGAGAGATATAAGTTGTGACAACACCCGGAAACAGGAGTAATGAATATACAAATCATCAGCCAATCCCAGCAGGAGGGCGGGGAATGGTATGATATAAAAAGGGTGGAGCCTAGTCAGTTGAAGCAGTTCATTTAAGTTGAGGTTTTGAGAGTGAGTGCTGGGATAGAGCACTGCTCTGTTGGAGTTCTGTCAGGCAGTGAGGGCTTTACTGTTTATTAGTTATTAAAGACAGGGGGGCTGGAAGAGTTGATTAAATCTATTCTGTGTTAAAGGCAATGCATACCATCCTCAGACATTGTTATATTTATTAATTTTCTCAATAAACTTTGTTATTATTTTTATATTAATGCCAATAAAGGTTGATTTGATTTGATTTGATTATTTTTATATTATACATCTGAGTCGGTCCCAATTCATAAGGCAAAGATTTAAAAGGTGGCAGCATTACCAAGTGAATAAAAGGTGGCAGCATTACCATTTCCATCACAATTACACGTGTAAAAGGGAGGTGTTGTCACAATTTGGTGGCACCACAGTGGGATGTCAAAATAAACCCGGTTGTGTCTTTGAAAACCCAGTCTCTGAAAGGGATGACGTCACATAAGTAGAGATGGACATGAAACAAAAAAAAAATCATTTTGTTTTTCATTTTTCATATTGCTTCCTAACGAAACAAAAAACGAACTGGCTTTTTAAAAAATGAAATGAAATGAAACGAAAATTTTTGGTTTGTTCCATTTTATTTTTCATTTCCCCCAATTGGGCACATTGGAGGGGAAAGCGCGGGCCGCCGCCACTTGCTTCAGAGGCTAAAAAAAAGTTTTAAAAGCTGGCGCTTCCCCTCCAATTGAGGGCTTTGGGGGGTTAAGCACATTTTTTTAAAATAAAATTAGCCACCAAAGCCAGCGGCGATGGCTACTGCCACCATTTGTTTCGGGGGTTAAAAAAAAGTTTCAACAGCTGGCACTTCCCCCAAAAACACAAAGTTAAAAAGTTAAACACACAGTTAGTTATAATAAACACATAAAAATGAAAAACAAAACGGAACGAAAATTGAAACATTTTTTTAAAAAAAATCATTTCAAACAAAATGAAACAAAACGAGAACAAACAAATTGTTAAATAAAACGAAATGCCATTTTAGCATTTCATGCCCATCTCTAGATGTAAGTCTTGCTGCTAAGGTTCCCCTCACTAAGATGTCAGCTGACAACCAGACCACTGCAGTCTTCAGCTGAACATGCGTATGTTGCTCCTGAGAATGGGATAATGTGTAAAGATGTATCTGACCCCTTGAGCAGAGAGACTTGGGTGGCAGGATTTGAGTGCATCCCACACCCTCATCACAGTTGCAGCCCTCACAATTTTGGGGCTACTGTACCTTAGAAGGGTTCGGTATGTATTCTTTTTAAAGCAGATTTCACTCAATGCTCCCTATGATTTAGAATAAACTGAAAGGATCAGTTAGGTGACACTGGATGTTTCTTTATGAATTCCACAAGTGACATGGAAGGTCCTATAAAAGCATGCAAAGTGTTCTTTCATATGGAAACTTCCCCTCAGTTTTTAAAGTACTGTAATCAA
This sequence comes from Phrynocephalus forsythii, assembly GCA_029282475.1. Lineage (NCBI taxonomy): Eukaryota > Metazoa > Chordata > Lepidosauria > Squamata > Agamidae > Phrynocephalus > Phrynocephalus forsythii. The sequence continues at coordinate 169,301,804 of JAPFRF010000002.1, read as the reverse complement.
ATCAATCAAACATTGGATTCAGCCATAGGTAAACATTTGTGATTGAGGAACTCATTCTGCAGGAGCAATTTTTCTTCAGAACCTTAATTTGAAAATTAAGGAAAAAATTAATGTGTTAAGGTGAGCATTTAAAGAAGCACAAAAGCATTTGGCTTATCCTTGAATTATATGACAAAACACTAATTTCAAATACCTTTAGGGGACCAGTTCCTGTTGGTGTAAGTACAGTACAGTGGTACCTTGGATAAAGGAATTAATTCATTCCAAATGAAATTATGTTAAGAAAATTTTCCTTTATACAAATGTCCCATAGGAATGCATTGAAAACGGAGTAATCCCTAATCGCAACCATTTTTATGTTGTACGGATTCGCCCCATAGGCAATTCTGTTAAGCAAATTTCCCCTATCTCCAGAATTTTTGTATGTTGTACAGATTTTATGTTATACAAACCATTTGTTCTACAAGGGTATATATTTTTTTATTTATCACATTTGAACTGATTACTAATGAAATTAAGACAAAATCCTAAATTTAAAAATGAAAAAGCAGCATCAGTTATGAGTTGAATCTTTTACATCATGAACAAATCTGATTGTTACACACAACACATCTGGCTTGAAGTCAGTAACTCATCTTCCTATAGAATGGAATCTTGTACGTAAACATAGCTTGACACCCAAGGTTACAAATGCCCTCTAGTTCTGATATACGTATTTGTCATGTAAAACAAATAATGGGTTTCCTGTGTTCAGTTTCTGTGTTTGGTTTCTGCCTGGGATATGAACAAGAGCTGTATTTCATTTCTTCAAATTCTGCTAGGCCAAAGGTGACTCTCTTTGGAGAGGGCCTCATCAAAAGGAAGGCCCACTCCAGAGTTCAGAATGGAGCTTCATCTTTTCCTCAATCACATTCTGTAACTCTGCTATGCGAGACATATTTTGTTCTTCCCATATATGCCCTGAACTCTCTCAGAGATGTCTAGCTTTTGTGACACTACACCAAGAGATAGATGGCACCAGATGTTCTCTATCTTTCTGTTCTCTCCAAGTGCCTTTGTTCTGGACAAATAGGTTCTCAGACTCCCACAACTGGGAGCCATATCATATTTAAAAGCCTTATGGAAGACCCTAATATTTAAAAGCCTTATGGAAGAGAAAAAAACCTTCCTCTAAAGCAGTGGTGGAAAACCTTCAGCACTCCATATGTTTTGGACCACAACTCCCACAGTCCTTTGTTACTGGCAATGTAGGCTTGGAATTCTGGGGGTTGTAGTACAAAACATTTTAAGTGTTGAAGATTCGACACCACTGCTCTAGAGTTTCTCAGGATAGCCCGTCACTGGAGGGTAAACATCTAGCAGCATTCCAGAGATATTATTCCAGCAGGTCTTTGGGTCAAAGCAAGGATATTTTCAAATTAAACCTGTCCTCAGCACCTCAGCACCAAGAATAAAATGATACAAGCTTATGTCCAAACTACATATGTGTGAATTGCTCCTTCTGTGACAATCAGATGTTCTCATTCTCCTCTTTTACTGAGGTACCATGTGATATCACTTGGGCTTCAGTGAGAGACTCAACCCCTGAGGCCTTTGCTGTAAGCAACAGATATGGAAGGAGACACAATGCAGACCATTGCATTAAGATGTGGCACTTTGTAGTAGAGAAGGAGCTGTCCTTCCATATTGGTAAAGCTGGAAGGAGTTGGTAATGTCTGGGATTCACCTAATTTATGCAAGGATCCATTCATAATAGCACTGAGGTAAGAAAAACATCTCCTACCTGCCTTGGATCAATGAGATAACGGATCAAGAAAGCTAGGAATGGGACGGCTTGCAGTAGCTCCAATCCAGACATGTGTGTATCGAGCAGAAGGTGTGGATAGGCTCAGTAATATATGAGAATATGCAGATCTGTCAATTCCATGGGCTAGAGATAGGCACGACCCCCAAAAACAAACAAACCAGGGAGTTAGTCAAAAATCACTTGTCTATTGGTTCAGGTTCAGCAAAACCAACAAACCAAAACAAACTTAACCAATGAACTTTTAAAGCTATTTTTGGTTCAGTGGTTCTATTATGCCCACCCCCTTAACCTGTCCCCCTTCCTGCTGCCCCACAACTCCTACCTGCTCCTGCCTCCTGCCTCCTCCTCCTCCTCCTCCTCCTCCTCCTCCTCCTCCTGCCTCCTCCTCCTCCTCCATCATCATCCCAGTAGTGGTAGTATGGCCTCCCAAGACCCCAGGCATTTCCTTCTGTACCTCTCCCAGGGTCCCCATGATCTCCTTGATCAACCGGGACCCCAGCAGATATACAGAGTAGGCCCATTCACAGAGATACCATTCCCAGCCCATGGAAGCCAGGCTGTTGTCTCTGTGGATGTGCATGCCTGTCAGGTGACAGGTGTGCCATGTGCATACGCAGTAGGCCTAGATCCAAGAAGGGAAGCCATGCCACTGTTTGTGAAGATGGCAGTGGCAGAGGAGGAAGAGATGGCAGGACCAGGTAAAGAGGTGGCCGGGCAGTGGGAATAGGGCAGGCAAGTGGCAGAGGGGGTGGGGGTTTAGTTTCCCCTCCTCCAGGCACAAACATTTTTTAAGAACGGGTTTGTAGTTCCTTTAAAAAAAAAGAATATCAGAAAGTTTGTAGTTTGTGGGTAGCCACAACCCACAAATTGCCATTTTCCCGATTCCTGCCCATCTCTACATTGAACTTACTCCTTTTCTTACTTCCAAGCACATGTCATGTCTATGTAGATTGACTTTGTGTTTTGTTTGCTTGCTTGCTTATAGGGAGACATTGTTTGTATTTATCTGATCATGGGCTTTTTCTTTTTTTCTCTTTGCAACTGATATATTTGTATCTGCATGCTTTCATTGACTAAACCTTGTTCCTACTTTTTTTTTACATATGCATGCCTTATTTGATTTGGGTCTTTTGAAGTCTATAAAATGTATTTGTCAAATTAGTTCCTTCATGGAATGTATCACGATCCCAGTAATGTATGGATTTCTGCTTATAAATAGCAGATGTGGAACACTGGGTAAATCTGGAGACAGACGGGAAACCCCAGATCCTTGACAAAGCACATTTCAAATGCTTCTTTAATTTATAGACTACTATATGTTTTATCAGGATCCCTAAGCACTCAGAAATCTCCAGCAAATGGAAAACTTTCAAGCATACAATTGTATACATGCAGGACCCTCTCTCCCATTCATGACTTTACCTAAATGTGTAGTATAAGTGTCTCCCACACTAGGAAAATATGGTGGACAGACCAGATGTTAAATCAGCCATATCCTGTGTTGTTCTATAGATGATAACCAATTTAAAATGAAATGGTGAACTATTATTGATAGAACTGATGGACAGCTCAGTGGCTTAGGTATCAGAGGCTGGGAGCTCAATTGCCCTCAGTGCCTCCTTAACAGGTGATGGCATTGGTGATCCATAAGGTCTCTTGCAGTTCTGCAGTTCTAAGGTGATGATGATGGTGATCTCCTGATTTGTTTACATGGAAAATAGCTTTTTGTGAGTTATCAAAAGGGAAAGAGAAAGGAAATGTCTAATTAAGAAGGTCAAAAATTGATTTGCCTCTCTTGGTGCACATTTTCAACTTTTGATTTGCTCCCAAGTGCTGTTGATGGACAACTGGGAGTACCTTTCATATTTTTAAAGAGGTCATGGACAGGGCGGTACTTCAAATAAAGAACATCTTCACAGCACTTCAGTAGATGGTTGTCCTCATTACATTATGTCAGATATGTTACAAGATAAGCTATATTCATAGAAATAGAGAGCATGTTCATCTCTTGGTTTGCTTTGTTGTTGTGTCATTACAGTCATGACTGACTCTCCGTGATCCCATGTCCATGGAGTTTTCTTGGCAGGAATACTGGAGTGGCTTGACAGTTCCTACTCCAGGCACCTCCAGCACCTGGTATTCCCTGGTGGTCGCCCATCCACATACTAACCAGGACCAACCCTGCTTAGCTTCCGATAGCAGGCGAGATCGGATGTGCTCAGGGCATCTAGGCAGCTTCATGGTTTGCTTAGCTGACATTAAATTATCCAGATTTGAATTCTGGGTCAAAACACATGCAATGTCAGCATTTAAAAGATGACAGTGTGAGGGTTTAGTAAGATGGTTCCCTGAAAGCTTAGTGCCTGAGCAACTGGACTTGCAAATGAAGCCCATGTTTACCTCCTAATGGCCAATGACAAAACAAAGCAGAGTGATCTGAAATACAAGGAGCATGAGGAAATTGCACATTATAGGCATCTTTCAGCACTTATGGAATTCCCCCTTTAAACAGCATGCTAACTGGATTACCTAGTGCCAGGCATCTTGAATGGTAGGCTGACATGCTTTCATTAACACAGTACAACACAGCACAACCCACCCAACAAATTTAAAAAAAACAACAAATTCTACCTCTTCTTTGTATCTTAAATATTTGGCATTTAGTCTTCTGTTTGTTTATTTTTTGCTTTTGATAAATTATCTGTGTAGTTTGTACTGGGACGATATGTGGATTACGGGAAATGTATACAGTCCTGAATTTCTAGAATGTTCTCTATTTACTTTTATGCTCACTTTATATTTGCAGAGTCTTACAACATGGGATGCTACAAGGAAATTGACAAATTATATCTCATTTCTCTGTTTCTGATTAAGCTACAGACGTTCATATTTTAGTGTAATAACATTTGTTTTTCAAAACAGTAAAGCTCTGGCTGGGAGACGAAAGAGTTACAGAAATCCTCTTCAGACTGGTAATCAGAGTAAAATATAATGGCCTCTCATTGCTTTGGCTTGACCACCAACGGATGTGGGTGCTCGCAGAGCAAACAAGACAGCAAAGGATGACGATTCTTGACACTGGAATGTAGATGTTGGCAGTGACCACTGAGTCCTTGGTTTGGTTTTTGGCTGGCCTCTGGTAACATCCTTGATTAGCCTCTGATGCTGGCTTGTGCTGAGTTGCAACTGGCCCAAAGGAGCAGCCGGAGGTCAGCCCACCACTGGGGCCCTACAGACCAAGGTTTCTGCAAAATTCAGCTGAGAAGTGCAACCCTTGTGGTCATATGATCAGTGACATGACCTTTTGATGATGGAGGGAGGCTCTGCATGTACAATGCAAGCACAGCATTTATCTTAAAGACAAAGTGCTGGAAAGCACAATGAAAAAGCACAATGCCTAACTTCTTTCTTTCTAAAGTGCAAAATGACTAGAGAAATATTGGTTTGCTCCAAAGGATGTCCCCCTTTAACCAGTCTGGTAAATGCAGAGTCCTTTCCATCTGCATACGGACCAAGGCAGCAAATCTGCATTGGTTTCATTTGAAGAATGGCAACCTTTTTCTCCTCGCTAGCAAGTGAGGCAAGGAACATCCTAGCACTCTTGATAAAGCAATTGCGTTGTCAAGGAAAATATTTTGCTACAACACCCCCCCCCCGCCGCCTTTTTGTGCAACATTGTACAGCTGCAAATTCTGTGTGTGTTGTCCTGAAATAAGACAACTGGTGCTCTGCAGAAGAATTTGCGGCACGGATGGGTTGTTTGTATCTTCCTTGAAAATTATCCATCCTTTTGCTCTAGCTGTATGTATGAATGGACTTCCCAAAAGAAAAAAAAGATAAAAATATCTTAGACACATTAAAGAGAACTTGTCACAGATGAAGCAGGTTTTATTTTATTCTTGGCCACAGGTGATGAATGTCACTCAACTTTAAAACATCTCCCTGAGTGGTTTCATCATGTGAATATGGCTGTAATTAATTTATCAAGCATTCTTTCCATCCCTAGACTGAATATTTAATGAAAACAGGTTCCCTGATTTGTGAATGCAAAACACCAAAGCAGCACAGAATGAGTGCAAAATGGAACCAGGTGATACAGTTGCTAGATCACCAGCCTGCCATGACCTGAAATTTCAGGATCACCACCCGAGACTAGGGGTAACCATTAGACATGGGCACGACCAGAAAAAATGATGTTTCGAGTTTTTGTTTGTCAGAACGGGTCCGTTTCGGGTCGTTTCTGTTTGTTGCGAAATTTTTCAAAAATTTGTCGTTTCCGTTTGTCGTTTGTCATTTCACCACGATTTAGCGCGATTTGACTTCCCAGAGCATAGGGGCGTCCCGCAATCAGGGCCGGCGCTAGGTGTTTTTACGCCCTAGGTGGCAGGCGGGGTGGGGGGCAGGAGGCGGGTGGCAGGGAGGAGGTGCGGGTGGGCGGCGGTGGCCGGGGGCCATGGGCGGGTGGCAGCCGCGGGCAGTGAGTGGGCAGGCGCGGCACGGGCTGCAGGAGGCTGGCGGCGCGGGCGGACGGGCGAGTGGGCAGTTAGGATATCACTTAGGATAGAGGTTCTGTTCTTGGCTTGCACCCCAAAATGTGTGTGTGTGCAAGCAAATTGAAGTTGGGAAAATAGAAAATAAATGGTAGTATATGATATATTTTTAAAATAAATCCACACCTCCCACTCCCAGTCTAACCTCCCCCTTTATCCAATATCAGAAAAAAATCCTCACAAACTGCCAGAGAAGAAATAAAGAATAAACTGCTATTCCCTTCAACAGACAAAGCTGCAGGGAATCAAAGAAATTATTTTCTAAATTCAATCCCCTCCCTGCCTGCCTAACTTAAATCCTAAAGCCTCCAGCTTCCCTCCTCAATCTCGATCAGATCACACCATCACCAGCAGCCAGCCTTCCTCCCTCAACCACATCCATACACCTGACTGCGATTTCTGGAAGGTGCCTCGGCTTTCTATGCCCTCCGAGACATCCAGAAATGTCAGTCAAAAACCTGGCGATGCCACTGGTGGAATGGTTCAAAAAAATTGCATGGTCCCATCCCATGCCCAGCCCAAATGGGCAGGTCTAAAAAAATAAAAAATAAAATAAAATAAAATAAAATCAATACGACGTTTTATTGCTATAAAAAACCCACTGCTGCTACTATTAAGATTCAGGCATTTAAAATAAATAAATTTCACGTTTCTGTGGTGATTTGGTGTGTTTTTTTACCACAATTTCAAAAGAAAAATTGTGGTTGCCATTCTGGATCCCCCACCGCATGGCATGCAGTGAGACAGACAACGAGGATGACCCCCCCCAGCCTGGTGCAAGCAGCCCAGGACAGGAGAAGGGGGGGGAGGCCGGGGACCCCCCAGAAACCACCCCTCTGGTAGGTGGCAAAGCCTCAGGCAGGCATATTTTCACCTGCTTTTTTGGCCGGAAGTTGGGGTTTTTAAAAAAACTTTTAAAACCTTTTCTGTGCTGCGCATTGCGCGATCACCGTGATGCCACAAACGGAAACGAAAAACCCGACCAAATTTTTCTTTTTCGGTTCGAGTTCGAGTTCTGACGGCTTAATTATCATTTCCGTTTCTGTTACATAACGGAAACGGTAACCGAAAACGGAAACGACAATTTCGCCGAGTCGTGCCCATGTCTAGTAACCATTTCATGATGTCACCAAGTGAGATGGGGAATTTCTGTTGGCTGAACTGAATGCAAAAGCATGAGTGCAGTCTGGGTAAAAGGGTCAGAAACTGGGATGAAACCCAGCTAACCAGGTAAATTGTGGGCTGTGGTATGTAGTTAGGTAGGTAGGAAAATGATTGTGTGGTCTTTTGTCAAGAATAGGTCAGGAGCTTTGCAAGGTCTTACAGGGTTTCGGTCAGTGGGAGGCCAAAAGTATCCCCCCCAAGACTGTATTGCTCTGAGTGCAACATGAAGACTTGATCATGATGCTGGCCCACTCCTTCCTGCCTTGCTCCAAATAGCCCAAAAATGTGCATGTGGGTGACTCTCTTCCCAAACCTCTCATCTCACTTCAGCTATCTTGAGACACCTGACTGGCACATGCACAATACCTTGATGCTGAGCTATGGAGACCTGACACTTAGCTGGAAATGGGTCTCCGTGGTTGCTCAGACCCTAAAGCCCCCTCTTGCACACAAAACTCAGATGCTGCCTTCTTCCTCCTGCCTGGCCTAAGACCCCTTGTAGTCACTGCTTGCTTTCTGTGTGGCCAAATGAATGAGAACTGGATGTCCTAACTTTGAGGGCTATTTTAAAAAGAGTCTAAAAGTCTCCTTGGTGAGCTTCTTGTCCCCATTATTTGCACTACAAACAAAATCGTATTACATGTCTTGGATTGTCCTGAGTGGAAAGAGCAGAAGTCATGTCTCGGTCAAGTTAAAGACATCTTAAAATAATATTTATTGGAGCTCAGCCTCACAGGATCTACTTTGGGTTTTTACTAGAGATGGGCACGAATAAAAAAAATGGTGTTTCGTTTGTCGTTTAGGGGGTCCATTTCAGTTCATTTCCATTTTTTGCGAATTTTTGCAAAAAAAATTGTTTTCATTTTTGTTTGTTTCGTTACCATTTCGTTACCATTTATTTCAATTTTTGTGATTTTTTTTAGCATTTAAAGCAGTTCAATGTATTGCCGTAACGAAAACGAAACGGACAACAAAATTTCTGATGTTTCTGTTCGTTTTGTTTCATTTTAGAGACAAAATGTGTTTGTCGTTTTGTTGCGTAACGAAATGAAAAAACAAAAATGGAAACGAAAAATTGTTCATTTCGTGCCCATCTCTAGTTTTTACTAGAAAAGTTGGGGGTTTAGTCATTCAGCAGCTCTGGCCGATAGAGAGGACCAAATATACCACCCTGGCTCTCTTGAAGGATGAAAATCCTGCCTCCATTCTTTCCTTGGGGTAGCAGCCAGTTTGTGTGTTCATTGACATGAATAGATCAGGCAGTCATGGATACCACTGTAAATCTTCATAATGGCAAGTACAACAATATGCAAAAACAGTACAGCAGGACTCCCTTGTCTGCATCGCCGCCACCACCATTGTGGCTACTGAAAACCATGGATAACAGTGAACACTAGAGATGGGCACAAAACAAATTAAATTTTATTCATTATTCGTGCCGTTAGGTAAGAAAACGAATAACAAACAGCCCCCTCTAAGAAAAATGAAATGAAATGAAATAGAAATTTCTGTTTTGTTTCATTTCATTTTTTGTACCCCCAACATCTTCTCCTACCTCAGTGCCGGGACTTGCCGCTGCCGCTGACCTGCCTTCACGGGGAGGGCTTCCGGCTCCTGCAAATCAATTCTGAGTTATTTTTTTAAAAGTGCCAAGGCATCCCGCAGTCCTGCTGATTGCTGCAAGAAAAAAAAATTAGGAGGAAAAAAAAACACCGCTCTGGCTGGGTATGCAAGAAAAAAAATTAAAAATAAAAATAAATTTAAAAAACACATGGTCAGCACTGTAAAATTAAAAATAAAAGAAAATAAAAAATGGCACCAGCCCCGGCTGGGACTTAAATAAATAAATAAATAAATAAATAAATAAATAAATAAATAAATAAATAAATAAATAAATAAATAAACAAACATCGGTCTGGCCCGTGGGCCAGCTGGTCCAAGTGGGGAGTAAAAAATAAAAATAGAAATAGAAAAAAATTAAAAACAGGGCTCAGGGAAGCCAGGGCCTATCAGCTGCTCAATGCTGGCCCCAAGCCAGTGCATCTCAGCTGTAAAAAAAAAACTGCATTGGGGACTTTTAAAAATAGTAATAATAAAAGAAATAAAAATAAAAAGCACCAACCATCCTAAAAATAAAAATACAAAATAAAAAGATAAAAAGTAAAAAGTAAGAAAAAAGGAAATGAAACAAATGAAATATGAAATTTTTAAAAATAAATTCATTTTGTATTAAATGAAATGAAACGGGGTGGAGTAACAAATAATGAAACAAAATACCAGTATGGTGTTTTGTGCCCATCTCTAGTAAACACAGATTTTTTCCACATGCATTACTATAAGTGGCCAATAGATAACATGCTATGTATTCTTGACATCATGGTGTCTGGCTCTCTCTAGCAGCCTATTCTGATAATGCATGTGAAAATAGGTTTATTTCCAAAACAAATTTTGTTTACATTTTTTAAGATTTTCACACTGTGGATAAGGGAGTCCTAATACAGAATATCCTGTGTTTATGGCAAAAGATCTATTTGCAAAGGCCATTGATAATATACACCAGATCTCTTGGAAAGCATGGGACATATCTCTGTTTCATAAAAGTGAAATAAACCATCAGTCTGCTCGGGGCTAACACTAAACTTTAGTGCATCTGAATAAGTTCTTGTGGAATATAATCCATTTTGATGGGTGTCTGAAATTGTTCCTGAAATCTTTGAGATTCCAACTTGGTCTCTGGGGTTTGTTTTTGAGATCAGGTGATGCTATATGTCAGCTCTTTCTGTGTGTCACTGGACTGGGATTCTTGTTTGCAGTTTTGGAGTGGTGAATGTACCTTCTGAGTGCAGACGGCAAGAAGTTAATAGTCCCCAGACTCCCACATTTTCCCCCCAATTTGAAAACAACTCCTGCCGGATGCATGTAACATTTGCCAAGTCCCCAATTCTCGTTTATGTTTCCTTTCATCACCACTACCCCCATTCCAAAGGGAATGTGGATCATACATTCTCTAGAAGGAAGTCAGAAAGTTGAGTTCACTTGCCAGTGAAGAATGGTGATTTTTTTTTGACACTGCTTGCAAGGTTAATAAGACTGTCACTGTTCATGAATCAAAACACCATCTTAATCATAATGGTGGGAGCTGCAGGTCTGGTGCTATTGAGCAAAGCCTGGGACCAAGGTGTTTTGCTATGTTCTCATCTAGTAAAGATGGATGGTTCCTCATTAAACATCTCAGAAAGTATGGTTATCAGACCTCCTGCAGCGGATGGTTTGGAGGGGTGCCAGGTCCAACAGGGGGGTGGAGAGGGCCCGCAAAAAGGTCAACAGAACTATTGGTAACTTGGTGTCACAATGGGGTGGGATAATAATTCACCACCATGACATCTCCTTCAGGGAGGACAAGCTCTTCCAGCGGGATGGGGTACACCTGTCAGACATGGGCACGGGACGGTGGCTAGACAGCCTTAAAACAGCAATTGGTAGATGGTGTGAGCTGCAGTATTCTGGTGGGAGGTGAAGGTACTCACTTCTGGTGGCGGTTTGGCGGCATTGGGACCAGATCCAGGTGGAGGTGGCTGGCGGACGGAGCCTGCCTGGCTCAGAAGCAACAGGTGGCAACGGTGGACCCAAGAGGGAGCCGCGAGTGTCCCGGCTTGGGAGGGATAGCAGACGGCCTCTCTGCTCAGCTCGACGAAGGAAAACCCGAAGGAGTCTGCACCCACGGGGGTTTCCAGGAGCTGAGTATCAAGGGTACCACCACCTGTAGGGGGCGCCACCTGGAGTATCAGGGGACAGGCGGGTTCCCCGATAGTGTTGGATCCGACCCAATGCCTTGCCAGAGTACTGCAGATTGTCACCTAGTCAATAAAGCAGTGGCCCCCACAATTTGCCCACATATACAGTTGTCTCTGTGTCGTCAATGGTTTGGGGCAAACACAAGGCTCGGCGCTGGACCACAACCACAAGCAAAAGGGTTCTAAGGGATAAGAATGGGATGTGCTTCAGATTCCATTGAAACCCACTCAACAGGGATACATGCAAAGTTTGGCACCAAGTTAAAAGAAATCAAGCATGCAGTTGCAAGATATGTGTTTCAGCAATACTATGAGTGAAAAGGGTATTGGAATCATCATAGATCACAAGCTGAATATGAGCCAATGGTGTAACGTGGCTACAAAAAAGGCAAATGCTATTTTAGGCTGCACTAATAGTATAGCATCCAAATCCTATGAGGTGCTAGTTTCCCTCTCTTCTGCACTGGTTAGATCTGTGTACAGTTCTGGATGTTGCTCTTAAAGAAGGATGCTGACAAATTGGAACAAGTTCAGAGGCGGTCAACAAGGATGATTAGGGGGCTGGAAACGAAGCCCTTTGAGGAAAGACGAAAAATAGGGTATGTTTAGCCTAGAGAAAAGAAGGCTGAGGGGAGATATGATAGCACTTTTCAAATACTTGATAGACTGTCATACAGAGGATGGGCAGGATCTGTTCTCAATTAACCCATAATGCAGGACATGCAACAATGTGTTCATTAGAGATGGGCATGAAATGCTAAAATAGAGTTTTGTTTCATTTTTTGTTCTGCTATGTTACGTTCCATTTCATTTTGTTTGAAATGATTTTTTTAAAAAAATTATTTTTTGTTTGGTTTCATTTTTCATTTGTATACTGTATGTGTGTGTGTGTGTGTGTGTGTGTGTGTGTGTGTGTGTGTGTGTGTGTACTTGTGTAACTTCTGCATCTGATTGCGCGTGGGAAAAGGCGAGATTTGTAAACATTATTTTTTGCTGCCCCAAGCGCCAACCAGCTGTAGCGCGGGCTTGGGGCTGCAAAAAAAAGTTTTAAAATCCTGCCTTTCCCCCCACCTGATAGGGGGATGGGAAATGTAGGAATTTTAATTTTTTTCTGAGCCTTAAGTGCTGGTCAGCTGTAGTGGGTGAGAGAAAAGGAACAATTTTAAAACTTTTTTTTTTGCCAGCCCCAAGCCCGTGCTACAACTGATCAGAGTTTGGGGATCAACAAACAAACAAACAAACAAACAAACAAACAAACAAACAAACATTTTAATTAAATAATTGGGTTGGGAAAAGGGTGCTTATGTTTTTAAGGGCCAAGGGTGCTTATGTTTTTAACAAGTGTCAGCCACATTACAGCTGACCGACACATTTTTTTACGGCAAGCCTCCGTGCCGCTTTGGACGCCCCCTCCGCAGGAGCTGGTCAGTGGCAGCAGCAGCACTAGGTGGCCAGGAGGCCTCCCTGTCATAAGGTAGGAGAAGACGCTGGATTGGGGGGGGGGGGAACAAAAGACAAAACGGATTGAAACAAAAAAAAAGATTATTTTGTTTTGTTTCACTTTCCTTTTGGGGGCAGTTTGTTATTCATTTTGTTATGTAGCAAAATGAATAACAAATAGTGAAACAAATAAAAAAATTGTGCCCATCTCTAGTGTTCATGTTACAGGAAATCAGATTTTGGTTGAAAAACTTCCTGACTATTAGAGCGGTACAGAAATACGACCAATGACCTCAAGTGGTCCAACACTGGAGACATTCAAGAGAAATTTATACAACCACCTAGCAGATATCCTGTAATTTGTTTTCCATCTTTGAGCAGGGGTTTGTAGGGCCCTCCCATCTCCATTATTCTATGGGTCTATGAAGTCTGAATAGAAGTGGGAGCCTTCAGACCATTCCATCTCCATTATTCTATGGGTCTATGAAGTCTGAATAGAAGTGGGAGCCTTCAGACCATTCCACTTGCTTTGTGAGGGTACATCAGACTTCCCTCAAAAGCAAGCCTAGCCAAAACTGGACCCCATTCAACATTTCATGGTGATTTTGAGGGTGGCAAATAGTCTTATCCCCCCAAATAGTATCCTTTCTATGGAAAGGACACTGCTGGAGGGAAAGGAAACTACATTACTGATCATCATGCAATTTTGCAAATGGAACATCTTAAACTTTGCTACCCTGAAAAAAAACCAAGCCCTCTGTTAGCCCTACCAAGAACCAACCTGATGAAAAGAATAGGATTTTTTAGTCACAAGTGGCAGATTATATTATTGGACTACTCTAGTTTGGACCAATGATGAATTTCTTTGAAAGTAAGGGGAAAGAAGAGAGCCAGTGGGGTGTAGTGAATACAGTGATGGAATAGGACTCGGGAGACCGGGGTTCAGCTCCTTGCTTGGCCATGGGAACTCAGTGGTACAACAATAATAAACATATAGTAGAGCAAAGAGAGTGGTTAGTCTCCCGTACTGCAGCAATAACTGTACTCATGACCTGGGGTTCAATCCCAGGTATCTGGCTTGTGCTTGACTCAACCTTCTATCCTTCTGAGGTTGGTATAATGAGTACCCAGCTTGCGGGGAGAGGGGGCAATGTGTAGCCTGCATGAATAAATTGAAAACCACCCAGAGAGTGGGACGGTACATAAGCAGAACACTTTGCTTTGCTTTGCTTTGCATATGCCATAAAGTCAATCCTGACTTATGGTGACCCTTTTCAAGGTTTTCTAGACAGAGAGTACTCAGAAGAAGTTTACCATTCCCTTCCTTTGGGTAGGCTGCACAGGAAACACTCCCTAATTACCACACATGCCTGGAAAACCTAACCAGAGTGATCATAAACAGGATGTGATTTGATGGCACATGATAATGGGAGAAGAGGAAAGAGTTTCTTCTTCTTCTTCTTCTTCTTCTTCTTCTTCTTCTTCTTCTTCTTCTTCTTCTTCTTCTTCTTCTTCTTCTTCTTCTTCTTCTTCTTCTTCTTCTTCTTCTTCTTCTTCTTCTTCTTCTTCTTCTGGATGCCTAAACTATTTGGAGTCCAAACTGCTGTCAAGGAGTTGTTCTCTACAGCATATCAACCTCAATTGTCACTATGTTGAACCGAAGGCCAACAAGCCTTCCGACTCTCTCAAAAACCTCTTTTCACTTTGCACTAATACTGGCTGCAGTGATCATTCAGATTCACAGACACAGCTTCTTGACAAATGTCAAATATTCTGTAATGCTGAAGAGCATCAAGCCAGCAATTGTTATGCCTGCCTTGTGCCCATTGTTCCTACTTCCTCTCCAATGTAATTATTCTGACACATATGACCTCTGTGTCTGCTCCACCCAGGGCAGATTGCACACGGTCTGTCACAGACACTCTGAAAAATCTCAGAGGCTGGTGGTTTACAGGCCCTTTCCCACTGACAGTCCAGTTTTTGATTTTTTTGCTCTCTTTTCTCGCCCCCAGCTCAAGTTCATTGACATCTTTCACTTCTGACTAATGGGTTTTGAACATATACTTCTTTGTTGTAGTAGCAAGACCACATATAGCATTAACTACCAAGGCTTTACAATACGATAATAATAAATACTTAACACCCATGGCATCCTAGGTAATGTACAGAATGTATTATCTCACAACAACATGGAATTTGAACATTATAATTATTCATTGATGGCTTTTGATTCTACCAATGTTAAGGAAATCACCTGTTTTCTTATAGACCTACACACATTTAGGCCTCATGATTCTAGTCTCACTTGCTGTTGAAGTTGTTGTCATATTTGTAATGGCTGCTTCCTTTTTATTGGAATTTATTAATAGTGGGATGCTACAGATGTGGGCAATCTTTAAGACACTGATCTGGATGGTAGTGGCATCACTGAACACAAGACTTAACTTAGTGATGAACAGACATATGTAGGATTGGACTATAGGACTGCAATTGTATAATCATTTAACTAGGAGGAGGATTCATTGGACTCAATGGAACTTAGAATTGAGCAGGCATGCATAGGATTGTACTGAAAACCTACTAAAGAAAGAGCATCATTATACAACTGTTGGGATCACAGTATGTTCACAAATGCTTCAAGAAGACATACAACGAATGCCAATGAACAAAAGGTCTGTTTTTTTCCTTGTCAGGAACCTGATTCTTAAATGGAGCGGTATGAGACACTGGATATGCAAGCTTAAATTTGCAGGCCTAACTATGCCCAAGAGACTTGCTGTCTGGTTAGTAGGATCAACAAAAGAAACAATAAAGCATTTTTATTAGCCTTGAAGTCAGACCACTGGGAATTTTTTTCCTTTCTAGAGAAGGGCCCACCCTACATATACTTCAAAAATCAGTTTCCTCCTGCCCAATCTATTTAAATACAAAAAAGAAAAACAGCAAAGAAAGAAAGGAAAGGATTGGCAGTACTGTGGGATTTTCCCCTCTCTCCATAAGCTGTTTTATAGAAACTTGCAACATGCAATGCAGAGACATTTTGAAACACATTTTTAAAGAGATGGATTCTACTAAAGGCATTAAAAGGCATTTGCCTTCTGTTAGGGATGGGCACAAAATGAACTTTTAGTTCATTTTGTTATTTGTTATTCATTTCATTACGGAACGGAACGAATAACGAACCTCAGAGTGAATTTAGATTGAAATGAACTGAACTGAATTTTTTTTTGTTTCGTTAATGGCAGAGATGTCTCCTACCTGGTGCTGGTCCTTTCTGGACAGTCCAGTCTTCCTGGCTGCAGGGAGGGGGCAACAAGGGGGGGAAAGCTGACCAGCCATGCTACAGCTGGTAGGTGGACATAGTTGGTAGTAAAAAATAAAATAAAATAAAATAATAAAATAAAATAAAATAAAATAAAAGATCTGGTGTGCGGGCCCCGGAACTGGCCTGTGAACACTGGAACAGGCTCGCAGGCTGTGGAACCAGCCCACGGCTGGAAAAAGTTTTAAAAAAAAAAAAGCTGACCGGCCCGTGCTACAGCTGTAGTGCGGGCCATGTGGTTGGCATTTAAAAATATACAATAAAATAAAATTTATAAAATAAAATAAAATAAAAAGGAGCGCCGATCCATCCCCTAAAATAAAGGAAAAATATAAAAAATAAAATCAGCGCCAACCCAGCCCCAGGGGCCTTGCAGTCGGCGCTTGAAAGAAACCTAAACAAAACGAGGCACTACCCCCTACCAGTGCCTCAAAAAGCCCCTGCCACAGAGGCCAAGATCACCTCACCACTGCCACCACCACTGCTGCCCTACTGGATGATGTTTGAACATGATGACGATGATGTGGATGATGAAGATGAGGATGCTGCCAGTCCAGTTTGTGCAATTATTGTCAACATATGTGGTTTTTTTAATTTTTTTGAATGTTTTTTCCCACCCTCGCACTGTCAAATGGATTAAATCACGCAAAGCGGGAAAAACGAATAACAAACAAAACGAACCAACGAAATGAATATTTGAATTTTTTTAATTAAAAACAAAATGAAACAAACCAAACCCTAAAACAAACCAAAACAAAACAAATTACCATTTTTTTCCGGTTCATGCTCATCTCTACCTTCTGTTATCACTCTTTGTCCTTTAACAGATTTTGACTCAGGATGGGGCAGTCTGGTCATAAACGATTCTTAGGCTGCATCACTTCAGATTACAGTTGGGAAAATCTGAAGATTGAATGCCCCTTGGCTCCTTGATATTAAAGAACTAGTATGTTTGGGAGAAAGTGTTCTAGAGAAATTTGGACACCCACCTGGCAGATGTCCTTTCATTTGTATTCCTGCATGGAGTAGGGTGGGTGGGTGGGTGGGTGCTGGAACTGATGGCCTCATAGGCCCCTTCCAACTTCACTATTATGTGAAACAGTTCTTACAAATGTATTCTCGAAGGCTTTCATGGCGAGAATCCAATAGTTGTTGTGAGTTTTTCGGTCTGTTTGGCTGTGTTCTTACAGATGTCCATTTTTCTACATAAAGAATGGGGATGTGATAGATCAACTTTCATTCCCACACTGAAATGGCACATATCAAACAAGGGTCTTCCAGATCACTGAGTCTGTATTTCAGACACACATGTATGTATTTGTCTATTTATAATTCCAGATTTCAATTGAAAAATATCATTTTACATAAAAACTGATGAACCACTAATAATTAAAATAACTATTAACATTTGGATCTCTCTCTCTCTCTCTCTCTCTCTCTTTCCAAATTGTAATTATTTTAATTATATTTATGATTCTACCAAACAAATGTCTACGTTTGAAGGTCTATCTTGTTCTGATGAGTTTGAAAATGTCGTTAAAATTAGTTTAGGACAGTGGAACAATCTACTGACTTTGTTGTGTAAAATGTTTAATTGCCAAAAACCAGGAAACTTGGTGTATTAGAAGGTTGTTAATATTTCCCAGATACTGTACTAAATCTGAATCAGGAGGAGGAGGATCAAATAAGGTTACACGCAGAGGTTCTAATAAAGTGCTGAAATGTGGCAGGCAAACAAACACATTTGGTAACGTTGCCCAGTTCCTATGAAGTCCTGCCTCTCCTCCAATGCAAATGGCACCCCACCCATCTCCCTGCCTCCAAATGCTTTTATTTTAATGTCAGACTAAGGTCAATCAAATTTTCCCCATTCCTTGACAATCTAGAGGAAACATATTACTGAGTCCACCCTCAGCCACATTATTTACCCAAGTCTGGCCTTGACAACAAGCAATCTCGATAAGGTCTCTGGATTCTTATGGAGAAAATGAAACAATAAACACAGAAATATGAGGAAGAAATTACACCCATTAAGTACGTGGGGACTGATGAATGATATGATGGCTGCCTATTCAACTTGGAAATTTTACACATGATTGAAGCTTTATTTAGTCTAATGAAATGTGCTTCCTGAATATTGCATCTGAGTGACTGCATGGCCCAGAGGACAAAGGAAAGTATTATGTGATTAGGCTGAGATCATTCTCATTTAAAAGTCACTGTGATATGATTTTAAGTTTTTTAATTAGCACCCAATACTTTCATGTCCATTGCTTCTTTTATTGTCGAAGTTCCTGCCCCTAGATTCTATGTACTCCCTTGGGCAAGAAAAAGATAGCAAAAATACTAATTTGCTTTTCTCTTTTAAAATAATAAAAAAGTCAGCAAAAAAAAAAACTTATTTCTCCTGATGAGCAGATGGATGTGGTGAGTTCCTTTCTGATGGCAGTACAGTCTCCCTCAAGGAATCCTTAGGTTTCTATTGATGATCTACCAGAGCACAAAGCAGAAGAATGAAAGGCTTCCAGCTCTGAAAATCTGGACTAGCAATGTGGTTCCTTTAGCATGCAAAATCTGAAAACTAACCCCCACTAAGGCATGCTGTCCCGGGATCACAAGAATTAAATGCATTCAAAAAGCTTCACAATTAGGGGAGCTACAAGGAATTTATTTATATTTATTTACCATATTTTTGGCCCTATAAGATGCAACGTGCCATAAGATGCACCTAGTTTTAGAGGAGAAAAACAAGAAAAATGTTTAGCCTAAGGTTTTATAGCAAGGGAAGGGGCTTGCAAAGGAGGTAATTGGAGCCATGGAAACCAAGCTGCAAAAGGGGTGGCTTGCAAACGAGGTAATCGGTGGTGTGGAATGCAAGGTGCAAAAGGGGAGGCTTACAAACAAGGTAATTGTGGCTGTGGAATCCAAGTTGCAAAAAGGGAGGCATGCAGATGAGGTAATTGGAGCTGTTGAATCCAGGCTTCAGAAGGGGTGGGGCAGAAGCTCCATGGAGACCTCTTTGCAAGCAAGGTGATTTTGTCTGGGGAATCTTGGCTGCAGAAGGGGAGTGGTGGGGAGAGGCTCCCTGGATGAAGCCTCTTTGCAAATCGGGTGATTGGAACTGCAGAATCCCAGCTGCAGCATGAGACTGGAGAGGCTCTGTGCAGGTACCTTATCTCTAAATGAAAATCTGTGATATATATGTAGTGGGGACTGCTGTATTCGCTCTATAAGATGCATAGACATTGCCCCTTACTTTTGAGGGTGGGAAAAACGTGTCTTATAGGGAAAAATGCGGTACTTATTATTTGGATTTATATACCAAGCTTAATTCAAAGAACAACTCCAGTTGGTGTACAAAAAAGTTAAAACAACAAATAAATATAACATTTACATATATTAAGTAGAAAACAACTAAAACAACTAGGCTTGTGTTACAATTAGAGATGGGCACAAAACTAAAAACAAGATGCTGTTTTGTCATTTCGTAAGGTTATGAAATGTTACAAAATGAAACAAAACATAAGCAAGCATTCCGTCAAGTAACAAAATGAAATACCATTTTCTGTTTCAGAAATGAAACATTTTATCTTCCCTGGTCAGAACACACCAATATTATCCCAGGGAGTCAGGACAGCAGGCTGGAAATTGTGATCTGTTTGCAGAGAGGTGGGATCTAGGAATGGATGATGTACCAATAAGATATAGTGGTCCATCTGGGAAGAGATGGGCTGTCAGATATATCAGTGTGGGAGTAATTTTATGGTGATTGGAAAAGATCCAATGCAAAAATCATGAAATCAAGAGGATACGGTAAGATCCGTCTTCTTTTATCCATAAATGTCTTTTATTTAAATTTAAAGAGAGAAGATTGGCTGGTGGCTATGCACCTGATATATCTGACAGCCCATCTCTTCCCAGATGGACCACTATATCTTACTCATACATCATCCATTCCTAGGTCCCACCTCTCTGCACATAGATTGCCATTTCTAACCTGCTGCCCCAACTCTTGAGCTACCCACAAAATTAGGTGCCTCTAGGACCCAGGGGAGCAGACGGATCATTTTGCATTGTTTTGTTTTGTTATACTTTTTTGAAAAAAAAGCTTTAATAATGAAACAAAATGAAACAGCAAAGGAAACAAAACAAAACACTATTTTTCTGTTTCATGCCAATCTCTAGTTATAATAACCAGATTGTATGTGCAGAATAAATAGTGAGAAGAAGCAGTACAGTCCTCTCTGAGACACATTGACCAATATGTTAACCTTCCTCTCCAGAATCCTTTTGCATCCCATGATCACATAACTAGAGATGGGCATGAAATGAACAATTTTTCATTTCCATTTTCAGTTTTTTGTTTCATTATGCAACGAAATGACAAACAAATTTTATCTCTAAAATGAAATGAAACGAACAGAAACACCATAAATTTTGTCATCCATTTCATTTTCGTTACGGCAGTACATTGAACTGCTTTAAAAGCTTTAAAAAAATCAATTTTTTTAAATAAATGGTAACGAAACGGTAACGAAATGAACAAAAACAAAAATGATTTTTTTCAAAAATTCAAGAGAAATGGAAACGAAATGAAACGGACCCCCTAAACGACAAACGAAACACCATTTTTTTGATTCGTGCCCATCTCTACACATAACAACAATCATTCAAGGAACAGGAGGTCTCTTGTCACCTGTCTGTGGCACTCATCATAGTCCTCTGTAACAACAGTGAAACAACTTGTTTTGCAAGCAGGCACATGACCAGAAGGCTGAAAACAGAAGAAGTGTCACCTTTATACACACATTATTGGTCACTGTGTCCAGTGGAAATTATCCCCATTTGGCAGTTTGTCCCCATCTCTACTGTATATAGCACAAAATGTTTCTCCCCTAGAACCTAAGCAGTTTCAAGCATGACTTTAAAAACAAATATTTAGACTTGTAGAATCATTGACAACCACTTGGGCCATGATAAGGAGGAAAATCTGAAACTTTGGGTCCAAGAGGACAATACTAATAGTATGACAATCAACGTGAGAATTCTTTAAGTCCTGAAAGAGGCCCCGTCTTTCATAGCATATTTTCTTGCCCCGTGTATCTTGCTTTCCTTTTATTTCTGATTGGTATTTGGGAGGTAAACATGGGCTTTATTTGTAAACCTGATTGTTCACACATAAAACTCTTGCTAAATCATGACTATGTCACCAGCTTCTAAATGAGAACCTTCTCATCTCATTTAGTTTGACCTTGTGCAGCCACTGCAGTGTCTGATCATGTTTTACACTCTTTAAGAATGTAAGGACTCTAATCACACCTGTCAAAATAATCATAATAATCATACCAATTCTTTCGGTACCACTGCTGTACTGATACAATCCCCCCCCCAGCATTCACATGGAACATATATACATATATACAGGCAAGAGTTGTAAGAGGCTTTTCTCCTCCTCCTTTCCCTCCTCCCTGTATAGCTTTTTCCTTTTGAATAGTGCTGAAAGGAGGGAGTGGTTTTGGAAGACTTGCAAATTATTTTGTAGAGGTATTTTTTAAAATGCAATGTTCCTTTCTTTAGAATTCAAAGGAGGAAATCTCAAGACCTCTTTAACTTGCATGGGGAAGGGGAGTCTGACTCCTTCTGAGCAATGTATTAATGTTGATCTTTTTATGGTGGCAGCAGCAGAGCTGCTTCTGCTAGCAGATTCTAATACCAATTTGTTGGCATACTTTTTACTTTTTAAAAAAGGGAAGTTGCCACAGCATCCAGAAATATGACTCCTTTGCAAAGGAAATAAATTTTCAGCAACATTCATACAGGCTGAAATGATAAGGAATGAAGCACACATTCCTTTTGTACATCGTCAGTACAAAATAAAACAATCCTCCCAGTGAGGGGGAAATAATCCTGAAATAATCCACTGGCTGGGAAAATGAGTTAATCTTGATCATGCATAATGTGAATGAAAAATTATGCAACAACCTAAATACCAGCCATGTTGGTAAAACAGAGGTTCTTTTGGAAGGAGTGATTGAGCCCTCTGTTGCCTCTGAGTACAGGACAAACCAACCTGCAGCATCTCTAGTATATGTTATTTTTGCAGATTTCTCTATCCATTTTCACCCTGAAAAAATCTGTTTGAGAGGGTTGGACCTACTGGGATTGCAGAGAGAAGGGAAAGCAGCAAAGGTGGCCTCTTCTACTTTAGTGGAAGCCACTACTGCATCAGAGGCTTGCAGGTCCAGTCCAATGCCACTCTTACCTAGCACAGACTTATTGTGATCAACAAGAGGCAAGTTCATTTCAATTAAAGCCCCATGCTTTACAGTGGACCTACTCTTAACTGGAGTAATATTTGATGTAGCATCATCATTATCATCTTAGGACTGCAGAGCTCAGAGGGACCCTAGGGATCATCAACTCCTTCCCTTGCCAAGAAAGCAGAGGGGAGAATCAAACCCCCAAACTCTGGCCCTGCTGCCAGATGCCTAAACCACCAAGATATCCGGTAGTTGAATTCAGCCAAATATTTACATCATTTTGGCTTTTTTCCTGTGAAGGAGTTTCATTCGGATTTGTAGTTGCTTTTTACAACTGCACTGTACCATTTGAAGGTAATGCCGAAGTTGTACCTGTGCTGGGGGCGGCGGCGGGGGGGGGGGGGGGGATGCTCAGCAAGGTTCTCCAATTGATGCCAGATGTAGATCTGGTTCTATCTTTTAAAATGCCATGCATTCTTTGTATCTCACTTGGCCTTCATTAATTGAGTCCTACAGCAGTTAACTGCTTTGTAGGAGCCCCAGCTCACTGGTTCCACTGACAGAGAGTGGTGTAGAGTTGGGAGTGAGTCATTAAAACCATGCCTTAATCATGCAATCTCCTCCCACCCCCTGCCACAAATAACCAGAACCCTCAAATATTTTATACTGCATTTTTTACATGATGCAGAGGTTTTTGGCACTATTAAACAATTTTGTTTAATGAGTTTCAGGTGATGTTTTAAAAGTAACAGAGGGGAAAGGAAGTGCAAGATGGCAGCTTTGCCTCTCGGGCCTGTGAAATACAGTCTTCTGCCAGCACTTCTACAGCTGAATGGGGATGCTGAATGGGGATCGCCCAACTTCCTTAAGAACATAAGAGGAACCATGCTGGATCAGGCCAAAGGCCCATGTAGTCCAGCTTCCTGTATCTCACAGTGGCCCCACCAGATGCGTTTGGGAAAGCACAAGACTGCATATCTGTCTCCTGATACCACTCCCCTGCATGTGGCCCTTGAATTACCATGGTTTCAAGCCTGGAGATGACACATCTACATCATGGTTTGTAACCCATGAACCTTCTAGTTCCTGCATTAGTTAAGGTATGCACTGCCTATCCAGGGCCTTTGATCTGGGGTCCATTTTGATGATGGGTTTGGTTAAACAGTGGTACCCCAAGTTAAGAGCAGCTCGACTTAAGAGTGGAAAACTGTTGCCATTTTAACTGCTGCCTTACAAATTTTAGATATGGTCAGTTCGACTTACTTTTTTTAATTTTTTTATTTTTCAACTTATTTTTTCAAATTTTTAGATAGGTACCCCGACGTAAGAGTAGTTCGACTTAACAGCATGCATTCAGAAGTGATTAAATTTGTAAGTCGAGGTACCACTGTATTTTGGTAAATGTTGAACACTCCTTATGATACTTGGCAAAGTAGCCAAGGACTATGAGGAATAGCCAAGACAAGATGAAGATAACACTTTTAAACTATATGTTTCAAGACTGCTGAATGGTATAACCAGCTTCTTTTATTGATTTATTAATTTAAAATGTTTTAATCCCATTTTTCTCCTTAAAGGGACCCATATTATTGATGCCTTTAGGAATCCTGCCAAATGCTCTCCATAAAGTATTATTTTGCTGAATATGCACCTGCCTACCTGCTGGCTTGAAACACTTTGGAAGTAGACATGGGCACGACCAGAAAAAATGATGTTTCGAGTTTTCATTTGTCGGAACGGGTCCGTTTCGGGTCGTTTCCGTTTGTCACAAAATTTTTCAAAAATTTGTCATTTCTGTTTGTCGTTTGTTGTTTGTCATTTCCACCGCGATTTAGCGTGATTTGACTTCCCAGAGCATGACTTCCCCCCCACGGCGGGCGGGGTGGGCGGTGGGGGGGAGGTGCGTGCGGGCAGCGGTGGCAGGGGGCCGTGGGCGGGCAGTGGCTGCGGGTGGGTGAGTGGGTGGGTGGCGGCGTGGGCCACAGGCGGGTGGCGGTGCGGGCAGATGGGCGAGTGGGCAGTTAGGATATCACTTAGGATAGAGGTTCTGTTCTTGGCTTGCACCCCAAATGTGTGTGTGTGCAAGCAAATTGAACTTGGGAAAATAGAAAATGAATGGTAGTATATAATATATTTTTAAAATAAATCCACACCTCCCACTCCCAGTCGAACCTCCCCCTTTATCCAATATCAGGAAAAAAATCCTCAAACTGCCAGAGAAGAAATAAAGAATAAACTGCTATTTATTTATTTATTTATTTATTTATTTTATTTAAATACTTATATCCCGCTCTTCCCTACGGGAACTCTGCACCCCAAATGTGAAAAAGAAGCATAAAAAGCTAAAAGCTAAAAATGAGCCACCAGGCAGGGGTGGCGGGAGGCAAGATAGAAAACAAAAGGGCAAAATAAAAGATGGACTAAGTAGGTCACCATATGCATCTTTAAAGATTTTTTTAAATAAAAGCAGGCAGGGACTCCAGCAGGCGCAGCTCAGGCCAGATGGTTCCAGAGAGAGGGCCCCCACAGAGAATATCAGTTCCGAAAAAAACCTCTCTGGGTGTGGCCACTCTCTGCCAGAGAAGAAATGCCCTCTGGGAGAAGATGGAGGGCCTTGAAAACCAAGACCAGTACCTTGAACCTGATCCGGAAGGCAAACAGACAAAGCTGCAGGGAATCAAATAAATTATTTTCTAAATTCTTTAGAGAGGCTTTTGGCGACCTCTTCTACTAGGTTTTTTTTTTTTTTTTTGGCCCGGGTTCTGCCGCCATCTTGCCTTATCGCCTCCTCCTTCATTGTTTTGTTGTTTTATTATTTGCTTTTATTGCTGTAAGCCGCCCAGAGTTCCCTTTGGGGAAGATGGGCGGGATAGAAGATCAATAAATAAATAAATAAATAAATAATTCCCTCCCTGCCTGCCTAACTTAAATCCTAAAGCCTCCAGCCTCCCTCCTCAATCTCGATTGGATCACACCAGCACCAGCAGCCATCCCTCCTCCCTCAACCACATCCATACACCCGACTGCGATTTCTGGAAGGTGCCTCGGCTTTTTATGCCCTCCGAGACATCCAGAAGTGTCAGTAAAAAACCTGGTGATGCCATTGGTGGAATGGTTCAAAAAATTTGCATGGTCCCATCCCATGCCCAGCCCAAATGGGCAGGTCTAAAAAAATAAAAATAAAATAAAGTAAAATAAAATCAATACGACATTTTATTGCTATAAAAAACCCACTGCTGCTACTATAAAAATTCAGGCATTTTAAATAAATAAATTTCACATGTTTCTGTGGTGGTTTGGTGTGTTTTTTGACCACGCTTTCAAAAGAAAAATTGTGGTCACCATTTTGGATCCCCCCCCCACCGCATGGCATGCAGCGAGACAGATGACGAGGATGATCCCCCCCCCAGCCTGGTGCAAGCAGCCCAGGACAGGAGAAGAGGGGGGAAAGGCCAGGGACCCCCCAGAAACCACCCCTCTGGTAGGTGGCAAAGCCTCAAACAGGCATATTTTCGCCTGCTTTTTTGGACGGGAGTCGGGGTTTTTTAAAAAAAAACTTTTAAAAACTTTTTCTGTGCTTTGCATTGCGCGATCGCCGCGATGCCACAAACGGAAACGAAAAACCCGACCAAATTTTTCTTTTTCCGTTCGAGTTCAAGTTCTGACGGCTTAATTATCGTTACCGTTTCCGTTACGTAATGGAAACGATAACCGAAAACGGAAACGACAATGTCGCCGAGCCGTGCCCATGTCTATTTGGAAGAGTCAAACTGCCGTATGGTCATTTAAGGCAACCTAAAATTCAGGCAGAAAAGCGGGGAAGAAATTTAATTGAGCTGACAGTAAACAGGGATTTTATGTGGCACGGCTTTGAATGGGAAAGGAAAAGAAAGTGTTGTTCCTTTTCTCCAGGGTCTTTTTGTCCAGTGTCATTTGGAGGCTTTTAGTAAAGGCACACAGAGGTGGGAAATCAAGTGTGAAACACACAAAAATGGGTTTGAAAACTTGCTGAACACTCATGTAAAATGGAGAATCTGAGAAAGTGGAAATCCCCTTATTTGAAAACCTTAAAAACTAAACTCCATAGCTGGATCACCATATTGTGGAATGACAAGACGAACATGCACAAACCACAGCCCATCAGGACAATTTGCCTTACAAATTTTAGATGTGGTCTACTCTACTTACATTATTTATTTATTTATTTATTTATTTATTAGATAGGGCTGCTCCACTTAAGAGTTGTTCAACTTAAGAGCAGGCATTCAGAACGGATTAAACTCATAAGTAAAGGTACCACTGTATTTGCTGAATATATACCGATTTGTTTTTTTTTTAAATTCATCCCATTTCTACTTCAGATTCACCTGTTTTATAAGCAGAGCAAACCCTATGTTATTTGACCATGTAGTCACACGGTACCCCAATCAGGTGCCATGGTCATCAGGAGAGGTCTTTCTCTTGGCCCCTCTACTTTCACAGGTGTCTGTGATGAGGACAAAGGAAAGAGAGTCTTCTCAGTTGCTGCTCCTAGACTGTGGAACTCCCTTCCACAGGATGCCAGACTTGCCGTATCTTTGCTGTCCTTCTGCAAGCTGGCAAAGACCTTTCTCTTTGAGCAAGCCTTCCCTCAGTAAGTTGCTACATGTGATTTTTAGGTGGATTGTTATGCATTACTGCAGTGATTGGACTGGATTTATAGTACTACCCTTGTTTTCCATTTTTCCTGCTTTCTCTCCCCCAGAGGAACATTTTTCCTTTACATGTATACTTATTGTTTAGAGATGGGCATGAAATGAATTTTTTGTTTCGTTATACATTATTTGTTTTGTTACGGAATGAAACGAATAACGAACGGACCATTCAAAGAAAACCAAAATGAAACGAAATGGAAATTTCCATTTTGTTCACTTCGTTTTTTGAAGCAATGCATTCCTATAGGAAAAAGCCAGCACCCCCCTCAAAAAAAGTTTAAAAATTTAACAAGCCTGCC
This sequence comes from Phrynocephalus forsythii, assembly GCA_029282475.1. Classification (NCBI taxonomy): domain Eukaryota; kingdom Metazoa; phylum Chordata; class Lepidosauria; order Squamata; family Agamidae; genus Phrynocephalus; species Phrynocephalus forsythii. The sequence continues at coordinate 169,274,474 of JAPFRF010000002.1, read as the reverse complement.
CATTTCTCCACCCGATCAGGTGCCATGAAGAGGGGGAATAAAAGAAATAAAAAATAAAAAACCACACTGACGCAGCCCATAGGCAGCTGGTTGGTGCAAGTTTAAAATAATAATAATGTAAAAAGACACGCCAACCCAGCCCATGGGCCAGCTGGTCAATGCACATTAAAAGAAATAAAAAATTAAAACAATTAAAAATGTGCCAACCCAGCCCGTGGGCCAACTGGTCAGTGTGAGTTAAAAAAGAAAGAAAGAAAAATGAAACCAATGAACTTTGTGCCCATCTCTATTATTGTTCTTAGCATTAATTTGCCTTGTTAATGATGTAAAATGACTCTCTACACTCATTGTTCTTAACTTTAAACATTGACTTTAATGTAACAAATGACGTTATACTCATTATCTCCAATGTTATCATAGAATCATAGAATCATAGAGTTGGAAGAGACCTCAAGGGCCATCTAGTCCAACCCCCTGCCATGCAGGAACCCCCATCACAATATTTCCGACAGATGGCCATCCAGCCTCTGCTTAAAAACCTCCAAAGAAGGAGATTCAACCACCCTCCGCGGCAGCATATTCCACTGCCGAATAGCTCTAACTGTCATGAAGTTCTTCCTAATGTTCAAATGGAATCTCTTTTCCTGTAGTTTGAAACCAATGCCCCGAGTCCTAGTCTCTGAAGCCATGGAAAACAAACCTGTTCCCTCTTCAATATGACATCCTTTCAAATATTTAAACATAGCTATCATATCCCTTCTCAGTCTTCTTTTAGAGAGGCTAAACATTCCCAGTTCCCTAAGCCGTTCCTCATAAGACATTTCCTCCAGACCCTCAACCATCCTGGTAGCCCTCCTCTGCACCCGCTCGAGGTTGTCAACATCCTTTTTAAATTGAGGCGCACAGAACTGGACACAGTACTCCAGGTGGGGTCTGACAAGAGCAGAATAGAGTGGTGCTATCACTTCCCTTGATCTAGACACTATGGTTCTGTTGATACAACCAAGAATCGAATTGGCTTTCCTGGCCGCCGCATCACACTGCTGACTCATGTTCAATTTGATCCTGTGGTCCACCAAGACTCATAGATCCCTTTCACATGTACTATCCTCCAGCCAAGTATCCCCCATCTTATATTTGTGCAATTCAATTTTTTACCTAAATGTAGTACCCTACATTTCCCTCTGTTGAAATCCATTTCGTTAGCTTTGGCCCAGCACTCTAGTCTGTCAAGGTCTTTTTGGATTTTCATCCTATCCTCTAGGGAATTTGCAGCCCCTCCCAATTTGGTATCATCTGCAAATTTATATATTCTCTTGTTGAAGGTCCTCTTGTGTCCTTTCCAAGGAGAAAGGTGGGATAAGCATATTCTAAATAAATAAATAAATAAATAAATAAATAAATAAATAAATAAATGAGTCCTGTTGAGGCAATCATCTCAGTCATTGGAGCACCAGGGTAACAAGCGTGCTGTTGCGTCTGCCCACAATGTGGCATGCTGCATAGCTCCACATCACCACCTGGCTGCTTCTAGACGTCAGCCAGCTATGTCAGAAATGCCTGGCTCCAAGGACTGTGGCAAGGGTAAGCGGGTGATTCCCTGCACTACTTGATCTCAGCTTACGGCCTGATCCCAATATACCTCTGTTTTGGAAGAGCAAGGAGCTGACTGGATCCATCACCACAGTCATAGCACCAGCAAAGAGGCGAAGACCAAAGGAGTGTTTAAAATTCGTTATGTGGAATCCTGTGTCTCTGGCAGCCCTGTCACGGTGCTTCTCATAATGTGTTAACAGTTGTCATGAAGGATGTTATCAGCAGTTTATGGATGGATTTCCTTTTTCAGTGAATTTACAGCACTGAGCAAAAAAAAAAGAGCAAAGGTTGAAAGGTTGAGGTAGATGTTACACAGCAGACCTGCAGAACATAATGGCTTGGAATGAAAAGCAGCTGTCGGAAACTGCCACTGGGAGCAGAAGGCTGGCAGTTAACTGCTTCCCTTCCAAATAACTCTCCTTCTCAAAATGTGCCCCCTTCGGCTATGTGTTAATGCCAGGATGGAAAAGAGGCTGCATCTGCTGCTGCGTCATAGAATAACAGGACTTAAGCTAAGAGAGAACTTTGTTCTATTTAAATGCCTAATATTTAGTGAAGGCGAAGCATATTTCCTAACAATCTTATTTCCTTTTACAGTATTTGCCTTTTAAGTTATGCTTTCATAATTTTCCAGATGAGAACCTGATCGCCTGCATAATGTGCACCTGAGCTCTTCAACCCCCTCAACACACACCACAGACATAACGATCCAATGAAAATTCTCGTCATGCCCTTGTAACCACTTCGCTATGAAAATTGATGCAAAATTTATGCCAACATTAATGTAGTGTGATCAGAACTGTCTGAATAAAAGGAAAATATGTTGGCAAGTATATTATTTATTTTGATCAGGAAAACAAAGGTTCAAGTTAGGGTTGTTGGTTTTGTTGTTGTTTTGTATTTTACTTTAATTACTTTTTATTATAATGACTGCTAGTGCTATCAAAGCACTCTATTCTTGTATCCCTCAAAGGGCCTTTTTACACGACCCCTAAGATCCGCTGGCCACTTAAATTCGGACCAGAGATCTTAGGGGTTCGTCGCTCTTCCTCTGTCTTCCTCTGTCCCCACCCCCCTCCGCACTTCCTGGTTGCTGGCTTCCTGAGGGAGGGAGAAAAAGAGAAAGAAAAGACTGCCTTCTTACCTCCGTTTTTTTCCGGGCAACATTCAGATCTCTTAAAGGGGCGGGGTGCAAAAAAAGAACAAACAGAAGCCAGGAGAGCCCCGCACTCACTATCCTTACACCGGATCAAATATTTGTCACCATCAAAGACCAGGCTGTTTGGTCTTGCTAAAGTGAGTGGGGTCACAGCAAAGTCCGGAGCTGGTGGGTAAACATTTTTAAGTTTGGTTGCTTGCTTAGGGGTCGTTTGTGTAGGGATTTTGTTAGAGCTGTGTGTTAGAGATGGGCACGACTTGAAAAAATTTTTTCGAGTTGTCGTTAGTCGGGCCGTTCCGTTTCGGTCGTTTCCGTTTTTGCGAACATTGTCAATTTGGTTTTTTTGGTTTTTGTTTTCGTTAGTACTGTTTTTTTTTTTTGGAGCGGGCTCCTGGAGGCACCTCTGTGGGGTGGGTGCCTCCTTTGGCCCGCTAAAAGGGAAAGCGGGCTCCTGGAGGCACCCGTTGCCACCTATCCTCACCCACTAGGAAGGGGAAGCAGGCTCCAAGAGACCCCTCAACATGGGGGTCTCCCCTCCTCACCTGCTGCTGCAAAATGCATGCATAGCCATATGGATATGCATACCAGTTGCAGACAGTGAGACTAGTGATGGCAGTGAACCCAGAGCCATAGGTTGATGCCTAAGATTTGTGTCTCACAAAGAAGGATTTTGGAAACGGGAATAGAAGTCGTGTCTCTAGTGTGTGTGTATTGTTGTTTTCTGCTCCTGATTCCTGGTATACAGCCACTGCTGGCATTATTGCTTGTGCTTACCATTTGGCCTTAAACTGGCAGCATACAAGCTATAAGGCCACCATACACAATCAAATCAGACTTTCTTCCACTCCAGCACTGGTTCTCCTGCCTGGAAAACTGGAAGCATCAGTTGGTACCTTGAGACTTGGCAACCTACTTCCAGGCTAATGTGGGGATTAAAATATATATTTCCTTTTGAGATGAAACAGCTCCTGATCCATTTGAAGAGGGTACCTTTGCAAGTGAGGCACAGAGGTTTTTGAGAATTAAGAGCTCATATTTCAAAGACAAGCATTGAAGTCCTGGTAGCAAACAACATAGGAAGACTCTGGGGTCTGGGCACAGGATAGTCACAGAATAAAAAGAAGCCAGAGGCAAGAATTTAACCCAGGGCTTCTCTTTTCAAAGATAGCATAAATTTAGACCTTCTAGATAATGCAGGCTGGCTCTTTTAAGAAAGGAACTCAGCTAGCTCAGAACACCTTTCACCTCCCTAGAGAGATAAACTAAACCATATAAAGCAAAGCAAAGCAAAGTGTTCTGCTTATATACCGCCTCATACCACTACAAGTAGTCTCTGGGCAGTTTACAATTTTTAATTACAGTGTGCAGGCTACACATTGCCCCCCCCCAGCAAGCTGGGTACTCATTTTACCGACCTCGGAAGGATGGAAGGCTGAGTGAACCTTGAGCCTGCTACCAGGGATTGAACCCAGGTTGTGATCACAGTTTTACCTGCAGTACAGGCATTTAACCACTGCGCCACGAGAGAAAATGGGGGAAAGGGGGCTGACAGTACTAAAGACACAAATTATTGTGTGATTCAAGCTAGGCAACCATATCTTAGGGGTAGAACACAAACAAAGTGATACTTGTTTTAAATTAAGATGCACCTTGGCCAAGAATAAACAAAAGGTGGGCCACAGCCAATGCTAGGACTTTCCCTTATTCAAACTGAATTCATCACAGAAGTAGCCATGGCAGTAGAAAGCATAGCCTGATAAGTCAGCATGAGCACAGCACATTTAATTCCAGAGTTTTTGCATTTTATAACTCTCCTGTTATTAGATGTGAAACATGAGATTTATTAAATTAGGTCGACAATTATAATTTCAGGGTGTTGCCATGCTTACAAAGCTAATACAATGGCCAATCAAAATGTTGTGGGTGGGCTCTGGCAGCACTGAGCTGAGAAAAAGAGAAGACTGCCCTTGTGGTGTAGACAGACATGGACCCTGGAAATCACAACCAGAGGCAGCCCTGCCCATGAACAGACAAACTGACTGCTGTGTTTCCTGTCTGGTCTGGCAGTGCTTGGCCTCTGCCTGCCCTGGCCTGTGGAAGGAAGGGGAAAATGGCCTGCGTCATTGGGTTGCCAGGCAACCTGGGGAAGCGGCTGGAGTGGATGTGTGAGGGGTGGGGACTTCAAAAGGAGGGATGTGATGAAGGATGGAGGCAAAGGGTGAGCAGATGTGGAAGAACTGAGTAGGCATAGGATGGCAGCACAATGGGTCGAAGTGTGGAACATGTCAGAAAGAGCACAAATGCACTTAAAACCCAAAGAAACAAAGCAAAAGACAAAAACCAGTGGCCCCTTAAAAATCAAATATTACATTTTAAATGTAAGCTTTCATGGATCAAGTTTGCTTCTTATGGGCATTTTGGGAACAGATAAAAACACGTCAGCTCCTGCTGACAGAGCAGAGCTAGGCATATGTTCATTACAAAGTAATTTAACCACCAAAGTTTTTACTTACTGATTGAAGATCCTCATTATGGATACCAATAAATTACCTAAAATATGTTTAATGGAACAAATGAACATGGTGCAAACTAATTCTTGGAGTAGCCACCTCTATGAAGTTATTTTACAACATGGGTTCTCTATTCAGTACTTGCTCTCGATAACCCTCCAGGCAAGAGAGATCTTCAAACAGCAAGTCTTAGATAATAGTGCACAAACAGACCTAGAATTTTTGCTCAAAATAGATCTATAAGCTGGTTGGCTAAGAATAAAATCACCTTTCAGCCTGAAAAATATACTTCACAGGTTTTACCTCAGTCTTTAAGAAGGGCCTTTACTACAGCCAGATTTGAATTGTTCAATTCCATGGTCAAATATGGGCACTTTCACCACCTGCCATATTACAAGAGAACCTGCATATGTGAACCATCACCTGTTGAAAATATTTCCCATATTTTCTTTGATTGTCAATTACATGTATCCATCAGGCTTGAATATCTATTTCCCTTTTTAGAAAGAACAGCTTATAGGGACCCAAATTACAGATTGTCCTATCTTCTTTCGGGCTCTAATGTGTACACTATTTGCAGAGTTGCTAAGTTTATAATTAAGGCAGCAGCTATAAGAACTTAATATACTGAACAAATTGGAGTATCATGAAAATGAGATTTACATATATGACTTCTGTATCTTCTGCATTTTTATTGTAATGTACCTTATTAGATTATGTTGTATATTATTCATTGTATTTTATATTAATTATTATTGTTTATTGGTTTATATGGTCATAGGACTAATCAATAAAAGGATTACTTACTTCAGATTTGAGGCAACAGAATAAAATGTTGCATCAGTTTCATACCAAATATTCAATGGGTATACATTTAAATGCAGTGATTTGGCTTATATTGTCTTGGGGCTCTGTTGTAAAAATTCCTCAGGAGTCAGAAAGCAGAATAATTCTAGGCCTGAAAGGGAAGTGAAGAGGAACCACTGATCTACAGTGTGTCATAGTGGGAGGGTGAAGGTCATTGGGGAAGCCATTTTGTCATTGTGGGATTCAGCCCGGAAGTAGTTCTGGGGGAATGGGAGCCTTTGCTAGGGCAGGAATGGGGGCAGGTCGCATCCCCAGAAAACAGGTGAGCAAACAGCAGCCAATCTCGGCAGTGTACTCCACGGAGAGCACCCATATTGGGAGACCAGTTGGAGTTGGAACCCAGAAGAGAGGGACTGTGTTAGCTCAGGACTGAAATAATTTGTCCTGCTTTTAGTGAGATCATGAGTTGCATCTCACCTAGCAGTGTCCCTGCAGCCATCTAAACAGCATGGTGGCCCCATACATAAAGTGGATACTTCCAGCTTTTCTCTTCCCACCTGGTTCCATGAACAAACTTAGCTCTATACCCTGATGGTTCTTATGTGGTCCTTAGTCTGGGCTGGGAGGCTGGGCTGACCTGGGTCTAGGTGCTGAAGAAAGAACAATGTTGAATTAATGGAGGACACAGGCTACATCTGTGGAACATTTGCTTAAGAGGCAAGCTTGACCCTACACTGACTTATCTGGGATGTTGGGCAAAGCCTGATGACACTCATAAGACCAAAAACCCTGGTCGTATGGATATTCACCAACATTCTGTTTACCTCCTTCAGGAGAAACGACAGCTGTCACGTGCACCCCAGAAGGAGCAGAACAAAGTTCAGTTATGTGAGTCAAAACAAGAAGCATCACAGCACTGGAAAGGCCAAATCTTGCATGGCCCTGGGATGCTTAAAGCCTGAGAAACATTGCATGATGACTCAGCCTGTGTGATGTTAATTTCTCTTGATTGCTAGCAGCAAAGCAGCTAACACTGACACCATTGAGAGATGCAATGGCTCTGGGTCTCTCCAACTGTGCTTGTGTGGAGGGCCAAAAAAAATGAATCAGCAACAAGCTTATCTCCCACTGGAGAGCCTCTCATTACGTATCCTTGGCTGGATGTGATTATGGTTCTCTCTGTCTTTCTACTGCATCTTTTCCAGTGGCATTTCATACAAAAAAAGAGCTATCTGTCTTAAATATGAGAGGGTGTAGCATGGGGTGCAAGGGTGGAGAGGTACAGGCTGCCAGCTTGCAAAATCACTTTATGGCAGACTCGATCTGCTGCCTAAGGTGACTGCCACAGTTTGCCTAATGACAGGGCTAGCTAAAAGAATATAGGACTCCAAAAGCATGTTCTCTCAGAGAAGTCTGACATTACCATGCCTGAATATTGTCAGTAATGACCATGGAACACTGTGTTCCAGAGATTTCGGATTCATTCACCTTGTTCTCCTTTTGCTATGTTTGTTATGTGCAGGAAACCAAGGTACGAGAGATATTCAAGGAGTTTTACCATCTTCCCATCCCCAGTGAGTTTCCACAGCTGAGTGGAGGTGTGAAACCATGCCTCCTGAGTCCTTGTCCATCACTGTCTATCCACTGCAGCACGCTAATTATCACTTTTCTTCTCATTGGTAATTAGAAAATAAACATGGGCATGTATCCTATGAAGTTTTTCTACTAGATAACTGACCAACCCTACATTCCCAAGGACTTCAGGGAAGTCCATTTCACATAAAACAGAAAGAATCAAGCATGTGTCAACAAACATGGATCATGGGAGATACTTGAGCCTTCCTTCTCAAACACTGGTGCTTGACTCCTGCTAATCCAAGGGGGGAAGCATCCCAAACTTTAAAGGGTAACCAAAGGAACTGCAGCTACAAGAGTAAAGGCAGCCATTTCATAGTGACAACAAGCCAGAGGACTGCGAAGCTGGATTTCCCCCTCCAAGTCTCTGAGGGAAATCCCCACCACCACCAGTCTCTGAGAAAGCAGAATGTATAAAGAGGCCTAAGTATAGCTAAGAGAGCAAATCAAGTGTGAGCTCTGAGCCACAACATCTTTTTAAAAATTCTGCCTTAGGTACAAATGAAATAGAATGGTGGCAGACACCTGTCTTTTAAATACAGGGTTGTTCCAATTAAGAGTTGTATCCAAATGATATCTTCAAATTCCATGCCATATATGGAAGGAGAGAAAGGGTGTGTGTGTGTGTTACCTGAATTTAGAGAAAAGAGAAATTAACCAATAGGGTTTTTTGGTGGGGAAGGTGCATATCATTAACAACAGACACATGCTTTCTTCCCTTCTCCTGAGGTGTTTTCTGGCAGGCTAAGGGCACTATCACACGGACGAAAGAGACAGTTAATAATAAAACCCATGTTTCTTTCTGAAGTCGTCACATGACCGAAAATGTGGTTCCCTTGTCCCCATGGATGTGGTTTAAGTAACCACATTTTATATGTCCGCACATCATTTACCCGCATCTAGAAGCTCCGAGGGTGACTTCCAGCGGCATAGAACTTAGAAGCTCCAGTGCTACGGGAGCAAAAGCCGTGGCGGGGCGGCAACAAAATAAAGATTGGGGCCACAATGTCAACATGAGGTGGGGGAGCAAGACTGATGCCATTGAGTAACAAGGAGGGCGGGCGGGCGGGCGAGAATGTGTGTGTGTGTGCATGCACATGTATGCACAATTGTGTGTGTGTGTGTGTGTGTGTGTGTGTGTGTGTGTGTGTGTGTGTGTGTGTGTGTGTGTGTGTGTGAGAGAGAGAGAGAGAGAGAGAGAGAGAGAGAGAGCAAAAAACAGAATAAAGATATGCCAGCACTGGCAGGAGATGATGCCACTTGCCTTGCCCTTCGCTTCTGTGCCAGCTCCCAACCTGGTGCCGCCGCCGCCGCTGCCACACCTTCCTCAGCCTTGCCTGAGGCAGCCACCAATGAAGGACTTCCTCATTGTCGGCCCTTGAGGGAAAGCCTGGCAATGCCTGGCTTTCACCACTCCAGTCACTTACTAGCTTGCTTGCCATCCTCAGGATTCCCTTTCACTCCTTCACTGAGAAGGAAGTTCCCTCTTCTTTCACCACAGCCACACACTTCCCCCTCCCCTGGAATGGTGACAGAGTCCCTGGCTGGTGAGGATTTTGCCCAGGCGCCTTTGGAAAGGGAGGCCCACTGCAGAGGCCGACCCACACCCTTCCTGGGAGCTCCTGGCTGCTGCCGGTTGACTTGTCCTTTTAATCCTTGTCCCACAAATGAGCCTCCTCCTCCTCCTCCTCTTCACCCTGACTTGGCTGGCAGTCTCCTGAGCAAAATATCTGAGAGACAGCAGGTGGTGGAAACAGAAAGATAGAATGTTGCCACTCAGCATAACTGGTAAACCAACAAAAAGGGGAATAACAGGTTTTCTATGCCCCCACTAATGTTTGCCTCTTGTAAAAACACACATTTTGAACTGGATTAAGAAATACCCAGCCTCTGCCTCAGTTCTTGAAAAACTCACTGAAAACTGGTTAAGTGGGTGTTACCTTAAAAAAAAAAAAACGCTGACCATGGGGGCACAATTTTTGGAGCCACTTTATCAGAAAATTAGATCCAGATTTTAAAAACTGGGGGATAGAGCCCTAAGGAAAAGAAAAATATCACAGTTCTTTCTTGGAAAAATGACTTCTAAGAAAATTCAGCTCATCTCTAGTTCAAACCATGTTCAAAATGGTGAAGGATGTGATTTTGAGCCACAAAAGAGAACGAGGGAGAACTGGGGGTGGGGGCTTATTGTTGAGTACAGATGGGCACAAAAACCCAACAACATGCTGTTTTGTCATGTCATAAGATTAGAAAATGTTGCAATATGGCAGACAGAGTTTAGTTCAGGAATGAAACACCATTTTTACTGTTGAAATGAAACTATCCATTCTCCCTTGCTTTCCCGCCTCCCATGTGGGGTTTTTTACAGGTCGGGCTGTGGGTTCATATGCCTGATGCTACCATAACGAGAACAAAAAGCTGAGCTCATACACACCTGGCTGTCTGTTTCAGAAAGAGTAGCTGGGAAAGAGAAATTTTGCCCAACATCTTGATGTTGAAGCGGTTTCCTTTTATGAAAAAGAGGAGGCTTACCCCTGTTACTTTGACGTTGACTATTTGAAGGACAGACTGGCCGCTCTGAATTCAAGGTGTTGATTTTTGTGCCAAGGACGGAGCTTAGCAATTATGACCTCATGATCATGCTCACTTGAGAAACTGACCATTGTGACTTCATGCCACAGAGGCTGGCCATGGTGACTTCACTGTAATAATGATGATAATACTGTGCTGAAGAAGATACTGCCTACTGACTTCATAACAATGTTGCTCATGGGAAGGATAGTGACACTGGCAGTGATGACCTTATAATGATGCTCATCCCAGGCAGATGAGCATCTCCCTGGCAATTGTGACCAGATGCTGGTGCCATCTGCCCGATGGAGACAAGCTGGCTCCTGTGAGACTAGGACTATATGTTGCCACAGCATGGTTTGCAATCTATTTTATGTTTCTATTAGATGTTCACACAGAGACTGCAGTTTGTTTTTGTGCCAGTATCCACATTGGCACCTTAGTGCCATGTGATTTGATTTGCAACACAATCCCCTCCTCTCTTTGATCCCACCTTCCAATTCATGAAACCTTAAGGTTTATGGTAAAACTAGTGGGCTATTTAAAGTGTTTCAAGGCATTATGGAAAAGGAACATTTTTTTTAAAAAAACTCCATTATCTGTGAGTGCATAAAGGAGAAGCATAGTAGCCTTCTGTAGTTTGTCTATTTCATATTGATGTTTATCCTTTTTCTTTCATCTGAGCAGAAGTGATTTGCCACTACTAATATATCAACATATTGATAAAGTTATCCAGTTTTATTATTTCTTTAAACAATTAATACAAATAAAAATACTTTGGGACAACTAGGGTGAAAGATCATTGGAATGGGTGTTCGTATTGTCCAAAGATTATTCCCATCTTAGCACATAACCAGAATACCACCCATTGTTGTCCTTCTGGAAAATGAAACAACTGAACCCACAGGGGAAATACCATTTAAATTGCTCTGGACTGAAGAAAGTAGAAGTCCCCAGCAGCAGAGGGGAAAATTCTCCTTTGGAAGCAAAAAAAAAAGGGTGTGGCTGACATGCGCACTGGCCTTTGCATATTGTGATCCATTCAAAAGCCTTGCACAGATTTTCAGGATGTGACAGTAAGAAGCCTTTTCAATATCTGGTAGCTAGAGTCCTGGGGTAAAGAGCTTAGAAAAGCCCCCCCCTGCTTTTTTCTCCAACTCTCAGAATTAGAGATGGGCACGACCAGGAAAAATGACGTTTCGAGTTGTCGTGTGTCGGAGCCGCCCGCTTCGACCTCAAAAATTTGTCGCTTCGCTTTGTCATTTTTTCGGGGTACTGGTTTGGGGGTGCCTCCTGGAGGCACCTCTCTGCGGTGGGTGCCTCCTCTGGCCCACTACAAAGGGAAAGCGGGCTCCTGGAGGCACCTCTCTGGGGTGGGTGCCTCCTCTGGCCCGCTATGAAGGGAAAGCGGGCTCCTGGATGCACCTCTCTGGGGTGGGTGCCTCCTCTGGCCCGCTACAAAAGGGTACGCATAGCCAATTGTATATGCATACCAAGTTGCAGTGGAAGGCAGAGGCACCTCTCTTTCTTTTGGGTGCCTCTACTGTGACTCACTGGCATACGGTGCACTTGGGCTGGGGCTGGGGAGGAACAAAGTGAGAGAGGACCCCTATGGGCGCCCTCTGGCTCACTAAGAAGGGAAGTATACTTGCTGTAGTGGAATGCGAGTGCACAGATCTGGCTTAGGGTTAGGGTTAGCACAAGGGCTAGGCTTAGGGTTACAGGTAAGGTTAGGGTGAGTTAGTGGGCTGCACCTCTGGGTACCTCTCTGACTCACTAAGAAGGACAGTGTACTGGCGTATGGGTTAGGGTTAGGGTTCAGGTTCGGGTTCGGGCTAGGGTTAGTGGGCTTTTTATGCCCGACTGGCACATCCCAGAAGTCTCGGTCAAAACCTGGCCAAGTGGCCATGCAATTGGTGGAATGGCTCCAAAAATTTGCATGGTCCACTCCCATGGCCAGCCCATCATTGCACAGGTGTAAAAAAAAATAAAAATAAAAATAAAAATAAAATAAAATAAAATGAATGGAGACGTTTTGTTGCAAGAAGAACCCACTGCTGCTACTGTAAAAATTCAGGCAGTTTTAAAATAGCTGTTTTCGCATGTTTCTGTGGTGCTTTGGTGTGCTTTTGGACCACAATTTCAAAATAAAGATTGCGGTCACCCCATTTTGGATCCCCCGCACGCACCGCATGGCATGGCGAGTTGGCGAGACGACGAGGATGCCCCCCACCAGAGCAGCCCAGGACAGGAGAGGCGGGGAGGCCGGGGACCCCCCCCCAGAAACCACCCCTCTGGTAGGTGCCCTCACTCAGGCAGGCATATTTTCTCCTGCTTTTTGGCCAGGAATCGGGTTTTTTTATTTTTAAAACTTTTTATCTGTGCCGCTTGGCATCGCATGATTGCTGCGATGCCAGGAACGACAATGACAAATCAGACCCAATTTTTCTTTTTTCGGTTTGAGTTTGAGTTCTGGCGGAGTAATTGTCATTACCGTTTCCGTTGCATAACGGAAACGAGGAATGGAAACGGAAATGAGAATTTTGCCAAGTCGTGCCCATGTCTACTCAGAATATTCAAGCCAACATAGCTAGATCCTACAGGGGCAAATAGCCTAATCAAACCCAAATTCTAACATGCTACCTGAAATGGGCAAAGACAGATGATGGGAAGAGAAATGCCAAGAGTGGACCATGCCAGGATGAGCATACAAAGGTACCTCTACTTAAGAGTAACTCTACTTAAGAGCAATTTGACTTAAGAGTGGGAAACTGTTGGCATTTTAATGGCTGCCTTACAAATTTAAGATGTGGTTTGCTTTACTTACAATTTTTTAATTTTTTATTTTTTTTTTAGAATGGATTAAATTTTTAAGTAGAGGTACCAGTGTATATGCTTTCCTCAAGGGTAGATCCAGGATGGGTTGGGTTTCATCCTTCTGCTTTTCAGATGCCACTGGACTGCAACTCTAAGACTTTCATCCTCTAAAGAAGACACATCTTTTCAGCATTTGAAGGCCGAAAGACTCCAGTGGTCTCAAATGATTTCTCAGGAGATAGAGACAGTTGGGAGACAGTCGTGATGCATCAGAGAGATATGCTGACTAAGCTGTAAGGAGTTTTATTTAGAAAGCATGTGTCCAATTAAACAGGATGTGTTTGAAAATTCTCAGCCTGATGCAGGGATCTTGGTGAGATAACCACACGTCAGTCAAATCCTAGTGTCACAAGAGTTGCATGGGAAAAGGGGTCAGCAACAATCTCCAAATGATTCTAAGGAATGCTTTGCTTTTAAAACAAAAAAAAAAAGAGAGAGAAGAAGCTGGCCTCAACCTCAGGACCCAGGATTGGGGTGTCGAAGAAGGGAAACACAAGGTCTTCCAGCAATTGGAGGAAAGCAGGGCCAACAGTTATCTCGGTCCTGTGATAGGCGGCTTCCAATAGACACAGAAACTTGACACAAACCATAGGCCAAACCGGCTGATAGTAGGCAGGAAGGATTAGTGTTGACATAGCAGACCTGACCCCTTCCCTCCACAGTAACGGTGCCTGAATATAGCCTTGTCTGTCTCAAATCATCCCTCGGGCATATGATGAGTGGAAGCAATAGGTAAAGATATAGGAAATGCAGTGCATTGGAACACTTGCGCGCCTAATTGGGCTGACAGCTCAATCTCCAATGGTGGACAGTGTTTATTTACTCATTGTTGCCTGATGAGCAAATAGAAAGATATGCCGGCTGTCATCCCTGCTGATATTGGACCAAATGCTGTCTGGCTCCAGACTCAGTACACCAGGACAATGCAGCACAAAGAAACTTCCTATTCACCATCACTTTTAAGTCAGTCCTGGCACAGATATGCAATGACCTCAGATCACAGTTGAGTCTAATAAGGAATTTTTCTTCATGGAAATTTGACCTCTTGCTACCACAAGGCTACAGCAATACAAGTAACAATGGCCAATCCCTGATAACATTTATCCCAGGCAAACTCCTGATGGATTTTCTACAGAGTTCTATAATTCTATAATCCCCCCTAGTGGAATGACTTATGACTTGATAAAAGGTGCCCATTGAAACTTTTCAATGAGGTTATCACGGCTGTCCTCCCATCGCTACACAATAAAAGCAAGCAGTATGAATGCAATCTAGTTACCTGGAAGTGAGCAAGATTTTAGATACGGATTGCAGGTCAGGATCTGAAGAAGCATTTTCATGCACTAAACCAAATTTAATTATTGCTGCTGAGCTTTGTTAGTTTTTGTTGTCTTTCTTATGGCTGTTGTCCTCCTTAATCCAGAAAACATTTCTGCTGTAGCGTAAGGAGCCTCAGGGTGCAGTGATTACACCACAGTACTGCAGTGAAGACAATGCCACAAGTAGAGTTCAATCCTGAGCTCAGGTAGGTGGTGCAAGGTTGACTCAGCCTTCCATTCTTCTGAGATCGGTAAACTGAGTACTGAGCTTGCAGGACAGGGAAGGAGTTGCATGCATCATTAAATTGTAAACCACCCAGAGAGGGCTTTAGGCTGCACACTATTTTTATAACACCAAATATACTTGCATACATGTCCTTGGTGAACAGGGCATCTTCCTGGCTCTGGCTCATGCAATTGCTTCTTCCTTCCTTAAAAAAAAGTTGTGGTTAGAAGTTGTGTGTATACTGTGTTCTGATATAAGCAGTTTATATCCCCAACATACCCCAAGGTATTTTGGAGATATAATATACCCCAAAGTATCTGCTCTTAATCTTTGCTGTGTTTTACTAGAACCAGTTTTAGTCCGGCTTTAATAATTTCAACCTTATTTTGACCCCTAGACATATTTTAATGAATAGTCTCTCTCTTTTGGGGGCCACTTAGTTGCATTTATATAGCTGCCCCCAAGACAGTTGTGTTTACTTTTATTACAAATAGAGAAAAAAACTGCAATGTAATAAGTGCGCTATATATGTATTATAACCAGCAACATTTTTGTAGATCATATATTGTAACAAAAATGGGACAGGCAGATAGAGGGTTTTTTTTAATTTGCCTAGTGATACAAACCAAACAAAGAATGGTTTAAGCTGCTTTTAAAAAACAACAACAATTATTGACTCAGCATCAGACACAATCTGATCTGAGTTGTGACCTGGAAAAATGGTACAGTAATGGAAGCAATTTTAAATATGATATTGGACATCAGCCAGATTTATTTGACAATGCAAATGTATGCCCAGCAATATTTGAGATCCATTTTTAATTAAAAAATGTTCTATAGACAAACACCCACGGAACGATTAATTTCTAGGAATAGAATGGATCTGAAATAAAGGAACAGCAAAAATTAACTTCCACTATGTTGATATAATTGAGTACTAGGTTCACATAATGCCATACATTTCAGTAAGAAATGTTTGTTCCATGTGTGTGTAACCTCTCCCCACCTGATAGAACTCAAGGTGGTGCATAATTTTTAGGAAATTTTTCATCCAGGCATTGATAAGCCCTTGGGTAGAAACTGATAGTCCATAACTAGAGCTGAAGACAAATTAGTGTTGGTGAGAAAGTACAGTGAGAAAGTACAAATTTAATTCATTCTGCAATTTATTACGTAATATGTCTGTGAAGATTCTAAGTCATCCAGGTGAGTTTATCTGGAAGTTGAGTCATGGCTACTGGACTTCTTTTTTTGAGAGATAGAAACGTTTCGCTGTTCATCCAAACAGCTTCATCAGTTTCTATCTCTCAAAAAAGAAGTCCAGTAGCCATGACTCAACTTCCAGTTATTACGTAGTACAAAAAAAAATCATCTTGCAAAACACGGATTTCCACAGGAACAAATGAGAAACCGATTAATCCATTCCGGAGGTCAGAAAAAAAGCCCAAAAAGCCAACCCCTGACCTCTTTATAAAGTGCACTTTAAAGGCATGCAGAGCCAAAACACACACACCTGGAACACCACCACCCCCAGTGAAATGCAAACATGGACAAAAGTAAGCAGCAAGACCAACCCCAGTGCAATGAAAAACAATGCAAAGATGATAGAAAGCAAGCTCCAAAAAAAAAAAAAAAAAAAACCAGGTCATTTCCATCAAAAGTGCAATGAAATGAGTGTATCAAAGTGGACTTAGTGCAGGGGTGCCCAAACTTTTTGTAAGGAGAGCCAGATTTGGTGGCTGAGAATGTGTCACGGGCCGGTTGCTCCCCGATCCTGCCACCCCACTAGCCTAGCTTCACAAGGTTCCTGGTGTTGCCGGTGGTGGCGGCCCACCCGCACGCCCAGCCTCACATGGTTGCTGGCGGTGCTGGTGGCAGCAGCCCGCGCAATGGCCAGCCAGCCAGCCAGCCCAGCCCCACAAGCTTCCTGGCAATGCTGGAGATGGTGGCCCGCCTCCTCGCCTGCCTGCCCAGCCCCATAAGCTCCTGCTCACCGGCCAGCCGGCCCGCCCAGCCCCTCAAGCTTCCCGCCGGTGTCAGTGTTGGCGGAAGATTTAAAAAAAAACATGGGGCAAAGGAGGGGGAGGGAGGGGAGGGGCAGCCAGCCGTGGGCCGTTCAGAATGGCCTGACGGGCCGGATTTGGCCCCTGGGCCGGACTTTGGGCAGGCCTGACAGTGGATCCTAGTCCTATGAGTAAAAATAAATAACATTGTCTTGGATCTAGTCATTAAAGCACAAGAAATTTCCACTGAACGGTCCTAGACACTCAACACCAGTTTAAGGAAGGGAGTGGGATACGTTTCCCAAAACAGTTTCTAGAGAGCAGACAGATAAGGACAAAAGTGCTTCGGAGCTCTCCAAATGCCAAACTTGCAAACTGAGACGGAAACAAATGTTGGATTCTGGAAGATGTACAAAACCACTGTCCAGACTGGGACTTGGGCAAGGAATCTATTTAGGAAAGATAATAAGATATGAGCCACCAACTTCGAAGCACTGACAAATTCCAAAGTTCACTGGGAAAAGACACAGTAATTGCACTTCTGTTGCTACTATTCTGAGGAAAGATCAGTCAAGATGTTGCCACTTCTGAAACATATGTGCCCAGTATTGCTTAAGCAGCTGCCTAAACTTGCAGTCAAGGGAATCACAACAAAGAATTCATCCCATTGTGTTTTAGAAACAGAGGGAAACAGCTCTAGAAAAAACTAGTGGGTTTTTTTTTGAGAGTCCACAGGGTCTTTCTCATTTGCATGCAAACTAGAAGTGCACTAAGCAGAGGGGGGGGGAGAGATGCCATCTTCTTCCTTCTCCTTTTCCCATCACGATTTGCCACATCTGCTCCAGCCATATTTTGTAATTTAAAATGAAGACTTGGAACTAGGAATGGAAAATATGTAGCCATCCAGATATTGCTGGACCACAGCTCCCATTATCCTTCCCCATTGTCAATGGCCCTTCGTGTTGATAGGATCTTCATCCCACAGGATCTGGGGAGCCACCTCTGGCTTGAGGGTCAGTGTGCCTAGGTGGAAAAGAAAGGACAAGAGACTCTTCATTCCATTTTCCAGATAAAAAAATAAGGTAAGAGAATTCCAGGTGGTTAGGGACTGTCTTGATTTATTTGAGAAAGCAAAAGCAAAAAGTGTGATGCTTATATACTGCCCCATAGTACTCTAAGCATTCTCTGGGCAGTTTATAAGGAATATTGCAGGATACACATTGACCCCCATTCCCCAGCAAGCTGGGTGCTCATTTTACCAACCTCAGAAGGATGGAAGGCTGAGTGAACCTTGAATCTACTACCTGGGATTGAACCCTAGGTTTTGAGCACAGGTACAGCTGCATCACAGCAGTTTTAACCTCTGCGCCATGAGGCACCATGAGAAAGCTGTGACAATGGTGGGAATGTATTCATTTTTACTAGAAACTGAATCATAACCTAGCTTTCTGGACACAACATTACCAGACACCGTGGCTCAGGTCCGGTTGTTGCTGAGGTGACAAACGTGTTATAAGGGTTCTATCCCTTCATGGTACAAGTTGAGGAAATCATACGCCAAAGGGCTCCTTGTACAAAATACAGTGGACCCTTGTATAACAAACAGCTTGTATAACATAAAATTTCTGGAGATAGGGGAAATTTGCTTAACATAATAGCCTATGGGGAGAATCCATACAACATAAAATGTGATCACTCTGTTTTCAATGCATTCCTATGGGAATTTGTATAAAGGAAAATTTGCTTAACATAATTTCATTTGGAATGAATTAATTCCTTTATACAAGGTACCACTGTAGTTGCCATGCAGCCTCCCCTTACCAAATAACTGGCACATTAGCAACATCTCTAGGCTATAACAATTTCAACTGATTTTTCAAAGCAGAAAATTCTGAAGAGGTTGTTTTCACCTGTTTTTTTAGACCAGTGGTTCCCAAGCCTTGGGTCCCCAGGTGTTCTTATACAACACCACCCAGAAATCTTGACCACATAGCTGGTGATGAAGACTTCTGGGAGTCTAACTTTAAGAACATATGGGGTCCTGAGGTTGGGAACCACTTGTCTAAAGGATCATTCAGACTCCCTCCAACATTTTCTGGCATTCAGACTCCCTCCAACCTTTTCTGGCAGAGCAGCAGAGAGGAAGGGGCTGGTCAGAGGAGCACACGGCCAAAGGGCAGAGCTAACTTCTTCTTTTTGCAGGAGCAAGGGGCGGAGTTTTAGCTTTAAATAGCTGCTACCAGCAGTCCCTCAGTCCTTTTCTGGCAGAGCAGCAGAGAGGAAGGGGCTGGTCAGAGGAGCACACGGCCAAAGGGCAGAGCTAACTTCTTCTTTTGCAGGAGCAAGGGGCAGAGTTTTAGCTTTAAATAGCTGCTACCAGCAGTCCCTCAGTCCTTTTCTGGCAGAGCAGCAGAGAGGAAGGGGCTGGTCAGAGGAGCACACGGCCAAAGGGCAGAGCTAACTTCTTCTTTTTGCAGGAGCAAGGGGCGGAGTTTTAGCTTTAAATAGCTGCTACCAGCAGTCCCTCAGTCCTTTTCTGGCAGAGCAGCAGAGAGGAAGGGGCTGGTCAGAGGAGCACACGGCCAAAGGGCAGAGCTAACTTCTTCTTTTTGCAGGAGCAAGGGGCGGAGTTTTAGCTTTAAATAGCTGCTACCAGCAGTCCCTCAGTCCTTTTCTGGCAGAGCAGCAGAGAGGAAGGAGCTGGTCAGAGGAGCACACGGCCAAAGGTTAGAGAGCTAACTTCCTCTTCTTGCAGGAGCAAGGGGTGGAGTTTTAGCTTTAAATTGCTGCTACCAGCAGTCCCTCAGTCCTTTTCTGGCAGAGCAGCAGAGAGGAAGGAGCTGGTCAGAGGAGCACACGGCCAAAGGGCAGAGCTAACTTCTTTTTGCAGGAGCAAGGGGCGGAGTTTTAGCTTTAAATAGCTGCTACCAGCAGTCCCTCAGTCCTTTTCTGGCAGAGCAGCAGAGAGGAAGGAGCTGGTCAGAGGAGCACACGGCCAAAGGTTAGAGAGCTAACTTCCTCTTCTTGCAGGAGCAAGGGGCGGAGTTTTAGCTTTAAATTGCTGCTACCAGCAGTCCCTCAGTCCTTTTCTGGCAGAGCAGCAGAGAGGAAGGAGCTGGTCAGAGGAGCACACGGCCAAAGGGCAGAGCTAACTTCTTTTTGCAGGAGCAAGGGGCGGAGTTTTAGCTTTAAATAGCTGCTACCAGCAGTCCCTCAGTCCTTTTCTGGCAGAGCAGCAGAGAGGAAGGGGCTGGTCAGAGGAGCACACGGCCAAAGGGCAGAGCTAACTTCTTCTTTTTGCAGGAGCAAGGGGCAGAGTTTTAGCTTTAAATAGCTGCTACCAGCAGTCCCTCAGTCCTTTTCTGGCAGAGCAGCAGAGAGGAAGGGGCTGGTCAGAGGAGCACACGGCCAAAGGGCAGAGCTAACTTCTTCTTTTTGCAGGAGCAAGGGGCAGAGTTTTAGCTTTAAATAGCTGCTACCAGCAGTCCTCAGTCCTTTCTGGCAGAGCAGCAGAGAGGAAGGGGCTGGTCAGAGGAGCACACGGCCAAAGGGCAGAGCTAACTTCTTCTTTTTGCAGGAGCAAGGGGCGGAGTTTTAGCTTTAAATAGCTGCTACCAGCAGTCCCTCAGTCCTTTTCTGGCAGAGCAGCAGAGAGGAAGGAGCTGGTCAGAGGAGCACACGGCCAAAGGTTAGAGAGCTAACTTCCTCTTCTTGCAGGAGCAAGGGGCGGAGTTTTAGCTTTAAATTGCTGCTACCAGCAGTCCCTCAGTCCTTTTCTGGCAGAGCAGCAGAGAGGAAGGAGCTGGTCAGAGGAGCACACGGCCAAAGGGCAGAGCTAACTTCTTTTGCAGGAGCAAGGGGCGGAGTTTTAGCTTTAAATAGCTGCTACCAGCAGTCCCTCAGTCCTTTTCTGGCAGAGCAGCAGAGAGGAAGGGGCTGGTCAGAGGAGCACACGGCCAAAGGGCAGAGCTAACTTCTTCTTTTTGCAGGAGCAAGGGGCAGAGTTTTAGCTTTAAATAGCTGCTACCAGCAGTCCTCAGTCCTTTTCTGGCAGAGCAGCAGAGAGGAAGGAGCTGGTCAGAGGAGCACACGGCCAAAGGTTAGAGAGCTAACTTCCTCTTCTTGCAGGAGCAAGGGGCGGAGTTTTAGCTTTAAATTGCTGCTACCAGCAGTCCTCAGTCCTTTTCTGGCAGAGCAGCAGAGAGGAAGGAGCTGGTCAGAGGAGCACACGGCCAAAGGTTAGAGAGCTAACTTCCTCTTCTTGCAGGAGCAAGGGGCGGAGTTTTAGCTTTAAATTGCTGCTACCAGCAGTCCTCAGTCCTTTTCTGGCAGAGCAGCAGAGAGGAAGGAGCTGGTCAGAGGAGCACACGGCCAAAGGTTAGAGAGCTAACTTCCTCTTCTTGCAGGAGCAAGGGGCGGAGTTTTAGCTTTAAATTGCTGCTACCAGCAGTCCTCAGTCCTTTTCTGGCAGAGCAGCAGAGAGGAAGGAGCTGGTCAGAGGAGCACACGGCCAAAGGGCAGAGCTAACTTCTTTTTGCAGGAGCAAGGGGCGGAGTTTTAGCTTTAAATAGCTGCTACCAGCAGTCCCTCAGTCCTTTTCTGGCAGAGCAGCAGAGAGGAAGGGGCTGGTCAGAGGAGCACACGGCCAAAGGGCAGAGCTAACTTCTTCTTTTTGCAGGAGCAAGGGGCAGAGTTTTAGCTTTAAATAGCTGCTACCAGCAGTCCCTCAGTCCTTTTCTGGCAGAGCAGCAGAGAGGAAGGGGCTGGTCAGAGGAGCACACGGCCAAAGGGCAGAGCTAACTTCTTTTTGCAGGAGCAAGGGGCGGAGTTTTAGCTTTAAATAGCTGCTACCAGCAGTCCCTCAGTCCTTTTCTGGCAGAGCAGCAGAGAGGAAGGGGCTGGTCAGAGGAGCACACGGCCAAAGGGCAGAGCTAACTTCTTCTTTTGCAGGAGCAAGGGGCAGAGTTTTAGCTTTAAATAGCTGCTACCAGCAGTCCCTCAGTCCTTTTCTGGCAGAGCAGCAGAGAGGAAGGAGCTGGTCAGAGGAGCACACGGCCAAAGGGCAGAGCTAACTTCTTTTTGCAGGAGCAAGGGGCGGAGTTTTAGCTTTAAATAGCTGCTACCAGCAGTCCTCAGTCCTTTTCTGGCAGAGCAGCAGAGAGGAAGGGGCTGGTCAGAGGAGCACACGGCCAAAGGGCAGAGCTAACTTCTTCTTTTGCAGGAGCAAGGGGCAGAGTTTTAGCTTTAAATAGCTGCTACCAGCAGTCCCTCAGTCCTTTTCTGGCAGAGCAGCAGAGAGGAAGGGGCTGGTCAGAGGAGCACACGGCCAAAGGGCAGAGCTAACTTCTTCTTTTTGCAGGAGCAAGGGGCGGAGTTTTAGCTTTAAATAGCTGCTACCAGCAGTCCCTCAGTCCTTTTCTGGCAGAGCAGCAGAGAGGAAGGAGCTGGTCAGAGGAGCACACGGCCAAAGGTTAGAGAGCTAACTTCCTCTTCTTGCAGGAGCAAGGGGAGGAGTTTTAGCTTTAAATTGCTGCTACCAGCAGTCCCTCAGTCCTTTTCTGGCAGAGCAGCAGAGAGGAAGGAGCTGGTCAGAGGAGCACACGGCCAAAGGGCAGAGCTAACAACTTCTTTTTGCAGGAGCAAGGGGCGGAGTTGTAGCTTTAAATAGCTGCTACCAGCAGCACGCACCTGATGGCGCGTGCAAACTAAAATAATAATAATAATAATCTTCTGGGTTTAATTGAGTTCCCAAGCCAAGCAACTCCTGAGGAGGTCCTACACTTCCTGACGTGCTTGCAGTTGGAGTAGAGGTGCTTTAGCGGCCCCTACACTGTTAGATTTTGAATAAAAAATAAAAGAAGTAAAGAGTCTTACTAGATAAAAAAATTAGTGCAAGTTTACATTTTTGAGACCTTGAATACATTTTATTGTAATCGTTAAAATGGAGTTGGAGGGAGCAGCTGTAGTTACCTGCAGTACTTGTGCCATGTTTGTTATCTTGACAGAGCGTGTGCAGAACTACATCTGCTGCAAGTGCAAGCTTGTTGTGCTATTGGAAGAGAAGGTCCAGCAGCTAGAGACTCGCATAGCGGACCAGCAACATATTAAGGAGCTTGAGCGGTTCCTGGACAGAGCGGAACAGACTATCCAGGTCCAAGAAGAGACAGGGCACACTTCAGAGGAGGAAGTCACTCCCCCAACTCAGGAGGTGGATGGGTGGAGGAATGTGACTCAAAGGAGTAGAAGGCCAAGGCATCGCTCAGAGAGTCTCATCTTGCACAATCAATTTGAAGCTCTTTCCCTCAGCACACCTCATGAGGCACACATAGAGGAAGAATTGGTTCCACCGGAGGATCTCTCCCTCATCACTATTGATGAGATACAAGAGCAGGTACATGTTGATGATCAGGCTGCAGGAGAGAAGCTCATTGTGCTAGAGGATTCTATAATTAGAAATACGGAGGGATGGATTTGTGAGGAGCATGACAACCGTATGGTCACTTGCCTGCCAGGTGCAAAGGTTGCAGACATCACCAGAAATATAGATAGCTTGTTAGAAAGAACTGGGAAGGAGCCAGTGGTCATGGTACACGTTGGTACCAATGATGTCGGGAAGGCCAAGCGGTCAGTCTTGGAAGCCAAATTCAGGTTGCTAGGTAGAAGATTGAAGTCCCGGGCTTCCAAGGTAGCATTTTCAGAAGTGCTACCTGTTCCTCGTGCAGGACCCGCCAGGCAGGCAGAACTCAGAAGCCTCAATGCGTGGATGAGGCGATGGTGTCAAGAGGAGGGCTTTAGATTTGTCAGGAACTGGAGAACATTTTGGGACAAGCCAAACCTGTTCAGGAGGGATGGGTTGCACTTGAATCATGATGGGACCAGATTGCTGGCACTCAACCTCAAAAAGGCAGCAGAGCAGCTTTTAAACTGATAACTGGGGGAAAGCCGACAGGAGCTGAGTGGCATCCGGTTCGGAACACCTCATCCTCGGGGAATGAGGTTGGAGAGGGTAGAGAATCACATAGAGATGACATAGCAAGTATTAACACTGGCAGAATAACGGAATGTGACAGTTTGTCTACTGAAAATAAAAGCTGTGGGGGGAAAAGAACAAGGCAGGAGCTGTTGCGGGACCCACTGTACAGGTGCTTCTATGCCAATGCTCGAAGCCTCCGAGCAAAGATGGGAGAACTTGAACATTTGGCAGCTAGGGATAACATTGATATAATAGCCATAACAGAAACCTGGTGGAATGTGGAGAACCAGTGGGATACAGCAATCCCAGGCTATAAACTCTATAGAAGGGATAGAGAGGGGCGGGTTGGAGGAGGAGTGGCCATCTATGTCAAAGAAGGCATAAAATCCAGCAGAATGGAGATTGACAGAGGGTCTGACTCCACCATAGAATCACTGTGGGTTAAACTAGCAGGTCCAAAGAGTGATGTGATAGTTGGAGTATTCTATCGTCCACCAGATCAAAAACTTGAGGGGGACCTTGAAATGAGGAGAGAAATCATGGAGGTGGCTAAGAGGGATAGGATAGTAATCATGGGGGACTTTAATTATCCCCACATTGACTGGGCCAATGCGAACTCCGGGCAAGAAAGAGAAACTGGGTTTCTCAACTTGCTGAATGACTGTGCCTTAGAGCAACTTCTCATGGAGCCCACCCGAGAACAGGCAACTCTGGATCTAATATTGTGTGATACTCAGGACCTCATCAGGGATGTGAATGTCACTGAGCCTCTGGGGAACAGTGACCATGCTGCTATTACCTTGCCATGCATGTCGGAGGAAGAGTGTCAACCAAATCAGACATAAAAACCCTTGATTTTCGAAGGGCAAACTTCCCTCAGATGAGGAAACTAGTTAGAGAGAAACTGAAGGGGAGGGTTAGAATAATCCAATCTCTTCAGAGTGCATGGAGCCTGTTTAAAACAACAATAATAGAGGCCCAGCACAAGTGCATACCACAAAGAAAGAAGAGCTCATTTAAGTCCAAGAGGACACCGGCATGGTTAACGAGTGGAGTTAGAGAGGCTCTAAAGCACAAGGAGAGGTCCTTCTGTAAATGGAAATCCTCCCCAAATGAGGAAAATAAAAAGGAACACAAACTCTGGCAAAAGAAATGTAAGAAGATGATAAGGGAGGCAAAGAAAGACTTTGAGGAACGAATGGCTAGCAATATAAAGGGTAATAATAAAAGCTTCTTTAAATATGTTAGAAGTAGAAAACCTGCCAGAGAACCAGTTGGGCCTCTGGATGGTAAGGGAGGAAAAGGGGAGGTTAAGGAGGACTTGGACATTGCAGAGAAATTGAACGAGTTCTTTGCGTCTGTCTTCACGACAGAGGACCTTAAGCGGATTCCGCTGCCTCAGCCGCCCCTCTTGACTAAAGAATTAAATCAAATACAGGTTAAAAGAGAAGAGGTTTTAGGACTAATTGATAAATTGAGGATTAACAAGTCACCGGGCCCAGATGGCATCCACCCAAGGGTTATCAGGGAACTGAGAAATGAAATTGCATATCTCTTAACGGTTATATGCAACTTGTCTCTTAAAACGGCCACAGTGCCGGAGGACTGGAGGATAGCAGATGTCACACCAATTTTTAAAAAAGGAAGGAGGGGGGACCCGGGAAACTACAGGCCGGTTAGCCTTACATCTGTCCCAGGGAAGATGGTGGAAAGCCTCATCCAAGAGAAAATCTTAAAACACATAAAAGAACAATCCTTGCTGAGAGAAAATCAGCATGGTTTCTGTAAGGGTAAATCTTGTCTTACAAACCTTTTAGAATTTTTTGAAAAGGTCAACAGGCACATGGATTTGGGTGAACCGGTGGATATAGTCTATCTGGATTTTCAAAAGGCTTTTGACACAGTCCCTCACCAAAGGCTGCTGAGAAAATTGCACAGTCAGGGGATACGAGGGCAGGTCCTCTTATGGATTGAGAACTGGTTGAGATCCTGGAAACAAAGAGTAGGTGTCAATGGGAAATTTTCACAATGGAGAGAAGTGAAAAGCGGTGTGCCCCAGGGCTCGGTCCTGGGACCGGTGCTTTTCAATCTGTTCATAAATGACCTGGAGACAGGGATAAACAGTGAGGTGGCCAAGTTTGCAGATGACACAAAACTTTTCCATGTGGTAAAAACCAGAGAAGATTGTGAAGAGCTCCAGAAGGATCTCTCCAAACTGGGGGAATGGGCTGAGAAATGGCAAATGCGTTTTAATGTAACCAAATGTAAAGTAATGCATATTGGGGCAAAAAATCCAAACTTCATCTATCAACTCATGGGCTCTGAGTTATCCGTGACGGATCAGGAAAGAGATCTTGGTGTGTTGGTGGACAGCTCCATGAAGGTGTCTCCTCAATGTGTGGCAGCGGTGAAGAAGGCCAATTCCATGCTAGGGATTATCAAAAAGGGGATTGAAAATAAAACAGCCAACATTATAATGCCGTTATACAAAACAATAGTAAGGCCCCACCTGGAGTATTGTGTACAATTCTGGTCACCGCACCTCAAGAAAGACATAGTGGAACTGGAAAAGGTGCAGAAGAGAGCGACTAAAATGATTACTGGGCTGGGGCACCTCCCTTATGAAGAAAGGCTAATACATTTGGGCCTCTTTAGTCTGGAGAAAAGGCGCTTGAGGGGGGATATGATTGAGACGTACAAAATAATGCAGGGTAGAAGTAAAGTGGATAGACGGAAGCTCTTCTCCCTCTCCCAAAATACCAGAACTAGGGGACATACACTCAAATTGAGTGCTGGGAGAGTAAGAACTGACAAAAGAAAATATTTTTTCACCCAGCGCGTTGTAAGTCTATGGAACTCCCTGCCACAGGATGTGGTGATGGCATCTGACCTGGATGCATTCAAAAGGGGATTGGACAGATTCCTAGAGGAAAAGTCCATCACGGGTTACAAACCATGATGGAGATGTGTAATCTCTAGGCTTTAAACCAGGGTGCTTCAAGGGCCAGATGCAGGGGAGTGGTATCAGGAGACAGATATCTAGTCTCATGCGCTCCCAAATGCATCTGGTGGGGCCGCTGTGAGATACAGGAAGCTGGACTAGATGGGCCTTGGCCTGATCCAGCATGGCTCTTCTTATGTTCTTATGTTCTTATTTTACAGGACTATATTCTGAATACAGTGGTGCTTCTTAAGACAAACTTAATTTGTTCTATGGGTTAATTTGCTTTATGAAAAATTCATCCTACGAAATGCGGTTTGACACAGTTCCCATAAGAATGCATTGAATTTGTCTTGCAAGGCATCACATAGGAAAAATTCATCTTACAAGGTTTTCCTATTCCCAGAAACTTCATTTGTCTTACAAGTTTTCATATTAAGGGGCATTCGTCTTATGAGGTGATAAGAATTGATAAGGATGAGAAAAGTCAAATCATTTGATATAAGCATTATTAAAATATTAACAGATCCTGACTGTGACACTTCCCTGAGAAAACAGGAGGTCTCATTGACCCATCTTCTCTGCAGCTAAGAGTTGGCATGACTGCAGAAGATACGTTGCGGGGGTGTCAGTTTCCTGAAAGCGAATAGTTTGTGGTTAGCTAGGAGTGGGACGCAAGCCTAAGGTCAGATCATTCTTGCTTTTGACGGTCAACTGGGTATGAATAAAGAAAATGTGCAAGGGATGGCACATGTAGGATACGTAAGTGTGCGGGGGATGGCACGTGTAGGATACGTAAGTTTGATGTCATGTGTGTGTGTGTTGTGTCGTTACAGTCGTGAGTGACTCTACATGACTCCATGTCCATGGAGTTTTCTTGGCAGGAATACTGGAGTGGTTTGCCAGTTCCTACTCCAGGAGCCTACAGCACCTGGTATTCCCTGGTGGTCGCCCATCCAAGTATTAACCAGGGCTGACCCTGCTTAGCTTCCGAAATCAAGCAAGATCGGGTGTGCTTAGGGCATCTAGGCAGCTCTTTGATGTCATAGGGAAGGGTATATAACAATGATGAAAGGCCATTTGGCCTCCTGTCCAGGACAGCAGGCTTATGCTGACGTGAACCCTTAAGGGACCCTTGGTCCCTTGAGCTGGGGGGGGTGGGATTTCTACCACTGATTCTACTAACCTTTATTTGTGCTCTGTGTTTTCAAATACTTTCTTTACTGCTGCAAGTCTATCTTTAATCAACCTTTTACTATTTGTCTACCTCTGAGTGTGTCATTGGCACCAAGAACAAGATGATGCAGAGAGTCATTTTAAAACAAATTGCAACTTATCAGAGGTACTACTGTAAAGGCTACGGTTTCAGTAAGTCCCATTTCCCAGGCACTTGTGGGGGAAATCAGTAAGCTTTCAATTTTCCTGTGCTTATATTTCTTAATCTCAGCTACTAAAGCTGAATTTGAAACAAATTTGTAAATTCCCTTAGAACAGAATAGAACATGCTGAGTTATTTCAGGTTCCTCACAAGACTTGTTTTTCAGCCCCCTAATCATCCTCGTTGCCCTCTTCTGAACTTGTCCCAATGTTTCAGCATCCTTCTTGAAGGGCAGCATCCAGAACAGGACACAGTACTCAAAATGAGACCTAACCAGTGCTGAACAGAGGGGAACTAGTTCCTTGAGGGATTTGGAAATCACAGTATACTTCTAATAATGCAGCCAATAATAGCATTCACCTTTTTTGTAGCCACATCACACTGTTGGCTTATATTCTGTTTGTGTTCTATGACAATCGAAAGATCAATTTCACTCATAGTATTGCTTTTAGATGTGTATTTAGCTTCTTTTTTCTTAGGTGCAGTACTTTTCATTTATCCCAGCTGAGTGTCCTGTTGTTTTCATCCCAGTGCTCAAGCCTATCTAGATCTGTTTGAATTTTGTTTCTGTCTTGCAGGGTATTAGCTATTCCACCCAATTTTGTGTCAACCACAAATGTAATTAGTATTCTGTGCATCCCTTGATCCAAGTCATTACAATGGTACCTCGTTATATGAAATTACAGTAGGACCCCTGTATCCACTGATTCATTATCCATCAATTCAGTTATCCACAGTTGGCAGAGGGGAAAATTAAATAAATAATTCAGCAGCCACAAATCAAGCTACTGTCATAAACAGCAGCCATAAAGCATACTACTATCACAAAACATCAGCTGTAAAGCAAGCTGCTGTCATAAAACAGCAGCTTTTTGGGATGGAGGGTATTCTCTCTTATCCATGGTTTTTATTATCCACAGGAAAGCCTAGAACTGATCTCCAGTGGATATCAGGGTCCTATTGTGATTTGTTCCATGGGATACTTCATATCATGAAATTTTCATATCATGAATCCAAATGGATCCAAATTGAAGTCTTTCATTTGTCTTGGGGCATTCCATAGGAAGTTTTCATATCTTGAGGTTATTGCAGAAGTTTTGCATTCCCAGGGTGCAATGTACCTTGGATGGACTTCCCTTGTGTATCATGAGTTCTATCAAGGTACCACTGTGCTGAAAATGTTGAAGACCTCTATGCCCAGAACTGAGCCCTTGTTATCTCCTCCCAGTTTGAGAAGGAGCCATAAATCATCACTCTCTGAGTATGATTCTGTATCCAGCTCTGTATCCAGCTGACATTTGCTCCATCCATCCCACAACTAGTTAGCTTGTTAATCTAAATACTATGGGGCACTTAGTCAAAAGCTTTGCTGAAGTCAAGATATACTATGTCTACAGCATTCCCTCTGTCTCTCAGGGAGGCTACCTGATCAAAAAAGGTGTGCAGATTAGTTTGACAGGATTTGTTCTTGTTAAGTTCTAGGTGATTACATAGTGACCACTTCATAATCTGTTCTAGAATTTTCCCAGGAATTGAAGTCAGGCTGGTCTATAATTCCCAGGTCTTTCTTTTTTGCCCTCTTTTAAAAGATAGGGACAACATTAACAACATTAGCCCTTTTCCAGTCATTTGGTATCACACCTGTTTCCCATGATTTCAAAGAAATAATTGTCAGCGGTTCTGATAATTCTTCTGCCTGTTCTTTCAGTACTTTTGGATGCAGTTCTTCTGGGCCTGGAAATATGAAATTATTCAAGATGGTAAGGTATTCCTTGACTCTTTGTTTATCAATCTCAAGCTTCAATCCTGTCCCCTCCACTTGCACTTCACATTTGTCTGGAGGGCCCTACTCTCCCCTTTGGGAAAAGACTGAACTAAAATAGGAATTGAGCACTTCTGCCTTTTCTTTCCATCTCCATTTGGTAGCTGAGATACTGTGTTTTCTTTGTCCCTTGCTATGTACAAACTTGAAGAATGCTTTTTTGTTGCTTTTAGCATCTCTAGATAAACTCAGCTCATTCTCAGATTTTGCCCTTCTAATGCCATCCCTGAGGTTCCTTGCTCCCTGTTGGCAGCACTCTTGCTTGGTGACCTGGCCTTCTTTCCACTTTCTATACATGCCCTTTTTGTTTTCAAGTCCTATCTGAGCTTTTTGTGAAGCCACATTGACTTCTTTCTTTCTTTCTTTCTTTCTTTCTTTCTTTCTTTCTTTCTTTCTTTCTTTCTTTCTTTCTTTCTTCCTTCCTTCCTTCCTTCCTTCCTTCCTTCCTGCCTTCCTTCCTTCCTTTGGTTGGCATTGTATTTGTGCCTTTACAATTCCCTCTTTTAAAGAAACTCTCACCCTAATTGGACTCAGGAAGGGTGGGAGTAGAAAAAGGTGGAAGTTATTCTTTGAAAAAAAAATTCTGCAGCATCTGCACTGGCCAGATTTAAATGGTACCACTCTTCTGACTCCAAAGGATGACAACAACAAAAATAAATGCCTCTGAGAGGCAATGGTAGTTCCACACAGCTTGGAGAATGACTAGTTACTTAATTCTTTCCCCAGTAACTACATATTACTTTATGATTGTAACTAACTAGGGATCTTCATTCCTTGTGCAATCCAGCTGTAACTGTTTTTAGTTAATGTTTGCAGTTCAGGGGCTCCATAAAGAGTGGAGAAATACCATCCAATAGTTCAGGCTCAGGCTCATGATATGCTTCATGCTGTGCTATAGCTGTTGGGTGGAGAAGAACATGTTTCTGTCACAGGCCAGTTGTTTATAGCATTGCAGTTTTTTAAAAAAGTAGCCTAATGTAACTAGTTACTTTTGAGAAAAACAACTGTAAAGAGTTACTTTCAAACACTGTTCTATCTATAAAACAAAAGGGATCTTGGAGAGGTATTTTTCAAAGACTAGCTCTCCTGAATTCCCTTTGGAATAATGACCACTGCCTGGAAGTTGTATCCCCCTCCAAAAAAAAAGTTTTCAAGCTTTGATGACATTTACATTTAGGGTCTTGGAGCTGTAGTGTAGTGAATTTTGTTTTGCAAAAAAATATTTTTTTTTAAAAAGGGAATTCTTCTTTGGCATTCCAGGTCTCCAGACTGCCAGTACGTCTGTACCAGCCCCTAGTTAAGCTAAATTAATCAGCATGCAATAGAGGTCTCCTAAGCAATAAAGTGACCTATACTGCATGGATTACAGCCTCTCTGTGTTAAGAAAATGACCTCTGTGTTGTTCTATGCAGCGTAGTAAAAATCTAAAACCCCAGATATATCATTGTGGACCATCCATATGCAAACAATCAACTTAATTTTCTGTGGAGGAGTTGTGTGGAATGACCAAAGCACATATATCTGAGATTTGCTTCCAGCATGCTTTCAAAATTCCCAAGATCTTTTCCAGATGAAGCACAGAATAAAGATCGTTTAGAACAATTAGCCTTTCTTTAGAAGACCAGCTCAGCCTCTTCAGCCTCTAAGGGAATGAAAGGCGGTGGTACATCTGAGCGAAATGAATCTTACTTCCATCAGTAATTGGAATGGAACTGGTTCAAGTTTTGACAATTTTCAGGTTTAATCACTGTAATTGCTCACCAAGGAACAGGTTTCTATGACTGCCAATTTACAAGTCCTGTTCATGATTTTCTACAAGTTTTCTGCCTGCCCACCCCACTCCCCACCAGCACAAAGGACAATATTTTAAAATAGACTTAAATAATTGATTCTAATGATAAATTCAGCTAACACGTTTAGATATTCATTCTCTAAAACCTAGTGGGCAGCCCGCTCGTCCTCTACGTCCGAATGGTTCTAATCTCCCATTTCCTTGGACTCCTAATTGGTAACTGAGGTTTGTCCATCTATTCCACAGCCTGGACAAAGAAACAGAGAAAGGATAAATGCTAGCCTCTTCTTAGCAAAGAGACAGGTATGGGAGGTTTAGTATCTCTCCTTTTCTGCTCATCAAACAGATATCCTTGGTTTGTATGTGAACTGGACAAGTATATGAATGAAGAAATATACATGCCTATCCCATCATAAAGAGCCAGGGGAGTATCCTGGACAGAGTGTCACACTATATTACTCAGAAGACCTAGGTTCACATCTGCTGCAGAGTTTTGAATTTTGGTTAAATTCCTTTAGCTGCACGGCAGAAGTGCAGTTTTTCATAGAGCAGAACAGCTTCAAGTTCCCTAAGTTAGTCCACTACTTTTTTGCATTAACTTGCACTTACAGTCTCAATACCTCACTCTGAGACATTATAGGAGAAAGAATAAAATGTTCCTTTTACTTACACTTAAACAGATCAAACAGCGAACTGACAAACATGACTCCTATCAGCAACAGATTTTCAACAGACTAGTGCCTTCAACAGACTAAAGAGATGGGGAAAGCTCTCAGCAGAGGGAGAGGGCTGTCTTTGAAATCAGAGGCAAGGAAGGAGCAATTAGTTAATATTTGATAGATTAACAGTCACCAAATCCCAGAAAGATTCTCCTACCCTCACTTGTGAGGTTGCAAAAACTCCAGCAAAGCCCCCACTTGTCCATAGAATGTTGCTGGAAAAGTAGCAGTGGTAAAACCACTTGTTATATTTTTCACATACCTTGAAAATCCTACCTGGCTAGCTGTAAGTCAGAATCAACTTGACAGCACATAATACTAGAGGTGGGCATGAAACGGAAATCCAATGGTTTGGTTCATTCTGTCCCCCCACACCCCAGTTCGGTTCATTTTGTTTCATACGAATTTTTAAAACAAAAATTCGTACGAACCAATCCAAAATGAACTAGTTTGGCTTACCTGGATGGTGGTGGTGGTGGCGGTGATCCTGGCGGCGGTGGCGGCAACAATGATCCCAGCAGTGGCCCAGAAGGCCCTGGCAGCGGTCGCACCGGGCAGTGGTAGGTCTCACCACCACCTCTGGAGCCCCGGAAGCAGCCACACTGGATGGCGGGAGGCCTCCCCAGGCAACAGGAGGCCTCACTGGCACCTCTGGAGCCCTGGCAGAGGCCACGAATTGATCCGCCTCCATCTCCGGAGACCCAGCAGCTCCTCACTGCCACCTTCGGAGCTCCCTGACCCGCACATCAGGTAAGAGACACCGGTGGGTGGGGAAAATGAAAAATGAATGGAATGAAACAGAAATTTCCATTTCGTTTCATTTTGCATTTCATTCACGGTGCTGTTCATTATTCATTTTGTTACCTAATGAAACAAATAATGAATAACGAACTGATTTTTTTATTCATTTCATGCCCATCTCTACATAATACCTGTTTTAGTATTGGCTGTTGCTAATTCTTCTGTCTCCACCTTTTTTGATGGAGTGAGTAAACCTTGTTTGTAGAGGCTAAGGATCAGACAAGGGCCAAACTAGTCACATAGTATGCGAAGGAAAACCATTTTCATGATAAATAACCTAGAATAAACAATTGATCTGTCAGCCCCAGCAAATATGTCTAATGGTTAGGATGGCCGTGCATTCTCTTTTAACTGGGACAGTATTTGAAGGGCAGCAAGACCACTCTCTCTTCACAGCTGCCATCTTCTTTTTTGTCTTAACAGTTGTTTTGCCTAAATCGGATTTAAAGATAAAGAGCCACAGAAAGGCTGATCAGAGACCTTGAAGTTGCCTGTCCATTGCGAGCACCCAGCCAGCAGACTCGAACGGCACACAGGTCGCTTAGTTGCCATCTCCCTGATGCAGGTGAGAGGCACTATAATTCTGTTTATAACAACCATTTCTAATTGGGCATGTTTCATATAAACTAGCATATGCAGTTCTATGCAAATCAGTGTTCACAGTATCGTATATTACAGAGATAACCAGTTGCAGACAAACCGCCTAAGAACTCAACTCTGTGTTTTCCTCTTGCAAAACCATGAGGCATCAAGAACGTAGCAGGTGACATGGAATGTTAACAGGCTAGAACACTGCACTATCCCAGAATACTTAAGATCACTGGATCAAACTCTCACTTTCAAGAATCACTGCTTTAGTACCAGTTTGAAAGTTTTTGCTAGGAACAACATTCTGAGGAAAATCACAGGTATAAGGTAAGGGGCCAACCAACCATATTAACTAGAGATGGGCATGGAATGAACATTTTTTCATTTCTGTTATTCATTAGTTGTTCCGTTACATAACAAAACGACAAATGAAAATTGTGATGAAAATGCAACGAAACGAACAACCACGAAAATTGTGGTCATTACGTTTCGTTTCCATTAATGGCAATGCACAATGAAATGAGCTGTTTTAAATGTTAAAAAATGCCCTGGGCATCCGTAAAAATGCAGCGATAATTATTTATATTGTCTGATAATACCTACCAGGGGGTTGGGGTCCTTAAAAGGTGCATTTATGTCTTTTCTCAGATCGCTGTATTTTTTCCCTTTAAGGGGAGTTAGGGGACATCGACCCAAAATGGCTCCCAGATGCCTAATATTGACTGATTTTTTGGGTATTAGAACACCCTGGACATCTGTAAAAATGCAGCAATAATGTGATAATTATTTGAAATTATTACCTACCAGGGGGTTGGGGTCCTTAAAATATTTGTTTTTATCTTCTCCCATCACAATGTATTTTTCTTTTCCCTTTAAAATGGATGTCGCCACCAGCCCCAAAATGGAGGCAAGCCATGTGATGGGATCATGTTCAACCAATAGCATGCCCAGGTTGCAGACTGGGCAGGTCTGGCAGCCACAGAGGGCATAAAAAGCTCTGGCAGCCCCCGTCCTCCTTGCAGTCTCCGGTGGGAGTTAGGGTGGGATTGCGGTCTCTGCAACTCTAGCTTCAGTCCTGCAGCCTCCCTGTGTGTGTGTGTGCATACCTCTCGGTGAGTACCCTCCCCTGCCCCGCAGTGCAGTCACTCTGCAGCTGCCTTGCACCCTGGCCAACGTCTGCCGCTGCCTTTGCAGCCTCCCTGCATACCTAGTCTATACTGTGTCTCTGCCAGCATCCTTTTTTTTAGTGTTTTCCCTCTGGTCTGGGGCATTGGGGGACGCCTGTGCACAGAAATGCTTTAAAAATCACGCAAAAAGCAAGTAGAAATGACAAACGAAAAAATGAAAAACGGAAATGAAATTTTTCCAAAAATTCGTGACAAACAGAAATGAACCGAAACAGACCTCTCAATGACAAACAAAAAACCAAAATGCCATTTTTTGATTCGTGCCCATCTCTAATATTAACTACTTCTGCACTAGCGCTATACTACTTTGTAGTATATGCTAGCCCTATTTGGTATAGATCAAGCCACGTGAAACAGGTGGGCATGGTCTTAAAGGAAACAGTGTGATTAGTCATGGGGCATTGAAAACGAGCCTCAATACAAAGGCGCATTACTTGGTCAGCATTCCTCCACCAAAATTCCACCGGGAAAGTGCTGCTCAGAAAAAGTGGGTCAAAGTGACATCCTCAGAAACACACTTGTTATTTGGTCATCATCAACCATGAAAGCCAAGACTGAAGTCAAGGTATACTTTCCTTGAAACCTCTGCCCCTCCCGACAGTCAGCCCCCATAGACCAGCCTTGAACTTTGGAAGGTGAGTAAGGAGCTACCGGGTAACTGGGCAGAACTACGTGACTCTCCATCGCTTGGCCAAGAACAACCATGAGAAAATGGGGCCCTATAGAAAGCACTTTTTTGCAAATGCTGAGAAGAACAAACCATCTCACACATGTTACACTTCATACGATGCCCTTCAACATGCACAGAAGAAGATCCTGTGGCCTGGTGTTGGGCAAATCCTTTAGTTTCTGTTTTTTAATCATATTTATTTTATATACCTTTTTTTGCATGCAATAATTTTATTACTTATGCGTATTCTGCTTAGTAGTGCATTTTATTGGTCAATATAATTTGCTGGTGCTTCTGACACAAAGAAAGAAAGAAAAAATGTTCTCATTTGTTTTATCTTTTCCCAGTGGGCAAGTGGTAACTTGACAAATAGTAATGTCTCATGAGAGTTGAAATCTGACATACCTGGAAGCCCTAGAAAAGAAAAAGCTGCTAATGATCACGATTGGCATGATATTTATGTACACATATTTCTCAGTGCCTTTGGACTCAGCAGAGAGCAGGTGTTGGAACAACCTGTGCACAGCATTACAACATGACAAGCATTGTGTTTATTGATTTATTGATTAGATTTATCTAGTGCTCCACCTAGTGGCATGTCACAATGCCAGGTGATTTCCATCCAAAAAATAAATACGAACAAAAAAAATAACCATCACTCCACCCTCATCACAATTGATATAAAAAGCAAATCACAGAAAGCACAATGTGGCAACCATGGACAAACCAAGCACAAAAAATAAGTAGATCGTAAAATAACAATTGTAAACAAGGATGTCCTGAAGTGCTTCTCTGAACAAAACATTCATTAAAATAATAGCTTCATTAAAATAAATTCATTAAAATAATACAGTAAATACATTTAGGATTTGAGAGAGGCCAGGTGCCTACTTGCTTTCCTGGTGGACACTGTGAATATCTTTGCTTTCCAGGTGGACACCCATGTTCTACCATCAGCTGTCCTGTAAGCTGTTCTAGACCCATATCCAACCCATGCATGCCAAGCCCCATGACCAAGGGCCTTCTCAGATTTGAACTATGGAATCTCAAGGAATGATATGATGCTCACCTTACAACTCTACACTCAACTGTAATGGAAAGCCTAGGCCTTACTGTATGAGAGACAGGAAGATTATGTGTTTCTCCAGAGTGACAGGCTGTAACAAGAATGAGAGAACCCATTGTTGCTTATTTCCTGTGCACAGGCAAGAAGAACCAAAATGATGTAGTAGTAAAGTGACTGTAGGAAGAAAGTATCAGAATAATTAAGGGGCACTAAATAGCAAGGAGATGCCAATGAGAACAAAATGATGTTAACAGGACCCCTGTTAATAGGACCCCCTAGTTTGTGGATGGAGTGGCTACACAAACCAAATTATATTCAAATGAATTACACTTGGACAGTGCTTCTCTGAGGAACTTCCTGTCCTAGAAACCATCGGTGTATTCTTGTAATACTCTTAGGGGTGGGTCTGCATAGCCCTCACTCTTTGGCCTGCTTCAGGTGTCATTCTATGCATGACTGCTCTGATGTGAATCTTGTTGATTCCAGTAGGGCTAATCCACATGTTCAAGGTGGCAGCCTTCATTCCCAAGTGCCAGCATGGGTGCCAATTGTTCATGTGGCAATTAACAAATTGTCCTTCTGGTTTGCTATCTCTGTCCCACTCTGCTGCTCTTTTCTAGAATCATTCTTTTGCTGTTCTTCCAGCTATCTTTCTTTTTTCTGTCTTTGAGACGCTCAACTGGGGTTTGGGCTTTCTGGAATTCCCCAGCTCAACCAGTGAGAACAAAATAGGCCAGGGGCTAGAGTTTCATTTCTATCTAATATTTTTGGCGAGCTTTGGGAAACCTCACTGAATTTCTTCCTGGCTAGGAACCCTTCTTACTATTTCCTGGTGTACACACCATCCTTCCTGCTCTTCCCACAATCAAGGAAGAATCTGCCACAGCTCATTTATGATATTTCCCTCAATGCATTGTGACAAGATCAAATTCCACAGACAAGAGTCACAACATATACTTGTTAGCTACAGCTAAAGCAAAATCCCATTGTGTGTAATCACACAGTTTTGGCAGCATCTCCAAAAGACTCACTCTGAGGCCTGAGAAATATAATGATATATACAGCAGGAAATTTCCAATCACAAAGGAAGCAGGGCTAGCATGAGGAAGGGTTAGTTCTCACACTTTTAAGGACAAGCAGAGCAATGTGAATAATCACAAAATAGCTGTAAAGTCTGGTGGGTTTTGTTTGTTTGTTTTTTGTTCTTGAGAGTGTGCAGGTGTGCCAAAGCATACATGTTCCTCATAATTTCCAGTATCGAAACACTGGATCCTCCTGCTTCATAAAATATCCCCTATTCAAACAGTGTTTGAGGTCAATTCCCAGACGCCAAGCAATCAGGATTATAAGCAGAGCTGGATTGGTAGTGAGGAGGTGATGCAATGCTGATTTCCCAATTAAGATTTAAAGCAAAACAATAAACAGAGCTGTCACTGAGCTCCTGCATCCTTTACATTCAACAGCCTCCATTCGATTGGTAGTCCCAGCTAGAACCAGTGGGGTAGACACATATGTCAATTCACAGAGTGCGACTCTACTTGGGATCATCCATCAGATATAGGCAAACAAAAAAACAACTACTTTGCCACTGTCCATTAAGGATCATCCAAACCAGATTACTCCCCTGACAAGGTGACAATCTAAAATTCATCACAGAGGAGATAATAATAGGAGTCCAAAGAAGGATAGGAAGGAAGATTCACAGTTCATTTATATGTATAAAGGCTTGATTTCAGCCAAAGATAAGGAAGAAATGGTTGAGCCACAAGCTCCATGGAGCATTATTTATTTATTTATTTAATACACTTCTCAGCTGTCTTTCTAGTTTTCTGAAGAGGGTATACAGCAATATAAAGTGATAAAATTTCATTTTAAAAAACTCATCTCAAATTCAAGGCATTAGAAAATGAACCGGCTAAAAGACAAAACAAGGCAACAGTTCGTGTATGTAGCAGCAGCAAATAACCACCACAGTCAACAGAGAAAACAGACGTTCTGAATATCTCCTTATCAGCAGCCAGAAGAGCAGCCAGGTATGTATCACTTTAGAGGGAATTCCATAGTGTATTGGCCACCCTAGAGGTTGCTCTCTCTCTCTCTCTCTCTCTCTCTCTCTCTCTCTCTCTCTCTCTCTCTCTCTCTCTCTCTGTCACTTTCTCGTGTCTGAACTTGATGGGTTCCAGGGAGCAGGGTCTCTGAAATTTAGCTTAGAATTTAAGCAAGTTCCAAGTTGGCCTTTCAACTAACTTGAGCCCAAGGGTTTTAGGGTGATAAAGGTCAACACCAGCAGCACTTTGAAATGGACCTAAAACTGGTGAAGAACAGGTTCTGAATGTCTAATCCTCACAAGGGCATGATATGACGAGTGCCATGTGTAGAAAGATGCTGACTTCAAACACCCTGCCCAGGAATTTGATGACCAGCAATAGAAGGAAGCTCAGTTTAAGAATGGATTGGTAATACTTTGTGAACAGGAGGTATCATGGTCCAATTCTGCAAGTAGTGGGTCCTTGCAGTATTTTAGGCACCCCTCTTCCTCAAGACACCCATGCTATTTGCATGAGTTCACAGGAAAACAAAAAAGATATATCTCAAACCACAATGGATGAGCTGTGTGACTCCCAACGAGTCTTGTTGCCAATGCCATTGGCCTGTTAGCACACAAGCTCTGTATATTTCACACCTCTGTGGATGCAAATTTTCACTTGTTGACAAATGTAAAAAATGTTTCTTCTCATCCATAAGGATGGTAAAGTTGTTGAAGTTGTTTTTAACAAAGGGTTTTCGTATCGGTGAGAATGATTGTTTCCAAATTGAACAACTTGCAATTATGGCAAGAGATCTTGTGGGGTTCAGTAATTCTTCAACAGATTGTCTTAATGTGTGAACATGGGCTGTCTTGGTCAAGAAAGAGAAATTAGATTCTTCATATCCCTAGTGGTGTGCCTGCAGTAGAAAACTAATCGTATCATCATGTACTATGAGTGAGGGTCTTCTCAACAGCTGCTCCCAGGCTGTGGAATTCTCTTCAAATTGGACTACTTTAGCTATTGATCAACTGGTGACATTTTAATAATGGGTGGATCTTTTTATTGTGCCCCCCTGCTTTTGGCATGTTTTAAAAATATGTTTATTCTGTGCAGTTTTGACACTGCAAGCTATATAGCAGTTTTAAAATAACAATTTCTTCCATTTTTTTAAAAAATATGTTTTTAAAATTCATGTGGTGATCTGCCTTGGGTGCTGCAAGACAGGACAAAAATTAAATAAACCAAAATAGGTCAACCAAAATCTGTGTGGTGAACATATATTACCAGACCACCTAAGAAATGTGGCTAAAATGTTGACATGCAGACACTGAAAATCAAGGTGAAGAAGCATTGTCTGTAGAACACACTGTTACAGGGGTGTTTGTTTGTTTGTTTGTTTGTTTGTTTTTTTCCAGCCCATCTGGCCAACAATAGTTCACAGACAATAACAAAAATAAAATAAAATGTGGCAGAATCCAGTGCACTGAATTTATCAAACAGAACTAAAAATAGGCAGCAACTGGGTAAAAAGTGCATGTTTTTATGGATCTTACGCTATCAGATTTTTAAAAGCCTGGTGGAATAAAAATGTATTTAGAAACTCTTTAAAGGACAGCAGAGAGGGGGCCAGGGGAATTTCAGATGATAATTCAGATGGTATGACCACCAAGAAGGTGGAGATACTTGTTCTCTCCCTTTGAGACATCACTCTCAGCTGTACACCCTGGGAGATGCAGGTAGGATGGGTGGTCCCTGTTGGAAGCAGGTGTTCTCCCATGAACTGAGTTTCAAATCAGGAGGGGGAGAGGAGGAGGAGGAGAATTAAGGCCTCAGCAAGGGCTTGGATAGGCATTTTTGGGGTTCTTTTGTTTTGGGACATGGCACCACCCATCCCTGAGTCCCAAGAAGTGAAAACTATTGTTCCTGGGGTAGAGAAATAAAATTTTAAAAATTAAGGGAG
This sequence comes from Phrynocephalus forsythii, assembly GCA_029282475.1. Taxonomy (NCBI): domain Eukaryota; kingdom Metazoa; phylum Chordata; class Lepidosauria; order Squamata; family Agamidae; genus Phrynocephalus; species Phrynocephalus forsythii. The sequence goes on along the minus strand of JAPFRF010000002.1, from coordinate 169,233,844 downwards.
GGGGTTATTGAGGACCATAAAAACACCTATGACAGTGGTGGCAGGCTTATGGTACTGGTGCCAATGGTGGCACTCAGAGCCCTTTCTATGGACACCCAACATCGCCCCTTCACAGCCACCTGTATTCCAGGTTCAATTGCTGTATTGGCACTTAGCAAAAATTACTGGGTTTTGAATCGCAGTTTGGGCACTCAGTCTCTAAAAGGTTCGCCATCACTGGCCTATGAGGACAGGCTTTTCCCACCCTCAAAACATGGACTGGTAGTTTACTATCCAAGTCAAGAAATGACGACTGCTGAGGGAGAGAAAACAGCTCAAAGACAAATTATTGTGGAATGTAATTCTTCTAAGACTTTTTTTTCTGCAGCATTGCTACTAATATACAGAAGTGCTTCATTGTGTCTTTATCTTTATGAACAATTTCCAGCCATATTCATCTCTGTATCTGTGTCTCTAGATATAGAGAGATACAGATCTATTTCCAAAGTGGTTCTTCATGAATATATATATATTCTTCTTTGTTCCATTTACAACTGACTTTTTTCATTGATGCTGCACTGGCTCAGAATGACCTGAAACAGCTTGTAGATGCAGGTTTTTTTTTTTTTTTAAAAGAAAAGGGCAGGCTTTCCCACCTGAATTCCAACCTGGGAGAGGGTGGAAGATCGGGTGGCCAGTTTTTATTTCAGTGTGTTTCAAAGAGATCGGTTCCTGCGCTGAAAGACAAGCCCAAGGCAATGTTTTACAGAGCAGAAGATATTGTGAGGGGCCAATTATCACGTAAGTGGTTCTCACGGCTCAGGCTTGGCACTGCATGCCAGGTTGCACATTAACTTCTTTCACTCCATGTTACCCAGTTTACTCAACATTCTCAAGTGGTTTCTTTGTCAATTGTTCCTCCTGCTGGTGTTTCAACAGACGATAGCCCCTTGATGCCAGCTTAACCTGGATGATGATGATGATGATGATGATGATGATGATGATGATGATGATGATGATGATAATAAATAAATAAATAAATAAATAAATAAATAAATAAATAAATAAAATGGCCCACAAGAAACCTTAGATCAAGGGATTGCTCTTGGAGAAAGGAAGAGTGAGAGGCGGGCAGGTTTTCTTCAGAAAGATCATGAATTTCCTACGAAACCAGCATCTCACTGCCTTTCTCTCTGCCCCTCTAGAAGACAGTATCTATTCTGTACTACAAGAAAAATATTACATTAGCAGACCTGTAGGCTTGGGGGATTTTTAATTTGGTTCCCCTGCATTCCTAGACCCATCAATGAGCACCAAAGTATACTCTTAAGAGGAAATATTGGCATTGCTATACCTGAAGAAACGTGTTTTGGAAAATCAAGACCCCTGAATACATTGTACTTAGCTTCCAGCTGTCCTTGTTATGGAGTCCTTGCAGATGGCTATCTCTCAGTCCTAAAGAGGTCATTATAATTTTTCAGTCCAAAACAGATGAGAGCCCTCTCTGGTCATTCTTCCCTCAGTATGGCTTGTTAGCACTGACAGATTTGCCCCTTGCTGTCTTCGCACACATATCTGGAGAAATAAACCTGCCCTGTATGACTTGGCTGCCCATGGGATTGTAGAGCACCACACAATCCGGTTCGAAGAAGTCCTCTGGCGTAGAGCAGAGTTCATGTGTGAAAGCGCTGGCATAACTAGGGAGGGGCGGAAGAATGCATTTGCCCTAGGGCAGGGGTGCCCAAACTTTTTGTAAGGAGGGCCAGATTTGGTGGCTGAGAATGTGTCAGGGGCCGGTTGCTCCCCGACCCTGCCACCCCACTGCAAGCCCCACCCACTGACCCATAAGCCCCATCCACTGACCCCTTGCAACCCCACCCGCAGGAAAGAAGGTGGGAACCAAGGGAGGGAGGGAGGAAGGTGGAAACCAAGAGAGGAAGGAAGGAAGGTGGGGAACAAGGAAGGGAGGGAAGGAGGGAGGTGGGGACCAAGAGAAGGAGGAAGGAAAGGAAGGTAGGTAGGGACCAAGGGAGGGAGGAAAGAAGGGAGGTGGGGACCAAAGGAAGCACAGGGAGCTGTGGCCACAGGTCGCCCCTTGGAAGAGGCAATCTGTGCGACCTTGCACCCCCCCAAGCTCCCCAGCAGTGGCGACGGCTCACCCGCCAGCCCACCCCAAAGCTCCTTGGCAGTGGCAGAGGCCCGCTGGCCTGCCCACCCCCACACATTCCCTGAGATGCCGGTGGCAGCAGACCGCCCGTCTGCCCAGCCACCCAAGCTTCCCAGCGGTGTCAGTGTTGGCAGAAATTATTTTTTTAAAAAAAAAAAAACCATGGGGCGAAGGAGGGGGAGGGAGGGTGGGCCACTCAGAATGCCCTTACGGGCCGGATTTGGCCCCCAGGCCGAACTTTGGGCAGGCCTGCCTTAGGGCATGCAACAATCTGGGGGGACTTGGAGGGGGAAGCTGCCAGCAGTACTCCTTTCGCCCGAATAAGGTTTGGTGATCCTTAGTCAGCAAAAAGGAGGAGAGGGAAGCAAGTAATTTTTTTTCAAGTAGCACCTCCACCGATTGCTCCCCCTCCTCCTTTCCCCCACCCCCGCTAAAGCTAAGTGATTGTTAGCCTGGGGAAAGGAAGAGAGGGAAGCGTGCAATGGAGGTGCTGCTTGGGAAAAAACGTTGCCTGCTTCCCACTCCTCCTGCACTACACTGGCTGCCGATCTGTTACCACATTGATTTCAAGTTCATAATGATGACATACAAAGTCCTAAACTGTTTAGGTCAGTGTTGGCGAATCTATGGCATGGGTGCCAAAGGTGGTAAGACACCATCGTGCCCTCACAGCCTCAGCACTGCCCCCTCTGCTCGGAGCATGCCATTGTGCTCCATGCAGAGAGCTGCGCAAAGGGGAGACAGCAGCTTGTGGGCTTGTTTGTAGCCTCAGCTTACTCCTGAGCCTTGCTGCTCTGGGCATCACAAAAGTGGCGTGGCTGGAGAGTAAACTGGAGCTATGAAGGAGCCCACAAACCCTTCCCTTCACCTGGCTCTCTGCATGGAGCCATTTAGGTTGTCTCAAACTGTTGTGAGCAGAGAACTGGGCAAAGGGGAGGCAGTGGTTAGTGGGCTCCTTTGTAGCCCCAGTTTACTGTCTAGCCATGCTACCCCCAGCATCCTGCAAGGGTGCTGTGGCCATGGGAAATTCAAAAACCTGCTCTTCTATCATTGCTTTCCTAAAGGGTAGCATCCAAAGTTTTTGTAACCCAGGGTACCACTGTATTCAGGTTAAATTGCCATATTGGCATTTTGCAATAAAATAAAATAAATAAATAAATAAATAAATAAATAAATAAATAAATAAATAAATAAAAATAAGTGGGTTTTGAATTGCAGCTTGGGCACTTGGTCTCTAAAAGGTTTGCCATCACTCTTTTAGGACCTTGTTATCTGTCAGATTGGCTCCTGCTGCAGAGTACCACCTGTAGCACCCAATCATCTCAGACTGGGCATTTGAGGGTGCTGTCACTGAAGGAGGCCCCTAATTCGTTGACAAGGAATCAGGCTTTCTCAGTGGTGCCCCCTCATCTTTGGAACTAATTTCCCCCTGAGATTTGTTTGCCTCCCTTCACTTCCTGTTTTCAAGAAACATCTGAAGACATGGGTTTACAAAAAGGCTTTCCCTGGGTATTAGCTCATTCTATCAATTCGCTGTTATCTTTTCTTGCTTTGCCTTTAAGCCATCTTGCTCTCTGTTCTGATCTCGTTTGATTTGTCATGTTATTATGTTATATTATGCTGTATTGTTTATCTACTCTATAGTTTACTATTCATGATTTATATTTTGATATTTGCTTAGTCGCTTCTAATCCACCCAGAGTAGCCATGTTGCTAGATGGTGCAGTATATAAATGTAATAAATAAATAATATCACTTGTGCAATTGGTGTAGTCCCCTCTTACTCTCCTGATAGGACTTTCCACTCCCTGAAAGCTTGATAGGATACTGATCCTTGTGCCTTTGTGCAGAGAAAGCCCCAGAAAACATTTCAGGAATCATTTTTGGGTTTTACCAACATTTGAGTGGATGTTTCATCCCTTTTATGAATACTTCCTTGAAGGTACAACTAATCGAAATCAATGTGTCACATATGTTTCAAGTCTGAGACTTGGTCATGGTAGACCACTAGAACAAAAACCACCGAATGTCATGTAGCACATTCAAAATGATAATTTGTTATAGCAGAAGCTTCAATAAAATTCAGTTTTCTAAGTTAAAAATTGGGGACATAGAAGGAGCCTCCTTGAAGAGTGGAAAAGCATTGTGGGTAAACTTGGGTGTCCCCGGGGCAACAACATGCAGTGGGCTAATTGTTCACTTCCAGAAGCCTTACACTGTAATACATCCATCATTTTAAATTGTTCAACACTCTAATATGAATAGTGAAGAAACATAAAAATTAGCCCTTCTGAACAATTCTGGGGTGTCACTGACAAGATTTCATTAGGCTGATTCCCACAGCAGTTCCACGAGGTAAATCACGGGGATTCACTTAGATTCAAATGCCCACCTTGACTGGTTTTTTACTTCCACAGGCAGGAAAGCAGGCGTCTGGTTCACACACAAGCTGCAGCTTTCCCTATTACTGCACAGCATTTGGACTTTAAACAGAAATCAACCAAGTGAACATTTAAGCCCACTTTTGCCTCATATAGAGGTTACTTAGCAATAACAACCTTCACACAAGGCTTTTCCTAGGATTAATGACAGTCTGGGGGTCATCATCTCCCCCCAGTTAGTTATTAATCCTCAGGAAATACTTTGTGCCTTGATCGTTATTGCTTAATTAGCATTGAGAATGCGTGTGTGTGCTGGAAGGGAGCTGTTAGGTTTCTTTTCATGTGTCCTGTGAACAGCAATGGTGGGTTTTTCTCTCATTAATTTGCTTTTGGGGGGTCGAGGTGAGAGAATTGAGCCTTGTGGGTCTAAAAATTCAGCTTGGGGTTAAGTCTCTTTAAACAGTGTGAATTCCCAGAGAAAGCATGGATAAAACCTAGCATCTGCAGTCTATCAGGAAATATATTTACTTGGGTTTTCCGAAAAGAAAAAGGAAAAACAACTTTGGGTATTGTTGTCAATAGGTCAGGGCAATGAGGAGACAGTGAGCAGAAAGGTGATTTGAAGGGCAAGAGAAGCCTTCAGGGGCTTAGGAAATAACAAGGCCTTCACTCCTAACAGCCACTTTCACAAGTAGTGTCAACATACAATTGTATGCTGTGAAATTAGTCTTTGTTCTGAATTTTCACTCCCCTAGCATTCCAAGAAACATATTAACCAGATGGATTTGAATGCTATTGAGGTAAATCCCTGGAAAGAAATTTAGAAAGCATTTAATTAATTCGAATGATGAGTTCATTCATTGCAAGTGTTCAAGAGAAAATAGTAACTAGACTTGAACTGGTACAGCTGCCTCTAGAAGTACAAGCTCAACCAATTGTGATAGGCTATGGAATCCTCACATTACAGTTCCTGCTGCAAGGAGGGGGCCAATAACCTGCCTAGACACTAGGTAGCCATGTAGGATGTTGCCTTCTTTGCCAGCTCACTATGCCATGTTAATGGCAACAATGACTGAAGTGATGGGGAGACATAGTAGTGGTTGAGTTCTGCTCAGTTATATTATTATTTAAATCAGGGGAGGGGAACCTTCAGCCCTCCAGATGTTTTGGACCACAACTCCCTCAGTCCTTTATCATTGGCAACTACAGACTCAGAATTATGGGAGTTGCTATTCAAACATCTGGAGGGCCAAAGGGTTTAAATTGGGTCTCATTCATTGTGTTGTTTTATGGGGAATCACCACTAGGATTTGTCATGGAATATTTTTGGACAGGGGAGTGGGGAGCCAAGCTCTGTGCAATGCAGGTGATACATGTGATTTATGGACCGGGCCACTGTGGTTTATTTTAAATTGGTCTTTTCAGTTGGTCTGAGTATGATACTCAGAGGTACGGGCCATGCTCCACAGTTTCCATCTTTAGGCTGAACGCAGTGGTCTCTGGACTGTGAAAGGTCCTTTCTTGAGGTGCTAGAGAACTGCTTCCAAGTGACAGGGAGAGGGAGGAATATGGGACCAATGGATTCATCATCAAGAGAACTTCATATTTGTTTGTTTATTTATTTCATTTAAATGCCACCCTCTCTCAATAAGGGATCCAAGGCAGCTCCTATGTCATTACCCAGTGAAAATGTGGTAGTAGGAGACTCTGCCAGACCATATTCTCTAGTACAAGCTAGCAAAACATTTAAGATTTTCAGAAGGAAGGAACCATCTCAACTCGAAATGGGCTCAAAATGGAAAATTAGTGTTTTGTTTTGTTTTGTTTCGTTTTGTTACTCACTGCATTTTTTTCATTTTGTTACTAAGCAACATTTTAATAGAAGTTTTGTAACAAAACGAAATGAGTAATGAAACATTCAGAAGCTGCTACCACCCAGCTGGTTTTTTGACAGGTGGGAGACAGCCCAACCTGTCAAAAAAAAACAAACCCACCGGGGTGGTGGCAGCTTCCAAATTGTTTCCCCACCTCAAAAAAAAAAATGGGAGGTGCGTGGCAAGGCAGAAGGGAGCAGAATGGAACAATCAACCCCACCTCCCAACTGGGGCTTTTTGATGGGTTGGTGTCTGAGGAGGAGGGCAAACATAAAAAAACCTGCTCCTTTCTGCCTTTTGCCCCTCCCCCACCTCCCAGCTCGGGCTTTTTAAAAGATCAGGGCCAGGCAAGTGTCAGACAACCACTTGATGCTTGTCTGGCTCAGAAGGAAAGCTGTGGAGGGCTGGCACCTTTTGAATTCCCCACTGCACGAGCACCCTCACTGGTACAGCAGGAAATTCAAAAGCCTCTCGCCCTTCACTGCTCTCTGGTTCTTTTGATCCAGGTGATGGTCAGGCGGCCATCTGACACTCGCCCAGCTCAGAAGAACTGGAGACCTGCCCAGGATCAAAGCCCCCGCCACAGCTCCTTCGCCTGGCTGGCGAGGGTCTCTGCTGCTTCAGAATCCAATGGAATTCCCTGGGATTCTAACATGGCACTTCTGGTGTTTTGGAATCAAAGGGAATCCATCGCAGCAGCAGTGGTCTGAGAGATTGGGTGTTGACATCAGTGCCCATCCTTTCATAACCCTGCTGTGAATTGGAGAGTGGAGGAGGGGGGCTTTTGAGGCACAAAATTCAATAGCCTCCCTTCTCCACTCTCTGGTTTTGGCCACTGCCACCCAGCTGGTTTTTTTTTTGTCAAACCCAGCTGGGTGGCAGTTGCCAGAACTGAGCAAGGAAACAGCCACCCGATCTCGCTGCACCAGCCCATGCCTGAAGCAATATCCAGCGGCAGCTCCCTGGTTCTGTTCCTCCGAACCAAAGACATCATTTTGTTTCATTTCAGGACAACATGCTGTCTGTCATTTTGTTTCATTTGAAAATGTTCTGAAAACTTACAAAATGACAAAACAGCATGCCATTTTGCATATAGTGCCCATCCTTAATCTCAACCCCATCAGAGGCATGTTTGACAGGAAGAAAAGAAATATATACAGTATTCTTTTTCCTGTGGCTGATCTTTCTGTAATCTTTCCATTGGCAGACAAGTATCATTTTATTTACACAGGCTTTTGACCTCCACTCAGAGCTATAGCTGAAAGGGAACTTGTTTCTATGTTTGCATTATGTATTTAGGTTTGATCTATTTTATTTGAATGTTATTGTTGTTAACTGCCTTCAATGCTATTTGTTCTCTGTCAGAAAGTTGGGATATACATCTAAGTGATTGATCAGTTCTCAGTAGTTACACTAAGGAGCAAGAGCAGTATTGATAGTGGTAATAATATCAAGGAACACAAACAGTATTAGTGTGAACTAGAGATGGGCACGAAACAGAAAAATGGTGTTTTGATTTTTCATTTGTCGTTGAGAGGCCTGTTTTGGTTCATTTCCGTTTGTTGGGAATTTTTTGAAAAATTTCGTTACCGTTTTTTGTTTTTTCATTTGTCATTTCTACCCGCTTTTTGCACAATTTTTAAAGCATTTCTGTGCACAGGCATCCTCCAACACCCCAGACCAGAGGGAAAACACTAAAAAAATGGATGCTGGCAGAGACACAGTATAGACTAGGTATGCAGGGAGGCTGCGGGGCAGGGGAGGGTACTCACTGAGAGGTACGCAGCATGCGCACACACAGGGAGGCTGCAGGACTGAAGCTAGAGTCGCAGAGACAGCAATCCCACCCTAACTCCCACCAGAGACTGCAAGGAGGATGGGGGCTACCAGAGCTTTTTATGCCTTCTGTGGCTGCCAGACCTGCCCTCCCAGTCTGCAACCTGGGCATGCTATTGGTTGAACATGATCCCATCACATGGCTTGCCTCCATTTTGTGGCTGGTGGTGACATCCATTTTAAACGGAAAAGAAAAATACATCGCGATGGGAGAAGACAAAAACAAATGTTTTAAGGACCCTAACCCCCCTGGTAGGTGTTATCAGACAATATAAATAATTATCGCTGTGTTTTTACAGATGTCCAGGGCGTTTTCTAACATTTAAAACAGCTCATTTCATTGTGCGTCGCCATTAACGGAAACAAAACGTAACGACCACAATTTTCGTGGTTCTGTTCATTTGTTGCATTTTCCTCACAATTTTTGTTTGTCATTTTGTTATGTAACGTAACGGAAATGACAAATGGTAACGGAAACGAAAAAAAGTTCGTTCCGTGCCCATCTCTAATGCGAACTAGTAAAAAAGGCTTATGAATAAATGTCATAAAATCACTCCCAGAATTGTGTTCTCTCAACGACAGCAGATATCACTTGTGGGATGGGGAGCTTTGTTGATATTGTTAAGATGGACAAAATAAGAAGTTTGTCTCATGGCTACTTCAGCTTTAAAGTCAACATCAACTCTGGCCCAAATATCATAACCATCATTTCCTTAAAGCTAGCTGCACTTAAACCAAAATACAGTTTTATTTGGCTTACCCCCGTGTAGGATGTGGTTGCTTGCCTCTGGAACCACACAATCAGGTTTCATAGAGATACCACATGAGCTGGGTAGTTTTTTTCACACAGGAAAGGATGGTGTTACTTTCTATACCATCCAGATAAATTCAACAAATAAATATCACCATAGCAACAGGCTAGATTGTTGTTCTTTCAGGTGAACCTTCAAAGAGAGAAACTGAGAATCATCAACAAGGGTTGGGTATCCCAGAGAAGCTTTTATAAACTTGTTGGCTAGATTTTAGTCAAAGCTTGGAAAACTTACTCTCAGAATCCCTCAGCCACCCTGCCCAGATGACAAATGTAACTTTCCCAAGCTTTGGTTGTAGCATCTATCAATTGTGACTTACCTATAAAAGTTAAAAAGGAACAGCTTTATCACTTTTGTGTTTTTGTTTATGAATTAGGTGGTTACTTCATTTCCATTTTGTTCCTGTTAGTGTTGCGCTTAGGAGTGGTGCCAAAAAAAAGTTACTTCACGTCCGTCGCGCAACTGCTGAAATTTGTCTCGACCACGCCCTCGGAACGGATGCTAAGCATTTCAGTAGTGTACCTGGTGCTGGGGTAGGGTTTTCCTTTGTCACACTTTGTTCCCGCTTTCTGTTCCGAGACAAGACACCGTGTAGTAATGACCGTCACGCAACAAAACATTCATTTCTCCCAGAAAGCGGTGTCCTTTTTTTTACTTTTCAGAAGTGAAATGTCAAAAAAGAATTTGAAGGCCCCCCCCAAAGGAAAAAGGAAGCTAGACAAATTCAGTGTTTGTCATGGTACAAGACCGTGAAGTAACACTTGTCACAAGACAAGTTATCACGACCATGAGAACACTGAAACGGGGACAAAACCACATGATCGTGACCAACGCTGTCATGATACAAAACTAGTCATGGAAAAAAGAAGGATGTGAATAACCGCCTCAGTTGCCTAACTTTCCTCCAGTGGAGATCAACTGGAGATGGCAATGTACAGTCCCCCGTCCATATCTTCACAACTTATTTTTATTTGTTTATTTGTCTTTTCCTTCATAACTTGTGAGGCACATCATACAGAGAAATTGTGATTGAACCAAGGTCACCAAGTAAGATTCATGGCCAATTCAGGCCAAATGTCCTGAGTCCAGGCTTTGCACTGTAACCACTGCACCATACTGGCTCCCGAGGTTAAGATGTTTGCCTATATTTAATGAATCCACATTTAAAATAACTTTACAGTATCTTTCCAAGCATAAGACTATATATTAGACTAAGAATGAGGGTAGTCTTATAACACTGAAGTATGGCTGTGAATAGAGATGGGCACGAAACAAACATTTTTTGTTTCCGTTATTCGTTATTCGTTCCGTTACGTAACGAAACAACTAAAAAATTGTGATGAAAATGAAACGAAATGAACAGAACCAAACAAAATGTGTCCGTTACGTTTTGTTTTCATTGCTGGTGACGTGCAAAGAAATGAGCTGTTTTAAATGTTAAAAAACGCCCTGGACATCCATAAAAACGCAGCAATAATTATTTATACTGTCTGATAATACCTACCAGGGGGGTTGGGGTCCTTAAAACATGCATTTATGTCTTTTCTCAGATCGCTGTATTTTTTTCCTTTAAGGGGAGTTAGGGGACATCGACCCAAAATGGCTCCCAGATGCCTAATATTGATTTCCTGGGTATTAAAACGCCCTGGACATCAATAAAAATGCAGCAATAATGCGATAATTATTTGACATTATTACCTACCAGGGGGTTGGGGTCATTAAAACATTTGTTTTTGTCTTCTCCCATCGCGATGTATTTTTCTTTTCCCTTTAAGGATGACAAAATGGATGTCGCCACTCCAGCCACAACATGGAGGCAAGCCATGTGATGGGATCATGTAAATTCTTGGACAACTTCAACCAACAGCATGCCCAGGTGGCAGACTGGGCAGGTCTGGCAGCCACAGAGGGCATAAAAAGCTCTGGCAGCCCCACTCCTCCTTTCAATCTCCGGTGGGAGTTAGGGTGGGATTGCTGTCTCTGCAACTCTAGCTTCAGTTCTGCAGCCTCCCTGTGTGCGTGTGTGCGTACCTCTCGGTGAGTATCCTCCCCTGCCCCGCAGTGCAGTCACTCTGCGGTTGCCTTGCACCCTGGGCAACGCCCGCCGCTGCCTTTGCAGCCTCCCTGCGAACCTAGTCTATACTGTGTCTCTGCCAGCATCAATTTTTTTAGTGTTTTCCCTCTGGTCTGGGGCGTTGGGGGATGCCCATGCACGGAAATGCTTTAAAAATCGCGCAAAAAGCTGGTAGAAACAAAAAATGAAAAAACGAAAAATGAAAACGACATTTTTCCAAAAAAATCGCAAAAAACGGAAATGAAACAAAACAGACCTCTCAATGACAAATGACAAACAAAACACCATTTTTTTATTCGTGCCCATCCCTAGCTGTGAATGTAATTTTGGGTTGGAAAAGTGGATGTCGTCTTATACATGGGAGCACCTTCTAGATGTAAATATATGGTATTTCTTAAATGAGTAAAAAGATTTTTTGCTCTTTTGTAGGTACCCTATATTTTTCACAAAAAAGAAGTATCCCCTTCTTATATACACACTTTAACATGTAGAAGGGGTTTGGGTGTATTCATGGACCTGAGAGCAAAGCCAACAGGAAGCCAGACTCCATCACAATAATGCAACCTCTGACTAAATAACATAAATAAGACTCAGTGGGAAATCTATCCACATAACAATCATTTGTCTATGCTCCAACTACTGGTGCTGAAGAAAATGACATTGAAAGCTTTTATGCAAATATTCCTCAGAAAATTTATCACCCACCAAAGCAAGATATGACTGAAATGCAAAACTGAAAAAGAAAGCTGAAGCAAAGGTTTGAAAATTTGGCCTCGAGGGATTAAATGAAATAGGAGATCAACACAGAGGAAGCCAATGATCTGTTTGCTGCAAATACACGTGGTCAATCTAGAAATCAAATTGACTATCTAATTGGAAGCAGGAGATGAGGAAGCTTTATTCTTTATGGCAAAAAAAATGACCAGGAGCTGATGATGGTATTGATTACGTTAATATCCAACAATAGAGTAAAACTGAAAAAAGAACACTGAAAGAGTTGTAGTACCAAAATATAATTTAAACAACATTCCTGCTGAATGTAAACTCCACATAAGGAACAGATTTATATTAATAAACTCAATAGACTGTGAACCAGAAGAACCATGGATTGAAACTAGAGAGATATTATTAGGAAAGAATGAAGAAAGGCAATTCCTGCAGTGAAAAAGGAAGACCTAGTTAGATGACAGAAGAAACACTTAGAATTGTAAAGACAGGCAAGAAACAAAAGTAAAGGGTAACAAAAAGAAGTTCAGAACCCTGAATGCAGTTTTCATTGACTATCATATAAAGGGAAAAAGAACTATTACAATAAGCAGTGCAAAGCAATAAAGGGGAAAACAAGGGGGGAAACAAGAGATCACTTCCAGAAGGTCCAAAGGGAAATTTAAACCTAGATTAGAAATGCTGAAAGACCAACAGAGATGCACACTATTGGAGAATAAAAAATATTGAGAAGGTGGAAACAGCATACCGAAGACCTATACAGATGAAATAAAAGGATATCAGATTCCTTTGAAGAGGAATATGATGAAGAAGAACCAGCCATTCTAGAAAGGGAACTGAAAGCTACTCTGAAAACACTTGGAAGAAATAACTCAGCAGGGGTAGATGGAGTACCGATAGAACTATTTCAATCCACTGAGGCAGAATCTGTCAAAATCCTTACATGAATACTTCAACAAATATTGGGGGGGGGGGCATAGACTGTCAATGTTCAATATACATTACAATTCACAAGAAATGCCAAGGAATGCAGTAAGTATAGGATAATTACTCATTTTTCCCATGTTATCAAAGTGATGCTCAAGATGTAGCAGAAAAGGCTTTTTCGTTTTATGCAGTGAGAAATGCCTGATGGTCATGGCATGGGGGATCTGAAAAAGAAGAGGCACTTGAGATTGTATTCCAAATATTCCCTGGCTATTGTGGCTCACCAAATAATTTCAGAAGAAGATTAGTTTATGTTTTCTGTGTGTGTTGCATCATTACATTTGTGACCGACTCTTCGTGACCCCATGTCCATGGAGGGTTTTTTTGGCAGGAATACTGGAGTGGTTTGCCAGTTCCTACTCCAGGCACCTACACAACAGCAAAGCCTTTGATTGTGTGGATCCCAAAAAACTCTGGGTTGTTCTCAAAGAAATGTGTGTGCCATTTCTTGACTGCTCTGATTGCCACTTGATTGTGCTAATGCATAGCCTGTATTGCAGACAAGAAACTAGGAGGTAATATGGAAAGAGTGGTTTCCTATTGGCAAAGGTGTCAGACAAGGCTGCATTTTATCTCCTTACCTTTTCAATCTGTACCCAGAACATATGCAGAAAACAAGACTGGTTTAAGTTGAAGAAAGCGTGAAAAATCATTGGAAGAAACTTCAATAATTTAAGATATGCAGATGACACCATCCTACTGGCAGAATGCAGCAGTGACTTGAAATGACTTTTATATGAAGTGAAAAAAGAAGGTGCCAAAGCAGGACTGCAGTTGAACATTAGGAGAACCAAATCATGATTACAAAGGAATTTCACAACTTTGACATTGTGCTGGGTGCAGTGGGAACAGAAGCAATGGGAAAAATTATAAAAAAAGATTGACCAGATGAAGAAGCCTCCAAAACTTTCAGTAATCTAATGAAGGTTTCACTCACCCTTGTTTTCACGTGGTGTGCAAAGAACACACTTCTTTGTTGTTATTGGATATCTCAGCTTGTAATACCTCAACAGGGCTTAGGAGGGCAGGACATATTGGGAGCCGGTCATTTGTATGTTCCATTCCCAGGACTTTTCATGTCAGCCCAGCTGAAAGATGTCTTTGCAAAAGGAGGAAGGAAATGGTGTTAAAGAGGTGGAAACGGGATAGCTTATGGTTGCAGTATGATACAAGTCCTCCTTCCAAAGACTGTTTCTGGCCTTCAAACAACTACATCAGCCAGGACATCATCTGCAAATTCTTCAGAGACTGAAGTAACCAAATGCATAGTACAGATCAAATGCATTATAAGAGCTTCAGCTGAAGAGAATATGTGGATCTTGGAACTTCACAGAACATTTGTGGCCAAACTGGAGTATAGGCCACAAACACAGCAGTAGATAGCATTCGATGCATTTTTAAGTACATTCCCTATTTATATTTTAATCATTGGCACTTAGTTCTGTTAGTGGCGACTTCTTTGATTTCTTATTATTGAGTCTCTCAGAGCCTTTTTTCATTTAAAAAAGAAAAACCCTGGACATGGAGGTCTCCCTTGGGCCTCAATGGAGAGCAAAGAATGAACACACGATAGAGTCGGGTGCCTCCACTTTTAATGACCGGCACTATATTCACGACCTCATTTGGGTTTTGTTCCCACTGCGTGTTTGAATGCTGCCGCCCAGGAGGAATTAATTTTATTGAAGGGCAACGCAGTGGATGAAATGGGAAGGAAAGGGACCTTGCTCAGCTGAGTGGAAACATCTTGGCAGACGACACAGCAGCCGGTCAGATTGAAAACCCTTTACATCTCCGACATTGCGGTAGGGGCCCAGGGAGGGGAGGGTGGGTGGCATTTGATCCCTGATGAGCTGCAAAGGAACTTATTTCAAGACCTCTTTGAAACAACAGGGGGGAAAGGGGCATGCCGCAATCTCTCATCTGGCTTTTTGGCTCAGCCTTCTCTTTTGTACCTAGATGCACTAAATCTGTTCATGAAACTCACCCTTGCTCCCACATCCCCCACTCCACCTCCTTGCACACACTCTCTTTCACACACACACACACACACACACACACACACACACACACACACACACACACACACACACACACACACACACACACAACACCCAATAAGCAACTAATTGTCGTGGAGTGAATCGGAGGAGAAGAAAAAGTGTCCAGAACAATGTGATGGTCATGAAAAACTCTTTTGCATTGTAACCATCTGGTGTGCTGCTG
This sequence comes from Phrynocephalus forsythii, assembly GCA_029282475.1. NCBI lineage: Eukaryota > Metazoa > Chordata > Lepidosauria > Squamata > Agamidae > Phrynocephalus > Phrynocephalus forsythii. The sequence continues at coordinate 169,218,785 of JAPFRF010000002.1, read as the reverse complement.
TTGCAGTGAATAGAATAATGGGGTGCCAAATAAGTCTTTCTCACCCTGGTTTGTATTCCACGCAGCCAGGCTGCCACATCATTTCACACCGCATCTGCACCTTCCTTTGACGGGATGCTGTGTGACCAATAAGTTGTTAGTACACTTAATTAAGCCCACATAATTCTCCTCAGATGAGCAGAAAAGATTGTAGGCTGGCCTGGAAAGAGAAAAGGGCTTGCAAATGAGACTTTAGTGACTTGGCTTTGTGCAGAACGGTGAGGATGAATGGCCAGCCCATGCCACCATAGTTTCCTGCAACGCAGGGAGAAGCTGTGAAAGAATTAGGCAGCTCAACAGCTGTTTATAATCGGAGCTTGGCCTGCTTTCAGCCAGCCCTGCACCTCGAGGTGACTGAGGCCCTATTGTGGCCTAATCTTGCTTTTCAGAAAGTGTTACAATTCATTTGGTTCGATTTCTAAGGTGCTCCCTTTTCAAAGCATCATTAAAAGGCCTTTAAGAAACTGGAGAATTGACTCAGTGGTCTTTGTTCATGCTTTGAAGCATGTTTAAGTCTCTTCTTCTGAGGCGTGTGAGGAGATTTTAATAGCAGAACCTCCAGTGCTTGCCAGATAAAGATAGTTACATATAGTTTAGCTTATAACAAAACAATGGTTCCATATGGAAAGAAAGGCACAGAGTATGAACATGATACTTCGGGGGGTGGGGGTGGGGTTTCCAGTAGTTAGCCCATCACATAAGAAAGCACTGGGAACTCGATCTTCCTAATGGCTATTTCTCTGACTTCCATATAATAAATGACATTTATGTTTATTTCTCAGGTTTCCAAACCTAGGCCAGCAATGTGATGGTTACCAAGGTCTCTAAATATCATCGAGTTCTCAGGACAGCTAGCATTCCAGTAGTCAGATTAATTCCTTTGGGAGTAGGCTGTGGGATATTTTAATTGTTTTTAAAATCCCATTAATGTTGTTAAAAGTATTTTTGGGAAGAATTCAACAAATATCTTTTAAGTCCGACATCGTAAATGGCCTGGGAAGGTCAGATTACTGAAATTAGGTAAGTGGGGGGCCATTTATCAGGTAATAGTGACATCTCCTTCCCTCTGCCTGCTTGCTTTTACACATACATTTGAAAGATGTGTTCCACTGGTTTATGCAGCAGAGACAGGTAATGCAGAATGTGTAATAATAGCTATTAAACAGTGCCCCAAGGTGGCATCTGTAAGAAAGGAATTCCATTATATAACATGTAAATTACAGTGGACCCTTGTACAACAAACAGCTTGTATAACATAAAATTTGTACAACATAAAAAATTCCGGAGATACAGAAAATTTGCTTAACATAATCGCCTATGGGAAAATCCATACAACATAAAAATGGGATCACTCCATTTTCAATGCATTCCTATGGGAATTTGTATAAAGGAAAATTTGCTTAACATAATTTCATTTGGAACAAATTAATTCCTTTATACAAGGTACCACTGTACTGGGAAACAACTCTGAAGTGAAAATCAAGTTCCTCTTTCAGACATTACAACAATCACAACTGTTTGAAGAAGAATGAAGATTCCGAGTAAAGGCTGACCATCTTCTCAAAGCCTAGAAAGCTATTTCAGGGACAGATGAATAAACAACATTTTGGGCCTTGAGAACCGGCTGAAGTGGTATATTGACATTGGAGGGCCACAGGCCAGTGGTGAGTGTGGGTGGAGCCACCAGGGGACCCAGGCTGGGCTCCTCCCCCCTTCCCTCCCCCCCATCGCTCACTAATGAATATCTTTCCCTCTTTCTCTGTCTCTCACACAAAAATAGACCCATTCTCATTATCCAAAGATGACCAAGTCCTAAAACTTTCTTCCCATTGCATTGAGATCCTACTGCTTACCTCCCCTTGCTGCACAGCTGCAGATGTAGGGAGAACACTGCTAGAAGTTGGGTTGACAGGACTCAAAGCATCAGCAAAAGGCTTGTTTTGCTTCCCCAGGTTTTTGGGTGATTTGAAAATGACAGGTGAGTAGTGCAGGTCAGCTTCCATGTTTTGAAGTTATTTTATGTTGTGGTTGTGTGGTTCTATGTGACAGGTGTGAATTCCTAGATGCCCACCCACCTTCTATTCCAAACTGGACTGTGTGGTTAGTTGGATATGCAACACAGGGTTTACTTCTTTAGGAATTGGCAGAAGCAATCCACACTGATCTGTCCCCCTCTCTCAATGGAACATACCCACCTATACTTTTGAAATGGTTATGCTTAAACCCACCTCCTGTGACACCACAACTGTTTACACTTCCCGCTCCCACGGGACAAAGGTTTTGGCCCTGATCATCTCAAGGAAGGTGAAACTGCTGACACAACAACTTCGTAGGCTGAAAGAGCGGTGGTGAAAATCTACCGATCCATCCATGGCACTTTGGATCCTGCCTAGAAACCTTCTTCAAAAGACAACCTGTAGACTGCCTTTTTGTATTTTGGTTTTACTTGTTTATTTTTTTTTAAAGAGTGCTGGTCTTTCACTTGTTTGAACAGAAAGAGACCTAAAAATGAGGACACCTGAATGAAATGCCAGGAAAGAAGTGGGAAGAATATCCCAAAAGCATCCCAAAAGTCACTTCATAGACACAGCCAGCCCCTCATTTGTTTATCTAAATGCTGACAAATTGTCGCATTTTTAACAACATATCTGTGGTCCTGAACTTCATTTGCATGATCTGCCCTCTGTCATTGAGCCGATAATGAGTCTGAGCAGAAAGCCTTCATTCACTGCCACAAAGCCGCCTGACAGTGATGAATAACAAACAGGAGAATTAGGTGTTCTTATTGGTGAAAACCCCTTGCCTACTCTTATGCGTTCTCTTTCTGTGTCCCTTTTATCTGCCTTTCACCCTTCTGCTCATTTCCAGCCCTTTCACATCAGCTGTCACTGCTACTTTCTTTGGTGAATGTCCCTTTTCTTACTTTGGCTTTCTGTGGGAGACAAAAGGCTACAAAGAGGTTGGGGGGAGTGAGAGGAAGGCATGGTTGATTTCATGGAACCCATTGTGCCCACTCGCCTTCCTCAACACTAGGGGTAGATTTTATTTTTTGTGAATGGATGGAGCCTTATGGCCTTAATAAATATCTCCATTTATAATAAATGTTCCTCCTAGTTACCTTTTCATTCTTCTCGATTCTCTTGTGCATTATGGGATATAAGAATCTGCTGTTGCTGAGAATTCTTGAGACAACAAATATGGGGCCGAGACTTACCCGGAGTACCTGGTTCTGCATGCAGTGGCTGGTTTGGGCCAGCAGGGAGCTGTCCATCTGGCTCAAGATGGCAGGGTGAGTTCCAGAAAGTCCTCAGCATGGCACTAATGTGGTTGGGAGACCTGCCTGTTTGCTGGCCAGGGAGAGAGGGAAGGGAAGTGGGCAGTTAGACCAAAATGGAGCAGCCTTCACCATGGGTCACCAGCTCAACACATAGGATGTGTCAGCCTATGGCACCCATTTTTCTCTCAGCTGGTCTTTCCTCCCACCCTTTCTTCACCATGGTAGTTCCAACCAAACAACACATTTTTAGCAGCAGCACACTCCTAGGGCGCCCCCGGAAGAAGGGTATGGTAAATCTCTTCTGAGTACTCTCTACCTGTAAAAGGCCACCATAAGTCAGAATTGACTTGACAGCACATGATGATGATGGTGGTGGTGGTGGTGGTGGTGGTGGTTTTGTACCAGTAATGTTGCAGCTGCATGGTGAGTGATTTTTTCAGTCACTCTTGTGCACACATAAGCCTGATTGTGGTCATTTTTCAGGAGTGGTGGCTTACATTCGTTTCTCCTTCAACACTCTGCTCTGGGTTTGGCCTTTTGGGACCCTGGGTTAGATGTTTGGAATGCCTTGCCAGTCGAGTTGCGGCAAGCTCCATCACTGGCATCCTTCAAGAGAGCCTTAAAACATGACTATTTAAGGACGCCTTTGGTAACTTCCAGGGGTAACCTTCCCCCACCCTTCGCTGCCCTTCCTACATTGGCTTGCCGTCCTGGATACCGCTGTTGATTGTTTTATTGTTTTTTATCTGTTTTATTTGCTATGGTATTGTGTAAACCGCCCTGAGTCCCCTTTGGGGAAATAGGTGTGGTATATAAGTTTGAAAATAAATAAATCTAGAGGGTGGAGATGGCAGCCCCCCTGTGTGCTCACCAAGGTACTGTAAGAATCCTTTTAAGAGAACAGTAATCCAAACCTTGCCCCGAGGTTCCAGGGACTTATGAAGCAGCATATGCCTGTGAGATCTCCACACAGTCTCTCACTCCTGGTTCAACCCCAAATCACTCCAGTGTTATTCTACTAAGAAGTTGGAAAACATTTAAGGGTCATTTGTAACTTCAGACGATGCTTGAGGATAACCATAACATGATTCCCATCTTAATTTATCTTCAGGGAGGAACTGTGGCTATATTTGATAGCACATTTTAATGATAATCCAACCACTGAAAAGTGTTGATTATGAGGCAGGGAGAGGGGAAAGAGGTACAGTATCTTTAAGACTTTGTGCTGGTATGGACCATGTCAGAAGAAACAAGACAACATTTTGGATATCCACTTTTCATTTCAAACGAATGAAAGAAATGTGTTTCAAGTTCAGAGTGAAACCTGAAACCAGAAATGTCACTGTAACCATTCTCATAGCTGTATTGTCATGTGAAGAGGTTTTGATGCCTTCCTAACTGGCTTTTAGACTGGCTTGTATCTGCGCTTCCTGGTCTCATCATTCCTTATTGCTCTTTGTCCCCCTACTCTTCTCGGTACTGTTGGATCAACTCCTCAGTGCAACCAGACCAATCAAGAATAGAGATGGGCACAAATTAAAAAAATGGCATTTTGGTTTTTCATTTTTGGTTGAGGGGTCCATTTCAGTTTGTTTTCATTTTTCTCATTTTTTTTAAAAAATCATTTTTGTTTTTTGTTTTTCATTTTTACCCGTTTTTGCATGATTTTTAAAGCATTTCTGTGTGGGGGTGTCCCCCAACGCCCCAAACCAGAGGGGAAACACTAAAAAAAATGATGCTGGCAGAGACACAGTATAGACTAGGTACGCAGGGAGGCTGCAAAGGCAGCGGCGGGCATTGCCCAGGGTGCAAGGCAGCTGCAGAGTGACTGCACTGCAGGGCAGGGGAGGGTACTCACCAAGAGGTACGCACACAGGGAGGCTGCAAGACTGAAGCTATAGAGAAATCTCTTCTTTCTCTCCCCTAAGAGCCACAGAGACACACACCTGCCTGGCTGGCCTAAAGTGAAAATAACGAGCCGCAGAGACAGCAATCCCACCCTAACTCCCACCGGAGACTGCAAGGACGATGGGGGCTGCCAGAGCTTTTTATGCCCTTTGTGGCTGCCAGTCCTGCCCAGTCTGCAACCTGGGCATGCTATTGGTTGTCCAAGAATTTACATGATCCCATCACATGGCTTGCATCCATTTTATGGCTGGAATCCATTTTGTGTCAAAGGAAAAAGAAAAAATACATTGCGATGGGAGAAAGACAAAAACAAAAGTTTTAAGGACCCCAACCCCCTGGTAGGTAATAATTTCAAATAATTATCACTGCATTTTTACGGATGTTCAGGATGTTTTAATACCCAGGAAATCAATATTAGGCACCTGGGAGACATTTTGGGTCGATGTCCCCTAACTCCCCTTAAAGGAAAAAAATACAGCAATCTGAGAAAAGACATAAATGCATGTTTTAAGGACCCCAACCCCCCTGTTAGTTATTATCAGGCAGAATAAATAATTATTGCTGGGTTTTTACGGATATTCAGGACGTTTTTTAACATTTAAAAACGGCTCATTTCATTGCGCGTTGCCATTAACAAAAACGAAACGTAACGAACCTAATTTTTGTGGTTCTGTTCAGTTCATTCTAATTTCATCACAATTTTCGTTATTCATTTCGTTATGTAACAACACGAATAATGAATAACGGAAACGAAAAAAGTTCATTTTGCGCCCATCTCTAATCAAGAACTAATAATACAGTGTTTGGACCTTTAACCAAAATCATGGCATAGGAGAAGAGATAATTTGAAAGCGCTACTCTTGTCTCTTCAAATTTTCTATTTTGCATTCACATCCTCACCCTCTCACTAAGCTGAAAATGTTGGCTTATGCTAGTGTAAGCTTTCAATTAAATGTTGCATTATTGAAAATGCTAAACAAGGGGGAAAGAATGTGATATACACTTTCAAACATCCATTTCAAAATGTTCATTGACTACTCTTAATAGCTTAGTGATTTAAGCATCAGGCTGCAGAGCCAGAGACTGGGAGTTTAGTTCTCCACTGTATCTCCGTAACAGGAGCTGGACTCAGTGATCCATAGCGTCCCTTCCAGCAATGCAGCTCTAATATTGTTATTAGCTCTTTTCTTTGTAGAATGTTAGGTTTGCAAGGCATACGTTTCCCATCTTTCAAATCCCTTCAAAGTATATGGTTGGGTGAGCTAATTTGACTGCACCAGAAAGAGATGCATGGAGCTATTCCGTCCCCTCCAGTGATATTGTTCATATTTTTAAGTTGTATTTGTTTAATTCTGTTTAAATACTGCAATAGTTTTTTTCATTTTTGGCTTTTAAATTTGTTTCTTTTAACACTGAAAGCCACTTTGAATCATTGAAGAGAAGTTACATATAAATATTTTAAATTAAACAAATAAATAAATTCATTTGATTCAAATGGGCGAACTCTAGCTGCAACTAACTTTAGAACTGTAAACCTCTACTAAAGTGTGTGTTGTGTTGTTACAGTTGTGACCGACTCTTCGTGACCCCAAGTCCATGGAGTTTTCTTGGCAGGAATAGTGGAGTGGCTTGACAGTTCCTACTCCAGACACCTACAGCACCTGGTATTCCCTTGTGAACACAAGAACATAAGAAGAGCCATGCTGGATCAGGCCAAAGGCCCATCTAGTCCAGCTTCCTGTATCTCACAGCGGCCCCACCAGATGTGTTTGGGAGCGCACAAGACTAGATATCTGTCTCCTGATACCACTCTCCTGCATCTGGCCCTTGAAGTACCCTGGTTTAAACCCTGGAGGTTACACATCTCCACCATGGTTTGTAACCTGTGATGGACTTTTCCTCCAGGAATCTGTCCAATCCCCTTTTGAAGGCATCCAGGTCAGATGCCATCACCACATTGTGTGGCAGGGAGTTCCATAGACTTACAACGCGCTGGGTGAAAAAATATTTTCTTTTGTCAGTTCTTACTCTCCCAGCCCTCAATTTGAGTGTATGTCCCCTAGTTCTGGTATTTTGGGAGAGGGAGAAGAGCTTCCCTCTATCCACTTTACTCATACCCTGCATTATTTTGTATGTCTCAATCATATCCCCCCTCAATCGCCTTTTTTCCAGACTAAAGAGGCCCAAATGTTTTAGCCTTTCTTCATAAGGGAGGTGCCCCAGCCCAGTAATCATTTTAGTCACTCTCTTCTGCACCTTTTCCAGTTCCACTATGTCTTTCTTGAGATGCGGTGACCAGAATTGTACACAATACTCCAGGTGGGGCCTTACTATTGTTTTGTATAATGGCATTATAATGTTGGCTGTTTTATTTTCAATCCCCTTTTTGATAATCCCAAACATGGAATTGGCCTTCTTCACCGCTGCCACACATTGGGGAGACACCTTCATGGAGCTGTCCACCAACACACCAAGATCTCTTTCCTGATCCGTCACGGATAACTCAGAGCCCATGAGTTGATAGATGAAGTTTGGATTTTTTGCCCCAATATGCATTACTTTACATTTGGCTACATTAAAATGCATTTGCCATTTCTCAGCCCATTCCCCCAGTTTGGAGAGATCCTTCTGGAGCTCTTCACAATCTTCTCTGGTTTTTACCACATGGAAAAGTTTTGTGTCATCGGCAAACTTGGCCACCTCACTGTTTATCCCTGTCTCCAGGTCATTTATGAACAGATTGAAAAGCACCGGTCCCAGGACAGAGCCCTGGGGCACTCCGCTTTTCACTTCTCTCCATTGTGAAAATTTCCCATTGACACCTACTCTTTGTTTCTGGGATCTCAACCAGTTCTCAATCCATAAGAGGACCTGCCCTCTTATCCCCTGACTGTGCAATTTTCTCAGCAGCCTTTGGTGAGGGACTGTGTCAAAAGCCTTTTGAAAATCCAGATAGACTATATCAACCGGTTCACCCAAATCCACGTGCCTGTTGACCTTTTCAAAAAATTCTTAGAGGTTTGTCAGACAAGATTTACCCTTACAGAAGCCATGCTGATTTTCTCTCAGCAAGGTTTGTTCTTTTATGTGTTGCCCATCCAGGTACTAACTAGGGCAACCCTGCTTAGCTTCCGAAATCAGGCGAGATTGGATGTACTTAGGCCGGGCATCTAGAGTTAGGCCCACTTAAATCAGTGGAACTTATGGAGGACTTGATTCATGAAATCCCCTTGGATTCAATGGGACTACTATAGTTGTGATCAACTTAATCTAAGCAATGGGATTTCAGTGTATGAGTATTCTTCATTAAATAATAAATTAACTCTATCTAGGGTCATCGTGGTGCCTACTGCTTCTTACAATCTTCATATATACATCCCAACCTTGGGATGCAGCACGAGTTCATTTGGTTCACTTTTTAGTATGAATTGAAATAATTGTCCTATCCCAAACTACAGTATTATATGAATTGGGACATTGTTATTCTTAAATTTTCACACACATCTCGAATCCTGTGACCAGTTCCAGAATTAACAGCTGCCGATTCCATTGAGATTCTGAGCCCACACTGGAAGGGTATCTACATAGAGTAATAAAGACAGCATGCCTGACCCACAGAAGCGATGCTAGTCATCCTGCAGAGAGAAAGATGTGAGGAAAGGGAGACAGAGGCTTACTGTCGCCGTGTGGCGTGGCATGATCATGTTACATGCTGAAGAAGTAAACCAGCTGCCCAGTAATAGAAAATATGGGAAACTTTCTGAATGCAACATCATGATTTCTGGTGTAAGGTAAATTCAGTGAGTTACATGAACAGGAGCACCATTCAGTTCTATATTGAATTTGTATTACCCCTTGAGGGTACAATTTCCCTTTTGTGCGTCATAGTGTCCATCCTCTTGTTTGTAAAATTGCCCACAAAACACAAAGAGGCACACCATGTGTAGAGGTTATCCATTTATTTTACTGTTTGTACAAATGGACTGAATTGGCCCACAACCTATTTCCATACCTGCCAAGTGCCCTGTTTTGTCCGGGAAAATATGGTTTTTCAGCCCCTCTTTCTCACCATCCTGGAAAATTAGTTTTTGTCCTGCATTTCCAGTGGGCGGCTGGGCTCTGCATGCTGCTGGGTGGCCAGGCATGGCCACCACCAGGTGGTCCACCAGAGAGCTCTTCATCCCATCCACCCCTAACCCACACCCCACCAGCTATCCATATTGGTGTGTATCTATCTATCTATCTATCTATCTATCTGGGTATATGTGTGTGTGTGTGTGTGTGTGTGTGTGTGTGTCTATCTGTGTGTGTGTGTGTCTATCTATCTATCTATCTATCTATCTATCTATCTATCTATCTATCTATCTATCTATCTCCCCTAGAAAGCCAAGACACCTAGGTCACAGTGAGCGTTTTGAAGCCACCACAAGAGATTCTGGGAACACTGTATGCAAATGAGGCCCCACCCCCCAGCCACAGGGTCCAGCTGCCAGCACCCCATCTCCCATCCTAGCCGGTGTCAGTCAAAACTTGACAGGTATGTATTTCATTTTGGCCCACCGGTGCAGTAAGCTGTTGGGTTTTGAATTTGATGTTTGTTTGTTTGTTGGGGGTAGTAAATTGACAATATGTGTTGGAAGCATGGAGGCAATTAGGGAGTTAATACCATAGAGTAAACTCCCTGATTTGCCTCCATGCTCCCTGCACACTTTACCAATTAACTACCCCCAGCCCCTTTAGAACTTCATATCTAACTCCCCTTACCCCCAAATCTTTCCATATTTCAGGGAGTTCCTTAAAATTGCTTTGGGAAGGTACGCCTGCTACTTTGGAGCCCCAAGGTAAGTAAATTTTGATTGCAGTGTTTAAAAAAATAATTTTGAGTGCATATTTTTTAAAAACTATGCACTCAAAAATTACTTACCTTGGGGAACCAAAGTAAGCAGGGGTACCTTCAGAAAGCAATTTTAGGGACTCCCTTGAAATTTGGAAACATTTGGGGCAAGGGACTGAGTTATGAAGCTCCAAAAGAGGTGCCCTAGGAAAATATCCTTATTAGAATAATATGGAAAGCGGCAACAGTGCTATGGCTTGCCTGATCAGCTTCCAATTCCAATTAGAAGGTTTTTTCCCTAGGGGCACCTCCTTTAGAACTTCATAACTCAGCTTCCTGAACCCCAAATACTTCCAAATTTCATGTTGTAGGCTAGAATTGCTTTCTGAAAGTACCCCTGTCATTTCCTCTAGAACGAATCATTTCATCCTAGAGGGGAGAAATGATGTTTCATTTCGTTTGTAACAAAATGCTGCTTCCCTGTTTTATTTTGTTTTGTTTTATTTCATTAGTCTGTGAAGATTCTCAGTCATCCAGGTGAGTTTATCTGGAAGTTGAGTCATGGCTACTGGACTTCTTTTTTAAGAGATAGAAATGTTTCACTGTTCATCCAAACAGCTTCATCGGTCTGAATACAGCTAGTGTAAGTACTCCATCTTATAGTCAGCTTTGACCTCTTGTCACCCTGGTCTGAATTAGGCTCATAAGATGAACAATGGCCTGAATAGGCTCGTTAGGGAGACAATAGTATCCATAGCCTTAAGGAGAACAATGGCCTAAGGTGCTGAAACCCATCAAGAATGGGTCGTTAGCTATGGCCTTGGTGGTGAAGGCTTTTTGATTTGTCTGGGTACTTTGGAAGGCACAGGCTGATAAGCAGCAGATAGACTATGCCGGAGCCCACCACCTCTGTTGAGGGAGGGGTTTTCAATGCTCACATGAATGGTTTCCCTTGCTCCTCTCTCAAACCACCTCTCTTCTTTGTCTAATATGTATACATCCTCATCTTTGAAAGAGTGCCCTTTGTCCTTCAAATGGAGGTGTACTGCTGATCCTTATTTCATTAACTAACAAAACAACAAAACAGTGTTTTGTTTTTCGTTAGGTGCCCATCCCTGGACCATATGTTAAGAATTAGGATAAAGTGGCACTACATGGCAGTGAGGAATATGTAATACATATCAGGCCATTAAAAAATTTCTCCCCCACCCCCACCCAATAGCCCACCTCCTGGAAAATATCCCATAATGTATCCTGGCCCATATCTGACTTTCATAGGCCTTGTCGACATTACAGATTCATCTTGATTTTATTGATGAGAATGTAGGTTTTCCTCCAGTCTTGCGCTGTGAGTCAGATGCAAGAAGACAAGAAAGAGGTAACAAAGCAGTTGTTGATTCCGATAGTGGATGAACAACGAACGTTGTTCAGAGTTATTCTGTTAACCTGTTATTCTGTTCCACTGTGAGCCAGCTGAGGCATACTGGAGGAACATTTGCTGCAATGGTGAAGCTATTTAATGAAGAGGGTGTGGGCAGTTGAGAGCAGCTTCAGATTTCACTACTCGATGTAGAGGAGAGCAAACTTTGGCACAAGGCAGAGAGTGACTTCACAAACCAGCCCTGAGTTTTAAAGGATATTAGCATTCCAGCAGGTAATTGTTTTCGGAAAACATTATTAAGAAGGAGAAAATAGGGCTTTATAATTCAGGCCCAGTTATAAGAAATCCACAGATAGGTTGTTGCACCTCTATTACAGGAATGAGGGAAATTTTGCCATAAGGGGATTTCTTTATCCCCCTCTTTTCTTTTGTTAAATTTCATATTTTGTAAACAAGTCCATCTGGAACTACTAAACTTTCCGAAGCCAAACCAGGCCTTTGCCACCTCCATACGCCCCAGCTAGCCTGAAAGGTTTCCAGCAGCAACCATTGCTTTCCATTGCTGTACAGCGCTGGGAAATGATCACACCACCTCTGGGCCAAAAGAGAACACAATCACTCACTCTGAGTCATTACATAAGCTGAAGTATGTGATTTATTAAACCACAAAAAATAGGTTAGATTAACACTAACTTGGAGCCATGGAACAAGCAACATCCAACACGACGAGCAGGACACCTGACTTCCTGTGTTTCGTCCTTCTTGTGTGTTCTTGTGTAAGCTCTGATATCATTCTGTATTAGGAGATCCTCGTGGCATATCCAAATGAGATAAAGACAGAGGTGTGGTGTATGGCTATAATTCTCTTTGTTTCAAGTTACCTTCCAGTCCAAGCAAACCAAAATGTTTAATGATGCAATTTTGCGGGAGTCATGACCCAGAACTATTCTGTTCCCATTCTAATATTGCACACCATTCCTGTGGATTTTTCAAAAGACGGTACCGCTGCAACAACAGTGCTAACACCAAGAATCTTAATACTGTACTGATGGTTGATGTGTCTCATGCTGCCATTTGAAACCAAAGAAAATGGCCATGCTTCGCCAGATATCTAGGCAATGAAACAAAATAATCCTCTGAGGGCTGCTCAGCTGGAAGGAACCTTATGGATAATGGAGTCTAGCCCCTGTCAAGGAGGAGAAAGTCCATTTTTGTGTATGACAAAACGTATGACCTATCCATTCAATGCCCATACAACATTATTCTTCCACCCCCACACACTCAGGTCCAATAGTATAATCACGTTCCAGTTGAATCCAATAAACTAAGGAGAGTGAGAAAAGAATTCCAGAATTCAAAAGGACTTTTCAAAAGGCGATGCAAGTCTTTCTCTTCCCCCTTGCAACAGTTGGTGGGTCACCTGTAAAGGGATACATATGCGCAATGCACAGTGCCCTCAGTCCAAACCATCCTTATTGCTTCAGTGGTGTGTGTGTGTGTGTGTGTGTGTGTGTGTGTGTGTGTGTGTGTGTGTGTGTGTGTGTGTGTGTGTGTGTGTGTGTGTGTGTGTGTTGGGGGTTGGAGAGAGGTTGAGAGCTTTGTTAGACAATTTGGCTGTCACTCACCTTCTTTGCCATTACAGGCAGCAGAGTCAACCCTTCCTTTTGAATTCCACTTTTCCCTCTTTAACTTGCGGAGTATCTTTGGGCCCTATAAATGTCAAACGGGAGACAAAGGATCAGTTGTCCATCGTGCTGCTCAGCTGGCCACAAACAGTAGTAGCTCCTTGATTTGCCCTGTAGAAGCTCCAGAATCATACGGGCAGTCTGCTTTGATCTGTTTTTCCACATTGGCCAAAAGATAGTGCACATGCCTAGCAAAAATATGGGTAAAGATGTTTTTATTGTCATTCTAGTTTTTCTTTTCTTTTTGGGGTATTCTTTAAAATTCAACCCAACACTCACATCTCTCCCTCTCTCCTGCCCTCCCTCACCCACTTATTTGGGGGGCATGAGATTGGAAGGGGGCAGCTGACTATATTCCATGATGAAAAAGGGTGGACACCCAGATGTTTTTGACATCTAGCTCTCATCCACCACTAGCTATATTGTGTGGGGCTGTCAGGATTTGTGAGCCCCCAAAATTCTGGAGATCCATAACTATACAGTACTATCTGGTACATGCAGGACAGGTTCTCCCAACCCACACCCACCCCTCAAAACTCTCCTTGACTTTCTTTACAAGGTGGTTCCTCTTCAGGTGTACATATTTTTCATGCCACCTAACCTGTCCTTGAGGACCGGTCCCACCTCATGACCTGCCTATGAAGATTGCAAGATCCTTCATGCACTAGTTGCCACCATGCTTTCTTCCCAAGGTTTTTGTTCTGTTTTGTTCTGTTTCAAATGACTGTTTAGATTGTTGCTATAGACACTGTTATGAAACCTGCTGGGCACTTGTGAATTTTTCTGCCATGTCTTCTTAAGCAGATGAAGTTGTGTGCTGTTCAAACTGAAGTTTCTCTTTCCATGCCATGCTGGAGACATTGACCTGACCACGTGCCATACTTTGTCTGGGTACACCCCCAAAAAAAAAGGCTGCATCATTTTTAAGGTTCAAGTTTTATAAACTACAAATAATGGCAGAATCGGAACAGTGTGAATAATTCAAGGAGTATACTGGCTCATATTTGCCTCACACTGCTCTAAGTTGAAAAATCTATTCCATATGATGTGTGTGCTTAGCTTGAGGAAACCCCACTTGGAACAGGCAGCAGCTTGTGTTGGCTAATCTACAAACTGTAGTGGTGCATTCCTTTAAGCACAGGAGGAGCCCAGAATGTATCCCTTTGAAAAACATGAGAGAGAGAGAGAGAGAGAGAGAGAGAGAGAGAGAGAGAGAGAGAGAGAGAGAGAGAGAGAGAGAGAGAGAGAGATGGCATTTGGGGCTATTAAAAGGGAGGTCCTTTGGGATTTCAACAAGTGAAAAGGCTCCTCAGAGGGCAAGCTTTTCAAAGACAGGTGGCCAGTTTGCTCCTTCATCCCAGCCTCTATTTATCAGGAGGTTTTGGGGTGTTACCTGAGCCCTTTGGATAAACAAGGTTGCTTTGTGTGCTGGTTGTTCTCAGGAAAGAATACAGCAGCCTTTTGAAGTCCTGAAGGCCTATTGTAAGACTTCAACAGGGCTCTTCAGTGTCATTCCAGGCTGGGATGGGGGGAGCAGACTGATGACAGTGGTTTGCCCAGTTCCACAATTCCACAGTCTCCAGTAGAGTAACTGGCTGAACTTCAGGAGAATTCCAACAACCAGATTCAGCTGCAACTATTTATCCTTCTTGATCGATTTCTTTCCACGTCCCCACCCCCTAGACATTGTACGATATTGGCTGGTCTTTGGCTGTTGCTGCAGAGGACTTTAAAAACGAAAATAACCATAAAGTGTGTGTGTGGGGGGTGGGATATTATTGCAGATTAAAGGGATGTCCATGTGCACCAGGCCCTACTCCATATTTCATATGCTACGCACAAACAAATTTTACAAATACCATAAGACATTAGACTCCTTTGTATGGCTTTTTTAGTATTCTAAGCGGAATGAAGCTATGGATTTGATTTCATGAGAAAGGTAGTGGTTGCAGTCCTGTTTTCTGTGAAGGAAGTAGATATTCTGATGAAAAAACCCCATAAACAGATAGAAGGATGACGCCCCATTCGTTTGAACAAATGTAATTAGAATGCTTGCTCTTTTTTGTTAAATCACAAGCAGCAGGGCTTTGAGGGGCATCCTTTTGGGTGAATGAAGGTACAGTAACCCCCCACCACCACAATTTCGTGGTTCATGTACTGCGGTCCTGCAATATTGCGGGACCGCTGTACATGCTGGGGCTTCAGCTGGTTAGCACTGGGGT
Organism: Phrynocephalus forsythii; assembly: GCA_029282475.1. Classification (NCBI taxonomy): domain Eukaryota; kingdom Metazoa; phylum Chordata; class Lepidosauria; order Squamata; family Agamidae; genus Phrynocephalus; species Phrynocephalus forsythii. Next base: position 169,203,439 of record JAPFRF010000002.1, on the reverse strand, counting down.
GGGGGAGAAAAACCTTTATTTCCCCACAGCAACAATGAGCTGGAACCTAGGGCAGTGATGGCGAACCTTTTAGAGGCTGAGTGCCCAAACTGCGATTCAAAACGCAATAAATTTTTTGCAAAGTGCCAATATGGCAATTTAACTTGAATACAGGTGGCTGTGAAGGGGTGATGTCGGGTGCCCACAGAAAGAGCTCCGAGTGCCACCTTTGGCATCCATGCCATAGGTTCACCAACACTGGCCTAGGGCATGGGGAAGGGGGGGAGGTTTTAAAAACCTGGGCTTTTAAAACCTTTTTTCCCCTTCCCCAAGACCCCGGCTCCAGTTCGGTGGTGGATCTGATCTGCTACCATTGCTTGTCCGGCTGCTCCAAGACTTCTTCGAGTAGCCTGGGCGAGTGGCAAAGGTGGACCTGATCCCCCTCCGTCACTTGCCGCAGCTGCTCCAAGACTTTTAAAAAAATTTCCAGCAGCCCAAGCAAGCGATGGTGGTCGGTCAGTTCCACCACCACCACTTACATGGGTTGCTGCTCCCCCAGGCCCCACGTGACCTGCATCCGCATATCACAGATTTTCAGTCATTGTGGGTTGGGTGGGTCCCTAACCCCCGCGATAGGTGGGGGGTTACTGTATATACAGTACTACCTTGTAAGACGAATGCCCCTTAAGGTGAAAAACTCTTAAGACGAATAACATTTCCAGGAATAGGAAAACCTCATAAGATGAATTTTGCCTATGGGATGCATTGCAAGATGAATTAAATGCATTCGGGAAACCATGTTAAACCACGTTTTGTAGAACATTTTTTTCATAAAATGAATTGACCCATAGAACAGGTTAAATTCGTCTTAAGAGGTACGACTGCATTTAATTATAATTTATTTGCATCAGTGTAAATGCATCTAATAAATGGCTGATACTGAAGATCAAATGATATATGGGCGGGGGGGGGGACTCAGCAGATACAATCTACTGCCCATGAACATGCTCTCTGTGTAGATGGAAATAAGCACGTCTTTGCAGGATTGCCATGTGCTTCGAACCATTTCAGCCATAGACAGACCAAGTGTCAAGATATTAAGCACTTAAACACACATCAAAGTAGGAAACATAGATTCAAAATAAATATGCACAGGAAATTAGTTTTTTAAAAAAGTGAAAGCTGTTATCAGCGAAGAAAAGAGTTATAGAGGTAGAAAGCCAGAAGAGTTGTGGGAGAAGCAGGCATGCTGGTGATCAAAACCAGGGCTAAAAGCTAAGACCTTCAAGGCCTGAAAGGCTACCTGGTGTTTGTTCGGGGTTAGCTAGACAAGCAAAACTGAGGAGTATTAATGTGTGTTTGACACCATGGCATAGAGAGGAGGGATTGGGGACTTGCTAGACACTGGACAGTGATGAGCGATAAGTGGGTTGCTTGGGTTTGGGCTATATGTCACTTGGACCAGAAGGGAGCCAAGCTGTTGGTTCTTAATCTTAACATCAAAGTGATCGGCAAGCAGCTGGGAGACTTGGAGAGGAAACAGCAGCCAAGGCATTGATTCAGGAAGATTCATCTCTGGAGATCAGATGAAAACACTTTTGATTATCCAGATGGAGAAGTGACAAAAACAGGCTACATGTGTGGTGTACAGTGGGGTGGGCAACTTCAGGGTGACCTTGAGATGAAGAACAATATCAGAGGTGCATCAAAGGAGAAATGGATGATGGATAACTTCAGTTATTAGGCAGGTTAACCTCAGTTACCCTTATACTGAATGGATAAAGGTATGCATAACAAAGAGATAATATATTTGGATATCTCCAACAAATTGCCATTCAGCTATTCGGCACAATTCAAAATGCTGACCTTAACCTACAAAGCACAAAATGGCCTGGGTCCAAGCTACCTCAAAGATCGAATCTCGCAGTATGAACCAGCTCGAGTGCTAAGGTCATCAGGAGATGTCTTTCTCTCTCTTCCGCCACCTTCACAGGTGTGTCTCAGAAGAACACGTGAAAGGGCCTTCTCTGTTGCTGCTCCCAGACTTTGGAATTCCCTCACACTGAGGGCCTGGACCGTCCCAACTTTGCTGTCTTTCCAGAAGCAGGCAAAGACCTTCCTCTTCAGGCAAGCTTTCCCTGAATGAGGGACTACCTACTATGTGACTTTTACATGGATTACCAAGCATGATTACATTGACAGATTTCACAAGAACACTAGTGTTTTCCATGTTACTTTCCACCCCTCATAATGGATTTTTTTTCTTTTTGTGTGCTCTTTGTAGCTTTAATGTTACCTTTTAATGTCCTAAGATGCCTTTTCTAATACGCTGTTCTTAACTCAAATATGTCTTAAATGTTCTGAGCTGTACATTGTCCCTCATTATTCTAAGCCATCTTGGATCCTTTTCCAAGGAGAAAGTGTGGGTAAAAATATTCAAAATAAATAAAAATATACATTAGAGATGGGCACGACCAGAAAAAAATTTTTTTCGGGTTGTCGTTTTTCGGGACGGGTCCGTTTCGGGTCGTTTCTGTTTTTCGCGAAATTTTTAAAACATTTGTCGTTTTGTCGTGTCGTTTGTCATTTGTCGTTACCGCCGCCGCGATTTCGCACGATTTGACGTCCCAGGGAGTGGCGTCCCGCCGGCGCTAGGTGTTTTTGCGCCCTAGGCAGTGGGCGGGGTGGTGGGGGGGCATGGGCGGGCAGCGGCAGTGGCAGGGGGAGGGGCGGGCACGCAGGCACGCGGGCGGCGGGCATGGGCCCCCCAATGACCCAGAGCAGGCGGAAAACACTTTAAACTGACTTGCTGCACAAGACTGCATTGAATAAAGCAATTGCAATTTTTATTGCAAACAAAGTGGGCAGTGCACCCACAGCAGAGCTGCAGGCAGGGTATTAAAGGACCTTGGCTTGCTACCAAGCAAATGAAATTTTTAAAATAAATCCACACCTCCCCTCCCACTCAAACCTCCCCCCCCCTTTGAAGCACTATCAGAAAAGAAATCCTAACAAACTGCAGGAAAATAAAAAAGAATAAACTGTGTTGCTATTCCCCACAGCAGACAGAGAATGAAACGAATTATTATTATTTCCTAAAAATTCAGTTGAATCAATTTCCTCCCTGCCTGCCTAACTGAAATCTAAAGGCTCCGCGAAATTGAAACTAGTCTAGCACAGCAGCCAACTACACACAGCCCTCTCCCACCCATATCCAAGCCCGGACTGCGACTCTTCTGGGAGTGCCTCGGCTTTTTATGCCCTCTTGCACATCCAGAAGTGTCAGTCAAAACCTGGCCATGCGATTGGTAGAATGGGTCCAAAAATTTGCATGGTCCCATCCCATGGCCAGCCCATCATTGTGCAGGTGTAAAAAAATAAAAATAAAAATAAAATAAAATAAAATCAGTGCGACATTTTACTGCTATAAAAAACCCACTGCTGCTACTGTAAAAATTCAAGCATTTAAAATAGCTAATTTTCGCATGTTTCTGTGGTGCTTTGGTGGTTTTTTGGACCACGATTTCAAAAAAAATATTGCAGACGCCATTTTGGATCCCCCCGCACCGCATGGCAAATGGAGACGCCGAGGATGCCCCCTCCCAGCCCGGTACCAGCAGCCCAGGACAGGAGGGGGGGAGGCTGGAGGGGGGACCCCCACCCGAAACCACCCCTCTGGTAGGTGCCCTCAGGCAGGCATATTTTCGCCTGCTTGTTTGGCAGGCATTTTTTAAAACTTTTTTCTGTGCCTGCTTTTTGGCCATGCTAGGAATCAGACCCAATTTTTCTTTTTCGAGTTCTGACAGCTTAATTTTAAAACTTTTTCCTGATTGATGAGATGGACAACAGTAGAAGAAACACTGGCTTTACTCCTAAAGACTAGGGTTGTGCAAGAGTCTCCTGTTCCTGCTGTGTGGAGGTCAGTTTGTTGCTCTGGGCCAAGCAATTCAAACCCTGACTAGATCCACTGGAGTGATGAATCTAAATAGTCCAGCCCTACAGCACATTTAAAATGGGAAGCCAGACTGGCTATAACTTGTTCACTGAATTGTTTCGAATTTGGAAACATGCTCAATTCAAATGTAGAAAGCAAACCTGTCAAATTTCATGCAGGCATCTTTAGGGGTCTGCCTATTAGGAATCTTAATTTTTCCCCTTTTCCCTAGAAAGCAAAAGCTACTGTAATTCCTAAAAGCATGTACTGTCAGTTGCATATGCAGTCTTGTCTACTTATGTTGATGGACTAAAGGGAAAGCAGAAGTCCAAAAAAAGCTGTTAATAATTTTAAAAGAAACAAAACAAAACAAAAACAACGCAGAAGAAAAGCATCAGAGAATCAATTTATACTAGAGGCATGCAACAATATAACTGAACACCACCACCACCACCACCACCACTGCTACCAAAATAAGTCCTTGAAAACCCAGTAAAACATACATCTTTTTCATAATAAATACACAATAAGTCCAACAAAGAACAATTTTGAAAAAAATAAGGTAAACGGGAAAACTACTCGCCCCCCCTCACACACTCTACAGACCCCCCCCCCCAAGAATAAACACTCAATTAAATGCTGAGATCACTGAAGTAAATATGATTCCTGAGACAATTCGGAGTAAGGCACAATGAATGTGTGTGTGCACACATGGACACACACAATAAAATGTGTTTTTAATGAACATAAAAAAGCCAATCGGATACTGAAAAATTATAAACACTTGGGCAGGTATGGGAAGAATAATCTGGAACATGTAGAGATTAAAACAGACACCCCCACCCCCACCCCCACCCCCACCCACCCACCCCCACAAACAAACACACAAATTAAAAATCAGTATATTAAGCAAAACTGACCTAATTAGGAAGACAAAATGGTAGGAAATGAAGAGTTGTAAAGACTCAGCAATCAGTTGCCACAAGTTGTTCACTATCAGCTCTACAACCTTTTGCACAGTACTGAGTTGATTGTATATGAACGATTAGCTGTGTGAAAGAATTGGCAACGTAATTTCAGTGACCTCCTAGCATCTTACAATGACTTAGGGTATCCGCTGCCTATCACTCTCCAACACATGATTTAGAATAGAACCCATGTGGACTTTGTCCTGGTTCTGTTTCCTGTCATCCACCACCATTTTATTCTCCTCACACCATGAAATTAAAGCAACCTGCAGACTTCCTTCAATCATATGAGGGATTCAAAAATTGGGACTTATTTATTTATTTCTGCTTCACACTTTTGTTCAATAAGATTCCTCACAGTCCCTTCCACTAAGTGTGGAAAGCAGAAACAGGACCCAACGACAAATCAGACCCAATTTTTCTTTTTTCAGTTCAAGTTCGAGTTCTGACAGCTTAATTGTCGTTACCGTTTTCGTTACGTAACGGAAATGATATCCAAAAACGAAAACGACAATTTCGCCAAGTCGTGCCCATGTCTAATCTGTATGATGACTGACATACCACAGTTAGCTTATGGCTACGAGTGCTTAATCAATGCAAGACTAATAAACTAAGATAAGTAAAAAGGGGAATGTTTGGCATATAAAAAGGATATAAATTGAATATACTGTATAATGAAAACAAGCATTGAATGAAGAAGCAAGTGTCTAGAGGTGGATGAGAATTTCATCCAGGGGTTGTGGTATTTTTAAGAGAACTTACCAAAAGCCACAAATTTCCTCATAAACAGAAAGAACTTCAGTGTGTGTGTGTGTGTGTGTGTGTGTGTGTGTGTGTGTGTGTGTGTGTGTGTGTGTGTGTGTGTGTGTGTGTGTTTAAAGGAATGTGGGATACAACAAAACTGATAAATCTATCCACAAAGATAAATGTTTAAAACATTGGATTAAATCCTTGTGCATTCAGTTATGTTTCTAATGCTGGGTTAGGGTTCCCATCTCCTTCACTTGTGAAGCCTGTCATCTTTAACTAGAACACAGTGTGCCTTTCGTAGTACAAAAGCTTCTGAGATTTTGTCCAGAGGGAAACCAAGAACCATCAAATCTGCCTGATTAAGTGGTGCTTTTGCTGATGCTTGAGATAAGCAGCTATACAATTTCTCACCCACTGACTAGGTCTTCCTTGTACAATGCCTCTTCTTGTTGGTGCCAAACATTCTCTAGTATCTTGTGGAAAATCCTCCTACATTTTCAGAAATTTGTCTGTAGCTTTCTTTGACTCCTGAGACAGGCTATTACCCTGTAGAGTAAAACAGAGCAACACAGTGCACAAAGCGATGGCGAAAGAGGGAATGAGATGAAATTACAAGTGGGTATTGACCATGGAGTATGGTTGTGTGGCAATGGTGTCCAGGGTGACATTGTTCTGCTCTCAGCTTCACATAAAAATGACACTTTGACTTGGATCACCCATGTGTCCTATATTTCTAATAGAAATGAATATAAAATTCACCATCATCCACTTGATCATATAAGAACATAGGAGCATAAGAAGAGTCAGGCTGGATCAGGCCAAAGGCCCATCTAGTCCAGCTTCCTGTATCTCACAGTGGCCCCACCAAATGTGTTTGGGAGTGCACAAGACAAAATATCTGTCTTCTGATACCACTCCCCTGCATCTGGCCCTTGAAGTATACTGGTTTTAAACATGGAGATTACACATCTCCATTATGGTTTGTAACCTGTGATGGACTTTTCCTTCAGGAATCTGTCCAATCCCCTTTTGAAGGCACCCTGCCTGGATGCCATCACCACATCCTGTGGCAGGGAGTTCCATAGACTAACAACGCGCTGGGTGAAAAAATATTTTCTTTTGTCTGTTTTTACTCTCCCAGCCCTCAATTTGAGTGTATGTCCCCTAGTTCTGGTATTTTGGGAGAGGGAGAAGAGCTTCCCTCTATCCACTTTACTCATGCCCTCCATTATTTTGTATGTCTCAATCGTATCCCCCCTCAGGCGCCTTTTTTCCAGACTAAAGAGCCCCAAATGTTTTAGCCTTTCCTCATAAGGGAGGTGCCCCAGCCCAGTAATCATTTTAGTCGCTCTCTTTTGCACCTTTTCCAGTTCCGCTATGTCTTTCTTGAGATGCGGTGACCAGAACTGTACACAATACTCCAGGTGTGGCCTTACTATTGTTTTGCATAATGGCATTATAATATTGGCTGTTTTATTTTCAATCCCCTTTTTGATAATCCCAAGCATGAAATTGGCCTTCTTCACCGCTGCCACACATTGGGGAGACACCATCATGGAGCTGTCCACCAACACACCAAGATCACTTTCCTGATCCGTCACGGAGAACTCAGAGCCCATGAGTTGATAGATAAAGTTTGGATTTTTCGCCCCAATATGCATTACTTTACATTTGGCTACATTAAAATGCATTTGCCATTTCGCAGCCCATTCCCCCAATTTGGAGAGATCCTTCTGGAGCACTTCACAATCTTCTCTGGTCTTCACCACCCATAAAAGTTTGGTGTCATCCACAAACTTGGTCACCTCACTGCTTATCCCTGTCTCTAGGTCATTTATGAACAGATTGAAAAGCACTGGTCCCAGGACAGATCCCTGGGCACACTGCTTTTCACCCCTCTCCATTGTGAAAATTGCCCGTGGATGCCTACTCTCTGTTTCCTGGATCTCAACCAATTCTCAGTCCATAGGAGGACCTGCCCTCTTATCTCCTTACTGTGCAATTTTCTCAGCAGACTTTGGTGAGGGACTGTGACAAAAGCCTTCTGTAAATCAAGATAAACAATATCCACTGTTTCACCCAAATCCACATGCCTGTTGATCTTTTTCAAATAATTCTAAAAGGTTTGTCAAGCAGGACTTACCCTTACAGAAACCATGCTGATTTTCACTCAGCAAGGTTTGTTCTTCTATGTGTTTTTAGATGTTCTCTTGGATGAGGCTTTCCATCATCTTCCCCAGGACAGACATAAATCTAACCAGCTTGTAGTTTCTTGAGTCACCCCTCCTTCCTTTTTTAAAAATTGGTGTAACATCCGCTATCCTCCAGTCCTCCGTCACTGTGGCCGTTTTAAGAGTCAAGTTGCATATTTCTGTTAAGAGATCCACAATTTCATTTCTTACTTCCTTAGTAACCCTTGGGTGGATGCCATCTGGGCTTGGTGACTTGTTGATCTTCATTTTATCAATTAAACCTAAAACATCCTCTCGTTTAGCCTGTGTTTGATTTAATTCTTTAGTCAAGAGGCAGCGGAATCTGCTCAAGGTCTTCTGTCGTGAAGACAGATGCAAAGAACTCATTTAATTTCTCTGCAATTTCCAAGTTCCCCTTTATTTCCCCTTTGCCTCCCTCACTATCCAGAGGGCCAACTGGTTCTGTGGCAGGTTTTTTACTTATAAAATATTTCAAGAAGACTTTATTATTTCCCTTTATATTGTTAGCCATGTGTTCCTCAAATATTTTCTTTGCCTCTCTTATCATCTTACATTTCTTTTGTCACAGTTTGTATTCCTTTTTATTTTCCTAATTTGGGGAGGATTTCCATTTACAGAAAGACCTCTCCTTGCACTTTAGAGCCTCTCTAACTACACTTGTCAACCATGCCGGTGCCCTCTTGAACTTAGAGGAGCTCTTCTTTCTTTGTGGTATGCACTTCTGCTGGGCCTCTACTGCCATTGTTTTAAACAGGCTCCATGCACTCTGGAGAGATTGGATTCTTTTTACCTTCCCTTTCAATTTCTTTCTAACTAGTTTCTTCATCTGAGGGAAGTCTGCCTTTCAGAAATCAAGAGTTTTTGTGTCTGATTTGCTTGACACTTTTCCCCTAACATGCATGGCAAAGGAGATTGAGGCATGGTCACTGTTCCCCAGCAGCTCAGTTACATTGTCCAGTTCATAAGAGCCCAAGGTATTCACATTAGCTTGCTCTGTTTAGAAGTTGAACTTCAGGAGTTTGAAGTTATATCTCTCATACACAAAATGACTTCTCTGCACCATTAATATTCTTTCAGCTCTAAATGCAGGCTGACTATAAGGCCTGTTTCTTGTTAGAGTGTTTCTGCCCTTCTGAAGTGTGGCCTTTTATCTCAGGTATTGGTGGTAATTAGAGATGGGCAGGAATAAAATAATGGTGTTTCGTTTGTCATTTTTCGTTGAGAGGTCTGTTTCATTTCATTTCCGTTTTTCATGAATTTTTTGGAAAAATTTCATTTTTGTTTTTCATTTTTTCATTTTTCATTTCTACCCGCTTTTTGCGTGATTTTTAAAGCATTTCTGTGCGTGGGCGTCCCCCAATGCCCCAGACCAGAGGGAAAACACTAAAAAAAAATTTTGCTGGCAGAGACACAGTATAGACTAGGTTCTCAGGGAGGCTGCAAAGGCAGCGATGGACATTGCCCAGGGTGCAAGGCAGCTGCAGAGTGACTGCACTGTGGGGCAGGGGAGGGTACTCACCGAGAGGTATGTATGCACACACAGACACAGGGAGGCTGCGGGACTGAAGCTAGAGTTACAGAGACAGCTATCGCACCCTAACTCCCACTGGAGACTCCAAGGAGGACGGGGGCTGCCAGAGCTTTTTATGCCCTCTGTGGCTGCCAGACCTGCCCAGTCTGCCACCTGGGCATGCTATTGGTTGAAGTTGTCCAAGAATTTACATGATCCCATTACATGGCTTGCCTCCATGTTGTGGCTGGAGTGGCAACATCCATTTTGTCATCTTTAAAGGGAGAAGATAAATTCATCGCGATGGGAGAAGACAAAAACAAACATTTTAAGGACCCCAACCCCCTGGTAGGTAATAATTTCAAATAATTATTGCATTATCACTGCATTTTTATGCATGTCCAGGGCGTTTTAATACCCAAGAAATCAATATTAGGCATCTGGGAACCATTCTGGGTCGATGTCCCCTAACTCCCCTTAAAGGAAAAAGATACAGCAATCTGAGAAAAGACATAAATGCATGTTTTAAGGACCCCCCCCCCGGTAGGTATTATCAGACAGTATAAATAATTATCGCTGTGTTTTTATGGATGTCCAGGGTGTTTTTTAACATTTAAAACAGCTCATTTCATTTCACGTTGCCAGTAACGAAAATGAAATGTAACGAACAAAATTTTCGTGGTTCTGTTTGTTTCGTTTCATTTTCATCACAATTTTCGTTTGTCGTTTCGTTAGGTAACGGAACGAATAATGAATAACAGAAGCAAAAATTGTTCGTTTCATGCCCATCTCTAGTGGTAATATATAGAGCCCATTACAAGTAGCAATGGATGTCCCTAATCACATTTTTTTTGTGAGCCCTTATTAAAACAGTCCCAGTCAGCAGCCATTACTACATCTTGTGGTAGTGAATTTCACAGCTTAACCGTGCAGTGTGTGGAGAAATCTTTCACCATCCACCTTCACTGGATGACCCTAAGTTCTAGTATTATGAAAGAGGGAGAAATATTTATCCTTATTCTGCTTTTTTTTTTTACACCAGGCTTAGCTTGTGTATAGATCTAGGACATGCCCCTTCCTCCCATTTCCCCCTACATTACAAATCTCTGTAATACATCTTTGGAATCAAGTGTAATCAGAAATCCCTCTTCATGCTCAGAAAGTAAAATTTAATTCTGTGTATGTGCGACTTACGTTCTGGCTGACCGGGATGCTTTATAAGGAAAATCACTAATCTGATTTAATGGTCATCCCTGCTTCAGGATGAAGAGACACTCTCATCAATTGAAGTGAATGATGTGATCAGCCCATCCAACCAAGTAATTCAGTTTCATTAGTAAACATGGAGGCAGGACCACAACCGAAGTGGAGCAAGTCAGGCATGTTTCCCCAGCTACCTTGCTGAGGGAGAGGGCACTAAAATGACAAAATAGTATTTAATGTATGGTAGAATAATAAAACTTGTTAAAACTTCCCTCACCAACCCATTGGGGGGCAATGAAAAAATGTTTTCCCCAGGTGACACAGACTCTGGGTCTGAGCTTGGAAGAAGGAAGTAGATGGCTGATTTCTTGGATGACACATTGAATCCCAGGTGCCATGCAGCAGAGTGAGCTCCCGCTGTTAACCCCAGCTCCTGCCAACCTAGCAGTTTGAAAGCATGTAAATGTAAGTAGGTAAATAGGTACCACCGTAAAAAGCGGGAAGGTAAAATAGTGTTCCATGCAGCCATGCTGACCACATGGCCACGGACTTGCACAACACTGGCTCTTTGACTTGAATATGGAGATGAGCACCGGCCCGAGAGTCGGACACGACTAGCCCACATTTTTCCTTTACCTTTTAAGAGAGAGGTACAGATATGCCATGTCCTCAGCAATCAAGACAGAACCCAGAGAGAGAGAGAGAGAGGGAGAGAGAGAGAGAGAGAGAGAGAGAATACCTTGTGTCTATTTACACCTTATCGCTTAGTCATTTCTTCCAAACATTTTATGTGACTGTTTTTCACTCATCTTTCAGATATAAAATCCTCACTTCTTCTCACATATTTTTTTTTTGTCTATAAGACGGGGTGCTGAATAGACATGGGCACGACTAGGCAAAATTCTCATTTCCGTTTTCGGTTCTCATTATCGTTATGTAACGGGTAACGATAACGAGAATTACTCTGCTCCAGCTCGAACCCGAACCGAAAAAGAAAAATTGGGTCTGATTTTTCATTGTCGTTCATGGCATCGCGGCGATCGCGCGATGCCAAGCAGCACAGAAAAAAAGTTAAAAAAATAAAAAAACCGATTCCCGGCCATAAAAGACAGACGAAAATACGCCTGCCTCAGTGAGAGCACCTACCGAGGGGTGGTTTCTGGGGGGGGGTCCCCGGCCTCCCCCCCTCTCCTGTCCTGGGCTGCTTGCACCAGGCTGGGGGGGTCATCCTCGTCGTCTCCATTTGCCATGCGGTGGGGGGATCCAAAATGGCGACCACAATTTTTCTTTTGAAATCGTGGTCCACAAACCCACCAAAGCACCACAGAAACATGTGAAATTTATTTATTTTAAATGCCTGAATTTTTATAGTAGCAGCAGTGGGTTTTTTTATAGCAATAAAACATTGTATTGATTTTATTTTATTTTATTTTATTTTTATTTTTATTTTTTTTACACCTGCACACGTGCAATGATGGGCTTGGCCATGGGATGGGACCATGCAAATTTTTGGAGCCATTCCACCAATCGCATGGCCAGGTTTTGCTGAGACTTCTGGATGTGCCAGAGAGGGCATAAAAAGCCCACCAACCCTAACCCTAACCCTAACCCTAACCTGAACCGTTACCCTAAGCCTAGCCCTAACCCTAACCCTAACCCTAACCCTAACCCTAACCCTAACCTGAACCGTTACCCTAAGCCTAGCCCTTACCCTAACCCCAACCCTAACCCAGATTCATACGCAAGTACACTTCCCTTCTTAGTGGGTCAGAGTGATGCACCCAGAGAGGTGCCTTCAACTCCAGAGACCCACTCCCTCCCTCCCTAAGCATAACCTGTAGGGCAGTACGCCAGTATGCTTTCCTTCTTAGTGAGTCAGAGAAGCGCCGACAAGGTTCCTCTGACACACTAACCCCCAAATGTTCTTAGGGAGACAGAGAAGTGCCGACGAGGTTTCCTGTCACACTAACAACAACCCCAACATAATTATAATGGCGGCTACACGTTATCCTCCCTAAACCACTGTACAAATGACAGACGACAAACGGAAATGACAAATTTTTGAAAAATTTCGCGACAAACGGAAACGAGCCGAAACGGGCCTGTCCCGACAAATGACAACTCGAAATGTAATTTTTTCTGGTCGTGCCCATCTCTAGTGCTGAATTGTACAGTGATGCTACACCAGGGCAGTGTAATTTCTGAGGAGTTGAGGACCACTTTTCTGGGTGTCCAACTGCTTAAGCACCAACACACGCAAAGAAGGCAACACCTATGGCAAATGGGTGGAGTTTCATAGACTTCGGTTCTGTTCAGGTTTTTATATAAACGTGAACAGAACAGAAGTCTATGAAACTCAATCTGCTGGAATAGATAGATAGATAGATAGATAGATAGATAGATAGATAGATAGATAGATAGATAGATAGATAGATAGATAGATAGATAGATAGATAGATAGATAGATAGATAATTTTCCTTTAGGATCCTTTCCAATGGTACAGTTCGAAGAATCTGTGGTTCAAAGAGATATCTGTCTGTCACCTAGCAACCTGTTCAATATAGAACCACCACCACCACCACAACAGAGAGAAGGCAGCACAAGAGACAGGACAAGCAGAGATATGACAGCAGGAGAAAACAAAGGAGAAACAGAAATGGCAGAAAAGGGTACATAGGGCAGAAAAAAAAGAGTGGCTTCTCCTGCTTTCAGCTCTGACCCACCCCCACTCCAGCATGCAACACTACACACACTCTACCCTGGTTGCTGCTTTTCCCTCTGTTCCCTACATGCATTTTCTTGCTGCTGCAGCAGCTTTTTTAAAACTGTTAATCTTGAAAGGTACCACAGAATTCTTTGTTGGTTTTCTTCCACCAGACTGATGTGCATTGCTTGCTACCCCTCTGGAATATTGTCAGGCGATTGTTCTGCATTATTTGTGTGTGTGGTCTTCTTGATACTGCTTGCCCTAGTTTTGCAGCTTCACACTTGTGTATGCAGTGACATCTAGTGACAAGGAACACAAATGGGCCCCCCAGAAATTTTCCACATTGTGTTACCTTATGGATGTAAAAACAAAACGCTGTTCAAATACTCCTCCCACATCAATTCCCCCTGCATCAATTCTGAGACTGGTTTGCAAAATAATAAAATGTGTCTTTCTTTTAAAAGCAAAAGCAGGCAGAAAAAGCAACATCATACGAACAGCTTGGACATGCTGCATTTGTATATTCTGGATCTACACAGTAGTCTGGGTTCTGAATGAAAGACTCTTTGTGATCATTCTTCCTTGCATCATCTCTCTTTCCTGGAGGAGGAATAGAGGACCAAAAAGCACAATTTGCCAAAGATTGCCCCCCAGTGATTTTTTGTGGTTGAAGAACAATTTGACTTTCAGTCTTGTGGGATCCAGAAGACCTCCTTGAGACAATCCCCAATCTTCTTTTTGCAATTAGAACGGCTGTTTAATCCTTGCTTTTTAAATGGACTGAATTATGAGCTCCCTTTACCCTTTCACATGCTGGGCCTCCGCAATGATCAACACATTTTTGGTGGGGCTTGCAGTGGGGAGTTGCTGACATGACAAAGATCTGGGGGCATGACTAACTCTCTCCTAGGGTTCTTCCCATTGTCTTATCTTTGTTGGGCTCTCTGGAATTCAGACAGATGTTTTCTCCTCACCTCCAAAGCCAAACCTCCTTTGGGTTCTCTGTACTGTTTGTGGCTGCAAACTCTCTATAGTTACTTTATATATTCTTATAGTACATGTATGAACTCATGTTTGAGATACACACATGAAAGATCTTTGAACCCTGGCATCAGGACTTCTAGACACAGTTTGGGCTATATCCAGGGCTGTATCTACCATTAGGCAAACTACAGCACAGACCTGAGAAGGGTGCAAAACTGACCTCAGAGGGGCACAAAACTGACTTGAGAGAGACATTTTCCTACAATTTATCTGTTTTTGAAAATTGGTTGAGGGAGTGGGGGCGCAAGTAGTTAGTCTTGCCTAGGGCAGAAAAAAGTCTGGCACCAGCCCTGGCTATATCACATTCACACAGACCTGTTTTTGATCAAGCAGCATGGAGGACATGCAACAATGGGGTCAAGTTAGAAGAAGCCAAATTTGGGTTGAATATCAGTAAAAACTTCCTAACTGTTAGAGTAGTACAATAATGGAACCAATTACCTTGTGAGGTGGTGAATGTCCCAAAAGTGGAGGCATTCAAGATGAAACCAGACAACATCTGACATATATCCTTTGAGGTTGGGCTCTATGGCCTTAAAGGTCCCTTCAAACTTCATGGTTCTATGATTCTATTCAATGCCGGAGTTTTATTGCGCACACACAAGAATTAAAATACGCAACAAGATTTACTGAAGGATAGCAAAAAATAAGGTAAAGTGGCATAAGAGGCAAACAGTACAATCATTTCAGAAAAAATATGGGAAAGTATCAACTTAAATGTATTTTTTTAAAAAAAACTATTTCCTAAAATCCACTGTGCACAAGAGGCTACAATGTGCTTTTGTTGCTTTCACAATTAAGAACTCAAGTAGAATAAGGTCACTTTCTCCCAGAATTCCCCAAACTGCCATTTTATTTGCCAAGTCATCTCTATTGGTTAGAATCAAATCCAGAATCTCTAATCCTCCAATTTCTTCCCCCACTTTTTGTAGAAGAATATATCCTTCAGTGAAAAGGGCATTGGAGATGCCCAATTTGGATTCAGGGATGGATTTGGAACTTGGGATGCATTTTTAGTCTTCAGATACTAGTTCAGCAATGTCTCTATGGCAATGGCAATGCTTTTGTTTTGCTTCATTGATTATGAAAAAGCATTTGACTTTTTTTCTGGTTATTTGCCTATAACTTTTCATAGAATACAGATAACTCAACAAACGTTGTTGCATTACATTCTTGATTAAATTATCTTTCCATTGATATATAATTTTGTTAAGATTTTCATAGTATGTATGTATGTGTAATGTATGTCAAAATTTAGTATTGTCAAAAGCTGAAAAACGCTTAGTTATGTCCTGAGACAGGGACGAGATGGTTGCTGAATCTAATGATGTAATTCAGTACAGCTGAGATGAGCTGATGTAATAGATTACTGATTCAGTGCAGCCAAGATAAACTGATGCAATGCGTTCTATGATTGGTGGAAAGTTGGATATAAGGCACAGGTCAAGACTGATCTCTTATCTGCTCCAAGTCAGATCATTTTACTATGTTTATTGAATGTTATGCTATGATGAATGTGATGTATATTGCAACTGTATTTTTAGTATACTGCCATAAGGTTTTCACTCATACATTCTCTGTGTCATATTTAAGTGTTCTGTTCCTATACTTCCTTACTCTGCTTATTTACAGTAAACTCCACATCCTTATAAGTGTGGGAGAATCTTGAAATATTTAATGGTACTACTGATAAAAAGTTGTGTTCAAATCTCAAAAATGCACTTTCCCAAAAAGTTTCCACAATTTTGGCCACTACTGTAGATGTAGATGGCTAGAACAAGTATCAGGTGGATATAGAGTTGGTTACATAATTGTAAATAAATGAGTGCTTAATCAACAGCTCCCTCTCAAACTGTGAGGAGATAGCAACTGGAGTACTGCAAGGCTCAGTCCTGAGGTTCTTAGTCATCTCAGAATGAAAGAGTCATAATAATTGGCTTAAATTAGAGGAAGCTGGATTTTGGTTGATTATCAGGGGGAAAAACTTCCTACCTGTTAGAACAGTATGATAATGGAACCAATTTCCTCAGGGAGTGATTAGTGCTCCAATGCCAGAAGCATTCAAGAGAAATATAGATATAGACTTGGATTAGGATTCGTGCCTAAATTAGGGGCTTGGAATCAGTGTCCATATAGGTCCCTTCCAACTCCATTATTTTAGAATCATTGTTGATTCAATGAGTCTACTCTATTTCTGACTTACTATTGCATTTCAGCTAGTATCAATTAATAGATTGCATAAAACACACTTAAGCCAGAAATAAATCCAAGGGAGTACCTCTGCTAACAGAACTGCTTCCATGTTGAATTTGGAGTACCAAAACAGCCCTATAGAAAGTACAAGCCAAGTTAAGCTTTACAGACAGACATTTTTTAAAAAAAAAAAAATTATTATTTTTATTTTTTTTTCCATGCAGGCCGGCTTTTTTTTTTAATTTCTTCTTCTCTTTACTCACGCTGACTAGCTGGCCCATGGGCTGGGTTGGTGAGGTTTTTTTTATTTTATTTTATTTTATTACTCCCATGCGGGCTGGGTCGGTGTGGTTTTTTAATATATTTTCTTTTCTAAAAAATGTGCACCAACCAGCTGGCCTATGGACTGGGTTGGAGCATTTTTATTTACTTATATGTTTGTTTGTTTGTTTGTTTATACTCACACTGACCAGCTTGCCCACGAGCTGGGTTGGCACATTTTTTATTTTTATTTTTTATTTTAAAATGTTTATTATTTTTATTATTTTATTTTTTACTCTAGCACGGGCCGAGTCAGTGCATTTTTTATTTTTTATTTTTGTTTTTTGTTTTTTTATTATTTTTAATCCTGTGGCAGCAAGGTCGCCATAGATTTTTTTCTTTTTCTTTTTTCTCTTTTACTTGTGCTGACCAGCTGGCCCGCTGGGCTCGGTGCAAGTTTTTTTTATCTTATTTTATTTTATTATTTTTAGTCGTGCTGACCAGCTGGCCTGCTGGCCGGGTTGGTGCATTTAAAAAAAACTTATTGCATGGACCAGCTGTCCGCGGGCTGGGTCAGGGAGGTTTTTTTTTTAATCCCCCACTTGATTGTGCCCATTCAGGTAGGGGAAAGGAAAGGTTTTAAAACTTTTTTCCCACCGAAGCCTTGTGCTACAGCTTCAGCGAGGAAAAAAGCCTGCAGATTCTCCTGCGTTGGGGGGGGGGACCACCTGCTTTTTCCCATAGGAATGCAGAAACATTCAGAGTCATTGGCAACTATATTTCACTAAGAGTCCCATCTATAAAGATGATACCTCTTAGATGAAATCAGCTGCTTCCTTCAGCTCTAAAATATATCCTTCATGCTTCTCAAAAGATAAGTGTCAAAGGAATGATGTGTTCATCTGTGAAATTTACAAAAGCCTTCACATGTGAAATTTACAACAGCCTTCCAATCAGTTCTGTAAACTTTCAACAAAATGGGAAGATTTAGGTAGAGTTGGGATATTTAGTCCACAATCACAACTGAGCATTTGGCAGAATGCTCAATCTGCATTTTAGACACCTCTCATCTATATTAACAATTGGAAGTTGCCAAAGAGTAGAAAGGATGTTTCACGTACAAAAACACAGTTGTAATCACACATTATGCAAGAAGACAGTCAATGGATATTTGATAAAATGATTTGATTTTATTTGATTCAGTCTCTGGCCCATCCTATTATGGAAGGAAGGACTGCCGTTAGTATTATTAGCAATTTTTCTTCATCTGCAGAGGCATCATCCACCTCTCACTCCTTCCCTTCAACCCCCTCCAACCTCCCCCCAACCGCTCACCTCTGGAGGGCTTCCCACCCACCCCTGAGCAGATACTGAGGATTTACAGGTGCCTGATCCACTGACTGGTTATTTCCCTAGCTGCAATTATCCACTTAGATCCTGGTCCAAGGGTTGCCAAAGTGGCTTTCATTAAAAATAAACAGCGCACAATTACATGAAGAGTGTTTTGTTTCTTCTTGATGTAGCATTTGTTTGAAGAATATACTTTTCTCTTCACAAAAACCCAATCCCTGGAAGATTATTGCAGCTTGTCCCACCTCCATTCCAGTTCTATGCGAAGCCACCGTGTGGGGATGTCTCCAATCATTCACTAAACAGAGCACTTCACCTTCCAGGTTGTTGTTTTTTAAAGTTGACTTTTATATGAGTTATTTTTTAAAACGTTCCCTTTAAATATGTTCACATGCTTTTATTAAACATTCCTCCCTTAAGTCATAACTGAAGTGGGAACTGTCTTCCTCTGTGGCTATATTATGAGTGCAGCTTTCTTGTTGGCTCTGCATAAATGCTCTTTTTATTAAGTACAGTAATAAGATCACTTAATTGGATTGTTTCTTAATTATCTAGGAGATTAGCTGAATTTAGAGGAGATTGCATTCCCACCAGGCTAAACTTTAAATTAAGCATTTTCCTCTTATTTATTTTGCATATTTTACACATTATTTTACAGTGGAACCTTGACTTACATACTGCTTGACTTGCATCATATTTGACTTGCAGCAAGAAGGGGCCTGTTTGACTTAAGTCGCAGGCTTTGACTTACAGCTCGGAGCCCCGGCGCAAGGCACCGGAATTGGGCGGCAGCCACAACCCAGCATTGCAGCTGCCGCCTCCAAACTGCTCCTACCTTCTTCCCCTCCTCCGGCAGCGGCGGCTTCGGCAAGGCCAGCTCTGAGCACCTGGAGCTGGTCCTCGGCCTCACCGAAGCCGCCGCTGCTGCCAGAGGAGAAGAAGGGCCGAGAGCTCGGGGCTGGCCTTGCTGGTTAGACAGTCAGCTCAGTCTTGTAAAAAATCTGGCTGCAGAAGTCTGGTCCACAATGGAAGCATTTTAGTTGGGGAGCTGTAAAGTTGTGGGACTCTAATGGTAAGCATAGAGTTGTTCAGAACTTGGAACGTCAGGTTAAAAATCAGTAAAACTTAAATGTTAGACATTGTTGCTATGAACATTAAAAAGTGGAGGCATATAACTTGTGGACTATAATTCCACTGCTTCCTCCTCTCTTTGAAGAGACATTTCATTTACATCCCCAGACGGAATTTCCTATCCCAGTCAAATTTGTGTTAAATTGCTGTTTTCGGGGGTCTTTTTCATCATCTAGAACGGATTAATCCACTTTCCCATTACTTTCTATGGGAAACATTCATTTGACTTAAGTCATGTTTGACTTAAGTCTAGACCATTGGAACGGATTAATGACGTAAGTCAAGGTTCCACTGTACTTGCTGTTTATCAATGGCGATTAGAAATGGGCCCGAAACGAATAATTTTTCATTTCCGTTTTTGTTTTTTCATTTTGTTACGCAATGAAATGACAAATGAATTTTGTCTCCAAAATGAAATGAAACGAACAGAAACACTGGAAATTTTGTTGTGTGTTTCGTTTCCATTACTGCAATACAGTGAACTGCTTTAAATGCTAAAAAAAATCACAAAAAATGAAATAACTGGTAATGAAATGGTAACAAAACGAATGAAAACAAAAACAATTGTTTGCAAAAATTCACAAAAAATGGAAACAAACCGAAACGTACCCTCCAAATGACAAACGACAAACAAAACGTCATTTTTTTGATTCATGCCCATCTCTAATGGCAATAACTAACATTCACAATAATTATGCCCACTGAAACTGTAAGAGTCTTGGCAAATACTTCTGTCAAGAGAATGTCGCATGCAGTGACTCCAAATGTATTTGTAATTTTATGTATGTCAGGCTCTAAGCTTTATGTAGAAACCTCTCAGTGACAGCTTCTTAACATGGAAACTCGTTCCACAGAGGGCAAGTTTGAGTTTGTTTACTCTGCTGTCCTTCAGCCACCAAAGTAATTTTTAATGGTCCAAAATGCCTTTTAATTTATACAAAATACAAAAATACAAAATACAAATTAGAGAAAATACAAAACATCAACAACAGTGCACCCCTTCACCAACAGGACCACTCTTCTTATTTACATTCATTATCCTCCCCTTCAGAACAAAATCAATTGTTGCGCGGAAGCCTTAACCTTATCTCTTACAAGCATGTATTCAATAAATCTACCCCAAATATAAAAATATCTCTTTTTAACTCTCCTTATTTAATATTTAAAGTACGTGTCAATTTATCATTTAAAACAATATTCCGTATTTCATTGTACCATTCATCTAAGCTTTGTTCATGTTTAGATTTCCAATTTCTAGCTATTATTAATCTACCCACAGTCAATAAATTTGTAATCAAGTCTTTAATTTTAAAATTATAATTATTATCAACAAATATTGATAACAAAGTAATTTCAGAATTGGGCTTTATATTCCTTTCTAATATGTCACTTATTCTTTAAAAATACATTTTCAAAAATTTTGTATCGTTTTTACATTCCCACCACAAATGGAAAAAAGTGCCAATCTTATTGTCACATTTCCAACAAAACACAATTTCATTGGCATCAAATACTATCTTAAACTTATTTTAATTTTTTTCCTTTATTCTAACAGAGATATGTTGAAGCATTCTCATTCTCCATATTTTAGCCCAATCCTCCTCTTTTATTTCTTTTTTAAATGTTCCCAAATTAACTTCAAAGTAATTTGTTTTAATTCAAAGAAGCTATTGTCATATTTTAAAGAAGTCTAACTGATGCTAGCTAGCTATACAGTGAAACCTTGACTTACATCATTAATCCGTTCTGGAGGTCTAGACATAAGTCAAACATGACTTAAGTCAAATGAACTTTTCCCATAGAAAGTAATGGGAAAGTGGATTAATCCGTTCTAGATGATGAAAAAGACCCCCGAAAACATGGATTGGACTGCAACTCCCATAAATCCTGGCCAGCTCAGCTAGTGATGAAGCTGAGAGTTGCAATCCAGGAACATCTAGGGACCCATGGGTTGAAAACCATTGGATTAAAGGAAGATGCTTAGCTCCTGAAAAGAAAGGAGCCTCCCTAAAGCAAGGCTGCCTTCTTCCTGGTCGAAGAATGAGATCCAGCGAGTCATCTAGCCTGACCCTGCACGGCAAGGACAGGGTCCAGGGTCCCAACACCCCCCAGACAAGGTAAAACCTCAGCCTCTCCTCTTCATACATGCCGCAAAGGGGAGGAGAAGAAGGGGGGAGGAACAGGTGCAGAGACAGACAGACAAACGTGTCTGTCTTCCTCTTCCTCCTCCTCCCCTTCCCTCCCCCCGGATGCTGAGGTCGGAGCCCAGGACTTCCTTCATGCGTGTTGGGTTCACGACCACCCCCATCCCAGACACTCAAGCAAGAGGGGTCGTGGGGATGGAGGATCAGGGAGCCCCACAGCAGTCCAAGCCCACACCTACAGGATATGCCCCCCAACACACACACACACACACACACACACACACACACACACACACACACACACACACACACACACACACACACACACACACACACACACACACACACACACAGAGTTAGGGAACCCTCGGCTGACTTCTCCCTGCAGCCTTCCTTAAAACAAGAGGTGAAACAGGAAGGGGAAGGAGGAATGGGTGCCTTAAAAGGTCCCAGATCCCTTCATACAAAGATCTCCAATTTCCCCCCCCCACACACACACACACACACACACACACACACACACACACACACACACAGAGAGAGAGAGAGGAGAGAGGGCTTTGCAAGCCATCACCTTGGCAGTGATGATCCAGCAAACACAACAGCACCTGAACCAGGAAGTGGGCTGAGGGGAGATTAAAAATAAAACAACTGACGCGTGGTATCGCGGCGTGGAGGAGGTCAGGGGCGGGGGGGGAGAGAGAAAGAGCCACAATCCAAGTAGAAAGTTCAGCACCTATAAAGCTACATGCAAGCCGACAAACAAAAGAAGCGGCGCCTCGTCCTTCCCCCTCCATGCTGAAGCCGCTGCCAGAGGAAGAGAGAAAGAAGGCAGGAGCAGTCTGGAGGTAGCATCCAGGATGCTGGGTCCTAGCTGCCGCCTGATTCCAGGGCCTTGCGCCGGGGCTCCGAGATGTAACTCGGAGCCTGCAACGCAAGTCAAACTGCCCCCTAGTGGACACAAGTCAAATATGACGCAAGTCAAGTGGAACGTAAGTCAAGGTTCCACTGTACCTTGTATTATTATTATGAATTGTGTTTACCTCTTTTCTTACTGTGTTTTAATCAAGAGTTGGGTGCAGTCTCCCTTTGTATTTTATGATGTTTGAATGCCTTAAGTATCTTTTTTTTACAGGAAAGCAGGATATGAAATAAATGAGTGAACACACCCTGTGGTCTAGTTTTAAAGATTTACTGCCCAATCCATCCAACAAATATACATATATATTTGCAGGGTCAGGGAGGGAATGGTTGCACATTCCCATCTTTGTCTTAGTTCTTCACTGTGAGTATTTTGGCACAGTGAGATATCCCTGCATAAGAGAACTTCATAAGTACTGTTGTGCAATGTACGTGGAGTGAAGATGGTGACATGGACATCAAACTGCTTTAGATGGAAATGGAGGCTACGCAGCTCTCCAGATGTTGCTAGAAATTGCACTACTCTGGTCGTATTGGTGCTACATAAAGCTCTCATCATTGGCCATCATTCACTGTGCTGGCTTAGCTGATGGGAGTTTTAGGCCAAGAACACTTGGGGACCACATGTTGTCCCTCTATGGCATAAGGTAATGGAAAGACCATCTGTAAGATTAGTACTGTGACATTTCCTGTTCCAGGGACATGGCTGGGTAAGAACCTCCTGGATAGAAACTTTCTGTTAGCACCCAAACAAACAAATTCTCTTGAAGAGAGCTGTAGCAGAGAAATAGATTTCTTAAACAGTTTCATTTCATTTCATTTCTCTTAGCGGGAAGAGAACATTTCATTTCATTTTGTTTCTCTTAGAGGGGGCAGTTCGTTATTCATTTTGTTATGTAACAAAATAAATAACGAATAATGAAATGAACCAAAAGTTGATTTCGTGCCCATCTCTATCTAACGACACAACACACACACACACACACACACACACACACACACACACAGAGAGAGAGAGAGAGAGAGAGAGAGAGAGAGAGAGAGAGAGAGAGAGAGAGAGAGAGAGACAGATTAAACAATATATCAGTTGCACAACAAACAACAGCATAATAAGCAGAAACAACAACAACAACAACAACAACAACAACAACAACAACAACAACAACAACAACAACAACAACAACAAAAGAATCAGCAACTGGACCAGAGGAAGAAAGTAAAATAAGGGGAACTGAGGGCCGGAATGCAATTTGTATTGCATCAGTATAAACAGTGAACTGCTGGATCAATTGGCAACCCCTTTGTGAGCACTGATTGTCTGTAACATAGGCTGCATCTTATCACAGCAAGCTGAATTTGACTTTTCTACACAGTTGAACCCTGAATTAAGCTATTGTTATTCAGCTGAGTATTGCCTCCAGTGAGTAGAAACAGGGCTCCATAAGTTCAAACTGTGGATCCCTCTAGTACTATCTGAAGATGCAGGGGATTGCACTGCAGACTATATGGAAAACATGTCCTGTGCCACTGAGAACCTCCTCAGTCACAGAGCTACATGTAGCACACATCTGTCTCACTCAATATCTTTTAGAAGAGAACTTTCTTGCACATGACCCAGTCATTTCCCAGTTGAGCCCTATAGATTTTTGTATGGATCTCGACCAGATCTATTTTTACAGATACATTGAAGTGCACTTGATATTCTTTAATGGCCATCAGAAAATTTGTTTTCTGCTATCCAAGACCCACCTTCTCTCCAGGGATTTAAAGTCCTATTGACATTTAAAAGTGTGTTTTATTTTCTTCACAGTATGTGCCACTTGGTCTTTGATAAGGTGAAAGAGAATGTAGAGGACAATGCGACTGGCTAAACGAAACCATATTTTTACAACTGCATTTCAGAGACTACCATGACAGGAAAGGTTTGTGCCTATTTATTTTAGCCACATGAGGTTTTAGATTCATCTGAAAATTCCCTACAGTTCCACTGTTAAAGTAATATCTATATAATTGTGCAAAAGCCAGGATCTGTTTTTTTAATTTAATTTTTCTTTATCCCACCCATGCTCCAATTAGGCTGTGTTACATGGCCCTCTTTTTCTTCATTCTAGCCTCATAACATTCTTGTGAGGTCAGTCAAACTGAGAGCATGATTGACCCAGGGTTACCCAATAGGATTCATGACAAAAGGGGTTAGAAGAACCAAGACACCCCTCCCCCTATTGTCTCCCTAACAAGCCTATTCAGGCCATTGTTCATCTTATGAGCCTAATTCAGACCAGGGTGACAAGAGGTCAAAGCTGACTGACTATAAGATGGAGGACTCGCACTAGCTGTATTCAGACTGATGAAGCTGTTTGGATGAGCAACGAAACGTTTCTATCTCTCAAAAAGAAGTCCAGTAGCCATGACTCAACGTCCAGACTTGGGTTTTTTATAAACAGAAAATAACATTCAAACAATGAATTTGTTCTGTATGGTAATAATCTGCAATGTAATACCATAGCTACAATATTTGGCCGGGTAGAACATCTCAATTTATTAGGGATTCATATGTCTTTTAGAAATAGCCACTTCCAATAAGTACTGTCTCATATTTTATAGGATTTTTTTAAAAAATGTTTCAATGTTCTTGTATTTAAAGGCTGGGGAAGCAGCCAGCATCCATCACTACTGCTTGCTCTCTATTTAAATATCTTAGAGATATCTTAGAGACACCCACTTCTCTTAAGTATCTTTCTGGGCATGTGGCTTACAGGAATATCCATGCCTAGTGCCCTTCCCCTCCCCACTTTCTCTGTTTATATAAAAGATCCTTCCCCATTTTAAAAGACCTGTGAGTCTTCATTTGAAAATGTGTTTTGCAGAGCACATGAAAAATAAGAGGCTGGTTTCCTTTGTTCCCTCTCTTATCATTTCTTGAAAGCACAAAAATCACACTGAAGTGAGATTTCAACTAGCAATTAGCCAGAAGAGCAAAATTTGGTTCCCACCACAAGCATTAAAGGCAGATTGGGACCTGCAAACATAGCTGTTGTATTCCTTAATTTCCCATTCTGCCATTCCTGTAGCAATGTTATAATTTATTGTTTCACCTTCAGGGAAAAGAATAAATATGTGGTTCCTTCATTTTAATCCTGGCAAAGCCTGTCCATTAATGTGATGGTTCATTACTTAACTTCTAGGTGCTTCTTTTCTTTTAACTCAAGAAACCACTGCTCACTAACAAATATACAGAGTGGTTATGAATTTTCCTGATTCTTATGGCCAAGAATGGGTAATAATGACTGGAGCGAGCATTATTATCCCCCTTGAGCATAGATGATTACAGGGAAAAGTATGAAAAGACTAGGGTTTCCCCAAAAACCTTTCAACAAAATTGAGTTTATACCCAACAGTATGCCCTACAGAATTTTCTTCCCCTCTCCCTACATAGAACCGTAGAATCATGAGGTTGGAAGGAGCCTATAAGGCAACTGAGTCCAACCCCGTGCTCATTGCAGGAACACAAATTAAAGAATATCTGTCAGGTGGTACCTTAAATTTTTCTTGAATGCATCCAGTGTTGGAGCACTCACCACCACTCAAAGTAATTGGTTCCATTGTTGTACTACTCTAACAGTCAGAAAGTTTTCCATCCCTCCACACTATCCATAAACTGGAGCAAGAGGATTCCCCAGCACCCTAGAACTTGCAGCTAGATCTTGATTCAGTTGACCCTATGCCATTTGTTATGGGCATGTCCTTTTTTTTTTGAATGAGTATTTTAATATATAATACAAAACCAACTGCTTCTAGCTCTCTAACTCTAGAGAGCTAAAAAGCAGTACAAAACCAACTGCTTTGATTTTGTTCAGTTTTCCATTGATTGTTTTGACTTAATTGTGCAGCAATATTCTGTTTTCAATGAATTAAAATTATCCAAAACAGATTATAAACAATTCTGTCTCTTGAGCAGGGTTCTGCTTGTGCTTATCGTTCTCTGTCTCCACCCTGTACCCCTGACCTGCTCTAGAGCAACCCATTGATGCTTCAGAGGACATTTTTGGGTCATGCGAGGACTGAAGAAAGGCTGAAGACCTCATTCTGCCAAAAGTATCCATTCCAGCATGCAGAAAGGAATTGCCAGATTTCATCCAAAGAAGTGTCAGGATCTAGGTAGTGTCCAAAGACAGTTGTAAGAAGTAATACTGCAGCCCAGGTCCTTTGGAATTGTTTCATTGACCTAATTCTTACAACCACCACTGGGACTAGCCAGTGAAGGGGAGGGACACCCTTATTAATGAGAAAACTTTCATTTCACAGCCCTGTTGGCTCAGACAAATGCTTTCTTGTTTTGCAGGATACATTTCTACCCATCCACCCTTCTTCATACGAATGTGAGCTTGAAGGCCGGAGCAACAATCCCAGTTGCTGTAATATTGGAAGAACAAATGTAAAGACTTGAACTCCTTCAGGACACTTTCTTTTGCAATTCATCCCATTTCTCAAGATTATCAGAGTCTTTTGCCCTTGAGGGCACCAGACACAGGGAAGCAACCTTAAATTCCAATAGCAGCAAATTTTAAGCATACATTACAAAAAGGCAAGCTCAAGAATTCTGAAAGCAGGCTAAAGTTTGGGTTTCTGTGTTTCGCTGGTGGGAGAGTTGGCTGTTTTGATCTTTTTTCAAGAGCTGGGATTTGGGACTCACAGATTTTCATTACTATTCAGATGTCATTCAGAAAATTCAACTGGTCATTAATAGGGAGCTAAAACCTCACTTGCCTCACAGCAAATGTATGTCATCATTCCAAACAGTGCAACTTCAAATCTGGAGTGATTTCTGGTATGTAATGTTATGACACTGCATTGCTCATATAAGGTGCCACTGAGTTGCCTCTGACTTATGGTGATCCCATGAATGAAATACAGTAGGAGCCCCGTATCCACTGATTCATTATCCATGGTTGGCAGAGGAAAATAAATGAATAAATAATTCAGCAGCCGCAAAGCAAGCTACAGTCACAAACAGCAGCTGTAAAGCAAGCTACTGTCATAAACAGCAGCTGTAAAGCAAGTTACTATCACAAAACAGCAGTTTTGGGGACATTTTGGCATTTTCTCTTATCCACTGTTTTCATTATCCATGGGAAGGCTTGGAACCAATCCTAAGCAGATACTGGGGTCCTACTGTACCTCCACCATGTCCTATCTTTGACAGCCCTGCTCTGCTCTTGTAAGCTCAAGCCTGCACCTCCCTTTAAGCCAATCCGTCTCACATTTTGCCTTCAACCTTTTCCAGCATTATTGTCTTTTGCAGAGGATCCTGCCTTCTCATGATGTGCCCCACGTATGACAGCCTGAGCTTCAACATGTTTGCTTCCAAAGGTAGTTCAGGTCTGATTTGCACTATGACCCACTTGCTCACCTTTCTGGCAGTCCAGGGTACCTGTAAAGCTCTCCTCTAGCACCATATTTGAAACAAAACATTTTTTCCCTGTCAGTTTTCTTTACTCTCCAGCTTTCATGTCCATACATGGTGAACATGAACACAACAGAGCAGATGATTTTGGTCTTGGTCTCCAATTACACATTTGTAGGAAGGACTACATAACAAATCAGTGGGGTTCAAGCAAGTGCTCAGAGTCTGCCCTCCCATGCAGCTCAAGGCTTTTTATTAGGTACAGTAAACAAATCTGGGTCATTAATCATTGGCCATAGGGAAGAGAAGAAGGGTCTTTGGTTACGTCCGCTTTCAGACCTGTGGGCACCTCCCCCTGCCTAATCTCTGGGTGCCAGAGCCTAGTTTTGACTGTGATTTTCCTGAGTCATCCCTGCTGGGGGCTGCTCTTTGCCTGTACTTGGGTTCATCTAGAGTTCACTATGGGCCTGGCTTCCATGCTGGGTCCCTGCTCCACTGTGGATGTGATGCTATATTCAGGGGCTAATGGTTTCCTCAGTGTTCACCAGGTCTCTTGAGGTTTCAGGGTGCCTGAGCCTCAAAGTGGGCTTCCTCCACACATTGTTACATTTGATGGTATTTCTAACTCCTTCGTAGCTAGCCTTCCTATTTGCAGTCTTTTGATTTCTCCACAAGGATTGGCGATTGAACAAAGGTAGACAAAATGATTCACTAATTCATTTTATTCATTGACAGCATTAATGCTGTGTGGTTCCTCTATGATAATGATTTTGTTGCCTAATGATTTTGTTGCCTTCTTAATGATGTCAATGGCATTGTCTTCTTAATGTTCAACTGCACTCCTGCTTTTGCACTTTTTTCTTTTACTTTCCCCAACAGTCATTTCAAGTAATTGCTGCATTCTACCAGTAAGATGGTATCATCAGCATATCTTAAATAAATGAAGTTTTCTCCACCAATTTTCACTCACCCTTCATTTATATTTAGTCCAGCTTTCCATATATGTTCTGCATACAGATTAAACAGATAAGGAGGTAAAGCAGACCCTTGGCTGATAGGAAACCATTCTGTTTCTCTGTGTTCTATCTTAATGATATCTTCTTACAACCATTCAACTTCCAGCAAAGTCTACTACCTGTTCACTAAGATAGTATAGCAATTATCATGGAAATTTGTATCCAATTCCACATTTCTTTTGCACTTCCACATTTGCTCAGACCTTTATTGCTCAGCCTTAGCCTGAGACTCTTTCTAGAAGCTGAATGTATTTACACATAGGGATGCAATTTTTGATTTCTTGGACTTCAAACACCATAATTCGCTATTCTGGGAATTCTACCTGGCAGATAAACCTGGGTGTTGGGTGAAACATCTAAACTTGACGGTTCTAAGGCTATGCTGGGTCTATCTCCACCTAAACCAACTGTTCATGCCCCAGTACTAACTGGGAGCTTTCTTTTTGAACAGGAAGTTAGGCCTCAGTGGTTCTGTCAAGTAGGACACTCAAACAATAACCTCAGAATCCTATGAAACTATATAACACCTCCTGGCACTTTGAGTCTGGTGGTCTGTCACTGCTGATATTTATCTCAGGATATTGGAAGATGTAAACAGTTTATACCTTGATACTCCAGATGAACACTGATATGTTTGATAAGGTATCTGATTTCACACTGGAATTAACCCTTTTGAGGATCAATGACAGCTGTGATGGATCATCACAGATTCAAAGTGCAGTACCAGAGAATGTTATGGTGCACTGAAGTCATTGTTCAAGTATCATACTTTTTTGATGGGCCATTTAGGAGGATGATATAATAAAATAACAGTTCCTTGTTAAGTAAACCCTGGTCATGTCTCATCTTCCTCTTTTCCTATTTCTTTTGGCAAGAGTTCCCATGATTCAAATCTCCCCTCCAAATGCACAGTTCCCCGGTCAGCTTTCCATGCTTTCATGTCTCTACATTGTCTTTGGGAATCCCATAATCTGTATAATCTTGGCCTTGATCTTGGTCTTCACTGATACAACCCTAAAGATTTTTTTATTTCCTTCATACAGTGGCTGCATGAATAAAAGGTAGAATATATTCATCTTGAGGCTTATACATACTGCAGGGGTGGAAAGACTCAGTACAATGATCTATCAGGGATATCGAGGGATCTATGCAGCAAGTTCTATGCTATGGGATTTTTTCTGCTGCCCTAACTGGAGCATCTATTCCAGCCATAGTTGGTCTGGAATGGCTAAGTGACCTGGATTGACAATTAACCCCTGTATTATGGGGGATCAATTAATTACAAACTCATTGCTCTTTGCAACTAGTTACTTCCAAGATCTACTCACTGAATTACTCAAGCACATTTTCCTCTTCCTTAAAAGAAGAACAACAGCAAAGCTCATTGCGTCTTCCAGAAAAAGTCAAAATTATTATGCTTTTGTTGCACTTTGCGAGCATAGCTTCTTGGAAACTCATGTAGCGTTATTACTGTTGCCCAAACAGGTACAATTTGGTGATGGTCTCCTTAGTCTGAAACTGACACCCTTAAAGCTATCATATTGTTGTTATGAGCCATCAACTTGTAGTGATTCCAAATAGGGTTTTCAGTGTATCTGAGATATTTGAGAAATAGTTTTCTCCTATGAGTTTCCATGGCCCACCATGGGTTTGAAAAAGGACTCCCAAGTTCAAGTCCATCACTTTTTGTGCTGCATAACATATTACACTACTATTGATAGCAGCTGTAGCAAAATAGATAAGGATTTAAGAGATAGGGTAAGAAACTCTTACCAAATGTTGAGTTGTTTTAAAACTACATTATTTTTAAAACAAAAGTGCATTTCATTAGAGCAGGCATTTGGTGAACACAGCATCCTCTTTAACACCGAGACCAGTGTTTGTCCTTAGAAGCTGCACCATCTGCTGTTCAGTAACATGAGGTGTAAATGAGGTTTTGGAATTGGTGACTATCACTTCCTTGTGAAATTGAAAACTTCTATTTTTTAGCTGTTGTAGGATTTGAAGGAAGCCATTTTCTATTCAGCTGAAATGATAAGGTGCAAGAAAACATTGATTTAGTCTTCCTGGCTATTCTTTAACACCAGATGTTCAGGAGACTTGACAGAGAGGTCAAATTCTGCATCCTTCCCCTAATCCACTATGATATCAGAAAGGAAAAGATTGTCCTTTTGCAAAGATTTCCTATGAACTCACTTATATTGGTATAGTATTTGAAATTTGATAGAATCCAAACAAAATATATATGGTTGATGATGTTTATTATTCACTAAATCTTGTAGATCAGATAGGATATCTTTAAAGTCAAATTTGTTATCTTCACTCTTTGTATTAGGTGAAAACAGATATAAATGTATGCTTATCATATATTGAGCTAGGCAAATAGATTTTAAGCTGCTTAGTAAAATAAAAAATTATTGATAGCACGGTTAAGATTAAATAGGCTACCTCAATATTGTACTTTGTTATTTTTACTCTTTGTACTCTTTGTACTAGATGAAGATAGAGATAAGTAAAGATGAATATAGTGATGGAAATGAAACATGTAAATGTGGAAATATCAATCACTTGGGCCAAAACATTGGGAAAATACTTGTATTTGAGCTATGTAACATGGCAATGATAAGCAATGTATTTGTTTTAATTTGTTAGGTTTAGAAAATTCAATAAAACATTTTTATAAAAGGAAAAGATTGTCCTTTTACATCACAATGGGAGAAGACAAAAACAAACGTTTTAAGGACCCCAACCCCCTGGTAGGTAATAATATCAAATAATTATCGCATTATCACTGCATTTTATGGATGTCCAGGGCGTTTTAATACCCAAGAAATCAATATTAGGTATCTGGGAGCCATTTTGGGTCGATGTCCCCTAACTTCCCTTAAAGGAAAAAATATAGTGATCTGAGAAAAGACATAAATGCACATTTTAAGGACCCCAACCCCCCTGGTAGGTATTATCAGACAGTATAAATAATTATCGTTGTGTTTTTATGGATGTCCAGGGCGTTTTTTAACATTTTAAGCAGCTCATTTCATTGCACGTCACCATTAACGAAAACAAAATGTAACAAACACAATTTTCATGGTTCTGTTCATTTCGTTGCATTTTCATCACAATTTTCGTTTGTTATTTCATTACGTAACGAAATGAATAACAAATAACGGAAACGAAAAATGGTCATTCCGTGCCCATCTCTAATGAACTGGCATGAATCACCAGTTTGGTGGTTCTTGTCCATCTATGGTTGCAAAATATTGAATGATCAAGAATAAGCTTCTGCAGCAGATCACAGAGTGATTGGGGCACTTATTTTCCTGGGTGATGCCTCCATAGAATGGTTCTACAGATTTGAGGGGGCTTCCTTCAAAGAACAGATTCATTGTTTTCCTTACAGATTTTCCTCTTTCTTAAGCCAGTCATCACTTGTTTCCAAAGGGTTGGTTCACAGCTGCATATTCTTTGCCAGGTGACTACAATATGAATAAGCAAAAGTTTGAATGCACTGCCACAGTTTAGTACATATACAGACCACTCAACATGTACAGTTAACTTTGCATCAATCTTCAAGCTCAAAGAAATCAAGGCCTTCTCTAAACACGGGTCTTGTGATTTTGGAGGTCCTTCAGTATGGTAGGGTCCCATCCTGCATGGCTAACTATAAAAACAGTTGTAACATTTTCAAACATCTTCATAAATTTGACATAAAGAACTTGATTTCCCCCACTAAACTTGAAGGTGGAAGAATGCATGACCGATCCATTCACTCACCCTGGCATCAGGCTTTCCAGGGCTTCCATTCTTTGAGTCTGCATAATTTGAATTCATGTGCATTCGAGTATTTTTGTGACCTTTAACCAAGATTGCCACCTGCATTTTCTCATCAGCTCCATGGCTCCATGGCAAGGATAACATGAACGTCTCCAGACAACCAATAGCTGTACCTACTGAGTTTGGCCCACATTGATAGCTCCCAACTTCATTCCCTTTGTTCTTTATAAGAACTTACCAGTTCACCAATTTCTTCATAAATGAGGAAAGAACTTAAGATCTTGGGGGAAGGGGAGCACAGGGTATAACAAACAAACAAACAACGTTGGCCATCCCTACTGAAGGCTCCCAAGAGCAGAGAAATCAGAAATAGCTGTCCCTGCATGAAAAGTCTGCATCCTGGTTGAGATTATGATCCAGTGGATAACCTCATATCCTTAGCGGTGTACTGGCTTAGTAACTTTGCTGGGCAATGATCTCTTGGGAGGCCTCAATATTTCATGCTTGCCATTGCAATCCCAAATGACAGACAGCTCATAAGATGAGTATGCATTGGATCCAATTTTCTTCTTCATATACTGGCTTGGAAGCAGGTGCCACGGTTATTAGAAGTGTGGAAAAGGCAGTGATGTCATGTCTGAGTCACTATTTTCCAAAGGCACAGCTTTCTGCATTCCTAAGCTCTTATTTGGGTGGGATCTAGCTAAATGGGTCTGCCCAGGAAGACTCTTAAATGTTCTAGATCAGTGATGGCGAACCTTTTAGAGACCGAGTGCCCAAACTGCAATTCAAAACCCACTATTTTTTTGCAAAGTGCCAGTACAGTAATTTAACCTGTATACAGGTGGCTATGAAGAGGCGAT
Source organism: Phrynocephalus forsythii (assembly GCA_029282475.1). Lineage (NCBI taxonomy): Eukaryota > Metazoa > Chordata > Lepidosauria > Squamata > Agamidae > Phrynocephalus > Phrynocephalus forsythii. Next base: position 169,170,073 of record JAPFRF010000002.1, on the reverse strand, counting down.
GTCAGGTGCCCACAGAAAGGGCTCCGAGTGCCACCTTTGGCACCCATGCCATAGGTTCGCCATCACTGTTCTAGATGGACTTCACAGGGAACCTGTGTATACATATTAGAGATGGGCACGAATCAAAAAAATTGCATTTCGTTTGTCGTTTGTCGTTTGGAGGGTCCGTTTCGGTTTATTTCCGTTTTTCGTAATTTTTGAGAAAAACAATTCGTCTTTGTTTTCGTTCGTTTTGTTACTGTTTCGTTACTATTTATTTCAAAATTTTGTGTTTTTTTAAGGACTTTAAGCAATTCACTCATATTGCAGTAATGGAAACGAAACGCACGACAAAATTTCCGGTGTTTCTGTTCGTTTAGCCACATTTCAGAGACAAAACTCATTTGTCGTTTTGTTACATAATGAAACGAAAAAATGAAAACGGAAACGAAAAATTGTTCATTTCGTGCCCATCTCCAGTACATATTATCAGATGAATATTTTTTCAGTTGTAGAAGTACATGTGCCGCAATGATGGCCATGCCTCTTGTGTATCCATCTGCGATGAAAATGAACATGTCACCAATATACTGTGTATTCCAAAGAAAAATTAGTGTCCCTCCACTGCCTTCCAGTGATGGGTCATGACAGTGGATCATGCTCAACATTCTTAATGCACTATGATAGGATCAGGTTATGGCTTTAACCTGGTTTTATTGGGTTCTCATTAAAAAGCTGGTTTTTTATTAAGTTGACTTGCCTCCCCATCTTGAGTAAAATCTCAGCTATAGAGAGATTTTATTACATTCCTGGCCACAATTAATATGGTTACCCCACTCCCTTGAAAATAAATGAAACAGCCACCCATACTGCTGATAACCAGAAGTCTGTGAGAAAGGTAATATGTCTTGGTATATGTGTGATTAAGCCAAAATAACTATCAAAGTTGGGGGAGGGGGCAAGAACTGTCACTCTGACATCCTCTGCCTGGTTTGCTGAGCAATATTTTAATGTACCTGCTCAATCAATTGCACAGATACAACAAAGCTTTGTTCTACTTTCCTGAATCATTGTGTGTCCTTTCCTTTTAACTTCCTGAAAGAAATCTTCTATTTTTTGTTCCTATTCTTCCTTGAGTGTTTTATTTAACAAAGGCCGTTACTTCACGAACCTCTCGCTGCGCGGCGAGCCGTAATTTCTGTGCAAAATGGAACGCTCCTCTTCTTTGATTTAAACCGTGCTCCAAGCGGGCGAGAGATTCCCCTGCCGGAGGCCGGGAATCTTTTTCGCTTCGCATCCCGCTTCGCATCCAAAGTCATGTGTGGCCAGTTAATATATTTATTTATTTACTTACTTACTTACTTTTTCTCCGAAATGCCGATGCATCGATATTTCGGTTAACCCGTTCTTTTGATCTTGCTTTCTTAGGAAGGGATTACTCGAATGTCCTTGGAGGACCGATGGATCATACACAACAAATGTTGTGTGCTGGTCCACCTAGTGACCCTGACGGAGAACAGCAATTTTTTCACATCGCCAATGGACGAAGCAATACAAATCGGGAGTAGAAAACGAAGGATCATACAGTAATTCAGCTTTGCCGCAAATGACAGCCGGGTATTGATGCATCGATACGCCGTGGTAATTTTTTTTAAAAAAATAAAAGAAAGCAGAAACCGGACGTTGCAAGTAAGCTTCCCAATGCGAAGGGAGCACGTGAGGTAGTAATGGATTCGATCCTAAAATTTCGCATGGTGAGGACAGAGAAAGAGGGGTGGGGGCGAAGGGAGACCACGTGACCGCTTTCGCATTCAAAGCGAAGGCAATCCCGCTGCGAAGCGAAGTACTTCGTGAAATACTTCGACAACATCATCCAGCAAACACTCTTGCTGCTGCTGCTACTGGACTAAGCCTGGAGGAGTTGCCTTTCCTCTTCGACTGCTCCTTTCCTGCTACTCCGGCGTCGGTGAGAGGGACACCTGGAGAGGCAGGGCCAGACAACATCAGAAGGGCGGGGCTGAAGAAGAGGGACTCCCACCTAAGGCTTTTTAGCTGACCTCAGCTCCTGGCAGCCACAACATCATCCAGCAAACACTCTTGCTGCTGCTGCTACTGGACTAAGCCTGGAGGAGTTGCCTTTCCTCTTCGACTGCTCCTTTCCTGCTACTCCGGCGTCGGTGAGAGGGACACCTGGAGAGGCAGGGCCAGACAACATCAGAAGGGCGGGGCTGAAGAAGAGGGACTCCCACCTAAGGCTTTTTAGCTGACCTCAGCTCCTGGCAGCCACAACATCATCCAGCAAACACTCTTGCTGCTGCTGCTACTGGACTAAGCCTGGAGGAGTTGCCTTTCCTCTTCGACTGCTCCTTTCCTGCTACTCCGGCGTCGGTGAGAGGGACACCTGGAGAGGCAGGGCCAGACAACATCAGAAGGGCGGGGCTGAAGAAGAGGGACTCCCACCTAAGGCTTTTTAGCTGACCTCAGCTCCTGGCAGCCACAACATCATCCAGCAAACACTCTTGCTGCTGCTGCTACTGGACTAAGCCTGGAGGAGTTGCCTTTCCTCTTCGACTGCTCCTTTCCTGCTACTCCGGCGTCGGTGAACCTGGAGAGGCAGGGCCAGACAACATCAGAAGGGCGGGGCTGAAGAAGAGGGACTCCCACCTAAGGCTTTTTAGCTGACCTCAGCTCCTGGCAGCCACAACATCATCCAGCAAACACTCTTGCTGCTGCTGCTACTGGACTAAGCCTGGAGGAGTTGCCTTTCCTCTTCGACTGCTCCTTTCCTGCTACTCCGGCGTCGGTGAGAGGGACACCTGGAGAGGCAGGGCCAGACAACATCAGAAGGGCGGGGCTGAAGAAGAGGGACTCCCACCTAAGGCTTTTTAGCTGAATTGTTAGGTGCATCTGGTTTTGTTTTTGTTTTTTATTTTTATTTTTTGCTTTTTGTTTTTTTGCCATTAGGTGTAGGTGGTTGGGACCCACAATGGAACTGAAAGAACAGGAAGGGGGGAGGGCAATGGAGGGGGCAGCCATTGAAATTGTGCTGGGTAGGGGAAGGTATGGTGGTAGGAGTGGAACATGCCTGCGTAGGAGAAGAGGGGTTAGATATTTTTACATCTATCCCCTCTTCTGGTCCCACTTCTAGCCAGAAGGAATCAGGTGACCATGTCAGCGAGCCCATGGGCCACATGGTGCTGTTGTTAAATGCCAGGTCAGTACAAAATAAGACCATCCTCATCCATGATGTCATTTTGGATGAGGGTGCTGACCTGGCATGTATTACTGAGACCTGGGTGGGAGAGGAGGGTGGAGTCCCCTTTCCCAGCTATGCCCACCTGGGTACTCAGTCCAGCACCAGTGTCGCCCGGTGGGCCGGGAGGTGGAGTTGCTATAGTCTACAGGAGTTCCATTTCCTTGGCCAGGCTTCCTGTTTCCTTGGGAAAAGGTCTGGAGGGCCTGTATTGTGTGTTGGGCTCACGAGACAGATTGGGGATTCTGTTGGTGTACCGCCCACCCTGCTGCATTCCAACAGTCTCCCTGCCTGAGCTGACAGAGGTGGTCTCGGACCTGGTGTTGAAGACCCCCAGACTGTTGGTACTGGGGATCTCAACATCCATGCCGAGGCTACCTTAACTGGAGCAGCTCAGGACTTCATGGCCGCCATGACAACCATGGGGCTGTCTCAACATGTCATCGGCCCAACACATGAGAAGGGTCATACCCTGGACCTAGTATTCTCAACGGGACTGGGGATGGTGGTTTGGATGTGGAGGGGTTGGCTTTGACTCCATTGTCATGGTCAGACCACTTCCTGGTCAAGTTTAGGCTATTAGCTACTCCAACCCTCTGCAAGGGTGGGGGATCCATTGTTGATCCGCCCTCAGAGACTAATGGATCCGGATGGTTTCCTGAAAGCTCTGGGGATTATCCAGCTGACATGATCGGGCGCTCCTGTCGAAGCTCAGGTCACCTTATGGAATAGGGAGATGACCCGGGCAGTTGACATGATCGCACCTAGCGCCCTCTCCCCCTACGCAGAGCCCGGACAGCTCCGTGGTATACATCTGAGTTGCGGGCAATGAAGCGGGAGGGAGACGGCTGGAGCGCAAGTAGAGAAAATATCGCAGTGAGTCTGATCAAACACGGCTTAGAGCCCATTATCGAGCCTATTCCGTGGCTATACGGTTGGCGAAAAGGCAGTATTTCGCCAACCGTATTGCTTCCTCAGAGTGCCGTCCAGCGGAGCTGTTTCGGGTGGTCCGGGAACTTCTTCAGCCAGGAGATAGGGTGGAGGCCCAGGACCATTCGGCGGCACGCTGTGAGGAGTTTGCTGTTCACTTTGAGGGAAAAATTGCTCAGATTCGCAGTGAACTGGACTCCACTATTGATACAGTATCAAGGGATGTGTCCAGTGCACCGTGCTTAGGTCCAGTGTTATTGGATGAGTTTCAATTGTTGAGACCCGAGGATGTGGACAGGGTGCTTGGATCTGTCCGTTCCACCACCACGCTGCTCGACCCTTGCCCTTCTTGGCTAATTGAAAGATCTGCCAAGGGGTTCGCACCTGGGTCCAAGAAGCTGTAAATGCCTCTTTAAGAGAGGGAGTGGTCCCTGCTGCCTTAAAAGAGGCAGTAATCAGACCACTCCTAAAAAAACCTAACCTGGACCCAGGACTGGTGGTCAACTACCGACCAGTAGCGAACCTTCCTTATTTGGGCAAGGTGTTGGAGCGGGTGGTGGCCGGACAGCTCCAGGCGCTGCTGGATGAAACGGATTTTCTAGATCCATTTCAATCTGGTTTCAGGCCGGGTTTTGGAACAGAGACTGCCTTGGTCGCCCTGTACGATGACCTTTGCCGGGAGAGAGACAGGGGGAGTGCAACCCTGTTGATAATCCTGGACCTCTCAGCGGCTTTCGACACCATCGACCATGGTGTCCTTCTGGATAGGCTGGCCAGGTTGGGAGTTGGAGGCACCGCTTTGCGGTGGTTCCGATCCTTCCTGGCTGACCGTGTCCAGAAGGTGGTGCTGGGGGATAGTAGCTCTGCCCCTTGGCGTTTACGTCATGGGGTTCCACAGGGCTCAATACTATCCCCATGCTGTTTAACATCTACATGGAACCGCTGGGAGAGGTCATCAGGAGGTTTGGGCTGAGGAGTCAGCAATATGCTGATGATACTCAGCTCTACCTCTCGTTCTCCACCAATCCAGGTGAGGCGGTTTCTGTTCTGAACTCGTGTCTGGGCCAGATAATGGACTGGATGAGGGTTAATAAATTGAAACTCAATCCAGACAAGATGGAAGTGCTGTTAGTGGGTGCTTCCAGACAGGCTAGAGGGCCACTTCCCTGTTCTGGATGGGGTTGCACTCCCCTAAGGGACAGGGTCCGTAGCTTGGGGTGCTCCTGGACCCGGTCTAACTCTGGAAGCCCAGGTGGACTCGGTGGCCAGGAGTGCCTTTCTCCAGCTGCGGAATATATACCAGCTGCGCCCCTACCTAGATGAACGGAGCCTCATGACAGTTACACATGCACTGGTAACATCCCGTATAGATTACTGTAATGCGCTTTACGTGGGGCTGCCTCTGAAGACGGTTCGGCGATTGCAACTGGTTCAGAATCGTGCGGCACGGCTGGTGAGTGGTAGGGCCACCAAGGAACACATCACGCCGATTCTGTATAACCTTCACTGGTTACCAGTTGCTGCCCGAGCCCAATTCAAAGTGCTTGTTTTGACATATAAAGCCCTAAACGGCTTAGGACCTAGATACCTGAAGGACCGCCTCCTTCCATATGAACCTACCCGGCAATTAAGATCTAGTTAGGGAGCCCTCCTGAAAGAGCCATCCCTTAAGGAGGTGAAGGGGATGGCTTGCAGGAATAGGGCTTTTTCAGCAACTGCCCCCAAACTATGGAATACCCTCCCATATGAGACTCGCCTGGCACCGACGTTGCTAACATTTCGGCGCCAGGTAAAAACCCTCCTATTCCAAAAGTTTTTAAACTAATGATTGTGGGCCCTGATGGCAATTTTAGTGGTGTGTTTTTAATGTATTGTATTTATTGCATCTACATGTTTTATTGTTTTAATTTTATTGTATTTGATGTTTTAACTGTTTATTCTTATTGTGAGCCGCCCAGAGACCTTTGAGTAGTGGGCGGCATACAAGCTAAATAAATCAAATCAAATCAAATCAAATAACGGCCAAAGAGCTCCAGCAAAATGGAAAGTGTGATTTCACAGGAAAAATCTAGCTTTTCTCTTCTGAATAATTCTCAAGTAAAATGATATTCGATGTCTTTAGGCAGAGCTCTGAAAATGACATGTCGTATATATGATTTCCCATGAGACACACATTCTGCATTTTCCCAGTCTTCACTGACAACCATTAACAGGATTTACCCTCTGCATGGCCCAAACGTTGCATTAAACATTGGAACTAATACATAGCTTGCAAAGGTTATGTTACACAATGATTCAGAAAAGTGGAACAAAGCTTCATTGCATTTGTTCAGTTGATTGTGTTGGTGCATTCTATTAAAATGTCTGCCCAACAAATCAGGAAGAGAACCAAGAAGTGACATTTCTTGTGCATTTATTAGAATGTCTATACTCCAGGTGGAACCCATGTCTTACTAGTTGAAGAACCTGGTTCAATCCTTAATATGTTTATTAGGGATGGGCTCAAAATGAAAAATGAAATGCTGTTTTGTTGTATCATTGTGTAACAAAAGGACATAACGAAATGCCAAAAAGGGTGGTGGAGTCTCCTTCCTTGGAGATTTTTAAGCAGAGGCTGGATGGCTATCTGTCGGAAATATTGTGATGGGGTTCCTGCATGGCAAGGGGTTGGACTAGATGGCCTTTGAGGTCTCTTCCAATTCTATGATTCTATGATTCTATGATTCTATGAAACAAAATGAAACAACACGAGGAAGCAGCATTTTGTTACAGGTGAAATGAAATGGTCTTTTTGTTGTTGTTGTTGAAATGAACCATTTTGTTCTGTCTGTAAGCTGCTTGGGGGAGGGGAAAAGTTTTTTTAAAAGCTCCAGACTTTTTAAAAAATCCCTCCCCAAGCCACACCAGCTGATCAACGCTAGGGTGGGGGAAAAGTTTTTCCCCTCACACCCCAGCACTGAGCAACTGGCAGGTGAGTGTTGGGGGAAGAAGAAAAAAGTTTTTTAGAAAAGCCTGAGGCTTTAAAAAAAACTTTTTTCCCTCACCAAGCTCTGCCTACCAGCTGATCGGCACTGGGGTGGGGAAAAAACCTTCCCTCCTGAGTTGGAGGACAAAAGTTTTTTTAAAAAAAAGCCCAGGTCTTTTTTTAAAAAAAACTTTTTTGTTCCTTCGCCACTTTCCAGCCCCCCTCGCACATAAACCATTTTGTTAGTGGTTCATTTCGTACGATGTTTTTTAAAAAAATTCATATGAAATGAAACAAAAAAATTGGGGGGGGGTAAGAAAACAAAACAAAATGTAATTGTATCGTTTCATGCCCATCCATAATGTTTATCAGTAAGATCATATAGATCAGTGGTTCTCAACCTGTGGGTCACCAGATGTTCCTGGACTGCTACTCCCAGAAACCCCTTCCAGCACAGTGAGTGGTGGAGGCTTCTGGAAGTTGCAGTCCAGGAACATCTGGGGATGCACAGGTTGAGAACCACTGATATAGATCATATAGCACATAGACTGGAATTGACTGCCACAAATTGTATTGATGTCTATCTACATAGACAGCTTTGAAAGGGGGCTAGAAAAATTTGCAAAGAATGGGGCTAAGAGTCACAACACTAATATACTACCCACATTTTCTCAGGCAGTATGCCTCTGTACATCAGCTGTTGGGTTGAATGTGAGGTGGTGGAGCAGCTGCACTTAAGTCCTGATTAGAGATGGGTAGACATGGGCACGACTCGGCGAAATTGTTGTTTCCGTTTTCGGTTATCGTTTCCATTATGTAACGGAAACGGTAACGATAATTAAGCCATCAGAATTCGAACTCAAACCGAAAAAAGAAAAATTTGGTCGGGTTTGTCATTTCCATTTGTAGCATCGCGGCGATCGCGCGATGCGAAGCACAAAAAAAGTTTTTAAAAGATTTTTTAAAAAAACCCGACTCCCGTCCAAAAAAGCAGGCAAAAATATGCCTGCCTGAGGCTTTGCCACCTACCAGAGGGGTGGTTTCTGGGGGGTCCCCGGCCTTTCCCCCCCCTCTTCTCCTGTCCTGGGCTGCTTGCACCAGACTGGGGGGGGGTCATCCTCATCGTCTGTCTCGCTGCATGCCATGCGGTGGGGGGGATCCAAAATGGCAACTGCAATATTTCTTTTGAAATCATGGTAAAAAAAACACACCAAATCACCACAGAAACATGTGAAATTTATTTATTTTAAAGCCTGAATTTTTATAGTAGCAGCAGTGGGTTTTTTATAGCAAAAAATCGTCGTATTAATTTTATTTTATTTTATTTTATTTTATTTTTTATTTTTTTAGACCTGCCCATTTGGGCTGGGCATGGGATGGGACCATGCAAATTTTTTGAAACCATTCCACCAATGGCATCACCAGGTTTTTGACTGACACTTCTGGATGTCTCGGAGGTAGACATGGGCACGATTTGGCGGAATTGTCCTTTCCATTTTCGGTTATCGTTTCCGTTACGTAACGGAAACGGTAACAATAATTAAGCCATCAGAACTCGAACTCGAACCGAAAAAAGAAAAATTTGGTCGGGTTTTTTGTTTCTGTTTGTGGCGTCGCGGCGATCGCACAATGTGAAGCACAGAAAAGGTTTTTTAAAGTTTTTTTTTAAAAAAACCGACTCTCATCCAAAAAAGCAGGCGAAAATATGCCTGCCTGAGGCTTTGCCACCTACCAGAGGGGTGGGTTCTAGGGGGTCCCTGGCCTTTCCCCCCTCTTCTCCTGTCCTGGGCTGCTTGCACCAGGCTGTGGGCGGGGTCATCCTCGTCGTCTGTCTCGCTGCATGCCATGCGGTGGGGGGGATCCAAAATGGCGACCGCAATTTTTCTTTTGAAATCATGGTCAAAAAACACACCAAATCACCACAGAAACATGTGAAATTTATTTATTTTAAATGCCTGAATTTTGATAGTAGCAGCAGTGGCACTTCTGGATGTCTCGGAGGGCATAAAAAGCCGAGGCACCTTCCAGAAATCGCAGTCGGGTGTATGGATGTGGTTGAGGGAGGAGGGCTGGCTGCTGGTGCTGGTGTGATCCGATCGAGATTGAGGAGGGAGGCTGGAGGCTTTAGGATTTACGTTAGGCAGGCAGGGAGGGAATTGAATTTAGAAAATAATTTCTTTGATTCCCTGCAGCTTTGTCTGCTGAAGGGAATAGCAGTTTATTCTTTATTTCTTCTCTGGCAGTTTGAGGATTTTTTTCTGATATTGGATAAAGGGGGAGGTTCGACTGGGAGTGGGAGGTGTGGATTTATTTTAAAAATATATTATATGCTACCATTTATTTTCTATTTTCCCAACTTCAATTTGTTTGCACACACACACATTTGGGGTGCAAGCCAAGAACAGAACCTCTATCCTAAGTTATCCTAACTGCCCACTCGCCTGTCCGCCCATGTCGCCACCCTCCTGCGGCCCGTGCCGCCGCCCGCCCACTTGCCCGCCCGCGGCCACTGCCCACCCATGGTCCCCCGCCATCCCCCCGCCCGCCCCTCCCCCCCACTGCCCGCCCCCCTCCCCACCCGCTGCCTAGGGCACAAAAACACCTAGCGCCGGCCCTGATTGCATGATGCCCCTATGCTCTGGGAAGTCAAATTGCGCTAAATCATGGTGGAAACGACAAACGACAAACATAAACGACAAATTTTTGAAATATTTCATGACAAACGGAAACAACCCGAAACGGACCCCTTCCGACAAACAAAAACTCGAAACATCATTTTTTCTGGTCGTGCCCATGTCTACTCGGAGGGCATAAAAAGCCGAGGCACCTTCCAGAAATCACAGTCGGGTGTATGGATGTGGTTGACGGGGAGGGCTGGCTGCTGGTGCTGGTGTGATCTGATCGAGATTGAGGAGGGAGGCTGGAGGGTTTAGGATTTAAGTTAGGCAGGCAGGCAGGGAATTGAATTTAGAAAATAATTTCTTTGATTCCCTGCAGCTTTGTCTGCTGAAGGGAATAGCAGTTTATTCTTTATTTCTTCTCTGGCAGTTTGAGGATTTTTTTCTGATATTGGATAAAGGGGGAGGTTCGACTGGGAGTGGAAGGTGTGAACTTATTTTAAAAATATATTATATACCGTATTTATCGGCGTATAACACACACAGGCGTATAACACGCACCTTCATTTTAAGAGGGAAATTTTAGGGAAAAAAATTAAAACAAAGAACTTTGAAGCAAAATAAGGGTATGCATTGAAACTGGATTAAATCCGTTCCAATGCGGCGCTAGGTTTTTTTGGGTGAGGGGGCGGGCAGGCAGTGGACCCCTGTGCAGGTGCCAGGTAAGGGTGCCCCTCCCCGGCTCACCCCCCCTTCGTGTCTGCCGCCCCTCCTCTCCCCTCCCTCCTTCCCTCTTTCCTCGAGCAGCCGCAGGTGGTCGGGGGGAGGTGGCCGTGGGGGGGAGGGGGTGCGGTGCGCCGCTTGGCCTGGGGCAGGGGGCTTGGGTGCAGGACCGCACCAGGAATTCCCCCACTCACCTCTTGCCGGAGGAGGGTGAGGCGAGGCGAGGCGAGGCGTGAGGAGGAAGGGGGGAGGGCAGCGTGGTCCTCTGCCTCTTTCCAGCAGACAAAGGTGCCAAGCGGAGCACAGGCTGAATCCGGAGCCCCAGCCGAGCCGCGCATCAAGAAGGGCCACCCGGAGCTGCTGATCCGAAGTGGTTTGAGCGCCGTTGGGTCTTTGGCCCTCACCTTCCGAGGTCTCCCCGCATCCCCACCCGCCAGCCTCACCCCCCCCAGCCTCCTGCCTGTCTTTCCCCCCGCGCTCGTTCGCCCCTTCTTCATCTTCTTCCTCCTCCTCCTCCTCCTTGCCGCTCGGTCCCCTCCGTCACCACGACGACGGCCAACGGTCGCTGCAGTCGGAGCCGCACCGGCGCTTCTTCGGCGGCACCGAGGACCGCCTCTTGTGCTTCGCGCAAAACGTCTCCGGGGCCGAGAAGCGGAGCGTCCACCTGACCATGAACCCCTGCCCTCCCCTCTTTCCCCAACCACCCCGCGTCCTCTTCCCGGGCTGCCGCAGGTGGTGGGTGGAGGTGGCCACGGAGGGGAGGGGGCGGTGCACCGCTTGTCCTGGGGCAGGGGGCTTGGGCGCAGGACCGCGCCAGGAATCCCCCCCGCTCACCTCTTGCCGGAGCCCCGGAGGCGCCTGGCAGGCAGGAGGGCACACCGGCAGCCCGCCCCACTGGGAGGAACACCAGCCTCTGCGGTGGTGGTGGCAAGTGGAGGACCCCCGCGCAGGTGCCAGGTAAGGGCACCCATCCCCAGCTCGCCCCGCTCCATGCCTGCCGCCCCTCCCCTCCCCTCCCCTCTTTCCCCGACCGCCCCCCCCGTCCTCTTCCCGGGCGGCCGCAGGTGGTGGGTGGAGGTGGCGGGGGAGAGGGGGCGGATTTTTTGCTTCTTATCATTATATCAGCGTATAACACACATACATCATTTGCCCCCTATTTTCAGGGGGGAAAGTGAGTGTTATACGCCGATAAATACAGTACTACCATTTATTTTCTATTTTCCCAACTTCAATTTGCTTGCAAACACACACATTTGGGGTGCAAGCCAAGAACAGAACCTCTATCCTAAGTGATATCCTAACTGCCCACTCGCCCGTCCGCCCGCGCCGCCACCCTCCTGCGGCCCGCGCCACCGCCCGCCCACTCACCCACCCGCAGCCACTGCCCGCCCATGGCCCCCCGCCCCCCCCCCGCCCCTCCCCGCGCCCACCCCGTCACCCCACCCGCCGCCTAGGGCACAAAAACACCTAGCACCGGCCCTGATTGCAGGACGCCCCTATGCTCTGGGAAGTCAAATCGCGCTAAATCGCGGTGGAAACGACAAACGACAAATGGAAACGACAAATTTTTGAAAAATTTTGCGACAAACGGAAACGAGCCGAAACGGACCCCTTCCGACAAACAAAAACTCGAAACATCATTTTTTCTGGTCGTGCCCATGTCTAGAGATGGGCACAAACCGCTGGTTTGGTGGTGCATGCCGATCCGCTTAGCAGCCAAACAAGTGTTTGGCATTCAAAGCCTTACTTCTGCTGAAGCGTGCCCACAAAGAGGCAGTGCCAGGAGGGGGCAGGACAGGAGAGCTAGGCCACTGCCTTTGAGTGGGCACCTGCTGGGGGAGGCAAGGCTTTGAAGTCCTGAACACCCATTTGGCTGGAAAACGAACCAGCAGAACCACCCACCACCCTGAATCTTTTCTTCACTCAGTTGATTTCTTTGTGCATGGAGGGAGGGTCCCTCTTTACCTCAGGCTACGAAACATCTAAGTCCAATCTTCAACCTTCTTGGGAAAACACAGCATCTTCCATAGTAAACTCCTGTTCATGTCGAGGGCTGGACAAAAGATTCCTTTGTGCTTATCAGCTTGCAATGATGTGTCTGGGGGCACGCGTGCAACCCTGAGTTTGCAAACCCAACACACAGATATAAGCCTCCTTGCCCTTGTACGCGGCCTTGCCAATGAGCCTTCTTTCCGCTGCCCCAGTCAAGACATCATACAACCCATGTCCCCTTTTTGCGTGTCCATTGTCTCCCTATGGGGCCATTGAGCGGCTCGGAACTGAAGGCTCCTGCTCAGCCAAAGCCCTTGTTCATTCATCCATCAGCCCCAGGTTGTGGCGCCAAGTGCTGTGAGGCGGAAGAAGCAGTCCCGCTCAAACACTGCTTTACAACTAGGGCCAGCTGGCAGGCGTTGCAAGCCGCAGTGTCACAGCATGCGCCAAAACATACCTGCCTGTCTGAAAGGCAGACCATGTTTTTGTCTGTTGATTGGACCACTATTATGTCAAATAAAAGAACTCCTGCCAGCTTTGGAAAACACAAATTAAAAAAAAATGTAATTGTACATCCTTTATGTAAGCAAGGTGTGCTTCACAGTGTGTCCTCTTCTTCTGGTATATGTATAAAGGTATATAATGGCACGCCGTTGTTTGTAGGGTGAGCATGTCAGACTACTATCCCAGCCAAACCACATCAAATACCTGACTGGCATTGGGCTCTCGGGTAATTGTCATTTCAACGCTTGCATTCAACAGCATCTTTTTAAAGTAAGACAGCCAAAAGCTGAAGCCAAGCCCCTGACTCCAAATGTGAGCTGCTTTTCCAAGACTCAAAATTAAAAGGCATCTACATTTCGGGGTGGGGTGGGGATTGGGGTTTTAAACCATTTTCTTTATTTAACCATCAGGTACAAAGTTACCTGCTGTCAGTCGAGAGTGAAACACGTGATAGTTCTTAAAAATCATCCTAACAAAAACATCATCCAAAGTGTCTCAAGTTCTTTGAAATATACGCCTCATTCCTCTCTATCTCAAACAAGGTTTCTCTTTAAAAACAAAACACCATGCCGCACATTGTGCAACAGGCCCTCTTTATCTCATGGAGGAACAGCCCATGGAGACCACAATCATAACAGGACCATGGAGTCCATGGATTTAGACAGACAGAGGTCTTCAATGAAGGACAAACATCAAAAGACTGTCTGGGTGGAAAATGGAAGCAGAAAATTCAAGCCAAGACTCCGCAGAGGAACCCATGATGTATATACAAGAAATGGCAGAAGACATATATATAAATATATATTACTTGAGGCTACCTGACTCTATGAGGCATGTTTTGTGCAACTCTCCAATGCATGGTCCCAAAAAAACTACTTAAGGCCTCAACAGTTACTGACAATGATTTCTGCATAGAAATTTGACTGCCTTCAGGATTAAATTTCATACTCGTGCTCAAGACCTCCCTCCCCCCCCATTTTAATGTAGCAATGTATACTATTGTACCTTTGCCCTTTAATTTTCAATTTTATTTATTTTAGAGCATTTATATTCCACCCTATAACTTAAGCACTAAGCAGAATATAGAGTCCCTGTTCCGGTCACGCTGCAGCGAGACAATTTGATTAATCCTATGGCTTATCAGGTTGGATTTCTCCAGAATGGAACTCTTAGATAAGAGCCAAGTCTTCTTGGAGGGGAGGCAAAGAGAGGCCGTACCGTCAACCACAGGGAAAGTGGGGGCAGATTCAGTTTGGTGTAGGAAATGACTTATCTCCCGCTGGAGGAAAACCATTCACCATTAACTAACAGTGACAGCTGAGCTGTTGACACCAGGCAACTTATTGCTGTATATTTTGGTGCTTTACTGTCATGAGTAAAAACTGTTTTCTTTCTTTTCTTTCTCCATGAGGAGCTTGGATTGGATTTTTTTCTTCAAATAAGCACCAACCTCAGTGAAGTGGAGAGTAGATGTGTGAAAGACAGAGCGCTTGAAGAAGTGATTGGAGGTCTGGTTTGCATATGACCATAACATCTAAGAATGGGAGTTTCCCTTCTATTTCTTTTTCCACAGTGAATTGTATATTTGGGTGGATTTTGTTGAGGAAGTTTAGAAATTATTCCAGTTTATCTTCACTGTGGCTCCAAATTACAAATGTATCATCCATGTATCGGAACCAGACTGTGGCTGCAAAGGGTGCCACATCCAGAGCTTGTTTTCGAAATGTCCCCTGTAGAAGTTTGCCATTAGTGGGCAGAGGGGTCTCCCCATGGCAACTCCATCTGTCAGTTCATAGAAGTCTTTCTCCCACTGGAAGAGTGGGAGCCACAGTGAAGATAAACTGGAGGAATTTCTAAACTACCTCCATAATATCCACCCAAATATACAATTCACCATGGAAAAAGAAATAGAGGGGAAACTCCCATTCTTAGATGTCATGGTCTTACACAAACCAGACCTCCAATTAGGACACAAAGTCTACAGAAATCCCACCCACAGAGACCAGTACACACATAAAAATTCCAACCACCAACCAAAACAAAAAGAGGCATAATCAAAACACTTGTAGATGACACAAACTGAAACTGTGAAGCTGAATTCCTCAGCACTGAACTCAGCCACCTGAACTGGGTCCTACAGGCAAATGGCTATTCGAAGAATTAAATCCAAAGAGCCATCAAACTGAAAAAAACCAACACCAAACTGAAGAAGAAAAACAGCCCCCAACAAACAAAGTATTTCTGCCATACATAAAAGGAGTCATGAACTGCATGGACAAAATGTTGAAAAAACACAACGTACAAACAGTATTTAGACCCACCACAAAAATACAACAGATGCTACAGTCAGCAAAGGACAAAGGGAACCCACTCTCCACTGCAGGATATACCAGATACCTTGTAGTTGTGGCCAGGTATACATTGGGACCACAAAGTGCAGTGTCCAGACCAGAATCAAAGAACATGAAACACTATGCAGACTAAAGGAGTCCTATGGTGCAGTGGTTAAATGCCTGTACTGCAGGTAAAACTGTGCTCATGACCTGGGATTCAATCCCAGGTAGCAGGCTCATGGCTAACTCAGCCTTCCATCCTTCCAAGGTCGGTAAAATTGGGGGACACAATATGTAGCCTGCATACTGTAATTAAAACTGTAAACCACCCAGAGACTACTTGAAGTGGTATGGGGAGGTATATAAGCAGAACTTTTCCTTTAAAACAACCTGAAAAATTAGCGGTAGCTGAACACACCTGAAAAAAAATGGGACATGAAATCATCTTCCAGGACACAGAGGTACTGAACAACACTAACAATCACTGTCAGATTACACAGGGAAGCCATTATAACCCACAAACATAAGCCCAGTTTCAACAAAAAGAATAAAAAAGCCTAGCTTCCAGTACTGAAAATTACAGCCTGCAAAAGATCAAAGTTCAATGATTCCCACCCAGCCACAAGCACCAGTGATTTCACACAATAGAACAGCTAACGACACCCATCAACTACAGAAAAGAATTGCTGCCGCACCCAATTCTAGTGAAACTTCTTAATCCCTCCATCACAATACAATGATTAACACCTATTCTTCTGAATAGGACAAGTTTCCTCTTTCCCACAACTTTAAAACCACACAGTCTCACTCACTCTATACCCCAGAGCACAGAAAGAACTCCTAGTTCCCTGATCTCCTGGTCCTCTGAAGATGCTGGCTACAGAGTCTGGCAAAATGTTAGGAAGAACAACTTCCAGAACACGGCCAAACAACCCGAAAAACTCAACAACAGCTATCAGTGTAGAAAGAATTTATCTAACCTTGGAATAGACAGAACATGTTTTCAAAATAAACTCAGCAGCAAAGTGGAATTTCTCTCTCCCCCTCCCTTTGCTCTTCTTTTATTAACCATTTCCTTGCTTTTATACCCTCTCTCTAAAAAAACAGTGGTAAAAGCTATAATTGTGTGACATCGAGCTGGAAAATGTGGTCACAAGAACAACTTGTATAATAACTTATTTGTGGATTGCAGGAAATTTTGGAGGGTTTTGCATTTCAGATTGGACTGCCAGGTCAGCTTCGAGCCTTGACAGAAAGATTTCTGACTCCACCAGCTGTGAATCTGAAGGTGACCCTGATTTGCCATCTCTTCCTCCTTCTAGGTTGGACAAGTTGACCATGGTTCTCATGGAAGGCTCATCCATTGCCAGCCTCATGTTGCAACAGAAGGACTGCTTTGAGAAAACTCCAAAGTACTTCAAAGCCTCCCCTATGGGTACAGTGAAAGAGGAGGTGCCTAGCAATCAGTTTGGAGCTGGTTGGAACCTTCTGATCGTGCTGAGGTTGAACAGGAAGTACAACGCAGCACCAGGTCTCAGGAAAATGAGCAGGATGACATGCGGGATGAATCTGTGGATAGGCCAAACCCAGGTCCAGAGAGAAAGAAGATAAAAGTACATTTATCTTGTTAGATGTGGTTGCAGAGGAGGGAGGGGCCCTGGAACTTTTCATTGGCAAAGCAGTAAACAAGATGGAAAAACAACACATGAAGACAATGAATTTAGCAGGAAAAGAGGAAATTCAGAAAGAGATCTATTGCCTTAATGAAGTGATCACATAGAGAGTTGTTGGTTTCCTGTATTTTGATTGTTTAAAGTCATTAATTGGTTGTCATGATATGGGAAATGGATAATGGAAATATGAAGACTAGCCTGAAATATGAGTACATGCTAGCTTTTATGCTTAAAGGAAAATCTATACACCAAGATGTAACCCCTTTATAAATGCCCACAAAGCACTAACTCAAGTTATAGAAGGCCTTTGAAATTACGTAACTCTTAGAAGAATAGGCAAATATGTTTTAAGGATATATTGAATTAGTTAAAAGGTTTTTTAATAGCTAAGCTTATTGAAGAATTAAAATATTAGGACTGAATATGCTGCTATGATCAGACATTATTGCAATATTTTATTTTGTTATTTCTGTCTTTTGTATTAGATGAAAATATATATGAATAAAGATAGATAGAATATCAAATGAATAAAAAGGAAATTAAATATGAATGTATGAAAATATGTACTTCTAAGATAAGAAAGGAGTTATGAACTACAATGGGCTGAAATGTTGAGGAAATAATTGCGATTGACCTATGCAACACAACAGGCAATGAGTAATATATGTGTTTATTGTGTTTATTGTGTTTATTGTATAGAAAATAAATAATTTTTTAAAAAAGCAATAAGCACAATATAAAAAGTTTAACATTTTAAAAAGATTTAAAACCATGTGCACACATTCAAACCAATAGTGATAGCATGATCGTCTTGTCTTATTTGTTGTAAAATGGTTCTGTGAAGGTGGGTTTTAGTGCATTTGTTTGTACATTTCCAAACTAACCTACAGGGTAAAAATCCAGATAAATAAATCCGGAAGTTGAATCATGGCAACTGACCTTTTTTTCCTTGTGATATTGAAATGTTTCACTACTCATCCAAGTAGCTTCATCAGTCTGAGGAAAGTTGATGCAAAGCCTCCAATCTATAGTCCCCCCTGGTTTCACCCTGGGCTGAATAGGCTTATTAGATAGACATTGACCTGAATAGTCTAATTAAATGTACAACGGTCTTGGGTGTGTGAAAGTCCCACCTGTGCAACCCTTCCCAACACCCATTCAGTATGGGTCATTAGCCATGGCCATCCTAGTGGAGGTGTGAAGTGCTTCTTATTTGCCTGGAGATTTATGATGGGGAAAAAATTAACACACGTTAAATCTGTCTTCAAGATAGTGACAGGTGATAAAATTATTCTCAGGGTGTTTTCCCAACTATATTCAGTGTGGAAGGGTAGGAAGAACAACAATCTTCCGGAAGACAATCAAGGTGAAGGCATAGGTACTTGGAATTTTGGGAAGTGACAAACATTCCTTTCACATTTTTCACAGTCATCAAGTTAAGCCACTGTTTTCAAGCAGAAAGACCAGCTACATCTGATGACTTCCTTCTGCATTATCCCTGGGAAGAACCATGTTATACTGTCTAAGATATAGTGCTGTTTCCAGGTGCATTCTAGCTGCACTTGTTACACACTCAGCAGCCAGGCTGCTAGACTCAGCCATGCCACGACTCCTAACAGGGGCTTTGCTTGATCACTTTTTTAAAAAGGGAAATGGCCAATAGAACCTTTGGCAACTTGGATAATTGTGTGGCCTCTTAGTCTATAGTATTTTGGCCCAAGCACACACAAACACATAGAACAAACTTGACAGGTGAAGAGATGTCTGATGAATTTGGGGGAGGGGATGTTACTCAGTCTTGTTTAAAGCCCGTTTCCATACATGTTGCAACTAATCCCCCATGTTATCAGCAATTCAGCATATAAAACCTGCATATTCAACAGAGACACACCCTTAATCCCACGTGTAATTTGGCTTTTACTTCCTCTATAACTGCAACAGAGGCAACTACAACATGATCAAAACTCAAGGAGTCTTAATGCCTTTGCTTACAAAACTGTTTATATGTTTGGATTTGTTCTAGACATGGATTGCTTTTCTGTGCTCTAGATGAATTACAGCAAAGAACAGCCTTTCAAATGGCTGCGGGAGAGGAAGTCATGGGTGATCCTGTTGGTTCTGCTTCCATGCTAGCTCCTCTGGCTCCTTGCCTCCCAGAACCATTTCTTTTCCAGCTATTTATTGTAAGAACTACTACACAGCTTCATTGGGCACTGTGTTTACTTATTTTCCTCCTCCATCTTCTTTAGCCAGGTCATTGGGAAGAAACAGTCTTGTTTTTGATAGCTGTTTTGAGTTTTTTTTTAGCTATTTGGCTGTGTTCTGGAAGTTTTTATTTCTGATGTTTCACCAGACTCTGTGGCCGGCATCTTCAGAGGGCAAGGAGATCAGGGAACTAGGAGTTCTTTCAGTGCTCTGAGGTATAGAATGAGTGAGACTGTGAGGTTTTAAAGTGGTAGGAAAGGGGAAACTTGTCCTATGCAAGATAAAAGGTGTTACTCACTCTAATGGAGGGATTAAGAAGTTTCACTGCAATCAGGGGTGGCAGTGGTTCTTCTCTGTGGTTGATGGGTGTCCTAGCTGTTCTATTGTGAGAAATGATCACTGGTGCTTGTGGCTGGGTGGGAATCATTGAACTTTGATCTTTTGTAGGCTGCAGTTTTCAGTATTAGAAGCCAGGCTTTGTTGATTTTTAGACTTCCTTTTCTGTTAAAACTGTGCTTGTGTTTGTGGATTTGATTGGCTTCCTTGTGTAGTCTGACATAATGATTGTTAGTGTTGTCCAGTATCCCTACGTCCTGGAAGAGGACTTCATGCCGAATTTGTTTCAGGGTGTGGTCAGCTACTGAGGATTTTTCTTGTTTTTATTGAAGGCATTCAGCTGCTCTGGCAGCCTTTACCTTTGAATAATGAGTCCAAAATGTTTTCTTCTCTTTCTTCATCCCCCCTCCATCTCCTAAATGGGGGCTAGACATCATCCCTTCGATTCTCTATGCACCAGAACAATTTCTCACCATTCTGCCATTTACTTCCCTAGACCCTTCCTATGCTTTGCTCATGCCAAGTAAAATCCCAGCATGGCTTCCTTGGGCCCCTTCAATATTAATGTTGGGAGGGGGATACAGTCACATTATGCAAAGTCCATCATCTGCTCCAAGTTGCACCAATGTGATCTGTATTCTGTAGCACTGACTGGGTCCTGCTCGGAGCCAAGCCACGGGCGTAGGCCGCACCCAACACCACCATCTACTCGCATATGCCAGACACTCATAAACACCCTTCACAAATTCACATAGGCGAAGGGTGGAGGAAGAGTGGAGAAAGACATGGGCACCTCCTTCAGCAGCTCCCTGGGCTCAGCTGCAACCATCTGTGTCAGAATCCTGAAACGTGAAGCAGTCCACTGGAATAGTTTAAAGACAACATGAGCCTGGCTGCTGATTTCATTCTGCACTCCTTCCAGTGATTACCTCATTCTTCACGAAGGTGACACCCTTTTCTGTTTTTTCCTACCTAGGCTGGCTCACGTCATTGAAAATGCAGTTTACTGTTTGCCCGGCAACTTCAGTCTTACAGCAGTGATGGGGTAGAGGGATGAGGGGGTGGCAGCATAGCAATGCTCTGTTAGAGTCTATGCATTACACTACAAAGAGTGGTGAGTTCAGATAATGCAAGGTTTTCACTTAGGATATCTTTTTATTCGGTTCGAGAGTTGTATTTCAACCCCCCCCTTTTTAATATGCTTGCTGGTTTTGCAAAATATATCCTAGCAAACTCTTCCTTCTGAAAATAAAACTTTTCTCAAACTGCTGGAGCCTGAGGAAAAACCTTGCTGTTTGGAATTATAACCTCCAGAATTCCCTATGTTTAGCCCGGTGATTCTACCGGACACAATCCAAAACAGTAACTTTTGCAGACGTCTGCATTGGAGAAGCAAATATCACCAACAAAGCCCAGCTTATCTGTGAGTTTGAAAAGTCTGTATTCAGCTATTTCCAGGTTCAGAAGCCAGGCCATTTTAATCTTCTCTGCATGTTGATGGATCCCAGGGAATCAAAGGGAAATCAAAGGGAGAGCAGCAGATTTGTTTGTTATCATTACAGGGAGCGAGATCTGCAAAAATACATACTTAAGCTTCTCATTTACTTTCTGGTTCCTTTAAACCAGGAGTAAGGCACCAGTGGCCCTTCAGGTGTTCTTGAACTCCAGTGCCCATAAGTCCCACCCAGCACAGCCACTAGTAAGGGGTAATGGGAGATGAACATCTTTGTTTTAAATCAGACGGGGCTGTGTAGAGGTCCCTCTGCAAATATGGAATAAGAATCTGGTCCCGGCTGTGTTTCCTGTTCTTCCCGCAGAACTCTTCCCCTGTTGGCAAAATAAGACTGGGTCAAGTTGTTGAGTGAACAAGTCTGTGCCTGCTTTGTTTTAGGCAGGGCAAAAGTGAGGGGAATTAACTGTCGGGAGCAGGAGTTGTGAAATTGCTGATTCAAACTTCCTCTTGGCCATGAACTTCCTAGGTGATGCTATGAAAGCCACCCAGTGTTTCTCAGCTGTACTTCACAGGGCTGTTGTGAAGGTAAATGTGTGTGGTGGTGGTGCGGGGGGTGGAGAATGGTGTCTGCTCCATGAGTTCACTGGAAGAAAGATGGGACACAAGGGTCGTCCGTCAGTAAATAAATGACTTGAAGTGTAAATCTTACAGCTTTCATAGTTTAAGGATAGAGTCTAGCTTATTTTACAGGGTTGTCAAAATGATCATTTCAGTATTGATGAAATCTTGAATTCCAGCCTAAGAGCAATGAGTGATAACAGACTCGCAGTCCAACGAAATCTGGAAGTTTGCAACATGGCTGAATATAAAGGGGATGTGGGTTCAAGGGGTTAGACTTCACCCCTTCATTGAACTAAACTGATCAAAAAGATTGTAAGGTGGGTTTTTTTAAATCATTGTTGAAACAAATGTGGCATAATATGCTGCTTTTGTGTCTCCAGGATGTGACACAATGTATGCTGCTTTTGTGTTTTTAGAGTTGTGTGGCTCTTTGGCAATTTGAAAATTTCACTTCGATAGCCTGCCAATGTTATCATAAAAGGCCTATTCTTCATTGCTACCATTAGCCAACTGGCACTCAGCAGTCGTCACACAGTCCCTGATCACATGGGCAGCCATATTGTTCTTTGCCATGTTCAGTCAATCTAAACACGTTTTCCAACTATTTCAGAGGCTGTTGCTTTGTCCTCACTGCTTTCCCTATCTGAGCTTGCACTTCACTTTTGAACCTAAACATTCCATAATGGGCTGTTGATTTGATTTGATTTGCAAGTCCTTCTGGTGTAATGGTCCTTGTGCATGAGTTCCCTTATGCTTTAGAGGGCAAAGGTTTTGTAACACCATTTACCACAATCATGCCATTTTTCTTCAGCAGCTGGGACAACTCCAGCCTCAGAACAAAATCGACATGCAGCTATTGCCTATCAAAATCTGTCCTCTTAAATGCCTTGTGGTCTTAAATATGGCTTTGCACAGAAGCTCCTGCCTGATACAAATATATAGTAAATGTGTTTATCTGGCAGGTAGGAGCTTTTCAAAGTTGTGACTAACTCTTTGAGCTCCAGAAACTATAATTACCAGATTAATCGTAGGGAACGAAGTGGGCTTTAAGTGTTTGCAGATCATTTCTACAATTTAAGAGTCGCAGATAACTCTCATCTGTAACAAATTGTTTTAGAGAAAGCAAAAACTAGTATCCTTTATAGAAATCACAATCTTTTGTGGACATCAGGAGATGGCCTTAAGAAGCACTTCAATGCTTTTGGACTGGGAGACCCATAGAATAATGATGGAAATCACTGCGTATTTCTGCAGTTGCAATGTGGGAGTGGAGACAATGTTATGAAGAAACACACCACAGAGACTGCCAGTACAAGAACGATGTTCACCTCTCCAATCATACAGAATGACATCATTGGACTATGTGGGGAATTAGCCAAACAGGTGTTGCTCCAAAAATCAAGGTGGTTGAGTGTTTTTCTGTACTAGTTGATGAGATGCAAGACATATCAAGAGTAATTGGTAACATGTGCTTATTATGTGGAAGGAAGTGATGGCAAACAAATACTGCCAGAATGTTTTCTCAGATTTGTACCACTTGGAGATGTAATGGTGCTTGGGCTAGCCAATGTATTACCTCAATGCTATTAAAAGCAGGTATAGATATTTTTTAAAAAAAATTGGCCAGGGATGCAATGGTACTACCATAATGACCACAAGACGCAAGGGAGTCTAATCAATAATTTTTAATAAATATCCTAAAGGGCTATATGTATGTCATAGTTTAAATACAGTGGTTGATCAGTCCTGTGTAATCTCCATGGTACAAAATTGCCTTCAGTGGCCAAATCAGCTAACAGTTTTCCCCTCCAGTCTACTCAAAGGGGTACAGCCTTCCAAAGGGACTAAAAATGTCAGGAATCCAGCTGCCACAACATCCATGGATTGTGTGAGATAGGGTTGATGGAAAAACATCAGTAGTAACTCGATTTGTTGAAACCTATTTGCCAATGGTATAAACGTTACAAACTTTGCAAAGCTTCAACAGAAAAAGAAACATTGCCTCCAAGCTATTAATTCTCTCTCTCTCTCTCTCTCTCTCTCTCTCTCTCTCTCTCTCTCTCTCTCTCTCTCTCTCTCTCTCTCTGTGGGTTTTACATTGCAGACTATCAGGACAATTTGTACAATATCAGCTTTTCTATTCAAGTGGTGCCCTTGTCCGGCACTTCAAAAGTGGATTCTGACCTTGTTCAGTGCTGTGAAGGTTAAAATCTTAATTCGGACATTAGAAGAAAGACGAGAGGATCCCATATTCTAGGATGGACTTCATTCTTCAGCAGGGAAAGTAGTTGGTGTCTTCATAAAAGAAACAATGAGGCCAAGAAGAACTAATCATCAGCTAGAATGGGACAGGTACCTGCTGGGATCCCCAAAGAATATAATAAAATTTAACTTTCCCTCCCATTCTTGGACCACATCATAACAGAGTTGATCTCTTATCTGACTGCAATTGCAAAAGTGCAATGTTGTCCAAGAAAATGTAAAAGTATCAAGGCTTTTACCTTGATACCTTTGATACAAAAGTGTCAAGGAAATTTGCAACATGGCTGAATATAAAGGGGATGTGGGTTCAGGGGGTTAGATCTCACCCTTTAATTTAACGAAACTCATCAAAAAGATTGTAAGATGGGGTTTTTTTAAATCATTGTTGAAACAAATGCAGCAACGTATGTTGCTTTTTTCTTGTTTGAAATGAAGTTGCAGGTGATAGAACTAGTTTAATAAAAACATGCTTTTATACATAATGACTCGAGAAGTTTTGGCAAGTTCCTTGCATTCTTGACCTGCACATACAGCCACAGTATCCCAGTGTGGTTTGGGGAAGTGTTGGTTATTCCTGTATCTACCAAGCGAAGAGCAACCAAGCTTGTAACTGCTGGCAAATTCAACCATTCCATGGGTACCTTTGTTTATAAAATGGGCATAGCAGGAGAGGAAGGAATGAAATATCTGAATTTGAGGAGGGTGGCAGATTAAAAGTGAGGCAAAAGAAATGACACAACACTTAATTTTAGTGAGTTCTTTCTTCACTTTTATTTCATTTTATTTTATTTTATTTTAGAGATATGGAGAATGGCCTGAGAAAGTCAAGAGATGTATTCTTGAAGACTTTCATGGCTGGGATCTGATAGTTGTTGTGAGTTTTTGAGGCTGTTTGGATATGTTCTGGAAGTATTTCTTCCTGATGTTTCACCAGATTCTGTGGCTGGCATCTTCAGAGGGCAAGGAGCTCAGGGAACAAGGAGTTTCTCTCTGTGCTCTCCTTTACCATTCTGCCAAAGGAATTCTGCACAAATATCTTTTCTGTAGAAGTTGCAGTGAACAATCAAGTTCAGTTTACTGGCCTCTGAGGAAGGCAAGATTTGATCTCAAACATCAGCAGATAAAAATTGGTGTTGTTAAATAAACAAAGTACAGTGGTACCTTGTTTTACGAACAACACGGTTAACCTGATTTTTGCTTTATGAATGAAAATCCATTGAAAATTATGCCTCAGTTTATGATTTTTTTGCAACACAAAGCAAGTTTCCCCAGAATGCATTGCACTTGGGAGGTTTATAGCACCTCCCCCATCCAGGAGAACACATTAAATTCGTAAAGCGAGGTACCACTGTATATCAGTTTTGCACATACATTTCTTCCTTGAGCTTTCCTGACAGATTTTTTTAAAAGAAACTATATATTTTTTATTTTATTTGGTCAGAAATTTTCAGCTGCTCACCTCAGCTAGTCTGGTGAGGCTAAAATTCCCCTCATCTTATTTTCATGGCAACCCTCTGAAGAAAGTGAAACAGAGAGAAGGTGGCCAGCTCAAGGTCACCAAGTCAGTTTCATAGCTCTACTGGGACTAGAACACTGAATGTACAAATCCCCAGCATTGGGTCCCATAGAATGCTAGCCAGGATTCCTGGGAGTTGTAGTCCAAGAACATCTTTACTGGAGTACAATGGCTGTCCAATGATCCACAACTTAATCACCTTTTGAGGGAGTGGTCTAGCTTGTAGTACCAACACCTACATGAATGAGCTGACTGGAATCAATCTCTGTCACAGAGTTATGAACGCTCAGCAGAATGGCTGTGTAAAGATAGCAGTGCTAAAAATGAAAACACAGATGCAGCGGTGATTCCCTTCACCAAACTTATCTGTATTTACAAAATATATACAAGTCCAGCAAACATAACAGAATCAGCAGGCATAAACGTAGTCAAAATGCAGTCCAGTCCAGTGGTCCAATAATCCAGGAACTCAGCAATCCGAATGGCAAAATGACATGCTGCTCTCTCCAACATACCCCAACCACATGTGCTATATATCAAGCCTCCTTTTATACTCTTGGATGATGCAACAGTGATTCAGCATATGGAGAACTGAACATGTGCAAAGTGTCACTTGCTGTATATACCTATTAGACAAATATTCTACAGGCGTTCAGCAATTTCTGTAAAGCCATTCTCCCAAATTTCAATATGCCAATTCACTTTGAGAACAAACCTTGACAATCTCTCCCATCTAAATCCACTTAGGCTCAATGCAAGCATAGCCTTGTGTTTCTCACAGCCTAAAAGGCTTATTATTAGGCTACCCAGACTAGTTCGGTAGAACTGGAAATGTACGTTTCAGCTAGGGATGCAAATTCTCCATTTATTGCATAGGGTGAGGTTTTGTAAATCTACATTTTCTCCTCATAGGATGAGACTTCATGAGTTTTTGCATGTTGTTTGCATTCTGTGATTATTTCAGGGCAAAAAAAATCATAGATGTGATTTTTATGCAGAATAGCAAGGTGTTATTGAGTTGTCTTTGTTTTCAATTGTTCAAAACACCACATCTACTTGTCAAAGTATTAATAGCGGCAAGTACAGTACTGTGGCAGTTCTAGAGCTGAAATAATGCTCTGTTGGCATCAGGACAAAAATATTCTGGTGAGAAGAGGACATTTAGAAGTTAATCCAAAAATCAGATGATTGCACTTGAGCCCCATCTTGTGTTTTCCCTCCAAACTACCTAATAATGATGTTTCAAAAGCAAAGGAATCCACACACGCTTTACAAATAAACTTCCATTTCTCTGGATGAATGCAGGGAGGAAAATGTGAATGGATAACAGAATGAATAGTTGCTTTTTACACTACATTGGGAAAAAATGATTGAAAGACATCACTCCTTCAAATTTGGCTTCTATTATTGATCCCTATTAGCATCATAATTACAAATACCAAGTAATTTTCTCCCTTTGATCTGGCCTGCACATCCCTCAGCAGTTATTTTTTAACTCGAAATCTCCTCTCCCTCTTTGACATTTGTTATTGTCTTCACCTTGAATGAATACCTTTCCTCCCATTCTCAAAAGATGGCCAACAAACCACTAAAGAGTCCAGATTGTGATATCAAGTACCATGGCTTGGAGGGAGGGGGGATGCAGCTGCATCCTAAAAGCTTCTTTTATTCTCCTCAGCAACAGCTTTCTAGGTCCGTGAAGGCAAAATATTCATTTCTATGCTCTTTCCCCTTTAATTGGGAGGAGGGGAACAGCAGAGAGAGAGAGAGAGAGAGAGAGAGAGAGAGAGAGAGAGAATGACTTCTTCCATCTTTGTAAAGCCACCCCATGTACATAATACACCTTGTAATTGCTTGTCTTGATTGGCTTTTATTTTCATCTCCCAGTCTCCTTTTCTTCTCATGCCTAGGTTTCTTCGTTGCAGCTATTCACTTCACCTGAGCCCTGAAACTTAAGTCCTGATTACAAAAAAAAAAGACCCACACTCAGCCATTCATGACAAATTGAATGGCCTATTTGAAGGGAAGATAGCACCTCCTCTAGTGTTACTACACAGTGCAATAATCCCCATTGCAGGTTTGGTGGTGGTGGTGGTGGTGGGTGTTAAAAAATAAGACCAAAGTTCAAGTCCCAGACTCTACTGGGTGGTTAATGAGTTAGAGAAATGAAAAGAAAGGCGACAACACTTTTCTGTTGTCTCTCAATATTTATCTCATCTATTTATCCCCTGTCACAAAATGGCCATTTATACTCTCCAGTACCAGCCCTCCCCCTGGGGAGAATGAGGTAACAGACACTCAGAGGAATACAGTGGCAGCCTTCCAGCTGTCCTCTCAACTGTTGACCAGACTGTCTATACCACACTACCTGTCCTTGACCCCTTGCTGGCCTAGCCTCTTACATCAACCAGGTATAGGGGGCGAATACAATCTCAGCACTACCATAGAATATTCAGTCTGTTGTAATCTGCACATTGGTCAGTGAAGAGGCACAATCTATTCTTTTATTCAAAATGGCAAAATAGATCCAACCAGATATGATTATCTCCAAAATACAAAATATTAGGATTCAACTAGACATATGTGAACGCAAATGTCTAAATGTCAATAGCAAGTCTGGATTAAAGTGGAATTTAATAAAAAAAAGAGGACCCCTTTATATGGTTTTGGAGGAACTAACCCACTGGCACAGTTCAAATGTAAAAGAATGAAAATGGGATTTGGAAGGAAATGGAAGTGACAATTGCCATTGGTCATTGCTGTTTTGGGTGGTTTTGGGGTACTGACAGAAGCAAGGGTCTGTATTTTGCCTGTCAAGGTGATATTACTCATAGTGAGGTCTTTAGAACTGAGGATTTACATCAAACCAGATTGTCCCACTTTGTCACCTCTTCCTCTCTTATACTACAAACTGCATTTATGGGAGGGTTCTTTCGATGGACTAAGGGATAGCAAGATTGAGGGTAGCTGTATTAAAAACATAACTACGGCAGTTTTAAAGGAAAACTTTAGAACTGGGTAGCACAAGAAACTTGCATGTGACTATTTGTCTTGAGTTTGTCATGAACACTATCTTGTGTGGGGCTACCAACTCTCCAGGTTTCTTGAATACCTGTGGAACAAACAAAATGTTGCAGGCAATTTTAACTTATTAATGCAGATCAATGGGACGGTAGAAGGTTCAGATTTCCATTTTTTTAAAATTCAGATTTGGGTCCAAATCACTGAGGAGCTGTTCGGCAGTGGGATATGCTGCCACAAAGGAGGGTGGTGGAGTCTCCTTCTTTGGAGGTTTTTAAGGAGAGGCTGGGTGGCCAACTGTCAGGAGTACTATGATGGGGGTTCCTGCATGGCAGGGGTTGGACTGGATGGCCCTTGAGATCTCTTCCAACTCTATAAGTCTAAGATTTGTCCAGAATTTTTTTTGTTAAATTCCTCTAACAGTGCAGCAGAGATGGAGGGATTCACAAAGCAGAATAATGTATTTGTCCATGTATACAACACTATTTTTTTCTAAAATCATGATACTAAAAATTAAGGGGGGCTGTATACACAAAAGTAAGCCCTTCCCAAGGGTTCGGTGTGGGTGGAAGAAAACCCAAACTGACCTTGCTGTTTTCCTTCCTTTCTGGCAGCCTTTGTTTATTCTCCATGTCCTGAAGACCC
Organism: Phrynocephalus forsythii; assembly: GCA_029282475.1. Taxonomy (NCBI): domain Eukaryota; kingdom Metazoa; phylum Chordata; class Lepidosauria; order Squamata; family Agamidae; genus Phrynocephalus; species Phrynocephalus forsythii. Next base: position 169,141,044 of record JAPFRF010000002.1, on the reverse strand, counting down.
ACCCCAGCTTTGTTTTTTGCACGTTTGGCACCTTCTTTTCAGCGGGGAAATGCTTAGGGGTTAGGCAACCCATTAAGTAGTGCCTTTCCGTGTTGCAAAAGCAAGCACTGCCAGAGAGAAAGTGAAACAGCGAGGTCAGTTTGAATTCTTCTCTACCCTACCCCCTGCTGTTTTCTTTTCTTTCTGGCTTGATTGCCCTCCTCCCTGCTTTGTTTTTGTAATGATCAAGTGGAGGAGTCTTCAGTAGAGATGGGCACGACCAGGAAAAATGACGTTTCGAGTTTTCGATTGTCGGGACAGGTCCGTTTCGGCTCGTTTCTGTTTGTCGAGGAAATTTTCAAAAATTTGTTGTTTCCATTTGTCGTTTGTCGTTTGGGTTGGGGTTGGGGTTGGGGTAAGTGGGCTCTGGGAGGCACCTCTCTGGGTGCCTCTCTGACGTCTGACCCACTAAGAAGGGAAGCAAGGGAAGTGATTTCGCGGAGCCGCCGCATACCATACATTTACATTACATTATGTTAGGGTGGGTGGCAGAGGCACCTCTCTGGGTGCCTCTGACTCAGTAAGAAGGGAAGCACAGTAGCGTACTGCCGTACAGGTTAGGGGATGGGATAGGGGATAGTGGGCTCTGCGAGGCACCTCTCTGGGGGCCTCACTTTGACTCACTAAGAAGGGGAGCGTACTAGCATACTGACGTACATGTTAGGGAATGGGTTAGGGGTAGGGGATAGTGGGCTGTGGGAGGCACCTCTCTGAGTGCCTGGGACCCACTAAGAAGGAAAGTGTACTTGCGTACGGATCTGGGTTAGGGTTGGGGCTAGGGTAAGGGCTAGGCTTAGGGTTACGGTTAAGGTTAGGTGGGTTAGTGGGCTGCACCTCTGGGTGCCTCTGACCCACTAAGAAGGACAGCGTACTGGCGTATGGGTTAGGGTTGGGTTAGGGTTAGGGTTAGGGTTAGGGTTAGGGTTAGGGTTTGTGGGCTTTTAATGCCCTCTCTGGCACACCCAGAAGTCTCAGTCAAAACCTGGCCATGCGATTGGTGGAATGGGTCCAAAAATTTGCATGGTCCCGTCCCATGGCCAGCCCATCATTGCGCAGGTGTAAAAAAATAAAAATAAGAATAAAATAAAATAAAATCAATGGAGACGTTTTATTGCAAGAAAAACCCACTGCTGCTACTATAAAAAAAATCAGGCATAATTTTCAAATGTTTCTGTGGTGCTTTGGTGGGTTTTTGGACCACGATTTAAAAATAAATATTGTGGTCACCATTTTGGATCCCCCCCACCGCATGGCAAATGGAGACGATGATGCCCCCCCCAGCCTGGTACCAGCAGCCCAGGACAGGAGGGGGGGAAGGCCGGGGACCCCCCTAGAAACCACCCCTCGGTAGGTGCCCTCACTGAGGCAGGCATATTTTCGCCTGCTTTTATGCCCGGGAATCGCTTTTTTTTTTACTTTTTTTCTGTGCTGCTTGGCATCGCGCGATCGCCGCAATGCCATGAACGACAACGAAAAATCAGACCCAATTTTTCTTTTTCGGTTCGGGTTCGAGCTGGAGCGGAGTAATTCTCATTACCGTTACCCGTTACGTAACGATAACTAGAACTGAAAACGGAAATGAGAATTTCGCCTAGTCATGCCCATGTCTAGTCTTCAGAATGCAGAAAGGAAGCAAAGCAGTGTGTGGGGTGGTGGTGGAGAGCACTAAGAGGATTTATTAGTTTTATTAATTTGGGGTCTTAAAGTGTGTGGAGGGGTCTAATATATGTCAGAGTCTTATAGATGGAAAAACATGGTAGCTTAAATTTACTCAGAGTAGTCTCATTAACTGGCACTTAGTTTTGATAGCTCATTCTAATACATTGGCAGGAGAAAGAATAAAAATAATTTTCTTTACTTACTCTTGTAAACATATCAAATAGCAAACTGACCAACATGACTCCTCCCAGCAGCAAATCCCAACAGACTGTAGAGAGGGGAAGGAGCTCAGCAGAGAACTAGGGATCTTGTTAAATGGAGAGGCAGAGAAGTATTGGCAGTCACCCCTGCCCAGAAAGGTTCTTCCCAGGCACATTTTCTTCAGGCAACATGCAAGGTTGTAAAAACTGCAGCTAAGATCTGGTTTGATGGGTTTTGTTTCAATTAGGTCCTGAACCAAATCAGGAGAGACCTTTGCATGCTCCCTGCTTGTAACACATTATGTAGGGCCTCTGCACAAATAATATGAGATTCATAATCCACATTGCCTTGTTCTACAATTAAATTATTTACAAATAAGCAAAATATTAGGGACCTTGCTATCTGTCAGACCAGCTCCTTCCACAGAATTCCACCCATATCACCCATTCATCTCAGGCAAGCCATTTGAGGGCCCCAATGCCAAAAGAGGCCCATAAACTGATGACAAGGAACCGGGCCTTTTCAGTAGGAGTCTCTCATTTGTGGAACCAACTTCCGCCTGATATTTGATTGGCTCCCATGCAGCCTGTCTTTAAAAAACAAATGAAGACATGGCTATATAGATCTGCTTTCCCTGGTCATTAATTACTCTTCCCACAATCTGGTTTTTCAATCTTATGACATCTTTGTTGATCTTTGTTTCTCAAATATGTTTATGGTTTTACTGAGGATTTAGTTATGTGTATTTTGTATTTGTTATGCTATTTTATATTGTATATTGTTCTGTAATGTTATGATACATCTTTATAAACAGCCCAGAGTGGCCTTGTTGCTAGATGGTGTGGTATAGAAATCAAATAAGTAAACAAACATAAAGCAAAAACAACTTGGCATTGCTTCACATCTGTGAGCAAGATCAGAGATTACCACAAGAGGCTATAACTGCACATAGAAATGGCCTCCTTGTGTAGAAACTGCAACAATTAGCATCAGAAGATCAAACTGACACAAGTTTAAGGCCTGTTTCCATTGGCACTGAAAATGTTGTATAGGGTTTATATCTGGGAGCAATAGAAGCTAAGCATGTGTACTTGATAATCCCTCCTGCTAATCTACCAAACTCAAATTGTTTGGTAGATTAGCAGGTGCCGTCTATGGCTTCATATTTACATTTTCTCCCATCTCATCTTACTTAGACTGCTTTCAGGTCATATGAACAGCAAAGCCAGTGAGAAGGAAAACTGAATGTTGCTGATGAGCTCAGCACATACAATTTGTATTGCCATTTTGTCTGGATCCCCAAATGTTATCTAGATGTTAGACATGTCACCCAGTGTTGGTTCAGATCATTTCTTGGCAAGTGTTTCAAGGTTGTTCTTTTTTTAAAGAACTCTAATTCTTAGAGAACTCTAAGAGTCTCTAATTCTTATAGAAGTGAATGTAGAAGAACAAATGCAGTGACAGAATTCTGTTCACCTGGTCTGTAAGATGCTGGGCTAGTCCTGCTTTTCAGTATGTTTCTCCAACAAGTGAAACTGATAATACTTGGTTACAGACTTATGACACTGAGTAAGCTCCATTGCGGTCTGCATGCCTAACGTGCACAAACCCAAGCTTTGGCCCACACATAGAGTGCTGTCTTCATTGCAAAAGCTTTTCTTCAGTTTCACTAGAGCAAAACAAAACAAAACCTAACATTTCAGAGTCACTTCCTCTTTTGGGATGCACTCCTTTGACCAACCAGCCCAGAGTAACAAGACAAGACACAAGAGGTAGGTTGAAAAAACATGGGCAAGCATTATTAAACTGATGAGTAGACATGGGCACAACCAGAAAAAATGACGTTTCGAGTTTTCGTTTGTCAGAACGGGTCCGTTTTGGGTCGTTTCCGTTTTTCGTGAAATTTTTCAAAAATTTGTCATTTTGTCGTTTCGTTTGTCATTTGTCGTTTCTACCACGATTTAGAGCAATCTGACTTCCCAGAGCATGGGGGCATCCCGCAATGACCCAGAGCAGGTGGAAAACACTTTAAACTGGTTGATGAATAATATATTTAATAAATATATCATAGCATAAGACTGCATCCTATGCAATAAAGCAAACAAAGTGGGCAGAATGCAATATTCTTTTTTTCTCTCTTGGTCAACGCTGACTGAACTGGCCACCCTACTTGGTCTGGCTGCCTGTTATACTTTTTTGTTTTGTTTTGTTTTGAAGCCTTTATCCATCCCCTTTCCCCTCCACCTCTCAGAGGCAGCAGGAGACACAGTATTCCATTCCTCCCCAAATCTGGATGAGGGTCTACTCCAGTCTCAATGTCCTCCCCATCTCCAATGTCACTCCTTGTAAAGCCAAGCAAATGCAACCCTGGTCAACTAGCGGTCAGAGATTCAGTCTGGTACAGCCATGAGAGATGCTGTTTCCCCCCCCCCCACTCTTTCTCCCCCAAAAGTTCCCCGCAACCTCTCGGGGAAGCATCGCCAGCTGGAGTATCCAAAGGAGCTGACTGGAGCCAATGGAGGCCCTCCAGAAAACCCTGGAGTTCAGTCCACCACTCTGAGCATGGAGGATTGAGTGCTGTGCTGCTGGGATGGGATGGCAGCCGCAGAAGAACCAAGAGAAGCAAGAGAAGCCAGAGTACCAGCAGGGCAGGGATTGTTTCAGCGGCCTACTTTGGAGGCCACTAGGCCAGAGTTTTGCCTACCCAGTGGAGACACAGTCCACGCAGGCAAGCCATGAAGCCAGAGCGCCAGCAGGGAACTTGAGGGAGGGACATTTTTTGCAGGCCACCAAGCCAGAGTTTTGCCTGCCCAGTGGAGACACAGTCCACAGGGAAGCCATGAAGCCAGAGCGCCAGCAGCGAACTTGCGGGAGGGACATTTTTGCAGACCACCAAGCCAGAGTTTTGCCTGCCCAGTGGAGACACAGTCCGCAGGGAAGCCACGAAGCCAGAGTGCCAGCAGGGAACTTGAGGGAGGGACATTTTTTGCAGGCCACCAAGCCAGAGTTTTGCAGCCCACCAAGCCTGAGTTTTGCCTACCCAGTGGAGACACAGTCCACGCAGGGAAGCCACGAAGCCAGAGTGCCAGCAGGGAAATTGAGGGAGGGACATTTTTTGCAGACCACCAAGCCAGAGTTTTGCCTGCCCAGTGGAGACACAGTCCGCAGGGAAGCCACGAAGCCAGAGTGCCAGCAGGGAACTTGAGGGAGGGACATTTTTTGCAGGCCACCAAGCCAGAGTTTTGTAGCCCACCAAGCCTGAGTTTTGCCTACCCAGTGGAGACACAGTCCACGCAGGGAAGCCACGAAGCCAGAGTGCCAGCAGGGAAATTGAGGGAGGGACATTTTTTGCAGACCACCAAGCCAGAGTTTTGCCTGCCCAGTGGAGACACAGTCCGCAGGGAAGCCACGAAGCCAGAGTGCCAGCAGGGAACTTGAGGGAGGGACATTTTTTGCAGGCCACCAAGCCAGAGTTTTGTAGCCCACCAAGCCTGAGTTTTGCCTACCCAGTGGAGACACAGTCCACGCAGGGAAGCCATGAAGCCAGAGCGCCAGCAGCGAACTGCATTTTTGCAGACCACCAAGCCAGAGTTTTGCCTGCCCAGTGGAGACACAGTCCGCAGGGAAGCCACGAAGCCAGAGTGCCAGCAGGGAACTTGAGGGAGGGACATTTTTTGCAGGCCACCAAGCCAGAGTTTTGCAGCCCACCAAGCCTGAGTTTTGCCTACCCAGTGGAGACACAGTCCACGCAGGGAAGCCACGAAGCCAGAGTGCCAGCAGGGAAATTGAGGGAGGGACATTTTTTGCAGACCACCAAGCCAGAGTTTTGCCTGCCCAGTGGAGACACAGTCCGCAGGGAAGCCACGAAGCCAGAGTGCCAGCAGGGAACTTGAGGGAGGGACATTTTTTGCAGGCCACCAAGCCAGAGTTTTGTAGCCCACCAAGCCTGAGTTTTGCCTACCCAGTGGAGACACAGTCCACGCAGGGAAGCCATGAAGCCAGAGCGCCAGCAGCGAACTTGCGGGAGGGACATTTTTGCAGACCACCAAGCCAGAGTTTTGCCTGCCCAGTGGAGACACAGTCCGCAGGGAAGCCACGAAGCCAGAGTGCCAGCAGGGAACTTGAGGGAGGGACATTTTTTGCAGGCCACCAAGCCAGAGTTTTGCAGCCCACCAAGCCTGAGTTTTGCCTACCCAGTGGAGACACAGTCCACGCAGGGAAGCCACGAAGCCAGAGTGCCAGCAGGGAAATTGAGGGAGGGACATTTTTGCAGACCACCAAGCCAGAGTTTTGCCTGCCCAGTGGAGACACAGTCCGCAGGGAAGCCACGAAGCCAGAGTGCCAGCAGGGAACTTGAGGGAGGGACATTTTTTGCAGGCCACCAAGCCAGAGTTTTGTAGCCCACCAAGCCTGAGTTTTGCCTACCCAGTGGAGACACAGTCCACGCAGGGAAGCCATGAAGCCAGAGTTTTGAACTTGCGGGAGGGACATTTTTGCAGACCACCAAGCCAGAGTTTTGCCTGCCCAGTGGAGACACAGTCCGCAGGTAAGCCACGAAGCCAGAGTGCCAGCAGGGAACTTGAGGGAGGGACATTTTTTGCAGGCCACCAAGCCAGAGTTTTGCAGCCCACCAAGCCTGAGTTTTGCCTACCCAGTGGAGACACAGTCCACGCAGGGAAGCCACGAAGCCAGAGTGCCAGCAGGGAACTTGAGGGAGGGACATTTTTTGCAGGCCACCAAGCCAGAGTTTTGCAGCCCACCAAGCCTGAGTTTTGCCTACCCAGTGGAGACACAGTCCACGCAGGGAAGCCACGAAGCCAGAGTGCCAGCAGGGAACTCGAGGGAGGGACATTTTTTGCAGGCCACCAAGCCAGAGTTTTGTAGCCCACCAAGTCTGAGTTTTGCCTACCCAGTGGAGACACAGTCCACGCAGGGAAGCCATGAAGCCAGAGCGCCAGCAGCGAACTTGCGGGAGGGACATTTTTGGAGACCACCAAGCCAGAGGTTTGCCTGCCCAGTGGAGACACAGTCCGCAGGGAAGCCACGAAGCCAGAGTGCCAGCAGGGAACTTGAGGGAGGGACATTTTTTGCAGGCCACCAAGCCAGAGTTTTGCAGGCCACCATGCCAGAGTTTTGCCTACCCAGTGGAGACACAGTCCACGCAGGGAAGCCACGAAGCCAGAGTGCCAGCAGGGAACTTGAGGGAGGGACATTTTTTGCAGGCCACCAAGCCAGAGTTTTGTAGCCCACCAAGCCTGAGTTTTGCCTACCCAGTGGAGACACAGTCCACGCAGGGAAGCCATGAAGCCAGAGCGCCAGCAGCGAACTTGCGGGAGGGACATTTTTGCAGACCACCAAGCCAGGGTTTTGCCTGCCCAGTGGAGACACAGTCCGCAGGGAAGCCACGAAGCCAGAGTGCCAGCAGGGAACTTGAGGGAGGGACATTTTTTGCAGGCCACCAAGCCAGAGTTTTGCAGCCCACCAAGCCTGAGTTTTGCCTACCCAGTGGAGACACAGTCCACAAGCCACGAAGCCAGAGTGCCAGCAGGGAACTTGAGGGAGGGACATTTTTTGCAGGCCACCAAGCCAGAGTTTTGCAGCCTACCAAGCCTGAGTTTTGCCTACCCAGTGGAGACACAGTCCACGCAGGGAAGCCACGAAGCCAGAGTGCCAGCAGGGAACTTGAGGGAGGGACATTTTTTGCAGGCCACCAAGCCTGAGTTTTGCAGCCCACCAAGCCTGAGTTTTGCCTACCCAGTGGAGACACAGTCCATGCAGGGAAGCCACGAAGCCAGAGTGCCAGCAGGGAACTTGAGGGAGGGACATTTTTTGCAGGCCACCAAGCCAGAGTTTTGCAGCCCACCAAGCCTGAGTTTTGCCTACCCAGTGAAGACACAGTCCACGCAGTGAAGCCACGAAGCCAGAGTGCCAGTAGGGAAATTGAGGGAGGGACATTTTTTGCAGGCCACCAAGCCAGAGTTTTTGCAGCCCACCAAGCCAGAGTTCTTGCAGGCCACCAAGCCAGAGTTCTTGCAGGCCACAGAGATTTGCCTGCCCAGTGGGACTGGAGACAGTGGAGACAGTGGAGACAGTGGAGAGTTTTTGCAGTGGGAGACAGTGGAGAGATTTTGCAGGACACAAAGGCAGAGTTTTGCCTGCCCAATGGAGACAGTCCACGCAGGAAGCCACGAAGCCAGAGCACCAGCAGGGAACTTGAGGGAGGGACATTGTTTGCAGGCCACCAAGCCAGAGTTTTTGGAGACCACCAAGCTTGAGTTCTTGCAGGCCACCAAGGCAGAGTTTTGCAGGCCACAGAGTTCTGCCTGCCCAGTGGAGACACAGTCCATGCAGGGACTTAACTGGCAGGAACAAGCTGCTGCAGCAGATGCCATGGGGTGCTGCCATCCTGTGTGACTGCCTTGATGTGCCCTTTTGCCTAATCAGAGTCCCAGCTGTGTGCCAGGATGCCAGTAAGCTAGCTGTCCTTCTTTGTGGGTCAGAGTATCCACCAAGAACCAAGCCTGGAACTCCATGGGGTGCTGCCAACCTGTGTGACTGCCTTGATGTGCCCTTTTGCCTAATCAGAGTCCCAGCTGTGTGCCAGGATGCCAGTAAGCTAGCTGTCCTTCTTTGTGGGTCAGAGTATCCACCAAGCACCAAGCCTGGAACTCCATGGGGTGCTGCCAACCTGTGTGACTGCCTTGATGCACCCTTTTGCCTAATCAGAGTCCCAGCTGTATGCCAAAATGCCAGTAAGTTAGCTGTCCTTCTTTGTGGGTCAGAGTATCCACCAAGAACCAAGCCTGGAACTTTCTGACAAACTCTTCTATTTGTAAATGGTGACAGTGGGGGTGTTGTTTGTTTGTTTTGTTTTTTATAGGGGAAAAGTTTACTATTGGTTGTATGTAGCATTAGCATCATACAGTCACTAAAACAGTAATGAAAAAGATAAGGGGAAGGAAAATAACACATTGAATGTAAAGTATGTTTATTCTGTCTTGCAAAAAAATATGTAGGCACATGTTTGCATTTTCCTGCTTTCCTTAAGTATGTCTGTTCTGTAATTTAAAAGTCACAGATTCATAATTTTAGATGTTTATTATTTGGAGGCCACCAAGCCAGAGTTCTTGCAGGCCACAGAGTTTTGCCTGCCCAGTGGAGACAGTCCATGCAGGGAAGCCACGAAGCCAGAGCGCCAGCAGAACAACAGAAGTGTATAAAAACAAACAAAAACAGTGGAGTAATGAATGAATCAAAAATATGTAAGGCTGATATGAGATTCAGCAGGCAGCACTAGAAGATATTTGGGATGTAAATAAACAAACCCGATATTGTTAAATGTTTACTAGTCTACTAGTAGTTTTTCAGGGAATGAAATGAAAATGATATCACACTTCTCCTGATCCACTTGAATGCAATGGGCCTGTTTGTGTTGAACTTCACACACACAGAACAACAGAAGTATATAAAAACAAACAAAAACAGTGGAGTAATGAATGAATCAAAAATATGTAAGGCTGATATGAGATTCAGCAGGCAGCACTAGAAGATATTTGGGATGTAAATAAACAAACCCAATATTGTTAAATGTTTACTAATCTACTAGTAGTTGTTCAGGGAATGAAATGAAAATGAATATCACACTTCTCCTGATCCACTTGAATGCAATGGGCCTGTGTGTGTTGAACTTCACACACACAGAACAACAGAAGTGTATAAAAACAAACAAACAGTGGAGTAATGAATGATGATTGAATCAAAAATATTGTAAGGCTGATAGCAGCAGCAGCAGCAGCCTCCCAACAAGAAAGATATTGGGGTGTAAATAAATAAACACAATATAGTTTACTAGTAGTTGTTCAGGGAATAAAATGAAAATAAATTTCAGAATTCTTCTGATCCACTTAAATGGAATGGGCCTGTGTTGTTCAACTGCACACACAACAAGTTTAAAAAACAAACAATGAAGTAAGTAATAGTAAACTAAATAAATAATATTGTAAAATATTCTCCACTAGATAGAGATTCTTTTGGCTTGCACCCCAAATGTGTGTGTGTGCAAGCAAATTGAAGTTGGGAAAATAAATGGTAGTAGTAAATGTAATATATATTTAAAATAAATCCACACCTCCTCCCAGTCGAACCTCCCCCTTTACCCAACATCAGAAAAAAAATCCTCACAAACTGCCAGAGGGAAAAAAAGAATAAACTGCTATTCCCTTCAGCAGACAAAGCTGCAGAGAATCAAAGAAATTATTTTCCAAATTCAATTCCCTCCCTGCCTGCCTAACTTAAATCTAAAGCCTCCAGCCTCCCTCCAATCAGCCAGCAGCAGCCAGCCACACAGCCCTCCACCCTCCACATCCAAGACCCGACTGCGACTTCTGGAAGATGCCTCGGCTTTTTATGCCCTCTGGCACATCCAGAAGTGTCAGTCAAAACCTGGCCATGCCATTGGTGGAATGGTTCAAAAAATTTGCATGGCCCCATCTCATGCCCAGTCCAAATGGGCAGGTCTAAAATAAATAAATAAATAAAATAAAATAAAATCAATGCGACGTTTTATTGCTATAAAAACCCACTCCTGCTACTATTAAAAATCAGGCATTTAAAATAAATAAATTTCACATGTTTCTGTGGTGATTTGGTGTGGTTTTTTTACCACGATTTCTAAAGAAAAATTGCAGCCGCCATTTTGGATCCACCCCCCACCGCATGGCATGCGAGACTTGACGAGGATGACTCCCCCCAGCCTGGTGCAAGCATCCCAGGACAGGAGGGGGGAGGCTGGGGACCCCCCCCCAGAAACCACCCCTCTGGTAGGTGTCCTCAGGCAGGCATATTTTCGCCTGTTTTTTTGGCCGGGAGTCGGGTTTTTTTTTTTTTTTTTTTTTTTAAAACTTTTTTTCTGTGCTGCTTGGCATTGCGCGATCGCCACGATGCCATTAATGACAACAAAAAACCCAACCCATTTTTTCTTTTTTCGGGTCGGGTTTGAGCTGGAGCGGCGTAATTATCGTTACCGTTTCCGTTACGTAACGGAAATGATAACCGAAAACAGAAACGACAATTTCGCCGCTCCGTGCCCATGTCTACTGATGGGTGATGAAGTACATCAATTCTAAAAACCTTTTTAAAACCCTGATAAAGGAGAAAAGATCTCACTATATCCAGGACCAATGGCAGATGCTAATACAGTCTGTAACTTCCAAAAACTCAAAACTATTCTGGAATATAGTGGTGGGCTCCTTCCCCCGGGGAACTCAAGCACACTCTACGATTCCCTATCACTTGTGCATCCAACATTTCTCAACTGTTTTTTATGATAAGAATATCTCCTCCACACTTAACCTCCTCCCACCAACTCATAAGCTGTCTGAATGGCCCAAGGTTACATCTGAGGAGATAAAGGAATTGATTATTCTATTAAAATCAGGCAAAGCCCCTGGCCCAGACAATGTACCTTCAGATCTTTTAAAATCTGACCCAGATTGGTGGGCTACACTTCTGGCCCCTATATTCACATCTGTCAATAAATCTGGCATTATCCCTAAGACATGGACCAATGCAATTATTGTTCCTATCTTTAAAAAAGGAGATCACAGCCTACCAGAATGCTATAGACCCATTAGCCTCCTTTCAGTTATAGGGAAACTCTATGCCAAACATCTCCTGGTCAAACTTGACCAGTGGATCAGAAATCAGGCAATTTTAGGGGCTGAACAGATTGGTTTCAGGTAAGGCAAATCAACATTAGACCATGCTCTTGTCCTGTCACATCTCATTAACAAGCAACTCAAGGTGTCTAACTCTAAGCTTTATGTGGCCTTTTAGATCTTAAGGGTGCATTCGACTCAGTGGACAGGGCTTTACTCTGGAACTAGCTGCATAATTTAGGGCTAGATAAAAGATTGCTCCATCTGATTAAAATCTGTATTCTAATACCATGTGTCAGGTGCGCCTACCTACGGGTCAACTACCTGAGTTGATACCTACCAACAAGGGAGTAAAATGGGATTGTGTTTTAGCCCCTATATTATTTAATCTCTTTTTGAATGATCTGCCCTCCTGTCTAAAGGAAGTCGATGGCCACCCTCATAAACGTGGTTCTCTTGCAGTACCTCTACTGCTTTACGCCAACGGTACTGTAATTCTTTCACAGTCGCGTCTAGGGCTAAAGCGATTAATAAATAGATATGCCAATTACCTGTTAGATAATAAGCTGCAATTAATTATAATAAATCTAAAATTATGGTTTTTGCTAAATCTTGGAAACCACTTAATTGGATTTTTGGAGGAAATAAAATAGAACAGGTCAAATATTTCAAATATCTTGGAATTCATTTTCATTATAAACACACCTAGCAACATCACCGTAAAGTAGCATTGAACCTTGCTAAGCTGATAACCGAATCTATAATTCATTTTTTCTATAAGGGAGGCAATGGCTATGTTCCAGCAGCCCTCGAAGTATTCAACACTAAAGTTGTTTCACAAATAACTATACAGCATCCCTATTTGGATGAATTCCCTGGACCAAAATGTAGAACAAATCCAATCCTGCTTCCTTCTGAAAATCTTAGGTACACCAAGATGAGTTTCTAATGCAGCACTATGCTTAGAAGTCAGACAACCTCTTATAGAGACAAGAGCATGGCTCAGAACTATTAAATTCTGGCTTAGAATATACTATAATACTGATCATGATAGCCTGCTTTACCAACTTCTTCACAACTCTATAGCCCCAACAGGCTCTGCTAAATTAATAAAAAAATCAGTGTCCTGGGTATTATGACAGATACTCTCGGCTCGCTGTCCCAGTTGGAAGCTTACAAGCTGATAAAGCGCAGTTTACTCGATATACAACTGCAGGATTTACAGAGAGCAGCCAACTCAATATGTTCACTAGAAATGGGCACGACTTAGCGGTATTCCCGTTTCCGTTTCCGTTACTCGGTTCTGTTACTCTACGGAAACGGTAACAGGAATTACTCCACCAGACTTCGAGCTCGAACCGACGAACGAACAATTTTGGTCTGATTTGTCGTGCTCGTTCCTTGCATCGCGCAATCGCGCGATGCCACGCGGCACAGAAAAAAAGTTTTTAAAAGTTAAAAAAACCCGGTTCCCGGCCAAAAAGCAGGCGGAAAAATGCCTGCCGTGCCTCAGGGCACCTACCAGAGGGGTTGTTTCTGGAGGTCCCCAGCCTCCCCCCCATCCCCCGTCCTGGGCTGCTCTGGTGGGACTCGCCGCAGGCTCGCAGCCAGCAAAAAGCCCAGTCTCGCCGCCAGCCGCCACAATCAAAGCGCAAGCAAGCGGCACGGACGGCACAGGAAAAAACTTTTAAACTCTCCCCCCACCCATTCCCGGGCCAAAAAAGCAGGCGGAAAAATGCCTGCTTGACTAAGGGCACAGGGCACCAACTGGAAGGGTGGTTTCTGGAGGGGGGGTCCCGCCTCCCCCACGTCCTGGGCAGCCGGACTCGCCATGCCATGCGGTGCGGGCGGGGGATCCAAAATGGGGCGGCGAACGCAATATTATTTTTGAAATCGTGGTCCAAAAACACACAAGCACAACAGAAACACGCGAAAATGGGTTTTTTCTTGCAACAAAATGTCTCTCCTCTCCTCCTCTGTCCTCCATTGATTTTATTTTATTTTATTTTATTTTACACCTGCGCAATGATGGGCTGGCCGAGTGGCCAGCCATGTGGGAGTGGACGACCATGCAAATTTTTGGAGCCATCCCACCAATCGCATGGCCACTTGGCCATGGAGACTTCTGGGATGTGCCAAAAAAAACCCTAAAACCTGCCCTAGCCCCCTAACCCTAACCCTAATCCTTGACTCCTTACCCATACGTCACAGACTGTCTTCTTAGTGGGTCAGAGAGGCACCCAGAGGTGCAACCCACTAGCCCACCGTAACCTTACCCATCACTACCCTAACCCTAGCCCTTGCACTAACCCACCTTAACCCTAAGCCAGATCTACTTGCATTGCACTACAAGCAAGTACGATTCCCTTCTTTGTGAGACATGGCGGTGCGAGAGCCTTAGGCATCACCCTATGGCTCTGGGTTCACTGGTCTCACTGTCTGCAACTGGTATGCATATCCATATGGCTATGCATGCCATTTTGCAGCAGCAGGTGAGGAGGGGAGGCACCCATGTTGAGGGGTCTCTTGGAGCCTGCTTTCCCTTCCTAGTGGGTGAGGATAGGAGGCACCCACGGGTGCCTCCAGGAGCCCGCTTTCCCTTTATAGCGGGCCAGAGGAGGCACCCACCCCACAGAGGTGCCTCCAGGAGCCCGCTACCCCCCCAAAAAAAACCAGTACTAACAAAAATGAAAAAACGAAAAAACGAACCAATTAATTTTTGCGAAAAACGGAAACGACCCGAAATGGAACCGGCCCGAATAACGACAACTCGAAAAAATTTTTTTTCAAGTCATGCCCATCTCTAATGTTCACCATTGAGTTTGCAGATCCCAGTTTCAGCAGACCACCCTGCACCTTACTTTTACTTGCTAGAATGCCCAGAGGAATGGAGGGCCTACACGCTTGCTAGATGCAATGCCATTCCATCAGCGGTGTTGTAGGGGAGATTCAATAGGACTGCTTATAATGATAGGTGTTGCGCCTGTGCACTGGGTGGAGTGGAAGCACTCTCTCATATGGTATCGTATTGTCCTCTTTACAATCACTTCTGTTAAAAACTCCTTGACCCACTTCTCTTGAAGAAGAGCCAGTGTTCAGACACTGATATGCTGAAGTTTCTTCTGTCATAAGGAGACACTGTGGTGATAGAAAATGTGGCATCTTTCTTAGCCCAGCTGGTTAGGGCTCACAGGCAGAGATGCTCTGAGTAGTTAACCCTTCAACTACTACTATTGTTGTAATCTGTATTGAACTTGTGTTGTTAAATTATGTATGCCAATAAAGGCTGATTGATTGATTGAAACTGATTAGCACAACATCCCCATTCCAAAGGGGGGCTAAAGTAGGGCAGAAGTGTGGTCTTCATACAGGGCTGGCCTTGACCCAGACCCAGGCCATCAAGGTGATTTTGCCTAATAACTAGGTACCCTCACAACAGCAAACCTCCAAGGCTCCTAGCTCCAAGTGATCATTGTTCCTTGGAGACCCTGTTGTCTCTACCCCCATCCCAGCACCAAGTCCTCCAGGACTTCAATGCTGGGAAGTGGGACAGCTCACACCCCTATCAGGTGCCACTTGTACTCACGTTTCAACTCATGCTGTCAACCACTACCAGCCACAACATAGAGGTTACCCCATAAGCCCCATGCACCCCACAGGGACCACTTTTGCAGTCCCAAGGCCTCACTCATCTGTATCTGAGGCAATGACAAAGGGAGGACATAGGTATGATGCCTGTGGGAGGACCATCTCCCCACCCTCTTGGTTGTCTCTACATCATAACCCAAAGCAGCAGCAGTAGATACCAAGTCTATGCAAAAGAATGTGTCAGAACTTCCCAGTGCCCCCAAATACGCCAAACACCCCTCCAGGTAAGCCTCTAACTCACCACCATTTGCTAACTGCCCACTTTATTTTATTTAGTTAACACTCCCCCAAAAAAACAAACAAACAAACAAACCCTGGACTCTCCAGAGCATCAGCTGACCACTAGGAAGATATTTTGGGTAAAAGCTATGCCCCAAACCCCTCCCCCCAAGATGCATCCAAACCTCAAGGAAACTCCCCCCCCCCCAAAAAAAAACCCTCTTCATGAGCCCTCATGGTTGTTGCCGCCATGAGGCACCTGGGGAGAAATGCAAAACTGCCTCCCCAGTGCCCAAAACCTGTATTCCTTCTTAATGCAAACAAATGAAAGAGGATGGGCAATGGGGAGCACCGCTAGGGAAGCCTCACCTGGCCTTTCCAAGCTTCCTTATCCAGCTTCTCCTTGCTGCACCCAGGTGGGTGGGCATTAAAAACCTTCCAGGTGACAACTGCAACCATGCAAGGAGCCTTCCCCACCGCCAGCCCGCAAACATGGGCACAACTTTGTACAGCAAAATTGGACCATTTCCTGGCATTGTAAATCAAAGATTGAGGCACACAACATCCCACATTCAGAAAAATGTTTTTTTTTTTTAAAACAGCAATTAAAGCACTTCATAGAAAGAAGTGTGAGTGAGTGTGTGACTCAGACCTGTATTCTGCATTCTGCTTTTATTGAATCGGTGTGCCCATCTGTAATGAAATTATTAAACAGTAGCAATTTTGTTTGTTTGTTGGCTTGCTTATTTGTCTGCTTCACAACAATGTTTATTAAAATTTTGAGAAGGCAGTTATGAAGGAAAGGACCTTCCCCACAAGGCCCCGCTTACAAACCCTGGAATGCCCCCTCCAAGGATGGTGTCAACAATGCAGCTTTTTCAGGACAAAACCCAATTTCCTATTTGGTCAGGAACTGTAAATGAACATTTGCTGTTAGTTTTTATGATCTAATCTTTTTTAATGGTTTCTCTGATTGTTCTATTTGGTTATTGCTGGCTAGAGGGCGGTTGGCTCTGCTTTGTTTTGTTTTGTATTGATGATGATGATAATGATGATGATGATGACCTTGTTGTTGTTGCAAAATGTAATATAAGTTTTCACAGTTGGGGACAGCTTTTTGGTAAATGGTGAAAAAATGCCAGGCATCAGATTAATTCTGAGAAATCTGCAATTCAGCTAGGAGTCAGAAGCCAGCCTGTGCAGAAACAACAACTATGAAACAAGGAACATCTGCTCGGCTGCAATAGAAATGCCAGTTATTAACCTTAACCACAATAAAAATGCCTTATAGAGGTGTTTCTGTATTTTACATGCTAGATTCAATGAGTCATGATTTGAAAGAGAGAGGGGGAAATGTGGAAATGTCTTAACATGCATTCCACGGCTTACTGTTGATGCTGTCAATTTGTTTGTATGGGGTGGAGTGGTATTAAAGTTGCTTAAAAGCTTGAGATTTTCTCACGGCATTGCACCGGTGATGGGGCTACACTATAATTAGAAGGTTACATAAATAAGCCATTGGGAAACAAATTAATTGATTTCCGTGGTGGAGACTGTAATGGTAATTTAGAGACGGTAGGACAATTTGTTTGAAGGAAACTGACTCTTTCCCCTCTTTTCTGACTCATTCTCCACCCCAATTGTTTTTAAAATCTATTCAAAGCATGTCAAAGAGCACAGATGTCCTGAGTAAGGTTTGGGTTGTTGTTTTTCCTGAACATACTAGGAGCCTCACACCCCAGAAGGAGATAAAAAGCTGGAAAGCAACAGAGGGTAAAGCAGGGTTTGTAAAGCAGGTTTGTGTGTTGTGTTGTTTCAGTCGTGACCAACTCTTTGTGACCGCATGTCCATGGAGTTTTCTTGGCAGGAATACTGGAGTGGCTTGCCAGTTCCTACTCCAGGCGCCAACAGCACCTGGTATTCCCTGGTGGTCTCCCATCCAAGTACTAACCAGGCCTGACCCTGCTTAGCTTCCGAAATCAGGCAAGATAGGTTTAGTGGCAAGCTAAAAGACCCGTTCAGAAAAGGTTCTAGAATGGACTCTGCTGGGTATTCTGTCACTTCTGAGGCAGTCCATAAAATTCCATCTCTACAGCGTACTTAGCTAATGGATGCCCCTTTTGTCCATTGTGGTCATGCCAGGGATTTTCCTCCATGTAGCTTAAGACCGATTATGGAATCAAAATTACAAAAATGGCAATGATAATGCCAAGGGTTGGGCCCTTCTAGAAATAAAGACCACATTATAATTTAATATATAGAACATCTTTCTGTTATTCTCAGCAGCCATTCTTATCAGGAGCTTGAAAAGCTTCCACTAAGACGATATTTGATGTTTTTACTTGAAAGAATAGTCAATACTATTTCCTTATTGGAAAAGAATGTATCGCATCACTGCAGCTCTTAATCCACAATTGAAGGCACCTCACTGGCATATATACTGTAAAATCTGGTGAGAAAAAATGTACGGTATTCCTTTAGGACCAGAGTGAGTACCCTTTGGGGGGTACTGCCCCTCCACTCTCCAGAAACAACCCAAATTGTTGGAAACAATGCAATTGGTCATAGTTGGAAGTAGAGATGGGCATGAAATGAACAATTTTTCATTTCCATTTTCGTTTTTTCATTTTGTTACACAACGAAATGACAAACGAATTTTGTATCCAAAATGAAACGAAATGAATAGAAACACCGGAAATTTTGTCGTGAGTTTTGTTTCCGTTACTGCACTACAGTGAACTGCTTTAAATGCTAAAAAAATCACAAAAATTTGAAATAAATGGCAACAAAATGGTAACAAAACGAACGAAAACGAAAGCAATTTTTTGCAAAAATTTGCGAAAAATTAAAACGAACCGAAACGGACCCTCCAAATGACAAACGACAAACGAAGCAATTTTTTTTCAAAATTGCAAAAATTTGCAAGAAAAATTTAAAAAATGGCAGCAATATGTCATTTTCAGCGGACCCTCCAAATGACAAACGACAAACGAAACGTCATTTTCATAGTCACTGCAACACTAGAACTCCTACATTATAATTCAGCACTGAAACCACTGGAGACCATGATGGTATTTGGAGCATCACTCACCAAGCTACTCCTAGCCTTAGAGGCACAAAGTTCCCCCTTCTTAGCTCAACATACAAATCCTTCCTTACAAAAACTAGTAGACTAGTAGACCGAGGGATGAAGGGAGTGCATGTCTCCCAAACCATAATGGGGGGAAAGGCAACATATGGGCCACGTATGGCCCCTAGAGTAGTCCCCCCCCGACACTTTTTAAAAATAAATTAAACAATGTTTAAAAATCCCTATATTTCCCAAAGAATGTAGGAGGAGCAGTTTCACTAAAGTCCAGGTGTTGTTTTGACTACAAGTCACAGAACCTTTCAAATCAATTCTGACTTGGGATGAACTTTTCCAGGGTTTCCTAGATTGTAAAAAGTGATTTTTTTTCCTTATCCTTTTTCCTGTGCTTGACATTGGACTGTGTTGCTTGCCTGAGGCTGATTCTTTTCTCCAGAGGCACATTGGGGAATCAAACTCCCAACCGCAGACCCTACCTCTGTCTAACTCCCAGAGCTATCTGGCCAGCTAAGGAACACCCCCCAAATGGAGGGTGGGCAAATTGCACCCTGCAGTCACTAGACAGTGGTCTAAGAATGGTAGTGTGTATACCCAGACACTCAAGACATTGGCCACCCCAGACCCAAGTGTCCTGAGATGGTGAGAAATCTTGACAAGCTGTGCTTTTCCTGTCCACAAAGATACAGTGGGATGAGAAGAGCAGCAGGTATGGGTGAAAGGAAGGTATTAAAGTCCCAGTTAATTGACTTAAACAGAAGACTGACTGGAGACAGAGTTCTGACCCAGGACAACGGGGAAAGTTGGGAACATATAAGAGCGCCCATGGCTATATTAACTAACGGTCCAATTCCTGAGAAGAAAGCTTTGTAAGAAAACAAGGTTTCACTTTCCTGTAACTATTTCTTAGGAAAGAATGTAAGGAACCAAACAGCTTAGCCCCAAAGGAGTTCTTCCTGGAAAACCAACATTTTAAGAGCAACGATGGCAATAACACTAGCAGTGGGATATTTTATATAATAAAAGGAGCCTGACCTTTCAACTTCATCTGCCTTTTGTTCTCACCAAGTTCAGCTTGTTCCTGCCCTGTTATAAGTTTTGCTAAAAGAGACCACTGCTGCTCCCTCTCGCACATGAAAAGCCATGCACCGGCTTGACCCACGTTCAGTTTGGGACTGTCAACAGAACTATCATATGTCTGTCTCGGAGACTTTATTGAATGGTAAGCCACTCAGTGCTGTCTTCTGAGCCTGTTCTTTGTCCTTCACTTTTGGTGATCTTCTCCATGACTGTATAAACACCCCCCTACGGTTTCTTTTATATAAAGCCCTTCTTAACTTTCCTTGAAGCACCGCATGGCTGCGTTGCTCTTCTAGTCCTCCACTATAACAATAGGCCACTAAGTGTGTGTTACGGAATTATACAAAAGGCTTAATCCTCACAAACTAGGAGGGGGCATTTTATTTCCCCTGAGGCAACTTTTATTGTAGACTGGAACTACATTGCAGGCAGTTGTCTTCTGCATCTTGTAAACAATATTTATACATGTATACTGTAGGGGGTGGGTGTTCACAGGGGCTTTGCTATATGCAACAAGGTAATGGAGGATAACTGTCCCAAAGAGATTGTTTTTTATTTTATTTTATTTTATTGCTGTTAGTTCCACCTCCCCCCTGCCACACACACACCCTGAGATGGGAGAAAAGAAAATGCCTCATGAAACTTTTTGTTGAAAACATACTTTCCAATCCACGTTCAGGCCACATCACGGGACTGAGATGGTCCTGATCGCTTTGCAGGATGACCTTTTCAGGAGGGCCAACAGGGGCTGCTCTACCTCGTTGGTCCGCCTCAATTTGTCAGCAGTCTTTAATACTGTCAGCCACGGTATGCTCCTGGGCAGGCTCTCTGAGATGGGGATTGGGGGCCTAGCCTTGCGCTGGCTCCACTCCTTCCTCAGGGGCCGTGCCCAGCAAGTGAGCTTGGAGGGGGAGTGTCATCCCCCTGGACACTCCCTTGAGGGGAGCCTCAGGGGTCGGCTATCTCTCCCATGCTCTTCAACATCTATATGAGGACGCTGGCTGCAGTTATGTAATGGACCAGGACCAACAGGCTCAGACTCAATCCCGAGAAGACCAAGATTTTGTTCTTTGGGGTGGGTCCAGATAGGTATAGTGGCCCTCCTCCCAGTGTGGATGGAACTACTCTATAGTCAGTTGAAAGACCTAGCAGTCTGGGCATGGTAGTAGTAGGGGAAGGGGTGCTCCTGTCAAAGGGGCAATAAAACCATCAAACACCGGAAGTCCTGCCCCCTTACCGGAATTCCCGCCCCTTACCGGAAGCCCTACCCCCTTACCGGAAGTCCCTACCTTCCGCCCCGCCCCCTTACCCGGAACCGGAACCTTCCTGGGCCCTTTGACCTGGAAGTGACGTCCTCTTCTGCCTGACCCGGATGGGGAGCCTTGCCCCCTCCCCCCGACACGTCACAGGGTCCCCCTACCCCACCCTCAGGCATGCCCGGGCATGCCTTCCCCTAGGGCGCTGCCGCTGGCTATGTGTTGCCTGGGCCTGTCTTGCTGCGTGTGTGCATGCCTGAGAGGTCTTATAAGAAGAGGGGAGTGTTCTGCGGTGCCCGCCGCCGCCTTTTCCGCTGTTCCTGAAACCGACTGGCCCATGGTCCCCGCCGTCCCGTTTATGTGGAGAAAGATGGCGTCTTCAAGCAAGATTGGGTTTTCCTCCAGCTTACCGAAGGACACCCCGGACTCACCGCCGAAAGCAGAGATCGTGGACTCCCCTCCAAAGCCCAAGAGCCCGGACTCCCCGCCAAAATCCTGGACCCCGAAGATAGAGAGGCAGCGGTTGAAACCGAAAAGGCGTCTGCACCCCCACATGCACCACGGGCCTACGGGATTTTCCATGCCCCTCTGCCCCCTAAACACCCCATCGCGGAAGCCCAGCTCTGCGCCCAAAAAGCCGCCCAAGTCTGCCCTTCACACTGAGGAGACCCTGTTTTGGTCCGATCTTGAGTGTGATTGTCCTCATGGAGTAAGAGCAGGATGGCAGGAACCAAAAGAGAAATCGGGGAGTGAATGCTCAGATGGTTCCGAACCTGGGCCTCTAGAGGAGCCACAAGAGGATATTTGGACTTCTGCAGATGAAGGTTATGAGAGCGGTTCAGCGGCCGAGGTGAGTTTTTTCATTAAATTGTTTATAACTCTCGTTCGGGGTTGTGGGGGGGTGCTGCAAAATTTAAAACTAAGAGGCTGTTTAATGCTCTCTCAACAGGACACTCTGCTGGAGAAAAAGAATCTGCCGAGAAGTCATAGCGTGTGAAAAAAAAAATTCTGGCGCTTCAAGTGGTTTCAACATATACTCTGAGAATATAACAGCTTATTCAATAATGTCTGTCTTTATGTTTAAAATTAGAAAATAGCCTTTTCCGTCCTATTATTTGCAAATATTAAACACATTATAAGTCTGGTAAAGCCTTGAAATCTTAAAATGCTCCAGCCTTATTCTCTTGTGAATAAAGTTTATTTAACCCCTTAATCTGTGATCATATGTCTGTGGGCTGCTAAGATGCCTGGCCACGGGGATGTTCTAAAAAATATATATTATACACCGGATTCTGTAGGAAGTTTTGGAGGTGTGAACCCTCTATTTAGTGAGGCAAAAAAGCGTATCAAATCATTAAGGGTCAAGGATGTTTCTCGATGGCTTTCTGATCAGGATGCCTATACACTCCATAAGCCCACCCGAATACATTTTAAAAGAAACAAGACTATTGTCTCTGGAGTCGATGCACAATGGCAGGCGGATTTGGTAGATATGCAGCAATTTTCAGAGTACAAAAGGGGCTACAAGTACATATTAACATGCATTGATATTTTATCTAAATATGCCTGGGCTGTGGCTCTCAAAGACAAGACGGGGCGGGAGGTGTCCAAAGCTTTAGCGGCCATTTTCAAACAAAACCATAGACGTCCAGAGAAGCTTCAAACAGATCGAGGTTTAGAGTTCCTAAATAAGCCTGTAAGCCTGCTGTTAAAGAAACATGGGATACACCACTTTGTCACCAATAATGAGGTCAAGGCTGGTGTTGTGGAAAGGTTTAACAGAACTTTAAAAACAAAAATGTGGCGGTATTTCACAGCCAATAATACGTACAAATATATGGATGTATTACCTCAGCTCCTAAGAAGCTATAATCACAGCATGCACAGAACTATCAAGGCTAGGCCTGTAGATGTGACCCCTCACAACTCTTTGGCCATCTGGAAAACAATCTATGGGACCTCTGCTAAAACGAAAGAGGAGAGGCCGCAGTTCAGAAAAGGAGACCATGTCAGGGTTTCAAAAATAAGGGGGGTGTTCGATAAGGGTTGTGAACAGAATTTCACTACAGAGATATTTATAGTGGATCAGGTTATCAAAAAAGCAAAGAGACCCGTATACCTGTTAACAGATTACCATGGTGATGCTATTGTGGGGACATTCTATCCCGAAGAACTACAGAAAGTGAACCCCCGAGAAGACCGGGTGTATAGAATTGAAAAGGTATTGGCCACAAAAGGCCGTGGCTCAAGGCCGTGGGGACCTAGAAGACCACCGCTCCTGCTGACCCAAGAGTCCAGTGCCATCTGCCGCTCCTCCGCCCCTGGGTGAGAGACAGGGGACCTTTCTGTGGCTTCTCTGGGGGAGTTTGGCCTCTTGGACTCCTGAGGCAAGTCAGGACTGGGCCCCTTGCTCTGTTGCTCAAGCTGCCTTCCACCTCAACACTCACCACCTGTCTGAGGGAGGGAAGGCTTGAAAAGCGGAGCGGCCTGGGAGCTGCCTGGGACCTAGAAGACCACCGCTCCTGCTGACCCAAGAGTCCAGTGCCATCTGCCGCTCCTCTGCCCCTGGGTGAGAGACAGGGGACCTTTCTGTGGCTTCTCTGGGGGAGTTTGGCCTCTTGGACTCCTGAGGCAAGTCAGGACTGGGCCCCTTGCTCTGTTGCTCAAGCTGCCTTCCACCTCAACACTCACCACCTGCCTGAGGGAGGGAAGGCTTGAAAAGTGGAGCGGCCTGGGAGCTGCCTGGGACCTAGAAGACCACTGCTCCTGCTGACCCAAGAGTCCAGGTTCCATCATCCAGCAAGCACTGCTCCAAACAGACCCTGCTTCAACCACCACCCCTTTGTCTCCACCTGCTTGCTGCTGGGTGTCCTCGTGAGTGAGAGGCACGAGAGGTAACCTAGCCAGCTTGCCAATAGAGGGGTGGGACTGGAGAGCTGGGACTCCGCCTTACAGCTTTCTAGCTGTCTGCAAGCTTGTGCTGTGGTTCCATCATCCAGCAAGTGCTGCTCCAAACGGACCCTGCTTCAACCACCACCCCTTTGTCTCCACCTGCTTGCTGCTGGGTCTCCTCGTGAGTGAGAGGCACGAGAGACAATTTAGCTGGCTTGCCATCAGAGAGGTGTGGCGGGGGAGGGGCATTGGGCTGATACCAACCTCTATTATTTGCCTGTGAAGGGGAGAGGGTGGTGGGATGTTGAAGCTGAATGGTGGGGTGGTTTGTTTTTATCTACCTTATTCTGTTTTGTTTTATTTCATTTTTTGTCATTTTCTTGCCATCTGAGATAGAGATAAGGACTCACAATGGAACTGATGGAACAGGAAGGAAGGAGGGCAATGGAGGGGGGAGCCATTGAGCCTGTGCTGGGTAGAGGAAGGTATGGGGGTGGGAGTGGAACGTGCCCGCGTAGGAGAAGAGAGGTTAGATATCTTACATCTATCCCCTCTTCTGGTTCCACTTCCAACCTGAAGGTATCAGGTGACCATATCAGCGAACCTACGGGCCACACGGTGCTGTTGTTGAATGCCAGGTCGGTAAAAAATAAGACCGCCCTCATTCATGATGTCATCCTGGATGAGGGTGCCGACCTGGCATGCATTACTGAGACCTGGGTGGGAGAGGAAGGTGGGGTTCCCCTCTCCCAACTCTGCCCACCTGGGTATTCAGTCCAGCACCAGTGTCGCCCGGAAGGTCGGGGAGGGGGAGTTGCTATAGTCTATAGCGGTGTTCCCCAACCCCCGGGCCGCGGACCGGTGCCGGTCCGTGGATCAATCGGCACCGGGCCGCCGAGGAAGATCCTGTCCCCCCCCAATACACCCACGCAGGCACCCACGCACACGCCCCAGGCGGGGTGCAAAGATCCTCCTTGTCAGGAGGCATCCTTCTTATTTTGCCCCCAAGGCCGTGCGGGAGCGGCGTCCCGGATCCCCGCGTGTCGCACCCCCCCATCCCCAGCTAATTGGAGGAGACGCCGAGCCCAGGCGGGCGCAGCTGTTGCGGCAGCCGGAAAAGCTGCCGGGGCTGCAAGCAGGCCGCAGGAGAAGGCGCTTTACCCAGGCTGGGCTCGACCGGCACCGCAGCCCTCCCTGCCCGCCCGCCCGCCGGTCCCCCAAGGTCAGGCTGGGCTGGCCGCCGCCGGAGGGTGTCCCAGCCCCGCCCGTGGCGCTGAAAGCGAGCTGGCGGGCAGGAGCAGCGGCCCCACCGCCTTCCTCCTCCTCGTGGGCCGCCTTCCAGCTCCTGCAGCCTCCTCGGCCATGCAGGTGGCTGGAGAGCCCGAAGGTGGGCGCTGAGCCGCAAGCCCCCGGCCGCCCGGTCCTCCGCCGCCAGCGCCTAGAGAGGGCCCCCGGCGGGGCGAGCGGGCTAATAGCAGCCTCCCTCCCCCTTCCGCCGCGGTAGAGCCCAAAAGGCGAGAGGCGACCCACCCGGGCGCAGCCCACCTGGGCAGCCCCGCCCTTGCGCTGCTGTTGCTGCTACTGCTGCTGCTGCCTCTGCGGCCGGCCGGCCGGCCCGCCCCTCCTCCTCCTCCAGGTAAAAGGGGCTGCGGGCAGGTCGGGGCACCACCCCCTCTCCACCTTACCCCTCGTCAGATCCACCCTTCTCGCCCCCCACCCTTCCCGCCCCCTGCGTGCCTCCCGCCAGCGCTCCCCACTCGACTCAGGGACCCCCGTCCCACCCCGCCGGAGGAGGAGGGGGGAGAGGTGGGGAGAAATGTAGTTCCTTTCAGCGTGTGGCTGGGCTGAGGTGGAGGAGAGCGACGGAGCCGGAGCCAGGGGACGGGTGTGTGGGGGGTGGGGGGGGAGAAAGAAGGTGAAAAGGAGGGGGAAAGCCGAGGACGGGGGGAAGGGAAGCTTTGGGGAGTGGCTGCCCCTGAGCTAGGAAGCCGAAGGAAGGAAAAAATAAAAAAGAGGAAGCCAGAAATTAAGGGCAGGCAAGAGGGAAGGAGGGAGGGGCGAGTAGAGGAAGCTCGACTGACTTCGGGTGGAGAAGGAAGGGAGGAAGGGAAGGAGGGAGGGTGGGGGGGGGAAGGCTGAGAGTCACCCTCTTTTTTTTAACTAACCGTGAAAAGGAGGCAGCTGCAGGGAGAGGTGCCTTCATGGACGAGCCTGCTCACAGAAGCAGGGATTGTGTGTGTGTTTGTGTGTGTGCGTGTGTGAGTCGCGTTGAGATGAAGGGCGACCTGTGAGGACCCGTCGAGGAAAGGGGTGGGTAGGGTGGGGGTGGTGCCCTTCCTTCTTTTCTTTCTTTCTTTCCGGGTGGTGGTGGTGGTGGTGGTGGTGGTGGTGGTGGTGGTGGTGGTGGTGGTGTGCCTGCCTGACTAAAGCCTCTCTGGACAGCATCCCCATCATCATCATTATTGTTTCTGGAAGGAGGACTTAAGAAGAAGAAGAAGAAGAAGAAGAAGAAGGGTGTCTTCGGGAGAGCGTGTCTCCCCCTGCCTCCTTTTCCTCTTTAATCCTGGGTGGGGGTGGACGAAGAAGAGCCAGGGCTAATCTTGTCTGTGGGCGTGTCAGTTGCAGGGTGTGTGTGCGTGTGTCTGTGTGTCTTGAGCACCAAATTGTAGGAGACAGCTCTGTACCCCTGTTACGGTGCATACCCGTCAGAGGAGAAACTTATGAATGTGTCACCATAACTTACGATAAGCCGCATTATATGTTAATGAGCAAGAGCCACATCAACACAATAAGCATTGAAATAAAGACCGACCAGAACCAACACGTGCCATTCAACTGGGGGAAAGTTGTCGTGAGGTTACACGTTCGACCCAGAAGAGGTTATTTTTAGAGCGTGCAAAAGAGAGCTGCATGAGCCAAAAATGGTTGTCGTTAAAGATTATGGAAATGTAGATGCCTATAGGGCCTACTACAAAGCCCAGGCAGGCCGTGGTCTACCTGGTTTCCATGGAGCTGTAAACATGTATGGAGCAGGTCTGGGGGGCATTTTTCGTGGACTTTTCAGAAGGGCTGTTCCTCTTTTGAGGAGGGGGTTTCAGATTATTAAACCTCATGTTAAGACAGCCATGCACAACATAGCTGGAGACGTAGTGAGTCATGTTATGAAAAAGGTGAGAACCCAAGAAGGCTCGGGTCTCATGTACCTAAAAAGAAGGGGAGGAGTTAAACGAAAAGCATCTCACCAACATATTGGAGCACCTCAGCCCCTAAAAAGAAGGGGTATCCGTGGTAGAAAAAATCAGAAGCTGCAGGTCAGGAAGAGGAGAGGAGGCCACAAGACAAAGATACTAAAACACAGCGGAAGAGACATATTTTAAAATGGCATTCATTCATAACTCCTCTGAAGAATGTACCAAATCCGAGCTGGATCTTTTTCAAATATCACCAACACAAACCTGCGTGGAAAGCAGTATGTACGTTGAAGTCCCGCCTCTGTCAGCCCTAAGCCCTAATGCACCTGTGGAATTTTATATAACAGGGGCGAGTGAATTTTATTTAGACCTCAGTCATTCGCTTCTTTTTCTATGTTGCAAAATAACAAAAACAGATGGTTCAAACATGGCTGATGCCGCCAAAACGGGGTTGGTCAATTACCCCATTGCCTCGCTGTTTAGCCAGCTGGATGTTACCCTCGGCGATAGGCTGATTAGCCAGAGTCACAACTGTTATCCCTACAGAGCCATTTTAGAACTGCTTCTGAACTACAGCACCGATGCCTTGAGTACACAATTTGCAGCAGGTGGTTTTTATAAAGATGCCTATCAAACGATGGAATCTACAAGCCTAGCCGCTGGTGAGGGAAACTGGGGCTTTAAATCTAGAGCACATCAGACAGCGGGTAGCCGGACCTGGGATTTGATGGGCCCATTACACAGCGATATATTTTTCCAGGGCAAAATGCTGCTGAATGGTGTAGATGTGAAGATCAAACTCACACGCAGCAAGGATGCGTTCTGTTTGATGAGTGGAGATGACAATGCAAATTATACAGTACATATTTTAAATGCAGCTTTGTTTGTTAAAAGAGTGAAAGTATCCCCCGGTGTGCGTCTAGGGCACAGTGAAGCGCTTCTTACCTCTAATGCAAAGTATCCTGTTGAGCGGATCGGAATGAAAGTTTTCAGCATAGCTGCGGGGAGTCTTGTCTGCAACTAAGAAAATCTTTTTTTGGGGCAACTGCCTAAGAAACTGGTCATAGGCTTTGTTGACAATGAGGCATTCAGCGGTCAATACACACGAAACCCCTTCAACTTTAAACACTACAACGTCAATTTTGTAGCGTTGTATGTGGATGGAGTTCAGACCCCATCAAAGCCTCTACAGCCTAATTTTCGAGACAGCCTATGCGTACGTGAATACATGCATTTGGCAAAAGCCACTGGGAGAAGCATGAAAGATCTGGACATAGCTATTAACCGTCACAAATTTTTGCAGGGGTACACACTGTATGTATTTTTTTACTCACCCCTGATCAGGCCTGCTCTGACCACTATTCTCTGATCAGAACAGGTAACCTCAGAGCCGAGATCCGCTTTGCTGTACCCCTTCCCAACACTATTAATATGATTTTATATGGGGTATTTGACAACGTGATTGAAATTAATCACAGCAGAAACGTCCTCTTTGATTACATGTGAAGATGAACACAGTCCAGATATTGAATTTATTACATAAAAACAAAAACTTTGCAGGTGTTTATCCCAGTGATATGCTACCCCGGACGATTATTACCAAGCGGCCAGCTGGGATCGTGGTCAACACCCATCCTCACACACTGCCTGGCGAACACTGGCTGGCTATCTATCTACCAGTACATGGCCCCGCGGAGTTTTTTGATTCATATGGAGCAGCCCCAAATAATCCGCTATTTCCTGAAGACATCTATGACTTTTTAATGAGGCAGACCAATGAGATAACATACCAAAGGAGGCAGTTGCAGCATCCCTTAGCTGCCACCTGCGGCTATCACTGTGTCTTCTTTTTACAGAACAGAACAAAAGGCTTCTCTTTTCCACAAATATTAAAATTGTACACTGGCGATTCTGTGGGCAATGATACTATGGTAGTCAGCTTTGTCAAGAAGATTAGAAAATCTAAACACCGGTGCCCCCTGTTCAATCCTGTTCAGGCCTGCCTGCCACCGTGCAATCCATGATGTAATTCTGTTCCTAAATAAAAGGCTGTTATACAAATTAATCTGTTTTGGTTTTTATTGTGATGATATTAAAAAGGGGACCCTCTTGAAAAAATATTACAGCGGTACACGTGGAAATTAAAGGCCTTTAATTATAGGTAAAATACAGAATTTCATTGTTTTCAAGGTAAAGCAAGAAGCGTATGTTTTAGCTGATTTTGCATGGTGCAGTTGTAATAATTAACTTAGCTGCAAACGCCAGCTCTAGGGCCCTCTTGAAAAAATATTGCAGAGGTACACGTGGAAATTAAATGACTTTAATTATAGATAAAATACAGAAACCCATTGTTTTCAAGGTAGAGCAAGAATTGTGTGTTTTAGCTGATTGTCATGAGAACCATAATCTGATTAGGTGTCTTGGCTGGTAAGAGGTTAATCTCAGTGTTAGCCTTTACTGTGGTTTGTGTAATTATTAAAACAGGCAGCAAACAAACCTTAACTATCTCACAGAAACTATCAGCAAAGTGCATTTATGAAAACTTTGCCAGCAGCGCCACCTCATGCCCAAAATGTGTTACAACAAGCCTGGTTTCACAAATGATGGAAATATTTCTCAGAATAAAACGAAAGAATTTTTATTTAATACAGGACAAAAGGCTTCTCTTTTCCACAAATATTAAAACTTGGTCTCTAAAAGGTTCACCTGCACTCGTCTATGAGGATTTTATAACATTGTTGTTAATTACTTTTAGCTCTACATTCTCAATGCCAAATATCAAAGGGAATATTTTGAAAGCACAAGGCAGAACACAACATCATACATTGTGTGTGTGTGTGTGTGTGTGTGTGTGTGTGTGTGTGTGTGTGTGTGTGTGTGTGTGTGTGTGTGTGCAGGGGAAGAGACAAGAATGCTTATACTATATTATTGTATATAATTCTTCAAGGTTTGAAATATTGATGACAATAAATCCTTGTATGGCTATAATTAAACATCATTTGGAGAAGTCTGCTAAAGATATCAAAAATATTACAGACGGGCACGGGGAAATTAAAGGAATTTAATTATAAAAGAGTTTTGAAAGCTGAAGAAATACCATGAATTTATTAAATAAGATAAGTTCATGTACACAAGCAACGGCTCAATGTCTCTTGAAAAATACAGGAACCCCCTCTTTTCAGCTTACACAAATGTTTGGTGTCCTGAGGCCGAAACTCTGATTACAAAGGCTGGGCCAGTATCAGTGTTAATATTAAAGCCACCTGCAAACAGAGCACATCTCTTGCCCATTGTGGGGCCCTCTTTAAAGATTAACCCTGTAATACAGAATTTGTACCAATATCACCCCTGCTTGTCATTGCAAAGTGTACATACCTTTGGGAGAATCAGGTTTATCCAGCATATTCAACTGGCGAGGCTGTGAGAAGGGTGAGTTTTTCACATTTGCTTTATGGGATTTATTTTGAAAATCTTGTGTAGAAGGCATTAATTTTGGATCATGGGAATTAAATTGGTTATATTTCCAAATCTAGGTAATTTTTAAATGTTTAAATCTTGGACCAGTTGAAATGTGTCTTAACATTAATGAGACTACAAGCGTTTCATATGGTTCAAAACTTTTATTCTCTGATTGTAAGCTTACAGCATTTAGAGATTTGTTAAAATACTTTATAAAAGAGGTTGATCATAAGTTTTCTCAGAAAATTAGTTGCTGGAGGTCTCCTGTTGTGGGCATCTAATATTGCTGCCAGCCCATTTTCCTGCATGAGAAAAAGGGGGGGGGAGGAAAGAGTGTGTCAAAATACTATTTCAATACTTTGTAAGAAAATCATGGGGGGGGGGAGTATTTTTCTTTCAAATATGCTTACCCAAGACTCCAGATTCCAAAGCCAGGTTTTATGGGTTGTTAAAAATTCAGTCACGCATTGTACCATCTGGCTGACATCGTTTGTAGACAAAACTCCGTGGGTTTGTTGAAATTGTTTTAACAAGCAGGCAGCGTACATTATTAATGCTAATATGCGCCCCCAATTCATCTGATTATCAGAAACTGTGACTGCAGCAGTCTTCATAAACAGGCTGCATGTTTCACTAATATTGCACAGCTGTAACTCCTGCAAATAACTGTGAATCTTGCATTCAAAGTTGGGCTGTATAGAGGCAACAATTCTTTCTAAAATATTATTCAGGCTTTCGGTCAGCAGATGCATTTGATGATGGAGTGTCTGTTTCTCATTTTCTGATAAATAGCTACAACAAGCATGCATTAGATATTTGCTGAGTACAGAATGGGTGATGCCTGCCATCCTGTGTCTTAAGCGTGTGCACAGACATGTTGTAACTTGCAAACCTTTTTCAGATCGCCCCCCCCCCGCCTGTTCTGCCAATGAAACCCCTAAAATTGGGACTCGCACCACCCCCTGGAAAAGATTTAGGTCAGTTATGCCTCTCACAAAAATGGTTTTAAAGAAAATGTCAATGCAATATATTTGGGGGGGGGATCATGTGTTGTTTGCATATTAAATGGGACCTGTGATTTTTAGTGGCATACTTTTATGTTTTAGATAAATATTTAGCGGATGACTTTGTTGATGCCTCTCCAATGAAGGTATCCTCAAAAAAAGGTACTATTTCACAACCTTCCTTATAAATTCTGCTTTGGCAATAAGCTTAGGGTGGGTGGGGGTATTTCTGACACACCCCTGTAAAATTATTTGTAATATTTCAGGCAATGATCCCCATTCGAGCTCAACAAAAGAAGATTTTAGGAAAATGCCCTCGCCTCAGCCCTTGACAATGTCCTCAAAAGGTGTGTAGTTCCCCCTTTAATATTCTGGTATGGCAGTAAATAAAAGAGGGCACAAAATCCTTTGTTATATTTCAGACTACAACAATAAATTTCATTGTTATATTTCAGACAACAATGAAACTGTTCATCCTCATCCTGCGGTGGAGAACCCAGGCAGCATGAAACGGAAAAGTTCAGGTGTGTGTGTGTGTGTGTGTGTGTGTGTGTGTGTGTGTGTGTGTGTGTGTGTGTGTGTGTGTGTGTGTAAAGAGTCTCAGAAGCAGTTAGTGGGTTGAGAAAACTAGAGATATTGATTATTGCTGTCGTATCATTTATTTTAGGAAGTATAAAAGAACCAGCATACAAAAGGGCATGCAAATCCCATTTTCCTGAGCCACCAATACCGGCTGTCCCTGTGGAAAGGAGCAACTCTCCAGGCAGCTCTACGATGGTTGCTCCATTTCATCCAGCTAACAGCAGCCATGACACTGATTCAACAAAAACCAAAAACCATTATAAGGTTTTAGAAAGTATGCTTGGCTTTGTTAAATACACTTCATATTCTCTCATGGAGCTTACAAGATATGCTAGAAGTCTTGAGCAACGCATGTCAGGCATGAATGATTGTGATTCTATTAAAACCATGGAAGGTTATCATGTTGAATCTGTATGCATGTATTATCAAAGAGGGCGGGGTTATAGCTATTTTAAGAAAAGACCCCTGAAAAAGAAAAAAGTCTTGGCCAGAGGGGATCAGTCTTGTAGGGTTATAGCTAGCAAACTGCTGAGAAATGCTAAAAAGTTTCTTTCACGTCACAAAAAGCGTTCCAGGCCTGCTACACACCATAACCCCACAAATGTTCAGCAGCCCTGTTCTCTAGAGACCTCACAGCACCCAGAGGTAAATGTTGGTGAATCTTCACAGCCCTGTTCTCTAGAGACCTCACAGTACCCAGAAGTAAATGTTGATGTATCTCCACAGCCCTGTTCTCTAGAGACCTCACAGTACCCAGAGGTAAATGTTGGTGAATCTCCACAGTCCTGTTCTCTAGAAACCTCACAGCACCCAGAGGTAAATGTTGGTGAATCTTCACAGCCCTGTTCTCTAGAGACCTCACAGCATCCAGAGGTTGAGGATGGTGAATCTCCAGATTCTGTAAATGACAATGCATCATCTGGTCAGCAAGCTCCCCCTGTTTATGCTGAAATTTTGAGAACATGGACCTGGGTGCAGGAACAGTATAATGCTATGCGTAGGGGTATCATTTTCCGCTTTGTTAATCTGGAGCATATTGGTTCCTATGCTGATGCAATGTCAGCACTTTATAATGCAATACAGCAGGTGCTTAATGATATCAACCAGAACATTGACCCTGAAGATTTTGTTCAGATGCGGCTTGAGGGTGGTAACATGAGATATGCTTTATATTCAGTAAAACAGTCAAAAGAAGCCTTGGACCCCGAGGCATTCCTAACAAACATGAGTAATTTGTTACAGAGCAACATGGAACTTTGTACAGAGGGTGCTTTACGTTTAGTTGTTACAATTGTTAAACCGCCAAGAGGAGGCGGTAGGCCAAACAGATGCTTGAAAACTATACCATACAGCAACATCATTGCTAAAAAGAGGCAACACCTGGTAGATTTTAAGAGTGTGGATGGCATGCTCTGTTTCGCAGGAAGTTTGTCTGCTGTCATAGCTCATGCTGATTGTGGTGCAATACCTACAGACTCTGAGCTGGTGCAAGCTGCTAAACAGCTCTGTTGGGAGGTTGGGTGGCCTGAGCAGAAACAGGTGTCTTTGAATGACATTGGTCTTTTTGAACACCATCTACAGCGGAATATCCAAATTGCTCTTTATAATAAGGATGGCTGGGGCTTATTTAAGTCGGGGACTCAGCGCTATGCCCAAATACATACCCTCTTCCTGTATGATAGTCATTACTATGGTGTTCTTAATGTAAAGGGGCTTTTTGGTTCAAAAAATTACTGCTCTTATTGTAACACCCTCTATCAACATACACATCGCTGCCTATTTTTCTGTAGGATGTGTTTGAAAGAGGATTGTACCCCTAAAATAGATGAACAGCAGAGATGTGGATATTGCAAACTGCTCTGCCAATCAGCTGGCTGTTTAAAAGCTCATGACAAACTGGCCTCAGAAGGTAAAGTGCCCTGTGTGCTTAAGATATATTGTAAACAATGTAGGCATTATCAAAAGTATGATCATAGCACTGCCAGTTGCCGAGGGCGTCAATGCACAATATGTTGGGATATCTTAAAAGAGGATGATGAAAAACATCTATGCATTATGCAACCTGTTAAATACCCTGAAATTTCAACGCAATATATATTTTATGACATCGAGGCACAACAAGACACAGGCGTACATGTAGCTAATTACTGCTTTGCTGAGGCTTTTGGTGGGGAAACTGTGGAATGTTTTCAGGATGAAATGAATGTGCTCCCTGAAAAAAATGCTGCTACTGGTGAGGTGGAGGAGATTGAGACGGATGAGGAGGAGGAGGTGGAGGAGGAGAAGATCCTTGGTGTAAGGAGTGCTAAGAAAAAGGTGAGACGTTGGCCTTATGGTCGGACTTGGGAGTTCAAAGGAGAGTCATGCATAGCAGACTTTATACTGACATTCACTAAAGATAATCGTTTTAGCGGCACTACTTTCATAGCCCATAATTCCAAAGGTTATGACTGTTATTTCATGCTTAACCAGCTGGTTAAAGAAAAACTGGATGTAGATATCATAGCTCAAGGTGGGAAACTCCTCTGTGTCACCGTTAAAAGCCTAGGCATAAAATTCATGGATTCACTCAGCCATTTGCCCATCGGGCTCTCTAAGCTTCCGAAAGCGCTCGGTTTTTCGGGGTGCAAAGGATATTTCCCACACTATTTTAACAGGCCTGAAAATAGTAATTATGTAGGGCCTTTGCCCCCGCCAGAAGACTACGAGCTGCAGTATATGATGCCTGCTGAGAAGAAAGCTTTTTTAGAATGGTATGAAGAGAATAAAATGCAGACATTCAACATGCAAAATGAGATAGCACATTATTGCAAGCAGGACATACATATCCTGGTGCAGGCTTGTACAAAATATCGCCACGAAATCATGACGCTGACCTTAAAAAAGATTGTGAAAAAAAAAGAAACTGAATATTATGCCATAGATCCCCTCCAATACCTAACCCTGGCCAGCATGAGCCTAGCCATGTACAGGTTCAAATTTATGCCTGAAGATTCCATAGCGATACCACCTGCAGATAATTATCACCACCAGGTCAAAAGATACTCAACACCTGCCATCCAATGGATGCTGTACCTTAAACATAAAGAAAACCTAGAGATCCAGCATGCCTTAAATGGTGGCGAGGTTCAGGTGGGTCAATATTTTGTTGATGGCTATGCTGTACTAAATGGTCAACCAGTCTGTCTGGAATTTCTGGGTTGTTTTTATCACGGGTGCCCCCCTC
The DNA here is from genome assembly GCA_029282475.1 of Phrynocephalus forsythii. Taxonomy (NCBI): domain Eukaryota; kingdom Metazoa; phylum Chordata; class Lepidosauria; order Squamata; family Agamidae; genus Phrynocephalus; species Phrynocephalus forsythii. The sequence goes on along the minus strand of JAPFRF010000002.1, from coordinate 169,105,847 downwards.
TGCTACCCTGCAGAGGACTGCAACCCCTTGATTGGTAAAACTTACAGGCAGCTTCATAATGCTACTGAGGAGCGGACAGCAATCCTGAAAAGCATGGGTTATGAAGTGAGATCAATTTGGGAGCATGAGTGGAAAAACATGATAAAAACTGACAAAGAAGTCCAAAACTTCCTTGCCACCGCACAGTTTCCAGAGCCCTTAGAACTGAGGGATGCCCTCTTTGGTGGACGTACAAATGCAGTGTGTTTGTACTACAAGCCGGCGAAGGGGGAGGAGATTCGTTATTATGATTTCACGTCCCTTTATCCCCATGTACAAAAAAACAGGGAGTACCCCATTGGACATCCAATAATAGTCCATGAGAACTTTGATTCTCCTACAGATTACTTTGGGTTGATAAAAGCCAAAGTTTACCCGCCAAGTGGTCTCTTCTTCCCAGTGTTACCGTCGAGGGTAGGTGGAAAGCTCATGTTCGTGCTGTGCTCTACATGTGCAGAACTCCGCCAGCTAGAACCATGCAATCATTCAGATGATGAGCGGGCTTTAACAGGGACCTGGTGCACTATAGATATGAATGTTGCTATAGAGAAGGGGTACAGGGTTGGAAAAATCTTTGAAGTGTGGCATTTTTTTCAGAGATCGGGTGATTTGTTTTCTGATTATATGAAGACACACCTGCGGCAGAAACAGGAGGCGTCAGGTTTTCCCCACTGGTGTGTCACAGAGGCTGATAAAGATAAATATATAGCAGATTACCTCGAAAAAGAGGGGGTGTTGCTACGCTGCAAAAAAATAGAGCCGAATCCTGCAAAGAGGCAGATTGCTAAATTGTTTTTAAACTCACTGTGGGGAAAATTTGGCCAGAGGACAAACCTCCCTAACACAGAGGTAGTAAGGGACCCGGACAGGTTTTTCAATCTCTTGTTCTCAGAAACATTTTCAGTTTCCATGTGTGAGTTTCTTGATGATGATGCGGCCTGCGTAACCTGGAAGCATAACACAGACAGAATGACAACCTCAGGTATGAAAAATCCCTTCATAGCCTGTTTCACAACTGCATATGCCCGTTTGGAACTTTATAAACTGCTGGACCGGCTGCAGGACAGGGTCCTGTACCATGATACAGACTCTGTTATTTTTGTTCACAGGGAGGGCGATTGGAATCCCCCTCTGGGGGATTATCTGGGTGATTTAACCAGTGAGATACCAGAGGGGGAGCACATTACTCGTTTTGTTTCAACAGGCCCTAAGAGCTACGCTTACACATTGTCGGGGGGCAGTGCCTGTGTGAAAGTCAAGGGGATCACACTGAATGTGGCAAACAGTGAGAAAATTAATTTTGAAACTCTTCAAGACCTCGTGTTTGCCTATGTTTCAGAAAAGAAAGATAACCCTCCTCGTGAAATAGTTGTAGAACAGCCGGGCATTGTGAGAGATAAACGACAGTGGCTCATCCACACTAAAACTTTAAGAAAAACACAAAAAGTAGTGTATGACAAAAGAGTGATTACGGATTTAAAACGGTCCCTTATGGATACTAAGAGGAGCACTCTGTGGAACCATCCTTTTTCAGCCATTCTCGCGGGACCCAGTGGTTGTGGGAAAACCTTCTTTGTGAAAAACATGTTGGAGAATGTGCGTTATGTATTTTCTGAAATGCCTGAGAATGTTGTATGGTGTTACAGTTGCTGGCAGCCTCTGTATAAAGACCTATTGTGTAAATATTCCTTTATTAAGTTTGTAGAAGGATTGCCTGAAAACTTTGCTGATAATGTCTTGCTACCCCCGATAAAATAAACTTCTTAATTATAGACGATTTGATGAATTGTGCTGCTGATAATAAGGAGGTTGAAAAACTCTTCACGCAATATGTGCACCACAGAAATGTGAGTGTATTTTTTCTTACACAGAATATTTTCTGCCGTGGTAAAAGCAACAGAACCATCAGCTTAAATGCTAAATATATGGTGCTTTTTAAAAACCCAAGAGATAAATTACAAATTGCTACTTTAGCACGGCAAATGTACCCCCAAAATGTTCCGTTTTTCATGGAGGCTTTTGCAGATGCTACCAAAAACCCCCATGGCTATCTGCTGGTGGATTTAAACCCAAATACCCCTGAGTCTTGCAGACTGAGAACGGGTCTATTCCCACCTGACTGGCCTGCTGTGTATACAGTGAAAAGAACAAAAAGGGTTCCCGATGATTCTTTTTTATTTATTGGTCACAGCGCCTCTCCCCACCAACATGTCAGCATGTATACGGCGAAATCTTCCCCTCTTAAAAATCCTTATTAAGGCGCCCCTGCGCCAGAGAAAAGCCATTTTATGCGGTGCCTCAGATGTTTTGGTAACAGCCATTTCAGAAATTGCTCTGAATACTTTAAAGGGTAATCTTGCCCTAACACCCAAGCAGGTGGGGGTCTTAAGGAAAAAACGTGCTCTGATTAAAAGCCTAGGTAACAAGAGGCTCTCCCTGAAAAGGAGAAAATACATTGTCAAGCAAAACGGCGGTTTTCTGGATCCCCTGCTAAGCATCGGGGTCCCCCTAATAACGGGTCTTTTAACTAACAAGTAATGGAATATGCTGAAAAATTATATCTAGTGCCCAGCGCTCAGCTAGATCAGCTTCGGGGTGTCCCAGAAAATATTAGAACCACAGCCATGAGACGTCTTGACAGCGAGATGAGGGAGATTCTCTTAAGGACTGACCTGTCAGAGTATGAAAAAATAAAACTCTACACAGGGGTTCTACAGCGCTACTTAGCACTAAACAAACAAGATGATGATGTGGAAAAAATGTCTGCACCCCCCCAAACCCCAACCTCACAACCTGTCCCCTCCACATCCCCACAGCCTGAGAGTGATACAATTGTTCCAGAAGTTTTAGAAGGGATCCCCAGAAGGTTTCAGAAAAATGCTGAAATTTTGCTGAACAAGATAAAGCAGCATCAGGATATTTCTAGCTGGGATCAGCGAGGCACCTTTGTGTATCACGGGAACGCCTTACCAGGGTCTCACATTCTCGACCTGATTAAAGGGGCCACCCAATCTAATATTATTTCTGAGAAGAAGCGCCCAAAAGGCTGGGATGTATTTTCTTAAAGCATTGGCAGAACTAAATGTGCCCACATCTGTTGTGGGTAATTCATCTGTTAGAGTGCAGTTAGAAAACCTGAAAGTCAGCCCACTACAAACAGAGGCCTCTAAACACCCGGCTATTCCAGGGTCTGATGCTGCACGCAAGAAACAATTCAAGAGACCAGCCTGGCTGCATGTGGAATCCTCACCGTCGACACCATCCAGAGAGCTTGTCAAAGACCCCGCATGGCTAACTTTTTAAAAGCAATGCAATAAAAAACGAAAGAAAATAATATGTGTAAGAGCATTTTATTTAATAAACTCACTGACATTTCTAGCAGTGACCACAGAGTAAATATTTTGAAATAGCAAGGGGTCAGTCTGTCTTAACTTTTTTTGAGGAATGAATATGGTTTTTCTGCCTTGGAAATTTTAGATACAAGAGTCAATATCTCATTAATATTTTCAGCTGTCAATATCAGGCTATTGCAACAATATGCAATTAAGATGACGGTATGGATGACAGTCTTGTAACATATTTTGGCACAAAGAGAACGAAGTAGTCTTGATATGGGCCTTAACGGTTGAGGTTATACACGAGTGCGATTCCTGGTTTTCCAAATTATTTTGACAGCCATCGCCAGATTGTTTCTGATATGCTGATATATAATATTTAATAATCACAGCTACTGTTGTATGCACAATGTTCTTCATATATTGCTTCTTTCTCCCCTTAATTTCTGGCAGGTCTATATGGAGCAATCTGCTCAATGTTTTATGGGGTAATTCCTGCAAATAGCAAATAAAAATTAATTATCAAAGCAAGCTACAAAGTAATGAAATGCCTAACACACACCCAGCCTCTAAAACACCACCAGCCAGCTCCTTACCGTGTTTGAAGATTTTTCTGACTCGGGGGCAGCATTGTCCTTGTTAGAGCCACATGCAAGGTCGCTGTCAGAATCTGAGCTAACATAACGCCTTAAAGCCCTTCTCTTGCGTTGCGGGGATTTCGGGGCTACCTTTGGGGGCACATCTTTGGCCTGTAAAACATAAATATTGGCTAGTTTTAATTATAAAAGGAAACTTCAACGTAAATAGATACCCAGCACACCCCAAACTCTAAAGCCGCCCAACACCTGCAGCCTTGCCACAAGACACAGTATCACAATATGAACTTAGATTTAAAACAGGGCCTTACCGTGTTTAGAAATTCCTCTGTATCAAGGGCAGCATTCTCCTTGTTAGAGCCGCTTGTAAGGTCGCTGTCAGAATCTGAGCTAACATAACGCCTTAAGGCCCTTCTCTTCGGTGGTGGACTTCCATGGTCATAACCATCATCTGAATCGGACCAAAACAGTGGCTCCTCAGCGTGAAAGGTAGGCTTGGGCGGCTTTTTGGTCCAGGATTTTGGTGGGGAGTCCGGGCTCTCGGGCTTCGGAGGGGAGTCCACGCTCTCCGGCTTTTTGGTCCAGGATTTTGGTGGGGAGTCCGGGCTCTCGGGCTTCGGACGGGAGTCCACGCTCTCTGCTTTCGGCGGTGAGTCCGGGGTGTCCTTCGGCAAGCTGGAGGAAAACCCGATCTTGCTTGAAGACGCCATCTTTCTCCACATAAACGGGATGGCGGGGACCATGAGCCAGTCGGTTTCAGGAACAGCGGGAAAGGCGGCGGCGGGCACCGCAGAACACTCCCCTCTTCTTATAAGGCCTCTCAGGCATGCGCACACACAGCAAGACAGGCCCAGGCAACACATAGCCAGCGGCAGCGCCCAAGGGGAAGGCATGCCCGGGCATGCCTGAGGGTGGGGTAGGGGGACCCCGTGACATGTCGGGGGGAGGGGGCAAGGCTCCCCATCCGGGTCAGGCAGAAGAGGACGTCACTTCCAGGTCAAAGGGCCAGGAAGGTTCCGGTTCCGGGTAAGGGGGCGGAAGGAAGGTAGGGACTTCCGGTAAGGGTGTAGGGCTTCCGGTAAGGGGCGGGACTTCCGGTAAGGGGGCGGGACTTCCGGTGTTTGATGGTTTTATTGCCCCTTTGACAGGAGCACCCCTTCCCCTACTACTCATGGTCTTGGACCCGACGTTGACCCTGGAGTCCCAGGTGGCAGCCATGTCCAAGTCCACCTTTTACCAACTTCCGCTTATCACCCAGATTCACCCTTACCTTGATGAGTCCTCCTTGAGAACTATTGTGTAGGCGTTGGTCATCTCGAGGATAGATTACTGCATTGCTTTCTACATGGAGCTTCCCTTAACCCTTGTTTGGCAATTGCAGCAAGTACAGAATGCAGTAGCCAGATTGGTGGTTGGTGCAGGCAGATTTGACAGCATCATCCCAATTCTGGCTTGACTGCACTGGTTACCCGTTGCCTCCTGAAAAAGGTTCAATGTATTGGTTTTGGTTTTCAAAACCCTCCACAGCTTGGGGCCTCAGTATTTGGCAGAGTGGATTTCCCAAAGGTCACAGTTGGCCCAGCCCACCAGAGCATCATTGGCACTCTCGATACGGGTGGCCACCCCCAGGGAACCCCATAAGGCTTTTACTCGTAACTGGGCTTTCTCGGTGGCCGGCCTGGCTTTGTAGAATAAACTGCCAACAGAGATTTGCGAAGTGGAGTCTCTACCATCTTTTTAAAAAGCCTTGAAAACCTTGATGTTCAAAGATGCATTCAGCAACCTGTTGTTGCTCTCCTGTTTTTCTGTGGTTTTTTTTGCTTGGTTCTTTTTTCTGCCTTTGTGCCTCTTGCTGGGTTATACTCTGGTTATTTTTTTTTTTTATTTTTATATTGCTATTGTTATGGAGTTTTTTATTTCCATTATGTTCTGTCTTTGGTTTTGATTGTTTTCTACTTGTTTGTTTGGCCTTTGTTAACCACCCAGAGTTCCTGTGGGAAAGTCTGCATGGTCTAAAAATACAAAAAATAAAAAATAAAAAAAAATCCACCAAAGTATAAGTGGAATCGCGTAATCCTCATTTGGTTGGAACCAGTCAAATGAAATACAAAATTTAATTCATTGTGAATTTGCTGGATTCGGGAAGTACAGCACAATATAAATTCATCTGACTACACATTTACTCTGATTCCATCTTCCTTCCTTCCTTCCTTCCTTCCTTCCTTCCTTCCTTCCTTCCTTTGGGTGTTTGGATAGAACATGTTTTATTCTGTACATGTGATGCCTTTGGAAATAAGGCCTTTTTATATACTACAATGCACTGGAATTCTCCTTGGAGTTAAAATCCTATAACTCACACTTTTCCCAGTGCAAGAGGGTAGAAGACAAAATGAAACAGAATCAAACACAACAAGACTTCAAGCTTCTCTACACACATTGGAGCAGGCTGGAGCAGGCTAAATAGAATTGCTAGAGGTCAAGTGAAGGCCCAGTATTTATTTATTTATTTATTTATTTATTTATTTATTTATTTATTTATTTATTTATTTAGTGCAGCATCAAATGCACTGCATTGCTTTAAAATATTAAAAACTTCCTTTCAGAAGCTGAAGCACACAGGAGTGGGGAACAGGGGGCATTTTTTTCAAGGTCCATATAAGAACCTGCCTGCAGTCAAATCCATTGTTCTCAATGATTTTATGACTAGTAACTGAGGTCTACCAGTATATACAAACTGCTGCTCAGCCCACAGATGTGTGTGAAGGTTCTTTCCTTGAAGAAGGTGATTGTTTTGAGAGGCCAGCTTTCTGATTATGCACAGTGAAAAGGGAAACAAAAGACCAATTTGCTGGTTTGTTGTTTATTTATTTATTGGGTTTTTATACTGCCCATGAGGCAAGGAGGCTACTCTGGGCGGTTAACAACAATACAATACAATACAATACAACACAACACAGAACAAACCCATACAATTCATGCAATAAAATAAAAAACATAAAAATGCAGTAATCTAATGAAATTAAAATTGAAATGACATGAAAATAACATATAATTTAAACCTATGATGTTATTGGTGGGCAGATCAGTTAAAATCATATTTTAATGGGTTTTTGTTTTTAATGGGTTGTTGTTTTTAAACACCTTATTCAAGATACAGCATCCTTATGCCACTGTAGCCTATCACTGCCCACTGTGTGTCATAAAATAGAGAGTGGGTTTATTCAGTCTGCCATCACAGTGGAATCTGCAAATATACTTATGCTAAAACAAGTCTAGTTACAGGATCAAAGGGGGGAAAGGGTAGCAGAGACTAACAACAAGCATCCTTTTTTAAAAAAAAAAATATCCATAATTGTTTCATATACTGTCTGTAACATATACAAGTAAACATGTAAATAAAACTGCACGCCAGAGGGAATCATTTTTGATACTATTAAAATTTTGTTCATGCACAAAGTGATTGTGTGCATCTCCAGCATAACAACAACCATCCTCTATGTAGTGTTCAGACTCAGAATGAAGAAACATAAAATGAACACCTTGCAATGGTGCCAGTTCACAGGTCAATAATCTGAGAGGTAAGGTTGTCCCTTAGAAGAAGCTAGGTCTTGACTCTTGTGTCCTACAATTATCCAGAAGTCGATCCACTAATTAATACATTCAACAGAATTCTTTCTTCCTCCAGGAGTGGCATCTCCTTCCCTATGCTAGTCAGAACTGCAGGAAAACTCTCAGGAACATGAAATCTCTCCTGAAGAGTTCACTTTCTGAAGGACCCCCAAGAGGTAACTTGGAGAAAAGAACCAAGGACGGATAGCCACTCTGTGTGGTTGTTGATGGTAGGACACTGTATTATTCCCCTTTCTTAATATTAACCGTGACCCTCCATGAAATAATAGCAGTACGGAGGTTACTCCATTTAACACAGAACAAAAAGTGGCACCTTCAATTGGTCTATGTAGTTCTCCAAGGTTTCCCTCACACTAAAATCTTCTGCTGAAGCAGGGCCTGTTTTGTTGTCTGAGTTTCCTTTCAAAAAGTGGAGATATATGAAGCAATGTCTTAAATGCAGAGGATCATACTTGCTGTAGTGCCACTGAACAAATGCTGTATCAATGAGGTTTTTTACAGGTTCAGCAACTGAGCTGAAAAATGATGGGCTTCGGAGCCTATTACCTCACAGAAACCAATTTCCAGAGATTAACCTCAACATGCTTAATCACCCATAACTGTCAGGAATAGAGTAAAAGTGGGGGAGAAAAAAAGAACTATGTCTTCCACACATCTATTCCATAACCAGGGCATCCATACATTTCTAGGTGAGAAAATATGGTAAAAAGGCAACACTGGAACAAATAGTAACAACATAGGGTGCATTTCATTTGTTATAGTTTTCTCCAAGGAGCTCCAGGCAATATATATGAGTTTTCCTTCACCATTTTATAGAAACAGAGAATCATCGTAGGGTTGGAAGGGACCTTGGAAGTCTTCTACTCCAACCCTCTGCCCAAGGCAGGAGACCTCATACCATCCTGGACAGATGGCTGTCCGATCTTTTCTTGAAAACCTCCAGGGATGGGACACCCACAACATCAGGAGGCAAGCAGTTCCACTGTTTAATGGCTCTTACCGTCAGGAAATTTATCCTTATTTCCAGGTTGGCTCTCACTCTGATGAGTTTCCACCCATTGGTTCTTGTCATACCTTCAGATGCAATTGAGAATAAATTGATGCCCTCTTCCCTGTGGAAACACTTCAGCAACTGGAAGACGGCTATCATGTCTCCTCTCAGTCTTCTCTTTGTCAGGCTAAACATGCCTAGTTCTTTGTCCTTACAAGGACCTGGAATATAGGGTTAGGTTGAAAGAAAATAAATTATTTTTTATGAGCTATCTAGTGAGCTTTCAGGCAGAAGGGTGACCTGTTTCCCCAGTCCAACTTAAATAAAAAGTCAGAAAGTGTTAATGGGTGGCAGTCTGCTGACACAATTGAGTCATTTAACATTTACCGGGGCTCAAATTCCCAATATAATTCTGGCCATTATTTGAAAAACAAATGTTAGTTTTACTTTTTTAAATAGTGTTGTTATTTGAGGACTTACATGTCTGTTATATTTCATTAATACTTTTTAAAGAACATTAAACCTTACAAAATAAATGAGTACAAAATGGGGGGTTCTCACAATCCAAAAGTGGCTTCATAACTCATGGTGATCTTTTTGAGGTCTCTCTGGGTATTTTTCTGGGAGCACTCTGGATCTCTATCGCTTGCCCAAGGCTACACAGGCTGGTACGTCTCCTGGGAGGCGTAGTGGGGCATTGAACTCCCAGTACATGAGTCTATAATCAGATATTTCAAACTGCTACTCCTCCATCACAAATCAACGTTGCTAATAGGAAATTGCAACATGGTGCACCCCGAATGTATAAATAAAGCTATAAAAGCAACAAGGATGTTAGAGTCACATCACAAAAGTAATAAGCCATATTGTAACTTGATTTGTCATTTTGTTATTGGAGGGATTACTTATAACTATTCAATATTTGCAAAGAGTTGTTCCCAACCTTTTTCATAGTTCCTATAAATTATCTCAAAACATTAAATAGAAACAACTCAAAATTAAGAGGGTTGAAGTAATACTAGAATTTCCATTTCCAAGCTTTCCAAATTTAGCAGTCTAATTTGCACAGCAGATAAATTGGACACTCAGATTTGTTTACTATGCAAATTTACACAGCATACTAATTGATATAGATTTTATTAATATTTTGCAAATTAAGCACATTAACGGTTGCATTGTTTTTTCTACCAATATATTGTCACCTTGCCATTATCATGCAACAATGCAGATCTGGGGACGACAGGATGTTATCATTGATGGAGTGTCAGAAATGGAGCAAGATGAGACAAGTTCAAATCCCTGCTTGTTCACGAAGCCTGGTGTTGGAGATGGTGACAAATTGAAAAACAGATTGCATTTTCTGACAAATTTGGCTGATTCATCAAAATATTCATTGATTTGTATTCATCGTAAATGGAGTCCCCTCAACAAATACAAATAGATGCATTTTTCGCAACGGTTGATTGGTCAATTTGTTGAACCATAAAATGTGCCCCCCCCGGGACCCAGAGACACCAAAATTGCAAATCCTAACTCTTCTCCTCCGTGTTTGGCAAATATTTGGTTTCCTCAAGCCACTTTGTGGGTGTAGAACTCAGATTTCTGGAACCCAACCTTCATCAAATTTGGAGGAATTGTAGAGGAGAGCTGTAAGAAGCCTCTCTGTAAGCTTGCTGCCTTTAGATGCCTGGGGGTCACTTTTCTGGGGGAGGGGCTCTATTGAGGGTTCATAGCTTAGACATCCAAACCCCAATCTTCACAAAACCTGTAGGGCTTGTAGAGGAGAGGCAGATAAAGCATCTCTGCAAACTTGGGCCTTCTTGATGCTGGGGGGAGAGTCATAGCATTTTAAAGAGGAGCTGAACTGATTCATCCATTCATCACTAGAAATTTATCAATGTGTTGATTTTCCAGCCCTGACAAACCTTGAATCACAACAAATCGCCATGTTCTTATTCGTCCCCGTTTCTCTACTTGGCATCCAAATCCAAAGCTGCCTTATTGAGTCAGTCAGGACTTCTTACCTGCCTTATTGGGTAGTTTTTAGAATAAAATAAATAGAGGGGAACGATGTAAAGCTGATATGGACATTGCTGGTTCATAAACAGTGGCATCTTGTCACATACCTTAGGCTTCTGACAATATTCTTAAATGAGAATTCCAGGCAAAAATAAATTAAAAATAAAACAAAACAAAAGACAAAAAAATGGCATCTTAAAGACTAACCTTCATATTTTAATGTAACGTTTTGTGGACACATATAGCAGACATATAGCAGCAGAATGAGGTGTACAATAGTATGTATAATGAAATATATGTTTCATACCAAATATTCATTGGCTGTTGTATGTATGTATATTTGCATGCAAACTCTGTTGTAATTCCTAAAGAGACAGTAAACAGACACCAGATGTGGGTGAGGGTGGGTAGGGGAGTAGTAGGGGAAGGGGTGCTCCTGTCAAAGGGGCAATAAAACCATCAAACACCGGAAGTCCCACCCCCTTACTGGAAGTCCCGCCCCTTACCAGAAGTCCTTCCCCCTTACCGGAAGTCCCTACCTTCCCCCCACCCCCTTACCCGGAACTGGAACCTTCCTGGGCCCTTTGACCTGGAAGTGATGTCCTCTTCCACCTGACCCGGATGGGGAGCCTTGCCCCCTCCCCCCGACACGCCACGGGGTCCCCCTAACCCACCCCCAGGCATGCCCGGGCATGCATGCCCCTAGGGCACTGCTGATGTGTTGCCTGGGCCTGTCTTGCTGTGTGTGTGCATGCCTGAGAGGTCTTATAAGAAGAGGGGTGTGTCCAAAGGAAGCAGCTACAGCACCCCACTTCCCAGTGTTAACAGAACTTTAAAAACAAAAATGTCAGAGGAGAAACCTATGAATGTTTTCCAGAATATGTTTTAGATAAATATTTTGTGGATGACTTTGTTGATGCCTCTCCAATGAAGGTGTCCTCAAAAGGTACATATTTCACAACCTCCTTATAAATTCTGCTTTGGCAATAAGCTTAGGGTGGGGGGGTGTTTCTGACACACCCCTGTAAAATTATTTGTAATATTTCAGGCAATGATCCCCATTTGAGCTCAGCAAGAGAAGATTTTAGGAAAATGCCCTCACCTCAGCCCGTGACAGTGTCCTCAAAAGGTACATATTTCCCATCCTCCTTATAAATTCTGCTTTGGCAATACGCTTAGGGTGGGGGGGATTTCTGACACACCCCTGTAAAATTATTTGTAATATTTCAGGCAATGATCCCCATTCGAGCTCGGCAAGATAAGATTTTAGGAAAATGCCCTCACCTCAGCCCGTGACAGTGTCCTCAAAAGGTATGTAGTTCCCCCCTTTAATATTCTGGTATGGCAGTAAATACAAGAGGGCGCAAAATCCTTTGTTATACTTCAGACTACAACAATAAATTTCATTGTTATCTTTCAGACAACAATGAAACTGTTCATCCTCATCCTGCGGGGGAGAACCCAGGCAGCATGAAACGGAAAAGTTCAGGTGAGTGTGTGTAAAGAGTCTCAGAAGCAGTTAGTGGGTTGAGAAAACTAGAGATATTGATTATTGCTGTCTTATCATTTATTTTAGGAAGTCTAAAAGAACTGGCATATAAAAGGGTGTGCAAATCCCATTTTCCTGAGCCACCAATACAGGATGGACCTGTGGAAAGGGGCAACTCTCCAGGCCTCTCTACGATGGTTGCTCCATTTCATCCAGCTAACAGCAGCCATGACACTGATTCAACAAAACCCAAAAACCATTATAAGGTTTTAGAAAGTATGCTTGGCTTTGTTAAATACAGCACATATTCTCTCATGGAGCTTACAAGATACGCCAGACATCTTGAGGAGCGCATGTCAGGCATGCATGATTGTGATACTATTAAAACCATTGATTGTTATTGTGTTGAATCTGTATGCATGTATTATCAAAGAGGGCGGGGTTACAGCTATTTTAAGAAAAGACCCCTGAAAAAGAAAGAAGTCTTGGCCAGAGAGGATCAGTCTTGTAGGGTTATAGCTAACAAACTGCTGAGAAATGCTAAAGAGTTTCTTTCACGCTGCAAAAAGCATACCAATCCTGCTACACGCCATAACCCCACCAATGTACAGCAGTCTCTCTAGAGACCTCACAGCACCCAGAGGTAGATGTTGGTGAATCTTCACAGCCCTGTTCTCTAGAGACCTCACAGCATCCAGAGCTAGAGGTTGGTGACTCTTCACAGCCCTGTTCTCTAGAGACTTCACAGCACCCAGAGCTAGAGTTTGGTGAATCTTCACAGCCCTGTTCTCTAGAGACCTCACAGCACCCAGAGGTAAATGTTGGTGAATCTTCACAACCCTGTTCTCTAGAGACCTCACAGCATCCAGAGCTAGAGGTTGGTGAAGGACCTATAGCTATACAAAACTCCAGTTTTGCAGAGTCCTCACAACACTCAGAGGTTAATGCTTGTGAATCCCCAGGTTCTGTAAATAACACTGCTTCCTCTGGTCAGCAAGATCCCCCTGTTTATGCTGAAATTTTGAGAACATGGACCTGGGTGCAGGAGCAGTATAATGCTATGCGTAGGGGTATTATTTTTCGCGTTGTTAATCTGGAGCATATTGGATCCTATGCTGGCGCAGTGACAGCTCTTTATAATGCAATACAGCAGGTGCTTAATGATATCAACCAGAACATTGACCCTGATGATTTTGTACAGATGCGGCTTGAGGGTGGTAACATGAGAGATGCTTTATATTCAGTAAAACAGTCAAAAGAAGCCTTGGACCCCGAGGCATTCCTAACCAATATGAGTAATTTGTTACAGAGCAACATGGAACTTTGTACAGAGGGTGCTTTACGCTTAGTTGTTACAATTGTGAAACCCCCAAGAGGGGGCAGTAGGCCAAACAGACGCTTGAAAACTATACCATACAGCAACATCATTGCTAAAAAGAGGCAACACCTGGTAGATTTTAAGAGTGTGGATGGCATGCTCTGTTTCGCAGGAAGTTTGTCTGCTGTCATAGCTCATGCTGATTGTGGTGCAATACCTACAGACGCTGAGCTGGTGCAAGCTGCTAAACAGCTCTGTCAGGAGGTTGGGTGGCCTGAGCAGAAACAGGTGTCTTTGAATGACATTGCTCTTTCTGAACACCATTTAGAGCGAAATATCCAAAATGCTCTTTATAATAAGGATGGCTGGGGCTTATTTAAGTCGGGGACTCAGCGCTATGCACAAACACATACCCTCTTCCTGTATGATGGTCATTATTATGGTGTTCTTAATGTAAAGGGGCTTTTTGGTTCAAAAAATTACTGCTCCTATTGTAACACTCTCTATCAACATACACATGTTTGAAAGAGGATTGTACCCCTAAAATAGATGAACAGCAGAGATGTGGCTGTTGCAAACTGCTCTGCCAATCAGCTGACTGTTTAAAAGCTCATGACAAACTGGCCTCGGAAGGTAAATTTCCCTGTGTGCTTAAGATATATTGTAAACAATGTAGGCATTATCAAAAGTATGATCATAGCACAGCCAGTTACCGGGGGCGTCAATGCACAATATGTTGGGATATCTTAAAAGAGGGTGATGAAAAACATCTATGCATTATGCAACCTGTTAAATACCCTGAAATTTCAACGTAATATATATTTTATGACATTGAGGCACAACAAGACACAGGTGTATATGTGGCTAATTACTCTTATGCTGAGGCTTTTGGTGGGGAAACTGTGGAATGTTTTCAGGATGAAATGAATGTGCCCCCTGAAAAAAATGCTGATACTGGTAAGGTGGAGGAGATTGAGACGGATGAGGAGGGGGAGGAGGAGAAGAAGAAGATCCTTGGTGTAAGGAGTGCTAAGAAAAAGGTGAGACGTTGGCCTTATGGTCGGACTTGGGAGTTCAAAGGCGAGTCATGCATAGCAGATTTTATATTGACATTCACTAAAGATAATCATTTTAGTGGCACTACTTTCATAGCCCATAATTCCAAAGGTTATGACTGTTATTTCATGCTTAACCAGCTGGTTAAAGAAAAACTGGATGTAGATATCATAGCTCAAGGTGGGAAACTCCTCTGTGTCACTGTTAAAGGCCTAGGCATAAAATTCATGGACTCACTCAGCCATTTGCCCATCGGGCTCTCTAAGCTCCTGAAAGCGCTCGGTTTTTCGGGGTGCAAAGGATATTTCCCACACTATTTTAACAGGCCTGAAAATAGTAATTATGTAGGGCCTTTGCCCCCACCAGAAGACTATGGGGTACAGTACATGATGCCTGCTGAGCAGAAAGCTTTTTTAGAATGGTATGAAGAGAATAAAATGCAAACATTCAACATGCAAAACGAACTAGCACATTACTGCAAGCAGGACGTACGTATCCTTGTGCAGGCTTGTACAAAATATCGCCACGAAATCATGACACTGACCTTAAAAAAGATTGTGGGGGGAAAAAAGAAACTGAATATTATGCCATAGATCCCCTCCAATACCTAACTCTTGCCAGCGTGAGCCTAGCCATGTACAGGTTCAAATTTATGCCTGAAGATTCCATAGCGATACCGCCTGCAGATAATTATCACCACCAGGTCAAAAGATACTCAACACCTGCCATCCAATGGTTGCTGTACCTTAAACATAAAGAAAACCTAGAGATTCAGCATGTCTTAACTACTGTATTGACTTGTTGTTTTATCATTACTGTTGTAAACCGCCCTGAGTCCTTCTTATGGGAAATAGAGCGGTATATAAGTGTAAATAATAAATAAATAAATAAATAAATAAATAAATGCCTTAAATGGTGGTGAGTTTCAGGTGGGTCAATAGTTGTTGATGGCTATGCTGTAGTAAATTTTGAGCCAGTCTGTCTGGAATTTCTGGGTTGTTTTTATCATGGGTGCCCCCTCTGCTACCCTGCAGAGGACTGGAACCCCTTGATTGGTAAAACCTACAGGCAACTTCACAATGCTACTGAGGAGCGGACAGCAATCCTGAAAAGCATGGGTTATGAAGTGAAATCAATTTGGGAGCATGAGTGGAAAAACATGATAAAAACTGACAAAGAAGTCCAAAACTTCCTTGCCACCGCACAGTTTCCAGAGCCCTTAGAACTGAGGGATGCCCTCTTTGGTGGACGTACAAATGCAGTGTGTTTGTACTACAAGCCGGCGAAGGGGGAGGAGATTCGTTATTATGATTTCACATCCCTTTATCCCCATGTACAAAAAAAGGGAGTACCCCCTTGGACATCCGATAATAGTCCATGAGAACTTTGATTCTCCTACAGAATTCTTTGGGTTGATAAAGGCCAAAGTTTACCCGCCGAGAGGTCTCTTCTTCCCAGTGTTACCATTGAGGGTAGGTGGAAAACTCATGTTCGTGCTGTGCTCTACATGTGCAGAACTGTGCCAGCTAGAACCATGCAATCATTCAGATGATGAGCGGGCTTTAACAGGGACCTGGTGCACTATAGAGCTGAATGTTGCTATAGAGAAGGGGTACAGGGTTGGAAAAATCTTTGAAGTATGGCATTTTTTTCAGAGATCGGGTGATTTGTTTTCAGATTATATGAAGACACACCTGCGGCAGAAACAGGAGGCATCAGGTTTTCCCCACTGGTGTGTCACAGAGGCTGATAAAGATAAATATATAGCAGATTACCTTGAAAAAGAGGGGGTGTTTCTACGCCGCAAAAAAATAGAGCCAAATCCTGCAAAGAGACAGATTGCTAAGTTGTTTTTAAACTCACTGTGGGGAAAATTTGGCCAGAGGACAAACCTCCCTAACACAGAGGTAGTAAGGGACCCAGACAGGTTTTTCAATCTCTTGTTCTCAGAAAAATTTTCAGTTTCCATGTGTGAGTTTCTTGATGATATTGCGGCCTGCATAACCTGGAAGCATAACACAGAAGAATGACAACCTCAGGTATGAAAAATCCCTTCATCGCCTGTTTCACAACTGCATATGCCCATTTGGAACTTTATAAACTGTTGGACCGGACAGGGTCCTGTACCATGATACAGACTCTGTTATTTTTGTTCACAGGGAGGGCGATTGGAATCCCCCTCTGGGGGATTATCTGGGTGATTTAACCAGTGAGATACCAGAGGGGGAGCACATTACTCGTTTTGTTTCAACAGGCCCTAAGAGCTACGCTTACACATTGTCGGGAGGCAGTGCCTGTGTGAAAGTCAAACGGATCACACTGAATGTGGCAAACAGTGAGAAAATTAATTTTGACACTCTTCAAGACCTCGTGTTTGCCTATGTTTCAGACAAGAAAGATAACCCTCCTCGTGAAATAGTTGTAGAACAGCCGGGCATTGTGAGAGATAAACGGCAGTGGCTCATCCACACTAAAACTTTAAGAAAAACAAAAAAAGTAGTGTATGACAAAAGAGTGATTACGGATGGATTTAAAACGGTCCCTTATGGATACTAAGAGGAGCACTCTGTGGAGCCATCCTTTTTCAGCCATTCTGGCGGGACCCAGTGGTTGACAGGAACACCCCTTCCCCTACTACCTGGACCAAAAAGCCACCCAAGCCTACCCTTCACGTTGAGGGGAAGGGGTGCTCCTGTCAAAGGGGCAATAAAACCATCAAACACCGGAAGTCCCACCCCCTCACTGGAAGTCCTGCCCCTTACCAGAAGTCCTTCCCCATTACCGGAAGTCCCTACCTTCCCTCCGCCCCCTTACCGGGAACCGGAACCTTCCTGGCCCTTAGACCTGGAAGTGATGTCCTCTTCCACCTGACCCGGATGGGGAGCCTTGCCCCCTCCCCCCGACATGTCATGGGGTCCCCCTACCCCACCCCCAGGCATGCCCAGGCATGCCTGCCCCTAGGGCGCTGCCGATGTGTTGCCTGGGCCTGTCTTGCTGTGTGTGCGCATGCCTGAGAGGTCTTATAAGAAGAGGGGTGTGTTCTGCGGTGCCCACCACCACTTTTTCCGCTGTTCCTGAAACCGATTGGCCCATGGTCCCCGCCATCCCGTTTATGTGGAGAAAGATGGCATCTTCAAGCAAGATCAGGTTTTCCTCCAGCTTGCCGAAGGACACCCCGGACTCACCGCCGAAAGCAGAGAGCATGGACTCCCCTCCGAAGCCCGAGAGCCCGGACTCCCCGCCAAAACCTGGACCAAAAAGCTGGCCAAGCCTACCCTTCACGCTGAGGAGCCCCTGTTTTGGTCCGATTCAGATGGGGGTTATGACCATGGAAATCCACCACTGAAGAGAAGGGCCTTAAGGCGTTATGTTAGCTCAGATTCTGACAGCGACCTCACAAGCGGCTCTAACAAGGAGAATGCTGCCCCTGATACGGAGGAATTTCTAAACACGGTAAGGCCCTGTTTTAAATCTAAGTTTATATAGTGATACTGTGTCTTGTGGCAAGGCTGCAGGTGTTGTGCGGCTTTAGAGTTTGGGGTGTGCTAGGTATCTAATTATGTTGAAGTTTCCTTTTATAATTAAAACCAGCCAATATTTATGTTTTACAGGCCAAAGATGTGCCCCCAAAGGTAACCCCGAAATCCCTGCGACGCAAGAGAAGGGCTTTAAGGCGTTATGTTAGCTCAGATTCTGACAGCGACCTCACAAGTGGCTCTAACAAGGACAATGCTGCCTCCGAGTCAGAAGAATCTTCAAACACGGTAAGGAGCTGGCTGGTGGTGTTTTAGAGGCTGGGAGTGTGTTAGGCATTTCATTACTTTGTAGCTTGCTTTGATAATTAATTTTCATTTGCTATTTGCAGGAATTATCCCATAAAACATTGAACAGATTGCTCCATATAGACCTGCCAGAAATTAAGGGAAGAAAGAAGCAATATATGAAGAACATTGTGCATACAACAGTAGCTGTGATTATTAAATATTATATATCAGCATATCAGAAACAATCTGGCGATGGCTGTCAAAATAATCTGGAAAACCAGGAAGCGCACTTGTGTATAACCTCAACCGTTGGGTCCATATTTCATTCTCTTTGTGCCAAAATATGTTACAAGACTGTCATCCATACTGTCATCTTAATTGCATATTGTTGCAATAGTCTGATATTGACAGCTGAAAATATTAATAAGATATTGACGCTTGTATCTAAAATTTCCAAGGCAGAAAACCATATTCATTCCTCAAAAAAATGTTAAGGCAGACTGACCCCTTGCTATTTCAAAATATTTACTCGGTGGTCACTGCTAGAAATGTCAGTGAGTTTATTAAATAAAAATGTTCTTACACATATTATTGTATTGCATTTTTTATTGCATTGCTTTTAAAAAGTTAGCTATGCGGCAATATCTGGATGTGTTTTTCTTAAAGTTTCAAACAGGGCCTTACCGTGTTTAGAAATTCCTCCGTATCAGGGGCAGCATTCTCCTTGTTAGAGCTGCTTGTGGGGTCGCTGTCAGAATCTGAGCTAACATAACACCTTAAGGCCCTTCCCCTCCTCAAAAGAGGAACAGCCCTTCTGAAAAGTCCACAAAAATGCCCCCCAGGCCTGCTCCATACATGTTTACAGCTCCATGGAACCCAGGTAGACCACGACCTGCCTGGGCTTTGTAGTAGGCCCTATAAGCATCTACATTTCCATAATCTTTAAAGACAACCATTTTGGCTCATGCAGCTCTCTTTTGCAGTCTCTAAAAATAACCTCTTCTGGGGCGAACGTGTAACCTCACGACAACTTTCCCCCAGTTGAATGGTATGTGTTGGTTCTGGTCTGTCTTTATTTCAATGCTTATTGTGTTGATGTGACTCTTGCTCATTACCATATAATGCGGCTTATCGTAAGTAATGGTGACACATTCATAGGTTTCTCCTCTGACTGGTATGCACCGTAACAGGGGTACAGAGCTGTCGCCTACAATTTGGTGCTCTATGATATCCGTATACAGGTACAATGCACTGAATCCTCCGGTAATGTCTGCAGCGTGGTCTATTCTTTCAACAGGGACATCAGGTGGTAGCCCCAATATGTGGGCTAACCCCCCCAGTTGCTGAAAATTTGTATGTGTTTCCCCGAATGAATCTAACTTTACCCTTTACAGGGTCGTAGACAAAGCGTATTTTAGGCGGATTTATGGCTACTTTTATATTGTCATTCATTTCATCCAAAACAGACTGAATGACCTCTGTGTAGTAGAAAGCCCCATTTAGTTGCATCCTGATAAATGTAAAACATGGCATTTTTAGTCAGTGTGTACCAGCTGCGGGGGTACTGAATTTCAGCCAGACCAACTTCCCATGCACTGCTCAGATCTAAGGGTTGTGGTAGCAGTGTTGTAAAATTAGCATTTGTATTTTGAGGAAATATTTCCTTGCATGCATTGCTGGGGAGTGTGATGTAAAATCCATTATCTCCCATTTCCAACTCTTCTATACGAGGTCAAAAATTTCAGCGGCAGCCACCCAACTGATGAACTTACTGGGCCAACCCTTCCATTTCACTAAGTGAAGTTTTCTTGAGCCATGGCCTTTTGTGGCCAAAACCTTCTCAATTCTATACACCTGGTCTTTTCGGGGGTTCACTTTCTGTAGTTCTTCGGGATAAAATGTCCCCACAATAGCATCACCCTGGTAATCTGTTAACAGGTATACGGGTCTCTGCTTTTTTGATAACCTGATCCACTATAAATATCTCTGTAGTGAAATTCTGTTCATAACCCTTATCGAACACCCCCTTTATTTTTGAAACCCTGACGTGGTCTCCTTTTCTGAACTGCGGCCTCTCCTCTTTCGTTTTAGCAGAGGCCCCATAGATTGTTTTCCAGATGGCCAAAGAGTTGTGAGGGGTCACATCTACAAGCCTAGCCTTGATAGTTCTGTGCATGCTGTGATTATAGCTTCTTAGGAGCTGAGGTAATACATCCATATATTTGTATGTATTATTGGCTGTGAAATACCGCCACATTTTTGTTTTTAAAGTTCTGTTAAACCTTTCCACAACACCAGCCTTGACCTCATTATTGGTGACAAAGTGGTGTATCCCATGCTTCTTTAACAGCTGGCTTACAGGTTTATTTAGGAACTCCGAAACGCAATCTGTTTGAAGCTTCTCGGGACGTCTATGGTATTGTTTGAAAATGGCTGCTAAGGCTTTGGACACCTCCCGCCCCGTCTTGTCTTTGAGAGCCACAGCCCAGGCATATTTAGATAAAATATCAATACATGTTAATATGTACTTGTAGCCCCTGTTGTACTCTGAAAATTGCTGCATATCTACCAAATCCACCTGCCATTGTGCATCGACTCCAGAGACAATAAACATCCCCGTGGTCAGGCATCTTAGCAGCTCACAGACATATGAACACAGATTAAGGGGTTAAGTAAACTTTATTCACAAGAGAATAAGTCTTGAGCATTTTAAGATTTCAAGGCTTTACCAGACTTATAATGTGTTTAATATTTGCAAATAATAGGACGGAAAAGGCTATTTTCAAAGTTTAAACATAAAGACAGACATTATTGAATAAGCTGTTATATTCTCAGAGTATATGTTGAAATTACTTGAAGTGCCAGAAAAATTTTACAGGCTATGACTTCTCGGCAGATTCTTTTTCTCCAGCAGAGTGTCCTGTTGAGAGAGCATTAAACAGCCTCTTAGTTATAAATTTTGCAACACCCCCGCACCCCCGACCAAGAGTTATAAACAATTTAATGAAAAAACTTACCTCGGCCGCTGATCCGCTCTCGTAACCCTCATCTGCAGAAGTCCAAATATCCTCTTGTGGCTCCTCTAGAGGTCCAGGTTCGGAACCATCTGAGCATTCACTCCCCGATTTCTCTTTTGGTTTCTGCCATCCTGCTCTTACTCCATGAGCACAATCACACTCAAGATCGGACCGAAACAAGGTCTCCTCAGCGTGAAGGGCAGGCTTGGGCGGCTTTTTGGGCACAGAGATGGGCTTCCGCGATGGGGTGTTTAGGGGGCAGAGGGGTATGGAAAATCCCATAGGCCCGTGGTGCATGTGGGGGTGCAGGCACCTTTTCAGTTTCAACCGCTGCCTCTCTATCTTCGGGGTCCAGGTTTTTGGCAGGGAGTCCGGGCTCTCAGGCTTCGGAGGGGAGTCCACGCTCGCTGCTTTCGGCGGTGAGTCCGGGGTGTCCTTCGGCAAGCTGGAGGAAAACCCGATCTGGCTTGAAGACGCCATCTTTCTCCACATAAACGGGACGGCGGGGACCATGAGCCAGTCGGTTTCAGGAACAGCGGAAAAAGCGGCGGTGGGCACCGCAGAACACACCCCTCTTCTTATAAGACCTCTCAGGCATGCGCACACACAGCAAGACAGGCCCAGGCAAAACATCGGCAGCGCCCTAGGGGCAGGCATGCCCGGGCATGCCTGGGGGTGGGGTAGGGGGACCCCGTGATGTGTCGGGGGGCAAGGCTCCCCATCCGGGTCAGGTGGAAGAGGACATCACTTCCAGGTCAAAGGGCCAGGAAGGTTCCGGTTCCAGGTAAGGGGGCGGGGGGAAGGTAGGGACTTCCGGTAAGGGGGGAGGACTTCTGGTAAGGGGCGGGACTTCCAGTAAGGGGGTGGGACTTCCGGTGTTTGATGGTTTTATTGCCCCTTTGACAGGAGCACCCCTTCCCCTACTACTTAGGGGAGGGGGGAGAGGAAAAAGGGGGGTTCATTTGAGGTTGAGGCAGTGGGAATGTTTAAGATATGATGGGAAGAAAGGGAGCTGCTTACAGTTTTTGTCTAGAGTCTTGGGGTGGAAGCTGTGTTTGTTGGTAATGGACAAAAGCGAAAGAGAGAGGGGGGAAATGATAGTATAGAAGTATTACATCGAATGGTCTTTTGAATGTAGGTACATTTGCATGCAGTGATGTGGCTGCTGTAGTTTTAGGACTAGCCTATGCACATTTATTGAGGTGTAAGACCTGAGCACATCTGCTCTTGCCTGATCTCGGAAGCTAAGCAAGGTCGGGCCTGGCTAGTACTTGGATGGGTGACCACCAGGAAATGGCAGGTGCTGTAGGTGCTTGGAATAGGAAGTGGCAATCCACTTCAGTATTTCTGCCAAGAAAACTCCATGGACATGGGATCACGAAGCGTCAGTCATGACTCTAACAACCCAACCACCACCACCACCACCACCACCACCACCACCACCACAACAACAACAACAAAAGACCTGTTTAATTTAAGACAACTTGTAACTGAGTCAACAGTTCAAGGAGCTTTACAATAACAACTACATGTAACATTAACTGTTCAAAAAAATACCTGTATTACAGTTTCTTTCTCGCTATCTGAAACCACTTTCTAGAAATCTAAGACTCACAGCAAGAACTGCAAGTATAACAAGCTTAAGCATATAATAATTCATGCTGCAGTTTTATTCCTCCAATTTTCTATGACACTAGACCTATAACTAAAGGTGGCCACAAACCGAAAAGCTAGTGGTTTGTGATGGTTCGTGGTTCATGGCTAACCACAAACCAGGAATCATAAACCACCATGAACCCCCAGAAGAAAATCAACCAGTTCATGGTTCATGTTTCCATTTTGTGCCTGGGAGGGGCTACCAGCTCCTGCCACTTGTAATTCCACATTTATTGCAGCTGCAGCCACATTTATTGCAGCTACCATGGCAGCAGGTAGGTGGAGATGACAGGGTTGGGGTGGGCATCTATTTTTGCCAAATGAAACCACAACGCCAAAGAGGAGAAAAATTGGCATTTCATTTTGTTTGGCAAAAGAGGATCCCCAGACAGAGTTGTGAAATGAGTCATGTACCATCTTTTCCTTCCTTCCTTCCTTCCTTCCTTCCTTCCTTCCTTCCTTCCTTCCTTCCTTCCTTCCTTCCTGTCTGGGGCACTATGATAAAGTTAATAAATATATCAGTTAATAAATATATCTTCAATACATATTGTATTTTTAATTTATTATGTCTCTATTGCTGCTTAAAATGAAAGGTAAGTTTAAATGGGACATATATTTTATTTTCTGTTTAACTGGCATCTGCAAAAATTAATTTCTTCCCTTTTAGATGGAATAATCATCAGCAAACCAGCCCCAAACTGTACAACTCTTTCACCTACGTGAGCAGTTTTTGCAGCAATAACACTATGGTTTGAAGTTTCATGGTGGAAGATTATTAATAAATTACTACCTAGGCTATTCTGATGTCTGCTTTGGAGTTAATTCTAAATACTGGACATATTACTATATTATCACTGCCTGAGAATGCAGTGGTGTGGTTGTGAAGCATAGCAAATCAACATTCTGCATTCTAAAAATGGGTAAAACCCAAACAAAAAAAATATCACATTGAAACTGGACTTCTGATCAATACCAAATTTGGCTCAAGAGTAACAGACCATCAGCTCTTGCTTTCTGTCAAAATTTTGAAGGTTTGAGCAAAGGAGTTTAAAGTTATAACTTTTTAAAAGTAAAATTGCTTTACACCCTTATACAAAAACAAATGATCTTGAACATCCCCCATTTTGGAACAGAATAAATAAACTGAATAGCCCAGTCTTGAGTATCTTGAAAAAAATGATTTTCACCTGCTTTATTATTATTATTATTATTATTATTATTATTATTATTATTATTATTATTATTATTATTATTATTATTATTATTATTATTATTATTATTATTATTTTTGGAAAGAATCCAGGCTGCAGGAACTAAAATTTTGATCTTCAAAAAGGCATTTCAAAAGAGTAAAACAGTGCCATGAGTGTTGTCCAGATTTAGCTGCCCTTTGCTATGTAAAGGTTTCCATCCCCTCCCCACCCCCACCCCAATGCAGGCAGAACATTGTCCAGCAATATCAAGTCATTTCCTGGTGTTTTAAATCATGAATACAGAAGCAAAATATCCCACATTTATAAACTGGGGGATTTTTAAATTTTTATTTTGAGGAAGTGAATCTATATGGTTCATGAATCAGCACCTTCTACTGAAATTTATTTATTTATTTATTTGTTTGTTTGTTTGTTAATTTAGCTTGTATGCCGCCCACTACCCAAAGGTCTCTGGGTGGCTCACAATCAGAGTAAACAATTCAGACAATTAAAACATCAAAATTGCACTAAAATTAAGACAATAAAACATTTAAATACAATAAATACAATATATTAAGATACTACACTAAAAGTGCCATCAGGACCCACAATAATCAGTTAAAAAACTTCTGGAACAGGAATGTTTTTACCTGGTGCCAGAATGTCATCAATGTTGGTGCCAGGCAGGTCCCACTTGGGAAGGCATTCAATAATCTGGGGGCAGCTGCTGAAAAGGCCCTGTTCCTACAAGCCATCCATTTCACCTCCTTGAGAGGGAAATTATGAACTCAAGTTATTTCAGTAGATTGCATCCTTCTTCTTTTTCAGCAATCTCTCTCATTGTGGTTTTTCCCATCTTATTCATGTGTTCCATATGGTCAAGCTGTGCTTCTGAGTGATGAACTACTATTTCTGAGCCCTTTACATCCAGAAATTCCTAGAAAGATTTGCATAATTATCAATTGTAAATAAAGAAAACCATATCTACCTTGGATTAACCATATATATACAATATATCACTTCTGCCTCCTTCTCTTTCTGTCTCTTTTCTGTATCAGCTCCTTTGCTCCATCCTCAATCATGATTTCTTAATCTCTATCTCTCATTGCAAATCTATTCTCTCTCTCTCTCTCTCTCTCTCTCTCTCTCTCTCTCTCTCTCTCTCTCTCTCTCTCTCTCTCTCTCTCTCTCTCTCTCTCTTGGTTCCATCACTAGTTCTCTCTTTCTGTTTCTCTGCAGTTTCTCATACCTTCTGCTTTGCCTCGTTTCTGTATCTCTCTGTGGCTCTTTGCTTTCATAATTTCTTTCTGCCCTTCATCTGTATGTGTGCTTCTTTCTGTGGTTTCTCTCTCCCTTTGTGGCCCTCCTCCTCTCTCTGATTCCCTCTCTGTGTGTACTCTGTGTGTACTTTCTCTCTATTTATCCCCTCTCTCCCTACTATGCATCTCTTATTCCTTGTGTCCCACTTCCGTTTTCTACTGTTTCCCTCTTTCTGCGACTTGCGCCTCTCATGTCCATTATGGCTCTTCTCTCTCACACACATTCTCTCTCCCTCTCCCTCTGCCTAATTCCTTTACCTCCCACACCCTATGGCTCTTCTGGATGTGTGTTTATTTTTTTCAAGAACACTTATTTCTGTGGCAAGGTTGAAGTTCCAGTCTACGTCTTGCTCAAATATAGGTCCCATTTGCTTCAGTGAGACTCATTAGTGTCCTTCAGGGCTGGGAGAAGCAAGGACAGTGACTACAGAATATGTCTGTGAAGATTCTCAGTCATCCAGGTGAGTTTATATGGAAGTTGAGTCATGGCTACTGGACTTCTTTTTCTTGAGAGATAGAAACGTTTCGCTGCTCATCCAAACAGCTTCATCAGTCTGAATACAAAAACAATACCAAAACAAAAAAAGGAGCAATATAGTACAGTGCTCTCCAACCTTTTTGTCCCCACGGACCGGTAAATGTTTGATGATTTTCCGTGGCCCGGGGCTGGGGGTGGGGAGGGGGAGATGGGGGTGCAGGGGGTCGGGCGGGGGAAGGGGAGGGTGTGTGGGGTGGGCGGGGATGGGGGAGGGAGGAGGGGAGGCGGGGGTCGGGGGCTTGGAGCATGTGCCTTGCGGGGGGGCCACGGGAGCGGTGGCGGCAGCAGCGCTCGCTGGCTGGGGGCATCGGGCGTGCTGCTCACCCCCGCGCGCACGGCCGGGGTGGGGGGGAGCCTGGGGCTCCTGGGCGGGCGGGCCCCCGCCTCCTCCTCCTGTTGGCGGCCATGGCAGCCGCCCGGGTTCGGCCGCCGCCGCCGCCCGCCTCCGGCTGCGGCCTTTGGGCGGGCGAGCAGGAGGGGGGAGGGGAGGCAGGCCGGTGGGGGGTGGCATCCCCACACGCCCCCCGGAGAGGCCAGTGTCCTTTCCTCAGCCCTCCCCCAACACACACACACACACACACACACACACACCTGGCCACCTCTCAGGGAGGCGGGCAAAGCTCACCCCGCGCCACGCGCGCCCTCCCCCGCCACCAAGACTTGCCCCCCTCCCACCGGGTCTTCGGGCTGAGAAGGGGGAGCCCGAGCGCCTCCCGCCACCGCCGCCGCCTCTCTCACCTGCTGCTGGGCAGGGAGCCCGAGCTCTGGCCAGGCGCGAAACTCAGGAACTTGTCTGCTCTCCCGGGGAGGCGGCGAGGCGGCCGCTGGGGACTGGCGGAACCCGGCCTGCCCCGAAGGGGCTGCAACGAGGGCGGTAGCACCTCGTCCTCCTCCTCCTCCTCCCGCTGCCGCCGCCGGAGGAGCAGCAGCAGCAGCTGGGGCGATTGCGGTGGGGGTTCGCAGGGGCGGCGGTGACTGCGGGGGGGTCGCGGCGGCGGCGAAAACACCCGGGCTGGCCCGCGACGCCCCCCGCCCGCCCCCAACACAGGCGCGGTCCGGTGGCGGCGGCAGCGGGGGGGCTCTGCCCTGGAGCGCGGCCGCAGGGAGGGGCCAAAGGGTGCGCGTCCCAGGGGAGGAGGAGGAGGAGGAGGGGCACCCACCTCCTCTTCCGACCGAGGGGGGCCCCACACTGCGGCGGCGGTGTGCGCGCGTGGGGGCTCGCCAGCACCTCCCGCGTGCGCCCCCTCCTCCCCGCCGGCCCCTGCGCGCCCGGCCCCCAGCTTCCTGCTGCTGCTGCTGGTGGTGGTGGAGGGTGAGGAGGAGGGGGGCGGCAGCGGAGGAGGAGGATGCGCCGCCACCACCGGCGGCGGCGGGCAGAGGAGGAAGGCAAAGGCAAAGGCAAAGGCAAAGGCAAAGGCGGCTCCTCCTGCACTCCTCCAGCCTTCCTCCTCCACCAGCCGCCCGCGGGAGAGAAGAGGAGGAGGAGGAGGGCGGCGGAGGAAAAGGGGAGGAGCCTCCCCAGCCTCCCCAGGCGGCCCGGTGCCGACCGGTCCACGGACCGGCACCGGTCCGCGGCCCGGGGGTTGGGGACCACTGATATAGTATATGTGGTCCAATGCAGTGAGGAGTGTGCAAACCTCTACATTGGAGAAACTAAACAGCCATTAAACAGAAGGATAGCCCAACATAGGAGGGGCAACAGCTCAGGATCAGAATCAGCAGTACACCTCCATTTGAAGGACAAAGGGCACTCATTCAAAGATGTTGATGTACACATATTAGACAGAGAAGATAGGTGGCTTGAGAGAGGAGTCAGGGAAGCCATTCATGCGAGCATTGAAACCCCCTCTGTCAACAGAGGTGGGGGCCTCAGGCATAGTCTATCTGATACTTATCAAGGTTTGCTTTCAACAATATGCAGACAAATAAAAAAAGCCTTCAACACCAAGGCCATAGCTAATGACCCATACTTTATAGGCTTCAGCACATTAGGCCATTGCCCACCCAGCCTGAAATAAAGAGGTGAGACAATAGCTTTTGGGTAAACAAGGGCCACAACCTTATTAACTTCGAGAACTATTGAAATATTTATAAGGGAGCCTACATAGTGCAATAAGCTGGGATCGGTCATGCATTAAGAAACCCCTCTTTTCAGGTAATAGTTCTTGAAATACCCATTATATGTCAATTTGCATCCAGGCTGCCTCGGCTGGTTACTGGTCCTAATTTACTTATTTCTTAGCCTATGTTCTAATCCAAAACCTATTTACGGTCAGAGGGCTACCAAGCACCCATTGGATGCCAGTCTGGGAGCTCAAGAAGACTCTATTGACCTATGCATTACCCGCAGTTGCGACCAGAAATTAAAGGGAGGATGCCTAACCTCTAGGTTGATAATGGGATGGGTGAAAACACACTGCCACCCAAGTCCAATCAGGGTGGCAGCCAAAAATTCCCATCCAGCTCCAAAGAGACCAGCTAATCTCAATATCAACCTGAGGGAGGGAGGGTGGGGTCTTCACGGCGCCGGGACGAAGATGGAGGGCTGGTTGGGGCAGTCTCTTATATAGACTGCCCCTCGCAAAATGGCTCCTGGCGCCACCATTTTGTGCCAATTTATTGGTGGAGCACTTCTCCAGTGGGAAATGCAACCAAGTAAAGGGTACATACTGCAGATGGGTGTTTCATTTCAGAAGGGGACTGGTTCTAAAATGAAAGTTCCACCCTGCAGGAACCTTGTGTAGGATGAAACTCTAACCAGGAAGAAGCCTACAACACATCATCTTTCCGTCTCCCTGGCACTGGCCAATCAGGAGCTGTGCAAGGACATGCATTGTCCTGCCTCCCTGTCTGATTGGCGCCAGGGATATGGAAAAATGATGCATCAGAGGCTGCATTCTGGTTGGAGTTTCACCCTGCACGTGGTAAAGCAAGGTAAGACCGTGGTTGATTTTGTGGGGTTGAGTTTTGAACGCCAGCACAGCTGGCATATTTCATTTCAGAACCAGTCCACTTCCGTACACACATTACATTGTGGTATGACTTAAGGCTGAATTGTAGATTTCAGTTTCTCTGTCTCTGATTTCAAAATTCTGAACATTCATCTTTTTTGCTGGCTGGGCAACTGGAGAACCACTTCAGCCTCCATTACAGGAGTGAGAAGTTGCACATTAGGCTTCAGGAAGTAAAACCTCGGACGTGAAAACTCGGGTTTCATGCAACTCATCATCTGGTATACAAAAACAACCACTTCTTAAGCTAACAGCCTGAGTTTTCCAATGATCATTTTAAAAAGTATACAAAAGACCATGAACACATTCTGAGTGTTCTGATTTTAAGTAGTTTGGAGAGAATGCTAAAGCCAAGGAGACCACCATAAGGGTCTTTCTGAATGGTCGATAGGGCTGACTGAGGTCTTGTGCTTGAGTTTGTACCTACTGCACAGCTGTTATTATGTACACAGAGCCCCAATCCCGAAGGGAATCATTGGACATAGATGGAGGTCATTTAAAACTTTCCTTGCAGACAGCTTCACCCGTTGTCCTCTTTTTAAGGCTCCTCACCAGGTATGTAGGAGAGTTAAAAAGAGGACAACCCCCCAGCTCCATTATCACCAATGGGGATTCCCTTGGGGATTCGCCTACAAGGTGAATATGGGTTGGCTGAATGGGAAAGATTTAAAATGTCTTTACTTCTATTCAGGGGCTCAAGCATGAATCAAAATAGCATCTTCTTAGGAAAAAAATTCTTCCTATGTGTTAGAACAGAGAAATTGCTTCAATGAAGATGTCCTGTACTTTTTAAAAATAAGAATGTCATAAATCTTAGGAATTTGTTACTGGATCAAAATATATTTAGTCAACCTTATCAGTGAATCAGTGACACATTGGCAGTGCTCCATTTCTGATACTCCATCACTGGGCCTTTTCACACGACCCCTAAAATCCGTGGCAAATGGCTCCCAGATCTGGAGCTTAAAATTGTTTCCCCACCAGCTCCGGAGTTCACAAAAAATTAAGTGTGACCATGCCCACCTAAGTGCGTCCCAGCACACTTTTCAAGTACCTGCTCTCCGGGGGTGAAAAATTCCTGATGCGGATGTAACGTAGTGAGTGCCGGGCTCTCCTCGCTTCTGTTTGTTGTTGTTTTTGCCCCCTGCCCCTTTAAGACTGGAATGCAGCCAGGAGCAGAGCAAGACGGCAGAAAGAAAGCAAAAGTGTTCTGCTTATATACCGCCCCATACCACTACAAGTAGTCTCTGGGCGGTTTACAATTGTTAATTACAGTGTGCAGGCTACACATTGCCCCCCCCCAGCAAGCTGGGTACTCATTTTACCGACCAATAGAAGTGAGCCGGCATTCTTTTTTCCCCTTTTTTTCTCCCTCCCCTCACACAGACAGCAGCCAGGAGTGCGGAGGGTGTGTGAACACAGGAACAGCGACAAAACCCCAAGATCTCTGGTCCGAATTTAAGTGGCCAGTGGATCTTAGGGGTCGTGTGAAAAGGCTCAATGATAACAACCTGACATCCCCACATCTGCATTGCTGTATAATAATGGCAAGGAGACAATATATTGGTAGAAAAAAACAGTGCAACAATTAATGTGCTTAATTAACAGAATATGAACAAGATCTATATCAATTAGATTGCCGTGTAAAGTTGCATAGTAAACAGATTTGAGGGTTCATTTTATGTGCTGTGCAAATAAGACTGCTAGATTTGAAGAGTTTGGAAATGGAAGCCCTAATATTATGTCAGCGTCTTAATTTTGAGTTCTGTTTCTATTTAATGTTTTGAGATGACTTGATAAAAACTATGAAAAAGGTTGGCAACAAAACTTTGCAAATATTGAATAATAGACATGGGCAGGACTCGGCGAAATCCCGTTTCCGTTTCCATTCCTCGTTTTTGTTACGTAACGAAACGAAGAACGACAATTACTCCACCAGAACTCGAACTCGAACCGACTAAAGAAAAATTGGGTCTGATTTGTCGTGGTCGTTCCTGGCGGCATCGCAGCGATCACCTGATGCCAAGCGGCTCAGGAAAAAGTTTTAAAAATAAAAACCCCGATTCCCAGCCAAAAAAGCAGGCGAAAATATGCCTGCCTGAGGGCACCTACCAGAGGGGTGGTTTCTGGGGGGGTGTTCCCCGGCCTCCCCCCCTCCTCTCCTGGGCTGCGCATCCTTGTCGTCTCGCCAACTTGCCAAGCGGCGCGGCATAGAAAAAAAGTTTTAAAAATAAAAAAACTGATTCCCGGCCAAAAAAGCAGGCGAAAATATGCCTGCCTGAGTGAGGGCACCTACCAGAGGGGTGGTTTCTGGGGGGGGTCCCCGGCCTCCCCCTCTCCTCTCCTGGGCTGCGCATCCTCGCTCATCTCGCCAAAAACCAGGCGCCTGAGTGAGGGCATGCCATTCTGGTGCGGGCGGGGATCCAAAATGGGGTGAAAATGGGGTGACAAAGCAATATTTATTTATTTTGAAATCGTGGTGTTCCAAAAACACACCAAAGCACCACAGAAACATGCGAAAATAGCTATTTTGAAACTACCTGAATTTTTACAGTAGCAGCAGTGGGTTTTTCTTGCAACAAAATGTCTCCATTGATTTTATTTTATTTTATTTTTATTTTTATTTTTTTACACCTGCGCAATGATGGGCTGGCCATGGGAGTGGACCATGCAAATTTTTGGAGCCATTCCACCAATTGCATGGCCACTTGACCAGGTTTTGACCGAGACTTCTGGGATGTGCCTGTCGGGCATAAAAAGCCCACTAACCATAGCCCGAACCCAAACCCAAACCCAAACCCTAACCCATACGCCAGTACACTGTCCTTCTTAGTGGGTCAGAGAGGCACCCAGAGATGCACCCCACGAACTCACCCTAACCTTACCCGTAACAACCTTAAGCCTAGCCCTTGCGCTAACCCCCGTAACCCTAAGCCAAATCTGTACTCGCATTGCACTCACGCAAGTACAGTTCCCTTCTTGGTGAACCACAGAGCGCCGAGACTGAGGAGGAGCCTTCCCCCAGTGTGCACACTGTGACACTGCAGTTAGCAGTGGGCCTGTGGTCAACAGAGAGAGGCACCCAAAAAAGAGGTGCCTCGAGTCTCAACTTGGTATGCATATCCAATTGGCTATGCATGCCATTTTGTAGCGGGCCAGAGGAGGCACCCACCCCAGAGAGGTGCCTCCAGGAGCCCGCTCCCCCCCAACCCAATACTAACGACAGACAAAAAACGACAAACGAAACGACAAATTTTTGAAAATTTTCACGAAAAACGGAAACGAGCCGAAATGGGCCGGCTCCGACACACGACAACTCAAAAACGTCATTTTCCCTGGTCGTGCCCATCTCTATTGAATAATTATAATTAACCCCCCATAAAAATAATAAATCAAGTTACAATATGGCTCATTAGTTTTGTGATGTGACTCTAACATCTTTGTTGCTTTTATAGCTCCATTTACACATTTGGGGTGCACCATGACTGCAGCCATTTCCTGTGAGCTATGTTGATTGTTGTTGGAAGAGCTTCTTATTAGGGATATGAATCTCATAGCTTTTTGCTCTGTCCAAGAAAGCAGTAGATGATTCATTTTTTCTTCTTTCCCTAAGACTTCCCTGCACCCAAATCAGAAGAGAAATAAGACTGAAATAGAAAAAGGTGTCCTGTGCAGAGACTGCCACTTCCTGCATGGGAATCATCACTTCCTCCACAGGACTTGGCAATTCCAGCATAAGATTTGAATTATAGGACATGAAAAGGGGAAATGAATAAAAGCCTATGTGTAGGACACTGCTGGGAAGTCCTTGTGATTTGGGACATGAAAAGGGGAAACGAATAAAAGCCTATGTGTAGGACACTGCTGGGAAGTCCTGTGTGGCCAGCGAAAATCTCACTGGGATTTCTCTGCTCGACAAAATGGAAGATCATTGAGAAGGAAGCATTTGAGAAGTATTTGTCACACCACTTGTTTCGATGGCTCTGTATCGACAGTAGTCCCTAATAAGATGCTATGATGACATCATTTGCTTCAGGAGATTTTGGAAGACTAAGGAAAAGATGTTGCAATATCGCTTTTCTCCTAACTTCTTATCTACTAACACCCACATCAATTGAGGAAAAACAGACTGTGTCAGTGAAACAAACAAAAAAATTCACACCAGTGGAGGGAGAGATATTTCTGCAGTTCACTTTTTCTCATATATGATTTACTTCTTGCAGATTTTGATGGTTGGGGGCCCCTCTGGGCCTTAGTTTATTTTTTTTTAAATCTGAACCTTAAGAGAAGGTCCAGCTTCTACCATGGGTTGGGGATCCTTTTCTGGGACAGCCAGCATCTCCTCCATTAAAATTTTCTCTTGTGATTTTTATACAGGGGTAACTTTTCCTTGGGTTTGATTTTTAGTCCACAAACTACTCCAAATAATCTCTCTCTCATTTTTTCTTTTTGTTTCCTTCTCCAACACACACCACTTTATTTGTATCATTTTCCCTTCCTCCCTCTAATTTTCCCACCTGCCTTTTCCTAAAATAATTTTCTCCCTCAATCTCTAGGAATGATCCTTTTCTCTCAGTCTTCAGGTCAAAGACCCCTAAAAATAGTAAGCTTGAACTGGAGAACTAGTTGAAAGATTAGAGCAAATTCAGTGTTTAATAAATGTCAAACTATGGCTAATTTCCCATGTTGCAATTCTTTTCTGATGCTTTAATACCTGTTTTGCTACATTACATTTTTCATTTAATTGTATGGTATTACATCTGGAATTCATTAATTTTCCTCCGATCTCTTGTGTATTGTGCCTTCATTTCATGGATTACAGCTCATTTGCTGTGATTTGAATAAATCTTCAAATTAATTGCACCTATAAATAGCCTATAGATAGATAGATAGATAGATAGATAGATAGATAGATAGATAGATAGATAGATAGATATAGATATAGATATAGATATGGTTGCCCAAAGAGACAAAAACTCAACTTCATTTTCAAAACTGACCAATCTAACGGGCTGACATGGTTGGCTAGCCAGGTATTCATATGATCAGCTAGCTACTATGCTCTTGGGTACAAGATTGGCTTCTGTTGTGTTTGCACTGCACATCTGGAATGGCTAGGATTCCAAGCCAAAGCAGATGTGCACAGCCATTCTTTCTCCACCCCAGCAACAGATTCCTGTTGCAGAAACATTGTTCTCCTTGGGAAGTAGAGCCACGCTGAGCATAAAAATGAGCTTTGCACTTGCCAGGATACTTGGCTGCATGTCTTGCCAATGCACATAGCATTTCACTGTGCAGAACAGAGGCTCACGTCCATGGAAAGGCATCTCAAAGCTCCAGTGGGCACATGCTAAAGTAACCGCTGCCTTTCCCTGTGCAGAATACAAGGCCTTGCTCTCTTGGCAACTAGAGCATAATGAATACACAAAGAATCAAATATTAAAACCTTGTTGCCATGAATGCTTAGTGCTAGCATTCCAAAATAAATCACTTATACCATTCTTGCCAACCAGTCAAGCAGAGAAAACACATCAACAGTCTTCAGAGGAACAGTCAATCATCTTTACTGCTACGTTGAATTTTCTGTGAAGACTGACAATCTGCTAAAAGAAAACAAAACACAGTTTCCTCCCATAACGAAGCACTGAAGCCTAAGTCCAACTGTTACTCCCAAGTAGAGTAAATGAACTGAATTGCTCAAATTTACATAAAAATTGATCATCATTCAGAAATTGATTCATTAGGTCTAACACAGACTAATAGACTAGCCATTGGATTTAGGCTTGCATCATTTCTTGGTGGGTTTTGGATATGGCCAAATAGGTAAACATGTTATGTACCATTAAGTCATTCCTGAACTAGAGCAACCATATCAATTTGTGACCTCCAAGAGATCATATTTAACTTCCCATCTAATTTTCCAGTGCACTGTGCAGCAGTTCCCTCTCCTGTGTACAGAGTTCTGGTCACAAATGGAAAGAACTGAGTGGAAACACTCGCTTGACTGTGTGCACTTGATGCAAGGCTGAGCACATGCAGCTCAGAGGCAATGTTGATGACATTGTTAACAGAGCTGTTTAGCTCCTGCAAATTGAAAGCTGTGGCTTTATTTATTCAGTTAATCCATCTTTTATTGGGTCTTCATCTTTTACTTCCATTTCTTCCAGCATTTATTCCTCCCCCCACCCCCACAAGAGTTGTGACTTCTGGTGATGTTCCCAAAGAATGACAATCATTTTTGCTTGTAAGCTTAGATTTCATCTAGAACTCCCTTCTTTGTATATTTAATGAAAATAACAACTCTTGAATGATGATGCCTCAATGGTGACCTAATTGATGCTTTTTAAAATCATACACAGTGTGGACAAAGTAGATAAGGAAAACCTGTTTTCCCTATTGCACAGTACTAGAACTAGGGGGCACTCCATGAAACTTTGGGTGCTAGATCTCAAACAAATAAGAGAAAGTACTTTTTCACCCAGAGGTTCATTGGTCTATGGAACTCTCTGCCAGAAGAAGGGGTGACAGCGGTCAGCCATGACAGCTTTAAGAAAGGATTAGACACATTCATGGAGAACAAGGATATCAATGGCTATCATTATGGATACCTAAGGACAACCTCCACATTGGAGAGATAGGCAGGATATCTCTCAATGCCATTTTTAGGGAATCGTAAGCAGGTGAAGACATCTGTTTGGGAATACCCTGAAGCAAATGGTGAGGTACTGTGTGAGACAGAATGCTGGACTTGATGGGCTGTGGCCTGTTCCAGCAAGGCTGTTCTTTTGTTCTTACGTTCTTAACTGAAATAGTGAGGAAAAATTGCATATATTTTTTGATTCATCAATCCGAATGGAGACTGCAGCCAAAAATTCAGAAAAAGGCAGGTTCTGAAGGGCAGTGATAAAGCAGTTAGAAAAGATCTACAGATGTAAGAATGTGTCACTGGAGATGAAGGTCAAGATCATCCACACAATTGTATTTCCAGTCACCATGTCTGGGCATGAAAGATGGACAGTAAATAAAGTTGTCAGGAAGGAGAAGGATTTGTTTGGAATATGGTGCCAGAGGAGAGATTTGTGGATACGATCGAGTGTCAGAACAACAACAAGGGGATCCCAGATCAAATCAAGCTGGAACTAATTTTGGAGACAAAAATGTTGAAGCTGAGGATGTCCTGCTTGGGGGCACATCATGAGAAGACAGGATTATCTGGAAGAGACAATGATGCAGGGCAAGGTGGAAGATAGCTCGGGGCGGGGGGGAGATCAAATATGAGTCTGCTGGAGCTGAGCAGGACTGTTGAGGACCAAACAATTTGGAGATTGTTCATTCACAGAGTCATCATAAGTTGGAGGTGCCTTGGTGGCACATAACAACAACAGCTCCCAAGGTATCAATAAAGTTCTCTGCTGACACCACATTTGAAATGAATTGATTTCCCTCACCCCTCCCACCCCGTGTATGTTTTCTCTACTGTCTAGCTTTCACATCCATACATAGAAATCAGAAATGTAGTTCTATATTCTTTCTACAGGCTTTGTACTAATTTGGTTCCTGTTCTTCAGAAACCATGGAAAGGCGAGGTAGATCTGAGGTCTTTAAAAAACCTGAAAGGGGGAGGGGGACTCAGACAAATCCTTTGTGACTAGATCTTGAAAGTAACTAGTTAAATGATGTGATGCAATTTTTCTTTCTCTGCTGGGATATAATTGTGTTAGACTGTAAACCTAATGAAAGACAATGTTGTTCCCTTTGCAGTAAAAACTGTAATGTTTTAAAGTTCCTTTTACATCTATAGAATGTTTGTGTGTGGAAAGGGAAGGAGATTGATGCCTTTGGCCTGTCCCCTCAGCTTGCTTGCTTTCCATGGGTGCAGAGGTGTTTCAATTTGGGAGAGTGTTCAGTTATATAACTCCCACATCTCCACCAGTAATGCTGCAAAGATGATGAGAGCCAAGAGGGTGTGACTAGGCACTTTGCCTGCATGTTGACAAGCGCCTTTTCAAACTTAAATCCAGTTGTTGTTCCCAACTCACAGAATGGAACTGGCATAAATGTTGACTTATCAAGGTTGCGTGGATTCATTGTGCCTACTCAAGTTGACACTAGCCATCAGATTTGGGCCTCAATCATTTAATTCCATTTTGGCCAGAAATCATCAACAGTGAGAACGATTTGCCAGGCATGTCCAGTCAGCACTGCCTTTCCATTCAACTCCGTTTTGGTACATATGAACTTGGCAAACACCTGGTTAAATTTTACAACTCAGGGTTTCATATAGCTGGAGATATATTTCAGGCATGTCTTCGGGCAAATTGACAGCGTTCTTGAATTACTGGCCCCTCTAGGGACCAGCAGTTCAATTAATAATGTCTTTTGGAATTTACCAGAAAGGAGACAATTTAACTAATTGCTTCAAGGTTCATATAATCCCTCCACGTCCTCCGGACATGGATTCAAACTCTTGGCTCCTACTTTTTGTTAGCCACTGCATTCCTGTTTTTATAGCTTCAGTTTTCAGCTTTTCTAGCTGAGCAAAATTAATAAGGTTTGAAACAGAAAAAGAAAGTGGTGGCACTTAAACAAGGCTGACCTAAGGGAAGGCTTTTTCAGAAATCTTCTGTGGGAAGTTCCTCCTGCCACGCTAAATGTGTGCCTGTTCTTGGGCAAATTTATGGATAGTCTTTCCACCTGTGGGTCAACAGGTTCATTGCAAATGCTGTTAAAAAGAAATAGTTAGCAGCTGCATAGGCCTTTGTTTTATGAAGAACTACTTTTTATGATGCCAGACCTTCAAATTCAAGGTCAGACCACTTGTTGAGAACTGAGACCCTGGAAATGCATCAATAGAAGGAGAAATTTAAGAGCATTTTGTTATGTATTGATCTGTAATTGCTTGTTGAAGTAACTGCCTTCCTGTTCAGGCCTATTGGTTGATTCTAGTTGCTGCATTTGGATCTTCAATCCTATTGGTTCCCGCCAAAAGGCAGCCTTGTGATTGGTTGTAATTGTTCCCTCCAAAATGTATCTTTTCCTAGCCAGTCCTGGCCCCTATAAATGTAACTCCCTCTCCCCAGTCCTCAGTCTTGTCTCTCCCTGATTAAAGAGCTGTTCACTAGAAGCTATCTCCAGCCTGCTTTGTCTCTGAGCTGAAATCACTGCTGAATCACTAACCCCACACTACAATACTGGCGACGAGGATGGGATCCGGAATGCTGAGTAGCAGAGGCCCATCATGCTGACTCAGAGTCTGGATCGCAGCAGAGACAAGACTCACCTGCTGGCTAGAAGATGACCCTGCCCGCCTGGAGAATGGAAATTCCACGGGTCTTGGAGCCCTTCCAGCTGTCCGAGCCTCACACTTGGGAGGACTATGTTGAGCGTTTCGAGTTCTTCGCGGTGGCTCAAGGAATCACAGATGCCAGCAAAAGAAGGGCCACGTTCCTGAGTTGCTGTGGGTGGGAGACCTTCATGTTGGCCAAGGCGCTGCTCACCCCAGCAAAGCTGAGGGAGACAGCACTCAAAGATATTTTCGCCCGGCTGACAAGCCACTTGGCACCTACCAAAACCAAGATGGCCTGGCGGATGGAGTTCCAGAAAAGGCAGCAGCAAGCCAGAGAATCTGTGGCTGCATTCCTGGCAGGACTCCGGGAACTTGCTCAGCACTGTGGCTTCCCAAATCTTGAAGACACTCTCTTGAATCAATTTGTTGGGGGGCTCTGCAGCAAAAAAGCCCGAAGGCGCATTGTGGCAAAGGAAGATGTCACCCTTGCCTCTGCCTTGAAAGAGGCCTCTGCCACAGAGAATTATGAGCAGGAAGAGCTCAATGCCAGTGGCAAGACCACAAAGCTGCGGGTAGAGGCTGCCCATGCCATGGATGAGCCAGAGGCTAGTCAAAGCCAGAGCCCAGTCCGTGGTGTCGAGTTGATGCGTCAGGCGGGTGCACGGCCCAAAGATCGCCGAGGCGCTTGCACAGGCTGTGGCGGACACCATGAGCGGAAAAGCTGCCGTTTTCGTGATGCTACGTGCAGGGCTTGCGGTAAGACAGGACACATCGGCCGGGTCTGTCGGTCAGTGGCAGCTGCAACAACGGAATCACCTAGATCAACACGTCGCAGATCACCCACCACAACTCATCTCCTAGACGACTGCAATTATCTCACAGAGATCAACGGAGAGATTGTGCAGTTTCCGGTGCAGGGCAAACCATCCATCAGGGTGAAGATCGAAGGTCGACCATGCGACATGGAGGTGGATTCCGGATCTGGATTCACCATTGTCTCAGACCAGACTGCAAGGGGGCTCTTTCCTGGGGGTAAGTTCCCCTCTCTGGAGCCATTCCCAGCAACCTTGCAATCATACATGGCGGGCCGCATCCACATTCTAGGAATGTGTGCTGTGAGGGTACAATTCCGGGAGAAACAGGCCGTGCTTAAATTGGTGATTGCACAGGGGAGTCGCCCCAGTCTTTTGGGTACTGACTGGTTTCCTGCCTTGGGACTGAGTATATCAGGGCTCAACTCAGTCCAAACTGCCCCTGAGTTGGGCTAGGTATTAGGCCAAGAATTTGCTGAACTTTTCAGTGGAAAGCTGGGTTGTTGTAAAGGGCCTCCAATTGACTTTGAGCTGGACCCCAGGGTGGCTCCAATCCGACTCAAGCCAAAGCGAGTGCCTTTTGCGCTGCAACCCAAAATTGAGGCGGAACTGGACAAATTGGTCAAACAGGGAGTTCTTTCACCTGTGGACTCTTCTAGGTGGGAGACTCCTATCGTCACACCCCTTAAGGCGAATGGGGAAGTGAGGATTTGTGCAGACTACAAATGTACCATCAACAAGGCACTCAGGGGAAATTCATACCCCATTCCAGTCGTCTCACAGCTGTTGGCAAAATTAGCTGGGGGGGAAATTTTCGCCAAGCTTGATCTGGCTCAAGCTTACCAACAGCTGCCAGTGACTCCGCAATCTGCGGAAGCACAAACGATCATAGCACAAAGGGGCTTTCAGGATGAACAGGTTACATTTTGGAATTTGTGTGGCTCCAGGAATTTTTCAAGGGCTAATGGAGCACCTGTTAAGGGGTCTGCCAGGGGTCTTGCCATTTTTTGATGATGTTCTGATTGCTGGGAAAGACCCCCAGGAACTCGTGGGGCGTATCCGTGCTGTGTTACTCAAATTTAAGGAGGTGGGGCTGCAGCTGAAAAAGGAAAAATGCAGTTTTGGGGTGCCATCTGTGGATTTTGGGGGTTTAAAATTGATGCAACGGGCATCCACCCCACTGACTCTAAAATTAAAGCCATTACTGAGGCACCACACCCACGGAACAAGACGGAGTTACAGTCATTCCTGGGACTTATTAACTTTTACCATTCATTCCTACCTCAGAAAGCTTCAATAGCGGAACCGTTGCATAAACTATTGAAGAAAAAAAGTGTGTGGCGTTGGGCTCAGGCACAGCAGAAGGCTTTTGACACCTTGCGGGGCATGCTGACTAGCAGGAGCGTCCTAGCTCATTATGGCGAGTCGAAACCTCTTGTTCTGGCATGTGATGCTTCTCAATATGGGCTGGGAGCTGTGCTGAGCCATAGGGAAGGGGATGAGTCAGAAAAGCCCATCTCGTTCTATTCTCGTATGTTGTCACCAATGGAGCGTAACTACACACAAATTGAC
The DNA here is from genome assembly GCA_029282475.1 of Phrynocephalus forsythii. NCBI lineage: Eukaryota > Metazoa > Chordata > Lepidosauria > Squamata > Agamidae > Phrynocephalus > Phrynocephalus forsythii. Next base: position 169,065,206 of record JAPFRF010000002.1, on the reverse strand, counting down.
AAAGAAGCACTGGCGATAGTGGCAGGGATTAAAAAGTTCCATGACTATTTATATGGTCACCACTTCTTCCTTGAAACTGACCACAAGCCATTGTTAGGATTGTTCAACCAGAACAAGCAGATGCCGCAGATTCTCTCCCCCAGAATGCTGCGATGGTCTATATTCCTGAATGGGTTCCAGTACACCCTGACCCATGTTCCAGGGAAAAGGTTGTGCCACGCTGATGCACTAAGTCGCTTGCCCCTTCCTGATGTGTGCGATGTAGATCCTGCCCCAGCTGAACGAGTGATGATGCTGGAAACACTTCCGGGAGGCCCTGTAACTGCCACTGAAATAGCTGAGAGAACAAGGAGAGATCCCGCTCTCTCCCGTGTGCTCACTTGGGTGGGGAGGGGATGGCCAGGTGGCCCGCATGAGGAAAACTTTAGACCGTACGCAACAAGGCAACATGAGCTATCCCTGCATAAGGGCTGTCTCCTATGGGGAGACAGGGTGATCATCCCAGCACCACTGAGAAACAGGGTTCTGGATGCACTGCACTTGGGGCATCCGGGAATGGTCAGGATGAAGTCGCTGGCCCGGTGCTATGTATGGTGGCCTGGGATGGACCAAGATGTTGAACGATGGGTATGGACGTGCAAGGCATGTCAGGAAGTGCGCCCAGAAGTGGCCAGAGCACCAGTCCACTGGTGGGAGCAGACCCAGACTCCCTGGAGCCGGCTGCACTTAGATTTTGCTGGGCCATTCCAAAGAAAGGTTTTTTTGGTTATCGTTGATGCGTATTCTAAATAGTTAGAGGTGGCTATGGTTCCCAGCATGTCGTCAGCTGCAGTCATCAAGGTGCGAGACAGCTGTTCGCAACCCATGGGTTGCCTGAGACCATTGTGTCAGACAATGGAGCAGTCTTTGTATCCCAAGAATTCAGGGCATTCTTGGCTGATAATTTCATAAGAGGGGTCACCTCAGCTCCTTTTCATCCCTCATCCAATGGGCAGGCTGAGCGCATGGTGCAGACAGCCAAAGGATCTCTTGCACGCTTGATGGAGGGTGACTGGTCAACGCGCATTGCCCGAATGTTGTTCTTGCAGCATGCGACGCTCTGTACTACTACGGGCAAGTCGCCAGCAGAGCTGCTTCTAGGTAGAAGGCTGGTGACGGTGCTGGACTATGTCCACCCAGACAAAATGCCAAACCGCAAGGCTAGAGCACCTCCACAGGCAGAGAGCGACTCTACAAGGTATTTTGCTCCTGAAGATTTGGTCTGGGTGAGAAATTATGCCAGAGGTCCCCTGTGGGTGCCAGGGGTGATCACCAGAGCGTCTGGGCCAGTCTCTTATTACGTGACCATTGAAGATGGCAGGGTCTGGTGTAGGCACGTGGACCAACTGAGGCGCAGAGTGCCCAGTAGAGTTGGTACCGGTATGGGTGAATTGCAGCCTGAGAGTGACACTACCCCCATTAATGATTCACAGCTGCAAGACCAGAGCGGAGATTCCCCAGGAATGCAGGTACCAGTGGCGTCTGCAAATGAATCTGCTCCTGCAAGTCCTCATGGCGCCGAGGAACAGATCAGGGACACTGAGTTGTCTGAAACCCCCTCCGTGTCAGACGAAACTATTACAGTAGACTCTCCCCCACAGACACTGCCTGCTGAAGCCCCTGCAACACCCGTAGTCAGGAGATCAACTAGAAGTCGCAGGGCCCCACAATATCTAAAGGATTACGTGTGCTGTGTCCACCGGGGGGGAGGGGTGTTATGTATTGATCTGTAATTGCTTGTTGAAGTAACTGCCTTCCTGTTCAGGCCTATTGGTTGATTCTAGTTGCTGCATTTGGATCTTCAATCCTATTGGTTCCCGCCAAAAGGCAGCCTTGTGATTGGTTGTAATTGTTTCCTCCAAAATGTATCTTTTCCTAGCCAGTCCTGGCCCCTATAAATGTAACTCCCTCTCCCCAGTCCTCAGTCTTGTCTCTCCCTGATTAAAGAGCTGTTCACTAGAAGCTGTCTCCAGCCTGCTTTGTCTCTGAGCTGAAATCACTGCTGAATCACTAACCCCACGCTACAATACATTTGATATACATTAACAAATCACCTACATGCCCACAGCTGATGTTAAACTTTACTTGAAGGGCATCCCATATTTATTTTGCAATACCTCTATTGATGAGGCCTTCAGAGGCACAAATTCTAGACATTTTATTTTACCTAAAGAGAGAACGTAAAGAAGAGAACTACATTAGGAGGAAGAGAGAAATCAGCTGATAGATTCCCCACCATCAACATAGGAACCATGGCGTTTAAGCCTTACTCTTTAACCTTATGCAGGACACCATCTTGTCCTTCTCTGCAGGAAGCCAAGTGTTTGGGGCAGGCATTATCCCTCAGTGATTGTTTCACCCTTGGTATCACCTTGTTCAGATTGGTTGGCAAGACCTTGAGGTGAAATCGAAGGCAGACACGAATAATGCAGACATTATTTGATAAATATGAAACCATTTAAACACCATCTGAAACATTTTGGACAAGAACATAACCCACTTGCCTACCACTGCTTAAAAGAACCACACTTTACTATTGTTCAGGGAGTACTTTGACATTTTTTAAAAAGTTAAGAGCAATTAGAACACATTGGGGAAAATACTGTTCATGGTCACATGACAAAAGTTATTTGTGTATGTTTTGTGCCGTTAAGTTGGAACCAACCTATTGTGGTCTTAAAGTGCTTTCAAGATAAGTGAGACATTTATGGGTTGGTTTTATCAATTTCATTCTTCCCCAGTGAGTTTCTATGGCCAAGTGAGAATTTGAACCCTGTTCTCCAAAGTCCTAGTCTGTCACTTACCCACTACACCACACTGAGAATACCCTAACATAAAGTTATTATTTCTAAGGGTGGGGTGGGCGGGGTGCAAAAATGGCAAAAAGGGATGCTTCAGAGGTGGGCGCTGTTTATATAACTTCAGGTAAGCCCACAAAAAGACCAGAAACACATGGCATGTTCACTCCAATCACCTGTTCTGCTCAGGGTTGCAAAACGGCCCCAATTAGGGACCGTTAGCCTTTTGGAGCTGCCTGTTCAGGACAGTTAAGACATGTTCAAGTATTGAGAAGAGGGAACTGAGGAACACCTTACAGTATTAAAAGACAACATTACCTTAAAGCTACAAAAGAACATGAGCATTTAAGAAGAGAGTAAAATTCCGTGTAAAGTTATAAGTGATGGAAACTCATATTGAAAACATAGTCTCAGTAGAATCACACAAGGTTATAAGTTGTTATAAACAAAAAGTCTATGTGATCTTATAGATTCATATGAAAGACACATAATAGGTAGTTCATCATTCAGGGAAATCTTGCACATATTTATGAAGCCCTGTTACAGAGTTAAGTGATTCACCTGGAGCCAAAGTTCCCACCCTGCATGCAAGCAAGCCATTCCAATCATGCCCAAAGGCTTGCAGAAGCATTTCCACCTTTCTTGCCAATCCAGCTGCACCTTGTAAAGAGCAGCAACCTCAGTCCTTAAGTGGCTGCTTTATTTATTGCAATGACATGCGCATTATCTCTCTTCACCCACTGCAAGCACTCACATGACTTCCTGTGTCACAAACAGTGGCACCAACGTTGGGTGGACCAAGCATTATTTTTTGTGCATGGCCATAGCATTCTTAATACACTAAATACACCACTCAGTGTTTGGAAGGGGTCAGCAACCACCAGCCCGTGGCCCTTGTGTGACTCTGCCTTCTGCCATTCTTGAAGTCCATGCCGTATGCTCTGAGGGCATCACACTTCTGAAAGTGATAGCATTGCGGCCATCACTGTCACCAGCACCAAAAACATGCCATAAAATAATGTTGGAAAAATTCTTAAGTTTTATTATTCAGAAGTTAGCTGATAAGCCCGTGCAGCACCACATGGCCTTATTATTACAAGACATTGATTCCCACACAACTTTGCAAGTGGCGAGATTTCTCAATACGGTTTTTTTAAACAAAAACCGGGCAGGACAGCTATAAAAGGGAGTAAGATGACTCACTCTGGGCAACCTACTCATTACTGATGCATGAACAATGAGCTCTGATGTATGAACACTGTTCACCCTTATATTATGCCTTATGTATTTTATGCCTCTCTTTTAACAATTTATGGGCTTATAGTTGCAAGAAACTCGACTTGACTTGTAGGACCAACCATTGACTTACCTACAGATCCAGTTCACTAAGCTCAAGGTGCCACTTTAAACACTGGGCTCAAGGCCAGGAGAAGCAGAAACAATGTGGTGACTCAACTAAAAGCAAAGAGAAAGCTCAGCCTGAAAGATCATTTCACAACCTCAGGCTCACCACTGTAAAGATCCTGATGCTCCAGAATGAAGATCTATCTTCTCTAATTGGTGGAATGCAAAATGATGCCAGCAGAGAAGCACAATTAGGGGCATGCCCATTCCATCATTCCAACATCTCCTTACTATTTACATTACATGGATCAGCAGCAGGAAACATAAGTCAATCAGCTGGAAACAAGTCTGAATCTCCTTCATTTCAATAGGTAAGTTGAACAAAGTTGTTCCTTTCCATGTGGGAAAGCCCACAATGCCTTCCTCATGCAGAGCAGACCAAGAATCCAGGCTCCCAGGCTTTTCACTGCTGCACAAGCTTTGTTATGAGAAAACTCTAACCATTTTGACCCTCCTTTCAAATCTTGGAGCTCGGGGAACATCATCACACATGCTAGAAACAAAACTGAGCTTTTCTGGCTGGTGAGTTAGAATAATGTTCCATGTTATAATGAAAATAGGATACTGTCAGAAGTGGCATTGATTTTTCTGTAAATTTCGGGACAATTGCACAACCAGTTCCCACCCATTAAAGGGCATGACACCTGCCATTAACAACACAAGACTCAGTGGTGAACAACAGTGAAACATTATGTTCGCTACAAAGTAACAACCTGGAAAAAAGATAAAATCCTCAGTTTGCCATTAATTTTCTTTAAGAGCATGACTACGTGGCAATATACCTTCTGTTTTTGTTTTTTGTTTGTTTTTTACAGAGTTGGCATAGCTAAATTTGATTCATTTTTGCTGAGTACACAACATAAAGCTAATCACAAACATTACTGGCCCTTCTTCATGGTCAGGAACAATAACTAAGCACACATGTATTTGTTTTAGGTTTGGGCATTTGTGAGTACCTATATCAGTCCAAAAGGGTAGCAGGGAAAAGTTTCTGGTGGGGAAGAGGGAGCATCAACATCTTGGATGGAGTGTGGAATGGTTTGTAACTTTCCTCTTTCCGCTAAAGTTTTCTTTAACAGTGCTGTCCAATACAGCACTGACTCCGTTCAGCGCTATATTAACTTCAACTAGGGAAAGAGTCAAGGATGAAGAGTCAGGCCCAGGAAAAGAGTGCTTCCTTTATATTGTTAATCCATTTTAATGAAGAGCATTACAGCCATTGGACACCAATGGTGATTCAAGTTTCAACCTCCACCACCCCATCTAACTTTCTTGGTTTTACTGAGTTCTGCTTTGTCGGTCTCTGTGTCAAAAGGTTCTGTACATGGTGCTTGCCAGAAAACCACCAGCACCTAATCTTACCTCTTGCTTCCTCATTGGAATACAAAGGCTGACAGAGCCTTCATTCTGCATCTGCCAGAAATTGAAAATGTCTGTGAGGACGTTGATTTCGTTGCTGATGCTGAAACTTATCAGAATTCTAGCTGAGAGAATTCTTGGTGACTTGGGGGGGGGGGCTGAATTCCAAGAAATGTAGAAATTCCTTTCAACAAGAGACAAGATGTTTGGTGGAGTTCTTGACTAGAGCAGAGAAGGGTTGGGTTGTTGTTTTTTGGTTCATGGACTTACTGGGATTTTGTATATAGACAAAATGGTAGAAAAACATGCAGTGAACATAAATATAAATAACACAAATTATGCAAAATGATGATAGCTGCTACTTTGTTGCATTGAAATTCTAAGCGTTAGAAGGGTTAGAGATGTTGTCTTTTCAAGCCATCAATCAGTTGTTCAGCATCCTTAATGCGAAAGAACTTGAGTGGTGGAGAGAAGTGGCTGGCCCAAATTATGGAGGAGAAGAGGATGGCCCCTTTGTCTTGTTCTTACCTGGAGGGGAGGTTTTTTTTTTTTTTTGGTGCGGCCTGAAAAATTCCTTGCCAAAATGTATTCTCAAGTCAAGATAGTCTATACAGATGAGAACAAAGAATTTGACACATGATGTTAAAACTGCCCACTAAAATGTATTGATTTCAATGGGTGCCAGAAAGGGGCTCATTCATTTCTTTGGTAGGCCACAGATTCCCTAAAATACACCACACAATAGCAGCATTAAGAAGAGACCCTACTAATTTAGAAGGGTTCTGATTTTTAATTTCCTCCAGGCCAGTTCTGGAGCCACTGCTTCTCCTCCAAGTCCCAAATATTTTTGCATTTTACCCTTTATTTGTAAGGCTCTAAAATTATATAGAAAATGTGACTGACTTGTGAATAGCTTGTGAGGCTCATCTGTTTATTTATAAGTTTGCCCAGTGAGTACAAATTTCACTCCTGTCTGGTAGCCTGTACTTTGGGGAGTTGGTTACAATATGTTTGATGATTAGAAGTGTGCCATCTTGATTCAGTTAACTGTTTTACGGAGCAACACAGAAGTCTGGTTTTCAGCAACAGCTAAATACTCTAATCTCCTAATGGAAAATATGTCCAATAGCATTATGGCCTCTTTCAAGGAGAGAAACATCTTAAGACCTTTGCTCTGTTCATCTTTTTTCATGTAACCAAGTTGATGCTTTATGTGGTGCAAGGACGGATGCAAGGAATTTAAGAGCTTTCCCACCAACCCATTTATCTTTCTGATCACTCTGTAAACAGGGCTTGCAAACACCCAGCATCCATCATACCTACCCATAAAAAAGGAAGCTGGGCTGATAAATGAACTTTCATAATCTCCTTTCAGACTCCAGAGATAACGGCGCCCTTTTTCCTGCTTCTTGCCTTTGCTTCAAGAAGCGAGGCCTGAAAGAACAAAAGTGCACAGGGTAGATTGTCAAGTAGCTTGGTTTATTTTTTAGGCATCCTCAAAATCCTTTTCTTCAAACCTCTCCATTCATGAGAATATGCATGATGTTCTGCAGGAAGTGTCTGAGCCCTGATTTTCTTGTTATTTGGACATGAAAACATGTCCAAAGCTCCATTCAAACATTCAGGACAGAGTTAGGAGGCCATGTTGTCTGCTTTCGTATAGAACCATAGTCAGAAAAAAAAACAGTCCCATTTTTTCCTATTGTGTTGAGAATTTCCATATATTGCAAATACTTTCTTTTTCTGACTAGGGCTCTCTGTGTGAAATGAGTGACAATGGAGGGAACAGGGACGAGTTCAGCTTATGAGTTCAGCTTAACTTTATCCTGAATTCCTGAACAGAGACCCAGTTGGAGCCAAAATATAGGTTTCCTAGCTTTCCTGCCTTGTCTCCTTGCAAGCTTTCAAGAAGGTGCCTCACTTATAAGGCAGTTACTTTACATCCTTCTTTGTTCCACAACTAGTTTTGTACCGCGACAGTGTTGGTCGCGATCGCATGGTTTTGTCCCTGTTTCAGTGTTCCCATGGTCATGATAATTTGTCTCATAGCAAGTGTTACCTCATGGTCTTGTGCCGTGACAAACACTGAATTTGTCTAGCTTTCTTTTTCCTTTTTTGTGGGGCTTAAAAATTCTTTTTCGATATTTCACTTCTGAAAAGTAAAAATTTAAAAAAACGGACACAGTTTTCTGAGAGAAATGTTTTGTTGCACGACAGTCGTTACTACATGGTGTCTTGTCTTGAAACAGAAAGTGGGAACAAAGAGTGACAAGGGAAAACCCTACCCCAGCACCAGGTACAGTATTGTTGTGCTCAGCACCCGTTCTGGGGGTGTGGTCAAGACAAATTTCAGTAGTTGCGCAACAGACGTGAAGTAACTTTCTTTTTTTTACCACTCCTAAGTGCAACACTAACATAGACAAAATGGACATGAAGTAACCACCTTAATCAGGCTGAGCACCACTCCTTCATGAACGGTACAGAAAAAGACAAGGGTCCAAAAATTGGTGTTAAAAGTCTATGAGAGGTGATCCCAGGGGACTCACACTTCGGATGTTCTTGAAAAGTCTTTCCTTGTTCTTTCTGGACTATATAAAATATCTTTTAGTAATCAATATAACAAAATGATAATTTTGGGAGTGTTTTTGAGCCTGATTCAATCCAAAGGAATCAATAATGAGCAATTATTTGCAAACATAGGACTTCTTAATGCAGACCCTCTCTTCGACATGGATACATTCCAGAAAAATATTAATATACTGGGAAATAATTAGTATTGAATACTATAATTAGTATTCAGGAATAATATCTGAATTGGCATGGGCTTCATTTAAAAAAAGACCAGAGTGACTGAGTTAAAATTAATTTTTCCATCAGAAGTTATGGGTGCCATCCTCCTGGAGCTTTCCAATTCTGTGTCTTCTCTACAGCTTCACATACATCTGCATTTTTAAAAATTATTTCACATAGGACCATAGGTGCTAAGAATCTGTAACCTTCATTCATTGGAACCATATGGTGGTGGTGGTGGTGGTGGTGGTGACTGGAATAAATTAAGAGAATAATCAAACTGATCATTTCTAAGTTACATCCAGTTAACAGAGAGAGTTGCAGAGCAGGACTTAAAGTAATGCAAAAAGCATCGCATGCTGTTTATATACCACCCCATAGTGCTCAAAGCATTCTCTTGGCAGTTTACAGTTTATTTATGCAGGCTACACATTGCTCCCATCTCCCAGCAAACTGGGAACACATTTTACCAACCTCAGAAAGATGGAAAGCTGAGTGAACCTTGAGCCTGCTACCTGAGATTGAACCCCAGGTTGTGAGCACAATTAGGGTTGCAGTATAGCAGTTTAACCACTGTGCCATGAGGCTCTTGTAGCACAGTAACTGTTTGCTTTGTTTCATAGGATCAATGAGTAGTGATTAGCTTATTTCCTTAGACATGCTGGGGGAAATAGTGTGTATTTCTCAGAACTCTCTCTCTCTCTCTCTCTCTCTCTCTCTCTCTCTCTCTCTCTCTCTGTGTGTGTGTGTGGTTGTTCTGAAAGAGGCTTGCTCAATGCTTATTCTTTACATAGTTCTGTTCAACCAATAGAGACTTATTGCTATAATTGTCTTTTGCACATTATGTCGCCTACTCCCAGGCGTGTGATTATAAAAAATTGACAGGGCACCTAAAACACTGTTAAGCTACACAAGGGCACATGGAAGTGATTTCTTTCTCTTGCATGGATTCATGCAAGAACATGCACTTGTAGCACTTCTCTCCCCTTCCACTTAATTGTCTCATTGTCTAGGGAAGCAAGAGTAGAAATGAAGTGGTGTCCGGGAACCAATTGTTACACCATAACAACTAACATAGTGTTGTCGGTTCCACCTGACACTGTTCCCTACTATGATTGAAATATTAATAATAGATCTCAAATGTTATCAAATAAGTTTCTTTTTGGTACTAATAATTTCTTTTAAAAATGAACAAAAGCTATACTTAAATAAAATAATTGTTACATGTAAGAAGAAGGGGTTAATGTTTCAATGCTATATGGAAATTCTAGATACCATAAGACAATTCATATAATATATACTGCCATTGGTAGATAATATTCACACAACATACTGATGTCAGATAACACCTTCCTTGCTAATGCACCAGCTATTTCCCCTTATCTTGTTGAAAAACCTGTGATTCTGTCCTGCATGGGAGAATGGGAAAGGGTGAGAATTTATGTGATTAATTTTTTTAAAAAATAAGAATTTACTACACTTTTCAAATGCCTTTATATTTAGGCATTAAAAGACCTTGAGCTGAAAAAAATGTTGTTAAGTCCTTCCCTCAAAGGTTTTTTTGTTTCAGTGTAAGAGAAACAACATATTGATAGAAGTGCATGAAGTGCAACCCGAGATCTTTATAGTCTAACTATGGTGTTGAGAAAATGAGGCACTTTTTATCCATCCCTGGGTAGACTAGACCAGGTCCACCTTTTGTTGCACAGGCTGCTTCGGAAGTGGAGTAGAAAGGATAAATGGGAAATAAACCCATGATATCAACGTGTCTGTGAAGATTTTCAGTCATCCAGGTGAGTTTATCTGGAAGTTGAGTCACGGCTACTGGACTTTTTTTGTGATATTGAAACATTTCACTACTCATCCAAGCATTTTCATCAGCCTGAAGTCCAGTTGCCATGACTCAACTTCCAGATCATAGCATCAAGTTACACACATACTTCATAGCCATCAAATGATGATGATTCTTCTAGAACATGCTCAGTATGTGAATCATTCAGGAGGAAAGTTTTCCTACAATAGTTAAATGGCAGCTAATTGAATCTTTGGAGCAACTCTCAAGCTCAATCCACAGTAGAGTTTCATAAAGAATCTACAGAGATTTCTTTGAACTGACAGAGAATTTTAGTTTCAAATGTTTTAAGAGAAACATGACACCTGGAGAAACCCATCAACATTATTTTAGATTTTATCAAGGTTCCTCCTGTGGAATCCCTAGACTTGCATATTTTGTCAGATATTAGATAGTGAAACTATGTATTAGACAGGTGTAAAAATAAATAATCTGTATGTTTTTAATTGATTCTAAGATGGTGTTTGCAAATATGCATAGTCATAGTGATTCAGTCTAAAGTTTTTTTTATATTAGACTGCAGGTAAAAAGAATGGTCTTAAATGGGTTTGGCTGATGCAAGGTGCTGCAATAGCCATGATGCAAAGTAGTTCCTGATTGGACAGAAAATTGCATATAAGTGCTCTGTTAATCAGTGTTCCATGGGCCTTTCTGAGTAAGGCACCCATTTTTGGTCTCTCTATGCCAGGGGTCCTCAACCTAAGGCCCCAGGGCCGGATGTGGCCCCCCAAGGTCCTGAATCCGGCCCCCGGGACCAATTGCAACCCCCCCTACCCCTGCTTTGCGAGCAAGCCAGCCTCCGCAGCTGCTTCTGTTGCTGAGGCAGATCAAAGCAGTGGGCTATGTCGCTTCTCCCACTCCCCCCAACGACTGCCCAGATGATCAGCATGCTGGCTAGTGGGGCATTTAGATTGGGAGGGCTACCCATTGGTCCGGCCCCCAGTGGTGCCTGGGGTGTAGTGGACCGGCCCGCTGTTTGAAAACTTTGAGGACCCCTGCTCTATGCTATGTACTGATTATGTATGCCATGTATGCTGAAATGCTGTTATGCTGTTGATTTGTCTCCATATAACTTATCTGTGTATATATGTAATATAGCTGTTTGTTTTAAGTAGGCTCTGAGTTTGTCTGATTTTGACTCTGTCTATGTAATTGTTCAATAAGTATTTACTTCCACTGGCAGAACAAATTGCAAACAGTCTGATAAGGTTATGGGCCCAGATGAAACAGAAGGTATCTGACAAATTTTGGTTTAGATTATGTTTTGTTAGTCTCTCTTTCATCTACTTCTACATCCAGGGACATGTTGTCTGCATCTCCCAAGTACAAATGTTCTTCCCTCTCTGTGTGGCAGCTTCATTTCAGCATGAAATTATAACAGTATAACAGGTCTCCCCTTCAGGTAGGCAGCATAATCATGAGATCATCAAAGCATCACAATAGGTGGTCTTTCTCCTGGGTGGTAAGCATGAGGGCCAGCATGAATGTCACAAAGGCTAACCTCTCTTCCTCAGGTAGGCAGCACTATCATGGAGGGGTAGACACACTAATTGAAACAAAGCTTTCATTATGAACACTCTGGGGTGGGTAGAGTTAGGAGCCTTGGGCAAATTATCTTTCTCCTTGAGGAGAAAGGTTGGTCTTCCTTCCTCTTACTGAGGTGTGTAGTCATAGTGCATGGACACAACACCTCATGGTCTCTTTCCCCTTCTGAAATGGGTTGATGCATGAGGGAACTGGAACAGCAGGAGAAAAAAGCAGAAGGACTGGTGGTAGGGCAATCCTGCTATTAAAGACCTTCTCTTTACAATGATTATCCCAGGGAAGCCCCACATAAGAACAGATAGAGAAAACTGAGAGGTCTCTAGGTTCTTATAGCAGGATCTTGATGAAAGTGTTAGCGAAACAGTCTAAGATTTTCAGCTGCTATTCGCATGGATGCCACAGTCTACAAGGTGAGCTGACGTGGTGACACCAATGATACTCCCTGACATGCATGGATCTACGAAATTCACATTTCTCTCTCAACAGAACTCATTATAACTCTGGGGAGCAATTCTCCAGGTTGGCAACGAGAATGAGAACATTAATGCACATATACGAGCCAGTCATTTGAAGACTTGAAACTATAAAAGCTGCCTGAAGGAATGGACTCCATATATTTCTCTTGGAATTATAACCTCCCAAGAAGAAGAAAAATGTGCATAAGAGAAAGAAACCCAGAAGATGCCTATCAGGGAACATGGTATGAACCATTTAAAGGCAGAGGTTGTTTCATTATGTCTCTCTTTCAATTTTGACCGATTTGCAAGATAACTTTTTGCTGTGGAATCTTCATTACTGGGAAAGCTGTTGGAGGCAGAACAAATGCCACGTGATGTACAATTCTGCAGGCATGCTTGTACAGAGTTTGCAATTACCTCCTCCTCCTGAAGGCACTGTAATTGACAATAGGCACAAGGGTGACATGGATAAAATCAGAAGGGAATCAATGTGTGATCTGTGTAATCCTGTTCCTTTCAGAGTACAGATAGATGCTGGGTGAGCAGCCTGTATGCCAGCATTTGAAAGAGAAAAATCAAGTTTGTTATTAAATATTATTGCAAAGATGTGTGTGGTACCTCTTGGAGATGCACACTCTAAAGAGCCTAAAGCAGGCATGTCCAAAGTTCAGCCTTCCAGATGTTTTGGACCACAACTCCCACAGTCCTTTGTCATTGGCAATCTAAGCTTAGAATTCTGGGAGTTGTGCTCCAAAACATCAGGAGGGCTGAAGTTTGGACATGTCTGGCCTAAAGGCAGCAAGATTGCTGTGCCCTGGAAGCAGGAAATGAGATCTAGAATGCTACAGTAAGAGGCCTTAGCCTCCTACAGGTGAGGTAAATGAAGGCATTTGCAGGTATGGGTCTCTGGGCTGGAAAAATCCAGCATTCTGACAGGAGAATTCTTGGAGAATTCTTGGGATTGGAAGTAAAAAAGCAAATAAACAAACAAACGACACACCTTTACTGTTGAGAACCTGAGACAGAGGAACCCAAAACAGGAATATCTTGTTCTGCTCGATGTTCATAAGCTTAAAAAGATGGCCTTCAATCTGAACTGAGTAAAGGAGGAATCCATATCAGTACACTGAATTTCTGGTATGAAATCAAAAATTTTGTTGTTGTAAATGGCCAGCTAGCTGGTTATAACTAAGCACAACTACACGAGCTGTGTCCCCCCCCCCACTTTACTAGAATTAGGTTGGATGTGGGCCATAATAATCTCCTTGGTTGGGGCAGGAGATGTTTGTTTATTTTAAAAAAAATGGCAGCATGTACTAGACTCAGTTTCTTGAATGTTATCCTCAGTAGTCTCCTAAACTTGGAACCAGGCTGCAGAAAAATTCAAGCACATATTTGAATTGTGGAGCAGTGTGAGCTCAGGATAGCTTGCAATGAGAACAGAACGCTGTGAGTGAATCAAACAGCCAAATATTCACTTAATAACCCCTTGGGTGAAACATGACTTTTGAAGGCCCTGGGGAGCATGCATCTATTTCTAACCCCATATAAAGTGGTCACAGCAAAGGCCCTTGATGCAATAATTGCTTTTTAACTTGAGCTTTCCAATTTCCCAGACAGTCGTTAACTCTTAGGAAATGCCCTTTGCCTTCATCTTTATTGCTGAAATAATCCATCCTGTTTTTACTTCTAATTATCATTGACATAAAATCAAGAGAAAGGAGAAATTTAGGGACAATAACACTGTGCACTGGAATGCATTTGCCCTGCAAGTGTTTGAGGAGGAGAGTTATATAGGCCTGCTATGCCAAAAGCATTGGACATGATAGTGCCTATGTTTTGCTGTTTGTATGTATTTGTGGAATGAGGCAGATAGGGCATTCTTCTCACATTTCATATGGGTGAAATTATACACAAAATGGGCAGCTATGTGAAACTAGGCGTTCTGAACCCAGGCTTCTTGGTCACCATGACATGATGCTTTGCCTCCATAAATGTTGAGGCCGCACTTTCTGAGTCCTCGTAAGAACTAAATGACAATGTGGAAGTCTGGGCTTCGCAGCCTGGAGGGATTCAAAATGAGTTGTACACACATTGGTAAAATCATACCTAATGAGGATTGTCAATTGGGTTTGTTTTTCTCCCGGTGTGGAGGAAATTGTCCATAAAACTGGAAAGTTGAAGATTTTAAACATACACACACATACAATTGGTCTATCAAAGATCTTTTCTGTGACCATACTCAGGGCCGACGCGTCCATTAAGGTGAACTAGGCAGTTGCCTAGGGCGCCAAAATGGAGAGGGGGTGCTGGCCAGCCTGCTGCCCCCCCCCCCGCCACTGGCCACTGCCGTCCGTCCCCCTGTCGCTGTCTGCCCGCTGCTCCTGCACCCATCACCGCCCACCCCCCATGCCCGTCATCCCCCACCCCCCTGCCCCTTGGCCCCACCACCGACGCCCCCACTGCCCCCACCCCACCCCCCGCCCCTGCTGCCCCCACCACCACCAGCCCCACCGCCCCACCACCCCACCCCCACCTGCCACCCCGCCCCCTGCCACCGCCACCGCCCTTCACCTAGGGTGCAAAAAAAACTAGCAGCGGCCCTGACCATACTATCTGAAAGTAATGTAACTTATGAAAAAGAGAGAACCAGGCAAAGAGAGCATGAGCTTCATGGCACAGTGGTTGAACTGCTGTACTGCAGTCAAAATTCTGCTCATGACCCAGTGTTCAATCCCAGGTAGCCAGCTCAAGGCTGACTCAGCTTTCCATCCCTCCAAGACTGTGTGGGAGGGGGATGGGCAATGTACCCCCATAATTAACCAGAGAGTGATTTAAGTGCTGCAGGTCAGATTATGAACAGCACACTCAAGCTTATATTGCTGAATAGAGGTGGGCACAAAACAGAAAACCAATGGTTTGTTTTGGTTTGTTTTGGGCTAACCCTTGGTTTGGTTCGGATTGGGTTCACACAATTTTTAAAAAAAAATTCATACAAACCCGAACTGAGCTGAAATGGTTTGAGTCTGAATTACTGTCACTGCCGGCGGTGGCAGCAGGGGCTATTTGAGGTTTTGGCTTGGGGCCAGTGCCTTTCAGCTGAGAGGCACTGGCTTGGGGCCAGCACCTCTAGTGGCACTAGCTTCCCCATGCCTCGGGATTTTTTTAAAAACTTTTTATTTATTTTTCCACTGCCGACCATGCCCCCTGGGGCCAGGTCAGCACTTGTTTTATTTTATGTATTTATTTATTTTATTTTAGAGCGCTGACCACGCAGCCCCTAGGTCCGGGTCGGTGCTTTTATTTATTTATTTATTTATTTATTTATTTATTTATTTATTTATTTATTTATATACCACAACCATCTAGCAAAAAAGCTACTCTGGGCAGTTTACAAACATGTACAAAATATAAAACCAGATTAAACAACTTAAAATAAAAAATAAAAACGAATCAATGAAACCAAATAATCAAATCATAACAATAAAAGGAACAAATAAACAAATAAGCACAAATACAAAAAATCAAAATGCTTTAACAAATCAAAATAAGAACAAATGGAAAAAATAATAGAAAATTTTCATAAGACGGGGAAAATGACAGCGTCCTGTTTATATATGTTGGTTGAATCAGAATATTCAGGGAAGGCCAACCTATAAAGCCAGGTTTTCAGCAGTTTCTTGAAGGCTTGTAGTGAGGGCGCCAGGCGAATCTCTTGGGGAACTTCATTCCACAGATGAGGTGCAACCACTGAGAAGGCTCTTTTCCTTGTTGATGTTTTCCGGGCATCCCTTGGGGTCGGTACCTGCAGATAGTCCACCTGGCTTGACCAAGTGATTCTGGCAGTTCTTTTTGGGAGGAACCGTTCTGTCAAATACTGAGGGCCCAAACCATTTAGGGCTTTGTATTATTATTATTATTATTATTATTATTATTATTATTATTATTATTATTATTATTATTATTATTATTATTATTATTATTACCAACAATGCAGCCCCAGAGGCCGGGTCGGCGCTTTGAAACATTTTTTTATTTTTTTATTATATATTTCATACACAAAACAAACATTTGTCAACATCTGCATGCTTTGAGGAAAAACAAACAGAGATCTTTTACATATTAACTCATTTTTATCTGTTCTTTACCGAAACATAAAATAAATTCTACCCTTGTGCAAATTTGCTTTCTTCCTTTTGTTTTAGACCAGGGCTGTCCAACTTTGAATAGCCGGATGCCTACCTGCCGCTTCTGTAGGTCCCCTGCGGTCGACAGCAGCAGAGGGACGGCGGTGGGGTGGGGCCTGGGGTGATGGCAGGGGTGGCGGCGGCGATGGCGATATGGGCAGCGGGGGTGGTGGGGTCAGTGGGCGGGGCCTGGGTGATGGCAGTGGTGAGGGATGGGGGCAATGTCAGCAGGTGGGGTGAGGGTAATGGCAATGGTGGCGGGGTGATGCAGGTGGCGGGGGTGGGGGCACGGTATCAGCTCCAGCATCGGGTGGCAGGCAGCAATCATCACATCCCCCTCTCCCCCTCCGTCCTTCAGATCCCCCCACCCCCAGCAGATTGTTCCAGCTGTGGCTTCTGCAGCCCAGTGAGGCAGGCAGGCAGGCAGGCAAGCAGGCGGGTTGGCTCGCTCCCTCGCCTGGCGACTACCTCCCAATGCCAACCTGCCAAGAGCGAGCCCCAGGCAGGCAGGTGGGGAGGGGGAGGAGGCTCCACTTGGGGGGGCGATCGAGCCTTGGTACAGGAAGTGACTCCCGATTGAAGTTGATGCTGCACGAGCCAACGGAGAGGTAGTGAGCGCCCGGCAGTCCCAGCCATGCAAAACCTCTGCTGCCCAGCAAGGTGGAGGAACAACAAGCGGGAGCACAATAGCATGCAAGCACACATCCACAAACACACCCACACTAGGCTACTCAGGACGACGGAGGGGACCCACATCAGGGGGGCGTCCAACAATGGCATGCTGAGCCCATAAGAGGCAGGAAGAAGCAGGAAGGGGCGGGGGTCTGCACCAGGAGTAACAGCAGCAGCGCATGCACACACACTGCTTTCCTGCCTCCCAGGGCTCGGCGGCACCTCCTCCCCCCACTTGATCCCTCCCAGTGGCTGCCTAGCAGCAGCAACCAGCAGACCCACAGGGGAACTGGCGGGGCTGTGAGCATTTGGGGAGGGGGGCAGGGACCAGGCAAAGGAGGAGAGGATGTGAGCCATGAATTCCGTGATTGCTCACTCCCAGCCACACCAGAATTCTTACAAAAAGATACCTCCATGCCCCCCCACAAGTGTGTGATTGCATTTCTCCTGCCCGCCCTTTTTGGCTGCCCTCTGGTGCAGCTTCTATTTCCTCTCAGCAAGGGGGAACGGGAGTGAATGCAAAAGGGCAGAGGTGGTCCGCCGGAGCCTGGCTGCCCTCATGCCAGAACAGCCTTCCCAAGAAGGGCAGCAACCGGAGAGCCAGCCGCTGCTCAATCAGGGCATTCTTGGGGAATCTGTGGAAGCGGAAAAGGAGCCTGCAGGGCTCCAGACTCAGTATCACCCCTGCGTGCAACCCCAGGGCCCCCTCCCTGTTCCTTCCACCACGTGCCCCCACCACCACGCACCCGAGATCAGAGAGAGCCCGCACTGTGCTTGGCAGGTCGCTGGAGGCTTTTCCCTGCTGTGGCCCCACAACGTGGCTGAAAGGGCATATCTCTGCCACTTTCTCATACCTCAGCTACCGGGGCACAGCGGACAGAGGCGGGGGTGATTGTGGTGGTGGTGGCAAGGATGGGGTCAGTGGGCGGGGCCTGGGTAGGGGCAGGGGTGAGGGTGGTGGTGGTGGTGGGTGATGGCGATCATTGGGTGGCGGCCATAGAGGCGGGCCCAGGGCAGGTTGCTGGGCCCACCGCCGCCATTGAAACCACTGCCACTGCAACTTGAAAGGGTGAGTGAGTGGGGGGGGGGAATTCCCCCCTGCACAGGGGACCTGGCGGGTGACCCCTGAAGGCGCTGCGGTCAACTGGTCACCTGCGGTCGACATCTTGGACAGCCCTGTTTTAGACTATACGTCAATTTATCCATTTCCGCACATTCTAAAATTTTGCTTATTATCTCCTATTATTTTTATTTTATTTTTAAAAGTTCCCAGCCAGGGGCTTTTTGAGGAACTGGCTTGGGGTCAGTGCTTCTACAGGGCTAGCTTTGGAGTTCCAGGAGGACTTTCCAGCATGGTGGCAACAAGGTGGGGGGGTAATGAAAAACGAAGTAAACGAAATGGAAATTTCTGTTTTGTTTCATTTCATTTTTTTTGATGGGTTGGTTCATTATTTGTTTTGTTAGCTAACAAAATGAATAATGAATAACAAAATGAATTAAAAGTTCATTTTGTGCCCATCTCTATTGCTGAGGGACAGAGTGCACAGGAATATACAAATGGAAAGAAGAAGTTCCACTGGGGAGCAGGGATAGAAGAGAAGGTATTACTGGGTGAAGAGCAGCCATCTTTCATATGTAGGACAAAGGAGGAGGAGGAGGAGGAGGAGGAGGAGGCCAGTCAGAAGTTAGCATCTGGCTGGTTGATTCAGCAAATCTCTGGGTCTGGAGAACATGAGATGAGGCTTAAACCTGAAGAACACTTTCACGGATATATTGAGAGCATACCAACATAAAATACAAGATGTATTTCTAGCTTCTCTTGGAAAGGTAATAGAAGATTTTTTCACAGATACAAGTACCAGAAAAGCCAGGTGTACATGTATGGAGAGTTGGAACCCATGTTCTTTTTCTCACTGTTTTCTTTTGTCCCCTAGGTAAACAATGAGTCAACTTCTAGCTCAAAGATGCCGCTCTTACAACTGGGGACAAAACAAAACAAAACACTTTCTTATCAAGAAAACCAGGGTCCATTTACCCTTCCATTTTATCAACATGTGGGAAAGGAAGCAGGATTGTTATACCTGTGTCAAATGTTCCTATTATGTCAAAGTGACATCCCAAAAGTTAACCATCTTATTTTATTCACTACTTGTTGAGCAAGAACCCTGATAAACAGTCTGGTAGGCAAACAGATATTCACAATACAGCATAGCAGCTTTTAAACAAACTTCATATTCACATATTTACAGAGTATTTCCCAACAGATTCAGGGATCTTTGGCCAGAATCCCATGATGTACCAATGTACTGCTACCATTACAATGGGATTTCCGTCTTATCTGCTCCCCCTGTGCTGCCATAAAATCTGCTTCAGAGGGTTTCCCAACCTCAGGAGCAAATTCTTAATGAATATTGGGGACGGCATAGAGAAAGCACACCAGACCCTTCCTGCATCTGCTTACAGAATTGCTTCTAGTAGAAGACAATTGAGGGAAGCAAATTCCTTTCATCTTTAGAGATGCATGCATGCTGATTTCATTTTCACTTGATCTGTCAATTAGGCCCCTAATCCCCTGTTGAGAGCACAGTCCCGTGGAAGCCTTCCACTTCAAGTTTCTTTAACACATACTTGCCTCTAATTTAACTTCCTGTGCCATCTTACAGCGCCCTAAGGCAAGTGTTAGTGTAAAGTGTGTGAGAAAAGTCCAGTCCTGGTGATTATCTGATGACCTTTTGAGAAGAGTGGCATTGGTATTACAGACGTACAGAAACACACATGAGATTGAGACCACATGTAAGTCTGGCTTTCTCCTCCTGTCTCACAGCTTCCTTCACACTGTCCAAGAACTTGCCTCTTCCTCATATAACATAAGCAAATCAAATATTTTATTTCTTTATTTTGAACCTTTTTACCCCCCCCCCCTTAGACTCAAGCCGTGTTTATTTATAAGGCAGAGCAACATGTTTCTTTTACTCCAGAACCTATAACATAAGAAAAAACTTCAGCCTTTATTAATGGAAACCTAGAATTCAAAGAACTCAGTCTTGTGTGATAGATAGATTAGGACTCTGGAGACCAGAGTTTGAATCCCCACTTAGCCACGGAAACCCACCGGGGTGGCAGAAGAACTGATAATATTACTTCTTAAATATCCCACTAGCCTTGAAATCCATGTTAGGGACATATAAATGGGCTCTGACTTGATATCATGGGTGTGGGGGTGAAGGATAATTCAAATCTGAACGAAATGTCACCGTTTGGGTTGACCTAAGGGCTAAATTAGAAATGGAGTCATCTTTCAATATGTTTTCTTCGTATACTAGTTCGTTAGTTAGTTATATACAAACCCCACATTTATATCAATTAGCTTAGTTAATTATTTGCAATATCACTTGCTTTTTAATGAGCTCATTCTGGCCTATGGTATTCTTTGTCTAACAATCATTACTAGGGATGGGCACGACCAGAAAAAATGATGTGTTGAGTTTTCGATTGTCGGGACGGGTCCATTTCGGCTCATTTCCGTTTGTCGTGATAATTTTCAAAAATTTGTCATTTCCGTTTGTCGTTTGTCATTTGGGTTGGGGTTAGGGTTAGGGTAGGGTAAGTGGGCTCTGGGAGGCACCTCTCTGGGTGCCTGTGACATCTGACCCACTAAGAAGTGAAGGGAAGGGAAGCGTAACGCGAAGCCGCCACATACCATACATTACGTTAGGGTGTGGGGGGTAAGTGGCAGAGATACCTCTCTGTCTGGGTGCCTCTGACTCACTAAGAAGGGGAGCATACTAGTGTACTGACGTACAGGTTAGGGAATGGGATAGGGGTAGGGGATAGTGGGCTGTGGGAGGCACCTCTCTGGGTGCCTGTGACCCACTAAGAAGGAAAGTGTACTTGTGTACGGATCTGAGTTAGGGTTGGGGTTAGCGTAAGGGCTAGGCTTAGGGTTACAGTTAAGGTTAGGGTGGGTTAGTGGGCTGCACCTCTGGGTGCCTCTGACCCACTAAGAAGGACAGTGTACTGGCGTATGGATTAGGGTTAGGGTTAGGGTTAGTGGGCTTTTTATGCCCTCTGGCACATCCAGAAGTCCCTGTCAAAACCTGGCCATGCGATTGGTGGAATGGGTCCAAAAATTTGCATGGTCCCATCCCATGGCCAGCCCATCATTGTGCAGGTGTAAAAAAATAAAAATAAAAATAAAATAAAATAAAATCAATGGAGACGTTTTATTGCAAGAAATACCCACTGCTGCTACTATAAAAAACCAGGCATTTAAAATACCTAATTTTCAAATGTTTCTGTGGTGCTTTGGTGGGTTTTTGGACCACGATTTAAAAATAAATATTGTGGTCGCCATTTTGGATCCCCCACCGCATGGCAAATGGAGACAACAAGGATGCCCCCCCCAGCCTGGTACCAGCAGCCCAGGACAGGAGAGGGGGGGAAGGCCGGGGACCCCCCCCCCAGAAACCACCACTCTCTGGTAGGTGCCCTCACTGAGGCAGGCATATTTTTGCCTGCTTTTTTGGCCGGGAATCGGGATTTTTTAAAACTTTTTTTCTGTGCTGCTTGGCATCGCGCAATCGTCACGATGCCATGAACGATGACGAAAAATCAGACCCAATTTTTCTTTTTCGGTTCGAGTTCGTGTTGGAGCAGAGTAATTCTCGTTACCGTTACCCGTTATGTAATGATAACAAGAACCGAAAACGGAAACGAGATTTTCGCCGCTCCGTGCCCATGTCTAATCATTACAACAACCCTATGAAATAAATCACTACTGAGTGCCCTTGGTGCAAAGTCATGCAACATGCTTCATATTTCTTTGGGAACTAGAACTCAGGTTTCCAAAGTTCCAGACCAATACCATTATGTCAATAACATCAGCAGTGGGCAGATGTCATTACTGGCGTCACAGCAGACTAGAGGAGAAAGTATCTTTAACAAGTTACATCAAAGTTATAGCGACCCTAACAGGATGCTCAAAGTATTTAAGGTGTTTAAGGACCAGTTTTCAAGTGTTTCCATCATAACTAAGCAAGGATTTGTATCCGGGTCTCCTGAGGTCTAATACCGTTTTTTCACCACACCACATTCACTCTCCCACACTTTCTCCCTATTTATTAAGACACCTGCATCTGCAGGATCTGTATCTATGGTCTCATTTATCCACAGTATGAAAATATTGACATTATTAAAAGAAAATTATCCACATGTATTACCAGAAATATCCACCAGAGGGAATCAGAGACTGTGCTATTGTGACGTCACCCCCTTCACAGATTGGGTTTTCAAAGGCACAACTGGGTTTATTTCGACATCCCAGTGCTGTGCCACCAAATTGTGACGACACCTCCCTTTTACACACTGAATTGTGATGGAAATGGTAATGCTGCCACCTTTTATTTACTTGGTAATGCTGCCACCTTTTAAAAGCGTCACCTCATGAATTGGGACAGACTCAGAGATATATAATATAAAATTAATGACGAAGTTTATTGAGCAAATAATAAATATAACAATATCTGAGGATGGTATGCGTTGCCTTTAACATATAATAGATTTAATCAACTCTTCCAGCCCCCCCTGTCTTCAATAACTAGTAAACAGTATAGCCCTCACTGCCTGACAGAACTCTCACAGAGCAGTGCTCTCTCTCCCAGCACTCACTCTCAACACCTTCAACTTAACTGAACTGAACTGAACTGCCTCAACCGACTAGGCTCCACCCTTTTTATATCATACCATTCCCCGCCCTCCTGCTGGGATTGGCTGATGATTTGTATATTCATTACTCCTGTTTCCAGGGTTTTGTCACAATACCTCCCCCCTTATAAAGAAATTTTAAGGGAGTAAACTTACCTCAGTTTGCTCACTTAAAATTCTCTTCTGGAGCCTATTTAACTAATTCATACGCCCTTCTGTTTATCAGCTTTAATTCTGCATATCTATAAACTGTTTTATAACATGTTCAACCTTATTACTATATAATATCATGAAATGCAATAATTCTTTCTATAACATTACATTTTGAATAGACTATACTCTTGTTACATTGGTTAAACAAATTCAAATACCTGTAAATACCTTATCAATCATCCTAGAATCAATCTATGTCACGATGCCTAAATACATATATTTGGTCTACATTTTAAGCTATTTTACTTACCAATATACATACAATTTTTTTTCTTAACTTACATTCTAAATATCACATAAACATTTTCACTTATACGAAGCTCTGATTATACATTACCTTGCATTTTTCATTTACAGTTAACTTACATTAAGTTATGGTTTTCACATTTTATGATATTACATTTCCTTACTTTTTTTAAAACAACTTTCTCTTACATCAGCAATAAAATAACAATATTACATTATTATTATTTAACCATGGTCCATGTAATAAATGTCTCCCGCCTCTTGCTGCAACTGCTGGACGCTGATACGCCACGGGTGCTCATTTCCTTTGGCACATAAATTCAAAGTCGAGTTCACAGTAAATCGATGCCATTTTTCCTTGAGTTCTTGGAATGTGGGATTCAACTCTTTGACACCACTCCTGGTACAGTTCATTAGAGTCCCCTCAAATGCAGCTTGGTATTCAAGCGACCACTGTATGACATATGGGTGCTTCTTTTTTGTCAGTTCAGTCAGTGGTGTTGCAATGGTGCCCAAATGTGGACTAAACCTCCTGTGATATCCCGCAAGAAACAAAAAAGATCTCACCTTCTTTTTGTTGGTCTGTCTTGGCCACAAGCTGATCACGTCGATCTTCCTCTGCAGGGGGTTGATAACGCCTTGTCCCATGACGTGTCCCAGGTAGTTGATTGCTGGAATTCCTAGTCGCCACTTGGATGCTCTTTTCGTCCTGTCGTCCTCTCGGATCCGCTGAAGCACGATGTTCACAGGCCATAGTTTTTTTTCCCCAGGTGTCTTTTGCAACCACAGAATCAGGTCTGTCATTAGCATCCTTCACTTCCAAGAAGGGTTTCTGCTTTACACGGTTTTCTATTTGCTTTTCGGCTTCCTGCAGCTTTCTAAATTCATCAGCGATCTTATTCCCTTCTTGTATCAGTTGTTCCTTGCCCAGTGACACTTTGTTCCAATCCAGACAAAGTTGCTCATTTTTTAATATTTCTTTTTCAAGCTCTGCTTCTTTTTCTTCTCCTTCTTTTAATTTAAAATATTTTTCCAGTCTGGAGTTCTCTGCTGGTACACGAAGTTCTTCACAAGCTTGTATCATTTTCTCCTCTAGTATGAAATTTTCAGATTGTTCAGGACTTAAAGGGTGTGTATTCATTTCCATTAAGTCAAAACATCCCTTCATACTGTCGTCTTGCCTTTGTTCTAGGCTAAGGTCTACTGCTGGCCCCTTTAGACTGTCAGATAAATTAGCTTCTTCTACCATTTCAGATTTCTGAGTTTCCCTCTCAAATTCTCCTATGGACATTTGCTTTGTAACTGTGTTGTTTTCACCATTTTGTTCAGCTTGGTGTATCTGAGCTCGTGTTACTCCAAAAGCACTCTGCACATGCTCTAAGACATCTATTCCAATTAAACCTGCTCTTGGGATTTGATCTGAAACTCCTATTCTATGACTGGAGTTCAAACCATATGAGTTATTGCAGTCACCATTTGTAATGTCTGAAGAGATAACTGTTGTGGAGCAAGGGCTTGCTGTCAATTTTGAGGAGGTAGCTAGACTTCTGTTGATTGCACTGCCCAATTTTGTCACAGGAGACTGTCGGGGCCAAGTACCATCTTCATTCTTTACTTCTATTACCACCACCTGTCTCTGGCAGAGCCCTGCATCTTGTATAGTGCTGTCAAGTTTGCTTAACTGCTCATAAATACTGGTATTACTCATAAATCTGTGCCACAGCCTAATTTTCTTTTCATCAGGAATATTAAACAGCTTCCGCATCTCTTTTCCAATAGTATCAATGGTATCCGCTTTGCTGAAATAACAGTTTACAAGATTATTAGGATCACTGTTTTGACAGAGCTTCAGTTCGAAAGGATATGCATCTACTTTACAATATTTCACAAATAGACCATATTCTACAACTTTTCTCACAATTGGCTTCTGCCCCTGTACACACCCATACCAATTTACTAATTTATTCCAGGCTTCAGTGGGAACTAAAACATAATCCACTTTATCAATAAGGTACTCTTTCAATATCTGAGTTTCTGAATCTGCAAAAAGTCCCGAGTTGTCAATTGGCCCTGGGAAGAGTTTGGGCTCTCCCAAATTATACTGGTCCCAGCTGTCAAAGCCCACATATTTCTTCCACTGTTTGAACCGGCTGTTAATCAAATACCAAAACTCCCCTGGCCGCAAAGGCGTCCCCAACAGCAGCTTAAGTCAGTATGGGCCATTTTAAAAAAGGTTTTCTTTGTATCTCTCTGGCACTTTAGTGACTGACCTAAATCTTTTCCTCAGTTGTTCTGCTGAAATGCCAATTCTAGTAAACACTAACTCTTTTCCCGTTCTTAGTATTCACTTTTGGAAATGACTTGAAATCAAAATCTTTTTATTTATTTATTTGTTATATGTGGTGTATATTTCTTTATTAAGAAAAGGAAGGTTAAGTGGGTCACAGCTATTTCAGTGGCAACTGTAAAATTTTTACCTCAGCTCCCAGCTTCTGCTTATGTTACTGTAACTGCTCAAGCTTGGCACAGTGTCCAGACTTCAAACTCTTTCTTTATTTAAAATATTATTTCAGTGTTTAAAGCACACAGATTTAGAAATGTTTCTTCTGCCTTTACACTATAACTTTTCCTCTGACCCTTACAATTCCACTTTCTCTCCAAAAGGAATTCTAATTAGCCAACTCCCGCTCTACAGAACTTTTGTCAGCTTTAAATCTCCTCAGGTCTCTTCAGCTTCTGAGGTAAATTTTTTGCCCTCACAGACCTTTTACTTTGGAGATTTCTTTCTGTTAAACCCCAGGGTGATATTTCCAGACCTTTACCAAAGCCACCCTGAATTCCAGGGTCTTTCACCCTCAAAGGAAATTTGTCTCAGCACCTTTTAATTTTCAGGCTGCTGGACAGTACAGATTTCCTTGACTCTCAGGCAGTTTCCCCAAACAAACCACTGTAGAATTTTAGTCTATCCTTACAGATTTTCTCTTCCAGGTGTCCTATAATTTGTCAAGCCAGACTCCTTTTCCTTTTGGAATCCTGGCCTCCAGACTCGTAGCAGGCCCACCAAAGAATTAAGATAGCACTACAGGGTTTTAAGTCCGAATTCCTCTCTCACACACAGGGCTTCCCAAGAAACTGAAATTAGCTTCACCTAATTCTCTTTTTTTTTTTTCAATTTTTATTGGATTTTTAAGGGGGGAACAAAGGGAAGGAGTATGGGTGAGAGGGGAAAAAAAGAAAGGGGGGATACAGTTTTTGAGATTTACATTGAGTATATCAAGCAAAATAGAAATAGTAATTTAACATATTGCTAAAATTGCCAGATGTTATCACAATACTAATAAATTTGTTACTTCTTGCCATCTTTCCCGAAAAATCTCGTCGTAGTCTCCCTTTAGATAACCAGAGAGTTTATCAATTTCGATACATTCTCTTATCTTTCCCTGAAGATCCTTCTCTGTTGGCGTGATTGGTTGTTTCCAAAGTTTCGCGTACAGTATTCTTGCAGCAACAATTACATGATGAAGTACATATCTCTGATTATAGGAAATGTTTATATCTACTATATTTAACAAGAATAGTTCTGGTCTAAACTCTATTTTAATTTTCAAAGATCTTTCTAAGAAAAGTTTTACCATGTTCCAATACGCCTTAGCTTCTTTACAAGTCCACCACATATGATAAAAGGTTCCACAGTCATAATTACATTTCCAACATTTAGGTGAACAATTATACATCTTGGATAACCGATGAGGCGCAAAATGCCATCTATAAAACATCTTATAACAATTTTCCTTGAACGAAATAGATTTGAATATTTTAACTGTGTTCCACAGGGAGTCCCATTTATTTAAATGAATAGTATAGCCTAAGTTTTCTGCCCATCTTATCATACAGTCTTTAACCAATGTATCAATCATTTTTTCATTTAACAATATGCTATAGAATTTACTAAGAAGCTTGGAGTCACCAGAAGAGAGTATTTTATCAAATGAGGTATCAGTAGTCATAAAACCACCCTCTTTGGAAAGCTCTTTGAAGTGTGAATGTATTTGTTGATATTTCCACCAATCCAGATTATAACCTTCTGATACTAATTTCCCAAGTGGTTTCAATGAGAAGTCATCATTCAGAAGGTATCTATAAGTTATAAAATTTGAGATTTCACTTGCCTGGGAGCTGTAAATTGCTCCCAGTGGGGATAACCACATAGGTGCTTTGAGATAAAATTGTTTTTGATCATTAGCCATATTTTAACTAAAGCATTCCTTATCCAGTGCTTTTTAAAGAGGGTGGGTAAATTTCCCCTATGCCACAAATAGTGATGCCAGCCCTTATCAAGACCATAACTCTCAAGCTGCAATATTCTTTTATTTGTCATCAAGATCCAGTCCTTGATCCAAGTCATGGCGGCAGCCTTGTAGTATAGTACCAAATTAGGAAGGGCAAAGCCACCAAATTTGGTTCTATCCTGCAAATAAATATTTTTAATCCTTGCTTTTTTCTTTTGCCATATAAATATACGTATACTTTTTTCCAGATCTGAAATGATCTTAAAGTTTGGCAATATAGGCAGAGATTGAAATAAAAAAAGCAGTTTAGGTAAGACATTCATTTTAACTGCAGCGATCCTGCCCATTAGGGATAGCTGAAGTCTTGACCAAGTTTCGAGGTCGGCTTTGATTGTTTTTATAACATTGACATAATTGTCTTTGAGTAAAGAGTTACATCGGTTAGATACAGTAATACCCAAGTATTTTACCCTATTTGAATGTTGAAAACCAGATTGATTTACCAGTTTTTCAATCATGAATGGAGTCATATTTTTAGTTAGAACCAATGTTTTTTCTCTATTCACCTTTAATCCAGAGATTTTAGAATATGCCTCCAGGGTCTTTAGGAGTTCTACGGAGGATGTCTGAGGGTTCTCCATGATAACCATCAGATCATCTGCAAAGGCTTGTACCTTGTAAACTTCTCCCTTGTTTTGTAGGCCTTGAATGTCAGGGTTTTCCCTTATAACATGAAGAAGAACTTCCAGGGTAGTTATAAACAAAAGAGGGGAAAGAGGACATCCTTGCCTAGTACCTTTGTGTATATTAATTTTGTCTGTAAGGTGACCGTTGACTACAATCCTGGTATTTTGAGTAGAGTAGATTTGTTCAATAGCTCGCAACATTCTATGGCCACACTGAAGGTAATCTAATTGAGTTTTAAGTAAAGACCAGGATACATTATCAAAGGCTTTCTCAGCATCGATGAATGCAAAAGCTACTTGCTTCTCGGGGTGAGATTCATAATATTCCAACACATTGAGAAAAGTTCTGATATTGGATTGGAGATTCCTTTTCGGAAGGAAGCCAGTCTGGTTGTGTGATATCAGATAAGGTTCTCTGTTCTTCAGTAAGTTTTGGAAAGTTGGCTTGTTCAAGATATTGGAAGATAGCATCTTTGTCAATCATCTCTGGCTTGAATAATCTTTGGTAATATTCCTCTATGATTTTTTGGATTAATAGTTGCTCTGTCTGATTTTCCCCAGTTTTGTCTTTGAGTGAAAATATGAATTTTTGTGATTGTACCTTTTTTAACCTATACGCTAACCATCTACCTGGTTTGTTTGCATTTTCCACAAAATTCAGTTTGGCCAGCCTAATTTTGTGAGCTATATCTGCAGTCAGGATCAGGTTGAGTTCATGCCTACAAGAGGCCAGGTCTTTGTTCAGCTTGTCATTATGGGAGTCTTGTGTTAAGTCCATTTCAAGCTTTTTCATCATATTAAGAATTGATTCATATTTTTTTTCCTCTCTTTATTCCGTCTTGCCATGTATTGGATAACAAATCCTCTGAAGTATGGTTTAAAGGCATCCGATACCGTTTTGAGTGGTGTACCCTTATTTAGGTTAGTTTCAAAATACAAGTTCAGATCTCTAGCAGCCTCTGAAATGAATTCTTTATCAGTCCAAAGAGTTGAGTTAATTTTCCAGTGCCTGGGCATACCTGAAGATTTCAGTGTCCATAAAATGGCATTGTGATCAGATAACATTCGGGGTAAGGTTTCTATATCCCTTGTATTTAGTAGAAGATCAGATGTGGCCCAACACATATCTATACGGGAGAAGGAAGCATATTGTCTTGAGTAAAAGGTGTAACCATCTTTTAGTGGATTTTTCCTTCTCCAGATGTCATGAAGTTCTAAAATATCGGACATGTCCAGGAACGATTTGGGCAGTGTGGAAGATGAAGTCTTGAATTTTTTCCCTTTTGGTGTTTTCCTGTCTACTGAGGGAATATGTACAGCATTAAAATCTCCCAATATTATAAGCTGATGATTCCCATATTGCAACAGTTTCTGAGCCAGTTGTTCAAAAAGGTTTGTCTTCCATGTTTATCGTTGGGGGTATATACCAGCGATAGTTGTTTCTTTAGATTGAATTTTTACTTGGACAAGAATCCATCTGCCTGATTCATCTTTTTCCAGAAGGGTTGGGGAAAGCTCTGGTTTAATATACAGTGCCACCCCATTTTGCTTCTTTTCTTTGTTTGATGTGGAAAATAGCTTTCCCAATTTATTTTGTATTAAATAATGTTCATGTTTTCTCAATATGTGGGTTTCCTGTAAGCAGATGATTGAACATTGTTGTTTTTGGAGGAAATTGAAAGTTTTCCGACGTTTCTGCGGGGTGTTCAAACCATTAATATTCCATGTTAGAATTTTTTGAGCCATCTTACTACTTCCAACGATATTTCTTCTTCCCTGATTTTTTTGAGGAACAAGATGGCCGCGATCAGCAGAGGCGTTAGCTGAAAGCAGTCCCAGCTAACGTCAATGTATCCCAGGTCCCAAGAGGGTATCTCCACTCAAGATGACCCGCTGGGAGCAGAATCCATCCCAGAACCGATCCGGGGCACCCAGGCGTGGTTCCTTCTCCTTCGGGAGAGGTTTGAAACCCCTGGTGCTATTCCTGTGCGGCCGAGATCTTGGGAGATCCTGACGGAAGTTTGAGCTGCCTCTATTCCTCCAGAACAGTGAGTGGCTTTTTTCCATCCGAAAGCCCCTTCAAAAATATTAATTCAAGCAACTTACCGAAAGAATCTGCCTCTATTCAATCATCTTTCCTGTTTTATCTGTTACCATCTGCCTCTCGGAGGACTGCAACTATTGCTTTCACTTTCATATTCATCTAACGGCAGATTTAACCCTAAAGCTCCCGTTCTTCGGACTCTGTTGGCAAAAGTGGGTACAGCACGCCATCTACTGGATTTTTCCATGTTTGTGACTCCACATATATTTCTTGAAAGCAGCAAACCAATTAGAATAAGATTAACCCCTTAAAGACTTTGTAATACTTCTGAGAAGAGGTAATCAATCATTTTACTACTACAATATAGTAAAAACAATATTCAACAATCTGGATTATCTCGATTAGGCAAAACTCCTGTATAAACAAATCTTCAGCATGAGCAAAACCCCAATTATACAAAGGAAGTCTGTTTTTGTTCCTTTGGCCCATCCAGCAACCATGACCCAGCAATCAAGTCAATTAAGCCAATCTAGTCAAATCCTAGATGCGCTTAATCAGTTGAATCTTACTCAGGTTAAAATGATTTCAGACCAAAGCACTGGGTTTTCCAACTTAAGAGCAGAAATGAAAGAGGGTTTCTCAAATGTGGACGCAAAACTAGAAACTTTTGGTGGTCGTTTACAAGCGTTGGAAGAGAACATGAATGTCACTGACTTTCGCCTTGGAGAAATTGAAGCCACAATGGAATCAATAAGTAGACTGGTTCTTACACAGGAAATCGAAGCCTCTTCCAAAATTCTAAGAATTCAAAACCTCACTGTGGACAAAGATGAAAACCTCTACACCACAGTTGGAGACAGCCTGGCCACCCTACTAGAGGCACCTGTTGAAGACTTTCTTCGCGAGGTAGACTTGATCTACCGTCAACCAACGGCTTATACCAGAAGAAACAAACTCCCTCCTGAGGTAATAGTCAAATTGGTTAGAAGATACACTCGTGATTGCATCCTCAAGGCTACTCAGGATAAGGAGGTGGAAATCAATAAATCCAAAGTGACAATACTGAAAGATGTCCCTTGGGAGGTTCGCCAACTGCGGAAAGAATATACATTTCTTACCAAACTTTTGCTCAAGCATGACATAAGATATAAGTGGCTCTATCCCCAAGGTCTGTCCTTCCAATGGGAAGGTAAACTACAGAAAATTGAATCCCATCAGAAAGCTAGAGCCTTCGTTGAAAAAAATGCAAGGAAGATGGGTTACTCCCCCTCTTCTTCATCATCATCCTCCACTGAAGGTGAGGACACGACCGGAACTCAAACCACTACCAAAGATGACAACCGTGACAATCAGACTTCGAAACAAGAGACTTCAAAGCATGACCAAGACTCTTGTTGCGCAGTGGGAGGCGCCAGGCCGAAGCACTATCTTAGGCCAAAATCAGCTTCACCTAATTCTCAGTCCTAACCCCTTTTCAGAGGAACTTCCACAGACTAACAACAACACTTGAGGGCTAAGTTTTACTAAAGGCTTCTTTTTAAACTTCCAGTTTCAATTTCTTCACAGGGTAGAGGCTAAATATTTTGAGCTGGTGACTTTTTCCCTCAGGCAAACTGGATATATTCGAAATCCGACCGCTGCCCACCAAATTGTGATGTCACAGCTATGAATACTTGATAGAAAAGACTACATAGCATCAAGGTTCTCTCTAAGTCATGTGCATGAGTGCACACATGCAGTGCCACCCACACTCCACGCAGGGCTCCTCCTCCCCTTTCCTGTCCCCGAGGCAATCAGTTTTGCATCTATTGCAATGGAAGCTTCACTGGGGGATGGGGGGACTGTCACACACACTGGACTAAAAGTTACAGGGAATATTGCATAGTACAGCTTCTGTCACCCTCTAGTGGCCCCTTCTGGTAATGACTGTGAAATTTTTTTCTGGGTTTCCCCCTTTTGCCATGCCATATATACAGTGGAGCTAAGGGGCATGGTGGCTCAGTGGACTAAGGCTTTAGAAAACTGTTGGTTGCAAAGTCAGCAGCTTGGTGGTTCAAATCCTGGGTGCCACGTAGTGGAGCGAGCTCCCGCTGTTAACCCCAGCTCCTGCCAACCTAGCAGTTCAAAAGCATGCAAATGCAAGTAGATAAATGCTGGCCACGTGGCCATGGACTTGCACAACACTGGCTTTTCGGCTTGAATACAGAGAAGAGCACTGCACCTAGAGTCGGACACGACTAGCATGCATCTGCAGGGAAAACCTTTACCTTTACCTATATACAGTGGTACCTCGGTTTACAAGTACCTTGGGTGACTATCATTTTGCAAACCAAGCAAAATTTTTAGTAATTTTTAGTAAAACTTTTAGTAAAAAAAAATAAGTAAAAAAAAATCTTAATAATTTTAGTAATTTTAGTAAAAAAAAATTACTAATTTTTTTTAGTAAATTTTTGCTTCAGTTTGTGAGCCTTCCTCCGGTTTACAAGCAAGGCTCGCCTCAGTGCAGACCCTGCACTGCCTGGAATGGGCAGCTGAAGCTCGTTCCAGGCCATGCGGTGGGCCTGTGCTTGCCCCCAGGCTGGCACTGCCCAGAACGGGCCTTCAGGCCATGTAGTGGGCCTGCAGCGGGCTTCCCAGGCATCTGCATGGACCAGAAGTGACTTCCAGTGGCCTCTCCACGGGCGCAGCATTGGCTGGAATGGGCCTCTGGGGCATCTTGTCAGGCCTGGCACTGACCAGAAGTCACTTCTGATCCACACAGTGGGTCTGCACTGAGCCTCTGGAGCTCACCCCAGACCTGGCGCTGCCTGTCCAGAGCTCTTCTCAGGCCCAGTGCCACCCATTCAAAGCCTCCAGAGCTTGTCCCAGGCCCAGCGCTGCCCAGCTGTGGCCTCTGTAGCATGCCCCAGGCCTGGAGCTGCCCAGCTACAACCTCCTCAGCACTCCCTGGGCAGCACTGGGCCCAGTGTGACCTCTGGAAGCTGTGGCAGCTCCAGGCCAAAGCAAAATTCACCATAGGAAATAATGGAAACTGGGACCCCATAATGGATCAGGTAAGTTTCCATTATTTCCTATGGAGAATTTTGCTTTGATACAAAAGTATTTTGGTTTACAAGCATGCTTCAGATCAAATTCTGCTTGTAAACCAAGGTACCATTGTATAGTGTTTGTTATTTATCCATGGTTTTCAGTACCTGGAGGGGGGGTTTAGAACCAGTTTGCAGTGGATATAGGGACCCAACAATACTACACTTCCTTCTTTATGACTATGTTAAGGAAAGATACATACTTGTTAGTGATGTGCACACTTTTCTTGTCCACAGAATTGTTGTTATGGCAAGAGAATGCCCTGAATGAATCAGGCAAACCATTCACAGCTTCCATAGCCAGCAATAAGCAATCTGAGAAGGAGAAACAAGATGGATTTTCATGATGGCATTGCCACATAAAACCTTGAAAGAGGTCCCTGAAGGACAATGTAAATATTGGATGCATTTCCACACACACTCCTGGGAAAAGGGTACTGTAATGAGCTCCAGAATGGGGAGAGCAGCTCTAACGGGAAAGGTTCCTCCTTGAATTACCAGTCTGCAATGCCACATCAAGGAAAGTTATGGTTTGTAACAATAGTATAGGTGCATTTCTCACAAAGTTGAGCCTTTTCCTAAGAAACTGTTTTCATAGGTGTCAAGTGTTCCCCACAGCCGCCTGGAATGGGAGGAGAGAGACATGGTTCCAGGCAGGTGGAGCGCTGGCTTCGGCTATGGGATGGAGCATCATTTGCATACAGGGGGTCCCAGAAACCCCTTGCGGTGCCTTCAAAATGCTCACTGTGACCTAGGTATCTCAGCTTTCTAGGGGATATATATCCCAATCCAGACAGCTGGTGGATTGTGGGTTAGGGGTTGCACAGGGAGAAGTGCTCTCTGGTGGGCTACCTGGAGGCTGGCAGTGGCCACCCAGCAACATCCAGAGTTCAGCCACCCACTGCCGGAAATGCTGGACATTTCAGGGAAAAATAATTTTTCGGGAAGACAGCAGGAAAGAGTGATTGATCCATGAATGTCCTGCCCAAAACATGACACTTGACAGGTCTGTGTTTTCTGAGAAAAATTCAGTTTTATTCTGTTTTTCTTGCTCTGCCCTCTGGGGGCAACAGGGAGAATCTTCAAAGTCTCCTTTGAAGATTTTCTTTTTCTCCTCCTAAATAGTCTCCAAAACACTACAAACATCATATTATGGGATGAACTTAGTGCTGTTTAGGACAGTCCAATATGTACTTTCAAAAGCAAGACATCTCTCCTGGGAATTGTAATGGGCCTTGAAGACTTTGTAATTTCTGCTGAAGCATCTCATGCCTAATTTAATCTAATTATTCCTGGTTGCTTGCCCATTGTATTATGTTGATGTGCTTAAGAGAGAGAGAGAAAGATCAAACTGTGATCTAGAGGAACTCAGGAGGAAGCAGGCATATGTCAAGACAGGCTCCCACCCGACGTGGTTCAAAGAATTCTGTATATTAAAATATTTCAAAGTAGTTCAAAGACAAAACGTGTAATTAGATGGGCTACAGCACACATCCTGAACTAGTTAATTAAAAGAATCGCTAGCTAGTG
Source organism: Phrynocephalus forsythii (assembly GCA_029282475.1). Classification (NCBI taxonomy): domain Eukaryota; kingdom Metazoa; phylum Chordata; class Lepidosauria; order Squamata; family Agamidae; genus Phrynocephalus; species Phrynocephalus forsythii. The sequence continues at coordinate 169,030,305 of JAPFRF010000002.1, read as the reverse complement.
CCACAGCTTAGCGGAAGGTAACACCTTACAAACGGTTCAAAGGGAGAAGATGCATGTTTGGTCTGGCTGTTGCTGGTGGGAAATGCTAAGGCTCATTGTTGACTTGTACAAACAGCCTGGCTCACTTACGGTGGCTGCTAAAGTTGTATTTGTCCATGTGACCGTGCTCTTAGCATGCTAAAACCATTTCATATTTTACAAAGGCTGATGTTGAGCAATGGTATACATACATACATACATACATACATACATACATACATACATACATACATACATACATACATACATACATACATACATACATCTCAGATGCAACTTAGGCTGTTCCCCAGAGAACTTCGATTGCACAATCGCCCTGTCCCATTTGCAAAATTTCACACGAGGTGTAGATGCCCTCTGCAATGTGGAATCAATCTCCTGTTGTTTTCCCACCTTTCCATCCATCTTTTTTTAAAAACAGAGACAACTCCATATTATGGTTCTATTTAACAGTTATTGCAATTTTGCTGCTCCATGTTGCAAAATAACTTAAGTGGCTCAAGTGCAGGTACTATATTCCTTAATTTAAATGATCATTGGGGAAAGACTCTTCACCTCTTTGGCATCAAGCAGAAAAATGTCTTCGTCGGGACCTGCCTATCTTGTGTACAGACTAGAGATGGGCACGACTTGAAAAAAAAAATTCGAGTTGTCGTTAGTCGGGCCGGTTCTGTTTCGGGTCGTTTCCGTTTTTCGCGAAAATTCGCAAAAATTAGTCAGTTCGTTTTTTCATTTTTTCATTTTCGTTAGTACTGGTTTTTTTGGGGGGGTAGCGGGCTCCTGGAGGCACCTCTGTGGGGTGGGTGCCTCCTCTGGCCCACTATAAAGGGAAAGTGGGCTCCTGGAGGCACCCGTGGGTGCCTCCTATCCTCACCCACTAGGAAGGGGAAGCAGGCTCCAAGAGACCCCTCAACATGGGGGTCTCCCCTCCTCACCTGCTGCTGCAAAATGGCATGCAATAGCCATATGGATATGCATACCAGTTGCAGACAGTGAGACCAGTGAACCTGCCAGAGGCATAGGGTGATGCCTAAGGCTCTCGCACCACCATGTCTCACAAAGAAGGAAATCGTACTTGCGTGTAGTGCAATGCAAGTAGATCTGGCTTAGGGTTAAGGTGGGTTAGTGCAAGGGCTAGGGTAAGGTTACGGTGGGCTAGTGGGTTGCACCTCTGGGTGCCTCTCTGACCCACTAAGAAGACAGTCTGTGACGTATGGGTAAGGAGTCAAGGATTAGGGTTAGGGTTAGGGGGCTAGGGCAGGTTTTAGGGGGCTTTTTGGCACATCCCAGAAGTCTCCATGGCCAAGTGGCCATGCGATTGGTGGGATGGCTCCAAAAATTTGCATGGTCGTCCACTCCCACATGCCTGGCCACTCGGCCAGCCCATCATTGCGCAGTTGTAAAAAAAATAAAATAAAATAAAATAAATGGAGGACAGAGGAAGAGAGGAGAGACATTTTGTTGCAAGAAAAAACCCACTGCTACTGTGAAAAATCTGGCAGTTTATAAATTTTCGCGTGTTTCTGTTGTGCTTGTGTGTTTTTGGACCACGATTTCAAAAACAATATTGCGTTCGCCGCCCCATTTTGGATCCCCCGCCCGCACCGCATGGCATGGCGAGTCCGGCTGCCCAGGACAGGGGGGAGGCGGGACCCCCCCTCCAGAAACCACCCCTCCGGTAGGTGCCCTGCGCCCTTAGTCAAGCAGGCATTTTTCCGCCTGCTTTTTTGGCCCGGGAATGGGTGGGGGGAGAGTTTAAAAGTTTTTTCCTGTGCCATCCGTGCCGCTTGCTTGCCGCTTTAATTGCGGCGGCTGGCGGCGAGACTGGGCTTTTTGCTGGCTGTGAGCCTGCGGCGAGTCCCACCAGAGCAGCCCAGGACGGGGGATGGGGGGGAGGCCAGGGACCTCCAGAAACAACCCCTCTGGTAGGTGCCCTGAGGCACGGCAGGCATTTTTCCACCTGCTTTTTGGCCGGGAACTGGGGTTTTTTAACTTTTAAAAACTTTTTTTCTGTGCCGCGTGGCATCGCGCGATCGCGCGATGCAAGGAACGAGCACGACAAATCAGACCAAAATTGTTCGTTCGTCGGTTCGAGCTCGAAGTCTGGCGGAGTAATTCCCGTTACCGTTTCCGTAGAGTAACGGAACCGAGTAACGGAAATGGGAATACCGCTAAGTCGTGCCCATCTCTAGTACAGACTATGAGAAAAGGTTTTTATTAATGGTGATGAGCTGTGAAGAGTGTACAGAACTCTAAAATGCTACTGTCTCCATATGTAGCATCAGGACAAGGACTGGGTTGTATCTCACATGACTTTTGCACAAGTGAAGTTTCTGCTCATGAAACTTGGGGTATCTAATTTTCACCTCTCTCTCTCTCTCTCTCTCTCTCTCTCTCTCTCTCTCTCTCTCTTCTTAAAGTGTACAGTTGGATATAAAATGTGCAGCTGGGGGAAAATGTGCAACTGAAAACAGTGGGATATGAACCCAATAGAAACAGAACGGCTCTAATACTGAGACAACAAGGTTTATCTATCAGTTTGTAACTGCAGCATTTTCCCCCCAAACTACACATTTTGTCTCCATTTAAATAATCACATGCACCCAACTTGTAACAGTTCTATGCTATAGTCTGTGCTGTTTCAGAGGGCTTCTTGAATCTCAGGAGTTTTCAGGGGGCAGAGGCGTGGAGAAGCTTTGATGGATAGGGTAGGGTGATGGAAAATTTGTCATTTTTTGGACAAGTGGACAAATTTGTCAAAGTCAGTTTCTCAGTTTTGTTCTGAACTTGGTACTATTTCTTCTTAATTCTGCAACTTTAAAAATGTGCAAACATCCAGGTGTGTTTTTCTAACAAAAATATTTTTGTACGTTTGGCCTAATGTACACATGATTTTGTATGTGGGTTTTTAGCAACATGTTTTACTTAGCAGTGATTGTTGAGGGGGGACACTTTTTCCAATATACCCATTTTTTCTTGCCTGTTTTGTTCAATCAGAAATCTGTGCTGCGATATTGTGAGAAGTGCAGATACCAAAAGGTATCTAGGGGAGAAATGTGACCAGGCAGTACAAAACTGGTAAGTTCTTTTTGAAATGGAAACTGATTTCATTCTCTCCCATTCTCAAGGAGTGTCTGATGTTTTGTCAGAGCAAATATATTGGACATAAATCGAACATGTCTTCTAGTGACTAGGGGAGAGGAGGTAACATTTAAATTAGCTTTGTCAATACAACAGTTAGACAATATCTGCTACTCATACTAACCAGCGATGCTTTTAATGGCTAATATATCTGGCAATTCTGATTTTTTTTTCCGTGGGACCTAAGTTCCCCAATTTCAACCCAATGGAAATATTTTTGTTGAAGATTGTCACTTAGAATTTCGAAGGCCTGCTTGGAAAAAAAAATCCTGTTTTGGACCACAAATCCCATGATTCTTGGGAGGTTCAGCATTAAAAAAATATTTCTCCACACTCTGCTGTTAGTGGGCCTTTACTGCCATTTTAGAGGGTGCAGAGAAAGAGCAGATGCCATTTAGCTAACAAGCCTTCTCATTTCTGAGAGGGGACAAAACTTAGTGGCTGGTAACTAGAAATCTGCACCAAAATGGAAATTCTGTGTGGTATTTTAATTTTGTTTGTTGGAACAACTTGACATCAGTCATTAGGAAATTCCAATTCAATGGACCTGCAATTTGGTTCCAGCCATTGTTGTGATATATTCTGCTTCGCATCCAAAATGGTTGCTTCCTTCACTTTTAGATTTCTGCATGTAGGGACTTCTGTAATGGATGGAAAAGTGGCCTTGAAGTAGTGCTGAGAGCCCCAGAATGGCAATTGTGGGTGTAAGGGGAGAGGAACAGTGCATGAGCTGATCTAACAAAGGTCTAGCAGAAAACTGATCTGCTGTTGCCCTCTGCTGGATGCCTCATCACACTTCTAAGTAATCCATAAACAGACCCTCACCCAGCTTCCATTCTAGACCTTGCAGTAAGACAGAGCTGTTCCCATTCTCTTTAGTTAGTTATAGGTGAGTCTAGTCCATGGACTTTATTCTAACAGTCTAGTCGATGATGTGACTTCTTGTTCATCGTGTTCCTACCTGCTGATCCACTAAAGCAATCCATGGTGTAGCATCAGACAGATGTTCAAGTCCATCCCAACCATAACTTCATACTGACCTCCTTAAGGGAAACATAGTTTGATGACCCAAGGCAATCTAGAAAACACATGACTAATAAATAACACTGGAGGCAGCTTGAGAATGTGTTATTTTAGCCCCATAAAAGCAAAGGTTCTAACAGATTCAGCTTCATCTATAATGCATGCCACCTTTCTAAAACCTTTTAACACCACTCAGCTGAATCACACTTTTTGATCAATATCCAAGACTCATAAAACCTTAACGTCTAACTGAAATGGAGGACTCTGAAAGGTGTCAAGTTTGGGGAGTGGCCATGCTTGGAAGTTAAACACATACAGACAAAACAACCAGGAAATTACAAAAAGATAAACAGACCCGATTTCCATGCCAGGAATAGGAATCTATACACATTCAGAAATCAGGGACTGTGTGTCTACCAATGCCTGTCACCAGATGGCATTATTATCACTCTTCTACAGAAAAGTCACATGAGCTCACAAGGAAGTCAAACTCTTCTAGCAAAGGACTGGTATTACACAATGTAATTGAGTAAGGCTGATGCTTCACGTTCATCTCATCGCTGTTTGCGGTCCCGCTGGGGACCGGTACGAAAAAATCTAACCACACGTCCATTGCGGGATGAAGGGAGTTTGTCCCGACTGCACCCCCTGAACTGCGATTTAAGCGGGATGAGAGATTCCCCTCCCTGGCCTCAGGAATCTCCTCATCGTGCTTCTTGTTCCGATACGAGAGCCCGTGAGGTCAGTCTCCTCCCGCAACATGCCATTCTCCATCTAGTGGCAAGAGTGTGAACTGCCATTCACCAGTACATTCTCTATGGAGTCAGCAACGCAGTACAGAGAGATTAAAAGAGAAATGCCTCAAACTCAGCTCCGTAACGCATTGAAGGCAAGGCTTCGGAGAATCCAAACATTGAAAAACGGAAGGTCTGGCTGAAAAAAAATGGAGAACAAAGGCATGGAATTTCACATCTCATCACGGAACGAGGACGTGCGGTAACAGTCATGCTAGTATCATCCCTCACACCCGTGAATACACGGGAACAGGGACAGAACCACAAGAAGCCCATGTGACTGCAACCGACATCAACACGCAACAAACTTCCTTCTGGGACGAGAGTGGATGTGAGGTAACCATCTAAGATGGTTACTTCACATCCCTCTCATCGCGGTTCACTGTCCCGCTTGGGACCAGTATGAAAAAAGGTGACTCCATGTCCACTGCATGATGGTGGGAGTTCATCCCAACCACGCCCCTGAACCGGGAACAGAGCGTGATGAGACATACCTCTCCCTGGCCTCGGGAATGGTCTTGTCTCAGTTCTTGTTTCGAGACAAGTGCCCATGAAATAACGCATTTCACGCAACACTCACATTCACCATCTAGTGGCAGGAGTGCGAAGTTGCATTCTCCAGTTTAATCCCAATGGTGTAAACAATGCGTTGCAGAGAGGAAAGGCATGAAACCGGGACTTTTGCCGCTTAACGCATGAAAGGCAAACTTGCAGAGATTCAAAATATCAAAAATGGAAGCCCAGGCCAACAAAAAAAAGGTAAATGAAGGCAGGAAAATTCAGTAATTGTCACAAAACAAGGATGCGAAGTAACAGTTGTCACAATACCATCAATCATGTCCGTGGGTAAACGGAAACAGGGACAGAACCAGGACAAGACCATGTGACCGCGAACATTATCACAAAACGAATGTAATCTCAGAACAAGGAAGGATGTGAAGTTACCATGTAAGACATTCCAGTGAGCTTCGATCTAGACCTTGTCTTCTCTGAAGTAAACAACTTTTTTTCTCTTTCACAGAAGCCTATTGATCCAACAGATCATTTGTGTGTTATGTTTATATCCCACTTTCAATAATTTTTGTAATGCATGTATCACCAGCTCCTTGTTAATCAGACCAAGCAGCGACAAGTGGCAACTAGGTAAACTTGTGTGTGCAGCCCCTGAATATTGCAAGGGTTGGCACTGCACATGCCCTAATTTGGAAGGAAATCTCACAACCACAGTTCTTATTCTAGAGAAATAAGAAATCTCATGTTCATTGAGTAAATAATCCATTGAGAAGAGAAGGCAAATGGGAATGCTAGTTCTAGCTAAGTAAGGAGGGAATGCAGGGAACCATGGTTGCCCATCACCTCTTAAGAACAAAGATGGCCTCCCTTAGAGAGGCTCAAGAAGAGAAAAGTGAGAAGGAATGGAAGTGACACCAGCACATGCAAGAATATATAGCCAGGCTGAAGGAAGGTTAGTATACAGTACTCCCCTACCAATCGCAGGGGTTAGGGACCCACCCCACCCACAATGCATGAAAATCCGCGATACAGTACTGTATGTGGAAGCAGGTGCGGTGGGGGCGGGGGCGATTGTGCAGCGTGGCGGCGGCAGCAGGGGGATCTTACCTCCCCCCACCGCCCACCCGCTTGGCCCCGAGGCTTCTCAGGGGTGCATGGGAGGGCGTCACAGAGCGACCAGATCGCCCACAGCCACCACCGCCCGCCCACACAGCCCGAGGCTTCTCAGGGCGTGTGGGAGGGCCGCACGGAGCGACCAGATCGCCTGCCGCCACCTCCCGCCCACACGGCCCCGAGGCTTCTTGGGGGTGTGTGGGAGGGCAGCACAGAGCGACCGGATTGCCCACCACTGCCCGCCCGTGCAGCCCCAAGGCTTCTCGGGGTGTGTGGGAGGGCTGCGCAGAGTGACGTGATCACCCCCCATTGCCCCCCTGCACGGCCCCGAGGCTTCTCGGGAGTGCATGGGAGGGCAGCGTGGAGCGACCCGGTCCCTCCGTTGCCCTCCCACACACACCCAACGCTTCTTGGAGGTGCAGGGGGTGCGCGGAGCAACCCGGCTGCCCCCCCCCCCCACCACAGTGCAGGTACTGCAATCCTGTGATGTGGTGGGGCCGCGATACCTGAACCGTGAAATGGCGGTGGGTCACTGTAGCAGATAAAGGACGGTCTAGGAAATCTGAAAAGGTTCCTCCTGTGTAAGCACAGGCACTTCCAGCAATCCTCACAACAACCTGTAGGTCGAGCTGCTTTAAGGCCTGCCAGTGAGCTTTGTGTCTCAGTGGAGATCTCTGAAGAACCTGGATTGCTTCAAGTCCTGATTCCCAACCCAGTGTTCTAATCCCCATGCCACACATTCTTAGTATTCTCTTTGTCAGAACAGAGGAGGACATGATTTGCACAGATTCTCTGCTTTCCCTAAAACTTTCTATGCACCCTGAAAAATTTGCATGGAAAGTCAGAGGAACCCTCTCATATCCCGTGGAAGTTAGTGGTAGGAGCTGCAAGAGAAGGGAAAGTTGATGGCACTCACCTCCCTTCCATCTCCCCTTGCTGGATGTCCTCCAAAGAACTCTTTCCAGGAAATTTTCTTGCTGGATCCAGTCCACTGGCAGTTATCCTGTAGTGGAATAAGCCCATCACCATCAAAAACAAGACAAACATTTGAGCAGCAGAATACTGTTGAAGTGTTGTAGTTTTAATGACCTGCCACAAGATGGAGACGAGGTTCCGTGCTCTCACAAACACAGATATCAGTCATTGCTAAACTGCCTGTTATTTAATCTCTTTAGATTCAAATTATAATATGAATTCAATAACTAAATGGCAAAGGCCATCTTATTTTAAGCCACTGGAATGAACAGCCTTGAACAGGAAGACATTGCTTGTTGCCATACTGCATCTTTATTATTATACCTACAAAAAACATTGGAGTACGTGGACTCTATAGCTGCCTTAAGAAGTTTGAAACGTAGGCAGCTGAGACTTCCTCAACAATGGTGACAGGAAATTATTCCCCTGCCATTATACAGTGGACCCTTGTATAAAAACAGCCTTTATAACATAAAAATTGTACATCATAAAAAATTCCAGAGATAGGGGAAAGTTGCTTAACATAATCGCCTATGGGGAGAATCCGTACAACATAAAAATGGGATCACTCAGTTTTCAATGCATTCCTGTGGGAATTTGTATAAAGGAAAATTTGCTTAACATAATTTCATTTGGAACGAATTAATTCTTTTATACAAGGTACCACTGTATAAAGGACAGCAGCACACTACTTAGGAGAGGTGCATCAGGGTTCGTGAGACACACATATCTCTGTCAACAGAGGGGAGTAGACAGAGAGCAAAAGAGAAATGCTGGGGAGGGACTATGGCTGTCACACATGCTCCAGGATCTATCATCTTGAGTCAGTGGTTTCCTTTTGCCCAGTGGTAAGACCTACTGGAATAGCAATGTTATGCTTTTAGAAGGTTTTGATGGGAGTGACTTTGGGTGCAAGTCAGTAACCTGAATCGACCAATGGTATCCTTCTTTACCTCAGAGTCTTTTTCCTGCCTTTTTACCATATTCAGAGTTCTGTATCTGCTTGAACAACAATTAGAGTTAGAGACAGGTTAGATAATGTCATAATGGGAGTGTCAGTGTTCTGAGTGTTAATGTAACCAGTCAGTTAGGAAAGCAAATCATGAAGCTGGCTAGTTAAAATATGCTACTAAGTAACAAGTTTTTATTTTTATTCTGACATGAAGATTTTGTAAGTAAAAGAGATACATTTTTATTATTTCTCAATACCAGAGTCTCTGATTGAATAAATTTAGACTGTGAGTCAGTTAAGGATATTTGACTAAAAGTAACAAATAAGGGTTGGTTAATCTGAGGGAGACTTGCAAGGTTGCCTTTTTCTTGCAGAGAAGCAGAGAAGAAGCAGGCTGTGAGAGGAAGCACACAGCTGTGAGAGGAAGCACACGGCTGTGAGAGGAAGCACACGGCTATAGAGGAAGCACACGGCCAGAGGGCATAGAGCTTACTTCCTGTCCTTGCAGGAAGTAAGGGGAGGAGTTTTTATCTTTAAATAGCTGCTCCCATATATATATATTTCTTCTGGGTATCTTTGAGTTCCCAAGCCAAGCTACTCCTGAGGAGATCCTACGCACATTAGCAAGTGCTTTAGCGGCCCCTACACTGTTAGATCTTGAATAAACAACAAAAGAAGTAAATAGTCTTACTAGATTAAAAAAAAAGTGTAAGTTTACATTTTTGAGACCATCAATACATTTTATTGCACTCGTTAAAATGGAGTTGGAGGGAGCAGCTGTAGTTACCTGCAGTACTTGTGCCATGTTTGTCATCTTGACAGAGCATGTGCAGAACTACATTTGCTGCAAGTGCAAGCTGGTTGCGCTATTGGAAGAGAAGGTCCAGCAGCTAGAGGCTCACATATCGGACCAGCAACATATTAAGGAGCTTGAGCGGTTCTTGGACAGAGCGGAACAGACTATCCAGGTCCAAGAAGAGACAGGGCACACTTCTGAGGATATAATCACTTCCCCAACCCAGGAGGTACATGGGTGGAGGAATGTGACTCAAAGGAGTAGAAGGCCAAGGGATCGCTCAGAGAGTCTCATATTGCACAATCAATTTGAGGCTCTTTCCCTCATCACACCTCATGAGGCACACACCGAGGAACAATTGGTTCCACCTGAGGATCTCTCCCTCATCACTATTGATGAGATACAAGATCAGGTACATGTAGATGAGCAGGCTGCAGGAGAGAAGCTCCTTGTACTAGGAGATTCTATCGTTAGAAATACAGAGGGATGGATTTGTGAGGAGCATGATAACCGTATGGTCACTTGCCTGCCAGGTGCAAAGGTTGCAGACATCATGAGAAATCTAGATAGCTTGTTAGAGAGAACTGGGAAGGAGCCAGTGGTCATGGTGCACGTTGGTACCAATGATGTCGGGAAGGCCAAGCGGTCAGTCTTGGAAGCCAAATTCAGGTTGTTAGGTAGAAGATTGAAGTCCCGGGCTTCCAAGGTAGCATTTTCAGAAGTGCTACCTGTTCCTCGTGCAGGACCCGCCAGGCAGGCAGAACTCAGAAGCCTCAATGCATGGATGAGGCGATGGTGTCGAGAGGAGGGCTTTAGATTTGTCAGGAACTGGAGAACATTTTGGGACAAGCCAAACCTGTTCAGGAGGGATGGGTTGCACTTGAATCATGATGGGACCAGATTGCTGGCACTCAACCTCAAAAAGGCAGCAGAGCAGCTTTTAAACTGATAGCTGGGGGAAACCCGACAGGAGCTGAGTGGCATCCGGTTCTGAACACCTCATCCTCGGGGAACGAGGTTGGAGAGGGTAGAGAATCACATAGAGATGACATAGCAGGTATTAGCACTGGGAGAATAATGGACTGTGACAGTTTGTCTACTGAAAATAAAAGCTGTGAGGGGAAAAGAACAACGCAGCAGCTGTTATTGCGGGACCCACTGTACAGGTGCTTCTATGCCAATGCTCGAAGCCTCAGAGCAAAGATGGGAGAACTTGAACATTTGGCAGCTAGGGATAACATAGATATAATAGCCATAACAGAAACCTGGTGGAATGTGGAGAACCAGTGGGATACAGCAATCCCAGGCTATAAACTCTATAAAAGGGATAGAGAGGGGCGGGTTGGAGGAGCAGTGGCCATCTATGTCAAAGAAGGGGCAAAATCCAGCAGAATGGAGATAGACAGAGGGTCTGACTCCACCATAGAATCACTGTGGGTTAAACTACCAGGTCCCAGGAATGATGTGATAGTTGGAGTATTCTATTGTCCACCAGATCAAAAACTTGAGGGGGACCTTGAAATGAGGAGAGAAATCATGGAGGTGGCTAAGAGGGACAGGATAGTAATCATGGAGGACTTCAATTATCCCCACATTGACTGGGCCAATGCGAGCTCCGGGCAAGAAAGAGAAACCGGGTTTCTTGACTTGCTGAATGACTGTGCCTTAGAGCAACTTGTCATGGAGCTCACACGAGAACAGGCAACTCTGGATCTAATTCTGTGTGATACTCAGGACCTGGTCAGGGATGTGAATGTCAATGAGCCTCTGGGGAACAGTGACCATGCCGCAATTTCCTTTGCCATGCATGTCGGAGGAAGAGTGTCAACCAAATCAGACATAAAAACCCTTGATTTTCGAAGGGCAAACTTCCCTCAGATGAGGAAACTAGTTAGAGAGAAATTGAAGGGGAAAGTTAGAAGAATCCAATCTCTCCAGAGTGCATGGAGCCTGTTTAAAACAACAATAATAGAGGCCCAGCACAAGTGCATACCACAAAGAAAGAAGAGCTCATTTAAGTCCAAGAGGACACCAGCATGGTTAACGAGTGGAGTTAGAGAGGCTCTAAAGCACAAGGAGAGGTCTTTCTGTAAATGGAAATCCTCCCCAAATGAGGAAAATAAAAAGGAACACATACTCTGGCAAAAGAAATGTAAGAAGATGATAAGGGAGGCAAAGAAAGATTTTGAGGAACGCATGGCTAGCAATATAAAGGGTAATAATAAAAGCTTCTTTAAATATGTTAGAAGTAGAAAACCTGCCAGAGAACCAGTTGGCCCTCTGGATGGTGAGGGAGGAAAAGGGGAGGTTAGGGAGGACTTGGACATTGCAGAGAAATTGAATGACTTCTTTGTATCTGTCTTCACGACAGAGGACCTTGAGCGGATTCTGCTGCCTGAGCCGCCCCCCTTGACTAAAGAATTAAATAAAATACAGGTTAAAAGAGAAGAGGTTTTAGGACTAATCGATAAATTGAGGATTAACAAGTCACCGGGCCCAGATGGCATCCACCCAAAGGTTATTAGGGAACTGAGCAATGAAATTGCAGATCTCTTAACGGTTATATGGAACTTGTCTCTTAAAACTGCCAAAGTGCCGGAGGACTGGATGGCAGATGTCACACCAATTTTTTAAAAAGGAAGGAGGGGGGACCCAGGAAACTACAGGCCAGTTAGCCTTACATCTGTCCCAGGGAAGATGGTGGAAAGCCTCATCCAAGAGAAAATCTTAAAACACATAGAAGAACAAACCTTGCTGAGAGAAAATCAGCATGGCTTCTGTAAGGGTAAATCTTGTCTGACAAACCTTTTAGAATTTTTTGAAAAGGTCAACAGGCACGTGGATTTGGGTGAACCGGTGGATATAGTCTATCTGGATTTTCAAAAGGCTTTTGACACAGTCCCTCACCAAAGGCTGCTGAGAAAATTGCACAGTCAGGGGATAAGAAGACAGGTCCTCTTATGGATTGAGAACTGGTTGAGATCCAGGAAACAAAGAGTAGGCATCAATGGGAAATTTTCACAATGGAGAGAAGTGAAAAGCGGTGTGCCCCAGGGATCTGTCCTGGGACCGGTGCTTTTCAATCTGTTCATAAATGACGTGGAGACAGGGATAAACAGTGAGGTGGTCAAGTTTGCAGATGACACAAAACTTTTCCGTGTGGTGAAAACCAGAGAAGATTGTGAAGAGCTCCAGAAGGATCTCTCCAAACTGGGGGAATGGGCTGAGAAATGGCAAATGCGTTTTGACGTAACCAAATGTAAAGTAATGCATATTGGGGCAAAAAATCCAAACTTCATCTATCAACTCATGGGCTCTGAGTTATCCGTGACGGATCAGGAAAGAGATCTTGGTGTGTTGGTGGACAGCTCCATGAAGGTGTCTCCCCAGTGTGTGGCAGCGGTGAAGAAGGCCAATTCCATGCTAGGGATTATCAAAAAGGGGATTGAAAATAAAACAGCCAACATTATAATGCCATTATACAAAACAATAGTAAGGCCCCACCTGGAGTATTGTGTACAATTCTGGTCACCGCACCTCAAGAAAGACATAGTGGAACTGGAAAAGGTGCAGAAGAGAGCGACTAAAATGATTACTGGGCTGGGGCACCTCCCTTATGAAGAAAGGCTAAAACATTTGGGCCTCTTTAGTCTGGAAAAAAGGCACTTGAGGGGGGATATGATTGAGACATACAAAATAATGCAGGGTATGAGTAAAGTGGATAGAGGGAAGCTCTTCTCTCTCTCCCAAAATACCAGAACTAGGGGACATACACTCAAATCGAAGGCTGGGAGAGTAAGAACTGACAAAAGAAAATATTTTTTTCACCGAGCGCGTTGTTAGTCTGTGGAACTCCCTGCCACAGGATGTGGTGATGGCATCTGGCCTGGATGCCTTCAAAAGGGGATTGGACAGATTCCTGGAGGAAAAGTCCATCCCGGGTTACAAACCATGATGGAGATGTGTAATCTCTAGGCTTAAAACCGGGGTACTTCAAGGGCCAGATGCAGGGGAGTGGTATCAGGAGACAGATATCTAGTCTCATGCACTCCCAAACGCATCAGGTGGGGCCGCTGTGAGATACAGGAAGCTGGACTAGATGGGCCTTTGGCCTGATCCAGCATGGCTCTTCTTATGTTCTTATATAATAATATTCTGTGTAGGTCCATGCCTAGATTTTGTTCTGCTATACAGCTATGTTTTTTAAACTAGCAGTTTTCCGCATATTCTGCTCAACAGTTCCAGACTAAAGTCCAGTATTCCTTGCAGGACAACTAAAGGATAGAAGAAACTTTTCATGACAATATACAGGCACGTGCTTGGTAGCAAAAGACTCAGGATACAGATAAGATGAAGATATTCATCTCATGGTCAGATTTATTATAAATAAATAGGTTATCCAGATAATCATGATCAATTATGTGACTTATGATTGCTTTTTCTATTGTCTTGGATTCTAATTATGAGGGAAATTTTAATATAATTATTAGTAGAATTAATGCAAAACTTGGAACTAAATTCCCAGGTATCTCATCTGTTTGGCTTTGCTTCAACTGTTTCTGCTTTTTGCTGGCTGTTTGGTCTCTTGTATTTCGTGAAAGCTATTTTTGCTAATTATTTTCATATTTATTTTTGTATGCTGAATGGGCACGATTGCCAATGGAGGAGGGAGGGTCATTGAAATTACTAAAAACTTAATAATGCTCCTTATAGCCCATGAAATGTGAAATGTGATTAGAACATGGAGGTTTGAACACCCATGAACTGCTTAGTGGAGGTTACTTTAGGACAAGCAGACGGAAACCTAGTTGAAAGTGAATTGTGACCTATCACTATTTAAGTAGCAATGTGCTGAATGTCCATTAGAGGTCACTGCAGAGTAATTAACAAATTAACAACTTGCTTGGGATCCCATGCATCTCTCTGGCCGTTACTTCACGAACCTCTCGCTTCGCGGCAAGCCGTCATTTCTTTGCGAATCGATCGTTTCAGTCCGCACGCTCCTTTTTGGCTGCGGCGCCACCCCGACCACGCCCCCTAAACCGTGCTCCAAGCGGGGCGAGAGATTCCCCTGCCGGAGGCCGGGAATCTTTTCGCTTCGCATCCCGCTTCGCATCCAAAGTCACGTGTGGCCACTAATTTTTCTTTTTTTATATTTTTTTCAGTTACTTTTTCTCCGAAATACCGATGAACGCGAGGGAGGCATGATAGCTTTGTAATGGTAGTTTGAGGCGGAAGTTGCTTGGTCACTGCTCTAGGGATTTAGGAAGGGATTACTCGAATGCCCTTGGAAGACCGATGGATCATAAACAACAAATGTTGTGTGCTGGTCCACCTAGTGACCCTGACGGAGAACAGCAATTTTTTCACGTCGCCAATGGACAAAATAATACAATTCGGGAGTAGAAAACAAAGGATCATACAGTAATTTTGCTCAGCCGCAAATGACAGCCGGATATTGATGCATCGATACATCGAGGTAATTTTTTAAAAAAAATTAAAGAAAGCTGAAACCGGATGTTGCAAATAAGCTTCCCAATGCGAAGGGAACACGTGAGGTAGTAATGGATTCGATCCTAAAACTTCGCCACGTGAGGACAGAGAAAGAGGGGTAGGAGCGAAGGGAGACCACGTGACCGCCTTCGCATTCAAAGCGAAGGCAATCCCGCTGCGAAGCGAAGTACTTCGTGAAGTAACGGCCTCTGTGAACTATTTCTCCATGAGGTTCTCTTGTGGTGCAAATAGCCATGTCAACTGAATGGAAGCCTTGATGAAAGCAGCTTCTGTAAACAAGTCCAGGAAGCAGAGAGCCAAAAGAACTGGAGCATCCCAAGGAACCATGAGTCAAAAGACACAAAGTTTCAGGATGCTGAGCAAAAAGACCCTTTATTGCAGGCATGTCCGAACTTCAGCCCTCCTGATGTTTTGGACCACAACTCCCAGAATTCCAAGCCTGTATTTCCAATGGCAAAGGACTGTGGGAGTTGTGGTCCAAAACATCTGGAGGGCTGAACTTTGCACATGCCTGCTTTATTGTAACAAAAGTCCTGATCTTTTTGCTCAGCATCCTGAGACATAGGGCCTTTTTACACGACCCCTAAGATCCACTGGCCACTTAAATTCGGACCAGAGATCTTAGGGGTTCGTCGCTCTTCCTGCGTTCCCACCCCCTCCGCACTTCCTGGCTGCTGGCTGTGTGAGGGGAGGGAGAAAAAGAGAAAGAAAAGCATGCCGCTCACCTCTGTTCTGCCTCTCGTCTCTGTAAAAGTAGCTCTTAAAGGAGCGGGAGCCAAAAAACAACAAACAGAAGCAAGGAGAGCCCCGCACTCACTATCGTTACACCGGATCAAATAATTTTCACCTCCAAAGAGCAGGTACTTGAAAGGTGCGCTGGGACGCACTAAAGTGGGCATGGTCGCACTTAATTTCCTGTTAACTCCGGAGCTGGTGGATAAACATTTTTAAGCTCCGGAGCTGGGAGCCATTTGCCCTGGAGTTTAGGGGTCGTGTATAAACACCCTTTGTCTCTTTCGACTCGTGGTACAAATCCAGGAAGTCTACTAAGGGAGGAAAGCAAATAAAATAAATTGTTTTCTTATTCTTAATCCGTTTTCCAGTCATGCATCAGAGTCTATGGGATTTCACATTATCCCATGCCAAACCAAAAAATCCAATCCCTATGAAGGTTCCAGTCCAACATAAGCTAGAGTAGGAGAGAAAAGCCACAGGGAGATCTGGGTACACCCAGATGGTTCAACTGAATGCCATTGATAACTTGCTTTAAAACTAAATGTTATATTCCACTTCATTAGAACTTTGTCTATTTATTGGAACTTTTCTCTTTCATTATTAAGATGTCTGCGCCTGCTACAAATATTTTTGTGAGAAAAGTTATTACTTTTAATCCTCTTTGCATATTCAATAAAGAGAAGAAAAAGAATAATCTTTGGATACTGCTTATGTGCTTCTTGGGCAAAAGATTTAAAGGATATTCAGAGAAAGAAAAGTAACTGTGGATAATAAATCTTCTGGTTCACATACAAAACACTGTACAGAAATCGTTTTGACAAATTTCAGAGTTATCAAGGGGTTTTATAATTATAGAGCTTTGAAGGCTTAACTCATTTGTAGAACTGGCAGAATCACAGGTGATACTGTGAGTGAGGCATTTAGGCCCATTCAGCCTCATTAGCTGCCATGTGTCTGAATCACTCCTGTGCAGATGTATGAAGCATTGTAGATATATTCAGATTTCACTGACTACTTTATTAACTGTATTAACTGGATTTCTGTCTATGAGATCAAGATTGTGAAATGACTTTCCTTCTCCATTCCATAAACCTTTAATGGCATTAAAACCTTCTCTCGTCTACCCCAACAACAATCTTTTGAGGTAGGGTCTGCTTGAATGAGAGGGTGGCTGTCCTGAGAAAACCAGGGGTATCATGGCTGACTTGAAGATGGGATGGTTTTAATGACAATGTGCTGGGTTAAGCCAGCAAGCAAGAGGGACACAACTGGTTTTCTGAATCTGGTTAGTGCTGGTGTGATAACTGATCTCTTGATTTCACTTGTAAAAATATACATTGTTTGTTTGTTTTTTAAAAAAACATATTCTTTCTAATGTCAACAAATCCAGTAGAACTAACATTTTGAGGGACTGTGATAGATGTAAGTTAAAGTATAGATATACTGTACCTTATATATAAGTACCTTATTTATATCTATATCTATATCTATATCTATATCTATATCTATATCTATATCTAGATAGATAGATAGATAGATAGATAGATAGATAGATAGATAGATAGATAGATAGATAGATAGATAGATATGATTGAGTACAATACAGGGAAAAGTGTAATGAGATTCCATCTATGTGAAGTGATGTTTCAATAAAGCAGATGCTTAAAATGTGCAAGTCCAAAGTTGATTCAAGAGAGGATAAAATGGTGGCAACTACTTATGAGCTAGAGAGAGAGAGGGAAACCACAAATCTTCAAAGCTGCCCTCTTTTTCTGCATCCTTTGTGACTCAGCCAATGAGTAATTTCCCAATAGCACAATTCTCCATGTTTTGTCCAAGATATGTCGGATGCTATTCTCTGCTGAGTTGCAATACCAAGACTTACTGTCATCAGTAACAAACGTGTAAGAGATTTGTGAGGTAGTTTTCAATCCCATTTTTGAAAACGGATAACATTAACACAGCCTCACAATAATGTATTTTTGGCAAGTGCTATGAAATGTTGTGTTTATGTCTTCTTTCCAATGTGCTTTTACAGCCGAACAGTGTGTGTGTGTGTGTGTGTGTGTGTGTGTGTGTGTGTGTGTGTGTGTGTGTGTGTGTGTGTGTGTGTGTGTGTGTGTGTGTGTGTGTGTGTGTGTGTGTGTGTAAGAAGATGGCTTTAATTTCACAGCCTCTGCAACACTGTGATTATAATAGTTTTATAATAGTTTTTAATTGGGGAGATGTAATTTGGAAAATACAAAGTGTCATCTGTGTATAGCTGTAAATGTGGGGTCTTCAATGAATGGTTTTTATTGGCTTGGGTGAAGAAATCCAGGCCATTAAAAGGCTGCTTTACCAGATGTAAAATCATCTGGCAGGCAGTAGATTATACTTAGATACATGTGTGTCCCCAGCTTCAATGTGTATGGATTTAAACACATATTCAAATGAATTATCTTTTTGTTAGAAACTGGGTCAGTCCCTAGTGGGGGGGGAGACTTAATTACCCATGTGTTGTTTATACTCTTTAACAGTTGAATGTTGAAATTTATGCCTGAAATATGAAAATACACATATGATGGCATGATAATTTCTTTCTAAGTCCAGAATGCTGTTTCCCCTCACCTCTAGAGTTTATGTTATCAAGAGGATGAAACCACATAGAAAGAAATGCTACCTAGCACACTGAGAGTCAGGACTATTAAAGCCATGTATATAGCCTTAGAGCAGTGGTGGCAAACCCTTGGCACTCCAGATGTTTTGGACTACAACCCCCAGAATTCCAAGCCTGTGTTGCCAATGACAAAGGGCTGTGGGAGTTGTAGTTCAAAACATCTGGAGTGCCGAAGGTTCACCACCACTGCCTTAGAGTGTCTGAGAACCTGGGATTCAGTGACTATTTATGATTAGTCCTGTGAAAGTCAAGGACCAAAAACAATCTGAAGAACCAAAGGGTAAGAATTGGCACTGAATAGAAATGAGAGTGTCTGTTCAAACGTTCTGCTCATCATTCTTTTCCCACTACACTCAGAGGTGACTCTGAAGTATTGACTTACAAGAGTTCAGCAAAAGAATTGGAGAATGTGTTTTACTGTACATATATAAAATACTGTGCTAGATAACATTTATTGTCCTGATGGCCACATTTCTAGATCTTCCAGGGGCCATACCCTGAGCAAGGTCCAGACTGACCACCCTTCCCTCTGCCTCCAACAGTGACTCCCATGTTGGCAACACCTTAGTATGGATCAGTGGTTTCCAACCTTGGATCCCCCCCCCAAAAAAACCTCTCAAAATTATAGGAATGGTTACAGCTTCTAGGGAGTTATAGTCTAAGAATGTCCTGGCACCCACAGTTGGGAACCACTGTTATAGATGCTTACAGCCAATACAGTAACTCAAGATCATATAAATGGGGTGGGGGAGGAATAAGATTGATCGGAGAACCCAGGAGGCTGGTTCATATGCAAGATATCACTGCTTAGAGCTGCTTAATTCAAAGTCATGCTAATTTGAAAAATGCTGACTAAAGGAAAGCTGATGCTGGGGTGGTGGTGGGTGGAAATCAGACCTCTTGTATCAGTTCAAGATGCACCACTTCTACACCTGGAGTTGAGCATCATTTCCAAGTTAGTCCTAACCCCCCCGTGGCCTCTTTTAAATTTTAACTAATATAAAGAGGGAAGCAGGTGGTAAGAATTACAGGCAGTTGTTCTCTTCTTAGTGTTGTCGGGAAGCTGTTTGCATGTGTTATACTGAAGAGGCTCCAGATACTTGCAGAGAGGGTCTACCCAGAATCACAGTGTGGCTTTCGAACCAACAGGTCCACTACTGATATGGTATTTTCCCTCAGGCAGTTGCAGGAGAAATGCAGGGAACAAGGACAGCCACTTTTTGTAGCCTTCATAGATCTTACAAAGGCATTTGATATGGTTAGTAGGGACGGACTCTTTAAAATACTCCTCCGGGTTGGATGCCCACCCAAGCTCCTTAACATCATTAGGTCTTTTCATGAGGATATGAAGGGCAATGTAGTTTTTGATGGCCTAGTGTCAGATCCCTTCAACATCCAAAGCGGAGTGAAGCAGGGCTGTGTCCTTGTGCCAACCTTGTTTGGGATCTTCTTTGCTATCATGCTGAAGTATGCTTTTGGAACTTCAACAGAGGGTATCTATCTACGGACCAGATCAGATGGAAAACTCTTCAATCTCTCTAGATTGAGAGCAAAGTGAAATGTTTGTGGGATCTCCTCTTCGCTGATGACGCTGCCATTACTGCTCACTCTGCCGAAGATCTCCAACAACTCATGGATCATTTTAGTAAAGCTTGCAAAGATTTGGGGCTAGAAATCAGCTTGAAAAAAACACAAATAATGGGCCAGAATGTGGACACTCCTCCTCGCATTACAATTTCTGTAAAAGAACTGGAAGTTGTCCATGACTTTGTGTATCTTGGCTCAACTATCTCCGATACACTCTCACTAGAGTCTGAGCTGAATAAACGTATAGGTAAAGCAGCTACTATGTTTTCCAGACTAACAAAGAGAGTATGGCTCAATAAGGAGCTGACAGAACATGCAAAGATACAGAAAGATCTATAAAGCTTGTGTTCTGAGCACACTTTTGTATTGCAGCGAGTCTTGGACCATCCATGCCCAACAGGAAAGAAAGCTTAATACCTTCCATATGCGCTGTCTTAGGTGTAAATTCAACATTACCTTGCACGACAAAGTTCCAAATAGCATAGTCCTGAATCGAGCTGGAATCCCTAGCATGTACACTTTATTGAAACAGCGACGCCTACGCTGGCTTGGACACCTTGTGAGAATGGATGACGGCCGGATCCCAAAATATCTTCTATATGGAGAACTAGTGCAGGGAAAGCACCCCAGAGGGAGACCACAGCTGCTGTATAAGGATATCTGTAAGAGGGACCTGAAGGCCTTGGGAACGGACCTCAACAGATGGGAAACCCTGACCTCCGATCGCACTGTCTGGAGGCAAGAGATACAGCATGGTCTACATAAATTTGAAGAGGCATTTGTCCAACAGGCAGAGGAAAAGAGGAAGGCATGGAAAGAACGAAACTCGAGGACCGGGCAAGAAACAGAATACATCTGCCCCCAGTGTGGTAGAGACTGCCATTCCCGAATTGGTCTATTTAGTCACACTAGGTGTTGTTTTTAGGATCTCAACTCCAGGCATGATACTTATTTATTTATTTATTTATTTTTGTATTTATATCCCGCTTATCTACTACATGTAGTACTCTAAGCGGCTAACAAGGGCAATAAATGCCAGATGAAACACAATACAATACATCAAATATAAAGCAAAATAACATAAAACAATAAGACAACATGACGTATAAAATCCTACTGCATCCCAGCATGCGAAGGAACAGATCCTAACAAGTAAAATTAAAATTAAACACACCTTAGAAAGCAGTCAAAATTTGATAGCAATGACGATGGCGGGAGGAAGGGAAAAAAACCTAAAAATCGCCAAAGGCCTCTCGGAACAAAAAAGTTTTTAAAGCTTTCCAAAAGGCATGCAGGGACTCTGCAGAGCGCACTTCGCTGGGGATGGAATTCCATAAGGAAGGGGCTGCCACTCAGAAGGCCCGGTTCTGAATAATCGTCTTCCGGGCCTCTCGTGGGGTGGCAACCCGCAGCGAATGCGCTCGCACCTGCCGAACAGGACTGGCCGAGGTGGATCGCTGGATGATACGCTCTGTCAGGTAGTCCGGTCCCAAGCCATGGAGGGTTTTATAAACTAAAACCAAGACCTTGAATCTAATCCGGGCTGCAACGGGCAACCAGTGCAGGCGGGCCAGAACTGGGGTAATGTGGTCATAACGACGCACACCAACCACCAGTCTGGCTGCCGCATTCTGTACCCGCTGCAGGCGCTGGAGAAGAGTCAAGGGCAACCCCATGTAGAGCGCGTTGCAGTAGTCCAGTCTCGAGATCACCAGTGCTTGGACCACTGTTCTCAGAGAGTCAACATCCAGGTACGGGCGGATCTGGGCGATCTGGCGAAGATGGTAATAGGTGGCCCTGGTCACCGACGCCACCTGCGCCTCCATGGTCAGCGCCGGGTCCAGGACCACGCCCAGATTCTGCACCCTCTCCACTGGCTGGAGGGAACCCCCCCCAGACAGGGAAGAGGGCCACCGTACCCAGATGGTGAGTTCCCAAAGAACATAACCTCCGTCTTCTCGGGGTTGAGCTTAAGCCTGTTCGCCCCGGTCCAAGTCAGCATGGCGTCCAGGCACTCATCAAGGATCCTCACAGCTTCCACTGCAGAGGTGGAGAAGGAGAGATAGAGCTGCGTGTCATCAGCGTACTGATGACAGCAGACTCCAAATCTCCTAATGACCCCAGCCAGCGGCCTTACGTAGATGTTAAACAGCATAGGGGACAGCGACGACCCCTGTGGAACCCCACAAGGGAGTATCCAAGGAGCCAATAACTCCCCCCCATGCTGGACGTACTGAGGACGGCCCTCCAGGAAGGATCGGAGCCAACTGCGAGCAGTGCCTCCGATTCCAACCTCAGAGAGCCGGTCCAACAGGATACCGTGGTCGACGGTATCAAAGGCCGCTGACAAATCCAGGAGAACAAACAGGGTAGAGCAACCCCTGTCAGCCGCCCGGATTAGGTCATCTTGCAGCGCAACCAAAGCTGTTTCGGTCCCCCGATGAGGCCTGAAACCGGACTGGCAAGGATCGAGGCACTGCCGATCCTCCAGGTACGACTGCAGCCGGACCGCCGCCACCCTCTCGATCACCTTACCCCTAAACGGGACATTAGCAATAGGACGGTAGTTGACTAAGTCATCTGGACAAAGGCCTGGTTTTTTAAGAATGGGCTTCACCACCGTCTCCTTCAGACGGGAGGGGGAAAAACCCCTCGCTGAAGGAGGCGGTGGCAATGACCGAAGCCCATTCGGCCATGGTCCCACTGGCTGCTTTTATAAGCCAGGCAGGGCAGGGATCGAAAGGGGTGGACGTCGGCCGGCAGCAAGCCATAGCCTTGGAGGCCTCGGCAGCAGAAACAGGCCCAAGTGCATCCAACCGAGGCAAGAAGGTGGACCAGCGACTGGGGATGCCAGGACAGTGCCACTGCAACCGGAGTCGAAGCCGGCCCAGATGGCCTCAATCTTTGATCGAAAAAAGGCTGCAAAATTCTCACTACTGAAATCAGTAGGAGGAGGCCTGGCCAGACTAGGATTGGTGAGCTCCCGGACCACCCGGAAGAGCTCCGCCTGGCGGTTCGAGGCCTCACCAATTCTCAGGGAGAAAAATGATCTTTGGGCCTCCCTGATCGTGTTGGAATAGCGACTAGTCTGGGATACAACAGCAGCCTTATTAATAACCATCCGGGTTCTTCTCCAGCTGCGCTCTAGTCTTCTCACCTGCTTCATTGCTCGGAGCTCAGCCGTGAACCACGGTGAGGACCGAGCTCGGCACCGGAGAAGACGCTTAGGGGCGATCCGGTCAATAGTATGGGCAGCTGTATCAAACCAATGGTTAGCCATAACCTCGGCCGGCGCGCCAGTCAGTTCTCCAGGAAACGCCCTGAAGGCCTCCTGGAACCGGGAAGGGTCCATAAGTCTTCGGGGACGGGCCAAAACAGGAGGCCAATGGTCCCTGCAAGGAGGGGCTGGAATCGCCAGGGGGAAAGAAAGCAGGTGATGGTCTGACCATGACACAGGCAGGGAGGCAATGCCCCCTACCTCCAGACTCGAATTCCCCGACATGGAGGAAAATACCAGATCCAGGGTATGGCCAGACCTGTGAGTGGGGCATACAACATGCTGGGATAGACCCATGGAAGCCATGGATTCCATGAACTCCAGAGCTGCACCGGAGAGTTCACCGCCGGCGTGCACATTGAAGTCACCCGCCACCAAAAGGCGTGGGGACTTCAACAGCACCGCCGCGATGAACTCGGAGAGCTCCGGCAGGGATTGTGCTGGGTTGCGGGGAGCACGGTAGCCCAGCACAATGCCAAATCTATCCCGCTGTCCCACCAACAGGTGAAGGCACTCTAACCCGTGGCTAACCAATGTCGAGGCCCTGCAGACGTAAAGAGAATCCCGATGAACGATTGCAACCCCTCCTCCCTTCTGACCCTCCAACCTTCCCACACCCTGAACCAGATATCTGGGCGGGCACACTATGATACCATAGTCTTTCGAGACTGAAGGATGCCAATGATATTCCAAGCAGAAGCCACACTACCCTGCTGTAGGGAGTCCAATTGTATATATATAAAACCAAAACATTCAGAGCTAATGCCCATCAAAGCCATGCCAGTGTGCTTATGGTATGATAAAGCCATTGGCCTTGCAGGTTCCACAAGACTTCTTTTTCACAGGTTCATTGGGCGTTCCATCAGTCTTATACCTCTCAGGCTGCTATTAAATAGGCAGCAGATTAGTTGTTAAACTAAGGAAGAAAGAGTAGAGCTTGAAGAACCATTGGTCTCATGTGCTAAAATGATTTACCTGGCATTGGACATATGCACCATGCCAAAGGAGGAGGATGGGAGGCATGCTTCACTTCAGGCATCAACATGTTTTGGGCTAGTTTTCCAGTCTGATGGCTGGTCTGCGATTAGCAACAGGTGTCCTTTGATCTCCCTTGTGACAAAGCTGTCCTTGGGAGTTGGTTGCCCAAGTAGAGCTTAACATGGCCAAATAAACAACTGCCTGTCAACGTGTCTATTTAGCTTCAGTAGCATAATGGGAAATGTCGCATGCTCTTCTCAGCTCCAAACAGTCTGTATTTTAACAAGTCAGGGCACAGGCTCACATCACAACCTGGCTGTTCTCTGCCTGAATTATTAGTCAGAACAAATGATCTGTTCCTCTGGAGCTGTATGTCAACACAGAACAAAATGTCTCTTTATCTAGTTCTGACAAACTGTACCATTTAGGATTATTCTTGACACACAAGGAGCAGCACAATGGGTTTTTAAAAGGCAGAAAATAACTATCTTGAGCTAGCCCGAATCCCATGAAAATGTATTATGATGTGTGACATCATAATGTTAGAGAATGGCTGGTCAATGGTGAACTAACTGTAAACTGAGATATTTTCTCTTGTGTATATTTTTGGGGTTTAATTTTCTATTTGTGCTTATCACGGCCATGTAGTTCTACTTCTGCAAAGACTCAAATCATTCTTTTAAAAAAACAGTCAGAGAATACAAAATCGTTTCTTGAATTCTCAAGGCACTTGGTGTTTGGAAAACCTACCACGTACTCACTAGATTGCTAAACCAAATGCCCAGCATTACCCCAGAGAGAGACTTGCTTCAAGCTGGCAGGTCATCAGAGGAAAGTCCACAGGAGTTCAGAGACAAGCTCTTCATCTCTGCCAGTCATCTTCTGTTCTGGGCACCATACTTAAAAATCAAAAGCTCTATATCACAAAGGAAACCAATCATAATATATGCCAACAATTAATGGTTCTCATTAAAAAGGAAAATTTGGCCTGCATGCATACATGCCCTGCTGACAGATGCACAATGATGCAGAGTGGGACCAGATTCACCTCCTTCTGCAGACCTGTCCTCCCAGCCGGTACCAGACTTGGGTAGTAGGAGGAAGCATTGGTAGAGGCAGTGTCCAAGCACTGAAGAACAAACAGAAAGAGCACTGCCAGGAGGTTCTCTTGCTCCAGGTGGCTGCTTCCACAGCCTGAGCCTGGCTGCATCTCAGCCAGCTCAATATTGTCTGGCTCCAGTCATGGTAGCACAAACAGACTTGCAGGCAGTGATAGGCAAAGTATGCAAAAGGAACCTGCCTGGAGAATGTCTAGGCACAGTAACTGCTCTGAAATTATATAACACAACAGGATATTGACTGTTTTGTTTTAATCACCTCTGTTTTAGGCTCATTGTTGATTGGGAGTCTAAAACATGTGATTCAGCTTCTAAGTCATTATTGGTGCAACTGGATTCTGTTCAGAGTAAAGCTTTATAGACACCATGTAAGGCTTTCATTACTGCTCCTTTTAACATTCTCCAACATGTTGCCGTTGAGTGGTCCAAAGATTGGTATCATTTTTTCCTTGACCTTTTTACTCTAGGATGGGTTGAGGACTATAGGAAATTATGAGGGGCATTATGAAGGCTGGAAGTTTAACAGTCCAAGAGGAATTGTTGCCACAGAACATAGTGTTCCTCATGTGCTGTGAGCTACAGCTTGGTTGGATACCTCTTTATTGCAAAATAAAATATTCTCTTAGATCTATTATCTGTCCTATTTGTCTGGGGTTGTGCTTCCCTCAGGCTGCGAATGTGAGCTGTGCAATACAAGAATCACTGGAGATCAGAAGTACCTTTACTGAATATGTATCACCCAACTGGCACAATTGTTACAAGAGTTTTACAGTGGATCTGAAAAGACACAAACCTGGATGGCCCCTACCATATTTTGTGCCCTTGAGTGCACAGAAACAAATGGATTGTTTTATCAATATGTCAGCACGTAGAAGGAATGCCTATTGTGTTTTGCTATGTGTGGTGAGGGCATTTCATTTGTTTCTTCAGATTTTGGAAGCTCCCCTTGTCAGCAGATACACTTTTATTTTCTTTACCTTTGGAATTATGGCCCATTAAGCAACTCTTTATGTTTCTATGCTCTATAGCAGTGCTCCCCAACCTGTGTGTCCCCACGGACCAGTAAATGTTTGATGATTTTTCCGTGGCCGGGGCTGGGGCTGGGGTGGGGGAGATGGGGGAGATGGGGGTGCGGGGGTCGGGTGGGGGCAGGGGAGGGTGTGTGGGGGCAGGGGAGGGGTGCAGGGGGCTTGGCGTGTGTGCCTTGCGGGTGGCCACGGGAGCGGCGGCGGCGGCTCTTGCCGGCTGGGCGTCGGGCGTGCCGCTCCCCGGCACGCACGGGCGGGGTGGGGGGAGCCCGGGGCTCCAGGGCGGGCGGGACCCCGCCTCCTCCTCTTGTTGGTGGCCGCGGCGCCACGGCAGCCGTCCGGGTTCGGCCGCGGCTCCGCGGCCGGCGGCGGGGCGCCCTGCAGCAGCCGCCGCCCGTCTCGGTGGGGCGGCGCCAGCGGCGGCTCGGCGGTCCCGGTGGCGCCCTCGGGCCGGAGCCGCCGCCGCGTCGCCTTGCCTCCGGCTGCGGCCTTCGGGCGGGCGAGAGGGAGGGGGAGGGGAGGGAGGCCGTGGGGGTGGCGTCTCTGCGCTGGCCGGCTCCGCTTCAAAGGAGGGACCACCGCCTCCACGCGCACGCGCACATACACACACATACACACACACACACACACGTTAGAACCGCCGCCGCCACCGCTCCTTCCCACCCAACCCACCCACCCGCAACAACTTCCCGCCATCCATGTCCCGTCGGGGGCGGGCGGGTGGGCAAGGCAGGCAAGGCAGCTGCGCAGCGCCCGCCCGTCCGCCCGCCCGGCCACGCACACCCCGGGACGGGCTTGGGACGGGCTGCAACGGGACGGTCCCGCCCCCCATCCCTTTTTCGCCCTCGGGCACCCACCGCGCTCGGGACCCTGCAATGCCGGGGGCCGGGGAAGGGTCGCGCCAGCAGGCAGACACATACACACACAAAACACACAGAGGGACTCACCGTTCCCGTCTTCACCGGCATACTCCGGTGGGGGGGGAGCTGGGGGCCCGGCCTCTCCTTCCTTCCTTCTCCCTCTCCCAGCGGAGCGGCGGCGGCGGCGGCGGCGGCGGCTCCTCCTGCGCTCCTCCAGCCTTCCTCCTCCACCGGCCGCCCGCGGGAGAGAAGAGGAGGAGGAGGAGGGTGGTGGAGGAAAAGGGGAGGAGCCTCCCCAGGTGGCCCGGTGCCGACCGGTCCGCGGACCGGGGGTTGGGGACCACCGCTCTATACTCACTGGCAATATTCAACAAATTTGTATCACGTGTGTGCACGCACATACATTCCTTTTAATAAGAGCCTTGTGGTGCAGTGGTTAAATGCCTGTACTGCATCTAAAACTGTGCTCATGACCTGGCCTTCAATCTCAAGTAGCCGGCTCATGGTTGACTCAGCCTTCTATCTTTCCGAGGTCAGTAAAATGAGTACCCAGATTGCTGGTGGTAGTGGGAGGCTATTTGTAGCCTGCATAATTATAATTGTAAACCCTCTAGAGCAGTGGTCCCCAACCCCCGGTCCGCGGACCGGTGCCGGTCCGTGGACCAATCGGCACCGGGCCGCCCGGAGGGGCGGGGCGGGGAGAGGAGGCGAAACGGGAGGCCCCTTTGCATGCTCGGGAACATAGTTTCTTGCCCCGCCCGCCCCTCTGTTTCCTGCCCAACCTTCCGACTTCCTTCTTCCTGACGGGGCTGCCAAGCCTGCCAGCCCGTGGTATTCTTCCCCCCACCCCCTCCCCACTGACTGCTGCAAAGCCTTTCGGGAGCGGTTCTCCCCCCACCCCCAGAGGGGAGCGCGCGAGCGAGCAAGCGAGGACCGTTCCTCTGAGGCTGAGAGGAGGAGGGGGAGGGGGAGGGGGCGGGGCAGCGAAGGCGGCAGCCGCTGCTCCTCTAGTAACGGCGGCGGCGGCGGCACAGGCGCGGTCGCAACCGCCGCTGCGGCTTCTGGCTGCGACCTTACTTCCTCTTCCGGGCGCGCGGGCCTTGGCAGTGGCGGGTCAGTCGGTTGGTCTTTTTGGAACCGGCGGCCTCCTCCCACCTCCCCCTTCCTCTTCAAGGGAAAGGGGGGACCGACTAAGGGGTTTTTCTCGCCCTCCCCCATCCCCCGCCCCAGGAGGAGCCGCCACCGCCGCCTCTTCAACCACCCCCCGACCCTCATCACTCCCCCACCCCCACCCCCACCCACCGCCTTAAGAGCCGCCGACGGGATGGAGCCGGAGTCGGTGATTGTCAATCACCGTGATTGAGGACAAGAGAGAGAGAGAGAGAGAGAAATTCCAGTTCTCTCGCACTCCTGCCTTCTAAGCTGCAGAGTGATTTCGACCACTTTTATTTCCCCCGTTAGAAGGGAGGGGGGGAAAGAGCGCAAAGGGCAGGAGGGAACGGCACGCGCCGGCCGGCCGGCGAGGGCATGCGGGCGCGCGCGCGCGCGATGCGGCTCCATTGAAACCCGGGCTCACCAGCCATTAGTTGAGAGGGAGACGGTGGCCCGAGGGTGTGTGCGCGCCCGCTTGCCGGAGGAGGGGGGGAGAGAGATGGGGAGAAATGTAGTTCCTTTCAGCGTGTGGCTGGGCTGAGGTGGAGGAGAGCGATGGAGCTGGAGCCAGGGGACGGAGGGGGTGGGGGTGTGGGGAGAAAGAAGGTGAAAAGGAGGGGGAAAGCCGAGGACGGGGGAGGGAAGCTTTGGGGAGTGGCTGCCCCTGAGCTAGGAAGCTGAAGGGAGGAAAAAATAAGAAAGAGGAAGCCAGAAATTGTTGAAAAGCCCCAAGGCATTCACAGAAGCAGGGATTGTGCGTGTGTTTGTGTGTGTGTGTGTGTGAGTCGCGTTGAGATGAAGGGCGACCTGGGAGGACCCGTCGAGGAAAGGGGTGGGTAGGGTGGGGGTGGGGCCCTTCCTTCTTTTCTTTCTTTCTTTCTGGGTGGTGGTGGTGGTGTGCCTGCCTGGCTAAAGCCTCTCTGGACAGCATCCCCATCATCATCATTATTGTTTCTGGAAGGAGGACTTAAGAAGAAGAAGAAGAAGAAGGGTGTCTTCGGGAGAACTTGTCTCCCACTGCCTCCTTTTCCTCTTTAATCCTGGGTGGGGGTGGACGAAGAAGAGCCAGGGCTGATCTTGTCTGCGGAGCATGTCAGTTGCAGGGTGTGTGTGTGTGTCTGTGTGTCTTGGTGGATGGGGATCAGGCTAGATTGGGAATGCGAAAGAGCGATCTCTTTCCCCTGAGCTCGCCTGGGGAGGGGGGGGGAAAGCAACTTGTTGGAAAGGGGTGGGGAAGGGATAATGCGGGTTCTGCTCTCCGTGTCACGTTCGCGCTTTTCCGTGGCCGGGGGGATAAGATTAGCTCGGGAAGTGCTTCTCGGGGTCGGGGGCTCCCTCGCCAGCGTATGTGTGCACGCTTGCCTTGCTGGCTGGTAGCATGGCTGCTGCAGACGGGAAGTTTGCAGCGGGTGAGGAGGGAGAGGAAAGAGAGGCTTGTGTGGCTGATGTAGGATCGCTCCTTTCCCCTCTTCTCCTTCCTCTTCCTCTTCTGCTCAGAGAGAGGAGGAAGAAGGAGTCTGTGAGAGGCATTGGGAGGGGTGGCGGTGGGGGGCTGAAGCAGAAAATGAACATCGCCGGGCTCGCGATCGCTCCCTTTTTGGATAAGGTGGGTCACGAAGTGTCGGTTGTCGCTGTAGCCCTGATTCCTCTGTGTGTGTGTGTGTGTGTGTGTGTGTGTGTGTGTGTGTGTGTGTGTGTGTGTGTGTGTGTGTGTGTGTGTGTGTATCAAAAGTACGTTGCGATCTGGGGTTGTGCAACCTATCTGTGTGAAGCGGGGTTTTCTGCAGTGACAGCAACCAAAACAAAACAAGCGGGCCACAGAAAAATTATCTAACATTTACCGGTCCGCGGCGATAAAAAGGTTGGGGAGCACTGCCCTAGAGAGTGCTTGAAGTGCTATGGGATGGTATATAAGCAGAACATGTTGCTTTTTAATAAAACACTGTCTTTCAAAGCCTGTCCTACTAAATGGATCCTAAGGCACAATATTTTTATGGAGCCTGCCTTCTCTATATAGAAGAATACAAGACTCGGTACTTCAGGATTACACAAGTTGAAACAGTGAGAAAATCAAACTTCTTCGGAGAAGGGAGGTACTGTTTGGGATACAAGCGTTCACAATAACAATACAGTAGGACCCCTGTCTCCACTGATTCATTATCCACTGATTCTTTTATCCACAGTTGGCAGGGAAAAAAAAATAATCCAGCAGCTGCAAAGCAAGCTATTGTCACAAACAGCAGCTGTAAAGCAAGCTATTATAAAACAGCATCCATAAAACAAGTTACTCTCACAAACAGCAGCTGTAAAACAAGCTACTGTCACAAAACAGTAGCCATAAAGCAAGTTACTGTCACAGAACAGAGGTTTTTGCTGGTTTTGGTGTTCTCTCTTATCCACAGTTTTCATTATCCATGGGAAGGCCTAGAACCAATCCACAGCGGATACCAGGGTCCTACTGTAGTCTTCAAACTGCAGAACTGTAAGAAATCCTGTGGATCATTGAGCCCAGCCCATCAGGGTGGCACAGTGTGGCTGAGGCTCCAGTTGCATGCAATGTGATGTACTTTGAAAAAATGCATTCAAATCTATGGGACTGGACATATGTGGACCCTATTAAAACTGGCAAAAAAAATAGGCAGAATTGACTGGCATCTTATTTTTCATAATGATATCTAAGTCATGCCTGACCTTTCACATTCCTTTCAGCAGGATGTTGATGGGATGAGAATGATTAAGATTTGTCCGTTTCATTTTTGTCACATTTTTTCAGAATCTCAAGAGGATTCTCTTTTGGTCTGAGTTCAGACAGCTGTTCCCACATGGCAGTCTCTTGTGTATTTTAGTTTGTTTCTCACCCGATTCATTTTTAGAGCAAATATTCCCACTCTTTCAAGCATTTTCAGACACATTTTTGAAATATAGGTAAGTTGGTTATATATTATTAACTTCCTCCAAAGTCTGGTTTTTGTAGTGGTTTACGTTTGCTACTTCATGCTTATATAAAATCATTGAATTAACTTTTTAGTGTGCTGTAGATACAATTATACAGTGGTACCTCAAGATGAATTTAATTCATTCTACGAGTCATTTTGTTTTATGAAAAATTCATCTTGCAAAATGTGATTTCTCGTAGGAATGAATGGGAAACCGATTAATCCACTCCAGAGGTCCAAAAAAGGCAAACAAAAAAGCCTCTTTATAAAGTACACTTTAAAGGCATGCAGAGCCGGACCACCCCCACCCCAGAACATCATCCCCTCCAGTACAACGCAAAAGAAAAGCTCCAAGAGAAACCCCAGGTTGTTTCCCCAAAACAGTGTGATGGAAAGCAATGTGTATATGATCAAAAGCAAGCTCCAAGACAAACTTTAGGTTGTTCCTGCCAAAAGTGCAATGGAAAGCAATACAAATATGATCAAAAGCAAGCCAGCAAGAGAAAGCCCAGGTTGTTCCTGTCAAAAGTTGCAGTGGAAAATAATGCAAAAACACACAAAAAAGCAAGGAAACCTCAGCTCCCTACCTTTCCATGTTCTAAAAGTCCAGAAACTGCTGCAAAACAATGTCCAGAATGGCTCCAAAACTTGATGAATAAACTCTTCCCACCCCTCCACAAACTACGGTGGCACAATTCATCCTGGGTAACTTGTTTCAGAATGTGGAATGGGTTTTCGTCTTGCGAGGCATCCCATAGGGAATTTTCATCTTGTGAAGAATGCCTATTCCTGGAAACTTCATTCGTCTTATGAGTTTTTCATCTTGTGGGGCATTTGTCTTAAGGGTTACTACTGTACTGTCGTGGTTATGGGATTTATGCTGATTCTCTGTGTGCTTGCCATGTACCTCAACACCTGTCTGTGACTCTCAGTAGCCCATTGGCCAGTGCTTCCCAGGTTGCTACTCCTTGGCTGGAGTACATGACATGTTAGCCTCCAAGTACAAAGACTTCACTTAAAGCAGCACTGAGCAACTGCAACACCTCCTTGTTTTGAAGAAAAAAACTAATTTTTGTAGTGATGGTGAAACCGGAGCCATTAAATGCCATTCAGATAGTTGGAGAACTACTAAGTCTGGCCAGAAAATACATGTGGTTCATCTGCTGGCCATCCTAGATCTTAACTGTGCTTTATTTAATAAATTGTTCTGAAATAAAATAAAATAAAGGATGCTACCAATGCAGTTTGATTTGAGATCCCCCCGCCCACACCCACACCCTCTATGTTTATGGAGCTCGTGTTATTGGGTTGCTGAAAACAAGTTAGCACAAGGCAGCAATACCTTTCAATAGAGATGTGGTCCTCTCAACATGTAATTCTTGTGGTAGTTAGTTATCTTATTTTACTTAAGAAATGACCCACTAAAACACATTCAAGCTAACAATGAATCATTCAAATATTAAATAAATAACATTATAGTCAGAATATTAACTCAAGTATTACTGACACAGCATGAGAGTGCCCTTTCTTTTCTACAAACAAAAACCATGTTTTGAAAGTATTCATAGCCAGTGGCATGTCATCAAGACTTCAACAGTAGGAATGGTAGGTAGCATTTGCCTGGTGGGGATGAGTGATAACTCTGATGCTTCCACATATTGAAGACATACGGATTGCAAGGAGGTCATGCAAGCGTGGCAGGGCACATGCCAGGGTAGGAGTTCGTTGCACAGATGGCTTGATAAGTTGCTTAGAAGTCAAAAAAATGTTCCTGAATCGAATAAGAATAAGGCCACCTGCACTGATAAGTGGTTCCCCCACTCCTGCAACTCAACAAAGGGTTTTGGCTTCAGTCAAACCAGCATGAACTGGTTAACTTCAGCTTCTCCACTGACACTGAATAAAAGATGCAAAAGCTGCAACTCAACAAAGGGTTTTGGCTTCCCATTGTGTATCTGCATGACAACCTAATGCTGTTATTAAAAGAACTGCTTCTACTTAAATCTTCCTATTTTCTCCACTTCCTGACAAGGTCTAACTTGAATAAAAAGATGCCTGGAAAACTTGGGGGATTTCTAATTCTAAGATATTTTATTTATTTATTTATTTATTTATTGTATTTATATCCCGCTTGAATCAAAAGCTCGACCACAGTGATGAATTCTAAGAGAACATTAGACATTTGTGGGTGTAACATTTTCACAGCCTGGGCAGTCAATAATCAATCAGAACTTTCTCATTAAAGTAGATACTACCAATCCGTTCACCCTTTAGGAAATATATATGTAGGTTAGGATCTAAGATTTTATTTATTTATTTATTTATTTATTGTATTTATATCCCGCTTTATCAAAAGAATAATCACAATTGATGTGAAGGGAATGTGGGGTAAAGAAAAAAAAAAAACAAACCCTAGGAATCGCCACTGAAGAGGTAGGTTTTTAAAGCCTTCCGGGAAGGCCAGCAGGGACTCTGCAGAGCGCACTTCACTGGGGATGGAATTCCAGCCACATCAGAGATAACAGTACAGGTCAGAAGGGGTTTAAAATACCAATGCTGAAGCTCAATGTTACAAAAGCTGGGCTTAGGACAGAGATGGAGGCAAAACTGGTGAATATTTTTAAAGGATATCCTTGAATGGTGACATAAATGACAGCAGACTAAAACTACCCCCGCCAATGGCCTTAGGATTTAAACAGCATGGGGGACAGAGACGACCCCCTGTGGATTTCTATGCTGATTCTAAGATATCTTTCCCATTTATATATGAAAGATGCTGATTGGTTTGATATGCATGTACCATTATTGTCTCTTCCAAAGAATCCTGCCTTCCCATGATGTGTCCAAAGAAGAACAGCTCATTCAACTCCATTGCCTCAAGAGGTAATTAAGGCTTGATTTGATATAGGGCCCACTTGTTTGCCTTTCTGGCAGTCATGGGTATTCTCAAAGCTCTCCTCCATTACTGTAATGAATCAGTATTATCCGTGTCCCTTTTCTTTACTGTGCAACTTTCATACCCATACATGGTGACTAGGAATACAAGCGTGTGGATGATCTTGGTCTTGGTCTCCAGTGACACATCCTTACACCTGATCATCTTTTCTAATTCCTTCATTGCTATTCTTCTGAATCTTCTTCCAATTTCTTGCCTGCAGATTCCATTTAGATTGATGATTAAACCAAGGTATACAAAATATCTATACATTTCTCTTTGCTCGTTGTCTATATTAAAGTTGCGTAGTTCTTCCTTAATGATGATTTTAGACTTTTTAATGTGGAACTACAGCCCTGAATTGGCACATTCATTTTCACTGCTGTTTTCTGTCGGTTTAAAAAAAACATTTTCATGTGTTAAACTACTGTTTTTCTTTTTCCAATTTTCACTCCTCCATCTGAATCTAGTCTGGCTTTCTGTATATGTTCCACATATAGGCTGAACGGGTAAGGAGATAAAATGCACCCTTGTCTGACACCTTTCCCAATTAGAAACCATTCTCTCTCTTCATATTCTTTCATTAAATTTACTGAGAAGTAATTCTGATTATACCTACATAGAGATGCACTGTTAAAGGTGGTGGTGGTGGATATTAGCTGATATAATCCACAGGCAAATTTTTACCAATGGATGGGGGTTGTGGGCATCTCAGAAGGAATAGTGGCACAAAGAAGAATTTGGACCAGAACAAGAGAATTTCCTTAAGAAAATAAAAATAGCAAATAGCAAGTTAAGATTAATGCATAAACTAAACTTTTATTCTTTTCTTTTTTAAAAAATTCTTCTTGATCCCTCCTACTAGAATTCATGGGAGTTTTGCCTTGAGATATGTCAGCTGTATTTTATTTATTTATTTAGATTGTTTTTTACCCTGCCTTTCTCCTTGGCAAAGGACCCAAGGCAGCTTACAGTAATGAGGGACAATATACACTTCAGTACAATTAAACCATATTCATGTTTGAGAACAGGAAATTGAGGGACATCTTGACTTACAGCATTGAAAGACAATGTAAGTTACAACAGAACGCATTTAAAGAGAGAGTAAAAATTCCATGTAATTAGACCATCCAAAAAGGAGATATGAACAAAAAGTTATAAGTAGTTATAAACACAAAGTCTATGTAATAATGTATGATAGATTAATATAAAGACACAGTAGGTAGTCCATCATTCAAGGAAAGCTTGCCTGAAGAGAAAGGTCTTTGCTTGTTTCCAGAAAGACAGCAGAAATGGGGGTAGTCCTGGCCTCCAGCGGGAGGGAGTTCCAAAGTCTGGACACAGCAGCCTTTCATGTGTTCCCATGAGACGTAACTGTGAGGGTGGTGGGATGGAGAGAAAGGCCTCTCTTGATGACCTTAACACCTGAGCCAGTTCATACTGCTAAATTCAATATTTGAGGTAGATAGGGCCCAGGTCGTACAATGCTTTGTAGGTTAAGATCAACACTTTGAATTGTGCCCAATAGCTGATTTGTGGCCAGTGAAGCTGCTTTAATAGGGGTGTAATGTGATCTCTGTACCCTGCCCGTCAGCAATCTGGCTGCTGCATTTTGGACCCGTTGATGTTTCCTGAGACTTTTCATTGGGAGTCCTACATAGAGTGCAATACATTAGTCTAGCCAGGATGTCACTAGGGCACGTGTCACCATGGCCAGAGTCAGTTTTTCAAGAAATGGGCGTAACTTCCATACTAGCCTTAATTGTGCAAATGCGCTCCTGGCCACAACTGTGACCTGGGCATCTAGGATCAAAATGTGTACCTCTTCAATTGGGGGTAATCCCATCCAGTACAGGTTACATCCATATCCATTGTTCTCCCTTTCGACTGACCAGAAGCACCTGTCTTGTTTGGGTTTAGTTTAAATTTGTTCATTCTCACCCAGTTCATTACTGCAGCTAAACAATTATGTAAAGTGGTCAAATGCCTGTACTACAGCTAAAACTGTGTTCACGACCTGGGATTCAATCCCAGGTAGTTGGCTCATGGTTGACTCAGCCTTCCATCCTTCTGAAGTCAGTAAAATGAGTCTCCAGCCTGCATACTGTAATTAAACTGTAAACTGCCCAGAGACTACTTGAAGTGGTACGGGGTGGTATATAAGCAGAACATGTTAAAAATATTCTAAATAAATAAATAAATAAATGTCTGCTACATACTGACCCATGGGTGGTTAACACAGAACACTCTGTATCTTGCACAATACTTTGCAGCCAAAATTGAACAGATCCGGACTACAAAGGACTCAGGGTGGCATACAATAATGAGGAACAATGTACAGCCAAGAACATTTAAGACATATTCAATTTAAGAACAGGGAATTAGAAGGGCATCTTAGAACATTAAAAGGTAACATTAAAGCTACAAAGAGCACACCAAAAGAAAAAATTCCATTATGAGGGGTGGAAAGAAAACATGGAAACACTGGTGTTATTATGAAATCAGTCAATGCAGTCATGTATGGTAATCCATCTAAAAGTCACATAGTAGGTAGTCCCTCATTCGGGGAAAGCTTGCCTGAAGAGGAAGGTCTTTGCCTGCTTCCAGAAAGACAGCAGGGATGGGGCAGTCCTGGCCTCCAGCAGGAGGGGGTTCCAATGTCTGGGAGCAGCAACATGTTCTTTTCTTGTACATGTTCATATTCATGTTCTTTTGAGACGCACATGTGAAGGTGGCAGAATGGAGAGAAAGGCCTTAGCACCTGAGCTGGTTCATACTGCAAGATCTGATCTTAGAGGTAGCTTGGATCCAGACCATTTTGTGCTTTGTAGGTTAAGGTCAGCACTTTGAATTGTGCCAATAGCTGATTGGCAGTCAGTGGAAGTGCTTTAGAAATGTGATCTTTGTAACCCACCCGTCAGCAATCTGGCTTCTGCATTCTGGACCCACTGAAGTTTCCGGAGACTTTTCATTGGTAGCCCCACATAGAGTGTATTACAGTAGTCCAGCAAAGAGGTCACTAGGGAATGTGTCACAGTGGCCAGAGCAGGTTTCTCAAGAAATGAGTGTAACTGGTATACTCGTTTTAATTTTTCAAATGCACGCCTGGCCACAGCTGTGACCTGGGCATCTAGGCCAGGGATGACGAACCTATGGCACGCGTGTCCAGGGTGGCACGTGGAGAGTTTTCGGGTGGCATGGTACAGCCTCCTGCGAGTCAGCACTCCCCCCTCCTCTTTAGCAGCCAGTAAGGACGAAATGGGGAGGGGAAAAGGCCAAGACAGCTTAACTAGCAATAAGGAGAGGAGGGAGGGGGAATATTTAGGTTTCAGTTTCTCTGATTTGAATGTTTCGGAGAGGGTAAAGACTAACACGGCAGGCAGGGGAAGAAGCCGTCAGCTAACCTGCAGTAAGACGGGGGGGGGGGGAGGAGGGATGTTTAGGTTTCAATTCTTTGACTTTCATGGGAAAAGCAGGGAGAAGCCAATTCAGCTAACATGCAGTAAGACGGGACATTTGGGTTTCCTTTGAGTTTTGCCTGGAAAATACCCCGGTTTTAAGCCTGGAGATTATACATCTCCATCATGGACTTTTCCTCTATGATCAAAATTGATTTCCCATTCATTCCCATGGAAAACCATGCTTTGTAAGACCCAGGGCATTCCACTGATTTTTTTCTTAACCAGAGGCATCTCCATTTCAAATGTATTAAGGCTAAATTTCTGTATTGGCACTTGGCGAAAAATATGTGGGTTTTCAGTCCCAGTTTGGGCACTGGCCTCAAAAAGGTTCGCCATCCCTGATCTAGGCTCATGGAGGAGTCCAGGAGCACCCCCAAGGTACAAACCTGCTCCAGTGCTTGTATTGCGAGTCATTGTTCATTGATTAAGGCAAATTGATCAGAAATGTTTGCTCATTTTGCAAAACACTAATGGACCAAGGTACTCGTAAACCTAAGCCTTCCCTTGAGCCTGGGGGTGGAGTTACACTAAGTGTATTCCTCTGGGGGAGAAGGTCAGCTTCAGCATTTGAGCCTGGTGTGTGATACCAAGCAGACCTACTCCTGAGAGAGCAAAAGAGAAAGAAGTGAGCAGAGAAAGAGAAAGAAGTCAGCACTGGTAAGTTTCTGAGTTGGAGCAGTTCAACTAGGGCTGTTTTACCTCTGCCTCTGCTAACTTTAACTGCTCATTTAAATACAAAGAGCCATTAGTAGCTAGGAAGCAGGGGTGGGGCCAGACTAAGCCTTCCCTTGAGCTTGGGGGTGGAGTTACACTAAGTGTATTCCTCTGGGGGAGAAGGTCAGCCTCAGCATTTATTTTAACATAAAAGGAGGAACATTTGTAT
This sequence comes from Phrynocephalus forsythii, assembly GCA_029282475.1. Taxonomy (NCBI): domain Eukaryota; kingdom Metazoa; phylum Chordata; class Lepidosauria; order Squamata; family Agamidae; genus Phrynocephalus; species Phrynocephalus forsythii. The sequence continues at coordinate 168,991,836 of JAPFRF010000002.1, read as the reverse complement.
TAGATTATTATTTCTAGATTAGTAGCTAGTAACACTGTAAAATTTTCAAGGCCCAGAATACTGCACTCATTAAAATGGAGTCTGATGGAGCAGCTGTAGTTACCTGTAACACTTGTGCCATGTCTGTCATCTTGACAAAGCGCACAGAGAGCTACACTTGCTGCAAGTGCAAGCTGGTAGCAGTATTAAAGAGAAGGTCCAGGAGCTGTATGCATGGGAAATATTTCCTTAAATGCTAAAAAAACCACACAACCCCTCAATGCAAACAGGACTTAAATTTTCCAGTGAAATAGACTTGTGAATCATTGGAACACTTTAATCTACTATAAAACCAGTTCCCACTGAAGGTCAGTGTTTTAAGAGAAAGATCACTGAAATTATTTTCAAAGCCACAAAAACATGGCAATGCATAACTCTTTTGTCAAGTAAAAATCTACTACTTGCAATTAAATAGCTTGCTTTTGTCTTTGGCTGGACCTCAGATATTCAGCACTTTAATTTTCTATTGCAGAGAGAATGTTTATTCTATAATTACTTGTGTAATCTTGAGGGCTTGTTCCTCATGGACTAATTAAGAATTTATAATAGAATAAAAACTGAAAAGTTTGTGAGACAGGGAAGCATGGGAATTAAGATTCATACCCCAGTAGTTGCATGTATGTCTTTTTAGTAGGAAGAATATAAGAGCTGAAAATAAAAATGCAATTAAAATATGGGCTTATGGCCTAATTGGTGTTTTCCCATCTGTTTTATACCTCACATTGTCAGAGAATGATATCCTTATGGAATATGATATGTCCCTTTCATAGGATATGTAGCTCAGCTGAATGAGATTCACTCTTTCCTTTTTTTTTATATAAAAGAGAGCTACAGTATATACAATACCAGGAGAGAACTCTAAACCCATGCAAAAAAATTTCCAGCACTCATATTAAACTTGTCACACACCACAATCTCTGACTAGTTGTCAGCTATGGACTATTAATTTAGAGCAGCTCTACCCCTTTTCACACCTAACCAGTGGTTGTTCCCACTGTAGCACAAAATCTTATATCCCCCCTCTCATTACTATAAGTACTTGATGCAAATATATGTTTAAATTGTTCTTATTTGAATGAATATAAACATGCAGAAGAGAAACAAAAGTTCATGTGAGCAAACTGTGCTCCCACAATATGTCCTCCTCTTGCTACATTCGTTCTGCTTTCTGCCCACACACCTTCTTTGGAGAATTCCATGGTACTTCAAAGCAGAATTTGAGACTAGTCAGGGGGTTGAAGGGCGAGAGAGGAAATTATGTACTTCCACAAACTGCAAATGGGAATGACTCCACCCATAAAGGGAATATTACAAATCACTATGAACATGAACTTCAATGAGCCATGCTCCAAAGATAGTGAAAGATGAGAAAAAGTTTTGTTTTAAGCAACTGTTGTAAAGCCTAAACTACAATGGAGATGGTTTTTAAATGAATCCTAACCTTTGGTTTTTAGAGGTGAACAGGTGTCATTCTGCTCTCTGACCAATATGCAGCTAGCTACACAGTCCCACACACAGTGAATTGTGATGCACTGCATGATCTGATGTCTTTCTATAATGTCTAGCGTTAAGTTTTTCAGCAATTTGAGCTACAGTATGTCTGTGAAGATTCTCATCCAGGTGAGGCTATATGGAAGTTGAGTGATGACAACTGGAGTCCTTTTCTTGTGAGAATGGAATGTTTCACTATTCATCCAAGCAGCTTCATCAGTCTGAGCTACAGTAGCTCTTCTATGTGATCATACCATCTCCTTGAAGACAGCTCACTGGTTATCCTTCCTTGCACCATTTGTGACAGGTACTAACCAAGGCATACCAGAAATACTCCACAAGACTTGCCACTTTGGAGATGCTCTGAACTCACCATCACTATTGCGCCCTTATCAAAGTCATTCAAATCATTTCACCTGCCCATATTTCCTGCTTCCAACACAAAGATATTCAAGAACTGATTGTTCACTTGCTGCCTAATATATCTCACCCCTTGACAGGAACCATTTTAACAACAGGATCATTGCTGGTCAATTCATCTGTCAGTGGTTTTAATGTTGTGACTGATCAGGGTATATTTATTGTCCTGTAACCAAGTGATGAGTTTCCACAGCTATGCTATACCATTCCCAGGATCTTGAACTGAAATGACTACAGGAGACAAAAACCTGTCAGAGTCAAGAATTAAGGAACTTCTAAAGCACAACATTCTAAAAATATAAGGAAAATGAGATCTGTACTTCATATTTAGGTATTCATCCAATTAAGATATTAAAGTTGGTGGGTTTTTATCCCTGATTGAGACTATACTTTTGCTTATGACATAACTGAGGCCCAGACATGAAGCACACAAATAGCATAACACTGGATTGAGATAAACCCCAAAGGATGACAAAAAACATTGTGTGCTTGCCTTCCACCGCTCATCCCAGTATCTTGTACTTAAGGCCTGTTGATACTCAGAAAGTCTATTTTGTCAAATACAGGCCATGCAATTCAAAATACATCAAATTTTAATTTTTGTTCCTGTATTCTGAGTCATTAATGACAACTTGCACAATTTAAAATTACAGTATGCAAACACTGTGCTAATTTTTAACAATCACACAAGCCCTCAATAGGTTAACACTTTATAAAACTAGGAACCTGACAATAAAGAATAGTGTACCACCAACTCAACACTTCACCATGTGCAAATTATAAGCATAATAGTGAGGTAATCTGGTAACTTTGCTTCTATGTTAATAAAAACAGAATCCAACATTGCCATGAGATTTTATTCCCACATGCATCCTCTACGTAGCTGGTGGTAAACGTCATCCATCTTGCTTTGCTGCATTTCTAGTAAAAATTACGTTTAGCTATAGCTTGCTTCCAGCAGTTAAAGTGATTAAGCTACACACTTCCTGGAGTTCGCAGGAGAAACTGTTTTTCTGCAGCAAATGGTAGAAACAAATAGTAGTTAAACATAGGATAATGGATAAAAATGCAAACTATTATTGTCCAGAACAGTCTGTAAATGTGGTAACCATGTTTCCTCGACGCTGAGTGACAGTTCTGCAATGTTTACTAGAGCCATGGAATTTGCTTCCAGTTCTCATTGTTTGCCGATGTGTGTTGTCAAAGTCATTAAATGAAAACATTTTTTCCATGTTTTCAAACATGTCATCAAAGAGTCCGCCTCCAAAGGAAAATTCTGGGAAAGAACGCTTCTGCCTGCTGTGTGCATTCTGATGACTCTGAAAGTGACTATCAAAATGTTTCTTTGACTGTGTATTGTGGGTTGGGCCAAAGAAGTCAAAGTCTTTGAAGAGGTCATCAAAATTAAAGTTAAATGGCTGTTGGAAGGTATTCCCGTTGCTTCTTCGTCCTTCAGCATGGCCGAATTGGTCATATTCTCTACGTTTATTTTCATCCGACAATGTTTCATACGCTGTAAAAGCAATTTTTAAAAGAAGCTGTAAGATCTTGTAATAACACATACCCTCTGACAAAGGACAATGGTTTTGGAAACAGATAGCATACTCGGCATAAATAACAAACTTCAATCCAGGCCATTTCAACTTCAAGACCACAGGTAGCAAACTTGAGGAAAATCATAGTATAGCCTTAGTGGGAGGACTACTGCCAATGACCACAAGAATAACAATCAATTCACATAGCAACAGATCCTTAGTGCACTTAGATCCATATTTTCCATATGGATGGCATAGAGTCTCCAAAGTTCTTTCTAAAAGCTCTCCCATTCTTAAATGCAGAAGTCATAATTTGAACCTGAAACTGCTATAGCTATCATTTTTAAAAAATGATAAAATTAAAAAAACCTTTAAAAATGAAAATACCTCATTTAAGAAGTGAATTTGTTAGTCCTCTAGTCTGAAAGTTAATCATGCTGAAGTCAATGTAGCTTACTTCACTGTAAATACAGTAATACCCCTTAAGATGAATTTAATTCTTTCCACGAAGTGTTTCATTTTACAAAAAAAATCATCTTGTGAAATGCGGTTTTCCATAGGACTTTTTAAAATGTCATAACAGTTTTCCTTCTTGCAAGGCATCTAATGGGGAATTTTTGATATGCGAAGCAACCCTATTTGAGGACTTTTTTTGTCTTAAGATTTTTTTTTTCATCTTATGGGGGTTTGGCTTAAGAGTTATTACTGTATTTATATTATTACACCATCAGAAAGTGCCAGCATAATCTATATAATGCTTTTCATGATCAAAACTGAAGGCAGTACCAAGAACAGAATAGAAAGGAGTTACAGTAATTTGTAAAAGCTAATAGCCAATATAATTAATGCTACACATTTTTTAAAGTACACTAACACTTGCCATGCTGAACTGTGAAGGTACAGGCTCAAAGCATTATGTTCAAACCACTTCCCAAAGATAACCTTTGGATATTAGTTTTAATTCAATGAAGTACAACTACAAATATATTTATGCAACCACCTAGATGCCACTGCTATTTAAATAATGTAAGTGTTTTTAAAAATATATCACTGCCACAGGATCAGTGAACACTGGATAGAAGGTAAATTCTTACCTTCTGCAATCTCCCGGAACTTTGCTTCTGCCCCTGGACTCTTATTTTTGTCTGGGTGGTATTTCATTGCTAGTTTGTGAAATGCCTTCTTGATTTGTCGATCAGTTGCAGTTTTGGGGACACCAAGAATGTCATAATAATTCTCAGCAGCCAGTATTAGTTCTGTTATCATTAAAATACAAAGTGCAAATATGAAGACAGATTGCGTGGTAGCCATTGTAAGACCCCTGCAAAAGAAGTAACATCACAATTATTAATATTTTTCTTTTTCGAGGAAGACATGGTTTATGATACCGTTATTTTAATATAAAACACATTATTAAGTAAGAAAACTTTACTTTTAACTTCTCCGTTGATTCAAAGTCTATATATTTTGACAATTTTTGAGGATTCCTGAGGTTAATCTATGTGTGTTTGTTACAAATATATCCTTCAGAACCATTTATATTTGTCTCTAGCTCCCAGAAACCTAAACACTGGAAATACGATTTTGCAGAAAAAAGGAAAAACATATTTTAATGATCTAATTTGTTTTTGTAACATTAATATGTGCATCCATATTAACCATCTACACAAAAGCTGAGACCATGGCCACAAAAGTTAATATGAGACATGTTTAACTTTGACAGAACCATACTGCTCCTATTGTTCACTTTCAAGGCTTTTAACAAAGATACAGTAGGACCACCACCCCCGTATCTGCAGGGGATTGGTTCTGGGCTGCCCCATGGATAACTATATCTGCATATAAGAGAGAACACTTTTATCCAAGGGTGACAGCAGCAATAGCACTGGTGTGGGTGGTGGGGTTCTAGGGATAAAGTGGCGGAGATGGAGTGCCAGGGGCCACCTGTCCTTCATGCTGCCTGGTCCACCATGCTGCACTGCCGCTAGCTAACCACAGATAGTCAATCAGCGGATACAGGGGTGTTCCTGTATTTATAACTGTTGCCACTATATGCATGGTGAAAATGTTCATAGAATCTTAGAATCAGAGTTGGAGGAGACTTCAAGAGCGATCCAGTCCAACCCCCACCTTGCATTTTTGTCTCATATTGGGATTATGTAAATGTGGATGTGCCTCTTTCATTTTCATTTTTAGCACAAAAAGAACTAGATGGGGGAGGGGGCTATTTCATTTACCCCCTTTATGTTTTAACAGTCCCAAAACTACTTTCTAACATAGGCAGATAAGGTAACAAAATAATCAATCTATTCCAAAACCAGGCAATTGAACAAGCAAAAACCTCGCCAAAATATACACCTTTAAGAGAACAAATTGAATACAGTACACAGTAAATTTACCAGTAACATTCTTACAATAATCAGTCCAAAAGGGAAAGTAATTCCACACACAAGAAAACAACCACAACCACAACCACACACACACAGTTTTTCAAGTGAGAAAAGCCATCAAACAAATAAAGGCACAAAATATAGTATACTCAAAAGCCACCTCCAACCAAAGCTACTTGAATATGGAGAGATTTCAGCCCCGCCAAACACACTCAAACATGATGAGTGTAGCCAGCCACTACAAAAGTGTCTACTCCCACTTAAAAGGTCTTTTCCCATACAAATACTGGTACAGTCGTCCCCCGCCATTTCACGGTTCATATACTGCGGTCCCGGTATATCGCGAGGCAAGCTGCTTGGGCCTGTTTGAGGCCTCCTGCACTTACCCCAGGCCATTGCGCTGCCCCAAACGGGCCTCCGACAGGCTTCCTGGCCCTGTCGAAGGCCCCAGAAGTGGTTTTCGGTGAACCAGAAGTGACTTTTGGATCACTGGAAACCACTTTTGGGGTTGTTTGACAGACCTGGGAATCCCATGAGGCCTGTTCAAAGCAGTGCCAGGCCTCAGGTAAGTGCAGGAGGCCCCAGAGGGTCCCCCAGTCCCAACCCAGCCCAGCATCCGCATATCGCGGATTAAATTAAAAATGGAATGGAATAGGTCTGCACAAGAAGCAGAGTTTGAGGAGGGAGGGGCAAGCAGTAACATGAAGGTGAAACCTTTTGAGCACAGTGTACTCCATATCTTGAGATCTTTATCTGATTAAGACCACCGGAGGTTTCTGATGCTGGAATGGGCTTCTAGCTTATATTATCAAGCTTCCTTCAGAGACGGGATTTTCCCAGTATGCTGAAGGGCTGTAGTGAAGCCTGGCCGTTCATAGCTATGTCTAATTATATCTATATCTATAGCCAATGTTCCTTTCATGGGCAAGGTGATTGGGCGGATTGCCGCCCAGCGTCTCCAGACGTTCCTGGAGGAGAACCATATCCTGGATCCTTTCCAATCTGGGTTTAGATCATGTTCTAGTCATGGGACTGAGACGGCACTGGTTATTCTGCATGATGATCTGTTGAGGGCTGACAGGGGTTGCTCTACCCTGCTGGTCCTTCTCGACCTGTCAGCGGCTTTTGATACCGTTGACCACAATATCCTCCTGGGGCGGCTTTCTGAGGTGGGGATTGGAGGCCTGGCTCTCTGTTGGCTCCGCTCCTTCCTTTCAGAGTCGTTCCCAGCGTGTGAGCTATGGGGGTGATTTGTAATCTCCCTGGACACTCTCTTGTGGGGTGCCCCAGGGTTCTTCTCTCTCCCCCATGCTCTTTAACATCTATGTATAACATAAAATCTGCTGGCTGAGATCATCCGGAGTTGTGGAGTTTGCTGTCATCAGTACGCTGATGACACGCAGATCTACTTCTACTTCTCTACCGATGCAGTGGAGGCCGTCCAGACTCTTGATCGCTGCCTGACCACAGTTTTGGATTGGACCAGGACTCACAGACTCAGGCTCAACCCTGGAAAGACCAAGGTTCTGTTCTTTGGGGGTGGTCCGGAGGGGTACTGTGGCCCTCTTCCCAGTCTGGGTGGGTCCGCCCTCCAGCTGGCGCAAACCTTTTGAGTCTGGGCGTTGTCCTGGATCCGGATTTGTCCCTGGATTCCCAGGTGGCTGCCGTGACCAGATCGGCCTACTACCATCTTAGGCTTATTGCCCAGATTCGCCCGTACCTCGATGGGGACTCCCTGAGGACAGTGGTTCAGGCGCTGGTCATATCGAGGTTGGATTACTGTAACGCTCTCTACATGGGGCTCCCCTTGAACCTTGTTCGGCGATTGCAGCGGGTCCAGAATGCGGCGGCCAGGTTGGTGGTTGGTGCACGTAAGTTCGATCACATCACCCCCATCCTAGTTTGCCTGCACTGGTTGCCCGTTGCCTCCTGAATAAGGTTCAAGGTGTTGGTTTTGGTTTACAAAACCCTCCATGGCTTGCCCCCTGTCTATCTGGCAGAGCATATCTCCTGACGCTCAGATCTGGCCCGACCCACCCATTCTTCCCAGGCCCTCTCGCTCCGGATTGCCACGCCGAGGGAAGCCCGTAAGACAACCACTCGTAAACGGGCTTTCTCGGTGGTTGGCCCGTCTGTTTGGAATGCCTTGCCAGTCAAGTTGCAGCAAGCTCCATCGCTGGCATCCTTCAAAAGAGCCTTAAAAACATGGCTATTTAAGGACACCTTTGGTAACTTCCAGGGGTAACCTCCCCCCCCCCATTCGCTGCCCTTCCTACATTGGCTTGCCGTCCTGGACACCGCTGTTGATTGTTTTATTGTTTTTATCTGTTTTATTTGATATGGTATTGTGTAAACTGCCCTGAGTCCCCTTTGGGGAAATAGGTGCGGTATATAAGTTTGAAAATAAATAAATAAATAAATATAGCGGCCTGAGGGTTATCATATTATTCTTGCAAGCCTCCCAGGCTGGGCGAAGATCAATCAGTCGGTGCTCTGCCCACCAATTTGGGGCCAGTGTGTTCGTGACTGGAGCCCTTTAAAACACCACCTGCCTGAAACACCAAGAGGCTCGCTGTTTTTTGGGGGGGGGGCATTTTAAAAGGGCTCCAGCTTTTGACAGCTCAGCTGGAGTCAAGTTTGAGAACAGTTTGAGAACAAAATTGAGAGAAAATAGATGGCACCTCCAAGGCCAAAATCCTCAACATTGGGCTTAAGAGAAATGATGAGTATATCCTGACCATCCTGAAACCCATTTGTGAAGCTTTAAACAAAATACAGAAAATACCTGTTTTATTGCTGATGCTGTTGAAATGTGGAAAGAACTGAGTGAGTATTTAAAACCAGAACTACACAATGAGAGAATTAAATTACAAGCATTAAAAATACGGATGGGACAAGCAGTGTCTCCAGCTCATTTTCTTGCAAATGTTGTCAATATCTCATTCCAGGGTCAAACCTTAAGTGCAGAAGAAATGGAATTACCATATTTTTCACTCTATAAGACGCACCTGACCATAAGACACCCCTAGTTTTTACAGGAGGAAAACAAGACAAAAAAAGGTTTAGCCTAAAGTTTCATGGCCGGGGGGGGGGGATTCTGGCTGCAAAAGGGGAGGCTTGCAAACGAGGTGATTGGAACTGTGGGATGCAAGCTGTAAAGGGGACATTTCCCCTTACTTTTCAGGGTGGGAAAAGTGTGTCTAATAGAGTGAAAAATACGGTAGGTATGGAATGGGTATCCAGCAATCTTGCATCTGTAATGCCAACTATATTAAACTTCAGAGCTAGGGGGAAGCATTCAAGAAATATGTTTGCCAGTGATGTTTTAAAAAAAGTCACACCTGGGAACTGGTAGAAGTCATTTAAGCACTTGGATTTAGAGATGGTTGAAGTAATGATTGAACTATTAACAGCAGTAGCTTCTGCTGGTGTAGAAAGAATATCTTCCTTTGGACTCATTCATTCTAAATTGAGAAATCATTTGAGACCCAATAAAGCAGAAAAGCTTGTTTTTCTTTTCCGGATTATGAACAAGCAAGAAAATGAAGATGATTAGTGAGCTGCAGAAGACAGTATATTTTAAGTGTTTCATGTGGACCTGGCTGATGTAGTCAATGACAGTCTAAGTCTTAAAAATTAAGGGGCTATGTATACATGGAAGTAACCCTTTCCTGAGGGGGAGGGGGAGGAAAACCTAAACCTGACCTTGCTGTTTCTTTTCTGTGTCATGAATACTCCTCTGTGCTTTGTTTTTGCAAGGACATATACTTCTTTTCATCAGGAAAAAGATTGGGGGTGGAGCAACCAATTAAGAAGTGCCTTTCCCCACTGAAATGAAGGCACCATTCCTGCAAGAACAAAGCAGAGATGAGTATTCAGAATACGGAAAGGAAACAGGGTGGGTAGAGAGGAAAACTTGAGGATTTATTCATTTTCTTAATTTGGGGTCTTAAAAGCGGAGACATCTAATATATGGTAGCATCTTATAGATGGAAAAATAGAGTAATTCTTATTATGAGCCCTTGGGGCCAGAGAGATACTGATGAAACTCTTCTAAGCAACACTGAACCCATGGGATAGGGCAGGTTCTATGATTTTAAAAACCTGCCATTACAAAAACATTGCACAATTTCCTATTCTCTACCACTGTTAACACTTCAATGCATAGCTGCCATCTCAGAACAATGCCAATTACAACTACACTGTATACAGTGGCACGCCTCTCCAGCTTACCTACTACATAATGCAAATTGCTATGCATGCCTAAACATGTTTGTTTTGAATTTTGTCCCAAATAAAGAGGCTACATCTGGAAAAAACATCAACTGATAATATTTTCCATATAGCCTTTCTTCTCTCTCAATATGTTCTTCCTCCACATTCCCAATCCCATTTTCTACCAGTGCCCTCATGAGAGAAAAATAACAGAATCCTATTTGCAGTCAGTTGTGGAATGCATAGATGTGGCATTCCATATAATACATGAGTTAGAAATTGGCCCATTCAAAGCAATGGGGGAGGGGTTCTGTTTGTACAAAGGATTGGTAAAGTCCACCTTATGCAAGTGTTGGGAGAAGAGAGATTGTATATTATTGTTAACAAAAAGCAACAACCCATAAAAACAGAACAGCAGGCTTTATTCAAAAGTTTATTTCTTCTCTTCAAAGTTCCAAAATATACTAATGCTTACCGAAGAAATAAAAATATTGAGATTAGAGATGCATGTTTCCAGAGGTGAAGGGAATAGTGCCACATAACACCTGTGGGCCTGTGCTGACAGCTTCATATCTCTACATGGGAGATTTTAAAAATTGAGTACTGAACATCCTTCTCTGTTTAAGTCTAGTAAAACAAGCACATATTACAAGTAAACCACATGTTACAACTGACTCTAGCTAACTCTAACATAATAAGACATAACTGAGAAAAAATATCTAATTGGATTCAACTACGCAGTCAGTAATATTCACAGTAAACTACCAACAACTGAACTGTATCCATCTGAAACTCTGAATGGTCCTACATAACAGACAAAAACAGTGATCCAGGTCAGACAGACAATCTAAACTGAGATTTATCTATTATTTTGAACAAGGTCCACCTGAATCTCCTTGCTGTGTGAAAATGTATGGACTAGTTTATAACAAGTTACCATAAGATTAGGAACTGGAATGTTTCCTACTTAGCAGTCAGAACAAAATAAATCAATTTCTACTTCATTACTCAAATAATAAGCTCTACTCCAATTGACTACAGAAGCACTAGTTGCTTAGAATTACAGCTGTCATTACTCTAATTACCCTTTTACAACAGAGTAGTTGGAGCTGTCACCTACATCTATTCCAAAATCTGCACAGACTCGTGGGCATACATTCCAATAAAGTCATCAGCTTTGGTATTGACAGCAACAGCTGTCTTTAATAACTGATGATGAGGTGATCAGTTTTAAATTAAGGCACTAAAAAAGTGCTATCAACTTTATTCTATGCTTCCTTGACTTCTTGATCAGACTTTGCCTCAGCACTGCAACAGTCCTGGCTAATGATCTACACTGGAAACTGCACAGCAGAAGTATGTCACTGTCAGCTCTATAACACTTCTCATGGCAACTACGTCAGTCTCTAGCTTGTATGAGGCTTGGAGGCATTCACTTATAATGGTAATAATCGTACTTGACTAACATTCTCAGAAGATGGTGAAGAAAGGCAACTCTTACCTCAGAGTTCTCTTCTGTACCAAACAACATTTACACGATTTAATAGGAGAATAACTGGAGTTTGTGGCTTTGGTGCCACCAGCACTGACAAAAGAGTCCTCATCTCCTTAAGAGTCAATGTCAAGGAGACTATGGAGATGCTGAAATGGCATCTGAGTTCATCTATTGGCTAGATGTGAGCCATGAAAAAGAAGCATAATCCAGAAAAGCCAGAAGGACTAGTGGTAAGAATTAATGCTGGGCCATGCCTATAGGTATAATGAATCTTAGACTGATTTGTATTCGATCAGAATTTTTAGCTTTGGGAATGCTCTCAGATAAGCTGCAGCCTCTACCTTTGATCTATCATAATCTCTTAGTCATCACAATCACATGATGTCACACAGAACACAGTATGCAAAGCTGCTTTAAAAAAAATACTTGGAAAATACTGCAGTCAGAATATTTTTTCAGATTTTAATGCATTAACATTAATCTTGTTTAAACTCCATTAGTTCAATTCATTTTCCAAGGCTGATTCCATGTGCCAATTATTACCTATGAAGCACTGAATGGCTAGTGTGTGGAACTGTTTGACATCACACACATCCATCCCTACCAATGTAGCACTTTTGGTTGTGGATCTACTGTTTAACAAGAGATCAGACAAGTGACTTTCCTTTGATGTTTGATGAGATTAAAATGTGCTCATTTCAACACAATAAAGTTTTAAATCGGGATAGATTTAACTTAAATCCAACTGGTTTAAACACTAATTTAAATTTTTTCAAATGGATATTTTGACAATTTAAAGAAATGATTTTAATACTGTAAATTTGAATTTTAAAAAAAATAATTCAATTTTACCTACCCAATTTTAAAATATAAAGTTGCCCAGAATAAGGTCCACTGAATACCTCAAAACCTGCCAGGACCCTGCCTGTCATGGAACCCGAATGTGAAGGGTTAAATGCTGGAGAGCAGCAGGAGGAGCCTTGTAGTTCAACTCAGCAGGCAGCTGAGTCTGAGGACGCAGCTGAGGGCACATCTCCTCCTCCTATAAGGGCTAGGAGCAGGATCCTGCAAAGGAGAACTAACAGGAGAGCTAGGGAAAGGATCTTTAATGATAGGCGTAAAATTAGATCTGAAAGCCCTGAGTTCTAGCAGGAGCCTTGCCAGTGATATGGGTGTGCTCCCTGTTTTAGGATAAAGCTAGCAAGTTTACCCTGAACCCTCTGTGGGAGCAACGCGTCACTTACCTTGCCACCATGTTCCTGTGTGTTATCCTGACTTTGTTTCCCGACTTTGGATCGGCTTTCTGACTACGGCGTTCTCTGTTTCCTGACCTTAGACCAGCTTCCTGATTACGACGTTTCTCTGTTTCCCTTGAATTTGGCATTTGGCTCTGTAAGTTACTCTGGCTTGACTCGGACTGTACTTTGTATTTTATCTGGATTACGACTAAAAGTTCCTGGCAAAGAACTGAACTTGGCTTGCTGTGTGTTCTGTGTGCGGGGCTTGACAAAACCTACTTCAAAAGAAGCATTCAAACGATGCATAACATTTTATAGAAGCACCAGTGTTGGTGAACCTATGGCATGTGTGCCAAAAGTGGCACTCAGAGCCCTTTCTGTGGGCACCCAACATCGCCCCTTCATAGCCACCTGTATTCAGGTTAAATTGACGTATTGGCAATTGGCGAAAAATTAGTGGGTGTTGAATCTCAGTTTGGGCACTTGGTCTCTAAAAGGTTCACCATCACTGCACTATATCGTATGAAAATGAGGTATGTTCACTGCTTACCCACTGGGTGGAAGCCATACTCATGCCATTCTATTAAAGGTGTGTTTCAACCACAAAAATAAAATAAGTTACTTTTTGGACTGTAATTGTTTGAATGGGGAATGCAGTCTAAAATGGTAACTTGCCCCCCTCCCCCAATTAAAAATGTGTTTATTCCACTTGTATCTGAAGCAACCGATAGGAATTTAGTTTTACTATGTCAAGAGAAGAGAAAAATGGTCACAAAACTATTGGTTAATGAAGCTATAGCAAGTGCATGAATTATGGGTAGTTAACAAGTAATGATTTATATTCTAGAAGGACAGAGAGCAACAAATGACATAAAGTGGGAATCTGCCTCAGCAGTTTATAGTACTGCACTTTTACCAGCATAACCAACCCATAGGATATTGCCCACTATAAAAGCATGCACTTACACTTGTTATTGGAGTACAAATAAACTTCACCACACATTGGCTTTGTTTCTACAGCTTAGTCACTGAGATAGCAACAAATACATTTATAAAATCTTAGGTTCACCAATTAAAAATTATCAGTAATTGACACAAAGTCAATTATCATATAGAATAGAATTGTATCAAATGTATTCCAGAGTATCCGAGGCTTCAAGAACACATACCCTAATGCCTTCCCCTTTGCCACACTAATGCTGCTTTAAAAAAGTACCGCATTACTACTATAAGATGACTTGCAAGCAGCCCTACATGTCACCAACATCAAAATTCCTGCATTTGAGTGTCAAGGCAAAGTCTAGCAACTAATGATTGGTATGCATGGATGTCAATCAGTCTGAACCATTAAGTGTTCTTTTGCAAAACATCCATTAAGACAAGTATCATGACTCAAACAGCAGTTAAACATATGTGCATTGATTAAACAATTTAGCATCCAAAAAAACTAAACTGGAACTTACTGATCCTTTTTACAGTTAGGGAAATTGGGGTTAAGGAATGACAAACCCAAACCTATGAAGTGGCAGCCAAATGTCTTCCCATTATTAAAACAAAAGAGAGTGGGGGGAAACTTTGGAGTTTGCATACAAATTCTGAAACTAAAAGTGGGTACTTTCTCTATTAGATTGCTGAAACGTCATAAACAAGTTAGCTTCAAAGCCCAGCAGGGCTTTTCTTACACAAAATAGCCATTCTGAGCCTAATCTGGTACCAGAGCACGAAAATATACCATTACTCCAAAACTACAGCACCCAGAATGGGAAAAAAAGCTTACCTGATTCAACTACATTTACTGGCCCAATAAGAAGGGAAAAGCCAGCCTTGTTATTAAACTTGTTAGCTGAAGTGCAAAGGAGTGTCAAATACCACAGGTGGCAGAAACAAGAGTACTAGTGTCAGAAACACCACAGCAAGTGTTAACAGCAGGCTCCCTGAGTGGGATTTTTAAAATGGATTGCTACGCCTTACTACTGCTTTGAGTATATTTTTAGCACTGCTTTTGTTTTCCTTTTATATGGTGCTTAACTGACCCTTTTAGATATCTGTAGTGTAATTGTTTTTAGTTTTAAAACATTTCCTTTCAGTTATGCAAGCTGTCTTGAGACCTTTTTGAAGGAGAAACCCAGGTCGAATATACAGTATTTCAAATCAATAAAGAGATAAGATAGATCCGCGTTGAACTGATATTAAGGAAACCAAAGTCAAAACAAAGGACTGCGCTTTGATTATCAGGTTCCCGTCCCAACTCATCTTCGACACTCACCGAGGTCCCATCCGACACGTTCTGAAAACAGAATCGAGGGCGGGCTGCTAGGTTTCTTCTTCTGCCTCTCAAAACCAAGTTGCAACAATGGAGACAAATAAGCCTTGCCCAAGGAAGCCCTTGGCTTTGGTTCAACTATCGCCCAGGGCTGTGCTTTCGTCGGCAAACCGCCCAGAGTACAACGTCGCACTATTTAAATTAAAATAATTCATTAAACCAGCCAGCCAAGACCAGCCCTTCGGTAGCCCACCCGCTGCAAATGGAAGAAAAGGCGGCGAAGGCTTGGGGACTTTCCCTGCCACCCCTTCTTCTGCTGCTGCTGCTGCTGAAGAAGAAGCCAACCCACAGGCTTCCAGACCGGGCATAAACTTCGCCAACCACTTACCCTTCGCCGCCAGCGCTCACGGGCTCTCCCTCTCTCTCGCCCCCCCCCCTTCTCTCTCTCTCTCTCGTTCCGTCTCTTTCGCTTTCCCCGGAGCCCTTCCTCTTATAAGGTCGGCCAGAGGGCGCGGCACGCGGAAGAGAGGCGACGTTCCTACACGAAGCGATCCCCGATTGGCCGCCTGGGGTCACGCGGCGCGCGGGCTTGGGGCCCCACGTGGAAAGCAGTGGCTGCCCCCCGCGCGCGCGCGGCTGACGAGCCGTATTCGTCAGTTAGAGCGGGGGAGGGAGGGAGGGGTGGAGCGGCCGCACAGCGCCCCTTCCGGCCACCAAAGGGGAAGCGAGGAAAGGAACAGCTGTTAGGCGGAAGCGGAAGTGGGTAGGTCTGGGGTTCTGCTCCAGGGCCAAGGCGGGGCGGGGCGGGGCGGGGCGAAAGAGGAGGTGTCATCGCGCGAGCGCCCGCTGGGGGTGGTGGTGGGGCGGGCGGGGGGGGGGGAACGAGGCTCCACGATGCCTCGCTATTGCGCAGCCACCTGTTGCCGGAACCGAGCGGGGCAGAGCGCCCGAGACCAGCGCAAGCTCAGCTTTTACCCGTGAGTGGCGTCGCCCGAAGGGCTGGGTGCGCCCGATCCTGTCGTAGCTCCGCGCACCCCATTCATGGGGGTGGGGGGCGGCAGTAACAGCGACCGGGGGAAGAGATGCCCTGAATTCACTGAGTGGGGTGTTGTTGTTGTTGTTGTTGTTGTTGGTGTTGGTGCTGGTGATGATGATGATGATGATGATGATGATGATGATGATGATGGTGAGGATGATGGTGAGGTGGCTCCCCTGCCCAAGGAGCGTGCTGGGGATCCTGCCGCGTGCGCTTTCTCCAGCCTCCTTTCGGAAGGAAAGCCCCCACCCCCCACCCCCCGGTTTCGGTTAAGGGAATCGACGCGTGTGTCGGGGGCGGGGCGGGGTTCGTAGCGGGATGGGCGCCCACACGGCGGGTCGTTTTTGCCCCATCGCGGCCAGATTTTTTGCGCGGTTGCCGCTCCCCGAGGGCGCGCCCCACTTTGCTGGATCCAGAAAAGCTGGGGGGGCGGCGGCGGCGGGGGGGGGAGTTGTCATCCGCATCCCCCACTGGCTCGCGCCTCCTTGGATCCCTTTAGTCTTAAACCATCTGTTGAAGACAGCGGGAGGCGGTTTTCTTGTCGATAATAAAATTTATTTAAGATCAAAGACCAAAAACCAAAAAATAAAATCGTAAAAATAAGAACGATCAAATATGCATTCCAATAGGCAACACATGAATCAAGCCTTATTACATGATATATCATAAATTCAATCTAAAATTAACTTTTTTTTACTATTTTATTTTTGTTTCTTGATTTTTTGGTTTTGTCACTTACCAACAGCCAAGGTTAAAAGGCAGCATGAAAAGAGAAAGTGGAAATGGGGTCGCGGTTTCCTCTTCCTGTCGGAAAGGATGAACTCAAAGAGTCCCAGCCCTGCCTGCAATGCTGGCCTTTTTCAGACAAGTGGGGCAAAGAAGCGCAAAAGAGTTTAAGAGGGCAAAAGTTAACATTTTAAAATGTTAAATTAAATGAGGTGTAATCTGAAATTTTTTGCTGTTGAACTTTTCTTCATGATGAAGTCAAGTTCAAGAAAAATGAATGGAGTTTCAGGCAGTATACAGAATGCTGTTTATTAAAAAAAAAAGTCAGTCAGTGTGCTGTAGTGTAGTGGATAGAGTGGTGCACTGTGACTCAAAGAGACCTGGTTTCACATTCCCTTTTCACTATAGAAACA
This sequence comes from Phrynocephalus forsythii, assembly GCA_029282475.1. Taxonomy (NCBI): domain Eukaryota; kingdom Metazoa; phylum Chordata; class Lepidosauria; order Squamata; family Agamidae; genus Phrynocephalus; species Phrynocephalus forsythii. The sequence goes on along the minus strand of JAPFRF010000002.1, from coordinate 168,974,575 downwards.
CGTGGTGATGGGAAAGGTAAGCACTTCATAAATGGGCCACAAAATTCCTGTTAGAATAGTCAGAAGGGATTCAACAGTGCATAGCAACAAGGCAATTACATTGATTTTCACATAACCATTCAAGGAAACCTAGGCTTTCCTTTCTGGGTTTTTATTTTATTATTTCCATATTTCCTAGTGGCTGTACCATTAGAATCATGATCTAGTAAAAATGGAGTTTATAACTGTCATGGTATGATGGGGCCACATTTGAGGATGCAATGGCAACATTTAGTTCTGTTTAAAATGCTGAAACATTTCAGCAATTGGAGAATACTTTCTTAAGCAACTTATTGAAAATTGTTGAAACAGCTTGTTTGCAGGGATGTTTAATATGCTTGTGAGAATATCTGGACAACAGCATAAGAGAGGACTCAGATGTATAGTTTTGTTATTTTCTCTTGAGTTTTATCTCAGAAGTTATAGTTGGAAGCTGCTGTTCCTTGTCTAGCTCAGTAACACTCAAATGAAGTATATCTATACTTATAACACTGTGTGTTTATTAACGGAAGCTATCGTGTATAATATTGGGTTATTTATTACATACAGTGGTACCTCTGTGTATGAGTTTAATCCATTCCGAATGCATGCTCATAAGTCGAACAACTCATAAGAGCAGCCATATCTAAAAAATCAAAATCGAATTTTTTTTTGAAAAAAATAAGCTTGTAAGTAGAGCAGACCGCATCTAAAATTTGTAAGGCATCAGTTAAAGCGCCAGTGGTTTCTCACTCTTAAGTTGAATTGCTCTTAAGTAGAGCCGCTCGTAAGTAAAGGTACCACTGCATAATATAACATAACCAATATACGCAGTCTGACAGAACTAACGCAAATACATCTATAATCATTGTGAGAAAACCAAATTAACTATTCTGCCACCTTTAATATATTATAATGACACCACTTTGTATACTTTAAAACAAAAGAGAACAGATTTATTGAGTTATAATCAGATGTTCAATTTTGATGTTATTTCATTGGCCGATCCAATATTATACTTTAAAAAGATGTCATCAACAGCTTCTTATTAATAACAAAGTTTTTTCTTAGCAGTACTGTTTTCTATATTACTAGTTTCTGAATAATAATACCAACAACAACCTGACCCTAGCCAGATCCTATGTTATCTGACATCAGTTCCCTAACTGAGCCCTATCCAGGCCCTATCAGCTTCTTGTACTGTTTTTGGACTTTTGCCTCTTACTAGATAACATAAGTCAGGGTTTAATATTGCATAGAACTGTTCCAGTCCAATTATGTTTTTCTTACCTTCTAAGGAATTATTTTTCCCTAGTTAAACCAGTTATCAAGTAAATTTGTCAGTGCAAAGTCCAATTCAGAAAACATTTATCCTGATAATTTGGTAACTGAACAGAAACGTTTTCTTAACTGCTCAGGATTTATTCCAATACGTGTTCCATTGATAACTGGGAATAAATTTCAGCCAATAATCCGCTGATTTGTGATAGTAAATAAAACACATGTTCCTCTTCTGTAATCCCTAAATCTATACAAACTCTTTCAAAGGAAATCAGGAAAGATTCTACACATTCCTCTTTCCAATAACTAGGAAGACATTTCATGTTGATTTTAAGAACGACTACTGATTTTGGATATGGATAGAGCCTCATATTTCTTAAGAATTCAAAATGTGGAGGAGAAGAATTAGAAGACTTAGAGTAACTAATAGCTGGAGAGGTAGCTGCACAAGTAGACCTAACTAAGGAAGAGATACAACAGTAAATAAAATAATATAGAGAGCGGGGAATGCATATAATATTGTTTTGTTTATTGATAGGACAAATGTAAGTAGAAAGCATCTTCTCTAAAACTCTTACTATGGTTTTAGACCACCACTGTGTGATACAACAGCTGTAGGATTATATGGTTAGAATGGTACAAGCTATTCCATGAATATTTCCATACAAAACTATTTTCTAATACTTGTACTCATTTTCTTTTTTTCCTTGTTCAATAACAGCTAGACCATAAAGTAGAGCTTGAAAACTATAAAAATAGTCTTTAATAAAGCATTCATTATGCATATAGAGGCTTTAAAAAGTCACACTTTATTGCTCACTTAAAAGTTTTTACACACATAAAAGCAAGTGTTTGAAATTCTAGTTCAGCTTAAGCATTTGATATTGCTTCCTTTGATCTGAAGGTGGCAGAAGGGTTTCCGAGTGCAAAAAAAAATGGACAGTGGGTTTAAATTCACAAACACTAAAAGGGGAGTCACCTGGTGGACAATGGGATACCAGCAAGAAAACTTCCTCTGGCAGTCATCACTGGTGATGACAGGATCCAATAAAGTATCTCTAAGGCAGATTCACACAAGAGGACATTTAGGTACTGAACTTAGTCTTCAGCTACCTTGAGTCCATTCGGAAAGAAAGATAGGATATAAATATTTTAGGTACATTATTTATTTATTTATTTATTTATTTAAATAAATAAATAAATAAATAAATAAATAAATAGAGCCTGGTGCAGTAAAACCATCACTTTGAATGCTGATATATCATGTGAAATTACATCAATCATGTCATTTCCATTGCTTGCTAGTTATCAGTACAGTGGTACCTTGGTTTACAAGTAACTTGGTTTACAAGTATTTTGATCAAGGAACCAAAATTTCTGATTAATTTTGCCTTGATCAAGCAATGCCTCAATACATGAGCACTGGAGATCATCTGTCCAGCACCGCTGCTCACCTCGTTGAATTGGGGCTGCCACGCACCCCCTCGCTGGGTTGGGGCCACCGCTCACCCCCTCACTCATCTTGGGCTGCTGGCTGCTAGCATCTGCGGTCCCAGGATTGAAATGGTGGCTCCACTACTCCAGGAGCCCGCTGCTGCTATCCAGCAGGCTCCTGGAACAGCTAATCTTTCAATCGCTGCCCCACCCCATGGGGAGCTGGGCCCTTCCATCTGGGCCTGCCCCCAAAGGCTCCTGGACCCAGTACGGTTTTCGGAGTCCTTTGGGGGTTTACCGGACTGTCTGGTTGACGATCCGGTCGACTCCCTGGTTGATAGGTGGTATGAGGATGTTGCTGGGGTAGTTGACCGGATCGCCCCCAAGCGCCTTATCCGATGCCGAGCCCGGCCTTCTCCGTGGTTCACCACGGAGTTGCGGGCAATGAAGCAAGAGCGGAGGAGGCTAGAGAGCAGATGGGGGAAGGCTCAGACGGCTTTGAATTGGGCTGTGGTTAAGGCGTTGACTGGTCGCTATTCTCAAGCGACCAGGAATGCAAGGAGATATTTTGCCTCCCTGAGAATTGGTGAGGCCTCGAACTGTCAGGCTGAATTGTTCCGGGTGATTTCACTAGTGAGTCCTTCACAGCCTTTTTAAAATATAAGATAGAGGCCATCCGTGCCGAGCTGGATGCCAGTTGCATGGATCTACCCTCTGCTGTGGCCAGTGCCCCACCGCCTGGGTCGCCCCGGTTTGTTGAGTTTGGGCCTATTACACCAGTGGATGCCTCCAGGGCCCTGGGATACTGCAGGCCTGCGGTTTCTCCGTTCAACCCTTGTCCTTCCTGGCTGATCAAGACCACCGGAGGGAGCATGCCGGAGTGGGCTTCACTAATTGCCTCCTCTTCCTTCAGAGACGGGATTTTTCCCAGTCGGCTGAAGGAGACGGTGTTGAAGCCCATTATCAAAAGATCTGGCTTGGCTGTAGACAATATATCCAACTATCATCCTATAGCCAATGTTCCCTTTATGGGCAAGGTGATCGAGCGGGTTGCCGCCCTGTGTCTCAGTCGTTCCTGGAGGAGAACCATGTCTTGGGTCCTTTCCAATCTGGGTTTAGGCCGCATCACGGGACAGACGGCTCTGGTTGCTCTGCATGATGATCTGTTGAGGGCTGGCAGGGGTTGCTCTACCCTGCTGGTTCTTCTCGACCTGTCAGCAGCTTTTGATACAGTTGACCATGATATCCTCCTGGGGCAGCTTTCTGAGGAGGGGATCGGGGGTCTGGCCTTTGGCTGGCTCTGCTCCTTCCTTGAGGGCCGCACCCAGCGTGTGAGCTTGGGGGTGATCTGTCGTTCCCCTGGACACTCTCTTGTGGGGTGCCACAGGGGTCGGCTCTCTCCCCTATGCTCTTTAACATCTATATGAAGCCGCTGGCTGAGATCATCCGGAGTTTTGGAGCTTGCTGTCATCAGTACGCTGATGTCATGCAGCTCTATCTCTCCTTTTCTACCTGTGCAGTGGAGGTCGTCCAGACCTTGGATCGCTGTCTGGCTGCAGTCTTGGACTGGACCAGGGCCCACAGACTCAAGCTCAACCCTGGAAAGACCGAGGTTTTGTTCTTCGGGGGTGGCCCAGATGGGTACAGTGGCCCTCTTCCCAGTCTGGGTGGGTCTGCCCTCCAGCTGGTGCAAAGAGTGAGGAGTCTGGGCGTCGTCCTGGATCCGGATTTGTCCCTGGAATCCCAGGTGGCAGCCATGACCAGGTCGGCCTTTTACCATCTTAGGCTTATCGCCCAGATTCACCCGTACCTGGATGGGAACTCCCTGAGGACAGTGGTGCAGGTGCTGGTCATACCCAGGATAGATTACTGCAACGCTCTCTACATGGGGCTTCCCTTGAACCTTCTTCGGCGACTGCGGTGGGTCCAGAATGCGGCAGCCAGGTTGGTGGTTGGGGCGCATAGGTTTGACCGCATCACCCCCATCCTGGCCCGCCTGCACTGGTTGCCCGTTGCCTCCCGAATAAGGTTCAAGGTGTCGGTTTTGGTTTACAAAACCCTCCATAGCTTGGCCCCTGACTATCTGGCAGAGCATATTTCCCGAAGATCAGAGCTGGCCCGACCCACCCGATCCTCCTTGGCCCTCTTGCTCCGGGTCGCCACTCCGAAGGAGGCCTGTAAGGTAACCCCTCGTAAACGGACCTTCTCAGTGGGCGGCCCTGCAATTTGGAACTCCTTGCCGAGTGAGATACAGTTGGCACCTTCATTGGCGTCTTTTAGAAAAGCCTTGAAGACCAGGCTGTTCAGGGACGCCTTCGGTATCTGCTAGGGGAGTACTGGTATTTTTTCCCCTCCCCTGCCTCTTGCCAATATTGTTTTGCTCTGTTGTACATGTTATTGTTTTTAATTTTTGTGTAAACCGCCCTGAGTTCCTGTTTGGGAAATAGGTGCGGTATACAAGTTTGAAAATAAATAAATAAATAAATAACCCTAACCCTCCCTGTCACCACTTCAATCTCTCTGTGTGTGTGCAGTGGTGGGGAGGCAGCGTGTGGCCGCACACACGCATTTGACAGCTCCTCTCATTTGAAAACTCCTGGCCACTGGGTCCCGGCCAAAGCAAATGTTCCCATAGGAAATAATGGAAACTGGGTCCCCAGAACAAATCATTTGAGTTCCCATTATTTTCTCTGGGAAAATTTGCTTAGATTTACAAGTATTTTGGTTTATGAGCATGCTTCCAGAATGGATTATGCTTATAAATAAACCAAGGTACCACTGTACTTTAAATTATAACTTTCTGAAGATTGTAAATAAATCCTACTGTACAAGAAATCCAGAATGCTGCAGGCATTAAATTACCTCAACCATAACATACTGCTTTTCTGCACATCTTTTTGAAGCAGATTTCCTCTACATGATAAAGAGAGATTAGAAAAATGGTTGCGGAATATGAAACGTGACACGTGGACTCCCAGTAAGCATCAGGTCCTCTGCAGTGACCATTTTACACCTGATTCACTTGATGTCCGATGGGGGATTCGATATTTGAAAACAACTGCAGTGCCAACTATTTTTTCATCATCTGATAATCAGGTAAGAAATAAGATGCAAATGCAAAATGAATCATATAATGGAAATGTTTGCTTCAGAGCCATGGGATAATTTATGTTTATTTTAATGACACTGCAATTAGATTTGTTCTGTTTGTTGGCACATACTTGCTTGCAATTCAGCAGGGGAATTTGCTTTGTTGTACTGAATGATATCTGGAGTATTTTTGATAGGGATGAGCATGCAGTGGAAAAATTGATATTTGTTCCGTTTTGTTTCATCCCTCTGAATGAATGAAAAAAAAATGTTTTTTTAAAAAACTATTCATACGAAATGAACCAGTAATGAACCAATTCATTACTCTTCAAAATGGATTCCCTGGGTCCTAGAGGCACCAAATTTTGGGGGTACCTTCCTTGGACTCTCTTTTAAGCCCTACAAATTTGGAAGTATTTGGGGTTCAGGGGGCTGAGTTATTCAACGTCAAAGAATTTTAAAAAAATTTTCAATGGAAAAGTACTGATCTCAGGCATGCGAATGGCAGGCTTCTCTTCCCCAAGCGATTTTAGGGGACCCTTTGAAATTTGGAACAGTTAGGGGTTCTGGTGGCAGAGATATTAAACTCCAAAGGAGAGGGGTACCTAATTGAATGAGTGTCTTTAGTGTGCTTTACAATAGAGGGGAAACTGTCATTAACTCTTAAATTGATAAAGCACGTGGGACACACTCCTTCCATTAAGCATAAGACCCCCCATTGAATATATTCAGTGGAAGATTACTGATCTCAGGCATGCGAATGTCAGACTTCTCTTCCCCAGTTGATTTAAGGGGATCCCTTGAAATTTGGGAAAGTTAAGGTTTCTGGGGGCAGCGATTTTAAGCTCAAAAGGAGGTGAGTGTTACTTATTGGAAGGAGTCAGTGTATTCGGCATGCTTTACCATTATAGGGTAAACTGACAGCTTCCCCTCAGCGCACCAATCCACACCCTTTCAATTAAGTTTGCCCTGCAGCCCCTTTGGAGCTCAATAACTCAATCCCCTGTACCCCAAACCTCTCCAAATTGTGGGTGCTTCAAGGAGAGAGCTTAAGGAAGCTCCACTGTAATTTCCACGCTGCTAGTTGCCTGGGATCACTGTTTTCAAGCAGATAACATTGCAATTCTAAATATTTTTTCCTGGGGGCACCCCCTTCACAGTTGAAAAACTCAGCCCCTTGAACCCCAAATATCTCCCAAATTTGGAGGGCTTAAAGGAGAGAGTCCAAGGAAGGTTCACACCAAATTTGGTGCCTCTAGGACCCAGGGGATCCATTTTACAGATAAACAAATTGGTTTGTTTAAAACTAAAAAACCACCAGTGTGTTTTGTTACTAACAACCCTGCTTCCCTCGTTCATTTCGTTACATTATGTAACATACCGATGAATCAGCATTTTGTTTTTCGTTTGGTGCCCATTCCTATTTTCTTATGTCATGGGCATGCTTATATACACTACAGGATTATGATGAGCAGGTCTTCAGCTTCCCCATCCTACTGATAATTCCTGCATCCGCCCAAAATGAGGCCAACTTCTGGAAACCAGAAGATGTTCTTTCTGCTTCTTGGTATCATGGTTTGCCCCAAAGTAGAATGGGTCTCTCTCTCTCTCTTTTTTTAAAATTATTTTTACTCCAATACCCATGTTTCCCCTAGATAAAAAGTATGCCAATGGTACATTTCAATTAAACTACATGGGACAATATTGGTCCAATGTGGTTTTTGCCTTTTGAAAATATGGCATATTGTTAAATGACTATGTTGCGAAATGTGCACCTTTGTTCTATATGAATTCTACAACAAAGTACTACATGTCCTGCCTGACTGGGTTAAGCAGCCCTTATTTTGTTACAATAGCCCTAGCTCTTGGTTTTCTCTAATGCAGCCTCAACCTGTGAAAGATTTAAGAGGGAATGTAAAAACCTTTTTCATAAAGTCATTTCTTTCTTTTAAAAATGTTCAACTAGATCAAGTCGAGATATACCTTTAACTAACCTATTTGATACTGTTTAAATTTCAAGGATGCCATTGGTGATTTTCATGGTGGAGAGGGGGGTGCAAATAGGCCACCACAAAGGAGAGATTGTTACAAACATTGCTAACTTCCTTTTGAGCAACAAAATTGGTAATGGAATCATGGCTACAATCAGGTAGTCACTTGTGAGGAATTAGGCTCTGAGTAAACATACAATAAAAAAGCGGGAAGGTAAAACGGTGTTTCCTTGCAGCCATGCCGGCCACATGGCCATGGACTTGCACAGCACTGACACGACTAGCATGCATATGCGGGGGGAACCTTTACCTTTTTTAAACATACATAAAGAGTCCATTATAAAGCACTAAGGAGAACCAGTAAGCTGTATGTTGTATGCAGTCACTGCTTAATCATATATCTGGATTGTTTCACTCTTTTAGGAAAAGGGTGTTTCTCAGAAGAAACTGCAGGAGAAAAGAAAGCAAGATGGCAAGGAAAGCAACAGGAATGTAGTAACTGCGTCTCTTAAACCGTACTCACTGAAGAGGAATATAATTATTGAAGAAAGCCTGTATGAAAAAGCACTCCATGTAACTTCAAGCAAGTCTCCAGAAACGGAAGAATTACTTCAGAACACAGTAAAAGCTGAAGTGGACGTTGCCTATCCCCATAACTTTCTTAGACAGAGTATGGAGCAAACGGGAGCTTTGTTAAGAGCAGATAATGTGGAGAACCCAGCAGCCATTGATTCCACTTCCCCAGGAAAGAAGTTCACCAAATCTGTAGAGAACCTCTTCAGGGGTGCAACCAGAGTTTTGCAATCTTCTGTTCATGATTTGCCATCATGTCTAGAGTGTGCGTCATATTCCAATTTGGAGGCTGCAGACCTTGAACGCTTAGATCCCCCTCTAGAATTTAGTGACACCACTACACCAATGAGTGATATTCCATCGGAGCAAGTGGACTGTGATCTTGCAGGCTATTCAGTCCAGGTGCAGCAACTAGATGAAAACTCCATATTGCTCCACACAGTATCTCAAGCTTTAGAACAACAGTTCAGTGGAAATAAAGAGTCTGTTATCACCATTATAGTTCCATCTGATGGCTCAAGAACACCTTTGTTGTTAGAGGGATCATTCATACCTGCAAAACAGGAATTAATCAGCACCGGAGCAGAACATTTTGAATGCGTCACCAGCTACAGTAGCAGTGAAGTACTACAAACTGAGCATTCATATTGTAGGCAAGACACAAACAGGGAACAACTCTGGCAAAAAATAACCAAGTTGCATTCCAAAATAGCACTATTAGAAGTCCAGGAGAGAAAAACTTTAAGCAGACTCAAATCCTTAGAAGCACTTATTGTAAAACTGAAGGAGGAAAACCTCCTTTCTGAAGAAAAGCTCAAGATTGTAGAAAACTGTTTCACAACATTTGAAGTTACTATGATTGAATAAAAGCTTTAAAGTAATTGTGTTGGTTGATTACTGCTACTAATTTGATTTCCAGTATTCATTTTTAATGTTACTGTTTAATGTAGTTCATGGATTAGAATTTAGAAGTGCACAGGAAAAATCTCCAGTAACTAGACACTACTTTGATTCCATCAAGGAAGTACACAAAGACCAAAAGGATGTTACTCAACACTACGATAAACACGCCCACCATCACAGACAACATATACATCAATATGACATTCACAACGATGAGTGAGAGTATATTATGTTACACCTCAATTAATTGAAAAATTGTGGCAGTCACATGGCACTGGGCTCTGTCTCCCATTGGACTGGACCTGCCACATAAACCGGGCTTCCTGGAGGGCTTCCTGACCACCATGTGGCCAGCACCATCTTAGGAACACAGGATACCTTCCAGGATCAACAGAGGCTGCTCTGGCCGCAATGCTGGGCCCCACTAAGTCAGGATCCATTAAATTATTAACCATAGACTCCAAAGCAATATTCGTTTAAAATTACATAGGGTTTAAAAATGTTTCATGCACCATTGCTGACTGAGCCTCGTGGCGCAGTGGTTAAATGCCTGGACTGCAGGTAAAACCGTGCTCACAACCTGGGTTCAATCCCTGGTAACAGGCTCAAGGTTCACTCAGCCTGCCATCCTTCTGAGGTCGGTAAAATGAGTACCCAGCTTGCTGGGTGGGGGGGTGTAGCCTGCACATTGTAATTAAAATTGTAAACCGCCCAGAGACTACTTGTAGTGGTATGGGGCGGTATATAAGCAGAACACTTTGCTTTATTGTGTAGGGTAGCACTGATTACAGTTCAGCTGTTTTATCAATTATTGAGCTAACTTCAAAAGTGTTAACAGATTCTATATTTGCGTATCTAAATGGGCACACTAATACTGTAGTCTGTTACCTAATGCACAAACTGATAAATGATTTTCAGACTAGCATTCTTATATGTGAGCTTGCATTTAAAGCAAGTAATACAGAATTGGAAATTTACAGGGACAAAATGGAAAGATTTCATTAAACTGGTTTGCATATAGTTAAGATGCTATTATTAAGAAAAGGCTTAAGAAAAAGATATATGTACAATATACACCATGTATTGTGGTAGGAGGAGACTTCTTGAATGTTTCCAGTTCAACTTGAAATTGATTTAGATTCTTCCGCTACTTCATTCCCACCCCCAAAATCAGACTGTCCCCTCACCTTTTTCCCCAAGCCAAAACAGGGGGAAAGGTACATTTTATGGACCTGAAAATGGTTGAAGAAAATAAGCAGGTTTTCAGAATCAGTAGAAGCTCTGTTCAGGCATTCAAGAGCTATGAAGACTTAACTATGTGAGGAAGGAGAAGGGGTGATCCTTATATCCTACATGTTTCTGCCACCTCTATAGACACAGTATGACTTTTTGATTAAGAAAACCAACATTTTTATATCTATGGAAGCTCTCTGAAGAACCTGGGACAGTAGATAATGAAAGATAGAGATGGATATTGGGACCCAGCACTCACAGGACATGTGTTCTTCTTGTGCACCCAAGGAGACATGGCCTGAAATGTGTTTTTGTTTGTATTTTGCTTGATGATGAAGAGCCATTTGTGCCCTATGCTGGATTACCCTAAATTTAAATCAAGAGAGAAATATGCACAATTTAAAAATTGGAAACAAATTGGAATTTATAGAATAAGAGACTTATTTGAGGCAGGGAAACCAATAACAATTAGACAGTTGGAAGATAAAACAAAGGAAATAAAAGCTAATTGGCTACAATTAATACAAGTAAGAAATTTGGCAAACCAATTATATCAAAGTCACGGACCCATGAGAACACTCACATTACTCGAACAATACAGTATAGAAAAGGATCGAAATAAAAGAAAGGGTATAACTTCAATTATTTATAAACATTTGATTGGAAAAGCATTTGTTAGGGGCATGGGATCTAAAGTAGCCTGGGAAACAAATTTAAATATTAGTATATCTGAGAAAGAATGGATGGGAATATGGAACAGATATCCTTAGAAATCAATATCAACTAAAGTGAAAGAACTGGTGTTAAAAGTAGCTCACAGATGGTATTGGTATCCCACAAAATTACATAAAATTAATCAAGAAATTCCAGACAATTGTTGGAGGAATTGTGGAAGCAAAGGCACCCTAGAACATATGTGGATCTCTTGCCCCAAAGTAGGAGCATATTGGCAGGAAATAATTAAATGGATAGAAACCCTGTTAAAACAAAGAATAATGATAAATGAAGCTTTACTATTATTCTCAATATTTAAGGATGGAAATGAAAAATTATCATATAAAGTCTTAACAGCAAATCTGATTGGTGCAGCAAGAGCTGAAATTGCAAAAAACTGGAGAAATGCTCAAGATCTCTCACTACAAAAATTTCTGAACAGAATCTGGCAAATGGCTCTTATGGAAAAGTTGACCTATCAAATTAAAATATACAGAGGGGAAATAAAACATGATACATTTATGAAAACCTGGAAGCCCTTATTAACGTATGGAAATAACACAAAAAATGAGGAATGTGTTATGGGGAATAATTTTGACTGCTGGAATGTAAATTTTTAAAAGAATTAATTTATTTGTGTGTGTGTCACAATTAACTGTTGGAAGATGAATTAGTGCAGGGGTGGCGAACAAGTTCGACCAAAAGAGCCAAAATTTTAAACTGAGAGAGTCAGAGAGCCACACCACGCAGTGACCTGCCAAAACAGACAAACACTCACACAAAAGCATATAATTTTAACAATAATATATTAAACACATAATATAACATGCTCAGTCAGCATGATGTCCCAGGCAGCCGCCCGTTGCTGCCACCCTCAACACCCCTGGTGTCTTGGAAGGGAAGCGTTAATGCCAATTAAAAAGGACCCTGCCCCTCCCACTCAAGAGAGAGAGAGAGACAGAGACAGAGAGAGAGAGAGGGAGACACACACACACACACACACACACACACACAGAGAGAGAGAGAGAGAGAGAGAGACCTCGCCTATGCTCCTCCTCAGCCCTCCTCCTCCTTTGCACAAACTCGCGGTGGGATCACTCTGCGCGCCACATGCGCAGCCGGCACCATCCGCCCCCCGCCAAGAAGCCACCTTTCCCGCCGCCGCCGCTGCAACCACCACCACCACCACCACACCAAACCCGCTGCGCGCGCCAAACTTCAACTCCTTCCGTCCTTAGGAGGGAGGGAAGCAGCCAAAGGGGCTTTTAAAAATAAAAAGGGAGAGAGATTTTAAAAGAGAGAGAGAAAGAGAGAGAGAGAGAGAGAGAGAGAGAGAGAGAGCCTCGCCTATGCTCCTCCTCAGCCCTCCTCCTCCTCCTTTGCACAAACTCACGGCGGGAGCACTCTGCGTGCCACACACACAGCCGGCACCATCCGCCCCCCGCCAAGAAGCCACCTTTCCCGCCGCCGCCGCTGCAACCACCACCACCACCACCACCCCGAACCCGCTGCGCGCGCCAAACTTCGGCTCCTTCCGTCCTCAGGAGGGAGGGAAGCAGCCAAAGGGGCTTTTAAAAATAAAAAGGGAGAGAGATTTTAAAAGGGAGAGAGAGAGAGAGAGAGAGAGAGAGACACACACACCTCGCCTATGCTCCTCCTCAGCCCTCCTCCTCCTCCTTTGCACAAACTCGCGGCGGGAGCACTCTGCGTGCCACACGCGCAGCCGGCACCATCCGCCCCCCCGCCAAGAAGCCACCTTTCCCGCCGCCGCCTCTGCAACCACCACCACCACCACCACCCCGAGAGAGAGAGAGAGAGATACATACACACCTCGCCTATGCTCCTCCTCAGCCCTCCTCCTCCTCCTTTGCTCCGATCACAGAGGCCAGCTGGTAGGCGGCCTGTCAAAAAGAGACCGGCCAGAGCGCGGCAAGGCGCAAGCCTCGCCGCTGCTGCTGCCGGTCACGAGCGGTCCGCCGCCGCCGCCACTGCTGCCGCTGGCCTCGCTGGGCAAGGCCCCGATCCTCGGCTGGGGAGGAAGGCGGGGCCTCCAGATCGAAGCCGCCGCCGCCTCCTCCTCCTCCCAGGCCGCTCCCCCGCTGAAGCCGCTCCCCCTGCCCAAGCCCTTATCAGGGCTCCGATCACAGAGGCCAGCTGGTAGGCGGCCTGTCAAAAAGAGACGGGCCAGAGCGCAGCAAGGCCAGCCCCCCCGCCGCAGGACCCTCAGGTGCAGGGGGTGGGGGTGGGGTCTCAGCCAGGGCTCGATCTACTCCTCCCCCCCGCTTGTTGGGAAACGCAAAGAGCCGCATTTATTTTGGCCGGGAGCCGCATGCGGCTCGTGAGCCGCGTGTTCGCCACCCCTGAATTAGTGGGTGGATTTTGAAAAGGATATTGGTCCTATAGAATGTATAAATAATGAGACGCTAGTGTACTGTTATCTTAACTTGTCTTGTAAAATAAAATAAAAAGTATAATTAAAAAAAATAAAAAATAAAAATATATGATGAAGAGCCACCTTGCAGCAGAGGAAGAGCCTTGGTATCCCTAACAGAGATTGGTAGCAACAAACCTACCTGCTTCTTTTGGTTTTGGACTCCAGTAATGAAAAGGTGGGCAAGATGAAAAAGGTCCTTCTTTAAGCCATTGACTTCTACTTACTTGTTTGATTTTCATACCCCATCCTTCTCTCAGAAACTGGCTTGCAAGGCAGCTTACAATGTATCTATAGTATACCATTGTACTGCTGCTTCCAGTGTGCCCACATCCCAATGCCTAATCCTCTCCTACCACCTGATCCTCTGATGGCCAAGTAAGGATGACATCTGGCTATGGCATGAACATCTATCCTGGCCTTCAGCTCTGCAGTGGAAAAGAGTAGAGATGGGGACGAAATGGAAGAACTTTCATTTTGTCCCCCTGTGTTTCGTTTTGTATCGTAACATTTTTTTCAAAAGATTATGTTACTTGCTAAACAAAACTAAATGAATCCCCCATGGCACCATCGTTCTAGCTGGTATGGTGGGGGATTCAAAAGTCACCTTCCCACTGCCTCCCAGCTGATTTTGACAGCTTGATCCCAGCTAGGAGGTGGGGGGTAGGAGGAAAGGAGAAGCCAGACAGAAGTAAATTCCCTGCCTGACTGCTCCTTTCTCCCCTGCCACCCCCTCCTTCCAGGGGGTGTTTTAGACAGTGAGTGCTGTGGGCAGTGGGGCCAGCCCCCCACTGCCCACAGTCCTCCCTGTCCAGAAAACCTCCCTGAGAGGAGGGGGGAACATGGGGAAAGAAGGAGGCAGAGGTAAATTCAAACATCTTCAATTTACTGCAGCTTCGTTCTTCCTTGCGATCATCGCCTCCCAGCTGGGGCTTTTTGTCAGGTTGCAGTTTGGAAGGGGAACCCCCACACATACAAAATGACCTGTCAAAAATCCCAGCTGGGGGTGGGGGAGGGGCAAAGGCTGAACAGAGTAGGGTTTTCCCCCTCCATGCTCTGTTCTGTGTCTCCCCCCGCCTCCCAGCTAGGGCTTTTTGACAGGTCAGGGTTTGGAGATGGGGAACCCCACCCCCAAACCCCAACCTGTCAAACAATCCTCCATGCTCCGTTCTGTGTTTTGCCCCTTCCCTTGCCTCCTAGCTGGGGCTTTTTGATAGATCGGGCTTTGGAGAGAGGGGCATCCCTCCCCCACACACACACACCGACCTGTCAAAAAGCCCCATCTGGGAAGTGGGGGAGGGTGAGAAATGCAGAAAGCAGGGGGGTTTTCCCTTGCTGCTCCTGTGCTGGGAGTATGGAGACAATTAGGGAGTTAATACCACAGACTAAACTCTGATTGCCTTCTTGTTCCCAGCACACTTTGCCAATTAACTACCCCCAATCCCTTTAGAGCTTCATAACTAAGTCCCCTTACCCCCCCTCCATCTTTCCAGATTTCAGGGGGTTCCCAAATATCGCTTCAGGGAGGCCCCGTGCTACTTTGGAGCCCCAAGGTAAGTAAATATTGATTGCATATTATTTAAAATAATTTTTGAGTAAATGTTGATTGCATATCCATCTTCCTGTGCCAGGAGAGTTCCTATCACCATCTGCCACCCCCACAAGCCTTGGGTGAGAGCCAGGAGAGGTTGTTGCCAGCCTCCTTGTGGAACATTGTTGGCAGCTGTCTTTGCTCCATCTGGGCCTGGAGGCCATAACTTTGCCCCATCTCGCCCTGGCCCGGTAGCTACGGCTGCAGACGTTGGTGCTGCGTTACTGGACTTGCTTCACCGGAGATCTCTCTGGCAGGAGCCGTGCTGGCATTGGCCATTACTGTCCATTTGGTTTGGCATGGCTGCTATGGCTACTCAAGTTTAACCTGCCTGTTGTCCTGCAATACTCACAGCCTTTGACTTGATATTCCATCACCTGGCTGTCCTTTTTGAGCTGGAGGCTCTCCTTAAGTCACCCTTTTATTCCATTCTTCGCCACATGCTCCAGTGTTGGAAGAGTTCCCCACCCCACCCCTTTTCCCTCCCCCCCTTTTCTATCTTGGCCCCTGGTTTGTGTGTCCACACAATGTTCCTGGTTTATTTATTTATTATATAATAATAAATTAACAAATATATTATATAAAATATATTCATTCTGTTTGTTGTTAATTGCTGTTGTTGCTTTTTATATTGTCACTTTGATTGCTTTTGTTTGTGTGTTTGTTTTTCTCCTCCCTCCCCCCCCGGTCGCCATGTCAACAGGGACTATCATTCCCGTGGTGTCTGGCCGTGGGAGGTACGCTTTGGGCAGGGTGATTAGTCAGGTAAGAAGAACTCGGGTCAGGCAGTTGGTGCAGTCCCCCATTCTGATCCCCCTGCCCACCGCCACGTATCAGGGAGCCACTCTGCCAGCACCTCTGGCCTGGCCTGTCTCCCGGTCAATGCCAGGTTGGTTCATAATAAGACCCCTATCATCCACGATGCTATCGTGGATGTGTGAGCCGATCTGGCATGCATTACTGAGACTGGGGTGGGCACAGAGGGAGGGGCTTCCCTCTCCCTGCTGTGCCCCCCTGGTCTCAGGTCCAGTGGGCGGGCAGGTCAGAGGGTTGGAGGGGGTTGGCCATTGTTTACAGGGAATCTCTTTATGTTAGCAGATCTGTGACATTGGTGTGTCCTGGGTTAGAATGCCTTCACTTATCGGTGGGTCAGCGAGATAAGTTTGGCATTGTGCTGGGGTACCGTGCTCCCCGCAACCCAGTACAATCCTTTCCAGATATCACAGAGTTCATCTCGGCTGCCCTGTTGAGGTCCCCCTGCCTTTTGGTGGTTGGGGACTTCAACATGCATGCCGAGGAGGAACTTTCAGGAGCTGCTCTGGACTTCATGGGTGCCAAGCCCCGCACACAGAGCACACACACAAACAGGGTTCAGTTCTTTGCCAAGATCTTTTGTGGAAAGCCGGGCAAGTTCAAGTCCTTTGCCAACAATCAAGTGCCAGATAAATAACAGAATTCAACTCCCTGCAACTAACAGTCCAAGTCAAAACCAGAGTATCTCACGGAAACCAGATGCCAAACCCAAGGGAACAGATTAAGCCGTTGTCCAGGAAGCCAGTCCGAAATCAGGAAACAGAGCCAAGGTCACAGACAGGAACGTGGTTGCAAGTTCAAATGATGTGTTGCTCCCACAGAGAGCTCAAGGTGAGCTTACCAGCTTTATCTCAAAACAGGGAACACACCCTTACTTCTGGAAGGGCTCCTGCTAGTACTCAGGGCTTCCCGACCTGATTCCCTGTCTAGCATCAAAGACCCTTTCCCTAGCTCTCCTGGTAGCACTTCTTTGCAGAATCCTGCTCATAGCCCTTCTAGGGGGAGAAGATATGTTTTCAGCTGAGTCATCAGACCCAGCTGCCTGCTGACTTGAGCTGCAAGGCTCCTCCAGCAGCTCTTCACCATTTAACCCCCTCAGAGTCAGGTTCTGTGACAGGCAGAGTCCTGGCAATGGAGTCCATGGCCTCCTAGAACCTATCTCAGCATGTTGTTTGCCCCACCCATAGTGCAGGCCATATCCTTGACCTGGTTTTTACCTCCATGGCATCAGATTCCTATCTGAGGGTTGGGGACATTGTTCCCCAACCTGTGTCATGGTCAGATCATCGTCTGCTAAAATTATACCTGTCGATCGCTGCTCCGCCCCGCAGGGAGCAACGGCCCCTTGTTTGGGCCCACCCCTGAAGGCTCCTGGACCCTGTCCGGTTTATGGAGGCCTTTGGGGAGCTCACTGACAGACTGGCTGACGATCCAGTTGAAGACGTGGTGGATAGGTAGTATGAGGGTGCCACCAAGGCAGTCGACCGGATCACCCCCAAGCGCTTCCTCCGCTGTGGAGTTCGCACCTCACTGTGGTTCACCGCTGAGTTGCGGTCAATGAGACAAGAACGTAGGAAGCCTGAGTGCAGATGGAGAACAGACCGGATGGCAGTGAATAGGGCTGTGGTTAAGCAGCTGACCAGTCGATATGTTTATGCAATCAGGGACACTAGAACAGCTCCTAGAAAACTCAAGCAGACAAACAGGAAAGCTGTTGTTGCATGCTCCAGCCCTGCCTAGTCATGATGGTGACAGAAAGAGAACTTTTTTTTTTTTGCATGCTTAGCATTGACTCAGCTGAGTAATGTGCCTTCACTTTCACAGTTCTTTCATAACATGGCCTGACTAGCTGCAAGGTAGCTTGCTTTAATTAAGTAGCGAGTCTCTTTAAGACCCCAGTGCTGACTTTTATCCTAACAACCTACTGTCTTCTCCACCATTGACAGTTCTAGGAAACAGTGTTCCATGTTTTACAATCCTTATGGAGAAGAGTCTCTTGTAAAACCATGTGAAGGTGCTGAGTGTAAATACTTGGAAGTGTAATGTGGGTGCATGCAGACCAGCCTGGATCAGTCCATAAGTGTTGAGGCTCGATAGGAAGCTGCCTACCAGAATAACACTGCGTATGTTTACAAAGTCAACATCCTTGTCTCCGAGACAGAAGGGAGCTTTTTAAAATACACTGTCATTCTTCTGGATATCTCTGAAACAGACACGGCATTTGCAAAGCAGAACAACAAACGTAGGCTGCATGCTCCAGCCCTTCCTAGTCATAATGGGGATGGAAAGAGACTATTTTTTGCATGTAAAGCAGTGACCCATTTGAGTGATGTGCTTACCCTTTCACAGTTATTTTGGAACACCGCCTGACTAGCTCCAAGGTAGCTTACCAGAATTAAGTAGTAAGTCCCCTTAAGACCTCAGTGCACACTTTTCTCCTCACAACCTATGTCTTTCTGCATGACACAGAGGGCTTTGGTTCCCATGCAGGTATTTTAATCATTATTGGTTTGATTTTGATTTTTATTCTTGTGTTATCCAGGTGATGACCATTTCTAGGACTGCCTTTTTCCATCTCTGGCAGATAGCCCAGATTTGCCTGCACTTGGACAAGATTTCCCTGAGAACACTTGTGCAGGCACTCTTGATCTCGAGGATTGATTATTGCAATGTTCTCTACCTGGCGTTGCCGCTGAATCTTGTTTGGAGACCTCAGTGGGTTACAGAATGAAGTGAGCAGATATGACTCATTGGATGCAATGACATGGATAGAATGGTGGTCTTCTGAACAAGTGCCATGTTATTCCTGTCAAGTTTTCTTGGAGTCACTGGAGGAATTTGCAGATGATCTCTATCTTAACAGCTGCTAAGATCCTTAAAGACTCAGGCAGACTAACAGGAAAGCTGTTGTTGCATGCTCCAGCCCTGCCTAGTGTGGTGTGCTGATGGGGATGGAAAGAGAACTTTTTTATTGACTCGTCTGAGTGATATGCCTTCCCTTTCACTGTTCATTTGGAACACGGACTGACTAGCTGCAAGGAAGCTAGCTATAATTAAGTAGAGCGTCCCTTTAAGACCTCAGTGCTGACTTTAGCCTGACAACCTACTGTCCTCCACACACCTAACAGTGACAGGATAATTGATTCAAGAGAAAAGCTCTGATGAACCATTGGTACTTGGGAGCCCATGTGAGTTACCCTTAACACTTGTCCCTAAGACTGGATCCTGAGATTCTGAAGCAAATTAGAACAACAAAACACTGTTGCATCGGTACTAAACCCACATTTCAGGGGTTCATAACTCCGGGAAAGGCAGACAGGATCTTTCTCAATGTTTTAAAAACCTGCTGCTTCATTTCCCTTCCCGTAGACCTCTTATGGCCAAGACATGATTGGGTTGGATGTCTTTCTCCATGATATAGAGGGCCTTGGTTCCCATGCAGGTATTTTAATCATACATGGTTTTATTTTTATTTTTATTCATGTGTTATCCAGTTGATGGGCATTTCTAGGACTGCCTTTTTCCATCTCCAGCAGATAGCCCAGCTTCGGCTGTACCAGGATGAGCAGTTGTGCAGGCGCTCATAACCTCAAGGACTGATTATTGCAATGCTCTCTCTTGACTCGTCTGAGTGAAGTGCCTTCCCTTTCACAGTTCTTTTGGAACATGGCCTGACTAGCTGCAAGGTCGCTTGTTATAATTAAGTAGAGAGTCTCTTTAAGACCTCAGTGCTGACTTTTATCCTGACAACCTACTGTCTTCCCCACCATTAAGGGCTCTAGGAAAGAGTGTTCCAAGATTTTTTCCAATCCTTACTGAGAAGAGTCACTTGTAAAGATACCTGGGGTTGCCCTTGAATCTTGTTCGGAGTCTTTGGTGGGCTGCAGAATGCAGCGGCCAGGCTGCTGGCTGGTGCGGGCAGATATGACTCATTGGATGCAAAGGCATGGATAGAAAGGTGGCCTTTCGGAACACGTGCCATGTGATTCCTGTCAAGTTTTCTTGGAGTCACTGGAGGAATTTGCCAATGATCTCTATCTTAACGGCTGCTAAGATCCTAGAAGACTCAGGCAGACAAAGAGGAAAGCTGTTGTGGTGTGCTGCAGCCCTGCCTAGTCATGATGGGGACGGAAAGAGAACTTTTTTATTGACTCGTCTAAGTGATGTGCCTTCCCTTTCACAGTTCTTTTGGAACACGGACTGACTAGCTGCAAGGTAGCTAGCTATAATTAAGTAGAGCCTCCCTTAAAGACCTCAGTGCTGACTTTTATCCTGACAACCTACTGTCCTCCACACAACTAACAGTGGCAGGATAATTGATTCAAGAGAAAAGCTCTGATAGAAAACCTCTGATGAACCATAGGTACTTGGGGGCACATGTGAGTTACCCTTAACACTTGTCCCTAAGACTGGATCCTGAGCTTCTGAAGCAAATTAGAACAACAAAACACTGTTGCATCGGTACTAAACCCACATTTCAGGGGTTCATAACTCCGGGAAAGGCAGACAGGATCTTTCTCGGTGTTTTAAAAACCTGCTGCTTCATTTCCCTTCCCGTAGACCTCTTATGGCCAAGACATGATTGGGTTGGATGTCTTTCTCCATTATATAGAGGGCTTTGGTTCCCATGCAGGTATTTTAATCATACATGGTTTTATTTTTATTTTTATTCCTGTGTTATCCAGTTGATGGGCGTTTCTAGGACTGCCTTTTTCCATCTCCAGCAGATAGCCCAGCTTCGGCTGTACCAGGATGAGCAGTTGTGCAGGCGCTCATAATCTCAAGGACTGATTATTGCAATGCTCTCTCTTGACTCGTCTGAGTGAAGTGCCTTCCCTTTCACAGTTCTTTTGGAACATGGCCTGACTAGCTGCAAGGTAGCTTGTTATAATTAAGTAGAGAGTCTCTTTAAGACCTCAGTGCTGACTTTTATCCTAACAACCTACTGTCTTCCCCACCATTAAGGGCTCTAGGAAAGAGTGTTCCATGTTTTTCCAATCCTTACTGAGAAGAGTCACTTGTAAAGATATGTGAAGGTGCTGAGTGTAAATGCTTGGAAGTGGAATGTGGGCACATGCAGACCGACCTGGATCAGTCCATAAGTGTTGAGGCTTGGAAGGAAGACGCCTGCCAGAATAACACTGTGTATGTTAACAAAGTCAAAATCCTTGCCTCCAAGACAGAAGGAAGCTTTGCTAAATACACTGCCATTCTTCTGGATCTCTTCAAAACAGGCACAGCATTTGCAAAGGATTACAACAAAAGTAGGTTGAGTGCTCCAGCCGTTCCTAGTCATAATGGGGATGGAAAGAGACCTTTTTTTCCCATGGGTAGCATGGACTCGTCTGAGTGATGTGCCTTCCCTTTCACAGTTCTTTTGGAACATGGCCTGACTAGCTGCAAGGTAGCTTGCTATAATTAAGTCGAGTGTTCCTTTAAGACCTCAGTGCTGACTTTTATCCTGACAACCTACTGTCCTCCACACAGCTAACAGCTCCAGAATAATTGTTCCCAGAGAAAAGCTGGTACTTGGGAGCCCGTGTGAGCGTCCCTTAACACTTGTCCCTAGCACTGCATCCTGAGTTTCTGAAGCAGATTAGAACAACAACAAAAGAGTGTTGCATTGGTACTAACTCCATACATCAGGGGTTCATAACTCTGGGAATAGAAGACAGGATCTTTCTCAGTGTTGTAAAAACCTGCTGTTTCATTTCCCTTCCCTTAGACCACTTATGGCCATGACATGATTGTGTCGGATGTCTTTCTTCATGATATAGAGGCCTTTGGTTCCCATGCAGGTATTTTAATCATAAATGGGTTTATTATTATTTTTATTCATGTATTATCCAGGTGATGGCTGTTTCTAGGACTGCCTTTTTCCGTCTCCGGCAGATAGCCCACATTGGTCCATACCTGAACGAAATGTCCCTGAGAACATTTGTGCAGGCGCCCGGGATCTCGAGGATTGATTATTGCAATGCTCTCTACCTGGGGTTGCCCTTGAATCTTGTTCGGAGTCTTTGGTGGGCTGCAGAATGCAGTGGCCAGGCTGCTGGCTGGTGCGGGCAGATATGACTCATTGGATGCAAAGGCATGGATAGAAAGGTGGCCTTTCTGAACACGTGCCATGTGATTCCTGTCAAGTTTTCTTGGAGTCACTGGAGGAATTTGCCAATGATCTCTATCTTAACGGCTGCTAAGATCCTAGAAGACTCAGGCAGACAAACAGGAAAGCTGTTGTGGTGTGCTGCAGCCCTGCCTAGTCATGATGGGGACGGAAAGAGAACTTTTTTATTGACTCGTCTAAGTGATGTGCCTTCCCTTTCACAGTTCTTTTGGAACACGGACTGACTAGCTGCAAGGTAGCTAGCTATAATTAAGTAGAGCCTCCCTTTAAGACCTCAGTGCTGACTTTTATCCTGACAACCTACTGTCCTCCACACACCTAACAGTGACAGGATAATTGATTCAAGAGAAAAGCTCTGATGAACCATAGGTACTTGGGGGCCCATGTGAGTTACCCTTAACACTTGTCCCTAAGACTGGATCCTGAGCTTCTGAAGCAAATTAGAACAACAAAACACTGTTGCATCGGTACTAAACCCACATTTCAGGGGTTCATAACTCCGGGAAAGGCAGACAGGATCTTTCTCGGTGTTTTAAAAACCTGCTGCTTCATTTCCCTTCCCATAGACCTCTTATGGCCAAGACATGATTGGGTTGGATGTCTTTCTCCATTATATAGAGGGCTTTGGTTCCCATGCAGGTATTTTAATCATACATGGTTTTATTTTTATTTTTATTCATGTGTTATCCAGTTGATGGGCGTTTCTAGGACTGCCTTTTTCCATCTCCAGCAGATAGCCCAGCTTCGGCTGTACCAGGATGAGCAGTTGAGCAGGCGCTCATAATCTCAAGGACTGATTATTGCAATGCTCTCTCTTGACTCTTCTGAGTGATGTGCCTTCCCTTTCACAGTTCTTTTGGAAGATGGCCTGACTAGCTGCAAGGTAGCTTGTTATAATTAAGTAGAGAGTCTCTTTAAGACCTCAGTGCTGACTTTTATCCTAACAACCTACTGTCTTCCCCACCATTAAGGGCTCTAGGAAAGAGTGTTCCATGTTTTTCCAATCCTTACTGAGAAGAGTCACTTGTAAAGATATGTGAAGGTGCTGAGTTTAAATGCTTGGAAGTGGAATGTGGGCACATGCAGACCGACCTGGATCAGTCCATAAGTGTTGAGGCTTGGAAGGAAGACGCCTGCCAGAATAACACTGTGTATGTTAACAAAGTCAAAATCCTTGCCTCCAAGACAGAAGGAAGCTTTGTTAAATACACTGCCATTCTTCTGGATCTCTTCAAAACAGGCACAGCATTTGCAAAGGATTACAACAAAAGTAGGTTGAGTGCTCCAGCCGTTCCTAGTCATAATGGGGATGGAAAGAGACCTTTTTTTCCCAAGGGTAGCATGGACTCGTCTGAGTGATGTGCCTTCCCTTTCACAGTTCTTTTGGAACATGGCCTGACTAGCTGCAAGGTAGCTTGCTATAATTAAGTTGAGTGTTCCTTTAAGACCTCAGTGCTGACTTTTATCCTGACAACCTACTGTCCTCCACACAGCTAACAGCTCCAGAATAATTGTTCCCAGAGAAAAGCTGGTACTTGGGAGCCCGTGTGAGCGTCCCTTAACACTTGTCCCTAGCACTGCATCCTGAGTTTCTGAAGCAGATTAGAACAACAACAAAAGAGTGTTGCATTGGTACTAACTCCATACATCAGGGGTTCATAACTCTGGGAATAGAAGACAGGATCTTTCTCAGTGTTGTAAAAACCTGCTGTTTCATTTCCCTTCCCTTAGACCACTTATGGCCATGACATGATTGTGTCGGATGTCTTTCTTCATGATATAGAGGCCTTTGGTTCCCATGCAGGTATTTTAATCATAAATGGGTTGATTATTATTTTTATTCATGTGTTATCCAGGTGATGGCTGTTTCTAGGACTGCCTTTTTCCGTCTCCGGCAGATAGCCCACATTGGTCCATACCTGAACGAAATGTCCCTGAGAACATTTGTGCAGGCACTCGGGATCTCGAGGATTGATTATTGCAATGCTCTCTACCTGGGGTTGCCCTTGAATCTTGTTCGGAGTCTTTGGTGGGCTGCAGAATGCAGTGGCCAGGCTGCTGGCTGGTGCGGGCAGATATGACTCATTGGATGCAAAGGCATGGATAGAAAGGTGGCCTTTCTGAACACGTGCCATGTGATTCCTGTCATGTTTTCTTGGAGTCACTGGAGGAATTTGCCAATGATCTCTATCTTAACAGCTGCTAAGATCCTAGAAGACTCAGGCAGACAAACAGGAAAGCTGTTGTGGTGTGCTGCAGCCCTGCCTAGTCATGATGGGGACGGAAAGAGAACTTTTTTATTGACTCGTCTAAGTGATGTGCCTTCCCTTTCACAGTTCTTTTGGAAGATGGCCTGACTAGCTGCAAGGTAGCTAGCTATAATTAAGTAGAGCCTCCCTTTAAGACCTCAGTGCTGACTTTTATCCTGACAACCTACTCTCCTCCACACACCTAACAGTGGCAGGATAATTGATTCAAGAGAAAAGCTCTGATGAACCATAGGTACTTGGGAGCCCATGTGAGTTACCCTTAACACTTGTCCCTAAGACTGGATCCTGAGCTTCTGAAGCAAATTAGAACAACAAAACACTGTTGCATCGGTACTAAACCCACATTTCAGGGGTTCATAACTCCGGGAAAGGCAGACAGGATCTTTCTCAGTGTTTTAAAAACCTGCTGCTTCATTTCCCTTCCCGTAGACCTCTTATGGCCAAGACATGATTGGGTTGGATGTCTTTCTCCATTATATAGAGGGCTTTGGTTCCCATGCAGGTATTTTAATCATACATGGTTTTATTTTTATTTTTATTCCTGTGTTATCCAGTTGATGGGCGTTTCTAGGACTGCCTTTTTCCATCTCCAGCAGATAGCCCAGCTTCGGCTGTACCAGGATGAGCAGTTGTGCAGGCGCTCATAATCTCAAGGACTGATTATTGCAATGCTCTCTCTTGACTCTTCTGAGTGATGTGCCTTCCCTTTCACAGTTCTTTTGGAAGATGGCCTGACTAGCTGCAAGGTAGCTTGTTATAATTAAGTAGAGAGTCTCTTTAAGACCTCAGTGCTGACTTTTATCCTAACAACCTACTGTCTTCCCCACCATTAAGGGCTCTAGGAAAGAGTGTTCCATGTTTTTCCAATCCTTACTGAGAAGAGTCACTTGTAAAGATATGTGAAGGTGCTGAGTGTAAATGCTTGGAAGTGGAATGTGGGCACATGCAGACCAACCTGGATCAGTCCATAAGTGTTGAGGCTCGGAAGGAAGACGCCTGCCAGAATAACACTGTGTATGTTAACAAAGTCAAAATCCTTGCCTCCAAGACAGAAGGAAGCTTTGTTAAATACACTGCCATTCTTCTGGATCTCTTCAAAACAGGCACAGCATTTGCAAAAGATTACAACAAAAGTAGGTTGAGTGCTCCAGCCGTTCCTAGTCATAATGGGGATGGAAAGAGATCTTTTTTTTCCCATGGGTAGCATGGACTCGTCTGAGTGATGTGCCTTCCCTTTCACAATTCTTTTGGAACATGGCCTGACTAGCTGCAAGGTAGCTTGCTATAATTAAGTTGAGTGTTCCTTTAAGACTTCAGTGCTGACTTTTATCCTGACAACCTACTGTCCTCCACACAGCTAACAGCTCCAGAATAATTGTTTCCAGAGAAAAGCTGGTACTTGGGAGCCCGTGTGAGCGTCCCTTAACACTTGTCCCTAGCACTGCATCCTGAGTTTCTGAAGCAGATTAGAACAACAACAAAAGAGTGTTGCATTGGTACTAACTCCATACATCAGGGGTTCATAACTCTGGGAATAGAAGACAGGATCTTTCTCAGTGTTTTAAAAACCTGCTGCTTCATTTCCCTTCCCATAGACCTCTTATGGCCAAGACATGATTGGGTTGGATGTCTTTCTCCATTATATAGAGGGCTTTGGTTCCCATGCAGGTATTTTAATCATACATGGTTTTATTTTTATTTTTATTCCTGTGTTATCCAGTTGATGGGCGTTTCTAGGACTGCCTTTTTCCATCTCCAGCAGATAGCCCAGCTTCGGCTGTACCAGGATGAGCAGTTGTGCAGGCGCTCATAATCTCAAGGACTGATTATTGCAATGCTCTCTCTTGACTCTTCTGAGTGATGTGCCTTCCCTTTCACAGTTCTTTTGGAAAATGGCCTTACTAGCTGCAAGGTAGCTTGCTTAAATTAAGTAGAGAGTCCCTTTAAGTCCTCAGTGCTGACTTTTATCCTGACAACCTACTGTCCTCCACACACCTAACAGTGACAGGATAATTGATTCAAGAGAAAAGCTCTGATGAACCATAGGTACTTGGGAGCCCATGTGAGTTACTCTTAATGCTTGTCCCTTAGACTGGATTGTGAGCTTCTGAAGCAAATTAGAAGAACAACAAAACAGTTTTGCCTCAGTACTAACCCCACATTTTAGGGGTACATAACTCTGGGAATGGAAGACAGGATCTTTCTCAGTGTTGTAAAAACCTGCTGTTTCAGTTCCCTTCCCGTAGACCAGTTAAGGTCAAGACATGACTCTATTTGATGTTTTTCTCCTTGATACAGAGGGCTCTGCTTCCCATGCAGGTATTTTAATCATTATTGGTTTGATTTTTTTTTATTCATGTTTTTCCCATTTGTTGGTTGTATTGAACATGTAGTGTTTTCTTTGTAAACCGCCCAAGGCCCCCATTGGGAAAATAGGTTGCAATATAGAAATATAAAAATATATAAATAAATAAAATCACATTTGTGAATAAAAAATCACCTTAGTTAAAAAAATATTCATGCACTGACGTCCAGCTTAATCGAAGGGAGAATTACTTGGTTATGGGAAAGGAAGCCTTGTAGATTGGAGAGGGCACCAATGCCCAATACCATTACTCATTGGATGCAATGACATGGATTGAATGGTGGCCTTCTGAACACGTGCCATGTGATTCCTGTCAAGGTTTCTCGGAGTCACTGGAGGAATTTGCAGATGGACTCTCTCTTAATGGCTGCTAAGATCCTAGAAGACTCATGCAGATAAACAAAGCTGTTGTGAGTTTGTTGGGCTGTTTGGCCGTGTTGTGGAAGATTTTCCCCCTGTCATTTTGGCAGGAAAGCACTTCATCAATACTCACTACAAACACCGTTCTGTGTGGTTCTTCTTGAACTCCCAAATCCCAATGATTCCACAAGGGCATCAGCCACATACAGATAGAAGCTGCTTATTTCCTGCATTCGAAACCTGTGCATTTTAACCTTTTTAACTATAGATAAGAGATAGAAGATGATCAAAGGCCTTTGGTACTGTAAGATGAAAAGAAGAGCTGACTCCCCCATCAGCTCTGTCTGGGACCAGGGCTGCATTGCCCTTCCCCAGGCAAAGGCGTGAGATGCGTGCTTCATGGGCCTTGAGAGACCTGGAGATGGGGTGGGTTGAAGTTCTATATAATGGGGACTTTGCCAACCCCCTCAGCCTCTTTCAGAACAAGCGAAGAGGACCTCACCTGGCCACTTTCACAGGCCAGTTCATCAGCAGGGCACAGTGGTACCCCGTGATACAAACTCTATGCCTGGCCAATTCTTTTGAGATCCCTGGTCCTCCTTCCAACCATCAAATTGCTAGCCTGGTTTCACTGGGCTCCCCAGGTAACGTTTATTTGTACAGGGGGGGGGGGTTATGACTTAATTGCTGGGATCATTGATGTTGCCAGTTGGTGATCTCTCCCGCTTTACTGACTATCCTCTCAAGGGAGTTGTGGTTAATTTTAATGAGTGCTTGCCTACCCACCTTGGCTTGGACTGCTAGGCGCATCCTGCAGAGCCCTGAATAAACCTCAGGTGTGTTCCCCTAGGCTCCCAATTAATTGCTTCCCACAGGCTGGAGAGTCGCTTTTGATTCCAGCCCAGGGATTTAAGGGTTACTTCCCAGTGCATTCCTTTGGGATTAAGGGCATTGGTTTGGCACATCCCTTAGCTCACTCAATCCTTGATCCTCACTAGGGTTCAGTTGCAATTGTGAGTCTTGTGGGACTTTTAAGCTGCTCTCTCGCTTTCAAAGGGGCATTAGGGAAAATTGCTTGGCTTGAGTCAAGGATCGCTACAATTTAATTTTTTCCTTGCTGCCATGTGTCCCATGCCATGTGGCTGCCCCTACTCTGTAGCAACACTCATATTTATATCAACACTCATGCTTCAATTAATTGGCTTACTTTTACCTAATCATCATTTTTAAGAATGCATTTTAGGGGATTTCAAAAGTTGATTTAGTAATTCATTGTTAAAAACCAAATTGTTTATTTAAACCAGAATTAATCAATGGCAAAAATTAAGGCATTGAAGACATTAATTTTGAGAAGGGTTTATTAATTGCACAGCACCTTATTAATAAACAAAATTAAGTTACTGCAGCTAATTGATTAGCGATTTCATTGGTTACGATCTACCCCACATACAAACCTTATTGTATCCAACTGATTTAATTTATTAATTAGGAGGAGATTGCACAGTGCAGGTTTCCCAAATTGTAATAAATCACATCTAAGCCATCTACTCACTGATTATTTAATTTGCTTTGGTGACTAATACATTATTTTATTGGACTTCTAATTAGATAAGTGCAAAGGTATTCCAGTGCTCCTACTAGACACGGAATGCCCCCCAAAAGAGGACAGTGAACCTCCAAGGGGAAGGAGCTGTTGAATAGCTCAGTGGTTTAGGCATCTGCCTTCAGAGCAAGAGGTTGGGGGTTTGATTGCCTCCTTTACAGGGTTTGGACTAGATGATCCATAGGGTTCCCTCCAGTTCTGCAGTTCTACGATGATGATGATGATGATTAATAATCAGATAGCAGTATAACTCACATTTTTAACCCATTGGGTGGAAACGCCCTGTAGCTCCTCCCCCCCAAATCACTCCTCTGAGGCGGGGGAATTCATGGCCTTTGAAGCCATTTGGAATTAGCTCAGCCAGATGGATAAAGAAAGATCCAAAATATTGGACAAGGGCAGAGACAAAGGCCAAGAGACAGACAAGAGCCCAAAAAGGGAGGGCCAGAAATATATTATGGAGCTCATGTTAACCTGCATTGCTATGTTACAGCAGGAGACCACAGATAGCATCTGTGAAATAGATGGGTCCCTGCAGCTGGATGGGGTACTGGGACCCTCCAGTAGGTTACCCTGCTCAACCTGTTGTAAGTCACGTTATGCCTCTTTGTATTCTTTGTATATTATGCTGTTATGCTGTCATGCTTTGTGTTTATGTTGTTTTCCAGTGATTTCCTAAAGTCTTTAATACAATAAGTTCAAGTTTATACTTTCCTGTGTTCATGCAGGATTCCATTCTGAAAGCCATACTAGACCAAGAGGTGAAAGTCAAGGAAACCAAAGTGAGAATTTTGAAAGATGTCCCCTGGGCGGTTCGTCAGCTATGGAAAGATTACGCCTTTTTGACTAGACTTCTCCTCGAGCTCAACATAAAGTACAGGTGGATTTACCCAGATGGTCTAATTTTCCAATGGGAAGGAAAAACACTGAGACTGGCCTCCTTTAAGAAAGCTAAAGCCTTTGCAGAGAAGAATGCTGGGAAGCTGGGATACACTCCATCATTTTCATCATCACTCCCCTCTGAAGATGAGAGCGCTACTGGTACCAAAGCTGCCATCAAAGATACCCTGACCCAACAGGCCTCCAAACAGCCCCCCCAAAAAACAAGACTTAGAACTTGGCACAGTGGGAGGCGCCAAGCTCAAAAGGCAACTCAGACCCAAACCTGAGAGAAGACATCATTGGAAGTAAATCAAAGATGGCTCAAAAGATTTAACGTGGAATCTTAATGGGCTAAATTCTCCCCATAAAAGAAAGAAACTTTTTATTCTTCAAAAAGAAAACTATGATACCCTCTGCTTGCAAAAAACTCACATATTGGAAAAACATGAGAAATATCTAGTACAAAATAAACTGGGAATTTTATTCTCTGCTTCAAACAAAGAAAAGAAACAAAATGGGGTAGTCTTATATATTAAACCAGAATTACAACCAACACTCTTGGAAAAAGATCAGATAGGTAGAGGGATCTTTGTTCAAGCAGATGTGCAAACAAAGAAAACAATTATTGTCGGTATATATGCTCTGAATGATAATCATAGAAGATATGTCTTTTTTTAAGAACTGGCCCAGAAACTTTTACAGTTTGAAAATCACCAATTAATCATTTTGGGTGACTTCAATGCAGTGCACACCTTGCTTCTGGATAGAAAAATACCTAAAAGGAAAAGGATTAGGTCCTCAGCTAATACCCTGCCAAAATCCTTCCTAGACATTTCTAATGTTCTAGAATTACAAGATATTTAGAGAAGGAAAACCTATTAAAATGGATTTACTTTTTGTTTGAGGCATCATGCCTCCTTCTCTCGTATTGATATGTGTTGGGCCTCCTCTGATTTATTAATAAATCCAAGATATATAGAAGTATTACCCAGAACAATCTCCAATCACAATGCTATTTTGTGGACTTTGAAAGCCTCTAACAAACCTAGACACTGGAAAGTAAACTCTGCCCTCCGGACTGGAATACATATTTTGAAATGTACTTAACCAAAGGTGTATGGGATGCCTCAAAGCCTTACTTTAGAGGCTTTGTTATTCAATATATGGCAAAGCAAAATAAAAAGAGGAAGAAAAAACTACACCTATTCTTAATATGATGAAAAAATTTGAAAGGGATTTGGTATTAGATCCATGGAACGACCAATTGAACAAGGACCTATCTAACTGCAGACATGAATTTAACCTGATCTTATCAGCAGACATTGCTCTTAAGTTTAAATTGGCAAAACCAAATTATGTTGAAAATGCCAACAAACCAGGTAGGTGGCCTGCTTATAAATTAAAAAAGATACAATCCCAAAGACTTATTACAACACTTAAAGATTTTTTTTAAACTTTTTATTGAACATAAAAAAGACAAAATAACAATGATAAACAATTACATAAAAAAACAGTAATAGACAATCATAAACAGTACAAAGTGCCCCCCACCCCCAAGAAACCATCCAGTATTCTTGCATCTTCTCTTTCTTCTTCATCTTTTTTTCCTTTTTTTCCAATAGGCTTCTTAAGGTCCTATACGCCAGAACTGTGTTGGGTTATAAGTTGGTTGTATCCCTTTCCCTTTTAATAGTACATGATCTATAAATTTCCCCCAAACATCATAGAAAATATCTTTTTTTATTTCACCTCTCAAAACTTTTATATTACAAGATAGTTTATCATTTAGTGCTATGTCCCACACTTCCTTATACCATTCAGCAATTTTAAGGTCTGATTTCAGTTTCCAGTTCCTAGCAATAATTAGTCTAGCTCCTGTCATAAGATTTGCTATTAATTCTTTAGTTTTCACATCATATTCATTGATAGATGGTAATGATAACAAAGCAATTTCAGGTACACATTTAATATCAGTTTGTAGTATTTCTCTTATCTCCTCAATAATCTCTTGCCAAAACTTTTGAACTATTTCACATTCCCACCACAAATGAAAATAGGTACCTATCTTTTTTTCGCATTTCCAGCAGAGCTTAGAATATTTTGGATTCATTCTATTCATTCTGACTGGAGTCATATACCATCTTAAAACTAGTTTGAAGTAGTTTTCTTTTATTCTGACTGATAATGACCGTAAAATCCTCAAATTCCAAATTCTTTTCCATTCATCATTATTTATTTATTTCTCTATGTCTTGTTTCCATAACTCTCTTATTGTGTCCTGTTCCCTATTCTCAAATGAATCTTGAATTATTTTATATAATTTACCAACTGCTCCTTTCCCTATATTTCCTTTTTCTGATTCATATGTTGTCAGAAATTGCTCAAATTTTGTATATCCTCTAAGTTGTATATTTCTCCTAGTCCATTCTTTCGTCCAGCTTTCTAACTGGGCGTAATTCAACCAGGACAATTCCTTAAAGATAAAAATGGGAAAAATCAGATGGATCAGATTGAAATCCAAAGAATTATAGAGGCCTTCTA
Source organism: Phrynocephalus forsythii (assembly GCA_029282475.1). NCBI lineage: Eukaryota > Metazoa > Chordata > Lepidosauria > Squamata > Agamidae > Phrynocephalus > Phrynocephalus forsythii. Next base: position 168,942,355 of record JAPFRF010000002.1, on the reverse strand, counting down.
TCAGATCTTGTTTAAGCGGGAAGATATTAATAAAGACCTCATATAGTAATACCTTGAACAAGTTAATTTTCCAAAACTTATTGAAGAGCAGAGGGCCATGACAAATGCACTACTTTGGCAAACAGATGGTGGAGAATTTTAACCTCCTTGATACACCATGAGCTGGGGGATTAGTTGGGTAAGAAGAACTCGGGTCAGGCAGTTGATGCCTGTCCCCATTCTGATCCCCCTGCTCTCCGCCATGTACCAGGGTGCCATTCCGCCAGCGCCTCCGGCTGTTAAGGTTTATACAAAATGGATTTAGAATTGTCATATTGCAAGGGATGATGCAATTGGGGATGATGCAATTGTGGGTGATGCAAGACAGAGCAGTTTGGACATGCTCAGTTATCAAATTGCTGAGCAATGGTTGCATCAGCCACATGTATAAAAGTGAGAGTTTGTCCTGTATCGTGTCGGATGAAGTTGGAAGGAGCAGCACGTTACTTTGTCCATTTGGATCCCGAGAGTTTGGACTACAGGACTGTCTATGAGGTGTATGCCTGCCAATTTTGTTTTTGTGCTGGACTTGTATATTTTGTAAATGCAGTTTATTTGGTGACGGGAATCACCAGCTGTGTTTGCGTCTTTATTTTTAGCACTGCTATCAGGCTTGTTAAAGCCCACTCTTTTACACAGTTCTCACAGTCTTCCGCTGAACCACTCTGCGACAGTCTTGTCTCCTTGTTAATGCCAGGTCAGTTCATAATAAGACACGTATCATCCACAATGCTATCGTGGATGTGCGAGCCGACCTGGCTTGTATCACTGAGACCTGGGTGGGTGCAGAGGAAGGGGATTCCCTCTCCCTACTGTGCCCCCCCCCCATTTCAGGTCCAGTGGGCTGGCAGGTCGGAGGGTCGGGGGTGGGGTGGCCATTGTTTACAGGGAATCTCTTCATGTTAGCAGATCTGCAGCATTGGTGTGTCCCGGGGTTGAATGCCTGCATCTATCGGTGGGACAGCAAGATAAGTTTGATATTGTTCTGGTGTACCATGCTCCCTGCAACCCAGCACAATCCTTTCCAGAGATCTCGGATTTTGTCTCAGTTGTCCTGTTGAAGTCCCCCCGCTTACTGGTGGTTGGGGACTTCAATGTGCATGCCAAGGAGGAACTCTCTGGTGCGGCTCTGGAATTCATGGGATCCATGACTTCCATGAATCTATCTCAGCATGTTGATTGCCCCACCCATAGAGGAGGCCATACCCTGGACCTGGTTTTTATCTCCACACCGTCAGATTCTTGTCTGAGGTTTAGGGGTATCTCACCCCTACCGGAGTCCCAGTGCCTCGGAGTCCCAGTGCAGGGAAGTAGAGGCGGCAGGCGGGCGGCGAATGTCAAAGTTCGAACCTGCCTTTCAATGCAGCCCATTTGAAAGGGAGGAGGAGGAGGAGGAGGGGGGGGAAAGGAGCGAAGACACCAAGAATCTAGAAAATCTGCAATAACGCAAGGAGCCTACAGTTTGCTGAGAACTTCCCAGGCATTGCTTCCTCCTCCCCCCCCCTTTATTTTTGGGGAGGGGGGAAGGGGGCAGAATAGGAACACTTGCATTATTATTATTTTTCATTTTAATAACCCCCCTCCTCAATATTTGATTTTTCCTTTTTTTTTAACCCCCCCTCTCCACTCCCGATGCCAGCCATGATCGAGAAGGGCTCAGAGGTGTCGGGAAAAAGAAGAGGCAGGAACAATAATAATAATGCAAGCGGCGCAAGTAGCGCTTCCAATAGCGCCTCGGCTTCCGCTGGCGCGGCCAACAACAGTAACAATGGGAATAATAAAAGTTTGGCCGCGGCAGCGGCGCCCAATGGGAATAGCAGCAGCCACAACTCTTGGGAAGAAGGCAGCTCCGGATCTTCCAGCGATGAAGAGCACGGAAGCGGAGGCATGAGAGTTGGACCCCAATATCAAGCAGTCATTCCTGACTTTGATCCTGCTAAATTGGCGAAACGCTCTCAAGAAAGGGAGAACCTCGGCATGCTAGTCTGGTCACCCAGCCAGAATATTTCGGAAGCAAAGTTCTGGAATATCTTATAAATATCTTATAAATGGGGCACATTTCTACTTTTGTGTCCCAGTTGATCAGTGAGGCTACAAAATAAAACAGGCTGAACTGTGCTTTCATCATTGTAAGGCTAGTTACACTGGTGACAATGAGGCCTGTAATAAGACTTCCTGGGGTAGGAACTGGCAAGCCACCCCGGTATCCCTGCCAAGAACATCCCATGGTCAAAAACAAAAGGCTAAAAGATATGACGCTGGAAGATGAGCCCCTCAGGTTGGAAGGTGTCCAACATGCTACTGAGGAAGAGCAGAGGACAAGTACAAGTAGCTCCAGAGCTAATGAAGTGGCTGGGCCAAAGCCGAAAGGACGCTCAGCTGCAGACGTGCCTGGAAGAGAAAGGAAAGTCCAATGTTGCAAAGAAATATACTGCATAGGAACCTGGAATGTGAGATCTATGAACCAGGGTAAGCTGGATGTGGTCAAACGTGAGATGGAAAGAATAAACATTGACATCCTGGGCATCAGTGAACTTAAATGGACAGGAATGGGTGAATTCAGTTCAGATGACTATCACATCTACTACTGTGGGCAAGAATCCCATAGAAGAAATGGAGTAGCCTTCATAGTCAACAATAGAGTGAGAAAAGCAGTGCTGGGATACAACCTAAAAATGATAGAATGATCTCGAGTGCGATTCCAAGGCAGTCCTTTGAACATCACAGTAATCCAAGTTTATGCACCAACTACCGGTGCTGAAGAGTCTGAGATTGACCAATTTTATGAAGACTTACAAGAACTTCTAGAACTGACACCAAAGAAAGATGTTCTTCTCATCATAGGGGATTGGAATGCTAAAGTAGGGAGTCAAGTGATAAAAGGTATAACTGGCAAGTTTGGCCTTGGAGTTCCAAATGAAGCAGGGCAAAGGGTAATTGAGTTTTGTCAAGAGAACAAGCTGGTCATTGCAAACACTCTTTTCCAACAACACAAAAGGCGACTCTACACATGGACATCACCAGATGGACAATACCGGAATCAGATTGACTATGTTCTCTGCAGCCAAAGATGGAGGAGCTCTATACAGTCAGCAAAAACAAGACCTGGTGCTGACTGTGGCTCAGATCATCAACTTCTTATTTCAAAATTCAAACTTAAACTGAAGAAAGTAGGGAAGATCACTGGGCCAGTCAGGTGTAACCTAAGTCAAATCCCATATGAATACACAGTGGAAGTGAAGAATAGATTCAAGGAACTAGATTTGGTGGACAGAACACCTGAAGAACTATGGATGGAGGCTTGTAACATTGTACAGGAGGCTGCAATGAAAAATATTCCAAAGAAAAGAAAATGCAAGAAAGCAAAGTGGTTGTCCAACGAGGTCCTACAAATAGCGGAGGAGAGAAGGGATGCAAAATGCAAGGGAGAAAGGGAAAGATACAGAAAATTGAATGACCTATCTTTTCCGTGACGCCTTTGGAGATCTCTAAGGATCCAAACATGTTTTTTTTTCCCCTTCCTTCCCTATTGCCAATACCCGCCGATCTATTCATTCTTGGAAACCACTGTTCTTAACCACTGTATTGATTTGTTGTTTTATCATTATGGCTGTAAACCGCCCTGAGTCCTTCTCATGGGAAATAGAGCGGTATATAAGTGTAAATAATAAATAATAATAAATAATGCAGACTTCCAAAGAATAGCAAGGAGAGACAGGGTGGCCTTCTTGAATGAACAGTGCAAAGAAATAGAGGAAAACAACAGAAAGGGAAAAAACAGAGATCTGTTCAAGAAAATTGGAGATATTAAAGGGGTATTTCGTGCTAAGATGGATATGATAAAGGACAAAAATGGTAGGGACCTAACTGAAGCAGAAGAGATCAAGAAGAGATGGCAAGAATATACAGAAGAATTATATCAGAAAGATCTGGATGTCCCTGATAACCAAGATAGCGTAATTGTTGACCTGGAGCCAGACATCCTGGAAAGTGAAGTCAAGTGGGCCTTAGAAAGCATTGCAAACAACAAGACCAGTGGAGGTGACGGCATTCCAATTGAACTCCAATTCAATCTTACAAGAGGATGCTGTAAAGGTGCTGTATAAGATATGCCAGCAAATTTGGAAAACCCAGCAGTGGCCAGAGGACTGGAAAAGATCGGTCTACATCCCAATCCCAAAGAAAGGAAACGCCAAAGAATGCTCCAACTATCGCACAATTGCACTCATTTCACATGCTAGCAAGGTTATGCTCAAAATTCTACAAGGCAGGCTTCAGCAGTATGTGGAAAGAGAACTTCCGGAACTACAAGCTGGATTTCGAAGGGGCAGAGGAACTAGAGATCAAATCGCCAACATGCGCTGGATTATGGAGAAAGCCAGAGAGTTCCAGAAAAACATCTACTTCTGCTTCATTGACTATGGCAAAGCCTTCGACTGTATAGACCACAACAAACTATGGCAAATCCTTAAAGGAATGGGAGTGCCTGACCATCTTATCCGTCTCCTAAGAAATCTATATGTGGGACAAGCAGCAACCGTCAGAACTGGATATGGAACAACTGACTGGTTTAGAATTGGGAAAGGAGTACGACAAGGCTGTATACTGTCACCTTGCCTATTTAACTTATATGCAGAGTACATCATGAGAAAGGCAGGTCTGGATGAATCACAAGCCGGAATTAAGATTGCCGAAAGAAATATCAACAACCTCAGATATGCAGATGATACTACTCTAATAGCAGAGAGTGAGGAAGAATTAAAGAACCTCTTAATGAGGGTGAAAGAGGAGAGTGAAAAAAATGGGCTGAAGCTCAACATCAAAAAAACTAAGATCATGGCCACCGGCCCCATCACCTCCTGGCAAATAGAAGGGGAAGAAATGGAGGCAATGACAGAGTTTATTTTCTTGGGCTCCTTGATCACTGCAGATGGCGACTGCAGCAACGAAATAAAAAGACGCCTGCTTCTTGGGAGGAAAGCAAGGGCAAACCTAGATAGCATCCTAAAGAGCAGAGACATCACTTTGCCAACTAAGGTCAGGATGGTTAAAGCTATGGTTTTTCCAGTAGTGATGTATGGAAGTGAGAGCTGGACTATAAAGAAGGCTGATCGCCGCAGAATTGATGCTTTTGAGCTGTGGTGCTGGAGGAGAGTCTTGAGAGTCCCCTGGACTGCAAAGAGATCAAACCTATCCATTCTGAAAGAAATCAACCCCGAATGTTCACTGGAAGGACAGATTTTGAAGCTGAGGCTCCAGTACTTTGGCCACCTCATGAGAAGAGAGGACTCCCTGGAAAAGTCCCTGATGCTGGGAAAAATCGAAGGCAAAAGGAAAAGAGGACGACAGAGAATGAGATGGTTGGATGGTGTCATCGATGCAACCAAAATGAATTTGACAAAACTCCGGGAGGCAGTGGAGGATAGGAAGGCCTGGCGAGCTCTAGTCCATGGGGTCACGAAGAGTCGGACATGACTGAACGACTGAACAACACCCCTACCCGTGTCATGGTCGGATCATCATCTGCTAAAATTTTCCCTGCCAATCGCCACCCCACCCCATGGGGAGCGTCGGCCCTCATTTGGGCCCACCCCATAGGCTCCTGAACCCTGCTAGGTTCATAGAGGCCTTCAGGGAGCTTTCCGGCGGTCTGGCAGACGATCTGTCCGAAGCCCGGGTGGATAGGTGGTATGAGGGTGCCACCGGGGCCGTAGACTGGATTGCCCCTAAGCGCCTCCTGCGCTGTGGAGACCACTGTTCACCATGGTATACGGCTGAGTTGCAATCGATGAAGCAAGAACGCAGAAGGCTGGAGGTCATTTGGAGGACACATTGGATGGCATTGAGTAGGGCTGCACTTAATCAGCTGACGGCCGCTATGTTCATGCAATCAGGGATGCTAGAACATCATATGTCTCCCTGAGAATTGGCAAGGCCTCGAACCGCCAGGTGGAGATGTTCTGGGTGGTTCGGGACCTCTCCAATCCTGGTCAGCTGGTGTCAGGACCCTGCCTGCTGCAGAACCTGACTCTGAGGGGTTAAAAGGTGAAGAGCTGCTGGAGGAGCCTTGGAGCTCAAATCAGCAAGCAGCTGGGTCTGATGACTCAGCTGAAAACATATCTTCACCTCCTAGAAGCGCCATGAGCAGGATTCTGCAACAACATGCTACCAGAAGAGCTAGGGAAAGAGTATTTGATCCTAGACTGGGAATCAGGTTGGAAGCCCTGAGTACTAGCAGAAGCCTTTCCAGAAGTAAGGGTGTGTTCCCTGTTTTGGGATAAAGCTGACAAGCTCACCTTGAGCTCTCTGTGGGGGCAACGCGTCATTTGAACCTGCAACCACGTTCCTGTCTGTTTCTGACCTTGGCTCTGTTTCCTGACTTCGGACTGGTTTCCTGGACAATGGCTTGATCTGTTCCCTTTGGCTTGGCATCTGGTTTCCGTGAGATATTCTGGTTTTGACTTGGACTGGTAATTGCTGTGAGTTGGATTCTGTTATTTATCTGGCACTTGATTGTTAGCAAAGGACTTGAACTTGCTTGATTCTCCACTAAAGACTTTGGCAATGAACTGAACTCTATCTGTGTGTGTGCTCTGTGTGCAGGGCTTGACAGCTGGGGCCTCCTCCTAGTGAGTTTACTAGTGAGCAGTTTGCAGCCTATTTTAGATCTAAAATTGAAGGCATCCACTCCGATCTGCCATCCGGCTGCTCTAGTTCATCCCCTGATGTCCCTGGAGCCTCACCCCCTCTGTCTCCTTGCCTGGTGAAGTTTGGGCTGGTGTTTTCAGCAGAGGCCTCCAGAGCTATGGCTTACTGCCAGCCGGCTGCTACCCCTTTTGACCCTTGCCCAGCTTGGCTTGTTAAATCGGCCAGAGGGAACATGCCGGAGTGGGTTTCAGCTATTGCCACGGCCTCCTTTAGGGAGGGTATTTTCCCTTCCCAATTGAAGGATACCGTGGTGAAGCCCACACTCAATAAGCCCGGCTTGGTGTCGGATGATTTATCCAGCTATCGTCCGGTTGCCATTGTTCCATTCCTGGGCAAGGTTGTTTAATTTCTTTTTTCTTTTTGCTTTTTTTCTCTCTCTATCTTTCCCCGCCTCATGATGCCCCTTGTTGAGGGTTTTTCCCTCTTCCCCTATTTTGTACTGCTGTATTTAACCCACTTTTTTTGTACACCGCCCAGAGTTCCTCTTGGAAGATGGGCAGTATAGAAATTAAATAAATAAATAAATAAATAAATAAATAAATAAATAAATAAATAAATAAATAAATAAATAAATAAATAAATAGGATTGGGAGTGAAGAGACTAAATATTTCAGAATATCAACAAGATAATGTAGGTAAATTATAATTAAGTTTTGAAGAAAATAACAAGAGATAAAAAGATGGAAAAGAGTCTTTAAATATAACACCCAGATTTAGGAGCGTACAAATGTATTGCTTACCAAAATTAATATATTTATTCCAGGTTTTACCATTGGAAATTTCTAAACAAAGATTAGAATCATGGAATGCAAACATAAGGGAATGGATTATTTGGTAGCTCAAAGATTAGAATTTTTTTAAAAAATCCCCCCCAAAACAAATTTATAGACATAATTCAGAATTAGGGTAGGGTGCACCAGACACAGTAAGTTATTGTGAAGCTTTTCAAGTGAAAACATTTTTAGAACTAGAAGATGAGAATTCAAAATGGGTTAGGTTTGAAAATGAAGCAAATAAAGGGGTAGGAAGATTTGATGTATTTACAAATAAGGCAACCAAAGAAGACAAATTAGATATGGGACTTAGGAGAAATACATACCAAATTTGGAAGACGTGACAACCAAAATGGCTAAAAGGAATATCCAGATGGGCACTATTGGAAACATTAGAAAAGGGCAGTTCAGATCATGGATGGTGGGAACTAGTAAGGCAAAAAGGATTCAGAAGAATAAAAGATATTAGAGATGGGCACAAATAAAAAAATGGTGTTCCGTTTGTCGTTTGTCGTTTAGGGGGTCCGTTTCGGTTCGTTTCTGTTTTTTTGCGAATTTTTGCAAAAAAATCATTTTCATTTTCGTTCATTTCATTACCGTTTCATTACCATTTGTTTCAATTTTTTGTGATTTTTAAAGCATTTAAAGCAGTTCAATGTATTGCCGTAACGAAAACGAAACGGACAACAAAATTTCTGGTGTTTCTGTTCGTTTCGTTTCATTTTAGAGACAAAATTCGTTTGTCGTTTCGTTATGTAACGAAACGAAAAAACGGAAATGGAAACAAAAAATTGTTCGTTACATGCTCATCTCTAAAAGATATATATAATGGAGAAGCGCCAAAATCAATTCAAGTTTTAGAAGAGGAAATAGGTCCACAATATTGGTTAAAAATAGATGGCCTATATAAGAAATTTTAAAAAAATAATAGAAGAAAGGGATATAGATATAGAAGAACCGATAGAAGAAATTTATAGAACAATGAATCAAAATAAAAATGGGCTAGCAGGTGTAATATATAAGAAAATGATTGCAGATAAGGAACAAGCAATTATGCAGTTACAAAAAAATGGGAGACAGAAATGCAAATATCAAAGCAAAAAGCTGTTAGACTTATGAATGGAATTACCAAAATAAAATTGTATAAATTTAAGGAATTAGAATTCAATTCTTTTACCAAATGGTATAGAACCCCAGCCATGTTAGCTAATATGTTTTCAGAACTAAATTCCAACTGTTGGCATTGTAAGAAAATAAAAGTGTGGTACTCTCATATGTGGTGGGAATGCCCTGAAATTATTATTATTATTTTTTGGGGGGGGACATTGTTAAAAATGATTCCCAGTAAATACAAAAATAGATGGAGAGTTAATGTGTATAAGTATAATGGGAATAGACACAGTAGAGAAGAAGCATGTAGAATTATTAAGAGCAATGGTGTTAGCAGGTAAAGCAATTATAGCAGCAGGCTGGAAAGGTAAGAGTAAATGGACAGAAAAGAAATGGTACAATTATCTGAAATTGTTCTATCAGATATAATTTTTACTATCAATCAAGGTATGCTGTGGGGAAAATGGACTGAGTATTGAAGATGGATGGATGAAGAAGAGAATAAAGACATTCAGTGGAAGCTTCAAACTTTGTGCCCCTGGCTGGGAGAAAAAAAAACTGAAAATAATAGACTGGGGGGGGATGATGAGGGGGAAAATGTAAAATTTAAGAAGATGAATATACATAACTGAAGAACTTTATTAATAAAAAGACTTAAAAAAAACACCAAGCTGTTTCTCTGCTAGATGCTCTGGTCCTACTGGTAGCGGGCATGCAATCAGCTGAGGCACGGTTTAGACATCTTGGCATGTGAACGTTACAGGCCATCTAAGCATCAATTTAGAAAATCACAAGTGAGGCTTCAGAGACTAGGACTCGGGGCAATGGTCTCAAACTGCACGAAAAGAGATATATTTTAAACATTGGGGAGAATTTCATGACAGAGCTGTTTGGCAGTGGAATATACTGTCACAGAGGGTGGTAGAGTCATTCTTTGGAGGTTTTTAAGCAGACAGTGGATGGCCATCTGCCGGGAGTACTGTCATGGGGGTTCTGCATGGATGGGGATTGGGCCTTGAGGTCCAACTCTATGATTCTATGATGGCTATTGGAGCACACATTTGTTCTCAGCAGACCAGGAAAATCACTAGCGAGGCGCTGTTGGGGCTGGGCCACCACTGCTGCAGATTGGACACACACTCCTTTTGCTTGGCTGCTAGCGCTACTTTGTTCCACTGGACCGCTCTGTGTATCCAGTGGTGTGCCTTCCTACTCTGCCAGAACTCGAACTTGAACCGACTAAAGAAAAATTGGTTCTGATTTGTCGTTGTCGTTCCTGGCATCGCAGCGATCCTGGCATTTTAAAAATTAAAACAAAACCCGATTCCCGGTCAAAAAAGCAGGCGAAAATATGCCTACCTCAGTGAGGGCACCTACCAGAGAGGTGGTTTCTGGGGGGGGTCCCTGGCCTCCCCCCCACCTCTCCTGGGCTGCGCAAAGTGCGCATCCTCGTCGAGTCGCCAACTCGCCAAGCGGCACGGCACAGAAAAAAAGTTTCAAAAATTAAAATAACCCGATTCCTGGCCAGAAAAGCAGGCGAAAATATGCCTGCCTGAGTGAGGGCACCTACCAGAGGGGTGGTTTCTGGGGGGGTCCCGGCCTCCCCCCCTCCTCTCCAGGGCTGCTCTGGTGGGGGGGGGCATCGTCGTCGTCTTGCCGAGTCGCCTCGCCATGCGGTGCGGGCGGGGGATCCAAAATGGGGCGACCGCAATATTTATTTTGAAATCGCGTGGTCCAAAAACACACCAAAGCACCACAGAAACATGCGAAAATAGCTATTTTAAAACTGCCTGAATTTTTTCAGTAGCAGCAGTGGGTTTTTCTTGGATGTACCAGTCGGGCAAAAAAAGCCACTAACCCTAGCCCGAACCCGAACCCGAACCCGAACCCGAACCCTAACCCATACGCCAGTACACTGTCCTTCTTAGTGGGTCAGAGAGGCACCCAGAGGTGCACCCCAGTAACTCACCCTAACCTTACCCATAACCCTAAGCCTAGCCCTTGTGCTAACCCCTAACCAGTAAGCCATATGTGTACTCGCATTGCACTACAGCAAGTACACTTCCCTTCTTAGTGAGTCACAGGGCACCCGTAGGGGTCCTCTCTCACTTCGTTCCACAGCCCAAGTGCACCGTATGCAGGCAGGCAGTGAGTCACAGAGGCACCTGAAAGAGAGGTGCCTCTGCCTGCTACTGCTGTAACTTAATGGTATGCATACCCAATTGGCTATGCATCCATTTTGTAGCGGGCCAGAGGAGGCACCCACCCCAGAGAGGTGCCTCCAGGAGCCCGCTTTCCCTTCATGGTGGGCCAGAGGAGGCACCCACCCCCAGAGAGGTGCCTCCAGGAGCCCAGCCCCCCAAAACCAGTACTAAAGACAGACGAAAAACTGACAAACGAAACGACAGATTTTTGGAAAATTTTCGCAAAAAATGGAAACGAGCTGAAACGGGCCGGCTCCGACACACGACAACTCAAAACGTAATTTTTCCTGGTCGTGCCCATCTGTACTATTAATAGTTCTTGAAGATCCACAAGAATCAACAGAAGCTATGTTGATGGAACTATAAGTTTGGAAAGATGTCAGACCTGAAAATAAGTCATAAGAAAACAGATTCTGACTAAAAATATGCAAAAGCAAGAGATGGAAGACCTCTTAGAATACACAAAATTTCAAGAAGCAAAAAAAGATAAAATATCTTGGAACACCCAGGAGGTTCAGGCCACTTTTACACCTATTTGCTGTTGTCAGACACCAATTCTGCCATGACATATAATGTTGCCAGGTTCTGTGCAGCAGCGATTAAAATCCGCAGAATGATTATTAGCACCACTAACTCATACTAAGTAATAAATATGTTACCTTAGGTCTGCTGTGGTCTAATGTTGTTTATCTATCATTATGTGTGGTATATTCCTTTCGTGGGTCTATATGGATGTACTATATATGCTCTGTAATGTTTCCATGGAATAACTTGTACATCTATTCTTCCTGCCTTTATATCCCCTACTCTGACTTATTAGAATGTTAAATTGCCTTTAGTGGGATGCACCATTGGGATTTGGCCTTGTGTTAGTCTGTGATGGGCCTGTTGGCTGTTTATATTATATTTTATTTATTTGTATTTTTTTTCCTCTGCTGGTCTAGGACCGTAATAAAGATTTGAACTTTGAAAATATCTTGGTATAAACTTTACAAAAAAGACAAGCATTCTTATGAAACACAACTATTTGAAATTGATTGAAGAAATTAAAAAGGATTTAACCATATGGGAAAATCTACAACTATCATTGCAGGGAAAGATCGCTACAATTAAAATGAATATCCTGCCAAAACTTCTGCTTCTGTTTCAAACTATCTCAATCATCTTGAAACAATTTGTAAAGAGATTGAGAAGTGCATACCTAAATATCTGTGACAGGGTAAGAAGTCAAGAATTAAATTAAAACCATTACAATATTTGAAATCAAGAAGAGGTATGGGATTACCAAATTGGACTCTTGATTATAGGGCCTCTTTCCTAATCTGGATAAAAGAATGTATAGAATTGGCAGACATAAGGCTCTTGAAATTTGAGGGACATGATTTGAAATGGGGTTGGCATGCCTTTCTATGGTACAAAAGGACAGAAGCCTTCAAACAATTTAATAATCAGCTATTAAGAAGAACACTACTTTGGACATGGAATAAAGTAAAAAAGCACCCCCTCAGTCTCCTCAATTGGTTGAGTTTGGGCCTGTCTCCTCACTTGAGGCCTCCAGGGGCCTTGCTCATTGCCGGCCTGCGTCCACCCCCTTTGATCCTTGCCCATCTTGGCTTATAAAAACTGCCAGAGGGAGCATGCCTGAATGGGCTTCCATTATTTCTACTGCCTCCTTCAGGGAAGGGATTTTTCCCTCTCGCCTGAAGGAGACAGTGGTGAAGCCCATTCTGAAAAAAACTGGCTTGGCATCGGACGAATTGGCTAACTACCGTCTGATTGCCAATGTTCCCTTTATGGCAGTGTTCCCCAACCCCCGGGCCGCAGACCGGTGCCGGTCCATGGATCAATCAGCACCGGGCCGCCTGAGGAAACCAGGGGAAGCCTCGCCGCCACGGGGAAAGTGACCCCACCCCCGCTGAGGGAGGGAGGGAAGGAGGGGCGGGGCTTCCAAAGCCAGAAAGGGAACCTCTTTGTGCCATTAAGGTTTCCTCGGGGAAGAAGGAATGCCCGGAAGCCAGCCGGGTTTCCGTTTCCAGCCTCAAGCTTCCCCAAAGGTCCCCCCGAAGGAGGGTCGTGGAGGATCTCCTGTGTGGGTGAGCGCCATTTCCACTGTGTGTGTTTTCTCCCCCTCACACACACACACACCCCGAGTGCGTGTTTGGTTTCTCTGAGGTGTTTTTGTCCCCCTCCCATGAAGGCCACCAATTCCCCCCCCCACTCTCCGGCCTCATGTCAAGGAAGGGCGAAGGGTCCCAAGACCTCACAGCGGCTCGGTAGCTTTAAAAGGTCAGGCGACAGCGTGGACGGGGAGCTCCCCCCCGCCAAGAGTGGCTCCTGTCTTCCAAAGTGGTTGCGAATAAACTCTGGAATTGGAATGATCTCCTTGCGTTTATATGCTTCCAAACCTAGCCGTTCGAAAGCATGTGAAATGCAAGTCAGATAAAGAGATGCCCCCGGGGGGAAAAACGTGAGGAAGTAAAAACAGTGTTTCCTTGCAGCGATGCCAAGGACTCGCACAACACTGGCTCTTCCGGCTTGAGTACAGAGATGAGCACCGCCCCCTAGAGTGGGAAATGACTAGGACGCATGTGCGTCAGCGGCCGGGGGGGCATTTTAATTAAATTAACATTATTAAATCAAAACAAGTGGGCCAGGGAAAAATTATCAAACATTTACCGGTCCGCGGCAATAAAAAGGTTGGGGAGCACTGCTTTATGGGCAAGGTTATCGAGAGGGTGGGTGCAGTCTGGCTTCAGTCGTTCCTGGAGGGAGAACGGGTCCTTGATCCATTCCAGTCTGGGTTCAGGCCGGGTCGAGGGACTGAAACAGTCTTGGTCGCACTGCAAGATGATTTCCTCCGGGGGACCAACAGGGGTTGCTCTACCTTGTTGGTCCTTCTGGATTTGTCAGCGGCCTTCGATACCATCGACCACGGTAACCTGCTGGACTGGCTCTCCGAGATAGGTATCGGAGGCAATGTTCTCAGTTGGTTCCGGTCCTTCTTGGAGAGCGGTCCCCAGCATGTGCAGCATTGGGAGGGGGAGTTGTCTGCCCTGTAGATACTCCCTTGTGGGGTTCCGCAGGGGTCATCCCTCTCTCCCATGCTGTTCAACATCTATGTGAGGCTGCTGGCAGAAGTCATAAGGAGATTTGGAGTCTGCTGTCATCAGTACGCCGATAACACGCAGCTCTATCTCTCCTTTTCCAGTTGAGGCCGTCCAGACCCTCGACCAATGCCTGGATGCAGTCATGGCATGGACCAGGGCCAACAGACTCAAACTCAACCCCAAGAAGACCGAGGTTATGTTCTTTGGGACCTCCCCTTCCAGCTATGGAGGCCCTCTCCCCAGTCTGGAGAGCGTTTCCCTACAGCTGGCGGAGAGTGTCCGGAATCTGGGCATGGTCCAGTACCCGGCTCTTACCATGGAGGCCCAGGTGGCCGCCGTGTCCAGGACTGCTTTTTTCCATCTTCAACAAATTGCCCAGATTCGTCCATACCTCGATGGGGACTCCCTGAGAACTGTTGTGCAAGTGCTGGTGAGCTCGAGAATAGATTACTGCAATGCTCTCTACATGGGGCTGCCCTTGACTCTCCTTCGGCGACTGCAGTGGGTGCAAAATGCGGCAGCCAGGCTGGTGGCAGGTGTGCGTCAGTACGACCATATCACACCAGTTCTGGCTCACCTGCACCCTTAAGGTGCTAGACAGCCCTTGAATAAAGTTAACGTCATTCATAATTTGAAGAGTTAAACAAAGTTAGTAAGGTAATATTAGGTCACCTCAAGGGCTGTGAAGGGCTAGCAGATTCACCCAGCTGGCACAATGCTGAACAGGTGGGCAGCATCTTGCCTCAGGCTAATATCCCTGAATACACATTGGTTGGCAAGGGATTATACCAGGGATTACCTCCTTGCACTACAATTCAGGTCCTCTTAACAGGTTATAGGAATTCTAGATGACAAAAGTTAAATGTGTTATAAATAAAGTTGTGGCCCAATTTATCCCAAACTGAAGTTGTCTCGTCTCTTTCATTTCCAGGGCTTGGGAGGGGAGGGATTGCAGATATTCCACCAGTAGTGGCTCAGCTTTAATGCATGTAGAAAATCTCTCCCCAGCATCCTCTTGTGTCTACTTAAATTCAAAACAACTTTGAACCAAAAAAATAGAGTTGAACACTACAAAATGCAAGAGTGCATATCAGACCATTAAACACCATATACTGTAATTATATAAATATACTGTAATTATATAAATTATATAAATTATACAAACATCCTTGTTTTAATAGCAAGGATTGAACATGTTTGAATGCAGTTTGTGGCACGCACCCCATGCAATGTTAGTGAAAAACTTTCCAGAGACACAGCATTTCTTCTTCTTCTTTTTTTTAACAGTGCAAAACATACTCATGTATTCAAACAAAGCTACCTTCCTTCTTGACCAGGAAGTTTCAGAGATTTCATTTCCCTCCCTCACCACATTGCACACAAATAATTGCTCGTTGCTAAAACAGATTTGAGTAGACTTATCTATCTAGCAGCCCTCTGGCAAAGTGTTCCATGGAGATTGCATAATATTATCCCAACACTCTTCGTATTAGGGTTGTCACTGTACTGGAGAGAAAAAGCATAACTGTGCAAACGTCTCTGCTGGGGAGCACGTTTGGTAGGCATGTACCTCACTGCCCAGATGAAGATGAAACAACAGTGCAGGGACAGCATGGCTGAGCAGTTGTAGATATCCCTCCTCCCTGTCCTGTCCACCCTTGCCCAGTTTACCCTCATGCTCAGAGTCAGTCCATAGGGAGAACATGCTGAGCCTGCCTCATCAACCCTTCCCTAGTTTTCTGCATATAACAATAATGGTTGCACATGGATTAAATTTGATTGGGTGCCTCCTTTTCCTTTAAGGATTCTACTCTCCCCACAAATGATGAAATTTGTATTTTGAGTATCCTACTGGGCTCAGTGCTATCAGTGGACACCGAAATAGTGTCTGCGGCTTGGTTTGCCTATTTCCATCTCAGTCTGATTGCCCAGATGCATTGCCCAGGTTTTAAAATTAAGAAAGAGGCCTATAAGTTAAGAGTTTTCACAGATGGCATAGTTTTGACTCTGGTAGAACCACTGCATGGAATAGAGCCATTCATATCTAAAATAAAATAATTTGGGAGTTTAGCAGCTTGAAATAAATAAGAAAAGCCTTCCATCTTTCTGAGGTCGGTAAAATGAGTACCCAGCTCGCTGGGGGGGCAATGTGTAGCCTGCACACTGTAATTAAAATTGTAAACCGCCCAGAGACTACATGTAGAAGTATGGGGCGGTATATAAGCAGAACACTTTATTAATGCCAAAAATGGGTTTAAAATTAAAAGGAAAGAAAGTAAAATACCTAGGGGTTAAATTGACAAATAAGAATTATATGCTAGTATAAGGTACAACGGTATATGCTAGTTTAAGGTACAACGGTCCCTTCTAGGAATACAGATCAGTGATAAAGATGAATGTCTTACCTTGTATGTTCTTTCTGCACTGGTGTTAAGATTGGAGATACCATTCAAACAGTGACAGAAAGACATGTCTTGTTGAAATCACAGTAAGCTAACCCAACTGTATGCTGCTGGATTCTTTAAGACCCAATAAAAGAAATCCAACACAGAGAGATCCAGAGGAAATTACCGGTTTATTAGGCCTAATAAAGGATGGTAAGGCGAACGACCCACCCACGGCAGTGTGAGGCATTCGGCCACCAAAACAGGAAAGACATAATCTTTTATTTCCTTCCCCCTCCCACCCACAGGGTGCGCACCTCCCCTGGGCCGGGCAAGGGGTGGTGTTTGGGGGCATCCAATGAAACCAGTCCAGAAGTCTCCTGGGGGGATGTACTGGGGCGTTCCTGATGTTCTGGAACCGGATACCTGCACAGGTGTGATTGGGCCATATCTGTCCTTTAATGAGCCATCATGGGGGTGATAATAGAAAGGAAGGAGCTGGGCATTGTCCAAGGGTTTGGGTAATCTTTGGGTAATTAGCAGGTCAATGGGTGGGCTGGAGAGTCAATAGGGAGAGTCGCAACTGTCAGACACAGTTCCTGGTAGATGTGGAAATGGAACAATAGGGAGCCTCCGGGCTGGGGTTAATCCTGGGGTTAATCCGTGGTACATTCTGGAGTGAGACGTGCTGAAGTTCATGCCAACAAATGGAGTCTATTCCGAAGATGTAGCCTTCTCACAGAGTCGCCATGTTGTCATCTTCCCTGCCATAAGCCTTGCCCGATATGATGTAGGTCCAGGAATTGTAGAGCAGCACAGGAACACGTTTTAAGCATACCCAGGGAAAGTGGGGGGGGGGAGAGAGAGAAGAGGAATAGAGCAGAAGAGGTGAGAGGGGGATGGCTGTGGCTAAAAGCCAGGGTCCATATAGGTAGAGGGGCAATGGAGGTAGTTTTTTGTGTAAAAGGAAGTCCCTGGGGTTTGGAGATGGCTATTCATGACCGACACCCCATGAGCCATGAGCACGGTGGGAATAAACCGTCAGTTCATGGAGGTTCCCCTGGATTGTGCATCTGGCTGCCTTAAATATTCAGAGAATAGAATTCAATCTGGCCAAGATAAGGTTAGCCAAATTTACCAGTTAGGGGCCTTGGCCATATCTCAGTGGAAACCTCTGGAAAAGAAGAAATGAGTTTCCAAAGGTTTCTGCAAAGGTGAATGGCCCTATTAGTTCAATTTCGAAATGCGGAGGGGTCTAGCGTCATAGGTTAGCATTACCAACAATACACACAATTCTCCTGGAAGTAAGACACAGCAGGGAAAGGGAGATTCGACCGGTGTTGGCATTGTGATTCAAGCCGGGTCTCGAGCTGTGAGGTGGCCACGGAAAGGCAAACCTATACCGTTTGTGTTGCCAGACCTCAGCCGGCTCTCTGGAAGCCTGGATGGAAGCCATAGTCCCTTTTCCCACGGTCCAGGGACTATGGAGCAAATTCGTTGTAGTGGTCTACCAGTTAAATCTATTACAATCTATCCTTGCTAAGCACCCCCTTCCCACCTCGTAATTAATGAGATAGTGACGGATGAGGGGCGCACTTATTGGTTGAGGCGCACAGTCAGGGCATAGGCGGTTAATCCTTTAGCACCCCTGCTGTTTTATGGACTCTCTGCGGAAATGAACTGCCGCGGTTACCTTGTTTGAGTGAAAACTGGCAAGTGGCCCTTTTTCGGCCACCCAGGCCCTGGATTTCACTTAGCAATGCCTCCAGCCTGCAGAAATGGCGGTGGATGTATTTCTCTCGATATCTCGGGAACAGAATGGTATTTTTGAACTGGTTTTTGAGTGTAGTGCTTGTGACAGTGTAGGGCAGTGGCCAGTGGTTCCAGGAAGTCTTGGAACTGCTCCAATTGTTTATTGTGGTTGTTTTTCCATTACGACTCTTCAGTCTAATTTTGTATGTTTCCAAAAGAAACCATAGATTATGAGGAAGTGTTTGCAAGATGCCGAAGAAAAAGGAGGGTTTTGGCTGTCAGACTTAAAAATATATTATGCAGATGCTGTTTAGTTTGGTTGAAAGAGAGATAGGACCCTGACTTACCAGGGTCCTGCATTGATGCCGGGGCGGCTCTGGAGTCGGAGTGGCAGTGGTAATGGCGTCTGCCACGTGGAGCCACCAGCAAGGAAGAAAGAGGCCCGGATGTAGCCAGCTGAAGTGATTGGCCCGTGGAAAGCAGGAAGGCAGGACTGCCGGCTCCAAGGAAGGAGGTGGAATGACATCACAGCTGTGCGACATCAAGGGTTAAAAAGAGGAGGCGGGCCGGAAGGAGCTCAGTCCCGCTGAAGTAGCAATACAGGTGACTGCCTGCCAGTTTCCAGAGCCACTTTCCATCGGGCCTGTGTTCTCCGTGAGCATAGCCAGGAATATTTCAGTGGGACGTGGCTGGAAGGCAGCCATAAAGCAGCATCGGACCACAGCACCTTCACAGAGGAGGACCTATTAACATGCAAGTATTCTACACTGTGGGTCCCTTGCCCTGCCGGGTAGTGCAGGCCAGTGGGTGGGACTGCTTAAGGACAAGGGCCACCTGGGCTCCAGCTTAGACATTCAGAAGAGGGAAATTTAACCACCACCACCCCTGACTGTATTTAGGCATTTAGGGGAGGGTTTCTGCTGATCTATCAGAACTCCTCCCCCCCAGCCAATTGGGCTTATTCAGGAAGGGGCACAGGCTTGGGCTTTGAGACCCAGAAGAGGCGCCCTTCCCCCCATCAGAGCATTAATAATTATTATAATAATCATAATTAAAAGAAGTGGTTACACGGTCAAGGGCAATACACAATATTTTGACCGTGTGGAACAATGCCATCGGACCAGCAGGCCCCAGATACTCAGCCAGCAACCGGTGGTGGTATAGGGCAGTACAATACCTGCACTAGGGCAGGCCAGCCGCGCCGAACATGGAGTACCAGGGGTGGGGACTTAACTGAGTCTGTGGCTGTTGCACGCCCTCTGGCTAGTACTAACCAGGCCCCCAAGGAAAGAGGCAAGGTTCAGAGGGGGGATGGGTGGCCAGCAAGTAAATTGCACCCCCAATTCAGCAAGCAGGCAAACTGCAGGCGCCACACCAACCCATAATACAACTGAGGATGGGGATGCCACTAGCACACAACCTAGCAATAGGGCACACAGTGCTGCAAGTAGTGCACCCCAGGTGAATATGGAAGGGCCTGAGGGCATAATTAGGAATATTTCCCAGGTTTTAGCACAGCTGTCTACACAGCTGGGTAACTATGCACAGCAAAAGGACTCTCAGCAGGATGATCAGCAGACAGGCCCATCAAATGAGAGGTCAGCTGATACGGGGCGGACAGATTCATTGTCCAGCTCTTCCAGCTCCAGCCCTGAGAGGAGGCACAACAGGTACAAGAAGAAGAGAAGGCACACCACACGGCATAGAAAGCGTCATGCGACGCGGGATGAGAACTCATCGTCTTCCAGTTCCTCTTCGGGTGAGTCCTCAGACGAGGATGGGGATGAGGGTCAAACCAATTATTGGAGGGAGGCTGCCCTGGTGCCTGGGATTCCAAAGTGGGTGGCACGCAGAAGGACAACCCCAGGGAATATTAGGGGCAACGTTTGGGAGGAGGAGCAACCACCTGTGGTGAAACCTAGCCCGGCATTTACAGATGCAGAGGACCCCCCTGTGATCCACCTTTCTAAGAAAATTAGGAAGGAAATTTTAAATGGTTCCTATGTGGATGTTTTCACATTGTTGAAGCCACGAGGGGATGAGGAGCACAATAGGGAGGATACCAAGAAGGGAAAAAGATCCAAAGTGGAGAAGGTTGATAGAACTTTTGATAATTGGCTGTCAGGGTTCGTAGAATTTGCAGGTGTGGTAGAAATGGTTTACCCAGAGAGGGGTTGGCATTTGAACAATCACCTAAGGAATGTCCTGAAGGCTAGACAGTTAGCAGGAGACCAAGCTGCCTTGGACTATGACACAGCTTTTAGAAAGAGGGCCTCACAGTCAGCAGAAGCTAGATGGGACCTCATCAGTCAGCCCCTTTGGTTGGTGGAAGTTGGCCCTTATATGAAGGGAAAAGGTGACAGAAATAAGCCTCTGCGCTGGGGTAGAAAGGACGGTTCAAAACGCTTGTGTTGGGAGTACAATGCAGGCAAGTGTGTGCGTGCAAAGTGTAAGTTCGATCACAATTGTGATCAGTGTCTTGGGCCGCACCCTAGAGTTGCATGCACAAGCCAAAGAGGCGCTCAGGGTTCCTTTCGTGGCGCCAGACCTCCTTCAAAACCCAACATCAGTAAGGACCTGCAGGAGCAGCCCCAGTTCGAAGGTGAGGCCTGCGACAGAAGGGAATCAGGAGCCTCATTAGCTTATTCCCCAATAAGCACTGAGGCTTTATGCCCCCTCCTCCTCAGATATCCTAACCGTAAGGCTGCATTGTACATCTGGGAGGAATTTAACAAGGGTTTTCGTATACCATATGTGGGCCCAAGAGTTGCTATGGACGCCTCAAACTTGAAGTCAGCAAAGGAACTCCCAGGTGTTGTAGAGGCAAAAGTTAACAAGGAAATCAAGGCTGGAAGGGTTGCTGGCCCCTTTGCTTCACCACCATTCAAAAACTTGAGGGTGTCACCATTGGGTGTGGTCCCTAAGAAGGCCCCAGGTGAATTTAGGCTTATCCATCACCTGTCATACCCACCAGGGGCTTCAGTGAATGATACCATTCCACAGCATCACTGTACAGTGAAATATGCATCATTTGATCAGGCAGTGAGCCTTATCAGGGCCAAAGGACCAGGGGCCCTCTTAGCAAAGTGATATTCAGTCAGCTTTTAGGTTGTTTCCAGTTCACCCAGGGGATTATGATTTACTAGGCTTTAAATTTAAAGGTCAATGGTACTTTGATAAAGCATTACCCATGGGATGTGCAGTATCTTGTGCTGCCTTTGAAACCTTTAGTACCTTTGTACAATGGGCACTGCAGAGCAGGGTGGGAGTAGGTTCAGTCATACACTATCTTGATGACTTTCTTTTTATTGGAAAAAAAAGTTACGATGGAATGTGCTAACACATTGAGAACTTTTCAGGAGTTAACCAAGGAGCTAGGAATTCCACTAGCAGAAGAAAAAACAGAGGGTCCGACACCATCGCTGACTTATTTAGGGATACAACTGGACACAGTGGCGGGATCATCTCGCCTACCAGAGGACAAGCTCCTAGCTCTGAAGGAGCTCTTAAGGGCACTGTTGTTATGCAAAAAAGCCACATTGTGTAAGATTCAATCCTTGTTGGGGCACCTGAATTTTGCATGCCGGGTGGTGTCGCCCGGTCGCACATTTTGTGCAAGGTTGGCAAGGGCTATTGGTTTAGTCACACAGCCACACCACCGCATCCGTATGGTTAAAGGAATCAAAGAGGACTTGAGGGTTTGGTTGAAATTCTTGGACAACTTTAATGGTATAAGTATCTGGCAAACACCATATATCCCCAGGGGCCACGTTGCAAATACAGTCGGATGCAGCTGGGGCCACCAGGTTTGGCCTGTACTTTGACAGCAGATGGTGTGCCCAGAGATGGCCAGCCAAGTGGCACGGCCAAGCATTTTAAGGGACTTGACTTTTCTTGAACTCTTCCCCATAGTGGTAGCCATAACAATCTGGAGGAGAGAATTCACTAACAGGAAGGTGAGGTTTTGATGTGATAACCAAGCAGTGGTGGCTGTAGTTAATCGCCAGTCCTCCAAATCCGAGAGAGTCATGCGGCTGGTGAGACACATGGTGCTACTGTGCCTAGAAGCTAACATTGTATTCTCAGCCCAGTTTATCCCAGGTCTGGATAGCAGCCTCGCGGATGCGTTGTCTCGCTTCCAGATGGAGAGGTTTTGGCATCTAGCTCCAATGGCGAACAACAACCCGGACCACTTCCCAGACCACATGTGGAACCTTGGATGAGGGACATACTGAGAGGCGTTCTGGGCTCAGTGGCATCAGCTACTATTAATGCTTACAGCTCTGCGATGGACATATTCATGTCATTTTTAGAGGAGTCAGGGCGTACGCCCACCCTCCCAGCTTCACAATCAATTATTTTACAATACCTATCATACCTGAGAGCTCAAGGGTGGGGAATTAGGACTTTGAGGACACATGTTGCAGCCCTCACATTTTTCAGCCAGGTCCAAGGGTTTCCAGACCCATGTAATACCTTTTATATAAGAAGAGCATTGAGGGGCTGGGAGAGGTCTAGACCCAAATGCCCAGATGGCAGGAGAGCCATTACGTTTAACATTTTAATGGCCATCATACAACAGCTGAGAACAATCTGCTGGTCAACTTATGAGGTGGCCCTGTTTAAAGCAGCTTTCACTTTGGCCTTTTTTGGAGCCTTTCGGGTCAGTGAATTGGTATCAAATTCAGCGAGTGATAAGAGGCATAGATCCCTTTGTTTTAGTGACGTCACCATTGAAGGCGGGACACTACAAATATGGTTAAGATTTTCAAAAACTGATCAAAAGGGTAAGGGAACATGGGCAATTTTATCCCCCAACAAAGGCCCCGGCCCATGCCCAGTGAAGACAGTAGCACGCTATTTGCGGCACCGACCTGCAGCTGGCACACATTTGTTTGTGCATGTGGATGGAAAACCCTTGACAAGATATCAATTTGCAGGAGTGCTCCGCTTGGCCTTGAAGGCAGTTGGGTACCCTCAGGAACAATTTGCATCACACTCCTTCAGAATTGGGGCAGCTACAGAAGCTGCACAAATGGGTTTAAGTCCTGAAAGGATAAAGAGCATTGGGAAGTGGCGATCAAGAGCATATAAGACATACATACGCACGTCTTATAAACCATCTTAATTATAAACCCTCCTAATGTCAGTAATCTTGTCAGCTTTGTTCACAGGTGGATGAAAATCCATATGGCTGATTGGTCACAGCATAGTGCACTGGGCCGGTGTGTATGCTTGCTCCTTCCATTGGGGCATGCACCTGGGTTTGTATGAAAGAGCACAGCTGAGGTGGCTGGGGCGCAGGGGCATGCGCTGGGATGCATTCATGCCCATGCTTTGGAAGAAGCTTAAAGCTGAGGGTCCTCCAGATTTACTGGTTATACAAATTGGGGAGAATGACCTTGTGTCGCAAAAGAGTTTAGATCTTGCCTTATCAATAAAGGCTGGCATAGAGCTGATTCACAACTGTTATCCAAGAATACATATTATGTGGCCTGGGTTAGAATGCCTTCATCTATTGGTGGGTCAGCGAGACAGATTTGGCATTGTGCTGGGGTACCGTACTCCCCACAACCCTGCACAATCCCTCCCAGAGCTCACTGAGTTCGTCTTGGCGGTTCTGTTGAGGTCCCCCCACCTTTTGGTGGTTGGGGACTTCAATGTGCATGCTGAGGGTGAGCTTTCAGGAGCAGCTCTGGACTTCATGGAGTCCAAGGCCTCCATGAATCTGTCTCAGCAGGTTGTTTGTCCCACCCATTGTGCTGGTCATAGCCTGGACCTGTTTTTTTCCTCCATGTTGTTGGATTTTAATCTGAGGGTTGGGGACATTGTTCCCCTGCCTGTGTCATGGTCAGATCATCATCTGCTGTCTTTTCCCTTGTCGATTGTTGCCGCACCCTGTGGGGAGCATCAGCCCCTTGTTTGGG
This sequence comes from Phrynocephalus forsythii, assembly GCA_029282475.1. NCBI lineage: Eukaryota > Metazoa > Chordata > Lepidosauria > Squamata > Agamidae > Phrynocephalus > Phrynocephalus forsythii. The sequence goes on along the minus strand of JAPFRF010000002.1, from coordinate 168,918,351 downwards.
CATGTCCCCAAAGGCTCCTGAACCCTGATAGGTTCATGGAGGCTTTTGGGGACCTTCCTGGTGGACTGGCTGTTGACCTGGTGGGTGCCCTGCTGGAAAAGTGGCATGAGGATACCACCAGGGCTGTTGACCGGATCGCCCACAAGTGCCCTCTTCGCTGTGGAGCTCGCTCCTCACCATGGTATACAGCTGAGCTGAGAGCAATGAAGCAAGAATGAAGAAGGCTTGAGAGCAGATGGAGGAATGATCGGTCAGCAGTTAATCTGGCTGCTGTTTGTGCGCTGTCCAGGAGCTATGTTTATGCGATCAGGGACGCTGAAACAGCTTACACCTCCCTAGGAATTGGTGTGGAGTTGTTCTGGGTGGTTCGAGACCTCACCAAACCTGGTCAGCCTAGGCCTCCTCCCAGTGATTTCACTGGTGAGCAATTTGCAGCCTTCTTTAGATCTAAAATTGAGGCCATCCGTACTGATCTGGAGTCCGGTTGCCCTAACCCCTCCTCTAGTATCACGAGCACCACACCCCCTCAAGTCTCCTTGCCTGGTTGAGTTTGGGCCTGTTTTTCCAGCAGAGGCCTCCAGAGTTTTGGCGGCTGGCGGCCACCCCTTGCCCATTTTGGTTTATTAAGTCTGCTGGAGGGAGCATGCCAGAGTGGGCTGCAGTTATCTCCACTGCTTCCTTCAGGGAAGAGATTTTTCCCCTCACCTGAAGGAGACAGTGGTGAAGCCCACATTAAAGAAGGCCAGCTTGGCATCGGATGATCTGGCCAACTATTGCCCAATTGCCATTGTCCCCTTCATGGGAAAGGTCATCGAGAAGGTGGCCGCCGTCTGGCTTCAGTCATTTCCTGGAGGAAAATCATGTCCTTGACCCATTCCAGTCTGGGTTCAGGCCGTTCTGAGGGACTGATACTGCCCTGGTCGCACTGTAAGATGACCTCCTCAGGGAGGCTGAAAAGGGGTGTTCTACCCTGTTGGTCCTCCTTGATTTGTCAGCGGCCTTGATACCGTCGACCACAGTATCCTGCTGGACCAGTTTACTTAGGTGGGAATCGGGGGCTCAGCATTCTGCTGGCTTTGATCCTTCCTTGGTGACCAGTCCCAGTGTGTTCAGCTGAGGAACAAGCTCTCGGCCCCCTGGACACTCCCTTGTGGGGTGCCTCAGGGGTCAGCAATCTCCTCCATGCTGTTTAACGTTTATATGAGACCACTGGCTGAGGTCATTAGGGGATTTGGAGTTCGTTGTCATCAATATGCCAATGACACACAACTCTACATCTCCTTTTCCACCGTTGCAGTGGAGGCAGTACGCTCTCTTGATTTGTGCCTGGAGGCTTTCATGGAATGGACCAGGACCAACAGGTTCAGACTTAATCTGGAGAAGACCGAGGTTCTGTTCTTCTGGGCACCCTCCTGTGGGTACAATGGCCCCCTCCCCAGTTTGGGGGGTGTCACCCTCCAGCCTGTGGACAGGGCCAGGAATCTGGGCGTGGTCTTTGACTCAGCCCTCTCCCTTGAAGCTCAGATGATGGCTGTTTCCAAGACTGTTTTTTTCCAACTCCGCCGGATTGCCCAGATTTGCCCGTACCTAGATGAGGCCTCCCTGAGAACAGTTGTGCAGGCCCTCATGGTCTCGAGGATTGATTACTGCAATGCCGTCTTCATGGGGTTGGCCTTGACCCTTATCCGGAGATTCCAGCGGGTGCAGAATGCGGCAACCAGACTGGTGGTGGGTGCGCGTAGATACAATCACATCACCCCAGTTCTGGCCTGCCTGCATTGGCTACCCGTGACCCTCTGGATAAGGTTCAAGGTCCTGGTTTTGGTTTACAAAGCCCTCCAGGGCTTGGGACCCGAATACCTGTTGGCTGAGGCCCAACCCACGAGAATGTTGCAGGCGCTCTCACTCCGAGTGACCACGCCTAGAGAGGCACGGAAATTGCTTACACGCAACCACACCTTCTCTGTGGCTGGCCCCTCGCTCTGGAACCTTCTCCCAAGTGAGTTGTACCTTGCAGAGTCCCTGCCCATCTTCAAAAAAGCACTTAAAACCTTGCTTTATCAGGAGGCATTTGGCGACCTTAATTTAATTTAATTTAATTTAATTTTTTTTTATGACACCTCTTGCCAATGACTCTCTTTTATTTTTGTATTGTCTTCTCTTTTTGGGTGTTTTCTTGTCCTTTTAACCTATCGTAAACTGCCCGGAGTTCCTTTGGAAGATGGGCAGTGTAAAAATATAATAAATAAATAAATAACTTCAAAAAGAAAGTGATAGAATTCTTGAAAAAAATCAAAAAAGGACAAAGCCATTGACAGTGTGATCCACAATCATTTCTATCCCAGAGAGGCCACCCCATGCCTGTATAGACTCCCCAAGATAACAAGGAAGGATCACCTCTCAGACCCAGCAGCAGAAGCATAAACTCAGTAACATAGCATTGCTAAATACCTGGCTGCTATCTTAGCATCATTGGTTCCAATAAATCCTGTTTTTTTTTATTCAAAATCACTTACAAAATATGGTTTTAGTGATAAAAATGTAAAGGCATTTGACTGCAATATAAGAACTGTTTTTAAACAAAGCGTTTTAGATATTGGAGCTCAAGTGGATTGAGATGACTTAGTATTAGACATGGGCACGACTTGGCGAAATTCTCGTTTCCGTTACATAACGGAACGAAGAACGACAACTACTCTTCCAGAACTCGAACTCGAACCGAAAAGAAAAATTGGGTCTGATTTGTCATTGCAACGACGGCAGATGCCAGGAAAAAAGTTTTAATTTTTTTAAAAAAACCCGATTCCCGGCCAAAAAAGCAGGCGAAAATATGCCTGCCTCAGTGAGGGCACCTACCAGAGGGGTGGTTTCTGGGGGGGGGTCCCCGGCCTCCCCCCCTCCTCTCCTGGGCTGCGCAAAGTGCACATCCTCATCGAGTCACCACGCCAACTTGCCAAGCGGCGCGGCACAGAAAAAAGTTTTAAAAATAAAAAAAACCCGATTCCCGGCCAAAAAAGCAGGCGAAAATATGCCTGCCTGAGTGAGGGCACCTACCAGAGGGGTGGTTTCTGGGGGGGTCCCCGGCCTCCCCCCTCCTCTCCTGGGCTGCTGCTCTGGTGGGGGGCATCCTCGTCGTCTCGCCAAGTCGCCTCGCCATGCCATGCGGTGCGGGCGGGGGATCCAAAATGGGGTGACCGCAATATTTATTTTGAAATCGCGTGGTCCAAAAACACACCAAAGCACCACAGAAACATGCGAAAATTAGGTATTTTAACTGCCTGAATTTTTTCAGTAGCAGCAGTGGGTTTTTCTTGCAATAAACGTCTGTCTCAATCCCATTGATTTTATTTTATTTTATTTTTATTTTTATTTTTTTACACCTGCGCAATGATGGGCTGGCCATGGGAGTGGACCATGCAAATTTTTGGAGCCATTCCACCAAATTGCATGGCCACTTGGCCAGGTTTTGACCGAGACTTCTGGGATGTGCCAGTCGGGCATAAAAAGCCACTAACCCTAGCCCGAACCTGAACCCTAACCCTAACCCTAACCCATACGCCAGTACACTGTCCTTCTTAGTGGGTCAGAGAGGCACCCAGAGGTGCACCCCAGTAACTCACCCTAACCTTACCCGTAACCCTAAGCCTAGCCCTTGCGCTAACCCCTAATCAGTAAGCCAGATGTGTACTCGCATTGCACTACAGCAAGTACACTTCCTTTCTTAGTGAGTCACAGGGCGCCCGTAGGGGTCCTCTCTCACTTCATTCCACAGCCCAAGTGCACCGTATGCAGGCAGGCAGTGAGTCACATAGGCACCCAAAAGAGAGGTGCCTCTGCCTGCTACTGCTGCAACTTAATGTTATGCATATCCAATTGGCTATGCATGCCATTTTGTAGCAGGCCAGAGGAGGCACCCACCCCAGAGAGGTGCCTCCAGGAGCCCCAAAAAGGCACCAGTACTAATGACTCCAGAGCCCCCCAAAAAACTGACAAACAAAACGACAAAATTTTGGAAAATTTCACGAAAAACGGAAACGAGCCGAAACGGGCCAGCTCTGACACACAACAACTCGAAATGTAATTTTTCCTGGTCGTGCCCATCTCTACTTAGTATCTGTGAGATCCATGAAATGGTTAGTGAGGATCAAGGACCATTGTTGCATAGAAATATACTGTCTGAAGAAGATATTGAAGAAGCTGAATTGGTCTGAATATTGGCTTTGAATGTGCATGAAAAATGGCATGTGAATGTAAATGGAGGGGAAGCTATATTTATTTTACAATGAAAAAGGATCTAGATGGGGCCTTTACTTGTCTCTGTTTTGAACAAATGGACACAATGATATAACTGGGCTTCAAAATAGACTCTGAGAGCAAATACAGCTAGAAAAAAGAAAGAGGAAGGATGGACCTTATCCTCTCTTCTTTGGGAGAATTGAATTAGCCACTGGCAAACACACAAGGGCTACATGTGTTTGTTAACCTAGTAACTGAACTCTGGATGTTATTATTATGTGCCCGAAAACCCGGGCTGCCCTCCTTCATTTTCCTTTCTTTTTTAATCTGGTCATTTGGATCTCTTCTTCCTAGCCATCCTGGTAGGGGGACCTTTCCTGGTTTGAGGGAGAGATAGATTTTGATATGGTGGGGTTTGGCCCCTTCGAGGAGGAGCAGGTTCCCGTTGAACTTGAACTGACGGATCTTGGCACAGAAATCTGGGAAGAAGAAATTGATGAGGATGCACAAAGAACGGGTGACCATGGAGGACAGCGAGACACACCTATCAGAAGATCACCAGTGGGTTGGTGATCCTATATAGTGGAGGTGCTGAATCCATTCTGTGTTTTAGTCTGAACTTACAAAGAGGGGATGGCATCTGGGACAGATATTATAAAGTTCAGACCAAAAACCAGAATAGATCTATGTCTCTCCTCACCACCATGTCAGAATCGCCACCTGCCAATGTATTTGTGCTCACAAGATATTGTTATTGCTGTTTTACTTGGCCTGTGTTCAGTTTGATAAATGATTGTATTTGCTCTGTTTAGGATGCTGTGTTTGTTTGTGTCTAGGTTCTTAAATCCACACAGGACAAAAACCTGCTGTATGTGTAGCTTCAATGTGTCTGTGGATATTTTGACAGAGACTGAGGGTTTCTAAATAATTGTTTTAGATATTAAGAATTTTTCTCATGTATGTTTTTGCTCCTAAACTATTATGTGCTTTATCTCTCTCCAGTAGTCTTATGTACTTCCTTTCAGATATTTTTTTCCATAACTGAGAAAAGAAGGCTGCAGAGAAGATAGAGATTGGAGGCATCTTAAGGCTTCTCTAGATTTATAGTTGCAATGTATCCTGGTTGAAAACCCATTTGAGATGGAAATATGTCATGGTGTTGACCTTTTTGCTAATTTTTTTTTATATTTTCAAATAGACTCTGTCCATGTATGGCAGGTGAAGTGAAAGAGCTTACCCATTATTTGCTGGATTATCAGCTATATGACAGCATTAAAGAACATTATCTTGGACCTTTTCTTAATAATATGACAACATGGGATAAGAGAAAACTGGACCTCCTACTGAGTAAATCTGGTCTATTTATGACACCGAGGGCTTCTTAACAATCCAGATAAACATTCTGGGGAAGAAAATACAGCTATGAACTTTTAATAGTCACACAAGCAACTAGACATGGGCACGGAACGACTAAATTACTGTTTCCATTATGTAACGGAACAAAGAACGACAATTTGGATGGGTCAGGCTCGAACTGAACAGAACCAACAAAAATTTGTTCAGTGCTGTTTGTTTCCGTTAGTGGTGGCGTGCGATAAAATGGACTGGAGCTGTGGGGGGAAATGGTGCAGGAAACCACAGCTTTTTTTTGGCAGAGCCCCAAGCACCGATCAGCTGTAGTGCGGGGGGCTTGGGACTTGGCAAAAAATAGTTTTAAAAGCCCCTGCTTTCCCAGCGCCGATTGGGCACATTGGGAAAGGGAAGCTCCCTGGCATATTTTTAAACCTCCTTTGCTTTTTAAAGGACAAGAAGATAATTTTCTCCGCCTCCCACTGCCACCTCCGGAACTCTGGGTCAAGCATGCCTAAATAAATCAAGCGGTTGGTTTATTCCTAGCCAAGGTTTGGGTACTCGTTTTCTTACATTCTCCTCCCCCCCATTTGCCGTGTCATCGTAAAAAAGGAAAATATTAATGAGCGAGCTCAGCGAAGTACACCCCCTTGGCCTCACCTTTCCTCCGGATCTCCCAGGCTTGCCTCCTCCGCCCTCATGGTCATGCCCTCTGTGCTGTGTGTGTGTGTATGTGCGCGCCGCGCGTGTGTATGGAGAAGAGGGGGACGCTGGTGGGGATTCTGGAAACAATTGTGTGCTTCTTAAAGGGGCGGGTTGTCTTTCCGCATCCGTTTGGCAATGAGGGTGAGGGACCAAGAGGCAGAGGAGGCAGCAACCCCAGGAGGAGATCCCGAATCAGGGTGGGGGTAAAAGAGGGTGTATTTCGCTGAGCTCGCTATGTTGCTATTTTGCTTTTTTGTGATGGTATGGTAAAGGGCGGTGGGGGGAGGGGGAGAATTTAAGAAAGCAAGCACCTGTTCCGGAGTTTGGGAGGCGGTGGCGGTGGCAGAAGACGGCGAGAATTATTCTTGTTCTTTTAAAAACAAAGGAGATTTAAAAATAAGCCAGGGCACTTCCGCCCCAATGCACCCGGAAAGCACGAGCTTTTAAAACTTTTTTTTTTTTTTTTGCTGAATCCCAAGCCCACGCTACAGCTGATTGGCGCTTGGAGCTGTTAAAAAAAAAAAGCTGCGGTTTCCGTGCTTGCTTTTTCCCATAGGAATGCATTGCTTCAATGCATTCCTATGGGAAAATGACAATCGAACCAAAACGACAAACGGAACAAAGTTTTTCTAGAAAAATCCATTTCAACGGAACCGAACTGAAATGAAAAGGGCCCGAACCAAAACGGAAACGGAACACCATTTTTGCGTTTCGTGCCCATCTCTACAAGCAACATCCATGGCCTATTTAAAAGCTTAATAAACAGCTGCAACAACATTTTATATTACCTGGTTAAATGATGCCCCAAACTATCAGGCAGAACTACTTCAAAGAGTGTGTGATTTATCCGAGATTGGTGGTCAAGGTAAGTCCATTGGTGGTCCTGTGACCAGTTTCTGGCATTTTTGAAAAACAACGTGGATGCCATCCACCAGGGGCTAGATGCCCAGAGTATGACAGTCATCTTTGTAGGATTCCCAGGGAAGTCAAGCACCCTTCTAGCACTCTGGCAACAGTTCTCAGGTTTGGAATGTGTGTATCTATCTGAAAGTGGGGACCTGGGATAGTATAGGGGTTTTGTTGGTTTACTACCCAGCCAGCTGGTCAAAAGCCTTTCCTCTTGAGCTAGCTGAGCTGGTCTCAGGGGTGGTGTTGGAACACTCTCAGATTGCTGTTCTGGGGAATTTCAATGTTCATACCAAGGCACCTTTGTCGGGAGTGACTCAGGACTTCATGTCTTCCATGAAGACCATTGGTCTATCCCAAATGATATATGTTCCCATCCACGCTCCAGAGTACACTTTGGACCTAGTTTTCTATACTGGGGTAGATCTGCATGTGGAAGAACTCTCTATAGTTCCCTCATCATGGACAGATCACTATCTGGTGGAGTTCAGACTCACTGGGACTCAGAGCCTCTGCAAGGCTTGGGGACCAATTGAGATGGTCCATCCCAGAAGGCTGATGGATCCAGCTATTTTTCTGACAACTCTCAAACAGTCTCCACTCACTCTGAAGAACTGGCATGATACTTTGCAAGGAAAATTGTCCAGATCAGCTCTAACTTAAATGCTATAGTTGATACAGGCCCTGTGAATACCACTAAGCCCCCCTTGCTTGTCCTATCCTGTTTTAATGGATAGATTTCAATTTTTATAAACCGAAATAATTCTTATTTATGTGCTTCATTCTGTCACTAGACACACCAAAATAGGTTATTCTAAATAAATATCCTGTTAATATAGAAGGGAATCTGGTGTTTATCCTAGTAGCAGCAAAACTGGAGGGCAGATTGATGCTGTATTTCAGCTTCCCCTCCATTTACAGTCACATGCCATTTTTCATCCACATTCAAAGCCAATATTCAGTTTGATTCAGCTTCTTCAGATACTATTTTTCTATGCATCAATGGCTATGCAAGCAAGCAAGAACCTTTATTGGCATATTCAACCATAAGACAAATGAACATTTGGATACTGAACTTATAGAGAACTTTCAGTGAAATACAGGGCTACGTTCCCTCACAATTGCACTGAAAAAGTCTGCTACTGAATCAATAGAGGCCACCCAGTCTACTGTTAGCATAAAATGAATTTTGTCTAGGTCCAATTTCCCCTCCAGGGCTCGTAAAATGCGAGCAAGATTCGTTGACCAGATATGATGATGGAGTGGGCAATACAAAACCATGTGCACTGGGGTTTCCAGAGCACCCTACTCACATGATAAGCAGTGTCTTGCATAATGAGGTATTTCCCTGAATCTGCCCCATAACAGGGCAGAAGGCATAACATTACATCTGGCAAGGGAAAATGCTCTCCAGTTTTGAGGACAACTGAGTATAGAGAGGTAGGTAGCTGTCTGACCAATTTTGGATGGTATGTGGAAGAACCGGGGAGAGCAAGTCTTGTTTGCAGCACTCCGCAGTTCCTGAAAGTCAATACCCAACAGTCTTCTTTGGATAGTTTCAAAGGCCAACTTTTGTTGGGGGGTACCTTTAATTTTCATGTGTCCCTGCCTACTTGTCTGGACCACTTCTCCAGTTCCCAAGTAACACAGATATTTTAAATCTTATGTATGCTGGCACAGTGAACATTTCCTGTTTATGGAAAGGATGGAAGTAGAATTTCCAGAAGAAAGGCATACAATGCTGAGCTCAAGGGGTGTTCAGGGAACATCTGGAAGATACCGAAAGATGACAGGCCATTTGTGTGCTGTGCTCCAGGCTGTGGATTGAGGTTTACACCTGGAAGTTCATAAACTCAAGCACGAGATGATACTGAAATTTGGTTTGATTAGAACAGATTCTGTCATCACTGCAGATCAGACACTGATGCCAACTCACTTTTTGAAGAATTATGAGGAAGTAGGCCTTTTAAATGAGCTGGCAAGCTTGTTTGAGCATGAGTTCAAGAAGGCCATAGAAGATGATTAGAAAAAAGTGCTTGGGCCCCTTGGATATGTCCCTCCCATCTACTCCAAAAATTAAAACAAAAGAGGAAGAATCAGTGGAAGTATATTCCTCTTCTCTGGACAGTCCTGTAACCAATCCACAATTACCACAGGCCAAGGAGAAGGAGAGTCCTTCAAAGCCTGTCATCATTTCTACACCGACTCCAACCATTGTACGTCCTAGGTCTCTGCCACTCCATTTGGGATATGACCCATTGCATCCCACTCTCCCTTCCCCAACTTCCGTCATCACACAAGCACCTCCTTCCAACAGGCAGCTTGGGTCTCCAACTAGCTCTGTACCCCTTGTCATGCATCTTGTGAATGGACAGACCATGACTGTCCTTCCTGGTCCTCCAGTTCAGATGCCTTCTGTCATATCATTGGCAAGGCCAATGTATGTGGTGCCAAACATTCCTGGTATTCCTGGTCCTCTAGTGATCAGCAGTGGCTCCATCTCACCTTCAGGCCTGGTGGTGTACTTGGAGGCCAAAATGAGGCTAAAAGCCAGCCTGACACAAGGAGTGACTTCCTCCCTGAATGGCAGTGGCATTGTGGTTGACTCAGCAGGTACAATGGTCACTACCCATCCTGAGCAATGTCAAGTTCTGATCCAGCACCCTGATACACCTTCCCCAAACCAACCACAGGTTTCGCCAGCACAGCCCATGCTGAGTACAGGAGGCCGACGGAGACACACAGTGGATGAAGATCCTGACGAACGAATGCAGCATTTCTTGGAGTGGAACTGGGCCGCTGCCTCCTGCTGCCACCAGAAACGTAAGCTCTGGATGTCATCCCTGGAGAAGAAGGCAGAGGAGCTCATGACACAAAATGTCCAATTGAGTAATGAAGTAACATTATTACAGAATGAAGTTGCTAGACTCAATCAGCTATTGTTGGCCCCTGAGGACTGCCCTTTCACTGCATTACAGAAGAAAGTGCAAGGCTATCTTGAAAGCCCACAGGAGAGTTCTGAGCCCACCAGTTCTCCAGCTCCTGTCATCCAGCACAGCTCTGTGACAGCCTCTCCTGACGGGCTGAACATCCACTCCTCTGCTGAAGCCGTCACCACTTCAGTACTCACTCGGTTGGCAAGTCAAAGGACAGAACTGAAGCTGCCCATACCGTCGCATGTCATTATGACTCCACAGCCTCAGTCTGCTGGCTGATGATGTCGCCAAGCCTGTGACTTAGAACTGATCAGGAAGAACTTGCCGCCAGAGAGACTGGATATAACTCAGCCCCTTGATCAATTGGGGGTGGATTCAGATTTTTTCCATCTCCCCCCCCCCTTAAATTGAGTTAAGGGCAGCTATGGAACTTCTAACAGAAAAGAGTATTTGTTTTGCATACATTTTTGTTTAATTTTTTTAAAGACAGTATTCCTGTTTCTGTTGGTTTCTCAATGACAATAAAGTATATGCCTGGTCATTCTCACAATGTGAAGCCTATGGGATTATTTCCAGAAGACGGCTGCCACTACCACAACTGGAGGTGGGTCTGGTGCTGCTCACACCAATGTGAACTAAACAATATAGTTTCAGAGAAAGCAGAATATGCTTTAATCTATGTCATTTACACTGGGAAAGCAATGGAAGAACAAGGCACATAATTACATTCCACTGATCAAAGATGAAGAAAATTAAATGTGCCCCATCCTAATGAACCATGCAAACAGTTGTATAACACACACATTGTATATATATTCATTTTTAAACAAAAATTGGCTAGGGACAGTTGCAGGTACACTTTAGACCCATTTCTCTAATTAATGTTGATGCTGAACTACTAATAGCCAACTCTGTAATAGACTCCAGAAGGAAATTTGATTAGCTTTATGGTACAGTGTGAAGGAATCAGAAAGATGGCTGCAGTTAGGTTAAGGAGAAGCAAGAAAGGATCTCTGTGAGAATGTCTTGGGTTGTTTTCTCCTTGTTCCAATTAAAATTACAGGTGCTGCTTATCACCTGGGAAGGAGGAGGGAGTCATAACATCAAAAGAACATCAAATTCCTGAGAGACTTACTACATAAGAAAGAAAGGCATGGAAGAAGACGAATTACTATGCTGAACTCGGCCCTGTGATTGGACAATTACCAGAATGACTGTGGAAAAGGGGAGGAGATGGCTTCTCTGAAAATATGCTTTTAAGTTAGACAAAGGGAACTTAGAAAATTGGTTTTTTAGAAATTGCTTGATGATTTGGCTTGCTTGCTTGCTTGAACTTCATGATGATGCTTTTTGGGACTTAGTCTCTGGAGCTTTGATTCATCACGAGCCTTGTAGTTGAGAACGCTAGTGTAACTTAGGAAGTAGTAGGGGAAGGGGTGCTCCTGTCAAAGGGGCAATAAAACCATCAAACACCGGAAGTCCCGCCCCCTTACCGGAAGTCCCGCCCCTTACCGGAAGCCCTACCTCCCCCCGACACGTCACGGGGTCCCCCTACCCCACCCTCAGGCATGCCCGGGCATGCCTTCCCCTAGGGCGCTGCCGCTGGCTATGTGTTGCCTGGGCCTGTCTTGCTGCGTGTGCGCATGCCTGAGAGGCCTTATAAGAAGAGGGGAGTGTTCTGCGGTGCCCGCCGCCGCCTTTCCCGCTGTTCCTGAAACCGACTGGCTCATGGTCCCCGCCGTCCCGTTTATGTGGAGAAAGATGGCGTCTTCAAGCAAGATCGGGTTTTCCTCCAGCTTGCCGAAGGACACCCCGGACTCACCGCCGAAAGCAGAGAGCGTGGACTCCCCTCCGAAGCCCGAGAGCCCGGACTCCCCACCAAAATCCTGGACCAAAAAGCCGGAGAGCGTGGACTCCCCTCCGAAGCCCGAGAGCCTGGACTCCCCGCCAAAATCCTGGACCCCGAAGATAGAGAGGCAGCGGTTGAAACCGAAAAGGCGTCTGCACCCCCACATGCACCACGGGCCTACGGGATTTTCCATGCCCCTCTGCCCCCTAAACACCCCATCGCGGAAGCCCAGCTCTGCGCCCAAAAAGCCGCCCAAGTCTGCCCTTCACACTGAGGAGACCCTGTTTTGGTCCGATCTTGAGTGTGATTGTCCTCATGGAGTAAGAGCAGGATGGCAGAAACCAAAAGAGAAATCGGGGAGTGAATGCTCAGATGGTTCCGAACCTGGGCCTCTAGAGGAGCCACAAGAGGATATTTGGACTTCTGCAGATGAGGGTTATGAGAGCAGTTCAGTGGCCGAGGTGAGTTTTTTCATTAAATTGTTTATAACTCTCGTTCGGGGTTGTGTGGGGGGGGTGCTGCAAAATTTAAAACTAAGAGGCTGTTTAATGCTCTCTCAACAGGACACTCTGCTGGAGAAAAAGAATCTGCCGAGAAGTCATAGCGTGTGAAAAAAAAAAATTCTGGCGCTTCAAGTGGTTTCAACATATACTCTGAGAATATAACAGCTTATTCAATAATGTCTGTCTTTATGTTTAAAATTAGAAAATAGCCTTTTCCGTCCTATTATTTGCAAATACTAAACACATTATAAGTCTGGTAATGCCTTGAAATCTTAAAATGCTCCAGCCTTATTCTCTTTTGAATAAAGTTTATTTAACCCCTTAATCTGTGTTCATATGTCTGTGGGCTGCTAAGATGCCTGACCACGGGGATGTTCTAAAAAATATATATTATACACCGGATTCTGTAGGAAGTTTTGGAGGTGTGAACCCTCTATTTAGTGAGGCAAAAAAGCATATCAAATCATTAAGGGTCAAGGATGTTTCTCGATGGCTTTCTGATCAGGATGCCTATACACTCCATAAGCCCGCCCGAATAAAATTTAAAAGAAACAAGACTATTGTCTCTGGAGTCGATGCACAATGGCAGGCGGATTTGGTAGATATGCAGCAATTTTCAGAGTACAACAGGGGCTACAAGTACATATTAACATGCATTGATATTTTATCTAAATATGCCTGGGCTGTGGCTCTCAAAGACAAGACGGGGCGGGAGGTGTCCAAAGCTTTAGCGGCCATTTTCAAACAAAACCATAGACGTCCAGAGAAGCTTCAAACAGATCGAGGTTTAGAGTTCCTAAATAAGCCTGTAAGCCTGCTGTTAAAGAAACATGGGATACACCACTTTGTCACCAATAATGAGGTCAAGGCTGGTGTTGTGGAAAGGTTTAACAGATCTTTAAAAACAAAAATGTGGCGGTATTTCACAGCCAATAATACGTACAAATATATGGATGTATTACCTCAGCTCCTAAGAAGCTATAATCACAGCATGCACAGAACTATCAAGGCTAGGCCTGTAGATGTGACCCCTCACAACTCTTTGGCCATCTGGAAAAAAATCTATGGGGCCTCTGCTAAAACGAAAGAGGAGAGGCCGCTGTTCAGAAAAGGAGACCATGTCAGGGTTTCAAAAATAATGGGGGTGTTCGATAAGGGTTATGAACAGAATTTCACTACAGAGATATTTATAGTGGATCAGGTTATCAAAAAAGCAAAGAGACCCGTATACCTGTTAACAGATTACCATGGTGATGTTATTGTGGGGACATTCTATCCCGAAGAACTACAGAAAGTGAACCCCCGAGAAGACCGGGTGTATAGAATTGAAAAGGTATTGGCCACAATAGGCCGTGGCTCAAGAAAACTTCACTTAGTGAAATGGAAGGGTTGGCCCAGTAAGTTCAACAGTTGGGTGGCTGCCTCTGAAATTTGTGACCCTGTATAGAAGAGTTGGAAATGGGAGATAACGGATTTTACATCACACTCCCCAGCAATGCATGCAAGGAAATATTTCCTCAAAATACAAATGCTAATTTTATAACACTGCTACCACAACCCTTAGATCTGAGCGGTGCATGGGAAGTTGGTCTGGCTGAAATTCAGTACCCCCGCAGCTGGTACACACTGACTAAAAATGCCATGTTTTACATTTATCAGGATGCAACTAAATGGGGCTTTCTACTACACAGAGGTTATTACAAGAGCATTCAATCTGTTTTGGATGAAATGAATGACAATATAAAAGTAGCCATAGATCCGCCTAAAATACGTTTTGTCTACGACCCTGTAAAGGGTAAAGTTAGATTCATAGGGGGAAACACATACAAATTCTCGGCCTCTGGGGGGTTAGCCCACATATTGGGCCTACCACCCGATGTTCTTGTCGATAAAATAGACCACGCTGCAGACATTACCGGAGGGGTCAGCGCCTTGTACCTGTATACGGATATCATAGAGCACCAAATTGTAGGAGACAGCTCTGTACCCCTGTTACGGTGCATACCCGTCAGAGGAGAAACTTATGAATGTGTCACCATAACTTACGATAAGCCGCATTATATGTTAATGAGCAAGAGCCACATCAACACAATAAGCATTGAAATAAAGACCAACCAGAACCAACACGTGCCATTCAACTGGGGGAAAGTTGTCGTGAGGTTACACGTTCGACCCAGAAGAGGTTATTTTTAGAGCGTGCAAAAGAGAGCTGCATGAGCCAAAAATGGTTGTCGTTAAAGATTATGGAAATGTAGATGCCTATAGGGCCTACTACAAAGCCCAGGCAGGCCGTGGTCTACCTGGGTTCCATGGAGCTGTAAACAGGTATGGAGCAGGTCTGGGGGGGCATTTTTCGTGGACTTTTCAGAAGGGCTGTTCCTCTTTTGAGGAGGGGGTTTCAGATTATTAAACCTCATGTTAAGACAGCCATGCACAACATAGCTGGAGACGTAGTGAGTCATGTTATGAAAAAGGTGAGAACCCAAGAAGGCTCGGGTCTCATGTACCTAAAAAGAAGGGGAGGAGTTAAACGAAAAGCATCTCACCAACATATTGGAGCACCTCAGCCCCTAAAAAGAAGGGGTATCCGTGGTAGAAAAATCAGAAGCTGCAGGTCAGGAAGAGGAGTGGAGGCCGCAAGACAAAGATACTAAAACACAGCGGAAGAGACATATTTTAAAATGGCATTCATTCATAACTCCTCTGAAGAATGTACCAAATCCGAGCTGGATCTTTTTCAAATATCACCAACACAAACCTGCGTGGAAAGCAGTATGTACGTTGAAGTCCCGTCTCTGTCAGCCCTAAGCCCTAATGCACCTGTGGAATTTTATATAACAGGGGCGAGTGAATTTTATTTAGACCTCAGTCATTCGCTTCTTTTTCTATGTTGCAAAATAACAAAAGCAGATGGTTCAAACATGGCTGATGCCGCCAAACGGGGTTGGTCAATTACCCCATTGCCTCGCTGTTTAGCCAGCTGGATGTTACCCTCGGCGATAGGCTGATTAGCCAGAGTCACAACTGCTATCCCTACAGAGCCATTTTAGAACTGCTTCTGAACTACAGCACCGATGCCTTGAGTACACAATTTGCAGCAGGTGGTTTTTATAAAGATGCCTATCAAACGATGGAATCTACAAGCCTAGCCGCTGGTGAGGGAAACTGGGGCTTTAAATCTAGAGCACATCAGACAGCGGGTAGCCGGACCTGGGATTTGATGGGCCCATTACACAGCGATATATTTTTCCAGGACAAAATGCTGCTGAATGGTGTAGATGTGAAGATCAAACTCACACGCAGCAAGGATGTGTTCTGTTTGATGAGTGGAGATGACAATGCAAATTATACAGTACATATTTTAAATGCAGCTTTGTTTGTTAAAAGAGTGAAAGTATCCCCCGGTGTGCGTCTAGGGCACAGTGAAGCGCTTCTTACCTCTAATGCAAAGTATCCTGTTGAGCGGATCGGAATGAAAGTTTTCAGCATAGCTGCGGGGAGTCTTGTCTGCAACCAAGAAAATCTTTTTTGGGGGCAACTGCCTAAGAAACTGGTCATAGGCTTTGTTGACAATGAGGCATTCAGCGGTCAATACACACGAAACCCCTTCAACTTTAAACACTACAACGTCAATTTTGTAGCGTTGTATGTGGACGGAGTTCAGACCCCATCAAAGCCTCTACAGCCTAATTTTCGAGACAGCCTATGCGTACGTGAATACATGCATTTGGCAAAAGCCACTGGGAGAAGCATGAAAGATCTGGACATAGCTATTAACCATCACAAATTTTTGCAGGGGTACACACTCTATGTTTTTGACCTCACCCCTGATCAGGCCTGCTCTGACCACTATTCTCTGATCAGAACAGGTAACCTCAGAGCCGAGATCCGCTTTTCTGTACCCCTTCCCAACACTATTAATATGATTTTATATGGGATATTTGACAACGTGATTGAAATTAATCACAGCAGAAACGTCCTCTTTGATTACACGTGAAGATGAACACAGTCCAGATATTGAATTTATTACATAAAAACAAAAACTTTGCAGGTGTTTATCCCAGTGATATGCTACCCCGGACGATTATTACCAAGTGGCCAGCTGGGATCGTGGTCAACACCCATCCTCACACACTGCCTGGCGAACACTGGCTGGCTATCTATCTACCAGTACATGGCCCTGCGGAGTTTTTTGATTCATATGGAGCAGCCCCAAATAATCCGCTATTTCCTGAAGACATCTATGACTTTTTAATGAGGCAGACCAATGAGATAACATACCAAAGGAGGCAGTTGCAGCATCCCTTAGCTGCCACCTGCGGCTATCACTGTGTCTTCTTTTTACAGAACACAACAAAAGGCTTCTCTTTTCCACAAATATTAAAATTGTACACTGGCGATTCCGTGGGCAATGATACTATGGTAGTCAGCTTTGTCAAGAAGATTAGAAAATCTAAACACCGGTGCCCCCTGTTCAATCCTGTTCAGGCCTGCCTGCCACCGTGCAATCCATGATGTAATTCTGTTCCTAAATAAAAGGCTGTTATACAAATTAATCTGTTTTGGTTTTTATTGTGATGATATTAAAAAGGGGACCCTCTTGAAAAAATATTACAGCGGTACACGTGGAAATTAAAGGCCTTTAATTATAGGTAAAATACAGAATTTCATTGTTTTCAAGGTAAAGCAAGAAGCGTATGTTTTAGCTGATTTTGCATGATGCAGTTGTAATAATTAACTTAGCTGCAAACACCAGCTCTAGGGCCCTTTTGAAAAAATATTGCAGAGGTACACGGGGAAATTAAACGACTTTAATTATAGATAAAATACAGAAACCCATTGTTTTCAAGGTAGAGCAAGAATCGTGTGTTTTAGCTGATTGTCATGAGAACCATAATCTGATTAGGTGTCTTGGCTGGTAAGAGGTTAATCTCAGTGTTAGCCTTTACTGTGGTTTGTGTAATAATTAAAACAGGCAGCAAACAAACCTTAACTATCTCACAGAAACTATCAGCAAAGTGCATTTATGAAAACTTTGCCGGCAGCGCCACCTCATGCCCAAAATGTGTTACAACAAGCCTGGTTTCACAAATGATGGAAATATTTCTCAGAATAAAACGAAAGAATTTTTATTTAATACAGAACAAAAGGCTTCTCTTTTCCACAAATATTAAAACTTGGTCTCTAAAAGGTTCACCAGCACTCGTCTATGAGGATTTTATAACATTGTTGTTAATTACTTTTAGCTCTACATTCTCAATGCCAAATATCAAAGGGAATATTTTGAAAGCACAAGGCAGAACACAACATCATACATTTTGTGTGTGTGTGTGTGTGTGTGTGTGTGTGTGTGTGTGTGTGTGTGTGTGTGTGTGTGTGTGTGTGTGTGTGTGTGTGTGTGTAGGGGAAGAGACAAGAATGCTTATACTATATTAATGTTATATAATTCTTCAAGGTTTGAAATATTGATGACAATAAATCCTTGTATGGCTATAATTAAACATCATTTGGAGAAGTCTGCTAAAGATATCAAAAATATTACAGACGGGCACGGGGAAATTAAAGGAATTTAATTATAAAAGAGTTTTGAAAGCTGAAGAAATACCATGAATTTATTAAATAAGATAAGTTCATGTACACAAGCAACGGCTCAATGTCTCTTGAAAAATACAGGAACCCCCTCTTTTCAGCTTACACAAATGTTTGGTGTCCTGAGGCCGAAACTCTGATTACAAAGGCTGGGCCAGTATCAGTGTTAATATTAAAGCCACCTGCAAAGAGAGCGCATCTCTTGCCCATTGTGGGGCCCTCTTTAAAGATTAACCCTGTAATACAGAATTTGTACCAATATCACCCCTGCTTGTCATTGCAAAGTGTATATACCTTTGGGAGAATCAGGTTTATCCAGCATATTCAACTGGCGAGGCTGTGAGAAGGGTGAGTTTTTCACATTTGCTTTATGGGATTTATTTTGAAAATCTTGTTTAGAAGGCATTAATTTTGGATCATGGGAATTAAATTGGATATATTTCCAAATCTAGGTAGTTTTTAAATGTTTAAATCTTGGACCAGTTGAAATGTGTCTTAACATTAATGAGACTACAAGCGTTTCATATGGTTCAAAACTTTTATTCTGTGATTGTAAGCTTACAGCATTTAGAGATTTGTTAAAATACTTTATAAAAGAGGTTGATCATAAGTTTTCTCAGAAAATTAGTCGCTGGAGGTCTCCTGTTGTGGGCATCTAATATTGCTGCCAGCCCATTTTCCTGCATGAGAAAAAGGGGGGGAGGAAAGAGTGTGTCAAAATACTATTTCAATACTTTGTAAGAAAATCATGGGGGGGGGGGAGTATTTTTCTTTCAAATATGCTTACCCAAGACTCCAGATTCCAAAGCCAGGTTTTATGGGTTGTTAAAAATTCAGTCACGCATTGTACCATCTGGCTGATATCGTTTGTAGACAAAACTCCGTGGGTTTGTTGAAATTGTTTTAACAAGCAGGCAGCATACATTATTAATGCTAATATGCGCCCCCAATTCATCTGATTATCAGAAACTGTGACTGCAGCAGTCTTCATAAACAGGCTGCATGTTTCACTAATATTGCACAGCTGTAACTCCTGCAAATAACTGTGAATCTTGCATTCAAAGTTGGGCATTATAGAGGCAACAATTCTTTCTAAAATATTATTCAGGCTTTCGGTCAGCGGATGCATTTGATGATGGGGTGTCTGTTTCTCATTTTCTGATAAATAGCTACAACAAGCATGCATTAGATATTTGCTGAGTACAGAATGGGTGATGCCTGCCATCCTGTGTCTTAAGCGTGTGCACAGACATGTTGTAACTTGCAAACCTTTTTCAGATCGCCCCCCCCCGCCTGTTCTGCCAATGAAACCCCTAAAATTGGGACTCGCACCACCCCCTGGAAAAGATTTAGGTCAGTTATGCCTCTCACAAAAATGGTTTTAAAGAAAATGTCAATGCAATATATTTGGGGGGGGGGGAATCATGTGTTGTTTGCATATTAAATGGGACCTGTGATTTTTAGTGGCATACTTTTATGTTTTAGATAAATATTTAGCGGATGACTTTGTTGATGCCTCTCCAATGAAGGTATCCTCAAAAAAAGGTACTACTTCACAACCTCCTTATAAATTCTGCTTTGGCAATAAGCTTAGGGTGTGTGTGGGGGGGTATTTCTGACACACCCCTGTAAAATTATTTGTAATATTTCAGGCAATGATCCCCATTCGAGCTCAACAAAAGAAGATTTTAGGAAAATGCCCTCACCACAGCCCTTGACAATGTCCTCAAAAGGTGTGTAGTTCCCCATTTAATATTCTGGTATGGCATATTAAATGGGACCTGTGATTTTTAGTGGCATATTTTTATGTTTTAGATAAATATTTAGCGGATGACTTTGTTGATGCCTCTCCAATGAAGGTATCCTCAAAAAAGGTACTATTTCACAACCTTCCTTATAAATTCTGCTTTGGCAATAAGCTTAGGGTGGGTGGGGGTATTTCTGACACACCCATGTAAAATTATTTGTAATATTTCAGGCAATGATCCCCATTCGAGCTCAACAAAAGAAGATTTTAGGAAAATGCCCTCGCCTCAGCCCTTGACAATGTCCTCAAAAGGTGTGTAGTTCCCCCCTTTTAATATTCTGGTATGGCAGTAAATACAAGAGGGCACAAAATCCTTTGTTATACTTCAGACTACAACAATAAATTTCATTGTTATATTTCAGACAACAATGAAACTGTTCATCCTCATCCTGCGGTGGAGAACCCAGGCAGCATGAAACGGAAAAGTTCAGGTGAGTGTGTGTGTGTGTGTGTGTGTGTGTGTGTGTGTGTGTGTGTGTGTGTGTGTGTGTAAAGAGTCTCAGAAGCAGTTAGTGGGTTGAGAAAACTAGAGATATTGATTATTGCTGTTGTATCATTTATTTTAGGAAGTATAAAAGAACCAGCATACAAAAGGGCATGCAAATCCCATTTTCCTGAGCCACCAATACCGGATGTCCCTGTGGAAAGGAGCAACTCTCCAGGCAGCTCTACGATGGTTGCTCCATTTCATCCAGCTAACAGCAGCCATGACACTGATTCAACAAAAACCAAAAACCATTATAAGGTTTTAGAAAGTATGCTTGGCTTTGTTAAATACACTTCATATTCTCTCATGGAGCTTACAAGATATGCTAGAAGTCTTGAGCAACGCATGTCAGGCATGAATGATTGTGATTCTATTAAAACCATGGAAGGTTATCATGTTGAATCTGTATGCATGTATTATCAAAGAGGGCGGGGTTATAGCTATTTTAAGAAAAGAACCCTGAAAAAGAAAAAAGTCTTGGCAGTCTTGTAGGGTTATAGCTAGCAAACTGCTGAGAAATGCTAAAAAGTTTCTTTCACGTCGCAAAAAGCGTTCCAGGCCTGCTACACACCATAACCCCACAAATGTTCAGCAGCCCTGTTGTCTAGAGACCTCACAGCACCCAGAGGTAAATGTTGGTGAATCTTCACAGCCCTGTTCTCTAGAGACCTCACAGTACCCAGAGGTAAATGTTGGTGAATCTCCACAGCCCTGTTCTCTAGAGACCTCACAGTACCCAGAGGTAAATGTTGGTGAATCTCCACAGCCCTGTTCTCTAGAGACCTCACAGCACCCAGAGGTAAATGTTGGTGAATCTTCACAGCCCTGTTCTCTAGAAACCTCACAGCATCCAGAGGTTGAGGATGGTGAATCTCCAGATTCTGTAAATGACAATGCATCATCTGGTCAGCAAGCTCCCCCTGTTTATGCTGAAATTTTGAGAACATGGACCTGGGTGCAGGAACAGTATAATGCTATGCGTAGGGGTATCATTTTCCGCTTTGTTAATCTGGAGCATATTGGTTCCTATGCTGATGCAATGTCAGCACTTTATAATGCAATACAGCAGGTGCTTAATGATATCAACCAGAACATTGACCCTGAAGATTTTGTTCAGATGCGGCTTGAGGGTGGTAACATGAGAGATGCTTTATATTCAGTAAAACAGTCAAAAGAAGCCTTGGACCCCGAGGCATTCCTAACAAACATGAGTAATTTGTTACAGAGCAACATGGAACTTTGTACAGAGGGTGCTTTACGTTTAGTTGTTACAATTGTTAAACCGCCAAGAGGAGGCGGTAGGCCAAACGACGCTTGAAAACTATACCATACAGCAACATCATTGCTAAAAAGAGGCAACACCTGGTAGATTTTAAGAGTGTGGATGGCATGCTCTGTTTCGCAGGAAGTTTGTCTGCTGTCATAGCTCATGCTGATTGTGGTGCAATACCTACAGACTCTGAGCTGGTGCAAGCTGCTAAACAGCTCTGTCAGGAGGTTGGGTGGCCTGAGCAGAAACAGGTGTCTTTGAATGACATTGGTCTTTTTGAACACCATCTACAGCGGAATATCCAAATTGCTCTTTATAATAAGGATGGCTGGGGCTTATTTAAGTCGGGGACTCAGCGCTATGCCCAAACACATACCCTCTTCCTGTATGATAGTCATTACTATGGTGTTCTTAATGTAAAGGGGCTTTTTGGTTCAAAAAATTACTGCTCCTATTGTAACACCCTCTATCAACATACACATCGCTGCCTATTTTTCTGTAGGATGTGTTTGAAAGAGGATTGTACCCCTAAAATAGATGAATAGCAGAGATGTGGATGTTGCAAATTGCTCTGCCAATCAGCTGACTGTTTAAAAGCTCATGACAAACTGGCCTCAGAAGGTAAAGTGCCCTGTATGCTTAAGATATATTGTAAACAATGTAGGCATTATCAAAAGTATGATCATAGCACTGCCAGTTGCCGAGGGCGTCAATGCACAATATGTTGGGATATCTTAAAAGAGGATGATGAAAAACATCTATGCATTATGCAACCTGTTAAATACCCTGAAATTTCAACGCAATATATATTTTATGACATCGAGGCACAACAAGACACAGGCGTACATGTAGCTAATTACTGCTTTGCTGAGGCTTTTGGTGGGGAAACTGTGGAATGTTTTCAGGATGAAATGAATGTGCTCCCTGAAAAAAATGCTGCTACTGGTGAGGTGGAGGAGATTGAGACGGATGAGGAGGAGGAGGAGGAGGAGGAGGAGATCCTTGGTGTAAGGAGTGCTAAGAAAAAGGTGAGACGTTGGCCTTATGGTCGGACTTGGGAGTTCAAAGGAGAGTCATGCATAGCAGACTTTATACTGACATTCACTAAAGATAATCGTTTTAGCGGCACTACTTTCATAGCCCATAATTCCAAAGGTTATGACTGTTATTTCATGCTTAACCAGCTGGTTAAAGAAAAACTGGATGTAGATATCATAGCTCAAGATGGGAAACTCCTCTGTGTCACAGTTAAAGGCCTAGGCATAAAATTCATGGATTCACTCAGCCATTTGCCCATCGGGCTCTCTAAGCTTCCGAAAGCGCTCGGATTTTCGGGGTGCAAAGGATATTTCCCACACTATTTTAACAGGCCTGAAAATAGTAATTATGTAGGGCCTTTGCCCCCGCCAGAAGACTACGGGGTGCAGTACATGATGCCTGCTGAGCAGAAAGCTTTTTTAGATTGGTATGAAGAGAATAAAATGCAGACATTCAACATGAAAAATGAGCTAGCACATTATTGCAAGCAGGACGTACATATCCTGGTGCAGGCTTGTACAAAATATCGCCACGAAATCATGACGCTGACCTTAAAAAAGATTGTGAAAAAAAAAAGAAACTGAATATTATGCCATAGACCCCCTCCAATACCTAACTCTAGCCAGCGTGAGCCTAGCCATGTACAGGTTCAAATTTATGCCTGAAGATTCCATAGCGATACCACCTGCAGATAATTATCACCACCAGGCCAAAAGATACTCAACACCTGCCATCCAATGGTTGCTGTACCTTAAACATAAAGAAAACCTAGAGATCCAGCATGCCTTAAATGGTGGCGAGGTTCAGGTGGGTCAATATTTTGTTGATGGCTATGCTGTAGTAAATGGTCAGCCAGTCTGTCTGGAATTTCTGGGTTGTTTTTATCACGGGTGCCCCCTCTGCTACCCTGCAGAGGACTGGAACCCCTTGGTTGGTAAAACTTACAGGCAGCTTCATAATGCTACTGAGGAGCGGACAGCAATCCTCAAAAGCATGGGTTATGAAGTGAGATCAATTTGGGAGCATGAGTGGAAAAACATGATAAAAACTAACAAAGAAGTCCAAAACTTCCTTGCCACCGCACAGTTTCCAGAGCCCTTAGAACTGAGGGATGCCCTCTTTGGTGGACGTACAAATGCAGTGTGTTTGTACTACAAGCCGGCGAAGGGGGAGGAGATTCATTATTATGATTTCACGTCCCTTTATCCCCATGTACAAAAAAACAGGGAGTACCCCCTTGGACATGCGATAATAGTCCATGAGAACTTTGATTCTCCTACAGATTACTTTGGGTTGATAAAAGCCAAAGTTTACCCACCAAGAGGTCTCTTCTTCCCAGTGTTACCGTCGAGGGTAGGTGGAAAGCTCATGTTCGTGCTGTGCTCTACATGTGCAGAACTCCGCCAGCTAGAACCATGCAATCATTCAGATGATGAGCGGGCTTTAACAGGGACCTGGTGCACTATAGAGATGAATGTTGCTATAGAGAAGGGGTACAGGGTTGGAAAAATCTTTGAAGTGTGGCATTTTTTTCAGAGATCGGGTGATTTGTTTTCTGATTATATGAAGACACACCTGCGGCAGAAACAGGAGGCGTCAGGTTTTCCCCACTGGTGTGTCACAGAGGCTGATAAAGATAAATATATAGCAGATTACCTCGAAAAGAAGGGGTGTTGCTACGCCGCAAAAAAAAATAGAGCCGAATCCTGCAAAGAGGCAGATTGCTAAGTTGTTTTTAAACTCACTGTGGGGAAAATTTGGCCAGAGGACAAACCTCCCTAACACAGAGGTAGTAAGGGACCCAGACAGGTTTTTCAATCTCTTGTTCTCAGAAACATTTTCAGTTTCCATGTGTGAGTTTCTTGATGATGATGCGGCCTGTGTAACCTGGAAGCATAACACAGACAGAATGACAACCTCAGGTATGAAAAATCCCTTCATAGCCTGTTTCACAACTGCATATGCCCGTTTGGAACTTTATAAACTGTTGGACCGGCTGCAGGACAGGGTCCTGTACCATGATACAGACTCTGTTATTTTTGTTCACAGGGAGGGCGATTGGAATCCCCCTCTGGGGGATTATCTGGGTGACCTAACCAGCGAGATACCAGAGGGGGAGCACATTACTCGTTTTGTTTCAACAGGCCCTAAGAGCTACGCTTACACATTGTCGGGGGGCAGTGCCTGTGTGAAAGTCAAAGGGATCACACTGAATGTGGCAAACAATGAGAAAATTAATTTTGACACTCTTCAAGACCTCGTGTTTGCCTATGTTTCAGACAAGAAAGATAACCCTCCTCGTGAAATAGTTGTAGAACAGCCGGGCATTGTGAGAGATAAACGACAGTGGCTCATCCACACTAAAACTTTAAGAAAAACACAAAAAGTAGTGTATGACAAAAGAGTGATTACGGACGGATTTAAAACGGTCCCTTATGGATACTAAGAGGAGCACTCTGTGGAACCATCCTTTGTTCAGCCATTCTCGCGGGACCCAGTGGTTGTGGGAAAACCTTCTTTGTAAAAAACATGTTGGAGAATGCGCGTTATGTATTTTCTGAAATGCCTGAGAATGTTGTATGGTGTTACAGTTGCTGGCAGCCTCTGTATAAAGACCTATTGTGTAAATATTCCTTTATTACGTTTGTAGAAGGATTGCCTGAAAACTTTGCTGATAATGTCTTGTTACCCCCCGATAAAATAAACTTCTTAATTATAGACGATTTGATGAATTGTGCTGCTGATAATAAGGAGGTTGAAAAACTCTTCACGCAATATGTGCACCACAGAAATGTGAGTGTATTTTTTCTTACACAGAATATTTTCTGCCGTGGTAAAAGCAACAGAACCATCAGCTTAAATGCTAAATTTATGGTGCTTTTTAAAAACCCAAGAGATAAATTACAAATTGCTACTTTAGCACGGCAAATGTACCCCCAAAATGTTCCGTTTTTCATGGAGGCTTTTGCAGATGCTACCAAAAACCCCCATGGCTATCTGCTGGTGGATTTAAACCCAAATACCCCTGAGTCTTGCAGACTGAGAACGGGTCTATTCCCACCTGACTGGCCTGCTGTGTATACAGTGAAAAAGAACAAAAAGGGTTCCCGATGATTCTTTTTTATTTATTGGTCACAGCGCCTCTCCCCACCAACATGTCAGCATGTATACGGCGAAATCTTCCCCTCTTAAAAATCCTTATTAAGGCGCCCCTGCGCCAGAGAAAAGCCATTTTATGTGGTGCCTCAGATGATTTGGTAACAGCCATTTCAGAAATTGCTCTGAATACTTTAAAGGGTAATCTTGCCCTAACACCCAAGCAGGTGGGGGTCTTAAGGAAAAAACGTGCTCTGATTAAAAGCCTAGGTAACAAGAGGCTTTCCCTGAAAAGGAGAAAATACATTGTCAAGCAAAACGGCGGTTTTCTGGGTCCCCTGCTAAGCATCGCGGTCCCCCTAATAACGGGTCTTTTAACTAACAAGTAATGGAATATGCTGAAAAATTATATCTAGTGCCCAGCGCTCAGCTAGATCAGCTTCGGGGTGTCCCAGAAAATATTAGAACCACAACCATGAGACGTCTTGACAGCGAGATGAGGGAGATTCTCTTAAGGACTGATCTGTCAGAGTATGAAAAAATAAAACTCTACACATGGGTTCTACAGCGCTACTTAGCACTAAACAAACAAGATGATGATGTGGAAAAAATGTCTGCACCCCCCCAAACCCCAACCTCACAACCTGACCCCTCCACATCCCCACAGCCTGAGAGTGATACAATTGTTCCAGAAGTTTTAGAAGGGATCCCCAGAAGGTTTCAGAAAAATGCTGAAATTTTGCTGAACAAGATAAAGCAGCATCAGGATATTTCTAGCTGGGATCAGCGAGGCACCTTTGTGTATCACGGGAACGCCTTACCAGGGTCTCACATTCTCGACCTGATTAAAGGGGCCACCCAATCTAATATTATTTCTGAGAAGAAGCGCCCAAAAGGTTGGGATGTATTTCTTAAAGCATTGGCAGAACTAAATGTGCCCACATCTGTTGTGGGTAATTCATCTGTTAGAGAGCAGTTAGAAAACCTGAAAGTCAGCCCACTACAAACAGAGACCTCTAAACACCCGGCTATTCCAGGGTCTGATGCTGCACGCAAGAAACAATTCAAGAGACCAGCCTGGCTGCATGTGGAATCCTCACCGTCGACACCATCCAGAGAGCTTGTCAAAGAACCCGCATGGCTAACTTTTTAAAAGCAATGCAATAAAAAACGAAAGAAAATAATATGTGTAAGAGCATTTTATTTAATAAACTCACTGACATTTCTAGCAGTGACCACAGAGTAAATATTTTGAAATAGCAAGGGGTCAGTCTGTCTTAACATTTTTTTGAGGAATGAATATGGTTTTTCTGCCTTGGAAATTTTAGATACAAGAGTCAATATCTCATTAATATTTTCAGCTGTCAATATCAGGCTATTGCAACAATATGCAATTAAGATGATGGTATGGATGACAGTCTTGTAACATATTTTGGCACAAAGAGAACGAAGTAGACTTGATATGGACGCAACGGTTGAGGTTATACATGAGTGCGATTCCTGGTTTTCTAAATTATTTTGACAGCCATCGCAAGATTGTTTCTGATATGCTGATATATAATATTTAATAATCACAGCTACTGTTGTATGCACAATGTTCTTCATATATTGCTTCTTTCTCCCCTTAATTTCTGGCAGGTCTATATGGAGCAATCTGCTCAATGTTTTATGGAGTAATTCCTGCAAATAGCAAATAAAAATTAATTATCAAAGTAATGAAATGCCTAACACACACCCAGCCTCTAAAACACCACCAGCCAGCTCCTTACCGTGTTTGAAGATTTTTCTGACTCGGGGGCAGCATTGTCCTTGTTAGAGCCACATGCAAGGTCGCTGTCAGAATCTGAGCTAACATAACGCCTTAAAGCCCTTCTCTTGCGTCGCGGGGATTTCGGGGCTACCTTTGGGGGTATCTTTGGCCTGTAAAACATAAATATTGGCTGGTTTTAATTATAAAAGGAAACTTCAACGTAAATAGATACCTAGCACACCCCAAACTCTAAAGCCGCCCAACACCTGCAGCCTTGCCACAAGACACAGAATCACAATATGAACTTAGATTTAAAACAGGGCCTTACCGTGTTTAGAAATTCCTCTGTATCAAGGGCAGCATTCTCCTTGTTAGAGCCGCTTGTAAGGTCGCTGTCAGAATCTGAGCTAACATAACGCCTTAAGGCCCTTCTCTTCGGTGGTGGACTTCCATGGTCATAACCATCATCTGAATCGGACCAAAACAGTGGCTCCTCAGCGTGAAAGGTAGGCTTGGGCGGCTTTTTGGTAATAAAAAGGTAGGCTTGGGCGGCTTTTTATGTAATAAATTCAATATCTGGACTGTGTTCATCTTCACATGTAATCAAAGAGGACGTTTCTGCTGTGATTAATTTCAATCACGTTGTCAAATACCCCATATAAAATCATATTAATAGTGTTGGGAAGGGGTACAGCAAAGCGGATCTCGGCTCTGAGGTTACCTGTTCTGATCAGAGAATAGTGGTCAGAGCAGGCCTGATCAGGGGTGAGGTCAAAAACATAGAGTGTGTACCCCTGCAAAAATTTGTGACGGTTAATAGCTATGTCCAGATCTTTCATGCTTCTCCCAGTGGCTTTTGCCAAATGCATGTATTCACGTACGCATAGGCTGTCTCGAAAATTAGGCTGTAGAGGCTTTGATGGGGTCTGAACTCCATCCACATACAACACTACAAAATTGACGTTGTAGTGTTTAAAGTTGAAGGGGTTTTCGTGTATTGACCGCTGAATGCCTCATTGTCAACAAAGCCTATGACCAGTTTCTTAGGCAGTTGCCCCCAAAAAGATTTTCTTGGTTGCAGACAAGACTCCCGCAGCTATGCTGAAAACTTTCATTCCGATCCGCTCAACAGGATACTTTGCATTAGAGGTAAGAAGCGCTTCACTGTGCCCTAGACGCACACCGGGGGATACTTTCACTCTTTTAACAAACAAAGCTGCATTTAAAATATGTACTGTATAATTTGCATTGTCATCTCCACTCATCAAACAGAACACATCCTTGCTGCGTGTGAGTTTGATCTTCACATCTACACCATTCAGCAGCATTTTGTCCTGGAAAAATATATCGCTGTGTAATGGGCCCATCAAATCCCAGGTCCGGCTACCCGCTGTCTGATGTGCTCTAGATTTAAAGCCCCAGTTTCCCTCACCAGCGGCTAGGCTTGTAGATTCCATCGTTTGATAGGCATCTTTATAAAAACCACCTGCTGCAAATTGTGTACTCAAGGCATCGGTGCTGTAGTTCAGAAGCAGTTCTAAAATGGCTCTGTAGGGATAGCAGTTGTGACTCTGGCTAATCAGCCTATCGCCGAGGGTAACATCCAGCTGGCTAAACAGCGAGGCAATGGGGTAATTGACCAACCCCGTTTTGGCGGCATCAGCCATGTTTGAACCATCTGCTTTTGTTATTTTGCAACATAGAAAAAGAAGCGAATGACTGAGGTCTAAATAAAATTCACTCGCCCCTGTTATATAAAATTCCACAGGTGCATTAGGGCTTAGGGCTGACAGAGACGGGACTTCAACGTACATACTGCTTTCCACGCAGGTTTGTGTTGGTGATATTTGAAAAAGATCCAGCTCGGATTTGGTACATTCTTCAGAGGAGTTATGAATGAATGCCATTTTAAAATATGTCTCTTCCGCTGTGTTTTAGTATCTTTGTCTTGCGGCCTCCACTCCTCTTCCTGACCTGCAGCTTCTGATTTTTTCTACCACGGATACCCCTTCTTTTTAGGGGCTGAGGTGCTCCAATATGTTGGTGAGATGCTTTTCGTTTAACTCCTCCCCTTCTTTTTAGGTACATGAGACCCAAGCCTTCTTGGGTTCTCACCTTTTCATAACATGACTCACTACGTCTCCAGCTATGTTGTGCATGGCTGTCTTAACATGAGGTTTAATAATCTGAAACCCCCTCCTCAAAAGAGGAACAGCCCTTCTGAAAAGTCCACGAAAAATGCCCCCCAGACCTGCTCCATACCTGTTTACAGCTCCATGGAACCCAGGTAGACCACGGCCTGCCTGGGCTTTGTAGTAGGCCCTATAGGCATCTACATTTCCATAATCTTTAACGACAACCATTTTTGGCTCATGCAGCTCTCTTTTGCACGCTCTAAAAATAACCTCTTCTGGGTCGAACGTGTAACCTCACGACAACTTTCCCCCAGTTGAATGGCACGTGTTGGTTCTGGTCGGTCTTTATTTCAATGCTTATTGTGTTGATGTGGCTCTTGCTCATTAACATATAATGCGGCTTATCGTAAGTTATGGTGACACATTCATAAGTTTCTCCTCTGACGGGTATGCTCCGTAACAGGGGTACAGAGCTGTCTCCTACAATTTGGTGCTCTATGATATCCGTATACAGGTACAAGGCGCTGACCCCTCCGGTAATGTCTGCAGCGTGGTCTATTTTATCGACAGGAACATCGGGTGGTAGGCCCAATATGTGGGCTAACCCCCCAGAGGCCGAGAATTTGTATGTGTTTCCCCCTATGAATCTAACTTTACCCTTTACAGGGTCGTAGACAAAACGTATTTTAGGCGGATCTATGGCTACTTTTATATTGTCATTCATTTCATCCAAAACAGATTGAATGCTCTTGTAATAACCTCTGTGTAGTAGAAAGCCCCATTTAGTTGCATCCTGATAAATGTAAAACATGGCATTTTTAGTCAGTGTGTACCAGCTGCGGGGTACTGAATTTCAGCCAGACCAACTTCCCATGCACCGCTCAGATCTAAGGGTTGTGGTAGCAGTGTTGTAAAATTAGCATTTGTATTTTGAGGAAATATTTCCTTGCATGCATTGCTGGGGAGTGTGATGTAAAATCCGTTATCTCCCATTTCCAACTCTTCTATACAGGGTCACAAATTTCAGAGGCAGCCACCCAACTGTTGAACTTACTGGGCCAACCCTTCCATTTCACTAAGTGAAGTTTTCTTGAGCCACGGCCTTTTGTGGCCAATACCTTTTCAATTCTATACACCCGGTCTTCTCGGGGGTTCACTTTCTGTAGTTCTTCGGGATAGAATGTCCCCACAATAGCATCACCATGGTAATCTGTTAACAGGTATACGGGTCTCTTTGCTTTTTTGATAACCTGATCCACTATAAATATCTCTGTAGTGAAATTCTGTTCATAACCCTTATCGAACACCCCCTTTATTTTTGAAACCCTGACATGGTCTCCTTTTCTGAACAGCGGCCTCTCCTCTTTCGTTTTAGCAGAGGTCCCATAGATTTTTTTCCAGATGGCCAAAGAGTTGTGAGGGGTCACATCTACAGGCCTAGCCTTGATAGTTCTGTGCATGCTGTGATTATAGCTTCTTAGGAGCTGAGGTAATACATCCATATATTTGTACGTATTATTGGCTGTGAAATACCGCCACATTTTTGTTTTTAAAGTTCTGTTAAACCTTTCCACAACACCAGCCTTGACCTCATTATTGGTGACAAAGTGGTGTATCCCATGTTTCTTTAACAGCAGGCTTACAGGCTTATTTAGGAACTCTAAACCTCGATTTGTTTGAAGCTTCTCTGGACGTCTATGGTTTTGTTTGAAAATGGCCGCTAAAGCTTTGGACACCTCCCGCCCCGTCTTGTCTTTGAGAGCCACAGCCCAGGCATATTTAGATAAAATATCAATGCATGTTAATATGTACTTGTAGCCCCTGTTGTACTCTGAAAATTGCTGCATATCTACCAAATCCGCCTGCCATTGTGCATCGACTCCAGAGACAATAGTCTTGTTTCTTTTAAATTTTATTCGGGCGGGCTTATGGAGTGTATAGGCATCCTGATCAGAAAGCCATCGAGAAACATCCTTGACCCTTAATGATTTGATACGCTTTTTTGCCTCACTAAATAGAGGGTTCACACCTCCAAAACTTCCTACAGAATCCGGTGTATAATATATATTTTTAGAACATCCCGTGGTCAGGCATCTTAGCAGCCCACAGACATATGAACACAGATTAAGGGGTTAAATAAACTTTATTCAAAAGAGAATAAGGCTGGAGCATTTTAAGATTTCAAGGCATTACCAGACTTATAATGTGTTTAATATTTGCAAATAATAGGACAGAAAAGGCTATTTTCTAATTTTAAACATAAAGACAGACATTATTGAATAAGCTGTTATATTCTCAGAGTATATGTTGAAACCACTTGAAGCGCCAGAATTTTTTTTTTC
Organism: Phrynocephalus forsythii; assembly: GCA_029282475.1. Classification (NCBI taxonomy): domain Eukaryota; kingdom Metazoa; phylum Chordata; class Lepidosauria; order Squamata; family Agamidae; genus Phrynocephalus; species Phrynocephalus forsythii. Next base: position 168,886,352 of record JAPFRF010000002.1, on the reverse strand, counting down.
ACACGCTATGACTTCTCGGCAGATTCTTTTTCTCCAGCAGAGTGTCCTGTTGAGAGAGCATTAAACAGCCTCTTAGTTTTAAATTTTGCAGCACCCCCCCACAACCCCGAACGAGAGTTATAAACAATTTAATGAAAAAACTCACCTCGGCCACTGAACTGCTCTCATAACCCTCATCTGCAGAAGTCCAAATATCCTCTTGTGGCTCCTCTAGAGCCCCAGGTTCGGAACCATCTGAGCATTCACTCCCCGATTTCTCTTTTGGTTTCTGCCATCCTGCTCTTACTCCATGAGGACAATCACACTCAAGATTGGACCAAAACAGGGTCTCCTCAGTGTGAAGGGCAGACTTGGGCGGCTTTTTGGGCGCAGAGCTGGGCTTCCGCGATGGGGTGTTTAGGGGGCAGAGGGGCATGGAAAATCCCATAGGCCCGTGGTGCATGTGGGGGTGCAGACGCCTTTTCGGTTTCAACCGCTGCCTCTCTATCTTCGGGGTCCAGGATTTTGGCGGGGAGTCCGGGCTCTCGGGCTTCGGAGGGGAGTCCACGCTCTCCGGCTTTTTGGTCCAGGATTTTGGTGGGGAGTCCGGGCTCTCGGGCTTCGGAGGGGAGTCCACGCTCTCTGCTTTCGGCGGTGAGTCCGGGGTGTCCTTCGGCAAGCTGGAGGAAAACCCGATCTTGCTTGAAGACGCCATCTTTCTCCACATAAACGGGACGGCGGGGACCATGAGCCAGTCGGTTTCAGGAACAGCGGGAAAGGCGGCGGCGGGCACCGCAGAACACTCCCCTCTTCTTATAAGGCCTCTCAGGCATGCGCACACGCAGCAAGACAGGCCCAGGCAACACATAGCCAGCGGCAGCGCCCTAGGGGAAGGCATGCCCGGGCATGCCTGAGGGTGGGGTAGGGGGACCCCGTGACGTGTCGGGGGGAGGGGGCAAGGCTCCCCATCCGGGTCAGGCGGAAGAGGACGTCACTTCCAGGTCAAAGGGCCCAGGAAGGTTCCGGTTCCGGGTAAGGGGGCGGGGCGGAAGTTAGGGACTTCCGGTAAGGGGGTAGGGCTTCTGGTAAGGGGCGGGACTTCCGGTAAGGGGGCGGGACTTCCGGTGTTTGATGGTTTTATTGCCCCTTTGACAGGAGCACCCCTTCCCCTACTACTTTAGGAAATAGCTTAGACAGTTTTGTTATTTTCCTGGATTGCAAATCCTATTGACCACTCTACTGATATTTGTGCTTTGCATTGTTCTTTTCTAATGAAACTTTAAATGACTTTTTGCTTTGACTTTTCTATTTTTTAATAAAATATTATTCAACACAAGCTTGATTATTGCCCAAGAGTGAGTGTGGCTAACTCAGTGCCTTGACCAGCAGTGCTTGGCAGAGAAGCATCTTTGGAACTTAGAACATTTTTCTTTGTTTGTCCTACCTGACAGGGTTGATGTATTTTTCAAAGTACACAACCAGTGTAAGATTTTAAAGGAACCTAGCTGCTGAGAGGTGATAGAGCACCTCCACAAACACTCACCCAGGTAACGGGACAGAGTGGTGGCTTTTAAAGGTGAAAATTAGCTATCAGGAGCTAAATCCGTTAAGGGGGTAACCTAAGGGGCCTGCATGGGAGCAGGCAGCTCCCATGCATACAGTGTCCAGACCTCTCCTTAACTGAGCAAGATTTGGAGTGAGGACACTGGACTACTGGCTTCAGACCTTGGGAAATAAAAAGCCCTAGAGACATTATAGTTTGTTTTGCCAGCTTTAAACAAAGGAAGAAATAGTAAAATTAGCAAGATCTAAAAAGTTTCAACACAAGAACTGCAGGATACAAATATTGCATGACTTATCAGCGGAAACACTTCAATGCCAAATGGAGCTCCATCCTTGCACTTTATGACTAGAGGAAGAAGAAGTGAAATACAGATGAAGATTTCTCTTTTACTTAGAAAGTAACTCAGAAGGTATTTGTTCATCAGCTACCAATAGAATACAAATGGAAGATCTCCTGCAGAAGCAAAAAATATCTCTCTTTAAAGATATAGACCTGGGGCATCCCAAAGCAGCTTAGAACCAGGGGATTGCAAAATCAAGCACAAACCAGGTCTATACCCAAGGACAATTAGACATATCAGAAGAGGAGTCATTGGAGCAGCAGACCCAACGCACATGCCAGAGAAAGAGGAGAGTCAGAGAAAAGACAGAAGAAAACAATAAGATGGAAAATGATGAGTCTTTGAAAACAGACATTGAGGAGCTTCTGTCCTTATTTTCTTATTTTTTGTTTCTCCTTTGCCTATATAGTATCAAGCTTAGAAATGATTCTGTTTTGAATGAAAAGGAGAGACTGGTAAATGTTTAAATTGCAGTTTTTAATATAAAGAAATTAAAATCCATCTGACACCGAGGCCCAAGAGCTCACACAGAGATAATTTACTTTGGTTTTGCCTCCACTCCGCACCAGAAATCGGTAGTGGAATAGCATAGGATTTAGCCAGGGCTTTGTGGAAGGTAGGACTGCAAGGCAACGCCACACAGTTTAAGCAATCTGTAGGTTGAAATCTAGGGGGTTTAGGCTGGCAGGAAGGCATGCATTATTTAAAGTGGTGATCCACATGGGGACATTTGGTTGGCCAGTTAGGGAGGGTTTGGGGGAAGAGGGGGGTATCAGGGGAGTTAGGTGGCAAAATATATGGTTTTGAATTCTAGGATATGGGAAAATAATTTCTGAAAATTTTCATTTTGTGAATCAATTATGCAGCTAATGACATTAACGCTAAATGTCCACACGTTTACATAGGGTTATTAAAGAATATAGCCCAGCAATATTATTGTTACAAGAATATGTCATTATCCCTGGTAAGGAGTGGAAAAGAAAATATACTGATAAGAGGATAGCAAAAGGTATTTAGAAAATTAGGAATGTTTACAGACAAGGAGGCAATAATAGAAGGTGACCTTAATAGGGTGCAAGGTTTAGATCCACACATTAATATTAATTACAATGATAAAACTACACATGGACTAATTGTACAAAGGGATAAGAAATACAGAAAACCTCTTCCCAAAATAACTCTGCTATTTAAGTTACACACCTACATGAGATGTGGTCAGAATTTAACCCAGGGGATAACAGCCATTCTTATTAATCTGCAATGCATGCATTGTTCTCCTGATTAAACACAAGTTTTGGTCACTAAAAGACTGTTGCAAAAAATAACAGAAAGAAAACTAGGGATGATCAAAGTGACATATCATGTGCCTTTAAATGTGACATTTAATCTAAATTAGCTGCAACCTGTGTGGTGCATGCATTGTTCTCCTGATTAGACACAAGTTTTGAGCTCATCTCCCACCCTCCCTCCACTTTTGATGTGATGGTGATGCTTTGCTGGTCGCCGGGGCCGGATGGGAAATTGGCCGTGAGACTGTTGCAAAAAATAACAGAAAGAAAACTAGGGATGATCAAATTAAAGTAACCCACATATCATGTTTTGCCTTTAAATGTGATCATTATTGCGCTACGTCACAGACCCTCCAAAGTTAATGTTTATTTAAAGTAAAGTTCTGTTTGAAATTAATAAATTGCAACCAAGACAAAAGGAAGTCAGAATATGGAAGTTTAACACAGCATTATTAACACCTCCAGTATTATTAACATGTCCAATTTGAGGCTCTTTCCCTCATCACACCTCATGAGGAATGCACAGAGGAGCGACTGGTTCCCACTGAGGATCTCTCCCTCATCACACTTGATGAGATACAGGAAGGAAAACAACAGTAACAAACTGAATACCTCTCCTTTAATATAGTTGATGAGGTGCATGCAGATGAACAGACTACAGGAGAGAGGCTCCTTGTACTAGGTGATTCAATTATCAGAAATACAGAGGGTGGATTTGTGATGTAAATGATAACCATATAGTGACTTGCTTGCCTCTTGCAAAGGTTGCAGACATCATGAGAAATCTAGATAGTTTATTAGAGAGAACTGGGAAGGAGCCAGTAGTCATGGTACATATTGGTACCAATGATGTTGGAAAGGCAAAGTGGTGGAAGCCAAATTAAGGTTGTTAGGAAGAAGATTTAAGTCCTGGACTTCCAAGGTAGCATTTTCAGAAGTGCTGCCTGTTTCTTGTCCAGGACCTGCCAGGCAAGCAGAGCTCAGACGCCTCAATGCGTGGATGAGACGATAGTGTCGAGAGGGGGAGGGCTTCAGATTTGTCAACAACTGGAGAACATTTTGGGACAAGCCAAACCTGTTCAGGAGGGATGAGTTGCACTTGAACCATGATGGTACCAGATTGCTGGCACTCAACATCAAAAAAAGGCTGCAGAGCAGCTTTTAAAATGATAATGGGGGGGGGGGACCGACAGGAGCTGGGCAGCATCTGGTTTGGGAAAGTGTCTACCTGAGTAGTGAGAATGATATAATAATTACTTAGAGTGAGGAGCTAGTCACAAGCACTTCAGCAGAAGGATGCAAGAGGCAGTCTAATGATGCAACTGGACTCAACAGACTGCATCAGAAAAGCATCTATAAGATAGAAGGCTTGTCCAAATACAGACAACAGGCAGAAACATAAATTCTGGCAGAACAAATGCAAGGCAACAATCAGGAAAACAAGGCAAGACTTTGAGGAGGGTATAGCTAAAAACACTTAAAGAAATAACAGAGTACTTCAAATAAGTGATCAGGACTCTAGGGAGTCTGAAGTTTGAAGAGGAACTGCAGTGAACAGAGATGTCCTCTTTAACCCCTTTTATTCACAATGGTGATTGCATTTTTAGCTTCACATATAAGAAACAATGAGAACATCCATGGAATTCAAATTGGGGACTCAGAACATATTATCAGTTTATAAGCAAATGATGTAATATTGCTGCTAAGAAACTCCACAGAAGCAGCACCTAATACAGTGGTACCTCGAGTTATGAATGTCCCTAGTTGTGAGAAACTTGAGATACAATGGGAAATCCATCCTGGGAATGAAAGTCTTCCATGAAATCCTCGAGATACGAAAATTTCCTATGGGATGCCTCGAGATACAAAAATGTTGTGGAAGATTTCAATTCCCAGGTGCATTGTATCCCATTTGATTTTGAGTTATGAAAATTTCAAGATACGAAGCATCATGAGAAACAGATTAGCATCATAACTCAAGGCACCACTGTACATTAAAAGAATTACAGAAATTTTATGAGAATGCAGGACTCGAGTGAATTTTAAAAAATCAGATTTAATGTGCTTTAATATACCCTCCTCATAACAGACTGCAATATCTCAAAGACTAAAAGTTCCACTTACAAATAAAGGGTTTAAATATCTGGGAGTCTTCATAGCTAAAAATTCTGCCAAACTTTACAAATTCAATTATGCAAGTATTAGGGGGAAAAAACTAAAAGGCATGAAAAAGGGGAAAACATAAGCTTTCAGTATTAATCCAGATAGCTTCATTCAAGATGACGATTTTACCTCGTTTCATTTTATGTTTTACCATTAAAAATTCAGGATGCTACATTTAAAATGTGGCAGAAAGGAACTGAAGTGTTCATTTTAGTAACAAAATAATTAAATAATTTTGTTATTGACCAATTAGCAAAGGATGCTGGGGTATTCCATCATTTCACACATATTATGAAGCTTATTAACTTCATCATATGACAAAGGTAGATTATCAAGTTAGGAAAAAATTCTTGGCTTCAAATAGAAAAAGAATTACTGGATGTATCAGAATTAGAAAAATATATATGTGAAAAAGGATCTAAAATGTCAATGTACAAATGTAAATAGCACTTTATATCCAACAATGCAAATATGGAAGCAGATAAAAGAGAAGCAATTAAGAAACAAAACAAAAAAGGTGCCAGGCCCAGATGGATTACCTTCAGAATTTTATAAGACCTTCCAGAAAGTTTTAAGTATACCTATGAAAGAAATCTGTAATGAGGTCTTACAAGATGCCAAAATACCTGAATCATGGACAGAAGCATTTATCACAGTGATCCCAAAAGAAGGACTGGATCAAACAATAATAGGAAACTATAGGCCAATTTCCTAACTAAATGTGGATTATAAAATTATGGCAACAATAATGGCAGACAGATTGAAAAAATATTTAATGAAGTTCATTCATAAAGACCAAAATGGTTTCTTGCCTAAAAAACAAATGAAACAATGTGAGAACCATAATGGACATTTTAGAATATTATGAAGCCCATCCAGGCGAATAGGTGGCATTACTATTCTTAGATGCCCAGAAGGCTTTTGTTAATGTGAACTGGGATTTCATGCTAAACCAAATTAAAATTATGGAATTTGGCCAAAAAATTATAAATATGATTGAAACAACCTACAAAAAACAAACAGGTAAAATAATTGACATGGATGTCCACTATCTCCATTATTATTTATTCTGAAAATAGAAGTTTTAACAAGAGAAATAAGACACGACAAAAGAATAACGGGGACACAGGTCAGAGATTAAAAATTTTAGCTTCAAGCATTTGCTGACGACTTAGTCTTTATTCTGGAAAACCTGTTAGAAACAAAGCCAAGATTAATAAATCGGATTGAGAAATATGGGGAGGTTGCCAGCCTGAAAATAAAGAGAAAATGAAATTAATGGTTAAGAACCTGACAGAAAAACAAAAAAGTTACTAACAGAGAAGACAAATCTGCAAATAGTAAAAAAGATCAAATATTTAGGTATGTACCTGTCATCCAGATGCTCCACAATTCAAAGAAGATAGTTATGGGAAATTATTGAAAGAAATCAAACAAGACCATGAAAGATGGGGAGATCAGGCAAACTTTCATTCCTGGGAAGGATTGCAATGGTAAAGATGAATATATTGCCTAAAAGACTTTTTCTTTTCCAAACAATCCCAATCAAACTACGAAGAAAATACTTTGAGGAACTGAACAAAATTACTTTAAAGTTCATATGGTTAAAGAAAAAGGCAAAGATTAAAACCAAATTACTACAAGAGAAGAAAGAAAGAGGAGGTTTTGGCTTACCAGATTGGACAGTGCACTACCAAGCTTGTGTGTTAATATGGCTAAGGGAATGGATAGTGCTGAAAGATAAAAGACTTTTATACTTGGAAGGACATGATTTACAGCTAGGATGGCATGCTTTTTGTGGTATGGAAAAACCAAAACACATAAATACTTTCAAAGTAATCTGATAAGAAACTCCTTAATTAGTACGTACTTGGATAGGAAAGACCTGGCAGCTAGCTCAATCAAAGGCAAGCTTTCATCATTGGCCTTCCACGTTAGGATATTAGGGCACAGGGATAGCACAGTGGATCTACAGATTCAAAAAGTGCTTGAGGGTTGGGGAAAAGGGCACAGGGATAGCACAGTGGATCTACAGATTCAAAAAGTGCTTGAGGGTTGGGGAAAAGTGAGGTAAGATAATTGATAGCCGCAACCCCATGACTCCATGGAATTTACTTGAGATTAATCAGGTCAGGGAGGACCGCCTTCTTCCATATGAGCCTGCCCGTACTCTAAGATCAGGCCAGGAGGCCCTGCTGAAGGTGCCATCCCTCAAAGAGATAAGGGGGGTGGCATGTCGAAGCAGGCCTTCTCGGCAGTTGCCTCCCAACTCTAGAATGCCCTCCATACAGAGATCTGCCTGGCGCAAACACTTTTGGCTCTTCAGCACCAGGCAAAGGTTTTCCTGTTTGGCCAGCATTTTAATTAGATTATTTGGTTGGACACATGAGCAGCAGGGTTTTATAATTTATAATTGTACTGTATGTTGTTTTAACTGTATTGTATCTTATAGTTTTAATAATTTTATTGTTTTATAGTTTTTAACACTTGTTGCATGCCACCCAGAGACCTCTTGGCAGTTGGGTGGCTAAAAAAATCTTGTAAATAAATAAATAAATAAATAAATAAATAAATAAATAAATAAATAAATAAATAAATAAATAAATAGGGATAATTATTAAAGAATTCTCCGTTGGCCTTTTTTGGGGCACTAAGAGTGAGTGAACGTGGCAGCAGGGAAGACCGATACTTCAGGGGTGGCCCTTCAATGAGCGGATGTTTCCCTAACCCCAGAAAGTGCAAACATTCATATTAGATATTCAAGAATTGATCAATCCAGCAAAGGAGTCCACATTAATCTGGGCATGTGTTCTGTGGAGGCATTATGCTCCATTAGAGCTTTGAGGACTTACCTAGACTTGATGGGCAGCCAGGAGGGATATTTACTCTGCCATCAGGATGGGATACCCCTTACAAAATCCCCGTTCTGGTGCTTAATGGACCAGGCCTTGCAAAGGGTAGGTCTCGCAAACTGGTACTTTGGTACTCCCCCCTTTCGTATTGGGGCGGTGTCAACGGCCGTGGCACTCAGCTATGGACTGGAGGGCATTAAGCAAATTGGGAGCTAGACCTCTCAGCGTTTTAGAGTATATGTCCGCCCACTCTTGCAATATGCTGCTCCCTGGCTTCTTTTGTTTTCTTCTTTGTTTCACCCCAAGGGAGGCACGTAAGTCAGCAACGCATAGCCACGCCTTCTAGTTTGTTGGCCCTTCACTATGGAATCAACTATCAAGTGAGTTGCACCTTGCATCGTCCCTGCCTGCCTTCAAAAAAGCTTTTAAAACTATGCTTTTTAAGCCTTATGGTGACCTTATTTCTATTTTTATTTTTGTCCCCGTTGCTTCTTATTGAGGGCTTCCCTTCTATTGCCCTTATTGTTGTCCTCCTACTATTGTTTTTATTACTGTTTTATCTGAGGCTTTTTAATCTGTAAACCGCCCAGAGTCCCTCTGGGAAATGGTGCGGTATAAAAGTGTAATAAATAAATAAATAAATTCTTTGTTAAAGGGCCTGGTGAATGCACCCCTGGTCGAGGATACTGCTGATGGGTCACAGCTATATTGATCAGGCTGCTCGTTTTGCTACTAGTTCTCCTTGGGGCCCTAACCTGGGCTTGAATGCAGAGCGTGTCTTGTATTGGCAAGGGTTAGGGTTAGGGTTATTTAGTATAACCATACTAAATATGTTTTGTGATGTGGACTTAATAGACATTAATTATTATTTGTAATCCATTTTATTCTCCACATGAGTTTTCTACTTTCTTGGTGGTTGCAGTAATATATTCCCCCCTCAAGCTTCTGTGAGAAGTGCATTAGGTATTTTAACAAGTCAAATTATGTGGGCTGAATATGCATATGCAGATACTTTTAAAGATTTTTTTCTCTATTTATAGGATTTAGGATCTGTAGTTCCTGATGTCGCATCCTCCTAAATGGGCACAGTTACGTTTATTGGGGCGAGAAATACATGACCAGGGCTGCGTGGAACAGAAATACACTTGTATTTGTATTGTTAATAACAAGTGTACATGGCCCATGTGGGCCATATAGACATTATTGGCAGCAAGACAGGCAATAGCCAAAGGATGGAAAGATACGCAGGACCACGGTATTCTTGAATATGGTACTCTCAAATATGGCAGACAGTACTCTCGAATATGGCAGACGGCACTGCCAGAAGTACTAAATAGTAAATTATATTTAGCTAGAGGTATAAGAAAATTGGAAACTTTTGTAATGGAGTGGCATCCTTTTATTTTGTATATGAAAAGAAGAGACAACAAGAGACTCCCAGACATATTGAGGTTTTTGGTTTTGTTAAAGTATTTGCAATATGCCTGTAATTTTCCCAACAGACTTTGGTAGATTCTGAATATAGCTGCAGGGAATGAGTGGGTGGGCGGGGTTATGCACTGCCTGAATGGCATTGTTTTCTTTTTCTTTTGTTGGAACAATTTTGATTCGTTTTGGTGGATTTTTAATGTTGTAAAATAAAAAAGGGGAAGAAAAAAACACAAAGGAACAGAATTGTATGTTTAAAATAAATTAGGTAAGGCCTGCTTTTTTGTTTTAAAGTGGCTTCTTCCAGACTGATTGTCTTGCCGTGGCAGAGGCTGCTGTATCTGAGCTGAGAAACAGTACGGAGATATTTTTCTTGCTCTGAAAAAGTAGAGTTTTCTCTGGGGGGGGAGGGAAGAGAGTTGAACCCTTGGTTATATTAATAATAGAATGAACAACAGAGGGTTAAGAATCTGAGAAATCCTGTACCTTTTTATGAATTGTAGAAACTGAGAAGTCAGAAAAGGGGGTGGCTGGTCTAAGCAGCAGCAGTGTTCAGTTTTGTTTGCTCTGTAACCATCTACTATTGGACTTCCTGGAAAGAAATGTAGTATTGTGTTGCAGTTTTTTTAATGACATAAATAACTGACATGCTTCATTCCACCTAGACAATTCTAACTGCTTAACCATGCTACATTTTGTAGACTTGAACTTATTTTGCCATACAATGCCTCAGTGGCAATTTGCGATGGCATCTCTGTTCACAATGCTACATACACAAAACCAAAATCACACACAAACAAAATTGGGACAGAGTTACACACAGTAACAATATTGCACAGTCCAATTGTGCTGATATATTTACAAAGCCTTTATGTAAAGAAAAGCATGTATTTTTAAGAAAAGTCTGGGTATTGTAATCTGTTAAATATAGGAGGGGTGTCAAGATATGTAAAAGTTGATAAAATATATGTTATGTATATTTAACAGATAGGAAAAGAGAATTGTAAACTGGAGGCAGTTAAATCTCCAGTCTCATGATGTTATCCACAAGTGCAAGGGATTAGTAATCACCTGCATGTTATGTGATTAAGCACAGATGGAATAGTTTATAACATCATGGTTGCATCGGATTGCATCAGATTGTAATGAGTGATGAGTCATATCTGATAGGGTCTGTAACTCTATATAAGCACTAGCTTGTATCGTGTCAGACTGAGTCTGTCTATGGTGAGAGACAGTACCCCCACTCTGTTGCTTGTATATATTGCTTGATATTTTTGCTGTTTGTATATTTTGATGTATATATGGAATATAAGAGTTTTACTCTAATCCATGATTTGTCATTCTCTGTTATTTCTAAGCTCTGATATATGCTTATATCAATTTAACTACACTTTATTCCACGTTTTTCTGCTGTGTTAACCTGCTGCTTAAAATAAGCTGCCTGATAGGGTTATGGGCCCAGCTGGGTCAGCTGCCTGATAGGTTTTGTTGTCCCAGAGTGGATAAAGTGTGCGTTGTATAAGTTATGGTTTGCAGAACAGTTTGGAGTTACGAGAAGACAAAGGCAAGCTGCAAAGTTCTTTCTCTCTGAGGCTTGGAAGCGAACAGGAGAAAACAGCTGATAAGATAAGCCAAGCAAAGCAGAGTGTTTGAATGAAAGCAGAGGAGGCTGAAGACGCTGAAGGAAGTGTTGCAGAAACGGCAGATAAGGAGCCGGCACAATCAGCAAAGATGGCAAGTATTAATCTATCTTCAATGCCTCTGGTCAAGCTTTCTGATAACAATTTTCTGAATTGGGCCATGCGTAGGAAGCATTTCCTGATATTCCATGATCTGTATGAATATGTGGAAAATCAGTTGGAAGAAGATTCTGATGAGCAGAGTCAAAAGCAGGATGCACGGGCTATGTCAATAATCATGTTGTCTTTGGAAGATTCACAGTTTGTTTATGTTAAGGAAGCCAAAACTGCCTATGAAGCTTGGATGGCCTTGAGAGCCGCCCATATCAAAGAAACAGCTGGGGCCAAGATATCCTTGATGAAGCAATTATTCTGGACAAGGATGAACCCAGGAGAAAATATTTCAGATCATGTAAGAAAAATAAATAATATTTTTCACCAGTTATCTGAAGTAGGCATTCAACATGATGAAGAGTATAAATGCCTTGTGATATTGTCAAGCCTGGATGAATCGTATGACAATATAGTAATGGGGATGGAAGCTTTGAAAAGTGAAGATTTATCTGTCTCTTATGTCCAATCAAGGCTGCTGCAAGAGGAGCTGAGAAGAGCAGACTCTAAAGTAAATAATAAAAAGCCTGAGAAAACTTCTGGAGAGACTGTCCAGGTGGTAAGAAAATGTTACAATTGTGGGAGTGATAAACATGTTAAACGTTTCTGTGACAAAGTAAACAAGAAACAGAAACAGAGAAATGTTGCTGTTAAACGCCGGGAGAGTGAAGGACACCAGGTGTCTGTAATTAATGAAAACAATGAACAAGAGTGCTCAAGGCAAGAGTTATTTGTGGTAGACTCTGGAGCCAGTATTCATTGTGATCTTCACTTTCCTGGGTGGATTGAACCCTGCTTTGAAGACTCAAATAAGCCTTGAGTCATATATTACATCCTACAGCTTCAGCTACAAAAAGCAGCTCAAATTCACAAATGATCAACTGAAATAGTTTCTCACTCACGCTGGGAAAGCATTATTTGACTTTCATTTTAAGGGGGAAAATGTTTAATTTGAAGGAATGCCAAACTTCAAAGGTTGCGTTAATCAGCTACTCAATAAACCTTTGATTTCATGAAAGAGGCCCTTAGTAGAATCACTCAACAATTGCAGGGAACCTTCATTGCACCCATGGCAGCCATTATAGAAACAGATTTTGTTTATGGCAACTACAACAAAAAGTCCAATTCCCCAACACAGACTTCATAATCGGGGGAGATTTCAATGCCAGAGTAGCCAGTGACATGGACATATTTTATATGACCCCAGAAATAGATCTAGACTCTTCAATGCTATTACCATTCAATCATAAGCGATGTTCTAAGGATAAGAGCATAAATGCAGCAGGGCATAATATGGCAAGATTCTGTATCCAACATAATTGCATATGGTTGAACGGCTTAACAGAATATCCCAATTCAGGAAATTTCACCTTCTCTTCTATTAGAGGAGCTAGTGTTATAGACTACATCATGATGTCCCTACCCCTGAAACCCTTTGTGGCTGAATTCACGGTAGGGGATAACATTTGTAGTGATCACTTCCCATTGTTACTTACGTTGAACTTGAAAACTGAGGGTAAATCAATGCTGATAAGACGAAACCACAATTCGGAGGTACTCAATAAAATAAGATGGAATGCAACAACAAAACTTAAACTGGCCCAGTTACTAAAATCTAAAACACTTATAGACCTTAAATCCTCCATTACGACCTCTAATGATCCTAGGGATGTAATTGGAGCCTATGAAGGATTGACAGCACTCTTATCTAAGACACTAAGCTATAATCCAACTTTAGAGCAATGCAGGACAAACCATATCAAACAAGACTGGTTTGACCGTGAGTGTATAGAACAGAAAATTATTTTAAGGAAGATCTACAAGCATTATAAGGACCAGGAGCTGGCATATATACCAAAGGAATTCTATGAAACAAAGAATCAGTTAAAATTGCTGTACAAGGCCAAAAGGCAAGCCTTCATCCATAACCAATGGAATCAATTATTCACAGCAATATCCCTTAAAAAATCCAAACAATTTTGGGACATAGTGAACAACACAAACAGAAATAATTATTTGGACCCAGCCAACATTGAACCCAATATTTGGCGCAGACATTTTTAATCTCTGTTCCATAATGGAGGTAACTCCAGCAGTGCCAGCGAGGAAACCATGCCTAAGGGTCTTCCAGAATGGCCCCCAGTCACTCTTGCAGAGATAAACGAACTAATCTCCCAGTTAAAACTGGGCAAATCACCAGGGGCTGATATAATACCCCCAGAGATACTGAAGTTTGATGCTGACTGGTGGATGGCACCGTTGGCTGCCCTTTTCACCATGGTAGACAAATCTGGCTTGATACCAGAAGCCTGGACCAATGCAATAGTTGTCCCAATTTACAAAGCAGGTGACCCCTTAAACCCAGGTAATTATAGACCAATTAGTCTCCTATCCGTCATTGAAAAACTTTATACAAAACATCTTTTAAACAAACTAACTGACTGGGAGGAGCAGACATCAGTAATTGGACCAGAACAAGCAGGTTTTAGGAAGGGGAAATCCACTCTTGATCATTGCTTTGCCCTAGCACATCTGGTAAACAAATATGTAACTCAGGCTAAATCTAAATTATATGTGGCCTTCTTAGACCTGAAAGGGGCTTTTGACTCAGTGGACCGTGAGAAATTGTGGGACAAATTAGCCAACCTCCCAATTGACAGAAGATTAATATTTCTTATTAGGAGATTGCATTTGGCAACCTCCTGCCAAATTAAATGCTCTAACTCAGGGATCCTAACTGAGCGAATAACTACCAACAAAGGTGTTAAACAGGGTTGTTTACTAGCCCCTTCCCTGTTTAACTTGTTCCTCAATGATTTAGCCCCACTATTGTTGGAAACTGAAGGACATCCCCCTAAAATTGGCTCCAGTCCAGTCCCTCTACTTCTGTACGCGGATGATGCCGTGATCTTGTCTCGTACCAGACCTGGCCTAAAACGTTTGATGTATAAATGCCTTGAGTTCCTAGGTAACAACAACTTACAACTTAACTATGATAAGTCTAAAATTGTTGTATTTGCTAAATCTTGGAAATTGTACAGGTGGATCTTTGCTGGAAGAAAGATCGAACAGGTTAAGTATTTCAAATATTTGGGTATCATGTTTCACTACAAACAGTCCTGGGTGCTCCAACGCAAAGTGGCAATACAACAGGCCAAAGGCACCACCCAGGCAGTTTGCAGATTTTTCTATAATACAGGAAACAGATATGTACCCTCCGCACTAAAAGTGTTTAATGCAAAGATTGTACCTCAGTTGTTGTACGGTATACCATTATGGATCAAGGCTTGGGACCATTCGCTAGAACAAGTGCAATCTATGTTCCTACGGAAGATCTTGGAAGCACCAACATGTGTACCATATGCGGCTCTTTGTTTAGAAGCAGGCCAAAATATGGTAGCAACTCAGGCATCGTTGAGAGCAATCAAATACTGGTTAAAGATCCACTACAACTTTAAAGAGGGTAGCTTCATACACCAAATTCTCCAAGAACAGGTCAGGGCACAAGAACTTGACTACATTGAAAAGAAAATTTCAAAAATAGGTCTATCATTAGAACAACTTGGCTCTCTGCCCCAAAAAGAAGCATTTCATGTAATTAAATGCAGACTACTAGATATTGAATTCCAGGATCTCCTGAGTTCAGCAAATAAGACTTGCTCACCCTTAAATCACTTAATTCCAATCAGGCAAGGCCAGAGTGCTAGATATCTTCATTTACTGCAGTCACCACAAGAACGCAGAGCTTATTCTCTGGCTAGATTTAATGTAATGCCTTCAGCACTATTAGCAGGTAGGTTCCAAGGCATTCCGTATAACAAGAGGAATTGCTCGTGCGAGTTGGGAGGAATTGAATTGCTGGCACACATGTGTTTGTACTGCCCTCGCTACTCAGTACCCCATTTGCAATATCTGGGCCCAATATTATCTAGGGTGAAGGGATGGCCAGATGCAGGAATAATGCAATTAATGCTAAATGATCAAGTGGAAGACAGGGTGAAGAAAGTAGCGGGCTTTATGGCATACATAGTGAATCATGCTGAAACTCTACAGCCTGTATCAATACTCCCACTCTGAGCTATGTTTGAATGTCAGTTGCAATCATTGACTTGGTTATTGCCAGAAAACCTAAATTAGGTTTTATATGTGTGTTTTATTTATATATGTGTCTTATTTATGCCATTAAAGGTTTGATTGATTGATTATTCATTGTGTAAACAAGAAATATTTGTTTGAAAAATTAACCTTGTATGATTCCAGAATGGTGACGTTGGCAGACGGAACACGCACAAAAGTATGTGGAGAAGGTAAAATATTTTTTAAACCTCTCAAGTGTATGTTTGATAAGGTCTTATACATTCCATCTCTGAAGAACAATTTGTTAAGCGTTCCCATGCTTGTGAAAAATGGTTTTGAGGTGCAGTTCAGTGAGGGCAGTTGCACAATTCTCAAGGATAGAAACACAATGAGCACTGGATGGCTGCACGACAATTTGTTTGTAATTAGCACAGCTGAGAGTTTTTTGAACATGATTAATAATAAACCTATGCATGATAGATGCATTCATCTAATCCATAGAAGATTAGGGCATCTAGGATTTGAAAATATAAAGAAGACTCTTCAGCATGTGGATGATGGGACTGTTCAGAACTGTAACAAATATTTAGATTGCCATGTTTGCAAAAGCACAAAGACAAAGGCTGCTCCCATAGCAAGGAAGAGTTTAAGAAAATCACAACATCCTCTACAGCTGGTTCATGCTGATGTCATAGGACCAATGGCAAATTCAATTGGTGGTTCCAGATTCTGCCTAGTAATAACAGATGATTTTTCTTGTTATTCATGGGTGTACATAATTAAGCACAAGAGTGAGGTGTGTGCAGTGTTTAGGAAATGGTTTGAAATGGCAGAACGTCAGTACAAACATAAGATAGTAGCTGTTCAAAGTGACAGGGGCAGTGAATTCTTATCTAAACAGTTTGTTGATTATTTAGAAAGAAAAGGTGTGAAACACAGATTAACTAACCCTGCTGCTTCTGCTGAACATGGTCTAGCTGAAAGGAAGAATGGGATTCTTCAGAACCTAATGAATGCAATGTTAACTGATGCTAACCTTCCCAGAGGATATTGGGCTGAGGCAATGAAGTATGCCAATTATGTCTCTAACAGAATATGGAGTTCAGCAATTAATGAAGTTCCTTACACTCTGTTGCATGGTAAGAGACCTACAATCAAATATCTTCGTTTATTTGGCTCTGAAGCCTGGGTTCAAGTGCCAAAGAAATATAGGCAAAAGAATAGCCCAAAATCAAGGAAACTGATATTTATTGGTATACAATCTGCTGCTAAGTCCTGGAGATTTTGTGACAACCATGGAAAAGTTTATATTAGCAGGTCTGCAACGTTTTGCGAGCAGAGAAACTGGGAAGATGTACATGCAAACAATGAAGTGTTTTTGCCAAGCATGTGTCCCCACACTAAGCCTGATGAAGAGGTTGCCAGTGATGGAGGGGAGTCTACATCATTGCAAGATGAAAAAATGGATGAAGAGCCAGTGATGCTCAGGAAGTCTACCAGATCCAATTTTGGAGTGCCACCAGAAAGGTTCAGTATAAATTTTGTATCCCATGAGCCACAGTGTTATGAAGATGTGCTGTAGATGCCAGAAGAGGAGAAAAAACAATGGATTATGACCATGGAGCAGGAGTATGAATCTCTGAAGGAACATCAGGTATTTACACCAGTGATGTTACCAGAGGGACAAAAGACTGTAGGATGCAGGTGGATATATAAAATTAAGAAGTCAAGTGACAATAATATAACCTGCAAGGCAAGGCTTGTGGCACAAGGTTTTTCACAAGAAAAATATGTGAATTTCACAGATGTTTATGCACCTACAGTGAAGGCTGAAACATTCAGAATGGTTTTGGCAATAGCTGCGTCAAGAAAATGTCAAGTGCACCATTTTGATGTGGAGACAGCATATTTGAATGCAAGTCTAAAGGAAGAGGTCTATATGAAACAAGTCCCTGGATTCAAGTTTGAAAATCCACAACTTGTTCTGAAATTAAACAAAGCCTTGTATGGTCTCCGACAATCAGGACTGGCATGGAATAGACATTTGCATGAGAAATTAACAAAAATAGGTTTTTCTCAAAGTAGGGCAGATCCATGCTTGTACACAAAGGGTTCTTTGATATTGATTGTGTTTGTTGATGATATATGTTTAATGGTGCCTGATATCTCACATGTAAAGTGGTTTATGTCCTCATTAGGCAAAGAAGTGAAAATGAAGCATCTGGGTGAGATACAACATTATTTAGGGATTGATGTCACAACTGATCTTGAAGGTAATTTCTATCTGTGTCAAAGTGACAAGATAGAACAGCTAATACAGAAATGTAAGATGGGAGACTGCAACATAGTCTCAACACCTATGGAGGTGGGGTTCAACAGAGACCCTGATGATGGGGAGTTTGGCAATGTTGAACTATATCAATCTGTATTAGGCTCATTGATGTATTTATGTTCCTGCTCTAGGCCTGATATTGCAGCAACTATCAACATATTAAGCCAATATGCTGCAAAGCCATTGATGAAGCACTGGAAAGGTATAAAATGTGTTTTAAGATACCTTAAGGGAACAATGCAAGAAAAGTTGAAAATATCCATATGTGATAACCTTGATATGATTAGCTATGCAGATGCTGACTGGGGTTCAAGTCCAGAAAGGAGGTCAATATCTGGATATGCCATTTTCTTAGGTATCTCATTAATTGTATGGAAGGCCCGAAGACAAAGGTACATTTCATGTTCTACTACTGAGGCAGAGTATGGGGCTGTGAGTGATTTGTGTTGTGAGTTAACCTGGGTGGTGCAGTTGTTAAAGGATGTAAATGTAAATGTTAAACTACCAGTCAAAGTGTATAATGATTCTTTTTCGTGTATCCAATTGACACAGAATCAAAAGGTCGGATCCAGAAGCAAGCACATTGGGATCCGTTACCAGAACATCAAGGACTGCATAGAACAACAGTTGGTTATGTTGGAATATTGCACTAGTACTTACAATTGTGCTGATATATTTACAAAGCCTTTATGTAAAGAAAAGCATGTATGTTTTAAGAAAAGGCTGGGTATTGTAATCTGTTAAATATAGGAGGGGTGTCAAGATATGTAAAAGTTGATAAAATATATGTTATGTATATTTAACAGATAGTGGAAAGAGAATTATAAAATGGAGGCAGTTAAATCTCCAGTCTCATGATGTTATCCACAAGTGCAAGGGATTAGTAATCACCTGTATGTTATGTGATTAAGCACAGATGGAATATGTTGGAGTATCAGATTTGGTGCTTACAGGGTTAAAACAGCAACCAAATTGTTGTCATGTGCAGTGAAATGTTGGGGGAGGGACAACATCCGGGTTTATTCATTTGTTCTTTGAGTCAGTTTTTTTTTTTAGCTTGTGTGATGCAAGACGCAGACATGCCGGCTTTCAGTCCGGGATGTAAATATCTGAGTTAATTGTGAATAAACTAGACAGTAGTTTGTCTCAGATTGTCAGACTGATTTATTTCTTAAGCACTGGCAGTAGACAGCCCGCTGCGCTAAATCTTCAGAAGAAAACGCTACTCTGCAGATCCCTGTGTCCGGAGATTGGAAGATAAGCAAAGTACGCAGGGAAGTGTGCCGGACCAGCTACATTTCTCTCCCAGCTATATGCTGGGGAGAATTTTTTGGGTCAACGGCCGCTCAAAGCTAACAAGGGTTATGGACAGTATTGCTAACTGTTTGTGCTAATTTGCCAGTGCCAAGAAAGCAGTGCTGGAGTTTATCTGCGTGGTGAGAAGAAGGCTAAGGCAGAGAATGGATGCCTGGATGCCAAGTAACGCAGAAAATCTGCCTGCAAGCAGTTTTTGCTGAGCTTAAGCCTCTGTCTGGAGACAGAGAAAAAAAGGGCTTGGATCTCTTTGCTTCTAGGTGCAGTCGGTACCAAAGCAAATTGAGGTCATTCAACTGGAAGGCAACCCTGGTCCAGTCTACATTTGGAGCTTCAAAGCTATCTTGCTGGAAGGAGCCATGAGTAGCAGCCCCAAAAGAGCCCATTGCTATTGATGAATAGCAGGAGGGGGGGATAGAAGCCCAAGATGGAGGACGGACAGGAAAGTTTTACTGTGCCATTCCAACGTCTCAACTCTGAGAACTATCTGGACTGGAGTGTCCGAGTTCAGGCCTGGCTGGAGGCCAGAAATTTGCTGGACTGTTTAAGTAATTTACCTACCGATCCAGCTCAGTTGCCTCAAGCCGCCACTGCTGCGCAGAGAACTGAAGCACAAGCCTCAGTGCGAAGGAATGCAAAAGCCAGGGCTATGTTGATTATGAGTTTAGACTCTAATCAGTTAGTTTATGTGCAAAGTCTGAGAAATGCCAAAGATGTGTGGGACACTCTTGAGAGAGTACATCGCAGAACAACCCCAGGTGCGAAGGTCCATTTGTACAGACAGCTATTTGAGATGAAGTTAAAGCCCGGGGGTGACATCAGAGAACACATTGCTGCAATGGTGTCTATCTTCAACCAGTTGCGTTCTCTGAATATGGCTTTCACAGAAGACCAACAAGTTTGTGTTCTTCTGAGCTCTTTGGACAAAAGTTATAACACGCTGTGTTTAACTATGGAGGCTTTGCCTCAGGACAATTTTAATATGTCTTATGTGTCGGGACGCCTTGTCCATGAACAACAACTAAGAGCCCATGAAGGGGGACAAAGCAGAGGGGGTGTAGGCTGCTCAACCCCAAGGGAGGGGGAAGTGAAAGTCTACACAGCTGCAAGAAAATGTTTCAGATGTCAATCCCCACACCATGTTTTGAGAAATTGCCCGCAGTCTCCCAACTCCAAGGTCAGCTCCCATGGCAACCAGATAAGAGACAGTCCACAGCGTGGGATGCCAAGGCCAGCTGCAACCGGGAGAGGAAAACGTGACTACAGAGGAAGAGGAAGAGGAGATAACAGCGCACATCACATGTCGGTGTCTATGGCAACGGTCAAGGACCGATCTTCTAGCAACTGTGTTTTCATTTTAGACAGTGAAGCCTCACATCATCTAGCGCCACCTGGTGTCCAGAATGAGAACTGCAGGCAACTTTCTCAGCCAAAGAACATTACAATGGCTAATGAACAGAAAGAGTCTCTGAACACTGCTGCATCAGTGTATATTAAATGTTTGGACACTACTGTTGATGTTTTTGTTCTAAATGGCATGACACATGGCATTTTGTCTGTATCAGCTCTAGTCAGAGATGGTTTTTCTGTATTGTTTGAAAATAACGTGTTCTGTTTCCAGGAATGGGAAGCTGCTGATACAAGTGCACTGTGAAGATGGTTTGTACGCAGTGAGCGCAGATGCAGTTCCAGAGGGATGCAGCAATGCAAATGCAGTGCAGGTGCAGTGCGCTAACATTCCCAAACACGATAGCTGTGCCCATTTACTCCATCGTCGAATGTGCCATTTAAACTGGGGGTATTTGAAGAAAATGCCTGAATGTGCTGAAGGGTGCAATGTGAAACCATGTTCTAGGTTTTTGGATTGTAGGCCATGCAAAGCTGCTAAGGTCAAGAGATGTAGTTATCCTAAGTCAACCAGGGTATCTACAGAACCTTTTCAACTTGTACATGTTGATGTTTGTGGCCCGATGCCAACTGCTTCTCTGGGAAATGCTAAGTTTATTCTTTCAGTGGTTGATGATTTTTCCAGAAATGGTTGGGTGTTTCCTCTGAAAACCAAGGGAGAAGCAGCTCAGAAGCTGAAGGATTGGATTGTGGCAGTGGAGTGTGATTTTTCCACAAAGGTTCGCCAAATTCAATCAGACAGGGGGGCTGAGTTTACAAATACAGCACTCCAGAATTTTCTAAGACACAAGGGCATAGCACACAGGTTGACAAACACCTATTCTCCCGAGGAGAATGGCGTTGCGGAGAGAAGAAACCGAACCCTGCAGGAGGCAGTTGATGCTATGCTGAGGGATTCGGGTTTGCCAAAAAGCTACTGGGCTGAGGCATGGCAGACCGCGTCACATGTATTTAACAGACAATTCTGTTGTAGGTCAAGCTCCTTACACGTTACTACATGGTAAGAAGCCAAAGGTAGGCTATTTCAGAGTGTTTGGTTCTGAGGCCCATGTTCTGATTCCAAAGCCTCTACGTAGGAAAGGAGGGCCAAGATCCAGGAAAATGATTTTCTGTGGATATGAACCTTTGACAAAAGGTTGGAGATTTTTTGCCTATCCTGATGGATCCAAAATCCTAGTCAGTAGGAGTGCAGAGTTTTGTGAGCAGAAAGGGTGGACTAGGGTTCACGCCAATCCTGAGGTGCTAAGTGACAATTTTGACAATGTAGTAGGACAAGATGAAGCAGGTGCAGGCCCTGATCCAGATGCACAGGTGGATGACACTAATCAGCAAGGAAGTGTATCTCCAAAAGGTGTGAAGTCTGAGCCAACATCACCACAGTCTAGTCCAGTGGGACAGAGAAGGCGTGTCAAGTCAGAAGGTTCAGGTAGTCCTAGTAGTTCTGACGCTAGTGACTCCAGAGTTGTGCCCAGCAGTACAACTGGGTCAGAGGGGGCGTCTGAGGTTGGTCTAGACGTTCAGCTCGCACAACAAAAGGTAAACCACCAGACAGGTTTTCTCCTTCAAACTACTCAGCTGTGAGTGTTTGGATCAGTTTAGCTCAGTGTGAACCAGAGAGTTATGAGGAGGTTTTGCAATTGCCTGATGAGGAAGCTAGTAAATGGCACGCAGCAATGAAGAAAGAGATGGACTCCATGAAGTCTATGAAAGTATTTACACCAACAACACTGCCAGAAGGCAAACAGGCAGTGAGTTGTCGTTGGGTGTACAGAGTTAAGACCACAGCAACAGGTCAGACACAGTGCAAGGCAAGACTTGTCGCTAGAGGTTTTACTCAGAAGAAAGGGTTGCATTACACTGAGGTATATGCACCAACTTCTAGAAGTGAGACACTTCGTGTGTTGTTGACTGTCACAGCACAGAGAGGTTTTCAAGTGGCGCATTTTGATATAAATGTTGCTTATCTCAACTCAGATCTCGAAGAAGATCTGTACATGTTACCACCACCAGGTTTTGAGGGCAAGAAGCCAAACCAGGTGTGGAAATTGCACAAATCGATCTATGGACTCAGTCAGTCAGCGAGAAACTGGAACAGGTGCCTAAATGATGTTTTTGAGAATATGGGTTTCCGCAAGAGTCTAGCCGATAGCTGCCTGTATCTGAAAGGATCAGGAGACGAACAGGAGATAGTTCTGATTTTTGTTGATGATGTTTTGCTTGTTAGTAAAACACAGAATCAAGTGAAGAAGTTTGCAACAAAGCTTGGAAAGAAGTTTCAGCTCAAAGATCTAGGTGATGTGAAGATGTATCTAGGAGTTCAGATTGATAGAACTGAAGATGGCAGTTTTTTGCTTTTCCAGAAGGGCAAGATTGAGCAGTTGTTACAGAAGTACAGAATGTCTGACTGTAATGGTGCCAGAACACCAATGGAGACAAATTTTGGGAAGGATAGTCAAACTAGTAATGATAAGAAATTTGAGAGGCCAGAATTGTTTCAGTCAGCTCTTGGGAGTTTATTATATCTGTCCCAATGGAGCAGACCAGATATTGCTTTTGCTGTGAATTTGCTAAGCAGAGAGGCCTCAAATCCCAGTAAAATTGCCTGGAATGGTATCAAGAGAATGTTAAGATATTTGAAAGTCACTAAGGATTTCTGTCTCAAGTTGTCAGCAGAAGGTGAATCACAGTTACAGTGTTGGACATACAGCGATTGGGCAAATGCTGAGGACAGGAAATCAGTGTCAGGAATGGTAGTGAAATTTGGAAAGTCTCTAGTTGGGTGGAAGTCCCGAAAGCAAAGTCTGGTTACACTTTCCTCTACAGAGTCTGAGTACAGTGCTCTGTCAGATCTCTGTAGGGAACTAGAGTACTACAGATGTTTGGTCCAAGAGATAAACGGAAATTGCTGCCTACCCATTACGGTATGGGAGGACAATCAGCCATGTTTGAAATTGGCAGAATCTGGACAGTTTAAATCCAGAACCAAACATCTGGACATCCGCTACCACAACGTATGCCAGAGCATACAGAATGGCTTGGTGAAGCTGAAGTATTGTCCAAGCCAGAAAAACCTCGCTGATGGGTTCACCAAATCATTGAGCTTCCAGAAGCATGGGGAGTTCTGTGAAGGTTAGGGTATGGGGTGAGTAGAAAACTCACAATGTTTCCCCAACATTCACTGCGAGAGGGGGTGTTGGAGTATCAGATTTGGTGCTTACAGGGTTAAAACAGCAACCAAATTGTTGTCATGCGCAGTGAAATGTTGGGGGAGGGACAACATCTGGGTTTATTCATTTGTTCTTTGAGTCAGTTTTTTTTTAGCTTGTGTGATGCAAGACGCAGACATGCTGGCTTTCAGTCCGGGATGTAAATATCTGAGTTAATTGCGAATAAACTAGACAGTAGTTTGTCTCAGATTGTCAGACTGATTTATTTCTTAAGCACTGGCAGTAGACAGCCCGCTGCGCTAAATCTTCAGAAGAAAACGCTACTCTGCAGATCCCTGTGTCCGGAGATTGGAAGATAAGCAAAGTACGCAGGGAAGTGTGCCGGACCAGCTACATTTCTCTCCCAGCTATATGCTGGGGAGAATTTTTTGGGTCAACGGCCACTCAAAGCTAACAGAATAGTTTATAACATCATGGTTGCATCGGATTGCATCAGATTGTAATGAGTGATGAGTCATATCTGATGGGGTCTGTAACTGTATATAAGCACTAGCTTGTATTGTGTCAGACTGGGTCTGTCTATGGTGAGAGACAGTACCCCACACTCTGTTGCTTGTATATATTGCTTGGTATTTTTGCTGTTTGTATATTTTGATGTATATATGGAATATAAGAGTTTTACTCTAATCCATGATTTGTCATTCTCTGTGTTATTTCTAAGCTCTGATATATGCTTATATCAATTTAACTACACTTTATTCCACATTTTTCTGCTGTGTTAACCTGCTGCTTAAAATAAGCTGCCTGATAGAGTACTGTACTAATATTACCTTGGGTTGAACTATCTGTTGCCCCACTAGCAGTTTATGTAAGCCAACTCCTTTATCATCCAATTTTCTATTTGAGAGTATGATTAGGAGCTATGCTATTTTCTCCATCCACAAGTCTCTGATCATAACACATTTTTTAAACAAACCTCAGTGTGCTGTGCAATTTTCTCAATTCTCGGGATAGCAACTAGCTATGGTAAGTCATACCATTAGTGATGGTGAATAAATAACATTTTGTGTACTTAAGTTGTGCCTAGGTTAGAGAGTGAGACCATATAATTTTGCTTTTGCATTCTCCTCTTCTAAAAATATGTTGTAACAGTGTTTTTAAAAAATGATAAATAATGAATGGAGTTTTCTTTGGTTTTCTCTATATTATAGACTGTATCAATTAAAATACAAATGATGAGGACTGGTGTGTGGCATCATGGGAGAGGAAGTGCCACAGTGTATTGGCTCCCTTCAAACTGTGCCCCCCCCCATTCAGATACCCTGAATTATCTTGGTGACAATCACACAGGTTAAAAATGCTATTACTCAAGGCCATGCTGGTACCCAGTCATTGAATGGGCAAATGGCAACAATCCAGGATCTGATATTGAACGAACATGACAATCTGATTTGTATTACAGATACTTGGCTGGATGAACTGGTGTGTGTGTGTGGGGGTATTTCCACCAGCTTTGTTTACCTATGTTTTATCTGCAGCATCAAGACCCGGATTGCAAGGAGGAAGAGTTGAATATGCACATTGGAGCACACACATTTGAAAGTATGTGCCCAGGACAGAGTAGGGATTCTTTTGGTGCACTGTCTCTTTCTTATCGAACCAAGCTGGTCTAGGGAGCAGTGCAGGACTCTCTTTCATTAAGCTCTGTTCGTAGGAATTTTAAAAATGCTAGCAGTTAGAACATCAGGGGCTCCCTGTGTTTGTAGCTTCTCCTCCTGCAGTTATGTGGAAGCAGACATCTTTCCAGGGGCAGCACGTCTGTTGCACACCTTGTGTCGCACAAAGCGTGACACTAAGTATGCAGTTAGCTTGCAGGCACTTTTCCATGTTGAGAGATGTGAGTACTAAGCCAGCAGAACTTCCAATATGTCCCTTGGTCCTCCAGTCCATTTTATGTATTCCTCCCTTCCCTTCAGAAATCACTTTGATCTGAATGCTGACTGGTGATTGGAATGTAAGACATGAATGTTAAGTGAGAAAACAGCTAGAGGATGTATGTTTCTTGGATGGAGTAGTAACCACTTAGTATAGTCCCTATAATGTTGTACCTATTAATATTTATTTCCAGATTTGACCTCCCCCCCATGGAAGGAGTAGGTACTAGCCAATCTCGCTATTTCATATTTTCTTTTAACCTAATTTGGCTGTAATTTATTTTCTTTATAATTTTTACTTTTCTCCCCCATTACTCACTTATTCCCCCACGTTTTCTCTTTGAATTGTACTTGGCTTATTGATTGACATTTTACATCATTGTACTATTTCCACTTTCTAGGTTATTTATTGTCTGCCACCCCAGCGAAGTCGGAAGAATGAATAACAATCATAGGCAGAGGAAAATCTGGTGTTAGCAAAGTAGCTGATCAGTCTAGGAGAATGCAATGAAGATCTCTCAAGGTTGTACTCCATTCTAGGTCCTTTGTCAACTTCCAGGTACAAGATAACCCATTGTGCCACTTCACCTTGTCTCTGAAGTCCTTGAATGTCAGATCTGTCTAGAACAAAACTCATTCCTTGGATGAAAGTTCTGACCTGGCCTGTCTCATTGAATCATGGGGGAGGGTGTACAAAAGGCAGTGTGGGCCTCTCTCTATTCTTCATCCCCAATTAATCCATCCAAAATCAGGAGTAGCCATTGTCTACAAAAACACCTTAGACTCTGTCAGGCTCTCTGCACTTGCAATTCCAGGCATGGAGGCCCTACGTGTGTTGTCAGGTGCTAGGGATGGTTTGGGATTGTGCTGGTTTACTGTGCTCCATGTCTCCCAGCACTCTCCTCCCTAGAGCTGGTGAACATCATCTCAGTTGTTGAGATCCACCAAACATCTTTTTCTGTGTGAATTCAACATCCATGCCAAGGCCAAGATTTCCAGGCCAACTCTTTATGTCATGGAAACCATGATTTTCTTGTATATGTCCAAGTTTGTTAACAGCCCCACCCACATGGTGGGTAATATGTCAGACCTGGTCTTTTGAATGGGGCAGGGAGGGAGTGACCCAAGGGTGACTGACCTTGTGCCTGTTCCCTTGTCACCACCTGATAAAAGTCAGGCTTTCAGTGGTACTCCCCGCTACCAAGGGGAGCAGCAATGTGCTGAACGTACATTCTGTCAATAATGTGGTTGCATGGTTAAACCAGTTCGGCAGTCACGAGCGCACTCGCTTCGGGTTGTCACCCCCCGAGAGGCCTGAAGAACTTCTACCCACAACCAGGCCTTCTCGGTGGCTGCCCCTTCATTGTGGAACAGCCTCCCCAGAGAAGTGCACTCTGCAGAGTCCCTGCTGGCCTTCCGCAGAGCGCTGAAAACCATCTTGTTCTGCGAGGCCTTTGGTGACCAAGTTTAATGGCTTTCCCCCCCGCCATCTGCTGCTAGTTAGTTTAATTAATAAGGTGTTCCTTACTTGAGCCATATATGCTTTTACAAGGGTGCCAATGTTTTTATTTAATGTCGTTTTACTTCTTCATTTGTCTGTTTGTTCATATATTTTGCTGATTTGATCAGCCTTCTGTAAGCCACCCAGAGTTCCCTTGGGAAGATAGGCGGGGTATAAATCCAATAATAAATAAATAAACAAATAAATAAACTCCATGTGATGATGTCATTCTAGATGTGATGTCATTAAACAATCTCCATGTAGTGAATCTGACATCACACTGAATGTAACATCACAGACCAAGTTCCATGTGGCTGATGTGATGAAATGCTGGATGTGGATGGCATGTTTGCAGAAATCGCCTATCCTGAAAGAAGAAATGCATGCCTCTCTGTATATCGCAGAAGAAGAAATGGGTGCCCCTTGTGCCCCAGACCAGAAGCCATGTAGCATGCAATCCCAGAAAAAATATGGTGTTCCCTGGAACCAAACTATGTATACAGTAACACAAGCCTTGAGATTGGCTAAAGAGCAGCCTATAACAGTTGTGGGCCAATAGGGAGAGATTTTAGAATTCCCTCCCTTCTCCCCACAAGTCAATGGAGATCATTTGTGGGGATCAACTGTAACCTGGGTTGGTGCTGCAGGAGCCCTCTGCATTAACTATCTGGACCACTAGGCAGATGCAGGTTGGAGCAGATTTGGCACAGACTGCCCTTTTGCTTGACCAAACAAGTTCTGACACTGGAGAAGCCTCTAGGGGTGACTGCACAATAATAAAGGAGCCCAGAGAGAATTAAATAACACCAATAAAAGACCCTGCAATCCTGTATGATGCTGAAAAGGGGAAGAGGCTTTGTGTACCTACCTACTATAACACTTAAATATCTTTGGTTCCAGATAAGGGCAACATTCCATTTGATAAAGTTAAAAAGAAATAGGCAAGTCTTCAACAGAGCCTGTAGCTTATTATGGAATACTGACATTATATATATATAATTGTGCATTTAAGTAGCGGTTTGTATGTGTTTTTTTCTGGTACCTCTACAAAACCTCGCCAAATTTCTTGCCAAACAACTCCAGCCCTATGCAGAATCCATCAATTCATACGTACAAAACTCGTTCCACTTCATAGAAATTATAAACAAACAAGACCTACAACCCAATGACCTACTCGTGAGCTTCGATGTTGTTTCGCTCTTCACACAAGTGCCCATTCAAGAAGCCTTGACAGCTATCCACAACAAATACAACCCCCCCAAGCACATCCTAGATCTGACCAACCACTGCCTAACCAACACATACTTCATCCACAATGGACAAAGATACAAACAGATAGAAGGAGCACCCATGGGATCACCCCTCTCACCGGTCATCGCAAACCTATATATGGAACACTTTGAAACCAACGCGTTACAGAAGTCCGAACATAAACCCAAACTCTGGCTCAGATATGTTGACGACACCTTTGTTATCTGGCCACACGGGAAAGATAAACTGAACAACTTCCTCACACATCTCAACAGCCTACACCCCAAAATACAATTCACTATGGAAATAGAAGCCAACAACCAACTTCCCTTCCTGGACGTCCTAATCTACAAAAAACCCGATGGCTCCTTAGGACATACCATCTACCAGAAAAAAACACATACAAACCGCTACTTAAATGCACAATCACACCACCACCCTGCACAGATCAACTCCGTGCAAAAACCCTCATCTCCAGAACCAAACGCCTCGCTGACAAAGACCACCTAAAAACTGAATTACACACTCTCTCGAATGTTTTAATTGCGAACGGATTCCAAAAAAACACCATCACCAAACTAATCCAAAAGGAAACACCCCCCAAGAACCAAGAAACAGAAGAGAACAACGGCACCGCCTCCTCCCTTACATCAAAGGCACCACAGACAGAATCAGCAAAATTCTCCACAAACACAATATCAAGACAGCCTTTTGCACCGACCAAAAAAATAGCCAACATTTTAAGAAACCCCAAAGACAAGATTGAGCTAGAAAACCAAGGAGTCTACGAAATACCATGCAAAGTCTGCCCAGCCACATACATCGGACAGACAAACAGGAGAATAAGCGCACGCATCGCAGAACACAAGAACGCAGTCAAAAAAGAAGAAAAATCTTCCTCTCTCTTCCAGCACATAAAAACAACAGGTCATGAAATTGATTTTGAAAGAACCAAACTCATCTCCAAAACTGAACACTTCAACAGTCGAATAATCATGGAAGCCATTGAAATAGAGAAACACCCAAACAACATGAATAAACGTGATGACACCTCCCGCTTGCCTGACATCTGGAAACTAGCCCTGGTCAACAGACGAGCCTCTGTCAAAAAGACTGACACCGGGTCCAAAAGGACACAAGATGCCACCACCTTCCATCCACACCAAACACAAACCCAGACCCTTCGCACAGATGAAACGAAACCACCATCCAATAACAAAACCACGACTGCACCATCTACTGCGGCACCCCACTCCAGTCACCACATGGAGCACACTTACACACGCCAAAAAAACATTGGGAGACCACAGACACGTAGCCAGACCAAAATGAATTCACAAGACACAGGACCCCACTCCACCAAAGCCCAGGATGCTGCCAGAACGCCCATCACCAAGGTCGTTAAGAAACAAAAGGCTGATAGACACACATCCAGCACCTCACCCACACAGGATGTCTCTAAACAGCCATCTAACCCACCAGCAGTTAATCCCTTAACGATCGCCTCAGCCACACAGCAGATCACAAAAGAACAAAGGAACCCACAATCAGCAACAGAGCAAGCAAACCACACACCCCCCAGCAGTATTTATAGAAGGACTTCAACTGAGATCACGCTTTGCTTCAAGAAGAAAGAAGCCAGAACACCAGCCTGAAGATGACGAGTGAGACCTCGTCGAAACGTCGCCAAAACAACCAGATTTCTACACGGGAAGAAACCCGAATCCACCCTAACATGTATATATATATATATATATATATGCAAGTCTATTAACACATTACTACTGGATGCAGTGTATTAATTGAGTAATAAAATAGAGACATAATTTTGTGCTTTTCAAAGAGTTTTATATTGGTCTTATCTATAGTGGTAACTGAGCTGCCACAACTCTTGAGGCTCAAGCCATAAAAATGTTATATCAGCACCAGTTCTGAGGATGCACAGTTTCCACCCACATAAACTGCACATAAGTAAATGAAGAATTGAACCAAATATGGCACAGCTTGTTGGAATTAAATTCACTGAAAATGCTGAGGTACAGGAAAGCTATTTGATAGAAATATGTAAATGTTGTTAGAATTATTGATGTGTAAAGGTTGGAAATATTAATTCAATTGGAAGAAGAAAAACAGGAATCCATTTTCGTGTTAGGTTCCCACCGTCAATGCCCTAACAACAGAAGCAGAGTCTAAGAGAAGACAGCTCTTTTTGACTGTTGTTAGGGCATTAGAAGAGTCTAAAAGAAGGCAGCGGAGACTTCCAGCATCATTGCAGAGCTGTCACCCTTGGCTCAGACAGTGAGGTCTGAAAAAGAGAGCGATTCTGGCCAACAGGGCACTCTTTTAGGGCAGGGGTTACCTGGAGGGCCACCCTGAAGAGAGGTACGGATGCTGGAAATGGGCTGGGAGAGCGGCAGCACCCAGGCAGAACCAGAAGACCTCATTCTTCCCCATGGGAAAGAGGGAATTAATCATGTCCCTCAGAAGCTGTTGGCTCCCGAGCACTATAGCGAAGAAATAAGCAAAATAAATACCTCAGCTTGGTGAGGAGGCTTCTTATCTAATTTTCTGTTTGGACTGATTTATGGGTCCTGGACTGGAGGGAATTTATCTCTTTTTTTTCCCCTTGGGACTTTGCACCCCCTCCACATTGTGGAAATGCGGCTCTAAACGAAGGGAAAGAGGGGGGGGTGACCATTTGGCACGTTGAGCAAAAATAAATTTAAACCTCCTCTTGAACTGGATGTTTTTGCCTTAAAGTTTAAATTAGCTGGAGAGACAATATAAGTGGTGTATGCTTTTGGTTAGGTCTTGGGACAATTGAGGCTTTTTATCTACTTGGACTCTCTCAGACTAAAATTCTTAGACCTTCTCAATAAAAGCTCCCCCACCCACCCCCCAAAAAGTATGGTTTCACACTACTTGAGCCCTCCAACAGTTTGTTTGAAATGAATTACCATCTTAGTATATTTGTTTGTCTGACTGTTCTCTATCCTTGGAATTATGAAAGTCATTCAGAAGACCCCCTAACAGTTTATCTACACCTGCTAAGCTGCAAATCAAACTTAACTCTTCATGACTAACAACAAATATTACTCTTTGGAATAACAGTTGATTTTAGAATCCACTGGAGGGCAGCAGAAGATAATAAATCATATTGAGCTAAACAGCATACTATGTGCTGGCAGTTAGAAAATCTTCTATTGTATAGACCAGGGGTGTCCAAACTTTTTGCAAAAAGGGCCAGATTTGGTGAGGTGAAAATGTGTGGGGGCCGACCATTCAGCCGCATTTGGGCCCCGGGCCAACTTTGGGCAAGCCTCTAAGACATGCAAGGAGGCGGGGAGGATGCTGCAGCAATGGAGCCGGAGGCGGGTAAGCTGGGCAAGTGGCTGGGGGAGGGATGGAGGCAGGAAGGGTAGGCAAATCATAAAACTGTAAGCTGACATCTCCATCCAGTATGGGGAGAGGCCAGTTGGTGGGGACGCGTGACAGGCTGAGCCAGTGAGGAGAAGAGGTTGCGGGCCACTCAAAATTTGAAAACAGGCTGCATTTGGCCCCTGTGCCTGACTTTGGACATGCCTGGTATAGATGTATGACCAGCTCTTCTGTTTAAACTGCTTGAATTACCAAGTTGTCATTATGATTTCAGAATTTTAAACCCAATTAAAACTTCTGTATCGGACTACCTTGAAACTGGTCCTGTGAACTGTGCCTCTTTGAAACTAATTTGTCGGACTGAACTGGGTGACATACACTGGATCCAATTTTTTTCTTTTTCTTTTTAACAAATTGGTTGGGGCTCTGGAATTAGATTTATTAAGATTCAGTCGGGTGTTGGATCTATAATCTTAATACCTAAACAAATTGGTCTGAATTAGACTCGACTAGATTGCTTTTAAAAGCCTTCTAGTGCTTTCTAGTGGTCAGCTAAAATAATAACAGGAAGACTGAGGGTAGCTAGGATTACTAAAAAAAAAATGCAACCCAATTCCCCCAAAAAAAAAAAAAAACCTCAAGGGAAAAATTGTCTCCCATGCCATGCAGGGAACTTTTGGATCAGAAATGCTTCAGTTAGTTTTTAAAACATGTTCATGTGGGGCTAGCGTGTCCCAATGGTATTGGGAGGCCACATATATAAGCCATGGGCAACACTTCCCACCCTGAGTTTAAGGGCTAATAATCCTAGAGATTGAGATGGTTTTCAGGAGGCTTTTGCTGCGGTAACTTTTCTTTGTAGATAGTGTGCTAGTGTAGATAGCAATTAATTATGGATGTTTCTAATTTGTGTTGGATTTTTCTTTCCTTTGGCCTAGTGAGATGGTTCATTCTTTCAAAAAAATTGTGTGAGTTTCACAAAAACAAGGCAGATGGCCAATTTCCTCCTCCCTTTTTTGTATTTTGTTTTGCTTTTTGGTATCCTTTATAATGAAGTATTCCAAATTTTCAACTTGTAGTGCTTTATAAATTGTTAAATGTATGCATAATTCTCCCCTACTTTTATTATCTTGAAGAGTTATAATGTAAAATCAAAATTTGTAAATAATTGGAGCAGTTCCGAGACCCATTGGAACTGCCCAAATGAGCCCCACACCATCACAAGCACGACACTCTTTTCCCCGTCCAAAAACTCCAAACTGTTCCCGAGATATTGGGAGAAATAAAAACCACCGCTTTTTGCCAGATGAGAGGCCTTATGAGCTGAGATTCGGCAAGCGGAAAGCACCAATTTGCACCTAATTTGTAAGTTTACATTGTAGCAAGTCTCCTGCGGCAGTCTATTTCCACGGAGACTCCATAAAACAGCAGGAGGGCGAAGATAAGCCCTTCTGCGCGCTTTGACCAATCAGCGCCCCCAGCCATCAATCAGTGTCTTGTTAATTATGGAAAGACAGGGGCGCACAATGGGGAACCCTATTCCATTGAATTGGCTGAGTAGACCCCCCCCCCAAAAGAACCATAACGCTTCCCCGGGCAAATTCAAAAACTCTAGCCGCTTTCAATTCCAGAGAGGTGGCTAACCTTCCGGCAGCGCCAGCGGTATGAATTTACCCTCCCCACCCGGCTCACAGTTCCACAGACTCGAGGAAAGGCAGCTGAGCAGAGCAACTCCTCTCACTGCCCTCTACCCGAGTCACAGTTCCATGAAATTCATGCCTTCTACCGGTCATACATCTCTATGGAGATAGACCAGTCTTCCTTCCGTTTCTATGTTTCTCTATGAAGGTAGACTACTCCCCGCTCCTGAATTGACCAAACAGAGTTTCCCCAGTTCCAGGGGTTCCAGCCAAGTATTGGTTAACCCTTTCCTGCCTCTTTTCTTTCCTTCTCCCAACCCTGAAGTCTCAGACAGAGGCACAGTTCAGGCAGAATTTCTCCTGAACTGAGGGATCATTCCCTCCCTGCTCTGGCTTGCAAAGGCAATGATTCTAAACAATCATTCTCAGGAATCAGGGACCTCCTTACCACCTGGTTCCACTATCCCTGCCTGACACAGATCTCAGACTCCTGACCCAAAGGGTGCCCCCTTCTCCCCCTTCTCTCTCTCTCTCTCTCTCTCTCTCTCTCTCTCTCTCTCTCTCTCTCTCCCTTTCTCCTCTTCTCTATCCCTTCCTTTTCCTCCCACCCCTTCTTCCCTGGGTGTGCCTAAAACATGTTCCTGTCTTATCCTATGGCTTCTTTAACAATAATCTGGGGCAAGGGGGGTTATGGCACAAGGAGCAGACATTGCCAGGACTCTGCCTGCCACATAACCTGACTCTGAGGGGTTAAATGGTGAAGAGCTGCTGGAGGAGCCTTGCAGCTCAAATCAGCAAGCAGCTGGGTTTGATGACTCAGCTGAAAACATATCTTCACCTAGAAGGGCCATGAGCAGGATTCTGCAAAGACGTGCTACCAGAAGAGCTAGGGAAAGGGTCTTTGATGCTAGATGGAGAATCAGGTCGGGAAGCACTGAGTACTAGCAGAAGCCTTTCCAGAAGTAAGGGTGTGTTCCCTGTTTTGGGATAAAGCTGGCAAGCTCACCTTGAGCTCTCTGTGGGAGCAACGCGTCATTTGAACTTGCAACCACGTTCATTTGAACTTGGGATAAAGCAACAACGCGTCATTTGAACTTGCAACCACGTTCCTGTCTGTGACCTTGGCTCTGTTTCCTGACTTCAGACTGGCTTCCTGGACAGTGGCTTAATCTGTTCCCTTGGGTTTTGCATCTGGTTTCCATGAGATATTCTGGTTTTGACTTGGAGTGGTAATTGCTGGGAGTTGGATTCTGTTATTTATCTGGCACTTGATTGTTAGCAAAGGACTTGAACTTGCCTGCTTTCCACTAAAGATCTTGGCAAAGAACTCAATCCTGTTTGTGTGTGTGATCTGTGTGCGGGGCTTGACAGTTTGCTCCCAACCAAACTTCTTCAAGCAGAATGGAAGAGGAGGGGGCTGTCGGGATGACACCGCTGCCAGCTTTGCAAAACCAAGTGATGTTTTTGTCTCAGGTGATTGCTCAATTGCAGCAAGCTCCAGCACCGGCTGGGTTGCAGCCCCGTTGCCCTTTGCTGCTTCCTGACCGGTTTGAAGGCATGTTAGAGGAATTCCCTGCATTCCTGGCTCAATGCAAGCTGTTTATTGAGGTGCGTGCTCAAGAATTTCCTACTGAGAGGTCTAAGGTCTGCTTTATCATCAGTTTGCTGAAAGGACAGGCAGCTAAATGGGCTACTCCCTTACTCCTCAGTGCCTCACCTCTACTGGATAATTATCAGGCTTTCCTGAATCACATTTCTTCAGCTTTTCAGAATCCTGTGCAGGCTGCTACTGCCAACAGGAGACTCAGAGCTCTGAAACAGGACAAAGACTCAGTGTTTGACTACACCACTGCATTTCGTTTGATAGCACAGGATCTGCATTGGAACGAACCGGCACTGATTTCTCAGTATATGGAATAATTGGTAGATGAAGTGCTTGATAAACTCTCTAGGGTGGAACAACCAAGCACGTTACAGGTACTTATTACCCTGTGTCTCAGGATAGATAGACGCCTGGAAAGCCGTCGCCTCTCCAGAGGCAAGAACTACAACCAGCAACCTCTGCCAGCTGTGCCTAATCTGCAATCTGGTGAAGCTGGCAGAATGGATCCGGAACCTATGCAACTGGGAGCTGCTTGAACACACCTCACCCCAGAGGAAAAGGCAAGATGATGCTCTCATAATCTCTGCCTGTACTGAGGAGGAGGACATTTCGCTTCCATTTTCCCTTTGAAGCGCTCCTCAGTAAGTGCTGCCACCTCTTCAGCAGTAAAAGGGCAGCTCCATTCTTGAATGAACCCACAGGAATGGAGCATACTGAGGGGTTCCCAGACAATACCATCACACCCCAAGGACCTTTCCTGGTACCTGTAACTCTAGGGCTTCCTGATGGCTGGAAAGTACCTGTGTATGCTATGGTAGACTCTGGGGCAGCTCACTGCTTTGTGGACGCTGGGTTTGTGCTGTGCCATCGGATTCCAGTACAGAACAAGGAAACTCCTTTGCTGGTAGAATCCATTGAGGGTCAGTTACTTCGTTCTGGGCCGATAACTCAGGAAACCTGTCCATTTACTCTTCCGGTAATGGACCACAATGAGCAGATTTGCTTTAATGTAACTCGGATGCCCCGGTTTCCTCTTGTCTTGGGACTTTCCTGGTTACAAGCTCATAACCCATTGGTGGAATGGGTGCAAGGAGAATTGTACTTCAAGGTTCCTTGCTCAAAGAAAAATTCTTCTACCATCCTGGCAGCTGCCCATGCTACATCTGACCCTTTCTTGCCCCAGGTATACCAAGACTTTGTGGATGTATTTGAGGAAAAGGGGACTGACAAGTTACCTCTGCATCGGCCCTATGACTGTGCCATTGATCTGATACCTGGGGCACCCCTCCCGGTGGGACGAGTCTATCCTATGTCTGAACCTGAGTTAGAAGCTTTGAGGGCTTTCCTAGACAAGAACCTTCGACGTGGGTTTATGCGCTCTTCAAAGTCGTCATTGTCCACACCGGTGATCTTTGTAAAGAAGAAGGGAGGGGAGCTTCGTCCTTGTAATGATTACCGGGCATTAAACAAGTTCACTATTCGGGACCGGTACCCTTTACCCCTAATCTCTGAACTTTTGGACCGATTAAAAGGGGCAAAGTGTTATACCAAGCTGGACCTTCCTAGGGCGTATAATTTGGTGCATATCTGTAAAGGAGATGAGTGGGAAACCGCGTTTCAGACCTGGTACGGTCAATATGAACATTTAGTAATGCCTTTTGGACTGACAAACGCACCCAGTATATTCCAGTGGATGATGAATGACATTTTCCATGATCTACTAGATCGTTGTGTGGTCATTTATTTAGATGATATCCTGATTCATTCCTCTGACCCAGCTCAGCATGTTCAAGATGTTCATCTGGTCTTGTAGCATCTCCGGGAAAACAGACTATATGCTAAGCTGGAAAAATGTGAGTTTGACATTAAGGTGAATTCCTGGGGCATATTATTTCTCCCCAGGGAATCCGCATGGACCCTAAGAAAGTAGAGGCTGTGTTGTCTTGGCGGCGACCACAAAACCATAAGAATTTGCAACGGTTCCTCGGTTTCGCCAACTACTATCGCCAGTTTATTTCTGCCTACGCCGACATTGCTGCACCTTTAAACCGTCTCTTTCGGCCCAAAGAGCTTTTCCAGTGGACTCCAGAAGCAGAAGAGGCTTTCTCTACTTTGAAAACCCGCTTCACCTCGGAACCCTTGCTCCATTATCCTGATCCACAATTACCCTTCATGGTGGAGGCTGACGCATCTATTGTTGCTCTGGGAGCAGTGCTATCTCAACAGGATGATCCCTCCCAAACCCCACGTCCCTGTGCCTATTACTCTCGACAGTTAAAATCTGCAGAAAAGAATTATACTATCTGGCAGCATGAACTGCTGGCCATCAAGATGGTTTTTGAGGTATGGAGGCATTACCTCGAGGGAGCTCGACACCCTGTTCAAGTATTGACTGATCATCGAAACCTTGAACATCTACAAACAGCCCAGCGATTGACTCAGCGACAAATCCGGTGGTCATTATTCTTTTCCCGGTTCGATTTCCGGATCAAGTACATTCCTGAGGCTCAGAATAAAAAGCTGAGGCGTTATCCAGAAAACCTGAGTATGCAGCGCCTGTGAAAGAGACATTAGTGGCACCCATCTTGCCTCCCTCTGTGTTTGCGGCCACGAAACCATGTCTGAGCTTGGCAGAAAAAATCCGTTAATCTCAAGCTCGCGATTCATGGACTTAGCAACGTCTTCAGGAACTCCAGAATGGGAATCATGGAGAGTTTTTATTACATCGAGGGCGGTTATATGTTCCTGCTGGTCCTCTTCGTAACCAGGTGTTGCATCTCTCACATGACTCTTTACCTGCTGGACACTTTGGACTTTACAAAACCCTGCATCTTCACACAAGGGAGTTCTAGTGGCCACATGTCCGTGCTGATGTTGCCCGATACGTGGGTTCCTGTGAAGTTTGTCGGCGGGCAAAGGATGTTGTGATGAAACCTTCGGATCTGTTGCATCCTTCCCTGGAATGCTGTCTCCTTAGATTTCATCACGGATCTTCCTCGCTCAAAAGGGTTTACCTGCATCCTGGTCTTCATGGATTTATTCACCAAAATGGCCCACTTCGTTCCTTGCCCTAAATCCCCTACCGCATCAGAAACAGCTCATCACTACTTGCAACACCTCTTCAGACTTCACGGTTTACCTGCACACCTCACTTTGGATCGTGGGCCACAATTCACCTCCCGATTCTGGCAAGCAATGCATAAGGCACTAGGAACACAAGTTCACCTGTCGTCAGCTTACCACCCCCAGTCAGATAGTCAGACTGAGTGCACTAATGCCACCTTAGAACAAATTTACGCTGTTATACATGCTACCAACAAGATAACTGGGCGGATTTGTTACCTTTAGCTGAATTTGCATATAACAATGCTGTACATTCTTCCACTTGCCAGACCCCATTCATGGCTAATTATGGTTATCATCCTCGGTATTTTCCAACTACCCTTCCTTCCACCTCTGTGCCAGCTGCGGATGCATACATTCAAGAACTCCATGGCATTCAGGAATTATTGCGAGAGCAACTTGACCATGCTAAGGAAGTATATAAGAAAGCAGCAGACAAGAAAAGACAGGAAGGGCCACAGTTAAATCCAGGCATGAAAGTTTGGCTCTCTACTCAATACCTGAGACATCCTGGACGATCCCAAAAACTAGATCCTTGGTTCATCGGTCCTTTTCCCATCTTAGAACAAATCAATCCAGTTGCTTTTCATCTGCAACTACCTGATTCCCTTCATATTCATCCAGTATTCCACCGATCCCTCTTGGTTCCAGCTGCAGACCCTGACCCCAACCGATCACCGACTCCTGAACCTCTTCCACTGATTTTAGTAGAAGGAGAAGAAGAATATGAAGTCTGTCAAGTCTTGGATTCTCGAATACACCGTGGAGGATTGCAATATTTGGTAGACTGGGAGGGTTATGGATGTGAAGATGGGTCATGGGAACCTGCGTCCAACTTGCATGCTCCTGAGTTGGTTCAACAATTCCATGACAGTTACCCTGATAGGCCTGGCCCATCGGAAGAGGGGGACCATGAGGAGGGGGATAGTGCCAGGACTCTGCCTGCCAAGAACCTGACTCTGAGGGGTTAAATGGTGAAGAGCTGCTGGAGGAGCCTTGCAGCTCAAATCAGCAAGCAGCTGGGTCTGATGACTCAGCTGAAAACATATCTTCACCACCCAGAAGGGCCATGAGCAGGATTCTGCAAAGACATGCTACCAGAAGAGCTAGGGAAAGGGTCTTTGAAGCTAGATGGGGAATCAGGTCGGGAAGCCCTGAGTAGTAGCAGAAGCCTTTCCAGAAGTAAGGGTGTGTTCCCTGTTTTGAGATAAAGCTGGCAAGCTCACCTTGAGCTCTCTGTGGGAGAAACACATCATTTGAACTTGCAACCATGTTCCTGTCTGTGACCTTGGCTCTGTTTCCTGACTTTGGACTGGCTTCCTGGACAACAGCTTGATCTGTTCCCTTGGGTTTGGGATCTGGTTTCCGTGAGATATCCTGGTTTTGACTTGGACTGGTAATTGCTGGGAGTTGGATTCTGTTATTTATCTGGCATTTGATTGTTAGCAAGGGACTTGAACTTGCCTGGCTTTCCACTAAAGATCTTGGCAAAGAACTGAATCCTGTTTGTGTGTGTGATCTGTGTGCGGGGCTTGACCAACATCATAGCGGTCCCACGAGGCAAGTCACTTCTTCTGGAAGGAATCCATCTTGTACAAAGTTCCTGGCACATAAACCACAGATGTTTGTCACAGCCTGGGGGCTCTCCATTATCACATCCCTGCACCCACAAAAGGACTATCCAGACACCTCTGGATTATCCCATCAGCTTTCCTGTCCCCAATTGACTTTTGTATTAACCTTCCCCAACCCTCTATTGACTTCCCTATTTCCCCAGTTTACCCAGACCTAAGGACAATACCTTGCTTCTCCTTCCTATTGTCATATCATGATGGCCTAATCAAAAGACACTTTGGACTCAAAAACACCTGAACAGGCATCCGATTCCAGCTTGCCAGAGACCACCCAGGAACGCTTCTGGCCAACCCGTGGACCACGCTGATTGGACTGTTTGAAGAACTGTCCCCTTGGCCACCCCAGGGCGGCACCACCTGGGGGGTGGGAAGAGGGGAACTAATAAAACTTGGGGTTCTCTTTGTGTCCGGGGTCGGACATCTTTGCCTGGTTCCTGGCTTGTGTCCACCTGCTGTCTTTATTGGGCCTAAGAAACACAGTATTTTCTTCTGCATTTCTCTCAAGTTGGATTCTTCATTGGGCTTTTGGGATCCGGCGGACCTCAGCAGGGCTAGCCTGAAATATAATTTTAACTTTATTTGGAATTCAACAATCTCACCCCAAAACTAGGGCTTCAAACTAAAAGTAGGACAAACTGGGGGATTTTCTAAACCCCCAACTAAACTGTATCCCTAATGGTCGTGAGTTTACTTTGCTTCACAGAACTTAATAACTCTCATCATAATCACCTGGAAAAGGTTAAAATGATGACCAAATCAGGAGAAAGAGTGATGGACAGCCTTTGTGCTCTTCCATGTACATTATTTATTTATTTATTTATTTATTTATTTATTTATTTATTTATTTGGTGTATTTATATACCACACCTTTTTCCAAAGGAACTCAGGGTGGTTTCTAGTTAAAGCAGCTAAAAACACAGCTAAAACAACAAACACAATGGGAAATACAAAGGCAAGATGAATAGGAAAGTGGCAAAGAGGGAAAACCCTCACTGGGGAGCGGCTGATCGAAGGGGGAGGGAAGTTGCCCCTTAGAACTTGGCAGGATATCTCAATTGGAAAAAGGAAGTCTTGCTGCATGTTTAGGTGTGGCAGGTTTTTATCCAAGAGCTGCCAGCACTTTCTGCTGGATGAAAACAGCACCCTTCTTCCATTCATGTAGATTCATTTAGCTAAACCAGCATGCCACCCTGAACCCATTGGTGCTATTTAATTTCTGGAGATAAGTAGGATCCAGCCTGGTTGATACTTGGTTGGGAGAAAGCCAGGGAATACAGGGATCTCCAAGTAGCATGGGAAGGGACACTTGCCTGAAATCCTGGATTATTGCTACTAGTCTGAGTTGGACCAAGGATCTGACTTGGTACAATATGGCTTCCTGTGTTACAGTGTGCTCTACTGTGTCTTGCTCATTGCTACAAACACAAATGGCTCCCTTCACATGTTTAACAGAAGATTACAGGATTAGATGAAGGAGCATCCACTCTGTGACTTCGATGCCTGCTATGGTTATGGGTGAGAAGGGTTACTCCTTTTCTTTTATTGGAGTAAAGGGTAGCCTTGTGGTCCAAGCAAAATAAAATACAAGACCAAATATAGGTGATAGCTTTGTAAACCACTAAAATCATACAATAAACAAGCTCTCAGCACTCCTTTACTGGCTTCCCACTTTCCCTCTCACAAGACCTTAAGGCAACATTCCTGATGTTGGAAATATGTGTTCATGATATATCCAAAGACAAAGTGTGTACCATGTGGTACACAAACTAATAGGGGGTCTCTGTTTCTACGTACATGTTGGATATTCTTTTGAAAAGAAATAATGGCACCCCTTCCTACTACCTCTTGTTCTTTTTAGCACTTACATGAATTTGTTCAGAGGACAAAAACCAGGGATACTGGGTATCCCAATTTGAAAGCAAATGTCACATAATTGTGGAGGCTGTAAAGCTGATGGTTTTATTACTAATGTAACACAATTTCCATCTCATAGATTGTCATAAGAAAAGGTAGAACAGAAGAGATAATATATTTTAATTATGCATAACCCACTAAAGGGTGCAGATAGTAAAGTACAAGTGTGCTAGACCATATGGAAATAAGTTCCTTGTGGTTTTTGTTTGGGTAGGTGCTCTGGTAACTCTTAGCCTTTTTCTAAACCTGCTGTTTTAAAGTTGGATTAAGTAATTGTGATGCATCTGTTGGACCTCAAAAGACACAACATATTTCATACCCAGAAGGTGGAAAGGCAGCCATCTCAATAGTCAGGATGTCATCGTCAAAGTAATTTTGCTTTGCTAACCTGTGTGCTTTCCAAAAATGATACTTTTGTGCTTCTGTTTTGCAAATGAACAGACTGGACTGCAAGCTATATGAAATCTTTGTGTTAAGATATTTTCTTTTAATTATGTTGAATATAATACTGTGCTGGACAGATGCAATGCAAAGTTGCATTGATGTATATAGGAGATGGACACTCACAACTGATCCAATGAGTGCAGTAGGTATACAGGAGCAGGCTTCTGTGGAAAAAATCCCCCGCAGGATCAGGAAGTGTCCATGTAGAGAAGGAGTGCTGATAAATGTAGCTTCCATGCTGGGTTCCCATCTCTAACACATGGGGCTCTCTCTTCACTGGATTAGAGTTGTATGCACAGTGACCAATGGATGACCAATGACCTGGTGGGTTGATGAACTCGACACTGCTTCTTTGAATTCCAGCATTTCACTGGTATGTGTTAAGTGGGTGGGCATAGCCACAACTTTGTGTGCAAGTAATGCACTGGCCTCATTAGGTTGGACCCTTGGCATGTGTCTTGTTCTCATTCCCTGGCTCTTAGAATGAAAACATGCTTCAAAACCCTTGCTCCCCAAACTGCTGAAATGAGTACAGATATCACTGAGAAACATAATCATGATTCAGAATTCACATTTAGCACATTTGTAAATGCTTGAATGTATTGCAATTTGCTGAAGCATACATGCTCTTTTGGTAAAGATAATTCTACCTTTTTGCTCTTAAAAATCCCAAGTTGTAGATCTTTAAAATGCATGGGGGGATCTTGAAAAAGCTTAACTTAACAAGTGCTAAACTTGGCATTGGCAATAAAATATTTCTTCCCAAACTTATTTCTATTCTTTCACCTATATCCACTAAGCTTGACATCACCTAGTTCTCCAAAGGACGATGACAAAAACATTATTAGGTAGTGTTACCGTTGGTGCTTCAGTGGCCTCAAGATACAGATAGAACAGCATTGCGACTATTTGATTCATCATCACGGTAATGTAGCAGAAAAGGTGTGAATCTGATATGGTGGCTGAAGTCAGCAGTGTGCTCAAGAATAGTGATATACCCATATTCTATGCTGGTGTCTCAGGAAAGGCAGCTTTAATTGTAGTGCCTAACTCGTTATGTATGTTGAATATATATTTTACATATCTTTTGTCTTAATTTTTTAAAAATTTCTTCCAGTAATTGGTGTAGTTATTTCTGTCTTTCAAAAGGGCTGTGGAAGCTTATCTATATAATGCAGCAGCCAACTGAATTGTAATTTAGATGAACAATGTATGGAAAGGGAGGTCATATCTGTTTGAATGGGGACTTGAACGCAATCGTGGATGAAAAAAAGATTATAAAAACACCACAAAATTAAAAGTAAAAGTAAAAGGAGAAAATTGCCAAA
This sequence comes from Phrynocephalus forsythii, assembly GCA_029282475.1. NCBI lineage: Eukaryota > Metazoa > Chordata > Lepidosauria > Squamata > Agamidae > Phrynocephalus > Phrynocephalus forsythii. The sequence goes on along the minus strand of JAPFRF010000002.1, from coordinate 168,842,897 downwards.
AAATTCAAAATGGTAGGAGTTGTGTTTGGAAGATTCGTGGTGCAGGCATAATGGAGACAAATTACAATATACATTCTGCTCAAACCGGCATAAACCCAGGTCTAGAATTGACATTATTTGGACAACAAATGGCTTGAGACTTGGAATGCAAAATCTTAAAATTCAAGCAAGCACATGGGTGGACCATAACCCACTCAAAATTGTCTGGAAGGACCAAAGGAAACAAAAAAGAAGATGGACTCTAAACCCATTATTGAAAGAATGAGAATTTTTAGATAAAGAAAATAAAGAAATGGACTTTTACTTCAAAGAAAATACAAAACAAGGTGTTCCACTACAGGTGATGTGGCATGTGGCTAAAGTAGTTTTCTGAGGCCTAGCACTACCCTATATAGCCAAAACAAACAAACAAACAAAAAAAACTCCTATATGAGAGTATTACAGAAGAGTATAAAGAGTTGGAATATACTAATAATGGTGCAATTAAAAAAGAAACTGATTTGCTTGAACACAAATTGAACCTTATGAACACAGAGAAAATAGTACAACAAATAAAAGCTGTTAGACAGAACGTCTTTGAAAATGCAAACAGACCAGGAAGGTGCCTAGCATATAAATTGAGAAAACAGGGAGAAGAGACAGTTTAATAGACTAAAAGATCATGACCTTCGCCGTGGTTTACGGTGGAGTTGAGAGTGATGAAGCAGGAACGGAGAAGGCTGGAGAGCAGCTGGAGAAGAAGCCGGATGGCAATTAATAAGACTGCCATTGTTATCCAGACTAGGCGCTATTCCAGAGCAATCAGGGAGGCTAAGACATCCTATTACTCCCTGAGAATTGGTGAGGCCTCAAACTGCCAGGCGGAGCTCTTCCGGGTGGTTCGGGACCTCACCAATCCTAGTCTGGTGAGGCCTCCTCCTACTGAGTTCAGTAGTGAGAATTTTGCAGTCTTTTTTCAATCCAAAATAGAGGCCATCCGGGCTGGTTTCGACTCCGGTTGTACTAGCCCTCCCCCCATCCCCTGCCACTGTGCCCCCTCACTCTCCTCGGTTGGATGAGCTTGGGCCTGTGTCCTCTTTGGAGGCCTCCAGGGCGATTGCCCACTGCCAGCCCGCGTCCACCCCCTTCGATCCTTGCCCTGCCTGGCTGATGAAAGCTGCTGGAGGGAGTATGCCAGAATGGGCGTCTGCCATCACCACGGCCTCCTTCAGCAAGGGGGTTTTTCCCTCCCGTCTGAAGGAGACGGTGGTCAAGCCCATTCTTAAAAAACCTGGCCTGGCATCGGACCAATTGGTGAACTATTGTCCGATTGCCAACATCCCTTTTATGGGCAAGGTTATCGAGAGGGTGGCCCCAACCCGGATTCAGTCTTATCTGGAGGAACAGCAGTGCCTTGACCCATGCCAATCCGGGTTTAGGCCGTGCCGGGGGACCGAAACAGCTTTGGTCGTGCTGCAAGATGACCTAATCCGGGCGGCCGACAGGGATTGCTCTACCCTGTTGGTTCTCCTGGATTTGTCAGCGGCCTTCAATACCGTTGACCATGGTATCTTACTGGACTGGCTCTCTGAGGTGGAAATCGGGGGCACTGCTCCCAGTTGGCTCCGGTCCTTCTTGGAGGGCTGTCCCCAGTATGTGCAGCATGGTGAAGAGCTGTCGGCCCTGTGGGTGCTCACTTGTGGGGTTCCGCAGGGCTCATCTCCCCCATGCTGTTTAGCATCTATGTGAGGCTGCTGGCTGCAGTCATTAGGAGATTTGAAGTCTGCTGTCATCAGTACACTGATGACATGCAGCTCTATCTCTCCTTTTCCACCTCTGCAGTGGAAGCTGTTCGGACGATCGACAAATGCCTGGATGCGGTTTTGAACATGGACCAGAGCCAACAGGCTCAAGCTCAACCCCGAGAAGATGGAGGTTATGTTCTTTGGGAGTTCTCCATCTGGATATGGAGGCCCTCTCCCTTGTCTGGAGGGAGTTTCTCTCCAGCTGGCGGATAGGGCTCAGAATCTGGGCGTGGTTCTGGATCTGTCGCTTACCTTGGAAGCCCAGGTGGCTACTGTGACCAGAACTGCATTTCACCATCTTCGTCAAATTGTCCAGATCCACCCATATCTGGATGGTGACCCTCTGAGAACTGTGGTCCAAGCGCTGGTGAGCTCGAGGTTGGACTACTGCAACGCTCTTTACATGGGGTTGCCCTTGACTCTCCTCCGGTGTTTGCAGCGGGTACAAAATGTGGCAGCCAGGCTGGTGGTGGGTGTGTGTCACCACGACCACATCACCCCAGTCCTGGCTCACCTGCATTGGTTGCCCGTTGCATCCCAGATCAAATTCAAGGTCCTAGTTTTAGTTTATAAAACCCTCCATGGCTTGGGCCTGGACTACCTGTCAGAGCGGATTGTCCAGTGATCAACCTTGGCCCGTCCAGTTCGGCAGTTGCAGGTGCACTCACTTTGGGTTGCCACCCCTAGGGAGGCCCGGAAAACCTCTACTCATAACTGGGCCTTCTCGGTGGATGGCCCGTCCCTTTGGAACAGCCTTCCAAGCGAAGTGCGCTCTGCAGAGTCCCTGCCGGCCTTCTGCAAAGCATTAAAAACTCTGCTTTTTTGTGAGGCCTTTGGCGATTTAGAGTAGTTTCCCTCCCCCCGCCATCTATGTCTTTGCTTGTCTCTGTTGTTGCTGAGCTTTGTGTATTTTGATGCCAGGGTGCTAAAGCTGTTTTAAAGTTGTTGATTTGTATTGTTGCTATTGTTTTTCTCTATTGTGTCATTAGCTGAATTGGTCAGCCTCTGTAGGCCACCCAGAATTCCTATGGGAAGATGGGCGGGGTATAAATTCAATAAATAAATAAATAAATAAATAAATAAAAGGGAATTATACAAACACAGAAACTCAGATACATAAGTTAACTGTGGAATTCTACAGCAACCTTTACAAAGAACAAGCAGGAGACAAGGAAAAAGCAAGAGAATTTCTGGAGAAAGTAAAACTTTTGAAAATACCTGATGAATCTAAGATGATGAATGCTGAAATCACGTTACTAGAAATTATGGAAAGCATAAAAGAACAAAAAGTGGTAAAATGCCAGGACTTGACGGACTTCCCGCTGAATTTTATAAAACCTTTCAAGAAGTGCTGGCTCCACCATTAAAGAATATTTGTAACAAAGTTCTCAAAAAAAGCTAAGATACCCAAATCTTGACTTGAAGCAAATATTACATTAATAGCAAAAGAAGAAATAGACTTGACATATATAGGAGACTACAGGCCAATATCTCTCCTCATTGGGGACTATAAGATTTTAGGATCTATCACGGCCAACAGATTTTAAAAACATCTGGTCCAATTTATCCACTCAGACCAATATGGCTTTCTCCTGAAAAGACAACTAAAAAGTAATATAAGAATAATAGTAAATATTCTGGAATACTATGAAGCACATCCAGATAAAAAAATGGCACTACTATTTTTCGATGCATAAATGGCCTTTGATAATATAATATGGGATTTTATGAAGAAACAATCAGAACTGATGGATTTTGGGCCAAACTTCCTAAACATTATAAATGTAATTAATGCAAACCAGATAGTAAAAATAATTGTTAATGGAGAAGTAACAGAAAAATTGAGGTACAAAACAAGGATGTCTCCCCCCTCCCTTATTGTTTATTCTCTTGCTAGAAACATTAAATAAAGAAATAAGACAAAACCAAGATATAAAAGGAGCATGGATTAAATATAAAACTTATAAACTTCAAGCCTTCACAGATGACCTGGCCTTTATTATTGAAGACCAGATGAAATCAGCCCCAATCCTACTTGAGCAAACAGAAATTTGGTGAAGCAGTGGAATTGAAAAATCAACCAATAGAAGACTATATTTTTAGTTAAAAACTTAACACAAAAACAAAAACTCAACTCATGATGATTACTAATATCCAAATAGCCAAGAAATTAAAATATTTGGGGTATTCAGTATAGCAATCTGCTCCACATTGAAAGCAGATAACTACTCTAAATTAGCTATACAGATTAAACAAGATTTGGAAGGTTGAGATAACTTTCTCTTTTAGGAAGAATTGCAACAGTTAAAATGAATATTTTACCAAAATTGCTTTTCTTTTTCAAAATCTTTCCATTAAATTAGACCAATTTTTTTTTGAAGAATTGAATAGAATGACTTCAAAATTCATAGGGCAGAAGAAAAAGCTGAGAATTAAACTAAAACTACTACTAGATGCTAAAGAAAGAGGGGAATTCAGACTACCAAAACTGATGTTATATTACCAAGCAAGTGCTCTAACATGGATAAGAGAATGGATACTTCTAAATAAAAAAGAATTTTATATTTTGAAGGACACAATCTACATTGAGAATGGCACAGCTTTATATGGTATGGGAAGACTAAAACCCATAAATACTTTGAAAGAAATATAGTAAAAAATTCTCTTGAGAACTTGGAAATCCAAAATATATCTGAAAATACCAAGATGGATCTCAGCAATGGAAGCTTTCACATACCCAAACTTACTAAAATTTGAAAATATAATTACTTACAACAAGCTCCTCTACCATGAAGGAACTTTAAAAATGAAGACCCAATTATAGAACCAAGCACTGACTTGTACATGGTGGCCTCTAATGCAAATTCAAGCAATTAATAATCAAGATGCAAAGGTGCAAGGTTTTATAAAGAATACTTTTTTATATGACAAAACATTACTTACCACTGAAGAAAAACAAATTCAAACTATTAATCAATGTTTATTACAATGGTACACACAATATGAAGAAATAAAAGAAACTATATTATGATAAAGTGGTCCAAAACTTTTGATGTAACATAGAATTAGAAAAATGGCAGAAACTGTGGTCTAATAATTATAAGATAACTTTAGCCACTTCTTATAAAAAGACCTATACAAAATGTTCTACAGGTTGCACTTACCCCCGACGCAGTTGGCTAAAATGTTTCCAAATATGTCTAACATATATTGGAAGTGTAGGAATCATGAAGGGACTAACTACCATGCCTGGTGGACCTGTGATTAAAAGTCATGCATGGATTAAGCACATTTCAAAACAAAATCTAGACTTTAAACCAGAAATATCTGTGTTGGGTATATTACTGGAATCTGTCAATAGACAAAATAAATATTTGATACTTCATCTGTTAACTTCCGCTAGATTAATATGGGCCCAGTTTTGAAAATCTGAAAAACCACCAGCAGAGGATATGGTGATTTGAAAAATACTAGACTGCTGAAATGGATAGACTAACAAGTAGACTAAAGGAACAAGAAGACTTGTCTGTTTCTCCTAGTAGGGACTTGCCCTATGAATGGCTGAACAATATAGCTCTGATATAAAAGAATGATAAATCAAGCTAGAATGAACTGTCAATGAAGTAAACTCACCAAATGAGATATGTTAAGATGTAATGTGCCTTTTTCTTTTTCTTGCTTCTTGTTTCTTCTATGATATAATATGTATAATACAGTATATGAGTGCTTGATGGCTTCACCTTAGTTATGTCTAAATTTCACCTATGAGAAATTTATAAATTATGCTAACAAACAAAAGAAAAAATAAGAGAAGACAGCACCCCCACCTCCAGAAGCAGCCTCAACCCAGACCAGATATGCCTGCTTGTGGACCTGTGCATGAACACCATTTACTTCACATATAGAGGGGTTGTTTACAGACAGAAGTATGGTTGTGCCATGGGTTCCCCAGTGTCACCCACTGTTGCCAGCTTATACATGGATGAAGTGAAGAAGGCACTCAGCACTTTACAGGGATGACACTAACCTGTAAGTGTTAGTGTCAGGTATGTGGATGACACCTGGATAAAAATCGAGTTCCAGGAAGTACAGGCCTTTACAGAGCACATAAATGCAGTGGACCCAAATATCAGGTTCACCAGGGAAGACACTAAAGACAACTGGCTGGCTTTCCCGGACTGCCCAGCTATCAGAGGAATAGCTTGGGGATAGAGATTTACAGGAAACCCTTGCACATTGACCAGTACCTACAGTTTGACTCCTCCCACGCATTACAGCACAAATTAGGAGTCATCAGGACTCTAAAACATAGAACAAAGAGCATCCCCACCTCCAGAGAAGGCAAGAAGAAGGAAGACAAGATAGCACAAGGTCTCTGGATATCCATTCCAGAAGAACAATGGCTCAGTCCGGAATCCAGGGCCAACAGAAGAACCTGGTCATTTCTTACATAGCTGGTGTGTCCCAAGAGCTTAAAATGATTTATGGGACACACCACATATCCACTCACTTCAAACCCACAAGCATACTAAGGCAGAGACTTGTCTCATGAAAAGACCAGACACTAAAACACATGACGAGCAATAAAGTATATGCAGTTCAATGCAGTAAGGAGTGCACAGAGCTCTACACTGGAGAAATCAAACAGCCACTAAGCAGGAGGATGTCACAGCACAGGAGAGGCAATAGTTAAGGACCAGAATCAGTGGTGTGTCTTCACTTGAAGTACAAAGGACACCCATTCAAAGACGAAGGTATAGAGATATCAGACACAAAAGATAGGCGGTTTGAGAGGAGTCAGGAAAACTGTTCGTGTGTGCATAGAAAACCGCTCTCTCAACAGGTGTGGGGGACCTAGGCACAATCTGTCTCTCATTTATCCTGGTGTCCTTTCACCAATCCCCAGATAAATCAGAAGCATTTCACACCTCCACTGGGAAGGCCACTGCTAACAGCCCATGCTTAATGTGTTTTGGGAATGGCTATATAGGTGTAACTTTCACATACTCCAGACCATTGTCCATGTAACGAGCCTATTCAGACCAGGATCCAGTTAAATCAAGGAGAACTAAAATTTGTTGTAAACATTTTGATTGCATAGGAAAAGAAGTCCAGTGGCCAAGATTCTACTCCCAGATAATCTCACCTGGATGGCTGAGAATCTCCACAATAGATGTTGTCCTGTCTTTTGAGGGCTGCCTGGGCTGCTGTACTGGGGTGGATAACAGATTGATGCTGGACCTGGAGGTCGTTTGGGTGGCCACTCTGGCTGCCTCCCAAATTGGTGCCTCTTTCTCCCCTGGAGGGGCTACTCTCTCTGCTAATGATGGTGTGTGCAACTTGGGGGTGCTTCTGAACCCAGCATTGTCAATGTAAACATAGATAGCATCTGTAGTTTGGAATGCTCAACTGCACCACCACCTCAACACCAGGTCCATCACCATACTGGCCCATGTATTGAAGTCTCAGAAATAGATTATAGCCATGCTGTCTATGTGGGGTGACCCTTGTGACTAATATAGAGCCTTACACAGTTCTAGAATATGGTGGCTAAGTTACCGAGTAGAACTAACAAATACCAATATATATCCCCAATTCTTGCCGCCTTACACTTGTTACTTGTTTCCATGCCAGCTTGAATGTGATGGTTCTAACCTATAAAGTCCTATTGTGGGACAATGGGACCTGGCAGAATTCCTACTTCCAACTGTGTCTATCCGTCCTACCCATACATCTCAGGTAGGACATCTGAATATACTGACATCAAGAGAGGCCTGGAGGGAGAAAACAAGGAACTGAGTTTTCTTGGCACACCTTCCATGTCTATTGAATCAACTTCTGCTTGCTATCTACCTGTCTCCTTCACTGGTGACCTTTATGAAGCTAATAAAAAACCTGGTTATTACAGCAGATCATTCAAATTACTCCATCTATAGAGACCACTGAAAATATTAGTCTTTAATGTGATTGACGACAGCCATTTTTAATGTCACCATGACTACAGCCATTTTAATGTTACCTCATTACCATGTATTTCAAAATTTGCTATTTTTATTTCATGTTTATTTTGAAGCCTTAGTTCTGTTTTCTGAGACTTGTTCTTGAGGCTTTTTTTTCTTGCATTGTAAAGCAACCAGAGTAGGCTTTGGCCAGATGGCTGATATAGAAATTAAAAAAAAAAAAGCATAGCACAACACAATCTTCCCCAAATTATCCCTTCCTCATCTTATTTTCACTCTCATATTGTTGCACATTACTGGCAACTCTATGTTTCTGAGCAGTAATTTTTAAATTCAGGTTTTTGTCTACTTGTAGAAGAATGAGCTTTCGTGAATAGGAGAGCAGTGAGGGTAGTCAGGAAATAGCCATCAGAATTGTATAGGGCAGGTGTAAATATGGCAGGGGACAACAGCTTTGACATTATGTAAGAGGGGAGGATAAGAAGGTATTGCTTGGTCTGAAGTTGTCCCTAGATTGAAATAGCTTTGATAGCCTTGGCATCAGACACCCTGAGTTGAAAGCGCTCTTGCTAAATACCATGTCAGTAAATGGTAAATACCATGTCAGCAATCCAAGGCTTGATCGTCTGTAAACATGCCAGTCAAACTCCCCTGGAGTTTGGGAGTAATACCGGAGGGGTCCCGTAGAGTTTCTGAAACAGAAGTTCAAGTAAGGAGTAGGGGTTGCGTGTCCCTCAAGCTGCCGAGGTCGAGAAACTCCATCCCCTTGCATAAGAACCCGATAAAACCCGTATTGTGTTAACTCCAAACTCCTAAGTGTGTTCCCAAGTGCTAGGAAGAGCCTAGGCTGTGGGACGGAGAGCCCTAAAGGCAGCAGGACTCGTGCAGGTGTGAACAGGGTAGCCCAGTCCAGAAAGGGGAGGGGATAGACGTACCCACAACATGCAGTCTAGGCTAATAGAACTCTAGGTCATGGTGAGAAACTTCCCAGGGCTGGGGCTTTTATTTTCTTGATTAGGTCAATTTGGATGCTGGGGACTTAAAAGCCGTGATGGGGAACAAAATCTTTTCCGCTGGGGTATCAAAGACCCCCCTTAAGTGTGCCCTGGATCACTTCACTGCCTTAGTTGATCCAGGGACAAAGTGGAAGAAGAAAAAATTGGTTAAGCTCTGCAGAGATACCTGGCCACTATACCATCTTGGCCAAGACCTCCTCCGCTGGCCATGGGAAGGAACTTTGGGATGGACTCTCCAACATCTGGAGATATATCTCTGGCAATATCACCGGACATCGGAGATCTCCACGTATTTTTCAATCTGAGCTCCGAGGCAGGCTTCTGCCAACAAGGCGATCTTGAGCCTCAGTTTATCACCTGGCTTAGGAAAACTTGCTTCCTTAGCACCCAAGACAGTTAGCTCAACCATGCCCTATTCGGAGGGGCCCCCGCTCCCTTGAGAGAGAGCGAGAGAGAGCAGGATGGGGCGCTAGGGACTCCCACTGTAGTACCTCCACCCGGACTGGCTAATCCGCCACCTTGGGAGAGGGAACCCACAGCATCCTCACCCACAGCCCAGCTGCCCCATGACCCCCCAATCTAAGGAGGGCCCTTCCACAGCTCTCTTGTCAACCCCCACTGCCACCCGGGAGGAGGACTCGGACGTGAGTCCTCTGACCAACCCCTCCCCTGAGACCATCCAGAGGTCTGAGCGCTTCACCTCCAACAACCCAGGGACCTTCACCTATCCCACGGGTCAATTCCCCCTCAGGCAGGTTCCTGGGCCAAGTGGGTTGGTCTATGTACACACCCCCTTTAGCACAGTGGACCTGTTCAACTGGAAATAGGGTTTGCCTCCCTAGCAGGGGAGCCCACAGCAATACGTAGATTTGGTTACCAGAATCATATCTACTCACTGCCCCGATATCCCCGCTTTGTTTGCCCTCCTTTCTGCCCTGCTCAATGAGGAGGAACGCCACCAGGTAATGGGAAAAGTGTATGAGGCCTTCATTGAGTGGCAGCGGGCTTACATCCAAGCCCAGCGGGGGGGGAGAATGACCCCCAATCCCCGGTGCCTACCATGGCAGAGGAGATTATTTGCTTAAATCCCCCAGCCACCTCAAATGATCCTAATAATGAATATGGCTGGGCTATGATAGAGGGGGCCCACCAAGCATTCAAGAAGGGTCTAAAGAAAGGGGTCCCCCGAATTGTAAATTAATAAAAGGTGTATAATACTATCCAACCCCCTGAGTAGTTCCTGGAATAATTCTTACTCCGGCTAAAAGATGCCTACTGCCACCAGACAGATGTGGACCCTGAGGCCGGCGAGCGGTGCCGAGGACTCCGGGGTGGCAGCGAGGGGTGCTACAGAGAGAGGCAGTGGCGGGGCTCAGCTGGCCTAAGGAGGGGGGCGCTGAGTGGGTGGCCAAGATGCCCCCCTTTCCCATCACCAACCCCCCTGCTGACCTCAGCCTCGGCCGCTCAGCCTCATGGGGGCGCTGAGAGGAGCAGGAGCAGGCACAGCGATCCCGGCCACAGCGCACAGTGTGCCTGCGGTGCATCACATTCAATCGGCGGCAGCGGCGGGCCGAGCGGCACTGCAGTGCCAGGTGCAGCTGCTCGACAGGACCGAAGTCACGGTGGAGTTGCCCACACACGCAAAGGGCAAGGCCTGTTTGATCAAATTGTGCATCATCTGGATCTTGTAGAAACAGATTACTTCGGCCTCCAGTTCATAGATACATCCCAGATTATACACTGGCTGGACCTTTCAAAACCCATTAAGAAGCAAATTAAAGAGGAGCCACCATTTTTCCCCGCCCACACCATCTTTCGTGGAGGGTTTTGTCCATCCTTATTTTATTAGTACTTTTGCCCTTTTTGTATTTTTTGTTGCCTTGTTCTAATTGTAAACCACCCAGAGTTCCATTCGGAAGATGAAATATAACAAATAAATAAATAATAATATATGTTTCACTTTAGGATCAAATACTATTCATCAGAACCAAACAACCTTCATGAGGAATTCACAAGGTACCTGTTTGTATTACAATTAAGGCAAGATAATCTTTCAGGAAAATTGAAATGCCCTCAGGAAACAGCTGTAGAACTCATAGCTTTGTGCCTTCAAGCTGAACTTGGTGACTGTGAACTTCCTGAACAAACTCCAGAACTTGTGTCAGAATTCAGATTTCCTCGAAACCAAACCTAAGCAATGGAATTCAAAAATTTTCAAAAAAAAAAAGTGTGTGTGTGTGTGTGTGTGTGGACCTTTTGACTACTTCCTGTGCTTACAGCGATTGAGGGGTGGAGTTTTGCCTTTAAATACCTGCTCTCATCAGCTTCCAAGTTCTTTCCCTACAGAGCAGCAGCAGAGAGATGAAGCTTGCAAACAATAGAGCCAGCATACAGTGAGCACACAGCCAAGGGGGAGAGCTTTTGACTACTTCCTGTGCTTACAGAGATTGAGGGGGCAGAGTTTTGCCTTTAAATACCTGCTCTTAGCGGCACGCACCTGACAGTGTGTGAAGACTAAAATAAAAAAACAAGAACAAAAAAAAGGTCTACCATACTAATTTCTTCAGGGTGTATTTGTGTTCCCAAGCTGAGCTACTGCTCAGGAGATCCTACAACCAGGAGGAAGTTAGCCACTGGAAAGTTTCTGAGGTGCTTCCAGTTGGAGTAGAGGTGCTTTAGTGGCCCAAATGCTGCTAGATTTGAATAAATAACAAAGGAAGAAAATAGTCTTACTGGATAGAAAGGTAGTATAATTTTTGAGACCAAGTTTATTACACTCGTTAAAATGGAGTTGGAGGGAGCAGGTGTAGTTACCTGCAGTACTTGTGCCATGTTTGTCATCTTGACAAAGTGTGTGGAGAACTACACTTGCTGCAAGTGCAAGCTGGTTCCACTATTAGAAGAAAAGGTCCAGCAGCTAGAGGCCCGCATAGCGTATAAGCAGCAAATCAATGAGCTTGAGCAAAGATGGGAAAACTTGAACATTTGGCAGCTAGGGATAACATTGATATAATAGCCATAACAGAAACCTGGTGGAATGCAGAGAACCAGTGGGATACAGCAATCCCAGGCTATAAACTCTATAGAAGGGAGAGAGAGGGGCGGGTTGGAGGGGGAGTGGCCATCTATGTCAGAGAAGGGGTAAAATCCAACAGAATGGAGATTGACAGAGGGTCTGACTCCACCATATAATCACTGTGGGTAAACAACAAGGTCCAAGGAGCGATGTGATAGTTGGGGTATGCTATAATCCACCAGATCAAAAACTTGAAGGGGACCTTGATATGAGGAGATAAATCATGGAGGGGTATAAGAGGGATAGGATAGTAATCATGGGGGACTTCAATTATCCCCACATTGACTGGGCCAATGCGAGCTTGGGGCAAGAAAGAGAAACCGGGTTTCTCAACAAGCTGAACGACTGTGCCTTAGAGCAACTTGTCATGGAGCCCACCCGAGAACAGGCAACTCTGGATCTAATACTGTGTGATACTCAGGACCTGGTCAGGGATGTGAATGTCACTGAGCCTCTGGGGAACAATGACCATGCTGCAATCTCCTTTGCCATGCATGTTGGAGGAAGAGTGTTAAGCAAATCAGACATAAAAACCCTTGATTTTTGATGTGCAAACTTCCCTCAGATGAGGAAACTAGTTAGAAAGAAATTGAAGGGGAATGTTAGAAGAATCCAATCCCTTCAGAGTGCATGGAGCCTGTTTTAAAACAACGGTAATGGAGGCCCAGCACAATTGCATACCACAAAGAAAGAAGAGCTCATTTAAGTCTGAGAGGGCACCGGCATGGTTAACGAGTGGAGTTAGAGAGGCTCTAAAGCGCAAGGAGAGGTCCTTCTGTAAATGGAAATCCTCCCCAAATGAGGAAAATAAAAAGGAACACAAACTCTGGCAAAAGAAATGTAAGAAGACGATAAAGAGAGGCAAAGAAAGATGTTGAGGAACGCATGGCTAGCAATATAAAGGGTAATAATAAAAGCTTCTTTAAATATATTAGAAGTAGAAAACCTGCCAGAGAACCAGTTGGCCCTCTGGATGGTGAGGGAGGAAAAGAGGAGGTTAAGGAGGACATGGAAATTGCAGATAAATTAAATGAGTTCTTTGCATCTGTCTTCACGACAGAAGACCTTGTGCAGATTCCGCTGTCCAAACGGCCCCTCTTGACTAAAGAATTAAATCAAATACAGGTTAAAAGAGAGCATGTTTTAGGACTAATTGATAAATTAAAGATCAACAAGTCACCGGGCCCAGATGGCATCCACCCAAGGGTTATTAGGGAACTGAGAAATGAAATTGCAGATCTCTTAACGGTAATATGCAACTTGTCTCTTAAAACGGCCACAGTGCCGGAGGACTGGAGGATAGCGGATGTCACACCAATTTTTAAAAAAGGAAAGAGGGGGGACCCGGGAAACTACAGGTCGGTTAGCTTTACATCTGTCCCAGGGAAGATGGTGGAAAGCCTCATCCAAGAGAAAAATCTTAAAACACATAGAAGAACAAACCTTGCTGAGAGAAAATCAGCATGGCTGCTGTAAGGGCATGTCTTGTCTGACAAATCTTTTAGAATTTTTTGAAAAGGTCAACAGGCATGTGGTTTTGGGTGAACTGGTGGATATAGTCTATCTGGATTTTCAGAAGGCTTTTGACACAGTCCCTCACCAAAGGCTGCTGAGAAAATTACACAGTCAGGGGATAAGAGGGCAGGTCCTCTTATGGATTGAGAACTGGTTGAGATCCAGGACACAAAGAGTAGGTGTCAATGGGAAATTTTCACAACGGAGAGAGGTGAAAAGCGGAGTGCGCCAGGGCTCTGTCCTGGGACCGGTGCTTTTCAATCTGTTCATAAATGACCTGGAGATAGGGATAAACAGTAAGGTGGCCAGGTTTGCAGATGACACAAAACTTTTCCGTGTGGTAAAAACCAGAGAAGGTTATGAAGAGCTCCAGAAGGATCTCTCCAAACTGGGGGAATGGGTTGTGAAATGGCAAATGTGTTTTAATGTAGCCAAATGTAAAGTAATGCATATTGGGGCAAAAAATCAAAACTTTATCTATCAACTCATGGGCTCTGAGTTATCCATGACGGATCAGGAAAGAGATCTTGGTGTGTTGGTGGACAGCTCCATGAAGGTGTCTCCCCAATGTGTGGCAGCGGTGAAGAAGGCCAACTCCATGCTAGGGATTATCAAAAAGGGGATTGATAATAAAACAGCCAACATTATAATGCCATTATACAAAACAATAGTAAGGCCACACCTGGAGTGTTGTGTACATTTCTGGTCACTGCATCTCAAGAAAGACATAGTGGAACTGGAAAAGGAGAAGAGAGTGACTAAAATGATTACTGGGCTGGGGCACCTCCCTTATGAGGAAAGGCTAAAACATTTGGGGCTCTTTTGTCTGGAAAAAAGGCACCTGAGGGGGGAATATGATTGAGATGTACAAAATAATGCAGGGCATGGGTAAAGTGGATAGAGGGAAGCTCTTCTCCCTCTCACATGTTGTCTATATTTTTTCACCCAGCACATTGTTAGTCTGTGGAACTCCCTGCCATAGGATGTGGTGATGGCATCTGGCCTGGATGCCTTCAAAAGGGGTTTGGACAGATTCCTGGAGGAAAAGTCCATCACAGGTTACAAACCATGATGGAGATGTGTAATCTCCAGGCTTAAAACCGGGGTACTTCAAGGGCCAGTTGCAACAAAAATGCAGATCTTGACTATGTGCATCACAGTACAGAGGAAACCCCATTCTTTGGATTTCTTTCTTTCTGAGATTCTGGCATACCAATTTGCTCACCCTACAACTAACAGAATAGGAAACAAATCCAGCTTCTTGCTATTATTTTGTAGAATCCCCACCCCACCCCCAGCATTTTACCTGCACACTCTCCAGCCTACCCTCTGACTTTCTGTTATCCACTGCTGGGAACATAATGACAAAACTGAGAATTCATCTCATGCCAGAGCATGTATCCAGCATCACCCCACGCATCACCATCACCACTGTGATGAGGAAGAGAGCAATGTTGAATTCTGTCTGCTTGAAAGTGAATATTCACACAACAGTGGGAGAGTATCTGGATGTTTCAGGTACATGAACAGCCAGGACACAGCAGCAATATTCATGTTAAAACCTTCTGGATTCACGTTGTCAGTATGGAAAATCACAGCTGACATCTTCATGTCTTTGGGGGACATAAAAACAAACCCAACCATTGAGTGTTTCTCAACAGTGTCTTTCTTTCAGATGTTTCAAGAACTTTTTACCACGGTTACAAGAGAATGGCACTAAGCAAATGTGAGATATTTTTGTTGGCAAGCTATCAGTCATTGCTAGTCCACTGTGGTATGACTTGATGAGTATGCGGAGTGAACAATCCAGTTTGCTATTTATAAGACAACACAGCAAATGCTCCAAACCAGAAGTTTCAGAATCTAACCATGGGTACTTTAGTGCTGCACTGCTGCTGGAAGCAGTCAGTACCATCCAAGAAGAAAGGCAGCTGCATGATGTGCACTATCCACAAGACAACATGTTTCAAGAATACATTAAATGATTTAATCGAGCTTGCATTTCAAGCAATAGAAAACAATTTTGTGAGTCACTCCTTCCTCCATTGGTAAAACAGTATATGTTATTCCCCAAGTTTCCAGAGTAATGCTATATATTCCAGTATTCCTTATCCCATTATCAGTTTCCAGGACCTCATGCCCATCAAGCCTTTGAAAAGTCTGCTAATGAATCCACATGCAACACATGGCTGGTATGCCACAGAGACCCAGGCAGTGGATGGACACAATCACATCCAAACATCCTCTCAATTGCCAATCCCGCCCTTCTTTCTATACTCATCAGCTATGGGTGATGAAGAACATGCGTCTGGAGATCATTTGGAGGTGGGCATCAACCGAATCTAATTTAACAGCTGAAAAATGTGTCCAACACCTACCTAGCAGCTTTGAAGCCTATTAGAAGATCTCACTATGTTAACAAATAAGTAAAGCCCAAATTAATCAGGTTGACGTATTTCGCATTGTGCATGATTTAGTGATAAGTTTCCCAGTAGCATCGCATGTGACCAGCTTGTGGCATTCTTTCAAAACAAAGTGCAGGCCATCATATCTCTGTTTTGAACCACCATAGTTTTTCAATAGATTGAGTGAGACTTCAATGGGGTTATCCGTGAAGGTGATATGGAGACATCAGCAGGTCCAAAATATGGCAGCCAGGTATGCAGATAAACATATGCAGCCTTGTCCTGAAAGAGATGCTGCAAAGAAAAAGCCCCATGGATCCCAAACAGGGTCAAGCCCCAGTTCATGGTTCGTTCTGGGCCAGGGTTTGGGTTATAGTACAATGAACAGTGCTGAGTGATTGTAAACAGCAGGACTTTTTACTGATCTTCTGCTTACTTGCAAGGGACACCACAGATCCTATGAAACAAAAGGCATCAGGTAAGTGCATGAGAGAGTAAAAGTTGGAAGGTGACAGAGTTAGACAGAGCAAATATTGCAGCAGTGTTGCTCATCATTTATGTTTTTTAGGAAGCTTTCAGAGCCACCATTTAAAAAACCCTGGAAAAACCCACTGTTTGGACAAGTGTGGAGCCTTCAAGCATCTACCAACACACACACCAGCATTTATTTTCTGTAGGATGTGCTTGAAAGAGAATTGTTCCTCTAAACTAGATAAAATGCTCAGATGTGAATGGTACAAGATGATCTGCCACTCAGCAGAATTTAAAAACTCACACAAAACTGGCCTTGGAGGAGAAGGTTCCATGTATGCATAAGATATATTGCAAAAAAATGTGAGTGTTATCAAAAGCCTGATCGTGAGACAGGATTTTGTAGAGGTATGTTTAATTTACAAAATTGTACAAAATTATTTAGGGAAAAACAAGTGGTTAGGATGAAGGACTGGATGGAGAAAATGAGAAGGAACAAATGAAAGGGATATTTCATGGTTTAATTATATACAATTAGAAAAATGGACTAATGATTGGATTAGGAAACATAATAAATGTAGAGAATATACAAAATATGAACATTTGTAGTGTTGTATGAAGATATTCAGAAGGAAGATGTACTGAAAGGCAGTGTGAGTAAAATATATAGGATACATTTCGATTTAGAGGAAAATGAAAATGAGGGAAAAGGATTGAAGGTAGTCTAGGACAATGGTGGTGAACCTTCGGCACTCCAGATGTTTTGGACCACAACTCCCAGAGCTCCAAGCCTGTGTTGCCAATGACAAAGGATTGTGGGAGTTGTGGTCCAGAACATCTGGAGTGCCAAAGGTTTGCCACTAATGGTCTAGAAGCAAGATGTTTAAAAAGAAATAGAAGAGGAAGATTGGGCTAAAATATGGAGAATGAGAATACTTTGATCTATGTCAGTGAGAATAAAAGACAATTAAAAATAGGTTTAAGATGGCATTTGACACCAGTTAAATTGAATAAAATAAATGGTAACTTTTCTAAGATTTGTGGAAATATGGTAAGGATGTTGGTACATATTTTCATATCTGGTGGGAATGTGAAAAGGTACAACATTTTGGAGATTTGGTTTTAAAGAATTAAATGATATATTTGAAAGGTATATAGAGCCCAATTCAGAAATTGCTTTATTGTCAATATTTGTTAAGACAGATTATGACTTTAAAACTAGAGAGTTGATTACTAGTATTTTGACAGCAGCTAGATTAATCATAGCTAGGAATTGGAAGGGAAATTATGAACTATGTATGGATGAATAGTACAATGAAGTTTGGAATATTGCCTTAAATGACAAATTGACGTGTAATTTAAAGATTAAGAAAGGAGAGTTTAAAAGAGATATTTTTATGTTATATGGGGTAGATTTATTGAATATGTGTTTGCAAGAAGTAAGGGTAAAGTTCCAGTGCAACAATCAATTCAGTTCTGGAAGGGAGAATAATGCCAAGGGTGACACATGCCATAATCCCTTCCCAGCTGGATTACTTTAACATGCTCTATGTGGGGCTACCCATGGAAAATCTTAGGAAACACCAGCAGGTCCAAAATGCAGCATCTAGATTGGTGATTGGGGCTGGTTACAAGGATCACCATAACATAAATGTCCATAAATGTCCTGGGTCCAATTTACCTCAAAGGCATTATCTATCTTGGGTGTAAAGTCATCAGGAGAGGCCTTTCTCTTGGTCCCACCCCTTCATTGGTGCATTGGATGAGAACAGTGGAGAGAGGCCTCTCTGTTGGTGCTCCCAAACTTTGGAACTCTCTCCCGCAAGAAGCCAGACTTGCCCCATATTTGCTGTTCTTTTGCAAGCAGGCTAAGACCTTTCTTTTCAGGGAAGCTTTCACTGAATGACTGATCAGCTCCGTGTACTCCTGAGGGAAATCATTGCTTTTTATCTATTCCAGTCCAGGTTCAAGATGTTGCCCTGCAAGATGACATTTTGAGTAAACCCAACAGGGGCAAAATATCCTTGCTAGTCTTTTTTGACATTTGATACAATCAACTACTGTATCCTCCTGTGGATGCTCCCCAAGTTGGTGATTGGTGGCCTGGCTTTGTCCTGGCTACAGCCCTTCACGGAGAACCACACTCAGAGTACAGTTTGGGGAGAAGATGTCCATACCTTGGACTCGGAACGCCTTGCACTGGTTACCTGTTCATTTCTGAACCAACTTCAAGGTGATGATGACTTACAAAGCCCTTAAGAGTTTGGGATCTCAATACCTGGCAGAACAGCTATTTCCACCGAGATCTGCCCTTACCACACAATCTTCTCAGGCTGGGTGACTGAGAACATTGACCACAAGAGAGGCCTGGAAAGAGAACGCCTTCTTGGCAGTCACTCCTGATCTTTGGAATGGTCTCCTGCCCAAAATCTGCCCGGCCTTCTCACAGAGAATTTTTAAACAGTGGCTGAAAACCTGATTCTTGAGACAGGCCTTCCTGGAGCACATAACACCTTGATGCACCAGTTCTCTCACTGTTGTACTATCAGTTCCCCATTTTGCTTTTAAATTATTATTTTTGGGTTAATTCCATGTTGATTAATACACTGAGTTCATGGTTGATTGATATATTTGGTGTGAATTGTCCCAAGTGGCCTGAGTAGCTAGATGGACTGTATAATGAATATATAAATCATATATAACTACAAGAGACATGTCAAAGATATGATTATGGACAACTAAGATTAAGAGAAACATTTTAGTTTTATGGATAAAAGAAGAAAAGCAGGAGTATCTGTTTGCATTAAAAAACCGAATTCCAACATTGATGAAATAAAAGCTTAAAAGAAAGTACAGTACAAGAATATGATTAGGATCATTAGTTATTAGAAACATCTAGGAACTTGATAATGAAGCCATCTTTTATGAACTGCTTAAAATGGATTTTTAGGAGAGCATTTAACAGGGTATTTATGATAGAAATGGAGTAGCAGACTCCAAAATAGAATAGGCTTCTCAATTAAGAACCTTCCAAGCACATTATTTTAAAAGAGAGAGAGAACCGATTACTTCACAGAAAGGATGTTTGGATATTGAAATTTAGATTTTTTTCAAAGACCTATACTTTCTTCTAATCTTCACAGAACTCATTTTTGAATAGACACATTTTTAGACTTCTCTGCAGCTTTGGGGATTCAGACAGTGACCAAAGACAATGCAGAACTGGGGCACATATGAGTCAGCTAAGGTTAAACACACTTTTATATAGAGCTTCAGTGAAATGATGCAATCAAAAGGAGGCTCTCCCTAATGAGCTCCTCTGTGTGTTTTCTTATTTGAAATGCCTGCTCTCTTATTCATTTATAGCTTTACCAATTCAATAATTCTTGTTTGTAGGTCGATGAATCCCACATTCCTTTTAATTCTTTGTTTTTCTTCTTGTGTCCTTGACCTTGCTAGAGGAGTTGTCTCACTGTTATAAATTGCCTGTAACCGAACATGTAGCCCCTTTGAAATTAAAATGTTTAACCTTTTGCAGTGGACTGCGTGATCATGGATACTTTCCCAAGAGACCTAGGAGTTGCTTTCTCATCTAGTGCATTTCCAAGAGGCCTCAAGTGTGGGAATTTTGTTGAAGACCGGGAGCCGAGCCCCTGATAATGAGACCATTTAAAAACAGAACTACAGACACTGTAAAAAGAAAAAGGAAAAATTGGCTGGAATATTTTTCAGCTTAAGTTCTATAAATTAGATGTAAAATATGGATAATGAGCCATGAAAGAGATTGAGGTAGTTCACAACAGAGTGTGAGTAATGTGCACACAGTATACAAATGTATAAATGTCTATAAATAAGATTTCTATGATTCTATTATGATTTATAGGGTTCTGTCATGTTATTTTCAATGGATTGCCAAGAAAAAAGCCTTTGAAATAAATGGACACCATGTCATGTTCTAGAAGAAAAAACATTTTTGTGCTGTGAAAGGATCTGCCCTAGATAGGCCCTTTGCCTGATGACCTATGGAACCTTAGCACTAGCTCATGAATTCAGACAGCATTGTACCCTGTGGCCCTGACAACCTTATGCTCTCCTGTTCAGGCAATACAAGGCAACTAAGGCTGCTCATGGGCCTGTTGGGCACAGGAATGGGCCAGCTTTATAGGCAGTGATCATCAGATAAATGGCAGCATTGGGTGGGGAGGGGAGGCTGGCACATCAGATCATAGCAATTTAGCCACCATATTCTTTTTCAGGAAAACAACTGGCCATCCTAACCCTTGCCTGTCATTTCAGGTTTGGAAGGACCTTAGATCCATAAGGAGTTGCAAGCTCCGTATGCATCAACTTCTGGCCCATTTACTTCGAGTCTGTTGGACACCTTATGAGATGATCTTATTTCAGTTGGAGTTGCTTTCTTTATTGGGCACCAGCAAGCAAATTTTGCTATTATCAAGCCAATAGGAACCAATTATTCCACAGTAGAAGAGAACTTCACCAGAACAACGCTATCATCTCCCATGTCTTCTGAGTAAGGCAAAACTAGAAACTATCATGAAGCATAATGGGAAGTAACATCAAACCAAGATATATTTTAAAATCCTCATTATTTCTGCAGACTCCATTGGGAAATACAAGCAAAGTTCCAAACCCCCACAAATGTACTACCATCATGAGAAAGCAACATTCCTTGGTGAAATTAAAGTGCAGTCCTACCAAAGCATAAGCACTGTATGACTTTGCTTTATCTTGGCAGGTAACTCCAGTTACCCATATATTGCTTGTTGTAACTTACCATTATGTCACTTCTGACATACAGCAACCCTAACCCAGTATCTTTGATCCTATCCTTATGGATGCACCAAGCTGGTTTGAGCTGTCTCCAGCTTGTTTCCTACTATTTTGTTTGGATTATGGCTTACTTTGTGTTGATAGAAACTCCTAAAACTAAGTATTTGTTGATACTTTCCATCAAGTCACTGTTGATTTTTGGCAATCCTAATAGGATTTTCACATGGAGTGTGAGATGTTCAAGCAGCAGCTTTCCAACACCAGCCTCTCGGTGGGTTTCCAAAGCCAAGCAGGGATTTGAACACAGATTTACTGACTCCTCATCTGACATTCTGTCTACTACATTGGCTCTAATGTAAGCTTTAATCTTGATCAGATGATAAGTATTTTAGATAATTTGCCTTAAAATCAAGCACCTGCTTTTAACCAAACACTTGTAATCAGAGCTTACTTCTCTAGCATGGACCTAAACTGAGAATTAGAGGCATGGCTTTTGCTAAATAAGAATTAGAATGGCAAGGAACAGAAAGTGGCAGGGATTGAACAACTTGCAAGTGGAACTGTAAATGCACAAGAAATCTTTTTTGGAAAAGAAAAAAACATAAATCGAAGAGCAGTAGATCTAGTTCAAAGACAGGGGTGGGTTGTAACTTGGAACAGAGTCCTGAATGTTCATTTTTACAACTGTGTTTGCAGAGGATTTTGTTACAGGCAAGTAGAAAAAGAATCAGCCTTGGGACAAGCAAATTACCATGGATGCTATCACTGCTTACTGGTGTGCGATTCCTCCTAGATTTCCCCCAGCTGTTTTGTTGCTGAGCCAGTTAGGCAACTAACAACTTTTAATGAGAAAATAGTGAAGAGCTACTTCTAGTGAATCTAATTAAATAAACCAAGTCTAACACTTACAGGGCTTTGAGTGTGTGTGTGTGCCTAAGCTCCATTAATAAGAAAACAGCAGCCTTGAAGATAACTGTGTGTTTAAGATGACTGGCAACTCACCAGCTTCTTCCTACCAATTCTCCTGGTTCTCTAAAATGAGGACATTCCTGCATTCATTGCACAGAGCCTGTAATCTGCCCTGATTCCTCCCACACCCAAACAGGTGATATCCCTCAGGCTGAGATACTTATGCTGTGAAGCAAAATCCCAACACATTTTTACCGTTGCTTAAATATATCTATATAATTAAGTATGTACAGTAAACAGCACTGCATGCTGATGTACAAAAGTAGTCACATGTCTTTCAACCTATTGTTTTATATTTTGTCATGGAGGAGCTCTAGTTTCACCACCCCAACAACTAGCAAGGCAGGGCAGCCAAACTCTCAATTCAAGGTAACACAGAGAGAAAGCATGAGCCTCCTCGTGGGGCTAGAGACCTTTTCTCCCCATAACTGAAGTAACAAAATGCTCCCTTCCTATCACATGGCTGCCTGGTTTTTACACACCTCTGTTTGTTTTCTGGCTCTGACTCAATTTCAGAATTTGTATCCCCCCACATATAATACCTCATGAAGAAAAGTCAACTTTTCTTCAGCTGGCTAGTTGCAACTTCACAAAATTTTCTTTGGCAACATTCCTTTGAAAATCCCCACTGAACCCAGGACAGTGGAATAGTAGCAGCAAGTGTTCTTTGTGAACACCCCAGTAGTATTACCATGGGACACATACACCTCATGTAACAACCTAGAATTAGCTAGAGTATTTAGAGAACAGAAAACTACTTCAAATGTTTCATTTTTAAGAATTTTGCTGTTAAAAGCTTCTTCATTCTACAACTAAGCTGCTTGATAATACTTCCCCCTTCCCATCCCCATTACTAGAATCAGAAGTTTGAAAATAAACACCTTAAATAACCTACTATAGAAATAAGCTACACCAACCCCTTCCCTGAAAAAGCATTCAGTGAGAATTGCCATTTGCCCAGCCTCTATATATACAGTTTCTTGAAATCCACCTACAGATTCTCTCACCCAATCAGATTTCTCTCTCTTTCTCAAGCCACTTTCCCCCCTAATGGCTTCACCTGTTAAAATGAAAGCATACCTATTAGAAGCTTGGGTTTGTTACAGAGGTTGCCCTAGCTTAAACCCTAATGTTCACATGGAAGTAAGCCCTGCTGATCTAAAAAGAAGTACTGTTCATACAGTCATGGCCTCTTTTCTTTTCTCTTCTGGCAAGACCTATGATTCAGAGAGTTCTTTATGGAATAAAGGTCATTCTCTCGGTTAGTAATTGGGCCTTTTATCCTTGTGTTGACATTAAGAAGAAGAACACTTGCCTTAGAAAGCTCTACAAAAGCTGCTGCTCTGTGGCATAGAGTTGGTTGGAACCCATTTGCAGTTACCCTAATAGACCTTTGAAGATAAATGACAGATTTAAGGAGAGATTTTACCAGTTCCAAAGCCCCAGTGAGCTTCCATGGCTGAGTGGGGGATATGAATGCAGCCCTCCTGAATCCCATTACTCTGTCCACTACACCATACTGACTATCCTGCAAAAGTTATTGAGGCTGCAATCTTCTTCATTGTTTTTTATTAGGGTGTAAACTCAGTGGAACTTCTTTATGAATTAGCAAATGAAGGGTTTAGCTCTGGAGGCTGGGACATACAACTGTAGTCCTCCCAAGCTAATTTTTCTAAGTTCCATATGTTGCACTTTGATGGCCAAACAGAATTCCCTTCCTCACCAGTAGTGCCATCATCATTGGCATCCTTCAGTCTTGAAAGACTATGGTATCATGCCTGGAGTAGAGATCCTAAAAACAACACCTAGTGTGACTAAATAGAAACTCGGGAATGGCAGTCTCTACCACACTGGGGGCAGATGTATTCTGTTTCTCGCCCGGTCCTCGAGTTTCGTTCTTTCCATGCCTGCCTCTTTTCCTCTGCCTGTTGGACAAATGCCTCTTCAAATTTATGTAGACCATGCTGTATCTCTTGCCTCCAGACAGTGCGTTCGGAGGTCAGGGTTTCCCAAATGTTGAGGTCCATTCCCAAGGCCTTCAGGTCCCTCTTACAGATATCCTTAAACCACAGCTGTGGTCTCCCTCTGGGGTGCTTTCCCTTCATTAGTTCTCCATATAGAAGATCTTTTGGGATCCGACCATCATCCATTCTCACAACGTGTCCAAGCCAGCATAGGTGTCGCTGTTTCAATAAAGTGTACATGCTAGGGATTCCAGCTCGATTCAGGACTATGCTATTTGGAACTTTGTTGTGCCAGGTAATGTTGAATGTTCACCTAAGACAGCGCATATGGAAGGTATTAAGCTCTCTTTCCTGTCACGCATAGATGGTCCAAGACTCGCTGCAATACAAAAGTGTGCTCAGTACACAAGCTTTATAGACCTGTATCTTTGTATGTTCTGTCAGCTTCTTATTGAGCCATACTCTCTTTGTTAGTCTGGAAAACATAGTTGCTGCTTTACCTATACGTTTATTCAGCTCAGACTCTAGTGAGAGTGTATCTGAGATAGTTGAGCCAAGATACACAAAGTCATGGACAACTTCCAGTTCTTTTTCAGAAATTGTAATGCGAGGAGGAGAGTCCACATTCTGGCCCATTATTTGTGGGGTTTTTTTCCAGGCTGATTTCTAGCCCAAAATCTTTGCAAGCTTTACTAAAATGGTTCATGAGTTCTTGGAGATCTTCGGCAGAGTGAGCAGTAATGGCGGCATCATCAGCAAAGAGGAGATCCCACAAACACTTCACCTGTACCTTAGACTTTGCTCTCAATCTAGAGAGGTTGAAGAGTTTTCCATCTGATCTGGTCCGGAGATAGATACCCTCTGTTGAAGTTCCAAAAGCATACTTCAGCATGGTAGCAAAGAAGATCCCAAACAAGGTTGGTGCAAGGACACAGCCCTGCTTCACTCCACTTCGGATGTTGAAGGGATCTGACACCAGGCCATCAAAAACTACACTGCCCTTCATATCCTCATGAAAAGACCTAATGATGTTAAGGAGCTTGGGTGGGCATCCAACCCGGAGGAGTATTTTAAAGAGTCCATCCCTAATAACCATATCAAATGCCTTTGTAAGATCTATGAAGGCTACAAAAAGTGGCTGTCCTTGTTCCCTGCATTTCTCCTGCAACTGCCTGAGGGAAAATACCATATCAGTAGTGGACCTGTTGGTTCGAAAGCCACACTGTGATTCTGGGTGGACTCTCTCTGCAAGTATCTGGAGCCTCTTCGGTGTAACATGTGCAAACAGCTTCCCGACAACACTAAGAAGAGAGATACCACGATAGTTGTCACAGTCGCTCCTGTCACCTTTGTTCTTATAAAGCGTAACAATATTAGCGCCCTTCATATCCTGTGGTACTCCCCCTTCCCTCCAGCAAAGGCAGAGGATTTCGTACAGTTCAGTGGCAATGATCTCTTTGCAGCACTTCAGAACTTCAGCAGGGATGTTATCTTTCCCAGGTGCCTTGCCAGAGGCAAGTGAATCCAGAACCACATTTAGTTCTTTTAGTGTTGGTTCATTGTCAAGCTCCTCCAAGACAGACAAGCACTCAATATTATTTAAGACTTCTTCAGTTATTGTGTTTTCTCTGGAATATAGTTCAGAGTAGTGCTGCACCCAGCGTGCCATCTGCTGCTCACGATCCTGAATGATCTCACCTGAAACAGTCTTTAAGGGTGCAATTTTCTTATGTATTGGCCCTAAAGCCTGTTTAATTCTGTCATACATCCCCTTGATGTTACCTGTATCAGCTGCCATCTGAATCCGAGAACACAGTTGCAGCCAGTAATTGTTAGCACATTTCCTGGCAATCTGCTGGACTTTGTTACGAACAGCTCGCAGGGCCTGTAGGTTGTGCTCACTGGAACAAGCTTTATATGCAGTCAAGGCTCTCCTCTTTTCCTCAATAGCTGGCATCAGCTCTTCTGAGTGGGCTTCAAACCAATGTGCTGTCTTTCGAGTCTCCTTGCTGAATACTGATAAAGCAGTGTTATAAACAACATTCTTAAAATGTTCCCAACGTTTAGATGCATTTTCTTCAGCAGGGCCAGGAAGAGCTTCCTTGAGTACATGGGAGAATTCCTCCACTTTACCTTGGTTATAGGTCTTACTGGTATCAATTTTTGATCTTCTTTCCTTCTTCAGGTGGTGCAATCTCTTTGTTTTCAGTTTTACTTTTCTGTACACCAGGGAGTGGTCTGTGTCACAGTTGGCACTCTGATAAGTGCATGTGATTGTAATGCTAGAAATGCTGGAGCGCCTGACGAGAATCAGGTCGAGCTGATGCCATTGCTTCGATCTTGGATGTCTCCAAGAGACTTTGTGCTGGGGCTTTGTGTTAAAGAATGTATTGCTGACACAGAGACCATAATAGCAGCAAAACTCCAGCAGGCGTTGGCCATTTTTATTCATCTTTCAAATGCCGAACCAACCTAGGCAGGTGGGCCAGGAGTTATAATCAGCTCCAACCCTGGCATTAAAGTCACCGAGGATAGCTATTGGTCTTTTCTCAGGGATTTTCTTGATAGTGGCATCTAGATCATCATAGAATTAGTCTTTAAGTTCTGCTGGAGATGATAATGTTGGTGCATATGCACTGATAAGTGTAACCAACCCTGCTGTAGAGTGTAGTTGCATGGACAGGATTCTGTCACTTCCTACAGCAGGTGGGATTATGAGACCTAATAAAGTATTTGTAACAGCAAAGCTAACCCCACATTCCCTGATCTCGTTTGATGGTTTTCCCTGCCAGAAGAACGTAAACTTCCTCTCCTTGACAGATCCAGACTATTTAAACACAAATGAAAGGGAGGACCCTACAAGGTGTTGCCACAGCCACCAATGTCAGCAAAAGGAAAGCACAAGAATTTATTTATTTATTTATTTATTTAATGCATTTTTATACAACCCATCTTCCAAAAGGAACTCTTGGCAGTTTACAATCGAGAATAAAACAAAAATAAATGACAGATAAAAACTAATAATTAAAGAGGTAGAGACCCTCAACAAGAGGCATCATGGGTGGACAAAAAAAATTAAATTAAATTAAAAGGTTGCCATATGCCTCCCTGAAAAGCAAGGTTTTCATAGCTTTTTTGAAGGCAGGCAGGGACAGTGCTAGGTGCAGCTCACTAGGAAGATGTTTCCAAAACATGGGGCCCACCACAGAGAAGGCACAGTTGCGCGTGAGTGACTTCTGTACCTCCCTGGGTGCGGCCACCCTAAGAGAGCACACCTGTGACATCGTGGTGGGCCTGACCCCAGTTGACCTCTGGGAGATACGCTCCAACAGATATTCTGGTCCCAAGATGTGGAAGGTTTTGAAAACCAAAACCAGGACCTTGAACCTCATCCGGAGGGCAACGGGCAGCCAATGCAGGAATGCCAGAACTGGGGTGATATGATCGAATCTACGAGCACCCACCACCAGTCTGGCCGCCACATTCTGCACCCGTTGGAGCCTCTGGATAAGGGTCAAGGGCAACCCCACGTAGAGGGAATTGCAGTAGTCGATCCTCGAGATCACAACGGCCTGCAGAACTGTCCTCAGGGAGGACAATTCTGGGAGGGAGTGCAGAGAGTAAACAAAGGCTACTGAAAGGAAGGGAAACTGTGAGATCAGTTGGGATTCTCTTCCACTTCCCCTCATCCCTCAGGAAAGGCTTACTTCCATATATATGATCCCCCCCTTAATTTTTAGCATCATTATTTTCAAAAAATAGCACCATATACATGGAAAAATACCATATTTACTTTGTGAAATGGTTGGGGTTTTGAGAAATGTGACCATTTAAAAATAATTTTAAAAGGATATCAATAAATTGCTTGTAGTAACAGCAGCTGCCACAACCACAGCAAAAACAACATGAATACATTGCTCAGAAGGAGACAGCCTCATTTGTGAATATAAGTGCGGGGACTTAAGCAAAGGTGCATTTCCTGGTTTGAATTTTAAAGAAATTGCATTGCATTAATATTTCCTATCTCTTTTTTAAAGCCCTGTTCTTCATAAAGTCTTTTAAAAGCCACTCCCCCAATAATATTCAAAATGGAAATGAAAAATGAAAGCCAAGAACTGAGAGGGCACCAGGAGAGCACAGTGTAATCAGGAAAAAGGTGCTGTGGGAAGAGTCTTGATCTTCCTGTGGGATAGACAAATTTTAGTTGCAGGAACCAGCAAATGCTTATAAGACAAAGCCAAAAAGTTGATAGTTCACAAAGGTGGAGATTGGTGAGAGTGAAATAATCATAGATATATAGGAATGAGAAAAAAGACAGTTACCAAGTGATAAGATAAATAGAGTGGTGGTGAACACAAGGCTATTTTACAAAAAGCTAGTCAGGAAAAGGGACATTTTAGTAAGTAGAAAATTTGTGATAAAAAAGGAAAGAGGAACAAAGGGGAAAGCAAGAGTAGGAAGATATTGTATCTGGGGAGACGGTGTAGCTTCAGCTTCAAATTATTATAATTTGTATTCTTGTTTGTTGTTCACTGCCCCGAGTGACCTCCAGACCAGATCGGCAGTATATAGATCAAATCAAATGAATGAATAAATAAATTCTCCTGGCATCCTCATTATTCTTGCAGGGAAATATTGAGGTATAGGTATCGCACCTAGAAAGAAATGCAAGTTGTGCCTGTAGGAAAGAGGGAATGAGCCAGCAGGCCAGCCATCTAATGCTCTAGAGAAGGTTGCCCTGTCAAATAGGCCAACAACATGGTGGAGTATGAAGCAAGAAATGCCCCTTACCCTGACAATAATAATTCTTTGTATAGTATGTGACACACCACTGAGGAAGTGGCTGAGAAGGTTGAGCATCATCTCAAATACAGTATAGTCTTCCACTATTTGGTTCCAGCTTCAGAAGAGATGGGTTGGATATGTGGTCACAGCCTTCTTCACTGGGCTAGAGTGAACACCTCTGCTATGGGACAGGAAGCCCTACTTTGGACTGCAAGCCAAGGTTCTTCTCATCTGGCTGGTCTAGAGAGGAATGAGATGGAGGGTGTAGCAGTGAAGGAAGGCTGAAGAAAATCATCACATGGACATTGGGGTCATTCAACCAGATGAGAATGACTTGACAGAATCAGAGAGCTTTGACATCATTTGTGGAGCCCAGGTGGACTTGTTAGAACTGAAAGCTGTGTTCCCAAATGCTGGTATTGTTTGTTCAGACTGACTCAATGGGAGGCAATGACAAGGAAGTTTGGACCCAGCTAAGGTGGGTGTGGCAAAGAAGAAAACACCCAGGAAACTGGGACTTAATGCTTTATTTTCCTTGTGATATTAAAACTTGTACTGGAATTTGGTGGGAGAGGGGGTAGTATCTCATCCAGAATTATATTCATGATTGGCTGAGTTGTACTGCTTGGATGGTGTGCATCTCTCTGATTGGGGAAGGGATATATGGTTCCACAGTATATGGGATGAGCTTCATGATTATCTGCAGCTGTAATTGCTCTGGCAGGAGGTAGAGGGTTCTGCTATCCCTTTCCATATCCAGGGGCAGTATGGAGCAAAAGGATGGATCCAAGTGGTAGAAGAAGATCCAGGTCTCCTAGGTGGATCCTATTCGTGAGATAGGGCAGAGGGGCTCAGGGTCCACTGCACACTTTCTACTCCCTGGGAGATCAACAGAACCACTCAGCAGCTTAACCCCAAGTATGTCACCACAGTTGGGATCAGTTGCTGACCCAGAGTGGCTCATGGGTGATCCATCCTCTGTCCTAGTGCCAGGACTCTTGGCGGATGCATCAAGTTGTGCCTAACTGGAATTCCAATCATTTTGGTTGCCATGTGGCTATTTTGGTTCTATTATGACCCAGGGGCCATCATTCATGTTTGCCGACAACTGTTCTCATCTGAAAAATGGGAAAGGGGGGGGGAATGAACCGCTGTGCTGTTGCAGTTGCTGCCCACAATGATCCTTGCTACACAGAAGGAACAAAATTAATATCCTATCCTGAGCTGTCAGATAGATGGAAACTGAAGTCTGCAATATTGATGGTCCTTTGTGCTGCTGAGCCGGCTCTTGTATCTCTTGGGAAATTGAGGTTTTCTACTTGCTAGGAGAGGAGAGGAGGGAAAAAATATGTGATGAAGTAGAGTGTATGAAGAAGGTGAACTCATGTTTCACTTACTTATATTGCCATCTTAGACCCACTCACCCAGGAGCAAGCTCCACTGAAACCAGTGAGACGTCCCTTTGGATAGACTTACCAAGTGCTTGTACTGCCAATGCTTTATGATTCACAGTGCTTCAAACCAATGAATGTATTTTGGAGAGATATAGCCATTTAGTGTTTAATTATTAGGTTTCTGGCTTAAAAGAGGATGCTGGAAATTAACATCAATTATTAGATACTGGAATTTCATCAGTGTTGATTTGAATGTATTCTGCATCCCCCCTGCCCCCCATTAAGACATCTTTCATTTTCTGCTCTGGAACCAAAGAAGGAAAATGAAAACAAATTGCTTCACTGCTTGTGGCCATTCATCTTTTTACATAAGGGACCAATAATGCAAAGAAACATCCTATTCTAGCCCCATTATAAACAAAAGAGTGTAAGGCAGTGTTTAATACCATATATTTTAAAGGGCAAGGGAGAAACGTAATGGGCAAGTAAAATAGCTTCACCAGCCCCAAGAAGCACACAGCACACTAATAATCAAAATCCAGCCTTTTTCAACTGGTTCCTTTCTTAGCTATGCTGACTTGCAATAATATAGTTTGCAATCCAATATATCTGCAATGTGCCAGGTTGGGAAAGACTGATCTAAACAGTTAGTGAAGTACCTGGCCAAGAGCTTGATACAAGTTCCTTTTGGAACCTGCAACTCCCAGAATCTCTTGATCAACAAGTAACTTTTCCAAGGTGTTTTGACATTTGCATACATAGAGGGCGCTGTTGGAAAAATTAGACTTCCATTTCAGACAAGCCGATATATAGAGTGCTGATCTTTCTACCCCCTGTTTTAACTCACTGATACAATCTACTTCCATACACATTTCACCAAATTGACTTATGGTCTAATCATTCTGAAATATGACTCATATGTGCATTTTGATAGTATTAAAACCCGGCTCAAGATGGAATTTGATGAATGTCCTCCTCCTGTTGGTACCAGGGGAAGCAAAGGCTTACACCCATTGGTTGGAATCTTCTTAAATTTGTTTGTCCTAATGTAAACTTTCTCACCTCTGAAAGCTGTAAATTGCTTGCTTTTGTTTTGTGACTGATTATAGTGAGATCAACACATGCTTTGCCCCCCCAAGCCCCAGAAATGAAGAGGTGAGACAACTGCAGGTTGGATAAACTGGGCCACAATTTTATTTATAACATATTGAACTTCAGTCAACTAACATTTATAACCTGTTAAGGGGACCTGAGACGTAGTGCAATGTGTAATATCAGGGCATAATCCCTTACCAACCAATATGTATTCAGGAAGATCCACCCTTGGGAAGATGCTGCCCACTTGTTCAGCATTGTGCCAACTAGGGTGAATCTGCTATCGCTTCACAGCCCTTGTATCGGACTAATACTAACTTCCTGACATTGTTTAACTCCTACAATTCCACATGATATTTGAATTTTAATCAAGGGCTGTCTGGCACCTTAAGGGCAACTTACCTGGGCCTACCTGAATACCATTACCTCTTGCACTATCCGCCACACTAAGAGGCAGTGAGCCTCCCACCCTGCATGGCCAAGCAGCTCAGATCTCTGCCCCCTTGCAGGTCACTCAAGAAAACTTCTAGGCCCTGGTTGGACAGGTGGACACCATCCCTTCTGTAGAGGTGGGGGCAATGCACAGTAATGTCAGAGTGGTCTATCGCTGACCCTCACCCACTCCGGACACACTTGGCTATCTCCCTATTGACCTCCCTATGGGCTCTGTCCACCTGTCTAGGGTCATGGGCTGATCGCCACTCTAAATGTGGGATCAAACGTGGACCAAACTACACAAACACCAGGAAACACACTTCAGAAGTCACTCAAGTCTCAAATGATCTTGAGGATAAACATGGCGTAGCTGGCAAATAATTGCCGTCCAAACGTAACAGTAGGATGTTGGGGGCCCCTTCCGAGATTCCTGGAATGCCCAGCTCCAGAACACATCCCATAGCATGCCTCTCTGGCATCTCCATTCCAGTGTGGCACACATGCCCAGGCCTAGATTTCAGCCTCAATGAGACCTTGCAGCTTACTCAGCTGCCCAGAAGACAAAGCTGTGGCCGAATATCACCACTCTGGCCTTTGTCTTCATTGTCTCACTTGAAACGACAGAAATGTTAAACAGACAGGCAACAGCCTAATATTCTGGCAATGGCTGAACATAGTCCCTGAACTTCTGGGATCTCCATCTCCCAATACCTTGAATATCAGGCAGGTCCCAGTCCATAGCTGCTGCCATGGAGGCAGACCCAATCCAGAAGGATTGGGACCTAAACTGCCAACCAGTTATGCCTGCCCTGGCCAATGTCGTTGATGCTACCTTCCAAAACTGATATTGGGTCATTGGGCCCCATATTTATGCTGAAAAAGCCAAACTTGCTCATCACCCTTCAGCCCCAAGTAGTCCTAAAGGGCTCAGACTGGGCATGTTGTTGTTACATGGCACCAGCTCAGTCTAATATTCTGACCCTTGGTGCACTGGTCTGTCTTAGACCTCCTGATACGCAGCCATACGCCCTCAGGGAGAAAGAACACGCCCGCCCTCTGCAAAGAGCTATGGGACTCATCTGCCTTGGAGGCAATGCCATAAGGGTTGCTGCTCTAAAGAGGGTAGCCTCAAAGGTATCTTTGCACATCACTCCCCACATCACAGTCAATTTTCTTAGGATCTCAGGTGTAAAGGGGGATTGAGCATCTTTTACCTGCCCCCCGTTCCCTTGACCAACCCTCAATCATTTCCCCCCTCTCAATCGTTTGCCCCCTCTTTGTATATCCTGTTGATTTTAATTTGTTGTAAACCGCCCAGAGTTCCGCTGGAAGATGGACAGTATAGAAATGAAACAAACAAATAAATAATAAATAAAAAATTTGCAACATGAAGTCATTAGTTGGATGTTCATAATGATGGGCCTTGGCATAAAATGCCAGGGAAGACAGTTTACTGTGAATAGTCCTAGGGGCCAAATCTTTAAAGTGTAAATATATTGCAAACTGCATCAGACGATCTGCAGATGTTGGCCAAAGGGAAATAAAGCCTTCCCATGCACAAAAGTTTGCATACTCAATGCAGGCCACAGCATATGCACACCTTGTTCTAGGGACCAGCGCTAGACTCGCAGCCCTATTGCTCTCTACCCTCCAAGTGACCATATGTCAAACCCCGCAAACAGAATACACAGCAAGCCAAGTTCAGTTCTTTGCCAGGAACTTTAGTTGTAATCCAGATAACGAACATATCTCTGGCAAGGCTCCTGCTAGAACTCAGGGCTTTCAGATCTAATTCTACGCCTATCATTAAAGATCCTTTCCCTGTCTCTCCTGTTAGTTCTTCTTTGCAGGATCCTGTTCCTAGCCCTCATAGGAGGAGGAGATGTGCCCTCAGCTGCGTCCTCAGACTCAGCTGCCTGCTGAGTTGAACTGCAAGGCTCCTCCTGCTGTTCTTCAGCATTTAACCCTTCACATTCAGGTTCTATGACAGGCAGGGTCCTGGCACTATCCCCCTCCACATGGCCACCCTCTTCCGATGGGCCAGGTTTATCTGGATAATTATCATGAAATTGCTGAATCAACTCCAGCGCATGCAAGTTAGATACCGGTTCCCAAGAATGATCTTCTGGTCCATACCCTTCCCAGTCCACTAAGTATTGTACCCCCGATGTATCCGGGAATCCAAAATTTGGTGGACCTCATACTCCTCTTCTCCTTCTACCAATATCGGTGGAGGAGGTTCAGGATTTGGTGGTCGGTTGGGGTCAGGGTCTTTAGCTGGGACCAAGAGAGAATGATGGAACACAGGATGAATATGGAGAGAAGCAGGTAATTGCAGATGGAATGCCACTGGGTTGATTTTTTTCTAGGATGGGGTAAGGGACGATGAATCGAGGATCTAGTTTTCGGGATCGCCCAGGATGTCTCAAATATCGGGTAGAGAGCCAAACCTTCATGCCCGGATTCAACTGTGGACCTTCTTGCCTTTTCTTATCCGCTGCCTTCTTATAGGCTTCCTTAGCATGATTAAGTTGTTCTTTTAATAGTTTTTGAATGCTATGAAGTTCTTGAGGGTAAACATCGGTAGCTGGTACAGAGGTGGAAGGAAGGGTGGTGGGAAAGTACCGAGGATGGTATCCATAGTTGGCCATAAATGGGGTTTGACGAATGGATGAATGTACTGCATTATTGTAGACAAATTCGGCTAAAGGCAACAAATCCACCCAATTGTCCTGTTGATAACATGTGTAGCAGCGTAAATATTGTTCCAAGGTGGCATTGGTGCGCTCAGTCTGACCATCTGACTGGGGGTGATAAGCGGATGACAGGTGGACTTGGGTTCCTAGTGCCTTGTGCATAGCTTGCCAGAAATGAGAGGTGAATTGGGGTCCACGATCCAAAATAAGGTGTTCAGGTAAACCATGAAGCCTGAAGAGGTATTGTAAATAATGATGAGCTGTTTCTGCTACGGTAGGAGGTTTAGGACAAAGAACAAAGTGGGCCATTTTGGTGAACAAATCTACGACGACCAGAATGCAGGTAAATCCTTTGGAGCGAGGAAGATCCGTGATGAAATCCAGTGACACAGCATTCCAAGGACCAGAGGGTGTTGGCAAAGGATGCAACAGACCCGAAGGTTTAGCCACCACATCCTTTGCTCGCCGACACACTTCACAGGACCCCACATATCTGGTAACATCAGCTCGGACCTGTGGCCACCAGAACTCCCTTGTGAGAAGATGAAGGGTTTTATAAAGTCCAAAGTGTCCAGCAGGTAAAGAATCATGAGAAAGATGCAATACCTGAATACGAAGGGGACCAGCAGGAACATATAACCTTCCTCGATGTAGTAGTAACCCTTGTTGTGCAGAAAACTCTCTATGCTCCCCATTTTGAAGTTCTTGAAGACGTTGCTGAGTCCATGGATCTTGAGCTTGAGACTCCCGGATTTCTTCTGCCAAACTGGGACACAGACTTGTGGCTGCGAACACGGAGGGAGGCAAGATGGGTGCCACTAAGGTCTCTTTCACTGGTGCCGCATATTCAGGTTTTCTAGATAATGCATCAGCTTTCTTATTCTCAGCTTCAGGAATATACTTGATACGAAAATCAAACCGGGAAAAGAATAAAGACCACCGGATTTGTCGCTGAGACAATCGCCGAGCTGTTTGTAAATGTTCCAGGTTTCTGTGATCAGTTAGCACTTGCACAGGGTGTCGAGCTCCCTCAAGGTAATGCCTCCATACATCAAAAGCTGTTTTGATGGCCAACAGTTCACGCTCCCAAATCGTATAATTCTTTTCTGCAGGTTTTAATTGCCGAGAGTAGAAGGCACAGGGACGCGGGATTTGGGAGGGATCCTTTTGTTGAGATAATACTGTTCCCAAGGCAACACTAGATGCGTCAGCCTCCACTATGAACGGCAGTTGTGGATCAGGATAGCGAAGTATAGGCTCCGAAGTGAAGCGGGTCTTCAAGGTAGAGAAAGCCTTCTCTGCTTCCGGAGTCCACCGGAAAGGCTCTTTGGGACGGAGGAGACGGTTTAAAGGTGCAGCAATGTCAGCGTAAGCAGGAATGAACTGACGATAGTAATTAGCGAAGCCAAGGAACCGCTGCAAGTCCTTACGATTTTGTGGTTGCTGCCATGACAACACAGCCTCTACTTTCTTGGGGTCCATGCGGATTCCTTGGGGAGAAATGATATGCCCCAGGAATTCACCCTCTTAAATGTTGAACTCACATTTTTCCAGTTTAGCATAGAGTCCGTTTTCTCGGAGACGCTGCAATACCTGACAAACATCTTTAACATGCTGAACTGGGTCAGCGGAGTAAATCAGAATGTCATCTAAATACACAACCACACAACGATCTAGGAGATCCTGGAAAATGTCATTCATCATCCGCTGAAACACACTGGGTGCATTGGTCAGACCAAAAGGCATTACTAAATGTTCATATTGGCCGTACCGGGTCCGGAATGCAGTTTTCCATTCATCTCCTTTGCGGATACGTACCAAATTATACGCCCCCCAAAGTTCCAGCTTAGTATAACACTTAGCCCCTTTTAACCGGTCCAAAAGTTCAGAGATTAAAGGTAAAGGGTACCGGTCCCTAATAGTGATCTTGTTGAGTGCTCTATAATCATTACAAGGACAAAGCTCCCCTCCCTTCTTCTTGACAAATATCACTGGTGCTGACAATGGTGATTTGGAAGGGTGTATGAATCTACGTTGAAGATTTTTATCTAGAAAAGCCCTCAATGCTTTTAATTCAGGTTCAGACATGGGATAGACTCGTGCTACAGGAAGAGGTGCCCCAGGAATCAAATCAATGGCACAATCATAGGGTCGATGTGGAGGTAGCTTGTCAGCCCCCTTTTCCTCAAATACATCGGCAAAGTCTTGATATGCCTGGGGCAAGACAGGGTCAGATGTATCATGAGCAGATGCCAGGATAGTGGAGGAATGTTGCTTTGAACAAGGGACCTTGAAATATAATTCCCCTTGCACCCAATCCACCAGTGGATTATGAGCTCGCAACCAGGAAAGTCCCAAAACAAGAGGAAACCGGGGCATACGGGTTACATTAAAGCTAATCTGCTCATTATGATCCATTACCTGAAGGGTAAGGGGACAGGTTTCCTGAGCTACCGGCCCAGAACGAAGTAACCGACCCTCAATGGATTCCACCAGCAAAGGGGTGTCCTTATTTTGTACTGGAATCCGATGGTACCGCACAAACCCAGCATCCACAAAACAATGAGCTGCCCCAGAATCTATCATAGCATACACCGGAATCTCCCGACCATCAGGGAGCCCTAAAGTCACAGGTAGCAGAAAAGATCCTTGAGGTGTAATAGTATTACCTAGGAACCTTTCGGTATGCTCCATTCCTCGAGGTTCCTTCAAGGATGGAGCTGCCCTTTTACTGCTGGAGAGATAGCAGCTCTAATTGAGGAATGCTTTAAAGGGCAATTAGAAGCAAAATGTCCTCCTCCCCCACAGTACCGGCAGAGATGATGAAAGCGTCGTCTTGCCTTTTCCTCCGGGGTAAGGCGTGGTCGAGCAGCTCCCAGTTGCATAGGTTCTGAATCTACTTCACGAGCCTCCCGGGATTGCAGATGAGACACAGCTGGCAGAGGTTGCTGGTTGCAGTTCTGGCCTCGGGAGAGACGACGGCTTTCCAGGCGTCCATCAATTCTCAGACACAGAGTAATGAGCTCCTGCAATGTGTTTGGTTGTTCTACCCTACAGAGTTCATCCAGCACTTCATCTGCCAAACCTTCCATATATTGAGAAATCAGTGCCGGCTCGTTCCACTGCAAATCCTGAGCTATCAAACGAAATGCAGTAGTGTAATTAAACACTGAGTCCTTGCCCTGTTTCAAGGCTCTGAGTCTCCTGTTGGCGGTAGCAGCCTGCACGAGATTCTGAAAGGCTGAAGAAATATGGTACAGAAAAGCCTGGTAATTATCCAACAAAGGTGAAGCACTGAGGAGTAAAGGAGTCGCCCATTTAGCTGCCTGTCCTTTCAATAAACTGATAATGAAACAGACCTTAGACCTCTCAGTAGGAAATTCTTGAGCCCGCACCTCAATGAACAGCTTGCATTGAGCCAAGAATGCAGGGAATTCCTCTAACTT
The DNA here is from genome assembly GCA_029282475.1 of Phrynocephalus forsythii. Taxonomy (NCBI): domain Eukaryota; kingdom Metazoa; phylum Chordata; class Lepidosauria; order Squamata; family Agamidae; genus Phrynocephalus; species Phrynocephalus forsythii. The sequence goes on along the minus strand of JAPFRF010000002.1, from coordinate 168,805,095 downwards.
GCCTTCAAACCGGTCAGGAGGCAGCAAAGGGCAACGAGGCTGTAATGATGCTGGAGCTTGCTGCAATTGAACAATTGCAAAGCTTCCAGTGGAGTCATTCCAACAGCCCCCTCCTTCTCCATTCTGCTTGAATAAGTTTGGTGGGTGGGAGCAAACTGTCAAGCCCCACACACAGAATACACAGCAAGCCAAGTTCAGTTCTTTGCCAGGAACTTTAGTTGTAATCCAGATAACGAACAAAGTACAGTCCGTGTCAAAGCCAAAATACCTTACAGAGCCAAATGCCAAGTTCAAGGGTAAAGAGAAACATCATAGTCAGAAAGCCAGTCCAAGGCCAGGAAACAGAGAACACCGTAATCAGAAAGCCGGTCCAAGGTCAGGAAACAGAGTCTGGATACACACAGGAATGTGGTGACAAGGTAAGTGATGCGTTGCTCCCACAGAGGGTTCAGGGTAAACTTGCTAGCTTTATCCTAAACCAGGGAACACACCCATATCTCTGGCAAGGCTCCTGCTAGAACTCAGGGCTTTCAGATCTAATTCTACACCTATCATTAAAGATCCTTTCCCTGGCTCTCCTGTTAGTTCTTCTTTGCAGGATCCTGTTCCTAGCCCTTATAGGAGGAGGAGATGTGCCCTCAGCTGCGTCCTCAGACTCAGCTGCCTGCTGAGTTGAACTGCAAGGCTCCTCCTGCTGTTCTTCAGCATTTAACCCTTCACATTCAGGTTCTATGACAGGCAGGGGCTGGCACCATACTTTGTCTGGGAGTGTCTCTGGGTCAGGTGAAGCCTGAGGCAGGAGCAACCTGAAGCGCTCCATCTGTTGGCTTGAGAGTGCATCTGCTATCTCATTCTGTACCCCTGGGACATGGTGCACCTGAAAAACTATATCATATTCCAAACATACTTGCCTCATAACCCTAACTGAATGGGCAGAAAGGGAATTGACCACCTGGATTACTGCCTGGTTGTCACACCAAAAGCAGACCACTGCATTGGCCCAGGTTTGGCCCCACAGCCAAACTGCACCCATAATTGGGAACAGTTCCAAAAATGTGAGATCCCTAATGATACCCTGAGCTGTCTCCTGGGCTGGCCAAAGGCCCGTGCACCATCTGCTCTGGTAAAATATGCCATAGCTGAGTGTGCCTGTTGCATCTGTCTGCACCTGCAGTTTGGTTCCCAGCATGAGGGCCCTTCTCCAAAAAGCAACACCATTGAAGTGAACCAAAAAGCTCAATCAGAGTTCCAGATCCTTCCTCATTTTGGCCGACACCCTGCACCCATGATGTGGCTTAGAAAGCCCGGCTGTAGCCACACTCATTCGCCTGAGGAAAGCCCTGCCCAGCCCTACAACTCAGCAGGCAAATTGAGACAGCCAATTACTACTTGCAACTCCCACAATGAGACTTTATGTTTGTGTAATAGGTCCATTAGCAGTCTCCTGATGTTACAAAGCTTACTGTCTGGGAGATGGCTAGACTGGTGCAGTGTCCAGTTCTATGCCCAAGAATATTAGGCAGGTTGTGGGACCCTCAGTCTTCTTGCTTACAAAGGGCACACTCAGCTCTTCAGCAATACCCTGAAATGTGGCCATGAGGTGTAAGCAGTGGCCGGAGCTTGTTGTTCTACAAAAGAGATAATCATCTAAATAGTGTACCACATGTGAACTGCCTGTCCCATCCTTGATAACCCATTGAAGAAAAGAACTAAAAGTTTCAAATACTGCCCATGAAATAGAGCAGCCAAATGGGAGGGCCCCAACAAAGTAAAATCTGTCCTCAAATGAAAAATCTAACAACTCGAAATCCCCCAGAAATACAGGTAACAGCTAAAAGCAGATTTGATATTGCATTTGCCTAATTTGGCCCAGGCCCCACATTTCTTGATCATGCCAATGGCCACATCAAAAGATGTGTACCTCACCGAACACCACTCATGGGGGATTCTGGCATTCTCTGAATCCCTTGCTGGGTTGGATAGATGGTGAATGAGCTGTTATTTCCCCAGGTGCTTTTTTAAGAAAAAGCCCAGTGGGGACACTCAGAGTGTGGCATGGGGGAGCAAAAAGGACCCCAAGACCCTACCTTCTGTCACCTCCTTGTTATTTTTTTTCCCTAACAAAGCCCTCAAAACCCTTGATAGATTTTAAATTATGTGCACTCATGGCCTCCCGTTCCCCCAGGCTGGGATACAGAAACCCCACAGGAAACCCTCTAACAAATGCTGCACTGCTACCCTGTCCAGGTAACTGCGTAACCAGGTCCTAAGGATGTTTATTTTTATGGGGCTAGGTCCCTTTTTGAACAGGCCCTGAACCTGGGGGATTCGTTTTGCCTCCTGTATCTTTATTGGGCAAGCCACCAGATTTGCCTCTGAGGCAAGCCAAGGCAGGATGGGGCCACCCGCAGCCTGAGCAGATGTGCTTAAACTTGCATTGTCACCTGTTGCAGGAACCCTTGGAGTTAAACTCCCAGCAGGCCAAATGGGGTTGAACCATCTGTCCCACCGACGGGCAGACTGGACCTGGCTGCACCCCTTTTTGGGCCAAGTGGCTGCTGTCAAAACGCTTGGCAGACAATGGACGTGAAGGGGACATGACCCTCATCCATAATGGCCTGTAGGGCTCATCCCATCGGAAGCTCAGGCAGCAAGCCACATGCATTCATAACCCTTCATCATATTGCAGCCATGCAGACCCAGCAAAATTAAATGGGCCCAGTGGATGATGTCCATGTATTCCAAGAGCCTGAAGCCCTCTCTGGATGAGCCCTAATGATGGTGGCTAAATAAATCAAGAATGCTGATAACCAATTAGACCAGCATCTCTTCGGCTTGCATCTCCTGATCTTGTCTTTTTTTTTTGTCCAACCATTTAAAGGCTTCATCCCCAATTTACCTGTTAAACAACTCAAATATGTTGACAAAAACAACCACTAAGGATTTTGTTGACCATGGCCTGTGACAAATGGTCACCCAGAGGAAGTGCTTCATCACCCTCAGGTGGTGCCATTGGTAAAGGAGTAGTTTTACCTGTGGCTCTGTTGGCTTGAATGGCTGAAACCTGGAGGCAGGATGGGGCTTCATTTTGAGAGGAGGCCCCTGAGGTACTGAAGTGGTAATGTTAACTGGCACACCTGGGTTTGCATCCCAGGCCACGGCCAGAGCACAGGAGGAGGCAGGGGGCATGCTGGGACATTGGGTGGGACCCTATGGCCATGCTCCCCTATGAGTGTTGGTGAAGTGCAATGGTATGGACTCACCTGGTGAAGGCTGCCCTACTACCATACCTGTACCTGCCATACTGCTGTTCCTGCCTGCTGACAAGTCAAGGGCTGTTTCCATGATGAATTGCACCTCTGGTCTCTTGTGATTGGGATCTGGACAGGCCTGACAGGCTGGCTTGTCCAGGGCGATGTGTCCTTGCTGAAGTGCTGTGGCCTGCTGCTGCATACCAGGGGTTGAAGACCTGGCTAGCACTGTTTCAGCAATCTCACCCTCCAAAAAATCAATATGGGACAACATTAGTTCCCCCATCCTCTGCAGTTCAGATCTCTTCTGAGCCTTAGTCCCCATAGATGGTCTCCCCTCGGGCCAGTAATGACCAGCACTTGCAAGATGACTCGGCTTATCCCAAATGGCTGCATAGTCTGGAAGGTCCTCATCCGATGAAGATAGTGCTGGGAGAGAGGGGCGAGAAGGAGCCTTCCTCTTAGCTGGGGCCTTCCACTTCCCCTTGCCATTATTTCACTTGGGCGCCATAACCCCCTTTGGCCCCTCCCCACATGGAGATGAGAACGCTAAACTGGGGCTCAGTAAAGTTGCCCCTGTGCCCTTGGGGTATAAAGGAGCAGATAAAGAAAAACTGCAGGCTGCCTATAATGCTGGTTCTCCAGCCTTTCTTTCTTTCTTTCTTTCTTTCTTTCTTTCTTTTTCTTTCTTTTATTATTATTATTTATTATTATTATTATTATTATTATTATTATTATTATTATTATTATTATTATTATTATTATGATGATGATGATGATGATGATGATGATGATGATGATGATGATGATGATGATGCAGCACAACCACAGGGCCTCTTGGTTCAACAGATCAGGAACAGATTACCTGGCCCAACCATGCTTGCTAGGCCCACAAGCCCACCCTGGGGATGCCTGAGTGTGTGCAGCTGTGGGTGGTGAATTTAGCCCATGAACATTCCACAACAAATGGGTAGACTGGGGCCCACCATAGGCTGCCTAAGTTGGGTCACCTCACCTGCCTAACCTGTGCCCTCCCCTCACTAGCCTCCCAGGCAGCCATGCTGGGGACACACCCAAGCCCCTTCCCCAATACCCCCCACTCCACTAACCAACCCCCATCCCCTGCGGGCACAACAACAGTCCACACGACCTGGCTGTAGCACAGGCCACCATGTGGGATCTCCAGCTCCCAACCTCACAGCTCGTCTCTCCCTCTCCACATGCCAGCTCCCAGCTCTCCATTCTGGTGACAAGGAGCCTTGGCCTGCGACTGGGCACAGTGATCTGAGGAAGCCTGTGCTGCTGTTGTTCTCGCTGCCTTTCTCACCGAGGAGAGGCTTGGGAGGGGGAGGGAGCCTCCTTATATTGGCTCCCATCCCTGGGCAAAAGCCCTGGATCAGGGCATAGCTCTTGCACCAAATGTCCGGGGCTAGTGGGCAAACACGACCCAACCCCGGACTTGCCCAGGCTTGTTTGTAAGCTGATTGTGCAAACACAGCACTTTTGATGATGGTGTTTTTGAGATGAAAAAGGTTTTATTAACATCTTATTGCAAAAGTAGTATCTCATTTAATTTAATCTGATAGGCTACAAACTTATTGTATTCAGTTCTACCAGCTGATTGGTATCTAGATGTGATGCGTTGAGGGAGGGCCTCATTCTCCATGTAATCTGGAAAACCACAAGACTTTAGGCCAAGTTAATTCAGACTTAACTTCTAATTTATCTGCTTTGTGCAGTGGTAAATGTGCAAAATCTGTCCTGATCTGACATCTCCATGGGACTGAGAGGAAATGTCATTCCCAAGTAGTCAGTGTAGAAATACTGCCAGGTTAACTATCAGGAGAGAAAAGGATCCATGTAAGCAAAAATTTCAGTGAATTGCATCTGAAGTGAGAGGACCCACCTTACAAAGTATATATGAAAAATAGGAGGAACTTTATTGGACTTGGTGCCTCAAATCCTATCCCTTCCCCCCATTTCTTCTTCCATCACTCTGAAATTATGTACTAGTAGTAAGCTTTTGCAAATATTTGATCTTTTGCCTACCAGTAATCCATAGCATGTTGTAAACACCCATGAGACTGTAGTCCAGGCCCTGCTAAATATGTGAAGGTTAGTCCACTAACACTGTAGAGGCTAGCCTAATTTAAGCAAAGCAGCTTCCCTGTTTGAGGCATCACATCTTAGCCTGAAGTATTACAAAATAATAATAATAATAGTACAACCTTATCTCAAAGCATAACATTTGGTCAAAATTTTGCATGAAGAAGTAGAAAAAGAACTGGATCACTTGATTTGAAAGGGCCATCATTGTCTCAGGAAACCATCCAGATGGACCTGGAAGTTGAGTCATGACAACTGGACTTCTTTTCTTGAGAGTTTGAAATGTTTCAGATGGAAGTATTAAAGCGCACCAAATATTTGTAATTAGAAAAAGAAACAGAGGTCAATCAACAGTTGTTTAAGGAACTAATGCGGACTTCCCCACATACTGCAAATTTAATTGTTTGCTAGTTTTGGTGTTCTAATAGACAAAGAGATAAAAGCTGAATGTTTAATTAATGGGCAGCAGATTACAAAGATGGTTTAAGCAAAATTTAAGCCTTTTTCTAATTAAAAGATGAAGAAACAATGGAAGAAACTGTGTTTCTTCCCCAGTAACAAATGGCAAGCTAGTGCTTTTTATACTATTCAGCACTCATAAGATCTGATGCAATCACTAATTAACAATCTGATGCAATCTGATCTAACCAATATAGTACTTGAAAACTATATTGGTAAAATTCCTGTTGCATAACTTCTGCTCATGGAAAGGTGACAATGACATCAGAAGGAAAATGTTCAGTAATTATAGAGTACCTACCTTTACCACAGAGCTTGCCTGAATTGCACGTAATTACTTTCACTGTGAACAAGTTGTGGGAGCCATGGGATAGAAGGAACTCGCTAACCTTTTTCCTTTCCCTGTGACACCATCACCCTCTACAGATGTAACATCATAGGATTTGGGCCACTACTTCATATTATATGATATCCACTAGGTCATGCTGTGTGGTTTCCAGTAAAACCTAAAAGTCCTTTAAGAACCCCAACATGGATTTGGCCACAGTGACACATGGCCTTGTTAGTTACATCTTGGCAGGATTACTATAACACACTGTACATGGGGCTGCCCGTGGAATAAAACTCTATTGAGTCCAAAATGCGGCAGCCAGATTATTAACTGGAGCTGGCTAGAGGGAACATATATGTTGCAGTAGCTCCACTGGCTGATGATCCATTTCCGGGCACAATTCAACGAGCTGGCTTTAACCTTCAAAGCCCTAAATGGGATATGTCCAAGCTATCTAAAAGACTACATTTCCCCATATGAGCTTGCCTGGGCATTATAATCAGGGGTGGCCTTTCTGTGGGTCCCATCACCTTCACAGGTGCATTTGGTGGGGACATGAGAGAGAGCCTTCTCTATTGCTGTTCCCCAACTCTAGAGCTCCCTTCCATGCGAAACAAGGCTGGGACAGTCTGTTCTGTCCTCCCTCAAGCAGACACAAACCTTTTAATTCAGGCAGGCTTTCCTTAATGACTGGTGGTTTGGGAGGAGTTTTAAATGGATTATTTTGCTCTGTTTTATATAGGTTTCAATCTATTTTGATTTATTTATTTATTTATTTATTTATTTATTTATTTATTTATTTACTACCCATCTGACAGCAAGGTCACTCTGGATTGTTACTTATAATACTTGTTTAACTATTTTTAAAAAATCTTTGTATATCTCTTTTTTTTCTAGCTTTAAATATTGTTTTATGATGTAAGCTGCCTTGGGTCCTTTTGGGGAGAAAGGTGAGTTAGAAATACTTCAAGTAAATAAACTAAACATTCTGAAAGAATGATTTTTGTGGGACAAGTTACTAGTGATTTCATCTGAGCAACGCAGCTTGACAGAAGTAACTAAATGAGCTTTATAGCTTCTGTTTAAGGCAGAAAAACTGCACTCTTTTGCTAATGCTGGCAAAAGAGATGCTAAGGAATAAGACTGCACGGAGGCCGAATTATATTAACATTTATGTTAGTACTTCAAACTTGTAACATTATATGCTGGGAGTGCTTGCATTTTATGCTCACTGAGTAAAAATGTGGCTCTTTTTTGAGTTGTGATCATATAATTTGTGGCAGTGTTTCCCCTGAGGAATTGAAATGGGTGGAGGGGTTCAGTCTTCGCAGGACTGAAAAATGGCACCATCAGCAAGTACAGCCAAAAACTGAATGGGCATCATAGTAAAACATGGTCAAGATTATTCCATCATTATGATTTCATGACATTTAACATGACCTTTAATGCAGTTCAAGTTAACTACACTGAGGCGTAGAAAGAGAACAGTAAGGGAGTGGACAGGAGTCCATCTTTTTTTTTTTTTCATTTGAAGCTATCTCTTCACAGAACACCAACGTCCATGGACAACCTGTCTCTGGTAGTTCCAGAAGATACTTGCCTTTGCGGTGATCCACAGGGCATTCAGCTGGAACTCATCAACACTCAGATCCTCTTGAGTCCTTATGGCACAGGGGAAGGGCTTCTCCACAGCCATTTATAAGGATTGTTGGTTGCCAGGAAGTCTAGCTGGCTGTCATATCCCCGGGAAAGTGACTCTTCTTACTACTATCACACTAGTGAGTTACATCCTCTTCAGGTGTAACCCAGGCAGTTCTCTGGCACCTCCATCCTAAATCTAATGACCTGTTCCTTAGTTCTGCTAGTTTACACATTAGCCCAAGGGCAACCATACAAAATCTCTCCAAAATCTTTGGGGTTGCACCTATAACTATGCTACCTAGCTCTCTTGCCCCAGCTGGTATTTATATATTTGGTTGCTGAATGAAAAGATCTCTTTGGTGTGATAGCTGCTTCCACCCCCCACCCCCCTAGAACTGCCAAGGATAGCATGCGTGTAATCGTCACTATTTAAAGGGGAAAATCCTGTTTACATTGTTACACTGGCACAAACTGGCTCGTGGTACTGGAAATAATCAATTTAAACAAATCAAAAGATTCTTATCCCTCCTTCACTTCTTTTTTGGACTTCCTTTATTCCTGGGGAAAGTTTTGGGAGCCTTGGGGTGGGGGGTGGAGGAGACACTTTAATAGCAAACAAAAAAATCACCACGGGATTAGACAGCGGGCATCAGGACAGATTCTTTTGGAACACAGCTTTACTGAACATCAAGGCTGTTCGATCAAGCCTTATATTAGATTTATATGCATATATTATCTGTTAGGGTTTGCTTAAGTTTTCCCATGCCACCTGGAAGGAGTGGAGTAGAAGAAATGGGGAAATGAAAGAGAGGCCAGAACAAACATGGCTTTAAATGTAGAAGGAAGCTTTCAATAAAGATAGTCAAAACAATGATAGAAGCACATGGAAGTCACAAATAGAGATGGGCATGACCAGGAAAAATGACGTTTCGAGTTGTCGTGTGTCGGAGCCAGCCCGTTTCGGCTCGTTTCCGTTTGTCACGAAATTTTTCAAAAATTTGTCATTTCATTTGTCGTTTGTCGTTAGTACTGGTTTAGGGGGGTAGGGTAGCAGGCTCCTGGAGTCACCTCTCTGGGGTGGATGCCTCCTCTGGCCTGCTACAAAGGGAAAAGGAAGGGTACATGACCGTGTAGCCATTGCATACCAAGTGGCACTGGCAGAGGCACCTCTCTTTTGGGTGCCTCTAGCTCACCAAGAGGGACAGCATACTGGCATACAGGTTTGGAGTTTTTTGGAACTTTGGACTGGTGAGCGAGGTGAGAGAAGAATGCCTCTGCTGGGCACCCTATGACTCACTAAGAAGGACAGTGTACTTGCGTGTAGTGCAATGCGAGTACAGATCTGGGTTAGGGTTGGGGTTAGGGCAAGGGCTAGGCTTAGGGTTATTACGGGTAAGGTTAGGGTGAGTTAGTGGGCTGCACCTCTGGGTGCCTCTGACCCACTAAGAAGGACAGTGTACTGGCGTATCGGTTAGGGTTAGGGTTAGGGTTAGGGTTAGGGCTAGGGCTAGGGCTAGGGTTATAGTGGGTTTTTTATGCCCGACTGGCACATGCCAGAAGTCTCAGTCAAAACCTGGCCAAGTGGCCATGCGATTGGTGGAATGGCTCCAAAAATTTGCATGGTCCCATCCCATGGCCAGCCCATCATTGCGCAGGTGTAAAAAAATAAAATAAAAATAAAATAAAATCAATGGAGACGTTTTATTGCTAGAAAAACCCACTGCTGCTACTGTAAAAATTCAAGCATTTAAAATAGCTAATTTTCACATGTTTCTGTGGTACTTTGGTGGGTTTTTGGGACACGATTTCAAAAAAAATATTGCAGTCGCCATTTTGGATCCCCCCGCACCGCATGGCAAATGGAGACGACGAGACTGATGCCCCCCCCAGCCTGGTACCAGGTCCAGCAGCCCAGGACAGGAGAGGGGGGAGGAGGCTGGGGACCCCCCCTCCCCAGAAACCACCCCTCTGGTAGGTGCCCTCAGACAGGCATATGTCCGGCCTGCTTTTTTGGCCGGAAATCGGGAATTTTTTTATTTTTTTAAAAAAAATTCTGTGCTCCTTGGCATCGCGCGATCGCCGCGCGATGCCATGAACGACAACGACAAATCAGACCCAATTTATCGTTTATCGGTTCGAGTTTGAGTTCTGACGGCTTAATTGTCGTTTCCGTTTCCGTTGCGTAACGGAAACGAGGAACAAAACGGAAACGAGAATTTCGCCAAGTCATGCCCATGTCTAGTCACAAACATATACACAAAATGGAGGCTTCTAGTGTCATGTTTTTGGGATATGCAACAGCTATGAGTGGTGTCCATTGTGGGAAGTGTGGGGGCCTGCATTCTTTGTATCAGTGTGATAGCTGTCATTCCTTTGTATAATATAACTATAGGGGATGCCATTATCTGACATTGTTCCATTCCTGAAAGGTAATCAGAATATAATGCCAACACTTTACATTTCCAAGATGGCAGCAGTTGAATGTTCTTGTGTGTGGGGGGCTGTTGATAATCTGTTTTCCTGCTCTTTATCACTTCCTTTAATTGTTTGTATTGTTGGAAAAGAAACTGCATGATGTAGATTTATTTCTTGTTTGGAAGAAGCATTTTATAGCCCTTCTGGGTGAGATGGTTAATTGTACTGCCAAAACTGAGAAGAAGAAACAAAAATGAGATCAAGATCTGTCTCTGGAATGCTAGGATGCTCCGAGGATGAATTCTTTCTGTCTTTTGCTATCAAGCTAGAAGGCTGATATTTAGCAACTTATAATCGGGAGCTTAAATATTTTCTGCCTTCACTGCTGCTATTGCCTGATTTAATTTGTTTCCAGGAAATGTTTGGCTAGTTCAACTTTGGGATTTTAGGTTATTGGGATATCTTGCCCTTCATATAGACAAGGTAAGTGGGGAGGAATTTTTTGCCTAAGTATCTTGTGGCCGATATGAATTAACATATTTTCTAATATTTGGAGAGCTAATCATCCTCTTTGTGTAGAAGGACTTGGTGGTATTTTGATGGAATTGCAGAGGGTCCTTGTAGTTGATGTGGCAAATTTGCAGTCATAGATATTGAGGGAAAGCAACAGGAAAAAAACCAATACTAATAGGGAACTTTTATTATGACAATAATCTGGTTTTCCTAAATGATGGTATTTTCATTTGCTGTGACTATTTTTTGTCTGTCTAAGATATTTTATGGGACCTAATCTGGAAAGTGCTCACTGTCCAGGTATCATTTTCTATAAGGATACAGATTGTAATAACAATGTGATTTTTTTTCTTGGAAAATTTAAAAAGGCCAATTGTTTCAGTTTGAATGTGGAATGTGCTTGGATCATTGGATAAGATTTATGATATTAAAAGTTATTTTAGTAAGTCTGTGAAGGATCTGCTGGCTAATGAATTTTGGCAGCTGAAGGAAGTGGAAACAACTTACTCTGCAGCTGTACAAATATATTTATAATACAGTGGTACCCCAACGTACGACCACCCCGACAACTGAGAATCCCGACTTATGAGCAGGCTTTGTTGGCTACACCCCAGCTGCTTTACGAGCAAGATGGTGTTTCCCTGAGTAATGATGGTGATTGGTGGGGGGGAGAAGGGGTTGGTAATTTAAAAGGTCTTTGAGCCATCGATCCAAGCGCTTGGGTCAGTGGCTCAAAGACCTTTGTTTTTTTTTTATTATTAATAAATTTTTATTGGATTTTTAAGAGGGGAACAAAGGGAAGGAGTATGGGTAAGAGGAAAAAGAAAAAAAGGAAAGAAAGGGGGGGATACAGTTTTTAAGATTTACATTGAGTGTATCAAGCAAAATAGAAATAGTAATTAAACATATTGCTAAAATTGCCAAATGTTGTCACAATACTAATAAATTTGTTACTTCTTGCCATCTTTCCCGAAAGATCTCAGGTCTCCCTTTAGATAACCAGAGAGTTTATCAATTTCGATGCATTCTCTTATCTTTCCATGAAGATCCTTCTCTGTTGGCGTGATTGGTTGTTTCCAAAGTTTCGCGTACAGTATTCTTGCAGCAACAATTACATCATGAAGTTCATATCTCTGATCATAAGAAATATTCATATCTACTATATTTAACAGAAATAGTTCTGGTCTAAACTCTATTTTAATTTTCAAAGATCTTTCTAAGAAAAGTTTTACCATGTTCCAATACGCCTTAGCTTCTTTACAAGTCCACCACATATGATAAAAGGTTCCACAGTCATAATTACATTTCCAACATTTAGGTGAACAATTATACATCTTGGATAAACGATGAGGCGCGAAATGCCATCTATAAAACATCTTATAACAATTTTCCTTGAACGAAATAGATTTAAAGATTTTAACTGTGTTCCACAAAGAGTCCCATTTATTTAAATGAATAGTATAGCCTAAGTTTTCTGCCCATCTTATCATACAGTCTTTAACCAGTGTATCAATCATTTTTTCATTTAACAACATGCTATAGAATTTACTAAGAAGCTTGGAGTCACCAGAGGAAAGTATTTTATCAAATGAGGTATCAGTAGTCATAAAACCACCCTCTTTGGAAAGCTCTTTGAAGTGTGAATGTATTTGTTGATATTTCCACCAATCCAGATTATAACCTTCTGATACTAATTTCCCTAGTGGTTTCAATAAGAAGTCATCATTCAGAAGGTGTTTGTAGGTTATAACATTTGAGATTTCACTTGCCTGGGAGCTGTAAATTGCTCCCAGTGGGGATAACCACATAGGTGCTTTGAGGTAAAATTGTTTTTTAATCATTAGCCATATTTTGACTAAGGCATTCCTTATCCAGTGCTTTTTAAAGAGGGTAGGTAAATTTCCCCTATGCCACAAATAGTGATGCCAGCCCTTATCAAGACCATAACTCTCAAGCTGCAATATTCTTTTATTTGTCATCAAGATCCAATCCTTAATCCAAGTCAAGGCAGCAGCCTTGTAGTATAGTACCAAATTAGGAAGGGCAAAACCACCAAATTTGGTTCTATCCTGCAAATAAATATTTTTAATCCTTGCTTTTTTCTTTTGCCAAGACCTTTGAAACAGTGCACGCTTTCCCCCTCACCAGGGTAAAAAGCAGGTGCTGTTTCAAAGGTCTTTCAGGCACTGAGGGAATCTGCCTCCATTTAAAGAGGCAGTTTCCATCAGTGCCTCAAATACCTTTTTTTTAAAAGGGTAAAAAACTTCTGCTTCTACCCCCCACCATCAGGTGCCTACAGAGAGATGTGAAGATTTATTCATTTCCCCCCACCCTTCCAATGTAAGCACTGATGGCAGCCATTAGCACTTGCATTGGAAGAGAGAAAAAATTGAAAAAAACACCGCTTCTCCCTCTATGAGCCTGATGGTGGTGTTGGGGGGGGAAGTGGTGGTTTTTTTTTAAAATGCCCTTAAGCAACCAAGCCAAGCGCTTGGCTCAGTTGCTTAAAGACATTTTATATGACCTGTGGTTCTCCCCTCTGATTGGGGGGGAAGCTGCCGGTCATCTAAAACGGTTTCCCATAGGAATGCATTGAAATCTGTTCCTCCAGAATGGATTACTTGATTCTCAATACATTTCTATGGGAAACTGCTCCCCGCCTTACGAGATTAGCGACTTATGAGTGTTCTCTCGGAATGCATTAATCTTGTAAATTGGGGTTCCACTGTATATTTATTGATTTAAAATATGTGTGTACACCACCTTTGTCCTTAAAAATGGCTCAAACCTTTGTGAATTTGCAGAACAACAGTAAAGATGGGGCTAAAGTCTGGGAGCAGCAAGAGAGAAGGTCCTGTCGTTTGTCTCCATTGAAGGTGGTGGGATGAGGAAAAAGGCTTCTCCTGATTATTTTAACAGCTAGACAGGCTCATAAAGGGAGATGTGATCCTTGAGATCGCTTGAACCAAGTCACTTAGATCTTTATAGGTTAGAACCAGCACTTGGAATGTATTGGTCCTAAACCACAAAGATTAAGAATGAATCTGACTTTAGTGTCCTAATGGGCAAAGTATTGTAGCTGGGTGATCCACACAAGCATGATTTAGCTTTTTGGAAGGTTAAATATCCCTCTTGAAACTAGGTTTATTAGAGCACAACCAATGTATGCCTCTAGTTAAAGGGGCATTGGGAAGGATTAAATAAAATCAGTGGGAAGGAACACTTGTGGGGTAATTCCTGTGGGCTGGTTTTGTTAACGTAGCATCAGCTAGCAAGGAAGAATGCTGCTTGTTTAGGAGAGGACATTTCTGCTTTGATTACTAACACTGAGGTGTGTGCTACTTAAGGAGGGAAGGCAAAACTTGGGGGTATGTCAGAAGGTTCACAGTGAACCAGATTGGGTCTAAACCCTTTAAACTGCAGCAGCTGTCCTTGGAAAATATGATGCCATTACAAATGATTGGTCACTGGGAACAAGTGAGGCGCTAAATATTGATTTTTCGCTGAGAAAACAAGAGAACCCGCTCTAATGAAAATACTTCCACTCAGCCTAACTTGTTTATACTTTTATTAGAACATTTTTTAAAAAATCAAACAGCAGACAGCTAGCTTCAATGACAATTCATTTTCCTCTGGCTTTGTGCCAAGATTTTGTGGCTAGTTCAGAAAGGGTTTCGTGGAATTTGTTTCACAGGAAAGGTATCCTCCTGCCTTTGCATTGTTTTAGGACACATGGCCTTTTCCTAATGTTTCCTTATTTATACTTGCTTATTTTGAATGTTGCAGCTGAATGCAACTTTATGAAGGATGGAAGAATGCTCTTGTGGCATGCCTTTCTGCACATGCTTTAGGAATATCAATTTGCAAGTATATGGGGCAAACATTCCATTGGTTCTTAGTTTCATGCTTGTTTGTTCGTTTGTTTATGGCTAAAAGATACGGAAGCTGTTTCTTGACTCTGTCATGCATAAATGTGAAGTTGGGGTGCACATATTAAGAACATTGCTGGTAGCAGATGGAATGCAGATAGAAATATGTTTTATTGTGCCTTTACTGGACTTTTGTTGTATTGTGGCTATCAATATGATGGTTTTGCCTCTTGTGCTTTGCTACATTGACTGCATACCTTTAAGACTCTGAGAAAAATTAGTGGGATTTTCTTTACTTTCCCTGGAAAGTTTTGCAAAGAGTGAATGCTAGGGGATTCTGTGACTTAAAATGTAATTGATTAAATCTAATCTTGTCGGATTTCTTTGAAAGGCCCTAGGCATGGTATATGATGAATAGAGATGGGCACGACCAGAAAAAAATGATGTTTCGATTTTTTGTTTGTCGGAATGGATCCGTTTCATTCCGTTTCCATTTGTCGCGAATTTTTTCAAAAAAATTTCGGTTTGACATTTCGTTTGTCGTATCATAGCATATCCTATGCAATAAAGCAAACAACGTGGGCAGAATGCAATATTCTTTTTTTCTCTTGGTCAACGCTGACTGAACTGACCACCCTACTTGGTCTGGCTGCCTGTTATACTTTGTTTTGTTTTATTCATCCCATTTCCCCTCCACCTCTCAGAGGCAGCGGGAGACACAGTATTCCATTCCTCCCCCAAATCTGGATGAGGGTCTACTCCTCTCAATGTCCTCTCCCCATGACACTCCTTGTAAAGCCAAGCAAATGCCACCCTGGTCAACTAGCGGTCAGAGATTCAGATGCTTCCCCCACACACACACACACTCATCCGGATGAGCTCCCCTCAATCTCTCGGGGAATCATCACCAGTTGGAGTGTCCCGAGGAGCCCGATTCACTCATGGAGTGGATGTGGTCTTGGTGTTGTCTCAGGCGGCCGCGGGTGGAGGCTTCCCTCCCACTCAGCATGATCTGTTCCGAACATGTGGGCCCACCTTCAGCTGCTCTTGTCTGCTTACAGCAAAGCCACGAAGCCAGAACGGTGGGGAACAATGGGGAGGGATTCTTTCAGCCCCTACTTTGGAGGCCAGTTTTGAGTACCCAGGAGACCAGTTCCACCAACCCAATGGAGACACAGAGTCTATGCAGAATGGCAACAACGGGGAGGGATGCAGGCCAAAAGACCAGTTCCACCAACCCAGTGGAGACACAGAGTCCACGCGGCACATGGAAAAGCCACGAAGCCAGAACGGCAGGGAACAACGGGGAGGGATTCCTTCAGCCCCTACTTTGGAGGCCAGCTTTGATTACCCAGGAGACCAGTTCCACCAACCCAGTGGAGACACAGAGTCCACGCAGGCACGCGGCAAAGCCACGAAGCCAGAATGGCGGGGAACAACGGGGAGGGATTCTTTCAGCCCCTACTTTGGAGGCCAGTTTTGACTACCCAGGAGACCAGTTCCACCAACCCAGTGGAGACACAGAGTCCACGCATGCAGCAAAGAAGCCAGAACAGCGGGGAACAATGGGGAGGGATTCTTTCAGCCGCCTACTTTGGAGGCCACCAAGCCAGAGTTTTGACTGCCCTGCGGTCAGAGATTCAGATTCTTCCCCCCTCAACTCATCCTGATGAGTTCCCCTCAATCTCTTGGGGAATCATCGCCAGCTGGAGTATCCCGAGGAGACCGGTTCGCTCATGGAGCAAGCAGAGTAGCAGACCTTCTCTCTCCTTGACCACGACCAGGTTGCGCATCTCAAGACCCATCTCCAGGGCAGAGACACTCCGCTGCCCTCCACCCCGTCCGGCTTCACTGCCGTATCGCCGGAAGTGGCCTAACCCTAACCCTAACCCAAACCGTAACCCTAACCCTGTAACTGTTTTCATTTGGGCCCTACTTGCAAGAAGGGCCGCCTGGGAAGAAAAGGACCCCCCTCCGGACTGCCAGCAAAAAAGGGACCACTGTTTTTTCAAGAACTGATTGGCAAAGGCAGCCTTTCAGAGAGCAGGAAGGATGGGTGGTGGTGGGGTTGGACCTACTGCATTGAACGGCTGGGGTGCAGGCAGCAGAGCCCAATTTGTGACAGTCCACGCAGCAAAGCCAGGAACCCAGAATGCAAGGGAAATTTTCTTGGTTGGGGAGGGATTGTTTCAGCAGCCTCCTTTGGAGGCCACAAGGACAGAGTTTTGACTGCACTGTGCAGTCACAGTCTATGCACGCATGCAGCAAAGCCACGAAGCCAGAACGGCGGGGAACAACGGGGAGGGATTCTTTCAGCCACCTACTGTGGAGGCCATACAGCCAGAGATTTGCCTGCCCAGTGGAGACACATTGGAGGCCACTAGGCCAGAGATCTGCCTGCCCAGTGGAGACAGAGTCCACCCAGAAAAGCCACGAAGCCAGAGTGCTAGGAAGGGATTGTTTCTTCCGCCTTTGGAAGCTGGAATGCTAGTTGGAAGGAATCTCCCCTCCTTCTACAAAGGGATTTCCCAACCTGGACTGCAACCGGTGGGAGTGAGCCCCCCCCCCATGTTGAAGGACAGAGTACCCCAACTCTAAACAAAATAGTTGATGATGACTGTGCCTGTTAAAGTTGGTCTCCTCAAGTGATTTTCCGCCTAGAGGCGGGGGCAGCCGGGGTTGCTGCCTGGGGAAGTCGAGGAGAGTGGCCGACAGGGCGCATGTCGGCTCGGAGGCTGAACTTGAAGCACTGAACAGCTGATAGGCTGAAGGAGAAGCACCTGGAAGGCCTCCTCCAAGCCGGGAGTCCCGGGAGCCTGACAGGCAGGCAGGTAGGCAGAGGGACGGGCAGTCTGGCTTACAGGTAGGAAGGCAGGCTTGCAGGGTACCTACCCAGGCTAGGGAAGGCACAAAGCCAAAGTGTCAGAAGGGAGGATTGTTTCTGCCTTTGGAGGCAGAATTTCTCCACCCTAGGAGACCGAGTTTCGTCAACCCAGGAGACAGAGTGGATGCAGGAGAACAGGGCTATTTCTTTAAGGCTGTAAGGAGAGCTAGGCCCCTGCTAATCAGTATTTGAGGTAGGTTGTTGTAAAGTGCATCCTGACCACTTTGTAAGCAGAGTGGCTCCAAAACCCCAGGGAAGGGAGGAACGCATCGAGGAAGGCAGGTATTGGGGTGTACTACACTCAGACCAGCCACGGCCAACAGGGAAATATTGGGCCTACACTGACCCTAGAAAAAAATATTCCTGGGCTGCTACAAAGACCAGGGAAGCCCTATAAAAACAGGGCTAATTATGCAGCCCTTATTAGATCCATACATGCAGCGGAATTACAGGCATTCAGGCAGACAAAGGTGGAAGGCAGGCAGGCAGGCGAAGCATTCAGGCAGGGCAGGCAGTCATATAGACAGAGCAGACAGCCAGGCATAACTGTGTTGCACTGGTGGAATGTTAGGATGGGAGGCATACAGGCATTGGTTAGATTGGGTTAGGGTTAGGGTTAGGGGAAGTAGCATGGCTGCAACCCCAACATTCTTGTCCGGTTCAAAATTATAAACATTGAGTGGTCCTCCCTGGTTCGGAGCCAGGCAAGGGGTAGACAAATTGAGCCTACACAGACCCTTCCAAATGACACATTGAGTGGTCCTCCCTGGTTTTGAGCCAGGCAAGGCCTATAAAAATTGGGCAGTAATCGAACCCTTCAAATTGAGTGGGAATGCAGGAAGGCAGGCAGGCAGGCAGGCAGGCAGGCAGGCAAGCAGGCAGTTAGGCAGGTAGGCACAGGGCCAGGCAGGCAGGTAGGCTGGTAGGCAAGCAGAAAGGCAGGCAGGCTGGCAGGAATTTGGGCTTGCAGGGAAGAAGCCAAGCTGGGAGGCAGGCAGGCATAAGTGTTGCTCTGGTAGTGCATGTTAGAGCAAGGGAGGCCTGTTTGGAAGGAACCGGTGGAAGAACGACTGTGGGCCTAGGTCTTGGAGTGTTGGGGTAATCCCATTGTGGAAAGGTTGAAGCGGATGAAAGTCAACCTTTTCACGGTCTCCGGGACCAGACGAGAGTGGCGCGGCCTCAGGACATCTCCCATGTGGGAGAAGACACGCTCACTCTGGACACTGGTGGGTGGGATGGACAAGAGGTCCAACGCCAGACTCGAAAGAGCAAGCCAGATGTCTGCCTTTCTGGCCCAGTAGTGGAGTGGGTCCAAGGTGAGGGGTTGGAGGGGCCGGCCATGTACTCCCTCACCATGGTCAGAGCGGGGTCCGGTTCTTCTTCCTCCCTTGCCTCCACTGAGGAGGAGACTGCCATGGCTAGGGCAGAGGCCAGGTAGTTGGCTGTTGGTAAGGAACCTGGTCTCTGGGTGTACACTCCTGCAGTAGAGGAGGAGGAGGACCCTTGCGAGGATTCCTCTTCTGCATCACTCTGGCTTCCGTGCGCCCTCAGGAATGCCTGGGCCTGATTTGAGGCAGCCCTGCGGACTTGACGGCATAGCTCTGTCTTCCAGGAGTTTAGGTCGGCAGGGCTGACCGCCAGGGAACCCTTGACGCGAGGGTCACACAGGCATGCCATCTGGTACACCTTTCCCCTCCTCAGTGGGCTAAGGCGGGTATCCACACCGGTCAACAGCCTTTCTGCCAAGGCCCTGCTCTTTGGGAGAAGATCGGCTTCTTCCCGGATACTGGCCTCTAGGCGTTGGCGAAGGGCATTTACCAGGGGGAGTACGTGGCCCAGGCTGGCGTTGTAGTTGCTGAGGACGTGGGTGGTCTCCTCAAAAGGCTGCAGGATACCCACCATCTGGGAGAGGGCGAGCCACTCGGTAGCACCGATGTCCAACACCCTTCCCTCAGGCAGGATGGGAGTGTGTGACATGACGTATTCCACCACTTGCCTCTGCTCCACTTGACCATTTCGTAGGTGGAGTTCCACCGGGTGGTCACGTCCTAGATCAGGACATGCTCTGGTCGGCCCATCTCCGCCTGCTTCTCACGCATCATCCTGGATGCCTTGACGCTGCGTGAGAAGTGCCCGACTATTTTCCTGCACTTGTCCAGCAAGGCCTTGGTCTCCAGGGTCCCCTCATCCCAGGAGTCCTTTGGTGCTCCCAGTCCAATGGCATCACCCACCACTAGGTGCAGTTTGTGTGCTGCACACACGATGCCATGTAGCCCTGCCCTATCAACCGTGTTGATCATTTACGGCCTGCGTCAGTAACCATGAATCCGCGATTGACCTCCCCCTCGGGTGCCTGCTGTCACAGTGCCGTCTTGAGGACCTCAGCAATGTGGATGCCTTTGGCACTGTCCTCTATGCTTTGTGCCTGGAGAAGCACCACCCTGTACCCTCTTGGAGTGCTCCCTTGTGGCTCCCCCTGCAGCTGTTCTTGGGATGCCCTGGTGTCAAGGACCTCCTTGGGTTGCCACCAATGAGCCGTCAGAGAGAGGTATCCGTGGTGCCCACCAGTCCAGAGGTCGGAAGTGAAGTGGATCTTCCTTCCTCTGGCCACCTGCAGCAGGGCCCGGATCATGTCCCTGATGGACTCAAAAAGGTAGGGAATCACCCGCCTGCTGAAGGTACGACGGGATGGAGGCTCGTACCATGGAGCCATGTACTTCATCAGGTGCCTGAAGCCCAATGACTCCACAAAGGAGAGGGGCAACCCGTTCATGGCCACCATTTCACCAACCATGTGAGTGGTGGTTTCCTGTGCCTTGGCCCTATTTCGTAGGCTGACAAAACTCCCACACAGCGGCACCACTTCCTGCAGAGTGCCCTGCCTCTTCCCACTCTCAGCGGAGCTGTCTCTGGAGTCCTTGCCCATGCCTGCTTCCCCTCTCTTCCTCCCTGAGGAACCAGGGCCTGACACTGTTCCAGGCAGAGTCCCAGGGTGCCTTCGCATGAGGTGGCTACGCAAGGCACTTGAGGAGAGGTGTTTGGGATCATTCCCCCTGCGCACAACCACCCCACATTTCTTGCACACCGCAATCCTCGAGTCTTCCGGGCTGTTATCAAAATGCTCCCAGAGAGACCCGTGTGGCTTATGGAAAGTACTGCCCCCTCTGGTACTGCCTGCTGCTGCTGTGCTGGTGGTGGTGTGGCTTGTACCCTGCTGGGACAATTGACTCCTGCTGTCACTGGTGGTACTCTGGGTGGAAAGAGGGCTGCTCCTTCCATCACTGCCTGAAGCCTGCCTTTCGTCTGTTCCTGCCAACAGGTCCTCAGAATCCGGGATATGTAGATGCAAAGAGCCTGTTTCTGATTCCAAGTCCTCGTCTTCCTCCTGATAAATGGGGGGGGGTGTCCATGCCAAAGCCTGGTGGCGATGGGGCTCGCATTCAGTCATCCATGCTTCCCTCAGTGACAGAAGATGGTCCGGTCATGCTGGTTGTGCAGCTGCTGCTTGGAGAGGGAGTGGCAGCAATATCACTATCTGCACTACTTCCTGTGCTTTCCTTCAGAAATTTGCCCCTATTTATTTTAGTGGGGGTCCCCTTGCCCTTCCCTCTGGCTCTGCCACCCCTCCTCATTTTTTTATTTCTCAAAGTTATAGAAATATATTTTCTTATTATATTTGTGTTAAAGTAACAAACTATTCTAATAAACTTATCCTTTTTGACCCAGAAGCTTACTCTCACACTGTGTTCTTTTGTACGAGCTTTCAATGTTGCCCT
Organism: Phrynocephalus forsythii; assembly: GCA_029282475.1. Classification (NCBI taxonomy): domain Eukaryota; kingdom Metazoa; phylum Chordata; class Lepidosauria; order Squamata; family Agamidae; genus Phrynocephalus; species Phrynocephalus forsythii. Next base: position 168,783,850 of record JAPFRF010000002.1, on the reverse strand, counting down.
GCTGGCCCTGGGTATAAGTTTTTAATTTCGGAAATCAACTTGATCCACTGAAATGGAGGAAAAACTAGTAAACAAATTGTAGTATTTGAAATGAAACTAAATCCAGACCGGAAGTCCAGAAGAACTGCTCTTCCCTTCCATTGAAACAAAATGAAGCTCCTAGCAGACAAAAGAAAATCAGCATTTAATTTCATTTCAACAAAACAGGTTGTGCGGACCAAGCCACTATCCAGCCTGGTTTGTGGGTTGTTTCCCCCCCCCTTCATAGATAGTTTCACAACCATCTCTAGTTGCTATGCCTTCCACACACAGCTGGTTATTGGCAATTCAAAGGCTTCCTTGGTAACAAGATGTAACAGGTGGTGACTTGGCACAAGAAGGGATGGAGAACAGACGAGCTAATCTCAGCAGCTCCTGATGTTATTCAAATATCAGCACAAGCAAAATAGTAAATGGAATGTCTTGCAACAGAGGAGAGGGGATTAAACTGGACGTCAAGCAAATGGACACATATAAAGAACAGTGATTCAGAAGTACCATTGAATATTACTTTAAAGTGCATTTTAATGTTGGTTGTAAAATATTGTTCTCTCTCTGTCTCCTCCCCTTCCCCCAATTGAATAGCTCAGTTAGAAAAATGCTAATGGTACGAGTTGCTAAAATGTGTTAGGGTCAGGGTAGGAGAAATCATGTAGGTACTTACAGAAGAATGGACACCTCTTGCTGAGGCTTTCAGGGAAAAGGTAAATGGCAATTAAGTGGTGCAGCTGGAGGCCTTGGGTAGCTGTACATACAGGCTCCCTTTTGCCTCAGCAATGCAAGTTCTCCTCTTGACTCTTGCACTTTAGCCCTCCACTTCACTGCTCCTAAGGGCTTTGATCCTGCCTTGTGCCTTTTTTCTGTATGTTTCTCTTTCACTCCTTAAGATTCCTATGTGCTCCAGTGGTGGCTACCTTGCTTCTTTTGCATTCGTGTCTGCTCCAATTGTTCCAGTCCTACCTCAGTGTGCTCCGGTTGCTCCTGTCTCATAGAGCTACCCCCCCCCATGCTATGGTCTGTCTGGATGTCTAGCCTGTTCTGGCTTGCTGCCCACATCCCAGCCCTGACAAACTGCATCAGATTGAACCTGGTTATCACTGTATATATTTTGCTAACATCAGTATCAAACTGGAGTGTAACACTATGTCTTCATTCAGGAACAAATGTAATGAAGTAATGCAATCAGTTGCCTAAAATTCAAGCCATTGTTCTGAAGGTTGTTTACGGAAGGCTTTGGGTTACGATTCTCCCCTGTGGTAGAGACCTCCAATGTCCTGCCATAGTGAGAACAGTTTGGGGAGTTACCATCTACTTGCAGATAAACTGTAAATTGGCAAGTGGACAATTTATTCAGAGCAATTAAGACAATGTAAACAAACTAAGAGATCATCTTCAGAGGAAAATGTGGACTTGAAAAACGACTGATGGCTGTTGTCCTTTGAAAGGCTTTCTAACTCAAACATATTATGATCATCTATTAGTTCTGACTCTGTCTACCTGCACTGGCGTAACTAGGGAGGGTCAAAAGCGTGCATTTGCCCTAGGGCACGTAGCAATTTGGGGGGCACCTGGAGGGGGAGCAGGAGGAGGAAGCCATGTGCCATCCTGCCAGCAGTCCTCCTTTCGCCCCGCTAAGGCTTGGCAATCCTTAGTCGGGGAAAATGAGGAGAGGGAAGCAGGCATCCCCCCCCCAAGCAGCACCTTCATTGATTGCCCCCCATCCTCCTTTCCCCCAACCTGCTAAGACTTGGCAATCGTTAGCCCAAGGAAAGGAGGAGAGGGAAGCATGCGATGGAGGTGCTGCTTTAAAAAATTGCCCATTGCCTGCTTGGCACTATCCACATGCTGTGCGGTTTGCACAGGAGAGCCTTAACTGGAAAGGAGACCCACAAAGAGGGCATGAGAAGGAGAGATCCTTCTTTCCCTCTCCCAGGATCTGGCCCCCCTTGCTGGGTGGGTGAGAATGGTTGGGGGGAGGAGAGGGCACAAAAACTGACTTTGTCCCCAGGCGCTCCAAACTCTAGCTACGCCTCTGTCTACGTGATCTAATTTGTATGCCTGATCTCATCTCTCTCTCTCTCTCTCTCTCTCTCTCTCTCTCTCTCTCTCTCTCTCTCTCTCACACACACACACACACACACACACACACACACACACACACACACACACACACAGGTCCAAAATGCCTTTTATTTTATACAAAATACAAATTACAAAAAAGACAAAACATCAACATTAGTGCACCCCTTCACCAACAGGACCACTCTTCTTATTTACATTTATTATCCTAGCCTCCAGAACAAAATTGATTGTTGTGCGGATGACTTACCCTTATCTCTTACAAGCACATACTCAATAAATCTACCCCAAACATCATAAAAAGATCTCTTTTTAACTCTCATTTTTCAATCAATCAGTCAATCAATCAATCAATCAATCAGTCAGTCAGTCAGTCAGTCAATCAATCAATCAATCAATCAATCAATCAATCAATAGACCTTTATTGGCATAGCAGCAGCAGATAAATAACCATTACCAAAAAACCCTAGAAACTACTAATAGTAGAATCAATGTGGGGAGGAAGTAAGAAATCTAGAACCTCAAGCTGCTAAAATTCTAGAAGCAAAAGTGGACACCTCCTCAAGAGAGTCGATAACTCGTGTGGAAAGAAGGAAATTAAGCCTAATTGAGTCTTCCCAACCCTGCATCCTATCTAGGAGTGAGGACAGGTGTTTCTTCCAAAGTTTATCATGGAGTGGGCAGTAAAAAATATGTTTTCCAATGTTTCTATACTATTGGTTTGACATGAACAAATCCTCTCAGAATAAGGAATTCCACTAATCCTTCCCACCAATAGGGCAGAGGGGAAGGAATTATATCTTGTGAGTGAATAAGCTCTGCATGCCTCTAGGCATCTAAGGTGAAAGAGAAAAAAGGCTGGCTTCTCCGGACTGACTGGGATGTTAAAATGAAGGGGGGAGCATGTGGTATTAGCCTCGTGGCGCAGTGGTTAAATGCCTGTACTGCAGGTAAAACTGTGCTCACGACCCGGGTTCAATCCCTGGTAGCAGGCTCAAGGTTCACTCAGCCTTCCATCCTTCTGAGGTCAGTAAAATGAGTACCCAGCTTGCGGGGGGGGGCAATGTGTAGCCTGCACACTGTAATTAAAAAATTGTAAACCGCCCAGAGACTACTTGTAGTGGTATGGGGCGGTATATAAGCAGAACACTTTGCTTTGTTTTGCTTTTTGGTGGCCTGTTGCCACTAGTCAGCACTTCTATCTCGCATGGCATTTGAGAAGGAATACAAGTGACAACACATTAACTAGCAGCAATATTGAATCTCACAGTATGAACCAACTCGGGTGTTAATGTCATCAGGAGAGGCCTTTCTCTCCATCCTGCCACCTCACAGGTACATCTTGTGGGAACCCATGAAAGGGTCTTCTCAACTGCTGCGCCCAGACTCTGGAACTCCCTCCCACTAGAGGCCAGGACTGCCCCATCTCTGTTGTCCTTCCAGAAACAGGCAAAGACCTTTCTCTTCAGATAAGCTTTCCCTGAATGATGGACTAACATGTACAGTGGTACCTTGTATAAAGGAATTAATTTGTTCCAAATTAAATTACGTTAAGCAAATTTTTCTTTATGCAAATTCCCATAGGAATGCATTGAAACCGGAGTGATCCCATTTTTATGTTGTACGGATTCTCCCCATAGGCAATTACGTTAAGCAAATTTCCCCTATCTCCGGATTTTTTTATGTTGTGCAAATTTTATGTTATACAAGCTGTTTGTTATAGAAGATCAGGGTCCAACAGGAGTTGGAATACTAAGTGAGAATGGGAAGGATTATAGAAAATTCCAAGCCAAAATTTTATTAGTCTTAACCAAGCCAGGGTCTTCAGCCAGATCATGCCTGTTTCTAAGCAGAGTACAGCATAGGGTACACATCTAGGGAGGTCCAGTATTCTCCTCAAAAATGAGGTTTGTATGCACTCCATTGAATGATCAATGGCCTTATACCAGATAGGAGACCCATATAAAACCTGGGATAAAGTCTTAGCCTTAAAAATAGGCAAGGAGGCAGGGACATACCTATTACTATAATTAAAGAAAAAACATGAAGTTGCGCTAGATGGAATTTTACATGAGTTTAAAACTAACTTTTGATGGGAAGTCCATGTGTGTCTATAATTATAATTAATGCCCAAATACTTAAATGTCTTAACCTCCTCAATTTCATTATCCATATAGACCCAATTATAGGCTGTCCATTTGCTCACAAAAACCATGATCTTAGATTTAGAATAGTTGACCTCCAGTTTGCTAGCCGTGACATAGTCAACTGCACTATCAAGTAGGCATTTAAGACCAATTTGAGTATGAGAAAGGAGTGTTGCATCATCAGCATACAATAACAATGGACCTTGGATTGAGCCCTATTTTGGGCAGTGGCTATCTACTGACAGCAAGGTCAGAGCTAAATAATTTAAAAATAAGTTAAAAAGTGTTGGGGCCAAAATACAGCCCTGCTTTACTCATTTATTAGTTGTAAAAGTTTGGGTTAACTTTCCGTTCCAAGAGCTTCTGACCTTACATGATGTATTCGTATGCAGGGCTCTAATTAACAGAAGAAATCTTTTATCAACGTTCCGTCTATTTAGTTTCCCCCAAAGTAACTCTCTGTCAACAGAATCAAAAGCACCCTTCAAGTCAAGGAAAACCACATAAATTCTGGCCTTACGTTTCTTAACCTGTTTGTGGATTAAATGTGAAAGGAGAACACAATTGTCTAGAGTGGATTTGCCCTGACAAAAATCCTGATTGCTCAGGGCCTAAAATGTTCTCAGTAGTAATCCAGGTGGAAAGCTTAAGTATTTAGCATATACTTTGCAAATTACAGATAAACTAATAGGTCTGTAGTTTGCTGGAAAATTAGGATCCCCCTTTTTATAGATAGGAACAATTGTTGCAGTCGTCCAGTCTTGAGGCATAAGGCCAGTTCTATTGATTGTTGAGAAAAGTGGAGCAAGTAATGTAGCTCACCAATCAGGATCACATTTTAAAATGTCTGGAGGAATACCATCAGGACCTGCAGCCTTTCCTGAACTTAATTGTGTAATTATCTTATGAATCTCCTCTGGGAGTACAGGAGGCCACTCAGGTAAATTAAGCAAGGAGAAGTCAAGGAAGCTATCTGTAGGTTTGCTCCGGTCAAAAAAGACTTCTGAGAAATGTTGGACCCACTTAGATGGTAAGACTACAGCTGGGTCATACACTTCTGATTTAAGGGACCCTGTAACAATTGACCAAAATTGACTATTGTTATTCTTCAATATTGATTCAAGTAATCTGTTCCACTGTTCTTGGAAAAAAATTGCTTTTCCTGAAAAGAAGGCTCTTAAGCTGTTTGTTATACTGAAAGTATTTAACTAGGTGACCACGAACATTGGACATTTTGAAGTCCAGTTAAGACACAGGTACCATTGGAAGTCCCTACCAAACTTCTGCAAGGGGGTGGGTGTCTCCTGCACCGCCAATTGATGCAGCCCATGGCCCCTCCCCTCAGATTTGGAACCATCAGCTGTTCTCCAGACTGAGGAGGTATTCACGTGCCTCCATACCCGCTTGGATCTATCCCAAACCTGAAAACCTTCACCAGAGCCGAGCTACACTTGGTTCCTGCCAGAGCACTGCAACTGCAACCAATCCAAAATGTCCTTCAAAATATCTCCTGTCCATGCCTTGTTACCCAAATTGGACAGGTGCACACCATCTACATGGTACCTCTCCTGAGCTTTGGAAGATATTGTCAAGTGCCTGACCCAATGGCCACCCCATTGCTCAACTATGCACACAATGGCCTTGTCCACTTTCCGTCTGGCCAGTTCAATTTTCCCTGGATGCCAAGCACCCTTCCAAACTCTCCTTTGCAGAAGTTCAGACCGGAATATGACTACTGAAGGGTAGGAATCATGAATAACCTGTACTGATGCATACATGTTACGTATGAGCTCCTTCCCTTTTGAGGAGGTAATATCGTTCTCCTTGAGCTGTATTAGTAGGGCATGTGCTCCCTCCCATTGTTTTAACAAATTCCAACCAAGTTATTTTTGCACAGTCCTTCAGTCCCAGGTGGTGTCCCATCAACAATCTTTTTGCCCAGGTGTTGGCCCAATGAACAATGCTGTGTCTGATTATCCATATCTGTAAAACAGGACCTGCAAGCAAAGTTGTTAGTTCAAAGCATGTTGTGTTTGGAATATAGGTCTTATGAGCCTTGGACTTCCGTCTCCCCACATCATTTATCCTGCATGGAGAAAGCCCCTGTGCTGCCACCTGAGAAGCTGCCCCAATTCTGAAATAAGGAGTTCCAAAGTCTCCGGAAGGAAAACCCGCTCTATGCAGCACTTGGTGCATTACCCCAGCAAAATGATACTGGGTAACTAGTAGGCCCAGCTTGTTGCCGCAATCATCTAGGTACTCCTCAGCTGCTTTTATCAGGCAGAAGGCTGGGTTATGCTGAGCGTGCAATGAAATACGAGCACCCCGGGCCCCTCTGGTTCGTCTTAGAGGGCATCAAGAGAGCTTCTTGCATTATAAAGTTAAATCCTCAAAACTCAGGGACTGGCTTCCGGGCTCCCTTTGTGAGTTCAACACCAGCTGTCCCACTCTGAAAGCTCCCCACCACCACCACCAAAAGGCAAGAGTAAAGTCACAATATTGCCTGGGGTAAGGGCTTCCTTTTATCTGGCTGCTTAGGCTGCTTCTAATCCCATCCCTCAATGCTGTTTTTATCAGCAGGGTTTTGCAAGGAGGATGATGGTGGTGGTGGTGGTGATGATTCCGTATGCACTTTCCTTAATGCTTTTCACCTAACTTAATGTTGGCCCCTTCCTTAAATTGTACTCTTTTTAAAAATATATAGTTCAGGCCTCCCTTGCACAGCCTAACCAGCAGATGAGGCTCTCCACCAGCACTGAAAACAGGTGTTCTTTAATACACATTAGGGAGGCCCAGTTTAGATGCCCTCACCCGCTACCCTTACCAGTGGCCAAAAAGGGCCTACTGGGAACACTGAAGCCTACCCGCTCTCTCCCTAAATGAATTTAGGGATGCAAGATCCATTAAGTAGGGCCCCATTCTTTTTATTCAAACTATCTTCATATAAGGTTTCTTCAATTCCTCTTTTGTTATTTGACAGTCAAGTCTTGTTGTTTTGGCTCCCCCCCCCTTAATCAATTATTTTTATTAATCTACAATCAGACTTTATACACTGTGACAAGCTGTTATACTATTAGTATTAGTGCTTCTGTTCAATATGATAAGTTAGTCATTGCATATTAAATGGGTAAATTGCAAAAGCACCTTATCCCAAGAGTTGTCTTTCAAAACTGCCTGGAGTTCTACTAGAAGACGGGTGGTAAATAAATAAATAAATAAATAAATACTACCCAGCTCAGCAATGTATCTTTACTAATGCTATAGACTGAATCAGTACACTATTTATTAGTAACTTAAACTGGGGCATAATGTACTTGATTTGCCTTAATTTATTAATTTACAATTACTTATGTGACATATACCACCACACAGAGACAAAGACAGAGGCCATATGCTTACTACTTTATAAATGATATATTTTCTCACTGAAACAACAGGACACATGGAAATGGTTCCACCTGCAGGAAGGTTGCTCTGTTTGCTGACTGGTTAAATATATCAATCTTTTTGGCATTCTTCACACACCCCTCCTTAGGGAGATGGTGAGTCTTTGAGTAATGCCAGTCAGAGTGGAGTTGTAAACCCCTACAGTAAAGGACAGGACAGAGTCTAGGTCAAACTCCTCTCTTCTGCCACAGACTCAGCTTCCCTGTTCTTCTTCACTGCCTGTCCTTGAAGAGCCCCTCTCACAGCAAATCCAAAAAAGGAAGGCACATACTAGATCAGTCTCTGAGCCACCTCTCATTTTCTGTCATTTTAAAGTAGGTTTTATTCATTAAACAGCAAAATGTACTGCTTCTATACTGCCCCATAGTGCTTAAAGCACTCTCTGTGCAGTTAAGAATTGAATTATGTAGGATAACACTGCCCCCCCCCCGCCACCAGCAAGCCGGAAAACCCAACCTGGAAAGATGGAAGGCTGAGTCAAACTTGAGTTGGTTACCTGCAACTGAACCTGGGGTTAGAGATGGGCATGAAATGAAAAACGAAATGCTGTTTTGTCATTGCGTTATGTAACGAAATGAAATGAAACGAAATGAAATGAAGCAGCATTTCGTTATAGATGAAACGAAACAGTCATTTTCCATTGAAATGAACCATTTTGTTCCATCGTTTTTGGGCTCCTGCCGAGCTGCTAATGGCTGGACCCATTTAAACTGGGCCCAATTGGCACCAGGGGGCCCTCTGGTACTGACCAGGCCAGATTTAAAGGGGTTCAGCCATTGACAGGTCTGCAAGAGCCCTCAAAAATGATCAGGTTGGCAGTTCCACACAATCACACTGCCTACCTGACCATTTTCAGAGGGCTACTGCCAAGCTGTCAATGGTTGTATCCCTTTAAACATGGCCCAGTTGGCACCAGGGGGACCTCCTGGTGCTGACTGGTCCAGGTTTAAAGGGCTCCAGCCATTGACAGCTGGGCATGAGCCCTCAGAAAAGGGTCAGGTAGGCAGTTCACGCTGCCCTCCCCACCATTTTCTGAGGGCTCCTGCCGATCTGTCAATGGCTGGAGCCCTTTAAACCTGGCCCCGTGGCAGGAGCCCTTTAAAAAAGGCTCCCAGAGTCCTGGGCACCAAATATGGTGCCTCTAGGACCCAGGGGAGCCATTTCATTTCATTTCGTATGAATTTTTTTTTATTTCACAAGAAACGAAAGGAAACATTATTTTTCCATTTTGTGCCCATCTCTACCCTGGATATAAGCAGAGTTTTGGCTGCAGTACTGCAATTTTAACGATTGTGCCATGAGGCACAGCTGTTGTTGGGTTGTTTTTGTTTTTGTTTGCCTCTGAAATGCTATTTTCTTTTCTCTAATCTCAATCCTGTTTTTCCACCCAGTTTTCATCTGAATCTGCCTCCGAAAATAATATTAACTTAAAGCTTTCAGTATGTTCCAGATCTTTTTGACCTCTTCAAAATATTTCTCTTAAGTCATGTCCTTAGCAGATACTTTTCTTAAAAAAAAAAAAAACAACCCCAAATCTTCAATCTGCTCAACTGGTTCAGAAGGCAAAGGGTGGGGTGGGGGGTTGATAACATTTCACTTCATATTTACTTCTTTAGACAGGAAGATGAAGGTAGGTTTTTCAAACATAGTAGTGTTGCTGGTGAACTCACTCATCTCCTCCTCACCTCATTCACTCCTTACCGTGATTTACTGGGGGTGGGGGAGAAAAAGAGATGCAGGTGGGGTCCTTCAGACATTCTTCCCATCTCCTGGTGCCCGACCGAGACAAAGTGATGGAACCAGCCTTCATCTCATCCTCCTCCCTTCTAAGATATTGCTTCCTTAAGGTTTATTTATTTATTTATTTATGCTATTTTTGAGTATTTTAGCCCTGCTTTTCTCCTTGGTAAAGGACCCAAGGTGGCTTACAGTACTGAGGGATAATATACCGCTCAGTACAATTAAGACATATGCAAGTTTAAGAACAGGGAATTGAGGGGCAGCTTGCAGCATTAAATGGCGACATTAAAGCTAAAAGAGAATACGAGTAGTTAAAGAAATGAATAAAAATTCCAATTATGGGGGATGGAACCAACATTGAAAACACAGGTGTATTTATGAAGTCTGTCAATGTAATCATGTAATGTAGAGCATCTAAAGTTATGAGGGAGGAAGCTGCATAATAGGTAGTCCATCATTCAGAGAAAGCTTGCCTGAAGAGATATTTGCCTGTTTCCGGAAAGACAACAGAAATGCAGCAGTACTGGTCTCTAGTGGGAGGGAGTTCCAGGGTCTGGGTGGAGCAGCAGAGAAGGCCCTTTCATGTGTTCCCCCAAGACGTACCTGTGAGGGTGGCAGGATGGAGATAAAGGCCTCTCCTGATGACCTTAGCACCTGAGCCAGTTCTTACTGTAAGATTCGATCCTTGAGGTAGCTTGGACTTAGGTCATGAAGTGCCTTGTAGGTTAAGGTCAGCGCTTTGAATTGTGCCCACTAGGTGATTGGCAGCCAGTTGGATGCACACCTCCTGTTTAATGCAATAATGATTTTTTAACACTAAACATTTAATTCATCATGTTCTTTTTTGAGTTCCATGACCAAGAGCTTGCAAGAAGTTTGGTTTCCATGTTTCCAAGTGAGGACTGGGAAAACAGACAGGAAGGGAAGGAACAGAGAGAGGAACAGGAGTACTTAAGAAGATGAGGAAAACCACTTGCAGAGTCATAGCTTCTTTAGAGATCCGTCAAAGCAATTCTGGGTCAGCAAGATGACAGCAACAATTCTCAAAGCTCAATTCCACACAGTTTTCTTCAGAGACAAGCACTCTGCAGTGAGACGGATGTGAGCCTGCAAAGAAGCAACAGCGCCATCAACAAAGCCTATGGCAGGTATTTGAGAACCAAGCTAATGTGATCTGCTCACAATCACCCATCACAGCAGCCAAAGCACATGAAAAATATGGCAGTGAGGGGGTCACCCACTCAGGTTGAAATCACCCTTTTCCCCACAAACAAAAAGAGCAAAAGGCATGGCATAAGCAGAGAAAGGTATTTAGGTCATGTTCCTCTAAAGAAGGAGAGTCGTCTTTGGGAAAGAGTAGGGCATTCACAGTTTCATTGACCTCACATAGCTTAACTGGCCTCAAGAAAGACCTTGGCTTTCAAATACTGTATTTGGCAAAAGTTGTCATACGGCAGTCACAAAGCACAGGTTGCATAGGGAACTCAAGCAGGACAGTTCAGCCACATGATATCTAGCACAGGTCAGGTTGGCAAGCACTTAATCAATATGGCTTCAGTGAGGTACTAGATTCCTGAAAGCCTAAAAGTCTAGAAAATGAATCACCAGTTGTTACAAAATCAAAGTTGAAGTACTCAGAAGGAAATAGGTAAATGAAAATATACTGTTGTCTATGTAGAGCAGTGGTTTTCAACCTTAGGTCCCCAGATGCCAGTAATTTATTTATTTTAGAGTGCCTTGGAAAAGGACCCAAGGCGGATTACAGTAATGAGAGATAATATGCAGTCCAGTACAATTAAGACTAGAGATGGGCATGAAACAAACAATTTTTCATTTCCGTTTTCATTTTTTCGTTTCATTACGCAACGAAACGACAAACAATTTTGTCTCCAAAATGAAACGAAATGAACAGAAACACCGGAAAGTTTGTCGTGTGTTTCGTTTTCGTTACTGCAATAGAGTGAACTGATTTAAATGCTAAAAAGAATCACAAAAAATGAAATAAATGGTAACAAAACGGTAACAAACGAATGAAAACAAAAATGATTTTTTTGCAAAAATTCATGAAAAATGGAAACGAACCGAAACGGACCCTCCAAACGACAAACGACAAATGAAACATTATTTATTTATTTATTTATTTATTTATTTATTTATTTATTTATTTATTTATTTATTTATTCAACTTATATGCCACCCACTACCCAAAGGTCTCTGGGCGGCTTACAATCAAAGAATTAAAACAATTTAAAATAGTTATAAATAAAATATCAGTAAATCATCAAACAGTAATAAAAACCTTCTTTAAAATCATCATCCTAAAATTGTCATCAGCGGACCCACAATCTATATTGTATCAATTAAAAACCTTCTGGAACAGGAAGGTTTTTACCTGGCGCCGAAATGTAATCAGTGTTGGTGCCAGGCGGATCTCAGTAGGTAGGGCATTCCATAACTTGGGAGCAGCTGCCGAGAAGGCCCTTTGTCTACAAGCCATCCCTCTCACCTCCTTGAGGGATGGCTCTTTCCAAAGGCCCCCCTGGCTCGATCTTAATTGCCGGGTAGGTTCGTATGGAAGGAGGCGGTCCTTCAGGTATCTAGGTCCTAAGTCGTTTAGGGCTTTATATGTCAAAACAAGCACTTTGAATTGGGCTCGGACAGCAACTGGTAACCAATGCAGGTTACGCAGAATCGGTGTGATGTGATCCCTGGCGGCTCCACCACTTACCAGCTGCGCCACACGATTCTGAACCAGTTGCAATCTCCGGACTGTCTTCAAAGGCAGCCCCACGTAGAACGCATTGCAGTAATCAATACGGGATGTTACCAGTGCATGCGTAACTGTCATGAGGCTCTGCTCGTCTAGGTAGAGGCGGAGCTGGTTTATTTTCCGCAGGTGAAGGAAGGCAGCTCTGGCCACCGAATCCACCTGGGCTTCCAGAGTTAGACCGAGGTCCAGAAGCACCCCCAAGCTGCAGACCCTGTCCCTTAGGGGGAGTGCAACCCCATCCCCCATCCAGGACAGGAAGATGGACCTCTAACCTGTCCGGCAAAGCACCCATTAACAGCACTTCCGTCTTGTCTGGATTGAGTTTCAATTTGTTAACCCTCATCCAGTCCATTATCTGGCCCAGACACGAGTTCAGCACAGAAACCGCCTCACCTGGATTGGTGGAGAACAAGAGGTAGAGCTGAGTATCGTCAGCATATTGCTGACTCCTCAGCCCAAACCTCCTGATGACCTCTCCCAGCGGTTCCATGTAAATGTTGAACAGCATGGGAGACAGTATAGAGCCCTGAGGAACCCCATGACATAAATGCCATGGGGCAGAGCAACTGTCCCCCAGCACCACCTTCTGGACATGGTCAGCCAGGAAGCAGTGCCTCCAACCCTGAACCTGGCCAGCCTATCCAGAAGGACACCATGGTCGATGGTGTCGAAAGCCGCTGAGAGGTCCAGGAGTATCAACAGGGTTGCACTCCCCCTGTGTCTCCCCCGGCAAAGGTCATCATACAGGGTGACCAAGGCAGTCTCTGTACCAAAGCCCGGCCTGAAGCCCAATTGAAATGGATCCAGAAAATCAGTTTCATCCAGCAGCACCTGGAGTTGTCTAGTCACCACCCGCTCCAACACCTTGCCCAAATAAGGGGGGTTCGCTACTGGCCGGTAGTTAACCACCAGCCCTGGGTCCAGGTTTGTTTTTTTTAGGAGTGGTCTAATCACCACCTCTTTCAAGGTGGTGGGGACCACTCCCTCTCTTAAGGATGCATTAACAACCTCCTGGACCCCCTGGCAGATCTTTCAATTAGCCAAGAAGGGCAAGGGTCGAGTGGCGTGGTGGTAGCACAGACAGATCCAAGCACCCTGTCCACATCCTCAGGTCTCAATAATTGAAACTCATCCAATAAAACTGGACCTAAGCACGGCACACTGGATACATCCCTTGAATCTGCATCAATAGTGGAGTCCAATTCCCTGCGAATCTAAGCGATTTTTCCCTCAAAGTGAGCAGCAAACTGGTCACAACAGGCTGATGAGTTGTCCAGAACCTCCACCGTATTTCTCGGTTGAAGAAGGTCCTGGACCACCTGAAACAGCTCTGCTGGACGGCACTCTGAAGAAGCAATACGGTTTGCAAAATAATGCCTTTTCGCCAACCGTATCGCCACGGAATAGGCCCGATAATGGGCTCTAAGCCATGTTCGATTGGACTCACAGTGATATTTTCTCCACTTGCGCTCCAGCCGTCTCCCCTCCTGCTTCATTGCCCGCAGCTCAGATGTATACCAAGGAGCTATCTGGGCTCTGTGCAAGGGGAGAGGGCGCTTAGGTGCGATCGTGTCAACCGCCCGGGGCATTTCCCTATTCCATAGGGTGACCTGAGCTTCGACAGGAGCACCGACCATATCAGATGGATAATCCCCCAGAGCTTTCAGGAAACCATCTGGATCCATTAGTCTTTTTGATTTGTGCCCATCTCTAATTAAGACATGTTCAAGTATTTGAGAACAAGGAATTGAGGGACATCTTAGAGCATTAATAGACATTACATTAAAGCAACATGGTTATAAGTAGTCATAAACACAATGTCTATGTGTACCCATAGATTCATATAAAATACAGTGGACCCTTCTATAACAAACAGCTTGTATAACATAAAATTTGCACAACATAAAAAAATCCAGAGATAGGGGAAATTTGCTTAACGTAATTGCCTATGGGGAGAATCCGTACAACATAAAAATGGGATCACTCCGTTTTCAATGCATTCCTATGGGAATTTGCATAAAGAAAAATTTGCTTAACGTAATTTAATTTGGAACAAATTAATTCCTTTATACAAGGTACCACTGTAAATGTTAGTCCATCATTCAGGGAAAGCTTATCTGAAGAGAAAGGTCTTTGCCTGTTTCTGGAAGGACAACAGAGATGGGGCAGTCCTGGCCTCTAGTGGGAGGGAGTTCCAGAGTCTGGGTGCAGCAGTTGAGAAGACCCTTTCATGGGTTCCCACAAGATGTACCTGTGAGGTGGCAGGATGGAGAGAAAGGCCTCTCCTGATGACATTAACACCCAAGTTGGTTCATACTGTGAGATTCAATATTGCTGCTAGTTAATGTGTTGTCACTTGTATTCCTTCTCAAATGCCATGTGAGATAGAAGTGCTGACTAGTGGCAATAGGCCACCAAAAAGCAAAACAAAGCAAAGTGTTCTGCTTATATACCGCCCCATACCACTACAAGTAGTTTCTGGGCGGTTTACAATTTTAATTACAGTGTGCAGGCTACACATTGCACCCACAGCAAGCTGGGTACTCATTTTACCGACCTCGGAAGGATGGAAGGCTGAGTGAACCTTGAGCCTGCTACCAGGGATTGAACCCAGGTCGTGAGCACAGTTTTACCTGCAGTACAGTGTGAGAGGGAGCCAGATGCCAAAGGCGTGGGTTTGTCCGCGAGCAAGGACCAGGAGAGTAAAGAAGGAGAAGATATACAGAAAAGATATAAGAGAGATCTAGAGGGGATGAAGCCAGACAGTGATGTGAATGACCCAAAGCACAGGACCATGGAAGAGACTATGAGAGGATGGACACCTTCAAAAGTTACTGCTGGATTTTTGGCAGTTATTAATAAAGTAATAACCTGGGATATTCTGAGAGAAGGAATAGAAGGCTTAGACATCAGAGCCAGGGATATGAGTGTACAGACTGAGGGTGAAATAGAGTGTAAGAAGAAGACAAAAGAGGAAGGAGTTCAGATAGAGAATTGGATTCGTATAGGGAAAGATAAAAAGGTACAAGTACATTTCCTTAGGTTCTATGGGCATGCGCCAAGTAAATCGGGATCTGATAAGGTGGTCAGAGAGATTGGAGTGCAAACGGAAGAGAGAGCCAGAAGAACATTATACCGGGAAGCTAGTACCCAGACAGAGAGGCGCAAGATGGGCGCGAGGCAGGATTGAACGGCCAGTTAGAGAGGGGATCGGAAGAAGGACGGAGGTGGAAGAAGGGAGAGGCAGGGTTACCTCTTCCCATACCAGTCTTTACCTCCCGTTTGCACCAGATACAAAGAATAAGGAAAAGGGGATAGATTTTCCAGGCTGGGGGTGGAATTTCCCCAACCACTGTCTGCTACCACCACCCAAGTAGGAAAATACAGTCCTTGTTTATACTCCCGTTGGAGAAAGTTGTAAACAGAAAGACATAGAGCCAATGTATCCAATAGTTTATTTAACTGTCAGCATAAATAATAAACTTCCTTTATTTGAGGCTATTTTGTTTGACATTTAGGAAGGTGTGTTTTACCTGAACAACTCAAAGCCATTTTTTTCCATTTCAGATTAATATCCTGCTGTTGTGTGTGGATGCTATTGCAAGATTGGGCTAAATCCAATTCTAGACCCATCTAGAGTAAGTCTCATTGAAATTGATGGCATTTATCTCAATGTTTACTAGCAATATATTTTTGTACTGATAACCCAGGCTCAGTATGTTCCCTATCTCCAAACCTGCATTAGATCAAGGTGGTGGTGTTATCAAACTGACTTTTAGTGTGCATTAGACTGCATCCAAGATACTGCTTTTAAAACAATCAATGCTCATTTACTGGTTAAAATTAAGGACAAAGTTTAAAGCAGCCGTGGATGGGGGATCATGGTTTTCTTTTCCCTTTAAATTTGGGAGGTATTAAATCACACAAAAAGGCACTGCCAATTAATAACCCCTAAATTTTCATTTACATTGTGTCTCATTCATGTACAAAATTAAAAGCCCATCCTTAAGTCTCCCCTCCCGTAATTAGGAGTTTCTGCTACAGTAATTGTTACATTTCTTCATTCTTTTCAGTTCCTGCTAATGATGGCCAGATGGTTTGCCCTCTTTAGATTCCTTCTGAAGGGCAAAATTCCCCTCTGCTTACACAGACAAAAAACAACCCATTCTGTCGACAGTCTTACGTCAGCAGCATGACCAATTTCTAGAAGGCCACAATATATAGAAGTCGAGGACTCATTATTTTCAGGATTTTAAATATATAAGTTCCTGCATAAGCCCCATAGTTCTAAGATAAGATCATTGCAACACAAATGTGACTAGATTAGACCGATGCAGCAAGCTACAACCCATCCTTGGATATCTGTCCTTCCTGGAATGGATACCTGGGGAATCCTCATAATCTGGTATCCATTCCAGGAAGAAAATCAGTATTGCAGAACAAACAAATGTCCCAGAGTAGCGACCTCTGATTAGAAATGTCCAATGAAATTTACTCATCCTGCCAAATTTATTTATTTATTTATTTATTTGTTGGATTTATGCCCCGCTTATCTACTATGTACTCTAAGCGTCTTACAGGAGGCTGCAATAGCCAACAGAAATTACAATGACTAATAAAAACAAAAGAAATAAATCACCCTATACAAAGTTAAAACCAGATGGCACCTCAAATTAGGCATGGAAGATAAAAACAGGTTACGATGGCGGGGAAAAGGAACAGAAAAGCCAGATTAAACATCGCCAAAGGCCTCCCGAAAAAGATGGGTTTTTAGCGCCTTTCGGAAGGCCAGCAGGGGCTCTGCAGAGCGCACTTCACTGGGGATGGAATTCCAGAGGCTGGGGGCCGCCACAGAGAAAGCCCGGGTCCGAATACTCATCCTGCGGGCTTCCCGAGGAGTGGCGACCCGGAGCAAGTGCGCTCGCGCCTGCCGAACGGGATGGGCCGAGGTTGACCGCTGAGCGATACGCTCTGCCAGGTAGCCCGGTCCCAAGCCATGGAGGGTTTTATAGACTAAAACCAGGACCTTGAATCTAATCCGGGCCACAACGGGCAACCAGTGCAGACGGACCAGGACTGGGGTGATGTGGTCATAGTGACGCACACCAGCCACCAGCCTGGCCGCTGCGTTCTGTACCCGCTGCAGGTGCCGGAGAAGATTCAAGGGCAGCCCCATGTAGAGGGCATTACAGTAGTCCAGCCTCGAGATCACCAGAACTTGGACCACTGTTCTCAAGGAGTTCGCGTCGAGGTACGGGCAGATTTGGGCAATCCGACGGAGATGGTAAGAGGCGGACCTGGTCACCGAGGCCACCTGAGACTCCATGGCAAGTGCCGGGTCCAGAAGCACACCCAGATTCCACACCATCTCCGCGAGCTGGAGGGAGACTCCCCCCAGACAGGGGAGGGGGCCACCGTACCCCGACGGCGAGCTCCCGAAGAACATAACCTCCGTCTTCTCGGGGTTGAGCTTAAGCCTGTTCGCCCCGGTCCAAGCCAGTACAGCCTCCAGGCACCCGTCAAGGATCCTCACAGCTTCCACAGCAGAGGTGTTAAAGGAGAGATAGAGCTGCGTGTCATCAGCGTACTGATGACAGCAGACTCCAAAACTCCTGATGACCCCCGCCAGCGGCCTTACGTAGATGTTAAACAGCATGGGGGACAGAGATGACCCCTGTGGAACCCCACAAGGGAGGATCCAAGGGGCCAGTAACTCCCCCCCATGCTGTACGTACTGTGGCCAGCCCTCCAGGAAGGAACGGAGCCAACTGCGAGCAGTGCCTCCAATTCCGACCTCAGAGAGCCGGTCCAACAGGATACCGTGGTCAACGGTATCAAAGGCCGCTGACAGATCCAGGAGGACCAACAAGGTAGATCACCCCCTGTCGGCCGCTCGGAGAAGGTCATCTTGCAGGGCGACCAAAGCTGTTTCGGTACCCCGACGGGGCCTGAATCTGGACTGGCAAGGATCGAGGCACTGCCGATCCTCCAGGTATGACTGCAGCCGGACCGCCGCCACCCTCTCGATCACCTTGCCCATGAACGGGACATTGGCGATTGGGCGATAGTTTGATAAATCGTCCACCGCGAGGCCAGGTTTTTTCAGAATGGGCTTTACCACCGTCTCCTTCAGATGAGAGGGGAAAACCCCCTCGCTGAAGGAGGCGGTGGCGATGGCAGAAGCCCATTTGGCCATAGTCCCTCTGGCAGCTCTAATTAGCCAGGCAGGGCAAGGGTCGAAACGGGTGGAGGCAGGCCGACAATGCGCCATAGCTCTGGAGGCCTCGACAGCAGAAACAGGCCCAAGCGCATCCAACCGAGGCGACGAAGGCGGATCAGCAACTGGGGATGAAGGGGCGGGACCACTGCAACCGGAGTCAAAACCAGCACGGATGGCCTCAATTTTAGTTCGAAAAAAGGCTGCAAATTGCTCACTACTGAACTCAGTAGGAGGAGGCCTAGCCAGACTAGGATTGCTGAGGTCTCGAACCACCCGGAAGAGCTCCGCCTGGCGGTTCGAGGCCTCAGCAATTCTCAGGGAGGTGAAAGATGTTCTGGCCTCCCTTATCGCGGTGATATAGCGACTAGACTGGGCATCAACGGCAGCCTTACTCAACGCCATGCGGGATTTCCTCCAGCTGCGCTCTAACCTCCTCCTAACCTGCTTCATTGCCCTAAGCTCCCCCGTGAACCATGGGGAGGGCCGGGCTCGGCAACGGAGGAGGCGCTTGGGGGCGATCCGGTCTATGGTGTGGACAGCTGTTTCATGCCAAAGATTAGCCACACCCTCGGCCGGAACGCCAGTCATTCCACCAGGTAATCCCCCGAAGAGCTCGCCGAACCACTGGGGGTCCATGAGCCTCCGGGGGCGGGCCAAGACAGAGGGCCGATGGTCCCCGTGGGGAGGGGCCGGGATCGCCAGGGAGAAAGAAAGCAGGTGATGGTCTGTCCATGACACAGGGAGGGAGACAAAGTCCCCCACCTCCAGACACGAGTCCCCCGACATGGAGGTAAACACCAGATCCAGGGTGTGACCAGATCTGTGGGTGGGGCATAAAACATGCTGGGACAGACCCATGGAAGCCATGGATTCCATGAACTCCAGAGCTGCACCAGAAAGTCCACCATCCGCGTGCACGTTGAGGTCTCCCGCCACCAGTAGGCGCGGGGATCTCAACAGGGCAGCGGAGATGAACTCTGTGAGCTCTGGAAGGGATTGTGCAGGGTTGTGAGGAGCTTGGTAGCCCAGCACAATGCCAAATCTGTCCCACTGTCCCACCAACAGATGAAGTACTTCTAACCCCTGGCTAACCAATGCCGAGGCCCTGCTGACATATAAAGAATCCCTGTAAAGGATTGGTGAGAGGTATAGCCACAAAACAACCCCAGGAACTACATCCCTTTACCTATTCTGGGCAGAAGACGGATCTAGCACAAGACAGTAAAATTCACCTGTCCCATTAGATGAGCACAGAACAATGTAACAAAGGCCACAGAACATCCTCTGGAAGCACGTATCATCATTAATAGCCATGCTATCAATGGCAAATTACGGTAACTTGTGATTTGAAAATCAGCAAAGGTGTATTTCATACCAACAATTTTAAAGATACCCAGAATCCTTGTTCTTGGCATATGTATTTGAGAAAGGAAAAATACATTCTCTCAGAGAGGATTCATTGTATTTCTGGAAAGAATGGTGAAACATTATGAAAGGTAATAATAAGCAAGTTAATAAAAATACCAGCTATTTTGGAATAGAAGAATAGTGCTCAAGATGAAGAACGCACAATGTCACATAAGATGATATAGTTGTCTTTTGTTTCCTTTTTGTGTTTCTGTTTTGCATTGTTTCTAGTTTGCCTTTCCCTTACTTTCCTTATTTGATTTAATGAATGTTATGTTATGTGGGACATGCTCCAGTTATGATGTTTTTGTATATAATTTTCTTTAACAAAATACCCATTCCGGGTAGAAAAGCAACACTGTGCAAAACAGTCCAGAATGTTACATTTCAAGGAGGACAGCATGACTCAATTCATCCCTCTCATCAAGCTCGAAGGAACCAATGTATCAAACTATAGGATAGTCCTGTATTCCGTATCCTGGAAAAGGCCCATGAATAGGAACTCCTGAGTGGGTTACACTAACCTATTTCCCCATCAGTTATGGCTGGATGGGAGTAATACAGTAGGTCTCCTGTATCTGCGGGGGATTGGATACTGAAATCTGCAGGTAAGAGCAAACACTCTTAACTGAGGGTGACAGTGGTGACAGCAGTGGTAGGGTTCTGGGGTGAAAGCTTTCAACCCGAACACCCCACCACCCCTGCTGGGCAGCATGGTGGACTGGGTAGCTCAAAAGCACGCTGCTGCACCAACTGGTAAGCTTGAATGGCCAGGGAGAAACAGAAACAGCAGCTACAGTGGCGGGCAGCAAAACTCACCTGCTCCGCCTAGATCCTCCTGCCATGTTCCTTGCTTGCTTGCCTGCCTGCCTGCCTGCCAGCCAGCCAATTGTAGCTAGCAGCCCTACCTCTTGCCTCTTTTCCCCCTTCCTTTCCCTCCCAGTGGCATCTCTTACAATAACTGGGAGCCCTGGCGGCAGGAGGGAGCAGGTGGCCAAGAGTGAGTGAGCGAAAGCCAGGCAGGTCCTGAGGTCCAAAGGGGCAAGACTGAGCAGAGTCAGCAGCCTGAGATGGGTAAGGCACCAGGGCTTCCAGTTATTGCAAGAGGTACTGGTGAGAGGGGAAGGGGGGGAAAGGCAAGAAGTAATTCTGCTAGCTAGCAAGGCAGGCAGGCAGGCAGGCAAGAAGGTAGGGGGATCGAGGGAGAGTGGATGGGTTTTGTCACCCGCAGCTCCTTCTGCTGTGGCTGCCAAGGGGGATCTCTGCACCTCTCCACCAAGGCACACTACTGCATCACCTGGTATGCTGCCCAGGAATATCGAATGGCTGGGGACACCCCTGGCTGTTCAAGCTTAGCGAATGGTGCAGCAGCTTGACCTGCTGCAAGCACTCCACTCCCACCTAAATCCATGTGTGGTGTATCAGCAGATATGGGTGTGTTACTGATATCAAGTCACTACCTTTCCAAAGGAACCTCAGTCCTCACACAGAAACACAGATTATGGCAATAGGCCAGTGATGGTGAACCTTTTAGAGACTGAGTGCCCAACCTCCAGTTCAAAACCCACTCCCCCCCCCACTCAAAGTGCAGGTACGGCAATTGAACCTGAATACAGGTGGTTGTGAAGGGGTGATGTTGGGTGCCCACAGAAAGGACTCCGAGTGCCACCTTTGGCACCCGTGCCAGAGGTTCTCCAACACTGCTATAGGCTGTTTGTTTGTTTGTTTGTCTGCCACTTTTCTCCTAAAGGATTCAAGGGAGCTTACAGTATTAAAAGAAACAAAGTTAAAAAAAAGTTAAAAGCTGAATAACAAACTATTACAAAATTTTAAAGCATTCAACAGGCCTCATATTAAAACATATAATTAGGAGCACTATTAAAAGCACAGATAAAACAACAGAATAAAGCAATCCCCTTTTTAAAATCCCTGTCAACCAGTTATTTAAAGAAAAGCTTTCCTGCCTGAATAATAAACAAACACAGTGAGCTTTGTTTGCTGCTAGCTTTAACAATCCATAACAAATTTATTCAGTTACTAAAACTTTTGATCCTGTTGTATAGTTGTTATAATGTAAAATCCTTATTATTCAAACAATGAAGTGTGTTGTTGTTGTTGTTGTTGTTGTTGTTGTTGTGTTAGTGAGTTGTGTTGTCAGACTGAGCCTCAAGAAACAAAAAGTCCAGTCCTTGTTCTATCATGAAAGCTCATCAGGTCATTGCAATGTAAACACTCCTTGAACATCTCATCCACCTTCAAAGCCCTTTTGGGGTCCGCATAAGAACCCTGATAGAACCTAAATCAATTTTAGAGCCATCTCAACTAATGTCCAACATAAGATGTAGTGTATATTTAACAGATAAAACATATTACTGCTGTAAATATTCTTTATTTTTTAGCCCTTGCAATGATTAATGAGATGTATACCTGTCTTTCAATAGATGTGAAGATGTTGTGGCTATTATTTCCCCTTTCTTGACAAGGAAAGAAGAAGAAGAAGAAATTCAAGTTCCCTGCTCTTGATTGCTGCTGTTGACAAAAGTCTAAGGACTCAGGAGACAAGGAGTTCTTTCTGGGGGAGCTCAATAAACTGTTGGTTTCTGCAGAGATAAGAGAGTCATTTTCTTTTTACAGGCTAAACTCTGTAAAGTTGCAGTCAAGTAGTAGGTATGGGCACCTTATGAAAAACGAAACACTGTTTCATAGCTTCATTAGCTTACAAATCGTTTTGTAAGCTAACGAAACGACAGGCAGCATTTCGTTTTGGATAGTAATGAATCAGCCCTTATTCCGTTTTAAAATAGACTGTTTCATTACTATCTAAAACGGCTCCCCTAGGTCCAAGGTGCACCAAATTTAATGTATTCTCGAAGGCTTTCACGGATGGGATCCGATAGTTGTTGTGAGTTTTTCAGGCTGTTTGGCCGTGTTCTGGAAGTTTTTCTTCCTGACATTTCTGGCATCTTCAGAGGGCAAATTGCTCAGGGAACTAAGAGTTCTTTCTGTGCTCTGGGTTATAAAGTGAGTGAGACTGGGTTTTTTAAAGTTGAGGAAACTTGTCATATGCAGGAAAATAGGTGTTAGTCATTGTAGTCACGAAGGGATTAAGAAGTTTCAATGTAATCAGGGGTAGCAACAATCCTTGATGGGTGTTGTTAGCTGTTCTAACCACATAGCGGTTCGTTTTTGTTTCATTTCGTTAGCAATGAAACTACTTTAAAATTTTGTTAGTAACTAAATGAAACAAAAAGGGGATGGAAACGAAATGAAATGAAACACATTTTTTTCATTTTGTGCCCATCCCTGCTTGTGAGCTATATCATCGCCAAAAAAGAGGCTCAGGTTGCGCAGTCACACCAATGAAATATTTTCCAGCTCTCCCCATCTGGCTTCACAATTTAATAGTGCAGTCACATGACACATGGCCATTAACGAATCATTTACCCAGCAACCGCCCCAACTATGGATCATTTCTTGCTTGGCAGAATCTTGCTTATTTTTTGTTGGATTGCTGCCTGTATGAACATTCTTACTGCAACTTTCTGAACTACTGTCACCGTGCAAGAGCCTCATGGTGCAGTGGTCAAACTGCTGTACTGCACCTGTAACTGTGTTCACAGTTTGGGGTTCAGTCCCAGGTAGCATGCTCAAGGTTCACCCAGCCTTCCATCCTTCTGAGGTTGGTAAAATGAGTACCCAGCTCACCGGGGCGGGAGGGGGGGCAATGTGTAGCCTGCATAAATAAGTTGTAAACTTCCCAAAGAGTGTGTTAACTGCTATGGGGTGGTATATAAGCCACACACTTTTCACTTTGCATGTCCTTTTTGCTTTTTACATTTTTTTTCTGCAGCATTTATGTCTGTGTGCAGATTATCTTCTGTCAAATGGTCTCAACAAGAAGCACGAGGCACTTGTTGAATTGGAAGGAAATGACTCAGGAACCCCAAAACACATTGAGATGCACATCCTAGAATAAATGCCATGTGACCTCAAAGCATGAAAAGAAAACAATAAAAATTGTGTAAACATAGGGAGACATTTCACTGGTGTGATCACAGCCTCAGTGGCAACAAATGGTATCTTCATTCGTTGTCTAAAGCGGGTTTGCAAGTTCATCATCTAACTCGTGAGTGAGGTTTACATGAGAACATCTGACAACCTTCTCCATGTGAAGCCAATGGAGTTCTGTGCAACCCAGTAGCCAGAAATCTCTCAGCTGCTCAGCCAAAATGTTGGCAACTGTTTGTTATACACATCAGAAAAGTGCATATCTCCAAGCAGAAGAGAAGCCACCTGACGTTGCATGCTACCCATCAGTTTATTCTGCCA
This sequence comes from Phrynocephalus forsythii, assembly GCA_029282475.1. Lineage (NCBI taxonomy): Eukaryota > Metazoa > Chordata > Lepidosauria > Squamata > Agamidae > Phrynocephalus > Phrynocephalus forsythii. The sequence goes on along the minus strand of JAPFRF010000002.1, from coordinate 168,759,672 downwards.
AACAGCTGATCATTGGGATTGCCCAAGCTGCCATACGCTTGGGACCTGAATATCTGGCAGAGCGGATCTCCCATAGGTCAGCTGCTGTCCAACCCACCAGGGCATCTCAAGCCCTTGCCCTTAGGTCTACCCACCCCTCCAAGAGTCCTGTAAGATATGTGTGTGCAATCAGGCTTTTTGGGTGGCTGGCCCTACTCTCTGGAATTCCATTCCGGCTGAGCTTCTTTATGCCCACCCTGCCTGCCTTCTGAAGATCTCTAAAAACCTGGCTCTTTAGGAATTCGTTTGGGGAAACCTGAGGTTTGTTTTTGTGTTTTAGTGTTTGCTTTGCTGGCCCATCAGGTCTTGTCCAGTCTTTTATTTTTTGTTGTTATTTTATTCTGTAAACCATCTACAGTTCCTTTTGGGGAAGCAAGGCGGTATATAAATTTTGGAAATAAATAAAATAAATAGCCCTAACCCTAAACTTAACCTTAACCGTAACCCTAACCCGAATCCTCTACCAACATGACCACCAAGCAGCTGATTACCTGGCTAATCAGTAGTGATCCTCTCTGTCAGAGATCCACATAGTGACTGTGGAAAGAACTGCAGGGAGGGGTTTTAAAACCCCAGCCAAACCTGGCTGGGCACCTCTGCCAAAAGCACTGTGGGCAGTCCTTGATTAACCCGGAACCCCTCTGGCACCTGGAATGAGAAGTTCTCCTTCTTCACATTTTTGCTTGGCTTTATCTGCATCCCTGCTCAATGGGCTGCAAACTGGGCCCCAGAGGAGGTCATGCAGAGGATTTTCACTTCATTCCAAGGAAGGGTTCTCTGAAAATGAGTGTGTACCTCCAAAGGCGAATTAATGCGTAACATGTCATATTTATAGATGTTCACAGGAAGCACCTGAAGGAAGTACTGTGTGGTCAATTTTTTTGGCCATGAGCCTGGGAAAAAGGACAAAATTGAACTATCCATACTTCACAGAAATAAGGGGTGTGTAGAATCTGATGAGTTCTCATGTATGCACCCTCCAACCTATGGAAGCTAAATATTAAAATTAAATACAATAAAATTGGGGATCATGCAAAATACATGAGCTGTTCCTTTATTAAACAAAACAAAACAAAACAAAAACAAATGTGTGGCCCAGATCAGGAATGTTTTCGCTGTGGTAGTCACAAACAGGGAAGCAGCTGTTGTACCTGTTATTGGAACAACCATTCAAGGCTGCATTCATGTCCTTTGCTGGAATCATATTTATAAGCATCTAGAATTCTGGATCTTGGGCACACAAAAGAGGGAAAGCTGATTGCAAAGTTTATGCCAACAAATTTTTTCAGCTCCAAGATACCAAGGAGGAAGATGAGTTTGTGAAATTATTAGGGGAACTGAAAGAGAAATGGAGTGCGACAAGTCTGATAAAAGGCTGAGGAGAGTTATTGTTACTACCTGTGGGAGATGGATATTGAGGAAAGAGAAACATCTATAAGGAAACTAGTGGGATTACAACAAATGTGTCTGAAAGCATGAATGCTGTTTTCAAGAGGCTATATAATGAGAAGGAACTGTCCATGGATGAAATAAATGGCCCTACCATTTTATATCCATCAGACATTTTACCTACTAGAAATTCTGAGAGGCATGTGTGAAAGAGGAAACTAGCACCTCCTAGGACTATATACTTGAAGAAAATTAAATGCTAATACTACAGAGTTTCCAGCAGATTGTTGATCCTTTATATGAGATTGTCCACTTCATAAAAGGTGGTGAGATGAGGGCAGAACTTGCTGCTGAACTTCAGAGGAAAATATCATAAATCAAAGACCATAGAAAGCCTGGCAGGTGTAATAGTGCCACAAAACCACATATTTTTACAAGTACAGTCAGGCTGTTTCCTAATCAGACAGTTATGTGAGAAATAATATGTTGTGAAATTATTCCCAGTAGACACATGTTCTTGTAACACTTTGAGAACATGCTATCATATCATGGTAGCACAGATGTCTGTTGGAAAATGTGTACTTCAGAGACGGGTGATGTATTTTTTGAGAAGCTAAGTAAGTATAAATGGATGAAAAGAGAGATCTGGAAGAAACTGAGATAAAAGGGTGACCTAACCACTTTCACTGTCTCAGATTCTATTCTGATTGAACGTGACTCAAATGGAAGATGCCAAACAACAACAAAAGCAACAACAGGGAAGGGAGACAAATCAAAATAAATATGTTGGCAAAGAAAGTAATTTATATTCCTTTACCTTTGATTGTGAATCATGATGCCCACATTCTCCAAGTATCCCTGAGAAATCCCATCAGGAAAAAAACATACAGGAACACATGTTCACATTCCATGATAATCCCTTACTGGTTATCCATTCATGAGAGATTCAGCCACTGATGGAATCAACATGTATAAATATGACATGAAGTCTCTTTTGGACCAAGCCTAGCTAGTTGACACTATGGTTGAGGGCCTCAAAATCACTTGAAGTAATCTGGAGACAGTTACAAATACTAATGTTGAATGCAGTGTCATCAGTCCCTTTATCATGCAGACCATGGAATTACGCTATATGGCCATATAACAAATTAGGTGCTGCATGCGATATGCCAGCAAATTTGGAAAACCCAGCAGTGGCCAGAGGACTGGAAAATATCGGTCTACATCCCAATCTCAAAGAAAGGCAACACCAAAGAATGCTCCAACTATCGTACAATTGCACTCATTTCCCACGCTAGCAAGGTTATGCTCAAAATTCTAAAAGCGAGGCTTCAGCAGTATGTGGACAGAGAACTTCCAGAAGTGCAAGCTGGATTTTGAAGGGGCAGAGGAACTAGAGATCAAACTGCCAACATGCGCTGGATTATGGAGAAAACTAGAGATGAGTTTCAGAAAAACATCTACTTTTGCTTCATTCACTATGCAAAAGCCTTTGACTATGTGGACCACAACAAACTAAGGCAAGTTTTGAAAGGAATGGGAGTCCCTGACCACCTTATCTGTCTCCTAAGAAATCTATATGTGGGACAAGAAGCAACAGTCAGAAGAACTGGATATGAAACAAATGACTGATTTAAAATTGGGAAAGGAGTACAACAAGGTTTATTATTTATTAACAAAAAAAAATTAGCCGCTCCACTACCAAGAGGTTGCATACTGTCACCTTGCCTATTTAACTTATATGCAGAGTACATCATGCGAAAGGCAGGACTGGATGAATCACAAGCCGGAATTAAGATTTCTGGAAGAAATATCAACAACCTCTGATACACAAATGATACTACACTAATAGCAGAAAGTGAGGAGGAATTAAAGAACCTCTTAATGAGGGTGAAAGAGGAGAGCAAAAAAGGGGGGGCTAAAGAACAACATCAAAAAAACTAAGAAGATCATGGCCACCAGTCCCAGCACCTCCTGGCAAATAGAAGGGGAAGAAATGGAGGCAATGACAGAGTTTATTTTCTTGGGCTCCTTGATCAGTGCAGAACTGCAGATGGTCTCTGCAGCAATGAATTTAAAAGATGCCTGCTTCATGAGAGGAAAGTGATGGCAAACCTAGGCAGCATTTTAAAGAGCAGAGACATCACTTTGCCAGCAAAGGTCTGGATAGTCAAAACTATGGTTTTTCCAGTAGTGATGCATGGAAGTGAGAGCTGGACCATAAAGAAGGCTGATCGCCACAGAATTGACGCTTTTGAGCTGTGGTGCCGGAGGAGACTCTTGAAAGTCCCCTAGACTGCAAGGAGATCAGACCTATCCATCCTGGTGGAGGATGGGGGATTCCCAATTTGATTTTATATTATGAAGCTTACCAGCTGAGACATCTTATGATTTGGTTGGAAGGAGAACAGGGGAATTCGCCTCATTAAGGAAGCTCATCCCAAAAGAAGTAGGGGATAAATTAAAGGAGATTTCAATCCAGGATATGGATAAAATTTGCGAAACAGAACGTATGATGGAAGAGGAAAGTGGAATTTGGAATAAGATCAATTGGTTACAAAAAAAAAAAAAAACCCAAATCTCCTCCTTGTTGAAGGAGAAAGAAGTTAAAAATTGTGGTAAAAGAACTATTACCCCCTTCAAAGAATTAGTGAAAGGATACAGGATAGATAGGTCCAAAATAGTTTCTAAATTGTACAAGGTTTTATTAAATATGGGGAAATCACTAAAGGAAACCTTGAAGGAATATTGGGAGCTAGATATCCAAGAACAGATTTTAGATGAAGATTGGGATAAAATCTTTCAGCAACCACCTTTTGTTACGCCCTCTAGGATAATCCAGGAGCAGGGGTTGAAGCTGGTACAAAAATGGTATTACACACCAGTAAGGTTGTATCATATCACAAAGTCAGGAAGTAAAAATTGCTGGAGGAAATGCGGAATAATGGGAACATACAGTCATATGTGGTGGGAATGTCCTATAGTTAATAATTTTTGGATACAGATTGGTAGAGAAATATCAAAAATGTGGGAAGGAAAGTGGAAATATCTAAATTAATGGCTATCATTCGCATGGGTAGCACAGAGTTAAAAACAAAAGAGGAATGTAAATGGGTAAATCTGATGATAATAGCAGCCAGACAGGTCATAGCAAGTAACTGGAAAAATGCAGAAGAGTTAGTGGTGAACCAATGAAGGAAGAAATTAAATAATATTATAATTTTAGAATACCTAACTGTGAAGATATGCAGAATGAAAGGGTTTAAGTTCAGTGAGAAAGAGGAGGAATGGTTTGAGAAGCTACTGAATTATTTGAGTATGTTTGATCAATTTGGGGTAATTAAAATGTTAAAAGCTAAATAAACCTTGTGGATTGTTAATTGTTAATTTATATAGAATTGTACATTTTGTTAATTTGAATATGTGTAATTGTTAATGTATATCCAATGTATCGGATGCCTGGGGGGGGGGGAGAGGACTCCTTGGAAAAGTCCCTGATGTTGGGAAAGACTGAAGGCAAAAGGAAAAAGGGATGACAGAGATTGAGATGGTTGGACGGTGCCATTGATGCAACCAACATGGATTTGACCATTGTGTGGGAGGCAGTGGAAGACTTTCAGTACCTGTACATTCCTGGAGCAGGCCTTGAAGGAACTGTTGCAACAGGTGGGTGAACAGAAGAACACACTCTTATAGAGATCCAGTCCATCCTGGGGAACTTAAATATTCCTTGCAGAATGGTGTAGAGCTGGAGGGGCATTAACCCCCCCCCAAAAAGTCGATTGTCTTTGAGAAAACATGGCAGTTGTCCAGTTAAGTAATAGGCAAACCTCGCAATCTAAGAGGGTCATGAGGATGGTAAGAAAATGTATACTTGTTTGACTCAAAGCTAACATATTTTTCTCAGAACACATACCAAGAGTTAATGGTGATATTGCCAATGCATCGTCTCAGTTCCAGGAAGACAGGTTCTGCAGACTGGCCATAAAGGTATAGACCCTTACCCGAAAGGGTCCTTGGGGTGCTAGCCTGCATCAAAAATTGGAGTGTGACATTATATGACAACATAGAACTCCCAGGATAATAGCAACACACAGCAATTTTAGTTTATAGCAAATAGCACAGAGGATTGGAATGAAACCAATGGGTGAAAATTAGAAGAAAGAAATTCTAGATAGTAAGAATCATTTGATACTGGAATAATAGAGAATCTGATGGTAGTACACTCTCCTACATTGTATGTTTTTAATGATATGTTGCACGGTCATGCATCAAGGACACTCTAACAGTGGAATTATTAGCAAAAATTTGAACTAGATGACTGTTACTGTATCTTCCAAATATACAGATTTTGGGCCTGGAATGTGTACCTGCAGAAGTTCTTTAACACTTACACTGCTCTTATTTAGTCACATTTGACTGAAAAATATGTTTCCTCCAGCCTCCTCAGAAATTGCTATTTTGGGGGTGCTGTACAGCCCAGGAAAAGAGATGGTATATGGTTCCTGTGGATGACTTGCAGCTCCTTATAATATGCTTAGTAGGTTTTCCCTATTGGGAAGTTGCTTTCTGGATGAGGGACTTTGGCCAAGAAGATATACTAGAACAGTGTTCCCCAACCCCCGGGCCGCGGACCGGTGCCGGTCCGTGGATGAATCGGCACCGGGCCGCCGCCGCGCCACCCCCCGCCGCCCCCGCCGCCGCGAACCCCCTACCCCACCCGCCGCCGCCGTTTCCCCGCCCCGCAAGCCCGCCGCCCGCGCATATTTTCTGCAGAACACATACCCTGCCGCCAATGGCCCCGTCCCGCGCCAATGCCACGACCCCCGCAAGTGCCCCGTTTCAGGAAGACAGGTTCTCGCAGACGGAATCGCCCCGCAATCATCCCCCGCCACCGCCGCCGCCGCACGCCCCGTCCCGCCCCGCTGCCACGACCCCCGCCAAAGTGCCCCGTCCCCGCCCCACCGCCGCGACCCCCACCGCCGCTGGAATCGCCCCCGCACCGCCCCGTCCCCCGCCGCCGCGACCCCCACAATCACCCCCGCAATCGCCCCCATCCCACCATCACCGCTGCGACCCCCGCAATTGCCCCCGCCCCGCCAGAAAGAAAAAGTAAGGAGGGAGGGAGGGAGGGAGGGAGAAAGAAAGAAAGAAAGAAAGAAAGAAAGAAAGAAAGAAAGAAAGAAAGAAAGAAAGAAAGAAAGAAAGAAAGAAAGAAGGGAGGGAGGGAGGGGGAAGAAAAGGGAAAGAAAGAAAGAAAGAAGGGAGGGAGGGAGAAAGAAAGAAAGAAAGAAAGAAAGAAAAAGAAAGAAAGAAAGAAAGAAAGAAAGAAAGGGGAGAAGGAGGAAGGGAGTGAGAGAGAGAAAGAAAAAGAAAGAAGGGAGAAAGGAAGGAAGGAAGGGAGGGAGGGAGGAAGGGAGGAAGGAGAGGAAGAGGAAGGAACAAAGAAAGAAAGAAAGAAGGAGGGAGAAGGAGGAAGGGAGGAAGAAAGTAAGTAAGTAAAGGAGGGAGGGAGGGAAAGAAAAAGAAAGGGAGAGAAGGAGTGAGGGAGAGGAAGAACGAAAGAAGGGGGAGGAAGGAAGGAAGAAAGAAAATGAAGAAGAAAGGAAGAAAAAGAAAGGGAGGAAAGGAGGGAGGGAGGGAAGGAAGGAAATAAAGAAAGAAAGAAGGGAGAGGAGAGGAGAGAGGAAGAAAGAAAAAGAAAAGGGGGAAAAAGAAGAAGAAAGGAGAGTGGGAGGGAAGGAAGGAGAGGAGGAGAGAGGGAGAAAGAAAGAAAGAAAGAAAGAAAGAAAGAAAGAAAGAAAGAAAATGAGGAAGGAAGGAAAGAAAGAAGCGAAGGAAGGAGGTAGAGTGGGAGGGAAGGAAGGAAGGAAAGAGAGGGAGGGAGAGGGAGAGAAATAAAGAAAAAAGAAAGAAGGGAGAGGGAGGGAGAGAAAGAAAGAAAGAAGGGAGAGAAAGAGGAAGGAAGGAAGGAAGGAAGGAGAGTGGGAGGAAAGAAAGAAAGAGGGAGGAAGGGAGAGAGAGAAAGAAAGAAAAGAAAGAAGGGAGAGGGGGAGGGAGGGAGAAAGAAAAGGGAAAGAAAGAAAGAAAGAAAGAAAGAAGGGAGGGAGGGAGGCCTCATGTCAAGGAAGGGCTCCTCCCAAGACCTCACGGCGGCTGGGGGGGAAATGCTGGAAGTAAAACAGTGTTTCCTTGCAGCGAAAAAGGACTCATCGCACAACACTGGCTTCCTGAGTGGAGATGAGCACCGCCCCTAGAGTGGGAAACGAATATGCTTAGTAGGTTTTTTTTTATCTTATTAAATCAAAACAAGCGGGCCAGGGAAAAATTATCAAGCATTTACCGGTCCACGGTGATAAAAAGGTTGGGGAGCACTGTACTAGAATATGGCACCTTTGAAAGTTTTGCAGCTTGTTCAGTTAATCCCATTGAACCTTCACAGGCTGTTTTTCACAACACAGATTTTCTGCCTGGAATGGTTACTGGGGCTGTTTCGTGGGTGCTTCATCAGTTCTGTCTCACCTGAAGAATGGGTGACTTTCACTGGTCAGTAGAACTTGGAAGTCGCCATTCTGAGCTCGCTCGCTCTTTTTGTGATATCATTTTTCTGGCCAAGCCAAGAACTGGAATGTGGTTCCTGATGTTTTTTGTGTCTGGTTGCAGCTGTCTTCTCTTCTCAGATGGATTAGGTCAATTTTGCTAGCCTGCCCTAGTTGTAAGTTGTGAATTTCAGATTGTTTTGGTCAGTATAAATGTTCTACCTTTAACAGGCACTGGACTGTTGTTCCTGGGATAATTTGTGGCTTGCTGCATCCTTCTCATCCATCACATGTGTCGTGAATTGTGTTGCTTTGTTCTACTGAGAAATTACCATTCTTAGCCACTGTGTTCTGTTCTGGCTGGTTTGGGGGCAATAAAGATTTAATGAAAGAGCAATATTTTCTTGGTTTGAGGTCTAAAATATGTTATGATGAGTAGAGATGGGCACGGAACGAACATTTTTTCATTTCCGTTATTCATTATTTGTTCCGTTACATAATGAAACGACTAACGAAAATTGTGATGAAAATGAAACGAAACGAACAGAACCACGAAAATTGTGGTCGTTACATTTCGTTTCCGTTAATGGTGACGCGCAATGAAATGAGCTGTTTTAAATGTTAAAAAAACAACGCCCTGGACATCCGTAAAAACGCAGCTATAATTATTTATATTGTCTGATAATACCTACCAGATGGGGTTGGGGTCCTTAAAAGGTGCATTTTTGTCTTTTCTCACATCGCTGTATTTTTCCCTTTAAGGGGAGTTAGGGGACATCGACCCAAAATGGCTCCCAGATGCCTATTAATAGTGATTGATTTCTTGGGTATTAAAACACCCTGGACATCTGTAAAAACGCAGCGGTAATGCGATAATTATTTGAAATTATTACCTACCAGGGGGTTGGGGTCCTTAAAACGTTTGTTTTAGTCTTCTCCCATCGCTATGTATTTTTCTTTTCCCTTTAAAATGGATGTCGCCACCAGCCACAAAATGGAGGCAAGCCATGTGGTGGGATCATGTTCAACCAATAGCATGCCCAGGTTGCAGACTGGGCAGGTTTGGCAGCCACAGAGGGCATAAAAAGCTCTGGCAGCCCCCGTCCTCCTTGCAGTCTCCGGTGGGAGTTAGGGTGAGATTGCTGTCTCTGCGACTCTAGCTTCAGTCCTGCAGCCTCGTGTGCATGCATGCGTACCTCTCGGTGAGTACCCTCCCTTGCCCCGCAGTGCAGTCACTCTGCAGCTGCCTTGCACCCTGGGCAATGCCCACCGCTGCCTTTGCAGCCTCCCTGTGTACCTAGTCTATACTGTGACTCTGCCAGCATCCATTTTTTTTAATGTTTTCCCTCTGATCTGGGGTGTTGGAGGACGCGCGTGCACGGAAATGCTTTAAAAATAGCGCAAAAAGCGGGTAGAAACGACAAACAAAAAAATGAAAAACGGAAACGAAAATTTTCCAAAAATTCGCGACAAACGGAAACAAACCAAAACAGACCTCTCAACGACAAACGAAAAACTGAAACACCATTTTTTTTATTCGTGCCCATCTCTAATGATGAGTATCCATCACTTCCTGCCATATTTGGCATCTGTTTTTATTAACAATTCCCTACCCCATTCCACTCTGACTTTTATCTGGTCCCCAGAAGGCATACGTGGTGAGGAGAGAATCACCCCCTTTCTCTCAATCTGTTTTGTTTCTGTGCTTTTCTCATACATGCAACTTCCAGACTGAGCTTTTAATATGAAATTGTCCTCTCCCCTTCATGGATCCTTGCAGGGGACCCAGACAATGTAGTCTTCCATTTATAAATCTTTCTTTTGTCTTTGAACCAACCCTTTCCAGAGAAAACCCATTAAGTGTATGTGTGGAGGGGGAGAAAGCAGAATAGTAGCATATCATTTTAATTAGTACCAACATGATTAGTCCACCTGGAAGCATCCACTGCCTGCCTGTAAAAACCAGAGATGAATTGATGAGCTGCGGAAAAGGTGCCTGAAATAGAGTCTAGGAAGTAAAACAGAGGAGGGGTAAGTTTTTATGTTCATGACTCGTTTAATCTATAAAACAGACTTCCTGATCCATAGGTAAAAAGGCTGATATAAAAATGAACAAGGATGATACCCTGTTATGCCTTGCTTGACCCTCATTTAAAAAAACATCTGCAAGGCACCCAAATTCAAGATTTTCAAGCTTGGGGCCTGTTTTTAGCAAAATACATAAAAGATGTCTGCCTGCAAAAACAAAACAACAGAACATAATTTCACTTGTGCCAGGAAACAATAGCAAGCCATTACAACAAAGGAGGTAGGCTCATCCTGCTGCATCTGTCTCAAGCGGTAAAAAGAGCATGAGTGACCATTTGGGCCTGCTGAGGTAAAACATTTTAAAGGGTGGTGAGTTGTTGTGTTTTTTTGGCAGGAAGTAGAAAATGCTTCAGGACATCCTCTTCTGTCGTTCAGGAGTCATGGGGAGCAATTTATTCATGTTTTGAGGAGACTGGGGACCCACACATATTGTTCAAAATTATTTTTTTTAAAGGAAAGTTGGCCACTGGAGGGTCCAAAGGGCCATGTTCATTTTTTAAAAAACTCCCAGGAAAGAGGGCCGTTCAGACTACAAGAAGGAGAAGATGCTGCTGAAGGTCAAGAGGTGGGCAGGAGTTGCCCCCTGGATGTCTGGCAAGCGCCAATTCTTGAAGTAACACAAAACAACAAAACAGCCGTTCTTTTCTCTCTCACTACCAAACCTCACAATGGACATTGCAGCTACTGAAGAGGGCCTGTCTCAATTAGGCACCCACCCAGACTTATTTTGCATTTTGATTTCCAACACCTCTTTCAAGTTCTCTTGGTTGAAGAGAAAGCACAACAGGGTGCACATCAGGTCTAAATAAATCTCAGGAATTAAAGGAAGATCAAAGTGCAATAGACTTTCCATGCTGGGAAGGTGGGATATTAATTGCTTTAGACAACACTGGTCTCCATATTATGGTCTGTTCCTCTTTCTTTTACCCAGGTAACATCACAACACCATGACACTCGACTGAATAGAGGATAAAGTTACTGTCATCTGTCAGCCATGAGTGATAACAGCACATTCCATTTAGCCGAGCGTACATCTGCATAATAGCTGTGAAGATGTACAGAAAAGTAGGGTTGTTGTGTCCTTTTCTTTCAGCTTCCAAGAGCAATGTGACTGAGAGGGGAAAGTAATCCAGTCTTAATGGATCCATTTGTTTGATTCAGCAAGGCAGCCCTCCCGTTCTCCACGCTTTTTGCTTCTAGGATTGGTTAGTAGTGCAATTTTTGAAAGAGGGTTAAAAATCCATCTTGGACCGAGCGTCCTCAATAACACCATTGTGATCTGCAAAATGACATTTGAAAATTAACATGCTGTTATTGTATTATAAGTTATGATAAATCTGCTATTATTAACACTCTGCCCTTTCTTATTGCCAGTTTAATTTCATTCAAAGTTTAATGCTCTGCTCTTCAATTGTGCCTGAGGGGTTTGAAGCATAATGGAATAATCATTTTCTTTTCTAATGTTCTATTTAAAATACCAAGCTGTTTTGCCTCTAAAGTTCAAGGCTCTGGCCTAGTTCTCCTTTAGTTGGTAAACTTGTGTCTTGACAATGTCACCAAAGAGTTCAGGTGAGAACTCACCATGCTGGAGTCATTACAGATCCCAATAGTGCTTTTCTGGGTGAAGACGGTCTCTCTTGTCTATCACAGCACATCTTCCCTTTTGGGTTGAGGACATACTCCACAACTACAAGTACACTTGCAACCAAGAAGCAAACCTAGAATCATGGAATGCATGTGCACTTTAAACTAGAGATGGGCACAAAATGCCGAAATGGCGTTTCATTTTGTAATTTGTTCCCCCACTCCGTTTTGTTTAGTTAATTACGAAACAAATCTGGAAGTTGAGTCATGGCTACTGGACTTCTTTTTTCATCCAAACAGCTTCATCGGTCTGAAGTTGTTTGGATGAACAGCGAAACGTTTCTATCTCTCTCTCTCTCTCAAAAAAAAAAAAAAAAAAAGAAGTCCAGTAGCCATGACTCAACTTCCAGATAAACTCACCTGGATGACTGAGAATCTTCACAGACTTACAAAACAAATGTTTATAAAAAAAAAGTTTCATAATTCATTTTAGTTTGGTTCGTTTCTCTTCTCTTTTTTTCTTTTTTTTTTGAACCCAGTTTGGAAGCCCGTGGGCCGGATTGTTTTTTTAAAAATTTATTTTATTTTATTTTATTTTATTTTATTTTATTTTATATTGATTTATTTATTTTTAAAAATGGCCAACCACATGGCCTGCCTACCAGCTGTAGCATGGGCTGGTCAGCTTTGTTTTTAAATTATTCTGCTGGCCCGCAGGCCGGTTCGGCAATCCATGGGTTGGGTCTGGTAATCGCAGGCCGGATCGGTGGCCCGTAGGCCAGATCGAGGTTTATTTTTAAAAATATTATTTCTTTTGCCAGCCCGTGGGTCAGGTTGATGGTCCACGGGTCGGGTCCGGTGCTTGCTGGCTGGATCAGGTTTTATTTATTTATTTATTTATTTATTCTGCTGGCCTGTGGGTCGGTTCCATGGCCTGTGGGTCAGGTCCAGTGCTAATAGGCTGGTTCTGTGGCACACAGGCTGGATCTTTTTAAAAAAATATTTTTTTTATTTTATTTTTTAAGTGGCCGAATCTGTGGGTCAGGTCTGTAATTGCCCACCTGGCCAGCAGGCCAGATCAGATTTTTTTTAATTATTTCTTTTATTTTTATTTTATTTATTTATTATTAGATTTATACCCCGCAATCTGTCTGGGTCAGGTCTGAACTAGTCAGCAAAATTCACAAAATAGACATCACAAGTGTAATAGCAGGCCAAAACAAGCAGATTTTTTTAATTATTTATTTTCTTTTCTTTTCTTGTTTTTTTCTTCTGCTGGCCCATGGGCTGGTTCGGCAGCCCACGGGTCGGGTTCGGTGCTCGCGGGTCAGTTCCGTGGCCTGTGGGGCAGATCAGCTTTATTTTTATTTTTTATTTTTATTTAAATTGGCTGACCATGTGGCCCGCCTACCAGCTGTAGCGTGGGCCGGTTGGCTATTTTTTTTTTTAAAAAAAATCTGGAAGCCCTGGTGGCAGCAGCGGCAGCTGCAGGAGGGAGACCACCACCAGTCAGGTAGGAGACATTGGTGGGGAATGAAAAATGAAATGGAACGAAACGGAAATTTAGTTTCATTTTTTCTTAGAGGTGGCAGTTTGTTATTCATTTCAGTATGTAATGAAAATAATAATGAATAACAAAAAAAATCAAAAGTTCATTTCGTGCCCATCTCTACTTTAAACCATTCCATCAAAAAAGTCTCAGCAGGAGTTACTGTACTTTATGTGAATAAGTACCGTCTACAATGACGTTTATATGCTTTTTAATTTCTACTAGGTGGGTTTTCCCTGCAGACTTTGACATGTTACAAACATGATACTGTAAACAATGCCAGAAGAAGGTATAATACAATGAAATGGGTCAGTGTTCATATGCACATGGTATTCAGCCACTCTCGTTAAGTAGTCTCTTTCCCACTCAAGCAAGCCATTTCATAATATTGATTATTCTTTTTCTAACTGAACCATCCTTTTCATTACTTTCTCCATGGTGCCAGACAGGGATCTTTCCTAGAGCATGAACAAGTTCCTAATGATCACCGGGGGATTCTGAGACTTGTAATTCAGATGTAATTTTTCCTAACACTGATCTTTCCCATTCCTTCTTTAGATGCTTTCCTTTCAGCTCCTTCACAAAACATAGTCTGTATCATTCTGCACACTGATGGCGCTTACTCCATTCTCTAGGAGCCTGAAACACAGCCTTCTTGTCTACACCACAGACTGTTGGGATTTCCAAATTCGGTGGTGCAAGTAGAACTAAAAGGAGTACAGTGGTACCTCGGATAACAACTGCCCTGGATAACGAATAATTCGGATAACAACTGCAAATTTCCGGGTAATGGGCTGCCTCGGATAATGAATTGCAATTCCTAGGTAAAGGTCTGCCTTGGAGAACGAATTTTCTCTATGGGCTGCCTTGGATAATGAATCTTCCTATGGGCTGCCTCGGATAACGCATTTTCCCTATGGTCTGCCTCAGATAATGAATTTCCAGCATGCATCAGTAAAAAAGTTATCCCAGGTGGCATTGCATCTGTACCTTTAAAGTGCTTTTTAAAGAGTTTTGAGCAAAAAACCAGGTGTCTGTGCCTTTTTCCTAGGCTCCAGAATGGATTAAACGGTTTCCCATTCATTCCTATGGGAAACTGTGTTTCAGATAACGACGTGTTTCAGATAACAACTCACCTTGGAGAACGAATTACCATCATTATCCGAGGCACCACTGTATCTGAAAAGAGAGCACGTATCGATGACTGCATGTTGCAGCATGCCTGCTGATGTAAATCCTTACAATCAATTTCTTAACTTCCTACCATAACCTCATGACAATCTGTTCAGTTCTGTGCAGATTACAAATAACTTTGGCCTATCAAAAAGTATCCACAGCTGGTATGGATTGATACAGTCATTTTATCTTTTTTTAAAAAGCTTTCTCTTCCTCCCAATGTAGCAAGTTGCATTTTTAATGCCTGCCAGCATGAAAAAGAGAACAATAGCAGCACAGAACAGATTTACAAGTCAGGTGTTCGTCTCAGGCAGGCAGCGTTTTTTATTCTTTAGAGTCTGACGCTATTGCATTGCTCTTTTTATTTGATAATTGTTCCAGTAATGGCATTTAGTGTCAGTAATCTCTCATTATGTCTCTTCCCACCCACATTAAAGCATGGATTATGAGTTTCTCAAGGTGCCAACATAGCTCTTTACTGTATCTTTAAGAAAGAAAAGACAGAGGCAGGGGAGCTGGGAAGAGAGCAAACATGGTCAGTTCTAGGACGTGCTTCATGAAAATATGTGATTATAACACCCTAAAGTACTGTACTTCAGAAAAAGCTGTTGAGGATGTACATTCGCACTAGAAATCAACAGGTCTTTAAAAGAAGATGGGAAAACCACAAGGATATGATTGCTCTTTTATTTGTTAGCTCAAAATTGACACATAGAATCATAGGTTCGTAGAGTTGGAAGAGACCTCAAGGGCCATCCAAGTCCAACCCCCTGCCATGCATGGACCCCCATCACAGTACAGTGGACCCTTGTATAAGAAAGGGTTTATATAACATAAAATCTGTACAACATAAAAAAATTCCGGAGATTGGGAAAATTTGCTTAACAGAATTGTCTATGGGGCAAATCCGTACAACATAAAAATGGTTGTTATTAGGGATTACTCTGTTTTCAATGCATTCCTATGGGAAATGTGTATAAAGGAAAATTTGCTTAACATAATTTCATTTGGAATGAACTAATTCTTTTATGCAAGGTACCACTGTATTTCCGACAGATGGCCGTCCAGCCTCTGCTTATAAATCTCTAAAGAAGGAAATTCCAGCACCCTCCATGGCAGCATATTCCACTGCCCAACAGCTCTAACTGTCATGAAGCGTGCGACGGAGTTGCTGCTTAGGAAAAAAAATCCCATCACCTTCTTCCCTCTCCTCCCTTCCCTGGGCTAATGATCACCAAGGCTTAGCTGGGGGGAAGGAGGAGGGGGAAGCGTGCGACAGAGGTGATGCATGGGGGAATCACCTGCTTGGCATTATCTGTGAGCTGTGCGGTTTGCACAGGAGAGGCTTGTCCAGGAGACCCCCCCCCCGAAGAGGGCATGATAAAGAGGGACCCTTCTCCCCCTCCCCAGCTGTTTCCCCAGAATTGGGCACCCCTTGCTCGGTGGGTGAGATGCAGTTGGGGCGCAGGAGGGGGCGCAAAAACTGACTTTGCCCCTGGGCGCTTCAAACCCCAGCTACGCCTGTGAGTAGGAGGGAAGCCGAGAGATTCTTGCCTCCTGGTTGGGAATGGGTCTGGACGGAGGACCCTAGCAACAGTAAATAGGAAAGAATTATGATGCTTAAGGAAGAAATGGGGAATTACAGGAGATAAGCCCACAGAGAAGGATGTGGTCCCAAAACCCCTTTGATCGAGAGTGGTTTTGCAAGCCAGGGTTGGAGGAGGAGCACAGGGATTTTACCTTGAATGCTTCTCTGGGTTCACTTGTGTTAAAAGCAAGGACTGGGTCATACCAAAACCTTTGCTCACTTTTCCGAATGAATTAATGACTGTTAACAGTTGTAACCCGTTCATGACCTCTGTTGTTTACAATGATAACCCCCCCAAAGGTTGACATGTCCCTTTTCTTGGACCCTTCAATGATGAATAAGGATGACTTTGTTGCAGAAGAAGATGCTTCTTTATTGAATAAACATGATTTTTCAGTCAGGCTTAAAGAAGAAGCCTCTCAAATGGCAACATATCTTGGGAGCATTTTGTTTCTCCAGCCTCCTGGCCATCAGAGGCAGAAAGAGAAGCGTCAGTCCACTGCCTCTCCATCCAGCTGCATAACTCATGGAGGTTGGCATCACAGCTTTCTTTCTCTTGGGTATTGCCTGCCCACTTCCACAGGGAATGTACAAGTCAAGTGAGTAATGTTGGGCTGGCCCTGCCCCCCCCCAAAAAAGAAACCACTGAGGCTACAGAACTATCATTTACAATATTTTTTATTACAACAGGGATATTCTAGTCTTAATATTGAAATATAAACATGTAAGAACAGTGGGATGAAGAGGCCATGGATGACATAGATATGGGGTCATTATAGGTGAAAGCAGCTAAGTTGAGTTTTTGTCCCATTTTCCTTTACACTTTCTATCCCCCAGAACATGGCATACTGCAACAGCTGTATATATGAATTTAAATCTTTAGATGTACATGTCTCCAACCACATAATTAGAAACTCATCTGACAAAGTGGTCATCTTCTATTAACAAGGACTCTGACTATGATTTCTACATGTAGTTTGCTGCAAGACAGTTGTAAGACTCAGGTCACCATCTGTGGCCTCTGAAAGTTTACCTGAAGGTCCCAACCCTGAAAAAGAACTTTGATGAGCTACTTGTTTTTTTTTTTTAAAAAAAGATTGATAGAGAAGGAGTCAAACCAAACATCAACAGCTAAAGCCATATTTTGAACACATAACATCAACCTGTTTTTACAAAACAAGTGAACTGAGTTAAACAATTTAAAATTCATGCATGAGAAGCCAATTGGGGGAGAAAAGGTGTTCTGCTTATATACCGCCCCATAAAACTTCAAGTAGTCTCTGGGTGGTTTTTACAGTTTTTAAATTACAGTATGCAGGCTACACATTGCCCCCCGCCCCCAGCAAGCTGGGTAATCATTTTACTGACCTCGGAAGGATGGAAGGCTGAGTCATTCATGAGCCTGCTACCTGGGATTGAACTCCAGGTTGTGAGCACAGTTTTAGCTGCAGTACAAGCACTTAACCACTTTACATGAGTATTTAGCTGCAGTAATGAACTGGATGAGGATGAACAAATTGAAACTAAACCCAGTCAAGACAGAGGTGCTTCTGGTCAGTCAAAAGGGAGATCAAGGGATATGGATGCAACCTGTATTGGATGGGATTACCCCCAATTGAAAAAAGAGGTGTGCATCTTGAGCCTAGATGCCCAGGTCATGTCTGAGTCCAGGAGCGCATCTGCAAAATTAAGGCTAGTATGCAAGTTACGCCCATTTCTTGAGAAACTGGATCTGGCCATGGTGACACATGCCCTAGTGACATTCCGGCTAGACTAATGTAATGCATTTTATATAGGACTCGCAATGAAAAGTCTCAGGTAAACACACACACACACACACACACACACACACACACACATTCCCCAGATAAGCAGTTGAGTCCTTGCTGGCTCTGACAAATCGTAACAGGCCAATAGTTGGGATGTGGGCAGAACCGGTGCGGGTGAGTCTTGCCTGCTCTCCTTCCTGCATTTTTCGCAATATCTGGAGGAATGTGTGCACCAGCCACGTGGGAGTCTCTGAGAATGCACCAGGACACCAAAGTAATGCCAGAAAACTAGCTACATTGAAGGAGAGGAAAAGGAGTGAGTGAGGAAAGACTGTAGTATCTTAGCATGTGCATTTTGATGCTTTGATTGCAAATAATGTGTAGCCAGTTGAGTCTGTACCTTTGATTGGAGCTAAGGCTTGGACAGAAATGGGCCTGAACTAACTCTCCAAGTCCACATAACACAAGGGCTATCCCAAAAATAAGGTCTGACATCAGTATGACTCTTACTCCACCAGCAGTAGCTTTGTTAAAAACAAATTCCAGCCCAAATGTAGCAAAGTCTTCTTTCCAGGCAGGAAGCTTTAGTTCAACACCTTCCTGTGACTTGTGTTGTCATGAATCACAGCTGCATTCTTCCACATGGCTTTCCATTCATCCCAGTATCCTCTAAAATAAACTAAGATTTGCCCAAAAGAAGTCCAGGATAGCCAGGGAAACATTTCTTTAATGGCATTGATTATTATTGAAAATAAATGGAGTACTATAGCTACGCCTGAGATTTTTGGTGAATTGTTACCTGGTAATAACATGATTCTAGAACCTAGACAGGAGTCCTTGAGTCACAGGACCCTTGTGGAGGAGATAGCCCCCTTCCCAGCCTAGGCAGATCTACTGACACCAGATTTGGCCCCTTGTCCCTAGAATGCTGAGGATGCGTCTTTGCCCTTGAACTCTGAGAAATGGAGGATCAGTGCTTCTAAGGACTGATAAAAGCCTTTCAGAGTGTATACATACTGGGACCCTGCCCTTACAAAGCCCGTTATCTGGAAGGAGGCAACGGCTGTGCCAATAGCCCTTACTATGTGAAATGGCAGCACTTGCCAGCTTCCTTGCAAGAAGGTGGCAAACAGCAATAGAGCAAAAATGCTTCCGACAAAATGAGGGCATTTCCACCCAAAGCTAATTAGAATGTAGCCTGCTCTGCCTAATTACCGAATGCAGCTTCAGCAGACAGACATTCATACGCAGGCTATTAAAAAGAGAGGGTTACGAGAAGTAACAGAAATGCAAAAGGTTCCAGCACGGTTATTATCTTAATACTGGTATTGAAGTCAGACGAGCCGGAGAGAACAGGAATCTAGAAATTACAAGTAGAGAACATTTCATGAATGGTTGCCATAAATCATACAAAACTTGGGTGATAAAAGAGGCAACCCTGCATAAATGAAATGTTTAACCTATAATAGTGAGATAAGAAGCCTTTCTCCCTGTTCAAGTCATGGGAAATATAACTGAACCTTTTGATGTATTCTTGTTCACCTGTCTTTGTGTGGAACCAGTCTTTGAAGTTTCAAGAGGATCACTCGGAGGTAAGAGACCAAGTGTCCTGGGAGACTGAGAGTCTTCCCACAGGTTTTGATATATCATTATATCTTAATATCAGATTTGCTGTTGCTCCAACTAACATGGCTACCTTCCAGGAAACTGCTATGCCAAAATAAATATGCATGAGACTCTCAACACAATACAGTTCAATAGATTTGTAATGATTAAAATGGCCTGAAATCATACTATGTTCTATGCTGAAAGCAGTCAAGGGACTCCAGCAATATATAGATCCCTGTCTGCTACCCCCCAACACAAATATTCCAGCTTAGCCATGCATGATAAGAAAATATTCACTAAAATGCAAGTAACCATTGAGTTAATGCTGTGAAATTAGCTGGACTGATTTACAAAGCTGCCAGTCATTCCTCAATGCCTCTTTCAATTTTCAAGTTGCATGAATAGGGCTGGAATTCTGTTAGTGTTTGTGTAAGGTTTATGTCAGTGGTTCTCAACCTGTGGGTCCCCAGATGTTTCTGGACTGCAACTCCCAAAAGCCTTCATCCCTAGCTGAGCTGGCCAGTGATGTGCCAGGGCCAATGCCAGCTAACTGAGGAGGTGCAGGGACACACTGTGGTTGTGCTATGGGGTAGTTTGACCATGCATCAAACCAAGACACAACCTGGAACCTCCTCAGGTAAGGGCCATTACCCATGGTAAGTTATACAAACCTGAGGTGACCATCAGTAGGATTCTGGCCTTTGTCTATTTATATCACTTTTTGGAAAAACAATGTAGTGAAGAGGCAGATTTAAAACATCATTACATTTTTTAATTTCTGCAGTTTTTTCAGTAAATATATGTACAACATTTTTGAGGGGGTGTAAGATCTTGGGCTAATAGGGACGGAATTGTATTGTGCCTGCCTTCCGTTTGAAAGGCATCTAAAGTTAAATGGATCCCCCTTCTTCCCCACACACACACACACACACACACACACACACACACACACACACACACACACACACACACACACACACACACACACACTTCAACATGCTATGGTGGATTGGAGAGCCATCTGAAGAAGATTGGGAGAGTGGAGGAGAGAGAGAGGAGAAATTAAATTGTGGCAAGTCTGATGCACAAGCAAACGTCCCTTGGGTCACGCAGTGACTGTTGCATGGAAAAAAGTGTGCCGTTTCTTATGTTAGTTAAAGACCTATTTTCCCCTGAAGAATGCCCATTTCCTCACACATCCCCCCAGAACACTGCGTAACGCAACAGCTGTATATGTGAATTTAAATCTTTAGCTGAACATGTCTCCCACCACATAATTAGAAACTCATCTGACAAAATGATCATCCTCTATCAACGAGGAGGGCTCCTACTATGATTTCCGCATTTAAAATGATGTTTTAACCTTCAATCAGAAAATAAGGCAAAATTACAGTGGTGATTTCAAGTTAAGCAAGCAGTTTAAATTCATTTCAAACAATGAATATTATGTTAGCTCCCCAAGCCTCAATTAAACCATCATGTTCACACTCTAATTCAAAACATGTACTTCTCTGGAAACGATCCTTAATAGCTATAAATTGCGAGTGAGCATGTGTGTATATACTTCTGATGGCTTTCTGCCTAATGTGACTTGATTCTAAACAAAGCAGACAAGATAAAACCAAGAAAGGTACTGATAAGCTGCAGTGGAGCATGACTCCCTATTGCTCATGCTACCCTCTGATACGCCATCCATAGCATAGGTCAAGTGACTTGCCAACTGTAATCTAAATTAAGAGGGCCATTTATTCTAGAAACAAATGCTTCTCAAATGAATCCATGCACAAATCATTTTGCCATGTGTTTCAACCTACATTGCCAGCAGCATGTTTTAATTTCCCTGGAGTTTAGACAGCATCAGCAGTCTTAAGCATCTGTAACAAGTCTGTGAATGACCCAGTCCTGATGGTGGAAGAATCTTGTGTCTCTAGCTATTGTTTGCTCTCTTAATATCTGAGATTATTTACTTGCATTGTAATCTTATGCATGCCTACTTGGAAATATGTCCCTCTGAATCTACGGGACTGTCTTTAAGTGTGCAGAGAACTTCTGCTTTAATTAAGCTTATGTGAGCAAGTATGGTGAGTGTTCTCTCCATGTGCCCAAAACCTTAGGATAAAAAGAAAGCACCAGCTGTTACTCCTATTATTTTTAGATATAGTATTTGTTTCATTGGTTGATTGTACATATAAATTCAGGCCAACACAATTTTATTAAAAAAAACCCACAGATGTCTGAATTAGCCAGTAACTTAAAACTAAACTCTGCTAGTTATGAGCAAGAGGCAACATTTTAATTTAAAGTTCCATTGTTTTTCTTAAAGAGACAGAATTTGTGTGCAATTACAGTATTGTCATACAAAGTAGCAGAGCACTCCTTTGGTCTCAGTAACGGTAAACATTATCTGTAACAAAATGATTAGCAGAATCCCTCTGTGATTTTTGAAACTGTCTTGTAAAGTTGCAAATTTATTGTCTTCTTAATGTTGCTCCTGGTTAGTACTTGGATGGGAGACCACCATGGAATACCAGCTGATGTAGGCGCTTGGAGTAGGAACTGGCAAACCACACCAGTATTCTTGCCAAGAAAACTCCATGGACATGGAGTCATGAAGAGTCGGTCATACACACACAAGAACATAAGAACATAAGAACAGCCTTGCTGGAACAGGCCACAGCCCATCCAGTCCAGCATTCTGTCTCACACAGTAGCTCACAATTTGCTTCAGGGTATTCCCAAGCAGATGTCTTCACCTGCTTAAGTTTCCCTGAAAATGGTATTGAGAGATACACCATATCTCTCCAACCTGGAGGTTTTCCTTAGGCATCCATAATGATAGCCATTGATACCCTTGTTCTCCATGAACTTGTCTTAATCCTTTTGTAAAGCTGTCAGTGCTGACAGCTGTCACCACTTCTTCTGGCAGAGAGTTCCATAGACTAGTGATCCTCTGGGTGAAAAAAGTACTTTCTCTTATTTGTTTGAGATCTAGCACCCAAATGTTTCATGGAGTGTCCCCTAGTTCTAGTGCTGTGTGATAGGAAAAAGGGCTTTTCCTTATCTCCTTTGTCCACACCGTGTATGATTTTATAAACTTCAATCAGGTGACCTCTTAGGTGAACACCGATGTTACTTTAGTAGAGAAAACTGAAAGAGCTGGCAGGATTCAATTTCTGACGACTCAAGTGTTAAAGCAAGAATTGATTATGGTTAGTGCAAGCAATACAGAGCCTAATTAATTCATATGGAATTGTGCAATGGTTTGTGCAATGCTAGTACACATGGAATAAAAGGGTTAGATCTGAAACTTGTAGAAGTATGAAAATAAATTTTGATAAGCAGTGCATGCTTTGTACTAATGTAACCATGTGTGATTAGGCTTTTGGGTTGACATGACTGTGGCCATTTTGCCAGTTCAGAAGCAATAACTTTTAATGGCACAGGCCTCAGTTCTTTGCAACAACAAAACAAGATTGTGCCAGCCCACTAGTCCCCTCCCTCTATCTTCCTTAGTTAAGCTAGATTCCTTTGTCTTCTCATATTAGTAGTAAAGCATTCCAACAAGTGATCTCATGGTCTTACTAGTTCAGTTTTCCAATTAGAGAACTGCCTCTTATCTAAAGCTTACCCATTAGAACAATGCACGTAGGTACCAGTACATGTAGTCATGCATAATAATGTACACCTCCCATGCCACACCTCTCTAACCTTATTTGGGGATTTACTACTGCGACACAAAGAGATTATATAATCAGCTATGCTAATTACCTAGGGTAGAAGGTTAATAAAAGGAGGCGTCCCCTGAGGGGGGGGAGGTTCCTCCAGATATTCATGTGTGTGTGTGTGTGTGTGTGTGTGTGTGTGTGTGTGTGTGTGTGTGTGTGTGTGTGTGTGTGTGTGTGTGTGTGTGTGTGTGTGTGTGAGAGAGTGTGAGAGTGAGAGAGAGAGAGAGAGAGAGAGAGAGAGAGAGAGAGAGAGAGAGAGAGAGAGAGAGAGTTCAAAGCACTTTCCCGTTATTCCAGTAACCAGCTACCCCTGGTTGTCCAAGATTATTGCTATATAACCACCTCTATCAATAATCACCTTCAGGATCTAAATCCATTCATCAACTCAGCTGCAGCTCAGTTTGTGAAGACACTCAGAATACTTTCTGCTTATTAAAGACAAGAAGATAGAGATTAGACTTACATAGGGCCAGTCTGTATATTATACTAGCCACAGAGAGGCTACTGAACGCTGACTTTAGAGATGAGCTCCAATCTATGCCCGGAATGTCTGGATAGAATATAGTGATACCTTGAATTATGAAATTAATCCATTCCAACGGATCTTTCACAATTCAAAATTTTCATATGTCCAAACATGGTTTCCTATAGGAATGCATTGGAAACCGATTAATCTGTTCCAAAGGGAACAGATTACAATTAGGGATGGGCACAAAACAGAAAAATAATGTTTTGTTTCATTTAGTCTTGTCCCCCCTGCATTTTGTTTTGTTACAAAATGAATTTGAAAGCAGTTTTGTTACAAAATGAAGTGAAACGTGATTTTAGGTCAGCTCCCAAAATCTGGAAAGGTTTGGGGGTCAGGGGACAGAGTAATTAAGGTCCAAAGGCAGTGCCTCTAGGAAAAATTATTTCTAATTTGAATCAGAAGCTGATAGGGTGAAAAATTAGAAATATTCTTTCCTAGGGGCACACCCTTTGGACCACAATTACTCAGTCCTCTGACCCCCAAATCTTTCCGGATTTCAAGGGGTTACCTAAAATCACTTGAGGAAGGTACCCTTGCTACTTTGGAGCCCAAGGCAAGTAAATTTTGAGTACATTTTTTTCAAAATATGCACTCAACATTATTTTAAAAATAACATTTACTTACCTTGGGCTCCAAGTTATGGCTTGAACCCTGGATTGTGCACTAGCCACACACTGCTGCCATTATGTTACCGCTCTTGCATCTAAAAATTAATTAAATGTAGACATTAAAAAGACTGCAAATATTTTGTATATTCATTTATTTACATTCCTATCCTAACCGCTCCCCTGAATCTGGGCACATAACTACAATAGTGAAATACATGTTACAGTATAGGTGCATTAGACAGATACAGAATTAAAATGTTCCTATTTTAGTTTATCTTGCTGTTTTCGAAACAAAACAAAACCCCCAGGGAATTCAATTCTTCAAAAATAAAACCCCTCTGGTTTATGAATGTGGTATGTTATGCTTCTATATCCATAATTCAAAAAGGAAATGCAATAATACCTTGTAAAACGAATGGCCCTTAAGATGAAAAACTTGTAAGACGAATGCAATTTCTGGGTATAGGAAAAACTTGCAAGACAAATTTTAACTTCCGGTTTCCATTCCTCTTACCAGGTACCATTGATCTCGCCCAGCCTGGGTTGTTTGCAAGGGAACAGCCCAGGCTGGGTGAGGATCAATGGTGGGCAAAACTGGGTCCCCCGGATCTTTGCCCGTTTGCCCAGCCCCTGGCTTGGAAGGGAAGCGGCGGTGGCGATAACATGATTTTTAAATGTTAAGGCATTTAAAAGCAGGTATGATTAACAAGCATTTCCTGTTAAATTTTAGAGTATTCAATATTTAATAGATATAGTCATCCCTTTCGTTTGATGTACGTCATGGCTTACGTAACAGAGCCACCACAGCACATGGAAGAGAGAAATGCAGGCCAGCACCCCCTGCAGTTTGCAGACTTTAAAACATGCATACATATGCATGCATGCATGCATGCATGCATCCATAGATAGATAGATAGATAGATAGATAGATAGATAGATAGATAGATAGATAGATAGATAGATAGATAGATAGATAGGTCCTGAGGGAATGAAATAACTTGGAGGAAGCCAACCCTGGGCGCGTGGAGCCCCACACCAGCCCAGGGCGCTGCTGGTAGAAGCAAGAACACAGCCTAATGGGTTTCGAAAAAGAAGCCTCTACAACGCTTTGTTGCAGAGGCCTTTTTTTCGCCCTAACCTGGGCAGTTGGCGAGGCTGCGCCTGGGAGAGAAAAATCAAATACTGTAGCTCGGCTGGTCCTGAAAGGCTGGACAGAATTGTTGCCATCATCATCATCATCATCATCACCACCACCACCGCCGCCATCGCGTCCAGCTTTTGCGAGTGGTCACATGTTGGTGTCCCGGCAAAGAGGCACAAGGCGCCCCCCCCCAGGGCCCCACACCTTCCTCCTCCTCCTCCTCCTCCTCCTCCTCCTCCTCCTGCTCCCTCCCCCTCCTTCCCGCCCGCCCGCCCCGGGAGCGGGCACGTGGGGACGGCGGGCGCGCTCCCGCGTCCGGCTCCAGCCATCATCCCTTCCCCCCTTCGGCGCGGGGAGGGGACCCGCCGCCGCCGCCCCGCCCGCCCGCCCACCCGCCAGAAGAGCAGGACGGAGAGGGGGCCCCGCGAGGGTAGGTGGCCGAGGGGGAGCCCACCGCCGCCGCCGCCGCCGCCGCCGCCTCTTTCTCCCGCGCGGACTCGGGAGGAGCGCCGAGGGCGCGCGGGGACGAGCGGCAGGAGGAGGCCAGGCCGGCCTGGGGTCTCGCCTCGCCCGGGACCCGCCGGAGGAGGAGGAGGAGGAGGAGGAGGAGGACGTGGCGGCAGCCGCCAGCAGCGACGCGGGCAAGGGAGGGAGGGAGGGAGCGGCGGGCGAGGAGGGCGGGCGGGCGGGCGGGCACCTGGCCGGCGGACGTGGCGAGGAGCAGCAGGAGGCGGGGGGGGGGCGCGCGCGCGAGGGCCTGGTGCTGGGGGGGGGGGCGCAAGCTCGGCTTGGCACCGCCCGGTCCCACCACCTCCGTCCGTGCCCTTCCTGCGCTCTCCCCCCGCCGCCGCCTCTTCTTCCCCTTTTGCGAGACTGTGCTTTTGGCCTAGTTCTCTCCAAGGGAGCGAGGGGAGGACGCGTGCTCCTCGCTCTCTCTCTCTCTCTCTCTGCCTCGCACAATCTCTCACTCAGGCACACGCACGCACGCGCACCTACCTGTGCAAGGGATGCTTCTACCCACCTCCACCCACAGAAGGCAACAGGTGACCCGCGAGGGTAGGACGTTTGTTCCTGGCTCTCTGGCTCATACATTCTCTCTCTCTCTCTCTCTCTCTCTCTTTCTCTCTCTCTCTCTCTCACACACACACACACACACACACACACACACACACACACACACACACACACACACACACACTGTGCAAAGGGATGCTTCTACCCACCTCCACCCACAGAAGGCAACAGGTGACTCCGCGAGGGTAGGACGTTTGTTCCTGGCTCTCTGGCTCATACATTCTCTCTCTCTCTCTCTCTCTCTCTCTCTCTCTCTCTCTCACACACACACACACACACACACACACACACACACACACACACACACACACACACACACACACACACACACACACACACACCTGTGCAAGGGATGCTTCTACCCACCTCCACCCACAGAAGGCAACAGGTGACCCGCGAGGGTAGGACGTTTGTTCCTGGCTCTCTGGCTCATACATTCTCTCTCTCTCTCTCTCTCTCTCTCTCTCTCTCTCACACACACACACACACACACACACACACACACACACACACACACACACACACACACACACACACACACACACACACACACCTGTGCAAGGGATGCTTCTACCCACCTCCACCCACAGAAGGCAACAGGTGACCCACAAGGCAGCTGCACTAAGTCTATTTATTTATTTATTTATTTATTTATTTATTTATTTATTTCTGGGACTTATATACCGCCCATCTTCCTGATGGGGAACTCCAGGCGGTTTACAACAATCAAAAAACAGCAAAGTGCATATACTAATAGAATTAACAGATAAAACAGCAATTGCAGGAAATGGTGATGGCGGGGAGGAAAAGAAAAAAAAATCACCCAAATGCCTCCCAGAACAGCAAGGTTTTCAGAGCCTTCCGGAAGGCAGGCAAACTCTGCTCCCTGACAAGTTATGGGTCCCCAAATATCTGTTTGTTTCATTGAGCCTTTTCACACGACCCCTAAGATCCGCTGGCCACTTAAATTCGGACCAGAGATCTTGGGGGTTTGTTGCTGTTCCTGTGTTCCCACCCCCTCCGCACTCCTGGTTGCTGGCTGCGTGAGGGGAGGGAGAAAAGAAAGAAAGAAAAGAATGCCGGCTCACCTCTGTTCTGCCGGTCTCGCTCTCTTCCTGGCAGCATTCAGATCTCTTAAAGGGGCAGGGGGCAAAAAAAAAAACAACAAACAGAAGCCAGGAGAGCCTGGCACTCTCTACCTTAGATCCGCGTCAGGGATTTTTCAGAGCAGGTACGCTTAGGTGGGCGTGGTCACACTTACTTTTCTGTAAACTCCGGAGCTGGTGGGAAAACAATTTTAAGCTCCGGAGCTGGGAGCCATTTGCTGAAGGGGTTATGTGAAAAGGCTCATTGTTTCCAGGAGTGGTTTCTGCCTCAAGCCCCTGGCAGTTTTAGACATCATCCTCATTAAGACATGGTCCTGCTTCCTTCACTGAAGTTGACACCTCTCTTCACCTAATGCAGTTCCCAATCCTTGGTATAGTCCCCCCCCCGCCCGCTTTCTGTATTTAATCTCAACACAGAGAAGTCACAAAATGCCTGTTAACTGCTTCTGTGATATGGATATAAGCATCCTCTGAAGCCCTCTTCAGACTGATGATATCAGTGAAGGCAAGGTCTCATTAGACACCAAGAAAACAAAGATGTCAGGAAAAACCGCTGGGGAAAATGGCAAGCTAAATGGAAAGGAGGATTTGTTGAGGGTAAACCTTTGGAAAGCCTAAGAAAGGAGGGAGACTCATTCGAAGAAGGTTTATGGAAAAAATTAGCGTGTAAAGGGTATCATTGTATTAAGAATTTGTACAAGAATGGCAAACTAATTCCACTTCAGGAATTAGTTAATGATGTGGGGGGGAAATATTGGTTGAATCTGTTAGGGTTATATAATAGGGTTAAGTTAGGCCCTTTGTACACGACCCCTAAACTCCACCGCAAATGGCTCCCAGCTCTGGAGCTTAAAATTGTTTCCCCACCAGCTCCGGAGTTTACAGATAATTAAGTATGACCACGCCCACCTAAGCGCGTCCCAGCACACTTTTCAGGTACCTGCTCTCTGGAGGTGAAAATTCCTGATGCGGATATAACGTAGTGACTGCCCAGCTCTCCTTGCTTCTGTTTGTTCTCCCCCCCCCCCGCCCCTTTAAGAGATCTGAATGCAGTGCCGGGATGGCAGAATGGAGGTGAGCGGCATTCTTTTCTTCCATTTTTTTCTCCCTCCCTTCACGCATCCAGCAGCCAGGGGTGCGGAGGGGGTGGGAACGCAGGAACAGCGACAAACCCCTAAGATCTCTGGTCCGAATTTAAGTGGCCAGCGGATCTTAGGGGTAGTGTGAAAAGGCCCTTATATTTACAAGCTGAAGGCCCCATACAAGAGGAAAAGAGGTTTGGGAAAATTCATAAAATTTTAGATTTAAAGGGAAAAGGACTGACAGGTGAAATATATAAACTTATGGTTACAGATAAAGATTTTTTTTTAAAGCATTGCAAAATAAATGGAGCAATGAAATGATCTTAACAGAGGATGATATAAGGCAGGGCTGTCCAACTTTGAACAGGCCGAGGTCTACTTTTTCTGGACGAAAGTGCCTGAGGGCTACTACACTAAAACCTCTACTTATGAATTTTATCTGTTCTGAGCATATGCTCATAAGTAAAAAAAAATTGTAAGTAGAGCAACGGTTTCCCATAGGAACACATTGAAAATCAATTATTTCTTTCTGGAGGGAACAAATTTCAATGCATTCCTATGGTAAGGCTGACCATGCATGCCCCTCACTGTCCCCTCCACTCCCCTTCCTCCGCTCGGCACCAACAACTCAATTGGTCACAAGACAGTGGCAGGCCGATCATCTGGCTGGTAGGGAGAGCAGGGGACAGTGCCATGGCCCTTGAACTGCCCCGCTCGGCTGAGACAGTGGGCTGGCAGACCCAGAGCTTTGCTGGGGCAGTGGTGGTCCTTGGGGTGGGGGAGGTAGAGGTGGAGAACTTAATCCCCTCACATTTTTTATTAATGGCTGGCGGGCTACTTTTGAACCCTTCAGGGGCTACTGGTAGCCCCCGGTCTACCTGTTGGCAGACCTGATATAAGGAAAATGATGAAAGGTATTAGAGAAATAAAATTGGTGAAATTTAGAGAATTAGAAAGGAAAGTTATATTCAAATGGTATAGAACACCGACACAACTTGCATACATGATAAAAGGATTCAAACCAAATTGTTGGCATTGTAACAATGAACCAGGTTGGTATTCCCACCTTTGGTGGGAATGCGTTAAAGTTAAATCATTTTGGAATATAATCCTCAGGAAAATAGAAAATTGGTTTAAAATTAAATTAGAAATTAATGGAAGTTTATTATTTATGGGTATACTGGGGTGTGAAAAAGTAAGGGTTGCAGACCAATATTTATTGAAAGCAATGCTGATAGCGGCACATGCAGTGATCGCATAGGGATGGAAAGATTCCACTAAATGGAATGAGGATAATTGGAATTTATATCTTCTTGAAACAATACAATCAGACATATTGGCAAGATTAAAAATGGGAAGATTGGAAAATTACGAAAAAGAAAAGTGGTAAGAAAAAGTATCCAAAGAAATATGGGAGAAATGTAAAAAACTGAAGGATTGGCTTAAGCTATTAATAAAGTAAGGAGGTTTAAGAGGAAGCCAAAGACATTGGTGGAATGTACTAAAGAGCCTGCATGAAAGTATGGAAAATAATTTGTTCTTCGGTTCCAGGAGTTGGAGAGGTGTTGAGGAGGGGGAATGTAAAAATAAGCAAATTAATTACGTATTATTGTGTATGTATTATTTATTAGTTTCTCTAAAAAAATTAATAAAAATTAATGTTCAAAAAGAAGAAGGAAAAACCGCACTAGGCATTTTCCTTCCCAGTGTGCCAGATATAGATACATGGGTATAAATGGAATATGCTGTCAAATTGAATTGTCTCAGACGTTTGAGCTACATTTTTAACACTGACATTTTGGACTCCGGCTTTCGCCTCAGTGTGATTTAAAATAGTGGGAGCAGCAGCAGCCCCTCTTCATGGCCTGCTGCTTTCCGCACTAGGCAGGTTGTGGGTGTGAGAATTGTAGTCGTTTGAGAGCCACTTCTGCTTAATTGCTGTCTCCTCCTCTCCTTCCCTTGAAGACGATAGGGAGGATTGGGTCCAGAGCTTCAGGACACAGTCGTGCCTAGTGGGTACCCACTGGGCTGTTCTGCTTATGAGTTGAATGAATAATGATGGAAAGAAGGAGCAGCTGATGCCACTCTTGCTTGCCATCTCCCTCTGGACAGTGTGGAATATGGGGTTTGGTCTCTTTGTTCCCCAGATGGATACCACTTCCCCCATCTCTCTGTGGCATGGGCTGTTGAACTCTGTCTGGGGCGGGCTTAATAGCAAACGCTTAGATGTTTTGCTATCTTTTTAAGTGGGATTGCTTCAAAAGACAGTCAGTGCCTCTCCATTTGTAGCTCTTCTGCCCCGGATGACTTCACAGACCTAGTTCCAACTACTACAGGGACAAAAGGGGCTGGGTCACCTTTTATAGCAGTGATGGTGAACCTTTTAGAGACCGAATGCCCAAACTGCGATTCAGAGCCCACTACATTTTCACCAAGTGCCACTATAGCCATTTAACCTGAATACAGGTGGTGGTGAAGGGGTGATGTCGGGTGCCCACAGAAAGGGCTCCGAGTGCCACCTTTGGCACCCATGCCATAGGTTCGCCAATGCTGCCTTATAAATTGCATCACTGTTGCCTTGTAGGTCAGGCGCATGAGCAGCCTAGCTAGTTTGATTTTTTTAAAAAAAAAAAAAGATACAGTCACACTTTCAAAACTATCAGATTTATTTCACTGCGAACCACAAAATCTGTCAGTCTTTAGGGCATTGTAGTATTGTAGTTGCTTCTTACACCAAAAAAAGTATCTATAGGTACCTACTGCCTAACATCCTATTGCACAATTACGTCTCTAGAAGGCAAAGAGTATAACTTGCAACAGCCCTTCTCTCGGAATTAAGCAGTTATCGCTCAGGTTTTCAGATTCATGTCCCAAAATTGAGCAAGTATTTATTTATTATTTTCAAGGAGCTGCTCTAAATCAGTGTTTTTCAACCTTTTTTGGGCAAAGGCACACTTGTTTCATGAAAAAAATCACGAGGCACACCACCATTAGAAAATGTTAAAAAAATTAACTCTGTGCCTATATTGACTATATAAAAAGTAATTTTTCAATTTTTCCCACGGCACACCAGGCAACATCTTGCGGCACACTAGTGTGCCGCGGAACAGTGGTTGAAAAACACTGCTCTAAATTATGGTGCCTGCCTGCCTCGCATCAAAGTACTCTATATAATTTTGGGCACTACTGTATTTTACTTTTCCATTCTAATGTAGTTGCATTTTCATCACCTCCACAAAGAAAAACAGTTGCCAATAACTAGGTTGCCTAAAACTAATAACTTCCAAGTGATGTTTTTAATTACAACAAGTCTTTACCCCACCCTAAATGGGGAGATCTTATGTTTGGACTAGATCAGTTAAGACTTCAGGTAGGGATTCACAAACCAGAATGTTTTTCTTCAAGGTTAATTAATATTAGAAAGGAAACTTCTAATTTCAGATGATATGTCTGTGATATGTGCCTTTTCCAGTGGATAAAAAATTCGGGGGGGGGGGGGGGCGGAATTGTGAGCAATGTGGCCTCTGCTAGTGGCATATACATCTTATTGCCCTTCTTTGTGTCATTATTCAGTTCTAGATATTTCTATAATCTGTTTCATTTTATTTTTTAATCGACTGCAAAGTAAGCAGGTGTGCTGAAGAAGGAGAGGGCTTATAATTATCTATGTATAAAGTCTAGTAAGTATTTCAATAAACTATTAGTAACAAAACAAATATCAATAATGAGAAAGAGGGGAAGGATACAAATAAACCAACTATCATCTATTTTTTGTTATTCCTACTTGGCTAGCAGTCTTATTTATAGGTCCTTTCAATATAGTCATGTATCTTGCTCCTTGTCCTCTTCCTCTCTTATTCCTGTCAAATGCTTCCTTTTTGGCCTGTCTTAGTTCCCACTGACACTGAAATAAAATGTTAAAGTGCTACCATTGTTTGCCTTCCTGGCCTTTCTCTTCCTTTGCTAGTATCCTTTTTATGGTGAAGGATAAGAGCAACATACATTTCTTTCGAGAAAACAGAACATAAGAAACTACTACAATAGCTTAAAAACTGACATATTTTGTGGTTTGCAGTGAAATGCAATGAAATAAATATGATAGTTTTTAAAGTGCTGCAGTATTTTTTTTAATTCTGTTTATGTTCAATATGCTGAAACAGATTGCCACAGCTACCTCTTTGAACACATGTTCTTATAACACTGAAGTGGCATCACGAGCAGCTACAAGTTTTAAAGATGAAGTGGGTACAGCAGTTGCTTTTATGTAATGATCGTAGCCGTGAAATAACGGTGGAATATAAGAAAAGTTCCAGAGGGATGTTTATATTACAACAAAAAAGAGCTGGAAAGTGTTATAGTATCTTAATTATTAACTACTGTATTGTGCTTGTTTCCAGTAATATATGATACCATTAATGTATCTGTTGGTACTTTTGCTGTCTTTCCTGCAAGAGACTAACACAACTAATAAGTGTGTGCCATCAAGTAAATTCTGACTTATTGTAATCCTTTTCACAGTTTTCTATGTAAAGAGCACTCAGAAAGGTTATATGTGACAAAAAAAGAAAGGGGTGATGATTATATGCCACCTCATAGTAGTTAAAGTGCTCTCTGGGCTGTGTACAATTTAATTATACAAGCTACAGGTTGCTGCCTCCCACCCCACCCAGTGAGCTGGGTTCTCAGTTTATTTGACCTTGGAAGGATGGAGGGTTGAGTGAACCTCGAGTATGAGCAAACTTTTGACTAATACTAGTTTAATTACTGCATCACAAGGCTTCTCACAACTTGGCTGTTCTGGGATAGAACAAAACATAATGGAACTCTGTAGCCAGATGCCTGATTCACGGTGTCCTTCCAGAAATAATTATGGGAATTAAGCTCTTCTAACATTTTGCACAGATCTAAATGGTGGTGGTGGTTGGGCGAGGGGGTGGGGGAAGCCTTTAGACTGCAATACTAGTGATTTGGAGTGGGTCACTAGGATGGAGTGGAGCAGTTCTCCAGACACCGTTCCAGATGGACGGTGGTGCCGTCCAGCTAGAACAACCTACCTAGCGAGCTGAGGCAGGCTCCGTCGTTGGCGTCCTATTTAGGAAAGGCCTGAAGACTCTCCTTTTTAGGGACGCCTTCAAAAATGACTAGAGGTTGGTTTGTTTTTCTTCCTGCCATTGCCACCGTCTTTGTTCCCTTTGATTTTTATGCGAACCGCCCTGAGTTCCCGCTTGGGAAGTAGGAGCGGTATATAAGTGTGAAAAATAAATAAATAAATAATAAATAAATAACTTAATTTACTTTCATTGCTGGCACCAACCAGTTCAAGGTGTGTATAGGACTGCAGTCTTACAAATATCACTGTCTTCTCCAGAGGTACTGTTACATAAGTTTGCAGAATAGGTTCAGTGGGTATTGGCTTGGACATTCCACAGGCCTTGGACATTTGGGCTTGTTTGTTGTGGTTTTTCAAACTGTGGTTTTTCGAACTTGTTTGTTGTGGTTTTTCAAACTGTGTCTCGGGTAGATGTTTGAAAGAGCAGAACACCATGAACCAGTCAGCCCACTGTGTAGAAGACGTCTTCCTTGTTTGTTTTTAAATTTTTAGAGCTCAGGAGTTGTTGACCTGTCTGACTGTTGGTAGCTCCTTCTAAGCTTGACTTCTTGACAAATGCAAGGCTCCTTGAGTGGGCATCAGATGCCTGCTTCCCTCCAAAATATAACATGCTTCCCCATGAGTTTTAGGAGACAGCCACATGCATGCATAGCTTTCTACAGCTTTATTCAGATATTCTATCTATATGCATATGTTCTCCATACATGATGCGGAGAGTGCCCTAGTACCATTCCCCTCTGTTATTGAATTCAACCTGTGACAGCAGCCGTCTTGAGAGTAGAGTAGGAGGCTGTTAGGTTCTACGCATATGACATACTTCCATTTTCTTGCTATTTAAAGGCCTGTATAAAAACTCAAGAGATACAACAAACTCATCTTCTCCTAGCTTGGGATGGATATTTGTTTGCAGAATGCCTAAAGAAGTTTTATTTCCTGTTTAGATTTTATTCATCCAACTGGTTTGTTTCTTATTTCTAAAGAATTGTCGGTGATGGGGAGGGGGCTGTATTTGAAAAACTGTGTCAAGAGGTAAACAAATATTGGTAATGCAACTATTGAGTCATAAATGAATTAATAAGTGAATTGTTCTTAAAATATTAAAAGCACTCAACAATAGCACTATACTTCTCAAGTCTGCTGTTTTAGATGGAATTTCATTTTGATATTCATCGTGTCTTGGGAGCGTTCATTTGGAACAAAACAGCCACAAAATGAGAATATGTATGCAAATTGGAATCTTGCTAATTTCCTGAAATTATGAAGTTAATATGATACAAAGACTTTCACTTGCATGTTAAAGACTAAAGAGGTCCACTTGGCACACTTGCTTGCTTATGGCATTTTAAAGTACCAGTAATTCGGGAATTTCTAATAAGAATTGAAATGCAGCTTACAATTAACTAAGATAATTTATTTATACATTTGCATGCAAAAGGTATATACAGTACAGTGGTACCTTGTATAACGTAATTAATTTGTTCCAAATTAAATTACGTTATACAAAATTTCCTTTGTACAAATTGTGAATTCCCATAGGAATGCATTGAAAATGGGAGTAATCCGTGCGAAGAAGCCGAGCCCCGCTCCCCTCAGATCTGCAGCAGCAGCATGAGCAGCAAAAAAGCAGAGCATGCTCTCTCCTGCTGACTCCAGCTTGACGGCAGAAACTTCAGGGGCTGCCGAGAGCCCCAGCAAGAGTCGCCTTTCCAGCCCTTCCCGTGGCGGTGCGCAACGATGCTGTTCCTCCACCAGGGGTGGGTGGTGAGGAGGAGGCAGGGGCGGCTCTTTGAAGTTTTGCGCCCCCGCACGCTGACCGTGGGACCCTGGCTCGCTTTTGTGTCCCTCCTCAGTGTTGGAGCAGGGGGAGGAGGAGGGCGGCTTTGCCTTCACTGTACGGCCGCCACCGCCGCCACTCCTCGTGCTGCCTTGGCATAACTGCTTCTTGCTGCCGTGCGCTCGCCCCGCGCCGCTGCCTGCAAGCTCTCGGCCAGCCCTGTCGCCAGCTCGTCTGCCTGAGTGCCTCGCAGGAAGCGGCTGCCTGAGCAACAAAGGAGACGGAGAAGAGCGGGCTGGGGCGCATTGGTGAGACCTGCCTTTCCCCCCTTGGCTCCCTTTTGAAGCCAAGGCAAGCAAGTGCGGGGTGGTCCAGGAGCTCCGTCTAAGATAACCCAGGGCAAGAAGGAAATGAAGCTTGGGGGTGGGGCGTTGAGCTCTCCACTCTCCTCCTCCTCCTCCTCCTTTTCCTCCCCTGACTCTTTTCTGACAAGAGACTCTTTGCGGAGAGCCTCCCGGGCTCTTCTTGACCATTCAACTTTGGGAGGATTTAGGACACTGCCGCTTCTATTTAGCTTCTTTTGTGAATTTACAAATTAGGGAGCCACTCGGTCTGGCTCTGAAGCTACCAACGAGGCATCCTCCTCCCCTCCCTCCCTCCCTCCCTCGCCTGCAAAGAGGCGACAAAGTTTCCCGGCAGTGTGGCGGATGCGTGATGGGGCGTGGAGCGATCCCTGGGCTCCCGTTCCCGCCCTTGCTTGCCCGACCCTCCTGCGCAATCAGGCTTGGCAGGGCGCCAATGCACCCGCTCTGCAGCTGATCAGTGCACTTCTTGCTGATTCCCTGCTGGCCGTAAGACGGTTGGGGTTGAAGGTAAGGGGAGAGGTGGGGGCAAGCTGAAAAGGCTAGTGGGTAACAGGAAGGCTGGGCATTTGGCAACCACGGAGGAGGAGGAAGTGCCTTATGGCCTGGCAGAGCCCGCCTGCAAGATTGGCGGATGAGGTGGCGGAGTGCCATGGTGGTGCTAATTCCCTATCTCCGGATTTTTTTACGTTGTACGGATTTTCCGTTATACGTTATACGAGGTACCACTGTACATAGGTTTTCACCCATGTTCACTCATTCAGTCAAACATTGTTCTCTTTCTTACCATTTTGGGAGTAGTGGTGGCTTATCAGACTTAAATCATGAGCTGGCCAGAGAGCTTAGTGGTTTAGGCTTCTGTTTGAAGAATCAACTGTGAAGTTCCAGGCCTCTCCCAGAAGAAGGAAATTGTAAACCACGTCTGTGTATTCTCTGCCTAGAAAAACCTAGAAAAACCTAGAAAGAGTCATCATAAATTGGAATGGACTTGATGGCACACACATACACATCACTGAAATTAGTGGTTGAAATTGTAAACAAATGACTGCAGAGTTTTGCATGTTGCCTATGAAATATTGCACAGTTCTATTTTGTGTTGCAAATGCTATATTAGATTATATTCTCCTTCTGTTTCCCCTTTTCCATCTTCTACATAAGCAAGTTCTGAGTTCTTGGATTGTACCTGGGATTTTCAGGTTGAACTTCATTTTTTTCCTCATCTATATAACATCCTTCCACTCACCCTGCTTTCTTTTTTAAATATTGTAGCATGTAGATTGTAAGCATTCAGTGAATAAGCTGAGGCCATGAACTGACTGATGAGATACTTAAAGTTTATATAAGGCTAAATTTCAGGTTTGCTGAAGAACAAAAAGACAGGGTACTGAATTAGGTACACCTTTAGACTGATCTAGCAGAGCTACTCTTGATTCTTACTAGGTACCCAAAGCAAAGGTACAGTTCTTCTAAATGTCACATACATTTTTCTTTATTAACAAATGACTGGTCATTTCTTGAAGAAACATCATTTTGAAGTACAGTGTTACCTTAGGACAAAATTAATTTATTCTGAGGGTCCTTTTGTTTTAAGAAAATTTTGTCTTAAGAGGCATGGTTTCCCATAGGAATGCATTGAAAACCGATTAATCCATTCTGGAGAAATGGATTGCATTGGTTTTCAATGCATTCCTATGGGAAGGCTGTCCCCAACCTCCCCATTAACCAATGGACTCCACACAGCCCGACAGACAGCTGGTTTTGACAGCTCCAAGTTGTCAAAATCAACTGCCTCCCAGGCGCTGCATGGAGCTGCCATCTGCTTCCTGTTGATTGAGAGGGGTTAGGGTTAGGGTTAGGGGGAGTGGGTGAGGAGTCCGCTCACTCCTGCCTTCAGGACAGCAAGGATTTTCTTTTGAAAGACCTGTGTGAGCCCTGCAAAGAACTCTGTGTGCACAGGTCTTTTAAAAGAAGATCCTTGTTGCTCCGACGGGGGTGGGGTAGCCAACAAAAGGGGTGAAGCTTTTCCCCTGCCTCAACCCAGCAAAGAAGGGGAAAAGCTTCCCCTCTTTGCTGAGTTGGGGGTAATCCCCCTCAATCAACAGGAAGCCAAGGCTGCTCTAGGCAGCTCCTGACAGACAGCTGATTTTGATTTTTTCTCTTCTTTGCTGGGTTGGGTGGAAAACTCAATCAAACTGCAGCCGATTGCTGCTCCCGGTAGCCCAAGCTGTCAAAATCACCTGGATGTTGGATTGCGGGGAGCAGCATTTGTCTTATGAGTTTTTCATCTTACGGGGCATTTTTCTCATGAGGTATTACTGTATTTATTAAATATGAAATCATGGCATGGGATAATTCAAGATAAATTGGTAATGTATTAAAAAGGCTTAAATATTGAATAACCAATATTACAGTACTGACAGAAAATCCTCATTGGTCTGCAGTGGCATTGTGTAAAATCATGTTGGTGTCAAGTTACACTGTGGAGCTAAATAATATCATAATCTGGCACTGTTAATGTTTAATTTAGTTGCCACTACTGGAATCAGGACTGCAGTGATTTTTAACCAATAAAGCCCAATTAGAAGCCCCTAAAAGGCTTCCCCAAAGCTAAAAAAGAATCCCAGGGATCTTTGGAAACTCAAAGGGAAACAATAGGCTTTCAATTCATTTAAATTAAATGTTATTACTCATTACTATTTTATTTATTCAGTTTATATACCGCCCATCTGGCAGCTAAGGCCATTCTGGGCAGTTTGATAGCAAACTAAATCACAATAATCAAACACATCGAATTAAATAACTAAATACAGTAACAACAATAAAATAACCTGAGAGAGAGAGAAAGAGAGAGAGAGAGAGAGAGAGAGTATACAGATATATGAACACAAAACTGCCTTTCAACAATAAGAGGAGAAAAATAAAGCCCAGTCAGGATGGCAGAGTTGGTTTAAAGGTTGATAAATCCCTTTGTTGTTCAGGTGGAATGGCCTGTGTTTTTAGTGATCTTTTAGAGGCATCAGTTGAAGGGGACAAAGGAATAGCAGAAGGGAGCTGAATATTAGAGCTGAATTATGACATCCAGCTTCACAGCATAACTTGACAGCAACAGTATTTATTTTATTTTATTTTTACTCCACCTTTCTCCTTGGAAAAGGACCCAAGGCGGCTTACAGTAATTAGGGACAATATAAAGTCCAGTACAATTAAGACTAGAGATGGGCACGAATAGGGAAAATGACGTTTTCGAGTTGTCGTGTGTCTGAGGCAGTCCGTTTCGGCTCGTTTCCGTTTTTCGCAAAATTTCGCAAAAATTAGTCGGTTCATTTTTTTGTTTTTTGTCGTTAGTACTGGTTTGGGGGGGGGTAGCGGGCTCCTGGAGGGAGCTGCAGGAGTCAGCCAGAGCCACAAGTGACGGACTGGCAGACTCTTTGCACCCGCTGTGTCTCACGTACTTGCATGTAGTGCAATGCAAGTAGATCTGGCTTAGGGTTAAGATGGGTTAGCGCAAGGGCTAGGGTTAGGCTAGTTACGGGTGAGGTTAGGGTGAGTATTGGGGTGCACCTCTGGGTGCCTCTCTGACCCACTTAGAAGGACAGTGTACTGGCATATGGGTTAGGCTTAGGCTTAGGGTTCGGGTTTGGGCTACAATTAGTGGGCTGTTTATGCCCGATTGGCACATCCCAGAAGTCTCTGTGGTCAACCTGGCCAAGTGGCCATGCGATTGGTGGAAAATTTGCATGGTCCACTCCCATGGTCGAGCCCATCATTGCAAATGTGCAGTTGTAAAAAAATAAAATAAAATAAAATAAAATCAACGGAGACTTTTTTTTGCAAGAAAAACCCACTGCTGCTACTGTAAAAATTCAAGCATTTAAAATAGCTAATTTTCGCATGTTTCTGTGGTGCTTTGGTGGGGTTTTGGGCAACGATTTCAAAAAAAAATTGCGGTCGCCATTTTGGATCCCCCGCACTGCATGACAAATGGATGCGCCCTCCCAGCCTGGTACAGTCAGCAAAACCTGGCCATGCGATTGGTGGAATGGCTCCAAAACTTTGCATGGTCCACTCCCATGGGCGAGCCCATCATTGCGAATGTGCAGGTGTAAAAATAAAATAAAATAAAATAAAATAAAATAAAAACAACGGAGACTTTATTTTTGGAAGAAAAACCCACTGCTGCTACTGTAAAAATTCAAGCATTTAAAATAGCTAATTTTCGCATGTTTCTTTGGTGCTTTGGTGGGGTTTTGGGCAACGATTTCAAAAAAAATATTGTGTTCGCCATTTTGGATCCCCCGCACTGCATGGCAAATGGATGCGCCCTCCCAGCCTGGTACCAGCAGCGCAGCAGTAGCAGTAGCCAAGGAGAGGGGGGTGGGGAAACCCCCCCCCCCAAATAAAACACCCTTCTGGCCTGGTAGGTGCCCTCAGACAGTTTTCGCCTACTTTTAGGGCCGGGAATCGGTTTTTTTTTTATCTTTTAAAAACTTTTTTTCTGTGCCGCTTGGCATTGCACGATTGCCGCGATGCAAGTAACGAGCACGACAAATCAGACCAAATTGTTCGTTTGTCGGTTCGAGCTCGAATTCTGGCGGAGTAATTCCCGTTACCGTTTCCGTAGAGTAATGGATACGAGTAACGGAAACGGAAATGGGAATACCGCTAAGTCGTGCCCATCTCTAATTAAGACATATTCAAGTTAGAGAATAGGGAATTGAGGGGCCTCATTAAAGCTACAAGAGAACGCAAGCAGTTAAAGAGAGAGTAAAAATTCCATGTAAAAGTTATGAGTGATAGAAACTAACATTGAAAACATCATGTCAGTGCAAGCACACAAGGTAGTGGTTATAAATGCAAAGTCTATTTGATCATATATGGTAGATTCATATGAAAGACACATAATAGGTAGTCCATCATTCAGGAAAAGTTTGCCTGAAGAGAAAGGTGTTTGCTGGTTTTTGGAAGGATAGCAAAAATGAGAGAGAGTTCCAAAGTCTGTGAGCAGCAACAGAGAAGGGCCTTTCATGTGTTCTTCTGAGACGCACCTGTGAAGGTGGCAGGATGGAGAGAAAGGCCCCTCCTGATGATCGTAGCACCTGAGCTCATTCATACTGCGAGATTCGATCTTTGAGGTAGCTTGGACCCAGGCCATTTTGTGCTTTGTAGGTTAAGGTCAGCACCTTGAATTGTGCCCGATAGCTGATTGGCAGCCAGTGGAGCTGCTTTAGTATGGATGTAATGTGATCTCTGTAACCCGCCACAGTCAGCAATCTGGCTGCTGCATTCTGGACTCGTTTTAGTTTCCTGAGACTTTCCATTGGTGGCCCCATATAGAGCGCATTACAATAGTCCAGCCGGGATGTCACTAAGGCATGTGTCACAGTGGCCAGAGCAAGTTTCTCAAGAACTAGTTTTAATTTTGCAAACGTACTCCTGGCCACAGCTGTGACCTGGGCATCTAGGCTCAAGGATGAGTCCAGGAGCACCACCAGGCTACACATCTCTTTTTCCAATTGAGGGTGGCGGTAATCCCATCCAGTACAGGTTGCATCCCTATCCCTTGATCTGCTTTTTGACTGACCAGAAGCACCTCTGTCTTGTCTGGGTTTAGTTTCAGTTTGTTCTTCCTCATCCAGTTCATTGTTGATGATAAGCACTGATCTAAAGTCGAAATAGCTTCCTTGGAATCTGGAGGTGACGAGAGGTAGAGT
Source organism: Phrynocephalus forsythii (assembly GCA_029282475.1). Taxonomy (NCBI): domain Eukaryota; kingdom Metazoa; phylum Chordata; class Lepidosauria; order Squamata; family Agamidae; genus Phrynocephalus; species Phrynocephalus forsythii. Next base: position 168,718,121 of record JAPFRF010000002.1, on the reverse strand, counting down.
TGAGTGTCACCGGCATACTGGTGGGACTTAACCCCAAAACTCCAAATAATTTCCCCCAGTGGTTTCATATAAATGTTGAATAACATAAGAGACATAACAGAATGTTATTCAAATGTTGAATAACATAAGAGACAATAACAGTATTGATTACTGCAATGTGCTCTACCTGGGGCTGCCTTTGAAGACGGTCCGGAGATTGCAACTGGTTCAGAATCGTGCGGCGCGGCTGGTAAGTGGTGGAGCCGCCAGGGATCACATCACGCCGATTCTGCGTAACCTGCATTGGTTACCAGTTGCTGTCCGAGCCCAATTCAAAGTGCTTGTTTTGACATATAAAGCCCTAAATGACTTAGGACCTAGATACCTGAAGGACCGCCTCCTTCCATACGAACCTACCCGGCGATTAAGATCGAGCCAGGGGGGGGCTTTTGAAAGAGCCATCCCTCAAGGAGGTGAGAGGGATGGCTTGTAGACAAAGGGCCTTCTCGGCAGCTGCTCCCAAGTTATGGAATGCCCTCCCTATTGAGATCCGCCTGGCGCCAACACTGATTACATTTCGGCGTCAGGTAAAAACCTTCCTGTTCCAGAAGGTTTTTAATTGATACAATATAGACTGTGGGTCCGCTGATGACAATTTTAGGATGATGATTTTAAAGAAGGTTTTTATTACTGTTTGATGATTTATTGATATTTTATTTATAACTATTTTAAATTGTTTTAATTCTTTGATTGTAAGCCGCCCAGAGACCTTTGGGTAGTGGGCGGCATATAAGTTGAATAAATAAATAAATAAAATAAATAAATAACCCTGAGGTACCCCTCAGGTCAGTGGCCATGGTTTTGAGCACGAGTCCCCTAGCACCACTTTCCTGCATTCTCTCCTGCAGGAAGAAGCCACTGTAAAACAGTGCCCCCAAGTCGAATTTCAGAGAGACCGAAAGGGCAAGGGTCCAACAGACATGTGGTGGCCCTCATCTCCTCCCCTAGAGTCCTGACCACATCCTAAGGCTGTAGGGGCTGAAAGTCATCCATTAATACAGGGCAGGCAAGGGGGACAATTTTATTGATAGGCTCTGGATCAATAACAGCATCCAGGTCAGCCCAGTTCTGTACAATTTTGGCCATAAAGTGTTGTGTAAATTCTTTGCAGCCACTTTCAGAGTGGTCTGTGTTATCCACGTTTGGGTCAGAATAAGCTCCACGGGGCGATTCCGTGCCAAAGCAGTGGTGGTAGAGAAAAATGATTTCTTTGCTGCTTCCACTGCCTTGGAATAAGCTTTCCAATGGCCTTTCACTGTTTCTTTATCTGTTTCAGTCTGGGTTTTCTGCCAACGCCTTTCAGGTTTATGGACCACCCTTTTCATATTTGACAGTTCCCTAGTAAACCAAGCAGCCAATTTGGCTGTGCTTCGAGGAAGGAGACGTTTAGGGGTGATCAGGTCATTGGCTTTGCTCATTTCCCCATTCCAGAGATCAACTAAGGATTCAATGGAATCATCCGTCAAAGAGGTGGAAAACTCCCCTAGGGCAGCTACAAAACCATCTGGATCCATCAACCTTCTTGGACGAATTGCTTTTGTCTGACTTCCATCCCTGCCCAGACTCTGAGTTCCAGTGAGCCTAAAGTGCTCCAGATAATGGTCTGTCCATGACAATGGGACTAAATTTGGTGAAGAAGCTGGTAGGACTCTTTTTTAGTGTTTTAATAGACTTTGCTTTTCTATCAGTCTGTTATTTAAATAAAATGAATCTATGCTGCCCATTGACTTAAAAAAGACCTAAAACACATTAGACAAGATCAGTTAAAACTAGGAATGGGCAGCATTCAGAAGCAGCACATTCCAAAACAACCCACGTGAGCCTAGGTGCTGTTTGGAAGCTTCCAAAATGCATGCAGCCAATCACCTTCCTGCGTGGTCGTATAGGGCTAAAGTCCAATCAGAAAGAAGTCTCCTAACGTCATCTATCCTTCTCCCTGGCGCTGGCCAATCAGGAGCTGTGCAGGGAAATGTGTCATTGCACCTCCCTGTCTGATTGGCCAGCGCCAGGGAGAAGGACAGATGATGTCAGGAGACTTCTTCCTGGTTGGACTTTAGCCTGATATGACCGTGCAGGAAGGTAAGTGATTGGCTGCTTGCTTTTCAGGGGCTTCTGAACAGCACCTGGACTCGTGTGAATTGTTTTGGAACATGCTGCTTCTGAAACGAACAGCCCATCCCTAGTTAAAACATAACAGTTTTTACCTTTTAAACTGACCATCTGAAAGACACAACAGAAAAAGAGGAGAGGAGGAGGACAGAAAATATGTACAAACAAAATCGGGGACAGACTCTTAAAATCACTGCGGGTGGAGTAGATCTGCTTTGCATTTCTTTTTCTGCTGCAGCAGTGGAATGGTAGCTATTAAATGGTGTCTCAGCTTCCCTGGTTACTTGGGACAATTTTTTTGCATTCCCTCAAAGTGCAAGTCAGCCCTCCCAATTAGTTGCTTAAAGCTGGCAGTTTCACTATAAATAAGTCCATGCCCCCACCCACCCCATTCCTCATTACTTGATGTAGTATAGCTTTCCTATGGAAAGTAGTTGGGGAAAAGAGGGTTAAGATATGCTGTGGCCGGAAACCACCTTCAGAAGCTCTGTGCCAGTGTGTAGCTTTGAAGGAATGGCGTGAACAGCGGCTGAAAACCAATGCATTTTTTTGGCAAAGCAATATTGTGAGATTATATCCATTCAGTCAGTCCGTGCAGGTCAGATGTAGGTGGTGCTGAACATTGCCAGCATGTTGAATAAGTAAAACGTGGACCCGTTTCCTACATCTGCTTGGTGTTAGACCTGAAAGCCCCTTGATAGTTAAATGGCCTATCATTTTTCTGCCCTAGATTGGACTATTACATTATGGTAAAGCGTGATAGCATTCTGCAGGCGTGTTTACTATCCCTCTGTTTCTGAAGAGGTCTCAGACAGACAGATAAGTTCCCCTACATTTTATCCTCACAGCCACCTTTTAATGTAGGCAAGTCACCCAAAGCCACTAAATAAGCATATCAGCACAGTAGCAATTTGAAGTTTAGCACTCAACCCACTATACCACTTTGATTCTTGGGTGACATCTTATGGGTCGTTGTAGTCACAGCATAAATGGCTTTTGACAAAGTAGCTTCGTCCCAGAATTTTAGCATTAACTGCTATTCAAGCTGCCCTTAATCGTTAGAAGTATGAGAGCCTTCACAGGGTTTGTTGGTACTTTGCATCAACCTATGTTTCAAAATTATTTGTAATGTTAATTACTTAATGTTTAATGTATAATTAATTAATTACTTAATGTTTCTTAGATTTGCTTAGATTTTTACTATATTAGGTAGAGTAGGATGCCGATACCCATGGCAATAGTAACTATAGCTGCACTTATCCATGGTCTGAAAATATTAAAAATATTAGAAGAAAACAAAATCAAAATATGTATTACCATTATATGTTTAGCAGAACTGGCTACTGTACTAGAGGGAGCCAGAGACCCTGTCATGTCTTCCTATTTTTGTATAATACATAGTGCGGTCTCTATCTCCCTCTAGTGGCCATGTGTTGTAACTATATGGTGAAAATATGTATTTCTATTTTTTTTCTTTTACCATGGTATGCATAGTGTTTGGTATTATCTGTATTATCTGTATTCTGCATTCAAGTGAGGGCTTGGAATCAAAACCCTGCTTATATGGGGGTCCTGCTATAATTACTGATGTTAGGTAGTTACTCGTATATCTCTGGATACAGTGCTCCTCCACTTGAATTATTTGCAGTGTAGAGTTAAAATGCATAACTTTGAAAATCATAATTGTCAGTTATCCTTACCTAATAATGTAAGCTGTGTTGAAGTACTGTAGAGGTATGTTTGGATCTTGGAATTAAGGGAGTGCTATCCTTCCCTAGAGGAATGTACTTTGGGTGTGCCCCTTGATACTCCTTTGTCACTAGATAGCAACATTGCTCCAGTGTGCCTTTTCACAGTTACTGGTGCATCAGCTGCAGCCATGCCTTTACAAAGACTGCCTGGCCACAAGGGGTCTGCCGGGTTTTTTTTTTTAAACACCATCTTCTAAAATTTCCCAGGAATTCCTCAGGCAGAATTCTAGGAGTTACTACCCACAGATACATAACTAGGAATACCACCTCACACCTACATTTTACCTACCTGGAATAGGCCACTCTTCAAGGCTGTCTCAGGCCTAATTCCTATTACAGTAGACCCTCGTATAACAAATGGTTTGTATAACAAAATATGTACAACATAAAAAATTCCAGAGATAGGGGAAATTTGCTTAACAGAATCACCTATGGGGCAAATCCGTACAACATAAAAATGGTCGCAGTTAGGGATTACTCTGTTTTCAATGCATTCCTACGAGAAATTTGTATAAAGGAAAATTTCCTTAACAGAATTTCATTGGGAACAAATTAATTCCTTTATGCTAGGTACCACTGTAGGAAATGCTCCTACTGCTTCTTGGGAGCTGTAGTCTCACCACTCTTTTTTGGGGGAGGCATCTATTACAGAGCTATACCAAAGAACTGTACCAGGCCTGCGCAACAGGTAGACCTATTTTACCTACCTATTTTACCTGGTAGCCCGCGACGGGTTCAAAAGTAGCCCACTGCCCACCAATAAAAAAGTGAGGGGATAAGTTCTACACCCCGCCCTCCCATATCTCAAAGATCAGCACTGCCCCAGCAAAGTTCTGGGTCTGCTAGCCCACTGTCTTAGCCGAGCAGGGCAGTTCAAATGCCATGGCATGGTCCCCTACTTCCCCACTGGCAAGATGATTGAGCGGGTGCAATGGAAGTGTGTGCATGGTCAGCCTTCCCATAGGAATGCATTGAAAATCAATTAATCCGTTCCAGAAGAGCACGTGCTTGGGATGGACAAAATTCATAAGTAGAGGTATTAGCGTAGTAGCCCTCAGACACTTTGGGCCAGAAAAAGTAGGCCTCGGCCTGTTGAAAGTTGGACAACCCTGAACTATACTTCCAACAAAGATCTAGGCATCTCAGGGATTACCAAGACTTTTTTGTACAGGAAGTAGGCCTGAGAAAGCCTGGTTTAAAAGTCTGTTCCAGATGAGTGAAATATAGGTTTATGTTTGTGCAACTGGAATCTATCCATCCATCTATCCATTCATCCATTCATAAATATTACACACACCTACTAGCCACAACAATTGATTCTTCAGTAATGTGGTCTAAATTGGATTGGATTCTAACCGGAGGATTGTTTGGAGATTATAGCTTATGAGAAATGCACCCGCATTGTTTGGCTGTGTAAAGCCACGTACCACTATCCTTGAAGAACTATCCTGGCTGACTGTTCATCACAGAGGTTCATTTTAAATGCTGCTTCTGATGTACGAAATCCCAAATTACTTAGGGCTTGGCTGCTGAAAGGATTGCCTCTCCCCTTATATCATCATGCCTGTAAATCTAGATCTACCCATTTTGCCCAGACATCTGTGATGAATCCTTCTCGATGGTGATACCCCAGGTTTAGTATATTGTCCCTCAGAAGTTAGATTGATGCCATTATTAGCATAAGGTAGAAACAGTATCTGGCATTTTAATGTGTTAAAGGAATATACAGGACTGTATATGGAATTTATGATGCAGTGTAACTATTATTGGTAGTATAATGTTCTGCTCTCTATTGTGACTCACTTGAGACTATCATATGTTCAAAGATAGGATATATGTTTCAAAAATAAAAATCAAATATCAATGGAAATGCTAATTGTAGAGTTATATAGGGCTAAATTTTCACAGCCCTGTCCTTGTTTCTGAGATTAATCATGGTGTTTCCCCCTTAATTGTATTGTCAAAAAGCAAATTATGCATAGCTAGTATTCTAAACATGTCTTGGCAGTTTTGTCAAATGCTCAGTGGGAAAGTAAGTGTTGCTGTACTGGTAGAATCATAGAGCAGAGCAGGGGAACTCAAAATGTTATTTTATTCCATTTACACTTACTTGTCTGGTGGAATAAAATGACTGTAAGCTAATGAGTCTGTAAGCAGTTTCTCGTTCTGAAGATTTCATCTTTGTGACACACATTGTGACACTTTAGTTTTCCAAGCATGACATGGGTATTTCTGCAGGAGAAGGGACAGGCTGTTCCTGGGGGAGGCATGAACATAAATGAAAGAGAGAGAACAGAATGAAGATCAAGCCAATATGGAATTCTGAGAAACCAAGAGGAAGTGAAGTGGGGTAGACTTCGGAACTAGACTGCACCACAAATCAGTGGCTTATTTAGTGTTATTTTGCGGTTGTGTGCAAAATTTGCTGGATTAAGGGGTGAGCTACCACAGATTGCAGTTGCTACTTCTAAGCCCTAGTGATTTTTATTTTGCAACAGCAGCAGCAACCACAACATGATTTTGTCTTCTCTGAATCAATACAGAAGATCTGATTTCCCATGTACAGTATATTTGATGTGCAGTTTTTAAAAGTGTGATATTAATTATACATGATGTACAAATATTTCTTAGTTTTTTTTTCAATAACCCAAAGTGCTTAAATGGAAATATTTGAAAAGGCTAAAGTGCAATTAGTGTGGTTTAACAAAAGCTCATGCGAAGATGATATTGGTTGGAATGCTTGTAAACATTTTAACACATGATACAACTTCCCTCATATCACTTGACTCTTAAAGTGGGTGGGAGAGTGAAGCTTTTAGAAGTGGAAAGTTTCATTATGCCGGAAGAGCTCAGCATGTTTGTGTGCTTTGTAGAGATTGTCACCTGTAAAGTTAAATTTTTACAGAAAAATCCAGATTAGAATAGGACTACCATATCCTCTGATTCACCATCTGCGGATTAAGTTATCCGCAGATGGCAGTGGCGACTGTGTGGTCAGTCTGACTGGCTTGGGGGCACCTCAAGAGGGTACCTTGGCCTTTTTCTTCTTCTTCTTCTTCTTCTTCTTCTTCTTCTTCTTCTTCTTCTTCTTCTTCTTCTTCTTCTTCTTCTTCTTCTTCTTCTTCTTCTTCTTCTTCTTCCTCCTCTTCCTTCTCCTCCTCCTCCTCTGCCTGGCCAGCCAGGCTAGGAGTGCAAAGGAGCTGGTGAGAGGAAGTGGCCCGGCTCTTCCTGCCCACTCAGTGGCTCTTCCCAGCAGGCCGGCTATGGAAGTGTGAGGGGCCAGCCTGCGGCCACGCGGCATGACCATTTTTGCCAACCCCAACCCACCCACCCCCACCACTGCCACTGTCACTCTCACCCCCCTCTCCACTACCAGCACCATCACTCGTAAGATAAGAGCGTTCACTCTTATCCATGGATTTCATTATACGTGTGGTGGCATATAATCAATCCCCTGTGGATACGGGAGTCCTGCTCTAGTATTGTTTCTGTTTCATTTGCTTATTTAGATATACCGGTATATATGTTGGATATGCAACCAAATTTATACTTTCAATATTATTATTATTCAATCAGTTGCCTTTCTAACTCAGCAGGGACACTAATTTTTCACTACTGGATTTTTCCCATAGAATTTTAACACTCTTTTGAAGCCTGCTTCTCATTATTATTATTATTATTATTATTATTATTATTATTATTATTATTATTATTATTATTACAAATAAAAATGAGAAGCATGCTTCAAAAGAGTGTTAAAATTCTATGGGAAAATCCACTGGTGAAAAATTAGCATCCCTGCTGATTTAAAAAGGCAACTGATTTAATTCCTTGAGTAAAATTCAATGTTAATCTCAACTGCAATGCACTCAATTGAAACCTCATTACTCATCAGTGGTCAACTTGTGACTAGTAAATTCCATTCATTTTATTGGGTCTACTTGAGTTGGGGATAACATTGGACCTCTTGGTCACCTCTTGGTCATTTATTGTAACAATGTCTCTTCTGCTTTTCCGTGTATGTATGATTCAAGATGGTTAACCACCAGGCTAATAAAGTATAGTGGAAGGAAGGGATGGGGTAGTGCAGGGCTGTCCAACTTTGAACAGGCCGAGCTCTACTTTTTCTGTTCCCAAAGTGCCTAAGGGCTACTACACTAAAACCTCTACTTATGAATTTTATCCATTCTGAGCACATGCTCATAAGTTTTTTAAAAAATGTAAGTAGAGCAGCAGTTTCCCATATAAATGCATTGAAAATCAATTAATCCGTTCTGGAGGGAACATAGTTCAATGCTTTCCTATGGGAAGGCTGACCCATCACATGCTTCCTTTGCACCCTCTCAAGCTGGTTTTGGCAGGTGCAAAGAAGAGGTGTGCATGCTTGCCCAGGCTGCTGGAAGACTTTTTTAAAAAAGGTGCGCTTTCCCTCCCAACCCGTCTGGGGCCTGACTCGACTCTCCTCCCCCTCCGGCCTCCTCCTCTTTCCCCCTTCTCCCTTCCAGCCCCCTTGCTGCCACTGCTGCTGCTGCCCACACTCACATCCGCCATGTTCGCTACACAGCTGGGGTGGGCTGAGCCAGCAATGTGGCAATCACATTGCTACGGCAGCACAAAAAGGAGGGAATGGCTCAGAAGGGGAGCAGGAGGAGTGGCGGCAGTGGCGGGTCATGGCCTCTGTGAGGCAGCCATGGGGGAGGGAGAAGGGGGAGGAGGAGGAGGGAAGGGGGGAGGAAGGAATTCTCCAGGGGAGAAGAGGGGAGACATCATCACGCAAAGGAGGTGGACACACCTGCAACCCCGCCTCTCGTCTCCTCCCCTCCCTCTGCTCCGCACTAGCGACTCTGCTGGACACAAGACAGTGGCATGCTGATCATCTGGCCAGGAGGGGGAGCAGGGGACTGTGGCACGGTCCTTGAGCTGCCCCGCTTGGCTGAGACAGTGGGCTGGCAGACCCAGAACTTTGCTGGAGGAGTAGTGGTCCTTGGGGTGGAGGAGGGAGGGGTGGAGAACTTATCCCCTCACTTTTTAATTGAAGGCCGGCGGGCTTCTTTTGAACCCTTCACGGGCTACTGGTAGCCCACAGTCTACCTGTTGGGCAGGCCTGGGGTAGTGCAACAAAAGCAGCAAACCAACACATACATCTGTTAAGATCAGCAGCTCTTCAACAACAACAACAACCCCCTTAGATGCTCAGTTCAGGCACAACCAAGCAGTAGAGTTCACCTGCTAAAAACGAGAAGCTTTCCTAAGCAGGAAAATCATAAGTGTTCTGGTGGATAGCAAAGAGGGAAAGGTGAAAGGAGCCTCTGAGACAAGGAGCTCCAAGGACTGGGGATGTGGGAGCATGGGAGCTATTGCATTCCATTCAAATATGTTTGCTTGCAAATCAGTCAGTCAGTCAGTAGCAACCTTTGAACTCCAGAGCTGGAAAGGGACCCTGTGGATGACCAAGTCCAGCCCCTCTCGAGGAGACACAGTGGGAAATTGAACTGCATACCTCAGGCTCCGCTGCCAGAGACTTAAGTCACTGAGCTATCCAGCATAAGCAAACAAACATCTGAATGTTGTGTAATCATTCAGACAGATGCTTATTATTGAAGGCAATTGTCTTTCCGGATATCCTGCTATAAACAGGGTGCCAGTGTGTTCTTTTCAATGATGGGTGACATGCTCTGGATACCTGGCTCTAGTGAGTAAGCTTATTAGCCATTTTTTTACATAACAAGATGAACCTTCAGACACTTCTCAAATGAAGCCCACATCACCTTTCATTGATTGACATTGGTTGTCAGGGATGCCCAACCTAAGCTGAATCTGCCTCTGGCCATGGCTATTGCCTGAATGCCCAAAACTCAAATCTGGGTTTCCAAAGGAAGTGCAATCCATCTAGTACAGCCTGAACTCCAGTTTCCAGGTTGCCCCCTTTCCCCATGGTGAACATGAGCTTCTGGACTAAGTTTCAGCGTTGAAAGTGGGGGTGGTGGTGGAATCTAAGGGTTATTTGTTGGGAAACTGAACTGTTACCTCTGTTTGATTCCGTATGATGTGGGATAGTTTACTAGTGGTTTCTTATTCATTTCAGGAGTCTTGAGTTGCTGTTAAAAAGGAGTACATACATGTAATGCATTGTCCTTTAATATTTCTAGATTAAAGAAGGCTATCCCTTTCCACTTATCTGTATTAATAAGATACATCCAGGTTTCTTGCCATAAACACAGCCCATGTTTGGCGGTTGGTTAGTTCTTGTTTGCTCCATTTCTCTTCCACCTATCTTTTGGTGAGCTTAAAGCAGCATACATGGCTCTCCACCAGTATTCACATACTCGTATGTGTATGTGAGGTAGATTAGTGCAGGAGGCTGTGGCTGAACCATGGTCACTCAGTGAGTTTTATGGCCAAGCTATTTGCAAGTGGCACTGCTAAAAATGCCCATTCTTGATAAGCTCTTTAGCTATCCAAATCCACCACTTCTGCTCATAACACAAATGCCCTTGACTAATAAAACATGCTGCCACCCACCCCACCCCACCCAAATTCTCCTGCCTTCTGGAGTCGTTTCCATCTCCCCCCCCCCAATTACATGTCCTGAACATATCACCCCAAATATGATTCATTCTTTTTAGGTTGAATTTCTTGCAGTGTTATTTGCCCTTATACGATTTGGTATTAGATACAGTAATTCCTTTAGGAGTGTTGGGTTGCTGCCAGAAATTTTGAACTTTGTACTTTGAAGAAGCTTTCATATCTTATTTAAAATATACTCGGCCCTGTACTGTGACACATTCTTGGTAAAATTGCCACCATAAAAAGCGTTTAGTATATGTTCCTCTTGCAATAGCTTTGGTATAGCATTGAGTTTTCATAGAATCACATAGCACTACAGCACTGTGAATCAGTATTGCTGCACTGCAAATGACGCCAGAAGCAATATGAAAGTACAATACTTGATAAAAAATGTTTGTTTGGCATCAAATCTGGCAAGTGCATGAAGTCATGTGCTGTTAATCTACAATGCATGATATTCAGTTGTTTTTTTGCCATTCCGGAGCTGGGTGCCCTGTAGCAAGCCTGTTCAGTTTCAGGAAGTAACTTTTTATAGTGGCAGCAGTCATCGCTGATGATGAGCACATAGGGATATGGTGTCCTTCATAGTGGCATTTCTGCACTCTGCTTCGGGTAGTCCCTTCATAGAATTATGGAGGTATAGACGGAATTTACTTGCTATTAGGGAAGTTACATGTCTGAGTTCCCTATGAAAATGGCATCATCCAGTAGCTAGTTTTTCCTGCTGCTCTCCTCCAGGGAAGCTCACCATGTGATGATGTGATCTCTCTTTGTGCCGTCCCGCCCAGCAGTGTCACCAAAGATATGGAAGGAAGGGTGAGAACTTGTGGTATGCAAACATCACAACCTGCAGAAAGATTCATTAAAATCAATGAGGAAAGAAGAAATAACCAGCCACGGGAGAAGTTTTGGTTGTTTTCCTAACAGTTAATCCTTTCCCCAGTTGCTATGCTAGACTTAGGTACAAACTGGATTTTGTAGTTTTGTAGCCAAACTGCATTTATAGCAGTGCCAGAGTGTAGGTGCACCATGCTGATGGGTCTTAGTTCTGGCGAAGAGCAGAGCTTGCTTTGAGTATGGCAGCAATTGTGCAGTCGAAACAAGACCTCATACACTGTTCTTGAACAGATAATTGTCCTCTTGTTTTACTGTGTCGGCATGTTGTGGTATTTCCAAGTGCAGAGGAGATTGTCGTGGTTGCTGAACCCAGCTAATTATAATAATGAGATTATGAAGCAGTGGATTTCATTTAGACTAGGCTGGGCAGTTCATATCTGTAATTTTATATGCGTGTTTCATCTGCTTCTGGCCCGCATGACCAGTCATAGTGGTTCATTGAGTATGTAAATCCTGTAGTGTTAACCCGCTATAATCTGTTGAAGAAAGGAATGTGGCCAAAATTGTGGGCCAGCTATGAAGACTCAGGGGTTTGTTTTAGGGATTATGTCCTTATCAAGTCACTCCAAAACCCTCTTTCTGGTATGGCCTCTTACAATAATTATTTTGTTATCATAATCCTTCCTCTATTAACCTAAAATTGCTTGAGGAGTAGCTGTGTTCATCTGTTGAAGCAAGAATAACAAAAGCGGAGTCTAATAATAATAACAAAACTAAAAATTTCATAGCTATAAAAATTGACATTATTAGGAACAGCATACTATACTGATATTTAACTGATTATTAGTATTTTTTAAAACTTGTATCTGTTATATAATACCACTCGGTGTTTTTATAATTTTGATTGTCTGTGCCTAGTATTTTTAAATAATGATCTTAGAACTGTAGAGTTGGAAGGAATCATGGACCATCAATTCCAGCCCCTTGTCAAGAAAGCCTAGTGGGAAATCTCACTCCAAACCTCTGATGCCTACACCGCTGGGCTATCCAGTTGTGGTACCTTAAAGCAGGGATGGGGAATGTTTGGCTCTCCAGATGTTTTTGGATTGCAGTTCCCAGAATTACAAGCCTATATTGCCAATGATGAAGGATGGTGAGAGTTGTAATCCAAAACATCTGGAGGGCCAAGTTTCCCTGATTCTGCCTCAAAGATGCATAAGTTGTGGTAGACATGATTGACTGTGCCTGGTATTTTTGTATTAGGTAAAGGTAAAGGTTCCCCTGCACATGCACGCTCCTCATGTCCGACTCTAGGAGTGGTGCTCATCTCTGTTTTCAAACCAAAGAGCCAGTGTTGTGCAAGTCCATGGCCACGTGGCTGGCATAGCTGCAAAGAAACACTGTTTTACTTTCCTGCTTTTTACGGTGGTACCTATTTTTCTACTTGCATTTACGTGCTTTCGAACTGCTAGGTTGGCAGGAGATTATCAGCTGGTTATCCCGCAGGTTATCAGCGGGAGCTCATTCTGCTGCGTGGCACCCGGGATTCGAACCGCCGAGCTGCCAACTTTGCAGCCGACAGTTTTCTGAGCTTTGGCCCACTGAGCCACCACACCCCTATTTTTGTATTAGTAATTTACTAATTACTTGTATTACATGTATTTTGCATGGAAGGCCACTTGAATTTGATGAAGCAGGCTGGTTTCCACAAAAATATATGCCAAATACAATTTGCTACTCTTTGGTCAGCAGCTTGGCAGCCCCTGAGTTACAAGTTGCATGTGTGTGAGAGAGAATAATCCTGTTAGTTAGCTACTGTGAGTTTTTCAGGCTGTTTGGCTGTGTTCTGGAAGTTTTTCTTCCTGACGTTTTGCCAGACTCTGTGGCAGGCATCTTCAGAGGGCAAGGAGCTCAGAGAACAAGGCGTTCTCTCTGTGCTCTGGGGTATAGAGTGAGTGAGACTGTGTGGTTTTCAAGTTATGCGAAAGAGGAAACTTGTCCTATGCAGGAGAATAGGTGTTAGTCATTGTATTGTGATGGAGGGATTAAGAAGGGGTGGCAGCAATCCTTCTCTGTAGATGAGTGTTAGCTGTTCTATTGTGGATGACCAGTGCTTGTGGCAGGTTGGGAATCACTGACCTTGGCCTTTTGCAGGCTGTAGTTTTCAGTACTGGAAGCCAGGCTTTGTTGATTTTTAGACTTTCTTCTTTTTTGTTGCAACTGTGCTTATGTTTGTGTTGTCCCATACCTCTGTGTTCTGGAAGCAGATTTCATGTCCAGTGAGTTTCATGGTGTGTTCAGCTACTGCTGACTTTTCTGGTTGTTTTAGTCTGTAATATCTTTCATGTTCTTTGATTCTGGTCTGGATGCTGAGCTTTGTGGTCTCAATATACACCTGGCCACAACTATAAGGTATCCGGTATACTCCTGCAATGGTGAGTTGGTTCCTTTTGTTCTTTTCTGACTGTATTATCTGTTGTATTTTTGTGGCAGGTCTAAATACTGTTTGTAGGTTGTGTTTTTTCAACACTTTGTCCATGCAGTCTGTGACTCCTTTTATGTATGGCAGAAATACTTTGTTTGTTAGGGGCTGTTTTTCTTCTTCAGATTGGTTTTTTGTTTGTTTGTTTGTGTGATGGATCTTTTGACTTTGTTCTTGGAATAGCAATTTGCCTGTAGGGCCCAATTCAGGTGGCTGAGTTCAGTGCTGAGGAATTCAGCTTCACAATTTTGGTTTGCGCGGTCTACAAGTGTTTTGCTTATGCCTCTTTTTTGTTGTGGGTGGTGGTTGGAATTTTTATGTAGGTACCTGTCTGTGTGGGTTGGTTTTCTGTAGATCTTGTGTCCTAATTGGAAGTCTGGTTTGCATACGATGATGACATCTAAGAATGGGAGCTTCCCCCCTATTTCTTTTTCCATGGTGAATTGTATATTCGGGTGGATATTGTTGAGGTAGTTTAGACAGTCTCCCAGTTTATCTTCATGTGTCCAAATTATGAATGTGTCATCCATGTATTGGAACCAGACTGTGGGTGCAAAGGGTGCCGCATCCAGAGCTTGTTTTTCGAAATGCTCCATGAAGAAGTTTGCTATTACTTGGCTGAGGGGACTCCCTGTGGCAACTCCATCTGTCTGTTCATAGAAGTCATTCTCCCACTGGAAGTAGCTGATCATTAGGCATTGTTGGAATAGGGTCTTCTGGGAAGATCTTCTGGATGAGTGCTAAAGTGTCCTTTACCTTGGTGAAAAGGGATACCACATCAAAGCTGATCATTCTGTCCCTAGGGTTGAGTTTTAGGGTGCTGATCTTGTTTATGAAATATCCCGAGTCCTTGATGTGGGATTAAGTCTGTCCAATGTGAGCCTGTAGGAGGGTGGCTAGGTGTTTTGCTAATTCATATGTTGGGGAGCCAATGGTGCTAACAATGGGCTTGAGCGCAGTTGACTCTTTGTAGATTTTTGGGAGTCTGTATAATTTTGGTGGAAAGAGTTTCCATTTTACAGAATCCTGTTCTTTTTGTTTGTGCAGTTATTTGTTGTATGGAGAGTTTGAGCTTGTGCAGAGAGGTATCTAAGTTGCATCTCCCTATGCAACCTGGAAACTGTCTCTAACCACTTTCACAATAGACCATTGCACAAGAGGAAGAAACAAAAAACAGATCCTGACCAAGATTTTTAATTTTTTGTTTTATTGTTGGTGTCCTTCCAGCCAAAAATGATTGTCTTAAAGTGGTTTGTGAGTCTGGTGACTACACCATGAAAGGAAACTAGAGCCAGTTAAGAACCTTGTATTTCCTAGTTAGTCTTTATTTCAGCCATTTGGTGGCATAGTTCTTTAATGGGAAGTAGGCATGGCATAGGCCAGGGTACATCAGAAGGCAGATTAGTAAATAATATCTCTTTCTGTAACAAATAAATTTTGAGGTGGGGGCGAACCAGGAATGAGGATTTTGTGTGAAAGGCCTAGGAAGGAGATCATTCTAGCATTGAAAATATTATTCAGTTCACACGTTTAACTCACATTCACAACTCTCCATAATTTTAAAAGTTTTCTCTACCTCTCTCAGCCATTTCTTTGCACTTTTCTTTGGCTAGCCGAATTTTGGAGGTTCAGTTAACCATAGCGTAATTGAGTTGGAAGGGACCTGTAAGGCCATTGAGTCCAACTGTACCTGCAGGAATAGAGCTGATGGTTGTCCAAATTTCTCTTGAATGCCTCCAGTGTTGGAGCACTCACCACCTCTTGAGATAATTGGTTCTATTGGCATACTGCTCTAACAGTTAGCAAGTTTTTTTCCTAATACTGAAAGCTGGATTTTCTTACCTTGAGCCCATTGTTGCACATCCTGCACTCTGGGATGATTGAGAAGAGATCCTGCCCCTCCTCTGTATGACATTCTCTCCATTATTTAAAAAGTGCTATCCTATCTCCCCATAGTCTTCTTTTCTTAAAGCTAAACATGCCGAGGCCTTTCAGTCTTTCCTGACAGGGCTTGGTTTCCAGCCCCCTGATCTTTCATCCTTGTTATCCTTCTCTGCACTTACTTCAGTTTGTTGACATCTTTCTTAAAGTGTGGTATCCTGGACAGAGTGCTGAATAGAGGGGAACTAGTACCCCATGGGATTTGGAGAGTGTTAATGCAGCCTGAAAGAGCACTTTCCTTTTTGCAGCCACTGTTTGCTCTTATTCAGCCTTTGATCTTCAACAATTCCCAGATCTTTCTCACTTGCAGTAGTAGTAAGCCAAGTACCCTCCATTTTGTAACTATGCATTCTGTCACCAAATCACCACATCTGAAATCTGCCCACTCCTATTGCCATTTCCATAAAGTACAAGAAGCAGTGTTCTGTACCAGTGTTTTGCTTGGTAGTCTGCTCCCCCTTTGTTTCCAAAAAGAATGAAAAAACTACTTGAATATTAATTAATGAAGCAGAATCCTATTCCAACCATATAACAAGGGACAAATTATTGATATATTTTTAATGTTGGTGAAGACTCAGTAACACCAGATCCTCTCTTTGTCACCTGTCCAGTTGGCAGGGTACACAAAGTGGCTTGGTGACCTGTATCAGAACTATCCGTGCTTTAGTTCTGACCCCTGAAAGTGAAGTCATGGATCTATCTCTCTTTCTTTCCACCAAGAAAATGCATGTGATTTGATTTGATTTGTATTTTATTTACACCTGTAGAAGTTTGGCTGTGATACTATACAGTAACCTGGTTTAATTCAGGTAATTACCCTCTGCTTAGTGATTTGGTGATGTCTGTCAAGGGTTGCAGTGAAGCAGAAAACAGTGAGTTAAAGGCTAATGTGGTGACCTCATCTCTTTTTAGAGAGGGGCTTTAAAATTGTATCAGTCCATTTTATACCATAAGTTCATCTGCATTCGTTTCAGTACTTTAAATCTATCTGATAACTGTTTTAATGATAACTGGGAAAGAATTGACAGAGAAATTGAGTGCTATCCACATGATTTTTCCCCGACTGAGATATTTCCCCCTTTTTTTGTTAAAACAGAGTCCCGTGATTTGTTCTTGTCTTCTGGGGGTCTGTGAAATTATTCCCTGTGTGGAAATTGGCATGGCATCCAGGTAATTCACAAGCCTAAGGAGTTGCATATATAGCAGTGAGACATTTCTGTCATTTGCTTTATGTAAGCAGTTTCCCTTGGTGTTTAAACCGAGCATTAAAATGAGAGCACACGAGAGCTGTGCTCATCTACAACAGGGTGTCACTGTGCTGCTGCTGGCCCAATCGCTGTCTGTGGCTCAGGCGATTGGCTGAGAGCGCTGCTCGTCTGGCTCCGGTCTGCAGGGCTCCTCTGACACCTCCTGCGCTCACATCCCTTCAACACACAACTTGAGCCAGCTGACAAACAGGCAGCACGCTGTCTTTGCTGCCCTACTTGCGTCTCCACAGCCACGGGCAGTTTCAGGTGATTTAGGGAAAAGCTTTCCCAGGCAAATGAAGCAGGGAGTCATGATGGGGAGACGTTTAACCGATCAAGTCCTGGATGAAACTTAAAAAGGAAATCATACTCTTATTCAGCCTCCGGGAAAAGGTCACCTTGCCTTGCTTTTAAAAAGGGAAGCAGCAGCACACTCTCAGCTTTGCTGCTGTGTTGTTTAGTACTTTCTGCTCTCTCCCCCCCCTCTCTTGAGTTAGTTAAAGCTACCTGATTCCTCGGACAAGGATACTCATGGTAGATGACAAGGGAAAGAACATGAAATGTCTCACCTTCTTCTTGATGCTTCCAGAGACAGTTAAGAACAGGTCCAGGAAAAGCTCTAAGAAGGTGACCAGTAGCGGTGGCAGTAGCAGCGGCGGCGGCGGCAGCAGCGGAAGCAGCAACGGAGGCAAGTTGCCCCCAGTGTGCTATGAAATCATCACCTTGAAGACGAAAAAGAAGAAGAAGATGGCTGCTGATATTTTCCCCCGAAAGAAGTCGGCTAACAGTAACGCCACTGCGGTCCAGCAGTACCACCAGCAAAATATCAACAACAACAACATCATCCCGGCTCCCAACTGGCAGGGTCTGTATCCCACCATCCGAGAAAGGTAAGGAAGTTTCCTTTGTTGCGGTTTCAAGTGCACGAACCGTAGGTAGTTGAAATGTTCCGTCTTTTGAGAAATCACATCTTTTCCCCTCATTCTTTGGTCTCGGAGGGAAGGGAGGCTATTTCTCCTTTCCAACAGAGTAGTTCTTTTCGTCTAATGATAATAATAAAATGCATTTGCATGCAAGCTGTTCTTTAAAGCTCTTAACTTTGCAGTCAGAGAAACACATGCTTGAAATACTGATCTGTTTGTTTTCTCACAAATTTGAGTATTTTGACTTTTAAGAAAGTTTGTCCAAGTTTTTCTTTTCATGTGCTTTGAACAGTCCCGTAGACCTTCCTAAGTGATCAGTGTGGCTGCAGTGATATACTTCCACACCTGTCAGTAAGCTCCCTCCTAAGCACATTAGGACTTACAGTTCAGGAGGCATGTGCAGGACGGTTCCGTAGTCCATTTAAAATCCGTCCACTGTTTTTGTTTTCTGGGCTGTTTCTTGGAACACGGTGGCATCCTAAGGAGCTGATCTGCAGGGATGCAGAGAAGGGATCTGATGCCAAGCAACCTGAATTAACATCTTGCCTCTGTTTGTAGAAATGCGGTGATGTTCAACAATGACTTGATGGCAGATGTTCATTTTGTGGTTGGGCCACCAGGTGGGACCCAGCGATTGCCAGGACACAAAGTAAGCAACAGCTACACTCCCAGATCTTACTAGGGGGAGGGGGGAAGCAAGGGAAACAGCTACTGTAATGACATCGTGGGGGGGGAGGTTTGGATGCTGGAAACGGACACAGTTATAGAAGCTTTGAAGCATCCTTGCCCAGTGAAGTACTTCAGTAGCTTCTCCTCTAGTTAAAGGTTTCGTTGCTGTAATCAGTGATAACCCCCCCTTCCCACAGTGTAGTGTGATTGGTTTATGATATTGTCATCCTCTTCCATGAAATTGTTCAGCCATCCTTCATACTTTAAGTCTTTTCCAGCCACCGTGTGAAATAGAGACAATTGCTTGCTCATGGTCACTCCTTTTGTGGGGGATTTGGGCTCAGGATCCCATGTCATTACCCTCTTAAGCTCCTGAGCTGATGGACTCTCGGTGAAGATAGTGTCACGTTAGAGTGGCAGCATCTTTGTGAGTTGGGATGTTTTTTTTTCCCCCTAAGGGGAAGAGGAAAACATCAGCTCTCCTACTGATCTTTCCTAGAAGAGTAAAAAGTAAAGATGCACCATATTCTCTATTTTCTGTTGGGTGTGCTTTTTTTTTTTTTTTTTTTTGCCTTTGTGGCCTTTTTTAAAAAATCCTCATTGTGACTCCAGTGTTTCTCTGTCTTCTTCTTCTTTTTTTCTGTTGGCAATGGATTTTTGTTCTGAATCACAAAATAGTATCTTCCCCTTTTGCACAGTACGTCCTAGCCGTTGGAAGCTCCGTATTCCACGCCATGTTTTATGGAGAGCTTGCTGAGGACAAAGATGAAATCCGTATCCCAGATGTGGAGCCCGCTGCCTTCCTCGCTATGCTGAAGTAAGCATCGGTCTTCGTTGCTAAAGAGTGGGTTTGCTTGTACCTGCTCTAATCACGTCGGGGATTTTATATATATATAGTTTGGAAATCGCCTAAAGCTAGAAACAGAAGTGGAAAGTTGCTTATTGCTCAGAAGCAGGATGGGTCCCTGTGGTTAGGAGTTAATTATTTAAAAATGTTTAATTTCCATATTCTATTCCCCTCTACCCCCAGGTGTCTCTTGCATATGACAAGAATGTCTTCAGAGGTCAACTTGAGAAAGATTTTATATTGATTTTGTATATCCTCCTCAGGAAAAAAAGCAGGATTGTAATAAAAAGGAACATGAAAACTGTGGTGATAAGGAAAGATGCCAAACGGTTGCATTTTTATATATTGGCTCATTTTTACCCTGTGCAGCACAGCTTCAGTTGATCACGTAAACTGGCCAAACATCGTCACTGATATCATCTTTGTCTATAGGTTATGTGAATTTTCAAAGCCAAAAATAATATGTTTCTCTGAAGCCTTGTGGCTCGCACTTTCTGCTGGAGCTCAGGAGAGGACATGCACTGTTATTTATGTGTGATCCAGCACTCCCATCTGGCCTGCTCTTTTTTGCATGATGAGTGGGATGCAAGGGAAAGCAAGTTGCCTTCCTATTGTGCTCTCGGTAAACTCAAGGTTTAAACTAGAAAGCTGTGTTTCGAAGCACTTAGGATTCCTTGTGCCAAAAAAGAAAAACTCACATGTCCTGGTTTCTTCTCTTAACTGTTTCTTGTATTTTGGTCATCCTTGCCAGGAATGCTTTCACCAGGCCCTCAAATCTTTCCCTCACTAACTTTGACTAACCTTCTGGTGTCTTGATTGGCTTGTCTGTCATGATTAATGCAGCTGATTGGCTCCTAAATGTGAGAGGAACACTTTGGGAAGTTTTGAATACAAGGGTGGCAAGGGCACCAAGCATGCCAACAAGATGGAATGGAGTTGTCACTTATTGGTTAAGTTACACAAATTGTAAAGGTAGTCACATGGGTGGACTGTGGAGAGTAGGGGCAGCTGCAGCTTAGAAGTTTGGGGCACTCCTCCACTCCAGTCAGAAGCTGCATCCATGTAATCATATTTACATGTTTAGTATGATTTGAATATTAGATTCTGATGAAAACATGGTGTTGCCAGCTCAATCTGTGTAGGCTGTAAAAACCATTGATGCCTGAGCTGTATGTTCTGACATCTCTTAGTCTGTGTTTTCAGAAAAATTGATTTTCTATTTGATACAGTTCAGTAATATAAAATGGTTCGCTCTTGCTAAGCACAGGTGCTAGGAGACATATCCTATTAGGACACAATCTGGTGCACATTTATGGGTACTTAACTCCTGTTTTTCCCCAATAGATTCATGATTTCAATAGGCCTTCGGGTGTATTCAGCTGTGCACTTGATTGCACTTCTTTGTACAGAATGGAAAACCTGGATTTCAGAAGAGATGGATAGATGCATCCCAAAATATATTTGTTTAATACTAACAATTCACCTTAAGCTGGACAAGATTATTAACCAGCAAGAAGTGCATAGCTAAAAAGATCTCCACTGTCAAGTGTGGAATTGTTCAAATGCCCGTGTCTACAAATACTGTAATATTAAAGCAGGTTGTAACATTTTACAGTGTGGCTCTGAGCTGATTTTGAGACCCTCAGTCATAGAGCCATAATAATGGAACTGGAAGGGGGCCTATACGGCCTTCAGGTCCAACCCTTCGCTCAATGCATGAACAAACCAAAGTGTACTGACAGATGGGTGTCTACTTTTCTCTTGAATGCCTTCAGCATTGGAGTGCTCACCACCACCACTAAAGCTGTACAGCAATGGAACTAGTTACGCCACTCAAAATAATTGGTCCCAATGGTCTACTGCTCTAGATATTCAATTGAAATTTGGCTTCTTGTAAATTAAGCCTATGACCCGCACCATGGGGTGACTGGGAACAGGTCTTCCTCCCCTTCTATATGACAATCTTTCAACTGTTTGGAAAGTTCTAATATACGGCCTCTCAGTCTTCTTTTCTCAAGGCTAAACATGTCCAGCTCTTTTATCCTTTCCTGATAGGGCCAAGTTTCCAGTCCTCTTATCCTTCAGCCTTGTTGTCCTCCTCTGAACTTGTTCCAGTTTGTTGGCATCTTTTAACAAGCGTGTCTAGAACTGGACATGGTGCTCAAGACAAGGCATTATCAGTGCTGAAGAAAAGGGACCCCATACCATACCTCATGGGATCTGGAGACTATGCTTCTGTTAATGCAGTCTATAATAGCAGTGGTCTTTTTGCCCCCCCCCCCCAATTTTTCACCCACAGATTTGATGAACCTTCCTTGCACTTCCTCATCCAAGTCATTAATAAAAATTCTGAAGACCACTGGGCTTATGACTGAGCCTTATGGTACCCCACTGGTTACTTCCTCCCAGTTTGAGAAGGACCAGTTGAGAAGTACTGTCTGAATATGATTCTGCAACCAACTTGTGTGTCTAACTGATAGTTGTTCTAGCCTACCCACTCCTAGTTAGCTTACTAATCAGAATATCATGGGGCACTTTGTCAAAAACATGGCTGAAGTCAGGATATATTTACATCTACAGCATTCTCACCATCTCTACCTAGGGAGGTTCTCTGATCAAACAATGAGAAAAGATTAATCTGACAGGATTTGTTCTTGACAGATCTGTGTTGACTTCTGGGTATCATTGCATTGTTTTAAGGTGATTTCAGAGTAATCACTTTATTATCTGCAATGTTTTCTCTAGGATTGATTGATGTCAGGCAGGCTGGTCTGTAGTTCCCAGGCTCCTCCTTTTTAACCTTTCTGAAGATAGGGACAATATTATCCCTTCTGTAATCTCCTGGCACTTGATTCATCCTCCATGATTTCAAGAAAATAATAGTGGTCCTGAGAGTTCTTCAGCTGGTTGCATCAGTACTTTTGGATGCAACTCATCCAGACCTGCAGAATTGAACTCATTCAAAGTAATAAGGTATTCCTTGACTTTTATCAGAAAAACAGCAATCCTGTCCCCTCCACTTGTAATTCACATTTGCCTGGAAGGTCATTAAGGGTCCTTTTTAAGAAACTCTCACCCATCTTAGACTCCTTTTCATGTTAGGATCTCCTGGCACGTGACCTTTCTTATCATTGTTCTGACTTTAATAAATTAGGCTTTCCTAAACTCCAGCATATACATGGAGCAACATTCTGCCTTTGTTTCTTTTGAAATCAAGAGCTCAAGTAGAACATGGTCACTTCTGCCCAGAATTCCTCTTGTTCCTGCTTCTCCCACCAAGTCATCTCTATTAGTTGGAAGCAAGTCAAGGATGGCTACTCTTCTAGTTTCCTTTCCCACTTTTTGTAGGAGAAAATTATCAGCCACACAAACCAGGAATTTCTTGGAAGGACCATACTTGCAGAATTTGCCTCCCAACGGGTATCAAAATAATTGCAATCTCTCTTTACTACTACATGGTGTCTCTTTGAAATCCTTGCAATTTGTTTTTCAGAGGCTTAATCCATTGCTTCTCCTTGATTGGGCAGTTGGTGGTAGACTCCAAGTAGCATCTCCCAGGTCCCCATTGACAACAAGTAAAAAAAAAGTTGCTTGGAAGCCCTCAGTATCAGCAGTTTACTTTTCAAGTAGGCCATGTACTCTCTAACATGCATCCTCCAAAATTGTTTCACAAAATTACAAGTGGGCTTCTAGCTGCTCCTGGTTTTCTTTTGTATGTTTGTTTTTTTGGGGGTTGTTGTTGTTGTTGGGAGGGATTGGGATTGTTTTGTTTAGCTATTTCCTGGCATTTTTGGCAGTTTGTGTGCCCCTCTGCACAGCTTCCAGACCATCAAACGTATTCCACTCCCATACAGGGATGAACAAGAACAGCTTCAGGCATTCTTTGTCAGTGCAACTGTGAGGAGCAGTTAGCCAGCCTTTGTTTCTGTTTGAAGTTAACTGCTTTTTTTTTGTGTGACATCTGATCCCAGAAAAACCAGCAATTATTGTCAACAGAGGTTAGTGGAAGCAAGTCAACCAATGAGCTGCAGTTTAGGAAACAGGCTAAATTTATTCCCCAGAGGCAGCCAAGCAAGTGGTTCCTTATTTTGGTCTTCAGAAAACCATCCAGCTACTCAGCTATATCTCCTGTAAAAAGTCTAGGGCACTCCAAATGTGTTTTCCCTCAGAAATCTAGTGTCTGTTGCACAGTCAGGACCAAGTGGAGTTGAAAAGCAACTGGGGGAAGACCATGACTGTAGTTCCTGACGGGGGAGGTCTGAGAGGCCCTGATTGTCAAGGAAGGAGTGAACAAGGGAAGGGAGAAGGAAGAGTGAGTGCTGGGGATATTATTTGGAGAGAGACGGTGAGATTAGCCCAGGGAGCAGTGTCATTTTGTAGTTGCTCAGGCCTCCCTGTCTAACTGGACAACTAGCTAGCCAGGGTGGGCAAAGAAACAAGCCAGGATCAAACTGTGATTATGCTTTCTGATGTCATGACAAAGCAAGGTTAAGTCAAGCTGAGATTTATAAACTAACTTCATACTCAGGTTAATTACTTTGCCAAGTTCGGGGTGGGGTGGGGAGAGGACGCGGTATGGCAGGACTGACAGACTAGGCCAGCGTGTTACGTTGTGGTGAGATGAGAAGAAAGTATTAAGGATGACCTCCAGCTGGTGACTTGTAGCTTTTACTTATAAGGTAAAGGTAAAGGTTCCCCCCGCACATGCGTGCTAGTTGTGTCCGACTCTAGAGGCGGTGCTCATCTCCGTATTCAAGCCGGAAGAGCCAGTGTTGTGCAAGTCCATGGCCATGTGGCCGGCATGGCTGCAAGGAAACACTGTTTTTACCTTCCCGCCTTTTTACGGCGGTACCTATTTATCTGCTTGCATTTTACATGCATTGGAACTGCTAGTTTGGCAGGAGCTGGGGTGAACAGCGGGAGCTCACTCCACGCGTGGCACCCGGGATTCGAACCGCCGAGCTGCTGACTTTGAAGTCAACAGTTTTCGGAGCCTTAGTCCACTGAGCCACCACGCCCCACTTTACTTATAAACTTGTATGTTTTTGAAGTTTTGTTCATGTTAATGGATCTGTTAGAAGCTGGGTGATTAGTCTCACGATTCTTCCTTTGATTGACTGCCCAACAAATGCAGCATGTGGTACCAGCAGCTACTGAAGAAATGCATTAAGTATCTCATCATGTATGAGCCTTCTACTTGTAGCAATGTTGAGGGGGGGAGGAATGTGTGTCTTTTCCTTCTTCTTTCGGTTGTTTCCGAAGCAATATCGTGACACGTGTGTCATTTGTTACAGATACATCTACTGTGACGAAATCGACCTGGCTGCTGATACTGTTCTGGCAACCCTTTATGCTGCCAAGAAGTACATTGTTCCTCATCTTGCCCGAGCCTGTGTTAACTTCCTGGAGACCAGCCTGAGCGCAAAAATGCCTGTGTGCTTCTCTCCCAGAGCTGCCTGTTTGAGGAGCCTGACCTGACAGAGCGCTGCTGGGAAGTGATCGATGCCCAGGCCGAGCTGGCTTTGAAATCCGAAGGGTTCTGTGACATTGACTTTCAGACGCTCGAAAGCATTCTCCAGAGGGAGACCCTGAATGCCAAAGAGATTGTGGTTTTCGAAGCGGCTCTGAGCTGGGCCGAAGTGGAGTGTCAGAGGCAAGAATTGCCGGCCACGATAGAAAACAAGCGCAAAGTCTTGGGCAAGGCCCTCTATCTCATCCGCATCCCGACCATGGCCCTTGACGACTTTGCCAACGGGGCTGCCCAGTCCGGGATCCTCACCCTCAATGAAACAAACGATATCTTCCTTTGGTACACAGCGGCTAAAAAACCTGAGCTGCAGTTTGTGAGCAGCGCCCGGAAAGGCCTGGTCCCGCAACGCTGCCATCGCTTCCAGTCTTGTGCCTACCGGAGCAACCAGTGGCGTTATCGGGGGCGCTGCGATAGCATCCAGTTTGCGGTCGATAAGAGAGTCTTCATTGCCGGTTTTGGGCTGTACGGCTCCAGCTGCGGATCGGCAGAATACAGCGCCAAGATCGAACTCAAGCGTCAGGGCGTTACCCTCGGGCAGAACTTGAGCAAGTATTTCTCAGATGGATCAAGCAACACGTTCCCGGTGTGGTTTGAATACCCTGTGCAGATTGAGCCAGATACCTTTTACACAGCCAGCGTAATTCTGGATGGCAACGAACTCAGCTATTTTGGGCAGGAAGGGATGACAGAAGTTCAGTGCGGCAAAGTAACTGTCCAGTTCCAATGCTCATCAGACAGTACCAATGGCACAGGGGTTCAAGGGGGCCAGATTCCAGAACTTATCTTTTATGCCTGAAAGAAGTTGGCCTCCAGAACCAAAGGAATCCGCTACTTTGGTCCATATGCCTGGCTCATACTTATCTGATGCTTAGCTTGTTGTCGGCAGATCTGCCACCAGGACAGGTAATGTGTTCCTAAAGGCATTGAACAATTTAATGTGCTGTACTTTTACAGCCTAAATGTAATATTCTTCCTTTACTGGAAACTCCCAAGGAGCTAACTAGCAAATTAAGGGCCAGAGTTTACCAGCTGTAGCCCAGATGGGATGGCACAACTAGTGAAAGAAGAATCAATAGATACCTTGCCTCCATGCTATGTTCTGAGGAGGCACTTTTGGGTTGTTTGCTCTCTTATTTGCTATATTTTCCTCTATTTTTAAAATCCATTTTTGGTCTCCTTCATGTTGAAGCTTTTTCAAGGACAAAGGCTGTGTCGGCCCTCTGTCACATGGATCCCACATTGGATTGCTGCTGATTTGGCCACATTGCTGTTGTTGTTAGAAACGAGAGTTTTGGATTTTCTGGATTACATATGGTCCATTCAGAAAGTCTGACCTATCTTTCAGACAGTGTACAAATCCATGAATGTGAGGCATCTGGGGAAAAGTCTTAAATTAGAAGGCTTTGAGGCTTCTAGGTCCTCCTAAGCATCCTGCTACTGACCTTGGTGCTAGATGAGAGATTTCTTTCTGACCAAGAAGCCTGGGCAGAGCTTGGCCTAACTAAACTTCAATGCCAATGTAATCCAGGCCTTTCTCCCAGTGCCTCATATTTGGGTCTTTGTGAGATGCCTGTAAGGCAGATAGGGCTCTCAAAATGGAGAGGAATGGTATCTGTAGTTCAGGAAATATTTTTTTAAAAAAAAAAATGCTAACCCTAATGATACTGTACATGTTTGGTTGAGGAATTGTTTACCGGGAGGATCAGTTCATTAACATTGGCTTCTACTGCACACACTGCTCTAATGTTGGGCAGGTCTGTTAACTGAGATGACCTCCATCTCCTCATATATGAAGAAGTGAAAGGTCCGAGATCTCAAGCTGGGGTTAACACCTGACTGCCCTCTAAATATGGTCCCTCAGTTACTTGTACTGGGGGGGTGCTACAGAAGGTATGCCG
Source organism: Phrynocephalus forsythii (assembly GCA_029282475.1). Taxonomy (NCBI): domain Eukaryota; kingdom Metazoa; phylum Chordata; class Lepidosauria; order Squamata; family Agamidae; genus Phrynocephalus; species Phrynocephalus forsythii. Next base: position 168,691,281 of record JAPFRF010000002.1, on the reverse strand, counting down.
GTTCAAGAAGCAAAGTGGTTTATGCACACCTGATCTTTGTATAAAGATGCTGTTCTCCAAAATCCCTTGCCAGTGCCCACAGTATTAGGTCTGAAAATGCTGGGCAAACACCTGTGCTAGTGCCAAATAAAAGAGACTTATTTGAATTGAATCCAGGCAGCATCTACTTGAGTTGGAATTGACAATGGATGTAACTCAGTGGCATCCATATACATTTTAGCTTTCATAGCACTAATGCATTAAAATGAATGGTGTTGACCCTACATCAGTGCCTCCGTGAAAGTAGCTATTTCACTTTTAAAAAGAGAATTTCCCCATGTAATCAAGCCATGCAGGCATTATTCTGGTTGCCTTTTATGGGTCCAGTCCCATTAAGTCAGACAATCTGTAACAAAAAACAAAAACCCTGATAGTTGATTTTTTAATGCTCTGTTTTCCTAGTAGTAGTTTGGGCATTCTTTAGTAGGATTTTTTTCCATTAAGGAAGACACAGGCATGTTTGGAGGATTGTATTGCTATAAATCAATATGGTATGTACTTGTTCTGGTATGACATTTTCTTTCCCCTTTAATTCAAGTTTCAATATTAATGCTGCCAAAACTCAATTAAGCAATTGGTCAGTTAAATAGGTAAAATAAGTAACTTCCAAAGCCCTGGGTATTTCTGGTAAATGCATTTGCTGGGTGTGTGATGCAGTTGTGGTTATAATGTCCATATTCGCCCAGATTTGTTTGTTTAGTAGACGATCCAAATTTCTAAGCTTTAAAAACTTTCCCTATTATAGTGTATCTAAGAGAATCAGATAGTAACATGGGTAGTTTGAATGCTGCTTGTAGATTTCTCTTCAGCTGTTGGAGATTGCTTTTTACTACTGCTGTAAACTGAGAACTGCTTTGCTTTGGGTACCATTAAATATTGCACAGCCTAGAATGAATGCCTATTAAGATGAATTTCTGGAATAGCTATATTTACCTGTTTGTAAACTTCTGTTTATAGGTAGGTTTTGCTTTTGTACTGAAATCCGTATCAATTTTCCTGCCTGAAAAACTGGATACATTGGTGACTTATTTTGTGCTCAGATCTAAAATTAGCATTTTCAGTGTTCAGCAGCTCCCCCCCCCCTTCATAATTGGCCGTCAGCTTTGTTACAGAACTATCTCCATGTTTGACAGGAAAGGATTGCCGGCTGCTTGGTACTGACAAAAAAACTAAAACAGAGCAAAGTCAAGGAAGGGGGAAAGGAAATGAGTACAAATGTGTATAACTGAATGAAGCAGATCAATTCTGTGTTAACTAAATTGAAAGACACATAATCTAAATTTCAAGGCAACCCATAACTCTTCCAGGAAGAAAGTTACCTCCAATAGTATTGAAAAACCGTTTTTCTCCCAAATTTTCATCTGCTAAGAGGATGTGCATCCCATTTCATTTTAATTGGAGAACCAAGTGATTTCTTTCTTGAAATGATCATTAATATCCCATGTTCTTTAAGGCATTATATTCTCTCTCTAGTATGATATTCCACCTTTGGTACAGCAGTCAAAATTGTGTACCCCGCCCCTTCAACTCATTATCTGTTTACTCTCACTCAAAACCCTTTAACTTGCCCTGGTCCTCTCTGCTGGGAGTCATCATGTTCCATTGAGTCTCTGCCTTTGGAATTGCCACACAAGCTGAGAAAAATCTGACATAAAAGGTAGTCATTTATTTGCCAGACTCATTGACAGTTTGCACACAATCCTGTGTTTCTTGGACAGGAATAAAATATAATAAATAGGGTTGTAAGAATATCCTTGGGGAGGGGGAAAAGCTCCTATAGATTCCCAATTAATATTTCTCAAATTTCAGGTGTTCCAAATAAAAGTATGGTAAACTAGTATGGTTTGTGACAGGAAATAGCTACATGTCACTGTCAAATGCTTTAAATCTAGGTGGTGCCAGACCTGGGCTACAGGACACCTATGGTGTTCTGTGGCCTGTCAGCCTCTAGATGGCATGTGCACACTGCCATTTTTGTTTGTGACCACTGAAGCCCCTTGTTGTCCTGAGGTCTAGGTTTTCTCCTTGTAGCAGAATCTCCAAGCACTTTATATTTCCCATAAATGTGAGCGGTTGTCATTTACATCCTTGGGGGTGGGGTGGGGAATAACTGGATGTAGAGAGTACATAGCTGAATTGAGAAAGGCACAGGTCAGTAGTGGTGGTGGGGGGGGGGGTCACAGAGAAAGGCCACATCCTTCCTCACGTCCTCCAGACGCCTTATTGATTGTAATGGCAGGCATTTTGCCCGCTGCAGAACCGAAAGCAAAAGGAAAGGTAAATACAGCATGTTTACACCAAACGGAATAAATATTTATTGTAACTTGGTGAGAAGCTCTTACTCAGTAATATAGTGGGGAGTTATATGCCATCCCCTGGCTGTGCATTCTAGTATACCACCTCCTGTTTCGCAGGAGTGTAAAGCCAGTGAAAATGCAGTGCTTTACGAGATGTCAGAGTGGTAACAGATGCATGTCTTCAACTTGTACTAAACATTTAGTGGGAAATCAGTTACATCCAGGAACAGAGGTAAAAGACTGTGGCTTTAACTCATCCATTATGTTGGGCTGATCAAGAGCCATCATGTTGCCCAAGTTGAAGGATAATAATGAGATGAGTTCATGATTAAAATATGTTGAATTTGTCTTACACTGGGTTACGTACATATTACATTGGTGGGTTGTTTTTTTAAAAAAAAACCTGATTTGCATCCAAGGCACTTAGATGTTTAGAAATTCTCTCTGAAATGACATAAATTCTCTCACTCACTTGCTCTGTATGAATATATGTATGCATACGCACAGTATGTATACAATTCAGCATTCAGAGCACTCCCCTCTGTGGTTTGACAGTCTAAACAACAAAGCATGGGATTCTTCTCGCAGTACAGAATATTTGTAGTGCTCCTACTGCACATAATCTTAGGTTTCTTTGCACAGTCCTGGACATGCCAGCTCAAAAATGAGCCTTGCTGAGATAGGTGGACCCATTCTGAGATGAGCATGTGTGCAGTGTAAGATGGCAGCCTTGGCAGTAAAATTTAAAATGTATATTCCATGAGGAGTTTTTTTAAAAGCTTGATAATAAAAACAACATATATTGGGGGAGTGGGGAGCCTCACACTTTAAAAGGGTCTAAACAAACCAAAACCCCACCCAAAAATAGAGAGCTGATAAAAACACGCTGCAGTGAAACAGTCTTTTGCTGCCCATTGAAAGCCAAACATTGTTACCAGAAGCCTCCTGCAATGAACTGTTGTGAAAGCTACCTGTGAGATCAGCTGAAAATCCAGAGTACTAATGTATTGATCAGAAGATGCAATCAGGAGTTTTATTTTACTTGCCACTGGGGTAGGCAAGGAATTGAGGGGCATCTGCACTTTGTAATATTGCTGCAGTGGGGGTTGGATTTTCCAGAGTTCATTCTGCATATAACAGGCATGAAATCCTGCCATCTAAAATAGCTGTTCAACCAGAATAATAGCAGTGTTGTTATAAAGGAGGTACTGTATGTATTACTTCCAGGAATGTACTTTATTTTTTACTTTGCTCCTGGCTGTTGAGGAGCAACTGATAAAAATTCGGGGGTGGTGGGGGGGTGGTATTATACATCCTCCCTTTTGGACCTTTCTGGTTCCACGATACATTTTTTGAACAAAAGGTGAGTGATTAAGTAGTTTGCTTAGTGTAAAGAATAGGCTTCAAGCCCAACATCTGAAGGGAGGCCGGGGAAAGGCTCTGCTCTGAGCCAGTCCATGTCGACGTTAAACACACAGGATGGCCCAACGATACCATATGGCAGAAGGTCGGGTTGCCCCTCCCCTCTTTGTGGCATTTTTAGCAGGCAGGCTGGGCATCTCTGTTGCTGATCAACATGGAAGTAGGACTTAGGCATGAAGGACAAATGAGTGCCCCCATTGAAATATGTGAGACGGTAAATAAACAAGAAGGTGGTCATTCACTGCACACTCGGAGGTGTCCATATAGGTGTATGAAGAAGTGGAAAGAGAGAGGGACCTCACTGTTGCTGCTTCATGAGCAGGGGAAAGAGTGCTCCATTCATGTAGCAGGAAACCCCTATGCCAGTGGTTCTCAAACTTTTTTCGCCGTGGCACCTTTGCCCGGCTAAAAAAAATTCACGACACAGCTACCCTTGAAGTGGTTTGAATACTTAGGAAAAGAAGAACAAACTGTGCAAATTTAATGCTCAGTTGTTTTTAATGCAATGAATGAAAGTGTTTGGATGAATTTATTTCTGTGGCACCCCTGGGATGCACTCATGGTACCCCAGGGAGACACAGCACCCAGTTTGAGAACCCCTGCCCTATGCAGACATGAAGCATTTTGCTATGAACAAGACCGCCCTGCATGCATAGGGACATTCTGCTCCTAAGCCTGTATCTATTAACTGCAGAAATGAACATTTGCTGCTATGGATGGATGTTAACACTGCTTTACACTCTTGTATTCAACTTTGGAAGTCCTGTTAGTAAAGCAAGCCATGCTTGCGTCACCAACACCATTCTCATGAAATCCATTGTCTAGATCAGTGGTTCTCAACCTGTGGGCCCCCAGATGTTCCTGGACTACAACTCCCAGAAGCCTCCACCATTTGCTGTGCCTGAAGGGGTTTCTAGGAGTTGCAGTCCAGGAACATCTGGCGACCCACAGGTTGAGAACCCTGGTCTAGATGGTATTGAATCAGGCCTTTATTTCTTTCCCTGTATTCTCTACTCAAGCTACTTTAGTTTGGTTGAAATTGAAATATGTTGCCTTAAAAGGTTTCTGAATTGAAATATAAGGTTGCTGGCATGAACATCTCCACTTGGGAAGTAGCTCAGTAGAATTACCAAATTCTTCCCAGATAAGAGCTTTGCCCTTTGCTAAAAGGAAGTTGCCTAAATGTATGTACTGTTCTGGAATGTGCTGTTTTATTCATCTAAAGGACTAGGCATACTTCTTTGGAACACAACAAAAATTTGAGAAAGAAGATGCCCTGGGTACCATTTAAATTCTGTTTAACATCTTGTTGCATGGTGAGCTGAAAGGGGAAGAAAAACTGTTATTTACTAGATCTGTGGTGTAATATACTTTAAGCATATCTGACATAATATTTAAGTAAATGTTCTAATTTCTACAGAGTACTTACTGCACTGATGTTCTGTTTTGTTTTTGTTTTAATGTTAAAATTTCCGTTATTTCAGACACAGTTCCCTTTAACTATGTTTGGAGCAGTGCTTGACTATAGCAACTAATGGCATTATTTATGAAGGACAGATATATAAATATGAAGTACCTCAAGTTGAATGTTATTGTACTGTATCTTTAATGTAACAGTGCTGAATTTTAGTAGACACATGAATGTGTGTAACCACATTAAAAAGGCAAATAAAAATTACACTTGTTCTTATGTTGTCTCCTCGTGTGCTTGTGAAGTCTGGCCAAATAAATGAGACTCTTAAAGAATGCAGGCTGAGATCCTGTTGGGTACCACTGGTTCTGGATCTGTCCTTCTGGAAGTGGTGAAGAAGTGACCCTGCTCATGTTGTTTGTGTCTGCTGTTGTTCCAAGGCCACTTGAGGAAGAATATCTGGGCCAAAGTGTCTTTTCTTTTCAGTCTTCTTTATACTTTTTCTTCTTAACTGCCATCACTTACGCAGAAATACTTTGGGAGAATTAAAAAATCTTGACATACCCTAGTAATAAACCACCACTAGTAAAGGAATTCACTAACATTTTCTTTTAAAGCCTGAATTTTAAACTAGCAAGGTAGAGAAAAGGAAAGGACCTGAACTCTAAGAAATATTAAAATGTAAAAGAGATCTTCAATAAATTTATTGGGCAAGAGGCAACTCCACCTTGGCCCACAAGGAGAAAACCCAGTGGAGAAGTGTGTGTGGTTATTCTTCACCCCACTCCTGGTGGCATCCCTTCACATGTAACACTATGACGTTCCTCAATATGGGACACCTTCTGAGCAGCCTAGAGTGGCTAGGCTGCTATGGGGAACAGAACTGGGAACATATTGTATGGCAGGTAGGATGTTGCTGATTGCTACTAAGCTGCTGGTTGGCATCAGTGGAGATGGAGAGTGGTGTACCTATTTGCGATCAAGTACCAGTAGCATAGGCACTGAGATGCATGTATTCCTGTTCTGAGCCTTTTTGTTACTCACAAGCTAAGGGAGAACAAGTCAGTGGTCAAATAAAGAGAGAAGTCGTTTTTTAAAAAGAACCACTATCTTCTGCTGGATTCTGAAATGGAATTTTTCTTCCCTGGCATTAATTAATACATGATGCAAGATACTTGAGGAAGACAATTTTTCAAAAAGAACATCAGTTTTACTGAAAATAGAAGCTTCTCCAACTGAATTGTTTAAATGTGCTTAGATCAGAGCATTAGTATTGTATGTTATAGAGGTGATGTCAGTCTGTTAGAACATGTACTGGAGGGATATCAACGAAACGTCTGAAGTGTAAAGTATTCATCACTAGATGCTTCAGCTAGGCAAGAACTTGCCCTGAAGGACTCCCTTTACTATCTCAATTACATAATCAAGATAATAAAGAAAAAAAAGCTTTCTAATTCTAAAATTGTTTATATGATAAGGTGTGAAACAGCACAATCACAAAGGAAATGCCAGAATCCCAATATAACTTGTACACTTTGTGATTTTCCAGAAGGTGTATAATTGGCTTTGAATCCAGCAGTGAATCTCGAAATTGATTGCATGCAAGTCAACAGACTGCCTGGCTGAACCTTTTTCCCGTTAACTGAGGATCCTAAGATTCTGCTACTTACCACGTTCACACGAACAAGCTCAAAGTGAAACTTCTGCCTACAACAGCAAGAGTTACTTGGCAGCCGTAGCTATGGGATATAAAAATGGGAAGAAGCATATTCTTTGGATCCAGCCATTAGTGGGATTATATATGAACATGATTTGCTCCAGTATACATGACCTTGTGAGAAGAGAGGAAATAAAACTGAGCCCTCCCTAAACATAGTAATAATTACATGCCATCAGATCTGACTTGTGGTGACCCTTTCCAGCATTATTTAGGGATAAGCTACTCAGCAGTGGTTTACCCTCCCTTTCTCCTGGGCACACTCAGTGCAGCTGGTCTAATAAAGCCTGGCTCTTCTCCTGGGATGCACAGCAAGGAACTGGGCTCCCAATCTCAGACTCTCCAGCCCAAGAGTTAATTTACTATCTGGCCAGCTACCCCCAAAAGACTGTATAACAATAATTGATGCCACTTTCAATATACTGTACACACACACACATACACACACACACACATCATCATCATCATCATCATATCATCATCATCAATTTAGAACCACTAATTAGTTTTTCCCAGTTAATGCATTTTTATTCACAAGCATCTTCTATAATTCAAGCACTGGAATATAAAGCATGTCATTTTTGGAGTTCCTCTGCATACGTCTGCTGTGGAAAAACACCCTGTCCTAAAATGTTCACTGCACTTAGGGCTTCGTGACCACACTTGCTCAGGTCAGAACTTGAAAAAAGGCTCCTTCGTTGGGCTACAACTGTCTGAGTCCCCAGCCACTGGCCACGTTGCCTGGATGTTCCCGAAGTTTTCACCTCAATGGAACTTTTTCAGGGATTGCCTGTGTCCAAGCTACTCTCCTGTATTCAGGAAATAAGCCCTTCCTGAATATGAGAGATTGAGGAAGCTTTAGTTCAGGTGTGATAGAAGACACTAGGTTATACTGGGAGATTCCCAAGTGAAGTGCAGTGGATCAGAAATGTTCTGGAACCTCAAAACAGCTTAACAATGGAGATGGCAAAGAGCAGTTTTTCCTTCTAAATTAAATAGCAGGAATCAAGAAATCATGAAGGAAAATAAGAATACATGTATGTGTGATACTTTTAAAAAATACAAATCTATCTTTTGATCAGTGATGAAATGGTATATGAATTTTTTTGTAGGGCAGGTAGAATCATACACCCCATCTGTGACTCAAAAACTAATGGCAATTTTGCCAGTGGAAGGAAGCAGTATTTTTGCACCAGTTAAGACTGGATGATCCTCAGGAATAGGAAGGAAATAGGAATAGGAAGGAATAGGAATGCAATTTATTGTCAGTGTATAAATACAACGAGATTAAAAGTGCCATCTAAAAATCCAAGACGTAAAATCTACAATTTAAAAACAAACCATCCATACAGAAAATTCAAAAACATCACTTACATCCTTAAAACTGACATAAAATCTCAAGTCTGACCATCTCATACTAATGGTCAATTTCCACTGGGAAGTGGAGAGCAAAAACAGGTGAGATGGCAATTTTGCCAGTGGAAGGAAGCATGACGTCCCTCCATTTAAAAAATTGTTTTTGAAAGCTTACACAATGATAAAAAGACACCAAGTGATGTTATTCTTTCTGAGCACTCTCAGAAAGTACAGTCTCTGTTGGGCCTTTTTCAGCAGCTCAGAGGTGTTTACACTCCAGGTTAAATTCTCTTGGACAGATCCCCACTGATGAATAGTGGTTGAAGATCTGTTTTCTTCTTCCTGTAATCTATTATGAGCTCCTTAGTTTTTAATGTGTTCAGAAGCAAGTTATTCTCTCTGCACCACTCAATCAACCGCTCCACCTCATCCCTATAAGCAGACTCATCTCCTGCTGAGATAAGCCCCACTACTGTGGTGTCATCCGCAAACTTAACTATAATGTTGTTATGATAGGCGGGAATGCAATCGTAAGTATAAAGAGTAAAGAGCAGTGGACTCAGCACACAGCCCTGGGAGAGCCAGTACTAAGACTCAGATCTGTAGATGGACCTACTCTAACCCTCTGACTACGGGGGCGGGGGAGGAAGTTCATTTCTGCCCTGAATCAGGATGGATGCTGTCTGACCAACAAAGCTAACCCAGAAACAGCACATCAATCCGTTCTCATCTTACAAAAGGATAGCATCTGAATCTCCAACTTTGGAGTCAAATATCAGGGGAGATATAGAGAAGGCATCACTACTTGACAGAATTCTGTTGAGAAATTGTGACAGATGACAATTCCTGCCACAAACAGAGCTGGAAAAAAGGTGGAGGGAAGTGATATTTTACAGCAAAATGAAGGGGATGGCCCTTTCACACACACACACACACACACAGAGAGAGAGAGAGAGAGAGAGAGAGAGAGAGAGAGAGAGAGAGAGAAATGGCCAGCCACGATCCAGTGTCGACTACCTTTTCAGAATCAAATTTGCTGAAATGAAGCTCCAAAATTAAACTCAGATGAGAGCATGACTTGTTCTGGGAAAGGAACCTGTAGTAATTACACCTTGAGGACTAGAAGTGATATCTAATAGAAAAAGATACCTTGGAGAACAAAGCTAAAATGGGATAAAAATGATGGATTAATGGGTTTTCTACATCTCTAATTTCTATGTTCCAGTACAGAGAGTCAGGAGAATAGGAGAGATACGCAAGGAGGCTGCCTGGCACCATATGTTCAGATGCTGATAAGGGCACTTACATAAATAGAAAGAGAATTTGGACAGGCAAATGAAACCCCACATATAATGTAACAAAGCAGAGCTGGGCTGTTTGTCAGGCGACGGGGAAGAGTGGGCAGGTGACACCTGCTTCTGTTGAGCTCCTGCTAAGGCACCCTAGTTAGAGAAGCAAATTGCCCAAGGAAGGGCAGAATGAAAAGCTCTTTCAGAGGTCATTAGTGGAACTGGCCTTGTCAATGCAGCAGTTGATTGGAGAAAGACAGAAAATTACAGGGCCGTGATTGTAGAGGGGAAGCTTTTAACTGCTTCCTGCTGTTCTATCATTCGGTCCTAGCCTCAAGTGGCCAAATTAAATTTGTGTCATGCTTCTAATTCCCAAGACCACAAATCACTCTCTTTCAAGACGGTATTAAAAAGAGAGAGAGAGAGAAAGTTTGTGCATGGTTGGAAGCAGAGTTGATAAGTACAGTATTTGTTCAGAAAGCCGGTGGGCGGGGGTGGGGGAGTGACCCTGGGCAGGTGTCATTTAGCCCACCACAGGGTAGATTTAGCAACCACCTTTTCTTCAACAAAAATCCAGAAGATTCTCCTTGGCAACCCGTTTGCCGTTCGACAAATGAGAGCAGTGGGAATGATCTGTAATTTGTGTCCGGCTGCTGCACAGCTGTTTCCACAGAACGGAAATCTTTGGGAGCTAACCATCAGAGACTCTGTTGCATCTTGGCCAACCTGTGAGGTCATGTTGACTGAGCAATTTCACTGCTTCAGGCAGAATAAAGGAAATGAAGAGAAACAAGTAGCCTGCAAATCCATTCCCCCTTTATGCCCTTGTTCTTCAGGTGGATGCACACAACACTTTCCCTCAAATTAGGAGATAATTTCTCTCTCCCCTCCCCACCCCCACCATCATCTGCTGAGTATCATCTTCTTCCTGTAACGTTAATGCCATAAAAGAAACCAGAAGCCAGGGCATCAAGGAGATACTGAGCTACGTGGACTCCTACTGCATAGCTGATTATTTGCTCTTATAATTCTTGAGTAAGATTTTTTTTTTAAATCAGGCAGTACACATTAGGGTTGGACCAAATGTCACCATGGAAATTGAGGTGGGAAGGTTCCAAATGTTCTACAAAACACCACTTAATTTACCCTTCTCCGTATTCTTCTAGCAAATATTGGTATTCCGCTGTGGCAATCTCAGACAATCAGAGATCACATGGTCAACACTGATAAGGCCACCTGGTCCCAGAGCCATTTAGAATTCGGTAGGTAATATCGGCATAAAGACAGATTGGAATGAACAAAGGCAGTGTGGTACAGCAATAGCCTGTTTAGTGCTTGGAATGCATTTGAAGAAAATGGAGCACTAATTGATTTTGTACTCAATATTGTTAATCTTATGGTAGGGGTTTTAGGGGCCCAGTCTACCTCTGGTGTTCAGCAGATAGGCCATGCCCCCATGCCTTGTCTGGCAGCACAAAATGGTGGTGAGCATCTGTGCTATAAAGCAGTGGTTCCCAACCTTGGATCCCCGTATGTTCTTGGACTACAACGCACAGAGACCCCCACCACTAGCTATGCTGGCCAGGGTTTCTGGAGGTTGTAGTCCAAGAATATCTGGGGACTCGAGAGTCTGGAACCACTGCTATAACTAATGAGTGCTGTATGCAGCTATGTTATGCAGGATATTACTGCAATGTCAGCCGGATGTAATGATGCAAGGGCGAAAACCAAATAAATCAAGATTGTAAGCAATGTTTTCAGCCCTCACTGGATAAGTGAACTTTTTCCACCTGTTCAGTAAATCCATCCTATTTAAATTGAGTTTAGCATGTTTTGCATCAATTTAAATTTAGGCGTTGACATAAGGCATGTGTAATTTAATTTGGAAGGGGATGGGTGGTGGCATCAGAAAGTTATCTTACTCCTCTGCCACAGGTATATTTAGTTTAGTGAAAATATGGAGTAAATTCATTGGAATTGATTCTGTACATGTGAATGCCCTGTCTCAATTTAAAAAGCCTGTTATCTGATATAGTACTAAATCAGATAGCAGGATTTTAAAATCATCATGGTCATCTTCCTTTTACTTCCTGTCCTGCTGTCTTGCCATGACTTATCCTTCCCCCTCTGCTCACTCACGCTCCTAGCCTACTCAGTTGCTCCCCATCGCCCTCGCCCTCCCTGCCTTGCTAGCTCCTACCTTCTCCCATTCACCCACCTTCTGCTCTCTTGGTCACTCTCTTCCTGCCTTACATGCCTCCACACTCACCTGCTTGACCAACCCTCTTCTCACTCACTTGCCCTCTTCGCCTTCCTTGCCCACCCACCCTGCCTGCTTGCCCTCCCAGCTCCCAATCATGGCACAGGTGATATGGACAGTGGGGAGGCCAAGGCAGTGACAGCATGAAGACACTGTCAGAAAAGCTTTGGATACAGGTTAAAGTCCACATGACTTTAGCCACAGTCCAAAAACCCCAATTCCTCTGCCTGTTTATACCAGCTGTGGGTTCAAGCCCCAAGAGTTGTGAATGTTAAGAACGTGGTGCTTTGACTCAGTAGAGATGGGCACGACTAGGGAAAATGACGTTTTCAAGTTGTCGTGTGTCGGAGGCAGTCCGTTTCGGCTCGTTTCCGTTTTTCGCAAAATTTCGCAAAAATTAGTCGGTTCGTTTTTTCATTTTTTCGTTGTCGTTAGTACTGGTTTGGGGGGGGGTAGCGGGCTCCTGGAGGGAGCTGCAGAAGTCAGCCAGAGCCACAAGTGACGGACTGGAAGACTCTTTGCACCCGCTGTGTCTCACGTACTTGCATGTAGTGCAATGCAAGTAGATCTGGCTTAGGGTTAAGACGGGTTAGCGCAAGGGCTAGGGTTAGGCTAGTTACGGGTGAGGTTAGGGTGAGTATTGGGGTGCACCTCTGGGTGCCTCTCTGACCCACTTAGAAGGACAGTGTACTGGCGTATGGGTTAGGCTTAGGGTTTGGGTTTGGGTTTGGGCTACGATTAGTGGGCTGTTTATGCCCGATTGGCACATCCCAGAAGTCTCTGTGGTCAACCTGGCCAAGTGGCCATGCGATTGGTGGAAAATTTGCATGGTCCACTCCCATGGGCGAGCCCATCATTGCAAATGTGCAGGTGTAAAAAAATAAAATAAAATAAAATAAAATAAAATAAAATAAAATAAAATCAACGGAGACTTTTTTTTTTGCAAGAAAAACCCACTGCTGCTACTGTAAAAATTCAAGCATTTAAAATAGCTAATTTTCGCATGTTTCTGTGGTGCTTTGGTGGGGTTTTGGGCAACGATTTCAAAAAAAATATTGCGGTCGCCATTTTGGATCCCCCGCACTGCATGGCAAATGGATGCACCCTCCCAGCCTGGTACAGTCAGCAAAACCTGGCCATGCGATTGGTGGAATGGCTCCAAAACTTGTTGGGCAACGATTTCAAAAAAAATATTGCGGGGGTGGGCGTGGCTGGAAGAGCAGCGGAGCAGCAGCGTTTCTCAGGGCTCCGAGAAGAAACGGCTGTTACGACAGATCGAGATCTCCTGAAGAAATCAGGAGCAGGGGGGTGCGCGGGAGAGCACACTCCTGGGCCATAGGGATCTAAGAAGTGTGGGGGGTTGAGCAGCAACTCACCCTTGGAGCATTTCTCTCCCGAGGCGAGCGATCTGGTCCGGCGCCATGATGGCGATTCAGCTGCTGAGCCACGCCAGGATTCCACTTTAAGGTAATCCAGACACATCGAGGAATAAGGAATACCAACCCGAGCAGTGTGTACAGAGAATTGGCAGCAAAGAGTGGATTGGAGTAATAAAACCACTTCCACAAACATTTCTTTAGGACTGAAAGAGGGAAAGCGGCATAGAAGACCCCTCCCCCCCCTTTGGAGCTCTCTTTCACTTTGTCCGCCTTGGCTAAATTTATCGGACAGAGGCAGAGTGACCTGAAATAAATCAGTGACTGGTTGTAAAGCCCTGAATAGCTGTTTTATCTCCACAAGCAAGAGCTGTTAGCAGTCAGTTAACAGACAAGCAACATCAAAGCAAGAATGGAGATCAAGGGTAATTAACCCGAAGCTGCTAAGTCTGACCAGAAGCCATTACACAGGGAGATTGTTCCAGCCTTTAACCCTTTGATAGCCTGAATTACCCTTTAACTGCTTGACTCTTGTTGCTGGTGATTTAAAACTGAGCCAGACCAGCTGAATCTTAGCCTTCGTTCGTCATCCCTAAAAGTTGTGGATTTATAAAGACATTAAAGTGCTATTTGAAGCCTTGGGCAGTTGCCAGCTTCTTAGCACGAAGAGTGGGGCACGTAGCAGTTGGATACAATTAAGAACATGCAAGGTGTTATTGGAGCCTTTGGCATAGCCATCTCCGATAACACGAAGAATCTGGTTTCCTTTTTACAGGTGCCTGCATATTGGGCGAAGATATCCCTAACTCAAGAGGGCATAGGTGTCTAACTTTAACTAAACTGAAATCACAATATAAGGTTGCAGACTGGAAATCGGTAGTAGATGGGTCTTCTTAAGCGCTTATAAGTGGCTGGCATTTAGATGGGCAAGCCCTGGACAGACCTTTGGTTAAGAGCAACCTATATTAGACAGTGGTGAATAACATTACTTGAATCCTCACTTTTGGTATTTGTTTTGTCTATCAAATTGGTGGATATGAGTTGTATGTTATAGGCTAGTTTAATGGTTAAGTCTTATATTGAAATAAGTAGCAAAGGAAGGGGAGAAGGATAAAAGGCAATTGAAAAGGGGGCTCATATTTATATAAACTAACTTTGGGGTCAAATTGAGCTTCAGGAAGATGGCAACTCGAAAGAAAGAGGATTCCCCCAACCCAACAGCAAATTTAATGAGACTCATAGCCCAAGATCCATTTAAGAACGCCCTTCAAGACCTTCAAGCAAACATTGTAAAGCAAATCCTAGATCAGATGCAAGAGGTTAAGACTGAGCTCAAAGCCGGAATAGATAGCAATAATGCGAAAATTGACACCTTCACGCAGGCAATTAAAGAGGTGGAACACAAAGTCACTAAAATTGAAAAAGAATTAGACATCATAAAGGAAGAAAAGAGTAAGGATCAAGACAGATTGACACTGATAGAAATGGACAGAGCAACATACTTTCTGAGAATCCAAAACCTAGAAGAACAGGAAGGAGAAGACCTAGAGCAATTAATAACTGAAGAATGGGCCGCACAAATAGGATTAACCAAAGAAGAACTACAACAATCCATAGACAGAATATATAGAGTAGGCAATGCATACACAAGGAAGAACAAATTGCCAAAAGAAGTGCACATAAAGTTTATAAAGAGATCAACAAAAGAGAAAATATTGAAATTTAACCAAGAGAAAGATCTGACGATAAGGGGGGCTAAAGTCAATATTTTGAAACAGGTGCCATGGAGCATGCGGAAAAAAAAGTCAGGAATATGCGTTCCTCACAAAAGTGCTTATAGATAGGAAAATCCCCTTCAAATGGCTAACCCCAGAAGGCGTTTTATTTAACTGGGAGTCGAGAAGATACAACCTAAACAGCAAAATGAAGGCAAGAAACTTCCTGGAAGAGATGAGATACAAACTCAAGTTAACGGAAGAAGAATTGCAGTTTTCCAGTGAAGAATCAGAAGGGGAGACAGAAGGGAAGGAGGACAGAGCATTGAAACCACAGAGAACTTTAACACCCCCCTCACCCAGGAAGACAAGGAACTGGAATAAAAACAAAGACAAAGCAGATAAATCAGACAGTAAAAACCGGTAAAATGTCAAGAAAACTCAAGTTCCTATCTGTTAACGTTAGAGGGATGAACTCGCCCCAGAAGAGAAATTCAATCTTCAATAAATTATACAAAACCAAAGCGGATGTCATATTAATTCAAGAAACCCACATTAAAGAATCAGACAAGAACATGCTAAAGAATGACAAATTAGGACAAATGTTTATAGCAGCAGATAAACAAAAGAAAAGGGGTGTGGCAATGTATATACAGAAAGACCTTAATCCAAAATTAATCCACACCTCAAGAGATGGAAGAGTGGTAGCAGCAGAGATAACAACAGAGGGCGAAGAAATATTGCTAATAATTATTTATGCACCAAATGAAGCGCAAGATAAGTTCTTCATACAATTAAAAGAACTCCTAATCAGAGAACCGGAGAAAAAAATATGCATCATGGGGGACTTCAACGCAGTAGTGGACAAAACAAAAGATACCTCAACGACAGATGGGACAGGAAGAAAAAAGAAAAGAAACATGATCCCTAAAACTTTCTTAGAAATGGCAAAAGAGCTGAACTT
Source organism: Phrynocephalus forsythii (assembly GCA_029282475.1). Classification (NCBI taxonomy): domain Eukaryota; kingdom Metazoa; phylum Chordata; class Lepidosauria; order Squamata; family Agamidae; genus Phrynocephalus; species Phrynocephalus forsythii. Next base: position 168,675,435 of record JAPFRF010000002.1, on the reverse strand, counting down.
AATTGACATTTGGAGAACCCAAAATCCACATAAAAGAGACTACACATTTTACTCGTGCAGACACAAGTCCTGGTCGAGGATCGACAACTGTTGGATCTCAGCAGATTTGATACATCAAGTGGAAGAAATTGAAATATTGCCAAATACGTATGCAGACCACAACCCAATAATAATGACGTTAGGACAAGCGAGAAGGAAAGGAGGATGGAGATTAAATACTTATCTGATGAGAGATGAAAATTTTATAACCAAAATGAAAAAGGAAATAGATTTCTTCTTCCAAACAAATAAACCGCAAGATACAGAAATGACAACAATCTGGGACGCAGGGAAGGCCTATCTTAGAGGGTTAGCAATACAATATAATGCACAAAAAAGGAAAGAAAAGAAGAAACAATATCTTCTAACAGCCTTAAAGGAGAATGAACAGGAGCTTAAAAAAAGACCCTCAGCCTCTAACGTTAAAAATAAAATAAACATTCTACAACACGAAATTCATCTGCTGGAACAAGAAGAAATGGCAAAAAAAAATCAAGTTTGCAAGGCAAAACTTCTTCGAAAACGCAAACAAACCAGGAAGATGGTTAGCATATAAAATTAAAAGAGAGAGAAAGAAAACAAGGATTGGCACACTAGAAAACAAAGTAGGCAGGGGAATACATAAGCAGAAAGAAATTGAGAAAATAATACAAGATTATTACACAAACTTATATAAAAAAAAAGAAATTGAGCAGGAAGATCAGTGGAAATATCTAGACAAGATTGGGAGCTGGAAATTTAGTCACCAACACTTAGAGAGGCTAAACAATCCAATAACAACGTGTGAAATTATGGAGGCATGGAAAAAACAGAAGAAGGGGAAGGCGCCGGGACCGGACGGGATCCCGATGGAATTTTACCAAGGATTGGAGGGAATTCTAGCCCCACAGTTCAAAAAACTAGTGGAATACATTGGAAAAAACGGCAAAATTCCAGACTCATGGAAGGAAGCACATATATCACTGATACATAAAGCAGGAACAGAAAAAAAACGAAATTAAAAATTACAGGCCAATCTCACTTCTAAATGTCGATTATAAGATCTATGCAACTATTTGGGCAACAAGACTAAAGAAGGTGCTTGAAGAAATGATACATGATGACCAAACAGGATTTATCCCCAAACGAAAACTGACATCTAATATAAAAACAATAATAAACATCCTGGAATTTTTTGAACAACACCCAGAGAAACAAATGATGTTGATTTTCCTAGACGCGGAAAAGGCCTTCGATAATCTGGATTGGGAGTTTATGATTCTACAGTTAAAGAAGATGGGGGCACACGGACTCTTTTTACAAACAATTAAAAATATTTATACCGAGCAGAGAGCGAAGATCAAAGTCAATAATCAAATGACGGAAAGTATCCAAATCATGCAAGGCACGAGACAGGGGTGCCCACTCTCTCCTCTACTATTTGTTCTAATTCTTGAGTCTCTGAATAGACAAATAAGAGGGAATAAGGAAATTAGAGGTCTGAAAATCAAAGGGGAGGAGTACAAATTGGAAGCCTATGCAGACGACCTGGTCGGAATATTGGATAATCCCCTGCACAGCATCGAACAAGTACTAGGAGAAATAAAAGAATTTGGAGCAGTGGCAGGCCTAAAAATAAACTACAGCAAAACAAAATTCATGACTAAAAACATGTACAAAAAAGATGTGGAGGAACTCAGCCTTAAAACAAAATTTCAGGAAGTCCAAAAAATAAGATACTTGGGGATTATGATCACCAAAAAAACAAGTAATCTAATGAAGGAAAACTATCTCTTAATGCAGAAAGAAATAAAGAGAGATTTGGACGATTGGAACAAGTTGCAAATATCAATGATGGGTAGAATCGCAACAATCAAGGTGTCAGTCCTCCCAAAATTGCTATTCCTTTTCCAAAATCTACCAATTATACTAAATTTTAAATACCTCAAAGAACTAGACACACTGATCTCAAAATTTATCTGGAAAGGGAAAAGACCAAGAATAAAACTCAAAACATTACAAGATTTAAGAGAAAGAGGAGGGACGGGGCTACCAAACTGGTTACTATATTATAAAGCATACGCCTTGGTTTGGATAAAAGAGTGGATAACACTTGGGAACCAAAGAATACTAAAATTAGAAGGCCAGGATTTAAGAATGGGCTGGCACGCATATGTGTGGTACGGGGGAATCAAGGAGCAGACACACTTCTCAAAACATATAATAAGGAAAGCACTCTCCTTAGTTTGGCAAAAGTTTCAAACACAGAACTATAAAAAAATTCCAGAATGGGTAGCACCCATAGAGGCCTTCACTCTAAAAACAATAAACCAAAAGGGCCTACTACTTACTTATCAAGAATTGCTGACTAAAGAGAAGGAGATGAAAGAGAAAACAGAACTGGAGAAATTGGGCCTAGCAACAGATTGGTGGTCTATGGCAAAACTGGAATCAAGATACAAAAAAAATAAATGTATGGGTTTTTTTGAAGGGAAAACACGGGTGGATGAACTGTGGATTTATACAAATGAGGGAATCATCAAAAATGTACACGTATTTATTAGAATATGAATTGGAGGATGAAAGAGTGAAGGAGGGAATGATTAAATGGGCTCAAAATTTTAAATATAATATTGATATTGATGACTGGACTAAAATGTGGAAAGACAATCACAAATTAATTAAACCTGTTAGTCTCAAAGAAAATATATTTAAAATGTTTCACAGGTGGCATCTGACTCCGGTAAAACTAGCCAAAATGTCAAAAGGGTCTAATAATGTTTGTTGGAAATGTAGAAAGAATCCAGGGACTTACTGTCATGCATGGTGGTCATGTGATCAAGCTCAGATATTCTGGCGGCAGACTTGGAAAGTGGCACAAGAAATTGTACAAATTAAATTAAATTTCAGACCGGAAACGTTACTGTTGAATATAATGCCAGAGATTACTGATAAAAAAAATAAAATATATTCTCTTGTACATATATACGGCAGCTAGACTGCTCTGGGCCCAGAAATGGAAAATAACCGAAATACCAACTAAGGCTGAACTCTTGAAAAAGTTACTGGACATTGCAGAACTGGATATGCTCTCAGAGGCGCTGTGAGACCACCCAAGGCATTATGTAAAGGAGAGCTGGAAGATGATATACAGTTGGGCCCAGAAGCAGATAAATGAATAAGGGGCAAAATAGTCATAAAGACGTTTAAAAAGTGACATTAAATCTGGAAGTCTTGCAGATGGCTGTTTAAGGGTGGAATCACCAATACCTCTGTATTAGCAATAGATAAGGGGACAGGATCTGTCTACTATAGACTCTGGTCTGTGTTAACAGTTTAGTGTGACCCTTAATATTGTTGAATTTTGTTTGTATATATTATGCGAAATAATAAAAAAAATGAAAAAAAATATTGCGGTCGCCATTTTGGATCCCCCGCACTGCATGGCAAATGGATGCGCCCTCCCAGCCTGGTACCAGCAGCGCAGCAGTAGCAATAGCCAAGGAGAGGGGGGCGGGGAAACCCCCCAAATAAAACACCCTTCTGGCCTGGTAGGTGCCCTCAGACAGTTTTCGCCTACTTTTAGGGCCGGGAATCGGGTTTTTTTTTTTACTTTTAAAAACTTTTTTCTGTGCCACTTGGCATTGCACGATCGCCGCGATGCAAGTAACGAGCACGACAAATCAGACCAAATTGTTCGTTCGTCGGTTCGAGCTCGAATTCTGGCGGAGTAATTCCCGTTACCGTTTCCGTAGAGTAACGGATACGAGTAACGGAAACGGAAACGGGAATACCGCTAAGTCGTGCCCATCTCTATGACTCAGCTATCAACTCTACTCAAACATCATTTAAGCTACTTAGGGAGAGCAATGAGTCTGAAGTGTTATCCAGGTGCACTCCCCATGTTAGCCAGTTGTCTGTTTTTCCAAGGTCCCAGCACACATGGAGATCATCTAAAGAGAGTACAATCTACAGAGAGTCAATCTTGGACCCCTCCGTGTGCAAGAGCCATTTGTAGATGTGCCAACCTCCAAGGGAGCAGACACAGCAGATTCTTCCTCTCAGACGTGTCCATAAAAGCTTACAGTAGTTAGTCTTTCAGGTGATGGAACATTTTCTTCTTTTTCATTTTCTCTTTGGTTTCGGCCAGGTAGAAACAGAAGAGATGCTTAAGGTCACCAGAACTCCTGAGTGCCTTTCAATGCTTCTGTGAGCAGCTTCTTAGATTTCTCCACCCACATCCCCACCCACATCCTCACCAGTCACCTTCTCAGTTCTTTCTGTAAGCAAACCTTTCTAGTTAAATAACTTGGCAAATGAGTGACATTTTATTCACAATTATAGAATGGCTGGGAGGCCTTTGAGTCAGCAGGAATGCCAGCCAACAAACTCATGGCAGTAAAAATGCATAAACAGCAGCCTTCCTCTCTAACCAAAGCAGTTTTACTGGAGAGGAAAGTCAGAGTGTAGCCCTAAAAGTGCTGATTTATTTGAGTGAAGCCTAGTGTTAAAAAAAAATCCCAACAGGGTGCACAGGTTCTTGAGGTGTTTAGCACAGTCTGCTCAAGTAGAGAACGTGGGTTGTGAAACACAGGAAGTTAGTCAGTTGTAAATTTGGAAGCCTTGGGGTGGGGGTGAGCAGATGCCATATCCTTTGTGAGCAAAATGTTCTACTAACATTACATAAAAATGCAGTGTACAAAATACAACACCATTTTTGTGACTTTCTTTTGCAAAGCAGAAAGGAAGTGAAAACTTTAAAATCTTCCTGCTGAGTTGTACAGACTCCTTTGATTAGTTCTCTAACAGGTCTTAGAGAAAGAGGAATAAAAGAGCTATAATGACTTCTTCCTTTAAACCTTTTGGTTGCTTTTCTTACATGGTATTTCACAGAGAAACCAATTGATTCCCCCCTTCATGTGGCTTTGTCAGTTGAATTGGGGTCCCTGATTTCAAATTGGTATTGTGTAAGCCATAAAAAAACTGTGTCACATTGAACAATTTAGCCAAAGGTATCCTAATCCCTTACACTCGATGGTTTAGCAACTTTGTACTCAGGAAATATACGTTCAGGAAAACAAAGTGAACCACACAAGCAAATCTGGAAACAGGGTTTGTTTGTTTTTTGTAGGAATGTAAAACAATGTTAAACATAAATTATGCTGATCACAAATTTATGATTATTTGTGCATGAATCTGGCTGTGAATCCAATTACTGGTGGTAAGTGGAGTGGAACAGTTTTATTGGTGGAACCTACATGAGTGCTGGCAGTGAATCTTTCTCATTCAGTAGATTTTCTATGGTTGGGACCAGCAACCTAAGGCCTCAGTTCAATTTTACTCTTAACTAGACTTGATCCATTGAAATGAATGGGACTTTTGGTCAGCAAGATTAGAAGTACCAAAGATAAAATTAGTGAACTCTAGTGGGGACTTAATTCTTTTTGTCTAGTTGATTTTATATATTACTCATAACTCCAGGTTCTAAAAAATTCCAGATTATACTTGAGAAGGTAAAGGTTCTAAAAATTGCTTGAGGCATTTGTTCTTGCTGTTGTTACCTTTATGTTTGTTTCTTTATGTTTCTCTGGAAGTTGAGTCATGGTAACTGGCAACTGGACTTCTCATTCTTGCCCCCAATCTCTCAAGAAAAAGAAGTTCAGTTGCCATGACTTAACTTCCATATAAACTCATCTGGATGACTGAGAATCTTCACAGACCTCTTCATGTTTCCTGCTTTACATAATGGCTGAAATCCAATAGTAAGTCACAACTAGACTAGGCCAACCAAATTACTGAGGATCTAGTAAGGGCGTTTATACACGACCCCTAAACTCCGGGGCAAATGGCTCCCAGCTCCAGAGCTTAAAAATGTTTACCCACCAGCTCTGGAGTTTACAGGAAATTAGGTGCGACCACGCCCACTTTAGCGTGTCCCAGCGCACCTTTCAAGTACCTGCTCTTCCGTCCTGAAAATTCCTTGATGCGGTGTAAAGATAGTGAGTGCGGGGCTCTCCTCCCTTCTGTTTGTTGTTTTTTTGGCTCCCGCCCCTTTAAGAGCTACTTTTACAGAGACAGGAATCTTGCCGGCAAGAGCGAGAGCCAGAAGGAGAGCCAGAACGGAGGTGAGGCACGATCTTTTCTTTCTTTTTTTTCTCCCTCCCCTCACACAGCCAGCAGCCAGGAAGTGCGGAGGGATGGGGAAGCAGAAAGAGCGACAAGCCCCTAAGATCTCTGGTCCGAATTTAAGTGGCCAGCGGATCTTAGGGGTCGTGTAAAAGCGCCCTAAGTCACCTGCCCAATCCCAGTGATTCAATAGGCCTACTCTAGATCCACCTTACTGTGTAATTGGCCATTATACACATGGAGCTACAGATTTGCTATGCAGTAATGGCAGTCTGCAGCCTGTTCATCTCTGACTCAATCCTTAAGTGCTTTGAAAAGTGCAGGCTCTAAAATGAGGTAGGTGGAAAAACTGATTGGTCCGAGAGGCCTGATTGTCTCATGGGATCGTAGTTGCTGACTGGATGATGTCACAAGAGAAGGGCCTCAGCTAAGTCCCGTCTCTCCTCTGATATGAAAGCAAAAACAAAGCAAAGTGTTCTGCTTGTATATCGCCCCATAGCACTTCAAGCATTCTCTGGGTGGTTTACAATTTTTAATTATGCAGGCTCCACATTGCTGGGTATTCATTTTACTGAACTTGGAAGGATGGAAGGCTGAGTCAACCATGAGCCGGCTACCTGGGATTGAACCTCAGGTTGTGAGCAAAATTTTAGCTGCAGTACAGGCATTTATCCACTGTGCCACAAGGCTCCTCCACCTATTTTCCAAAAGACATCAACTTCTCCTGGTACACATAATTCTCTCTCTCTCTCTCTCTCTCTCTCTCTCTCTCTCTCTCTCTCTCTCTCTCAAAACCAGGAACACTATTGCTATTCCACAGCCTGATTCCCTTGCTAACTGGCTTCCACTCAGCAGAGGTAACATGTACCACCGAAACTTGATTGGGAAGGAAACCTTGCTGCTACTGCTAATCTGTAACTGGCCTTTCCAAAATGTGTTGAGATACATTTATGCAGGCTTGAAAAATGTGCCTGCTCTTTTTTTTCAGACTCCATCTGTTTGCAAGTAGGACATACATGTGAACTAATGTGGCTGCTATGGAAAAGAAAATATTTGGCTTTCTGTCCCTTCACATTCCTGACGACCTGCATTATTTTCTCTTTGACAAATTTACTGTAATAAATTTTTCAAAAATACAAAATAAAAGGAAAGTGAAAGTGGATATTTTGGTTCATTCTATTACGCAAAGTTTTGAAGCATGGATTAAGTTAGACCATGGTTAACGTAACAGAGTGAAGACAGATGAGCTTTACATTCAGGGTCAGTGAAATTCTGCATTATACTTCAGCCATAGTTAGAGTCAGGATGTCTCACGGCCTTGAAAGAGGTGGTGCTAGCAGGGTGTGGACAATACGCATCCTAAGGAAACAAGTCTTTATCAGCGGTAGACATGGGCACGGAGCGGCGAAAATCTCGTTTCCGTTTTCGGTTCTCGTTATCGTTACGTAACGGGTAACGGTAACAAGAATTACTCTGCTCCAACTCGAACTCAAACCGAAAAAGAAAAATTGGGTCTGATTTTTCGTCGTTGTTCATGGCATCGCGGCAATCGCGCGATGCCAAGCAGCACAGAAAAAAAGTTTTAAAAATAAAATAAAAAACCCGATTCCCGGCCAAAAAAGCAGGCGAAAATATGCCTGCCTCAGTGAGGGCACCTACCAGAGAGGGGTGGGTTCTGGGGGGGGGGTCCCTGGCCTTCCCCCCTCTCCTGTCCTGGACTGCTGGTACCGGGCTGGGGGGGCATCCTCGTCGTCTCCATTTGCCATGCGGTGGGGGGGGGATCCAAAATGGTGACCGCAATATTTATTTTTAAATCGTGGTCCAAAAACCCACCAAAGCACCACAGAAATATTTGAAAATTAGGTATTTTAAATGCCTGATTTTTATAGTAGCAGCAGTGGGTTTTTCTTGCAATAAAACGTCTCCATTGATTTTATTTTATTTTATTTTTATTTTTATTTTTTTTACACATGCGCAATGATGGGCTGGCCATGGGATGGGACCATGCAAATTTTTTGACCCATTCCACCAATCGCATGGCCAGGTTTTGACTGAGACTTCTGGATGTGCCAGAGGGCATAAAAAGCCCACTAACCCAAACCCTAACCCTAACCCTAACCCTAACCCTAACCCTAACCCTAACCCTAACCCTAACCCATACGCCAGTACACTGTCCTTCTTAGTGGGTCAGAGGCACCCAGAGGTGCAGCCCACTAACCCACCCTAACCTTAACCGTAACCCTAAGCCTAGCCCTTACCCTAACCCCAACCCTAACCCAGATCCATACGCAAGTACACTTTCCTTCTTAGTGGGTCACAGGCACCCAGAGAGGTGCCTCTCACAGCCCACTATCCCCTACCCCTATCCCATTCCCTAACCTGTACGTCAGTACGCTAGTACGCTCCCCTTCTTAGTGAGTCAGAGGCACCCAGAGAGAGAGGTGTCTCTGCCTCTTACCCCCCACCCTAACGTAATGTATGGTACACGGCGGCTTCACGTTACGCTTCCCTTCCCTTCCCTTCTTAGTGGGTCAGACGTCAGAGGCACCCAGAGGGGTGCCTCCCAGAGCCCACTTACCCCAACCCTAACCGTAACCCCGACCCAAACGACAAACGACAAACAGAAACGACAAATCTTTGAAAATTATCACAACAAACGGAAACAAGCCGAAACGGACCCGTCCCGACAATCAAAAACTCGACACGTCATTTTTTCTGGTCGTGCCCATCCCTAATCTGCGGTGACTCATATTGTCTCAAGGAACTGGTTTAAGACCCTTGTCCATGCCCTGCTGGACACTACCAAGATGCCCTCCTGATTTAGTTACGCTAACAAAATGATAAGCTAGGATATAAAGGTCTGTCCTATCTTTTGTTCAGGGTCTTGACTCATTCTAAGAGCAAGACCCTATCGTGTATTGGCTTGTACTCAATTAAATTGTGTTGCAGCAAATCAGTCTCCTTAGTGCCCCCCCCCAAAAAAAATGGAAACTCTGAGAATTGGGTAACAGGGCTTTGAATAATTAAAAACATTAACACCATTTAAATACAAAACACAAAAATTGCTATCAGGACCCACAATCTATGTTATCTCAGTTTAAAATCTTCTGAAACAGGAAGGTTTTTACCTGGTGCCGAAATGTCATCAGTGTTGGCGGATCTTACTTGGGAGGGCATTCCATAGCCTGGGGGCAGCTGCCAAAAAGGCCCTATACCTGCTGCAAGACGTCCTTTTCACCTCCATGAGGGATGGTTCTTTCAGGAGGGTCCCCTGGCTAGATCTTAATTGCAGGTTAGGTTCATATGGAAGGAGGCGGTCCTTCAGGTGTCCAAGTCCTATGCCGTTTAGGGCTTTATATGTCAGCCCTAAGAATTCCACCAGGCATAATCCTGGGAGGCACAACCTGAAAATAGTAATTTGAATAAGAGGTTTTCTCATCTCTTTATAGGCCACTGTTGCTGTTATGGCAGCTTTTCAAACAGAAGGAAAAGCTCCCGGCGGTGCTTGGAAACAGTGAAAGGATTTGTGGGGGGCCAAGGGATGTGAAATTAGAGTTTATAAAGGGAGCTTCCTGTCATCCCTTGAGACTCCCATGTACCCTTGCCATGCCCGGGAGTAGTTTCCTTCTTCCTGAAAAGCCAGTATAATGGCGATGGAGGTAAGAAAAGTTCCCCTTTGGTTGCATTTCCAAGGATTCTGACTGGAGGCATTCTGCAGCCCAACAGAAGCATGTATCCCCTGGCTGCAGACAAATTCTTGATGATTTATTTTGCCATTTGAAGTAGGGAACGTGGAGAATGAAGAAATGTTGCTGTCAGAACAAAGGGATTTCCTTTTGGTATTTTCATGTCTTTAGGTCTTTTCAACCAGACAAAAGAGTTGAAAAAATGATGAATTGAGAAATTCATTAGTAAATTTGTTAAACTGTATGCAGAAATACATCATGGACCACCAGAAAGACAAATACATGGCTACTGCATTAAATGAAGCACAGACTCTTTCTTGAGAAGCAGAAATGACTGAACTGCAGCTAGGATACTTTGGGCATATAATCAGAAGACAAAACTCACTGGAAAAGATAATAATACTGGGGAAAGTGGAAGGCAGCAGGAAAAGAGAAGCCAGGAAAGAGACTAAATCAGCTAAGGCTACGAGGATGGTCAGAGGAAACCAAACCATACAAGGAAAACCTGAAAGAACTGGGTATTTTAGCCATGAATAAAGCAGACTGAATGGATTTATTTATTTATTTATTTATTTATTTATTTATTTATTTATAGAGCTTATATACCGCCCATCTTCCGGACGGAACTCCGGGCGGTTCACAACAATAAAATGGACAAAAAACCAGTTTATATACTACGCCGTAATAAAAGCAACAAGATCAATTAAACATTAAAGACAAAAAATGATAGCAGGGAGACAAGTGGCGGATGAAAAGAAAAAAAAAACTTAATAGTCACCAAACGCCTCCCGAAAAAGCAAGGTCTTTAAAGCTTTTTTGAAGACTGGCAGGGACTCTGCAAGGCGCAACTCACATGGGAGGTGGTTCCATAGTACAGGGCCAGCCGCAGAGAAGGCTGAGCTCTGGGTGACCGTTTTCCGAGCCTCCCTGGGCATGGCCACCTGCAATGAGCGTGCCCACAACATTCTAGTTGGTCGGGCCGAAGTTGACCGCTGGGAGATATGTGCTGCCAGGTAATCAGGTCCCAGGGCATGGAGGGTTTTATAAATTAAAACCAAGATGGGATAGCACTTTTCAAATACCTGAAAGATTGCCATACAGAGGAGGGGCAGGATCTGTTCTCAATCACCCCAGAGTATAGGACAGATAATAATAGGCCAAATCACAAGAAACTGGGTTTTGGTTGAATGTATAGACAAATACTGACAATGAAATATGACAGTGGAACCATTACCTCTTGATGGGGTGAGTCCTCCAACACTGGAGGTGTTCCAAGAGGGAAAATCAGACAATCATATGTTAGATACTATTTGATTTTCATTCATAGATGGAGCTGGGAGTTGGACTTGATGACCTTACAGGTTCGTCCCAACTCTGTTATTCTAAAATTTTAGCAGTGAAGTCATAGACTTCAGTTGCTGGAGCTTGCAAGACCCAAGCTGGACCTTTTGGAGGTCACTAATTCATAAGGTTGCCACAAGTCAGAGGTTGCTTATGACACAGCAACAACAATAAGAAGAAGTTGTATCTTAAGAGTATCCAGAAATAAAAAAATCTGAATATTTGATTGTTTTGAAACAATACTGTGTAAGGATGTACATTTTAGTTTTCTGATAATTTTTTCAATTATTTCATTAATAATGACTTGTAAGCATAGAGGTAGTGTTGGGCAGGAAAAAAAGATGATTTTGTTTTCTTTAAGGCTAAGATCAATTCTCTTCACTTTGAGTAATATAATTGACAATGAATTCAGTGTTGAAGACCCACTTCATGTTCTTAGAACAATGATTTTCAGCCTCTGATATGCATACCCCACAGTGGTATGAACCAGAACATTTAGGGGACAGGACAACAACATAAGACAAGATACAAACCAAAGGTTGTGAAATTAATTTAACATTATGATGAGTGGTAGAGCGAGTTTTCTTCATTGTTAAATGTCAAGAAAAGCCCTGTTCCTTTAGTTTATTATTTTGGTGAATGGTGGTGAGTCCCTCCATAAAATAAAATAAAAAATGTGTTGCGAACATGACTACAGCACACAAGCTTGGTGGCACTCCCCTCATCAACTCCACTTTTAATCTCCTCCACTTCGTTCTACAAGCAGTATTCAATGAGTGAGTTCTTCTGGGTCTTCCCCATGTCTCTTCTCTTTGTTGTTGTTTTATGTTTTGAATTAATATTTCAATATGCGTATTATCCAAGATGGATAAGTGGTAGAGAAGCCTCTTGAGGGGGCACCAATTAGACAAGGCAAGGCCTTGAAATGCTTGCTTGGCCAAAAAAAAAAGAAAGGAAGGAAGGAAGGAAGGAAGGAAAGAAAGAAAGAAAGAAAGAAAGAAAGAAAGAAAGAAAGAAAGAAAGAAAGAAAGAAAGAAAGAAAGAAAGAAAGAAAGAAAGAAAGAAAGAAAGAAAGAAAAACCACAACAAACCAGCAGTTCAGAGGTTTCATCCGTTTCTAATACGTGGTTCAAAACCAAAACTTTAAAAAGATAAAACAATGTGGATATTGACAATCACCAAAAATTTCCCAGACCAGAATACATCTCACACTTTAGTGCAAAACAGTGAAAAGGCACAGCCTTCAGTTCCTCAAACTGATAAAACAGAGAAAATACTGTGATGAATACACAAAGTATGGATTTTCATATAGAGAAAATGAGAAATATCCTAAACGCCATCATGTAGTGTGTGGGTTAGTATTATCCAGTGGTAGCATGAAACCTTTGCTGTTGCCACATTTGCAAACAACACGTGCCAGCTATACAAACAAGGAACACAATTTTATTTACAGGCTAGTGAAAGATCAGAAGCTAATACCGTTCTTGTCATTAGTTAACAAAGACAATGAACATCTGTTTGAAGGTTAGCATGTTGCTAGAACAAGCTACAGACCTCCCAGGAAATAGCTGGAAAATAACCCAATGGTTTAAAGGGCTAAAATCATCTTTCAAGAAGGACTTCTCAAAAACTGGAGAAGACAATGGCTGGGTTGCAAATCCCTTTGAATAAGAATACTTCCAAGTTGTAAGAATGTCAATCAAAAAATCAGATAGGTTCATTGAACTTTTGACTAACATTACTTTGAAAAGCAAGATTCTAAGAAAAATCCGATGGGCATTTGCATTTCTGATGCCATTTACAAATACAGAGCAGGTGGAGAGGGCTTTTTCTTCTTATACCTTTATTTTAAAAAATACCATAGTGACCTGAAAGCAGTTCTAGATTTAAGACTATATCTTACATCCATTGAACCAGTTTCTTTTTAAAGAAAAACCTATGCACCTCAAAATAAGCTCAATGATTGCACTGCACAATTGTTGTATATGCAATATTTCTGATGGTTTATAAATATTATTTAAAAACATAATAAAGTATTTCAATTATTAATAAATAATTAACAAATGTAATGTATGAATTAGTGTAATATAGTTTTTAAAGGCAACCTGTGATATATTTACTTGGATTCATTGCATCTTTTGTTTTGGACTGTCTCCCATGTATATACACTGTCTGTTCACCTTCTTGTTCCATTGCTTTTTAATCCCATTATTGGGGCTATTTATTTGCAGTTACGACAGATGCATTTCAAACAAATGAAGCCATCTGAATGACAAACTTTTTCCTAACATGCTGATTTATGGAAATAGACTTCCAAGGGGGGCATGCGAGTGAGAAAACAGTAGGATCCACTGTCTTAGAATGTGCTTTGTGTGGAGCCTTCCTTCTAACTGGGGAAATCACTTTGTCAGAGCGGTAAATAATGTAAATGTCTCTCAAGTAGTTAGCGACTCCAGCGAGCTTCAATTTGACACTCACTCCACCCCCCAAATGCAAGATTAAATGGGATAGTTGGTGAGGCAGAAGACGCCATGACTTCAAAGGTTCGTGTTTTAGTTAAAAAGAAACAAATTGCTTCCCCAGTGACGCTTCACAAGGGAAATGGGGTTGGAGTGTCTATATGTGTGTCAGGCAACTATAAACCCCAAAAAGAGCCTTGATGCTCAAATGCATATGTTTACTCTCTCACAAGATGCTTATTATTTTGCCACAGACATAAAAGGAAGATTACAGAGTTGTTTTTGATGGACTTTCTGTCTCTAAGTCCTTTTATGCTATTCGCCATTGCTAATGGGGAGTGCAAATCTATACCAAAGTTCCTGTGGTTGAGGGGTATAGGATATGGCAGAACCACTGGCATGTCATGGGAGCCACAGGTAGGCTGCTACCTCAAGAAACATGTCACCAGAAAGTCTGAAGTGCGAGGCACTCACAAGTGGGTTAGCCTAGACTACAGCAATGTGTTTTCCATGGGACTCCTACTAAGGACTATTTAGAAACTCGGCCTGAGAGCCTGTCCACACCAGCATATAGTTATGATATATGGATAATTGAGAACTGAGTTTAGATGGAGGGCAGAAGGAAGAGGCTATGCTTGTGTTTCTGCTTATTGCAATCCATCCTTCCTATTTAAGGGCTGTCTCACACCTCTCTGGAAGGTCACTAGGCATGTACCATATTTTTCCATCTACAAGAAACCCCCATGTATACGATGACTGCAGAGACAAGGTATGGGCAGTTTCTCAAGTGCACAGTTCTCTCCTTAGAAGTCCCAATGACCCACCTCTCCTCTCCCTTCCTCCCCACTTTGGAAAAAAGAATGGCTCTCTTCTTCAAGTCTCATGGGGGTCACAATGGTTAGCCTTCAGGCAGGAGGCAGCCTTAGTGATGGAGACAGGAGGATATTAAGCAGTGCTGGTGTGGTGAAAACCAGAGAAGATTGTGAAGAGCTCCAGAAGGATCTCTCCAGACTGGGGGAATGGGCTGAGAAATGGCAAATGCGTTTTAATGTAACCGAATGTAAAGTAATGCATATTGGGGCAAAAAATCCAAACTTCATCTATCAACTCATGGGCTCTGAGTTATCCGTGATGGATCAGGAAAGAGATCTTGGTGTGTTGGTGGACAGCTCCATGAAGGTGTCTCCCCAATGTGTGGCAGCAGTGAAGAAGGCCAATTCCATGCTAGGGATTATCAAAAAGGGGATTGAAAATAAAACAGCCAACATTATAATGCCATTATACAAAACAATAGTAAGGCCCCACCTGGAGTATTGTGTACAATTCTGGTCACCGCATCTCAAGAAAGACATAGTGGAACTGGAAAAGGTGCAGAAGAGAGTGACTAAAATGATTACTGGGCTGGGGCACCTCCCTTATGAAGAAAGGCTAAAACATTTGGGGCTCTTTAGTCTGGAAAAAAGGTGCTTGAGGGGGGATATGATTGAGACATACAAAATAATGCAGGGTATGAGTAAAGTGGATAGAGGGAAGCTCTTCTCTCTCTCCCAAAATACCAGAACTAGGGGACATACACTCAAATTGAGGGCTGGGAGAGTAAGAACTGACAAAAGAAATATTTTTTCACCCAGCGCGTTGTAAGTCTATGGAACTCCCTGCCACAGGATGTGGTGATGGCATCTGGCCTGGATGCCTTCAAAAGGGGATTGGACAGATTCCTGGAGGAAAAGTCCATCACAGGTTACAAACCATGATGGAGAAACCAGGGTACTTCAAGGGCCAGATGCAGGGGAGTGGTATCAGGAGACAGATATCTAGTCTCATGCGCTCCCAAACGCATCTTGTGGGGCCACTGTGAGATAC
Organism: Phrynocephalus forsythii; assembly: GCA_029282475.1. Classification (NCBI taxonomy): domain Eukaryota; kingdom Metazoa; phylum Chordata; class Lepidosauria; order Squamata; family Agamidae; genus Phrynocephalus; species Phrynocephalus forsythii. Next base: position 168,659,942 of record JAPFRF010000002.1, on the reverse strand, counting down.
AGGAAGCTGGACTAGATGGGCCTTTGGCCTGATCCAGCATGGCTCGTCTTATGTTCTTATGTTCCGTCTTTCTCAATCTGAAACAAGTCAGTAGCAGCAGCCAGATATGCTGTACATCAGCAGTGGACCACTGTTCAATCCATGATATCTCCAGTTAGGACTAAGAACTCTGCTTGAAAACCCAGCCTGTCATTCTGGACTATCCTGCAATAGACAAGTGAGTGTTCTGCATATAAGACAGCTTTGCATGGTACAGTATTTTATAGGCACAATCTTATTTTCCTTCATGGAGGCTGAAGTAAATAAGAGTGTTTTGGGCACAGCCTCTTCCTCCAGCAGGTTGATATATGACCAAGCAGGTGGGTGGGATCTGTCTTACTGAGGTGGGTGTCAGTAACGCTTGGGCCAAGAGGCCATCTTGTTCAAACAGACAGCAATGTGATGGCAGAGAAATGCCAGCCAAAAGAGATGAGGAGAGTTGGCCGGCACCCAGCTACCATTGGGCTTTGGCTGGCAGCCAAGCATACCAAGGTGATCTGGCACCAAAAGAGGCAGCGATCACAGAGGCAGGTGAAGGGATGTTGGCTGTACTCTACATAACTAGGCAACAGCTTGCAGAGTATGCCAGATTTGGACACCATCTGAGAAACAAACAAACAAACAAGCAAACAAACAAACAGGTAGGCTGTGGAGAATGGGGTGGACGAAAAGCAATATCAAGTATTGCCATGAGTTCTGGAAGGGCTTCAGATTAAAATGTTAGAAATTACTGTCACTTGTGGTCCTAAAAAGACCATTCATTCATTCTGCTTATTAGCAAGTTTGCAGCGCTTTGCTTCTGGAATTGAAGGATTTGCCATTTCTTAGGGGTGCTCACAATGCTTTCTACAAGAGGATTGTTGATACAATCATATAAACAGGTATGCCCAGAACCTCCCATGTCATCTTTGAGGGTAGGGGTGATGAGAGGAAAACAACCATCAACTATGGAAAGTGTGCAGTAAATTTCATTCTGCTCAATGGAAAACACAATAATGTCTTTTTATGTATGTATGTATGTATGTATGTATGTATGTATGTATGTATGTATGTATGTATGTATGTATGTATGCATTTTGAAGAATATTATACATATCCCAAAAAAAACATATGAGGGAACCAGGTGGCCAATCAGAAGTAGTGCAAGTTACATATCCTGTTCTAACACTCCACATCCACATAACAGTCTACGACCATATAAGAAAGACGGACAACCTAATTTCTGACTAACCCATGAGAAGAATAGGATTAGAAAGTACCACCTTTATAAACTGCTCTCCAGCCCAAAACACTTGCAAGTGAGCAAGCAAGTATCAGGGATAACCTTCCTCCTGAAGCGATCCTTTCTTCCTTTTATCCGTTGCCAATTCATTCCAAGAAACTGTCTTTTCTTTATAGTTTCAGACCAGACAACTGTACTTATCATGGAGAGAAAGAAGTGTTTTAGCCACATCTGATCGGCTTCCAATTTCATTGTCCACTTGCACATGGAGGGGTCCAAGATTGACTCTCTGCAGACTGTACTCTCTTTAGATGCTCTCCATGTGTGCTGGGACCTTGGAAAACCAGACAACTGGCTGACATGGGGAGTGTCCCTGGATAACACTTCAGACTCATTGCTCTCTCTAAGAAGCTTAAATGATGTTTGAGTAGAGTTGATAGCTAAGTGAAAGCACTATGTTGGCAAAATTCACAACTCTTGGGGCTTGAACCCACAGCTGGAATAAACAGGCAGAGGAATTGTGGTATTTGGACTGTGGATAAAGTCATGTGGACTTTAACCTGTATCCAAAGCTTTTCTGACAGTGTCTTCATGCTGTCACTGCCTTGGCCTCCCCACTGTCCATATCACCTATGCCATGATTGGGAGCTGGGAGGGCAAGCAGGCAGGGCGGGTGGGCAAGGAAGGCAAAGAGGGCAAGTGAGTGAGAAGAGGGTTGGTCAAGCAGGTGAGTGTGGAGGCATGTAAGGCAGCGAGAGAGTGACCAAGGGAGCAGAAGGTGGGTGAATGGGAGAAGGTAGGAGCTAGCAAGGCAGGGAGGGCAAAGGTAAGAGGGGGAGACTGAGTAGGCTGGTTTCATCACCCGAAAGACTAACTACTGTGGACATGTCTGAGAGGACATGTCTGAGAGGAAGAATGTTCTGTGTCTGCTCCCTTTGAGGTTGGCACACCTACAAATGGCTCTTTGCTTAAAAGTTATTGTGGAGAATGTGGGTGGACAGACACACCCACCCACCGCTGCCCTTCATAACATTAGGGCACAGGGATCATCCCATGCATCTGTATGGCAGGAGACTCAAAAGCATGAAAATGGCTGGATTTCTTCAGAGAATCCATAACAAATGTGTGTCATTCCCAGAATGCAGTGACAGCCACTGACTTAAATGATTTTAAGAGGGGGTTGGGGGAAAAGACAGCCATAATAGCAACTGCTATGTCATGACAGCTGTATAAAATTTTACAGGTCCAAGCAACAGAGGAAGTTGCTGTCTCTGGTTTCATTTTAGAGTTGGGGAATGCACCTACTCCAAGTGTTAGTGTGAACTTTAAAAAAGAACTTCAGAACTCTTGAAAGTACAGTATTTTGATCAGAGGGTTCATCACCCCAAATATGAGCTCAAAAAAGTGGAAGTGAAACCAGAGTGGGGATTCACAGGGCCCATTAAATCCACAACATCATGAGCCTTCATGGGGTTCAGAACCAGAGTTTTCCTACTGCCAGCTAACACAAACATGAAAGGGCTTTTGCCTTTATGCAGGACTGGCCATACTGTTATGCCAAGTGAGGCTGTTGCCTCGGGGAGCACAGACTGGGAGGCCAGAGGGTGTGAAAGGAGAGAGCTATGTGCTAACCCACTAAGCAATCCTGCTGCCTTCAGGCATGGTGGAAGATGCAGTATCATCCCTGACAGAGGGGGGGGGAATTCAGCTGCCATGACAATTGATTTTTTTGGAGCACAGTAGATTTTTCACCTGAGCCGCAAAAAAATATTGGACTTTCAGAGATATCTGGTTCAGCTACTGGATGATACAGATTAAATTGCCTGATCCCATAGGATTCGTATTCTTATATTTCTACCCAGTAGGTTACTGTTCATGGGCACTTGTGCCACAAGCTGTGTTTGGGTTTTTAAGGTGCCACCGAACATTTTTGTGTTTGGTTTATTACCTCTGCTGTAGCAGCAAACCAATATGGCTGCTACTCTGAAATATGCCCATCTATGTTCGCTGTGTTCCTCCAGCCAATAACATTTGGTCTATGGAGTGTACCTGTGAGTCTTATTAATGGAACTTATACTTAGAAATTAGAGCCATTGAACCTAGATTTAGCTATGATTAAACATTCATAGGATCTGGTAACGCAGTATTAAGCAGCCCTGTGGTTGTATTAATCAGATCTTATAAATTTCATTCACACAGTAAGGGAAAAGAACACTGAGATGGATGTTTCTAATAACACTTTACCCAAGCACTTTAATCAAAGTTCATCTCTGTGGTATCCACTTAGGGGGTAGTTCTTTTGAAGATGGACTCATCCGACGTGTTCTTAGGTTTGTGCAGCTCTTTGTAAATTTCTGAATTAGAAATTAATAATAAGAATAAGAATAAGAATAATATATTACAAGCAGTTGCAGATCTCAGAAAGAAAACCAACAGAGCTATTAAAAATGGCAATAATAGGAACAGCATAGACATTGTACCAATATTTAATACTAAGGGTTTTGGTTAAAAGTTGTATATGATATATAATATCAGACAATGTTTTTTATAATTTGTGCCTGGCAATTTTTAATAATAAGAATACAGTAGTCCCCCACCACATCATGACCCATATATCGTGGTCCCACAATATTGTGGGATCCACCACCCATCCTCCACCACCACCACCGCTTTCATCCTCAGCATCCTACCACCCTTGCCACTGCCACTGCATTTGTTCCCAGCAGCCCAACACCCTTGCTGCCACTTTTGCCCCACTTCTGTCACCTTTGCTGTCCCTGCCACTCCCACCACCACTGGCATCACCATCGCCCTCTTTCCGCTGGCACTTTCACCTTCCCAAGTGGATTTGGAGAGGAGGGATGACAGTGGTGGAGTTGGCAGCAATAGGACAAGGGTATCTGTATATCGCACGGTAACCCCCACAGTAAATGGGGGACTACTGTAATAATAATAATAATAATAATAATAATAATAATAATAATAATAATAATAATAATAATAATAATAATAATAATAATAATAATAATAATTTACTCTACATTAAGGTATTCTACACATTTTCGGCACTGTGCTGGACCTGAAATAATAATAATATATAATAATTAGAGAACTGCAGAGCTGAAAAGGATCCTATGGTCCAGCCTCTGTCAGGGGGCATAGTGGGGAATCGAACTCCCAACCTCTTAACTTCACAGCCAAAGATCTAAACTACTAAGCTAAAGATCCATGTGTGCTTGCATTTCAAAGCAGAAGCAGGTTGGAGACTTTGGCTCAGGCCCTGGGGTCTGGAACAGCTGTTTCTTCCTGAGGCAGCAATTAGGTCTTGGCAGCAGCTTTGGCCACTACTGCTGGTTGTAAGTCTGAGCTGTCATTAAACAGGCAGGTTGTTAAGTGAGGAATGGTTGTACCCCTTCTTTAGAGGTGGACATGAACCAGAAAACCCATGGTTTGGGTTCATCTGGTTTGGACCCACCCTCAGTTCAGTTCGGGTTCGGGTTCTTACCGGCTGTAGTTGGGCATGAGCTCCTTGAAGCGCTCCAAGTTGTGGGCAATCCTGTGCCTTCATGGCTCTGACGGAGGCCACCAAGCACTTGGGAGCGGCAGTAGCACTAGCGGGAGCAAGAAGCACCCTGGCAGCAGTGGCGGCGGTGGCGGTGGCCAGGCATCCCTGGGAAGGGAGCCGCAGCAGCAGCCATGCAGCAAGGGAGGCAGGTGCACTCGTCAGCTGCTGGCGGGCAAGGGGCGGGTGAGAGACAGAGAGAGACACAGCCAGGCAGGAGCCTCTCCCTCCGTTCTCTCCCCCCCCCCGCTGCAATCTCTTTTCTGCTCCAGTGGCGCCTTCCGGTTTTTTTAAAAAAATATTATTTTTAAAGCGCCAACCATGCAGCCCCTGGGGCCTGGTCGGCTGTAAGGGAAAGGAGAAAGGATTAAAGATGGAGTTTATATGGTTCAGTTACATGTCTGGTCATTCAGGCTAGAACACCAGCAGTCAGCAAGAAGCAGTTTCTATTTCTGTGTGAGAATGTTTTGCCATGTTCTGTACAAGCAATTATTTGCAGGTGTCTTATCTACTGGGAACCAGCAAGATGGAAGCTTTGTTGTGCCATCCAAGAAGAATGAAGCCATAACACCAGTGCCAACAATTAATTAAGGAATCGCTGTGAGATGATCGCATGGGAATGCTGTACAACATGGACTATCATTAAAACTAGCCAGATGATTGGACAATGAGTTGGAAAGGATGGATGAAGGGGGGGTGATTTGCTGAGAATGTGAATGCTTTAAAGTTAGACAATAGAATTAATAGAGAACTTTTGTCTTCAATATGCTTGCATAGGTTTGGATAGAATATGCTATGCATAGATAGGGCCACAATGGCTAGTGTAACTTAGATTAGTAAGATAGCTTCATTATTTTACTGATTGCCAAAGACTGAACTATTACCTGTATTTTGAATTGACTTATTTTCCATAATTCTTTAACTAACTATTTTTAATAAAAATAATAATTTTACAACTGGTTTGGTTTTTGCCCAGAGGTGGAAGAGCTAAATCCATAGCATTGGTTTAATGGTGGCAGTTTGGCTGGTGTATTTTAAAAGTACACAGTCTGTTTAAGTATTTTTTCGAAGTCCAGAGGTGATCTGAGGAAGCCTTTGGAAGAGGACCCAGGACGGTTCCTTGACATCGGCGCTGGGGTATTTTTGTTTTGTTTTTGTTTTGTGATTTTAGCGGGCCAATCAGGCCACCCCTGAGGCCTGGTAGGTGCTCCTTTTTTTAGGAGCCTGCAGCCAGGAAGACCAAGACTCCAGCAGCACCAGGTAGGAGACCGCCACCATTAACAAAACAAATGGAACCAAACCAATTTTGTTCAGTTATGCTCGTTTCGTTCTAAAAATCACTCTGGGTTCGTTATTTGTTTCGTTATGTAATGAAGTGAATAATGAATAATGGAACAAACTAAAAGTTCGTTTCGTGCCATCTCTACCCTTCTTTCATCTGCCTGGCTACTTTCCTCTGAAGTCAGTGCACATGCTTTCTAGGGTTTTTTAAACCACCACACTTGAACAGAGGCACAGTTTATCTGCTACTTATCAGGTAGTGATTTCGGCAATCCCCAGATAAAAAAATACTTCACACCTCCACCACCAAGGCCATAGCTAATGACCCATACTTTATGGGTTTCAATGCCTTAGGCCATTTCCCAAGGAATGAGCTTATTGAGACCATTGTTCACCTAACAAGCCTATTGAGGCCATTGTTCATCTGATGATGAGCCTATTTCAGACCAGGGTTACAAGAGGTCAAAGTGAACTCTAAATTGGAGGACTCACAACTTTTGTCCTTGGACTGACAAAGCTGTTTGGATGAGCAGCCAAATATTTCAATCTCTGAAGCAAAGAAGTCCAGTTGCCATAACTCAACTTTCAGGCACCACACTTGAACAAGACAAGTAGGTTGTTCACTATGAACTGTGCTCTCCTGTACAACCATACAGGTCACTCAGGTGTTTGTGTGAATCATTTGTACTTAGGGAGGGAGAGGGAGACGGAGAATTACAGCCAAGGTTTATGGATGCCTTACATTTTTATTTTATTTTTTATTTTTGCACTTGCATACCGCTCCCAATTCCCCACAGGGACATGTTGGATTTAGCTCAGAGTAAACATCCCTGTGCACCTACCTTCCACCCCCCCTTTTCATATTTGACAATTTTACACATTGAAAATGGAGCATTGACTATGACTTTACACCTGCCAAGCAAGGCAAGGAGGGCAATGGAAGATCTTACCAAACAATTTTTCACTGTCAGAAGGAAAGTTTCACTTTGTTTCTATCTCCCAAGAGTAAGACAATGCACATGAAAGACACAGCATCTGTTCCCTTCAGCTTTAGCAATACATGGCATCTAAATTTTTTATCTTCTATGCAATCAGGGGTTGTTAAAGCCCTCTAATGGAAAGGCAAATGTAAATCCAAGAAGAATCCCATTACCCAGTTCCTGAAATATACCAAGAAATGAATTAGTGTGTCACCTAGGTGTGGGGAGTGCTGTAGGGTGCTCAAAATGCATGCAGTGCACCTCACATGGGCTGGGCTGGGACTCTGCTGAGCCACCACGTGTGTCCCTAGTATGGATTTCCCAGACATTTGGCTGCATTCCAAACTAGTGCACTCATGTGAAGAAATTTGGATCAAATCTAAATCCAATTGCCCCAGTTCAGGCCCAAACTGGATCAAATTTTTTTCAAGTTCCGTTATCAAGACGTTGAATCACAGCCTGACAGGCTGCCTCCAAAATGTTGCAAAACGGCATCATGTCGGGAAATTGAGAGAGTGGTGTGATTGGGAGGCAGGAATAGAACTGGGCTTGGACAGCTCTACTTTGCAATACCAGATTTAATTTTGTCAGCACTCTCTTATCCCTTTCTCATCCTTGCACCAAGTGATCCAGATTTTCTAACACAGATTTCTGTTCTTTTGGAGATTTTCTTGGGTGATCCAGATTTTCTAACACAGATTTCTGTTCTTTTGGAGATTTTCTTGGGCCAGATAGCAGTACAGTAGATCATTGAAAAGGCTGCAGTGTGAGTTTTGCCAGTTACTGAGTGTCTTGATTTGTCTTCCTCTGTGCAATGACTCATTTAGTCCTGATTATTTGAATATTTCAATATAATCCTCTTTTACTCTTTCTGCCAATTTGTGTACCAAACTATTTATTGTTTATGAAGGAAATTCAGAAGGTTATATTAACAATAGAACCATTACATTGCTTTCCCATGCAAGGAAACTGATGCTCAACAATTTACAATAAAGGGATGTGCAACAACATTTGATTGTGTCAATTCACAATATATGCTCTAGGCAAGAGTGTCTGAAGAAGGAGACTTGTCCAGGAAAGATCACCTGCAAGATGGGTGGTATATAAATTGAATAAATAATGATAAATAATGATAATCTATGGAAGAACTAGAAATATCTTCAAAATCTTGGATGACTCATTGGAGACCAAAGTGAAGATCATTTCTACTGATCTTCCAAATTACAGTGCCCAGGTGTGAAAACCCAGACAAAGCTGACAGGAACAAAGCAGGTATTGGAAAAAAATATTAGATAATATATCACAGATGGCCAGAAAGACAAGTGGGGGTGGGGTGAGGATGAAACATGAACTCTTAATAGAAATTCAAATGACTAAACTGAAACTGTCATCAGTTTTAGACACATATTCATGAGAAGGCCAGAGTAACTTGAAAATAAAGTATTTCTGAGAAAAGATGGAGGCAGTAGGAAAAGACAGAATATGAGATGGACTAATTAAATAAAGGAGCCCACAGCCTTTACCATTCTGCAAGACAATACAGCCTATTAATGATAGGACCTTTGGTACATTATTTATTCATATGCTCACCACAACTTAATGGAATATAATAATAGCAATACATACACTTTTGGTAAGCATTTTTTTCCAAATGTCCATGCATTGTTTCTTTGAAGTTGACATTTTTCAAAGTATTCTATTCAGTGCTTTGTATTTTATCCAAGACTCACAAAGTGAGCAAACATCCAAAGCAAGGTAACTTTGTCTTCCAACAAGCCCCAGAAGAGTTAAAATGAATATTTTAACTGAACCTTTCTAATCAAATGCAATTGTTTCCATTCCCTAGCCAAAATCAAAACAATGTCCTATTTATTCCCTAAGATTTCAGAACTAAAAACTGTGATCAGCGATCCACCTCGGCCCGCCCAAATGCAGGTGCGGTTCACTGCCACCCCTCGAGAAGCCCGGAAGACGGTTACCCGGGCCGGGCCTTCTCTGTGGCAGCCCCAACTATATGGAACGCCATCCCCAGCGAAGTGCGCTCTGCAGAGTCCCTGCAGGCCTTTCGAAAATCTTTAAAGACCTTTTTATTTCGAGAGGCCTTTGGCGAATTTTAATTTATTTTTTCTTCTCTTTCCGCCATCGCTATTACTATTACCGTTATTATTATGCCCATTGGTGCCTCCAAGTTTATTTTTTTTAGGATTCACGTCTTTCACGTGCTGGGATCTTTAGAATTTTGAATTTTAGAATTTTGGATTTTAGGATTTGGAGGATATTTATTGCTTTGTTTAATTTGTTATTTTGTTATTTTTGTGATCTGTCTTTGTTGTATTCACTTGTTGTTAGCCGCTTAGAGTCCTCGTTGGAGATAAGCGGGATATAAATATAATAATAAATAAATAAATAAATAAATGGTTCACTGTGATTTCCCAGGGCAGGCCTTCGTATTGTCACAGTGCTGAGTGCTGCTGACACTTTTTGTATAGATGAAGTCTAGAAGAAGAATATGAGCGTGGGATATTATGCTTCTGCACACACATTTTTTTTTAAAAAAATCCAGGAAATGTCCTGATATTCCCGCACAATATTGTGCACACACTGCCAGTAAGAAAAGGAATGCTAAGTTTTACATACCAAAGTGCAGCTTGAATGTTGGCACCACCAGTGGTAGTAAAGATTATCTACAGAATACCCTCTTTTGCTCACTAATCACAAAGTGACACCATGTAAAGGAAAATCTTATAATCTCTTTCTCCCCCATAAATTAACCACTTTCCAGCCAAATGCAAAGCAATGGCCAGGGATGTTCTACAAGAAGTGTGAATGGTAGCAAACAGAAAACAAGTGCAAACTCATACAAACTAGGTGAAAGAAAGGCAAGCAAGGAAGACAGGGACAAATGTCTGATGGTGTTGGAAGAGAACAGGAAATATATGTTAGACAGCCAAGAATGCAGAAGGTGCTCAATCAGGTCAAGCCTGTACGCTTCATAGAGCAAAAAGGAGTCAACTACCCTACCATTTATATATAATGAAAATATAGACGTGATCAAAATAGACTATGTTGCTGGTAAAAAATGGGATGGAGCACTAGGAAAAGATTTAACAATATGGGTTGACTCAAAAGAGGAAGCCATAGATGTTAGTCAGCAAGATCTGAGGATAACATATTGGAAAAGACTGTATTGGTAGGTAGGGTTTCAGTAGGAAGAGAGAAGAACCCAATACGAGACCCCATTGGGTTGCAAGATCTCAGCAAAACTGTTAATAACAGGACCTATTGGAAGTCAGTAACTCATAGTCACTGAATATCAGAAGCGTCTTGATGCATATAGCATCTTTGGAGGGTTCTTCGCCCAAAAATATACCGAACAATTGTATCATGGTAAGATGGGTGAAATAGGTACCCAAGCTCTGGTAACAGCAAGCAAGACGAACCCAAACCACAAAGTAAAAAACAGTAATTTCACAGCTTAAATGAGTGAGCATTTGAATTAGTCTCTTTTTTTTAAAAAATCGTTTTTCTAAAATTATTATACATAAAAATAAAAAAATCTTTTTTTTACATCTTTTTGGCCAGGATTGAGTTTAAAAGTTCTCATTTTGAGTGTCCTTTCCTTTAATCCTGAAGGTTCCAAAGTTCAGATGTTTATGTTTGGAATGTTTTTGCTGATGATCAGCAATGACAGAGTTTATTTTCTTGGCCTCCATTATAACTGCAGATGGTGACTGCAGCAATGAAATTAAAAGATGCCTGCTCCTTGTGAAAAAAGTGATGGTAAACCTGGGCAGCATCCTAAAGGGCAGAGACATCACTTTGCCAACAAAGGGTCCGGATAGTCAAAGCTATGGTTTTTCCAGTAGTGATGTATGGAAGTGAGAGTTGCACTATAAAGAAAGCTGATTGCCACAGAATTCACGCTTTTGAGCTGTGATGCTGGAGGAGAGTCTTCAGAGTCCCCTGGACTGCAAGGAGATCAAACCTATCCATCCTGAAAGAAATCAACCCTAAGTGCTCACTGGAAGGACAAATTTTGAAGCTTGAGGCTCCATGGCCACCTCACGAGAAGAGAGGAGTCCTTGGAAAAGTCCCTGATGTTGGGAAAGACTGAAGGCAAAAGGAAAAGGGGACGGCAGAGAATTAGATGGTTGGACAATGTCATTGATGCAACCAACATGGATTTGACCAAAATCTGGGAGGCAGTGGAAGACAGTAGGGCCTGGCAAGCTCTGGTCCATGGGGTCACAAAGAGTTGGACATGACTTAGTGACTGAACAACAACAGCAAACAAGTTTATAAGAAAGTCTTTACCCCCATAAATTAACCTGACCAATTTATAAGAGTTTTTGTTACTTTGAATATTTTTTTTCTTCAGAATCAGAATTTCAGCCCCTGGTTCCTGGATTCCTTCCAAATAATAAAAGCAGCTGGGACTAATCATTTTCTTTCCAGATATGCAAGTTTGGTGTTTTGCATATATATTTGATCCATTTTATATCTGTACACAGAAAATGTCATTGGTCTCTGCACGGAGGGTGGGGGCTGTTTTATTTTTAAAAATCTAATTTGTAAGCCATTTGTCTGAATGTCCCAAATTTGGCATAGACACTCTGCTAAGTCAGTACCAAATGTGGTCCTCCTCCTCTTTTGTTTAGGGTGCCCCCATAATTGCCTCATGGAGTGTTGAGTTGCTCAGGTGTGGGCATAATATAGATGAGTAAAGCGTGTAGGAAGAAGTGATGGATAGCTCAGTGATTTAGGCTGCAGAGCCTGAGGCTGGGAATTTTTTTCCTGCTGTATCTCCTTGAGTGGGTCTGGACCCGATTACCCATAGGGTCACTTCCAGTTCCACAACTGTAAAATAATGATAATGACGACGAAGAAGAAATAGGCAGGCTGACGTTGCCTGGAACCATTCCAGCAATGAGGCAACTGTTACCTTGATACCAAGATTAAACTGGCATGACTGGAAAAGATTATCTGCTTCACATAGATATTAATGTGATAGAACACCACAGACTCAGCTATCAATGTGTGTCATAAAGTTATACAGAGCAATGAGGACACAAAGTGCTACACTTGTGACCTTGACAACAGAGGCAGGACAGGCAAGGGCTGAGAGAGAAACAGGCACAAGAGATGGGCACGACCAGAAATTTATTTTTCGAGTTGTCATTTTTCGGGATGGGTCCATTTCGGCTCATTTCCGTTTTTCGCGAAATTTTTTTAAAAATTGTCATTTTGTCGTGTCGTTTGTCGTTTGTCGTTACTGCCGCCGCGATTTCACGCAATTTGACGTCCCAGCGAGTGGCGTCCCGCCGGCGCTAGGTGTTTTTGCGCCCTAGGTGGCGGGCGGGGTGGCGGGGGGGCCATGGGCAGGCAGCGGCAGCGGCAGGGGGGAGGCGCGGGCGTGTGGGCGCGCGGGCGGCGGGCGCGGGTCCCACAATGACCCAGAGCAGGCAGAAAACACTTTAAACTGACTTGCTGCACAAGACTGCATTGAATAAAGCAATTGCAATTTTTATTGCAAACAAAGTGGGCAGTGCACCCACAGCAGAGCTGCAGGCAGGGTATGAAAGGACCTTGGCTTGCCACCAAGCAAATGAAATTTTTAAAATAAATTCACACCTCCCCTCCCACTCAAACCTCCCCCCCTTTGAAGCACTATCAGAAAAGAAATCCTAACAAACTGCAGGAGAATAAAAAAGAATAAACTGTGTTGCTATTCCCCACAGCAGACAGAGAATGAAAGGAATTATTATTATTTCCTAAAAATTCAATTGAATCAATTCTCTCCCTGCCTGCCTAACTGAAATCTAAAGGCTCCGCGAAATCAAAACTAGTCTAGCACAGCAGCCAGCTACACACAGCCCTCTCCCACCCATATTCAAGCCCGGACTGTGACTCTTCTGGGAGTGCCTCACCTTTTTAGGCCCTCTTGCACATCCAGAAGTGTCAGTCAAAACCTGGCCATGCGATTGGTATAATGGGTCCAAAAATTTGCATGGTCCCATCCCATGGCCAGCCCATCATTGCGCAGGTGTAAAAAAATAAAAATAAAAATAAAATAAAATAAAATCAGTGCGACTTTTTACTGCTATAAAAAACCCACTGCTGCTACTGTAAAAATTCAAGCATTTAAAATAGCTAATTTTCACATGTTTCTGTGGTGCTTTGGTGGTTTTTTGGACCACGATTTCAAAAAAAATATTGCGGATGCCATTTTGGATCCCCCCGCACCGCATGGCAAATGGAGACACCGAGGATGCCCCCTCCCAGCCCGGTACCAGCAGCCCAGGACAGGAAGGGGGGAAGGCTGGGGACCCCCACCCCCAGAAACCACCCCTCTGGTTGGTGCCCTCAGGCAGGCATATTTTTGCCTGCTTTTTTGGCCGGGAATCGGGGTTTTTTATTTTTAAAACGTTTTTTCTGTGCCGCTTGGCATCGCGCGATCGCCGCACAATGCCAGGAACGACAACGACAAATCAGACCCAATTTTTCTTTTTTCGGTTCGAGTTCGAGTTCTGACAGCTTAATTATCGTTACCGTTTCCGTTACGTAACGGAAACGATATCCGAAAACGGAAACGACAATTTCGCCAAGTCGTGCCCATGTCTAATCACAACACATTGCACTGAGCCACTAAGCCTTGCTTCCAGCAGGCAATAGTTGGAGATTAGAAACTAAGGCTTTAAAGGCCCTTGCACACAGTCCAGCTAGAGTCCCAGAAAAAACTACAGACATTTCATCAGGCTTCAGCTAGACTGCTAGGAGCTGGTACCCTATACAGATTCTTTGATTCAAGAAATTCTTCTTATAGCAATAAACCCACTCATTAATGCTGGGACGCTCATTTTAAGGGCAAACCCCACAAATTGCATTTCAAAAGTCAAACCACTCATATGCTCACATTAAATTGAAACATTTCATTCCTCACATTTTCTGTATACAGAGCCATTTGTTTTCATGGAAGGTTTTGTACATGGTAGCTCACTTCAGCCCATCAAATGCAGCTTGCTAGTCTTGGAAGTGTCATAAGACACTGTTGGCATTTGCTGCAGTAGTGTGCAGAATGATATGACTTGGAAATGACACAGCATTGTGGTAACCCCAGAAGCACAAAAAGGTGGGACTACAGTGACACCAAACCAAAGGCCTCCAGTTCCTTTGCTGGCTCAACCCATCTCCTTCCGTGTAAGTCTGTAGAGAGGTGGAGGCAATGTCAAAACTCCTCTGCTGTCCTGCTGTTACATCAAATGCAGGGTCATCAGATTGGATGGACTGGTCCTGGAACTTTTGAGCAGGTACATTTTGAGCAACCAGAAGGGCTTGAGGGCAAAACTAAAAAGTGGGAAAGGCAAATACTGCCGGACTAGAACGACTTCATGGATTTACTTTAGTGTCATCTTTTGTGGCTCACAATGCACCTCTGATCCAAGACATACGTGGAGTCCTTTGAGAATGAAATGTATTTGGCTCCCAATATATATTGGTCCCACCACCCTCACAGGTGCACTTAATGAGAACACAGGAGAGGTCTCTCCCTGGTGCTGCTTTCAGACTTTAAAACTCCCTCCCACAAGGAGTCAAGTCTTTGCTGTCCTGAAAGCAGGTGAGGGCCTTTGTGATTGAAAGTTTGGGAGACAGTGAATGGGATGCTTTATATTTTGATGTTTCTAAAAAAAATTTCATAATGCTTTTGCTTAACATTTTAAATACAGTGGTACCCCGACTTAGAAGCAGCTCAACTTAAGAGCAATTCAACTTAAGAGCAGAAAACTGTTGGCGTTTTAACTGCCACTTACAAATTTTAGATATGGTTTGCCTGACATATAAATATTTTTTCATTGTTTTGATTTTTTAACTTCTTTTTTTTTTCATTTTTAGATAGATACCCTGACTTAAGAGTAGTTTGACTTAAGAGCATGCATTCGGAACAGATTAAGTTTGTAAATAGAAGTACCACTGTATCTTATTACTTCTTCTTTGTATATGAATAATTTACTCTTTTTAGCTTTTACTATTGGGTTTTTTATTATGAAAGTCACCTTGGGCCATTTTTTAAGGAGAAAGGTGAAGTAAAAATATAATATACAGTACAACCCCCTTATTTGCTGATTCACTAACTGCAGATTCAGGAGGAGGGGGGAATTAAAAATAAAAATAAACTTACTGTTGCTGATGCCTGACACCCTCCTTCTTGCCACCGCAGGCACCTCTGCAACAGGCCAGCCAGGCACTGTCCAGCGGGGCAAAGTAGGGACTTTGAATTTCCCACTCAGATCCTGGGTGGGTTCTACCAAGATTATCCTAGGATAAGAGTGTTTCCTCTTATTGTACTCGGCTAAGCAAAATAAGCTTGCAAGGTATAAAACTGAAAAATTTCTTATCTGAAACACGGTTTCCAGTTGAAATGAAATGGGAAACTGAAGGCAAAACAGCTGGGGTTCTTTTTTTCAGACCTCTTGATAAAGTGCACTTTAAAGACATGCAGTGCTGGAACACACACACCCAGAATACCCCTCCTGCAGTGCAATGCAAAAATGAACAAAAGAAAGCAGTAGGACTAACCCCAACCTGTTCCTGCCCAAAATACAATGGGGGGAAATTGCAAACATACACAATCACAAGCAGCAAGAGAAACCCAGGCCATTCTTGCCAGCAGAGCAGTGGAAATGATTGTAAACAAGGACAAAAGAAAGCAGCAACACTACTGCAAATATGAATAAAAGCTAACTCCAAACAACTGCCAGGTTGTTCTTTGTCAAAAGTGCAGTTGAAACCAATACAAAAATACAAAAGAAAGCAAGGAAACCCCAGCTCCCTACCTTTCCAAGTCTGAAAGGTCCAAATCCCTCAGCAAAAAAATATCCAGAATGGCTCAAAAACACGACGAAAAAACTGCTCCAACTCCCCCCACCCCTCCACAAAGTATGGGGGATGCAATACATCCTGGATAGACTATTTTCACACAGCATTATGAAAAATTCATTATCTGAGGCAGGCCATAGGAAAATATCGTTATCCAAAATATATAAAAAGGGAAAGGAAAGGCTCCTGCTTGACTGCAATAGCAACACTGCCATCTTGTGACCACCTGACTCCAGTGATGGAATTAGGAAGAAGGAGCCATTTTGAACAGGAAAGCTGAGAACTGGGGCTGCTTCTTTTTTTTAATGACCTTTTGAAACTGCCCATTCTGGAAATATTTGGGGACTTTAGGGGAATTCTATGGTGGATTTCTCAAGTGGTTATAAGGTAGGTTGTTAATCTTCTTTTGTTTGCTTTCCTGTTACTGTGCTTTTTTCTTTCTCAGGGTGGGTAATTTCCCACCTGGAATAGATTAAACAGTTTCCAATGCATTTCTATGGGAAGCTCTGTTTCGAGGTACAAAAATGCATTTGGATCAGATTAATTTTGTAATTTGAGGTATCACCGTGTCTGTGTGCCATCCTTCTTCACCGCCCTCTTAATATTCATCATTATCATCATCTTCATTGTCATCATTCTCTATTCTGACATCTCAATGTGGGAACTGATTTATGAATGTGCTTCATTTCAGAAAGAAAGTTGCTTCCCACCCAAGACCTCAAATAACTGTCAGCTGTGAAGCCAGATTACATAAACCTTTGCTTTTTATATATTTAGAAAGTACAAATCCCACATTCAGTACACACAACTTGTCTTAACAGCGCACACCAGGGCTATACAGCACTGTAAATGAGCTAACTTGATCTATTTTTATTCTTTGTCAAGCAAATCAGACATAAAAATCCTTGATTTTCGAAGGGCAAACTTCCCTCAGATGAGGAAACTAGTTAGAAAGAAATTGAAGGGGAAGGTTGGAAGAATCCAATCTCTTCAGAGTGCATGGAACCTGTTTAAAACAACGGTAACAGAGGCCCAGCACAAGTGCATACCACAAAGAAAGAAGAGCTCATTTAAGTCCAAGAGGGCACCAGCATGGTTAACGAGTGGAGTTAGAGAGGCTCTAAAGCACAAGGAGAGGTCTTTCTGTAAATGGAAATCCTCCCCAAATGAGGAAAATAAAAAGGAACACAAACTCTGGCAAAAGAAATGTAAGAAGATGATAAGAGAGGCAAAGAAAGATTTTGAGGAACGCATGGCTAGCAATATAAAGGGTAATAATAAAAGCTTCTTTAAATATGTTAGAAGTAGAAAACCTGCCAGAGAACTAGTTGGCCCTCTGGATGGTGAGGGAGAAAAAGGGGAGATTAAGGAGGACTTGGAAATTGCAGAGAAATTAAATGAGTTCTTTGCATCTGTCTTCACGACAGAAGACCTTGAGCAGATTCCGCTGCCTGAACGGCCCCTCTTAACTAAAGAATTAAATCAAATACAGGTTAAAAGAGAAGATGTTTTAGGACTAATTGATAAATTGAAGATTAACAACTCCCCGGGCCCAGATGGCATCCACCCAAGGGTTATTAGGGAACTGAGAAATGAAATTGCAGATCTCTTAACGGTAATATGCAACTTGTCTCTTAAAACAGCCACAGTGCCGTGGGACTGGAGGATAGCAGATGTCACACCAATTTTTAAAAAAGGAAGGAGAGGGGACCCGGGAAACTACAGGCCAGTTAGCCTTACATCTGTCCCAGGGAAGATGGTGGAAAGCCTCATCCAAGAGAAAATCTTAAATTACATAGAAGAACAAACTTTGCTGAGAGAAAATCAGCATGGCTTCTGCAAGGGTAAGTCTTGTCTGACAAATCTTGTAGAATTTTTTGAAAAGGTCAGCAGGCATGTAGATTTGGGTGAACCGGTGGATATAGTCTATCTGGATTTTCAAAAGGCCTTTGACACAGTCCCTCTACAGAGGCTGCTGAGAAAATTGCACAGTCAGGGGATAGGAAGGCAGGTCCTCTTATGGATATAGAACTGGTTGAGATCCAGGAAACAAAGAGTAGGTGTCAATGGGAAATTTTCACAATGGAGAGAGGTGAAAAGCGGTGTGCCGCAGGGCTCTGTCCTGGGACCGGTGCTTTTCAATCTGTTCATAAATGATCTGGAGACAGGGATAAGCAGTGAGGTGGCCAAGTTTGCAGATGACACAAAACTTTTCCGTGTGGTAAAAACCAGAGAAGATTTTGAAGAGCTCCAGAAGGATCTCTCCAAACTGGGGGAATGGGCTACGAAATGGCAAATGGGTTTTAATGTAGCCAAATGTAAAGTAATGCATATTGGGGCGAAAAATCAAAACTTTATCTATCAACTCATGGGCTCTGAGTTATCCATGACAGATCAGGAAAGAGATCTTGGTGTGTTGGTGGACAGCTCCATGAAGGTGTCTACCCAATGTGTGGCAGCGGTGAAGAAGGCCAATTCCATGCTAGGGATTATCAAAAAGAGGATTGAAAATAAAACAGAAAATAAAACAGAAATATAATGCCATTATACAAAACAATAGTAAGGCCGCATCTGGAGTATTGTGTACAATTCTGGTCACCACATCTCAAGAAAGACATAGTAGAACTGGAAAAGGTGCAGAAGAGAGCGACCAAAATGATTAGTGGGCTGGGGCACCTCTCTTATGAGGAAAGGCTAAAACATTTGGGGCTCTTTAGTCTGGAAAAAAGGCGCCTGAGGGGGGATATGATTGAGACGTACAAAATAATGCAGGGGATGAGTCAAGTGGATAGAGGGAAGCTCTTTTCCCTCTCACAAAATACCAGAACTAGGGGACATGCACTCAAATTGAGGGCTGGGAGAGTAAGAACCGACAAAAGAAAATATTTTTTCACCCGGCGCGTTGTTAGTCTATGGAACTCCCTGCCACAGGATGTGGTGATGGCATCTGGCTTGAATGCCTTCAAAAGGGGGTTGGACAGATTCCTGGAGGAAAAGTCCATCACAGGTTACAAACCATGATGGAGATGTGTAATCTCCAGGCTTAAAACCAGGGTACTTCAAGGGCCAGATGCAGGGGAGTGGTATCAGGAGACAGATATCTAGTCTCATGCGCTTCCAAAAGCATCTGGTGGGGCCACTGTGAGATACAGGAAGCTGGACTAGATGGGCCTTTGGCCTGATCCAGCATGGCTCTTCTTATGTTCTTATGTTCTTATGTACATAATGCTAAAGCAGTGTCCACACTGGCTATCCACTGAACTGTTTAAAGGTGCTGGATGTGATGAATAGTAATGTCCAAATAGCTTTTCCTAACATTATTTGAGAACATTATCTGTGGCTCTTCCTGTTGGAATTTAGCAAACTTCATCTGATGCCTCCAAGAAATAGTGGCTCAGAGGGATCTTTCTGGGCTGCAATAAATGTCAATCAAACTAGCAGTGACCAATTGTTCCCTTTCTGCTTCAGATCTCAGAGAGCCATGCCTTTTTTGAATTTCAAAAACCAACTTACAAGCTACTGTTTTTAACTGGTAACCAAAGATTTTAAAATAGTCCAAATTTTAATCTTTGCATTTCACTGACTTCAGTTGCTCAAACTCAATATGGATAAGAACACTAATTCACAGCCTACCATTAACACCTTTCTGAAATATTAATGATATAGCCTTCTGCAAGTTACAGATTTATAGAGTAGCTTGATGTGACTTGATGGACTATAGTAATAACAGTTAGCAAAGTACTGAACTGGTTTAAATTGTAATCTGTGCCATCACCATTATCAATTCTCAAAATTCAAGGTGGCTGACAACATCAATTAACAGCCAATCTTTAAATAAACCAGAAGTAATGAGGACAATGACAATGACGATGACAGCAGCAACAACAACACCAACAACACCAACAACACCAACAACACTCAGATATAAGTTTAAAAATTACTTCTGGATAAAAACATAAGATGTCAGAATGCAAAAACACAATTAACAGCTAGTACTATTCCAGACTCAAAGAGAAAGCTATAACCAACTTCCAAACAGTTAAACTCCTTCACCAACAGTGATTTTACATGCCCATACAGCTTTCCTGAATCCAAATGTCTTTCCCTGCAGGTAGATGGACAGCACAGTGGGAGTTGAACTAGGGACATCCAGCGTTTGGGAATGGTCCCTGAGAAGGCCCTCTCTTCCATCTACAGACATGCTACAGATGACATCAGGATCAGGAGAAGAAACTTCCATGGAACTCCTGAAATCTAGAGAGGCTCAACACAGAATAGCATTATCTTTGATATAGCCAGGTCTCATTCTGCATAGGGCTTTATAGTCTGTAAAGTCCTCATTGAATTATGCCCTGAAACAGAACAATGCCTGGTGAAACTTTTGCGACAAGTATGTTTTGTGCTCCTTCTAGCCCATCCCATTCAAGAGTTTGGCCACAGCATTCTTGTTCAGTTCAATACTTCTCAAAAGCAGTATGATATAAAGTATAATGCAACAGCCTAAATTAAGCCCAGAGAGAAAGATTTATCATTTGACAATGCTTATTTTAGTTATGAAGTATTTCTGTTGTATTTGGTTGTAGACTTAAGTCTTGCATTACGAAGTTGCTTTCTCCAACTATGTTCAATCTGTAGAACATTTAGCAAAACAGTTTTTGACATGAAACATTTTAAATGATACATATTTACAAATATATAACAATATTTTTTTTTGCTGGGTGTAAAAAATGTATTTTAGAATCCAAATTCTGTGAAAACAACAATGCTGAGATGATGTGGTCTTCTGTCCATGGTAATAAGTATCTTGTCCCCTGCAAAACTTTATAGGGACAATTAATGGTAAAACTTCAGTCTGTGTAAACTGGTTAGGTTACATTAAATGAACCAAATAATGAACTGCTTCAAAATGGGCAGCCAGGACCAGGTCTAAAATTAAACAAAATATGGCAGCGAATTTGGGGTGTCACAGAAGGAGAGTGATTCTTGAATGGTTCTTCAAGAGAGAGAGAGAGAGAGAGAGAGAGAGAGAGAGAGAGAGAGAGAGAGAGAGAGAAGAGCTTGTGCTCTGTTTTGCCACCACTGGTGGCCCATTTGCTGGGACAAATGAGATCCCGCCACACTTTGAGCTCATTCTGAATCCAGTGGCCGAGTGCCATATTCTGTTCTGCTTAAGCAGAAAGGAACCCTGTCTCCCTTCACATTGTTAGCCTTTGCATTGTATGCCTCTCATATTCTTCTTAGTCTTTGTCTCTTATGCCGATTTCCTCCGAATCTCTTTCTGCTACAAAAGTATAAAAAAGAAATTGAAAATGGAGGTCACGTTTGTAGTTTGATCCATGTTTGAAAGAGTGCAACCCAGTGGTGCACCCTCCTGACACACAACTTGAAAACAAGGGAGGTGGACACCTTGATGTCTATGTCTGGCTGAACCCTTTCTCCCCGCCTCAATACAATAAACAGTACATTCATTCAAATTGAGTTTTCTCTCTAAAGGGGGGGAAACGACAGAGCTCAGATGAAGTCAGGATTTCATTTTCAAAATTTCTTGGTTGAGGCAGAGGTCAGAAGAGCTACATTCTCCCAATTCAAACAACAAGACAGCCCATCTCCCTCTCTGGAATTACTGCAAATAACATTCAAATGACAAGCAGGGATGGCTTGTTTCTTTCAGAAGCTTGTACCTGACAGCTGATCTTTGTAAGCTTTAGGAGAATTAGACCTCACAGTTTCCTCTTGTGTTGCTTCTTCTTACTTCTGCATGATGGTTTAATCTGTGTACTTAGGATGTGTTAATTTGAACATGATTAACATATATATCTGAAATAACTGGTATGCCCAGTATGTACTGTCTTTCCTTGGGATTATGTTAATTCTCAAAGGCAACTCATCCATGATTAGCAAGAAAGATGTAATTTAAAATCCATTTCTCTCTCCTTTCTCCTGTTCTTTTTTTTTCCTTCTGTGCCTTTCCAACAAAAAAGACAATTGAACATTAAGGTATCTGTGAAAGTGCTTCACTTCAAAAGTCGTATAAGGCTGCCCTGCAAAATTAATCAATTTTCATATAAACAGATAGAAAAACCCAAATTTCATTGGAATGGGACTCTTATTTGAGATGGTGTGGATTTGAGAAGGTCTGATGGACATGGGCAAGGGAGGCCAATAAAAAACAGCAGGAACAGAAGGTGCTTGATTCAGACATTTGCAAAGTGTCTCTTAAATAAATTGCTTCGTAAGGCAGCTGTAAGTCATTTTTAAAATCTCATAAATATTGCAACTGATATTAAAGGAATATGAAGCAGAAGGGGCAGATGGAAGAGGCACTTGGTCAACATCAGGAGTAGTGAATCTTCTTCACATGAAGGGTCATTGAGCCATGGGGAAAACTGACCAGTGGCCATTCTAATGATTGGCAGACTGAAAGTCTCAAGTAGGCACAGTTTACATAATTTAAGGTTTTCATAGTACTCTCTCTCTCTCTCTCTCTCTCTCTCTCTCTCTCTCTCTCTCTCTGTGTGTGTGTGTGTGTGTGTGTGTGTGTGTGTGTGTGTGTGTGTGTGTGAGAGAGAGGGGGGGGTTGCATGCTCATATCTCAACACATATGACATTAGGCTAAAAGCCATAACTTCCCAACCTAAGGTCTATGCAATGCTTTTCTTAGGACTTGTTTAGGTTTTTAGTAAAGATAGGGACAAATTAAAAATGGTGATTGATTACTGTAGTTAATGATTCATCAGGGTTGACAAACTGATGCATCAAAGAATTGATGAATCAATGAATCAATGAATTTCCAGCAACAAAATGATGAACTGCCAAATTGATTTGTCACCTTTTTAAACACGATACAACACACACACACCTGGCATCTATAGACGCAAATTTGCATGGATCCTTTCTCTGCACCCCCACTACAGGGCCTGAAAATTTGGTGAGGATTGATGTTCAGGCATTTGAGCTATGCCTCCCCAAAGAAATTCTACCAGTGAAGTGCCCCTCAAGTACCTAGAGCGGGGGTCGGCAACCCGCGGCTCCGGAGCTGCATGCGGCTCCTAGCAACCTTTGCTGCGGCTGCGGCTCCGGGAGTTTAAAACACCATCCCTCTCCTTGCATCGCAACTTCCTTGCAAGTGATGGGAAGGTGACCAACGGGAGGGAGGCACCAAATCTCACGAGGACAGCCCATCCCACACTCTCGCGCTCTACCTTCCCGCGCTTTCTTCAGAGCAAGAGAGAGAGGGAGGCGTGGTGGAAAGTGCCTTCCGAATGGCAGCCTTCCATACCATCCCAAGGAGGTTGAAGGAGGGCCCCCCTTCCCCCCACGGAGAAAAAAAAGACAGGAGGAGAAGAACAACTTGGGGCTTGCAGAGGGAAGAGAAGAGGAGGAGGAGGAGGAGGCCACCCTGCAGGTAGGTAGGCAGAAAAAACGGGGCACGAGGCGGAGGGGGGAATTCCTTTTAATAAAAAAATAAAAAAAAATCTGAAGGCTTCATGGCGAGGTGGGTGGATTGGGGGTGGGAAATATCTCGGGAGGGGGGAGAAGCGACCTGTGTGTGTGTGTGTGTGTGTGTGTGTGTGTGTGTGTGTGTGTGTGTGTGTGTGTGTCTGTCTGTCTGTCTGTCTGTCTGTCTGTCTGTCTGTCTGTCTGTCTGTTGTGTGTGTGTTTGGGGGGGCAGCTGGTGGGACGCTTCTCTCTCTCTCTCTCTCTCTCTTACACACTTCCTCCCCCCTTCCCTGCCCCTCCTCCTCCTCCTCCAACAAGGAGGCTTACAAGGCTCGTCGCCAGAGCCCCGGCCGCGTTCTGGCGGCGGCGTGCCACAGGGCTCGCTCAGGCCGCACGTGAAGCCCTCCGCGGCCGCTCCAGATGGCCGCCGTCTTCTGCTTAGGAAAGGGATAGGAAAGGAGGGAACAGGCGGCCCAGGCCACGGGGGGGGAGGAGGAGGAGGAGGAGGAGGAGAAGGCCCTTTTCCCTCTTGTTGGTCCCACCTTCGCAGGCAGGCGGGCCCCGCAGAAAGGAGGTGGGCGCTCTGGCTGGGTGGCTGCAGCGGGGAGGGTGGGCGGGCGAGCGCGCGCCTCTAGCCCCCACCTACCCACCCACCCCCAGCTCCACGTACTCAGGCCGAAAGGAGTGAGGCATCAAAAAGGGAGGCGGGCTCTTCCCGGTCAAGGGAGGAGGGCATGGTAGATGGAAAGAAGGTGCCGCCGAGCGCTTGTTAACATGTCGTCCCCTCACCCGGGTTGGAGTGGGGAAGGTGCGAGGCTTTCCCCTCCCTCCCAAAAGCCATTTCTGCAACACACACACAAAAACACACACACACACAACTTTCCACCCATTTCTATTGCACACACACACAAACAACCTGGCTTTCCATCCTTTTTCTCCTCACACTCACACACACGCACACACGGCTTTCCACCCATTTTTGCAACACACACACACACACACACACACACACACACACACACACACGACTTTCCACCCATTTTTATTGCACACACACACAAACAACCTGGCTTTCCATCCTTTTTCTCCTCACACTCACACACATGCACCCATTTTTGGCTTTCCACCCATTTTTGCAACACACACACACACACACACACAAAACAACCTGGCTTTCCATCCTTTTTCTCCTCACACTCACACACACACACACGGCTTTCCACCCATTTTTATTTTTACACACACACAAAAACAACCTGGCTTTCCATCCTTTTTCTCCTCACACTCACACACACGCACACACGGCTTTCCACCCATTTTTGCACACACACACACACACACACACACACACACACACACACACAAAGACTTTCCACCCATTTTTATTGCACACACACACAAACACACACACACACACACACACACACCACCCATTTTTGCAAGAAGAGGAAATAATTATTTAAATAAATACATATAGATATAAATATAGATATTTGGAGGGGGAGGGCGACAAAATGCTTGAGGGGGGTGCTATGGGGCCCTGTGATTTCTAATTAGACTCCTACCCCTCGAGCAGCCCCCCCCAAAAAAAAAAAAAAAAAAAAACTACGATCCAGCACTATTGAATATGACTGCATTTGCAGGTGTTGTAAGTCAACCTGATCTTGAGATGGAACTGGCCGATATAGCTGACAAAGATATATGGGCGTCCAAGTTCAAATGCTTGACCGCTACTCTTGAGGATGTTGCCCGTCAGAAGGCCATTCTGGCTCAGAATCATCAATGGAGTGATATTGAAAACCTTCCCAAACAGGACCAACTTGTATTCGAAACATGGAATGCCATCCCCAACACTTATATAAACATGAAAAAGTATGCATTTGGAGTCCTGTCGATCTTCGGTTCCACATATGTATGTGAGCAGGTCTTCTCCAACATGAACTATATTAAAAACAAATATCGATCACGCCTCACAGATGACAGCTTGCAAGCGTGTGTGAAAATGAAGGTGACATCTTACAGCCCTGATGTGCAGACACTGTGCACTGAGATTCAGGAGCAAAAATCCCATTAACCAGGTAAATTAAATATTTTAATTAGCTATTAATTTGCAAAAATATATTTTACATTGTTAAGTGAAAAAGTCCTTTTTCTTCTTCAGATTGACAGCTGACTGCACGATCCTGTATATAGCATTAAGGTAAGAAACAATATATGCAGTGTTATATTTGTTTTAAATGTTGCAATGGTTTTGCGGCTCCCAGGTTTTTTTTTTCCGTTGGAAACGGGTCCAAGTGGCTCTTTATGTCTTAAAGGTTGCAGACCCCTGACCTAGAGGCACCTAACTTGATCAGAGTCATTCTCCATCTCATCTCTACAATCCCTCCAAGTTTGGTGAAGACTGGGTTTCAGACATGTGAAGTATATGCCCATAAAGTGAGTCCCCATACGAAAGTGCCATTTAGCAATTGAGTTGGGGAAACCACCTCTTTTGCCAAACTTAGAGGGATTTTAAAGGAGAGTCAGAGGAAGCTTCTCTGCAAGTTTGGAGTCTAGGTGCCTGGGGAGAACTTCCCTTGAGAGTTTATTTGGGGATACATAACTCAAACATCAAAAGTTCAATCTGCACCAAACTTGCAAGGATTGTTAAGGTGACTCAGAGGTAGTTGTCTCCAAATTTGGTGTCTCTAGGTACGTTGGCAGCCATTTTATGGTCTAACAAATTGATGAATCCAAAAATCACTAAAAATCATCAATTTACATTTGTCGGGAGACTTTATTTATGAATACAAATTGACTAATTTTGACAAATCAGCCAAATTGATCAGAAAACGTGATTCATTTTTCAATTCATCCCATATCTAGTTTTTGGCTTTCCCTTAAGAGCTAAGGTAAACTATTCAACAAACCTTGAAGCTCAGCCCTGAAGCTTTCATACTGATAAATAGCACTGCTAAGTGATCAAATGTTAGAGTTAAACAATGGGATAACCTAATGAGTCCTTGCTATTTATTTTGGAGTTCAAGACTAACCAAACTTTTTTTAATTCACAGTGCTACCAACTGTTTGTTGAGACTGCAAGAGATTCAGTCTTGTAAAGGGATTTCTTTATTGAAGGGTCCTACCCCAAATAGAATTTTAAAGGGGGTTTATTCACATGTAGAGCCAACACATGAGCAGAAACCTGTCTTCTGTAGATGTGTGATTTTTCACTTATAGGTACTTGTAGTCTTTTGCTTTCAGCAAGAATTCAAGGGAGGGAAAGCCCTGTTTTCTCACACAGAGATTTCTGTCCTGTGTCTTTCCCCTCCTTGAGAAATCTCATAAGAAATATAGCAGGATTTCTAAGATGATTTGGGTTCATTTTATTTTAGAAGAAACACCAGAGTGTGCAGAGTTTTGAGTAGTCCTCTTCCAAAAGATTCCCTAGAAAGAACACTGAGCTATGCAGACTTTGGCAGTTTTGCCTTGCAAAGAAACCGGCAGAAAAAAGGGGGTCAGGTGGGGAATAAGATCCAGAGTTTCATTTTTGCAGCAAACAAGGAAATACTGATAATGCAGGACAAAGTCCCGTTAAAGAGTCTTGGTGTGATAAGGCTCAGAAAATTGCTGAGAGGAAGCAATGGTAGCATCTTCTCCATCTTCTTCATCCCCGCTTCCTAGGTGTAGAAATCATGGAGGCAGAGGGAGGAACCCTTGAGTTCCTGGTGAACCTGTCTGCGAAATTATTGCTAAAGTATTGCAAAAGTATTGCTAAAGGAGGAAGACAAAGCAGTCTATAAGATATGACACAATATTGCTGCATAGAGAATGAAAAGGCATGAAGCTCAGGCCACCTTGTCATCCTTCATCCCTCTTCTAAGGTTGATAAGCATTATTATTGCTTCTCTGGGAATGACAGCAGGTGGCGTGAACTTAACTTTTTTTTCTTCAGCTAGAAAGCCAGTTATATTTGCTTTTCTTGTCTGTGTGGATGCCTTACTCCAGCTGTCCCCTTTGTGTCTTATTTGATGGGTACTTCCCCCCTCTTTTCTTCCTTTATAGGTAACCTCTGGCCAATCAGGGAGCACACACATGAGGTAGTCATGGCTGAGCCAATCACATCTTGCTATTTGCTGACATGACAAGTTGCAAATGAAGCTCCTTTAGGGCAGGGAGGGGAGATATATGTGACCATCACCTGCCTTTTTCTCTGGTTCTATTTGCCCATCCACCTCTAAATGTTCTGCCACATCCTTTGCAGACAGCCAGTGAGGAGTTGTCATGCCTTACCTGAAAGCAGAATTATGCTTACATGAAATTCTGTGAATTTTGCAGAGGATCAGTGGTACTCTTCTAAACTGGGGCATCTTTTCATCTTTCTTTCTTTATTTTATGGTTGTTAACCAAATCCTACATGTTATTAAAATATTAAGTTTCATACAAAATATCTTATAGTGATACATTTAGTAAAAAGATACAAAATTTATATAATAAAACCAAATATGAATAAAACCATACATAAAGACATCAAGGGAATTAGTATGTCAGTATAGCTTGGACATCAGGAACATCCAGACCCTAAGCTGCTTCCCCAGCTTAATTTTGTTTCCTTCTACAAATATCACGTTCCTGTCATTTTAAACATGTTTTAAACTATTCTTATCTAACATTGAAGGAAACATATCTCACACATCCCTGGGTGTTTTGAAATAATAAATTCTAACTTAAGAGACACAGAATTTGCCTTGGTTGCAACGTTTTGCATTTTGCTTTATTGTTATGGTATGAAATGGCAATAACATATGTTATAGCATCCATCCCCTCCCATTGCAGGCTGCATAAATTGGTTCCATATATTCATCAGTGTTAATTCTATTGGTCACTTACAAAATAGCACAATTCTTTTTTATTAACAGATTGAGTGCTACTCTGGCAACAAGATATCGATTTCAGTCAGTTCTGCATGCTTTTAGGTTACACATTTCTACAAACAGAGTTGACACGTACATCAATTTTGTCTAACCTGCTGCTTCTTGTTCGAATTCCCTGCTAGGAACTCTTAAGCCTAGGGACTTGTCATTTCAGTCTCATTCAGTTTATTACATCCTGCCAGCTATGTCCAGATAAACTATAATGAAGGCGGCCACTGCCATTATAAGCCTCATCTTCCCTATCAACAAGCCTTCAGAACCATGACCATTATGGACAGCCTTAAAATTTGATCCACCATTGATGACAGGAGAGTTTAATTTCGGCCTGCCAGTTTGCAGAACTGATCTCCAAAAGGCATGTCACAAGCTGTTATT
Source organism: Phrynocephalus forsythii (assembly GCA_029282475.1). Taxonomy (NCBI): domain Eukaryota; kingdom Metazoa; phylum Chordata; class Lepidosauria; order Squamata; family Agamidae; genus Phrynocephalus; species Phrynocephalus forsythii. The sequence continues at coordinate 168,631,256 of JAPFRF010000002.1, read as the reverse complement.
TTTGTCTCTTGGAAGGACCATTTCCAACTCCCTTTCCTCCCCATCAGCATGAAGGTCATTCCCCTGAAGCAGAAATTAAACTTTGAAGAAGCAACACCAAGCCATGACAAATAAAGCCTTAACTTCAAGTTCTTGTCATTTGACATAATGTTCCATTTAAGCCCTAATGCAGTGGTGGCGAACCTTCAGCATTCCAGATGTTTGGACTGCAACTCCCAGAATACCAAGCTTGTATTGCCAATGACAAAGGACTGTGGGAGTTGAGGGCCAAAACATCTGGAGTGTCGAAGATTTGCCACCACTGCTCTAGTGCAAGACACCACACCTTTAGTCCTGGTTTAAAATGGAATTATATTGGACTTTTGCATTCTGTGTTTTGCTCCGGAATTAGAATCATAGAATCATAGAGTTGGAAGAGATCTCAAGGGCCATCCAGTCCAACCCCATGCCATGCAGGAACCCCATCACAATATTTCCGACAGTTGGCCATCCAGCCTCTGCTTAAAAACCTCCACAGAAGGAGACTCCACCACCCTTTGTGGCAGCATATTCCACTGCCAAACAATTCAAATAACACTGCCCTGCTTCCTTTCAGGCAGTTTTTCTTTCCTGCCATGGGTATGCTACTCCTTCTCCACATATTGAAGCATGGCTGCTCCCATTATCCTCATATCATGGCCAAAGTGTCTGAAACCAAAGGGAGATGGTGTCCAGAAAAATCTGGAGGCTCTGGTTGCAATCAGGCCATGGTGTCATAAAGTGTTCTGCTTATATACTGCCCCATACCACTACAAGTAGTCTCTGGGCGGTTTACAATTTTAATTACAGTGTGCAGGCTACATAGACTCCTGTATTCTCTTCCGCTAGTAAACAGTACTGAGAAATCTCAGTGTTGAGGACTGAATTGATATTATGGAAGTCATTTGTGTGTTACCCATGTATATGGAAAGTAGGTAATATAGTCCAACTTATATGCATCAGTTCATTTTGTGTGAATTTTCCACCCACAGTTTGGTTTCAATGCACATGGCTATACATAGGTAGCACCACCACAGTGTTTGCCAATCACATTCTTGTACCTGTGGTGCAAGGGCATGGTTGATGTGTCACCGCCTCACCCTCCCCATGGTATGGTACATAGGCATTCAGTGAAGCACCTTCTGACACATCTGCCATTGTCAGGGCAAAAGCAGGATCCACCCAGGTCTGGAGCTTAAGTGATGCAAGGAGACTGAAAGGTCAAAGCTCGGTGCCTTCAGCATCTGATTGCAGAGGCAGAAGTTGGGAGTTCTTTGATAGGAGTTGGACTCAAAAGTCAATAGGGTCTCTTCCAGCTCTGAAGTTGTAAGATAATGATGATGATAACGATGGAGGTGCTACTGTGTGACAGTCGAAGTGATTCAGAGGAATGGGACATGTGAAGCAGAGCCATAGGTTTTTCAGGTGCTCTAGAACTGCCATTCTCAACTTTTTATTTTTATTTCTATTTTGTTTTATCTTTATTTTATTTTATTTCTGGCCAGGGCCATAAACACAATATGAAAGAAATATAGGCTCACCCAGAACATAATAAAGAACATTATAATGTACTTTGTGAATAATTGTTTCCAGTCTTTGGGCACCCCTTCAAATGTGCCAGGTAGAGATGGGCACGACTTAGCGGTATTCCCGTTTCCGTTTCTGTTACTCGCATCCGTTACTCTATGGAAACGGTAACGGGAATTACTCCACCAGAATTCGAGCTCGAACCGACGAACAAACAATTTGGTCTGATTTGTCGTGCTCGTTACTTGCATCGCGGCGATCGCGCAATGCCAAGCGGCACAGAAAAAAGTTTTTAAAAGTTAAAAAAAAACCGATTCCCAGCCCTAAAAGTAGACGAAAACTGTCTGAGGGCACCTACCAGGCCAGAAGGGTGTTTTATTTGGGGGAGGGTTTCCCCGCCCCCCTCTCCTTGGCTATTGCTACTGCTGCGCTGCTGGTACCAGGCTGGGAGGGCGCATCCATTTGCCATGCAGTGTGGGGAATCCAAAATGGTGACCGCAATATTTTTTTTGAAATCGTTGCCCAAAACCCCACCAAAGCACCACAGAAACATGCGAAAATTAGCTATTTTAAATGCTTGAATTTTTACAGTAGCAGCAGTGGGGTTTTCTTGCAAAAAAAAAAAGTCTCCGTTGATTTTATTTTATTTTATTTTATTTTATTACACCTGCGTATTCGCAATGATGGGCTCGCCCATGGGAGTGGACCATGCAAAGTTTTGGAGCCATTCCACCAATCGCATGGCCAGGTTTTGCTGACTGTACCAGGCTGGGAGGGCGCATCCATTTGCCATGCAGTGCGGGGATCCAAAATGGCGACCGCAATATTTTTTTTGAAATCGTTGCCCAAAACCCCACCAAAGCACCACAGAAACATGCGAAAATTAGCTATTTTAAATGCTTGAATTTTTACAGTAGCAGCAGTGGGTTTTTCCTTGCAAAAAAAAATCTCCGTTGATTTTATTTTATTTTATTTTATTTTATTTTATTTTATTTTATTTTATTTTATTTTATTTTTTTACACCTGCACATTTGCAATGATGGGCTCGCCCATGGGAGTGGACCATGCAAATTTTCCACCAATCGCATGGCCACTTGGCCAGGTTGACCACAGAGACTTCTGGGATGTGCCAATCGGGCATAAACAGCCCACTAATCGTAGCCCAAACCCGAACCCTAAGCCTAAGCCATATGCCAGTACACTGTCCTTCTAAGTGGGTCAGAGAGGCACCCAGAGGTACACCCCAATACTCACCCTAACCTCACCCGTAACTAGCCTAACCCTAGCCCTTGCGCTAACCCGTCTTAACCCTAAGCCAGATCTACTTGCATTGCACTACATGCAAGTACGTGAGACACAGCGGGTGCAAAGCGTCTGCCAGTCCGTCACTTGTGGCTCTGGCTGACTCCTGCAGCTCCCTCCAGGAGCCCGCTACCCCCCCAAACCAGTACTAACGACAACGAAAAAATGAAAAAACGAACCGACTAATTTTTGCGAAATTTCACGAAAAACGGAAACAAGCCGAAACGGACTGCCTCCAACACACGACAACTCGAAAACGTCATTTTCCCTAGTCGTGCCCATCTCTAGTGCCAGGGATTCCTTGTTGTGAATGGCTACTCAGAAAAGTTATGACAAAATGTTGTTATTGTTGTATGGACACCCTACCTGCAGAGAGTGCCAGGGTACCAGATGGCTGTAATAAACAAAGGGTAAGGGGGAGGTGAAGTCTGGCGATGTAATGAACAATCTTCCAACTTATTACTAATTATCTTTTGGCTAACACTTATTTATTTATTTATTTATTTATTTATTTATTTATTTATTACCTCAACTTTTCTCTTAAAAAAAAGACCCAAGCCAGCTTACATCTTTAGAATAGATAGCCCAGGTACAGCTGGGGGGGGGGGTTAACAGCTGGATTCATCTCTGGAGTCTGGATGCCCAAGCAAGCTTTTCTGGAGTAATTAGCTTCTGAGCAGGGTTTTTAAGTGGATAGTTGGACCTTTCTGCACTGAATGTGTTTTATGTTGGTTGCTTTTTTCAGTATTTTATTCATTCAATCCATTCAGTATTGTATACTCATCGTTGTTAGCTTAGATCCTGCCTTTTAATTAACCATTTTAAGCAGCTCTGGGTCCTTTTTAAAGAGGAAGGAAGGATAAAATATATTTTTAAATAAATTAAGACAACATTTAAAGCAAAAGCAGCACGTATGCACATACTAAAAAGGATAAAGCAAACCACAGTACTGTGGCACACACAAACCACAGTAAACAAAAGCAATACCAAAAACACATTCAAAGTGGTAAGGTACCACCATACTTTTAAATTCTTGACTCAGGCAACCTGAGGAAAAACTTACCTGAGGAGAAATGTCTTTATGCAGGTATGTCCAAAATTTGGCCCTCCTGATGTTTTGGATCACAACTCCCAGAATTCTAAGCTTAGATTGCCAATGACAAAGAATTGAGGGAGATGTGGTCCAAAACATCTCAAGGGCTGAAGTTTGGACATGACTGGTCTTTATGTATCCAGCAGCCCAATATCCATTTCTTACATTCAGAGAACTCTGCAGATAGGCATTGTTTTATTATTGTTATTTTTTATTTTCTTTTTATTTTTGGGTCCTCTCTTGAGGCAACCTAAAGATAAATATTATGATGCAAACAGAATTTAAATTTAATAATAATTCTCTTTATAATTATATGTTGTCAAGTCAATTCTAATCTATGGTGACTAAAGATGGGCACGAAATGAACTTTTAATTTGTTTTGTTATTCATTTCATTAGCTAACAAAACAAATAATGAAGGGACCCATCAAAGAAATATGAAACAAAATGGAAAGTTCTGTTTCATTTGCTTCATTTTTTGTTACCCCCTCCTAGTCCCACTCCTACCTTGTCTGCCACTGGAACTCCAGTAGAGGCGCTGGCCCCAAACCAGCGCCTCAAAAAGCCCCCAGCTGGGGACTTTTGAAACCAAATTAAAAAAATCAAATCAAATAAAATAAATAAATAAATAAATAAATAAATAAAAATAAAGGCGTGCCGACCCAGCCTCAGGAGCTGTGCGGTCAGCGCTCTAAACCAATAAAATAAAATAAAATAAAATAAAATAAAATAAAATAAAATAAAATAAAATGAATGCCTACCCGGCCCCAGGAGATGCATGGTCAGTGATGTTTTTAATTTTTTTTTTAAAAAGGAGCACTGACCTGGCCCCAGGGGTGGTCGGGTCAGCACTCCAAATTCAAGAAAAATATAAAAAATATAAAAGAATTGCCGACCCAGCCCCTGGGGATGCGTTGTTCGCGCTTGAGGGGAAAAAAACACAAGGTGCTGGCCCCAAGCCCTCCCTGGAATTAGAAGAGGCATCTAAGAACATTAAAAGGTAACAGAGCTACAAGGAGCACACAAGAGGAAAAGAGGGGTGAAAAGGAAAATGGAAAACAAATGTGTTCTTATGCGCCTCCTCTTGGCCACCTTCTGTGCCCTTGGCCTCTCCAGCGGTGGCCTCAGGCAGCTGCCTGCCAAGCTGGGGTGGGGGTGGCTGGCAGAGGGAGAGACCACCTCTGGGAGAGGGGAGGTGGCATAGGAGGTGGGAGACCATTTATGGATGATTAATGCAAAGAGATTGGTCAATGTGACCTCTGTTACTGTTGCCAGGCTAAGGTAGAGAGACTGGCTATAATGAATTCTGTTGATTATTGCAGGGCTAAGGTAGGGAGACTGGCCAATGTGACCTATTTTGATGTTGCCAGTCTAAGGTTGAGAAACTGTCCATAATGCCCTCTGTTGATGTTCTTAGACCTCTGTCTTTGTTGCAAGACTAAGGTAGAAAGACTTGTGACCTCTGTTGATGTTGCTAGGATAAGGTAGAGGGACTGGCCATTGTGAAGTCTCTAAATGGAGGAGCTGGCCATTGTGACCTCTGGTGATGTTGACAGACTAAGGTAGAGAGATTGACCATTGTGACCTCAATTGATTTTGCCTGGCTGAAGCAGTGAGACTGGTCATAGCGACGTTTGTTGATGTTGTCAGGTTAAAGTAGAGGAGTTGGTGAGAAGGACCTCCATTTTGTCATCTGATGGTGTTTCACACCTAAGGTTAGTATTGCAAGGCTAATTTAGAGGGACTGGCCATTTTGACCTCTGTTGATCTTGCCAGGCTAAGGTCGAATGACTGGCCATAGTGAGCTCTCTTGATGTTTCCAGGATTAGTTTGAAAGACTGGCCATTGAAACCTGTTTTGATTTTGCCAGTCTAGGGTAGAGAGACTGGTGACCTCTGTTGATGCTGCTATACTAAGGTAGAGGGACTGGCCCTTTTGATCTCTTTTGATTTTGCCAGGCTAATAGAGAGAGACGGGTGACTTCTCTTGAAGTTTCCAGGCTAAGGTAGAGAGACTGGTGACCTCTGTTGATGTTGCCAGGCTAAGGTAGAGCGACTCGCCATTTTGACATCTGTTGATGTTGCCAGGAGAAGGTAGAGAGACTGGCCATTGTAACCCATTCATATTTTCAGGCGAAGGTAGAGGGACTGGCCATTGTGACCTCTGTTGATGTTACCTGTCTATAAAGTATAAAGACAGGATATTGTGGCCTCTGTTGTTGTCTGGCTAAAATAGAGGGACTGGCCATTTTCACCTTTGTTGATGATGCCTGTCTCAGGTAGAGAGACTGGCCATTGTGACCTCTGTTAATGGTGCCAGGCAAAGTTAGGAGGACTGGCCATTGTGATCTGTGTTGATAATGCCAGGCTAACATAGAGGGACTGGCCATTGTGACCCCTGTTCATATATTCAGGTGAAGGTAGAGGGACTGGCCATTGTGACCTCTCTTGATGTTACCGGTCTAAAGTATAGGGAATCGGTCATTGTGGCTTCTGTTGTTGTTGCCTGGCTAAGATAAAGGGACTGGCCATTTTCACCTTTGTTGTTGCCAGTCTAAGGTAGAGAGACTGGCAATAGTGAGCTGTCTTAACGTTTCCAGGATAAGTTTGAGAGACAGCCCATTTTGACCTCTATTGTTACCTGGCTTGTTTAGGGGGATTGGGCATTGTGACCCCTGTTCATATTTTCAGGCAAAGGTATAGAGACTGAGCATTGTGACCTCTGTTGATGTTGCCAGGCTAATGTCTAGGGATTGGCCATTGTAACCTCTGTTGATGTTGCCAGACTTATGTAGTGGGAGTGGTCATTGAGACCTTCTTTGCCTCAGTTTTCTCCAAAAAGGGAGGGGGAACAGTTCCCTTGGCACAAAGAGTAGATGAGGTAGGACAGGAATTGCAACATAGAATGGGGAGAGAGGTAGTACAGGAACACCTGGAAACATTAAATGAATTTAAGTCTCCTGGGTCAGATGAATTGTACCCAAAGTTACTAAAAGAATTGGCAAGACTAATTTCAGAATCATTGGCAATAATCTTTGAGAAATCCTGGAGAACAGGGGAAGTCCTCATAGACTGGAGGAGGGCAGCTGTTGTCCCTAATTTCAAAAAGAGGAAAAAAGAGGACCCAAATAATTACCGCCCAGTCAGCTTGACTTCAATTCCTGGCAAGTTCCTAGAACAAATTATTAAGTAGACAGTATGTAATTATTTAACTAGTAATGCTGTCATCATGAGAAGTCAACACATATTTTTTAAAAACAAGTCATGCCAGACCAATTTGATCTCTTTCTTTGTTAGAATTACAGGCCTGGTGGATGAGGGGAACACTGTGGATGTTCTTATCTAGATTTCATAAGGCCTTTGAAAGACCCCTGTCTTTGTTGCAAAGACTTAATAGAATGAAATACTTAGTGACCACTGTTAGATGGATTTGTAATTGGTTAAGGTAGAGCATCCAAATTCATTAATGGTTTCTTCAAATGGAGGAGCTGACCATTGGTGTGACCTCTGGGTTCTGTTTTGACAGACCAGTGCTGTTCAATATCTTTATTAATGACTGACCTCAATTGATGTTGCCTGGCTGAATTTGTAGATGATACAATTTGGGAAGGGTTAATGATGTTGAGGAGTTTAAAATAAAGGAGTTGACAGATTAGAGTGCTGGGCCAAAACATTTTGTCATTTGATGGTGTTTCACACCTGTCCGTAGAGGCACTAAGGAGGATTGTCTGACATTCTGAATGGTATTGATGTTACCTAATTTGAGGGACTGGCCATTGTGACCTCTGTTGATTTTTCCAGTCTAACATAGAGAATAGCCATTGTGACCTCTATTGATGTTTCCAGGATTAGTTTGAAAGACTGGCCATTGAACCTCTTTTGATTTTACCAGTCTAGGGTAGAGGGACTGGTGACCTCTCTGTTGATGCTGCTATACTGAGATAGAGGATTGACTGGCCCTTTGATCTCTTTTGATTTTGCCAGGCTAATAGAGCAGTGAGCCTGGCCACTTCTCTTGATGTTTCCAGGATATGTTTAAGAGACAGGCAATTGTGACCTCATTGATTTTGCCAGGCTAAGGTAGAGAGACTTTTGACCTCTCTTGATATAGACTGGTGACCTGTTCAAATTCAATAAATAAATAAATAAATAAATATATTTTGCTAAGGCAAATATAGAGAGACTGGTGATCCCTCCTGATGTTGCCAGGCTAAGGTGTAGAGAACTGGTGACCTCTTTTGATGTTGCCATGCTAAAGTGGAGGGACTGGCCATTTTGAACTCTGTTGATATTGCCAGGCAAATGTAGAAAGACTGCCCATTGTGACCTCAGTTGATGTTGTCAGGCTAATCACAGGGACTGTCCATTGTGACCCCTTTTTCTATTTGAAGCCTAAGGTAAAGACACTGGCCATTGAGACTATGTTGGTGTTGCCAGAATAAGGTATAGACTTGCCATAGAGAGCTCTGATTTTGAAAGGCTAAGGTAGAATGAGTGGATTTGCTGACCTCTGTTGAGCCTGGTGTGTGATACCAAGCAGACCTACTCCTGAGAGAGCAAAAGGGAAAGAAGTGAGCATAGAAAGAGAAAGAAGTCAGCACTGGTAAGTTTCTGGGTTGGAGCAGTTCAGCTAGGGCTTTTTTCCCTCTGCCTCTGCTAACTTTAACTGCTCATTTAAATACAAAGAGCCATTAGTAGCTAGGAAGCAGGGGTGGGGCCAGACTAAGCCTTCCCTTGAGCTTGGGGATGGAGTTACACTAAATGTATTCCTCTGGGGGAGAAGGTCAGCCTCAGCAGTTGAGCCTGGTTTGTGATACCAAGCAGACCTACTCCTGAGAGAGCAAAAGAGAAAGAAGTGAGCAGAGAAAGAGAAAGAAGTCGGCACTGGTAAGTAGACATGGGCACGACTCGGCGAAATTGTCGTTTCTTTTTTCGGTTATCGTTTCCGTTACGTAATGGAAATGGTAACGATAATTAAGACATCAGAACTCGAACTCAACCCGAAAAAAGAAAAATTTGGTCGGTTTTTTTGTTTCCGTTTGTGGCATCGCGGCGATCGCACAATGTGAAGCACAGAAAAAGTTTTTAAAAGATTCTTTTAAAAAAACCGACTCCCGGCCAAAAAAGCAGGTGAAAATATGCCTGCCTGAGGCTTTGCCACCTACCAGAGGGGTGGTTTCTGGGGGGTCCCCGGCCTTTCCCCCCCTTCCCCTGTCCTGGGCTTCTTGCACCAGGCTGGGGGGGGGTCCTCCTCGTCGTCTCGCCATGCCATGCGGTGGGGGGGGGATCCAAAATGGTGACCACAATTTTTCTTTTGAAATCATGGCCAAAAAACACACCAAATCACCACAGAAACATGTGAAATTTATTTATTTTAAATGCCTGAATTTTTATAGTAGCAGCAGTGGGTTTTTTTATAGCAATAAAACATCGTATTTATTTTATTTTATTTTATTTTATTTTATTTTATTTTATTTTATTTTATTTTTTATTCTTTTAGACCTGCCCATTTGGGCTGGGCATGGGATGGGACCATGCAAATTTTTTGAACCATTCCACCAATGGCATCGCCAGGTTTTTGACTGACACTTCTGGATGTCTCGGAGGGTATAAAAAGCTGAGGCACCTTCCAGAAATCACAGTCGGGTGTATGGATGTGGTTGAGGGAGGAGGGCTGGCTGCTGGTGCTGGTGTGATCCGATCGAGATTGAGGAGGGAGGCTGGAGGCTTTAGGATTTAAGTTAGGCAGGGAGGGAGGGAATTGAATTTAGAAAATAATTTCTTTGATTCCCTGCAGCTTTGTCTGCTGAAGGGAATAGCAGTTTATTCTTTATTTCTTCTCTGGCAGTTTGTGAGGATTTTTTTCTGATATTGGATAAAGGGGGAGGTTCGACTGAGAGTGGGAGGTGTGGATTTATTTTAGATATATATCATATACTACCATTTATATTCTGTTTTCCCAACTTCAATTTGCTTGCACACACACACATTTGGGGTGGAAGCCAAGAACAGAACCTCTATCCTAAGTGATATCCTAACTGCCCACTCACCCGTCCGCTCGCGTCGCCACCTGCCTGCGCCCCGCGCCCCTGCCCGCCCACAGCCGCAGCCCGCCCATGGCCCCCCGCCACCGCCGCCCGCCCGCACCTCTCCCCGACACCCGCCCCCCGCCCCACCCTCCGCCTAGGGCACAAAAGCACCTAGCGCTGGCCCTGATTGCGGGACACCCCTATGCTCTGGGAAGTCAAATCACGCTAAATCGTGGTGGAAACGACAAACGGAAACGACAATTTTTTGAAAAATTTTGCGACAAACGGAAAAGACCCGAAACGGACCCATTCCGACAAAAGAAAACTCGAAACGCCATTTTTTCTGGTCGTGCCCATTTCTGGGTTGGAGCAGTTCAACTAGGGCTGTTTTACCTCTGCCTCTGCTAACTTTTATTTTATTTTAACATAAAAGGAGGAACATTTGTATTAGATCATTATTTCTAGATTAGTAGCTAGTAACACTGTAAAATTTTCAAGGCCCAGAATACTGCACTCATTAAAATGGAGTCTGAGGGAGCGGCTGTAGTTACCTGTAACACTTGTGCCATGTCTGTCATCTTGACAAAGCGCACGGAGAGCTACACTTGCTGCAAGTGCAAGCTGGTTGCACTATTAGAAGAGAAGGTCCAGGAGCTAGAGGCCCGCATATCGAACCAGCAACATATTAAGGAGCTTGAGTGGTTCTTGGACAGAGCAGAACAGACTATCCAGGTCCAAGAAGAGACAGGGCACACTTCTGAGGATGAAGTCACTTCCCCAACTCAGGAGGTAGATGTGTGGAGGGATGTGACTCAAAGGAGTAGGAGGCCAAGGGATCACTCAGAGAGTCTCATATTGCACAATCAATTTGAGGCTCTTTCCCTCATCACACCTCATGAGGCACACACCGAGGAACAACTGGTTCCACCTGAGGATCACTCCCTCATCACAATTGATGAGATACAGGATCAGGCACATGTAGATGAACAGGCGTCAGGAGAGAAGCTACTTCTGCTAGTGGATTCTATAATTAGAAATACAGAGGGATGGATTTGTGATGAGCATGATAACCGTATGGTCACTTGCCTGCCAGGTGCAAAGGTTGCAGACATCACGAGAAATCTAGATAGCTTGTTAGAGAGAACCGGGAAGGAGCCAGTTGTCATGGTACATGTTGGTACCAATGATGTCAGGAAGGCCAAGCGGTCAGTCTTGGAAGTCAAGTTCAGGTTGTTAGGAAGAAGATTGAAGTCCCGGACTTCTAAGGTAGCATTTTCAGAAGTGCTACCTGTTCCTCGTGCAGGACCCGCCAGGCAGGCAGAGCTCAGAAGCCTCCATGCATGGATGAGGCGATGGTGTCGAAAGGAGGGCTTTAGATTTGTCAGAAACTAGAGAACATTTTGGGACAAGCCAAACCTGTTCAGGAGGGATGGGTTGCACTTGAATCATGATGGGACCAGATTGCTGGCACTCAACCTCAAAAAGGCTGCAGAGCAGCTTTTAAACTGATAACTGGGGGAAAGCCGACAGGAGCTGAGTGGCATCCGGTTTGGAACACCTCATCCGCGGGGAATGAGGTTGGAAAGGGTAGAGAATCACATAGAGATGACATAGCAGGTATTAGCACTGGGAGAATAATGGAATGTGATAGTTTGTCTACTGAAAATAATAGCTGTGGAGAAAAAATAACAAAGCAGCAGCTGTTGTTGCAGGACCCACTGTACAGGTGCTTCTACGCCAATGAAGCCTCCGACCAAAAATGGGAGAACTTGAACATTTGGCAGATAGGGATAACATAGATATAATAGCCATAACAGAAACCTGGTGGGATGTAGAGAACCAGTGGGATACAGCAATCCCAGGCTATAAACTCTATAGAAGGGATAGAGAGGGATGGGTTGGAGGGGGAGTGGCCATCTATGTCAAAGAAGGGTTAAAATCCAGCAGAATGGAGATTGACAGAGGGTCTGACTCCACCATAGAATCACTGTAGGTTAAACTACCAGGCCCAAGAAGTGATGTGATAGTTGGGGTATTCTATCGTCCACCAGATCAAAAACTTGAGATGGACCTTGAAATGAGGAGAGAAATCATGGAGGTGGCTAAGAGGCATAGGATAGTAATCATGGAGGACTTCAATTATCCCCACATTGACTGGGGCAATACGAGCTCCGGGCAAGAAAGAGAAACTGGGTTTCTCGACTAGCTGAATGACTGTGCCTTAGAGCTACTTGTCATGGAGCCCACCCGAGAACAGGCAACTCTGGATTTAATACTGTGTGATACTCAGGACGTGGTCAGGGATGTGAATGTCACTGAGCCTCTGGGGAACAGTGACCATGCTGCAATTTCCTTTGCCATGCATGTTGGAGGAAGAGTAACAAGCAAATCAGACATAAAAACCCTTGATTTTCGAAGGGCAAACTTCCCTCAGATGAGGAAACTAGTTAGAAAGAAATTGAAGGGGAAGGTTGGAAGAATCCAATCTCTTCAGAGTACATGGAGCCTGTTTAAAACAATGGTAATAGAGGCCCAGCAAAAGTGTATACCACAAAGAAAGAAGAGCTCATTTAAGTCCAAGAGGGCACCAGTATGGTTAACGAGTGGAGTTAGAGAGGCTCTAAAGCGCAAGGAGAGGTCTTTCTGTAAATGGAAATCCTCCCCAAATGAGGAAAATAAAAAGGAACACAAACTCTGGCAAAAGAAATGTAAGATGATAAGAGAGGCAAAGAAACATTTTGAGGAACACATGGCTAGCAATATAAAGGGTAATAATAAAAGCTTCTTTAAATGTGTTAGAAGTAGAAAACCTGCCAGAGAACCAGTTGGCCCTCTTGATGGTGAGGGAGGAAAAGTGCAGATTAAGGAGGACTTGGAAATTAAATGAGTTCTTTGCATCTGTCTTCACGACAGAAGACCTTGAGCAGATTCCGCTGCCCGAACAGCCCCTCTTGACTAAAGAATTAAATCAAATACAGGTTAAAAGAGAGGATGTTTTAGGACTAATTGATAAATTGAAGATTAACAAGTCACCGGGCCCAGATGGCATCCACCCAAGGGTTATTAGGGAACTGAGAAATGAAATTGCAGATCTCTTAACGGTTATATGCAACTTGTCTCTTAAAACTGCGACAGTGCCGGAGGACTGGAGGATGGCAGATGTCACACCAATTTTTAAAAAAGGAAGGAGGGGGGACCCGGGAAACTACAGGTCAGTTAGCCTTACATCTGTCCCAGGGAAGATGGTGGAAAGCCTCATCCAAGAGAAAATCTTAAAACACATAGAAGAACAAACCTTGCTGAGAGAAAATCAGCACGGCTTCTGTAAGGGTAAGTCTTGTCTGACAAATCTTTTAGAATTTTTTGAAAAGGTCAACAGGCATGTGGATTTGGGTGAACCGGTGGATATAATCCATCTGGATTTTCAAAAGGCTTTTGACACAATCCTTCACCAGAGGCTGCTGAGAAAATTGCACAGTCAGGGGATAAGGTGGGCAGGTCCTCTTATGGATTGAGAACTGGTTGAGATCCAGGAAACAAAGAGTAGGTGTCAATGGGAAATTTTCACAATGGAGAGAGGTGAAAAGCGGTGTGCCCCAGGGCTCTGTCCTGGGACCGGTGCTTTTCAATCTGTTCATAAATGACCTGGAGACAGGGATAAACTGTGAGGTGGCCAAGTTTGCAGATGACACAAAACTTTTCCATGTGGTAAAAACCAGAGAAGATTGTGAAGAGCTCCAGAAGGATCTCTCCAAACTGGGGGAATGGGCTACGAAATGGCAAATGCCTTTTAATGTAGCCAAATGTAAAGTAATGCATATTGGGGCAAAAAAATCAAAACTTTATCTATGAACTCATGGGCTCTGAGTTATCCGTGACGGATCAGGAAAGAGATCTTGGTGTGTTGGTGGACAGTTCCATGAAGGTGACTCCCCAATGTGTGGCAGTGGTGAAGAAGGCCAATTCCATGCTAGGGATTATCAAAAAGGGGATTGAAAATAAAACAGCCAACATTATAATGCCATTATACAAAACAATAGTAAGGCTGCACCTGGAGTATTGTGTACAGTTCTGGTCACCGCATCTCAAGAAAGACATAGTGGAACTGGAAAAGGTGCAGAAGAGAGTGACTAAAATGATTACTCGGCTGGGGCACCTCCCTTATGAGGAAAGGCTAAAACATTTGGGGCTCTTTAGTCTGGAAAAAAGGCGCCTGAGGGGGAATATGATTGAGACGTACAAAATAATGCAGGGTGTGAGTCAAGTAGATAGAGGGAAGCTCTTCTCCCTCTCACAAAATACCAGAACTAAGGGACATCCACTCAAACTGAGGGCTGGGAGAGTAAGAACAAACAAAAGAAAATATTTTTTCACCCATCGCGTTGTTAGTCTATGGAACTCCTTGCCACAGGATGTGGTGATGGCATCTGGCTTGGATGCCTTCAAAAGGGGATTGGACAGATTCCTGGAGGAAAAGTCCATCACAGGTTACAAACTATGATGGAGATGTGTAATCTCCAGGCTTAAAACCAGGGTACGTCAAGGGCCAGATGCAGGGGAGTGGTACCAGGAGACAGGTATCTAGTCTCATGTGTTCCCAAACGCATCTGGTGGGGCCACTGTGAGATACAGGAAGCTGGACTAGATCGGCCTTTGGCCTGATCCAGCATGGCTCCTCTTATGTTCTTATGTTCTTATGATGTTGTTAGGCTAAGGTTGACTGACTGGCAATTGACCTCTGTTAATGTTGCCAGGCTAAGGTAGAGGGATAGGCCATTGTGACCCCTATCGATGTTGCATGCCTAACTTAGAGGGTTTAGTTGTTGTGATCTTGGTTGTTTTTGCCAGGCTAAGAGAGAGATAATGGTCATTGGGACCTATGTTTATGTTACCAGTCTATGGTAGAGAGACTGACCATTGTCACCTTTGTTGGTGTTGCCAGTCTAATGTAGAGTGACTGGCTATAGTGCGATGTGTTGACATTGCCATAGAAAGATAGGGAAACTGACCATTGTGAACCCTGTTCATATTTCCAGGCTATTATATAGAGACTGGCCATTGTGACCTCTGCTGATGTTGCCTGGCTAAGGTAGACATTGCCAGTCTATGGTAAAGTGTCTTGGCATAGTGAGCTGTGTCGATGTTGCCAGGATAGGTTTGAGAGACTGGCCATTGTGAATTCTTTTTATTTTGCCAGGCTAAGGTAGAGAGTAGAGATGGGCACGACCAGAAAAAATGACGTGTTGAGTTTTCGATTGTCGGGACGGGTCCATTTCGGCTCGTTTCCGTTTGTCGCGATAATTTTCAAAAAATTGTCATTTCCGTTTGTCGTTTGTCGTTTGGGTTGGGGTTAGGGTTAGGGTTGGGGTAAGTGGGCTCTGGGAGGCACCTCTCTGGGTGCCTCTGACGTCTGACCCACTAAGAAGGGAAGAGAAGGGAAGCGTAATGCGAAGCCGCCACGTATTTATTTATTATTTATTTATTTATTGCATTTATACCCCCCGCTTATCTACAATATATACTCTAAGCGGCTTACAAAACATCGGGCCTCAATAGCCATAAGTTACAAAAAAAAAAAAAACCCCAAAAATAAAACCAATAAAAATAACACTAAGCAAAGTTAAAACCTAATGGCACCTCAGTGACTGACAATGATAGATAAAATAGTTTACGATGGCGGAGGAAAAGAAAAAAAAAAACAGTTAAAGATCGCCAAAGGCCTCCCGGAAAAGGTAGGTCTTTAACGCCTTCCGGAAGGCCAGCAGGGACTCTGCAGAGCGCACTTCACTGGGGATGGAATTCCAGAGGCTAGGGGCCGCCACTGAGAAAGCCCGGGTCCGAGTACTCGTCCTCCGGGCTTCACGAGGGGTGGCGACCCAAAGCGTGTGCGCTCGCGCCTGCCGAACGGGACGGGCCGAGGTTGATCGCTGAGCGATACGCTCTGCCAGGTAGTCCGGTCCCAAGCCATGGAGGGTTTTATAAACTAAAACCAAGACCTTGAATCTAATCCGGGCTGGAACGGGCAGCCAGTGCAGGCGGGCCAGAACTGGGGTGATGTGGTCATAACGACGCACACCAGCCACCAGCCTGGCCGCCGCATTCTGAACCCGCTGCAGACGCCGGAGAAGAGTCAAGGGCAACCCCATGTAGAGGGCGTTACAGTAGTCCAACCTCGAGATCACCAGAGCTTGGACCACTGTTCTCAGAGAGTTCGCGTCGAGGTACGGGCGGATCTGGGCGATCCGACGGAGATGGTAGTAGGCGGACCTGGTCACCGACGCCACCTGGGCCTCCAAGGTGAGCGCCGGGTCCAGGAGCACACCCAGATTCCGCGCCCTCTCCGCAAGCTGGAGGGAAACTCCCCCCAGACAGGGGAGAGGGCCACCGTACCCCAACGGCGAGCTCCCGAAGAACATGACCTCCGTCTTCTCGGGGTTGAGCTTAAGCCTGTTCGCCCCGGTCCAAGCCAGTACGGCCCCCAGGCACCCGTCGAGGACTTCCACAGCTTCCACAGCAGAGGTGTTAAAGGAGAGATAGAGCTGCGTGTCATCAGCGTACTGATGACAGCAGACTCCAAAACTCCTGATGACCCCCGCCAATGGCCTTACGTAGATGTTAAACAGCATGGGGGACAGAGAGGACCCCTGTGGAACCCCACAGGGGAGAATCCAAGGGGCCGATAACTCCCCCCCATGCTGCACGTACTGTGGACGGCCCTCCAGGAAGGAACGGAGCCAACTGCGAGCAGTGCCTCCGATTCCAACCTCAGAGAGCCAGTCCAACAGGATACCGTGGTCGACGGTATCAAAGGCCACTGACAGATCCAGGAGGACCAACAGGGTAGAGCACCCCCTGTCGGCCGCCTGGAGAAGGTCATCTTGCAGGGCGACCAAAGCTGTTTCTGTACCCCGGCGAGGCCTGAACCCGGACTGGCAAAGATCGAGGCACTGCCGATCCTCCAGGTATGACTGCAGCCGGACCGCCGCCACCCTCTCGATCACCTTGCCCATAAACGGGACGTTGGCGATTGGGCGATAATTTGATAGATCGTCCACCGCCAGGCCAGGTTTTTTCAGAATGGGCTTTACCACCGTCTCCTTCAGACGAGAGGGAAAAACCCCCTCGCTGAAGGAGGTGGTGGCGATGACAGAAGCCCATTCGGCCATAGTCCCTCTGGCAGCTCTAATTAGCCAGGCAGGGCAAGGGTCGAAAGGGGTGGAAGCAGGCCGGCAATGCGCCATAGCTCTGGAGATCTCGACAGCAGAAACAGGCCCAAGTGCATCCAACCGAGGAGACGAAGGCGGACCAGCAACTGGGGATGGCGGGGCGGGACCACTGCAACCGGAGTCAAGGCCGGCATGGATGGCCTCTATTTTAGTTTGAAAAAAGGCTGCGAATTGCTCGCTACTGAACTCAGTAGGAGGAGGCCTGGCCAGACTAGGATTGCTGAGGTCCCGAACCACCCGGAAGAGCTCCGCCTGGCGGTTCGAGGCCTCAGCAATTCTCAGGGAGTTAAAGGATGACCTAGCCTCCCTGATCGCGTTGATATAGCGACTAGTCTGGGCGCATACCGCAGCCTTACTTGATACCGTCCGGTCTCTTCTCCAGCTGCGCTCTAGCCTCCTCCTCTCCTGCTTCATCACCCTGAGCTCCCCCGTGAACCAAGGGGAGGACCGGGCTCGGCAACGGAGAAGGCGCTTGGGGGCGATCCGGTCTATGGTGTGGACAGCTGTTTCAAACCAAAGGTTAGCCACATCCTCGACCGGAGCGCCAGTCATACCATCAGGTAGCCCTCCGAAGAGTTCACCGAACCGCTGAGGGTCCATGAGCCTCCGGGGGCGGGCCAAGATGGACGGCCAGTGGTCCCCGCGAGGTGGGGCCGGAATCGACAGGGAAAATGAGAGCAGGTGGTGGTCTGTCCATGACACAGGGAGGGCTACAATGTCCCCACCTCCAGACACGAGTCCCCCGACATGGAGGTAAACACCAGATCCAGGGTGTGACCAGACCTATGGGTGGGGCATAAAACATGCTGGGACAGACCCATGGAAGCCATGGATTCCATGAACTCCAGAGTTGCACCGGAGAGTCCACCTTCCGCATGCACGTTGAAGTCACCCGCAACCAAGAGGCGCGGGGACCCCAACAGGGCAGCGGCGATGAACTCCGTGAGCTCTGGGAGGGATTGTGCGGGGTTGCGGGGAGCTCGGTAGCCCAGCACAATGCCAAATCTGTCCCGCTGTCCCACCAACAGGTGGAGGACTTCTAACCCCTGGCTAACCAATGTCGAGGCCCTGCTAACGTGAAAAGAATCCCTGTACATGATTGCGGCCCCTCCCCCCTTTTGACCCCCCAACCTTCCCACAGCCTCTACCAAGTACCCAGGCGGGCACAGCAGGGAGAGGGAAGCCCCCCCTCCGTGCCCACCCAAGTCTCGGTAATGAACGCCAGGTCGGGCTGCTCATCCGCGATGATGTCATGGATGATAGGAATCTTATTGTGCACCGACCTGGCGTTCATCAGGATGCAGGTAAGGTTGGGGGCGCTGGTGGAATGACTCCCGGGCACGTGGCAGTGAGCCGAGGGGTCAGAACAAGGGACAGACACGAGTTGTCTGACCCGAGTTCTTCTTGCCTGACGAACCCTACGGCTACAAGTGTACCGCCCACGGCCCATCACCGTTGGTATGTGAGCCCCTGCTATCATGGCGGAGAGAGAGAAAGAGAAAGGGGAAAAAAAACCAAAAACGATAAGCAACAATACAGTGCAAACTAACCAAGGCCAAAAAACTACATACAAAGCGCCAAATACAGTATAACAATATAAAACGAAAAACTATAAATCACAAAAAAGAAAACAAAATTAATTAGAGAAAAATAAACAATTAACGTGAGATAAACAAGATAGGGCACAAACCAGGGCAGAGTGGAAAACCAGGGGGAGAGGGGAAGAAACAGAGCGGCTGGTGGAGGGGCCAGAAGGACAGTGCCATCCAAGGACAGCTATGGGGAGTTGTAGAAGATGGAAGAGTCCAACGCCACGACTCTGGCAGTCCAGTCTAAGGGGGAGGGGGGAGCAACGATGGAAGGGCTCAAAGCCCAGATCCCCTAGCAGTTCAGGCCATTGGGTGGGGAACAAGATCCCCTAGCAGTCCAGGCCATAGGGTGAGGAGCAAGATGACAGGGCTCCGAAAGCCCCCCCCCCACGCAGCAGCAGTCCAAAGGATCCTGGACATCCGGACCTTAGAGGGAGGGTGGGGGGAGCAAGAAGAAAAGCTCTACACCCCCAGCGCAGATCGAGAGGGAACCAGGGGAGGGTGGGAGGCAACAAGATAGTTCAAGCCCCCAAGCCCCAGGCAATCCGATCCCTCGACAGTCCTCCAAGGCCGGGCCAAACGATGGAGACGACGATGAAAAGGGCGAACCGGGGAACGTGGTGGTAATGATGGCAACCTCCCGGCCGACCCGGTGCGATGGTAAACGGCGGCGGCGGCGGTAGTCGGTATGCTCCCGGTGCCGGCTCACCGCAAGGTCGAAGTGGCGGTAGGTGGCGGCAAGATGGATGGTAGGCCGCAGGCACCAGAACAGGAGCAAAAGGGGCAGCCTCCGGAGCCTGCTAGCTGCAAAGGCTCGCCATGATGTT
Organism: Phrynocephalus forsythii; assembly: GCA_029282475.1. Taxonomy (NCBI): domain Eukaryota; kingdom Metazoa; phylum Chordata; class Lepidosauria; order Squamata; family Agamidae; genus Phrynocephalus; species Phrynocephalus forsythii. Next base: position 168,611,647 of record JAPFRF010000002.1, on the reverse strand, counting down.
AGACGGCGGCAGCGGCGGCAGCAGCGTACCATACATTACATTAGGGTGGGGGGTAAGTGGCAGAGACACCTCTCTCTCTGGGTGCCTCTGACTCACTAAGAAGGGGAGCGTACTAGTGTACTGACATACAGGTTAGGGAATGGGATAGGGGTAGGGGATAGTGGGCTGTGGGAGGCACCTCTCTGGGTGCCTGTGACCCACTAAGAAGGAAAGTGTACTTGCGTACGGATCTGGGTTAGGGTTGGGGTTAGGGTAAGGGCTAGGCTTAGGGTTACGGTTAAGGTTAGGGTGGGTTAGTGGGCTGCACCTCTGGGTGCCTCTGACCCACTAAGAAGGACAGTGTACTGGCGTATGGGTTAGGGTTAGGGTTAGGGTTAGGGTTAGGGTTAGGGTTAGTGGGCTTTTTATGCCCTCTGGCACATCCAGAAGTCTCAGTCAAAACCTGGCCATGCTATTGGTGGAATGGGTCCAAAAGTTTGCATGGCCAGCCCATCATTGCGCAGGTGTAAAAAAATAAAAATAAAAATAAAAATAAAAATAAAATCAATGGAGACGTTTTATTGCAAGAAAAACCCACTGCTGCTACTATAAAAAGATTAGGCATTTAAAATACCTAATTTTCAAATGTTTCTGTGGTGCTTTGGTGGGTTTTTGGACCACGATTTAAAAATAAATATTGTGGTCGCCATTTTGGATCCCCCCCGCACCGCATGGCAAATGGAGACGATGAGGATGCCTCCCCCCAGCCTGGTACCAGCAGTCCAGGACAGGAGAGGGGGGGAAGGCCGGGGACTCCCCCAGAAACCACCCCCCTCTGGTAGGTGCTCTCACTGAGGCAGGAATATTTTCGCCTGCTTTTTTGGCCGGGAATCGGGGTTTTTTTTAAAAAAAAAAACCTTTTTTTTCTGTGCTGCTTGGCATCGCGCGATCGCTGTGATGCCATGAACGACAACGAAAAATCAGACCCAATTTTTCTTTTTCGGTTCGGGTTCAAGCTGGCGCGGAGTAATTCTCGTTACTGTTACCCGTTACATAACGATAACGAGAACCGAAAACAGAACCGAGAATTTCGCCGCCCTGTTCCCATGTCTAGTAGAGAGACTGATGACCTGTCCTGATGTAGTCAGGCTAAGTTAGAGAGACTGGAGACTTATTTTTTTAAAATAATTTTTTATTAAATTTTAAACTACATACAAACAACATAAGGAAATAAAAAAACTACATTAAACAATATAAGTGTACCCCCATCCCCCGGGACCATCCATGCATTCTTCTTCGTTGCTCCATCTTCTATTATTCTAGTAATCTTCTTAAAGTTCTCTTCTCCAGAATTGTCGTGAGATATTCATGGACTCTTTCCCTTTTCCTTCGACTAATACATAATCTATAAATTTACCCCAGATATCGTAGAAAATGTCTTTTTTCATTTCTCCTCGTTTGACCTTTAAACTGCAAGACAATTTATCATTTATAGCTATATCCCAAAGTTCATTATACCAGTCTTCCATCTTAAGTTCTAGTTTTGACTTCCAATTTTTTGCTATGATTAATCTAGCAGCTGTCATAAGATTTGCTATTAGTTCCTTTGTTGTAACATCATAATCTTTGCTTGTTAACAATGATAATAATGCTATCTCTGGATTACAATCTATGTCTATCTTAATCATATTACTTAGCTCTAAAAACACTTTTTTCCAGAACTTTTGAACTATTTCGCATTCCCACCAAAGATGCAAATATGTGCCAAGCTTTTTTTCACATTTCCAGCATATTTTAGAGTAACCAGAATTCATTCTATTCAGTCTAATTGGGGTTAAATACCATCTAGAAACCAATTTAAAATAGTTTTCTTTTATCCTAACCGATAATGATCTCAAAATTCTCATATTCCAAATTTTCATCCAGTCTTCTTTCTTTATCTCTACATTGAGATCTTGGTTCCAGACTTCTCTCAAGGTATTTAAGTCCTTCATTTCCAATGATTCCCCTAATATTTTGTATATTTTACGTGTTGTTCCTTTCTCTGAATTTTCCTGTTCAGACTCAAGCGATAATAGGAAGTGTTCAAATTTTGTGCACTCTCTGGTTTGATTATTTCTTTTTCCCCAGTCCTTTGTCCATTTCCCTAATTGAATATAATTTAACCATGTTAAATCACTGGATTGCAAAATATTTTTTATATCATGAATTGTTTTAATCTTGAGCATCCAATCCTTTAGTCTGGCTATTTTCTTAATTTTAAATAACTCCAAATAATGCTTCAAGTTAACAGGGAAATTTTCCAAGTCAGTAACTAAAGCCAATGGGGATCCCTTCGGAGACAAGATTTTTCTATATATTCTCCATGTAGCAATTAGACTATTCAAAAGGGGGTTGTCAATCTTTACTTTGTTTTTGACTTCCGTAAATAAAAAAAATATTTATTTCCCCCTTTATGTCCGAAGACTCTTGCTCCCACCATATTAGCTTCTGTGGTTTAAAAAGAATTTCCCCCAAAGGACTGAGTTGATTGGCTATATAGTAATTTCTTATATTGGGTATACCTATCCCTCCTTCTTTCTGGGATCTATACCACAAACTTTTATTTATTCTTGATTTTTTCCCTGCATTGCAAAACCTATTTATCATGTCTTGGAGAGTTTTAAGTTCCTTTTCTAAAAACTGAACCGGTAACATTTTAAAAATAAAGTTAATTTTTGGAAGTATTTTCATTTTTATCAATGCAATTCTACCAAACCACGATAATTTTAATTTAGAGTAAGATAATAGTTTGTTTTTCATCTCTTCTTTTAATTTTAAAATATTTCTTTCTTTAGTTTTAGTAAATTCTTTGTGGAGTTCTAATCCTAAATATTTAATGCTTTTTCCCGGTTTAAGTCCGAATTTTTCAATTATCTTTAAATCTTGTTTTCCATAATTGAACAATAAACTCTCTGATTTTTGCCAGTTTACGCATAATCCTGTTATTTCTCCAAATTCTTCTAAATGAGTTTTTACTCTTTGAATATTCTCTATTGGGTTTACAATAGTCAAAAGAGCGTCGTCCGCGAATAAACTGATTTTAGTTGCCCCATCTTTCCCTATACCTTTAATGGATTCATCGTCCCTTATAGCATTTGCCAGGAGCTCTATAACAATACAAAAGAGAACTGCAGAAAGAGGACATCCTTGTCTAGTTCCCCGGCCTAGGGTGATTTGTTCAGTCAATCCATCATTAACTATTATTGAGGAAGTGCCCTTTGAATATAATTGATTTATTACTCCCAAAAAAGATTTCCCAAATCCCCATTTTTCTAACAGAATTTTTAATGTGGGCCATTGAACGCAATCAAAAGCTTTAAAAAGATCTAGAGACAACATCCCGGCTTTAATAGTACTCTTTCCCATCTCGTAAAGAACATTCAAATTTCTTCTAATAATATTTGCCATTTGTCTACCTTTGATAAAACCACATTGATCCTCTTTAATATATTTAGCTATAAATTTGTTCATTCTTTTAGCCAGAATTGCAGTAAAAATCTTAGCATCCTGATTTAATAAAGATATTGGTCTGTATGACCCAATGTCCATTAAATTTTTATTAGGTTTTGGTATTAAAATAGTTAAAGAATGGGTCCATGATCTCGGGATTTGTTCTCCGTCCAAAATTTCATTATATAGCTTCTTTAATTTGGGTATTAGTACTGCTTTAAAAAGTTTGTAAAATTCAGGTCCCAGAGCATCCACTCCGGGCGTTTTATTATTCTTTAATTTGTCTATTACCTCGCTTATCTCTTGGTCTGTAATAGGCTTCTCCATTTCCAGCATATCTTCCTGTTCTAAGACCCTCTTTAAATTTTTAGTGATGTACCTTTCTATATCCTCCTTAGGTTTATTTTTAGCAGTATATAACGACTGATAAAACTCTTGTATAGCTTTTAACTTTTCCTTCATTTGTGTACATATCTTGCCTGAGGAGTCTTTTATGATCCCTATTGTGTTCTTGTCTTGTCTTTTCTGAGCTAGTCTGGCTAAAAGTTTTGAGTTCTTGTTGCTATATTCAAAAAAGTTTCTTTTTAAGTAAAGTAAATTCCTTTGTGTTTGTTGTAGATCTAAATCTTCTAGCTCTTTTTTTCTTGCTTCAATCAACCTCAGTTTCTTATTATCCTTAGTAAAGAAAAATTGGGTTTCTAAGTCTGCTATTAATTTTTCTAAATTTCTTTTATTGAGTTCTTCCTGTTTTTTAATTTTAATATTTTCTTTTATAATAAGGCCTCTGGCTACCACTTTCAGGGTGTCCCATATGATTGGCGTTTGGCTACCTGCCTTTTCATTTATGTCCCAAGTTTCCAACCAATCTTTTTAAACTTTTTTCCAGCACTTCTGGATATTGAAATATTTTTAAGTTCATTCTCCACCTTTTAGCTTCTCTGTAATTTTTATTTGTTGCTAAATCGATCGACATTAAGGCATGGTCAGATGTTTTTATGATCTCAATCTCAGTATTGTTTACTTTGGGTATTAAGCTTTGTGAGACAAACACAAAATCTATCCTGGAATAGGTTTTGTGTACTGGTGAATAGAAGGTATATTTTGTTTCATCTCCTTTCAGTTCTCTCCAGACATCCTTCAATCCTATTGTATTTATAAACTTTGCTAGTGTTGTGTGTCTTGCCCTCCAATCTTCCTTTTTACAGACTGATTTATCTTTTATTTTATCTAAGACCATATTAAAGTCCCCTGCCATTATTAAGTACCCCTTTTTAACAATTTCAATCTGGTCCCAAAGGAGATTGTAAAAGCGACCTTGGTTGACATTTGGTACATACAGATTTACCAAAGTATAATAATCTTTCCCCATTAAAACTTGCAATATTATATATCTACCTTCTAAATCTTTTACCACATTTTCAACAACACATTCACAGTTCCTTGAAATTAAGATGGCGACCCCTCTTGCTTTAGATGTGCCAAAGCTTTTTTCATATATATCAACATTTGGAATTTTTAATTCATTAAAACCATCTCTTGTTTGGTGAGTCTCTTGCAAAAAGGCAATATCTATTTTGTGCCTTTTAATCATCGCTTCGATTCTCTTTCTCTTCAAAAATGACCCCAGACCTTTTACATTCAACGTTGCTAATTTTATAAACTTTCCCATAACCTAGTTCTTTTGATTTCAATATTCTGGAATGGTCCCGTTGTGCACACAAAAATAAAAACACCAACAATTAATGAAAAAATAACTAAAATGAATCTAATCCTCCACCCTAAAAAACTATTCTTTTCTCCCACCCCACCAGCTATCATACTATTTAGCATGTGCATCAAGGGGATGGGATGGAGGAGATATAGATATTAAAGAGCTATATGAGACCACTGGGGGAGGTTGTTAGGAGGTATGGAGGTTTGTGTCATCAGTACACTGATGACACCCAGCTCGCTGTGAATATTATTTATCTAGATTTCAGTAAGGCCTTTGATAAGGTTCCCCATGGTATACTTACAAATAAGTTAGTAGAATGTGGGATAGGTAGAACTACTGTTTGGTGGATTTGTAATTGGTTGACTAATCGCACCCAAGGGGTGATCATAAATGGCTTCTCTTCAGCTTGGAGAGACGTGACCATTGGGATGCCCTGTTCTGGGTCCGGTGCTCTTCAATGTCTTTATTAATGACTTGGAAGAAGGAATAGAGAGTATGCTAACTAAATTTGCAGATGATACCAAATTGGGAGGAGTTGCTAATTCCTTAGAGAATAAAATGAAAATCCAAAATGACTTTGACAGATTAGAGTGATGGGCCAAAGCTAACAGAATGGGATTCAAAAGAGGGAAATGTAGGGTGCTGCATCTAGGTAAAATGAATAAATTGCACAGATATAGGATGAGAGATACCTGGATGGAAAATAGGACACATGAAAGGGATCTGAGAGTCTTGGTGGACCCCAGATTGAACATGAGTCAGCAGTGTGACACTGCGCCCAAGAAAGCCAATGTGATTCTTGGTTGCATCAACAGAAGCATAGTGTCTAGATCAAGGGAAGTGATAATACCACGCTATTCTTCTCTGGTCAGACCCCACCTGGAGTACTGTGTCCAGTTCTACACACCTCAGTTTTAAAAGGATGTTGGCAACCTCGAACAGGTACAAAGGAGGGTGACCAAGATGGTTGAAGGTCTGGAAGAAATGTCTTACAAGGAGCGGCTTAGGGAGCTCAGAATGTTGAGCCTTACAAAAATAAGGCTGAGAGGGGATACGATAGGTATGTTTAAATATTTGAAAGGATGCCATATTGAAGAGGGAACAGGTTTGTTTTCCATGGCTTCAGAGACTAGTACTTGGGACAATGGTTTCAAAATACAGGAAAAGAGATTCAATTTAAATATTAGGAAAATGACAGGTAGAGCTGTTCGGTGGTGGAATATGCTGCCACGGAGGGTGGTGGTGTCTCCTTCTTTGGAGGTTTTTAAGCAGAAGCTGGATGGCCACCTGTCAGGAATACTGTGATGGGACTTCCTGCATGGCAGGGGGTTGGACTGGATGGCCCTTGAGGTCTCTTCCAACTCTATGATTCTATGATTCTATGATTCTGTGGGCGTTTATACACGACCCCTAAGCTCCGCCGCAAATGGCTGCAAGGTCCGGACCTTAAAAATGTTTACCCACCAGCTCCAGACTTTGCAGACAATTAAGTGTGACCCCGCCCACTTTAGCACGACCAAACAGCAGTTTTCTTGTACCTGCTTTTTGGATGTGACAAATATTTGATCCGGTGTAAGGACAGTGAGTGCGGGGCTCTCCTGGCTTCTGTTTGTTCTTTTTTTGTGCCCCGCCCCTTTAGGAGATCTGAATGCTGCCCGGAACAAAACGGAGGTAAACTGGCATGCTTTTCTTTCTTTTTTCTCCCTCCCTCAGGCAGCCAGCAACCAGGAAGTGCGGAGGGGGGTGGGGACAGAGGAAGAGCGAGGAACCCCTAAGATCTCTGGTCTGAATTTAAGTGGCCAGCGGATCTTAGGGGTCATGTAAAAAGGCCCTGTGATTCTCCTTTTTTCCATCTGCAGTGGATGCCATTTCATCCCTGGATTGTTGCCTGGGCACTATTCTAGGGTGGATGAGAGCAAACAGACTGAGATTTAACCCGGGCAAGACAGATGTCCTTTGGTTAGGGGCGCCTGGCTTTGGTGGGTTGGGAAACTCCCTCAGTTTTGGGGGCATGACTCTCCCCATGCAGCATGAGGTGCACAGTCTTGGCATAAATTTGGACCTGGCGCTCACTATGGAGGCCCAGGTGGCGTCAGTGGTCCGTACCGCTCATTACTATCTCTGACGGATTGCACAGCTGCACAACTTCCTGGACCCTGATGCCCTCACCATGTTAGTCCATGCATTCGTAATCTCGAGATCAAACTATTGTAATGCTCTTTATGTGAGGCTGCCTTGGAAATTAATGCGGAGGCTCCAGCTGGTTCAGAATACTGTGGCCAGATTAGTTTCCCCAACATATCACCCCAACTCTGGCCATACCGCACAGGCTGCCAATCTGTTACTGCATTGACTTCAAGGTTTTAATGCTGACATACAAAGCCCTAAAAAGTTTAGGACCTTCCTATCTGTCAGAACAGCTCCTACCTCAAAGTTCGGCCCATGTCACTCATTCATCACTGGCAGGTCATCTGAGGGTTCTAACACCAAAGGAAGCCTGCAAGACAACAACAAGGAGTCTTGGGGAGTCTTGACCGAAATCTGCAATTCAGAACTGGTGTTTGTAGTCACCCCCTCTTTTTTTTCTTTGCGAAAGGACTGAGTGAATAAAGAAGAACGCGGAGGGGGGTGGAGGGGATAGCTCCTTTTTTGAATACATTTCAAAGGACAGCGGTGCTTGGAGTTACTTCCCCCTTAAGGAGCTTGTAATTATTTGATTTTACATTTCCAAAGACCTCGGAGAACTGACTTTTGGAGTAACCTCCCCCCCTTTTTCTTTTCTTTTCTTTTGTGAAAGGATTAATTACTTAAGATTTTGGGAGACAGACTAAGAGGTGGTTTTATATCCCAAAAGACTTTATTAGAGCTGGCGTTTCGAGTTACCCCCCCTCCTTTTTTGGGGGGGGAGCTACCTTCATTACATTGGATTTCTCAGTGCTCTGTTTTCCATTTTTGGGGGTGCTTCTGTGAGCAACTTTGGAGATATTGCTATTTGATTTTTGAATTTGTAAGAACTTTCCCTTCAGAGGCTTTCGTGAACAGAGATCTTCATTTTCTCCTATGAGAACTGTGTGGATTACGCTTTTGGAAGAAAGCTGAAGATATCCCTTTAATTCTTTCCCTTAATTTTTAATTATTAAGGGTTTTTTGTGGGTCTCTCCTTGTGCATTTAGCTGCAGCGGAACTGAAACTAAGTCATTATCTGTTGTTTTTCTGAGGCTGGAAGGCCGCATGGTAGTCAAAACAAGATTATTCTCCGCTGCAGCTGTGAAGGCGACTGGAAAGTTCATTTCTTAGGTTGGAGTGCCATCTGGTGGATTATAATAATTAATGCATCTGACACTGGTTAAGAAATTCATTTCTTATGTTGGACCGCCATCTAGTGGATTTTGAAAATTATTGTATGTAAAATTCAATTTGAACGCTGTTTGGGGTGGGAGAATGTTTGTTTATATAGAAAAATTCACAAAATCTGATAAATTGTTATTAATTTGATATGTGGGTAATTTAAAGTTAGAAAAGACAAAAGGAAGTTTGATTAAGTAAATTGAACATTATTGATGGTAAATAGGTGATTATTAATCATTGGAGTATTAATTGGTTAATTTGATTGGTTGAAGCTTATTATTATTTATTGATTGAATTAATTTGAATTAATGACAATTGGTGATTAAATTTATGAAAATTGTGCTCCATTGGAATAGAAGCTAACTAAAACTGAGATGGCAGAGAAGAAGAAGATGACACCTTTAACACAGAGAAGAGACTCCAGAGAGGAGGGCAAAGAATGGGAAGGATTAATGATACATATAAGGAGAGAATTTGAAAAAAGCGAAGAAAGTATGGACAGGAAATTATCAGAACTAAAGGAAGATATGCAGAAACAAATTAAAGAGGCAGTTGGAGAACTATCAGCTCAAGTGAAGGAGTTAACGGTGAAAACAAAGAGCATAGAAGTCAAAGTGAAGAAAGTGCAGACAGAGGTTAAACAATGTAGAGAAGAAACAGAGAGGAATAAATCAGGAGTGACAGATGTTATGACCACACAAAGGAAATTGGCTGAGGATCTTGCTTTTCTTGAAATGAGGCAACGGCAACAGAATCTTCGTTTTCGCTTGATACCATGGGAGGAAGGAGAAGATATTAAGGCCAAAGTTATAACTGAACTTGCGAAGTGGCTTGGGTGGCAAGAAGAAGAAGTAGCTGGTGCAATCTCCCAAGTGTTTAGAATAACAGTCAAAGCAAAGAAATTGAGAGCGAAGAAGACACCAGGTGATGTTATTGTGTCAACGACATCTATGGACGTGAGAGATAGAATTCTGAAACATAGTTATGACAACAGATTTGTGATTGAAGGACAACAGATCCTGATATATAAGGAGATCCCTCTTTATTTTTGAGAAGAAGAGGAAGTTATAAGCCTCTGGCTGAAACATTGAGAAGAAACGGTCTGAGATTCCGTTGGGAGTTTCCGGAAGGCCTATCTTTTATCTACAAAATGAAGAGGTTTAAAATAACATCAGAGTCGGAGATAGGTAAATTTCTGAGAAAATATGGAGAAGAGCTTGGGTATAGAAAACCATTGAAGGAGGGGGATAGACTACCGGAGGAGAAGGTGGACCAAGGTTCAAGAAGAGGTGAGGGTGAAGAAGAAGAAGAGGAAGAAGAAGAGGAGTTAGATCTCTCTGATGAAGAGGAAGGCAAAGCTGACTTAGCTATCGCCAATATTTGAATAGAGACTGATAAAAATATATTTAATTTGAAATCTACAATGGCGTTGAGAGTATTAACATGGAATGTTAATTGTTTGAATGAAAAGACCAAGAGAAACAGAATTACGCATTTATTGAAGAAAGAAAACTTAGACCTGATTTGTCTGCAAGAAACACATGTCGCAATGAAACATACGAAGATTCTAAAAAACAAAATTTTGGGACAAGAATTTGTATCGTCTGATAAATTGAAGAAAAGAGGAGTTGTGATATATGTAAAACATAAATTAGAACCTAAGTTGATAATGAAAGATGAAGAGGGAAGATTCTTGATGGTGCAAATTACTTGGCAATCTGAAAAAATTTTCATCGTAGGAATTTATGCGCCAAATGAAAGGAAATCAGAATTTTACAGAGATTTAGAACAAAGATTGCTAGATTATATGGATGAAAAACTCTTCTTGATGGGAGATTGTAATGGAGTAATGATGCCGGATCTGGATAGATCCCAGAAAAGAAAGGCTCAGAAGGGAAACTACCAAAATCTTTTTTGACTTAGTCGAAAATTTTGGATGGACGGACATTTGGAGACTGAGACACCCAATGGAGAAACAGTTTACCTTTTTTCTGAACCAAATCGGAGTTGGGGAAGAATTGATTATATATTTGTTCCTAACGATATTTCACATAGAGTGACGAAGGTGGAAATTTTACCTAAAACGATCTCAGATCATAATGCAATGGTGATGGAAGTTAAAACAAAACTGCAAGGATTATACCGCTGGAGATTGAATGAAAGTTTATTGGATGAGACAGAGACTTTGCAAATAGCGAAAGAAACTTTTAGAGACTATTTGGAAAATAACTGGAGAAGAGAAACACCAACAAATTCTGTATGGGATGTGAGTAAAGCTGTCATGCGAGGTCTTTTTATTCAAAGAAATTCATATCAGAAGAAACAGAAAGAAAAAAAGAAATATGAGATCTTAAAAGAAATGGTGGAGACAGAGGAAAAATTGGTGGAAAAGCCAAAGGAACAGAAATGGATTCAAAAATTAAAGATGCTCCAAACCCAGTTGTCAATGGTTATCAATCAAGAAATTGAGTGGAAGGTTAAGATGATGAGACAAAGACACTTTGAATCGGCAAATAAAGTGGGGAAACTGTTGGCTTGGCAACTTAAATGGAAGCAAAAACAAAAGGTGGTGAACAAATTAGTAGTAGATAAGAAATTAGTGGAAGACCCAAGAGAAATTGTAAAGGTGTTTCGGAATTTTTATAGAGATTTATACATGAAGAAAAAAGAGGATCCGGAACAGATTGATAGATATTTAAGAGAGAATGGATTGGAAAAAATTTCAACAAGTCAATTGTCGACACTGAGTGAGAAAATTACCCCACATGAAGTACAAAGTGCAATAGAGAGGGCGAAATCTGGAAAATCACCGGGTCCAGATGGCCTGGCTGCAAAATATTATAAAAAATTGTCAGAAGAAATGTTACCAATTATGGTGGAGGTGATGAACGAAGTGTTAGAAAAAGGAGTTATACCTAACACCTGGAAGGAGGCGTATATAACACTGATCCCAAAAGAGAACTCGGATGTGACAGATGTCAAAAACTATAGGCCCATTTCCCTTCTGAATGGAGATTATAAATTATTTGCCGATGTTTTGGCCAATAGATTGAAAAGGGTTTTAAATGAAATACTACATAAAGATCAAGCGGGGTTTCTTCCTGGCAGACAGATGAAAGACAATATGAGAAATATAATTGATATAATAGAATATCTAGAAGTCAGGAAGGAGAAACAAGCTGCTCTGATATTTATTGATGCTGAAAAAGCTTTTGATAATGTCTCTTGGCAATTCATGAAGAAGAATTTGGAATATATGGGAGTGGGAACAAAGTTTTGGAATGGTGTTAATGCAATATACAATGAACAGAAAGCAAATTTATTGGTTAATAATGTGATAACAGAAAGTTTCCCGATTGGGAAAGGTACAAGACAAGGGTGCCCACTGTCTCCATTGTTATTTATTACTGTATTGGAAGTATTGTTAGTTAAACTGAGAAATATGGGGACATTTAAAGGTATAAATGTGGGGGATAAGGAATATAAACTAAAAGCATTTGCTGATGACTTGGTTTTGACATTAGAGAATCCTAAAGAAAGTATTATTGAGGTGATGAAGGTAATCAAAGAATTTGGTAATTTAGCTGGCTTTAAACTGAATAAGAATAAGACAAAGGTCTTATTGAAAAATGCAACAAAGAAAGATTGTGAAGAATTTGAAAAACTGTCCGCTCTCTCAGTTGCGAAAAAAGTCAAATATTTGGGAATTAATTTATCTCTCACGAATTTGAACCTTTTTGAGGATAACTATACTATGGTTTGGAATTCGATTAAGAGAGATTTGGAAACATGGAATAGATTGAATTTGTCATTGATGGGAAGAATTTCGGTGATAAAGATGAGCGTGTTACCAAGGTTGTTATTCTTATTTCAAATGATCCCTATAGTCAAAGGGACAGGCCACTTTAAGGAATGGCAGAAGATTTTGTCTAAATTTGTCTGGCAAGGCAAAAGACCGAGAATAAGGTTTAAACTATTAACAGATGCTAAGGAAAGGGGAGGATTTGCCATGCCAGACTTGAGATTGTATTATGAAGTGGCCTGTCTCGGATGGATAAAAGAATGGATTACTCTAGTTGATGGGGATCTTTTGGATTTAGAAGGTCATGATAATAGATTTGGCTGGCACGCTTATCTTTGGTATGATAAAGTGAAAGTACATAAAAGTTTTACGAATCATGTAATTAGAAAGTCATTACTTCAGGTCTGGGAACGGTTGAAACCTTTATTAGAGAGACACACCCCGAGGTGGTTATCCCCGATTGAAGCATTGGCGATCAAGAGGAAAGATACAGAAGGAGTGGGGATCACATATGGGGATGTGTGATTCTTCTCAGAAAAGGTCCCAGACTGAAGTCTTATGAACTGTTAAAAGAGAGGTTAACAGGTTGGTTTCAGTACCATCAGTTACATGACACTTTCCAGAAAGATAGAAGGATGTTTGGGTTTGGAGAGAAGGAATCCAAGTTTCAAACCATAATCATGGGCCCAAAAAGAAATTGTTGACTAGATTATATAATTTTTTGTTGGAGTTGAACCTAAAAGATGAACAAGTTAAAGAATGTATGATAAAATGGGCTATGGATCTGGGTCACAATATTGAGTTAGATGTGTGGGAAAGATTGTGGAAAAAGAACATAAAGTTTACCGCATGTACTTTGATAAAAGAAAATCTGTTGAAAATGATGTATAGATGGTATATTACTCCAACGAAATTAGCAAAGATGTATAGGATGAAAGATGATTATTGTTGGAAATGTAAAGAGAAACAAGGTGACTTTTATCATATGTGGTGGACCTGTGAGAAAGTGAAAGAATTTTGGGCATTGATATATGATGAACTCAAAAGATGTTAAAGTGTACATTCCCAAAACGACCTGAACTTTTTTGTTAGGGTTGGTGGATAATGAAATTAAAGGAGCAGACAAGACGCTATTTTTATATGCAACAGCAGCGGCACGAATGCTCCTGGCACAGAACTGGAAGACAACGTATATACCGTCTTTGGATGAATGGAGGGCGAAATTACTGGACTTTGTAGAGATGGCCAGACTGACATGCAGATTGAGGGATCAAGACAACCAGAGGTTCCAAAAAGACTGGCAAAAATTTAAGAATTACATGGAGACTAATTGTAAGGAATTAAAGACTCTTACCGGATTAGGGTAGAACTCGAAGGACTATTAATTTTTAGAACCTTTTTTATAAATATATAAAAGGGGTTCGTTGGAAAGGAAGGCTGGGAGATGAATAACGTTAAAACCGCGCGAAAAACAGAGGGAAGCCGAACTTTAGTGATAGATTGACGCTGTATGGTTAATGTTTTGAATGTGTTTTTCTTTTGTATATCAAAATTTTCTAATAAAAAAGAATATATAACATGGAAAAAAAAAAGGAATTTGGCCTTCTCGGTGGTGGCCCCTACACTTTGGAACAAACTTCCCTTGAGGAACTGCCATGCCCCCACATTCCGGAACTTCAAAAATGTTTGAAGACATGGTTGTTTAAATCTGTTTTCCCCTGGTTACTAACTGTTTCGCTGTTCCACTTATTTTGTCTGCCCTTAGCCCATCTTATTCAGTTTAGACTTTATGAAGGGTGCTGATGTACTATGTTTTTATTTGCATTTTTAGTTTGTACTATGTTCCTATTGTATTTTACATGTTATACATTTATACATTTTATATTGTAACAGTTTGTTTTATGTTGTGAACCTCCCAGAGTGGCCTTTGGCTAGATGGGTGGTATATAAATAGAAATAAATAAATAAATAAATAAATAAATAAATAAATAAATAAATAAAACAATTCACTGGCTAGAGTCACCACATCATGAGACAAATTCTTGAAAAATAAGTTTATAAATAGCTAGTAGTCCTCTTAATAATACCTGCCACATTCCAAACAAAATGTGATGCTTATATATCACCCCATAATACTTAAAACACACTCTAGGTGATTTACAGTTTAATTATGCAGTCTACACATCACTCCCCCACCCAGCAAACTGCGTATTCAATTTACTGACCTTGGAAGGATGGAAGGCTGAGTCTGCCTTGAGACAACTAACAGAGCCTATTATGATCCAAGTCATGAGCAGAATCTTAACTGCAAGAAATTCAGTTTAACCAGTGTACCATGAAGATGTCTTTGAACATTATTTATTGGATAAGATGAGTTGGAGAGTGGTATTGCAGTCATCATGTTTCTTGCAACCTTCTGATAGGCATCAGGCTGGACAAAATAATGGATTCAGCACAGCTTGGTCTGATCCAACAGGGGCCTTTTCAGTTCCGAAAGATGTCAACAGAAGATGGATATCCAATGCAGGACTTCCTTTCCTTTGGTCAGAGGCAGGGGACTACTCCTGGCGCCAGTGTGCTGTTGGAAGGAGAGAGATGTGCTTGCTGACATGACCTGCTTTCCACTCTCCTCTCTGCTGCTGTCAGACACGGTACAGCCTGCTGTTGTGTTGCCAGAGCAGAAGAAAAATTCAGCAACCCATATGCAAAAAAGTCCTTGTCCTTTGCCTCAGGCAGCGATATGTCCTAGACCATTCCCAGCCTGTCAAGACTGGCCTGAGAAAATGTGACCTACACAATGGCCTGAAAGCATCTGAGTCACTGCAAAGTGTTGCACTGTTTGGCAATAACCTTTAGATAATGGTGGTATAATTGCCAAGCTGCCTAGTAGAATCATCCCATTTGTTTAACAGAAGCATGAAGGATGCCACGGCAACTAATTCAAGCTGCTTTGTTGTCCACCAGACATATGCATGTTTCTTTATGGAACAGGAGGCTTGTGAAGGGATGTGGAGATGCTCTATATTAGAAACACTTATCTGGAAAGGCTCAGTTAGTATTCAAGATATAATGAAACTTTAGTAATAAACACTGTGAATGCTTCTGGGTTGAACCTTTTGTATTTCACAACTGAAGAGTCATCACGGTAATTCAAAAGTTGTCACAAGTGTTAACTGAACAACCTGGAATTAATCTCTTCCCCATGGAGTTTATCTTAGGGCTGATCAGGAAGTAGCTCCTCATTTTCTCACCCACAAGCTCCCAAAAGTAAGGAAGAATTTCTTCACTTTCCTTAATGGGTTGGAAAAATCCAGAAGCAAGTGATTCGGGGGAAATTGAATCGCAGCCTGCCTGTCTGCCTGCCCGCCCTTCCAAGTAATGAGAGCTCTCAACTCCTCCTTTTAGTTTTCTTTTGTTTAAAGCAGCTGACTCCAAAGAGAGTTCAGGGGCATTGATGTCCTGAACTGTCTATCTTGGATGAATTATGGTTGGACCACCTAATGGCTGAGAATGAAATGGTTTCTGTACATGCTCAGAAACAAATGTTGTTTTCTTTATTTCCTCTAGCATGTACATTCTTCACAGCCATGCACACATTGCACAATGAGTGTCCTCTGTCTTCTCTCTGACTCTCCTGGGAACCTTTCCTTCATCCTTCCCATATCTGCTGCTGTCTCTCTGACACTCACCAATCTGTTTAGAGTTCTACCAGCAA
This sequence comes from Phrynocephalus forsythii, assembly GCA_029282475.1. Classification (NCBI taxonomy): domain Eukaryota; kingdom Metazoa; phylum Chordata; class Lepidosauria; order Squamata; family Agamidae; genus Phrynocephalus; species Phrynocephalus forsythii. The sequence continues at coordinate 168,595,597 of JAPFRF010000002.1, read as the reverse complement.
AAGCATTTGTTTTCCTCTACCTACCCAATTGTGCACTGATGATTTCTCTCCACTCTCCAGATGGTGCAAATATCAAATTGGCACCGCCAACGGTGAGAAAGAGTGACAAGAACCCTGGCTTCCCAGGTGTTTTACAACTGCCTCTGGCCCACGGGAGGGCTGTTTGTTTCACTTTGCACCAAGGCAGGGATCTGGCAGTGGGGAAGTGATGGGCATATGCTTTGAACATGAATGCTAATCTACTCTATGTTCTGAAAAAATCAGTTAAAAGATACAGTACCTGATTTACAGAGCAGATTAGGAATGGCATAAACTGCTACTGAAGAGTCATCATACTGAAACTTTTAATGTTACTACTAATAAATTAAAAATGCACATATGTATTTTTACACACACACACACACACACACACACACACACACACACACACACACACACACACAACACACACACACACACAAAAATTTCTTCAATTTTTTTGAGATTGGTTTGATCTATTCCTTAAGGATGCTGATTTCTTCAAGAGAAGTGATGAGAAGAGAAGACAGGCTTTTAGAAATGAATGAGCACAGGAATTCTGGCAAGATCCATGATCATCCAGGACCAAGAGGCACCAAGCAGCACAAAGGATGCTGCATTTCGACAAGCCCTTCATCTTTTGGAGTGATCACGTTGCAAAGTTCTCAGGGGAAGTGAAATATTTTACTTAAGCTCTTCTGCCACTGAGAATCGACCTGTAACATAACAGTGTCAGACAAATAATTCAGTTCATATTTATGGTGATAAATTTGTCACTCTGTCATTGAACTACTAGTCAGACTCAACCAGACAGTTTCCATCACTGCCCCCTCTGTCATTCTGTACAGCCAACAGAACCAGTCATTCACTTACCAGCCTTGATAGAAGTACGACAGCTATTCGGCAGAAACAGCTTTTCAGACTCTCTTTAGTGGTCTGCAAAATGGTATTCAGTGAACCTATGATCATTTTTCAAACAATCAAAAATTGTTTGAAGCTATTCAGTGGGCCGACTGTAGTGCAACTTACTATATTAAGTAACAGGATTTCCGCTATTGCAAGGTAACACTTTTCTAATAGGGATGGGCACAAAACAAAAATGAAATGCTGTTTTGTCATTTCATTACATAACGAAATGAAATGAAATGAAATGAAATTATGAAGCAGCATTTTGTTACAGATGAAACAAAATAGTAATTTTTTTGTGAACACGAACCGTTTCATTCCCTCTGTAAAACAGCTCACCACTACAGATTTTTTTAAAAAACCCACAGGTCAGCTGGTTGGCAGGAGATTTAAAAAAATGCACCCGACCTGGGCCATGGGCCAGCTGGTTGGCAGGAGATTAATTTTTTTAAACACTGCCAACGGCTCACAGACCAGCTGGTTGGTGGGATATTTTAAAAGGAAGAATTAAAAAATATAAAATACTGGTGACCAGGCCCACGGGACAGCTGGTCGGCATAAGAGTAAAAAAAATAAAATAAAAAAATTAAAAAACGTGTGGATCCGGCCCGCGTGCTAGCTGGCCAGTGCTAGGGTAAAAAGAAAAAAAAGAGCCCACTGGCCTCCCAAGGGCCAGCTGTTCGGCGGGAGAAAAAAAATGTGACCACCGCCCCAACAGTGTAAAATAAATAAAAATGCAAAATGAAACAAAATAAAATACAAAATATTTTTATTTAAAAAAATCATTTCGTAATAAATGAAACGAAACAGGGGAGAAACTAAAACAAAATGAACCACCATTTTGGCATTTTGTGCCCATCCACATTTTCTAAGTTTTAACCCAGTTTGTCTAGGGGGGACCAAGTTGCATAAAGCTAGTTTAGATTATCCCTCACTATACAGTGCATAGTGTTAATTCAGTCTCATTGTATAATATTGATACTTCTTTTCTCGTGTAATAATGCCCTCTAATATAGAATTGTTCTTTTAGGAGAATAACAAAAGTAAGCTGGTTTCTTCTTTCATTAGTGTCTTTTTAGTCCATGATACTACTTACCGGAATTTTTCTCCTAATTGCAGCAGCTCCCTTGTGAAGAAGCAGTATTCAAAAGGCAAACCTATAAAGACTTTTTTTAACAATGCAGCAATCTCCTCTTGGGTTTATCACATGAGACAATGCTGTTTCATCTCATGATGCATCCAAGTTTCAAGGAAATGCTTATTCAAAAGAAAGCATGTAAGCGCACGGTGAAGAGCGGTTTTGTCATAATCTATAGTGCTTTGCACCTGGTTCAGGCTCCCAGGGCAGCACGCTAAATAATGCATGCCCGCATTTTTTCAAAGGCAATTAAAACACAGCTTTAAAAATGAATCCAGGGAATTTATATTTTGGGGATGGGGGTGGTTGGAGGAGCAAACTGAGAATAAACCAGTGACAGTTTGTTGTCTGAGCTGATTCCAGGCATTCTGAACTGTGAGCTACTGGCCCAGAACATCTTGGAAAGATGCAGGGTGTATCCTCCTAGCAGGATGTTAAATACACACTTTCAAGCTCCTTAATTTCTGTAAATGTTTCCAACACACATTGAGAAGGGGCCACTAGGGTCCACAGGAATGGGACTATGGGCAACAATAGTCAGGCACCATGAATCTCCTATGCACAAGGGGAGCTGATGGTATTAAAGCTGGCCTGATATTCTTAACCACAGAGTTTCTAATGGTGACTCCAAATCACCTGGAAATTCCAATTTGAATTATTTTATCACTTCTTTGACACACAAGGCTAGACCACCTCCCGTTTGCCCCTTCCTGTCCTTCCTGTACAGTTCATAGCCTGGGATAGATGTATCCCATTGGTTATCATCTGTCCACCAGGTTTCAGTGACACCAATAATATCAATATTTTTATCTATTTCTAAATATTCCAGCTTTCTTACATGTATATCCAGGCTGAGGTAAAGAGACTGGCCATAGTGCGCTGTGTTGATGTTGCCATAGTAACATAGAGGGACTGGCCATTGTGATCCCTGTGAATGTTGCCAAGTTAAAGTGGAAGGATTGGCCATTGTGACCTCTTTTAATGTTGCCAAGCTATGGTATAGTGATTGGCAATTGTGACCTTTGTTGATGTTTCCAGGGACTAGCCAATGTGACCCCTGTTCATATTTCCAGGCTAAGGTATAGAGACTAGGCATTGTGATCTCTGTTGATCTTGCCAGGCTAGGGTAGAGAGACTGGCCATTGTGACTTCTGTTTATTTTTCAAGTCTAAAGCTGAGGGGCTTGCCACTGTGAGATCTGTTGATGTTGCCGAGATTGGTCACTGTGACCTCTTTTGATGTTGCCAGGTTAATTTAGAGTGACTGGACATTGTGTCCTCTGTTAATGTTGCCAGGCTAAGGTAGAGGGACTGGCCCTTGTGAGCTCTGTTGATTTTTCTGATTTTTCTGTTGTGACCTCGGTTGTTGATCACTGAGTGAGATAGAAGGACAGGCCATAATGATCTATGTAGATATTGCCAGGCTAAGGCAGAGGGACTGGACATTGTGACCTTTGTTGATGTTGTCAGGCTAAGGTAGATGGACTGGCCATTGTGACTTCTGTTGTTGTGGCCTGGCAATGATAGAGAGACTGCCCATTGTGATCCCTGTTTATACCTGTATTTCTAGGTTAAGGTAAAGACACTGGCCATTGAGACTATGTTGATGTTACCTGAATAAGGTATATAGATTGGCTATATTGACCTCTGTTGATGTTGTTAGGCTAAGGTTGACTGACTGTCCATTGTGACCTCTGTTCCTATTTTCAGGCTATGGCAGAGAGACTGGTAATTGTGACCTCTGTTGATTTTGCCAGTCTAAGATAGAGTGACTGAAAATGTTGACCTCTTTATATTTTGCCAGGCTGATATATGGAGACTGGTGACCTCTTTTGATGTTGCCAGGCTAAGGTAGAGAGACTGGCCATTGTGACCTCTGTTGATGTTACCTGTCTAAGGTAGAAAGCCTGGCCTTTATGACTTCTCTTGATGTTGCCAGGATAAGGTATAGGTACTGGTCATTTTGGCCTCTGTTGTTGTTGTTTCCTGGCAAATATACACATTCTTCACAGCCATGCACACATTGAACAATGAGTGTCCTCTGTCTTCTCTCTGACTCTCCTGGGAACTTTTCCTTCTTCCCATATCTGCTGCTGTCTCTTTGACACTCGCCAATCTGCTTAGAGTTCAAACAGCAAAAGCGTGAAGAAAAATTATTCATTTTCGAAGTGCTAAAATATTTTTTTTTTTCTGTAGTTCTGACAAACATACATTAATATATCTTCCACACAACTGGCCCCTGCCTATTTTGAAAAACTGAATGATTACTTAGTGTCTTGTAGATATTTATTTCCATTTGTGAAAGTTCCATAAATAAATATATAACATATACTGTATGTACAATATGTTCATCATACACACTGGCCAGCCCAGTGGTGGTGAACGTTCAGCATTTCAGATGTTTTGGACCATAACTCCCACAGTTCTTTGTCATTGGCAACACAGGCTTTGGATTCTGGGAGTTGTGGCCCAAAACATTTATTTATTTATTTATTTATTTATTTATTTATTTATTTATTTATTTATTTATTTTTGAATATTGTAACCCCACCATTCTCCTTGCAAAAGGATCCAAGGTGGCTTAAAATAATGAGAGACAATATACAGCCCAGAACATTTAAAACATATTCAAGTTAAGAACAGGGAATTAGAAGAGGCATCTTAGAACATTAAAAGGTAAAATTAAAGCTACAAAGAGAACACAAAAAGAAAAAAATCCATTATGGTTGGAAACTAACATGGAAAACATTATTGTTCTTATGAAATCATGTAGGGTAATTGCACATTAAACCCCTATTAAAACATCTCCACTGGCTGCCAATCATCTATCAGCCACAATTCAAGGTGCTGACCCTGACCTACAAAGCACTGTATGACCTGGGTTATAGCTACCTCAAAGATGAAATCTCACACTATGAACTGACTTGGGTGTTAAGGGTCATCAGGAGAGACCCTTCTCTCCATCCCGCCACCCTTACAGGTATGTCTCATGGGAACCCATAAAAGGGCCTTCTCAAGTAATTAGCCCAGAATCTGGAACTCCCTCCCACTAGAGGCCAGGACTGCCTCATCCCTGTTGTCCTTCCAGAAACAGGTAAAGACCTTTCTCTGCAGGAAAGCTTTCCCTGAATGATGGACTACCATGTGTATTTTATATGAATCTATAGGTTCACGTAGACTTTGTGTTTATAACTACTTATAACCTCGTTGCTTTAATGTAATGTTGTCTATTAATGCTGTAAGATGTCCCTCAATTCCTTGTTCTCAAATACTTGAACATGTCTTAAATGTACTGGGCTGTATATTATCCCTCATTACTGTAAGCCACTTCGGGTCTTTTTCCAAGGAGAAAGGTAGGGTAAAAATATTCTAAAATACAAAATAAATAAATAATCTATATAAATTAGTCTGTCATTCAGGGGAAGCTTGCCTGAAGAGGCAGGTCTTTGCCTGCTTCCAGAAAGACATCTGGAGCACCGAAGGTTCACCACCAGTGGGCTAGGGTGTCCTTGGTTTTACTGCCTGAGGCAATGGTCAAGACGGTGCCTCTTCCTATGTCCATATACAGAAGCTGCATGGACTGACATGTGGCTCTGACATCAACACTGGCAGCAGCATATCAGCTTCTGTTGCACATAATACATTAGGGACAGGACTTTCACATTTGTCCCAAATGGGGAACCAGACTAAACATCTTTCTTTAGTTTTTAGAGTCCTTTATGGCTTCGTGATAGAGCTTTTGAAATAAGAAAATTTGGGATTCCAAAGAGACAAACTAATTTATTCTTCTCATTCAGAATACCCTCATTTGACCCTTGTACACAAAATTGCCTCACTGATATTCCAGCAGTGTTGCTAGTCCTATGATGAAAGCTGTGAGCTTCCAATTAGGATTTTGAGAACATATTTGGGGTGAGGCAAGAAGTCTGAATCCTTAAAAGAGCCTGGAAAACTGCAATGTCTGCTCTTTAGATATTGGTGATTTGGTGCTGCCGCTGAAAGAACGTCATTTTGGAATGGGTCTATTCTTCACTGGCCTGCTGCTACAACTGCTGTTAATAGAATCATATAATAACTAAAGTGGGCATATATGGGGTCTATAAGGCCATTAAGTACAACCCACTGCTAAAGGTAGGGATCCAAATCAAAGCACATCTGACAGATAATTGTCCAATTTTATCTTAAATGTCTCCAGCATTGGTATATACATCATGTCACCAACACTGGTTGGCACTGTCCTAAAGTGTCTCTCCCCATCTCCCCATCTTTGTTCTCTTTCTCTGTAACAGAACATATCTGCATAAATATTATTTGAGAACACTGCAACTAAGATGGCCTCCTTTAAGAAAACCTGGGATTTGTAGTTTGGTGAGGTAATTAGAATTATTTGCTAGTGAACCCAAGTGCATTCCTCTGAACTAGAGCTGACAATTCTATTTCCCTTCCTGGACTATAGATCTCCAGATTCAGTAGGGCAGAGCCATGACAGCTATACTGCTACGTTCATGTAGGCAAAATACATAAATGTACACAACATTTTGAATTTAAGAGCATGGAGTGCCAACCACAGTAATAATGCCTAGTTTTATTTTGATCAGTTGTATATTTTGTGGCAGAGCCACAAAAATGCTTCCAGTTATGCAAGTGACCCGATGAAAGCTAGTATCGAATCTTCATGATGAGATGCTGTACATTTCTTCTGCTCCAATCTGGGACAAAGCTTTCATGTAAGGAAACAAATTATAATTTTCCTCACCACTGAAAATACCTAGAGGAAACAGTGACCAAGTTCAGTTGCTTACTAATGTTACACTACCAATTTGATTAGCACTATATTGTGGGTATTCTAAAAATGTAACAGCAGACAATATTATCCTTAGGAAGACAATGCACAAGGAAGGGCAGATTTAAGCCTTCTCTCCCCAACTGCAATAGTGACGGAAAAACCTCTCCCATTGCAATTGCCCCTAGGAAAAAGTTGGGGCGAAGAAGTATAACTGCAGGGTTGTAAATGAAAGTCGAAGGCATAGCAACTCCAGATCTAAATAAAGAAATAATTTAATTTAATAATTTAATAATTTAAAATTTAAAAAAAATAATTTAAAGGTTCCCACACCTTGTGCCTCACATGCCTGTGTTCCAAGCTGGATGGGCTCCATATGGTAATAGTTTGTAGAGAACTATTCTGCACTGAAGGGCAGAAATTTGGGATTGAGGTAACATGTAGTTAGCCTCCAGTTCCAAACTATTTATATTTAATTTAGCCAAATGGGGTGGTTATAAGAGGTGTCTCTCCAGCATCTAGAACTGCAGGACCCATGGAAGGCTGATCACCATAGAATCAATGCTTTTGAGCTGTGGTGTTGGAGGAGAGTCTTGAGAGTCCCCTGGACTGCAAGGAGATTAAACCTATCCATCCTGAAAGAAATCAACCCTGAACGTTCACTGGAAGGACAGATTTTGAAGCTGAGGTTCCAGTACTTTGGCCACCTCATGAGAAGAGAGGAGTCCTTGGAAAAGTCCCTGATGTTGGGAAAGATTGAAGGCAAAAGGAAAAGGGGATGGCAGAGAATGAGATGGTTGGACGGTGTCATTGATGCAACCAATATGGATTTGACCAAACTCCAGGAGGCAGTGGAAGATAGGAAGGCCTGGCGAGCTCTGGTCCATGGGGTCACATAGAGTCAGGTATAACTGAACGACTGAATAAGAACAATGGATCTTTCCTTGGAGTCAGCTACAATGAACATAATGGACCTTAGTGATTGCTTGATTTGACCTTACCAGTCTTTCAGGGATTTTGCTTGATAATGATAAGGTAAGATCTCCCCATGAGGTACAATGATGGATCTTGGACATAGTTCATCAGGAGTCTTATTTTGCTTGCTCTCGTGTGAGTTTTTGGCTTGGAGAAGGCTTTGTACATTCACCCTAGGCAGGTTCTGGGCAGCCCTTCTGTGCTAGGAAGCGAACAAAATAAATGAAGGGAGAATAATGGGGACCAACAATGCAATAAAATTCAAAAAGAGAATACATTTTTGCAGATACTGAGAGGCAATCTGATCATGGCATGCAGAGAGAAAATGATGCAAGAAAACAAGAATGGTGGTGAGCAAGAGGAACAAAACACTGTAAATTACACCCAATGAGGAAACAAACTATACATAATACAGATGGACGCTGCATGCATTGCTTCATTGCTTCTGAGTGTGTTTTATCTTACAGAAAATTGGCACATCATGATGGGCAAGCTTCTTTCACTGGTGTTCTGAATCAGTCTGAAATGGGAGCTATGGAAATACAAGCATATTAACAGTGCATCCAGTGTGTGAAAGACTGATTTCTATTCCTAATTTCAGCCAGCAGCCTCCACAAAGTAAGGAAATGTCAGAGCACCACTTAACAGTTTCTGTTCTTTCTTCTGCCATTGCAGTGCTGTTCTAGAATTAAATGCCAGCATAAATCTTCATATATCCCATCTGCTACTATCCCAAACCCCACGGGACAAGACCTGCATCACAGTATGAAAGTTCCAATTTCATGCTTGTGACATTCAATTTGGGAACTATGGTTGTTACCCAGAAAGCAACAACAGTGCAACTTGTTATTAATTATCATGTGCTGTGGGGACCATCTAAAAAGATACAGAGAACGATCAGTAATTCTAATTGTTTAAATCTATAGAATAAAGTAAAAAAAAAGGTAAAGGTTCCCCCCACACATGTGTGCTAGTCGTGTCCGACTCTAGGGGCGGTGCTCATATCTGTATTCAAGCCGGAAGAGCCAGTATTGTACAAGTCCATGGCCGTGTGTCTGGCATGGCTGCAAGGAAACACTGTTTTAAATAAAGTAGCAGCCACCATAATTTTATGCTGTTGCATAGTATTGCATAGAGTAATTTGTACACATAAAAAATCCCATCAACAAGAGAACTCTTATTGGTGGTATGAGAACATTTTTGCCGCCTAGGGATGAGGGGAAAATACTGATGCTGCCTCTCCCCACACAGGCAGACAAAACAAGGAAGGGTTTACATCAGTGGTTCCAACCTTTTTCAAGTCACACTCTCCTTTTATAATAGCTAAGTGACATGTGATTTCACCCCCCTGCCACATTTGGATTTTTTAAAAAAATCTTTAATGGGGTAAAATAATTTATTCTTAGAAAGTAGAGGTTTCTCTCACTCCCTCACCCCCCCCTTTTTTTGCAGGGCCTGTTCCTCACACATAAGCATAGACAGTAAATTTAATATCCCTCAGAAAAAGGGAATGGTAAACTACTTCTGAGTATTCTCTACCTAGAAAGCCCTGGAAAGGGTCACCATGAGTCAGAATTTACTTGACACCATGCAATTATGAATTTTTTTCTTTGCACATTCCAGTATTCAATATGTTTTCTGCCTGGTTAAATATTCTTCTGATAATGTGCTGGTTATCTATCTGTCTTTGCTGGACAACCAATAGTATTTGTTGTGAGTACTTGCTATCCGACAGTAGACAGTTGGCGGAGCTTAATAGCTGATATTCAATGACTTTTAGTGCTTGTGAGATTCTTTCAAACAGAGACAAATAAGTACCCTCAGATAGTATTGATTCCTCAATCTTCTGTCATTGCAGTAGCTTGTTGATACTATTTTTGAAAAAGGAGCATAGCATTGGTCTTTACAACTTTCCACTGCATAAATGAGTCACTGGGGCATTTTTCAGATGTGATGTCTAAATACGTTTGGACCAAAAAAATGAAAATTTGGTATTTATTCTACAGTAATAACTGACCGGCAGGTCCACACAACAACCCACTGCCCAAGTGTGAGAGAGATTCAAAAGTGACTCTTAGTGCACTCTGTGAAAGTGGGCTTTGAGTCAAACTAGATGTGATGGGGCTGCTCTATTTGCTTATTCATATTATCAACTCTTTTACATTTAGAGCAGAATGTGCTATTCTCAAATCCTTCCAGCAAAATATGTGCTTGGAAGAGAAGAGCTGTACCATGTTGCTTCCCAACCCTCCCTCCCAGGTCCTCCCTCCCTTCCTCCCTCTTGCAGTATCTTTTCTCCACAACTCTGCTCCGCCATCCAAGTGGTAGGAGAAATGAATTGTGAAGAAGCAAGATGGGAGACAAGCAGGATTTAGCTCCCCTGATTCACTTGTCCCTTGAAGTTTCCAGAGGTAACCAACATGCCACTCTGAATCTTTGGGAGCCATGGAGTGCTCACATCATGTTCTGGTGGCAACTGCAGTGGTTACACCAGACGTCCAGGAAGAAACTGTAAAGGCAAGAGATCAGATTTCTGCAGTATGAAAATAGGAAGTCATCAGTTACCACCAAAAGAAAGAAAGAAAGAAAGAAAGAAAGAAAGAAAGAAAGAAAGAAAGAAAGAAAGAAAGAAAGAAAGAAAAGAAAAGAAAAGAAAAGAAAAGAAAAGAAAAGAAAAGAAAAGAAAAGAAAAGGATGGTGGGTGGGTTACATAGCTAATGAGAGTTTTCTTATTTTTTATTATATTTTTTATTTTTGTATTTTCAGACTTTTCCCTTCCATTCTGCAGCTCCCATGGCTTCCACACAATGAAAGAGATTACGTGGAAGCAGGAAAAACCATGGGATGGAAGTAAGCATTTTAAAATTATCGTCCCCCTACTAGCGACATCATCACCCTATAGTTTTGTCAAAAAATATTAGACTAAAAATTGAGGGTCATCTTATACACAGAGGTTAGCCAAGGAGAGACTCATAGGTTGCAGATCTAATTTTGGGTTGGAAAAGTAGGTGTTGTCTTAGAAACGGGAGTGTCTTATAGATGGGGAAATAGGGTAAGTTACACAACAGGATTCCAGACACCCGTTCAAGATATGCATGAAGCACATTTGAAACACATTCAATATTGATGCAAAAATCTATTCCCTTTCTCCTTCTCTTCCTCCAATCAGTTCCTCGTATTTGTTGATGTGTAAGTGGCCACCCTAAAGAAAATGACAGTGACTCAAGAATATTTGTACCCTCTTTGATCTGAATCCATATGTCGATAAACCAACATGGCCACATTCTGATTGTAGACTGATTCTGATTTTTTAAAAAAAAATGTTTTCAATTTTGCAGAGGAAATATGTGCTCCCTAAGAGATTTAGTCCCTTGTAATTCCAATCAGTAACATTTCTCTTTTCTTCTTCTCTAATCTAAGATGCATTTGTATTTCCATCCAGTATGCAGTCCATAAAGGTAGGATGCCTCACTACCATTAATCTTCCTATACATCTTGCATTCATGTATACTTCCTCCAATATTCCTTCCTTGGATATTCCTTCCTTGGAGCATGTCGTATTCTCTATGTGCCTCACTGCTACATACATACCCGTATATACTCGAGTATAAGTCGACCCGAGTATAAGTCAAGGCTCCTAATTTAACCCCCAAAATGGGGGAAACGTATTGACTCGAGTATAAGTCTAGGGTGGGAAATGCAGCAGGGCCTGGCAGCTCTTCCTTTGTGAGCTGGGGGAGTGGTGTATGATGTTTAAAATGACTTTTAGCCACTGATGCAAGTGCTTGGGTCAGTGGCTAAAAGTCATTTTAAACATCGTGTGCCACTCCCTTGTGATGCAGAGGGGGTCATGAGAAGCGGCATGCAATGTTTAAAATGACTTTTAGCCACAGATGACTTGCCTCAGTGGCTAAAAGTATTGACCCAAATATAAGCCGAGGGCCCCTTTTTTCAGCCCAAAATTAGGGCTGAAAAACCAGGCTTATATTCAAGTATATACAGTACAGTGGAACCTTGACTTACGTCATTAATCCGTTCCAGTGGTCTAGACTTAAGTCAAACATGACTTAAGTCAAACGAACGTTTCCCATAGAAAGTAATGGGAAAGCGGATTAATCCGTTCCAGATGAAAAAGACCCCTGAAAACAGCAATTTAACACAATTTTGACTGGGATAGGAGATTCCTTCTGGAGATGTAAATGAAATGTCTCTTCAAAGAGAGGAAGAGGCAGTGGAATTATAGTCCACAAGTTATATGCCTCCACTTTTTAATGTTCATAGCAACAATGTCTAACATTTAAGTTTTACTGATTTTTAACCTGACGTTCCAAGTTCTGAACAACTCTATGCTTACCATTAGAGTCCCACAACTTTACAGCTCCCAACTAAAATGCTTCCATTGTGGACCAGACTTCTGCAGCCAGATTTTTTACAAGAGTGAGCCGACTGTCTAACCAGCGAGGCCAGCCCCGACCCCCCCGACCCTTCTTTTCCTCCGGCAGCAGCGGCGGCTTCGGTGAGGCCGAGGACCAGCTCCAGGTGCTCTGAGCTGGCCTTGCCGAAGTCGCGGCTGCCGGAGGAGGGGAAGAAGGCAGGAGCAGTTTGGAGGCGGCAGCCGCGATGCTGGGTTGTGGCTGCCGCCCAATTGGGGCTCCGAGATGTAAGTCAAAGCCTGTGACTCACGTCAAACAGGCCCCTTCTTGCTGCAAGTCAAATATGATGCAAGTCAAGCAATATGCAAGTCAAGGTTCCACTGTATACAGTATTTCTGCCTCTCCTCTCAGCTGCCAAAAGTCTTTTGAAGAACCACAAATAAGCTATCTGTGATATGTTTGTAAACTCACTGGATCAGTAGGACTGCGCCTTTAGATGGCTCCTGTCCAGGTACAGTAGTTAATGACAATCAATAAATGTGAGACTTGTTTACGCTCTCAACTCACCACATATTTGACCTAAGTAAGGCACACAGCAAACAATGGGGCTTCTGATGAAATACTGAATGTAAAATGGCTACTAAAATCAACTTTCTTTCCATTTCTTTCTTTTTTGTCTTTTTTCCATTGTGTTCTCAGTGATAGCTTGCCTTTGTTCCACATACCTTTTAATTTATTTTCACTCTTGCACTGTTAAGTTGGAGCTTTTTTTTTTATTTAATATATTTTAATTTGTTTTATTAAAAAGAAAAAGAAAAAGTGATAACTCAAAAAGAAAAAGAAGCAGGCCATGTTTAATTGTGTTCTGCTCAGCCTAACTCTAAAAAGAAAAAGAAAAAGTGATAACTCAAAAAAGAAAAAGAAGCAGGCCATTGTTTAATAATAATAATAATAATAATAATAATAATAATAATAATAATAATAATAATAATAATAATAATAATAATAATAATAATAATAATAATAATAATAATAATAATAATAATAATAATAATAATAATAATAATAATAATAATAATAATAATAATAATAATAATAATAATAATAATAATAAATAAATAAATTTATCAAAGTACAACATATGTACAATGAGATTAGCTAAGCTAAGTTTATTGGTTTTGAGTAGGGATGAGTACCTTAAAAATGCTGTTTTGTCATTTTGTAAGCTTATGAAACAAAACGGGAAAAAGCATTTTGTTACAAAATGAAATGAAGCACCATTTTTTAAAATATAAAATGAACCATTTTGTTACTCTGTAAAATGGCTCTCCTGGGTCTGAGAGGCACCAAATCTTGTGGGTAGCTTCCTTGGAATCTCCTCTTTAAGACCTCCAAATTTGGAGAGCTTTGGGGTTCAAGGGGTTCAACTCCAAAGGCATGGCTCCGGAAAAAAACATAATTTGGAGGAGAAGCCTTGGAAAAATTGGGCCATATGTTTCAGACCCTCAAAGAGAGAGAGTGGCATGCTGGCATACTGACAGGGCTGTGGGAGGCAGGTAGGAATACTGGCCTGAATAATCTAGCTAGGAATAATGGAGTAGGCAGACTCCCCCCCCCCAGTTCTATTTTGTTGGTTTTTGGAATTGGGGACATTCTTCAGAGGGATGACTGTGCACATCCATATTGTGCCACTACAGAAAGGGGGGACTGGTAGTGGCGATTGTGGGGACTAACAATGTGTGTTGGTGGGAAGGAATATAGTTTTAAGGGGGTAGGAGGGGAAAAATAAATTAAAAACCCTGCCCAAAATCCCTCCCCTACTCCTAAATAAAGCCTTTCCAAACAGCTGTGATGTGCCTTCTCTCTGAGCACAGACACACATGCACACACACACACACACACACACACACACACACACACACACACACACACACACACACACACACCAAGAAAAAGGCTCTGTTCTACACACAACAAACAAACAAACAAACAAACAAACAAACAAACACCCTCTCTCTCTTTGTTCAAAATTTTGCAAACAGCCTTGAATAAGCCTTACAAGATGGGCCATATCATGAAGAGAGAGTGCGGACCTTCCTGGCATATCCAAGGTATAAAATAACTCTATGTGCAAGGCAGGTCTTACCATAAAGTAAACATTGGGCCATTTTTGACCCTCAGTCAGTATGAAAAGACAGTGAGACCCAGGGCGGCCTCAGAAAAAATAGGGCCATATCAAACCCTCATAGCAAGAGAGGCTGGCTGGCAGGCAGGCAGACAATAACCATTGGGCTATTTCAGACCCTCAAAGAGAGCCTGCATCCAAAACCATGTAGCCACACTTCACATCCCCCTCAGGTGGCCAGCCCCACTCCCTCAACCCAGACAGAAACTCCTCCACAATGTTCTTCCTGCCACTGTGTCCTCCATGCTCTGTACCTGCAGCAGAGCCACCCGGTAGCCTGAAGGTTGGCTGGGGGCCTCCCTCTGCAGTCCCATCCATGATGACACAATGCCACCATGCACATCCTCTGGCTGCTAATGCTGAGACGTGAGGGACAAGCATGTGTGGTGGCTGCCAGTCCACATGTTTGATGTAAAATGGATCATCCTACCTCTGGCCTGCATGAGCTGGCCAACCCTGGGGATTCCACAAATGACAGAGGCACACCACTCAAGGCAACCATCTCACTCATAACATGAGTGGTCATCTCCTGTGCCCTGCCTCTGGACCACTAGCTCAGGCTTGGTGCTGTCAAGCCCCACACACAGAATACACAGCAAGCCAAGTTCAGTTCTTTGCCAGGAACTTTAGTTGTAATCCAGATAACGAACAAAGTACAGTCCGAAACAAAGCCAAAATACCTTACAGAGCCAAATGCCAAGTTCAAGGGTACAGAGAAACGTCGTAGTCAGAAAGCCGGTCCAAGGTCAGGAAACAGAGAACGCTGTAATCAGAAAGCCGGTCCAAGGTCAGGAAACAGAGTCTGGATACACACAGGAACGTGGTGACAAGGTAAGTGATGCGTTGCTCCCACAGAGGTTTCAGGGTAAACTTGCTAGCTTTATCCTAAACCAGGGAACACACCCATATCTCTGGCAAGGCTCATGCTAGAACTCAGGGCTTTCAGATCTAATTCTACGCCTATCATTAAAGATCCTTTCCCTGGCTCTCCTGTTAGTTCTTCTTTGCAGGATCCTGTTCCTAGCCCTTATAGGAGGAGGAGATGTGCCCTCAGCTGCGTCCTCAGACTCAGCTGCCTGCTGAGTTGAACTGCAAGGCTCCTCCTGCTGTTCTTCAGCATTTAACCCTTCACATTCAGGTTCTATGACAGGCAGGGTCCTGGCAGGTGCACCACTGAAGGGCAGCGCATCCTGCAATGTGGCCTGCCTGATTCTAGCTCCTTCAATGGTGGTGCCAGCAGCTCTTTTGTCTGGTTGAGCGTTCAGCTGCCTGCCCACTGCTCCCCTCTTCCTGCCAACTTGGGGGGACTGCAGCAGCCTGGGGTGGTGCCTCTGCAAGTGAGTCCTCAGGGCAATTGAGGATCGGTGTCTGGGGTCACTGCAACTCGCCACCCTCGGGTCTTTCTCATTGCATGAGAAATGCTCTCACAAGGGGCCCCGAGGCCTGTGACTGCTGCAGCTGCTGCTGCCTGCAGCTGTCTAGCCCTGGCTCCCAGTCCCAATCCTACTGCCACCCTGGGATGACTGGGGGTGCTGGCAGTTGAGGAAGGAGAAAAGAGAGAGGGCATGCTTCCCTTGTTATCATCGTTGTTCTCCTCCTGCTGTTGCTGCTCATCTCCTGATACCAACTCCTGTGGCTCTTCTAAATACAGGAGTGGTTCAGGACTTGGTCCACAAAGATAATGCTGCTGTGTGACTGCCCTAGCCTCAGGCTAAGTGGCCTGGGTTGTGGCACTGTCAGGTGGGCCTGCTGCTTTCTCCTGCAGAGAAAAGGGTTCTCTTGATTTTATAGGAGTTCCCTTCTTCATTTTTGTATTTTTATTTTGGTGTACAACAATAGTACACTGATGAACAAAACCAAAAACAAACATGGGTGGTATGAAGAATGGGGGAACTGGTACTGGTGTGTGGTGGGAATAACAATGTGTGTGGGGTGGGAAAGAATGTAATTTATTTTAAGGGGGTAGGAGGAGGAGAAAAAAGAATTTTAAAAACCCTGCCCAAAATCCTTCCCCTACTCCTAAGTAAAGAAGCTGTGCTGTGCTGTGCCATCTCTCTGAAATTGCACGTGCACACACACACACACACACACACACACACACACACACACACACACACACACACACACACACACAGAGGCTCTCTTCTACACACACACAACAAACTAATAACCAATCTCTCTTTGTCCAATTACACAACACACTAAGCAGGAGCAAAGAAGAGTTTTTGAGCACTCAGTCAGAACAGTTAGAACAGTAAGTGAAGCTAGCCAACAGTAAAACAGTGAGCTAGCAGCATCCCCAAAGATGACAAAGAAAATGAAACCAGGTGGCCTCTTATATAGCACCCCCCCGAAAAAATACCAGCACTTTAAAATGGATTCCTATGGGGACCCCTTTTGGAGTTGAATAACTTGGTCCCCAGAACCCCAAAGCTTTCCAAATTGGGGGTGTTTAAATTGAAGACCTTGAGGAAGCTCCACTGTAATTTCCATGCTAGCTTCCTGGGATCACTATTTTCAAGTACATAACATTGCAATTAGAAATGTTTTTTCTAATGTTTTTTTCTGGGGGCACCCCCCCTTTGGAGTTAAATAACTCAGCCCCCTGAACCCAAGCCTCTCCAAATGTGGAGGGCTTAAAGGGGAGAGTCCAAGGAAGCTAATTTGTTGCCTCTAGGACCCAGGGGAGCCATTTTACAGATAAATAATTGTTTTTGTTATGGTTTCATTTGGTAACAATTTTTTTTTACAAAAATTCATTTTAGAATGAAATGAAACAAAACACAGGGGAAACAAAACAAAACACAATTTTTTCCGTTTCATGCTCATGCCTAGTTTTGAATAACAAGTTATAAATATGTCACTTATACTTCACTGT
Source organism: Phrynocephalus forsythii (assembly GCA_029282475.1). NCBI lineage: Eukaryota > Metazoa > Chordata > Lepidosauria > Squamata > Agamidae > Phrynocephalus > Phrynocephalus forsythii. Next base: position 168,578,342 of record JAPFRF010000002.1, on the reverse strand, counting down.
CAATATTTATTTTTTATATTTTTTGCAAAACCCACTAGAAATGGTTCTAAAACTTCCATGATCTCTGCAAATTAATGTTGTCTAATAGCAAATAAATATTATCCAGTGTGAAAGAAAGTTATTAGTGCCACCGTCCTTAATACATTTAGAAGGAAACTGGCTTTTACCACTTAAAAATAGTAATTATGGTGTTAATTTTTTAACATAATTTTCACGCTCTGGCCTGTTTTCGCTACTCTTTATAATTGAATACTACTATTCCTTTGATAGGGTGTTTCACTTGTTTAATGTTTCTGTATTACAGACCATTACTCTCTCAAAAGATATGCCACTATTATTTAAGCCTTACACTTTGCAATCTGACATGTTTATGTGGTGTTTAACTGATTCTGGAAACATGTTCTAAAATGTGAATGTTTCATTTTAATGAAAGAGGCATACACAAAAGTTTCATGTTCTTTTGAGTTTTCCTGTTTCAGAGGTTGGGAGTTCAATTCCTCACTGCACCTCCTTGACAGGCACTGTTCTCCAGTTTTTGTATATTATTATTTTCAATCTCTATTTCATCTTTTGTCTGTCACTCTAATCTTACTTCCACCTTTTGTATTTCAAATCACCTAACACAGTGGTGGTGAACCTTCAGCACTCCAGATGTTTTGGATCACCATTCCCAGAATTCCGAGCCTAAAATTGCCAGTGACAAAGGACTGTGGGAGTGGTGGTCCAAAACATCTGGAGTGCCAAAGGTTCACCACTACTGCTCTAACAGATTTTACATTCAATAGGATAAGAAGGATTATTGCAAAGATCTGGTGTTTTGACCAAGGGCTGCCAACAGCCAAGCAGATTGTCCAGGGAGGGGGAATTTTGAATCTATAGAAGCACCTGGGACCCAGTGTCTTCTTTGCTTGATTGTTTCAGGAATTCTCCCTCTCCTTGGTTATTTTGGTCATTTTTATTTTATTTATTTATTTATTTATTTATTTTTCACACTTATATACCGCTCCTACTTCCCGAGCGGGAAATTTTGCTTTTCTTTTCTTTGGTCCACTCCTTTCTTACATTTTTTGTTCTTATTGCTGCTAGACTCAAAGAAGAAGAAAAGAGGAGGAATCAGGTAATAGGAGGATTTATTTATTTATTTGACTTACATACAGTTCCATCTGGCCTGGAGGCCACTCAGAGTGGTTTACAAAATTTACGTATAACAATTTACAGGGTAAAAATAAACATATTAAAACCTCAATTAAATAAATGATTAACAAGTGATGACATATTAAAGTAAAAATTCGCAAAAATTAGTCACATTTTTTCGAAGGTAAGACTGGTTTTTTGGGGGAGCGGGCTCCTGGAGGCACCTCTGTGGGGTGGGTGCCTCCTCTGGCGCGCTAAAAGGGAAATCCTGGAGGCACCCGTGGGTGCCTTAAACCCAGGAAGGGGAAGCCAAGAGACCCCTCAACATGGGGGTCTCCCCTCCTCACCTGCTGCTCATTATGCATACAGCAGACAGTGAGACTAGTGATGGCAGTAATCAGAGAAAGGGTGATGCCAATCTAAACCACCATGTCTCATTTTTGCGTGTAGTGCAATGGAAGTACATCTGGCTTGTTAAGGTGGTTAGTAATGGCTATTTGGTGACGGGTTGTTTGTCTTGGGCTTGGGTTGCACCTTGGGTTTTGACCCAAAAAGACAGTCTGTCTGTATGTCAAGTTAGGGTTAGGGTTAGGGGGCTAGGGCAGGTTTTAGGGGGCTTTTGGCACATCCCAGAAGTTTGGCCATTGTGATTGGTGGGATGGCTTTTGCATGGTCGTCCACTTCCATTTGGCCACTCGGCCAGCCCATCATTGCGCAGGTGTAAATAAAATAAAATAAATAAAATCAATGGAGGACAGAGGAGGAGAGGAGAGACATTTTGTTGCAAGAAAAACCCACTGCTACTGTGAAAAATCTGGCAGTTTATTTTGTAGCTTGTTTTTTTTGGACCACGATTTTTTGCTTTCTGTTTTGGATCCCCTGCCCGATTGCATGGCATGGCGAGTCCGTGATAAATCCAGAAACCCTCCGGTGGTTTTCCTGCCTCAAGCAGGCATTTTTCCGCCTGCTTTTTTGGCCTGGGAATGGGTGGGGGAGAGTTTAGTTTTTTTGCCGTCCGTGAGTTTTGTAGGGGGCTTTTGTTGGCTTGGATGAGTCCCACCAGAGCAGCCCAGGACGGGAGATGGGGGAGGCCGGGGACCTCCAGAAACAACCCCTCTGGTAGGTGCCCTGAGGCAAAGCCTGCTTTTGGCCGGGAACCTTTTTTTAAAAAAACTTTTTTTTTTCATTCGATCATGATGCAAGGAACAAAAATCAGACCAAAATTGTTCGCACAAGACTAAAACGGATACGAGTAACGGAAACGGAAACGGGAATACCGCTAAGTCGTGCCCATCTCTATTAACAAGTGATGACATATTAAAGTAAAAAATAACATGAAGGTAAGACAAGAAATAAGATTAAACAGAGCCAGAGTTAGGTTATCACTTGATCAGCAGCAGTGGTAGTTAGTAATCGGGAAAAGCATATCTAAACAAGAGTCTCATTTTGGTGGCATGTTGTTTGTGTAATGAGTATTTGGTGGTGGGTTGTTTGTCTTCTTGTTGTTTTCCAAAATGTCTGTATGTGTGTGTGGAGTGCTTTCCCTGTTTGATTAATCTTTTAAATTTGTATTTGGTTGATTTATTGTGCTTCTGTTCTGTGAAAGGTGCATATTTTGTAGTTTTTTACCATGATTTTTTTCTTTCTGTGTATGATTGCCTGCTTTTGTGATAAATTGATTCTCTGTTTTCCTGCCTCTCTGCTGTTTTTGGAGTAGTTTTAAGAGTTTTGTAGGGCTTTATTTGGATGAGTACCAGGAAATATGATCGGGAAACTGGAAACAAAGTCAACCTAAATAATTTTTTTCTTTCATGTTAAACAAAATGACTGGCACAGACTAAAAGCACCAAATTGAAAGAAAACAAAACAGACTCCTGAAACATTCAAAAGGGGGGTTTTTTTGCTGTGCAGAACCCTAGCAATCACTTGTGCACACCGTGCTTATGATATAAACCCAGTGTTCTCTCATATTTTTGGTAGAGACACTGTGCAGAAGCAAAAATTATTATTATTATTATTATTATTATTATTATTATTATTATTATTATTATTATTATTATTATTATTATTATTATTATTATTATTATTTGCAGTGGGGCTGAAAATTAGAGGGCACACTGACTAGGACCCCAGGTTTTGGAGACCTTCTGTCCATCACAGAAGATAATACTGAGCTAGACCAAAACTAAGATCTATTTTTCTACCTATAATACAAACACTGGTTCCAAACTTCTTGAAATGAACAAAGAGGCTGTGTTCCTAAAATGAACAGTTCCAAATAAACTTGGGAAGTATTGTTTGTTTTCCAAACAGAATGAGAAAACAATGAGCTGGTTTTGTTATCTCTAACCCAACATGTGGAGGCCATTGCAATCTCAGCAATGTGGGCAGGATTTTGACAGTTTCTAAATCCCTATTTCTCTCACCCATTCCCATGAGTTATGCAGCAGGGAGACTTGGAGGGTGCATTCCTGGAGTTCCCGATGCCCAAATTTAGTAAATCTCTTTCTTTTACCCCCAAAGGGCATTATCACCATTAGGAGAATGGAGGTTATGTAAAGAAGACTTCCTACTAGAGATGGGCACGACCAGGAAAAATGATGTTTCGAGTTGTCGTGTGTCGGAGCTGGCCCGTTTCGGCTCGTTTCCGTTTGTCGCGAAATTTTTCAAAAATTTGTCATTTCGTTTGTCGTCTGTCGTTAGTACTGGTTTAGGGGGGTTAGGGTATCGGGCTCCTGGAGGCACCTCTCTGGGGTTGGTGCCTCCTCTGGCCCGCTACGAAGGGAAGGCATTTAGCAGGCTCCTGGAGGCACCTCTCTGGGGTGGATGCCTCCTCTGGCCCGCTACAAAGGGAAAAGGAAGGGTCCATGACCGTGTAGCCATTGCGTACCAAGTGGCACTGGCAGAGGCACCTCTCTTTTGGGTGCCTCTAGCTCACCAAGAAGGACAGCATACTGGTGTACAGGTTTGGAGTTTTTTGGAACTTTGGACTGTGAGCGAGGTGAGAGAAGAATGCCTCTGCTGGGCGCCCTCTGACTCACTAAGAAGGACAGTGTACTTGCGTGTAGTGCAATGCGAGTACAGATCTGGCTTAGGGTTGGGGTTAGGGCAAGCGCTAGGCTTAGGGCTATTACGGGTAAGGTTAGGGTGAGTTAGTGGGCTGCACCTCTGGGTGCCTCTGACCCACTAAGAAGGACAGTGTACTAGCATATGGGTTAGGGTAAGGGTTAGGGTTAGGGTTAGGGCTAGGGTTATAGTGGGCTTTTTATGCCCGACTGGCACATCCCAGAAGTCTCAGTCAAAACCTGGCCAGGTGGCCATGCGATTGGTGGAATGGCTCCAAAAATTTGCATGGTCCCATCCCATGGCCAGCCCATCATTGCGCAGGTGTAAAAAAATAAAAATAAAAATAAAATAAAACAAAATCAATTGGATTGGAGACAGACGTTTATTGCATGAAAAACCCACTGCTGCTACTGTAAAAATTCAGGCAGTTAAAATACCTAATTTTCGCATGTTTCTGTGTGGTGCTTTGGTGGGTTTTTGGACCACGATTTCAAAAAAAATATTGCAGTCGCCATTTTGGATCCCCCCGCACCGCATGGCATGGCGAGACGATGAGGATGCCCCCCACCAGAGCAGCCCAGGACAGGAGAGGGGGGAGGCCGGGGACCCCCCCAGAAACCACCCCTCTGGTAGGTGCCCTCATTCAGGCAGGCATATTTTCGCCTGCTTTTTTGGCTGGGAATCGGGTTTTTTTAACTCTTTTTCTGTGCCACTTGGCATCGCGCGATCGCCGCGATGCCATGAACGACAACAACAAATCAGACCCAATTTTTCTATTATCGGTTCGAGTTCGAGTTCTGACGGCTTAATTGTCGTTACTGTTTCCATTGCGTAACGGAAACGAGGAACGGAAACGGAAACGAGAATTTCACCAAGTCGTGCCCATGTCTACTTCCTACTGCTATATTCCATGCAAGTTCAATAGGTCCCATTTCTTCAATTTAGGACTGAGTTTTCTTCCTCAATTTACCTTGCTTGCTCCAGGAGCTGGCCATGGGCCTACATTGCCGTTTTTAAAGACAGAAATCTTACAGCTGGATAAATTACTTTTAAATTCAGCCAGTTACAAGCAAAATGCCTGCAAATCATAGAATCATAGAACAATTGAGTTTGAAGGGTCAGTAAGGCTACTGAGTCCAACCCCCTGCTCAATGGAGGAATCCAAATCAAAACAGATCTGAGAGAGGGATGCCCAGTTTTTTTCTTGACTGCCTCCAACGTTGCCTCCAGTAACCTGTAGCAGTAGCAGTTAGTTCCTGCTAGTACAGGTACTTATTAAAGAGTAATGCTTTCTACATTGGCTCTCAAAATAAATTTGAACAGTTCCTTTAAAACAAAATATTTTGAACACTAGAAGCTGTGATACTGAACATGCTCCCCATCCTGTTCACCTCTTCATTCCCTAAACACCTGTAACAAAGAAAAAGCCAATTGCAGGAGAAATGAGCACTTGAATCATGTGATGGATGGCACACCTTTGACATGATAGTAGCAACTTTTCAAATTTACAAATATACTGCAAAAGCTATGATGATTTGCCTTAGTAGAAATGAACAATTTCAGTTAATTTTGAGAGTCCATGCTTGTCAAGGCAGCTTATATTACATTAGTAATGCAATTTAATTACACATTACTTGAGGGAGGGGGATATGAGGATCCTTTCATTGCTATCTACATACTGCATGTCCTAGTTCTCAACAATTTAGAGAGCCAAGGGCATCTCTGTCGTCATTCTCAGCCTATCTTGGTCAGCACTGCCTCCAGTCAGCAACTGTGATATGCTGTTACTTCCCAGGGTATCTGCTGGTGTCACCAGAAGATAGACCTTCTCTCTATTCCAGTATCTGTGTCTGATCTTTGCTTCTTTGGAACACAAGTCTTTCCTTCAGGTCCTGCCTATGTTGTCGCCTACCTTCCATGTCAGCCTGGTTTCTTTGGACCTGCTGTGGCCCATTGAGTGCCTGTGCTCTGACTCAGCGTGGCTATTGACCTGCAGTTGAATTGATCCAATCTCTTATTAGTGGCATCGCTCTGAACCTGACCCCTAGACTATAAACAGCAATAGCTGTGAGGCTTTAGACAGTTCTTCCAACATGGCCTCCCTTGTGAAAACCCTGACATTAAAACAGATATGAAAAACCACTCTGCCAGTTCCCACTTTAAGTTACAGCCCAGCCCTAAACATCCTCCCACTGAATCCTCTGGAACCCAGGAAATGATGCTAAGGCTGCTGCCTTTGACAGTCCTAATCTCTGTTGAAAAGAAGTTTGCCTTCCCCAGAAGGGCTTCCAGGATTACTTTTTGCCTCTCAATGAGCATTGCCCGAGCCGCCTGAGCTGTTCTACCCAGCACAGTGCTGTAGTCCGCTAAAAAATTATTGGGTCTGCTTAGCCTATTATTATCCTGCACCCAATAGTAGCTGGAACCAGATGCTTCCGAGGAAGTGCTTTCATTGCCAAGAATACTCAGCACAGAAGCAATAATGGAGTACTGTACTGAATTCTCTTCAACAGGCCCCTGTTTCAGACTCTTTAATGTTGGGAGGCAGTCCAAATCTACATTTTGATTAAAATGAGAATCGTTTGCTGCATTAATGTGCAGCTTACAAATGCATCTGTCTCAGGACTGCCCTTGCTTATTCATCCGAAAAGCAACAAATAGAATACAAAGTTTGGGGAAGAGGAGGCCAAGGTTCAAATCCTCACTTGGGCTATGGAATGTGCAGATCAACATAGGCCCAAACGGTCCCAAGGTCAAACTTGACACCATTATTTAGTAATTATTAGTTACATTTATATCCTGTAAATAAACTCATTTATAGTGAACATGGCTGTCTTCCTCCCAGATTGTCCTCACAACCACCTTGTGAAGTATGATGTGAGGAGACAGGAAGTACAACATTTCCCCATGTATAAGACTATATTTTTGTCTAAAATTGTTAGACCAAAAATTGAGGGTCTTAGACACAGAAGTAATTCAAGGAGAGAACCATGCAGCTGTGAAACTGTGATTTGGGCTTTTAAAAGTGTGGGTTGTCTTATACATGGAAAAGATGGAAAAAACATGGTAACTGGCCTCGGGCCAACTGAGGAGCTCTGTGATACATGTGAGGGGGTCAGAACTCCAGTCTCTCTAATCCGTTAATTTCTTTTGTTAAAAGTGTATGTTTAGATGGATATTTTAGGACTGTCTGGCTGCTTCCTTGCCCCTTTTCTATTGTGCTGACAAGGCCCAGAGGGTTTGTTATACTGCATGGGTGGCACTGCCACTGAACTAATACTATTTCTTTCTTTTTTCTAATTTTTGTTTCTTTGTTGATTTATTAATGGTTTGGTTAGGTGAGTAACATCCTTTTTGTTCTGTATGCAGGACTGGTAGTGAGGGGCATCTGCAGGAGTGCCTGTATAGCTCCACTTTTTAGAGTAGTTTTGAAGGGCTTTTGGTGAGCCAGAAAACAGAAATGGGGAAGCCCAAATGGAAAACTTCATATAAGCTTTCTTTTTCATTTAAAATGAAGGAATCCGTTCACACGAAAAAATAGTTGTAAACTGAAAGAACCGTACAGAAAAAGTATACAAAATGTTAAAAACCAGAGACACATTTCTCAAAATACCTGAAATGAAACAAACATATTCTTCATGGCAGCCCTAACTGCTAATGGGTGCACATAGCCATCTGCTAGACCACAAAAAAGGGTTTATTTTGACTGCAGGAACATCTTTATGTGCTTCTAATAGTTAGTGTACTGAGGTTGGGCACTGCCATAGGCTTTTGATATGAACTAAAGCATGGATAGGTGTGAACATGATCCCCACCCCTGCATATTGCTACAGTTTTTGGGAACAGATTGGTTGTCTGTTGCCTGTCCTCTGTACTTTATGGAGTAGTTTGTAAGAATTCTATAGGGCTTTTGGAGATTCAGACAGCATAAATGAGAAAACTGAGATGAAACAACCCCAAAGAGACTTTCCTTTTCATGTTTAACAAAAGGGCCAGTACACAATTTTAGATGGGCGTTACTCTGGCATCCCTTATGAAAACCGATTGTGTCCTTGTAATATCAAAGAAATTGAAACAGTGAATCATGTTCTCTTTGTATGCAATTTTTATAGAAGTGAGCATATTAAACTACTCAAGCCTATAATGAGTGCCTTCCCAGGTAGGACTTTGAACTGGTATTTAAAATATTTATTAAGTGACCCAAGCAAGGGCAAAGTGGGCCAATCAGTGGCCAACTTTCTTTCCTCTGCCCAATGAATATGGAAGACAACCATGGCCTCTGTTAGCTTTTAATATAATCATGAATTGCATTATGGTTGTGTAATTCATTTTTATTACCTAAACTGTTTTAACTGTCTTGGAATTTTGTAATGGTTTTATTCTCTTAACTTTTTAACCCTACACCTATGTGCTTTCTATTTTATTGGTTGGGTCTGTGACCGTAAATAAAGATTGTATTGTATTGTACAGTTCACATACTTGCAAAGTGAAAAAAAAACACTTGAGAAAGAACCTGAAGAGAAAGAAACACAATTTTAATTTGCCATGCAGGGTTGCTACCGATCCAGGAGTTCTTACAAATTAAAAATTCCTGCTTTCCCTTTCGGGCAAGAATATATATTGGTGTATTCTTGTTCATCTGTCTCAGTCTTCCATCCTCTGATCTTCTATTTTCATTTCAGTTTTTTGTTGCCACTGCCGATTGCTAGTTACACATGTCTAGGGATGGGCAGGAAATGAAAAATGAAACACTCTTTCATCATTTCATGTTGTTTTGTAACAAAATGAAACAAAACAAAATGAGGAAGTAGCATTTCATTATAGACTAAACGAAATGGTTTTTTTTTTCAATGAAACAAACTGTTTCATTTCATTGTTTTCAGACTCCTGCTGACCTGTCAATGGCTAGAGCTCTTTAAACCTGGCCCAGTTGGTACCAGGAGACTGACAGGTCAACAGGAGCCCTCAGAAAAAGGGCAGGAAGGCAGCTTTTTTGGGTAAGAACTAGATTTCTCACTGCCTACGTGAATGGTGTAGAGGACAGCATGATTGCCAGAACTGCCCTCTGAGGGCTGCTGCCAAGCTGTAAATGGCTGGAGCCCTTAAAAATGGCTCCCAGAGTCCTGGGCACCAAATCAGGTGCCTCTAGGACTCAGGGGAGCAGTTTTATTTTGTTTCATTTTATTTTGTACGAAATTGTTTTAAAAAATTCATAAGAATCGAAACAAACAAAATGGGGGTGAGCATGAAACAAAACAAAACAAAACATTATTTTTCCATTTTGTGCCCATCCCTTCACATGTCTCTGACTTACTTGTGAACAGCTCCATCAGATTTCCATGTTAGACTTTATTAAAGACTTTGTCTCAACCATTTTAAGCGTACTTTGTGCTTGTTGACATTTCTCAAAAACCTCACAATATGTAGTCTTTTAATTTTAGCTGACTCAAGTCACGTGGTTTTTGAGTCATTGCCTGTATTCTCTCAGAATAAGAGAAATGTGTATTCTCTTCTGTTAATGCATCAATTTGTGAGCTGACTCCCTTTAAAAGTCAAGAGTCACAGTGCACTTAAGGATTTTGAGTCATTGCCTGTATTCTACCAGGTTAAATTTTAGGAACTTCCACAGATTTGACCATGGTTTGCTTTTTCATTCAGATGGGATATTGGGCCAGGATGGGGTGCACCTCACCAATGCTGGTAGGAATCTCTTTGCCAAGAGGATTGCAGATTTAATAAGGAGAGCTTTAAACTGAGTTTGCAGGGGGAGGGAGAAAATTCTCTTAATGGTAGAGATCCAGAAGGGGTTGTGGAGACTAGCCCAAATGTTGCAATAGGAGCAGGACAAGAAGTAGTGCAGACCATCAGTGCGAGGAAAAACAGGTTAAGCAAAGGACATATAAGAAGCACACGCAGCCTCAAATGTCTCTACACCAATGCACAGAGCATGGGGAACAAACAAAAGGAGCTGGAACTCCTAATACAGCAAAATAAATATGACATAATTGGCATCACTGAAACATGGTGGGATGAGACATATCATTGGAATGTAGTCATTGGAGGGTATAACCTGTTTCAAAGGAACAGGACAAGTAAGAAAGGAGGAGGTGTAGCTTTATATATTAAAGACATTTATACTGCTGAAGAAATACAAGATAAACAGCAGAGGAACCATGTTGAGAGTATTTGGGTGAAAATCAGGGGTGAAAAAACCAGGAGGGATGTCACTGTGGGGGTATATTATAGACCCCCAAGCCAGTCAGAGGAGTGGGATGATGCCTTCTTTGAGCAGATGGCCACACAGTCAAAAGGGAGAGATGTAGTACTAATGGGAGATTTTAACTATCCTGATATATGCTGGCAATCCAACTCAGCTAAGAATGCAAGGTCTAATAAATTCCGTAATGCCCTTGCAGACCATTTCATGGCCCAGAAGGTAGAGGAGGCAACAAGAGGCAAAACCATTTTAGATCTGGTCATAACCAATAAGGAGGACCTCGTAAATGGGGTCGAAGTAGTGGGATCATTAGGTAAAAGTGACCATGCCCTCTTGGAATTTGTTATACAGTTGGAAGGTGAAGTTAAGCATAGTCAGACAAGAATCCTGGACTTTAAGAAAGCCAATTTTTGTAAACTTTGGCTCTGATTCCATGGACCGACACACTGAAAGAGAAGGGAGTCCAAGATGGATGGGAGTTCCTTAAAAGCGAGATATTAAAGGCACAATTTAAAACTGTTCCAACAAGAAGAAAATATAGGAGAGGTCTAAAGAAACTGCAATGGTTTACTAAAGAACTTTCAACTCAGCTAACTATAAAGAAAAACAAGTACAAGGAATGGAAAAATGGGAAATGCACCAAAGAGGAATATAAGCAAACAGCTAATATATGCAGGGGTGGTGGTAAAAAAAGCTAAAGCGCAAAACAAACTTAGACTGGCCAGAGACATTAAAGATAATAAAAAGGGTTTCTTTAGTTATGTCCACAGCAAAAGGAAAAATCAGGAAATGATAGGCTCTCTGCATGGTGATAATAACCAGTTACTAAGAGGAGACAAGGAAAAGGCAGAACTATTCAACACCTTCTTTGCTTCTGTTTTCCCCAAAAAGGAAGAAAGAGATCCACTGGGACAAAGACTAGATGAGGTAGGATGGGAATTACAACATAGAATAGGTAGAGAGCTGGTACAGGAACACCTGGAAACATTAAATGAATTTAAGTCTCCTGGGCCAGATGAATTACACCTAAGGATATTAAAAGAACTGGCGGAAGTAATTTCAGAACCATTGGCAATAATATTTGAGAAGTCCTGGAGAACAGGGGAAGTCCCCATCGACTGGAGGAGGGTTAATGTTGTCCCCATCTTCAAAAAGGGAAAAAAAGAGGACCCAAATAATTACCGCCCAGTCAACTTGACCTCAATTCCTGGAAAGATCCTAGAGAAGATTATTAAATAGGCAGTCTGAAAATATTTAACAAACAATGCTGTCATTACAAGAAGTCAACACGGGTTTCTTAAAAACAAGTCATGCCAGACTAATTTGATCCCTTTCTTTGATAGAATTACAGGCCTAGTGGATGAGGGGAATGCTGTGGATATTGTTTATCTGGACTTTAGTAAGGCCTTTGATAAGGTTCCCCATGGTATTCTTGCTAAGAAGTTAGTAGAAAGTGGGATAGATAGTGCTACTGTTAGGTGGATTTGTAATTGGTTGACTAATCACACCCAAAGGGTGACCATAAATGGCCCCTCCTCAGCTTGGAGAGACGTGACCAGTGGGGTGTCCCAGGGTTCTGTTCTGGGTCCAGTGCTGTTCAATATCTTTATAAATGACTTGGAGGAAGGAATAGAGAGTATGCTAATTAAATTTGCAGATGATACCAAATTGGGAGGGGCTGCAAATTCCCTAGAGGATAGGATGAAAATCCAAAAAGACCTTGACAGACTAGAGTGATGGGCCAAAGCTAACGAAATGGATTTCAACAGAGGGAAATGTAGGGTACTACATTTAGGTAAAAAAATGAATTGCACAAATATAAGATGGGGGATACTTGGCTGGCAGATAGTACCTGTGAAAGGGATCTGGGAGTCTTGGTGGATCACAAATTGAACATGAGTCAGCAGTGTGATGCGGCGGCCAGGAAAGCCAATTCAATTCTTGGTTGTATCAACAGAACCATAGTGTCTAGATCAAGGGAAGTGATAGTACCACTCTATTCTGCTCTTGTCAGACCCCACCTGGAGTACTGTGTCCAGTTCTGTGCGCCTCAATTTAAAAAGGATGTTGACAACCTCGAGCGGGTGCAGAGGAGGGCTACCAGGATGATTGAGGGTCTGGAGGAAATGTCTTATGAGGAACGGCTTAGGGAACTGGGAATGTTTAGCCTCTCTAAAAGAAGACTGAGAGGGGATATGATAGCTATGTTTAAATATTTGAAAGGATGTCATATTGAAGAGGGAACAGGTTTGTTTTCCATGGCTTCAGAGATTAGGACTCAGGGCAATGGTTTCAAACTACAGGAAAAGAGATTCCATTTGAACATTAGGAAGAACTTCATGACAGTTAGAGCTATTCGGCAGTGGAATATGCTGCCACGGAGGGTGGTTGAGTCTCCTTCTTTGGAGGTTTTTAAGCAGAGGCTGGATGGCCATCTGTCAGAAATATTGTGATGGGGGTTCCTGCATGGCAGGGGGTTGGACTAGATGGCCCTTGAGGTCTCTTCCAACTCTATGATTCTATGATTCTATGATTCTATGATTTTCTGAGGAGAAAAAGTCTTGTGCAATTCTGCCTGGCTGTCCTGAACTGGATCAAGCAGTAGCATCCCATTACCAGATTTAAAATGCTGCAAATTCTTACAGCAGAAGGCTGACATTTCAGGAAAAATCAAATACTGTAGTCAATAAGTAGACTGAGAAAATAGCAGAGATAGATATCAATTATTTCAGTGCTCCCCAACCTTTTGTCCCCGCGGACCGGGAAATTTTTGATAATTTTTCTGTGGCCCGAAGCGGGGGGTGGGGGTGGGGAGGGAGAATGCGAAAGGGGGTCTGGCGGGAGGCAAAAGGGGGTGAAAACAAAGGATGGGAGGGAAGGAGGAGGGGGGGAGGCACGAGAGCGGCGGCGCGGCACTCACCGGCTTGGGGCGTCGGGGTGCCACTTCCCCCACACACGGGCGGGGTGGGGGGGAACCCGGGGCTCCTGGGCAGGCGGGCCCCCGCCTCCTCCTCCAGCACCAGGAGCCGCGCGCGGGTCTCTCTGCTGGCGCCCCGCTTGCTCCTGCTGCCGCCTCCGCCGTGGGCCTCCTCCTCCGCTGGGGAAAGCGAGCGGGCGCCAGCAGCGCTTTCCCGGCGGAGGATGAGGCCCACGGCAGCGGCGGCAGCAGGAGCAGGAGCAAGCGCGGCGCCAGCAGCGAGACCAGCGCGCGCGGCTCCTGGCTCAATGGCCGCGCCAGGAAGTGCCCTCGCGGCACCGATGAGCCGCCGCCGCCGCCTCCTGCTCCTGCTCCGTTCCTCCTCCTCCTCCTCCTCCCGTGCCGCCGCCGAAGGAGCAGCAGCAGCAGCAGCGAGGGCAATTGCGGAGGGGTGGCGGCGGCGGCGGCGGGACGGGGCGAGCGGCGGCGGCGGGGGGCGATGTGGGTGGTGGTGGCTGCTGCTGCAAAATCAAATTGCCCTCACTGCTGCTGCTGCTGCTCCTTCGGCGGCGGCGGCGGGAGGAGGAGGACGCGCTGCCGCCGCCGTGGCTGCTGCTGCTGGTGGTGGTGGTGGAGGGCGAGGAGGAGGAGGGCAGAGGAGGAGGAGGATGCGTCGCCGCCGCCGGTGGGCGGAGGAGGGAGGCGGCAGCTCCTCCTGCGCTCCTCCAGCCTTCCTCCAGCCTTCCTCCTCCACCGGCCGGCTGCGGGATAGAAGAGGAGGAGGAGGAGGGCGGCAGAGGAAAAGGGAGGAGCCTCCCGGCGTCCCCAGGCGGCCCGTGCCGACCGGTCCACGGACCAGCACCGATAGGGGACCACCAATTATTTATGTGCTGGAGTGCCCTAGATCATTGACCAGTTAATAAAGTGAGAATTAAAGAGGGATATTATAACACTTCCTTGTTGTTTGTATATGGCAAACTGGTGTTTCTGTCCTCTTGAGAAAAGTAATACGCTATATTTCGGGAACATAGGCTTTTAAGATTGAAAGCAAGCTCTCCAAACGCAGCCAGTACATACCAAAAATGGAGGAGAAACTTGCTTCTAATAATGTTTATGTCCAGTTCAAACATCCTAGAACCAAAAACAGAGGAAGACCCCAAAGCAATTTGCTATTGGAAATAATACAGATTTCAAATATCCAGCTCAATTCCCTTAGCAACTGAATGACATACAATAGAAGCACACAGAATAATATTTTTTACAGAAACATTAGCTGTATTTAATTTGTTTGTTTGCTATTACATTTATGTCCTAGGTTTCCTCCAGTGAGTTCTACGTGGCATAGACACCCCTTCCCCACATTATTGTGGACAAGAAAGCCATGAAAGTGGTCAGGCAGTGTAGTGTGACTGGCTCAAAGCAGTCAAAAGCAAAATATGTGCTCTGGCTAGTGAGAGGAAAATGCACCTATTTCCAAATGCAGGACACAAAATGCACAACATCAGGTGAATGTGCACAGAATGTTTTCTGAATTTCCATAGAGAGAGAAAAATCCAATATGGACAGGAGTTTGAATGAGTTTCAAAATGAATGTCAGGGAACACTGACACATGAAACTATTACTGCTTTTCACTGTTCAGTCTGGTATGGTCTTGAGCCATGAATTACTTAATGCTTAAGGAGGAGAGCAGTAGAGAAGCCCTCTGAGAAGTTATTCTGTATTGTGCTCTAAACATGAACAGTTACAATCAAGACATACAGGAGGTGCTCTCTGCATGAGTTTTTTTTTCCTCACATGAAGGGTAAGATATTGCTTTTTTCAAAAATAAATAAAAGTTGCAAGGTTACACAATAGCACACTCACCGCCCTGTGGATTTTTAGATCACATTTATGCTTTCACACTTCATTTGGAAATGTTTGAATAGAACTGCCCATATTTTAAAAAATACAAACAAAAACAACTACCTCAAAATAATCATCATGAACTATTGGCTAGTAAACACCAGGGAGATGAATCTTTGAAGGATCCCATCTGGAATATAACATGTAACTTTTCAGGAAAAAGGCTTCTTAATCATGGATAAGGAATCAAACAATTCCAGCCTATGTTCTCATTCAGGTAGCACAGTGGTTCCCAAGCTTGTGTTCATGGACTGCAATTCCCAGAGGCCTTAGCCAGCACAGCTGGTGGTGAAGTCATCTGGGAATTACAGTCCAAGGACATGGAGGCTACCCAAGTTCCAAGCCTGGAAGCCACCAATAGATGGGATCTATCTATCTATCTATCTATCTATCTATCTATCTATCTATCTATCTATCTATCTATCTATCTATCTATCTATCTCTAACACCATTCATCACCCAGGTAGAAAAGGCTTCCTTATAGCCCTGTCTTCTGTAAGCTGTGCTGCTGCGAACTTTGTGATCAATTTTTGGAAAGCAGATGTCCGTGTTTTTGATTCTAACTTGGTTTTTAAATCCAGCTTGAGACTTCATCGCTAGACCTTTAGGACCAGCAAAATAAGCTGGCCGGTTCACAGCACTGTCATTATCCTCTTGGGCCAGGAGCAAAGGTGACAGATGATGCTCCCTTCATGTAGCTAGCTCTCTAATCAGGCCATGTCCTTCAGCAGATTAAAAGAAGAATGTACCTCCTCAGCTTCAGCATTAAAATGGGGGAAGTGGGTTCAGGTGAGCTTGAATGCTAAGGATAGATCATTAGAGCAGACTATGGGGTGAGCACATTTATGGGGCCACGATACATTAGTCACCAAAAGAATCTAGGGACAGTTCACAAAAGGGGATTAGGACAAAATCAATAACTTTGTCTCTGTGTAGTGAAGGACAGGATAGCACCCTATCCGGGTATAGACCAACCTATCAGCTGACTCTGACACTTATGATAGAACAGTGTCCTCCACCAGTGTCAAGGGCAACATGCCACTTGCCTCCAAGCGGAGACTGCCAGTTTAAGAGCATCTCCTTCCTTGAGATTTCAGGGGTAGGGAACCTCCCCACTTCCCCAGGCTTTGTGGTACTATTTCCAGGGCTTCTGCAGCAAAAAGGCTCATGGGTTGCAATGTTGGTGCTCCATTCCCAGCTGTAAGTGATCTGATGGTCCCAAAACTACTATGCCAGGGGCAAAAGGAGAACCAGTGGACACACACAGTCAAACATATTCTGTTATTTGGAACAAGAGACCAAACATATTGGCCTGAGTTCAGTTGGTAGCCCTAGCTAGAAAAGACCCAGAAACTCAATGTGATTTACATAAAGGTTGACTCATTACAATTTGCTTGATTGCCTGCTTTATAAGTTACTTTCTTTTGGCTTTTTAAATTTGCCCAACTGTTTTTCATTGTTCCTGAGTATGACTGAACATCATTTTTGGAAAATTAATGTAGACTTATCATTCAGCATTTAATTCAGCATCTTTACTTTAGCTGGACTACCAGCATGATTTAGGTTCTTCAAGATAAGCCAATGAGCTGGGAATGGGTGGAAATAAATGCCTAGGGCTAGGCTATAAATCTACATGATGTATAAAAATTAAGAAATTATTTCCTCTATTACTGCTCACCCAGATATTTTTGTCTTTTCTTGGAGAATGAGGGAAACATAGCATTCCCCTGAGACTGGCAACCCTACCTCTGGCCTGGGGGAACAGCATATGAACATCTGGAGGACTGCATTTTGTACACCACCACTATGTGTTGTGAGCACCTGCTTATGACCACATAAAAACAGGCGTTCTGTATCAGGTTCTCTTTGGTGTAAGCTATCATGTTGTCTTTCTAGTCCTTGAAAAGAAGACACTTGAGACATTGTTCTGGAAAATATTTGAGCTTGCCTTTTTTGTATATTTGACTGAATTGCATTTCCAGTTGCAATTCTGGGTGTCTGTATTCTGTTTGTCTGGCCAGAAAAGTATGTTTTACACTTGGGTTCATACTTGCCAAACTCACCATAGCGGCTGTGCATGAATATTGTGCATACAGGAACCCAATGATAGGTGTAGGTGGACTGGCTCTATAGGAATGTGCGGTGAATCCACAGCACACTTTAGGAAAAGAAAGTTTTTTCCCCCTCAGGTGCTACCAAGATACTCATTTTCCTCGTAATGTACTACTTTAATTTGAATTCCCTTTACAGTCCACACATACGAGAATTATTTTGAAAGTTTAATTTTGTTAGCAGTTGAAAGCAATATGATGGCTATCAACAGAGGAGAAATGGTGCTACTGTTTATTAAGGCCTCAGGGCTGTGCTGTTAAGTACCCTGGGAAGCTGGAACTGTGTATCAAATAAAGCATGGGACACTGTTGGTCTTATGACTATTTCATAGTTATCTGTGGATTTTTAGCTCTTGTCCAATATTTGAGACTACTGATTTTAGTAGCTTTTCAACAACCCCCTCCTCCCAGCTCTGCAGCTAATATTGCGAACCGAAAACATGGATATATTTATTTCATTTGACATGGTGGCAGCAATCTGGTCATTTAAATAAGCAAATTCTCTATGGAATTTAGTTAGTTAGCAGTAAGAAATGAGTTTCTATCTCCCAGCCCCCAAATACATAGCCATCTGGAGATTTTCCCCCTGTTATTATAATTGTTTTTTGGAGTATACGTCGTATGCATTTATTTGTGTTCTAAACCAAGTCCCTTCTTCTGATTTCAACCAGTATTCTAAAAACAGCATTTGCTTTTGTAATATGCAGAAACAATTACAGTGAATATGAAAATGCAAATATTGTACAGTGGGGAAAAAGATTCATGCATAATGAACAAGATCTATTTTGTTTCTGAGGAAAAATGTCTCCTTCGCCATTGCAAGAACACAAAGAAAGAAAACATTCCAAGTAGCCTCTCAAACATCTTGTAGAACAAAGCATTTATTCACAATGATTTTCCAGACATCCATGGTTAAGGCTGCCACATTACTTGTCTAGCTGGCTAGTATCTGGATGATTTTAGCCATGCCACCCACTGTACATTTAGATTGAAAAACAGCTGGACGAGTGTTAAAATCATAACACGAAGGAAAGGAACTAACAAAGACAAGGAATAAAGCAGGCAAGCAAGCAAACTGTAGTGAGTCAATACATATGTACATCACACTGATTTAGACCAGTGGTTCCCAGCCTTGGATCCCCAGATGTTCCTGGACTGCGACTCCCAGAAATCCTGGCCAGCACAGCCAGAGGTGAAGGCTTCTGGGGGTTTTAGTCCAAGAACATCCGGGGAGCCACTGATTTAAACCATGAGCTGGCCCACATTTCAAGCTTCTTCCTCCTCTTCCTTTTAAAGTAAGTTTGTAGCCCTTATAGAATCAAATCAATCAAAACTCAGTCTCTGTTTCAGCCAATCGTTTTGAGAGAAGCAAGCAACTGGAGATAAGAAATACCAGCATAACTGAAAGCTATCAATTGCCTTATCTTCCAGTCATGCCTCCCAGCTCCACTCAAATCTTCCCTTTAATGGCCAAGTCCTGCTGATTTAAGAGGCAAGTACTGTGGAAATTCAAATATATCAAAGCTTAATCTGTCAGAAAATGAATGGGCTTTATGTGCCCCCAAAAAAAAAATAAAACAAGACTTACAGATTACAGCTGGCTAAATTCAAATTTACCTTGAATGTTGGAGCAGCTAGTCAAGTGTCCATAGGGCTACAAATTGCCATCTCTGCTTGGATCATGCTTGTTGTTTTGTTTGTTTACTGTGTCTGTCTGTTTTACTTGGTTTTATTGTAAGCCGCCCAGAGTTCCCTCCTGGGAAGATGGGCGGGATATAAGCTTAACAAATAAATAAATACATAAATTGATTATTGTAACATTAAAAACACAAGAGTAAAATCCATCTGTTAGTCCCAAGCAAAACAGATTCTGCAGCCAGGTCCCTAAACCATGGTGTGGACGTGGACTTCTAGACAACTTCTTTTGTGTGTTTTGGCATTTTGTGTGCACAGTATGTGCTCTATGGGGGCCCAGAACAAATCATCTGAGTTTTCATTATTTCACATGGGGAAATTTGCTTTGATATACAAGTGCTTTCGTTCACAAGCTTGTCTCCAGAATGGATTATGCTGGTAAACCATTGTCCCAACGCTGAAAAGAGAAGTTATCAGGAATCAAAGATGAACCTAATTTCACGATCCAGTTTGACAAGAGTCAAACACATCTTTCCGCCATCCCTGGAAAAGGAGAGCTGACCAGCATCTTGCTTTCAAACTGGCCTGCCATAGAAATGGGTTTACCATGCATCGATGGTTGAGGTTATACATCAAACGGATGTCCATGAGTTGAAGGATGCTTCTGGGGTGTGGGTGATTTAGCAGCATCTGTTTCCTGCCACTTTGCTTTAAGCTCTAGACAGCATTAGCAATTCTACTCCATCCTTCAGGTGACATGTAACTGAATGGGGAGTTCCACGCATGCGTCGACCGGGATAGACGCCTTGGTGTTTCCCTCCGGCAAGGAAAATACGATAAGCTTCCCAAGAGGAGAGGAAAAGAGGCCTTTTATCTCTGCCGGCTCTCCTATGTGACAACAATACTGAGAGTTGAAGCTGGTGAGTCAATATCCCACCCCAGTGATAAAATATTGGAAATAAGGACTGAATAAATAAAGAAGATCAGAAGGGGTGGAGAAAATGGCTACCAAAAAGGAGGTGAAAGACCTAGCACAACTTCTCTCTAATATGGAATTCAATATAAGAACTGATATTAAAATGTTGCAGGAAAAAATAGAGGGGATGGCAGAGGAAATTAAAATTACAAAAGCTCTTGCAGAAGACTCACATAAGAAAACAATGGCTAATGAGTCTCAAATCAAACAGCTTCAGAGAAGAGTGACCGTTATCAGACAGCCAGCGAAGAAAACATCTAAGGCTGTTAGGAATTCCTGAAAGCATTCATCAAAGAGACCTTGAGAAACATTTATTGTTATGGTTTCAGGGATTACAAATTAGTTTAAGCGAGAGCGATATCGAAAGAGCATATGGAGGCCTGAAAAGCAAACTATCAACTGGCAACCAGCCAAGAGAAGTAATAGTTGCCTTTACAACAGTGAAAATGAGAGACTATGTTTTTAAGGCCTTAAGGAAAAGGAAATCTTTACAATTTGAGAACCAGAGAGTAACAGTGAGACAGGACTTATCTCCAGAGACCTTGCGAGAAAGAGCCGTCCTTAAGCCCTTCGCACAGAAGCTGTTTGATAAGGGTATTCGCTTCTCATGGGGTGTTCCAACAGCAATCTTGATTTTTAAGGACAAGGTCTTGTATCGAGCCCGTAATGCAGTTGAGGCGCAAAGCTTGCTACAAAGACTTTCTGCAGCAGAAGAAAAGACTCATGAAGAACAGAGGGCGGGAGAGAATGATGACAGTACTGATGATCTACAGGAGGAAGACTAACCGCCCTAGGAGGAGAAATATGGAACGAAATAAGAAGAAACTTCTAAGGAGGGGGGAAAGAAGAAGCCTGTCAAGTGGGAGAGCGGACTGCAATGGGAGTTTAATGGGATATTGGTTTTTTCTTCTTTCCTTTTTTTCTGGCCTAACTAATGAGAGAAAATGTATAGTGGTGGGTTGGATTATGTGGGAAGCTGAGTAAAAAAATTTGACTAAAGTGTAAGGGATGGAAGTACATCGAAGTAGGTGGAATCCAGAGCCCAATAAAATTGGAGGGTAAATTTCGCTCCACCCTGGTGAGGGATTGGTTGGGCAAGGGGTTGGGGGGAGGGGGGAACCAAGAGGAACAAGGGAATTAATGACTAGGAATTCTAAAAGTAATGATGGCGGGGAAATTAAGGTAATGTCATTAAATGTAAATGGTTTGGCTTCAAACGATTTAGACTCCAGAAACTATTGCAGGATATGAAAACTGACATAGCATGTTTGCAGGAGACCCACAAGAGAAAGGATGATTCCAAGCTTTGGAATGTAAAGGAATGGAGCAGACTGGTTGAGTCAAGGGGTACAAATAAGGCAAGGGGGGTAGCAATTTTAACCCACTCAAGGTTAAAGTAGAAACTCTAAGGGTACTCTCAGACAAGGAAGGGAGATATGTTTTCTGGAAACTACATGTGAATGGCAAATTATACACATTGGCTAACATATATGCACCCAACAAAAGACAGAAAGGGTTCCTAAAAGGAATTCTACGGAAATTAAAGAATTTTTATGAGGGTGAGATTATACTGGTGGGTGACTTTAACTGTGATCTGAGAGACAAAGAAAAAGGAGTATTGAAGGAGTTGAATTTAAAAGATGTGCATGAGATTGTATCCCAAAGGAATGAACCTACTTACTTTTCTAAAAGGTACAAAAAGTTCTCTTTCCTAGATTTCATTTTAGTTAAGGGGAACTCTCAACTAGAAGTCTCAAGAGTAACAACAGAAACAATTTGGTTGTCGGACCATGCACCACTAGTGATGGAATTTAAGACATATCAAGAACATAAACTTAAGAGATGGCGATTTAATCCTAGATATTTCTGGAAAGAAAAAGATATAGAGGATTTGAATAAAAATAGAGTTATTTTTTAGGGAGAATAGCAATTCAGCTGATATGGATGTGGTCTGGGATGCAGGAAAGCTGTAATAAGAGGATACTGTATAGCAAAGGAAATCGAATTTAGGAAAAAGACGAGAGAGAGAAGACAATTGAAACTTCAGGAAATTGGAGAATTGCAGAAACAATTACAAAGAAAGTACAGTAAACAAGTCAGTGCTCAGTTAGAGAGGGCTAAAAAGGATCTATATGAGTTGGATTGGACATGGGTCTGGAAATGAGATTTTTTGGTGAAAAATGACTTCCAACGCATCAACATAAATACTATAAGAAGGCTATCCAATTATTTGAAAAAGAAAAAAGATAAACAAGCTATAGGGGTAATTAAAGGAGGAGAAGGTGTAATATTATATGGGGATAAACAAATAAAAGAGGAATTTGCTAAGTTTTATCAAAAGTTGTATAAACAGGTAAAGCAAGAGTCTAAGACAGCATTATACAAAGACCCAATTAAAGAAGACGATTTGGAGAGTATCAACCAGGAAATAACAGATATTGAAATTCAAGAAGTAATTAATGAATTAAAGAAAGGGAAATCTCCGGGGCTAGATGGTTATACTCCCGAGTATTACAAAATGGCCGGGAAACACTTAATACCAGAAATGAGAAAGTTGTTCAATAATATTCTGAAGGGTGGAAAAGCCCCAGACTCGTGGAGAAAAAGTGAGATAGTACTTATACTAAAAAGCAAAAAGAACCCCATGGAATGTAACTCTTATAGGCCTATAAGCTTGGCAAACCAGGATTATAAAATCTTTACTAGAATATTAGCAAAGAGGTTAGCAACCCTTCTACCAAAGCTAGTGAATGAAGATCAATATGGATTTGTTAAAGGGAGATTAATAGGACACCCCTTAAGAAACATAATTAACATCTTAACACATAGAAGAGAGTCAAAACATCAGGAAAAATTGGCATTACTAAAACGACATTTATAAGGCATTTGATACAGTAAGTCATGAATATTTAATTCAAGTTCTAGAGGAATTTGGATTCAAGGGCGAAATAGTGCACGCAATAAAAGAAATTTATAGTAACAGCAAAGCTGTTGTCAGGGTTAATGAAGGCTGGACAAATGAAATCTTAATACAAAGAGGGATTAAGCAGGGGTGTCCCTTATCTCCATTGTTATTTATCCTAGCAATGGAGCCTTTGGCGGACAAAATTAGAAATGCGGTAAGGATACAAGGATATAAATTGGAGAAGGAAGAAGTAAAACTGAACCTTTTTGCCGATGATGTCTTAATAGTTTTACGGAACCCATTGGAGGGATTGAAGGAAATCATGATTATACTAGAAGACTTTAGAAAATGTACAGGATTAGGCGTGAATATCAAAAAATCAGAAATAATGTTTTACAATGTTAAATATAGGGAACAAGAGGAAATAAGGAAATTAACGGGAATGACAATAGGGACAAAAAACCTTAAATATTTGGGAGTTATCATTACTAAAAACTTAAATAAACTAAGAGTAACAAATTTTAAGATGGTATGGAAAAAGATACAAAAGCAACTGGGGGAATGGAAGAATAGATTATTAGGAGTTATGAACAGAATTAGAACAATTAGGACATTTATAGTCCCTAAAATATTGTATCTTTTTCAAGTGCTACCTATATGGATTCCAAAAAATGTTTTAAGAGGATGGGATAAGGTATTAAGAACTTGGGTATTTGGGGGAAAGAAGGGAAGTCCAAAGATTGATTTATATGCCACAAGAGGATCTGGGATGGGGTCTGCCGTGTTTGGAATATTACTATGAATCATTTCAATTGAAATATCTACTGGAACTTGATGGAAGAAACAAAAATAAGTGGATAAGAATTGAGGATGAATTAAATAATGGAACTGGCAAGTTTGGTATCTATACAGATAGGGAGCAAAGTATTCTTAAGACAAGTGGCCCTAGAAAGGTGGCCTTTAAGATATGGGGAAAATGCCAAGCTAAATGGATTTGTACAGGGTAAACCTATGGAAAGTCTAAGAAAGGAGGGAGTCTAAGAAAGGTCTAAGTCTAAGTCTAAGAAAGGAGGGAGAAAGGAGACCTAAGAAAGGTCTAAGTCTAAGTCTAAGAAAGGAGGGAGACTCATTCGAGGAAGGTTTATGGAAAAAGTTAACGTGTAAAGGGTATTACTGTATTAAGAATTTGTATAAAAATGGCAAACTAATTCCATTTCAGGAATTAGTTAATGCTGTGGGGGGAAATATTGGTTGAATCTGTTAGGGTTATATTATATTAGGGTTGTTATATTTACAAGCTGAAGGCCCCATACAAGAGGAAAAGAGGTTTGGGAAAATTCATAAAATTTTAGATTTAAAGGGAAAAGGACTGACAGGTGAACTATATAAACTTATGATTACAGATAAAGATTTTTTGTTTAAAGCATTGCAAAATAAATGGAGCAATGAAATGATATTAACAGAGGACGATATAAGGAAAATGATGAAAGGTATTAGAGAAATAAAATTGGTGAAATTTAGAGAATTAGAAAGGAAAGTTATATTCAAATGGTATAGAACACCGACACAACTTGCATACATGATAAAAGGATTTAAACCAAATTGTTGGCATTGTAACAATGAACCAGGTTGGTATTCCCACCTTTGGTGGGAATGCGTTAGTAAAATCATTTTGGAATATAATCCTTAGGAAAATAGAAAATTGGTTCAAAATTAAATTAGAAATTAATGGAAGTTTATTTATGGGTATAGTGGGTTCTGAAAAATTAAGGGCCGTAGACCAATATTTATTGAAAGCAATGCTAATAGCGGCACATGCAGTGATCGCATGGGGATGGAAAGATTCCACTAAATGGAATGAGGATAATTGGAATCTATATCTTCTTGAAACAATACGATCAGACATATTGGCAAGATTAAAACTGGGAAGATTGGGAAATTACGGAAAAGAAAAGTGGTATAGTTATTTGAGATGGATTAGGGAAGAAAAAGTATCTAAAGAAATATGGGAGAAATGTAAAAAACTGAAGGATCGGCTTAAGCTATGAAGAAAGTAAGGAGGTTTAAGAGGAAGCCAAAGACATTGGTGGAATGTACTAAAGAGCTTGTACGAAAGAATGGAAATAATTTGTTCTTCGGTTCCAGGGGTTGGGGAGGTGTTGGGGAGGGGGGATGCAAAAATAAGCAACATAATTACGTATTATTCTGTATGTATTACTTATTAGTTTCCTAAAAAATTAATAAAAATTAATGTTCAAAAAAAACATGTAACTGAATGGTCAGTCTCTGTTTCCTCAGCTCCAGTTCTGTGTCTGGGAATGTTCAGCCAAACCACAAGGGAAAGAGTGAAATACTCTCCCCTCAGAGCACTGCAGCTCCTCAATAACGGGGAAGTAAGTATGGATGCAAACACAATGCTAATTGGAAGGTTAAAATGAAAAGCTAATTCCTAGACAGGAGAGACAGACATATAGAAATGGATAAAACAATCTTTATAAACCACAACTGCTTGAAAGGGCTATAAACAGTTGTCATATATACCTGTTTCACTGTATTTAAAAAAGACATTTTCCCCTGAGTTCAAGTAAGGAAAAAGTAGAATTTATGAAGGATAAAATATAGGGTGAAAATATTTTCCTTATATTTTCACAAAGATTTCCCATAAACAATGAGTAAAGAAGCGTGGCTATTGCACATCAATATGCAACATGAGCAAGTAGCTGCCATGCACACACTTCAAGAAAGGATCACTTTTTAAAATACACCATCTCAGGACTTAGTGCTCAAGCCCAAAGTAGATATAAAACAGTTAACGTGTTCTCAGATGCAGTGCACATTCTAAAGGTGAAAGACCCTGAATTGTAAAACAAGGTTGCTTCAGTTTGCCTTTTACAAATTAGCTTCCTTTTGATTTGCTCTCTGTGTGTGTGTGTGTGTGTGTGTGTGTGTGTGTGGTGAGTAGCCTCTGCTACAGAGAATACCAAGCAGGAGGGAGTGCCGTCTGCCCCTCCACCTGAAGAGACTCAGAATATCAAAATACCCTGCAGCAGAAGGGGTTAAAACAGACATTCAAGCTTGCGAAGGGCGGGTAGAGAGAGTATCAGGTCAAAAGATGAACCCTCACTATATATTTAAGTGCATGAAAGTGCATGAAATACACATTTCCATTTATGTGATCTCCCCTATAAGCAGGACCTGGTTTGACAGTCATGAAAAAGGGCATTGTTTTAATTAAACTAATTGTCACAATCAGAAATATAGAATGTGACTGTCACGGTTTTGAGATTTAATGTTGCCACCTTTAAAATTTATTTCTATAACTGAAACCATTGGAGTCTCACAGGTGAAGTTCTTATTGAAACAACTATACAACTATAGAATAGCCAGACACTATCTATATATTTACTTCTTCATAGCCCATTCTGCATATCCCTATCTCTACATTGACAGTTTCCCATCTCTAACAATAACTTTAAATCTATCATTCCCTATCTGAACTAATATAGATACATTCACAGGTTTATTTATTTATTTATTTATTTAGAATATTTTTGCTCCACCTTACTCCTTGAAAAAGCACCCAAGGTGGTTTACAATAATGAGAGACAATATACAACCCAAAACATTTAAGACATATTCAAGTTAAGAACAGGGAATTAGAAGAGGCATCTTAGAACATTAAAAGGTAACATTAAAGCTACAAAGAGCATGCAAGAAGAAAAGAAAAACCATTCTGAGGGGTGAAAAGCAACATGGAAAACACGAGTGTTTTTATGAAATTAGTCGATGCAATCATGCATGGTAATCCATATAAAAATCACATAGTACATAGTCCCTCATTCAGGGAAAGCTTGCCTGAAGAGGAAGGTCTTTGCCTGCTTCCAGAAAGACTGTAAAAATGCTGGCTCTGCCCCTAAGCTCTACTATTGACTATGCAAATTCCAGTTCTTTACATTCCTCAGGGGGAACCCAGGTGGTGAGGTGGCTCAGTGGTCTAGAGCACTGAAGTCGGCAGCTCAGCGGTTCGAATCCCAGGTGCTACATACCGGAGTGAGCTCCCGCTGTTAACCCCAGCTCCTGCCAACCTAGCAGTTTGAAAGCATGTAAATACAAGTAAATAAATAGGTACTGCCACAAAAATCGGAAAAGTAAACAGTGTTTCCTTGCAGCCATGCCAGCCACATGGCCACGGACTTGCACAACATGGCTGTTTGGCTTGAATACGGAGATGAGCACCGCCCCTAGAGTCGGACACAACTAGCATGTATATGCGGGGGGAACCTTTACCTTTTTTACATTCCTTAAGTGATACATATTCATAGGTGAGGCCGCCCGCTACATCAACAAATTTGTAAACATCTGTAAAGCCAAATGCTATGTTTGCTGTCATTTAAATTTAATCATAAATATAAACTATTTTATTATGTTTGTTGAATTATAGATGTATTTATTATATGCGTATATTGTCATCTGCTGTACACTGTCATGGGTGACCATTGGTCAAATGTTAATAAGCCACCGTGGGATGATCCCGCTTATCCACGATTTGATCGTGGATGAGCGAGCCGACCTGGCATTTCTCACAGAGACCTGGGTGGGTGAGGGGGGCGGGGCTTCCCTCCCCCTTCTTCGCCCCCAGGGCTACTGTGTGCAGCAGCTGGGCAGACCAGAGGGGCGGGGGGGGCGTCGTGTTTCGGGACTCTTTTCATGTCAGCAGATCCGCGACGTTGGTGAGTCCAGGTTTGGAATGTCTCCACCTTGTGGTGGGCCAGAGGGACAGGTTTGGGATAGTGCTTGTGTACCGTGCTCCCCGCGACCCTGCACTCTCCCTCCCAGAGTTCTCTGAGTTCATCTCGGCTGCACTTCTGAGGTCCCCTCGCCTACTGGTGGTGGGGGACTTCAATGTGCATGCCGAGGCTGGGTTGTTGGGAGCAGCTCTGGAATTCATGGAGTCCATGGCCTCCATGAACCTGTCCCAACTAGTCATTGGTCCCACTCACAAAGGTGGACACACCCTGGACCTGGTTTTTGCCTTCACCTCGCGGGGTTTTGATCTGGGGGTCGGGAGGCTTTCCACCAGTCCCGTGTCATGGTCAGATCACGATCTGCTGACTTTCTCCCTTACGGTTGCCACCCCGCCCCGCGGGGAGCCAGGCCCTTCCATCTGGGCCCGCCCCCAGAGGCTCCTGGACCCTGAGCGGTTTTCGGAGGCCCTCGAGGGTGTTCCAGACGGTTTGGATGACGATCCGGTCGACTCCCTGGTTAAGCAGTGGTATGAGGAGGTGGCTGGGGTAGCTGACCGGATCGCCCCCAAGCGCCTGATCCGATGCCGAGCCCGCTCGTCTCCTTGGTTTACCGAGGAACTACGGGCGATGAAGCAAGAGCGGAGAAGGCTAGAGAGCAGATGGTGGGAGGCTTGGACGGCTTTAAATAGGGCTGCGGTTAAGGCGTCGACCGGTCGCTATT
Organism: Phrynocephalus forsythii; assembly: GCA_029282475.1. Lineage (NCBI taxonomy): Eukaryota > Metazoa > Chordata > Lepidosauria > Squamata > Agamidae > Phrynocephalus > Phrynocephalus forsythii. Next base: position 168,550,012 of record JAPFRF010000002.1, on the reverse strand, counting down.
GCCGAGCGATAAGGGCGACTAGGAGATCTTTTGTCGCCCTGAGAATTGGTGAGGCCTCGAATCGCCAGGCGGAATTGTTCCGGGTGGTTCGAGACCTCACCAATCCCGGTCCGCCTGGGCCTACTCCTAGTGATTTCACTATCGAGTCTTTTGCAGCCTTCTTTAAATCTAAGATAGAGGCCATCCGTTCCGAGCTGGACGCCGGTTGCACTGATCCTGTCCCCGCCTTGGCTAGTGTCGGGCTGCCTTGGTCGCCCCAGTTCGTTGAGTTTGGGCCTGTTACATCGGTGGACGCCTCCAGGGCTCTGGGACACTGCAGGCCTGCGGCTTCTCCGTTAGACCCTTGCCCTTCCTGGTTGATTAAGATTGCAGGGGGGAGCATGCCGAAATGGGCTTCACTAATTGCCTCAGCCTCCTTCAGAGATGGGATTTTTTCCAGTCTGCTGAAGGAGACAGTAGTGAAGCCCATTATTAAGAGACCCGGCTTGGCTGTGGAGGATATGTCCAACTATCGTCCCATAGCCAATGTTCCCTTTTTGGGCAAGGTGATTGAGCGAGTCGCCGCCCTGCGTCTCCAGTCGTTCCTGGAGGAGAACCATGTCCTGGATCCCTTCCAATCCGGGTTTAGGCCGCATCAAGGGACCGAGACGGCTCTGGTCGCTCTGCACGATGATCTGTTGAGGAGGGCCGACAGGGGTTGCTCTACCCTGCTGGTCCTTCTCGACCTGACAGCGGCTTTTGATACCGGCGACCACGGTATCCTGCTGGAGCAGCTCTCAGAGGTGGGGATTGGGGACCTGGCTCTGTCCTGGCTCCGTTCCTTCCTTGAGGGTCGCACCCAGCGTGTGAGCTTGGGGGGTGAGTTGTCGGCTCCCTGGACACTCTCTTGTGGGGTGCCCCAGGGGTCGTCCCTCTCCCCAATGCTCTTTAACATCTATATGAAGCCGCTGGCAGAGATCATCTGGAGTTATAGAGTCTGCTGTCATCAGTACGCTGGTGACACGCAGCTCTATCTCTCCTTTTCCACCTGTGCAGTGGAGGCCGTCCAGACCCTTGATCGTTGCCTGGCTGCGGTTTTGGACTGGACCAGGACCCACAGACTCAGGCTCAACCCTGGAAAGACGGAGGTTTTGTTCTTCGGGGGCGGCTCGGAGGGGTCCTGTGGCCCTCTTCCCAGTCTGGGCGGGTCCGCCCTCCAGCTGGCGCAAAGAGTGAGGAATCTGGGCGTCGTCCTGGACTCGGAGTTGACCCTGGAATCTCAGGTGTCTGCCGTGACCAGGTCGGCCTTTTACCGTCTTAGGCTTATCGCCCAGATTCGCCCGTACCTCGATGAGAGCTCCTTGAGGACAGTGGTACAGGCGCTGGTCATGTAGAGGCTGGATTATTGCAACACTCTCTACATGGGGCTCCCCTTGAACCTTGTCCGGCGTTTGCAGCGGGTCCAGAATGCGGCAGCCAGGCTGGTGGTTGGCGCGTGTCGTTACGACCGCGCCACCCCCATCCTGGCCCACCTGCACTGGCTGCCCGTTGCTTCCCGGATAAGGTTCAAGGTATTGGTTTTGGTTTACAAAACCCTCCATGGCTTGGCCCCTGCTTATTTGGCAGAGCGTCTCACCCGACAATCAGATCTGGCCCGACCCACCTGATCATCGTCAGCCCACTCGCTTCGGACCGTTGCTCTGAGGCAGGCCCGTAAAACCAGTACACGTGGACGGGCCTTCTCGGTGGCGGCACCTACTCTCTGGAACAAACTCCCGAGCGAGTTACGGCAGGCTCCATCGCTGGCGTCGTTCAGGAAAAAATCTAAAGATGCTACTTTTCCGGGACGCCTTTGGCACTGATTAGTTCCCCCCCCCCAGGTCTGCTTGTTTGCAGCCTTTAGCCCGCCTGATTGTATTTACTTTGTGCCTTGTCTAGGTTGACGCTGTAGTTTTGGAACTGTTTTTATCCTGTTTGTTGTGCACCGCCCTGAGTCCCATCTTTGGGAATAGGTGCGGTATATAAGTGCGAAAATAAATAAATAAATAAATAAATAAATAAATAAATAAATAAATAAATAAATAAATAAATAAATAAATGATTTGATGAAATAACATATATTAATGTTCAAGAAATGAATCAGTTAATAAAAGAAGCACATTTTGCCACAATTTTCTTTCTGCAGCTCTCCTTAAATGTCTCAAATTAAAGTGTCACATGTTTTGTTTGTATATAGTGCTTTTAAAGGCCACTTGTATACTCATCTTTTGGATATTTTGAATACTGAATCATTTTTGTCTCTTTGTAGTAGAGATGGGCACGGCTTGGCAGAATTCCCATTTCCGTTTCCGTTCCTTGTTTCCGTTATGGAACGGAAATGGTAACGGGAATTACTCCGCCAGATCTCGAACTCGAACCGACTAAAGAATAATTGGGTCTGATTTGTCGTGGTCGTTCCTGGCATCGCAGCGATCCCGCGATGCCAAGCGGCACAGAAAAAAAGTTTTTAAAAGTTAAAAAAGAACCCGATTCCCGGCCAAAAAGCAGGCGGAAATATGCCTGCCTGAGTGAGGGCTCAGGGCACCTACCAGAGGGGTGGTTGACCCCCCCTTTCCTGTCCTGGGCTGCTCTGGTGGTGGGGGAAATCCTCGTCGTAGTCGCTCCCAACAAGCACCGGACTCACCGCCGGCCGCCGCAATTCAAGCGGAAGCGGCACAGAAAAAAGGTTTTAAACTCCCCCCCCATTCCTGGGCCAAAAAGCAGGCGAAAATATGCCTGCAGTGCAGAGTGCACCTACCAGAGGGGTGGTTTCTGGGGGGGGGGGGTCCCGGCCTCCCCCCCTCTCCTGTCCTGGGCAGCCGGACTCGAGTCGCCATGCCATGTGGTGCGGGCGGGGGATCCAAAATGGGGCAGCGACCGCAATTTTTTTTTGAAATCGTGGTCCAAAAACACACAAGCACCACACAGAAACATGCGAAAATTGCTATTTTAAAACTGCCAGAATTTTTACAGTAGCAGTGGGTTTTTCTTGCAACAAAATGTCTCCTCTTTCCTCTCTCCATTGATTTTATTTTATTTTATTTTATTTTATTTTATTTTTTTTACACCTGTGCAATGATGGGCTGGCCATGGGAGTGACCATGCAAATTTTTGGAGCCATTCCACCAATCGCATGGCCAGTGGCCACTTGGCCAGGTTGACCACAGAGACTTCTGGGATGTGCCAACCGGGCATAAAAAGCCCACTAACCGTAGCCTGAACCCGAACCCGAACCCTAACCCGAACCCATACGCCAGTACACTGTCCTTCTAAGTGGGTCAGAGAGGCCCCCAGAGGTGCACCCCAATACTCACCCTAACCTCACCCGTAACTAGCCTAACCCTAGCCCTTGCGCTAACCCTGTTGCCTAAGCCAGATCTGTACTTGCATTGCACTACCCGCAACAAGTACAATTCCCTTCTTAGTGAGACACAGCGGGTGCAGAGAGTCTGCCAGTCCACCACTTGTGGCTCTGGGTGACTCCTGCAGGCTTGGCTCTGCCGGCAGCATGTGTGACATGCAAACCATGCCCCTGAGGCCTGACTGATGCAGGGAAGGCACCCGAAAAAGAGGGGTGCCTCTGCCAGTCTGCTGTGTCTCTCCGTGCAACTGGGTATGCAATCATATCCATATGGCTATGCATGCATGCCCTTTTGCAGCAGGTGAGGAGAGGAGACCCCCATGTATGAGGGGTCTCCAGGAGCCTGCTTTCCCTAGCGGTGAGGATAGGAGGCACCCACCCCCCAAAAAAGAGGTGCCTCCAGGAGCCCGCTACCCCCCCAAACAAGTTTAACGACAGACAAAAAATGAAAAACGAAACGACAAATTTTTGCGAAGTTTCGCGAAAAACGGAAACGAGCTGACACAGGCTGCCTCCAACACACGACAACTCGAAAACGTCATTTTCCCTAGTCGTGCCCATCTCTACTTTGTAGATATGCCAATAGAAGACAACTCAGTTTAAAACTCTGACAAAGAAACAAAATATATAAAAGTTCATCCCAGACTCTGACTCATTCCCTTGCTGTAACACCTCTGCTGTTTGGAAACAAAAGAACAAACTAAATATTTATCATTGTTATAGATCCAAAGATCTGTGAGTCAGGCCTGCCACAGTCCTATATACTCCTATCTTCAATGAAGCAAGAAAGACCACGAGAAGCAATATGCAAATAATCAATAAAATGCTGATGCTTCTGTATGTTGATAATAGCATCCATTCTGTTTTTGTGTAGCTAGCATTTTCCAGAAAAGGCCATTTTCTCACCATCTGCATATATAAAGAAGAGGGGCTTTGTTTCCTCAGGGTGTGCTGATAGTCAAAACTCACTTTCATTTCAGTTGGAGAAGTTATGTATGATAATAACGATTCCCCCCTCCATTAAATTTCATTTCTCCCCTCCCCCTTTCTTTCCACAAGTAGGCTAAAAGCGATTTCAGAATGGCAGTTGATTGTTCAGGAAGATACAAAGGTCTGAAGTGACAAAGCTCAGGATTGGTCCATTGTCTTTCCTTTAACCTTCTGGAGAGTCGGTGGGGCTGAAGGAAAACCAGGTGCAGGAATTTGTGCATTCACATGAACATTTGGAACTGAAAATTCCAAATTCCATTCCTTGCTACAAAGCAAGGCTGCCAGTGCTGTGTAGCTATGATTATACGATGGATGGCTGCTTTGTAAGATATGTGAGATTTCAAAAACTCCAGGAGAATGCTATGAAGTAGAGTGGTAGCCAATTCTTAAGTAATTGTTAGGGTTTTGAAAAACCAGAGATCAGTAGCTACACCTAACTCTTTCTGTTTCCTGGGCATTGACTGATGTGGGGAGCCAAGGAAGTTAGGAAGCAATGGGTTAAACCAGTGGTGGCCAAACTTTGGGCCCCCAGATATTTTGGACCACAACTCCCAGAATTCCAAGTTGGTACTGCCAATGACAAGGGACTGTGGGTGTTGTGGTCCAAAACAATTGGAGGGCCAAAGTTTGGCCACCACTCGGTTAAACAGTACGTTAAAGATGACTTATTACTACAAGAGAGAAATCTTGAATGGCTGAAAACATTAATAGCAGCTGCCTTTTGTTATTGTTTACAAATGAGCTCATTTTGTTTTCGGATTTTGAGAGCTAGGAACAAGGGGCACATGCTGCAGGTGGAGTTGAAAAGGACCTTTGGTTCCTTCACCAGTAAATGAAATATGACAGTAGACTATCTCATCATGTTTGTCCCCTCCATGGTAGAATCAGAAACATCTGATAGGCTGAAATACGGCTGGTGGGTCAAAATATTTCAAATGTTAATAAGCCACTGTGGGATGATTTGATGGGAAAGATTCATGCTGAATGTCTGTGAAGATTGTCAGTCATCCAGTGAGGTTATCTGGGAGCTGAGTCATGGCCATTGAACTTCTTTTCTTGTGGGTAGACATGGGCACGACTCGGCGAAATTGTCGTTTCCGTTTTCGGTTATCGTTTCCGTTACGTAACGGAAATGATAACGAAAATTAAGCTGTCAGAACTCGAATTCAAACCGAAAAAAGAAAAATTTGGTCGGGTTTTTCGTTTCCGTTTGTGGCATCGCGGCGATCGCGCAATGCGAAGCACAGAAAAAGTTTTTAAAAGTTTTTTTAAAAAAACCCGACTCCCAGCCAAAAAAGCAGGCGAAAATATGCCTGCCTGAGGCTTTGCCACCTACCAGAGGGGTGGTTTCTGGGGGTCCCAGGCCTTTTCCCCCCTCTTCTCCTGTCCTGGGCTGCTTGCACCAGGCTGGGGGGGGTCATCCTCGTTGTCTTGCCATGCCATGCGGTGAGGGGGGATCCAAAATGGCGACCGCAATTTTTCTTTTGAAATCATGGTCAAAAAACACACCAAATCACCACAGAAACATGTGAAATTTATTTATTTTAAATGCCTGAATTTTAATAGTAGCAACAGTGGGTTTTTTTATCGCAATAAAACATTGTATTGATTTTATTTTATTTTATTTTATTTTATTTTATTATTTTTTTAGACCTGCCTATTTGGGCTGGGCATGGGATGGGACCATGCATTTTTTTGAACCATTCCACCAATGGCATCGCCAGGTTTTTGACTGACACTTCTGGATGTCTCGGAGGGCATAAAAAGCCAAGGCACCTTCCAGAAATTGCAGTTGGGTGTATGGATGTGGTTGAGGGAGGAGGGCTGGCTGCTGGTGCTGGTGTGATCCGATTGAGATTGAGGAGGGAGGCTGGAGGCTTTAGGATTTAAGTTAGGCAGGGAGGGAGGGAATTGGATTTAGAAAATAATTTATTTGATTCCCTGCATCTTTGTCTGCTGAAGGGAATAGCAGTTTATTCTTTATTTGTTGTCTGGCAGTTTGTGAGGATTTTTTCTGATATTGGATAAAGGGGGAGGTTCGGCTGGGAGTGGGAGGTGTGGATTTATTTTAAATATATATTATATACTACCATTTATTTTCTATTTTCCCAACTTGCACACACGCACATTTGGGGTGCAACCCAAGAACAGAACCTCTATCCCAAGTGATATCCTAACTGCCCACTCACCCGTCCGCCCGCGCCGCCACCTGCCTGCGGCCCACGCCGCCGCCCGCCCACTCGCCCCTCACCACCACCGCCCGCCCGCACCTCCCCCCCACCTGTCCCCCACCCCGCCCGCCACCTAGGGTGCAAAAACACCTAGCGCCAGCCCTGATTGCGGGACGCCCCTATGCTCTGGGAAGTCAAATTGTGCTAAATCGCCGTAGAAATGACAAATGACAAACGACAAACAAAATGACAAATTTTTGAAAAATTTCACGACAAACAGAAACGACCCGAAATGGACCCGTTCTGACAAATGAAAACTCAAAACGTCAATTTTTCTGGTTGTGCCCATGTCTACTTGTGGGATCTAAACATTTCAGTACTCCTCCAAGTAGCTTCATCAGTCTGAGGAAAGTTGGTGCAAAGCCTCCAAATTTATAGTTCACCTTGCTTGTATGACAGCCCTTTTAGGTGGACAGTGGCCTGAATAGGCTTGTTAGGTGGACACGGGCCTGAATAGGGTTGTTAGATGTACAATGTGTGAAAGTCCCACCTATGTAACCCTTCCCAACCTATTCAGGCCACTGTCCACCTAATGAGCCTATTCTGACCACAGTGGAGTGAAATGGGGGTGAACTATAAATTGGAGGCCTTATTACAAACTTTTTTCAGACCAACAAGTAGCAAAACATTTCAGTCTCACAAGAAAAGAAGTCCAGATGCCATGACTTAACTTCTGGATTCATGCTGATCTTCTAAAGAGAACTTGAAGGACACAAAGAGTTCTGTTGAAGGTCAGAAACAAAACAAGAAGCAACACTGTATTACAAAACTGAAAAAAGAGTAGTTTTTCAAATGGCAAAACAATGAAGAACTCAGGATGTTGGCAAACTTTGGGTCTGAGTCACAAGTCCAAGTCTTTAATACCAAATCCCAAGTCTGCATCCATAATAAAAGCAAGTTTTTCCCCTGGAGTGGGGTGGAGAGAGAGATTGAGTTGATTCCAAGTTGTCAATCAAGTCCAAGTCATGGGGGGTGGGGAGCCCAAGTCAAGTCCGAGTCACATCACCAGTGCAACTTAAGTCTGACTCAACAACAAGCCCTCTATCAAGACAACATCTAAGAAGAATGTTTTCTACCTCAAGACAGTGGACATCATATTTAATAAAAAGTGTATTTTATTATTAGATGGAAACCTTTTAAATACGACTTGTAACTTGGGCTTTCCTTTTGATTGTCCTGTGGTTATTTCCTGGTTTTAATGCCACAACATTTCTTCCATTACTGAGTGTTGCAAATTCCATGTACAGTGGTACCGCTTCAGACAAACACCTCATAAGACAAAAGTTTGTGGAAAGAAAAAAAAATCCTAGAATAGGCATGCTTTACATGACAAAAAACATTCCCTATGGGAAGTTTCTCAAGACAAAAAACTGTTCCACATGTACCCAGGAACATCCCCCTCCTGGTTATTTTTGTCTTTATTCTAGCCTCTGGAGTGGATTAATCTGTTCCCAATGCATTCCTATGGGAAACCGTGTATCGTGTAAGTAAAAAGTTTTGTAAAAAGAAGTGATCCATAGCCTGAATGGATTAATCCATTTTCAATGCATTTGTATGGGAAAATTTTATTTTGTAATACAAAATTTTCTAAAAAGAAATTGACCTGTAGAACAAATTAAATTTATCTAGAAAGTGGAAGGAAACTCTCTCTCTCTCTCTCTCACCCCAGTTCAATATGGGAAATTCATTTTGTACATCTAACATGAAAATCTATATACATACCATATCTTCCCCTCCACAAGATGCACCCCATGTAGAAGACAACCCCCATTTTTCCAACACAAAATTATAATTTTGCAACTGTGTGGTTCTCTCTTCAGCTTACTTCAATGTATAAGATGACCTTCAATTTTTATTCTAACAATTTTAGACAAAAACCTAGTCTTACACACACACAAATATTGTACAGTGGACCCTTGTATAACGGAAATCTGTACAACGGAAAAAAATTCCATCACCACTCCCCCTCCCCCTCCCTGTCCAACATGGGTGCAGGCAGTCTCTGGGGCTCTTTATTTGGCAATGGAGGAGGAGGAGGAGGGCTAGGTCAGCTCGCTCGGCTTGGCTAGGCACCCACAGCAAAGCTTCCTCAGGAATGCGTGCTCGTCTCTTTTCCTTCCCCCTTTCCGTCTCTCTTTTTCTTCCCCCTCCCCACAACAGCACCTCATCCCCTCCCACACCACCCGTGCGCACCGCGGCCACGGCCGGTGAGCCCGAGCCGTGCAGCGCAAGAGAGCTGTGGATCAGCCCTGCCGGACCTGGTGCCGGCGGAGGTGGTGGTGGAACAAGCCCTGGGCGGGCGGCGCAGTTGGCCCGTTTGCAGAGCCTGTGCCTCTGGCTGCTGTTGCCCTTGCTCAGTCCTACAGGTGGTTTCGCTTTCCCCGAGCAGCAGCAGCAGACTGCCCCCCTTCCTCCTTTGTTTTTGTCTTTGTCTCTCTCCCAGCCCCTTAGGCTTCAACTCGTGCATTGTTTTCCCTTGCTGGCCTCCGGAGCCCCAGCACCACGCTCAGGTCAGGTTTCTCTCTTCAGCTTACTTCAATGGGAATATAACCCTTGATTCCGACCTTCAGTGTGGGTGGGTGGGTGTCTGTTTGCATTTTTGCATTTCTGTTCCCCACCTGGGTGGGAACCTGGGTATTCAGTCCAGCACCAGTGTCGCCCGGAAGGTCGGGACCAAGTCTAACTATCTCCTTGACCAGGCTTCCTGTCTCCTTGAGAGGAGGTTTAGAGGGCCTGTATTGTATGCTGGGCTCACACAGACTGGGGATTCTGTTGGTGTACCGCCCACCCTGCTGCATTCCAACAGTCTCCCTGCCTGAGCTGACGGAGGTGGTCTCCTGGTGTAGGACCTCCAGACTGTTGGTATCAACATCCATGCTGAGGCTGGGCCGGGCGGCTCAGGACTTCATCCAACCATGGGGCTGTCTCAACATGTCATCAGCCCGACACATGAGAAAGGCCACACTCTAGACCTGGTTTTCTCAACGGGATTGGAGGATGGTGGTTTGGATGTGGAGGGTTGGTCCTGACTCCATTGTCTGGTCAGACCACTTCCTGGTCAAGTTTAGGCTATTAGATCCAACCCTCTGCAAGGGTGGGGGATCTATTAAGATGATCCGCCTCGAGACTGATGGATCCAGATGGTTTCTTGAAAGCTCTGGGGATTATCCGTCTGATATGGTCGGTGCTCCTGTCGAAGCTCAGGTCACCCTATGGAATAGGAAATGTCCCAGGCAGTTGAAACGATCGCACCTAGCGCCCTCTCCCTTGCGCAGAGCCCAGACGGCTCCTTGGTATACATCTGAGCTGCGGGCAATGAAGCAGGAGGGGAGACAGCTGGAGCGCAAGTGGAGAAAATACCGCTGTGAGTCCAATCGAACACAGCTTAGAGCCCATTATCGGGCCTATTCTGTGGCCCGGTTGGCCAATTTCCCGTATTGCTTCCTCAGAGTGCCGTCCAGCAGAGCTGTTCTGGTCCAGGACCTTCTTCAACTGAGAAATACGGAGGAGGTTCTGGACCACTCAGCAGCCTGTTGTGACCTCATCCCCTTGGACTCCACTATTGGTGCAGAATCAAGGGATGTGTCAGTGCCCGTGCTTAGGTCCAGTATTATTGGATGAGTTTCAATTATTGAGACCCAAGGATGTGGACAGGGTGCTTGGATCTGTCCGTTCTACCACCACTCTGCTCGACCCTTGCCCTTCCTGGCTAATTGAAAGATCTGCCAGGGGGTTCGCACCTGGGTCCAGGAAGCTGTAAATGCCTCATTAAGAGAGGGAGTGGTCCCTGCTGCCTTAAAGGAGGCAGTAATTAGACCACTCCTAAAAAAAAAACCAACCTGGACCCAGGGCTGGTGGGTAACTGGCCAGTGCGAACCTCCCTTATTTGGGCAAGGTGTTGGAGCGGGTGGTGGCCGGACAGCTCCAGGCGCTGCTGGATGAAACGGATTTTCTGGATCCATTTCAATCTGATTTCAGGCTGGGTTTTGGAACAGAGACTGCCTTGGTCGCCCTGTACGATGACCTTTGCCGGGAGAGAGACAGGGGAGTGCAACCCTGTTGATACTCCTGGACCTCTCAGCGGCCTTGCACCATCGACCATGGTGTCCTTCTGGATAGGCTGGCCAGGTTGGGAGTTGGAGGCACTGTTTTGCAGTGGTTCCGCTCCTTCCTGGCTGACCGTGTCCAGAAGGTGGTGCTGGGGGACAGTTGCTCCGCCCGTGGCGTTTACGTCATGAGGTTCCTCAGGGCTCAATACTGTCTCCCATGCTGTTTAACATCTACATGGAACCATTGGGAGAGGTCATCAGGAGGTTTGGGCTGAGGAGTCAGCAATATGCTGACGATACTCAGCTCTACCTCTCATTCTCCACCAATCCAGGTGAGGCTTTCTGTCCTGAACTCGTGTCTGGGCCAGATAATGGACTGGATGAGGGTTAATAAATTGAAACTCAATCCAGACAAGACGGAAGTGCTGTTAGTGGGTGCTCCGGACAGGTTAGAGGGCCACTTCCCTGTCTTGGACGGGGTTGCACTCCCCCTAAGGGACAGGGTCCGCAGCTTGGGGGTGCTTCTGGACCCTGGTCTAACTCTGGAAGCCCAGGTGGATTCGGTGGCCAGGGCGCCTTCCTTCAGCTGCGGAAAATATACCAGCTCCGCCTCTACCTAGACAAGCAGAGCCTCATGACAGTTACGCATGCACTGGTAACATCCCGTCTGCAATGCGCTCTATGTGGGGCTGCCTTTGAAGATGGTCCGTGCAACTGGTTCAGAATGTGCGTGTGTGTGGTGGTGAGTGGTGGGGCCGCCAGATCACATCAGCCGATTCTACGGCATTGGTTACCAGTTGCTGCCCGAGCCCAATTCAAAGTGCTTGTCTTGACATATAAAGCCATAAACGGCTTACCTGAAGGACCGCCTCCTTCCATATGAACCTACCCGCAATTAAGATCTAGCCAGGGGCCCTCTTGAAAGAGCCATCCCTCAAGGAGGTGAGAGGGATGGCTTGTGGGCCTTCTCGGTTATGGAATGCCCTCCCAAGTGAGATCCGCCTGGCGCCAACATTGATGACATTTCGGCGCCAGGTAAAAACCTTCCTGTTCCAGAAGTTTTTTAATTGATACAACATAGACTGGGGTCCTTTGATGGCAATTTTAGTGATGATTTTAGTATAAGGTTTTGCTGTTGTTTTAATTATTTATTGATATTTTATGTCTTAACTGTTTTAATTCCTTGTTGTAAGCCGCCCAGAGACCTTTGGGTAATGGGCGGCATATAAACTGTAAAAAATAAATAAATAAATAAATAAAAATTATACATGTACTGTAGTTTGTGTCATTTTTCTTTGCATTGGAACGGATTACTCCATTTTTCAATGCATTCCTATGGGAAATTGCAATTTGTATAAAGGAAAATTTGTTTAACATAATTTCATTTGGAACGAATTAATTCCATTATACAAGGTACCACTGTACTTTCCACAACAGAACTGGCTACATTCACTGGGGAATCTGTTCCTTATAGCTTATGACTGTCACCACTGTAAGCTCTCTTTTAAGCCTCGCAACATAAGACCGGGAGATAAAAAGTGTGTGTGTGTGTGTGTGTGTGTGTGTGTGTGTGTGTGTGTGTGTGTGTGTGTGCCCATCTCTTGGCTTCAAATAAAATATGGGACTTAGAGAAGATTAAAATAAGAGAAGCTGATGCCCTAGAGGAAGAGGTGAAGTCTGAGCATAAATGAGCTGTCAGAGTTTCCTCATCAATTTGCCAGCAAGCAGTGTGACAGAGATTGGTGGAAAAGGATCTTGTAAAGGAAACACTAAGCAGCAAATTAGGGGAGATCTTGGAATTTGTTGAAAAAATATTCTGGGTATGATTAGAACCTTAAGCAGCTAGTTATAGATTTAAAATACAAAGCTGACTTTTGATAAAGATGGGATCACCATGCTTTGGTGACACGTAAACATTGAGGTGCAGACCAAGTAAGGCTTTAGACACTGACAGAAGGGATGAAACATTAGAGCTGGTCTCTGTTCCTCTCATGTATCTCACTTAAAGGTGAATGCAGCTCTGGTAGCCTCAAAGGTAATACTTGAATATTTACAAGGAGATGCTTCATTTTATTTTCTGGTTAATTTTCCTGTCATCTTCCATGAAGTTTTATCAACTATCAATGCTGCTACTGTTAGTTCAAATTTTATTTTAATCAAGGACATCACCTGGATTAAGTTGCCCTTACTTCACATCATGGAGCGGGTGAGGCAATGTCAAAAATGGAGGGAGAGAAGGATAGAATGCTTTTGGCTTGAAAAAGACCCCTTCTCCTTTCCTTCTTGTAACTAATGGTTGTTTCCAACTTTCCATTATAGCAGTGCTTCCCAAGCTTAGGTCTTTGGATGTACTTTTACTACAGCTCCCAAAAAGCCTGGCCAGCATAGCTAGTGGTGATGACTTCTTGGAGTTTCAATTCAAGAACATCTGGGGGCTCATGGTTGGGAACCACTGTACTAGATTGGAAGGATGGATGTGCTGGCACTGGCCAGATGTTTCAGATTGCAGCCCCTATTGACCACAATCACAATAGCCAAAACGATCAAGGCTGCAGGAACTAAGCTGCCTACTAAAGGCAAGAAAGAGAAGTTGACAAGATAGGGGTACCTTTTGAAAATGTACTTATTTAGGTTATTTTTGATGAACAATGTGAAAATATATATCCTTTTTTCTTTCTTAAGATAGAGATCATAACTACTGGTGTAGGATTAGAAACAAGTGCAAATTATGCAAAACAAATAAACAAATAAACAAACAAAATACAACCTTACTACCCAAATTGAAAATGTACAACTGTGAAGAATACAATGGAATGCCATGTTCCACATGAAGGCATAAGGCAATGAGTGGGTTTAACTATGAACCACTGTTTTAGTCATTAAAAAGGCAACTCAGCCACATTGTCTGAAGATACAATCAAAAAGTGGAATGAGATAATTATTAGGCTACCAAAATAGCATACTTTTGAGTCCTGCAGCACACAATAAAACAGGATGAAAGGCGCTAGTTTAAAAGTTTAAAAATCTTTCTGACCAGATGATAAACCCATGGAGTCAGCAGTAACATAAATCCCAAGTGAGAGCTTGAAGAGTTAATTGATTTATAATGTCACCACTTACACCAAAGGGATGTAGAATTCTTTGCCTAGCTGGCTGTTCAGAGACAAGAAGCTTACAAGTGCTTTGTGGACCATCTAGAACCTGCTGCACAAATACCATAGCAATCACCATTTCAACAAAGCTTGGCGATTAAATTTACTTGGTGCATTAGGCAATAGAAGTCAGTAGAAGCCAAGTTACAACTAAGATGGAATGCGAAGAAAGATGGAGATCTCAGTGTAATGTAGAATGCCTTGCATGGTGATAAATTCCCTTCCTCTGTTGGCAGAACCTGTCCTAACTAGACTATTTGTGCTATTGCAAATAAAAAATATAAACCTAGCAGTATGGACTAGGAATGTGGAGAAATCTCACTATATCACTTGTTCTTCCCAAGACAGACTCATTAACTCCTGCAGGATATCTCACCTCTATTGCAAGAAAGAGATAATGAGCAATTTCTCATGGATGTTTCCTCAGTTTGTACAAAATCTCTGCACCAAAAAACCTGGTATCTTTTCCCTCTGAGAGGCAAGGCATATACTGTACTTTACATGACCAGCACAGAAGAACCAGCTGACCTGATCAAAGACATACACACACAAAATGTCTGGCTGGCGCCTCTAATTTTAAAACAAGTCTGTGCCACAAGACATTCAAATTTCATAGCTTAGATATGCAGTTTGCGTAATTTGCCTGACTTGTAGGGAAACTGTTCTTGAGGTGAAAAACTCTTATTGAGGCTGACAGAAAACACCTTGTTGTCTTGTTCATTAGAAGGAGAAAACCAGGAGAAAAGCTTTACAGTGAGATGAGGAGGAAAAAACTGGGTAATTCCTAGAGTGGTGTTGGTGAACTAGATCCAGGGTCTGTACCATGTCACCTGTGTGGTGGTTATACTCTTGTGCTTCTCTCCTCATCCCAAATTCAGTCATGCCTGGTTTTATAAAATGTTCTGAAGGACTCAGAAACTTGTCTTCTTAATGATGCAGGGAAATGAAACATCACCACTGGAGACAGTCCAAACTTTTAACAGCAAAGTACTACAGGACTATTATTTTACAGAAGGGAATTTGGGCAACTAGAATAGGAAGTGTTTCAGTAATTGGTGACAGGCTCTGACATTTGGAGACAGAATTTGTGGCCGACTCCAGCTTTATATGAACTTCTCTTCGGCTTAACTATCCTATATTCATCCCAGCCTTACCATTATCTTAGAGTTAGACCAAGACAGGCAAAGAGCAGGCCAAGGTTACTCTTGGGCCCTCCGTACCTAACCTGGCACCCCCTTTTTCTGACAAAAAAAAATAAATAAAGGTGAATTGCAACTCCTGGAAATCCTCATTCACCTTTTAAATAGCTCCCCCAATATCCTATTTTTCAATACATTTCTCTGTCACCTCTGCCCTCCCAAAAACTGTAATTGGACCCCCCTCCAGCCACTTCAAGTTTTATTTTTAGAGCGAGCACCATGGTAGTCTATATGGAGAGTCTTAGGGATAGAAAGGGGCCCTGGATGCACCTAAGCTGCCAGTCTTAACTTTGATTATTTCATTGAACCACCACCTTCCTCATTAACTCCACAACTGAACTCAGTGGTAGCTAACAACATTCAAATCACATCACAAAATAGCGCTTTTATCCATTCAGGACTTAAAAGCCTCTCAAACCAGCCAGAAACAATTTACCTCATCTGTTTTCCATCTTCTAAGGCAGTGGTTCTTAATTTTTTTCCACTGTGGCACCCTTGTGGGCTAAAACAAATTCATGGCACAACTACCCTGAAAGTGGTTTGAATACTTAGGAAAACAAGAAAAAACACTGCAGACTTAATATTCAGTTGTCTTTAATGCAATGGATGAAACTGTTTGGATGAATTTTTCATTATTTCCTTTATGTTTTTGGGAAGTTTAATTGCTAAATCTTGGCAAAAATTAAATATTATTGCTGTGGCACCCCTGGATATGGTCATGGCACCCAGTTTGAGAACCACTGTTCTAAGGAAAGGAGGCAAAAATAATTTGCTCTAGAAAAACACAGCAAGCTGAGATGCATTGATCATAGAGGGCTTCCTTTGGATAGAACAACTGTCAGGTGGATACCTCAATGGTTACAGAACCGTAGTCAATGCTTATCAATGGCTCTTTCTCAAACTGGGAGGAGGTAACAAGTGAGGTATGCCAGGGCTCAGTCCTGGGCTTCAATATTTTTATTAATGACCTTGATTAGGGGTGCAGGGAATGCTAATTAAGATTGTAGATGATACACCATTGGGTGGAACAGCTAATATCTTGAAAGACAGAAACAAAATTCAAAATGATATTGATATGCTTGAGCACTGGGCTGAAACAACAGGACAAAAATTAACAGGATAAGTGTGAAGCACTATACCTAGGAGGGGAAAAAACAAAAACAAATACATAATGACAATATGGGGAACACTTGGTTCAGTAATAATGAAAATCAGAAGGATCTTAGAATTAATATAAATCACAAACTACATGTGAGCCAACAGTGTGATGTGGCTGCAAAAATAAAAGACATATGCTATTTTAGAATGCATTTACAGAAGTATAGCCTCCAAATCCTGTGAAGTACTATGTGCCCTCTATTCAGCACGCTTAGGCCTCATCTTGTGTACTGTGTCTGGTTCAGGACCCTGCAGCTTAAGAAAAATTACCAACAAACTGGAACAGGTTGAAAGAAGGCCAATAAGGATGATCAGGGGCCTGGAAACCAAGTCATGGGAGGAAACACTGGAAAACCAGGGCATGTTTAGCCTCAAGAAAAGAAGAATTGTCAATGCTTGAAAAACTGTCATATTGAAGATTGGCAGTTTCTGTTCTCAATCATCCCAGAGCGCGGTACATGTACTAATAAGCTCAGGATACAAAAAAACCAAATTTAGGCAGAATATCCTAATACCTTTCTTAATTGTTAGAGCAGTATGACAATAGAATCAATGACTTTGGGAGGTAGTGAGCACTCCAATGCTGGAGGCATTCAGGAGAAAATTAGACACCCATCTGGCAGATATAATTTGATTTGGATTCTTGCATTGAGTAGGGGGATGATCCAACACCTAGGACAGTGATGGCGAACCTTTTAGAGGCCGAGTGCCCAAACTACGATTCAAAACCCACTAATTTTTTCGCAAAGTGCCAATACAGCAATTTAACCTAAATGCAGGTGGCTGTGAAGGGGTGATGTCGGGTGCCCACAGAAAGGGCTCCAAGTGCCACCTTTGGCACCCGTGCCATAGGTTTGCCAACACTGACCTAGGATTATTTAACTGTACAAATCTTTCCTTGGTCTACTAATCTTTGCCTCCAACTCCTCTTCCCTTTATCTTATAGATGCTACATGACATGTGCTCTAATGCAACCATGCATGACCTGTATTCTGAGAGGACCTATGGACTGCAGCCCTAATAATCCCCTAGTGGTGGTCAGGACCTGCGCTGGTTGGGAAATTCCAAACATTATATATTAAAAATAAAAAATAGTAAGCTTTCCAGAGTATGACTTAGAATGGTAAGGCAGAACCAGATGGGCAAATATAAAACAAGTTATGTAACCATTCTAAAATCTTATTTGAAAATACCTATTGCATTATAAAATCTTCTATTGAAAAATGCTCCTGGTATTGTGGACACAAGCTCTTCTGCATAACCATGGAAAGGGTAGATGGGCATACACAAATTGCAATGTGAAAACATTGGGGATTGTGTGGGTGGGCATGTGTGGGTGACATTCTAGAACCCTTCCAATTCCAGCCATAAAGCAAAGATTTCCCCTATTGCTATCTAATAACATATTCATGAAGGATAGATGAATATGCACAAACTAAGAGGACAAGATGTTCAGAAGCTGTTCTGTCTCACTCTTGTGCCCCCACCCCCACCTCCACTTTGCATCGTAAAGCATATTTCCATGCAAGGGGAAAACAATTATTAACAAATTGTACCCAATGAATATAGCAAGAGATGTGCAAGAATCAAATGCCAATGCGTCCAAGAAGCTTTTAAAGTGGAAATGAATTAGCGACATAATTGGAGAACTAATTATAAAGAGTCTAATGCACCACTGATCCCTTTTAGGCAGCACGGAAGAATTGTACACAAGTGGGAAATGAATCTTGGCCATCAAAGGAATAGGTGAAAGGGGCTATAGCTGTAAAGGCATCATTTCAAGAGGACTCAGCTGCAAGGTATAAAATCCACCATGTTTCCATTCATATATAATTGATTCTTTAGGCTGAGAAGCACCTATACCTTGGATGAACTCACTAATTATCTAATGGTTGCCTCATTTAATAATGATGTAACCCTAGTAGTGTGTACCTGATGACATAAACCAGGTGCTATTAAATATGCCTGATCACAAACCCTTCCACTTGACCTGTTGCTGTACAAGAGCTGTGGACAGGCTTTAGGTTTTGGGTTGTGTTAAGAGTACACATGCCATTGCATTGAAGCAATAGAAACGTGTGGATTCAGCCCTTTGAGACTTTGGCCGATACTTCACGTCCTTCTCGTTGCTGTGGATCGGTATGTAGGAACGGAACCTCACGTCCATCTTGTCATGAAGCGAGTTCATCCTGACCATGCCTCCAGAACAGCGCCCCAAGCGGGGTGAGAGATTCCCCTCCTTGAGCTCAGGAATCTCCTCGATCCACTTCTCGTTCCGCAAGGAGGGGACGTGTGGTTTCTTTTAATCTGCAGCGAGATAATATCTTATGTTATTACATTGTTAATTTTTTTGAGGTTTTGACAGCGAACTATCGATGTATTGAACAGTTGGACTTATTACTCTGTTTCTGGTACCCTCCACCCCTTTTCTCTTAGGAATCTTGGGACAGGAGCTGGAATGCTGATGGTTCCTCCATAATGTACTGCTGCCTTAGGCAAGAAATGTAATAGTCTGCCCCCCTCGCCTCACGGCAGCCACCCCTCCAAATACCTGAGAGGGCTTGTAGGCACGACGCGGCTGGCTGCCCCCTCCACCCTCCTCTTCCTCCTCCTCCGGGAGCCAAGCCGAGGACCGCAGGGCTTGCCCGGGGGCCATGGAGAGAGTGAGCGGCAGAGGGCACGGGCGGGCGGGCAGGTGGCGTCTTTTCCCGGGGAGGCACTGCAAAGCTAAAGTGCCACAGGAGGAGAGGAGGATGCGCGTTCTGCCCTCCGGCGCACCTGCCCGCCCTCGTCCCTTTGGGTCCTGCCGCCGCCATCCGTCGGGGCCATGGTGCCAATGGAGCTGGAGGACGGGGACACAGCGGCAGTACAACACGCATTGAGGACGTGAGGTTACAGTCCTGCCGGTTCCATTCATCATGTCCATGAGTACAAACAAACAGGGGCAGAACCGGAATTAGTTCACATGACAACAACCAATTTCAACCCGGAAGCAACTTCAACTCAGCACGAGGATGGACGTGAAGTAACCGTCTAACAGTGATTATCTGAGCCAATCTCCTCCTTAGTCATAGAATCATGTCTACACTTTTTTGATGAGAAAATAAGAAAGCAATGAGGAAACTGTCAGAAATATTGTGATGGGGTTCCTGCATGGCAGGGGGTTGGACTGGATGACTCTTGAAGTCTCTTCCAACTCTATGATTCTATGATTCTATGAAAAGGTGTGAGAAGCAAGGAGATGGCATCGACAACCCTAAGAGCATCAGTTTATTGAAAGAAGGTCAGCACAGGTTAGAACAGGTAAAGGACAATCCAGGAAACCTGAAGAGGCCCTCTCTATTCTTCTCCAGCCAAAGATACACATCTTCTTGTGTTCCTGTTGAGTTACATGCAACCACCTCCAACATCTACCTTGTCTTTTATTATCATCCTGATGTCTACCAGTCATAGCGAGTGGAGTCAAAAAGTTGGGCTCAAGGAAGTATGGGGATGTGGGCAGAGTCAACTGCTGGTTGCAGTCAATGCATGTACGCCGAGATGAATAGTGTGTGAATGACAGGAAGTGAAGAAAGCCTGTGACCTAGAGGTGAGGAAGGGAAGAGTGAAATTTCCTGTTGTGGCTCTTGTTAAATCATGTGTCTTGTTAATCTACTGCCATGCAGCCAAATTCTACTAATATCTCATACTCTGGCATACACTGTGCAGCCAGGAACGTTAAATGAAGAAGTGATTGTGCATGCAATAGAAATAAGTGGTATAATGCTAGATATAGCGAGCCATGCTGCTTCTGGTTGTGGGTGGAGAATATCGCCCTTATAAAAGGTCCTCTGGAACCTCTGACACCAAATAGAGAACCAACTTAGTAGATGAGAGACATGGTGAGAATCTGTCTCACCATAATGTGCTAGCTTTCTACTAGCCAAGAGTTTCTGGCTTATTACTGATTTTTTTATAGGGATTACTTTTTTAAAATGATGGGTTAGCATTTGAAGGCTGTAATCCATCTGGTATTGAAAGCTGTGCAGCTGACATCACCTTCAGCGTTGTACCCCACCATGTTTTTCTGCTCTTTGAGGGAAGCCTTTGCTCTGAGAACCTGAAAGGGCAGGAAGTGGTCTCCGCACTGAGAATGTGCCACCCTACTAAATTATTCAGAATTACTTTGGTATGTAAAATCAAATGAGTGGTTGCTGTCACATTTAATCCTCTGCATTTATCAGAACACTTTGGAACGGCTTGTTGATGGTGTGAATATGGCATAGTAACCACCTTTAAAACCAGTCTCTTTCACAAGCTTGTGTGAGATGGCTGCAAAGGATGCATGTGAGGCCTGCCTGGGTGGTAATGGCAACAGCTAAGTGTGAACAAAATACCCAAGACCTGTCAGAGCCTCTTTCTGCATAATTTGTGTTCTTTCAGCAATTGCCAAGAGAAAGCCTCTAAACACAAATGATTCATGTTTTAACTCAGGATGACTAAAAGTGGCTAGAACCCCGTGAGGAGGTCTGTTTGCTTCAATTGTTCTGCATGTGATTATTGTGTGCCCAGCTCCTAGTGCTGCCCTCCATTTTTTATCCTTTTTTTGTTTTTGTTTTTTTTATTTTGGGGGGGGCTGTCCCAAATTTTATTGGGAGCATTTAGAATTTGATTATTTCCCTTTTGTGAACAGCAGAAGTACAAGGAACTTGTGGAAGAATTATAGCTAGAAGTCTCCCAAAACTCTGCGCTCTTTCACTATAAGCAGCACTACATACCTTTTGCTAATGCTTATTTAGATGACATTATCATGGACAGAATTTTTTTAAGATAAAAAAGGGAAAGGCCCTTTACTTACAGTTTGTAGTCTTCAGTTACATTCAGAAAGATGAAAGGAGGGGCAGGAGAAAAGGCTGCACCATGGATCTCTTACACCATCCATGCTGCTTCTTAGCAGGCATTCTAAGAAAAACAAGTAACAAATAAAGGTAAGGAACACATGGAGCAAGGAGAGGCCAATGAGGAACAAAAGCTCAGGGGCTTGTCTCAAATCCTAGAGGCAGGAAAAATAATTTTGTTAACTGGTTAACACTTTAGCCAAAGGAACTAATTCTTGTCCAGATCTACAGACTCAAAGAAGAGAAGAGCATACATCAGAGAAGTCTCCCCACAGTCTTGTATTTTTGGTTTGAAGTGAGGCTTTGAATATTTTTTTCACCTTATTTGCTTCAAAGAAAGAAGGGCTCCACAAAGAAGAAGGTGTCGGCATGGTTAAGGAGTGGAGTTTGAGAGGCACTAAAGCGCAAGGAGAGGTCTTTCCACAAATGGAAATCCTCCCCAGATGAGGAAATTAAAAAGGAATACAAATTCGGGCAAAAAAAATGTAAGAAGATGATAAGAGAGGCAAAGAAAGACTTTGGGGAACATATGGCTAGCAATAAGAGATGGGCACGAAATGAATTTTTAATTTTTAATTCATTTTGTTATTTGTTATTCATTTCGTTAGCTAACAAAATGAATAAGGAACCAACCCATCAAAGAAAAACAAAACATAATGGACATTTCCATGTTGTTCATTTCATTTTTTGCTATGGAGGACACCTACTTTGTCCTGCCATGCCAATTCCTGACCTTCTCTTTGGTATAAGGAAACAAACATCTCTCAGCTGTGAAAAAAACAACAGCCCCGGCATTGGGGACTCTTTAATTTAAAAAAAAATTAAAAAATTAAAAAGCACTCACCCGGCCCTGGAGACACATGGTCTGCCATATAAAATTTTAAAATAAAAATAATTTTTTTTAAAAAAAAACTTGGTCTGGCTGGCAGGCCAGCCCAAAGTTAAAAAAAAAAAATTAAAAAGGTTTGGGGAAGCAAGCGCCACTCAGCTGTGAAAAAAACAAACACCCTGGCACCAGGGACTTTAAAAATTTTTTAAAAAAAAAAAAAAAAAATTGAAATGCCGACCTGACCTGGGAGCCACATGATCAGCCTTGTAAAATTTAAAAATAAATAAATAAATTAAAAAGCACTGACCCAGCCCGGGGGCTGCATGGTCAGCACTGGATATTTAAAATAAATAAATGGAGGCTGCCGCCCTATTGCAGTAGGCTACCTTTGGAGATGCCTCAGCACAAAAGTTGCCTGCGCCCATGTAAAGGAAGCAAGTTCAGCACTCTTTGCACCACGACAGCTTGGCTTTGGAATTTCTGGAGGAGCAGAAGCTGCGGTTCAAGCAGCAAGGATATTAGAATAGAATAGAATAGAATAGAATACTTTTATTGGCCAAGTGTGGTTAGACACACCCAGAATTTGTTTTGGTAAAAATGCTCTCTCTATATAAAAGGAAATATAAGAATCATATAGTCAACAATAAAAACACAGTACAATACTACAATATAACCTATTATTTAAAAAGGAAGAAGAAATGTAAAAATTAATTATTCAACAGTTTGATAGCACTTGGAAAGAAACTATCTCTATATCTAGTTGTCCTAGTATGCAATGCCCTAAAACGTCGCCCTGAGGGTAACAATTGAAACAGATTATGTCCAGGATGCGTGGAATCTGTATATATTTTCATCGCCCTCTTTTTAGCTCGTGTGGTATACAATTCCACAATAGATGGCAAATTAGTAGCAATAATTTTTTCTGCAGTTCCAATTATCCTTTGAAGTCTATATCTGTCATGCTTAGTCGCAGAGCTAAACCAGACAGTTATAGAGGAACAGATAATAGATTCAATAACACCTCTATAGAATTGAATCAACAGTTCTTTTGGCAGTCTAAACTTCCTAAGTTGACGCAGGTTGTGCTTTCTTAATAATACTTTCAATATTAGATGACCATTTTAAATCTTGAGATATAATAGTACCTAAAAATTTAAAGGACTCCACTATTGACACTAAGTTATTTGATATCATAAGAGGTGGCTGTATAGAACGAGTCCTCCTAAAATCCACCACCATTTCAACAGTTTTGCATGTATTTAATTCAAGATTATTTTGAGTACACCATAAAACTAGTTGTTCAATCTCTTGCCTATAGGCAGATTCATCATTGTCTTGAATGAGACCAATCACCGTAGTGTCATCTGTAGGATATTCCTACAGAACCAGGAACGAGGGAACGTGCTAGTCAAAACCAACTTCCGTAATGCATTCAAGATGGTACGTTGAGATGTCATCTTGGAGGCAATCGCCAGACATTTTCCTGAATTACTTCCATTTGCAATCTCCTCTCTTGAGCAGCCATCCATTCTCCAACAAGGGGAGTTTTAGTTAAAGAAAAAATAAAAATAAAAATAAATTAAAAAAACTTGGTCTGGCCTCCTGGCCAGACTGAGTAAAAAATAATATTTCTTTTTAAAAAAATATGTCAGGTCCCCTGGCGTCAGTGTTGGTGGCAGCAGCGGCCCCCCAGCAGCATTGGTGGTGGCCGTGGTAGTCCCCTGGTGTCGGCGGCGGAGGTCCCTCGGTTTTGATGGCGGTGTTGGCAGCGGTGGTCCCCTGGCGGCAGTGGCGGCAGTCCCCAGCTAGGGAAGCTGAACCACTTCATTTTGGTTCAGTCCATACAAATGTTTGTTTCAATAATTCGTACGAAATGAAATGAAACAAACTGGGGGCAAACAGAAAAAAATGGAACCATCGGTTTTCTGTTTTGTGCCCACCTCTACTAGCGATATAAAGGGATATAATAAAAGTTTCTGATAGAAGTAGAAAACCTGCCAGAGAAATGCCTGGCCCTCTGGATGGTGAGGGAAGTAAAGGAGGACTTGGAAATCGCAGCGAAATTAAATAACTTCTCCGCATCTGGCTTCACAACAGAAGACCTTGGGCTGAGTCTGCTGTCCAAATGGCCCCTCTTGACTAAAAATTAAATCAAATACAGGTTAAAAGAGATGATGTTTTAGGTTTAATTGATAAATTGAAGATCAACACATCACGGGGCCCAGATGGCATCCACCCAAGCGTATTAATGAACTGAAAAATGAAATTGTAGTTCTCTTAAAGGAAATATGCAACTTCCCTCTTAAAACAGCCATAGTGCCCCAGGGATCTGTCGTGGGACCGGTGCTTTTCAATCTGTTCATAAATGACCTGGAGACAGGGGTATGCAGTGAGGTGGCCAAGTTTGTGAATGACACAAAACTTTTCCAGGTGGTGAAGACAAGATTGTGAAGAGCTCCAGAAGGATCTCTCCAAACTGGGAAAATGGCCTGTGAAATGGCAAATGTGTTTCAATGTAGGAAAATGTAAAGTAACGCATATTGGGGCAAAAAAATCAAAACCTTATGTATCTACTCATGGGCTCTGAGATACCCACGATGGATCAGGAAAGAGATCTTGTGTGCTGGTGGACAACTCAATGAAAGTGTTTACCAGTGTGTGGCAGCAGTGAAGAAGGACAAGTACATGCTAGAGATAATCAAAAAGGGGATGGAAAATAAAACAGCCAACATTATAGTGGCATTGTACAAAACGATAGTAAGGCTACAGTATTTGGGGCTCTTTAGTCTGGAAAAAAGGTGCCTGAGGGGGGATATGATTGAGACTTACAAAATTATGCAGGGCATGAGTAACCCAACTAGGGGACATCCACTCAAATTGAGGGTTGGGAGAGTGAGAACAGACAAAAGAAAATACTTCTTTAGCCAGCGTGTTGTTAGTATGTGAAATTCCCTGCCACAGGATGTGGTGATGGCATCTGGCCTGGATGCCTTCAAAAAGGAATTGTACAGATTCCTGGAGGAAATGTCCATCACAGGTTATAAGCCATGATGTGGATGTGTAATCAGATGTCGAGGAGACAGATATCAAGTTTTGTGCGCTCCCAGAGGCATTTTGGCGGGGCCACTGTGAGATACAGGAAACTGGACTGGATGGGTCCTTGGCCTGATCCAACATAGCTCTTCTGATGTTCTTATGTTCTTATGCTTCCTTGCTTGTCTTGATTTTTAGGATAGAGCACTGTAGTGTCTCTTTCTTTCTTTGGACTATGTTTATGGAGAGTGCTTTCCTTGTGTGACTGATTTTTTTAAAAAGCATTATGTGGTTAATTTAGTCTGTTTCTTCTGTTAAAAGGTGTATATTTCCCCCATTTTGCATGTATTGCTGAATGGGTTGATAGGTAAGTGAGGTATTTTCTCTCTGTGAATAGGATTAGTGGTAGTAACAAGTGCCTTCATAGGTTTGGTGATTTCCCCCTCCCCCTTTCGCACATATAGTTACCTGCTTTTTGCAATTGTTGCCTTTCCTCTGCTTTTTTTTGGGGGGTGGGTGTTAATCTTTAGGTGCTTTTGGAGTGCCAGAAAACACAAATGGGGAAACCCATAAAGGAAACCTGAAGGAAACAAAAGGACTGGTATAACATGCCCCTTCCCAATAGACCTAAAAGGAAATGAATGCAAAAAAGTTCATTGGTGGGTGACTATGGCTGCCTCTTAGACCAGCAGACATCTCAGTTTTCCTTTGATTCTGGGCCCATTTTCCAGGTGCTTCTCATGCATGTTCCCACATTCAGCTGGCACAGATGCCGCCTGGGTTCCAGTGACAGACCTTGTCTTCCCTGCTTCTGCAAAACCAGAACAGTCTACCTCTGGTCCCAGTTTGAAATCAAAAGGAGTCCGATGCTGATGACCTAATACTAGGTTAGGGTCAATCCTGAACATTTGATTTACATTAAATGGAAGGGAGGGAGAAGCTCAAGCTGAAACCATGGTGCCAAGCTATATCTATGATAGGAAAACAAGTTAGTGAGAGTTCAAAAGCAGCAGGAAGTCTGATAAAAGGGGGCAATTATGCATGCATGCTAAGATTAATTTACCCTCCCCTGAAAAGCAGGAGTAATGTGACAAGAGGTGGGCTTCTCTGTCTTCTCCCTGATCCCCCCCTCAAAGTTTCTGTTCATCCCCCAGGGGCATAGAATGAGATAGATTTATGTTTGAGTCTCAAGGGCTAAGGATGTCTGATGCCAACCGATAGCTTCTGGTTAAAGATGCTTCAGGGTTTTATCTGAAACATCTTAAGAAGTCTTATTAATAAACACTGGCGTGCCATTGGTTATGCATCTTTATTGCTTTTGCTACGCCCATATCGTCAATTAAACCCTGCTGCCTCTTCAAGGGTAAGCAGGACTCATCACAGGCATCTGATGGTAACAGGGCAGCTTCTTTTTGTGACTGAGGCAGCAATTAAGCACTTTCTGGAGGAACAAAGATTCCTAGTGACAGCCACAGCAGGATAATAGGAAGGTGTCTCCTTTTGACTTGTGAATACCAGTGTGAGGCCGAAAAGAAATATCAGTTGTCTGGATGGGCTTTTATGCATCCTTTGCCTGATGCAGATTAGAGCACAAAGGGAGACAATGCTACTTACAGATATCTGATTCTTGGAGAGTTCTAAAACAGAGACATCACCAACAAGGATTTTGTAAATACTATAATGGTGTTTACACTGTTAAAGACGCAGAAATGCTTTTGGGTTTCTTAAGCTGGAGATTTCACCCGCAGAATGCGAATGGACTGCCAGCCTGCAGTATGGAGATTCTCAATGAATGCTTAAAGACAGAGAATGTATGGTCTATGGACCACATGTGAGCCACCAATCCCTTACTGTGTTCTTCAGACCTTCACTTTTTTTCTTCCTTTTTTTTTGAAAGGGAAAACCAGAGAGAAAAATGGAAATATATGTCCCTGGAAGCTGCTATGGGTTGCTATTCTCAGCTAACATCAGCTTCCTTCCACCTTGTTTTAGCGTGCCACCCATCTCTCTTAGAACTTAGGCCACTATCCCACAAGCATTAAGAACCACCTTTTTCCTGTAGAAAAGCCACCTCCAATTATTATGTTCCCACTAGAAGCCGCCTTTTCTTTTTTTTGGGGGGGGGGGGAACCTTAGCCACGCCCACTTAAGCAGTTCGAACTGCATTTTCTAGATACTACCACTGGGGGGGGTTCTCTTTTTTTTAAAGTTGTCTTTTTTTTAACTGAAGCAAACGAAGGTGGAGACTAGATAAGCCACTTTTTATATTTTTGCTTCCCATTTTACTGTTTTGTCCAGGCAAGGAAGGGGGGCAGCGTTGCCACAGCAGCCACTGATGCAGCCTGAGCAGCTGCGTGTCGCTTGAGGGTGGAGTCAGGGGTGAGAGAAGCAAGACAGTCAGCAGGAGAGGTGAAATATGGAAGGAGCCTGCATGCTCCTCAGGGTGAGAGCACACCACCCACTCTTCCTCAGTTGCTTCCGCCTCTGCCTCCCCCTCCCCTTTCCTCGCAGCTCCCTCAGAAAGCTGCAGCTGCCCTTCCGAACCCTCCGAGCCCACACTGGGAGGCAGGGGAAGAGAGAGACACAGAGAGAAAGGGCCAAACCACAACTACACCCTCGTTTTGTTTGTCTTTTTAAGGGCAGGAACGGGAGCTCACCTCAGGCTCTGCCTCAGTGGGGCTGGGAATTGCGATGCTGAGAGCACAGCAATGCCATGCTACCGCTGCATCTCAAAGACAAGAGAGGAGGAGAAGGAGGAGGGCTTGGGCTGCCTTACAGCCTCAGTGGTGGGGTAGGGGTGGGGTGGGGCCTCGAGTGGCATTACTTCAGTTCAGCCACGACCCCTTCCCACCAACAAGCCTCCCCCCAGCCCCCCCCCCGCCAATCCTTCCAAGGCCAAGCCCAGGAGG
Organism: Phrynocephalus forsythii; assembly: GCA_029282475.1. NCBI lineage: Eukaryota > Metazoa > Chordata > Lepidosauria > Squamata > Agamidae > Phrynocephalus > Phrynocephalus forsythii. Next base: position 168,522,206 of record JAPFRF010000002.1, on the reverse strand, counting down.
AGCTCAGGCAGCCCCCTTGACTGTCTCACTTCTCTCTTATCTACTACAGGAGACATAAATCGGCATTGAAAAGTAGTAAAAAAAAGCGACATCCAGCTGTGGGGACATATGCAATAAGAGAAAGGCAGCCACGCACGTTGGGACCATTGAAACACTGTTTCAGTCACGTGATCACAACATGGACAAAGGCGCCTTTTCTTTAAAAGCGCCTCTTCGGAGACGTGGGATAGCAGGGATAGTCAAAATTGGCTGTACATTATCTCCAGTATCAGAGACAGTGTGTCTTAAATGATTTGCTGGGAAAATGAAGGAGAAGGCACTGCCCCCGCTCTTAACCCACTTGTGGCCTTTGTGAGAGGCATCCAGGTGGCCACTGTACAGACAAAATGTTAGACTAGATAGGCTTTTAGTCTGGTGGAGCAAGGCTCTTCTTATGTTTATAGATATAAGAATCCCTGTTGAAACCACCTTGAATTTACAGGGCTTAACTTTGATTGCATTGAGGCCCATGTGTCTTTAAGTGGGTCATCTCAGCAGATAGCATTTGCGTTTTCTAACCAACTGGACTTTTAAAGATGCTTTTCCTTGCCTAAATCTTCTCTGCAAGACGCAGACACATAAAGCCATGCAAAAGCTCTTTCTGAGAGAGGAGTTAACTGTTGTCAGCTTTTATTTACTGTTTTCCAAACTGAGCAAGCATTACAACTGCAGGTCTACTGAACCACACTCCATTATCTCTTATTAATGGGAAATTGTCCATAAATTGCTGAGGCGTGACTCATTTTCCCCAACGCAGCTGCAGTCTTTTTATTTTATGATAATCTAGCATCACGGGAATTTAAAAAGGAGGGAGAGCGACTGAGGATAAGGGATGGGAACAACCTGAAAAAGCTAGCTGAGATGGACAAGAGGTTGCACCATAACATTCCAGGGGAGCAGCATAGAAGCTGGAAAATTTACCACAGGCAGCAGCTAGAATTCAGTCCAAAGAAACAATGAAGATGACACAAAAGAAATACTGGGAAAATGGGAGAAGGACTAGGCGTTAGTCCTTATTTCTTCTTCTTCTTCTTCTTCTTCTTTCTTCTTCTTCTTCTTCTTCTTCTTCTTGTTATTATTATTATTATTATTATTATTATTATTATTATTATTATTATTATTATTATTATTATTATTATTATTATTATTATTATTATTATTAATGCTCTTTTATAGTTGCTTGATGAAAGAAAAATGCAGACCATAACTAAGTATAGAAAAGTTTATTACGTAGCTATCTTGTCTTTGTTTGGCTTTCATGGCCAAACAGCCGGAAAAACTCCCAACTACTATCTTATCTTTGTAAAATATTTACCATGTGATTTCTTTCAATTTGGTCATCATTGGTATTTTAGTTTGTCTAGAATGATGGAGCATTTACTTTGACCACAATGGCATGCAGCATTTTCCCCACCATCCAAACAATTTATTTATTTATTTATTTATTTATTTATTTATTTATTTATTTATTTATTTATTATTGCATTTATATCCCGCCTATCTTCGAGAATGAACTCTAGGCGGCTAACAACAGAAACCAATATACAATAGGAAACAGCAAACAAATCGATAACAATACAATATAAAACAATTAAAACAGGCACACCCTATCATCGCGAAAGGCGATGAGCCTGATAAGAATCTTAAACAATCTATCTATTGATGGTGGGTTAAAAAAAAAAACTAGGTCTCGCCACAGGCCTCTCGGAAGAGAAAAGTTTTTAGTGCCTTCCGGAAGGCCAGCAGGAACTCTGCAGAGCGCACCTCGCTAGGGATGGCATTCCACAAGATGGGGGCTGCCACAGAGAAGGCCCGATTCCGCATGAGCGTTTTACGGGCCTCTCGTGGTGTGGCAACCGGAAGCGAGTGCGCTCGCGACTGCCGGACAGGTCGGGCCGAGGTGGATCGCTGGGCAATACGCTCCGACAGGTAGTCTGGTCCCAAGCCATGGTGGGTTTTATAAATTAAAACCAGGACCTTGAATCTAATCTGGGCTGCAACAGGCAACCAGTGCAAGCGGGCCAGGACTGGGGTTATGTGGTCATAACGACACACACCAACCACCAGCCTGGCCGCCGCATTCTGTACCCGCTGCAGACGCCGGAGAAGAGTCAAGGGCAACCCCATGTAGAGCGCGTTGCAGTAATCCAGCCTCGAGATCACCAGCGCTTGGACCACAATAGAAGGCTCATTCTCATGTGACCCATGCCTCCCCCCCCCTTCTGTGCTTTGGTGTTCTCCCTGAAGACAGTGGTTTGTTTTGCGACAGGATAGCTTTTGTGGAGTTCGGTTTATTGCCATAATATTTCTTATGCAGAGTTTATCTCTAGGCATGGGATTTTCAGATTACTTTCAATATGCCTCTCAGCATTCACCATGAATTCACCACCCTAAGCCCCAGCAAGAATTCCAGTGGCTATAGCCAACAAATACAAGTCCTTACTACGAGTTTCACAATACATACTTGTGCCTTAGCAGGCCTCTCTCTGGCATAATTATGAATGACTAAACTCCATGCCAGATGGAAGGGATTAAGGGTTTGGTAGTCTCACTGCTAATTAGGCTCTATACCGAATGCCTCTCAAACAATACCTGTACCCTGATCTCTTTCCACTCATATGAGGTTTATCCATTGCCACCCTATTTCCTCCTTCTTTAAGCTAAAGGTGTTGTTCCAGAGAAAGATTTGTTGTGGCCCAGGAGTATATTCTGAAATTTCTCTGAAGACATAGAATTTTATATTTTATTTATTTATATTTTGCTATAGTTACCAGAATGCTATGATCTATGCCCCTGATTCCAATGATATCCTGGAGAAAAGTGATTCTCGAGATGCAGTCTCTTCAAGTTCCACCTGATATGAATCCCAGTAAGATTATGAGCAACTGCCAAAAACTGGGATTGGGTAGGGTAGGGGGTGTCCCATATCTAGAAGCCTTGAGTGAGAGGGAAAACTGTCTTATACAACCTCTCATTGGGGAAGGAGAATGTCTTGGACAGAAAGGTAATTTTGGTAATTTTGGTATTTTGTCCTACTTGGCAGCATTGGCATGGAGCCTCAAAGCACACAACTAAGTTTAACTTATGCCTTGGAAATTAATTGTTGATGCTAGGGTCAGAAGAGTCCTACTGGCACTCAGAGACACATCCCCCAGGGATTTTTAAGGAGCCTGGGACTAAAGGCTGGTGTGGTTGGAAAGTATCAGAGGGTCTTCATCTAGTGGTTTCTGGAGGCCAGCGTTGGCTCCAGGCACATTTCCTGAAAGCGGTGTAGTTCAGTATTAATGATTATGACTGGCAGATGCTCTTATGGTTTCCTGGCAGGGGTCTTCTACATAGCACCCTCTCTTTACCTTATCTTTTTTTTTAGCAGAAGACACTTGGGATTGAACTTGGGATCTCCTGCATGCAGAGATGAGGAAAGCTACTACTTGAATGGCAATTTCTGGAACAGTGTTGCCAGTTCCCCTGCTGGCTGAGATATTCCAGGAGTTTACAACTGCAACTACAGGCAAAGCATGTTCACCCAAAAACTGTATAAGGCATATTTTCATCGAAGCTTATCCTGATTCTGATGGAACCAATCCACCCATCTGGGAAAAGATGCACTTTTACCAGGTATATAATTTAAGAGGAAAGCTCTTATCTTTTGCATTTCCCATACTGCCAATTGTCAGAGTTAGAGAAAAAGATCAACCTTACTGAAAGTTACAAAGGAGCTCCAACAGGCCAATTCCTCGTTTTCCCCAAGAATGGGCAAATTAGTTGCCCCAAATTAACACAGGAGAGAATTGCTCTGTAATTTTCACTAGGGTTAAGAGACATATTCGTATGCTCATTCGTTCTCCAGGTTTTCTTAACAATCTGTTGTTGTCCGTTGTCAAACTGGAAAAAACTGATGGTGACCTTAACAAGTGAGATATTTAATGAGTGGTTTCACTAGCTCCAGACCAATGAATGTCCATGGCTGAGTGGAGATTTGAGTCCTAGTCCATCAGTGTATCCACTACACCACACTCTTTTTCACCCTTGGCCATTCTAGGATATACGAGCGGTCCTGTATTTGTTTATTCTTGGCCCACAAGCGGTCATTAATAATTACCACTGTTTTCAACCAGAAAAACAGTATTCAGTGCATTGCTCTGAAAACCACTGGCACAAACAGTGAATCAAGGGAAATGTATCAGGCCCTTACTGGATTTGTCACATTTCTGAATAGGCTCTCTGTAATGTACAACTGAGGGGTCCAACTAAATGATCTCCTAGTTCCACAATTCCTTCCAGCTTAACAGTTCTTGGTTGAAAGAAAGGAGGTGAATGGGCCTGAAACCTGCCCAACAGGTCTGGCTTGTGCACATCTATTGTTAAGGGGATTAGACATGATGGGTTGCCATGGGAACTAAACAATAGTAGCCTGATGTCTCTTGATGGCCAGCAAATATCTAAACAGGGTGACTCTCTCTCCTTCCCCATAATGTGAGGAAACGGCAGTTTGAGGCTGACAATTTTAATGAAAGTAGCTGCCTCCCTGATGACTAAATCAGACAAAGCTCCAGGAAGAGTGTACCTACATGATCAAATACTGCGGGATTTGCCCCACTTATAAAACAGATGAATTCATAATGTTGTTGTTGTGTTTTACTCACTGCATGATAGACATGGGCACGACTAGGCAAAATTGTCATTTCCATTTTCGGTTATCGTTTCCGTTATGTAATGGAAACGGTAACGATAATTAAGCCGTCAGAACTCGAACTCGAACCGAAAAAAGAAAAATTTGGTTGGGTTTTTCATTTCCGTTTGTGGCATCGCGGCGATCGCGTGATGCGAAGCACAGAAAAAGTTTTTAAACGTTTTTTTTTAAAAAAAACCCGATTCCCGGCCAAAAAAGCAGGCGAAAATATGCCTGCCTGAGGCTTTGCCACCTACCAGAGGGGTGGTTTCTGGGGAGGTCCCTGGCCTTCCCCCCCCTCTTCTCCTGTCCTGGGCTGCTTGCACCAGGCTGGGGGGGGGTCATCCTCGTCGTCTGTCTCGCTGCATGCCATGCGGTGGGGGGGATCCAAAATGGTGACCGCAATTTTTCTTTTGAAAGCGTGGTCAAAAAACACACCAAATCACCACAGAAACATGTGAAATTTATTTATTTTAAATGCCTGAATTTTGATAGTAGCAGCAGTGGGTTTTTTATAGCGATAAAACGTCATATTGATTTTATTTTATTTTATTTTATTTTTTATTTTTTTAGACCTGCCCTTTTGGGCTGGGCATGGGATGGGACCATGCAATTTTTTTGAACCATTCCACCAATGGCTTCGCCAGGTTTTTGACTGACACTTCTGGATGTCTCAGAGGGCATAAAAAGCCAAGGCACCTTCCAGAAATTGCAGTCGGGTGTATAGATGTGGCTGAGGGAGGAGGGCTGGCTGCTGGTGCTGGTGTGATCCGATCGAGATTGAGGAGGGAGGCTGGAGGCTTTAGGATTTAAGTTAAGCAGGCAGGGAGGGAATTGAATTTAGAAAATAATTTCTTTGATTCCCTGCAGCTTTGTCTGTTGAAGGGAATAGCAGTTTATTCTTTATTTCTTCTCTGGCAGTTTGAGGATTTTTTTCTGATATTGGATAAAGGGAGAGGTTCGACTGGGAGTGGGAGGTGTGGATTTATTTTAAAAATATATTATATACTACCATTTATTTTCTATTTTCCCAACTTCAGTTTGCTTGCACACACACACATTTGGGGTGCAAGCCAAGAACAGAACCTCTATCCTAAGTGATATCTAACTGCCCACTCGCCCGTCCGCCCGCGCCGTCACCTGTCTGCGGCCCGCGCCGCTGCCCGCCCACTCGCCTGCTCGTGGCCACCACCCGCCCATGGCCCCCTGCCACCCCCCACCCGCACCCCCCGCCACACACCCCCGCCCCGCCCACCGCCTAGGGCGCAAAAACACCTAGCACCGGCCCTGATTGCGGGACGCCCCTATGCTCTGGGAAGTTAAATCACGCTAAATCATGGTGCAAACGACAAACGACAAACGGAAACGACAAATTTTTGAAAAATTTTGCGACAAATGGAATCAACCCAAAACAGACCCGTTCTGACAAACAAAGACTCGAAACATCATTTTTTCTGGTCGTGCCCATGTCTACTGCATGATGCTAAGGCTAGTTTGAATTTCTCCCGTGCTGTTTTTCTTTTCTTTTTTTCGTTCCCATTTGGGGAGCTTCTACTTTTCAAAGCCAGAACCATTTAGACAGGTGGCGTCCTCTGCAGTTATTTGCTACCTTTGAAAGACAGGGGGCATGTCTGCAGGTGGTGTTTCAGTGATGTAGGCACTTGAAGTGTGATGTTCAGGCCTAGGGGGACATGGAGAAGTAAAGCATTTAGTGTGAGAGATGAGGTGCTAGTCCTGAATCCTGCCAAACAGTATTCCTGCCATTTACTTAATTGACAGGTCTGAGAGTGGGGCACAATGCAGACCAGCCTTCTTGTGTCGCACTCCAGGGCAACGTGAGTAGTCACAGCTAAATAGTCTACCCATTTCAGCTGCTGGACCACACAAGGTCTTCCCAGGAAGAAGAATCAACATGAAGACCAAAATTAAAAACAACAGCAAGAATAATCCTGTATTCTGTTGCGCCATATATAATAAATACAGTTCTGAAAGTGGTCTTTAATCATTTGTCATGCCAATAGTTCCAAATCACATATGATCCAAGATAATTCCTGCATGTGTTACTTGAAAATAAGGGGAAAGACTGGAAAGGGAAAAGGGGTTATCTCTGTTTTGGAATCATTCTGAGGTATGAATGATGCCTTTTTCAAAATTACTGTTCAAGTACATGGTGTCCTATGTAATTAGATTCTTAATGATCTTTGTGTCATTTTTCTGCATAAAGGTTTTTGAGGAACGTAGTTGTCTGAAGATTTAAATGAGAAAGTGGCTTCACAGTGAACCATAAAAGGATTAGCAGAGGCAGGACCAGAGGAACGAAAGAGTGGCAGAGGCGGGACCAGGGGGAGGGAGGAAAGAAGGGGTGTGTGCGATGGAATGTGACTTACATGGCATCCAGCCAAATTGTTCTGATATGGTTTTCCAGTGTTGTCACACCCTAGGTGAAGGAGAATTCTACTCAGAATCTGAGAGATATCATAAACTTCAAATGTCCATATGGTCAAGGGCAATTTTGGGTCTGAAGTTCCATTTTTGCTGAGGCACAGTGACTACCCAGAGGTCTGTTTTCAAGCAGGTACTCGCTCAGACTTCATCTGCTCAAATCTACAACTAAAGCTGGTCATTTGAGCAAAATGCAAACCTAAATTGTGGTCATTGCTATGGGGGAATGAACAGTTCTAATAAATTCGGTCTGCTTCCACATAATATTTAGATAAAGAAGTGCCTCCCACCTCCACCAGTCTTATTACCTTCTGTAATAAGGATAACACTCTGCAAAGGAGAGCTTCCATTTTCCATTATAAGTTGTTTTTACACTTATAGATCCACCTCCAGGGAGGCCCGCAGAGTAGTAACTCGGAAACGGGCCTTCTCGTTGGCTGGTCCATCACTTTGGAACAAGCTACCCAGTGAGATATGCCAGGCTCCCTCATTGGCATCCTTCAGAAAAGCTGTTAAAACTGGGCTGTTTAGGGATGCCTTTGGAGACTGCTAATGTGGTACCAGTTTTTTTCTCTCCTTTTGACAGTTGTGTAGTTTTCACCTCTTGCCCAGTACCATTTTATATTGTCTTATTGATGTTTGTTTTAAGCTTTTTGTGTGAACTGCCCAGAATTCCTTTGGGAAATGGGAGCCCTATATAAATACAAAAATAAATAAATAAATAAACAAATTTAAATCAAAACAATATCAATATCTGCATAGGGCAGGTGTGTTCAGACAATGTTGTTTCTTTTCCTGTATTTGTTATTTGTCCACTCAAGAACGCATTATATTATATAAGTCATTAAAGAGACAGTCAGAAGAAATACTTTAAATGTTTCAATCAGATTTTTAATTGAGACCATTTTTGAAGACTGGTAGCCGACAGCATGGGCTTGCTCTGCACTACATTTGAAGATATTTGCACAAGACCTTTCTAAATTTAAATATTTGTTCTTTTAAAGGTTTTCGCAACCCATCTCTCTGAAGATGCTTAATTAATCTTTTCTTGTAGCACACAGCCAACTCTGGGGGATGGAGGATGGGGGTGCTGAGGTAGAGAAGGAAAGAGAAGCATCATTGAGAAGAACAGGAGCTACCCAAAGAAAGTTGGGACAGAGAAGTCAAAGCTATAAATAGTTAGAGAACTTGTTCTAAAACAGCAATCCTTTTGTTTTTGTTTGAGTGAGAAGTACTTAACTGAATAAAAAATGATCCATGTTCTAGGATTGCCCAGTCCTTGGCTTCATTTTGAGTACCAGTGAGTGGAAGAGGGTATACTGTAGAGCAGTGTTTTTCAACCTTTTTTGGGCAAAGGCACACTTGTTTCATGAAAAAAATCACGAGGCACACCACCATTAGAAAATGTTAAAAAATTTAACTCTGTGCCTATATCAGTCTCTAAAAGGTTCGCCATTGCTGGTGTAGGGAGAAGCAGGACAGAGGGGCCACAGATTGAGGCAGCCCGCTCTCTAGCACCCAATTCCCACTTACCTGTGTTGTTTTTTTAAAGACATTTTGCCCTGCATGGACTTCTGTGTCCAGTGGAGACCTGAGAAGGGGCACTGACTCTCCAGGAACACAAATAAGACCCAAAAGCCCATTTTGCTCTCCACACTGTGGCCAAGGCAGATGCCTTCAGCAAGTCCAGCGACAGGAGGGGAGGAGGATGAAGGAAGGCAGGAAGGAAAGAAGGCAGAAAGTGTTCTGCTTGTATACCGCCCCATACCACTTCAAGGAGTCTCTGGGCGGTTTACAGTTTTAATTACAGTAGGCAGGCTGCTAGACATACACATATGCAGGCTAGAAATGAGCACGTTTCTATGAAGAGGGGAAAGGGTACGAATGGAAAGAGAGAGGTGGGGAAAAAAGAAAAAAAAGACAGAGAGAGAGAAGAGGGTGACCCAAAACAGAAAGAAAGGGCCAAGACTTCAAGGAACCCATCGCGGGGCCCCTCAGAGACGGCTCTTCCTCTCCCGGACCCTAAAGGCCAGCCGGCCGGCCGTCCAGCCATGCCAGTAGCCCCCGCCCACCCGCCTCCTCAGCCCAGGCCCGGCGGAGGCCTCCTCCATCCCCTCCTCCTCGCAGCCCTGCCGCGGTGCTCGTGGGGCTGTCGGGCGCCCCTCCTCCCCTTCCCCTCACCTGGTGGTTTGTTCTGGGCTGGGGCTCCCAGGTCGGCTCGTGTTGGCAGGCGGGCTGTTGGGTGGCTCAGTCCATTGGTAGCTCCCAGGAAAGGGGTGGTGGTGGTCCAGGGTAAAAAAAGGAGGGGGGGAGAGGGAAGCGAGCGAGTTGCGGCAGCGGCGGCAGGCACAGGGCAAACACTAAGAGAATGAGCGGGGCCAGGTCCGGCCGGGGATGAAGTAACGCCAGCGCTGTGGGCCTCGGGGGGGAGGAGCCAAGCTGGCCCTTGGACGCTATTTATAGCGCCTCCCAGTTGTGGGCCGCCCACCGGCCCTGGGTTGAATTTTTTAGAATTTTTCAATTTTTCCTGCGGCACACCAGGCAACATCTCGCGGCACACTAGTGTGCCACGGAACAGTGGTTGAAAAACGCTGCTGTAGAGCATATTGATTGGTGACATTGGTGTCATGAACATTCAGGCTGGCCTTTGCTTTGTAAAGCTTAGAATCTCTTTTCCTACTGGCAATACAAGTGCAGTAGTACCCTGGTTTATGAGCATAATGCATTCCAGAAACATGCTCGCAAACCAAAATACTTGTAAATCAAAACAAATTTCCCCATTAAAAATAATGGATACTTACCTGATCTGTTGCTTCTTGTCTCAGCTATTGCTCCCTTGCTGCTGTGGCTTCCACTGTCATTACAATCCCCTCACCACCATGGCTGCGGAGAGGGCTGGAGGCCATGGCCACAACAAGGGCTGAAGCAAGGAGGAAGTGGAAGAGGAGGAGGAGGAGAGATAGGCTGTGAGGAAGGAAGGGGCACCCCTGAACTGCACTGACATCACCCCCTCACCACCACTTTTGCTGTTACCTTCTTGCTGGGGTGATGGCTACAAGGGACTATGGTGACAGCTGCAGCGGTAGAAGAGGGGGTCCCAGCAAAACAAACACCTTCAGTGCTCATTTTGCAAGACATTACTCATTAAGTGGAGCAAGATTTTATGAAAATATTTGCCCATTTTGCGAAATGCTCATACAACAAAGCACTCATAAACAAAAATAAAAAGGTAAAGGTTCACCCCGTACATGCGTGCTAGTCATGTTTGACCCTGGGGCAGTGCTCATCTTCATATTCAAGCCAAAGAGCCAGTGTTGTGCAAGTCCATGGCCACGTGGCTGACATGGCTGCAAGTAAACACTGTTTTACCTTCCTGCTTTTTACAGTGGTACCTGTTTATCTACTTGCATTTACAGGCTTTCAAACTGCTAGGTTGGCAGGAGCTGGGATGATCAGCGGGAGCTCGCTCCACTGCATGGCACCTGGGATTTGAACCGCTGAGCTGCCGATTTTGCAGGCAACAGTTTTTGGAAGCATGAGTCCACTGAGCCACCATGCCCCTCTGTAAACTAAAGTATTACTGTACAATATTGCAGGATAATGTTCATTTCTCGGTGTTTTGAATTGCAGACATGGGAGCAATGTTCCATATTCATAATTAGAAGGCTTTTAAAATAAAAAAATTAACATCTATGGTCTAGAATACAATCTAAAATGGACATTTATCTATTTTACCAGATATTGATGTTTACCTGTTCTGGGTAAGCATATGTGTTGGCTTCATCCATTTACAAAACTTCAGCTTCTTTGTGAATTTTTTGTAAATTCTGATCCATAGGAACTAATGAATCTTCTCAGCTATTTGAAAATTCTGCACAGCTGGGACCCATTTCACATAGAGCAGGCATGTCCAAACTTCTGCCCACCAGATGTTTTGGACCACAAATCCCACAGTCCTTTGCCACTGGAAATACAAGCTTGGAATTCTGGGAGTTGTGGTCCAAAACATCAGAAGGGCCAAAGTTTGGACATGCCTGATATAGAGGATGACATATGTCCAGCTATACCTATGAAAAACTCAACTTCTATGAAGATTTGCATGACATCTCTGAAAATATGTTTAATAGCTGTTGAAAAAGCATGTGTATTTTTGAGAAAGAAAATATCATTATTGAAAACATCCATAATAGTTTACTAAAAGTTCTTTTCCTCCTTTACATGAGTTCTGTACTCCCAGTATGTCATTATTTGATATGAATTTGCCATAAAAGACATCTTGATTCTAATATATCAGAAATAATAGAATACTTAAAGTGATCTAGATCTTTATCTGCTAGAGATTAACCTTGAATCCCTGAAGTAATTGAAGCCAGCCTGATATATGGCATCTCAGAAGGAAAGACTTTAACTATTTTCACTAGAGATGGGCACGAATAGAAAAATGGAGTTTCATTTGTCGTTTGTCATTCTTAGGGTCCGTTTCGGTTCGTTTCCATTTTTTTGTGATTTTTTTGCAAAAAAATCGTTTTCATTTTCGTTTGTTTCATTATCGTTTCATTGCCATTTATTTCAATTTTTTAGATTTTTTTAGCATTTAAAGCAGTTTACTGTATTGCAGTAACGAAAACGAAACGCACGACAAGATTTCCAGTGTTTCTGTCATTTCATTTCATTTTGGGAACAAAATTCGTTTGCCGTTTCGTTATGTATCGAAACGAAAAAACGAAAATGGAAACGAAAAATTGTTCGTTTCATGCCCATCTCTAATTGTCACTATGTTTTGTTCTGGATTCACTTTTATAATATAATCATTATTAGCATCTAATGCTCTCAGTATTTATTTACAGTACTTTTTGTACATATGTACTACAAATATCTGGAATAGAGATGGGCGTTTCATTTTGGAAGGGGACTGGTTCTGAAACGAAACATGCCAGCACGGCTGGTGCTCGAACCCAGTCCCACCCTCTGGAACAAAATCAACCACTGTCTTACCTTGCTATAGTTAGCACTGGGCAAAATTCCAACCAGGAAGCAGCCTCCGATAAGTCATCTTTCCCTCTTCCTGGTGCTGGCCAATCAGGAACTGTGCAAGGACATGCATCATTCTGCCTCCCTGTGATTGGCCAGCGCAAGGGAGAGGGAAAGATGATGCATCGGAGGCTGCTTCCTGGTTGGAATTGTGCCCAGTACTAACTACAGCAAGATAAGACATGGTTGATTTTGTTCTGGAGGGTGGGACTGGGTTCAAGCACCAGCTGTGCTGGTGTGTTTGGTTTTGGAACCAGTCCCCTTTCAGAATTATATGCCCATCTCTAATCTGGAACTACACTGTGCCCTCCCTAGATGCCAACCTTCCCTTGCTCTCGCTTGCTTAGTTTCTCTCTTACTCTTTCTCTCAGCCTCATGGATTTCAGGTATAAGTGAACACAGATTTCTGGAGTAACCATGGTTGTCCTTGTAGGTGTGAAAAAATGGGAAGATTATTCTGGAGCAGAATTTGTTGTGACAAAAAAGTAGCATCTCCTGGGAAGTGAATGCCCTTGGAAAACAAAGAAATGATGCCATGCTCTAGTTTCCTTGGAAATGTTTTCATATACTTTATTATCATATTTTTTAAAAAATCCATATTCCATCTATACATAGCTGGGATCTAGGCTAAAAGAACCAAAACGTGTCTCATGGCCTACACTGGAGTGACATGGCTTCACTCAAATTCCTTCCCAAATGGCCTAAAATGGCCAGGTACATCCCAGAAGCTTTCCCAAAGGACTGGACCCATTGATAAACTGGAGCAATACTCTAATTACTGGAAGTTGACCCCCCTACTCCCACCCTGGGATGGGGATATGGAAAGAAGGGAGGAAAGACAATGCTAGAGTAAATGAAATAACAGTAAATTACTGTTTCTTTGCTGCCTAGATGGCCTAAGCACATCCAATCTCTCCTGATTTTGGAAGCTAATCAGGGTCGGCCCTGGTTAGTACTTGGATGGGAGACCACCAGGGAATACCAGGTGCTGTAGGTGCCTGGAGTCAGAACAGGCAAACCACTCCACAACATAAACTGCAGAATGGGATAATGAGGATCAATCTCGATCACACCAAATCATCTGCAGACCTAGAACTGTGCCAGAAAAGATTAGAACAATTTGCAAGAGGAATTAGGCAACCACCCAGAGTGTTGGTTAGATGGTGCGGAATAAACATCAAATAAATAAATAAATAAATAAATAAATAAATAAATAAATAAATAAATAAATAAATAAATAAATAAATAAATAAATAAATGGCAGATCGCTCTTACTTAAGCATATGTGGTCACCAGAAAATAGTGTGTATGAAAGCCCAACAAAAACAAACCAAATGGTGAGCTATATATTTATCTGATCACCTCCTTGAACTATTTAGGAAGGCTTAACAAGGTTTTAATCATAGGGGCCTTAGCAATCCTTTTTAATATTAGAAACTATTTCATACCAAGCCACCTCCTGCCATCTTGGTCAATCATATGTCAATCTGTTTCATATGGTGTAGACCTACGGAGTAAAAACAACAGCAAGTCTTGTGATGCTGTAAAGATTAGCAAGTTTTATTTGGCATAAAATTTCATTGGCAAACAGCCAAACAGTCACTTTCATTTATTTGGCATATACTTTTGTTGTTTCAGATGCAGCCTACAACGCTGTCACCTGCAGAGTTGTAAACAATCTCCTCTAATTTTAGCAATGCAGTTGTTGTTTTTTCTACAAGCAAAAGCATTTCCTTTGTGCTACTTTTCAGGGAACTATGATGCAGAAATTATACACTCGGATTGTCAGCAGACTAGCATTATTTTGAGGATATCAACATTCTCTCCATGTCATTCCTTGTACTGGGGAAATATCTGACAACACAAGCTGTCCATTTCATTCCATTTACATTTTGCGTAAATGAGTGGGATACAGTTTGTTCTGCACATGCACATGCATGCACGCGTGCGCACGCACGCACGCACGCACGCACACACACACACACACACACACACACACACACACACACACACACACACACACACACACACACACACACACACACACACACACACACACACACACACACACAAAATCACCTTTGAACATGGAACATTTTCATTCCCTCTAATACATGGGTGTTTTATCAAGGTCAGAAAAAAGGTCACATTTCACATAATGTATTTTTTTAAAAAAGTTAGTACATGAAGCTTAAAATATAAAACATTTATTTCCCAAGTAAATTCTAATTTGTTGTGATTAATTGGAAGAAGGGACATTTTATGGCTATACTTGGCTGGATAGCTCAGTGGGTTGGGTATATGGCTGCAGAGCCAGAGGTTGGGAATTTGATTCTCACTCTGCCTCCCATGAGAAGAGCCAGCCTGTGTAGTCTTTGGCAAGCTGCAGAGGTCCTTAGTGCTCCAGAAATAGAGAAGGGCAAAATACTTCTGAATGCTCAATGTCTAGAAAACCCTGGAACCAGGGGGCTGAAGGTGCTTACCCCAAGGTAGGGGCAGAAAGAAAAATCAAGGAACTGTGCGTTCTTGGTGGAGGCCCACCTGGGATTTGTCTAGCTGCCTCCTTGGTGATCTTTAAAAAGTCCTTTAAAACTTTTTCAGCAGGCTTTGTAACATATGCATAATGCTCCACTCTGATTTTTAACACCTATAGCCATCCAATTAGCTATAGTATAGTATAGTATAGTATAGTATAGTATAGTATAGTATAGTATAGTATAGTATAGTATAGTATAGTATAGTATAGTATAGTATAGTATAGTATAGTATAGTTGTTTCTATTTTGTATTTGATGCTTGGCTTATTATTTTATTAATAATAGTGACCATTTAGCCAGAAGTCTGGTCTAGAAGTAAATAAATAAATAAATAAATAAATAAATAAATAAATAAATAAAATTGGTGTGTAATCCAGGAAATAATCTGAGACTGGGGTGATCTGATTACACAATTTACTGAGGCGATGGGATTCCATTATTTTCCACTGACTACATGACTTAAAAGCCAAAGAGACTGGGGTTTCATACTAGGACACTAAATAAATAAATAAATAAATAAATAAATAAATAAATAAATAAATAAATAAATGGAAGGGAAAGAAGGCAACAAGTAGACCCAGGCACCAGTTGAGAGGAGATTCAAATGGTTATCAAGCCGCAAACAAGGCTGATTTCCTCCCTTTGGTCTGTTGATTCCCATGTACTTGGCTGAAGTGAATTGTCCTGAGAAATTCCTGGGTGCATGTTCACATGTACTTTTTTTCCCTGCAGTATAATTGGACCCTGTCAGGATTCACAGTTGAATCTTTTTCAACAGGAATGATGGGATACTGCCCTCTATGTCAGAACACATAACCTAAAGACTGCAGAGTAAGTCACAAGACACTCACTTTCCTTCTCCAACAGTCTATGGCTACTTCTAGCACCTGGTCACCTGATGTACCTGCCTTACTCTGCCTAATGACAGTATTCTTGATTGTGTGCTGTATCTAGCCAGGCAAACCTTACACTTCTGTGGTCATTCAGAAGATGTAACCACAGGTGGTGGTAACTGCAGAAATTTCCTAGAAGCATTCATGTTACTTGCCATTTGACCAAGTTGCCAACCAGCATCTTCATACAGTTCAGCAGACAGATGAATATGTTGTGTCCTACCTATCTCCACAGAGCCAGAATGAGTTCATCAGCGTGCTTTGTGGTTGCAATACAACAACAGCCATCTTTCAAAAAATTGCAAAGGCCAAGTATTTCAGTAGCATCTTTGATAGCACTCTGGGTATTTCTCACAAAGACCAGATGTCCTATGATATATGCACATTTAAGATACCAGAAATCAGTGTGGTAGAGTCCTGCATTGACTTTATTTGGTTACATGGGAAATCACCTGATGTTATTATAAATGAGATTTGTGACAAGTTGGAAGCAGATGGCCTTAAAATGGAACACTGCTATGGCCAAAAACATTTCCCTGCCACAGGATGTGGTGATGACATCTGGCCTGGATGCCTTCAAAAGGGGATTGGACAGATTCCTGGAGGAAAAGTCCATCACAGGTTACAAACCATGATAGAGATGTGTAATCTCCAGACTTAAAACCAGGGTACTTCATGAACCAGATGCAGGGGAGTGATATCAGGAGACAGATATCTAGTCTCATGCGCTCCCAGAGGCATTTGGTGGGGCCACTGTGAGACACAGGAAGCTGGACTAGATGGGCCTTTGGCCTGATCCAGCATGGCTCTTCTTATGTTCTTATGTTCTTATGACAATGTGTAACTCTGGCTGCACACTCTGATGGTATGTAGAAATGCATATTGGATGTGAATTCCAAATCAGTATTTGTCCCATGAAATAATCATATGCTCAGTCTTGCTCGTGTGCATGCAGTTGGTGTTGGGACACAGTCTGTGACTTTGTTTGGCACTGTGAAAAAGGTATACACATTTTTCTCAAGCTTTACCCGTAGGTGGGATGTTCTTAAGGAGCATGTACCAGTTCACATAAAGTAATCATGTGATGCAAGTTCAAATCATGAAACTGTACATGCACTTGCTGAGCACTTCAAAAAAAATAATAGAAGCTTTGGAAGTGTTGAAAGATGAGGCAGAAGGAACCTCTGCAACCAAGGGTGATGCATGAAATCAATTACTGGTCATTTGCATCATGACCTATGTTTTTTTCTCATTCTTGCATATCTTCTGAAATCTCTGTATCTTCAGAGGACGGGTCCTTCTGCGATGTATATTATATTGGCAAATTCTTCATCTGATAAGCTTTCTCAATTCATTGTGTTCTTATAGCTCACAACGAAGAGTTCATATTGCTTGTAATTGCAGTTTCTGCTACTCAGTTTCCAAAAGGGAAGGGTATAGAAGGAAGTGACTGGATTGAAGAAAGGAAGAACAAAAGAAGTGGGGAACAGAGATTCTTCAGCAATTATTTTCAAAGCATGGTCCATCCGAAGTCAAATAAACATTCCTTTGAAAAACAGCTCCCTCAATGCTGCCTTAAAACTGTCTTTAAATCCACCACATATAGAAAGAACAAAACAAAAAGCAGTTTCCTCAAGATATTTTCCCCCTTTACCATCCCCCAAAAAAGCAATAGGCAGAAAGGCAAATTCATAAAATAAATGTGAGAAAGATCACTTCTTCAGATATCTGCTTGTCTTTCAAAACATTCACACTTCTTTGCCAAAAGCCGCTTCTACAAAATGGGGGTTGGTTGGTGCTTGTTTGGAGAAAAGATTCCAAATCACCAAGGAGAAGCTTTGCATAGAGAGACAGAGGGATAAAAGCTGTTTTACTGAGAGCACACCAAATATTTACAGCTTTCTACAGTTCTCCGCTACTGACAGCTTCTGCCTTCACCAATTAATGATGTTGGTTTTTCTTCCAGTGGGGGATAAGGCATTCTCCTGCTTCCACAGATGTTCACCACCATTCCCTTCATGGTCTGCAAGCACTACCTCTTCTTCTTCTCTTCTCCAAGGAAACTTACCCTTCTTAGGATCCCTTTTATCTGGAGGAGGAAGCCTGAAGATGGTGACCGACCAGCTAGCAGCGTTTGTATGGAGCTCTACTCCCGTTTTATCATTTTAACATTTTAGCATTTTAATTGTCCAGTGCTATTTATATTTTAGACTTTTACCTTTTTAAAAGCCTTAATTGGCGATCTTGTTTTAAATTACGAGAGCAGAAGCCTGCTGTTGATATTATTTTATCTGAATTGCTTTTTACTATCTACTGGTCTGGCGACTCCCCCCAACAGCTGAGCTTAGTGAAGAAAGCAGGCAACCTGTCTTACGAAGATTTATAACTGGCTTTTCACATGAAGACCCTACAACTGAGAAATATTTATCTTATAAGCTGCTGGTAGTCGACACCCGACACTCATTCGAGCTATGGGGAAACGCAAGAGAAGACAGAAATCACCTTCGGCCTCTCATTCATCATCTCCCACTCCGTCCAAGCAGCTCAAGCTGGACGGATTTCTTTTTTTTTTTTAAATACGTTTTTATTAGAAAATTTTAGTATACAAAAAAAAAGTCAAGTTCAAAACATTAGCAATACAAAATCATTCTACCATTAAAATTTGGCTTCCCTCTGTTCTTCCCGTGGTTTTAGCGTTATTCATCTCCTAGCCTTCCTTTCAGACAAACCCCTTTATATACTTATAAAAAGATTTGAAAAATAAGTAGTAATCCTTCGAGCTCTATCCTAATCCGGTAAGAGTCTTTAATTCCTTGCAATGAATCTCCATGTAGTTCTTAAATTTTTGCCAATCTTTTTGGAACTTCTGGTTGTCTTGATCCCTCAGTCTGCACGTCAGTCTGGCCATCTCTGCAAAGTCCAATATTTTCGCCCTCCATTCATCCAAAGATGGTATATACGTTGTCTTCCAATTCTGTGCCAGGAGCATTTGTGCCGCTGCTGTTGCATATAGAAATAGAGTCCTGTCTGCTCCTTTAATTTCATTATCCACCAACCCTAACAGAAAAAAATCAGGTCGTTTTGGGAATGTACACTTTAACATCTTTTTGAGTTCATCATATATCAATGCCCAGTACTCTTTCACTTTCTCACAAGTCCACCACATATGATAAAAATCACCTTGTTTCTCTTTACATTTCCAGCAGTGGTCATCTTTCATCCTATACATCTTCGCTAACTTCGTTGGGGTAATATACCACCTATACATCATTTTCAACAGATTTTCTTTTATCAAAGTACATGCGGTAAACTTCATATTCTTTTTCCACAGCCTTTCCCACACATCTAACTCAATATTATGACCCAGATCCATAGCCCATTTTACCATACATTCTTTAACTTGTTCATCTTTTAGATTCAACTCCAACAAAAAATTATATAATCTAGTCAACAATTTCTTTTTTGGGCCCGTGATTATGATTTGGAACTTAGATTCCTTCTCTCCAAACCCAGACACCTTTCTATCTTTCTGAAAAATGTCATTTAGTTGATGGTACTGAAACCAGCCTGTTAACTTCTCTTTCAACATATCATAAGACTTCAGTCTAGGACCTTTTTCTGAAAAGAATAACACATCACCATAGGTGATCCCCACTCCTTCTTTATCTTTCCTCTTGATCGCCAATGCCTCAATCGGGGATAACCATCTCGGTGTATGTCTCTCTAACAGAGGTTTCAACCGTTCCCAGACCTGAAGTAGTGACTTTCTAATTACATGATTCATAAAACTTTTATGTACTTTCACTTTGTCATACCAAAGATAAGCGTGCCAACCAAATCTGTTATCATGACCTTCTAAATCCAATAGATCCTCATCAACTAAAGTAATCCAATCTTTTATCCAACCGAGGCAGGCCACTTCGTAGTACAATCTCAGGTCTGGCATGGCAAATCCTCCCCTTTCCTTGGCATCTGTTAGCAATTTAAATCTTATTCTGGGTCTTTTACCTTGCTAGACAAATTTGGACAATATCTTCTGCCATTCCTTAAAGTGGCCTATTCCTCTAAGTATTGGGATCATTTGAAATAGAAATAACAACCTTGGTAGCACGTTCATCTTTATCACCGAAATTCTTCCCATCAACGACAAGTTCAATCTATTCCATGTTTCCAGATCTCTCTTAATCAAGTTCCATACCATATTATAATTATCCTCAAAGAGATTTAAGTTCGTAAGAGATAAGTTAATTCCCAAATATTTAACTTTTTTCACCACTGAGAGGGCGGACAATTTTTCAAATTCTTCACAATCTTTCTTTGTTACATTTTTCAATAAGACCTTCGTCTTATTCTTATTCAATTTAAAGCCGGCTAGATTACCAAATTCCTCAATTATTTTCATCACCTCAGTAATACTTTCTTTTGGATTCTCTAACGTCAAAACTAAATCATCAACAAACACTTTTAATTTATATTCCTTATCCCCCACACATATACCTTTAATTGTCCCCATGTCCCTCAGTTTGACTAACAATACTTCCAATACAGTAATAAATAACAATGGGGACAATGGGCACCCTTGTCTCGTACCTTTCCCAATCGGGAAACTTTCTGTTATCACATTATTAATCAATAAACTAGCTTTTTGTTCCTTATATATTGCATTAACACCGTTCCAAAACTTTGTTCCCACTCCCATGTTTTCCAAATTCTTCTTCATAAATTGCCAAGAGACATTATCAAAAGCTTTTTCAGCATCAATAAATATCAAAGCAACTTGTTTCTCTTTCCTGACTTCTAGATACTCTATTATATCAATTATATTTCTCATGTTATCTTTCATCTGTCTGCCAGGAAGAAACCCCGCTTGATCTTTGTGTAATAACTCATTTAAAACCCTTTTTAGTCTATTAGCCAAAACATCGGCAAATAATTTATAGTCTCCATTCAAAAGGGAAATGGGCCTATAATTTTTAACATCTGTTGTGTCTAAGTTCTCCTTTGGAATCAGTGTTATATATGCCTCTTTCCAGGTGTTAGGTATGACTCCTTTTTCTAGAACTTCATTCATAACCACCACCATTATTGGTATCTACCACTAATTTGTTCACAACCTTTTGTTTTTGCTTCCATTTCAGCTGCCAAGCCAGCAATTTCCCTACTTTGTTTGCCGATTCAAAATTTCTTTGTCTCATCATCTTTACCTTCCACTCAATTTCTTGATTGATAATCATCGACAACTGAGTTTGAAGCATCTTTAATTTTTGAATCCATTTCTGTTCCTTTGGCTTTTCCACCAGTTTCTTCTCTGTCTCTACCAGTTCTTTTAAAATCTCATTTTGCTTCTTTTCTTTCTGTTTCTTCTGATACGCATTTCTTTGAATAAAGAGGCCTCGCATAACAGCCTTACTAGCATCCCATACCACATTTGTTGGTGTTTCTCTTCTCCAGTTATTTTTCAAATAGTCTCTGAAGGTTTTTTTCACTATCTGCAGAGTCTCAGTCTCATCCAGTAAACTTTCATTCAACCTCCAACGGTATAATCCTTGCATTTTTGTTTTGATTTCCATCACCATTGCATTATGATCTGAGATCGTTTTAGGTAAAATTTCCACTTTTGTCACTCTATGTGAGATATCATTAGGGACAAATATATAATCAATTCTCCCCCAACTCTGGTTCGGTTCAGAAAAAAAAAGTAAACTGTTTTTCCATTGGATGTCTCAATCTCCAAATATTGGTCCATCCAAAATTTTCAACTAGGTCATAAAAAGATTTTGGTAATTTCCCTTCTGAACCTTTCTTTTTCTGAGATCTATCCAAATCTGGCATCATTACACCATTACAGTCTCCCATCAGAAAGAGTTTTTCATCCATATAATCTAACAGTTTTTGTTCTACCTCTCTGTAAAATTCTGATTTCCTTTCATTTGGCGCGTAAATGCCTACAATAAAAATTTTTTTCAGATTGCCAAGTGATTTGTACCATCAAAAATCTTCCCTCTTCATCTTTCATAATCAACTTAGGTTCCAATTTATGTTTTGCATATATCACCACTCCTCTTTTCTTCAATTTATCAGACGATACAAATTCTTGTCCCAAAATTTTGTTTTTTAGAATCTTCGTATGTTTCATTGCAACATGTGTTTCTTGCAGGCAAATCAAGTCCAGATTTTCTTTCTTCAATAAATGCGTAATTCTGTTTCTCTTGGTCTTTTCATTCAGACCATTAACATTCCAAGTCAATACTCTCAGCGCCATTGTAAATTTCAAATTAAATATATTTTTATCAATCTCTATTCAAATATTGGCCATAGCTAAATCCGCTTTACCTTCTTCCTCCTCAGAGAGTTCTAACTCCTCCTCTTCTTCCTCTTCTTCTTCTTCAAGTGATTTTTCATCCTCTTTCGATGGTTTCCTGTACCCAAGCTCTTCTCCATATTTTCTCAGAAATTTACCTATTTCCGACTCAGATATTATTTTAAATCTTTTCATCTTGTAAATGAAGGATAGACCTTCTGGGAACTCCCAGCGAAATCTCAAACCATTTCTTCTCAGCGTTTCTGCCAGAGATTTATAACTTCCTCTTCTTCTCAAGAAATGGAGCGGAATCTCCTTGTATATCAGAATCTGTTGTCCATCAATCACAAACCGATTGTCATAACTATGTTTCAGGATTCTATCTCGCACGGCCATAGATGTCAATGACACAATAACGTTGCCTGGTGTCTTCTTCGCTCTCAGTTTCTTTGATATGACTGCAATTCTGAACACTTGGGAGATTGCATCAGCTACTTCCTGTTCTTGCCATCCAAGCCACTTCGCCAATTCCGTTATTACTTTGGCCTTAATATCTTCTCCTTCCTCCCATGGAATCAAACGGAAACGAAGATTCTGTTGCCTTTGTCTCATTTCAAGAAAAGCAAGCTCCTCAGCCATCTTCCTTTGCGTAATCTCTACTTCTGACACTCCTGTTCTATTCCTCTCTGTTTCTTCTCTGCATTGTTTAACCTCTGTCTGCACTTTCTTCACTTTAGCTTCTATATTCTTTGTTTTCACCGTTAAATCCTTCACTTGAGCTGAGAGCTCCCCAACTGCCTCTTTAATTTGTTTCTGCATGTCTTCCTTTAGTTCTGACAACTTCTGATCCATACTTTGTTCCCTTTTTTCAAATTCTCTCCTTATATGTATCATTAATCCTTCCCATTCTTTACCCTCCTCTTGTCTGGAATCTCTTCTCTGTGTTAAAGGTGTCGTCTTCTTCTTCTCTGCCATCACAATTTTTATTAACTTCTATTCCAATAGGACACAATTTAACCACGTATTAAAGTTAATTCATTCAATAGACCACAATAACTTTCAACCAATCGAGTTAATCTATTAATACTCCATTAATTGATGCTGATTAATATTCACCCAATTACCATCAATGATGTTAAATTTACTTATACTAACTTCATTTTAACCTCTCTAACTTTAAATTATCCAAATATCAAATTTATAACAATTTATCAAATTTTATCAATTTTTCTATATAGTCAGACACTTTCCCATTCAATATAACATTCAAATTGAATTTTATATGCAATAATTTTCCAAATCCACCAGATGGCGCTCTAACATAAAAATGAATTTTTTTCGTGTCCCATACGATAATTTTTAAAATCCACCAGATGGCGCTCCAACCTAAAGAGTGAGATTCTCAGTCCAACTCACAGCACAGACCTTATCTTGTTGTGTCTTTATTATGTCCTTGAAACCAGAGAAAGCCTCAAAGGAAGACACGCAGCAACTTAAGTTCGTTTCTACTGCAATCGAATAAACAAAATGAGACCCATAAAGAAACCTTTAAAAATTAAGAGTTGAGAAAAAAATTGAAGCAATTCTTCGGCTTTTTCACAGCCTAAACCACATGTTTTGCTTCTCTGTAACAAAGAGTTGTTTAACAAAGTTTTTGCCCATCCAAAAGATATATAAATCTTCAACTGCTTCAAAAGGTCTAATCCAGTTAGGGAAAAGTAGATAACAATAGCTCCAGTTTGTAGTAACTCCTAAACTGTTCCCAAAAAACAACTCCAAAACGTTCCCCTCGAAAGAGGGGGGATGGCTTTCCAGCCGGCTCTGGTGGAATCCTTTGAAATGTAAAATCACACCACCTTGTCCGCCACTCAAATTCCTCTAAATATCCGGTCCTCCGCAAGAGAAAAAAAGGGAGAGGGGGAATTCAATTGTTAATCAAAAGTCTTTGGAAGTGTAGAATCAGGTAAGGGGGGGAGTAACTTCAAACACCAGAGTTTTTTTAAAATATCCCCCTTCCACCCCCCACGCTCTCCTCTATTCACTATTCACTCCGTCTCTTCACAAAAAAGAGCGGGGGGTGACTTCAAAACGCCAGTCTTGAACTACAGACTTCACGATCAAGCTTCTCCAGGTCCCATTATTCTTCCACTTCAATTTAAATATTAAATTAAACTCACTTTGCAAATGAAGGGATGTCTCCTCCGCCCCCACCGCTTGGTTTCGATTTGCATTCACGAAGGGGAGTTATGGCTGCTTTCCACCGCGCTCCGAACAGATTCCGATATAAACAAGCAGACTCACGTTTCTTTCGGGTGTGATCTTTATCTTCTAATTTGCCGTTTAACAGCCTGTTGATTCTCCCTCCGATAGAAACGATTTGTAAAGTCCTTGGAGGTTAATGGCTCTTCTGCCAAGACTTTGAGACTTCGCAAACACAGGAGTAGCGATAGTAAAGTGCCGCAACTCGATCCTTTCCCCCCAACCCCTCCAGATCGGGGTGAAAGAAGAGTCGCAAGAGGCAACAGCTGATACCCAATCCCTCAGGCCCCCCCCCTGAGGTTAATGGAGGCCGCGTAGTCTTCGCGAACCTCTTTAAACCTCCTGTGCGCTCTGGGGATTCCGCGGAGGAGCTCCCTAGCGTCTTGTTCAGTCGGCCATTAAACCGGAAGCGCCCAAGCTGGACGGATTTCTATGAAGCAAGGCCCCGACTGTAAGTAAACTCAGATTACAACCCTCGCATGTTACCTTGCACAACAGGTTTAGCAGGTTGGCAGAGACTGAGTGTCATGATGTATTAGTGACTACTCCCTCTATGCCAAATGAGGGTTCGCCCCCACTGTACCACCGGTTCCTCTGAGCATTGATAACTGTTTAGGATCTTCGGAGGCTCTTCTCTCAGGGTCTGAAGATCTATCAAAGACAACACTAGCAGATTTGGTGTCCAAACAGAGCCTCTTGACTGCACAAACTGTGTCGGCAATTTTTAAACTTCTTTCAGAGATAAACTACAAGGTGGAGTCTCTGAAAGCACTCATTAATAGGTTTTTTATCAATCAGCACACCGATGAGAATTCTACAGATTCTACAGATCACAGAGGGGCTGCAATCATATCCCCGTCAAGAACATCTGTGCAGAAACCGTCTCTAAGCCAGCTGCTCTTATGAACTTAAAAGACTACAACATCACAAGCAGCTTCAGAGCCTACCCCACAGGCAGCTATAAAGCTTACCCAGGGGAACCATCCGGTCCAGGCAATACATAAACCAGCCAATAGTATCTTACAGCGAAATCAGATTGCTCTCCTGATCCTAAGTAATAAAATGAACTTTAGGAGATGGAACTCAAAGAATGCAGTCATGTCAGCCCTGAGTGATCTTCTTCGTTGTGATAGCAACAAACTGGACTTACTAGAGATTGAATGGCTTCCACCCACCTTTAAATCAACCCGAGTACTTTTGACTTTTAGTCAACCAATTTTTCCAAGTATGATGTGTAATATGAGGCCTTTCCTGAATTCGCTTGAGATTTTTCCCTCCCGGGTCTTCAGAAACACAAATGTTAAACCTTTAGTGAGTTTTGTGGGCCGAAAGAAGGAGCGGCCAGAGCCCCACAGTGGCAATCCACATACTGGATCTCTAGGCAACAATAAAAAGTTCTTAAATAAGGGAAATGACATTGGGCACCTGACTATTTCAAATGGAGTAAATGAGATAGCCGATCTCTTGAAAGTAACTCACAATGCCAACACCCCCCCCAATAGAAATTGCACAATCGGCCGAAGAGAAGGGCCCATCTATCAACTCCCTTGATGAAGGACATCTTAACGTTAACCCTAACAAAAGTGCTGACCCTGCAGTTGAGCAGGGGGATCTCCCTCCTAATGGTTCCCCTTCTCTCAGACCATCTCAACAAAGACAACCTGATGCCAATCTGCAGCAGAATAGTGGTGGAAATTGCCACAGGTCAAATCCAAGGGAAGGAACCGCAGATACCTTCGTGTCTGGGAACTGACTAGCCTGCCCCACAGATTTCAACGTGCAAACAAATAATCTTCAAATTATGCAAGCTCCCTGCACATGTAACATTAAGTTGCTGTCCTGGAATATTGCGGGCTGGCGGAGCCGCTCATCAGACCTGATTTTACTGGGATTTCTAGCATCTTTTGATCTCATAGTCCTACAGGAGACCTGGCTTTCTGCTGAAGAGTTGATCCAAATACCGGGCTTTGTTTCCTGGTCCTCCCCAGTCTCAAAAGTCAGGTCGAGAGGCCGGGCCTCTGGAGGGCTGGCTATCCTTGTCAAAGCTGAATTGGGATGGCAGGGCTAGGAAATCACAAGGGAGGAAGCTTGTTGCTACCTAGCGAGCAAGCTCTCATTTAAATCTTTGCTTTGTATAACTGTGAATGTTTATCTACCTCCCTGTGCATCCCCGTACTACAATCCCCATATGTGGGCTGACCTGGAAAACTTTTTAGTTAAGTTAAATCTATCCTTTCCCAATGCTCTGGTGATACTGTCAGGGGATTTCAATGCTAGAGTTGGCCCTTCCTTACTAGAATATGTACAGCTAGGTGTTATTCCAGCAGAGTACGTATCAAATAAATCCTCGTGGTTTTCAAGGCATGTCAAAAGAAACGCAGCAGGTTCCCAATTGATATCGTTGATTTATAAATGTAATCTTTATATTTTAAGCGGTAAAGCCCATGGCTTTATCTATCCTTTCACCTACCATGCTAACAATCATAGTAGTGTGATAGATTATATCTGTGTCTCTTGTGACAAAACAAATCTATTTTCAGACATCCAAGTTCTAGCGAAGGCAGATAGTGACCACCAGCCAATCAGGGTTCAATTCCAGGCCAGTTCAGACATTAGAACTGTCACCCCCTACGACAAAGTGATATCGAATAATATAGAAGTAAGACATAACAGAATACATTGGGCTAAGGTGAACAAAGAGGCAGTATCCCACTTCGTGAATTCCGAGCAGGCAAAAATATGGAACTCGGCAATTGCATCAAATTGCCTTCTAGTATAGTCCTTTCCTACTATGCTGAGTTAAGTCAGGTCTTAAAAGTCCACTTCCTAACAGACAATCCTCCACCCAAGTTTCATTCATATTTTAGGCTGTGCTGGTTTGACTCGGTATGTCACCATAACAGAAAACATTTAAGAGCTAAAATGCGCCTCACCCTGAACAACCCCCACAGCAAAAAACCAGAATGAAATGCTTAAGACAAGACGTGCATACAAAAAACTCTTACTAAAGAAAAAAGCTGCTTATAAAGCTAAGCTCTGGGTTAATTTGGAGTTGCAAGCTAAAGGAAAGAACTCAGCACTCTTCTGGAATACAGTTTCAGGCCTTCTGAAGGCTCAGAGAATCCATTGGGACTCTCCCATCCCTGCCACAATTTGGGAGGAGTTCTATAGAAATTTATTTGCAGCCCCAACTCAAGCCCACACTCAAACTACCCCCCATGAAACAGTGCCCTTTAAAGAGCTCCCCCCCTGGCCCCCAGTCACAACAGCAGAGATGGTAGCAATTATTAAATCTTTGCAACCCAATAAGGCCCCAGGGGAAGACTGCCTGCCCCCCGAATTATTCAAGTCTCACATTGATTGGTGGGCACCTCTGTTAGCGGGCCTGTTTTCATATATAGATTCCTCCGGCAATATTCCAGCAGGCTGGGAAGTAGCTATTGTCATCCCCTTGTATAAGAAAGGCGATAAAAGTGATCCAAGAAACTACAGGCCCATCAGCTTAATTAGCATAGTGGCCAAGATGTATGCTAAACATCTATGGAATAAACTGGCCAATTGGACCACGGAAAGAAATATTTTAGTGGAAGAGCAAGCAGGATTTAGAGCAGGCAGATCAACAATGGACAACTGCTTTGTCCTTCACCATCTGGCAACCAGGCAAATTTCTAAGAGTAAACAGCTGTATACTGCGTTCATTGACCTCAGCGCTGCCTTCGACTCCATAAATAGATAATTACTATGGAGGAAACTGGCTAGTCTAAACATTGAACCCAGACTCCTGGCTCTGATTAAGGCCCTGTATGCTAATACACAATTGAAAGTCCGTATTGGTGCAAATGGTACCTTATCTAAGACAATTACCACACACAAAGCTGTCAGACAGGGCTGCATCTTAGCACCCATACTTTTTAATCTTTATATTAATGACCTGCCAGGTTATTTAGACAACGGCAGGCTACACATGCCAAAAATCCATAACAAATTTAGAAACACCTTGATGTACGCTGATGACATGGTATTGCTGGCCCACTCACAGATCGGACTAAGGAGAGCATTACAAAAGTTACATCTATACTGTGTTAACAACTCCTTGGTTATCAACAAAACTAAATCAAAAGTGATGGTTTTCAGTAAATGTAATAAAATACACAAATGGTATGTCAATGGGGAGCCCATTGAGCAGGTTAGCTCGTTTACTTACCTAGGAATCACATTCAATCACACAGGGTCCTGGTCAAACCACTTTAAAAGAATTGCCATAAAGGCAGAGACAAGCGTAAGGCAGATCCAAAAACTAATTAGTTATACTTGCCCTGGCTCCCTCATCCCAATACTGAGTGTTTTTAAGGCCAAAATTGTGCCCATGCTAACCTATCGAGCAGAAATCTGGGGCCTCAATAAAGCACCTGTGCTTGAATTAGTACAGACCAACTTCTTAAGAAACTTATTAGGGACAGACAAAAATAGAGCCGCATATGCCATAAGGGCAGAAACAGGTATATTTGCTCTTGCCAGCCATACAGTAACCAGAGCATTTGCATTTTGGCTGAAGGTCCAGTCGATGAGCCAAGATAGACTTCCCAAGCTTTGCCTAATTGAACAAGCCACTTCTACCCTTCCCAACTCGTGGGCCAGACAAATCGGTATTATGATTGCCTTCTCCGGGTTGTCAGCCCAAAGTTTGCTTTCTAATGGTCACTTAGCCAAAGTTATTTTTAAACAAAGAGTACAAGATCTTAGTGCCCAACAGGACATGGAGCTCCTCTCTAACAATAAAGCACTAAGCTGGCTAGCAAAAAATAAACAGGTCTTCCAGTGCAAAAAGTACTTAACAATCAGTCTACCACACTCCCTTAGAAGAACCAGAGCAAGATTTGATCTATTGGAGTCCATTAATAGATATGGGCGCTTTCACAACTTACCCTATCAAGACAGATCCTGCATATGCAGTGCTACCCGCATAGAGGATACGGCTCACATTTTATTTGATTGTGAGCTTTATACAGCATTAAGACAATCATATTTATCAAAATTGATGGTCAAAATTGCACACTGGAACACAAATTTTCAGCTTGATTTCCTGCTCAACACTTCCAAGGTGCAGGTTGTCTGTGGTGTTGCTAATTTTGTACATAAGGCTGCTAGGGTAAGATCCACCTTCATAGATCAAATTGGTGTTCCCTGTAGGGGAGATGCTGACATATGAATAAGAAAATTTTAATTTTGCTATTTTAACTGTGTTTTCATTCTCTTTTTTCTTCTTCTGTAGTTGATATGGCCTGTTAGGCTAATCAATAAATTTGTTGTTGTTGTTGTTATCTGGAGGAATTCAATTTGATAAGCTGCAGCACTTTTATTTATTTATTTATTTATTTATTTATTTATTTATTTATTTATTTATTTATTTAACTTATATGCCGCCCACTACCCAAAGGTCTCTGGGCGGCTTACAATCCAAAGAATAAAACAATTTAGAATAGTTAAGAGTAAAATATCAATAAATCATCAATAAAAACCTTACGCTAAAATCGTTATTCTAAAATTGTCATCAGCGGACCCACAATCTATATTATATCAATTAAAAACCTTCTGGAACAGGAAGGTTTTTACCTGGCGCCGGAATGTAATCAGTGTTGGCGCCAGGCGGATCTCAATCGGGAGGGCATTCCATAGCTTGGGAGCAGCTGCCGAGAAGGCCCTGTGTCTACAGGCCATCCCTCTCACCTCCTTGAGAGATGGCTCTTTCAGGAGGGCCCCCTGGCTAGATCTTAATTGCTGGGTAGGTTCATATGGAAGGAGGCGATCCTTCAGGTATCTAGGTCCTAAGTCGTTTAGGGCTTTGTATGTCAGAACAAGCACTTTGAATTCAGCTCGGGCAGCAACTGGTAACCAATGAAGGTTACGCAGAATCGGCGTGATGTGATCCCTGGCGGCCCCACCACTTACCAGCCGTGCCGCACGATTCTGAACCAGTTGCAATCGCCGGACCGTCTTCAAAGGCAGCCCCACATAAAGCGCATTGCAGTAATCAATACGGGATGTTACCAGTGCATGCGTAACTGTCATGAGGCTGTGCTCGTCTAGGTAGGGGCGAAGCTGGTATATTTTCCGCAGCTGAAGGAAGGCACCCCTGGCCACCGAATCCACCTGGGCTTCCAGAGTTAGACCGGGGTCCAGAAGCACCCCCAAGCTGCGGACCCTGTCCCTTAGGGGGAGTGCAACCCCATCCAAGACAGGAAGATGGCCCTCTAACCTGTCCAGCAAAGCACCCATTAACAGTACTTCCGTCTTGTCTGGATTGAGTTTCAATTTATTAACCCTCATCCAGTCCATTATCTGGCCCAGACACAAGTTCAGCACAGAAATCGCCTCACCTGGATTGGTGGAAAACGAGAGGTAGAGCTGAGTATCGTCGGCATATTGCTGACTCCTCAGCCCAAACCTCCTGATGACCCCTCCCAGCGGTTCCATGGAGATGTTGAACAGCATGGGAGACAGTATGGAGCCCTGGGGAATCCCGTGACGTAAACGCCACGGGGCAGAGCAACTGTCCCCCAGCACCACCTTCTGGACACGGTCAGCCAGGAAGGATTGGAACCACTGCAGAGCAGTGCCTCCAACCCCCAACCCGGCCAGCCTATCCAGAAGGACACCATGGTTGATGGTGTTGAAAGCCGCTGAGAGGTCCAGGAGTATCAACAGGGTCGCACTCCCCCTGTCTCTCTCCCGGCAAAGGTCATCATACAGGGCGACCAAGGCGGTCTCCGTACCAAAACCCAGCCTGAAGCCAGATTGAAATGGATCCAGAAAATCAGTTTCATCCAGCAGTGCCTGGAGTTGTCCGGCCACCACCCGCTCCAACACCTTGCCCAAATAAGGGAGGTTCGCTACTGGTCGGTAGTTAACCACCAGCCCTGGATCCAGGTTTGGTTTTTTTAGGAGTGGTCTAATCACCACCTCTTTCAAGGTGGTGGGGACCACTCCCTCTCTTAAGGAGGCGTTAACAACCTCCTGGACCCAGGTGCGAACCCCCCTGGCAGATCTTTCAATTAGCCAAGAAGGGCAAGGGTCGAGCGGTGTAGTGGTAGCATGGACAGATCCAAGCACCCTGTCCACATCCTCAGGTCTCAATAATTGAAACTCATCCAATAAAACTGGACCTAAGCACGGCACACTGGATACATCCCTTGAATCTGCATCAATAGTGGAGTCCAATTCCCTGCGAATCTGAGCGATTTTCCCCTCAAAGTGAGCGGCAAACTGGTCACAACAGGCTGATGAGTTGTCCAGAACCTCCACCATATTATCAGGTTGTCTCATCATGGTGTAACCAGAACTAAAAGTCCATGCTAGCTTAACTTTAGTGCTGTATAAGAAACACAGAGAGAACAGCTGGAAGCGTTTGATCAGCCTAAGCAGAAATGAAAAAGACACAATGATGATGAACATGTTTCACCAGCTATTTGTTTTCCTGCTAATCCAGACTTTGTTGGTTACTGAAAAATATGATTTTATCTGTGAGCAAATTTAGCACACATGTATTAAGTATACAGAGCAGAATGCTGCAGCTATGATTGTCAAAATAAATCGCTGTTGCTGCCATACTGTCTTGTACATAAGGAAGTCAATCCTGATGAGCAGATTGCTGAATGGATGCATTTAGATTTGCTTTGGTGGGTGCATAAGTAGAAACTGTAAGTGAGTTTGACTAACTTTATTGTGATATTAAGAATCTTTTTAACTACTATTGTTTCAACTGCCAGGTTTGAGGGATGTTTCTCAGAACATCAATTAATCCAAATGTATTATAGATCTACAATGTGGCAAGAAAAACTGAGCAACTTAGCAATGCTATCAATTGAGAGAGATTTTAATGTACATAGAGTTCAATACTATTATAGAAAAAACTGCACAAATTTAAATTAAGTAATTTTAAATAAATTTGAGTATGTTAGCATTAAATGTATTTTATTTTAATTACACTTGCATTTTCTTAAAATACAATATATGTGCTTAGGGTGTTGGGGTGGTAAGGGGTTCAATACTGGACTGTTGGAAGGGACTCAGGCAGTGCCAGTGAGACACAGGTTAGGTAGCACAATACTTGTCCTTCTCTGGGTGCTGAAAAACCACACTAAAAAGTGTTCTGCTTATGTACCACCCCACAGCACTTCAAGCACTCTCTGAGTAATTATGCAGGCCACACCACTGCTATCACTGCCGCAGGGAGGCTTGGATCTAGCCTGAAGTTGTATCTGCACTACACAGTACTTTAATACCACTTGAAGTGCCATGGCTCCATCCAGAGAGATTTATACTCTGGAGAGAAAATTAGAATTCTCTCACATAAAGTTTTTAGCAGGGAGTTCTAAGCATCTCACCAACTTACAAGTCCCAGGTTGCCATAAGATGGATCATGGTAGCCAAAATGGCATCAAACTGTTTTAGTCATACTTGGAACACATTTATTGAAAACACTGAGACTTGATCATGACTCCTTTGAACTCCTTTGATTTGATTATATCTAACTAGGATTACGTCTTGACTAAGACAGGGTCCAATCCAACAGATCTCGATTTTTAAAATTAAATAAATAAATAAATAAATAAAAGGAATATTTGCACCATTTATTGAAGGTGAGGACAATCCATTCTATTCTCCAAAGATTCCACTGCTATACAATGAAACCTTATGAAAGGCCAAATCCTGAAAATCAGAACCATTGTTTCTAACTTAAATATTTTGGGACAACTGTGAAGAAAGATTAACTGTTTTTGTTTGCTTGTCTGCTTGTTTTAAGACTAATAAAACACAGGCAACACTTTCTCCCTAAATGAATATCAGTTAATGCAACATACTTACTAAGCAATAAAATCCAAAAATCTATATTGCCCAGTGTTTAGGGATCACCAGCAAACATATAAGGCATGCATAAAGGGCTTCCATAATGTGTCCTTTTGCTTTCTATAACAGGTCATACAGGCAATATATTTCCTCCCATCTATGGGCAATCCTGAGCCTTAGGATGGACTGTATTCCTACTGACCTAAACAGCTGTGCCATTGCCAAGTTTCAGCTGTGACATGTCGGGGTCAACTCTTCCCAACGGTTGTTTGGCTCCAAATGGGATATTTGAGATTCACCAAAGCACAGGGGTGGAGCAGCTCCTTCCTTCCTGGTGCTTATCTTGTTTATTCAGCATTTTTAAAAGGCATTAATTAAAAAGTTGATTCTTACTTATGTTGGCCCACAGGAATCTAAAAATAAAATAAAATATTAATGATCACTGTGTGTACACTAAATCAAAGACGCCTTGGATGGAATGCTGCCATGTTTGATCATGCAAATGAAGAGAAACTGCAAGGGAGTCATTTAATAGATTTTCTTTTTCCCCTGCCAATGGCACAGTGAGATTTATAGCAATGTTTTTGCAGCGAGGGGGGCTGGAAAGAACAAGATGGGAGTTTGTTATTAATACAAGAGAGAGGTTTATCATTATTATTTTCCTGTCCAGAGCAGTAACATCCCCTTGAATTCTAATGAACACTTGATGGCCCCAGGGTGCAGTGCCAAGCATAGTTAATGCCACTGATTGTAGAAGTTTTAATTCAAGGTTGGCCGTTTGCGCACATGGTCCACAATCTTGCTTGCATGCTTTCCTATATAGAGTAGTTTAGTAGTAGAGCATGTGCTTTCTATGCAAGAATGTTTAGAATGGGGAGGGACAGCCCTGCCCTGGCAACCCATGCACAAGCAGGGATTTGAACCTGCTATGTTTCACATGAAGAAACCCAGTTTAGGGTTGCACTGTAAATTCCAAAACGGCTTTTCATTTCCTTCCATTCTTGTGACATACTACATTTGTGATATGCAGAAAGCGAATGGGAATCTGTGTGCCTATGTTTCCCCAGTGCTTCCTTAGGGATGGCTTTTATAAGAAGTTTTTATAAGAAAATGGTATAAAACACCTCTACAAATGCCTAGAAATGCCATTGAAAAGTAAGTTTTGAAAGTAGCTAGAAGGCATTACTTGTTACTTCAAAGTAGTACCTTTGTGGCAACAGCTTACAATACCCCAAAAAGTAATTGGTTAGGGGGTAACTACATTGCCTCTAATCATTTGAATGCCACTTTCTGTGTTAAGGAGTGGCAACAACTTAAGATCAGATGTGTACCATTTTAGAGAAAGGATACAATGGGTTTTTTCACCTCAGCTTCTTTTTGGGTGTTGGGTGGGAAACCTGAGGGCCTTCAGATGTTGCTGGACTGCAGGGCCCATCTTCCTTCACCATTGTTGGCACTAGCTGCAGCCAAGGAGAGCTGTAGCCAGGCCACATGCAAGGGGTCACACATTGACCATCTTTCTGTTTGGCAGATTCTACTGATGGGAACAAGGGGCGTGGCACAGCTATCCTCCTAACCCAGCTAGGCAGAGATGTAGAACATGTTTCCTTTTGCAAAAATAAATAAATAAATCCATAGGACATTCAAAAAGTGGGATAAAGCACTCTGAAAGGTGAGCACAAAATGTGGTAAAACAACTGTTCAACTAATTGTTCGCTTGTACCCCCTGTGGAGATATGTTCCCTTTTGATGTTTACCTATGCTTCTTCCTCATCTCTGTCCCAGGCTACAATTAACACCTTTAATGAACATGATAACATGCTGTTGAGAAATCCCTGGTGTTAATTAAAAACGTTAAGATGAGAGGGAAGTAAAACTAGGAAATAGGCCAGGGTGGTGTATAATTTTTATGTGTAAACATGTAACAGTCTTGACAAATAATCTCCCTCTCTGAACCTCAGCCTGTTTCATTTTTCAGCATTTCTTTCTCAATTTATGAAGACATGATGGTGATTTTGTCACCTGTGGGTGACTTGGAGATTTAGGGGCACATTCATTCATTCACAAAAACTGACAGTTTGTAGAGCTCCACAAAATGTTTGTGTTAAGTTGCATTCAAAGTTGAGGTACTATGAAAGGATCTAGAATGAAACAACACAACGTTTTGGTATGGCTAGCCCAAACTTCCATGGTGGCTCTGCACATCTCTGTATTGACATCAGATGTTATTTGTGGTAAAATGTAATGTCCAGATGTTTTTGCACAGACAAAAACAAACAATTGACCAACACAGAGCTACCATTCAATGACAGAGAACATGTATTAGCCTCAAACAGCTGCTACTTGTCAAGCCCCGCACACAGATCACACACACAAACAGGATTCAGTTCTTTGCCAAGATCTTTAGTGGAAAGCAGGCAAGTTCAAGTCCTTTGCTAACAATCAAGTGCCAAATAAATAACAGAATCCAACTCCCAGCAATTACCAGTCCAAGTCAAAACCAGAATATCTCAAGGAAACCAGATGCCAAACCCAAGGAATTGTCCAGGAAGCCATTGTCCAGGAAGCCAGTCTGAAGTCAGGAAACAGAGCCAAGGTCACAGACAGGAACGTGGTTGCAAGTTCAAATGACACGTTGCTCCCACAGAGAGCTCAAGGTGAGCTTGCCAGCTTTATCCCAAAACAGGGAACACACCCTTACTTCTGGAAAGGCTTCTGCTAGTACTCAGGGCTTCCCGACCTGATTCCCCGTC
The DNA here is from genome assembly GCA_029282475.1 of Phrynocephalus forsythii. Taxonomy (NCBI): domain Eukaryota; kingdom Metazoa; phylum Chordata; class Lepidosauria; order Squamata; family Agamidae; genus Phrynocephalus; species Phrynocephalus forsythii. The sequence goes on along the minus strand of JAPFRF010000002.1, from coordinate 168,486,433 downwards.
TAGCATCAAAGACCCTTTCCCTAGCTCTTCTGGTAGCACGTCTTTGCAGAATCCTGCTCATGGTCCTTCAAGGAGGTGAAGATATGTTTGCAGCTGAGTCATCAGACCCAGCTGCTTGCTTATTTGAGCTGCAAGGCTCCTCCAGCAGCTCTTCAACATTTAACCCCTCAGAGTCAGGTTCTGCGGCAGGCAGGGTCCTGGCACTATCCCCCTCCCCATGGCCCCCCTCTTCCGATGGGCCAGGCCTATCAGGGTAACTGTCATGGAATTGTTGAACCAACTCAGGAGCATGCAAGTTGGACGCAGGTTCCCATGACCAATCTTCAGGTCCATAATCTTCCCAGTCTACCAAATACTGCAATCCTCCACGGTGTATTCAAGAATCCAAGATTTGACGGACTTCATATTCTTCTTCTCCTTCTACTAAAATCAGTGGAGGAGGTTCAGGAGTCGGTGGTCGGTTGGGGTCAGGGTCTGCAGCTGGAGCCAAGAGGGATTGGTGGAATACTGGATGAATATTTATTTATTTATTTATTTATTTATTTATTTATTTATTTATTTATTTATTTATATAGCTTGTATGCCGCCCACTACCCAAAGGTCTCTGGGCAGCTCACAATCAGAATGAACAATTAAAACATCAAGATACAATAAAATTAGAACAATAAAACATGTAAATGCAATAAATGCAATACATTAAAAACACACCACTAAAATTGCCATCAGGACCCACAATCATTAGTTAAAAAACTTTTGGAATAGGAAGGTTTTTTTTTTCAAAGCATTTTTATTAGAAAATTTTAATATACAAAAGAAAAACAAATTCAGAACATTAACCATACAGAATCAATCTATCACTAAGGTTCGGCTTCCCTCTGTTCTTCGCGCGGTTTTAACGTTATTCATCTCCCAGCCTTCCTTTCAAACGAACCCCTTTTATATACTTATAAAAAAGGTTCTAAAAGTAAATAGTAGTCCCTCGCGTTCTACCCTAATCCGGTAAGAGTCTTTAAATCCTTACAATAAGTCTCCATGTAGTTCTTAAATTTTTGCCAGTCTTTTTGGAACCTCTGGTTGTCTTGATCCCTCAGTCTGCATGTCAGTCTGGCCATCTCTGCAAAGTCCAGTAATTTCGCCTCCATTCATCCAAAGACGGTATATACGTTGTCTTCCAGTTCTGTGCCAGGAGCATTCGTGCCGCTGCTGTTGCATATAAAAATAAAGTCCTGTCTGCTCCTTTAATTTCACTATCCACCAACCCTAACAGAAAAAGTTCAGATCGTTTTGGGAATGTACACTTTAACATCTTTTTGAGTTCATCATATATCAGTGCCCAATATTCTTTCACTTTCTCACAGGTCCACCACATATGATAAAAATCACCTTGTTTCTCTTTACATTTCCAACAATAATCATCTTTCATCCTATACATCTTTGCTAATTTCGTTGGAGTAATATACCATCTATACATCATTTTCAACAAATTTTCTTTTATCAAAGTACATGCGGTAAACTTCATGTTCTTTTTCCACAGTCTTTCCCACACATCTAACTCAATATTATGACCCAAACCATAGCCCATTTTATCATACATTCTTTGACTTGTTCATCTTTTAAGTTCAACTCCAACAAGAAATTATATAATCTAGTCAACAATTTCTTTTTTGGGGCCCATGATTATGGTTTGAAACTTAGATTCCTTCTCTCCAAACCCAGACATCCTTCTGTCTTTCTGAAAAATGTCATGTAACTGATGGTACTGAAACCAACCTGTTAACTTCTCTTTTAACAGTTCATAAGACTTCAGTCTGGGACCTTTTTCTGAGAAGAATAACACATCCCCATATGTGATCCCCACTCCTTCTGTATCTTTCCTCTTGATCGCCGATGCTTCAATCGGGGATAACCACCTCGGGGTGTGTCTCTCTAATAAGGGTTTCAACCGTTCCCAGACCTGAAGTAGTGACTTTCTAATTACATGATTCATAAAACTTTTATGTACTTTCACTTTATCATACCACAGATAAGCGTGCCAACCAAATCTATTATCATGACCTTCTAAATCCAAAAGATCCCCATCAACTAAAGTAATCCATTCTTTTATCCAACCGAGACAGGCCACTTCATAATACAATCTCAGGTCTGGCATATTCTCGTATTCTCGTATCCTTATTCTCGGTCTTTTACCTTGCCAGACAAATTTAGACAATGTCTTCTGCCATTCCTTAAAATGGCCTGTTCCTTTGATTATTGGGATCATTTGAAATAAGAATAACAACCTTGGTAACACGTTCATCTTTATCACCGAAATTCTTCCCATCAATGACAAATTCAGTCTATTCCATGTTTCCAAATCTCTCTTAATCGAATTCCAAACCATAGTATAGTTTTCCTCAAAGAGGTTCAAATTCGTGAGAGATAAATTAATTCCCAAGTATTTAACTTTTTTCACAACTGAGAGAGCGGACAGTTTTTCAAATTCTTCACAATCTTTCTTTGTTGCATTTTTCAATAAGACCTTCATCTTATTCTTATTCAATTTAAAGCCAAGCAAATTACCAAATTCTTCAATTACCTTCATCACCTCAATAATACTCTCTTTGGGATTCTCTATTGTCAAAACCAAATCATCAGCAAACGCTTTTAGTTTATATTCCTTATCCCCCACACTTATACCTTTAATTATCACCATGTCCCTCAATTTAACTAATAATACTTCCAGTACAGTAATAAATAACAATGGAGACAATGGACACCCTTGTCTTGTACCTTTCCCAATCGGGAAACTTTCTGTTATCACATTATTAACCAATAAACTTGCTTTCTGTTCCTTATATATTGCATTAACACCATTCCAAAACTTTGTTCCCACTCCCATATGTTCCAAATTCTTCTTCATGAATTGCCAAGAAACATTATCAAAGGCTTTTTCAGCATCAATAAATATCAAAGCAGCTTGTTTCTCCTTCCTGACTTCTAGATATTCTATTATATCAATTATATTTCTCATGTTGTCTTTCATCTGTCTGCCAGGAAGAAACCCCGCTTGGTCTTTATGTAGCAATTCATTTAAAACCCTTTTTAATCTATTGGCCAAAACATCGGCAAATAATTTATAATCTCCATTCAGAAGGGAAATGGGCCTATAATTTTTGACATCTGTCACATCCGAATTCTCCTTTGGGATCAGTGTTATACACGCCTCCTTCCAGGTGTTAGGTATAACTCCTTTTTCTAAAACTTCGTTCATCACCTCCACCATTATTGGTAACATTTCTTCTGACAATTTTTTATAATATTTTGCAGTCAAGCCATCTGGGCCCGGTGATTTTCCAGATTTCGCCCTGTCTATTGCACTTTGTACTTCATGTGGGGTAATTTTCTCACTCAATGTCGACAATTGGCTTGTTGAAATTTTTTTCAATCCATTCTCTCTTAAATATCTATCAATCTGTTCCGGATCCTCTTTTTTCTTCATATATAAGTCTCTGTAAAAATTCCGAAACACCTTTACAATTTCCCTTGGGTCTTCCACTAATTTCTTATCTACCACTAATTTGTTCACAACCTTTTGTTTTTGCTTCCATTTTAGCTGCCAAGCCAACAGTTTTCCTACTTTGTTTGCTGATTCAAAGTTTCTTTGTCTCATCATCTTTACCTTCCACTCAATTTCTTGATTAATGACCATTGACAACTGGGTTTGGAGCATCTTTAATTTTTGAATCCATTTCTGTTCCTTTGGCTTTTCCACCAATTTCTTCTCTGTCTCCACCATTTCTTTTAAGATCTCATATTTCTTTTTTTCTTTCTGTTTCTTTTGGTATGAATTTCTCTGAATAAAGAGACCTCGCATAACACTTTGCTCGCATCCGATACAAAATTTGTTGGTGTTTCTCTTCTCCAGTTATTTTCCAAATAATCTCTAAAAGTTTCTTTCGCTATTTGCAAAGTCTCTGTCTCATCCAGTAAGCTTTCATTCAATCTCCAGCGGTATAGTCCTTGCAATTTTGTTTTAACTTCCATCACAATTGCATTATGATCTGAGATCGTTTTAGGTAAAATTTCCACTTTCGTCACTCTATGTGAAATATCGTTAGGAACAAATATGTAATCGATTCTTCCCCAACTCCGATTTGGTTCAGAGAAAAAGGTAAACTGTTTCTCTATTGGGTGTCTCAATCTCCAAATGTCAGTCCATCCAAAGTTTTCAACTAAGTCAAAAAAGGATTTTGGTAATTTCTCTTCTGAGCCTTTCTTTTTCTGGGATCTATCCAGATCCGGCATCATTACTCCATTACAATCTCCCATCAAAAAGAGTTTTTCGTCCATATAGTCTAACAATCTTTGTTCTAGATCTCTATAAAATTCTAATTTCCTTTCATTTGGCGCATAAATTCCTACGATGAAAAATTTTTCAGATTGCCAAGTAATTTGCACCATCAAAAATCTTCCCTCTTCATCTGTCATTATCAACTTAGGTTCTAATTTATGTTTTGCATATATCACCACTCCTCTTTTCTTCAATTTATCAGGCGATACAAATTCTTGTCCCAAAATTTTGTTTTTTAGAATCTTCGTATGTTTCGTTGCAACATGTGTTTCTTGCAGACAAATCAGGTCTAAGTTTTCTTTCTTCAGTAAATGCGTAATTCTGTTTCTCTTGGTCTTTTCATTCAAACCATTAACATTCCATGTTAATACTCTCAACGCCATTGCAGATTTCAAATTAAATATATTTTTATCAATCTCTATTCAAATATTGGCCATAGCTAAGTCAGCTTTGCCTTCTTCCACATCAGAGAGTTCTAACTCCTCTTCTTCTTCCTCTTCCTCTTCTTCACCCTCACCTCTTCTTAAACCTTGGTCCTCCTTCTCCTCAGGTAATCTGTCTCACTCTTTCAATGGTTTCCTGTACCCAAGCTCTTCTCCATATTTTCTCAGAAATTTGCCTATCTCCGACTCAGATGTTATTTTAAATTTCTTCATTTTGTAGATAAAGGATAGGCCTTCCGGAAACTCCCAACGAAATCTCAGACCATTTCTTCTCAATGTTTCTGCCAAAGGTTTATAACTTCCTCTTCTTCTCAAGAAATAAAGAGGAATCTCCTTATATATCAAAATCTGTTGTCCTTCAATCACAAATCTGTTATCATAACTATGTTTCAGAATTCTATCTCTCACGACCATAGATGTCAATGACACAATAACATCACCCGGTGTCTTCTTCGCTCTCAACTTCTTTGATCTAACTGCTATCCTAAACACTTGGGAGATTGCACCAGCTACTTCTTCTTCTTGCCACCCAAGCCACTTCGCAAGTTCAGTTATTACTTTGGCCTTAATATCTTCTCCTTCCTCCCATGGTATCAAGCGAAAACGAAGATTCTGTTGCCGTTGCCTCATTTCAAGAAAAGCAAGCTCCTCAGCCAATTTCATTTGTGTAGTCTTTACTTCTGTCACTCCTATTTTATTCCTCTCTGTTTCTTCTCTGCATTGTTTAACCTCTGTCTGCACTTTCTTCACTTTAACTTCTATGCTCTTTGTTTTCACCGCTAAATCCTTCACTTGAGCTGACAGTTCCCCAACTGCCTCTTTAATTTGTTTCTGCATATCTTCCTTTAGTTCTGATAGCTTCTTGTCCATACTTTCTTCACTTTTTTCAAATTCTCTCCTTTTGTGTATCATTAGACCTTCCCATTCTTTACCCTCCTCTTGTCTAGAGTCTCTTCTCTGTGTTAAGGGTGTCATCTTCTTCTTCTCTCCTGCCATCTCAATTTTAATTGACTTCTATTCCAATGGAGCACAATTAAATCACAAATTGAAATTAGTTCAATCAATAAGTAATAATAAACTTCAACCAATCAAATTAAACAATAAATACTCCAATGGTTAATAATCACCTCTTTACCATCAGTGATATTCAATTTACTTGTTCAAACTTCCTTTTGTCCTTTCTGACTTTAAATTATCCACATATCAAATTAATAACAATTTATCAGGTTTTGTCAATTTTCTATATAGTCAAACACTCTCCCACCCCAAACAGCATTCAAATTGAATTTTAAATGCAATAATTTTCTAAATCCACTAGATGGCGCTCCAACATAAGAAATAAATTCCTTAACCAGTTTCAAATGCAATGATTTTTAAAATCCACCAGATGGCGCTCCAACCTAAGAAATGAGCTTTCCAGTCACCTTCACAGCTGTAGCATAATCCTGTTTTGACTACGGTATGACCTTCCAGCCACAGAGCGCCTCAGAGAAAAACAGATAATAACTTAGTTTCGGTTCCACTGCAGCCAGATACACAAGGAGAGACCCACAAAAGTCCTTAAAAATTAAAAATTAAAGGAAAAAATTAGAGGAACTTCTTCAGCTTCTTCCCAAGCTTAATCCACACAGCTCTCAGATAGGAGAAAATGGAGTTCCCTGCTCCCGAGAGCCTCAGAAGGGAAAGTTCTTACAAGTTCAAAAAAATTCTTTTTTCTTCAACCTTTCCAATGGCCCAGCTCAATCGAAAAGGAGAAAATAACAATGGCTCCATGAAGGTAATGAAGTAAACAGCTCCCCCTCCAAAGAAGGGGGGGTAACTCCAAACACCAGCTCTGGTAAAGTCTTTTGAAATGTAAGCCTCCCCAAGTCCCATATTTCTTTCCACTTCAATGTAAATAATAATAGTTCAAACTCACTTCACAAACGAAGGGATATCTCTCCACCCACCGCTCAGCTCCAATTTGTATCACGAAGGAGAGTTACGGCTTAATTTCCACCACGCTCCGAACAGATTCCGATGTAAACAAACCAACTCACGTTTCTTCGGGTATAGTCCTTATCTTCAAGTTAACCGTTTAACAGCCTCTGCTGATCTTCCTCCGATAGAAACAGTTTTATAGAGTTCTTGGAGGCTAATGGCTTCCTGCTAAGACAACGAGACTTCGCAAACACAGGGGTAGCGATCGCAAGAGCGCCCGTAGCTCAATCCTTCTCCCCAACCCCTCCGGATCGGGGCGAGAGGAGAGCCGCAAAGGTCGCAGCCGATACCCAACCCCTCAGGGCACCCCCCTGAGGTTTTTAGAGTTCGCGGAGCCTTCGCGAGACTCTTTAAACCCCCGGTGCGCTCTGGGGATCCCACGGAGGAATTCCCCTAGCGTCTTATGCAATTGGCCATTAAACCGGAAGCCCCGGAATAGGAAGGTTTTTACCTGGTGCCGAAATGTTATTAACGTCGGCACCAGGCGAGTCTCATTTGGGAGGGCATTCCATAGTCTGGGGGCAGTTGCTGAAAAAGCCCTATTCCTGCAAGCCATCCCCTTCACCTCCTTAAGGGATGGCTCTTTCAGGAGGACTCCCTGACTAGATCTTAGTTGCCGGGTAGGTTCATATGGAAGGAGGCGGTCCTTCAGGTATCTAGGTCCTAAGCCGTTTAGGGCTTTATATGTCAAAACAAGTACTTTGAATTGGGCTCAGGCAGCAACTGGTAACCAGTGAAGGTTATACAGAATCGGCATGATGTGTTCCTTGGTGGCCCTACCACTCACCAGCCGTGCAGCACGATTCTGAACCAGTTGCAATCGCCGAACTGTCTTCAAAGGCAGCCCCACATAAAGCGCATTACAGTAATCAATACGGGATGTTATCAGTGCATGCGTAACGGTCATAAGGCTCCATTCATCTAGGTAGGGGCGCAGCTGGTATATATTCCACAGCTGGAGAAAGGCACCCCTGGCCACTGAGTTCACCTGGGCTTCCAGAGTTAGACCGGGGTCCAGGAGCACCCCCAAGCTACGGACCCTGTCCCTAAGGGGGAGTGCAACCCCATCCAGGACAGGGAAGTGGCCCTCTAGCCTGTTTGACGAGGCACCCACTAACAGCACTTCTGATTTGTCTGGATTGAGTTTCAATTTATTAACCCTCATCCAGTCCATTATCTGGTCCAGACACGAGTTCAGAACAGAAACCGCCTCACCTGGATTGGTGGAGAATGAGAGGTAGAGCTGAGTATCATCAGCATATTGCTGACTCCTCAGCCCAAACCTCCTGATGACCTCTCCCAACGGTTCCATGTAGATGTTAAACAGCATGGAAGAGAAGCAGGTAGTTGCAGACGAAAAGCAACTGGATTGATTTGTTCTAAGATGGGATAAGGACCGATGAACCGAGGATCTAGTTTTCAGGATCGTCCAGGATGTCTCAGGTATCGAGTAGAGAGCCAAACTTTCATGCCTGGATATAACTGTGACCCTTCTTTTCTTCTCTGCTGCTTTCTTATATACTTCCTTAGCATGGTCAGTTGCTCTCGCAAGAATTCCTAAATGCCATGGAGTTCTTGAACGTATGCATCCGCAGCTGGCACAGAGGTGGAAGGAAGGGTAGTTGGAAAATACCGAGGATGATAACCATAATTAGCCATGAATGGGGTCTGGCGAGTGGAAGAATGTACAGCATTGTTATAGGTGAATTCAGCTAAAGGTAACAAATCCACCCAGTTATCTTGTTGGTAGCATGTATAACAGCGTAAATATTGTTCTAAGGTGGCATTAGTGCGCTCAATCTGACCATCTGACTGGGGGTGGTAAGCTGATGACAGGTGAACTTCTGTTCCTAGTGCCTTATGCATTGTTTGCCAGAATCGGGAGGTGAATTGTGGCCCACAATCCGAAATGAGGTGTGCAGGTAAACCGTGAAGTCTGAAGAGGTGTTGCAAGTAGTGATTAGCTGTTTCTGATGCAGTAGGGGATTTAGGGCAAGGAACGAAGTGGGCCATTTTGGTGAATAAATCCACGAAGACCAGGATGCAGGTAAACCCTTTTGAGCGAGGAAGATCCGTGATGAAATCTAAGGACACAGCATTCCCGGGACCAGAGGGTGTTGCCAAAGGATGCAACAGACCCGAGGGTTTGGTCACAACATCATTTGCCTGCGGACAAACTTCTCAGGAACCCACATATCGGGCAACATCAGCATGGACCCGTGGCCACCAGAACTCTCTTGTGAGAAGATGCAGGGTTTTGTAAAGTCCAAAGTGTCCAGCAGGTAAAGAGTCATGTGAGAGATGCAACACCTCGTTACGAAGAGGACCAGCAGGAACATATAACCGCCCTCAATGTAATAATAACCCTTGCTGTGCAGAAAACTCTCCATGATTCCCATTCTGGAGTTCCTGAAGACGTTGCTGAGTCCATTAATCACGAGCTTGAGATTCATGGATTTCTTCTGCCAAGCTGTGACATGGATTCGTGGCTGTGAACACAGAGGGAGGCAAGATGGGTGCCACTAATGTCTCTTTCACAGGCGCTGCATACTCAGGTTTTCTGGATAACGCATCAGCTTTTTTATTCTGAGCCTCAGGAATGTACTTGATCCGGAAATCGAACCGGGAAAAGAATAATGACCACCGGATTTGTCACTAAGTCAATTGTCGGGCTGTTTGTAGATGTTCAAGGTTTCGATGATCAGTCAATACTTGAACAGGGTGTCTAGCTCCCTCGAGGTAATGCCTCCATACAACAAATCCCGTCTTAATGGCCAGCAGTTCACGCTCCCAGATAGTATAATTCTTCTCTGCAGGTTTTAACTGCCGAGAGTAATAGGCACAGGGACGTGGGGTTTGGGAGGGATCATCCTGTTGGGATAGCACTGCTCCCAGAGCAACGCTAGATGCGTCAGCCTCCTCTATGAAGGGTAATTGTGGATCAGGATAACGGAGCAAGAGTTCCAAGGTGAAGCGAGTTTTCAAAGTAGAGAAAGCCTCTTCTGCTTCTGGAGTCCACCGGAAAAGCTCTTTGGGCCGAAGGAGACAGTTTAAAGGTGCAGCAATGTCGGCGTAGGCAGGAATAAACTGGCGATAGTAGTTGGCGAAACCGAGGAACCGTTCCAAATCCTTAGGGTTTTGTGGTCGCCGCCAGGACAACACAGCCTCTACTTTCTTAGGGTCCATGCGGATTCCCTGGGGAGCAATAATATGCCCCAGAAATTCACCTTCCTTAATGTCAAACTCACATTTTTCTAGCTTAGCATATAGTCCGCTTTCCCGCAGACGCTGCAAGACCTGACGAACATCTTGAACATACTGAGCTGGGTGTCAAGCCCCGCACACAGAACACACAGCAAGCCAAGTTCAGTTCTTTGCCAGGAACTTTAGTTGTAATCCAGATAAAGTACAAAGTACAGTCCGAGTCAATCCAGAATAACTTACAGAGCCAAATGCCAAGTTCAAGGGAAACAGAGAAACGTCGTAGTCAGAAAGCCAGTCCAAGGTCAGGAAAAAAAGTCAGGATAACACACAGGAACGTGGTGGCAAGGTAAGTGACGTGTTGCTCCCATAGAGTTTTCAAGGTAAACTTGCTAGCTTTATCCTAAAACAGGGAGCACACCCATATCTCTGGCAAGGCTCCTGCTAGAACTCAGGGCTTTCAGATCTAATTTTACACCTATCATTAAAGATCCTTTCCCTAGGACTCCTGTTAGTTCTCCTTTGCAGGATCCTGCTCCTAGCCCTTATAGGAGGAGGAGATGTGCCCTCAGCTACGTCCTCAGACTCAGCTGCCTGCTGAGTTGAACTACAAGGCTCCTCCTGCTGCTCTCCAGCATTTAACCCTTCACATTCGGGTTCCATGACAGGCAGGGTCCTGGCACTATCCCCCTCCCCATGGTCCACCTCTTCCGATGGGCCAGGTTTATCTTGATAATTATCATGAAATTGCTGAATCAACTCCGGCGCATGTAAGTTAGACACCGGTTCCCAAGATCGATCTTCTGGTCCATACCCTTCCCAGTCCACTAAGTATTGCAAACCCCCCCCCCCGATGTATCCGGGAGTCCAAAATTTGGCGGACCTCATACTCCTCTTCTCCTACTAAGATCGGTGGAGGAGGTTCAGGATTTGGTGGTCGGTTGGGGTCAGGATCTTTGGCTGGGACCAAGAGGGAATGATGGAACACGGGATGAATATGGAGGGATGCAGGTAGTTGTAGACGGAACGCCACTGGGTTGATTTTTTCTAGGATGGGGTAAGGGCCGATGAATCAAGGATCCAGTTTCCGGGATCGCCCAGGATCTCTCAAATATCGGGTAGAGAGCCAAACTTTCATGCCTGGATTCAACTGTGGACCTTCTTGTCTTTTCTGATCCGCTGCTTTTTTATATGCTTCCTTGGCATGATTGAGTTGTTCTTTCAATAATTCTTGAATGCCATGAAGTTCTTGGATATAAGCATCGGTAGCTGGCATAGAGGTGGAAGGAAGGGTGGTTGGAAAGTACCGAGGATGATACCCATAGTTGGCCATGAATGGGGTTTGACGAGTGGATGAATGTACAGCATTGTTGTATGCAAACTCAGCTAAAGGCAACAAATCCGCCCAATTGTCCTGTTGATAACATGTATAACAACGTAAATATTGTTCTAAAGTGGCATTGGTGCGCTCAGTCTGACCATCTGACTGTGGGTGATAATCGGATGACAAGTGAACTTGGGTTCCAAGTGCCTTGTGCATTGCTTGCCAGAAATGAGAGGTGAATTGGGGTCCACGATCCGAAATAAGGTGTTCAGGTAAACCATGAAGCCTGAAGAGGTGTTGTAAATAATGATGAGCTGTTTCTGCTGTGGTAGGAGATTTAGGACAAGGAACGAAGTGGGCCATTTTGGTGAATAAATCTACGAAGACCAGGATGAAGGGAAACCCTTTTGAGCGGGGAAGATCCGTGATAAAATCTAGGGAGACAGCATTCCAGGGACCAGAGGGTGTTGGCAAAGGATGCAACAGACCTGAGGGTTTAGCCACCACATCCTTTTCTCACCGACAAACTTCACAGGAACCCACATATCGGGCAACATCAGCACGGACCCGTGGCCACCAGAACTCTCTTGTGAGCAGATGCAGGGTTTTGTAAAGTCCAAAGTGTCCAGCAGGTAAAGAATCATGAGATAGATGCAATACCTGGTTACGAAGCGGACCAGGAGGAACATATAACCTCCCTCGATGTAGTAATAACCCTTGTGCAGAAAACTCTCCATGCTCCCCATTCTGAAGTTCTTGAAGACGTTGCTGAGTCCATGGATCTCGAGCTTGAGATTCCCGGATTTCTTCTGCCAAGCTGGGACACGGATTCGTGGCTGCGAACACAGAAGGAGGCAAGATGGGTGCCACTAAGGTCTCTTTCACTGGTGCCGCGTATTCAGGTTTTCTAGATAATGCATCAGCTTTCTTATTCTGAGCCTCAGGAATATACTTGATACGAAAATCGAACTGGGAAAAGAATAAAGACCACCGGATTTGTCACTGATACAATCGCCGAGCTGTTTGTAAATGATCCAGGTTTCTGTGATCAGTTAACACTTGCACAGGGTGTCGAGCTCCCTCAAGGTAATGCCTCCATACATCAAAAGCTGTTTTGATGGCCAACAATTCATGCTCCCAGATCGTATAATTCTTCTCTGCGGGTTTCAATTGCCGAGAATAGTAGGCACAGGGACGCGGGGTTTGGGAGGGATCCTCTTGTTGAGATAATACTGCTCCCAGGGCAACACTAGATGCGTCAGCCTCCACTATGAACGGCAGTTGTGGATCAGGGTAGCGAAGTAAAGGCTCCGAGGTAAAGCGGGTTTTCAAGGTAGAGAAAGCGTTCTCGGCTTCTGGAGTCCACCGGAAAGGCTCTTTGGGACGAAGGAGACGGTTTAAAGGTGCAGCAATATCGGCGTAAGCAGGAATACACTGACGGTAGTAGTAAGCGAAGCCAAGGAACCGTTGCAAGTCCTTACGATTTTGTGGTTGCTGCCATGACAACACAGCCTCTACTTTCTTGGGGTCCATGCGGACTCCCTGGGGAGAAATGATATGCCCCAGGAATTCACCTTCTTCAATGTTAAACTCACATTTTTCCAGCTTAGCATAGAGTCCGTTCTCCCAAAGACGCTGTAAGACCTGACGAACATCTTGAACATGTTGAGCTGGATCAGCGGAGTAAATCAGAATGTCATCTAAATACACAATCACACAATGATCTAGGAGATCCTGGAAAATGTCATTCATCATCCTCTGAAACACACTGGGTGCATTGGTCAGACCAAAAGGCATTACTAAATGTTCATATTGACCGTACAGGGTCCGGAATGCAGTTTTCCACTCGTCTCCCTTACGGATACATACCAAATTATACACCCCCGAAGGTCCATCATAGTATAACACTTAGCCCCTTTCAGCCGGTCCAACAGTTCAGAGATTAAGGGTAAAGGGTACCGGTCCCTAATAGTGATCTTGTTTAGTGCTCTATAATCATTACAAGGATGAAGCTCCCCTCTCTTCTTCTTGACAAATATCACTTGTGCTGACAATGGTGATAAGGAAGGGTGTATGAATCCACGTCGAACATTTTTATCTAGAAAAGTCCTCAATGCTTCTAATTCTGGTTCAGACATGGGATAAACTCGCGCCACAGGAAGAGGTGCCCCAGGAATCAAATCAATGGCACAGTCATAGGGTCGATGTGGAGGTAGCTTGTCAGCCCCCTTTTCCTCAAATACATCTGCAAAGTCTTGGTATGCCTGAGGCAAGACAGGGTCAGATGTATCATGGGCAGATGCCAGTACAGTAGAGGAATGTTGCTTTGAACAAGGAACCTTGAAATATAATTCCCCTTGTACCCAATCCACCAATGGATTATGAGCTCGCAACCAGGAAAGTCCCAAAACAAGAGGAAACCGGGGCATTCGGGTTACATTAAAGCTAATCTGCTCATTATGATCCATTACCTGAAGAGTAAGGGGACAGGTTTCCTGAGCTACCGGCCCAGAACGAAGTAACCGACCCTCAATGGATTCTACTAACAAAGGAGCGTCCTTATTTTGTACTGGAATCCGATGGTACCACACAAACCCAGCATCCACAAAACAGTGAGCCGCCCCAGAGTCTACCATAGCATATACCGGAATCTCCCGACCATCAGGGAGCCCTAGAGTCACAGGTATCAGAAAAGGTCCTTGAGGTGTGATAGTATTGCCTGGGAACCCTTCGGTATGCTCCATTCCTCGGGGTTCCTTCAAGGATGGAGCTGCCCTTTTATTGCTGGAGAGATAGCAGCACTTATTGAGGAATGCTTCAAAGGGCAATTCAATTAGAAGCGAAATGTCCTCCTCACCCACAGTACAGGCAGAGATGATGAAAGCGTCGTCTTGCCTTTTCCTCTGGGGTGAGGCGTGGTTGAGCAGCTCCCAGTTGCATAGGCTCTGGATCCACTTCACGGGCCTCCCGGGACTGCAGATGAGACACAGCTGGCAGAGGTTGCTGTTTGCAGTTCTGGCCTCGAGAGAGACGACGGCTTTCCAGGCGTCCATCTATTCTCAGACACAGGGTAATGAGTTCCTGCAATGTGTTTGGTTGTTCTACCCTGCAGAGTTCATCCAGCACTTCATCTGCCAAACCTTCCATATACTGAGAAATCAGTGCCGGCTCGTTCCACTGCAAATCCTGAGCTATCAAACGAAATGCAGTGGTATAATCAAACACTGAGTCCTTGCCCTGTTTCAAAGCTCTGAGTCTCCTGTTGGCGGTAGCAGCCTGCACGGGATTCTGAAAGGCTGAAGAAATATGGTTCAGGAAAGCCTGATAATTATCCAGCAAAGGTGAAGCACTGAGGAGTAAAGGAGTCGCCCATTTAGCTGCCTGTCCCTTCAATAAACTGATGATAAAACAGACCTTAGACCTCTCAGTAGGAAATTCTTGAGCCTGTACCTCAATGAACAGCTTGCATTGAGCCAAGAATGCAGGGAATTCCTCTAATTCAGTGTTTTTCAACCTTTTTTTGGGAAAAGGCACACTTGTTTCATGAAACAAATCACGAGGCACACCACCATTAGAAAATGGGGGGGCGCAACAGGTCGGGTCGAACCCCTAAGTGGCAGGGGGGGGGAAGACAGCCACCCTCCACCAAAGAAAATGCCGCGGCGAGAGTTCCACGCGTCCAGGGAGCTCAAAGGCCTGAGCAAGGCCCCCTAAGCGGGCCAGGGAAACTGACAGGGCGAAGCTCGACCCCACACGGGTGAGGACGCCCAACGATCGCCCCTAGGACTTGATAGGCGGCTTTAAAAAGGCCGCCCGAGCAGCTGCCTAAGGACGAGCCGGCAGGAAGCCCGCAAAGCCGGCTAAGCCCCAGTGGGCAGGCGCGCTCCGGCGAGGAACCGCCTGTCAGCTGGAGTAAACGCCGTGGGCCCCCGCCCCGCGGCCGCAGCAAGCAAGGATAGGAGGGTAGGGGTGGGTAGCGGTGGAGTGTTTGTTTTTTAACAAAAGTACCCGACAAACGGGTCAGGTCGGGCTGCTAAGTGGCAGTTGAGGGTGGGTAGGCTGCGGCAAACAAGCCCGCAGGGCCCCGGAGAAGCTCCCGACCACCACCCCCGGCGAAACCCGCTGTCACCCAGGGCTCGGCTGAAGTGCGAGCCCCAAAAGGCATCCAACGTTGCCGGAGGTACTCCAGATTTCCTGTCAGTGCTGCCCAGCGCGAAAGAGGAGGACTGGTGTGCGGGCGGCCCTTTTAAGGGCTTTGATCCCCGCACACCCCGGGAGTCACATGTCCTCCTCCTTTCGCGCCGAATAACGGCTCCCGGGGCGACAAAGCGGCCCCAATCCGGGACAAGCCCGGCAGGAGCCTTTCGAATTTTTTAATTTTTCCAACGGCACACCAGGCAACATCTCGCGGCACACTAGTGTGCCGCGGAACAGTGGTTGAAAAATACTGCTCTAATTTGCCTTCAAACCGGTCAGGAGGCAGCAAAGGGCAACGAGGATGTAATGATGCTGGAGCTTGTTGCAATTGAAAAATTGCCTCTGACAAAAACAGTACTTGGTTTTGCAAAGCTTCCAGTGGAGTCATTCCAACAGCCCCCTCCTTCTCCATTCTGCTTGAATAAGTTTGGTGGGTGGGAGCAAACTGTCAAGCGCCGCACACAGAACACACAGCAAGCCAAGTTCTGTTCTTTGCCAGGAACTTTAGTTGTAATCCAGATAAAGTACAGTCTGAGTCAATCCAGAATAATTTACAGAGCCAAATGCCAAGTTCAAGGGAAACAGAGAAACGTCGTAGTCAGGAAGCCAGTCCAAGGTCAGGAAACAAAGTCAGGATAACACACAGGAACGTGGTGGCAAGGTAAGTGACGTGTTGCTCCCACAGAGGGTTCAGGGTAAACTTGCTAGCTTTATCCTAAAACAGGGAGCACACCCATATCTCTGGCAAGGCTCCTGCTAGAACTCAGGGTTTTCAGATCTAATTCTACGCTTTTCATTAAAGATCCTTTCCCTAGCTCTCCTGTTAGTTCTCCTTTGCAGGATCCTGCTCCTAGCCCTTATAGGAGGAGGAGATGTGCCCTCAGCTGCGTCCTCAGACTCAGCTGCCTGCTGAGTTGAACTGCAAGGCTCCTCCTGCTGCTCTCCAGCATTTAACCCTTCACATTCGGGTTCCATGACAGGCAGGGTCCTCGCAACAGGCTGCTACTGCCAACAGGAGACTCAGAGCTCTGAAACAGGGCAAAGATTCAGTGTTTGATGACACCACTGTGTTCCATTTGATAGCACAGGATCTGCATTGGAACGAACCGGCACTGATTTCTCAGTATCTGGAAGGACTGGCAGATGAAGTGCTTGATGAACTCTCTAGGGTGGAACCATCACGCACGTTAGAGGAACTCATTACGCTGTGTCTCAGGATAGATGGACGCCTGGAAAGCCGTCGCCTCTCCCGAGGCAAGAACTACAACCAGCAACCTCTGCCAGCTGTGCCTAATCTGCAATCCGGTGAAGCCCGCAGAATGGATCCAGAACCTATGCAACTTGGAGCTGCTCGACCACACCTCACCCCAAAGGAAAAGGCAAGACGACACTCTCATAATCTCTGCCTGTACTGTGGAGGAGGAGGACATTTCGCTTCCATTTGCCCTTTGAAGCGCTCCTCGGTAAGTGCTGCTACCTCTTCAGCAGTAAAAGGGCAGCTCCATCCTTGAAGGAATCCACAGGAATGGAGCATACCGAGGGGTTCCCAGACAATACCATCACGCCCCAAGGACCTTTCCTGGTACCTGTAACTCTAGGGCTTCCTGATGGCTGGAAAGTACCTGTGCATGCTATGGTAGACTCTGGGGCAGCTCACTGCTTTGTGGACGCTGGGTTTGTGCAGTGCCATCGGATTCCAGTACAGAACAAGGAAACTCCTTTGCTGGTAGAATCCATTGAGGGTCAGTTACTTCGTTCTGGGCCGATAGCTCAGGAAACCTGTCCACTTGCTCTTCAGGTAATGGACCACAATGAGCAGACTTGCTTCAATGTAACTCGGATGCCCCGGTTTCCTCTTGTCTTGGGACTTTCCTGGTTGCGAGCTCATAACCCATTGGTGGATTGGGTGCAAGGGGAATTGTACTTCAAGGTTCCTTGCTCAAAGAAAAATTCTTCTACCATCCTGGCAGCTGCCCATGCTACATCTGACCCTGTCTTGCCCCAGGTATACCAAGACTTAGCAGATGTATTTGAGGAAAAGGGGGCTGACAAGTTACTTCCACATCAGCCCTATGACTGTGCCATTGATCTGATACCTGGGGCACCCCTCCCTGTGGGACGAGTTTCTCCTATGTCCGAACCTGAGTTAGGAGCTTTGAGGGCTTTCCTAGACAAGAACCTTTGACATGGGTTTATACACTCTTCCAAATCGCCATTCTCCGCACTGGTGATCTTGGTAAAGAAGAAGGGAGGGGAGCTTCATCCTTGTAATTATTATCGGGCATTAAACAAGATCACTATTTGGGACCGGGACCCTTTACCCCTAATCTCTGAACTTTTGGACCAGTTAAAAGGGGCAAAGTGTTATACCAAGCTGGACCTTTGTGGGGCGTATAATTTGGTGTGTATCCGTAAAGGAGATGAGTGGAAAACTGCATTTGGGACTCAGTATGGTCAATATGAACATTTAGTAATGCCTTTTGGACTGACAAACGCACCCAGTGTATTCCAGCGGATGATGAATGACATTTTTCATGATCTACTAGATCGTTGTATAGTCATTTATTTAGATGATATCCTGATTTATTCCGCTGACCCAGTGCCAGGACCCTGCCTGTCATGGAACCCGAATATGAAGGGTTAAATGCTGGAGAGCAGCAGGAGGAGCCTTGTAGTTCAACTCAGCAGGCAGCTGAGTCTGAGGACACAGCTGAGGGCACATCTCCTCCTATAAGGGCTAGGAGCAGGATCCTGCAAAGGAGAACTAACAGGAGACCTAGGGAAAGGATCTTTAATGATAGGTGTAAAATTAGATGTGAAAGCCCTGAGTTCTAGCAGGAGCCTTGCCAGAGATATGGGTGTGCTCCCTGTTTTAGGATAAAGCCAGCAAGTTTACCCTGAACCCTCTGTGGGAGCAACCCGTCACTTACCTTGCCACTACGTTCCTGTGTGTTATCCTGACTTTGTTTCCTGACCTTGGACCGGCTTTCTGACTACGGCGTTCTCTGTTTCCTGACCTTGGACCGGCTTCCTGACTACGACGTTTCTCTGTTTCCCTTGAACTTGGCATTTGGCTCTGTAAGTTATTCTGGATTGACTCGGACTGTACTTTATACTTTATCTGGATTACAACTAAAGTTCCTGGCAAAGAACTGAACTTGGCTTGCTCTGTGTTCTGTGTGCGGGGCTTGACACCTGTACGGGTTTCTGAAAAGCTGAAGAAATGTGATTCAGGAAAGCCTGATAATTATCCAGTAGAGGTGAGGCACTGAGGAGTAAGGGAGTAGCCCATTTAGTTGCCTGTCCTTTCAGCAAACTGATGATAAAGCAGACCTTAGACCTCTCAGTAGGACATTCTTGAGCACGCACCTCAATAAACAGCTTGCATTGAGCCAGGTATGCAGGGAATTCCTCTAACTTGCCTTCAAACCAGTCAGGAGGCAACAAAGGGCAATGGGGCTGCAACCCAGCCGGTACTGGAGCTTGGTGCAATTGAGCAATCACCTGAGACAAAAGCATCACTTGGTTTTCCAAAGCTGCCAGCGGTGTCATCCCAACAGCCCCCTCCTCTTCCATTCTGCTTTAAGAAGTTTGGGTGGGAGCAAACTATCAAGCCCCGCACACAGATCACACACACAAACAGGGTTCAGTTCTTTGCCAAGATCTTTAGTGGAAAGCCAGGCAAGTTCAAGTCCTTTGCTAACAATCAAGTGCCAGATAAATAACAGAATCCAAATCCCAGCAATTAACAGTCCAAGTCAAAACCAGAATATCTCACAGAAACCAGATGCCAAACCCAAGGGAACAGATCAAGACGTTGTCCAGGAAGCCAATCCAAAGTCAGGAAACAGAGCCAAGGTCACAGATAGGAACGTGGTTGCAAGTTCAAATGACTCCCACAGAGAGCTCAAGGTGAGCTTGCCAGCTTTATCCCAAAACAGGGAAGACACCTTTACTTCTGGAAAGGCTCCTGCTAGTACTCAGGGCTAGACATGGGCAGAACTCGGCGAAATTGTCATTTCCATTTTCGGTTATCGTTTCTGTTACGTAACGGAAACGGTAACGATAATTAAGCCATCAGAACTCGAACTCGAACTGAAAAAAGAAAAATTTGGTCAGGTTTTTCGTTCCCATTTGTGGCATTACGGCGATCGCGCAATGCGAAGCACAGAAAAAGTTTTTAAAAGTTTTTTTAAAAAAACCCGACACCCGGCCATAAAAGCAGGCGAAAATATGCCTGACTGAGGCTTTGCCACCTACCAGAGGGGTGGTTTCTGGGGGGTCCCCGGCCTCCCCCCCTCTTCTCCTGTCCTGGGCTGCTTGCACCAGGCTGGGGGGGGGGGCTCATCCTCGTCGTCTCGCCATGCCATTCGGTGGGGGGGGGATCCCAAATGGCAAACGCAATTTTTCTTTTGAAATTGTGGTGAAAAAACACACCAAATCACCACAGAAACATGTGAAATTTATTTATTTTAAATGCCTGAATTTTAATAGTAGCAGCAGTGGGTTTTTTATAGCAATAAAACGTCATATCGATTTTATTTTATTTTATTTTATTTTTAATTTTTTTAGACCTGCCCATTTGGGCTGGGCATGGGATGGGACCATGCAATTTTTTTGAACCATTCCACCAATGGCATCGTCAGGTTTTTGACTGACACTTCTGGATGTCTCGGAGGGCATAAAAAGCCGAGGCACCTTCCAGAAACCGCAGTTGTGTGTATGGATGTGGTTGAGGGAGGAGGGCTGGCTGCTGGTGCTGGTGTGATCCGATCGAGATTGAGGAGGGAGACTGGAGGCTTTAGGATTTAAGTTAGGCAGGCAGGGAGGGAATTGAAAATAATCTCTTTGATTCCCTGCAGCTTTGTCTGCTGAAGGGAATAGCAGTTTATTCTTTATTTCTTCTCTGGCAGTTTGTGAGGATTTTTTTCTGATATTGGATAAAGGGGGAGGTTCGACTGGGAGTGGGAGGTGTGGATTTATTTTAAAAATATATTATATACTGCCATTTATTTTCTATTTTCCCAACTTCAATTTGCTTGCACACACACACATTTGGGGTGCAAGCCAAGAACAGAACCTCTATCCTAAGTGATATCCTAACTGCCCACTTGCCTGTCCGCCAGCGCCGCCACCCACCCGCGGCCCGCGCCGCCGCCTGCCCACTCACCAGCTCGCGGCTGTCGCCCGCCCATGGCCCCCTGCCACCGCTGCCCGCCTGCACCTCCCCTCGCCCCCCACCCCCACCCCGCCTGCTGCCTAGGGCGCAAAAACACCTAGCGCCGGCCCTGATTGCGGGACGCCCCATGCTCTGGGAAGTTAAATCGCGTTAAATCGCGGTGGAAATGACAAATGACAAATGACAAACGGAAACGACAAATTTTTGAAAAATTTCATGAGAAATGGAAACGACTCAAAACGGACCCATTCCGACAAGCGAAAACTCAAAACGTCATTTTTTCTGGTTGTGCCCATGTCTACTCAGGGCTTCCTGACCTGATTCCCCATCTAGCATCAAAGACCCTTTTCCTAGCTCTTCTGGTAGCATATCTTTGCAGATCCTGCTCATGGCCCTTCTAGGAGGTGAAGATATGTTTTCAGCTGAGTCATCAGACCCAGCTGCTTGCTGATTTGAGCTGCAAGGCTCCCCCAGCGGCTCTTCACCATTTAACCCCTCAGAGTCAGGTTCTGTGGCAGGCAGGGTCCTGGCACTAATGTGCATGAACTATGCCTGAGATCAGAAGGCAACAATATGGGCTTGGTAAACATATAGTGTGACCAAGATCTTGGCCCCCAACAGAATTTTCGGCATACCTAGCCACCCAGAACATGAAACTAATGGCACAAATAGTCAGTCTGGCTTGTCTGCTATGAACTGAACCTGTAATGAAATAAACACATAACGCACAAAACAGACCAGCCAAAGCCTAATAATCCAGGAATGGCCGTACATAAATCCAAAATTTCTGTGACTTCCAGAGTCCTATGCACTGTATTTTGGCCTGATCATAACCCAAATAAGCAGCCGTAGATGCCGCCCCAATACAAAATGAGTGTGTCCCAAAATGCCAGTCACTAATGCTGGCCTGTTCCAAGGCAGAAGGTTCCAAAACTCTAATGTGTCGAGGGGGACCCATCAGTGTGTAGGAATAACTGATCCTGGGTTTTGCCCCATAGGGCTAAATAACTGTGAAGAGCCCTCACTGGACAAATGGCCTAACAGGCGTATTTCCCCAACTGGATGATCTGCCCCCTTGCCCACTGATCCATTTTAGACCTACGTAGCCTCAGCCTGATATTCTCAGTCCCAAGTTCCAAGTCAGCCCTTTGCAGAGAGTAACCTGACTTGGTGCCTTTGGACCTGGCCACCAGTTCACTGATTCTAAGAGCTGCAAAGAAGGCCATTAAGCCCATCACTTTAAACAAACTAGCTTCAAACTCATCTGCACAAACCACCCTCCAAGTGTTCACCAAACGAACCAACATCTTGGGTGTGATAGGAGACCTATCATCCTTGACTTGCTTCCTCTCCTTGGCCCAGCCCTCGATCACTTTCTGCAGCCAGAAATCACCAACTGGGTGATCATAACTAGGGTGGGCAAATGAAACAAAACAAAACAAAACGGGAAAGCAGCATTTTGTTATAGATGAAACAAAACGGTAGTTTTTGCATTGAAATGAACTGTTTCATTCCATTGTTTTTTGGGCTCCTGCTGATCTGTCAATGGCTGGACTACTTTAGACCTGGCCCAGTTGGTACCAGGGGATCCCCCTAGTTCCAACTAGGTCAGTTTTAAAGGGGTCCAGCATGTAATAGCTCAGCAGGAGCTGTTTAAAAATAGCTCCTGGTGTCCCGCGCACTAAATCTGGTGCCTCTAGGACCCAGGGGAGTAGATTCATTTCTATCATTTCATACAATTGTTTTAAAAAAATTCATAAGAAACAATACAAAACAAATGGGGTGAGCATGAAATGAAATGAAGCATTATTTTTCCATTTTGTGCCCATCCTTAAACATAACCCTGAGTGTTTGCATAGAAGGCCAGGGCAGAAATTTTCATCTATATAGTTTTGGAGCTAAACCCATGAAATGTACGTGGACTGCAAATTGGGTCACCTGATCCCTGGAGGCAGGCCAAGGCAGAACCTTGCAAACTCTGCACACGTCGATGAATACATACAAGTATGCCTAGCCCGGGGAGCTAAGGCTAAACTCATGGCCCTGTTTGCTTTGGCTCGCCAATCAACCATACTTCATTGGGGAGCATCTCTGGGCTGGATAACACTTAAGAGGCCAGCAACCTGAAGCATTTCATCTGTTGTCGCTACAAGGCATCAGGTATCTCATTCACCACTCTGGGTACATGCCATGCACGAAAGACAATGTTAAACTCCAAAGATAAGATAGGCTAAGGGCAGATGAGTGCCCGCAGTAATCTCATGACTCTACATGACCGCAAATTAAGGGAATTAAGGATGAGCACCACAGCCTGGTTGTCACACCAGAAACGGACAGAATGGTTCATCCAGATGTTAGCCATAGCCAGATTGCCACTACAATGGAGAGGAGTTCCAAAAAGGTAAGGTTTTTTGTTATGCCCTTCTCAACCCACTCCACCGGAGAGGAGCCAATGCACTACCTGCCTTGAAAATAAATCCCAAAGCCCGAGGCACCAGCGGCATCCATTGGACCTAGAGTTTGGCACCAAGCATGAGCTCCCACCTCCAAAAGTTTATACCATTGAATCTGGCAAAAAATCTTTGCCACATCTCCAGTCCTCCCACATTGCGACTGATATCCAGCACCTATGCTGAGGTTTCTTCAGGCCCATAGTAGCAGAGCACAATTGCCTTAAAAATGCCCTGTCAGGTGCAAAATTCAGATGGCCTCATATCACTACTTGCAATTTCCTTAGGATCACATTGGATTTGCCTAACAACTCCCCCATCAAATGTGACAACTCCCTTATCATGTCCTCCAGCACTCTACTGAGTAGACTGACCATATCTAACTCTATTTCTAAGAACATAAGAACTGTGGCCAGGCCCTCCATCTTGTCTGCACACAAAAGTACAACTAGCTCTTCCACAAGCTTATGGAAAGCCTACATCAGGTCCAGGCACTGCCTGGTCCCGGTCATCCCACAAAAGAGGTAATCATCTAAGTAATGGACTACCTGCTGACTATGGGTCCTACGATTTAGCACCCACTCTAAGAAGGAACTGAACACATCAAAAGCAGCACATGAAATAGAGCAGCCAAATGAGTGTGCTCTATCCATGTAGTGCCTGCCTTCAAAAGCAAACCCTAACAATTCAAAATCCCCGAATGAATGGACAAAAGGTGGAATGCTGTTTTGATGTCACCTTTAACAAGTTGTGGCCCAGGCCACAATGCCTAATAATCTTAATCTCTGTGTCAAGTGGTGTATAGTGGATGCTACACAGCTCATGCGGGATCATGTCATTGACCGACCCCCCCCTTCCAGGAAAGAATTGTGGTGGATCAGCTGATTTTCACCAGGTGTTTTCTTTAGGATGACACCCTGAACCTGGCTGTCGGGGGAGGCAGGAATGGGCCCAACACCCTGCCTTTTGCTACTTCCTTGCCTATTTTTAATCTTACCACTTCCTCCAAACCAAAAACAGATTTCAAATTATTAACCCACATGGATGCTCTGTCCCCCAAAACTGGAATCCTAAAGCCCTGTTGAAGGGCTGGAAGAGCAGCGGAGCAGCAGCGTTTCTTGGGGCTCCGAGAAGAACTGACTGTCTACGACAGATCGAGATCTCCTGAAGAGAAGTCTACGACAGATCGAGATCTCCTGAAGAAGAAGTCGGGAGCAGGGGGATGTGCAGGAGAGCACATTCCTGAGCCGATAGGGATCTGAGAAGTGCGGGGGGTTGAGCGGCAACTCTCCTCCGAAGCATTTCTCTCCCAAGGTGAGCGATCTGGACCGGCGCCATGATGGAGATTCAGCTGCTTTGCCACACCAGGATTCCACTTCAAGGTAATCCAATCACATCGAGGGACAAGGAGTACTAACCCGAGAATTGTGTACAGAGAATTAGCAGCAAGAGTGGATTGGAGTATTTAAAGCCACTTCCACAAACATATCTCTGAGACTGAAAGAGGGAAAGCAGCATAGAAGACCTCCCCCCCTTCCTGGAGGTCTCTTTCACTCCCTCCGCCTTGGCTAATTTATCGGACAGAGGCAGAGTGACCTGAAATAAAACAGTGACTGGTTGTAAACTATTAACAGCCACCTGATCTCCACAAGACAGGGCTGTTAGTAGTCAGTTCAGACAAGTAGCATCAAAGCAAGATCGGAGGTTGAGGGTAATTAACTCGAAGCTGCTAAGTCTGACCAGAAGCCATTACACAGGGAGACTGTTCCAGCCATTAACCCTTTGGTAGCCTGAATTATCCATTAACTGCTTGACTCTTGTTCCTGATGACTAAAAACTGAGCCAAACTAGCTGAATCCTGCTTACATTTGTCATCGTTAAAGGCCGTGGAATTATAAGGACATCAAAGTGCTATTCGAAGCCTTGGGCAACTGCCAGCTTCCATTAGCACGAAGAGTGGGGCACATAGCAGTTGGATATAATTAACAATACACAAGGTGTTATTGAAGCCTTTGGCATAGCCACCTTCAATAACACGAAGAACCTGGTTTCTTTTTTCACAGGTGCCTGCATATTGGACGAAGCTATCCCTAACTCAGGAGGGCATAGGTGTCTAACCTTAACTAATCTTAACCAAACTTAAATCAGAATACAAGGTTGCAGCCTGAAAATCGGTATTAGAGGGGTCTTCTTAAGCAACTTCCTAAGTGCTTATAAGTGACTCTTAATTGTGTGGGCAAGTCCTGGCCAGATCTCTGGCCAAGAGCAATCTTTATTAGATATTGGGGGATAACAGTACCTTAATCCTCGCCTATGGTATTTGTTCTAACTATTAAACTGGTAGATTTGAGTAGTATGTTATAGGTTATATGATTGGTTAAGAATTACATTGCCTCAATTACATTGAAGTAAGCGGCAAAGGAGGGGGAGAAGGACTAAGGCAACTGAAAAAGAGTCTCATATTAATGTAAATTAATGTAAATTAATTGTGGTCTCAAATTGAGTTTCGGGAAGATGGCAACTCGAAAGAAAGAGGATTCCCCAAATCAAACAGCAAATTTAATGAGACTTATAGCCCAAGATCCATTTAAGAATGCCCTGCAAGACCTCTAAGCAAATATTGTGAAACAAATCCTAGATCAGATGCAAGAAGTTAAGACTGAGCTCAAAGCTGGAATAGACAGTAATAATGCGAAAATGGATTCCTTCATGCAGGTGATGAAGGAGGTGGAACACAAAGTCACTAAAATTGAAAGAGAACTAGAAACTATAAAGGAAGAAAAGAGTAAGAATCAAGACAGACTGACGCTGATAGAAATGGATAGGGCATCATACTTTTTGAGAATTCAAAACGTGGAAGAACAAGAAGGAGAAGACCTTGAGCAACTAATAACTGAAGAATGGGCCTCACAAACAGGATTAACTAAAGAAGAATTACAACAATCTATAGATAGAATATACAGAGTAGGCAATGCATACACAAGGAAGAATAAATTGCCAAAAGAAGTACACATAAAGTTTATAAAGAGATCAACAAAAGAGAAAATATTGAAATTCAACCAAGAGAAAGATTTAACAATAAGGGGGACCAAAGTCAATATCCTGAAACAGGTACCATGGAGCATGCGGAAAAAAAGACAGGAATATGGGTTTCTTACAAAAGTACTCATAGATAGGAAAATCCCCTTCAAATGGCTAACCCCAGAAGGCGTCTTATTTAATTGGGAGACGAGAAGATACAACCTAAATAGTAAAATGAAGGCAAAAAACTTCCTGGAGGAAATGAGATACAAATTGAAACTAACTGAAGAAGAATTGCAATTTTCCAGTGAAGAATCAGAAGGGGAGATAAAAGGAAAGGAGGATAGAGCACGGAAACCACAGAGAACTGTATCACCCCCCTCACCCATGAAAACAAGAAACTGGAACAAAAATAAAGACAAAACAGATAAATCAGACAGTAAAAACCTGTAAAATGACAAGAGAACTCAAGCTCTTATCTGTTAACGTAAAAGGAATGAATTCACCCCAGAAGAGAAATTCAATTTTTAATAAATTATATAAAACTAAAGCTGATGTTATACTAATTCAGGAAACCCACATTAAAGAACTAGACAAGAACATGCTAAGGAATGATAAATTAGGACAAACATTTATAGCAGCGGATAAACAAAAGAAAAGGGGCGTTGCAATGTATATACAGAAAGACCTTAATCCAAAATTAATCCATACTGCAATAGATGGAAGAGTTGTAGCAGCAGAGATAACAACAGAGGGCGAAGAAATATTGCTAATAAATATTTATGCACCAAATGAAGCGCAAGATAAGTTCTTCACACAATTAAAAGAACTCCTGACAAAAGAACCGGAAAAAAATATGCATTATGGGGGACTTTAACGCAGTAGTGGATAAAGCAAAGGATACCTCAGCGACAGATGGGGCAGGAAGAAAAAAGAAAAGAAATATGATCCCCAAAACCTTCTTAGAAATGGCAAAAGAGCTGAACTTAATTGACATTTGGAGAACCCGAAATCCACATAAAAGAGACTATACATTCTACTCATGCAGACACAAGTCCTGGTCGAGGATTGACAACTGTTGAATCTCAGCAGATTTGGCACATCAAGTGGAAGAAATTGAAATATTGCCAAATACGTATGCAGACCACAATCCAATAATAATGATGTTAGGACAACAGAGAAGGAAAGGAGGATGGAGATTAAATACTTATCTGATGAGGGACAAAACTTTTATAACCAAAATGAAAAAGGAAATAGATTTCTTCTTCCAAACAAATAAACCACAAGATACAGAAATGACAACAATCTGGGACGCAGGGAAGGCCTATTTCAGAGGGTTAGCAATACAATATAATGCACAAAAAAAGAAAGAAAAGAAGAAACAATATCAAGATCTCCTAACATCCTTAAAGGAGAATGAACAGGAGCTTAAAAAAAGACCCTCAGCCTCTAGTTTAAAAAATAAAATAAACATTCTACAACACGAAATCCATCTGCTGGAACAAGAAGAAATGGCAAAAAAAATCAAGTTTGCAAGGCAAAATTTCTTTGAAAATGTGAATAAGCCAGGAAGATGGCTAGCATATAAAATCAAAAGGGAGAGAGAAAAAAAAAGGATTGGCACACTAGAAAACAAAGAAGGCAGGGAAATATATAAGCAGAAAGAAATTGAGAAAATAATACAAGACTACTACACAAACTTGTATAAAAAAAAGAAATTGATCAGGAAGATCAGTGGAAATACCTAGACAAGATTGGGAGCTGGGAGTTCAGTCACCAACATTTAGAGAGACTAAACAATCCAATAACAACTTGTGAAATTATGGAGGCATGGAAAAAACATAAGAAGGGAAGGCGCCGGGACCGGATGGAATCCCGATGGAATTTTACCAAGGATTGGAGGGAATTTTAGCCCCACAGTTTAAAAAAATTAGTGGAATATATTGGGAAAACCGGCAAAATCCCAGACTCATGGAAGGAAGCACATATATCACTAATACACAAAGCAGGAACAGAAAAAAAAGAAATTAAAAATTATAGGCCAATCTCTCTTCTAAACGTCGATTATAAGATCTATGCAGCTATCTGGGCAGCAAGACTAAAGAAGGTGCTTGAAGAAATGATACATGATAACCAAACAGGATTTATCCCCAAACGAAAACTGACATCCAATATAAGAACAATAATAAACATCATGGAATATTATGAACAACACCCAGAGAAACAAATGATGTTGATCTTCCTAGACGCGGAAAAGGCCTTTGATAATTTGAATTGGGAATTCATGATTCTACAGTTAAAGAAGATGGGGGCACACGGACTCTTTTTACAAACAATTAAAAACATTTATACTGAGCAAAGAGCAAAGATCAAAGTCAACAATCAAATGTTGGAAAGTATCCAAATCATGCAAGGCACGAGACAGGGGTGCCCACTCTCCCCTCTACTATTTGTTTTAACTCTCGAGTCTCTGAACAGACAAATAAGAGGGAATAAGGAAATTAGAGGTCTGAAAATCAAGGGGGAGGAATATAAATTGCAAGCATATGCAGACGATCTAGTAGTAATATTGGATAATCCCCTGCATAGCGTCGAACAAGTATTAGGAGAAATAAAAGAATTTGGAGCAGTGGCAGGCCTAAAAATAAACTATACCAAAACAAAATTTATGACTAAAAATATGCACAAAAAGATGAGGAGGAACTTAGTCTCAAAACAAAGTTTCAGAAAGTCCAAAAAATAAGATATTTGGGGATTATGATCACAAAAAAAACGAGTAATCTGATGAAGGAAAACTATCTCTTAAAGCAGAAAGAAATAAAGAGAGATTTAGATGACTGGAACAAGTTGCAAATATCTATGATGGGTAGAATCGCAACAATCAAGATGTCAGTCCTCCCAAAATTGCTATTCCTTTTTCAAAATCTACCAATTATACTAAATTTTAAATATTTCAAAGACCTAGATACACTGATCTCAAAATTTATCTGGAAAGGAAAAAGACCAAGAATAAAACTCAAAACATTACAAGATTTAAGAGAAAGAGGAGGGACGGGGCTACCAAACTGGTTACTATATTATAAAGCATGCACCTTGGTTTGGATAAAAGAGTGGATAACACTTGGGAACCAAAGAATATTAAAACTAGAAGGCCAGGATTTAAGAATGGGATGGCACGCATATGTGTGGTACGGAGGAATCAAGGAGCAGACACATTTTTCAAACCATATAATAAGGAAAGCACTCTCCCTAGTCTGGCAAAAGTTTCAAACACAGAACTATAAAAAAATTCCGGAGTGGGTAGCACCTATAGAGGCCTTCACTCTAAAAACAATAAACCCCAAGGGACTATTACTTACTTATCAAGAATTGCTGACTAAAGAGGACATGAAAGATAAAACAGAACTGGAGAAATTGGGCCTAGCAACAGATTGGTGGTCTATGGCAAAACTGGAATCAAGATATAAAAAAGATAAATGTATGGGTTTCTTTGAAGGGAAAACACAGGTGGATGAACTGTGGATTTATACAAATGAGGGAATCATCAAAAATGTACACATACTTACTAGAATATGAATTGGAGGATGAAAGGGTGAAGGAGGCAATGATTAAATGGGCTCAAAATTTTAAATATAATATTGATATTGATGACTGGACCAAAATGTGGAAAGATAATCACAAATTAATTAAACCTGTTAGTCTTAAAGAAAATATATTTAAAACTAGCCAAAATGTCAAAAGGGTCTAATAATGTTTGTTGGAAATGTAGAAAGAATCCAGGGACTTACTATCATGCATGGTGGTCATGTGATCAAGCTCAGATATTCTGGCGGCAGACTTGGAAAGTGGCACAAGAAATCGTACAAACTAAATTAAACTTTAGACCAGAAACATTGCTCTTGAATATAATGCCAGAGATTACTGGAAAAAATATATATTCTCTTGTACATATATACGGCAGCTAGACTGCTCTGGGCCCAGAAATGGAAAATAACCGAAATACCAACTAAGGCCGAACTCTTGAAAAAGTTACTGGACATTGCAGAACTGGATATGCTCTCAGAGGCACTGCGAGACCACCCAAGGCATTTTGTAAAGGAGAGCTGGAAGATGATATACAGTTGGGCCCAGAAGCAGACAAATGAACAAAGGGCAAAATAGACATAAAGACGTTTAAATAGTGACACCAACTCTAGAAATCTTGTAGATGGCTGGTTAAGTGTGGAATCACCAATACTTTGTATTAGCAATAGATAAGGGGACAGGATCTGTTTACTATAGACTCTGATCTGTGTTAACATTTTAAAGTGACCCTTAACATTGTTGAATTTTGTCTGTATATATTATGCAAAATAAAAAAAATAAAAAATAAAAAATAAATAAAACCATCTAACAGGTAGTATTCTGCCTGCCTGTTCAGGTACTCCTGCAACCATTTCTTAAAAAGAGAAATCGAGATTGGGCTAGGACCCTTTTAAATGGGGGCCGGATCCCGGAGTGTTCTTCTTTCCTCCTGCATCCTTATTGTTGTTATCTTTGTTGCTGCCCCTCCTAGCTTGGTTATAAAGCAGGATGAAGCTGCATGGGCTCCCCCACAAGATGAGCAAATGTGACAAAACTTGCACTGGCACCTGGGGCATGACCCTTTGGAGTTGAACTTCCAGCAGGCCAAGTGGGGCTGAACCACCTGTCCTGCCATGGGGTGGGCTGAAGTAGCCTGGCTCACTCTTTAGGCCAAATGCCCACTGTTAAACTGCTTGGCCGACACCAGGCAGGATGGGACCATAGTTCATATCCATAAAAGGCCATGTGTTATATCCCAGTGCATGGCCAGCCAGCAGGCCGCTCTCATGTGGAATCCTTTGTCATATTGAAACCAGTCTAACACAGCAAAATCCATATGTGCCCGGTGGATGGTGTCCAGGTATTGCAAAAGGCTGAAAGCCCTGTCCAGTTATGACTGGACAATGGTACCCACATAAATGAGATATATGGATAGCCAGTTCAACAAACATCTCTCCATCTTACGCCTTCTAATCTTTTCTTTTTTCCTTTTCATCTAGGCATTTGAATGTTCTATCCTCAGTTTCCCGATTTAGCAGATCAAAGACATCAACAAAATGTATGCTCATTTTTTTCCACCATTGCCTGGGACAAGTGGCTGTCTAGAGGGAGTGACTCATCCTCTTCCAGAAGTTCAAAGGGGGACAGCTTGGGCAATTTGGCCCCTGCAGACACTGCCTGGTCACTGATGAGTTGCGCTGGTTCCCCGGCCTCCATTTACAAACTAGCATTGGCTACACTGGTCCCCGGTGCCAGATTAGTACCTGAATTCTCTTGGGTAGTGTCTGCCATAGGATGTGGCCGAGGAAGGGCAAGAATGCTCAGTGCAAAGGGGACCTGGCCAGTTCCCAACTGACATGTTAGTGAGGTGTAGCCTGGTTGACTCACCCACTGGTGTGGCAGCAGCCTCGCAACCGGTGCCAGACGCGAATCTCCTTCCATGGGCAGAGAGGTCCAGTGCAGGCCCAGGGTTGTCCTCCTCAGTTGCTGATTGGTTCACATTCCTGTGTGGTCATGGCTTCCTTGCCGCTGTATTGCCCTGGGCTGAGACAGTGGCAAGGTCCAAATTCTGTTGCTCTGCTGATGTGAATGCGGATGCATGGGCCTGTGCTGCTTCTGCCAGCTCACCCTCCAGAAAGAATATATAGGACATCATTAACTCTTCCATTCTATACAGCTCGGCCATTTTTTCCTTTCCTTTCCTTTTTTTTTTGTGTGCTTTGGAGCCTCACTGAGGACTACAACCACTATCCACCCCTGTCATGCCCAGGGGCTGAGCACAGTCCTTCTCCAATTTACTGAGCTTGTCCCAGACCTCCAAATAGTCCAGCCAATCCTCCCCAGAAGATGAAGAAGAAATATCAGGAGGGGGTGCCGGGGTGTGGCTCTGCATTTGGCTAGAGCTTTGCCTTTGGCATTTCCAGTGCCCTTCTTGTGTGCCATCGTCTATTGAATGGCTCAGTGAACCCCCCACAGTTCAGATAGGCACTAATCCCTGCCCCCAACCCATGCTCAGGAAGCTGAGAGTAATCCAAAAGGGGAGCCCCTTTTATCCCTTTAATGCAGCTGTTTGCAGCAGTGGCTAACATTTAAAATAAATGCAGTGTACCGTTGTTATTGTTTAATCTATTTCCCCATTTATTTATTTATTTATTTATTTTCCCTCCTTTTTTCCTAGCAAGTTCGATTTATTTTCTGTGGGCATTCCATCCCCAATAGGCTCTGAACCCCAATAAGTGGCAAAGCACAAGGAAGCTGAAGGCCTGGATTCCAGGACTGAGCAGAAACCAGCGTGCGTGGTTAAGCTGACGCTGACCTGGCATAGGTCTGGAGGCCAGAAAACAATGGCAGGATATCAGGACACATCTGCTCAGGCCCAAAAGCCCCTTCCTGTCCTTATCAATAACAAGCCAAATATGTTCCTTTAGATAAGGTGCATTTCCCCTCCCACCGAAGGAATGCATACGTGACCATCATTTCTCTGTCGCTTCTCTATTGTTTTACTGTTATCAATAAAGACCAGACCTGGTCCCAGGCAGCACAAACAAGCTCACAAAGCTGGAAGGCACCCTGTGGATCATGGAGTCCAACCTCTCTCAAGGAGGCCCAGTGGGAAACTGAACTCCCCAGCCTCTGGCCCTGAAGCCCAGGCCCTACGCCACTGAGCTATCTAGCAGTTCTCGAAGAAGGTTGGTGGGGCATCAAGGCTATTGGGGCTCTTCGTTGTACAGCCCCCACCCCACAGGCTAGCCCCACTGGCATTAAGAGCCCTTCCTCAATCCCCAAACCTACGCTATTCCTAAATAAACTCCTGCTCCCCCTGGCCCTCACCACCCTTACTATTCCCTCCCTAAGCTAATAAAAGAGGAGTAAACCCCAAATGGGGCAAACCCAAGCACCCATCCTAGGCTTGGGCACAATCCGAAGCCCAGACAGGGAAAGCAAAACTAGCCGGAGCTCCGCTCTCTGTGTGCGCTGCTTGTTGCTGGTCTCGCTAACAAGAATGTCTGGGGAAGCGCAGGGCTGGCATAAATATACTCTGCCATCCCTGCCTAAGATTTCTGGATCATTTTCGCCCCCATGTCCACATGGGCAGGCAAACTAGTCCCGCCCACAAACCCTATCACCGTTGTGGTGCCATCGGTGCCAAACACATCTCCCTAATGTCTATCAGGGAGCTCACAATTCAGAACTCAATGCCACCAGGCTGTCTCACTTAACGCCAGGCAAGAGAGCCTGCTGACAGGGGCACCCATGCCATTGGCATCCTCACATCTCCACTCAGCTATTTTTGGGGTCTTTTAATTGACTCTTTAGACTAGCATTCATTGAGGCATAGCAGAAAGCAATTTGTTCAACCCATTTACATATGTACTAGCATGGAGGGAGGAGGCAGCCAGATGGAAGACCACAGATGTTTTCCAGGGGCAAGGAGAGAGACGTTTAGGCTGAGTCTGCAAGGACAGAGTCAAAATCTGCTGGCAGTTTCCCACATGGACCTTTCTGGACAATCTATGTTGGGTTTTCTAACATTATTTTTATCATTAGAGAAGCCACCTCGACAAACGTCCATGCCTCCCCTAAACTTTTTCCTCCAACAACTCTACCGGGAAGTGGAGATGTGTTGTGTGACAAAAGAGCAATAAAGTGCTTTGCTAAGCTTTATACAAGATCATAAATAATGAAACAGGAGAAAAAGAAATACAGCAGAAGAACCGGGCTGTGCTGAATATATTAATTTGACCTGGGAAATGGGAAAAGAAAGACAGCTACTGCTTGTATTCTGTTAGTTGCTTTTGATTTGTTTGTTTGTTTGTTTGTTTGTTTGTTTGTTTGTTTGTTTGTTTGTCAAAAGTATTCCATAGTGACCTAAAGGCTTCTTTATTTAGGACAGTGGTGGGCATATGCCGGTCTCAAACCATTTTCTAAAGCAATCCAAAGTCACCATTCCATACATCCCGAAGCTGGATCACTGAAATTTGTCAGCAAACTACTCAATGCTGTACAAATGAGCAGAAAATGCTTGCCTTTAAATGAAGATTTGTCATTTGTTACCAACTATCAAAGTCAGTGCTTGGTCAGAAAGTGCTGGTTGACTGTTCCAGATTTCTGCAGCGTAACAGCAGAGAAGGTATCCCCAGTAAGCGCCAGGAGGGCAAAACTAGCCACAATATATACTTCATAGAGTCACAGAATCATAGAATAATGAAGTTGGAAGAGGGCTAAAAGGGCTACAAGGCCACCTCCCTGCTCAATGCAGGATGCCAAATCAAAGTGTATTGGACCAATGGTTGTCTAATTTTCCCTTGAATGCCTCCAGGGTCAGAGCTCTCACCACCTCCCAAGGTCATTGGTTTAATTGTCATACTGCTCTAACAGTGAGAACATTTTCCTGATACTCAGCCAGAATCTGTAACTCGAGCCCATTATTATGTGTCCTGCATTTTGAGATGATTGAGAACCGATCCTGCCCCTCCCAAGTATAAACAATCATTCAAGCACTTGACATCAGGCTTCTCAAGGCTAAAGATGCCCAGTTCTTCCATTCCTCTTGGCTCCCAGGCCTCTCATCATCTTTGTTGCCCTTCTCTGAACTTATTCCAGTTTGCTGGCATACATCTTAAAGTGTGGTGTCCAGAGTTGGACACAGTACTCAAGATGAGACCTAATCAATATCAAACAGAGGTGAAATAATACTTCACAGGATTTAGAGACTGTACATGTAGAAATGCATCCTAAAATAGCATTGGCCTTTTTGTAGCCACGTCACACTGTTGGCTCATGTTCAGCTTGTGATCCACAATAATTTTAAGACCCTTTTCACTAGAACAATTGCGCAGCCAAAGTATCCCCAACTTGTAAGTGTGCATTTGGTTTTTCCCCTCCAGGTATAAAACTTTGCACTTATTCCTGTTCTAGTTCAATTTGTTGTTTTCAGCTTAGTTCTAGAGTCTATGAAAATATTTTAGAAATTTGTTTTAGCGATTCTACCCAATTTTGGAACAGGTACATGATAGGAACACGTTCCAGCTTTTTGTCAGTTAGGCACAAATAGCACTGATGTGTTACACAAAACATGCACAACATGAGTCTGAGCAATGAGATTGGAGAGAATACATATTTCCTAAGCTCAACCCATTTCTCAAACCTCACAACAGGCGTTCCCCAGGCATCCGTGCTTCAGCATCCATGCTTCAGCAGCCAAGACTTGCATATTTAACCCATATTCACTGTCCAATGACCAGTCACAAAATAAGGGACACAAAATACAAGATAAAATTC
The DNA here is from genome assembly GCA_029282475.1 of Phrynocephalus forsythii. Taxonomy (NCBI): domain Eukaryota; kingdom Metazoa; phylum Chordata; class Lepidosauria; order Squamata; family Agamidae; genus Phrynocephalus; species Phrynocephalus forsythii. Next base: position 168,450,963 of record JAPFRF010000002.1, on the reverse strand, counting down.
TGGAAGGTTAGTTATCAAGTGCTACCAAATCTCTCCATCGACCAAAGATGGTGTAATAGTTGGTGATGAAAATCATATGCTGTAACAAACAGACATCTTTTTGAAGCATCTCTTCTAAAAAAAATACAATAAATGTATCATCTAGTTTCACCATTAAAATAATTGTACAGTGGAACCTTGACTTACATATTGCTTGACTTGCATTGTATTTGACTTGCAGCAAGAAGGGGCCTGTTTGACTTGAGTCGCAGGCTTTGACTTACATCTCGGAGCCCCGGCGCAAGGCACCGGAATTGGGCGGCAGCCACAACCCAGCATCGCGGCTGCCGCCTCCAAACTGCTCCTGCCTTCTTCCCCTCCTCCAGCAGCGGCGGCTTTGGCGAGGCCAGCTCAGAGCACCTGGAGCTGTTCCTCGGCCTCACCGAAGCTGCCGCTGCTGCTGGAGGAGAAGAAGGTCTGGTCCACAATAGAAGCATTTTAGTTGGGGAGCTGTATAGTTGTGTGACTCTAATGGTAAGCATAGAGTTGTTCAGAACTTGGAACGTCAGGTTAAAAATCAGTAAAACCTAAATGTAAGACATTGTTGCTATGAACATTAAAAAGTGGAGGCATATAACTTGTGGACTATAATTCCACTGCCTCCTCCTCTCTTTGAAGAGACATTTCATTTACATCCCCAGAAGGAATCTCCTATCCCAGTCAAATTTGTGTTAAATTGCTGTTTTCGGGGGTCTTTTTCATCATCTAGAACGGATTAATCCGCTTTCCCATTACTTTCTATGGGAAACGTTCGTTTGACTTAAGTCATGTTTGACTTAAGTCTAGACCACTGGAACGGATTAATGACGTAAGTCAAGGTTCCACTGTATTGCTCCCATTGTTTGTATGTTCTAAGGAATTATATCATTTAAGTTTATTTTATACTCTCTTTTTTCCTCCTTACTGTTTCCTATTGTAGATTTTTTTTAAGAACTCAAGGCAGGTTTATGTCAACCCTTTTCATGAAATTATTGCTGTCAAAGGAAGTTCACATTTACTATAAAGGCACAAATGTTCCATAATAATTAAGTTTATTGCAAAAATAAATTATCAAAACTAACAGAATCGCAGAACAATCTCGATCAGCACAACTCATCAATTTCTAACAACGCAATATCATCAAATAAGTAACACTGCCACAAAGTAATTAAATAGTAAATTACAATTACAATTTCCAAGTTGGCATAAATCACTGGCAGAATTCTGCAGCAAGATAAATAAAAGCAAATAAGCAAGCCTTCATACGATGTCCAATATAAAAAAATAAAAGCTAAATCACATTAAAGCTTAAAAATTTATCCCACAGGAAACCTCAAAGATTTTATCATTTGTTCTTCAAGTCTTTATATGGTTTCACACATCTTTGATGTGTGCAGCTGAATGCTTTTTAAATCTGCGTTTTTTCCAGATGCAATCTTATTTCTTCTGAATAGAAAAACTGCATAGAATTGCACTTTTAATCCTACTTCTATCAAGTTTATCACCATAAATTGGATATATTCAATAAAATGTATGGTTACTCTATAGTCAAGGTAATATTAGCTATACAGAGGACCCTTGTATAGCAAACAGTTTGTATAACATAAAATCTGTACAACATAAAAAAATTCTGGAGATAGGGGAAATTTGCTTAACAGAATCGCCTATGGTGTGAATCCATACAACATAAAAATGGTTGTGATTAGGGATTACTCCGTTTTCAATGCATTCCTATGGGAAATTTGTACAAAGGAAAATTTGCTTAACAGTTTCATTGGGAACAAATTAATTCCTTTATACAAGGTACCACAGTATATGTTTGCCATGTGTTTGCCATGTATTCTTTAAACACATGTGTCCTGGTCACATTTGTGGTAATTTCAACAGAGCTTTAATCTGACCTGAATTCAACAATTACTTCTATATTTGCTTCTGAACATGAATATCAGTAAATTGTATGCAAATCTACATCTTCTTTTGTCCCCTTTTAATGAGATTTGTTGACATGACCACTGAAGAAAATTGCCTTGCTTTTGGTTTTCTACCAGTTTCCCATATGTAGGGTTCTTGCTCTCTGTGTGTAAATTGTTGTTGTTGTTCAGTCGTTCAGTCATGTCCGACTCTTTGTGACCCCATGGACCAGAGCTCGACAGGCCTTCCTGTCTTCTACTGCCTCCCGGAGTTTGGTCACATCCATATTGGTTGCATCGATGACACCTTCCAACCATCTCATTCTCTGCCGTCCCCTTTTCCTTTTGCCTTCAATCTTTCCCAACATCAGGGACTTTTCCAAGGACTCCTCTCTCCTCATGAGGTGGCCAAAGTACTGGAGCCTCAGCTTCAAAATCTGTCCTTCCAGTGAACATTCGGGGTTGATTTCTTTCTCTCTGCAAATACTGTATATTATATTAAATTTTTAAATAGTTATCTGTTTCTTTGCTGAAATATCTGCGGTGCTGTCAACACTTTTCTTCAAACAGTCTCTTCCTGCCTATTTGAGTTCCAGCTATTTTCTGACTACTTCACTTCTGATTTGGACACCTTGTTTTATATATTTGACAGTGCCCAGAGGTATTCCTTTTCTCCCCCATCTCTAGCTGCAAAAATACTTCCAGATTTCTTCATTTTACAACTTTTCACACTCAAATTGATTGTGTGAATGTTCTCTCCTACCATCTTTTGCCTAACACTCTGTCTTGTGTTTTGTTTGTGTGTCTGCTTGAGTCCTTGAAATGTTTACTGGTTCAGCTTATAACCATCCTGTCTTTCATCAAGTGTACACACCTATTAGTTTCAGTGTTGCTTTTATTTTAAATGTATATGCTTGTCAAATCAACTTTCACTTTCCAAGTGTTCTGCTTACCCTAATCTTTCTCTAAACTCCTGTCATTGTCTTTCCTTCTGGTCAAAACCTCATATTTTCCTTTCTCTGTTCTCACCCATGTCAGCTTCATTTACCTCTCTATCTACTGTGGATTTCCAAACAATCATGCCTCTTTTCAGCATCTGCAAATTGGTTCCATTAAATTACAGTAGAGATGGGCACGAAATGAATTTTTAATTTGTTTTGTTATTCATTATTTGTTTTGTTATGGAATGAAAAATGAAACAAAATGAAATTTCAGTTTCGTTCACTTTGTTTTTCGTTTTCCCATAGGAATGCATTGAAGAAATGCATTCATATGGGGGAAAGCCGATGGTCCGCTCCCCCCATGTGGGGAAAACTGCAGGCTTTTTTTCTTGCTGAAGACACTGCCGGTCAGTTGTAGCGTGGGGCTTCAGCAGGAAAAAAAGTTATAAAAGCCCATCCTTTTCCCCACCTGACTGGGCACGATCAGGTGAGGGGATTAAAAAAACCCACCAACCCAGCCTGTGGGCAAACTGGTCAGTGTGATGGGTAAAAAAATAATTAAAAGTAAAAAAATGCATTGAACCATGGGCCAGCTGGTTGGCATGATTGGTAAAAAAAAATTAAACATTTTAAAAATGCACTGACCCAGCCCATGGGCCAGCTGGTTGGCGTGGTAGGTAAAAATTAGTAATAATAATTTTAAAAACACCATGTTGACCTGGCTCGTGGGCCAGCTGGTCGGTGTGATAGGTGATGATGATGATGATGATGATGATGATGATGATGATGATGATGATGCACCAACACAGCCTGCTGGCCAGCTGGTCAGCTTGATAGGTTAAATAAATAAATAAATAAATAAATAAATAAATAAATAAATAAATAAATAAATAAACTTGCAGACCCAGCCCATGGGCAAGCTGGTCAGTATGATAGGTAAAATTAAAAAAAAATGAGCCAACTCAGCCTGCAGGGAAGCTGATCAGCATGATAGGTTACAATAAATACATTAAAATAAAATAAAAAATATGCTGACCTGGCCCGCGGGCTGGGATGGCTCATTTTTTTAATTTTTTAATTTTTAAAAATACACTGCATTTATTTAATTTTTTTAATAAGCAAGGGCTTACCTTCTTCCAGACAGCAGTATAGGCTGGGCTACAGCCTTATAGTGATTCATTGAAATTGGGAACCTAAGAGGAATCATCCCTGCACTGGAACTCAAAATGGGAATCTGAAGAGGAAATAACTAGAAACAAGAGAAGGAATTGGCTGGCAGATTTGGTCTCTTGTCTGGCTTTTGTTGATTAATGAATGGTGTGATCAGCTAACTCAGATGCAACAGCTTGGTAATTACCTCAGGTAAGCTAAGCTGGAAGGCAACACTCAGTGCCCCCAGACAAAAGTGAAGGGATGTTGCAGAAACAACCTGAGATTCTCTGCCTGTGAAAAGAATGGGTGTTAATTCAGGATAATAACCCTTGATTAACCAAGTCTGAATGATATTCAGAATCTCTGATTACTTAATAACTGAGTATTCAACATGAGATGCCAGGATTATATATAAAAAAACAAATCAAATCAAATCAAATGGAAGACAGAATTGAAAGTGCAGGCCTAGAACCTTCTCCCCCCCCTCCCCTACACTTCCCTTCTGTTCTACTCTAGCTGATGTTCATCTGCCCTTTGGGTCCACTGAATGCCAGCAGGAAGTCTGACAGGCAGAAGAACAGCTGAGTAATTGCTCATGCTTCAAGGGGAGATGCTCATTTTGACTGTGAAATATATTTGGGTGTAATAATGTGGCTTATAATAATAAGACCCAAACCTTTGGTACCTGACAAATCCTGTAATTCTCACAGCTGTAGTTAAAATATTATTGTCCTTAGGCTTGGGATTCAATGTAAATTAATGTAAAAGTTCATCAAGGCAATCAAGTTGATTCACACTATATTGATACACTACTGACACCTTGACCACGAAAAGTGTATGTTTGATTTTTGGAATTTAGCAGAGCTTTTTCCAGTAAAGTTACTGACATGTGCCAAGAATTTAACAAGGATGCCTTATATAATACTCATGCCAAAGTGGATATTGTCAATGTCAAATTATTCGACTGTGGTTGTTTATTGTATGAATGGGGCAAAAGGATATGTAAATCAGATATCTCTTGCGAGTGAAGGGATATTTTCAAAGGGAGGAAGCAAAGGTAAATTCAGGCCCAGTCTATTCTTCAGGCATACCAACCACAAAGAGAGGCCTGTGGATCAGTGACCCAGTTGCAAGCTTAACCATTGCTCTTTCCCTTCACCACTGACCTCCTCCCTCCCTCCAGTTACACCTTCAGCTTCCTCAGCATGAACAAAGTGCCTCAACAGCTGTGTGGCTTTCAGGGCTGACCCAAAGGGTTTGGCCTCCTCTCATTTTTCCATTTACAGTAGCCAATTCATCAAGTTCCACTGCTGATGACAGGGCAATGTCCTCCAACCACCACACCATAACAGTATGGCTACCTAGGGGATGTAAGGTAGAAAATATGAACAAAAAAATACAGCCACGTTTTCCCCAACTGATGCATCATCATCATCATCATCATCATATCTCTCTCTCTCTCTCTCTCTCTCTCTCTCTCTGTGTGTGTGTGTGTGTGTGTGTGTGTGTGTGTGCGTGCTGTCAAGTTGGAACTGATGTATAGCAATCTTCAGGGCTTTCAGGTTAAGTGGGTTGTTTAAGGAGTGGTAACTAGTCCACTCCCCTACTGAGCTTCCATGATTAAGTGGGGATTCAAGCCCTGTTATCCAGAGTCCTAGTCTATCACTCTGTCCATTACAACACCTTAGGAATAATCCCTCCATACCATTCAGTATTTGTTCTCTGATGCAACTCCTTCACTCTGCCTTATAGTAGGACCGGCACTGATTACTCCTTACACTTATAGTAGGACCAGCACTGTTTATGTCAATCAAGTCAGAACTGACTTGACAGCACACAAAAACAATGTGGGAGTTGAGGCTGATGAAACAGAATATAAGGGAAGCATAATACAAACTGTCCCTCAGTGCCCCTGTGAAATTCAGAACCAATTGTGTTACACTATTTGGGAGGTTGCTATGTAAGATTGTTTAGCTCCTGGATCTCACATAATATGGACCCGGTCCTGGCTCAATGAATGAAAGGAAACATTTGGAACAATATGTCATCCTTAGTTGAAAATATTCCAGAATTTTTGTAAACAGCTTGGGAAGTTGTCATTATTGCTAGCTGAGGAAGAGAGAGGAAGAAATGTAGTAGTAGTAGTAGTAGTAGTAGTAGTAGTAGTAGTAGTAGTAGTAGTAGTAGTAGTAGTAGTAGCAGCAGCAGCAGCAGCATTTATTTATTTATTTATTTATTTTTATATTTATATACCACCAGATTTTCGCAAATGGGAACTCAAGGCGGTTAACAAATGTAAGATATCACATTAGTAGTAGTAGTAGTAGTAGTAGTAGTAGTAGTAGTAGTAGTAGTAGTAGTAGTAGTAGTAGTAGTAGTAGTAGTAGTAGCACCACCACCACCACCACCACCAGCAGCAGCTCAGCCATCTGGCCAACAACCACTCTGGGCAGCTTCCAACAATCACAAGAATAAAGGGCAACATAAACAGACATAATAAAAAGTTACAGTTAAACAGAATAAAATTATAAAACATAATATGAAACCATCATAAAAAGAAAAAAAGAAAAACATCAGAAATATTAAAGCATTATATAATTATATGTAGTTCTTCAATTTCCCCATCCCTTTACCTTTGTAGGATGGTGGTGTTCAGAGATAAAAAGGAATGACACAAAAGACTACCTGTTCTCAAACTTTAAATAGCCATGGAAGTCTATGTATACCAGTTCCCTTGAAGTGATTAGAAGGGTGTATATATAAACATAGGTATTGCTTCTGTTAAACTCAGGAAAAGAAGTTTAGGGTTTTGCTAATATAATAATAATAATAATAATAATAATAATAATAATAATAATAATAATAATAATAATAATAATAATAATAATAATAAAATGGTTCAGAACTGATTTGGAACTCCTAGGAATTTCAAAATCCTCCACAACCCTGGTAAGGGAATTTGGACTGATGTCAGTGTCAAAGCTCATAAAACATCCAATTACTAGAGTAAACTAAGGAAAGCAGACATGAAAAATCCCCCACGATCTGGATGGGTTTTATAGGTTTCAGAAAAATCTTGGATGTCTAACTTTTCAAAACTGACTTCAAATTCCTGTTTTAGTGTAGAGGCTCTAAATGCTTCCAGTTTCATTACCAGCAATGTTTCTGACAAAATATATTACGCACAAGAACACAGTTAGATATAGCTGACCTGCCAGATGCAAGACCTTTAGCAACAGCTAAAACCCAATTATAGGAAGAAAAATACTTGGTTTTTATTTTTGAAAAAGGATCAACATGTGGTCTTGAATGAAAATGAAAACTGGCATTTGGAATCACTGCTGCTTCTGGGACTATCTCAAGTCTACAATGATCAACTAACTGTCTAGAATTTTTATCACTGAATCTGCCCCTAGTTGTTCTTCTAGCACATTAAGTCATGCCAATGAAAATGTGTGTGCATACACACACACAAACATCACATATTCAAGATCGCAAACTATGAATTGACCAACTGGATCTACAAATTCATTATTAGAGATGGGCACAAACCAAAAAATGGTGATTTGTTTTGTTTGCTTCATTTTAGGGTTTGGTTTGGTTTGGTTCATTTCGTTTTTAACAATTTTTTTTTGAAAAATTCATTTCGTTGGTTCATTGATTCATTATTTGTTTTTTCCCGCTTTGAGGGATTTAATCCATTTGACAACACAGACGGGAAAAACATTCAAAAATAAATAAATAAAAAACACAGATGTTGACAACAACTGCACAAACTGGACTGACAGCATCCTCATCCTCATCCTCATCTTCAATCAGCAACACATCATCCTTACCGGGCAGCGGAGGCAGTGGCCGTGGGGGATCCTGGCCCCTGTGGCAGGGGCTGTTTGAGGTGCTGGCTTGGGGTCAGCGCCTCTTTTCTTTTTCTTCAAGGGTGGACCACACAGCCCCTGGGGCTGGGTCGGGGCTGGTTTTATTTTTTATATGTTTTCTTTATTTTAGGGCGCCAATCCAGCCACCCCTGGGACTGGGTCGGCACTCCTTTTTTAATTCTTTTTAATTTTTTCTCAAGCACCGAACCGTGTGGCCCCTGGGGCTGGGTCGGCACTGGTTTTATTTTTGTATATATTTTCCTTTATTTTAGGGCACCAACCCAGCCACCCCTGAGGCTGGGTCAGCACTCCTTTTTATTTTTTTATTGTATTTTTTTTACTGCTGACCACGTGGCCCATATGTAACAAAACGAGTAATGAAATGAAAAAATTTCATTTCGTTCCCATCTCTATTCATTATTTTTCAGCTTGGGAGGCCTCTCTGTCTGGTTCTCCTCTCTAACTGACTCTCCTATTGACAAGATATACAACACCATGTCACAGTCTGAGCATTTTTTCATTCAAATGAAAAAAAAAAGTGTGGTTATGACACTGGGGTTGTCCTTTGCCATATTCTGCATAAGAGAAAGGTCTAGCCATCAAACAGAATGGAAAGAGGCAGAACTTTGGATCCATAAAAAGGCCATCCTCAAGTTTATTTATTTATTTTCCTATTCTAAGGTTACTGGTTAAAGTTACTAAAGTGCAGCAGAACCCCAGCATCAGACACCTGATGGCAACCAATCTAGAGCCACACAAACGTTTAGTTCAAAATTCAAAAATCAGGTCTTGGTCTAAAATTTGCTGTGCTATTGCAGAATAAGGCAGGAACCCTTTTCTTTTAACAGAAAATAGGGTTTTAACAAATGTGGCTTGTCAGTCAGGGGTCCGAACAAGCAGAACCAAATGAAGGTTCTCTAAAATCTTAGGGGACATTCATGAGTGCTGGGAGAGTAAGAACTGAAAAAGAAAATATTTTTTCACCCAGCGCGTTGTAAGTCTATGGAACTCCCTGCCACAGGATGGCCTGGCCTGGATGCCTGGATGATATTCTCCATCCTGTTCAGCTCTTCTTTGGCCTGATCCAGCATTTAATAACTATCTGCTTCATGACTGCTCATGATGTTCTCTCCTGTTCAGCTCTTCTGCACATTTAATAACAGCAACCTCACTCTAGCTCACCTGAGTCAGTGTATGGGAAGAAACATAACCCTGAGAGGATGTCTCACACCTAGTTATATTGAGAAGAGTGTGAAAAGATAGAGAGGTGACTCTTTTGTCATGGCAATGCCAGTCATCATTGGCATCCTTATGTAGAAGGAATCCAAGTGATCTGCATTGCAAAATGATTACAGGACTTCGAAGTGGCAGCACTGAAGCCCCTTTGTAGGGACTGATTTAGGTGCCTCTTTGCAAAATGGTATTTCAGCATGTCACATGAGTCTCTCCCCAAGTTAAACGCTCCCTAAGAGCTCTGTTTTATTCCTAGCAACCAAGATGCTTACATCCAATCTAGCACTGCTTACCATTATATTGATCAAAAGGAGCCAGCTGGGGAGGGCAGAAGAAGCTATGGGGAAATGGAAGGGAGATGCAAGAAAGTCAGAAAGGCCATGCCTAGGAGGGAAGAAAAGGATGAGTGATCATCATACAGTGGTACCGCTGGAGAGATGATTTTGTCAGGTCCAACCCATCAAAGTCAGCTGTCGTGCAGAGCTGCAAGAGCAGCATTCATTGCCAATGGCCACCACCTCCTCCTTCTTGGTTGCTTTAATCTCTTGCAGAGATTGAAGCAACCAAGAAGAAGGAGGAGGTGGCAATGGTCAGCAAAAGCTGCTCTCCACTCTGCGCGATGGCTTACTTGGGCAGGTCCAACCTCTGAAAGTCAGCTGTCATGCGGAGTGGAGAGCAGCGTTTGTAAGCTGAATTATTTGGGTGTTGAAGCAATCCTAAATTGAGGTACCACTGTATTTGCAAGTAATGATAAAACAAAGTACTGTACCAGTAATCTGTCTTCTTGGCATTATTATTTTCTGATATATACTACTTTTATTACTATCATGATTAATCTGAGCAGTAATTATGAAGAAACTAGGAAAGTGTGCTGTCACCAAACAGATGTATATTATAAACCAAATCCAGGTATTTGCTCATTTCTGGGATAGCCATTCTGGGGTGAGTGGGTGGAGTAAAAAGTCACTCACAGCATGATTGGAAATGAGAAAACAGAAGCAAAAGCTGAGGAAAAGGAAGGGGAGCCTGTCATCACCATATAAATGAGCTTCCCTTGTCTTTCACCCTACAAAGTTGTTGATTAAATGTCAAGGCTTGTGGCCTTAGCACTTTTAAATTCAGATACAGGGAACAGCGAAGGTAAGGGCGGAAAGACATGACAGAAAGGGAACAACAAGTGGCTCCTTGTGTTTCCCTTTTAAGAAGGAAGCAAAGATGACTTTGCACATTGCCCTTTTAAGCTAAGTACCTCTGTCTTCTGACAATTGGAATACAGTGGGAAATAAAAAGTCATCATCCAGCTTTACAGGGTGCCACTGTTGCCCACACCATTATCTCTATGATTCAGCCTTGCTCTTTGTTTTCCTCCATTCCAAGGAATTGAGTCTTCCCAGAGAGCTGGACACACACAAGTATTGCCATGGGCCTTGACAAGCACTGGGTCAGAGTAATAATACCCAGAAGGCACAAAGTGGATCAGTTACAATCTGTGTGCCCTTCATTCAGGTATAGAGTGTGTTGTGGAGTGTGAGTGTATGTGTGTGCAATCTCAAACTGATATAGCACATAAACCCATAGGTACTGGGGCTATTCCCACACCTCTGGGAAAGCTGGGAAAACATTTTAGAATGTGGAGGGGGGAATAAACAATTGCAAATTGGGTTTTGCTGAGACAACTGATCTGTGCTAATCTGGGGATGCAGGCTACTGAAGGGTGGAAAATTAGAAAGCCTGAATTATGCTAGATGCTGACGGAGAAAACAAGGACACATACTGAGCAATACAGGTTCACTCAGAAGCATCCACAGCAAAAGCCTATACATAAGAATTCAGAATAAAAAAAAAGTATTGGCTCAGTATGTCAGCCTCAGGAATATAAGGAAGAGGAGGAGGAGGGAGATGATCACAACAATGGAAAGGAAATTAATTTTAGCCAAGGTCATTCTGGAGGAATGACAACAAGGAGAGTCAGGAGGGAACAGCAGGGAGGTGAAGGCTGCAGTCTGCAGTAAACTAAACAAGAGAGTCACAGAGAATGCCAAGCGATTTTAGAAAGCAGGTGCAGAACTAAAAGGATGTATCTTGAGATGCTGAGGCAGCAGTGCTTGACAGCTGTTGGCTAAAACAGGAGATGGAAGGAGTTGAACCTTATCCCAGTGCTAAACGTTGGAGAGACATAGGAGGTGTTTTTAAGAGTCCGCCGTGAATATGTAGATTTGCCTTCAATGGGCACATTTTCAAGAATAAGGGAGATACCAAATTGTAAAAGCCACCAATAGACTTAGGGCCACTTGACATAACAGATCTTCAATGAACATATGTCTTAAAGGTGTGACTTGACTACACTTCCTATCTCATTAACCTATTGACCCTAATGGCCAGAGCTACTGGGAGCTGTTGAAGCATCTTTGGGGAAGAAGCCCCTATAGAACCTAACAGGCAGGGAGACCACACTTCCCTCAAAGACCTAGGTCTCCCAGGAAGCACTAAGGTTGTTACTTCACATCCCATTCGTCCCTCCTTGCTGTCCCACTTGGGAATGGTACAAAAAAAACTTACTTCACATCCATAGCGTGACAGCAAAAAGTTGTCTCAACCACGCCCCCAGAACCGGGAACAGAGCGTGACAAGCCATACCTGCCCCTGGACTGGGGAATTCTCTTCTCCCGGTTTGTTCCCAGTTCCTCTTCCAAGACAAGGGACGTGTGGTAACAACTGTCACAAAACAACCAGTGTCCACCTAGTGGTCAGCGGCTGAAGTGGCATTCATTATTAGTTTCCCTATGGGAAACACTATTCAGTGCAGATGTTTATTAAAGAAAGTACTGAAAATTCTGTAGCATTGACGTGTAAATCCTGGAAGACCAGTAAATCGAAATATCGAAAAAGTTTTATTTACGATATTTTAAAAAAGGCTTAAGAAAGCAAGACAAATTCAGAATTTGTCACGGAACAAGACCGTGAAGTAACAGTTGTCACGAGACAAGTAATCACGCCCATGAATAAACAGAAACAGGGACTGAATAGGGACAAAACCATGTGACCACGAACAACGCTGTCACGGTACAAACGTAATCACGGAACAAGGTAGGACGTGAAGTAACCGCCTAAGTTAACTGCCTTTTTGGACATTCACAACAACGGGCTAGAGAGCGAGAGCGAGAGAGAGAATGATTTTTAGGCCACCTTTTTTCTATTAATAAGAATGTTGCCCAGCTTTTCTGAATGAGTCCTTATAGTGGCCTCACATATGTTTCAACAAACAGATTGGAAGGATAGACCTTTGAGACAAATCAAAGACCAATGGCCATGAGAAATAGAAATCCACCAGCACTTCTTTCTGTATCCAATTCTCAGGAAAGGCCTACAACACTTTAACAGTGTGCCTCAAGTTCACATCCTGCAGTGGTTGTCTAGAAAGGACTGCAGTCAGTCATGATGAAAGCTACTGACAGATCCCAGAGAAAGTCCTATCAACTCCCTAGCACAAATCAATCACTTGGAGACCACCATGATTATTTTTTAAAAGAGCAAAACATCTAAATTTAGCAGTTACATGGTTAAATGGTATGGGAATACACACTGAACTGCTTAATTGTGGCTGCTGAAAACTTCAATTCACTTTTTTTGTGTGTGTGAAAAAAGAGGTGGGACCATGGAGAGCAAGGGGCCAAAGGAAGAGCTGTGGGGTGGGGGTTCAGGGTGGGATGTAGCTGCACAGCAAGCACATTTCTTTAAGAACATGAAGGAACTGAAGAGGAGCCACACCAGATCAAACCCAAGCTATATCAAATCCAGCATTTTATGCCCACAAGGAGCAATGAGGTGCCTATGGGGAATACATAAAACATGATACAAGGCTTATCCTGAATTCATTCCCCAATGCATTTGCTGATGGCAATCATTTTTACCCAGTGACCATTTTCTGTTTCCCTGAGGCTATGTTTTATTTACCTGAGGCTGCTCCCAAGAGATGGGCAATGCAATCATCCCATAAAACGATAGGTTGCCAGAAGGAAAATTGGTTGCAAATTGCAAAATTACAGTCAACAGTGTGACCCCTGGCAGGATAGAGGCTCAGTACCATTTGCTCTGTTCTGTTCCTGGGCAACAGGTATTCATGGAGTCCTACTACTCTGAACAAATCTTCAATGTTAAAGCCATACAGCCTCTGATACTTGAAGGTACTTCAGAGTCATCATAACTCATATTCCTTGATAGTGTCCCGCCCCATGAATTTACCAGATGCTCTTTTAAAAATATTCAAGAGAGTTGCAAGAGTCTTGAAGTCCTCTGTCATTGCTGTGCAGCTGTTGATTTTATAGTTAATAGCAGTGCTCTTACAGAATTTCTGGGGATTCACTCTTACAGTATGGAAGAGAAAGAAGAGAAGAACCAAGTTTATAGTCCTAAAGGTAAAGATGGAAGCACAGGGGGTAGGGAGGAAGGAGCAGAACACTGTGCTATGTTAAGGGCCCCTAAATGGGAGGTGGGGAAATGAAGGCAAAGGAACAGAAAGATGTCAGAAAAGGGAGAAGCATTCAAAATCTCAAGATGTCCATTTGAGCAAAAGGGTTCAAAGAAAGATTATGACTACTAGAGGCAGATAATATTGTGTGGTACATATTAGGCCAGGAGGAATAACAGCAGATACTTGACCCAAATATGAAAAGCCTCTGCAACATATTGAAAATGTTGGCAGTCAACAAAGAAAATAACCAGATGGAATGAGAAGAACAAAGAGAACAGTAAATGTGGGAGGAAAAAAACCTGTGATTTAGAGGTGCAGAATTTATTAGTTACCTCACTAGCTCTGTGATTTTTTTTCCTGCTAAGAGAGGTACACCCTTCTAAATTCAGCGGAATTTACTCCACAGGGAAGTAGGCAGTGACCTACAATCATCAAATCACTTCAAAGATCACAAGAAATGAAAAACAAAAACCAGGTTTTTTTATTTATTTATTTATTTATTTATTTATTTATTTATTTATTTATTTATTATGGTTTCTGGGCTCTGAGTACAAACATGACCAAAATCCTGAAATGCTGGTGGGAGGAGAAATCTGGTTGTTTTGGCGAAATGCTGGCTGGTGTTCTGGCCAGTCTCAGTTGAAGTCCTTCTATAAATACTGCTGGGGGTGTGGTTTGCTTGCTTTGTTGCTGATTGCAGGTTCCTTTGTTCTTTGTTCTTTTGTGATCTGGCAGATTAACTGCTGGTGGCTGTTTAATGGCTGTTTAGATGCTGGTGGGTTAGATGGCTGGTGGGTTCTGGCAGTATCCTGGGCTTTGGTGGAGTGGGGTCCTGTGTCTTGTGAATTCATTTTGGTCTGGCTACGTGTCTGTGGTCTCCCATATATATAAAACCACGTGACTGCCCGAAAAAAATATGCAGGATATCTATCTATCTATCTATCTATCTATCTATCTATCTATCTATCTATCTATCTATCTATCTATCTATCTATCTATCTATCTATCTATCTATCTATCTATCTAATCTCCTGAATATTTTTTTCGGGCAGTCACGTGGTTTTTAATGTGCAGTTAGTGTCCTCTCTTCTGCATCATATTTTTGTATTCTGGTTCGGTGTCTACCTGTCTACTTCACATTTTGTCCTTCTTTCCGGCTCTAGTTTCCAAGCCTCATGGCTAGCCAACTGGCCTTTGAACTTCCAGGTTGGGTCCCAGGCGGCAGAAGTTTTGAACTTCCCACTCAAACGTCCAATCTGCTGCCTGGGATCTGAGCAGGAAATTCAAAGTCCAGTTGGCCGGATAGGTCTTTAAAGTCCTCACCTCACCCCTCCAGAGGGTGCCTGTCCAGCAGAGGTGGAAGTAAGTTTTTTTCCTTAACACTGCCATTGACGCTGCCTGCCAGGCACCCTCCGGAGGGGTGAGGTGGAGACTTTAAAGATCCACCTGGCCAACCGGCCTCTGAATTTCCTGTTCAGGTCCTGAGTGGCAGATTGAAAGATTAAGCGGGAAGTTCAAAACTTCTGCCACCTGGGACCTAACTGGGAACTTCCAAGGCTGGTTGGCCAGCTGGGTGAGTCCCCACCCAACCCCTCCAGAGGGTGGGTGGCTGGTTCATGGCAGCGGTGGTAGCAGCAGCGAGGAGGAGGAGGGTGGTGGGCATCAGGGCAGTATTTCATTTTTAACTTTTCCCCCTCCTTGCTGCCTCCTGCTGATCACCAACCACAGACAACTGAATCTGCAGTAGGTGACTCAGTGGATGCGGGGATCGTACTGTCTGTAACATGTTTTAATCAACTGTTTATGTTTCGTAGTTAGGTTTGGGTGAGGGGGTGCACAAGAGTTATACATAGATTTTGAACTACACAGGAGTTTGGCACCCCTAACCCCAGCACTGTTAAAGGGAAGAAGTTTAGTTTGACCCTGAGCATGGATTCCTGTGTCAGGGTCATGTCCATGAGACATAGCAGAGTGGTTATGTGCCTGCCACTAATGTCCCTTGTCCCCAATATCCTTAGGTTTGAATTAAGAACTACAAAATGAGCATTTCAATAATGTTCTTGTAATTAAAAAGCCTGTAAAAGCACAGGCTTTTAAAAAAACTGAACAATCAAGCATGCTTCATCAATTTTCCGGGCCATTTGGTCAAAGAGGTGAGTCACTGTTCAATTACATTGTATGAAGGTAATGCTCCTCCACCACAATGCATGTTTTAAAAAGTAAGAGAAACACCTGTTTGAAATGAAACCAGTGATGAGACTCTGCTTGAGTCTGTTGCCATTTTCAAAGATGCACTTGACGCACGTGAGCGAAACCGTGTTCTCGAACATTAGCCACAAGTGGTGATGTTGTTAGAGGAAAATCCCCTAAATGACCTCTTCAGAAGTTGTTGGAAAACAGCTTTAAGTAAAATTGATATTGGCTTGCGGGGTTCTGGGAATTAGCCAAATGCAATGTCACATTGCATTACATCAGGCTGTACCATTACAAAAATCAATTGCTTGTACAGTTTATATAGGGCTAAAAAAGGCCATATCAGATACCCAGTGAAGCATGACCCAGCAGACAGACTTGAACCAAAACATTCTTAAGCTTTAAATAACCAGGTTTGATCACCCTCATCCTATAGGGGAGCTTGAGGTCATGTTTCCCCCCTCCTCATGTCCAGTTGTGATTTATGCATTAAATATGTGTTGTTTAAATGCACACACAAACACACACCTCACTTGAACCTTTCTTTGGCATAAGCTCTTTTTTTTTTACCCCAGGAAGACATTTAGCTCAAACCATTTAGAATTCTAAAAAAAAGCTTGGTGTTTGCAAACAAGAGAACAAGCAAACACAAGGAAATGATCTCCTTTAAGAAAGGAAAGAAAGGAAACCCCAAATAAACAGATAGGAAAAGACGCTGTGCCTTTGTAAAGTCTCATCCCTGGATATAGGACAGGACAAATGATTCTAGAGCACTGGTCCCAACCTTGAGTAACCCAAATGTTCTTGGAACAAACTCCATCAGTTCCGGCCAGCACAGCAAATGGTGAAGGCTTTTGGGTGTTTTAATCTTTGGTTACCCAAGGATGGGAACCACTGTTCTACAGAAGACATGATTACTTCCCATCCACTAATGGATTTTGGAGCATCTCTGGAGAGGAGACTATAGGCATCACTTCCACATAAGTAAAGAAAACTGAGGAGGAAGAGAGTCAGGAAGAGGAAGAAGACTCATGGATTTTTAGTGGGTTCTCTCCAAGCATCCATTTTTACTTATGTTGTAAATTTCTCGATATCTTCGCTGGCTAAGCTGATTTGAGGAAACACAAACTTATTTGAAGCCACTAGGAGCTAAATTTTCAGTTCTATTTCAAGCATTTTGACTACTTTCATGTTTCCTGCAACGGGGGTGGTGGTTCTTCCTTGGTTTACCAGGAAGGAAAAGAAACCAGTGGTGTGCCCCACTGGTTTCAGGTCTTGAACCAGCCTTTGCCCGATTACATATTGGATCCAAACCTCACTCCGCTTCCCTATGAAGATCCAGCTTGATGCCATTTTTCCTCCCATTGATCTCCCTATTTCCTTAAAAAGAAAATAGAGATGTTATAGCAAAAGCAGGAGGCTTCTGCCTTTAGCACCAGCAAAGATGGAACAAGTGGCCTATCCTTGGCACAGCTCATTCTTGGTAATTTTCCAGGCCTTGCCATGTCAAGACTCCCTGCATATCACAGGGAATGCCTGGGTTCCTGCACAAATGTGATCCAAGTCTCCTTTTCTTTCCTTTTTGACCCATTGTTCTGCACTGGACACTGAATGCTCGGCCAGGGCATTCTTGTGCTCCTGAATGCCCTGGATGATTAATACAGTACAGGAAAGATGCTGCTCTGTGCTGGCATTGTAATTATTCTTCCTAGCTTGCTGTATCTCCCAGGAAAAGAACCTGAGTACCTATTTATTTATTTATTTATTTATTTATTTATTTATTTATTTATTTATTTATTTATTTATTTATTTATTTATTTATGAAATCAACTAAGATGTCCTACCAGAGTTCTGTGGTGGAGGGTGGCACATTTTCCTGACAAATCCTCCCTGTGGAGAAAAGTGTGATTTCCTTAACATCCTCTTGATTTCTCTCCAAGAGTGAGAAGCTATAAGATTGACACTCATAGCTCTGAATGCTGCAGCGACTTCACAGCAGAATTTCCACCCTGCCCACTTCAGATTCCGATGGGAATAGTCCCTGCAAGACATCTTGGTAGAAAATCCAGCCTGGATCTAGATACCCTAAATTAGGCATTAGACTACTGGGACATTTCTTCAATTGGACAGAAAAGTTATATTAAATGAATTTTCTTTTACACAGTTCATTTTGGTTGATTTGCTAAGAACTGATTTAATCAACCTTTTTGCCCAGAATTCTAGGTATACAATGAAAAAAACCAAAGGAAAAATAATAATAATCTAAGTTCTGTAACATTCAGTGATGCCTTTATCACAGTCACAATTACAATTAAAATATTTGCTTAGCCTTTCCTATAATCAAACTTAACATAGCACAATGTGCTTCCCCATTACTTTTGTTGTAGCGAAATTAAATTCCCAGTCTATTTGACTTCCTTGTGTGTGTTGTGTCATTACAGTTGTGACTGATTCTTCATGAATCCATGTCCATGGAGTTTTCTTGGCAGAAATACTGGAGTGGTTTGCCAGTTCCTAATCCAGGTGCCTACAGCACCTGGTATTCCCTGGTGGTCTCCCATCCAAGTACTAGCCAGGGCCGACCTTGCTTAACTTTCAAAATCAGGCGAGATCATATTCGACTTATGTAGGTAGGTAGACTTATATGAGGAGGCTACTACTTTGGTCTTGATTTCAGGCAGCAAAATGTTATGATCTAGTCCTGAAATGGGAGCAGTCCAAGATCTGATTTTTGAATGTCATTATATCTCAGAAACAGCCAAAGAGTAACACACACACATATAATTTCATAGCAGCAGGATTTGGCGAAAGGGAGTCAAAGACAAAAGAGGCAAAACATCTCAAAATCATTCTTCAGCAGGTCCAGAGGAGGGTAACCAAGATGATTGAGGGTCTGGAAAAATGTGTTATGAGGAGCCACTTAGGGAGCTGGGAATGTTTAGCCTTACAAAAAGAAGGCTGAGAGGGGATATGATACCTTTGGTTAAATATTTGAAAGGATGTCACATTGAAGAAGGGACTGTTTTGTTTTCCATGGCTTCAGAGACTGGGACGTGGGGCAATGTCTCAAACAACAAGAAAATAGATTCAATTTAAACATGAGGAAGAACTTAATGACAGTTAGAGTTGTTTGGCATTGGAACATGCTGCCACAAAGGGTGGTGGAGTCTCCTTCTTTGGAGGTTTTTAAGCAGAGGCTGGATGGCCATCTGTCGGGAGCACTGTGAAGGCAGGGGGTTGGACTAGATGGCCCATGAGGTCTCTTCCAACTCTATGATTCTATGATTCTATGATCAGGCTGGCCAGGTTTATAATATATGTGTGAATATTGTGAATGTAGTCTAGAAAAGTAACTTTTTCACGCTCTTTAATCATGGCTGGGGAAGACCTGTGACTCATGTTATTGTACAAAATGTATTGCTGCATCTACTGAGATATATTGATGCAGCTCAACAACTTTCTAAAGCTAGCAGTCCAAAGAACTGGAGATTCCAAAGACAACCTGTCTTCAGTTTTACCATATACTGTATGTGTGGGCAAAGGAAGTACTCCCCAAGGTTCCTGGTGAATTCCCACCTCTGAAATCACAAAAGAGATGCACATCAAGTAACAAAACCAACTTAGGAATCTGTGTGGTTGGTTGCCTTTACTAGCCTTTTCTCCTCCTCCTTTAAAATCTAGTTCTGTGGTTCCACAACTTTATTTTGTGACATTTGATGTGCCAAGTGCCAGCCACAAGAGTCTTTCCTCTCATGAGGAAATGTGGCCTATATAATTCTTGATGAAGAATCTCATTAGATTAGTTCAACCCTGTCAATGTTTAAACTTGAGTATGAAAGCTAAACCAGATTGAAGAGTCACTTTGTACCCTTGTAATCATTTCCAGGCCCCTGCACCATCGAAGCCCACAATTCAGCTTCCAAGGCCACTAATGGATTCTGCTGTTACAATATTCTTTCAACCTGATATCTATAGTTAGGGGAGGTGTTGGGGGTGTGTGATTGCTTGCTAAGCCTGTCATCGCTTCTACATTTTTTCCAACAGTTAGTAGCCTCTGTTTCCACGCCTTTTAGTATCTCAGATTCCCCAGCCTCCACAAATGCATTAACCATCCTCCACCAGGTTGTTGAATTCCCACCCACCCTGCTGATAGTTCATGTCAGTTCTCTCTCAGGTTGGTGAGGAAAAGGTGAAGCAATGATTTTTAATGCACTGTGATGGTCTCTCAGAGCTTCAAACGTGGTACTGTCCCTTATAAGGAAGATGGCTTAGAAGGCTGGCTGCCGTTATAAGATATTGGAAGACTCCGCTTTGGTTGAAACTAACTTCACAGGTTAGGGGGTTATGCAGACACGAACCTTTTGTTTTTGCTGCTCTTTTATCACCAGGCTTGTTTTGCAAAGCTGGCTTGAGACCTTTTTGTTGCCTGAGGAAAAAATAAGAACTGACTCCCTTCCTACTCAGGGGGCTCACCCAAGGATCACCATGGCATTCCTTCCAGGGACTTGGGAGACACTGTGAACAAGACTTGGGGCTGATCAAATTACAGACCTAATTAATTTCATTAAATCAATTGTAAGTGCTGCAACATTTAGACCAGGGGTGTCCAAACATTTTGCAAGGAAGGCCAGATTTGGTGAGGTGAAAAAGTGTGGGGGACGACTATTCAGCCTGACATTTTTGACCCATTAGCATTAAGTGCAAATGAACTATTTTATTAAACACTAAACAAATAACAACTGCACTAATATGACGGGTGATACTGAGATCTCGGCTGCATTATATAGGGCATATTTGGCTCAGAAACAGTGGTTTTGATGCTGCATGTGCACCTTCCCCCACCTCACCCCAGAGAACTGAGCTGCCAGATCACGTGCGCACACATGCCATTCCACACAGCCCAGGACCTCGGGGAATGACCATGCTGCCGGTGTGCCTTTCAAAACCTCAGGGACTTTGGGGAACTGATCTTCTGGGTCATGCTGCTAGCGTGCCATTCCACACACCCTGGGACCTCTGGCAATTAACCCGGCAAATCAGTTGGCTGGGTCCTGGGGTGTGTGAATGGTGCGTGTCTGCTTCTGGACTTGACAGATCAGTTGCCTGAGGACCTGGGGTGCATGGAATGGCACTGGTGAATGGGATGACCTAGCAGATCAGCTCTGTGGGGTCCTGTGGGGGGAGGTGGAGTGATGTGTGCTGGGGGCAAGTCAGCTGGGTGGGTGGCTGAAGGGATGGACGGAAGCAGGGAGGGCAGACAAGCCATAAAACTGCAAGCAGACATCTCCAGACATCAAGGGTAGGGGCCAGTGGGTAGAGATGCTTGACAGGCTGAGCCGGCAGGGAGAACAGGATGAGGGGCACTTGAAATTTGAAAACGGGCTCCATTTGGCCCCCAGGCCAGACTTTGGACACGCCTGTCTTAGACTGATTTTGATACTCTTTTAAACAGTAGAATTATCTGGATTGTAAATCAGGATTTGGTTAAGGAAACGTATGCTGAGGTAAAAGCTAGATATTGAAGCTTTTTCCCACCAGCTTTATTGTAGGGGGCGGGGATTACAAAGAATGACTTGAGAGGGAGGGAAAAGAATAGGACACATGAATCAAATTCCAGTCATCTCTAAAGTACTAAACAGAGATCAAGGCTTCTTGATGCACTACATGTACTGTAGGATTACAATTCTTCAAAAAAAAAAAAAAAAAAACTCTTCCATCTTATGAATGTTGGGATTTGTGTTTCTGTAGCCACATTTCAAACTTCCAGGAAATGACCCAGTATTGTTGAACGATATCATGCCTGTGTTGCCAGCATGAAAAAATATACCATATTTTACATAGACAAGGGTGGTTTGAATGCTCATCACCTCAAGGCATACCCACATTTATAAAATGGAGGATGTTTGTTTGTTTTAAAGAACTGAATTTCCTGCATTTTAAAATGTGAGTTTATATATGTAATATTATATGCACACTTTAACTTCTAGTTTAAACTAAGGTTGTCATGCCCACTCCACAGAATACAAGGTAGCTTTTTAAAATCAGAAGCCAAGTATTCTACTGTGCTAGCAGAGGCTATATTTTAACACAGATGTAAAATTGATTTGCATTTGTATTGGTTTGCTATATGTGAATGCCTCCGTCAGCATAAACTGCATCTGTTTCCTTCCATTGGGTGCCTCCTACAGCCACTTGCTGATTCCTACGTGGGC
Organism: Phrynocephalus forsythii; assembly: GCA_029282475.1. Classification (NCBI taxonomy): domain Eukaryota; kingdom Metazoa; phylum Chordata; class Lepidosauria; order Squamata; family Agamidae; genus Phrynocephalus; species Phrynocephalus forsythii. The sequence goes on along the minus strand of JAPFRF010000002.1, from coordinate 168,428,958 downwards.
TTGTTTTCAGTTTTCTTTCCCAAGTGGAATAGTGATAAGCTGATGTGACAATGGGAATTTACAAGCCAGCAGTGAGGAAGGGGGAAAGCTCTCCCTCCTCCTTTCCAAAGTGAAACAGGTGAGAGAGAAACTTACAATATGGGGAACTTCTTCAATTTGCAAAGCAGGGAATGTTTTTCCCTGGTCTCTCTCTGCTGGTTTATAAAGTCATGTCAGACTATTGCTGCATTCCCCTTGGAACCATTTTTAAAAAATTAATTAGAAGCCCACAGCAGAAGCAGGCAAGTGGCTGTGGGAGCAAACCAGCACAAGGGCAGGTGAGTGCAGAACAAAACACTTATAAATGGGATTACAACTTTGAAAAAATGCTTGTAAACATGCTAGTTATTGAAGTGATTTAAAAATCTTACATGCAGTTCCCTAAAGTCCCTATTCTATATTGGTGTAATAATCTTCAAAGCGATTGTACACAGCAATCACATGACTGTACATTAAATTGATTTAAAATACACAGGAGTGGAAACCAATGCAAATCAGTAGTGTGAATGAGCCCAGAACCTATCTTACCATGCAAATATAATGGAAATACAGAAGTGACCAGAATAAACGATTTTGTTGGGGGAAATGGGCTGGAACAGTAGGGAAAGAAGACCAAACATGAGATGGATAGACTTAATAGAGGAAGCCAAATATAATTCTGCTAATCTTTCAGGTGCCACAATACTTTGCCTTTCTGATTCTCTATTTTTTTCTTTCTGATCTTGCCTATATCTATCTATCTATCTATCTATCTATCTATCTATCTATCTATCTATCTATCTATCTATCTATCTATCTATCTATCTATCTATCTATCTATCTGAAAGGCCCTCGGAGGCCTCAGAAATGATTTTCGGCAACCCAGAAGTTACTTCTGGTTTACCAGAAGTCAGTTCCAGTTCACCAGGAGGCCTTTTTGGAGCCTCCAGAAAGCCCAGGAAAGCCCTTGCAGGCCCGTTTGTGGCAGTGCCAGTCCTGGGGTAACTAAGGGAGGCCTTAAACAGGCCTTCTCCCCCTTACCCCAGGGGGCCTTTTTTTTTTTCATATACTGCGGTCCCACAATATAGCGCAACCACAGTATATGAACCGCGAGTGGGCGGGGGACCACTGTAGCCTGAACACTCACCCTTTCTCATCTGAATCTATAGAAGTGTGGACTTAGGATCAATTTAGATGGCTCCTTGACATTAGAAGGATGCCTTAATTGATTAGTCACTTTCTATGTCCGTGCCAAAGAAAAAGATACTTTTATACTGAAATACAATTGGAAGATTCTGATCAAAGCCTCCCTAATTGTGAAGGTTAAAAAAATCATTTATTTTTGCCATCTGGAACTTTGAAACAAATTAATGTTGCAAAGAACAGAGACAGGTGCTCATCCCAATCTGACACATTTGGCTCCTGGCTACTCCATCATTGCTTTTTCGACATGGAGAGAAATGTCTTGGGAGCAGGAAGATTCCAGTTGGTCCATAAGTTCTCCATGTAAGCAAGGCCCCCTGGCTCAGGCGGAGAGCCTATATGCTTCGCCAGGATTGTATTCTATGGGAAAACAATATGCAAACACTTCTTACTTGTATAACACAGCCTTCCAGTGTAGATGCTTCATTAGAGGGCAAACTCAATGTCTAAAAATTCTTGTGACTTCTCAGATGAGTTCACTGGACTTCCAGGCAAAGCCACTGTTACTTACTTACTCATCTACAGTATGTCTCATATGGAAGTAATTATACAGTATGCTGCCTTTTGGATCCCATGAAACCTCTCACAACACTATTCTAATTTATCAAAAAAAGAACAGAACAAAATAAAACCCAGACAAAATCAAAACAATTGCTGGAGAAATTGACACAAAATTAAACCTTTAAAAAACCTGATAGAATTTTTAATTTCTGCTTACTGAAGAATTAGCACTGAAGGAGCTATTCAAACCTCTCGTGGGAGGTGCCGCTAATTAGGTAGGGGAGTATATTTACACTTCAAGATTTAAAGACATCAGTCTCCCATCCATGACAAATAAGCCCACAGAAATCACAATCTGAAACTTCCCCAAAGTGAAATGATAGGAGTTTGTGCTATCAATAAACATCAAAGATCCAAAACAACATTGGCAGGAGGAGAGGTCATACATTTTGCAGCTCCCTCCCCCTTTCTGAATTGAAAGAGTGCTAAGGATACAATCCCATACCTGTTTACATAGGAGTAATCTGCACTGAATGTCACAGAATGTCCATCCAAGTAAACACAATGTCTTCCACTTAGGGAAGTACACAGCGAAAATGCTTGTACTTCTTTTGTTTGTGGTTCTTTTGGCAGTGCTGCTTTCATTTTCATATTTTTTTCTATACTCACCCATTCACTTAACACAAAATGGAAAGCAAAATATACACCTTTAAAAGAATAAACACAGAGAGAATTAACTAAATAACACCTCTACTTGATGCCCTCTCTTCATTGAGACCAGCACACTGCAAGGAACAGACCAGGCAGAAGCAAAAATAAACAAAGAAAGCAAAGCACAAGAAAAAAGGTGGTGGTGGGGGAATACTACAAGTGAGAAGGCTCTTGGAATGCTTGTAGATCATAAGCTGTGAGATGTGGCCACAAAACAAGGCAAATAGTAGTTTAGGCTGCATTAACAGACGTATAATTTCCAAATCCTATAAGAAGCTCTTCTTCCTCTATACAGCACTGGTTAGGCCTCACTTTGAGTACAGCATCCAGTTCTGGACCTCACACTTCAAGAAAAATATTGACAAATTGGAACAAGTTCAGCGGAGGGCGACAAGGATGATCAGGGGGCTGGAAACCAAGGTGATACGATAGCATTTTTCAAATATTTGAACACCTGTCATGCAGAGTGCAGGATGCGCAACAATGGGCTCATGTTAAGAGAACACAGCTTTCAGATGAATATCAGGAAAAACTTCTTAACTGTTAGAGCAGGGCGGCAGTGGAACCAATTATGCCAGTAGGTGCTGAGTGCTCCAAAACTGGAGGCATTCAAGAGAAACTTGGACCACCACTTTGCAGATGTCCTTTGATCTGTATTCCTGCATCAAGCAGGGGGTTGGACTTGATGGCCTTGTAGGCTCCTTCCAACTTCACAATTCTATGTCATTTTTGGAGTAGTGGCAACGACTTGCTGCAACAAATGATTTCTTGATATCCCTTTCTTTTTTTTTTAAATGACCACCTTACCCCAAAAACTGACCCCTTCACAAAGTAAATAAATATACAGTGGTACCTCACAAGACGAATGCCCCGTAAGACGAATTCTTCCTAAGATAAATGCAATTTACGGGTATAGGCATTTTTCATAAGACAACAGTTTGCCTACCTGGTGTCTTGCAAAAAAAAATCATATTATGGGGCAGCACTGATCCACAGGTGCTAAATATTTGGGAAAGCCAGGGAGGCATTTTAATTTCATGCTCCCAGAAGGCTCTTGGTGCATGAAAGTCAAATGCCTGCCTTCTTTCCTGACCATGTAGCACTGATCCATGGGTGCTATACAGTTGGGAAATCCAGGATCAAAGCACCTCCTCTTCACCCAGGTTTCAGCGCTGAAATCCAGAGAAAGAGGAGGTGGCAGTGTTTCGATCCTGGCTTTCCCAACTGTACAGCACCCGTGGATCGGCGCTACACGGTCAGGAAAGCCAGGCAGGCATTCAAGTCTTGTGCACTGACCTGGTGGGTGAAGCAGGGACTCAGTGATCCTCGCCCAGCCCTCCTGCCACTGCTTCCCTTGCAAACAGCCTAGGTGATGGAGGTGAGATGAGGGAAGTGGTGGTGGGAGGGTTTCACTGCATCCTTACTTTGCCCACCAACCTGGTGATCCTTGCCCAGCCCTCCTGCTGCCGCTTTCCTCACAAACTGCCCTGGTGATGCAGGCATTTCTCATTTGGTTTCGTTTTGCGTTGTTATTAACAAATTTTAAAAGAATTTTTGGAATGAAACAAAACAAAACAAAATGATTTTATATTCTATATAATGGCTCCCCATCTTAGAGGCACCAAACTTTGAGGGTAGTGTCTTTGAACTCTTCCTTGTGATCCCCCAAAATTTGGAGAGGTTTGGGTTTCAGGGGGCTGAGTTATTAAACTCCAAACGGGGTACCCCTAGGAGAAAATAATTCTAATTGAGTCAGGAAACCACTAATAGCCCCCAATGGGGGAGCTTCCTCAAGTTGTTCCCTCAATTACAAATGATTTTCTTGTGGTGGGACCCCCTTTGGAGTTTAATAACTCAGTCCCCTGAACCCCAAACCTCTACAAATTTGGGGGGCTTACAGGGAAGAGTTCAAAGACACTACCCTGTGATCTCTATTTTTGAGTACATTAAAAATATGTATTCAAAAATAATGATCACAGGCATGTAGCAGCATGGAAATCACAGGGGAGCTTCCTCAAACTCTTCCCTGTAAACCCTCCCCCAATGTGGAGAGGTTTGAGATCAGGGGGCCAAGTTATTCAACTGCATAGAAAGTCCTCCTAGATAACTGTAGAAATGTGTATGGCCCATGCCGACAAAATAGGGGTTAACTTAAGCAGGGGGCTATCAAGTGCTTTCCTCAATTACAAATGATTTTTTTTCTTGGGAAAAAACCCTTTGGAGATTAACAACTCAGCCCCCTGAACCCCAAAGCTCTCCAATTTGGGGGGGGGGCTTAAAGGGAAGAGTCCAAAGAAGCTACCCACAAATTTTGTGCCTCTTGGACCCAGGGGAGCCATTATATATAGCAGGGCTGTCCAACTTTGAACAGGCAGAGTTCTACTTTTTCTGGCCCAAAGTGCCTGAGGGCTACTACATGAATGAGCCACAAAGGGTAGGGAAGCAAAGAATCAGGAGCTGGCACAACCAAACAGCACTCTCCACGACCACCACCACCACACATATGCCACAAAGTAGGAGGGGGGGAGGGAGCCGGACCAGCTAAGCACCTTCCCCCACATTCCACAAGGGGGGGGTGAAATAAAAAAAATGGAGCCAGTTCAATTAGGCCTCAACTCCCCAACCAGAAACACACATGCCTTGTAGCCCTCCGGGCTGAAACTTAATTAATTTTTAAAAACAGTTGCCAATGGGAGCCATTGGGCACTCGGCTACCCACACAGCACACACAACACCCCAAGGGCCATCCGGGCTGAAAATTAATATTTTAAAAGCAGCCACTGACGGGAGTGGGCCAGTCATGAGGTTCCACAGGCCTGATTATGGAAATCCCCTGGTGGGCTAATTTTTAACCTTTTGCGGGCTACCAGTAGCCCGGTCTACCTATTGTGCAGGCCAGATGTAGAGTAACAAATCATTTCATTTCATTTTGTTTCATTCCAAAAATTCTTTTAAAATTTGTAAATAACAAAACAAAATAAAACAAAATGAGAAACAAAATAAAACAAAACACTGTACTTTCATTTTGTGCCCATTTCTACATTTAATTCCTTTCTAGCCACCCACTCTTAGCTTCTGCTTTTAAAAGCTATTTTAAAAAAATAGACAATATACAGCACTTCAGTCACTTAAGCTGTGAAGTTACTGGGCTTTCCTTTTGTAACTTTTAATAATTTCATAACACATTTAGCAAGCTTATTTGTGAACAGTTGTTAGTTTGTTCATTAGTGTTCAATTCCACATTAATTTATATTATTTTAAATGTTATCCTCCCTGTTTCAACCCATAGACTACTCCACAGAAATCATGTGTCCCCAAACACATAGCTTGGCAGTGGTGCAAAACTTGTACTCAAAGTATTGATCCTCATAGATCCACATTATGTTTCTGCAGGATCATCCCAAAACCACTGTCCATCCATGTGGGTCACATCTCTTCCCACAGACTAAAGTACAGAAATCAAGGGTCCCCAAGCACATGGCTTTGTAGTGGTGCAAAACACCAGTATAAGTCAGAGATGCTCAGGGATTCAAATTATTTTTCTGCAGAAATGACCCCAAACCATAGTCCACTCGTAGACCCCAGTTGGGCCCAGAAGTTACACTATAGAAATTATGGGCCCCCAAGCACATAACTTTGCTGTGGTGGAAAACTTGTATCTGAAGCATGGATCCTCATTGAGCCCCATAAGTTGTCTGCACGACCACCCTCAAACCACTCTTTAAATATAGGCCCTATGTGCCCACAGACAAGACCAAATAAACCATGAGTCTCCCAGAATATGGCATATGGCTTTGCAGCTGAACAAAAACATGGCTCTGATGTGTGGATCTGCATGGATCCACATGATTTATATGAAAGACCATGTCTAAGTCCCTGTCCAATCATAGGCTGCATTTCTACCCACACTCTAAAGCATAGAACTTGTGAGTGCTTCAGTGCATGGCTTTGCAGTTGCAGAAAATCATGCATGTGAAGTATGGATCTTAATTTTATATGCAATCATCCCAAACCTATTATGAGGGCCCACACTGAAGCAGTTCTCACTTATTTCTTCTCCCAGTAACCATACTACAAGTAGAGATGGGCACGAATCGAAAAAATGCTGTTTTGGTTTTTCATTTTTAGTTGAGGGGGTCTGTTTCGGTTCATTTTTGTTTTTTGTGAATTTTTGAAAAAAATTGTTTTTGTTTATTTGTTTTTCATTTTTCATTTTTACCTGCTTTTTGCGCGATTTTTAAAGCATTTCCATGTGTGGGCGTCCCCCAATGCCCCAGGTCAGAGGGAAAACACTAAAAAAAAAGATGCTGACAGAGATACAGTATAGACTAGGTACACAGGGAGGCTGCAAAGGCATTGTCCAGGGTGCAAGGCAGCCGCAGAGTGACTGCACTGTGGGGCAGGGGAGGGTACTCACCGAGAGATATGCACACACGCACGCACACAGGGAGGCTGCAGGAGTGAAGCTAGAGAGAAATCTCTTCTTTCTCTCCCCTAAGAGCCAGGCTGCAGCTGGCAGGAACACAGAGACACACACCTGCCTGGCTGGCCTAAAGTAAAAATAATGAGTCACGGAGACAGCAATCCCCCCCTAACTCCCACGGGGGACTGCAAGGAGGACGGGGGCTGCCAGAGCTTTTTATGCCCTCTTTGGCTGCCAGACCTGCCCAGTCTGCAACCTGGGCATGCTATTGGTTGAAGTTGTCCAAGAATTTACATGATCCCATCACATGGCTTGCCTCCATTTTGTGGCTGGCGACATCCATTTTGTCATCCTTAAAGGGAAAAGAAAAATACATCGCAATGGGAGAAGACAAAAACAAACATTTTAAGGACACCAACCCCCCCGGTAGGTTTTATCAGACAGTATAAATAAATATTGCTGTGTTTTTATGGATGTCCAGGGCGTTTTTTAACATTTAAAATAGCTCATTTCATTGCGCGTCGCCATTAATGAAAAACGAAACCTAACAAACCTAATTTTCATGGTTCTGTTCGGTTTGTTCCAATTTCATCACAATGTTTGTTATTTGTTTTGTTACGTAATGAAACAAATAACGAATAACAGAAATGAAAAAAGTTCATTTCATGCCCATCTCTAACTACAAATCCCCATGGTCATCTACTGGAATCCCCTGGTGCTGAGTAGTTTTGTAAGAGTGGAAATTCTGGTTGGATTGTGGGCATCATATGTATACTCAAACTCCTGATTTAAACAGCCAGGAAATCCCAAATCTTCAAATAACAACAACAAACCATAAAAAAACCCACACCACTGTGTGAATGTGGGATGTTGTGAGTCTGTAGTCATGATTCAGAAAGCCAAGAAATGGCCCAATATTGCTGCAAAATATCATGGCCATGTTGCCAGCAGGAAAAAAGATGCCAAGTTTTATACAGCAAAGGGCAGGCTGAAAGGTCACAACACCAAAGGCAACAGTCAAGATTGTTTACAGGAAACCCTCTTGTTGGAAAACAGCCCTGACCATTGCTTTGTGTCTGAGTGAGAAGTGGGCAACTGATTTACACAGGAATCAGCTGCTGGGATTTGGTCTGGCGTGGTCTGGCACCACCACTCTGCTGATGAAACCCAATTGCATCTTGTTCAGATTTTTTAAACAATTTAATATGGAGCAGCAAGGCAGATGCTACTTCTTAATGAATGCTTTTTAAAGGAAGGAATAGTAATAGATTATTTCTGTAGATCACTTAAGGTGTTTATTTTTAAACTAATGATTGTAGTAATGGGGAGGGGAAGGGAAAGGGGAAAGTATCAAGTAGCTTAGTTGTAGAACAAAGAAGATTAAAAGCAAAATTGTTTAAAATGAAACATTTGAAGTGGTTTTCTTTCCCCTAAATACTCTAGCTAATAGAAGTGGGCACGAAACAGAAAACCTATGGTTCAGGTACTTCTGTTTCGGGCCCACTCTTGGTTCTGTTTGGGTTTGGGTTTGTACAAATTTTAAAAAAATCGTACAATCCCGAACCGATCTGAACCGGTTCCGGTCCTTATTGGGTGGCGGCAGCAGCGGCAGTGGCTGATCCTGACCCCTGCGGCAGGGGCTTTTTGAGGTGCTGGCTTCTGGTGCCTCATTTTTTTCTTTTTTTTTTCAAGCGCCGACCATGCAGCCCCTGGGGCCAGGTCGGAGCTTCTTTTAATTTCCCCCCCTTTATTTTAGAGAGCTGACCTGGCCACCCTTGGGGCCAGGTCAGTGCTCCTTTTTAAATTTATTTTATTTGATTTGGGGGAGGGGTTAAAAGTCCCCAGTGGGGGCTTTGTGAGCTGCTGGCCCCAAGCCAGTGCCTCGTTGTTGTTTTTCAAGTGCCAACCCCACAGCCCCTGAGGCAGGAGCAGCGCTGATTTTATTTGTTGTATTTTTTTCTTGAATTTGGAGCACCAACCTGGCCACCCATGGGGCTGAGTCAGCGCTCCTTTATTTTTATTTAATTTTTGTTTTGTTTTTAAGGCGTTGACCACGTGGCCCCTGGGGCCGGGTCAGCACTTGTTTTGTTTTTAATTTTTTTAATTTTCAATTTAGAGCACCGAGCCAGCTGGACTTCTTCTTCTTCTTCTTCTTCTTCTTCTTCTTTTTTTGAGAGAGAGAGAGATTGAAATGTTTCACTGCTCATCCAAACAGCTTCATCATACAGACAGCTGACGAAGCTGTTTGGATGAGCAGCGTAATGTTTCAATCTCTCAAGAAAAGAAGTCCAGTTGCCATGACTCAACTTCCAGTTAAACGCCCCTGGATGACTGAGAATCTTCACAGACATATTACTTGGCAAGATAAAGCAAAAATGTGTAATTCTTAGGTTTTGGTAGGACTGCACTTTAATTTTATAAAGGAAATTTGCTTTGTGAAGATAGAAGTACTACTTAAAATGTCTGGACCACCACAGTTGTCTACCCACTCAAGCTTCTCTCCGTGGAGTTGCTTCCAAAATCTGCTCTTGGACACCATCTGTTTCTTTCTCTTTCTGAGCAATGTATTCAACTGTGGCTACTATTAGCAATGTGTCCATATGCACATTAAAAAGTTATTTTAAAGGGTGTAAGTGCAACGGCTATAAAAGGGGCCGCAGTCCCCCCAAACCCAAACCCATTTGCAATGCAAACAAATTGGCAGCAACATCATCCATGCTGAAAAGAGAAGGAATGAAGTGAGACAACATTAGTACAATTTAAAGCAAACCCTCTTGGCAAGGGCGAAAATAAATTGATCGCTGGGGCAAATGAATTGATGTTAGCCAGGCAAGTTATGTGACAATCTAAAAAAAAGGCCAAATGGGTATAACTGGGATTCTTTTGACAGGCGTGACTGAGCCCTGAGTTTGAAAACAGTAGGACTCAAATATGAGCAGCAGCAACCCATATTTCTCCATATACTTCTTCCAACCAAAGTCACTAATTTAAATTTTACTTTTCACCTTTAAGATACATTAGTTCGACAACAGAAGGAGAGTCGAGATCTAACCGAGGCTAAAAAGCATATTTTTAAAAAAATGGTTGAAAAAAACACATAAAACTGAGTTTATTTGTGTTATGTAAATTTGGGGGGAGAGGGACATCTCTTTGTTTAGGGAAATAGTTTTAATGAGCGGACAGAAAGAGACATTTAACTTGTTCACTTATGAGTCAAACCTATTATTCATAGGCAGTATTTTACAGTATCTTTCTATTTGTCGAATGGTTAGCTGTGGAAAATAAAAAATAAAAAAACAAGTCACATATGCCTCAAACAATGGACTGACAAAAATAACCAAATTCATTTCTCCTGCTATGGAATTCCAGTATTCATTGGAATATACAAATGCCTAGATTCAGTTCACAGAATCTAAGCAGACAATCTTTCCCATTCCGTTCAGAAAAATAATAAAGATGAAATAATTTGTTTAAAGGGTGGAGGGAGGACTAGAGGAAAATTACACATATTTCAGTGCTTTACCAGTTTTGCAGAGATGGTTGATGCCTGGATGAGTGGAATGAGGCAAGGCTTGATGGTTTTTTGTTGTTGTTTGCTGAGCTCAGGCATTTCAAAATGAAGATCCATCTTCATAGATTTGTTGCTTTCAGCAGCCCTAGTTTTATCTGTGTGGGGAAGCTAGGCCTGTTAATTTGGGCATGACCTTTATTGAGCTTGAATTAATTTAAGTCCAGTCAGAATCAGTCACGGCTACTTCCTGGGAAAGAAGGATGGCCATGTTTTAATGGCTTCTCTCTTAAAAACAAATAGAAGGTCCCTGGGCTGGCGCATAATAAGGCATATCAACTTTTGGAGAAGCCAATATAAATTCCCCAAACCTTTCAGCATCACATAAAAGTAGAGATGGGCATGGAACGAACAAGTTTTCATTTTCGTTTTTCGGATTTTGTTTCATTATGCAATGAAATGACAAATGAAATTTGTCTCTAAAATGAAACGAAATGAACAGAAACGCGGGAATTTTTGTCGTGCATTTCGTTTCCATTACAGCAATGAAGTGAGCGGCTTTAAATGCTAAAAAAAATCATGGAAAATTCGAATAAATGGTAATGAAACGGTAACGAAACAGTAATGAAATGAAAACGAAATTTTTGCAAAAAATTCGCAAACAACGGAAACGAACCGAAACGGACCTCTAAACGACTAACGACAAATGAAACTCCATTTTTTCTATTCGTGCCCATCTCTACATAAAAGACACTTTTTTGAGCTTTAGGATGTTTCACTTTGTTGGTTGCCAGATGGCCCGTCAAAACATGTTACTGAACTCCAGGTGCACACAGGGCAACAGTAATGCAAAGTGCAGTACAGAATGTTATAAATTGGCTGCATTAGGCCTTGAGAACAGCAGGTCTACAAGCACAGCCCAAGACCCTTGCTATAATTGTTGCATGCCACAATCACCAATGCCTCTCCCCTGGATTACTGGCCATGTAACATTCCATTCTCAACCATCTTGACCGTATACAAATCCCAAAATTCTGGATAGCACTCTGCACAGACGACAAAGTAGACTGTAATTAGCATTTCAGGTCGCACAATTTGTCTTTGTTTCTGGTCAGGAACAAAGGCCTAATAAATTAGTGGTATTGCTTCCTGATATTGCCATCGCTGAGAGAGTGGAAGCAAAGACTGGGACCAGGCAGCCTAGACTTCTTCCCCATCAGAAAGGAAGGAATGTTTCATTTATTGCTCAGATTGATAGCCCACTTTGCTAAACAATTTGACCTTAAATTGTTTACACCACAGAAATATTAGAATGGATACAATAATGCAAATTAGCAATAAGTCGTAGTATCTAAAACAGTTTGCTTCAAACCAAATTCCAAACCAGTCCAATAACAATAATATTAATTAATGGTGTATGATGACAAGATGGCGGACGGCAGCAGCAGCAGGTTTCTTCGGCTGCGCTCTGACTTTTTTATTGTTTTGCTGCCTTGTTTTTACTTTTACGTTTAATTTCTTTGGGCCTGCCAGGTTCAAGGAAGGGGATTTATGGGGCTCACCCGAAGACCTTAGGACGCTGGGTTTGGAACGAAGCCTTGCCCTCCAGACCATCGGAATGGGTATGAGTGTTCCCTCCCCTCCCCCACCCGGTATTCTCCATGGGGCCTCACCTCGCCTTCTCCTCCCTCTTCCCCGTACCGCTCCCGAAGCAGCTCACCGCTGACCATCGCTGCTGCTGCCCCCGCCGCTGTCCACCACCATGGCGAGCCACCGCGACGAGCCGGCTTAGAGACCGCCTCCCCCGTTACCGTGCTCCACGGCCTACAGCCCATCGCTGCCGCCGCCGCCGCCGCCGCCCACCATTGCGGCGTGCCGGCTTTGGAGGCCGTCTCCCTCGCTGCTGCGCTACGTGGCCCGTCAATCACTGTTGCCCCGGCCGCCACCGCCGCTTTCCATTGCGGCGAGCAGGCCTTTGCGTCCCGCGACCTACCAACCATCGCTGTCACGGCCGCCGCCACCGCCCACTACCATGGCGAGACGCCGCGGTGAGCCGGCCTGGAGGCCGCCTTTCCCTGCTGTCGCGTTCAACGGTCCGCCGCCCATCGCTGCCGCCGCCGCCGCCCACCACCACCGCGGCATGCCGACTCCGGAGGCTGCCTCCCCCGTTGCTGCGCCCCGTGACCCGTCGACCATCACCATCGCCGATGCGGCCGCCGCCACCGCCCTCCTTTGCGGCGAGCTGGCTTTCGAGGCTGTCCCTCCGCTGCTGCGCTCCGCAGCCCACCGGCTATTGCTGCTGTCGCCGCCGCCGCCGCCCACTATCACGGAGGATCGGCGGACCGGCTCGGAGGCCGCCTCCACTGACGCTGCGCTCTGCAGCCCACCTTCCATCGCCGCCGCCTCCACTGACGCTGCGCTCTGCAGCCCACCTTCCATCGCCGCCGCCTACCACCGTCCCGGTCCGGCTTTGGAGGCCGCCACCGATTTTGCCGCGTTCTCCGGCCTGTGGATTGTCGCTGCCTCGCCGCCCTCCATCGCGGTGGATCAGCTCTGGATGTTGCCACCGCAACTGCCGCGCTTCGCAGACTGCTGATTATTGCTGCCGCCGCCTTCCATCACGGCGGTCCAGCTCGGGAGGCCGTTGCCCCCGCTTGCTGCGCTCTGCGGCCTGCCGACCGCCCTTGCCTGGCTTTGGAGGCTGCCGTCGTCCCTCGCGGCCTGCCATGTCTATCATTGCGGCGGGCCGGCTCTGAGCCTTGACGGACTGCTGAGGGGTTGGGGGCGTCGAGCTTTACCATCTTGCCCCCCGCCCCTCCTGGATGGGAGCGGTCTGCTTGGGGTTAGGGGGGATGGAATTATTCTCCTCTTGCCCCCCCTCCTCCTGGCTCCCTCTTGGACTGTTGTGGGGGTGGGGGTGTCGAGCTTGTGGGGGTGTTAGAAGCCCACCTGTTGGTGGGACAGCAGGACAGATTTGGCATTGTGCTGGGCTACCGAGCTCCCTGCAACCCTGCACAATCCCTTCCAGAGCTCACGGAGTTCATCGCCGCTGCCCTGTTGAGGTCCCCGCGCCTATTGGTTGTGGGTGACTTCAACGTGCACGTGGTAGGTGGACTCTCTGGTGCAGCTCTGGAGTTCATGGAATCCATGGCTTCCATGGGTCTGTCCCAGCATGTTTTTTGCCCCACCCATAGGTCTGGTCACACCCTGGATCTGGTGTTTACCTCCTTGTCGGGGGACTCGTGTCTGGAGGTGGGGGGCATTGCTTCCCTCCCTGTGTCATGGACAGACCATCACCTGCTCTCATTCTCCCTGTTGATTCTGGCCCCTCCCCGTGGGGACCACCGGCCCTATATCCTGGCCCGCCCCCGGAGGCTCATGGACCCCCAGCGGTTCAGTGAGCTCTTCGGGGGGCTACCTGATGGTATGACTGGCGCTCCGGTCGAGGATATGGCTAACCTTTGGTATGAAACAGCTGTCCACACCATAGACCGGATCGCCCCCAAGTGCCTTCTCCGTTGCCGAGCCCGGTCCTCCCCATGGTTTACGGGGGAGCTTAGGGCAATGAAGCAGGAGAGGAGGAGGCTAGAGCGCAGCTGGAGAAGAGACCGGACGGTGTTAAGTAAGGCTGCGGTAGATGCCCAGACTAGTCGCTATACCAACGTGATAAGGGAGGCTAGGTCATCATTTAACTCCCTGAGAATTGCTGAGGCCTTGAACCGCCAGGTGGAGCTTTTCCGGGTGGTTCGGGACCTCACCAATCCTAGTCTGGCCAGGCCTCCTCCTACTGATTTCAGTAGTGAGCAGTTTGCAGCCTTTTTTCGAACTAAAATAAAGGCCATCCGTGCCGGTTTCGACTCCGGTTGCTGTGGTCCTGCTCCGTCATCCCCAGTTGCTGGTCCGCCTTCGTCGCCTCGGTTGGATGTGCTTGGGCCTGTTTCTGCTGCTGGGATCTCCAAGGTTATGGTGCATTGCCGGCCTGCCTCCACTCCTTTCGGCCCTTGCCCTGCCTGGCTAATTAGAGCTTCCAGAGGGTCTATGGCCGAATGGGCTTCTGTTATCACCTCCGCCTCCTTCAGCGAGGGGGTTTTTCCCTCTCGTCTGAAGGAGACAGTGGTAAAGCCCATTCTGAAAAAACCTGGCCTGGCGGCGGACGATTTAACAAACTATTGTCCTATCGCCAATGTCCCATTTCTGGGCAAGGTGATCGAGAGGGTGGCGGCGGTCTGGCTGCAATCATACCTGGAGGATCGGCAGTGCCTCGATCCTTGCCAGTCCGGGTTCAGGCCCCGCCGGGGTACCGAAACAGCTTTGGTCGCCCTGCAAGATGACCTTGTCCGGGCGGCCGACAGGGGTTGCTCTACCCTGTTGGTCCTCCTGGATCTGTCAGCAGCCTTCGATACCGTCGACCACGGTATCTTACTGGACCGGCTCTCTGAGCTCGGAATCGGAGGCTCTGTTCGCAGTTGGCTCCGTTCCTTCCTGGAGGGCCGGCCCCAGTATGTTCAGCATGGGGGGGAGTTATCAGCCCCTTGGATTCTCCCTTGTGGGGTTCCACAGGGGTCGTCTCTGTCCCCCATGCTGTTTAACATCTACGTGAGGCCGTTGGCGGGGGTCATCAGGAGTTTTGGAGTCTGCTGTCATCAGTACGCTGATGACACGCAGCTCTATCTCTCCTTTTCCACCTCTGCAGTGGAAGCTGTGGGGGTCCTCGACGGGTGCCTGGATGCCGTACTGACTTGGACCGGGGTGAACAGGCTTAAGCTCAACCCCGAGAAGACGGAGGTTATGTTCTTTGGGAGCTCGCCGTCTGGATATGGTGGCCCCCTCCCCTGTTTGGGGGGAGTTTCCCTCCAACTCGCGGAGAGGGTGCGGAATCTGGGCGTGTTCCTGGACCCGGCGCTTACCATGGAGTCCCAGGTGGCGTCGGTGACCAGGTCCGCCTATTACCATCTCCGTCGGATCGCCCAGATCCGCCCGTACCTGGATGCGAACACTCTGAGAACAGTGGTCCAAGCTCTGGTGATCTCGAGGCTGGACTACTGTAACACTCTCTACATGGGGCTGCCCTTGACTCTTCTCTGGCGTCTGCAGCGGGTACAGAATGCAGCGGCCAGGCTGGTGGTTGGTGTGCATCGTTATGATCACATCACCCCAGTCCTGGCCTGCTTGCACTGGTTGCCCGTTGCGGACCGGATTAGATTCAAGGTCTTGGTTTTAGTTTATAAAACTCTCCATGGCTTCGGACCGGACTACCTGGCAGAGCGTATCGCCCAGCGATCTACCTCGGCCCTTCCCGTTCAGCAGGCGCGAGCGTACTTGGTTCGGGTCGCCACCCCTCGTGAGGCCCGGACGACGAGAACTCGGACTCGGGCTTTCTTGGTGGCGGCTCCTAGCCTCTGGAACTCCATCCCCAGTGAAGTGCACTCTGCAGAGTCCCTGCTGGCCTTCCGGAAGGCTTTAAAAACTTACCTCTTCCAGGAGGCATTTGGCGATTCTTAATTTTTTTTTTCTCCGCCATCACTATGTGCCTGTTTTTCAGGGTTGTGCCACAGGGGTGCCAAAGGTTTCAACCTATATTGTTTATTATTATATTCTGCTTGTTTTAATTATTGTAATTTTTGTGTGGCTTTATAGCCGTTGTAAGCTGCTTAGAGTTCGCGAAGAAGATAAGCAGGGTATAAATGCAAAAATAAATAAATAAATAAAATTATCATCCGGTCTAATTCATATCCAAATGTTTGCTGTACAAATTGGGACCACCCTGCCCGAAGCTGATTTACAAGAGTGTTGAAGCAATTTATGTGCAAGTTTCTACAGATCTGTGTATATACAGTGGTAGCTGGGTTTAAGAATGCCTTGGTTAACAAAAAAATCAGTTTAAGAAAAGAAGTTATTGGAAATGGAGAAGCCTCGGTTTAGGAAATTTTTTCAATGGAATGCCCTGGTTTCCATTTTTTTCGTAAGGCATTAAAAGGTGATGTTCACATGATGAAAAGAATGGGGATGCCTCAGTTAATTGGTTTTCAGTGCATTCCTATGGGAAACTGCATTTTGGTTTTCGGTTTTTTCACAATATGAAATGGCCCAGAGAATTAATTAACTACTTAAACTGGGGTACCAATGTATTTCTATGGGTCTGCCGACTGCTTGGATTGCATGGAAGAGGAATAAGCTATTGCAGAGTTTTGAATTTCTGGCAATATTTCTACAACTGCACAGCAGAAGTGCAAAGATTCACAGAGCAGAATACCTTTGAGTTCCGTGGATTAGAACACCTCCTTTTTTCATCATCAACTGGCACTTACAATCTCAATAATTCAATAATTAGTAGGAGAAAGAATTTTAAGTTTTCATTTTCCTGTAGTGAACAGATAACAGGAAGCTTATAAAATGGCTGACTACTTTGAGCAACAGGCCCCAAAGGACCCACTCACTACATCCAACAGACTATCAACTGCCAGCAGACAACAGAGGAGAAAAAAGGAGCACAGTGGTGGGACAGGGAGGTGAGGCAGTGGTGAGGCAGGGAAGAAACAATTGGTTAGAACTAGAAAGAATGACAGCCACCCTATTTCAGCCACACCTGCAACAGGAAGCATGCAAGGATGCAAAAATCCTCAACCACTTTTTATCAAACTCGCACGCAGCCAACCTCTTGAAGACCCACCATGGTAGACAAGTTCACAAAGTGGTCTCTCAAAGAAGCTTGGTCAGGATGTCTGCTGTCATCTCTGCCGTGGGATAGTAATCAATCTTGATGATGCTCCTCTCAGTTAGGTGGTATCTCACACTAATGTTGCTTGGTGCATGCATTCATCTTTTCACTTTGCGACAACTTGATGTTGCTCTGCTTGTCTTCCATCAATTGAATCAGCGTCTCTTCCTCAGTCCCATTCACTCAGCAGCTTCTCCAGCTAGAACGGTTCTCTCCATGCAGTAAATTTGGACTCTTGTGTAAGACAAAGCTACACCATCTTGTCTGTGACTTTCCCATGGAATAGGGCCAGCAGTATACATGAACAAGAAAACCACTAATGGACTTATCTGTACTATCTTCTGCCCACTCTGCATCTGTGTAGCCTCTAAGCTTTGGAGAAGCTTCTAGAGCAGTGGTGGTGAACCTTCGGCACTCCAGATGTTTTAGAGCACAACTTCCACAGTTCTTTGTCATTGGCAGTCTAGGCTCGGAATTCTGGGAGTTGTGGTCCAAAACATCTGGAGTGCCGAACGTTTGTCACCAATTCTCTAGACACTTTCATCCAAGACTGCCTGGAAGGGAGACACCAACACCCTCTCCAAGACCTTGATAAAAATAAAGTGGGAGTATTGGGTGGTAGACAATGGATTTCTGATTTGATTTCCTTTTCAACAGACTAATTAGTCACCATTAACATGAATGTGGAAATCAAGTCTCATGAGTAGATAAATCAAAATTATAAAATGAATTTGCTGCATCAATCTTTAATAGTGTGTCAACTACACCCTAGTTCAGGGGTGGACAGCTGTCAGCCCTCCAGATGTTTTGGACCACAACTCCCAGAATTCTGACCATAGATTGCCATTGACAAAGGTCTGTGGGAGTTGTGGTCCAAAATGTTTATGTCGTTCAATGTTTATAAAAAATAAAATTACTAAAAATGATCACATTCTTAGTCCACCAAATTAGCCCATGCAATCAAAACAATGTAAATCACTCTGCTTGATCTACTTAAGACCAATTACTTTTAAGATAATTATTGAATTGTTTGTTTAGAAATTGGTGCAACAACTTAACTTTTAATGTATTTTTCCAGAATTATACAGTGACATTAAAAAATTAGTATTATCTCTATCCTTAGGATAGCATTCAATACAATTGAGATTAGCGATGGGCCTGAAATGCCAAAATGGCGTGGTTAGGGCTTTTTATTTTTATTTTTTTATTTATTACTAAACAGTCTCTGATGCTGGGGCTTTTAAAAAAAAACAACAGCTGAGAGGTGCTGGCTTGGGGCCAGAGTTTTTTTTTTTTATTTTTATTTTTTATTTTTAGATTTTTTTTCTCACGCACCAGCTGGGTTGACACAGTTTTTCTTTCTTTTCTTTTTTCTTTTCTTTTACTTACGCCGACCATGCCGCTCCTGGGTCGAGTTGGTCGGTATTTATTTATGTATTTATGTATGTATTTATTTATTTATTTAGAATTGCGCTGACTGTGCGCCAGTTGGGCAGCCTACGGGCTGGTTTGGCGGCCTGCAGGTGGGATTGGATTGTTTATTTATTTATTTATTTATTTATTTATTTATTTATTTATTTATTTAAATTTTTAAAAATCACCGGCCACGTGGCCCACCGACCAGCTGTAGCTTGGGCCAGGTCAGCACTTTTTTTCCTTTTGCTTTTTAAAATGTTTTGCTTTTAAAAATGTTTTGGAAGCCCAGCTGCAAAAAACAACATTTTTGCTTTTTAAAATGTTTTGTTTTGTAGCTGGTGGCAGCAGCAGCGGTGGGAGAACATCCTGTCATCAGGTAGGAGACGAACCAGAATGAAATTAAAATTTCCATTTTGTTTTGTTTTTCTTTGAGAGGGCCATTTGTTATTTGTTTCATTGTATAATTAAATGAATAATGAATAACAAAATGAATTTTTTATTCATTTTGTGCCCATCTCTAATTGAGATCCATATGATATAGGAATAGGAATAGGAATCTTTATTGTCATTGCCCCCTTGCAGGAACAACGAAATTTTGTGGTTGCTATATTCAACTCATTTAAAACATTTCACATAGATTTAAAAACAGGTACAACACATAATAATATGACATATAAAATGACTAAAATATGACATATAAAATAAGCTGACTTCAAAGTCCAGGATTTCTGTTTAAGGCCAGTATTGCTCTAAAAAAGAAGCTATTTTTGAGACTGTTTGTTCTTGCCCTCAGTACTCTATATCTCCATCCCGATGGCAGCAACTCGCAGAGGCGATGACCAGGATGTGATGGATCTCTTAATATATCTAATGCTTTACAGTGGCACCTGGTAGTATAAATTTGTTTCTAGGGTGAGGAGTGAACAGCCCACAATACTCTTTGCAATTCTTATGATTCTGTTCAACACTGTCTTCTCCCAGTGGGTACAACTTCCATACCACGCACATAACTCGTAAGCAAGTACACTCTCAATTGCACAATGATAGAAGGCCAGCAGCAGCTTTTGTGGAAGATGGTTTTTCCTTAAAGTTCTCAAGAAAAATAGTCTCTGCTGAGCCTTCTTTGCGAGCCCCGTTGTGCTGACACTCCAGGACAGATCCTCCTGTAACTCAATGCCCAAAAATCTAAAACCTGTAACCCTCTCCACACCAATCCCATCAATCACCAGTGGTTGAATATCAGTTTTCTGCCTCCTAAAATCCACCACAAGCTCCTTTGTTTTCTTTATATTTAGGTGCAAGTGATTTATTCTGCACCACGTGGTCAACCTCTCCACTTCATCTCTGTAAGCCATCTCACTCTCCTTGCCAGAGATGAGCCCAATCACAGTTGTGTCATCTGCAAACTTAATGATCCTATTGCTAGGATAGGCAGCGACACAATCAAATGTGTAAAGAATATAAAGGAGTGGGCTAAGTACGCATCCCTGTAGTGTTCCAATGTTGGTACTAAGAGTATTAGAGGTGTAAGGGCCCAACCGGACCCTCTGAGAACGTTCTGACAGAAAATCCAAGATCCATCCACAAAGTGATGGTGGAAGCCCTAGATCTTCCAGTTTAGAGATCAAACGTCGTGGAAGAATGGTGTTAAAAGCCGAGCTAAAATCCATAAAGAGCAATCTAGCATAGCCCCCCCTCTGCTCCAGATGTTCAAAAACAGCATGAAGAGCACATGCCACAGCATCCTCTGTTGATCTCTTCTTTTTATAGGCGAATTGGAATGTGTCCAGGCCTTCTGATAAACAGGCAATAACATAGTTCCGTACCAACTTTTCAAAGCACTTCATGATAACAGGTGTAAGTGCTACTGGATGAAAGTCATTCAAGTTTTCTGGATTTGGTTTTTTTGGTATCGGAACAATAATGGCAGACTTTAGGCATGACGGCACAATAGCTTGGGTTAGGGATCGATGCAAAATCCCAGTGAAAACTCCTGCTAATTGATCTGCACAATCCTTCAATACCCTTCCGGCAACTCCATCTGGCCCTGTAGCCTTCATTGGATTGATCCCCTTCAACACCTTCCTCATCTCTCCCTCCTCCACATTAAAAATTACATTCCCTTCCGCCGATGATGATAATATTTTTAAACCATTTTATCAAATCTCTTGCCATTTTTAGTTTCATTTTAGCTTCATTTTAGTTTTTGTTGTTGATTTATGTATATATTTTTATTTTGTACATTGTATTTTGGTTTTTAAAATGTATTCCTTTGTTTGTTGTTACATGTTGTAAACCGCCCAGAGTAGCCCTTGGTCTAGATGGGCGGTATAAAAGTCAAATAAATAAATAAATAAATAAATAATAGTGAAGGTGGCAGAAACTCTGCTGATGTCTCTACTGATGTTGCTTCAAAACGGGCAAAAAAGGCATTCAGTTCCTCTGCCAAAGTTACCCCTCCCTCAACTACTGGGGAAACTTTAGATTTGTACCCAGTCATTTCCTGTACACCTCACCACACCTCCCTAATGTTGTTGTTACGCTGAACCTAGATGTTGCAGATATTATCAGCTAGGAAGAACAAAGATAAAACGAGGAAACAGTAGACCAACAATGCGATTCTCTTATCCCTCCAAATGTTTCAGAAAATAGACTTGGAACAGGAAGCTCCAGATTTTTATTCACCCTAGCTATGCTCATCTTGGATGACCCAATGAAATCACACAGTGGCAGTGTTGGTACTGGAACCTCTTTACCCAGAGCAGACATTAACAATGCACAATCAGTTTGAAGCTCTTTCCTTCAGCACACCTCATGAGGGACACATAGAGGAAGAATTGGTTCCACCGGAGGATCTCTCCCTCATCACTATTGATGAGATACAAGATCAGGTACATGTTGATGACCAGGCTGCAGGAGAGAAGCTCATTGTACTAGGGGATTCTATAATTAGAAATACGGAGGGATGGATTTGTGAGGAGCATGATAACCGTATGGTCACTTGCCTGCCGGGTGCAAAGGTTGCAGACATCACCAGAAATATAGATAGCTTGTTAGAGAGAACTGGGAAGGAGCCAGTGGTCATGGTACACGTCGGTACCAATGATGTCGGGAAGGCCAAGCGGTCAGTCTTGGAAGCCAAATTCAGGTTGCTAGGTAGAAGATTGAAGACCCGGGCTTCCAATGTAGCATTTTCAGAAGTGCTACCTGTTCCTCATGCAGGACCCGCCAGACAGGCAGAACTCAGAAGCCTCAATGCGTGGATGAGGCGATGGTGTCGAGAGGAGGGCTTTAGATTTGTCAGGAACTGGAGAACATTTTGGGACAAGCCAAACCTGTTCAGGAGGGATGGGTTGCACTTGAATCATGATGGGACCAGATTGCTGGCACTCAACCTCAAAAAGGCAGCAGAGCAGCTTTTAAACTGATAACTGGGGGAAAGCCAACAGGAGCTGAGTGGCATCCGGTTCGGAACACCTCATCCTCGGGGAATGAGGTTGGAGAGGGTAGAGAATCACATAGAGAAGACATAGCAGGTATAGGTATTAGCACCGGGAGAATAACGGAATGTGACAGTTCATCTACTGAAAATAAAAGCTGTGGGGCGAATAGAACAAGGCAGCAGCTGTTGTTGCAGGACCCACTGTACAGGTGCTTCTACGCCAATGCTCGAAGCCTCCGAGCAAAGATAGGAGAACTTGAACTTTCGGCAGCTAGGGATAACATTGATATAATAGCCATAACAGAAACCTGGTGGAATGCGGAGAACCAGTGGGATACAGCAATCCCAGGCTATAAACTCTATAGAAGAGATAGAGGGGGCGGGTTGGAGGAGGAGTGGCCATCTATGTCAAAGAAGGGGTAAAATCCAGCAGAATGGAGATTGACAGAGGGTCTGACTCCACCATAGAATCACTGTGGGTTAAACTACCAGGTCCAAGGAGTGATGTGATCGTTGGAGTATTCTATCGTCCACCAGATCAGAAACTTGAGGGGGACCTTGAAATGAGGAGAGAAATCATGGAAGTGGCTAAAAGGGATAGGATAGTAATCATGGGGGACTTCAAATATCCCCACATTGACTGGACCAATGCGAGCTCAGGGCAAGAAAGAGAAACTGGGTTTCTCGACTTGCTGAATGACTGTGCCTTAGAGTAACTTGTCACGGAGCCCACCCGAGAACAGGCAACTCTGGATCTAATATTGTGTGATACTCAGGACCTGGTCAAAGGTGTGAATGTCACTGAGCCTCTGGGGAACAGTGACTATGCTGCTATTACCTGTGCCATGCATGTCGGAGGAAGAGTGTCAACCAAATCAGACATAAAAACCCTTGATTTTCGAAGGGCAAACTTCCCTCAGATGAGGAAACTAGTTAGAGAGAAACTGAAGGGGAAGGTTAGGAGAATCCAATCTCTTCAGGGTGCATGGAGCCTGTTTAAAACAACAATAATAGAGGCCCAGCACAAGTGCATACCACAAAGAAAGAAGAGCTCATTTAAGTCCAAGAGGACACCGGCATGGTTAACGAGTAGAGTTAGAGAGGCTCTAAATCACAAGGAGAGGTCCTTCTGTAAATGGAAATCTTCCCCAAATGAGGAAAATAAAAAGGAACACAAACTCTGGCAAAAGAAATGTAAGAAGATGATAAGGGAGGCAAAGAAAGACTTTGAGGAACGAATGGCTAGCAATATAAAGGGTAATAATAAAAGCTTCTTTAAATATGTTAGAAGTAGAAAACCTGCCAGAGAACCAGTTGGCCCTCTGGATGGTGAGGGAGGAAAAGGGGAGGTTAAGGAGGACTTGGAAATAGCAGAGAAATTAAATGAGTTCTTTGCATCTGTCTTCACGACAGAGGACCTTGAGCGGATTCCGCTGCCTGAGCCGCCCCTCTTGACTAAAGAATTAAATCAAATACAGGGTAAAAGAGAGGAGGTTTTAGGACTAATTGATAAATTGAGGATTAACAAGTCACCTGGCCCAGATGGCATCCACCCAAGGGTTATTAGGGAACTGAGAAATGAAATTGCAGATCTCTTAACGGTTATATGCAACTTGTCTCTTAAAACGGCCACAGTGCCGGATGACTGGAGGATAGCAGATGTCACACCAATTTTTAAAAAAGGAAGGAGGGGGGACCCAGGAAACTACAGGCCGGTTAGCCTTACATCTGTCCCAGGGAAGATGGTGGAAAGCCTCATCCAAGAGAAAATCTTAAAACACATAAAAGAACAAACCTTGCTGAGAGAAAATCAGCATGGCTTCTGTAAGGGTAAATCTTGTCTGACAAACCTCTTAGAATTTTTTAAAAAGGTCAACAGCACGTGGATTTGGGTGAACCGGTTGATATAGTCTATCTGGATTTTCAAAAGGCTTTTGACACAGTCCCTCACCAAAGGCTGCTGAGAAAATTGCACAGTCAGGGGATAAGAGTGCAGGTGCTCTTATGGATTGAGAACTGGTTGAGATCCCGGAAACAAAGAGTAGGTGTCAATGGGAAATTTTCACAATGGAGAGAAGTGAAAAGCGGTGTGCCCCAGGGCTCTGTCCTGGGACCGGTGCTTTTCAATCTCTTCATAAATGACCTGGAGACAGGGATAAGCAGTGAGGTGGCCAAGTTTGCAGATGACACAAAACTTTTCCATGTGGTAAAAAACAGAGAAGATTGTGAAGAGCTCCAGAAGGATCTCTCCAAACTGGGGGAATGGGCTGAGAAATGGCAAATGCATTTTAATGTAACCAAATGTAAAGTAATGCATATTGGGGCAAAAAATCCAAACTTCATCTATCAACTCATGGGCTCTGAGTTATCCGTGACGGATCAGGAAAGAGATCTTGGTGTGTTGGTGGACAGCTCCATGAAGGTGTCTCCCCAATGTGTGGCAGCGGTGAAGAAGGCCAATTCCATGCTAGGGATTATCAAAAAGGGGATTGAAAATAAAACAGCCAACATTATAATGCCATTATACAAAACAATAGTAAGGCCCCACCTGGAGTATTGTGTACAATTCTGGTCACCGCATCTCAAGAAAGACATAGTGGAACTGGAAAAGGTGCAGAAGAGAGCAACTAAAATGATTACTGGGCTGGGGCACCTCCCTTATGAAGAAAGGCTAAAACATTTGGGCCTCTAGTCTGGAAAAAAGGCGATTGAGGGGGGATATGATTGAGAGATACAAAATAATGCAGGGTATGAGTAAAGTGGATAGAGGGAAGCTCTTCTCCCTCTCCCAAAATACCAGAACTAGGGGACATCCACTCAAATTGAGGGCTGGGAGAGTAAGAACTGACAAAAGAAAATATTTTTTCACCCAGCGCGTTGTAAGTCTATGGAACTCCCTGCCACACAATGTGGTGATGGCATCTGACCTGGATGCCTTCAAAAGGGGATTGGACAGATTCCTGGAGGAAAAGTCCATCACAGGTTACAAACCATGATGGAGATGTGTAACCTCCAGGGTTTAAACCAGGGTACTTCAAGGGCCAGATGCAGGAGAGTGGTATCAGGAGACAGATATCTAGTCTCATGAGCTCCCAAACACACCTGGTGGGGCCGCTGTGAGATACAGGAAGCTGGACTAGATGGGCCTTTGGCCTGATCCAGCATGGCTCTTCTTATGTTCTTATGTTCTTAATGCATTACTCTATTTAATACTAATGAACCGGGGGGGGGGGAGCCTCATGACTTTGGCACATTGTAGATATGAAGATGGAAGAGGAAATTGTTACACAGTATTTTGCATATTGAAATGGTAATAGAATTAATAATTGTATAAAATGTTTAATAAATGTTACATGGTAGTATCTACAATGAACAGAGAGCTGAAACTACATATGAATATCTGAGGAGCTATCCAGTGGTTTAAAAAATGTGGTTGCCTTTCTCATAAAAAAGAATGAGCCAATAAGCCTTTAAGAAATATTATTTATTGCACCATCTTCATCTTCATAATTACACCCACATTATTAAATCCAGTAGCATTAGTTGAAATTATGCCCTGTGAACTTTGGATTTAATAAAAAGCATTTCACAATATTAAAACAGTTCATTATAAACACAGCAACGGGAGCGGAATCAGTATGCTTTTCAGCTGTTTGCATCACTGGTGGAACCAAATGGTTATGTGAAGGAAATTATCCCATCTTCCATCAGGAAAAGTGGATTTTATAATGAAGTGAGAGGATTTTTACAGGGCTCCTAATGCTTTCAGAAAACAAACAGAAATTATCCATAAATCTAACTGTGAAGTAGTCAAGCATAATGGAGCTAGTTTTCCCCCTGTGGCATAAGGCATTTTAAACCAATTTGTTTCTTATAATCATTTAATATTTTGTGTTGTATTTATGCACACTTTTAGGGATGTATGTATGTATTTTTGAACTGTAACAGTGTATCATGAATAACAAAAAGAAAAACTGCAGTATCAAATAAGATTTTAAGCATTAATATCAGTACCAAAAATCTGTATCAGAGCTGCACCCCCACATAACAATGTTGTGTATTTACAGGGAAATATTATAGGTATCTTGGTAAAAAGTGACAGTTTGCTTCTATGGAATATGGAAATAAAGATCTGCCTTTTAATAACAGCAATCATAAAGTCTGTGAAGTTTCGCAGTCATCCAGGTGAGATTATCTGAAAGTTTAGTCATGGCAACTGGAATTCTTTTCTTGAGAGACTGAAACTTTTCACTGCTCATCCAGTAAATTTTGAGTGTACTGGATGAGTAAACTTTGAGAGCCCCAAGTTACCACTGTAATTTGGTTTATCTATACCTGGAGTTACTTTTAAAAAATAACATTCAAATTTCTGGGTTTTATACTTCATATTAATTTACCTTTCCCCTCCATCCTGCTCCAACCTTAGTAGTGAGGATGGACAGAATCTAAATTATTCAAAAGAAATGAACAAAGGAGGTTGAAGCAGAAAGCTTACTGGGCAGAAGAAGCAAAAGGCTTAGAAACATTCATCATTGTTTGCATGCTCAAGATGTCATCTTCCCTGGCACAAACAAAAAGTTCCACTTCTTTTTGGGAATCCATTTTCTAAGACAGTGGCCACTTAATCAAGCATTTGAGCCTGGGTGTGAATCCAAGCAGAGCTACTGCTGAGAGAGAGAAAAAGAAGACAGCACTGGTAAGTTTCTGGCTTTGAACAGTTCAGCTAGAATTTATTTTTCACTTAAAAAGAGGAACATTGGTACTAGATTATTATTTCTAGAGTAGTAGCTATAAATACTAAAAATATTCAAGGCCCAGAATACTGGACTCATTAAAATGGAGTCTGAGGGAGCAGCTGTAGTTACCTGTAACACTTGTGTCATGTTTGTCATCTTGACAAATCGCACTGAGAACTACACTTGCTGCAAGTGCAAGCTGGTTGCACTATTAGAAGAGAAGGTCCAGGAGCTAGAGGCCCGCATATCAAACCAGTAACATATTAAGGAGCTTCAGCAGTTCTTGGACAGAGCAGAACAGACTATCCAGGTCCAAGAAGAGACAGAGCACACTTTTGAGGATGTAATCACTTCCCCAACACAGGAGGTAGATGTGTGGAGGAATGTGACTCAAAGGAGTAGAAGGCCAAGGGATCGCTCAGAGAGTCTCATATTGCACAATCAATTTGAGGCTCTTTCCCTCATCACACCTCATAAGGCACACACCGAGGAACAACTGGTTCCACCTGAGGATCTCTCCCTCATCACTATTGATGAGATACAGGATCCGGTACATGTAGAAGAACAGGCTGCAGGAGAGAAGCTCCTTCTGCTAGGGGATTCTATAATTAGAAATACGGAGGGATGGATTTGTGATTAGCATGATAACTGTATGGTCACTTGCCTGCCAGGTACAAAGGTTGCAGACATCACGAGAAATCTAGATAGCTTGTTAGAGAGAACCGGGAAGGAGCCAGTGGTCATGGTACATGTTGGTACCAATGATGTCGGGAAGGCCAAGCGGTCAGTCTTGGAAGCCAAGTTCAGGTTGTTAGGAAGAAGATTGAAGTCCAGGACTTCCAAGGTAGCATTTTCAGAAGTGCTACCTTTTCCTCGTGCAGGACCCGCCAGGCAGGCAGAGCTCAGAAACCTCAATGCGTGGATGAGGCGATGGTGTCGAGAGGAGGACTTTAGATTTGTCAGGAACTGGAGAACATTTTGGGACAAGCCAAACCTGTTCAGAAGGGATGGGTTGCACTTGAATCATGATGGGACCAGATTGCTGGCACTCAACCTCAAAAAGGCTGCAGAGCAGCTTTTAAACTGATAACTGGGGGAAAGCCGACAGGAGCTGTGTGGCATCCGGTTCGGAACACCTAATCCACAGGGAATGAGCTTGGAAAGGGTAGAGAATCACATAGAGATGACATAGCAGGTATTAGTACTGGGAGAATAATGGAATGTGATAGTTTTTCTACTGAAAATAATAGCTGTGGGGGGGAAAGAACAAAGCAGCAGCTGTTGTTGCAGGACCCACTGTACAGGTGCTTCTACGCCAATGCTCGAAGCCTCCGACCAAAAATGGGAGAACTTCAACATTTGGAAGCTAGAGATAACATTGATATAATAGCCATAACAGAAACCTGGTGGAATGCAGAGAACCAGTGGGATACAGCAATCCCAGGCTATAAACTCTATAGAAGGGATAGAGAGGGGCGGGTTGGAGGGGGAGTGGCCATCTACGTTAAAGAAGGGGTAAAATCCAGCAGAATGGAGGGTCTGACTCCACCATAGAATCACTGTGGGTTAAACTACCAGGTCCAAGGAGTGATGTGATAGTTGGGGTATGCTATCGCCCACCAGATCAAGAACTTGAGGGGGACCTTGAAATGAGGAGACAAATCATGGAGGTGTCTCAGAAGCACAGGAGAGTAATCATGGGGGACTTCAATTATCCCCACATCGACTGGGCCAATGCGAGCTCCGGGCAAGAAAGAGAAACTGGGTTTCTTGACTTGCTGAATGACTGTGCCTTAGAGCAACTTGTCATGGAGCTCACCCGAGAATAGGCAACTCTGGATCTAATACTGTCTGATACTCAGGATCTGGTCAGGGATGTGAATGTCACTGAGCCTCTGGGGAACAGTGACCATGCTGCAATCTCTTTTGCCATGCATGTTGGAGGAAGAGTGTCAAGCAAATCAGACATAAAAATCCTTGATTTTCGAAGGGCAAACTTCCCTCAGATGAGGAAACTAGTTAGAAAGAAATTGAAGGGGGAGGTTGGAAGAATCCAATCTCTTCAGAGTGCATGGAACCTGTTTAAAACAACGGTAACAGAGGCCCAGCACAAGTGCATACCACAAAGAAAGAAGAGCTCATTTAAGTCCAAGAGGGCACCAGCATGGTTAACGAGTGGAGTTAGAGAGGCTCTAAAGCGCAAGGAGAGGTCTTTCTGTAAATGGAAATCCTCCCCAATGAGGAAAATAAAAAGGAACACAAACTCTGGCAAAAGAAATGTAAGAAGATGATAAGAGAGGCAAAGAAAGATTTTGAGGAACGCATGGCTAGCAATATAAAGGGTAATAATAAAAGCTTCTTTAAATATGTTAGAAGTAGAAAACCTGCCAGAGAACCAGTTGGCCCTCTGGATGGTGAGGGAGGAAAAGGGGAGATTAAGGAGGACTTGGAAATTGCAGAGAAATTAAATGAGTTCTTTGCATCTGGCTTCACGACAGAAGACCTTGAGCAGATTCCGCTGCCTGAATGGCCCCTCTTGACTGAAGAATTAAATCAAATACAGGTTAAAAGAGAAGATGTTTTAGGAATAATTGATAAATTGAAGATTAACAAGTCCCTGGGCCCAGATGGCATCCACCCAAGGGTTATTAGGGAACTGAGAAATGAAATTGCAGATCTGTTAATGGTAATATGCAACTTGTCTCTTAAAACGGCCACAGTGCCGGGGGACTGGAGGATAGCAGATGTCACACCAATTTTTTAAAAAGGAAGGAGGGGGGACCCGGGAAACTACAGGCCAGTTAGCCTTATATCTGTCCCAGGGAAGATGGTGGAAAGCCTCATCCAAGAGAAAATCTTAAAACACATAGAAGAACAAACTTTGCTGAGAGAAAATCAGCATGGCTTCTGCAAGGGTAAGTCTTGTCTGACAAATCTTGTAGAATTTTTTGAAAAGGTCAGCAGGCATGTAGATTTGGGTGAACCGGTGGATATAGTCTATCTGGATTTTCAAAAGGCCTTTGACACAGTCCCTCACCAGAGGCTGCTGAGAGAAATGCACAGTCAGGGGATAAGAGGGCAGGTCCTCTTATGGATTGAGAACTGGTTGAGATCCAGGAAACAAAGAGTAGGTGTCAATGGGAAATTTTCACAATGGAGAGAGGTGAAAAGCGGTGTGCCCCAGGGCTCTGTCCTGGGACCGGTGCTTTTCAATCTGTTCATAAATGACCTGGAGACAGGGATAAGCACTGAGGTGGCCAAGTTTGCAGATGACACAAAACTTTTCCGTGTGGTAAAAACCAGAGAAGATTGTGAAGAGCTCCAGAAGGATCTCCCCAAACTGGGGGAATGGGCTACGAAATGGCAAATGTGTTTTAATGTAGCCAAATGTAAAGTAATGCATATTGGGGCGAAAAATCAAAACTTTATCTATCAACTTATGGGCTCTGAGTTATCCGTGACAGATCAGGAAAGAGATCTTGGTGTGTTGGTGGACAGCTCGATGAAGGTGTCTACCCAATGTGTGGCAGCGGTGAAGAAGGCCAATTCCATGCTAGGGATTATCAAAAAGGGGATTGAAAATAAAACAGCCAACATTATAATGCCATTATACAAAACAATAGTAAGGCCACATCTGGAGTATTGTGTACAATTCTGGTCACCGCATCTCAAGAAAGACATAGTGGAACTGGAAAAGGTGCAGAAGAGAGCAGCCAAAATGATTACTGGGCTGGGGCACCTCCCTTATGAGGAAAGGCTAAAACATTTGGGGCTCTTTAGTCTGGAAAAAAGGCGCCTGAGGGGGAATATGATTGAGACGTACAAAATAATGCAGGGCATGAGTAAAGTGGATAGAGGGAAGCTCTTTTCCCTCTCACAAAATACCAGAACTAGGGGACATGCACTGAAATTGAGGGCTGGGCAAGTAAGAACAGACAAAAGAAAATTTTTTTTACCCAGCACGTTGTTAGTCTATGGAACTCCCTGCCACAGGATGTGGTGATGGCATCTGGCTTGGATGCCTTCAAAAGGGGATTGGACAGATTCCTGGAGGAAAAGTCCATCACAGGTTACAAACTATGATGGAGATGTGTAATCTCCAGGCTTAAAACCAGGGTACTTCAAGGGCCAGATGCAGGGGAGTGGTATCAGGAGACAGATATATAGTCTCATGCGCTTCCAAAAGCATCTGGTGGGGCCACTGTGAGATACAGGAAGCTGGACTAGATGGGCCTTTGGCCTGATCCAGCATGGCTCTTCTTATGTTCTTATGTTCTTATGTCACTTGAAAAACAAAGCATATTTACCCATTGCTAAAAGACAACAGGTGAAGATCAATGCAAGTGGGATATTGCACATGATGTTGTCAGACATTAGAGAGGAAAAACATGTTGTATTAGACAGAATAGATTTGTCTACAGGTTTTTCATATGCATATTTAATTGATTTGTAAAATGGAGCCCAGTATATACTACTGTGTCACTGTAACACAGGAGTATAAGTTTTCTAGTTACTGGCAGGTGTACAAGATAAGGTATAACAGGCAAGGTTGATGCAATGTAGGAGCTATAGCATGATGTAACCAGATTTCTGATTGGTTATCATGAGTATAAAAGAGCTCCAGAAATCAGTAGCCTTTGGCCGTTTGGTGAGAAGGCACCCATATTGTCATGCTTTTTGTCTGTATTCTGTTATGTTGATATGCTATCTCTGTGAGGTGAAATGTTGCTGAAACTGTTATGTTTGTACATATGTAATATAGCTGCTTTTAAGAAACTCTGCCAGTATGATGTGGATTTTGTTGCCCCGAGAATTAGCTTCCACTAGCAGATCAAATTGCCAAACTCTGTCAGATGTACATGAGGTATTTTTGAATGGCACAAACAAGTTTCCTCCTTCCATTGACTTCCTTTTTCAGTGTAAGTCCTGACAGAAGTACAATTTTCAGTTCCTGGTATCACAACTAATTATCCTATTAAAGGCTGCTGTACAATAATGTTACTCATACTATTATGGCCAGTAGACATGGGCACGGAGCGGCAAAATTGTTGTTTCCGTTTTCGGTTATCGTTTCCGTCACGTAACGGAAACGGTAACGATAATTATGCCGCTCCAGCTCGAACCCAACCCGAAAAAAGAAAAATTGGGTCAGGATTTTCATTGTCGTTAATGGCATTGCGGCGATCGCGCGATGCCAAGCAGCACAGAAAAAAGTTTTTAAAAGTAAAAAAAAAAAAAAAAACCAACTCCTGGCCAAAAAAGCAGGCAAAAATATGCCTGCCTGAGGACACCTACCAGAGGGGTGGTTTCTGGGGGGGGGGTCCCCGGCCTCCCCCCCTCCTGTCCTGGGCTGCTTGCACCAGGCTGGGGGGGGTCATCCTCGTCGTCTGTCTCGCTGCATGCCATGCGCTGGGGAGATCCAAAATGACGACCACAATTTTTCTTTTAAAATTGTGGTCAAAAAACACACCAAATCACCACAGAAACATGTGAAATTTATTTATTTTAAATGCCTGAATTTTAATAGTAGCAGCAGTGGGTTTTTTATAGCAATAAAACATTGTATTGATTTTTTTTTTATTTTTTTTTTTTTTTAGACCTGCCCATTTGGGCTGGGCATGGGATGGGACCATGCAAATTGTTTGAACCATTCCACCAATGGCATCGCCAGGTTTTTGACTGACACTTCTGGATGTCTCAGAGGGCATAAAAAGCCAAGGCACCTTCCAGAAATTGCAGTCGGGTGTATGGATGTGGTTGAGGGAGGAGGGCTGGCTGCTGGTGCTGGTGTGATCCGATCGAGATTGAGGAGGGAGGCTGGAGGCTTTAGGATTTAAGTTAGGCAGGCAGGGAGGGAATTGAATTTAGAAAATAATTTCTTTGATTCCCTGCAGCTTTGTCTGCTGAAGGGAATAGCAGTTTATTCTTTATTTCTTCTCTGGCAGTTTGTGAGGATTTTTTTCTGATATTGGATAAAGGGGGAGGTTCGACTGGGAGTGGGAGGTGTGGATTTATTTTAAAAATATATTATATACTACCATTTATTTTCTATTTTCCCAACTTCAATTTGCTTGCACACACACACATTTGGGGTGCAAGCCAAGAACAGAACCTCTATCCTAAGTGATATCCTAACTGCCCACTCGCCCGTCCACTCGTGCCGCCACCCACCTATGGCCCGCGCCGCTGCCTGCCCACTCGCCCGCCCACGCCTCCCCCCTGCCGCTGTCGCCGCCCACCCATGGGGGTGCCCATGTCTAATGGCCAGTCTTATTCCATGCTATAAATGCTACTTCTACTAAATAAATTAAACTCCAGGGCTATTAACATTTTGATTACTGTTTAGTGGCATCAAATTTCCCTTTAATATGCATCTTGATTTGGCAGCCACACCAGTACTTGGATTAATTGTAAAACTAAAAGAAACTTAAAGTTGTGCTTAGATCTGCTGGGCACCTGTATTCTTGGTATTTTGGGTGGGATTTTTTTGTATCTTCTTCTTCTTCTTCTTCTTCTTCTTCTTCTTCTTCTTCTTCTTCTTCTTCTTCTTCTTCTTCTTCTTCTTCTTCTTCTTCTTCTTCTTCCAAAATCAGATGAAATTGGCAACTTCAAGATGGTATGGTGATGCTTTTTCTGTAAAAGCAGCAATGATCATTCTGAAAAAATATATCAAAGTGAAAACCATATGAGATTCCCCCAAATCTTTCCTGTATGCCCTATGCAAGCACCCTTGGCCACGCAGATACAAGGCAAAGGATAATAGAGACAGCAGGCACAACCTCCAGCTCCTATTTCCATGCATTTATCTCTACCCTGGATGACTATGTGCTACATAAAACCTTTCTGCTTTCTTGGAGCATTCGAAAACAGAAGTAGATCAATCCCAGTCATCAAACTGAAAAGACCTACAAAACTTCACAAGTTTGGCTTTGAAGTAAAAACTTTTTTTAAAAAAAAATCCCTTTCAGATACAATTAAGGATTGGTCAAGCTTTATGTAGCAAAACCCATCCTGCTATCTTCAGGATTACAGTCGACAAAGGCTAAATATATTACATGTTAATATATCATAGAACATTCAGGTGGCCCTGTTGTTCAATCACCTTACTGCTGACTGGTAGGAATAGGCACCAAATGAAAAATGAAACATTGATTCATCCGTTTGTTACGTAATGAAACAAAATGAAATGAAGCAAAGAAGCAGCATTTTGTTACAAACGAAATGAGATAGCGTCCCCCCCCCATTTAAAACAAACCATTTTGTTCCACTGTAAAACAGCTCCCTTACCTGCTGGGCTCGCTTGCCAGCCTGGCTGGAAAGGGTAAGTTGGCCCTGCAGGAGGCTCTGTCACCTCTGCCACCGCCAAAGAAGCCCGCTGACAAAGAGCTGCTGCTGCTGCTGCTGCTGCTGCTGCTGCTGCTGCTGCCACCCAGCCAGCCTGGCCAGAGCCCAGCAGGAGGTCCTGTTGCTTCCACTGCCACCGAAGAGGCCCGCAACCAAAGAGTGCTGATATCAGCTCAGCATGCTCCTCTCAGCCCCCATGCAGGTGGGAGGTGGCAATGGCAGCAAAGAAGAGTGTCCAAGGAGGAGTCACCTCCTAGCTCAGCTCATTCACCAGCCTCGGCGAGGCTCCACAGCAGCGGAAGTGGGTGCAGCGGTAGGGAGTCCTCCTTGGACACTCTTCTCTGCCCAATGCAGAGGGGTGAGAGGGGAGTGCTGATGTCAGTGTTACCCTCTCAGCCCCCTGCCAGGGGATTCCCTTACCTAATTTCATTTTGTTTCCTTTTGTAAGTAACGAAATTCTTTTGAACAAAATGCAGGGGGAATGAAACGGAATGAAACGAATCTTGTTTCCATTCTGTTCCCATCCCTACTGACTAGAGATGAAGACAAACTGAAAAACAAATCAAGCTTTCTGATGAATTTGGTCAATTCATCAAAATTCATCAAGCTGTACTCATAAGTAAGGTCCCCGATGAATGTGAATATATGAAGTTTTAGCAATTTTTGATTTGTCAACTTGTTGAGTTTCAAGGCACCTGGAGACACCAACCTTCATCTGACGCTCCTCTACAACCCCTCCAAGTTTGATGGGGACTAGATTTTTGATGTCCAAGTTATGCACCCCCAAATAGCCACCCCAGAAAGTTCTTCCCAGATACCTAGAGACTCCAAACTTGTAGAGAAGCTTCCTCTGACTCTCCTGTACAGTCCCTCCATGTGTGGTGAAGATTTGGTTTCCCCAATGCAGTTTCTAAAAGGCCCTTTCTTAGGGTGGTCGCTTTGTGGGTGTATAACTGAGATGTCTGAAATCCAATCTTCACCATACTTGGAGGAATTGTAGAAGTAAGGTGGGAAAATGGTCTCTGTGAGTTTGGTTTTTAACAAACAGAGATAAGTGTATTCATCAATTTGTCAATGGAAATTAATTGATTCATGATTCCTCAGCCCCAATGAATCACGAATCATGATGACTCACCATTTTAACTTGTCCCCATCTCTATTGCTGACCTCCTTTTTTGTCCCTCGTCCTGGTTCGCCACATTGTCCTTTAGCTGCATATGTAAAGACTCTGTTATATCAGCCTTAAATTCTAAGAGTGTGATTTGAACAGCTTTCTTGTTTCATTAAAACATATACAATACCCAATTTCCCAGCCATGTTTAGCTAATGCAGACTTTTCTTCTTGGCCCAATATAAGGTAATACTGATGTTCCTTGCATTGGATCAAAAAGTTTCTTTCTGTCTCTTCAATGTAACTTAAACCACAGGAACATGGGATCTCATAAATATCTGGTATTGTACTTTTAAATCCAACCAATCCTTCACAAGTTGTATACAGTGATCAGTCTTTTTGAAGCAATTTTAATTCCCATTGTTTTAAACAATCTTTCAATATGATTAGCTATGTGCTGCAATGATTCAGAATTGAAAAACCTCTTAAGTGCTATATGGTTAGCTTGAATGATAAGTGAGGGAGCAGAGGCCAGCATGTTCCAGCTAATATGATCATTCTACCTAAGTCAATAAAGTACAATTCTGAAGATACAAATTATTCCAGCAAGTTTCATCTGATGCCAAAAAAAAATCAAAATAATGGAAAGGAACTTCCACTGACTAACTTGTAACTGTCCTAACTACCCAGCCATCATGTTTCCAAGGTCTCAGATGGAGATATTTCCTAGCCTTACTTAAAGATGCTGGGGGTTGAACTTGGAGACTTTGCAAGGCAGCATTTCAAGACTGTGAATTCCTTTGAGCATCATTAAAAACAGAGATATGGATGTATCTGAAGGGATTAACTCAAGAGGGAATTTGATGGGCATGGAGAGGAAGGAAGACAATCAGGGGATTCAGTTTCATCCTTCATTGGCCATTACAAATTAGACAGCAGTTTCCTCGTGGGAAGAGATATAAGATGTAGGATGACAATAAGGAAAAGAGGATTGGATTCCTGTACCTATCTTCAATAAGTGTTTGGAAGTGTGGATTTCAGTAGGTCTGGCTTTTGAGGCAAACTACACGTACTGAAATGTCCTATCCTAAGTAAGTATTGAAGGGACAGGAACCCTGTTCACATCTGGTCAACTTACAGTTGCTTCAGAAAGCTACCTCCCACTGTGGTACTCTGTCAACCCCCTCTTTAGACAATTAAATGGACGAAGTTTCCATCATCTGTCAATGCTATCAGCTACCAAGCTACGACCCTTTTTTCCTTCACTATTCAGTTATGAGGATAGTAATAGCTTATCTAATAAAATAGGACTGGCAGCTTGAGAAAGAAATATTATGCATAAAGCTGCAGGAAAAGAATGCCACTCTAAGAAAACAGAAAGAATATCAGACATTCATTGTTTTTGCAGGTGTTTTTTTTTTTGCAGGTTTTGTTCCGAAACACTGAGTGATATTTTCCACCTTTTGAAAATTCTGTCAGATTGGTGTTTTGAAAAATTGTGCTCCACTTGCAGTGTTCCCCATAGGCTCTGTATGCAAAAAAAGCAGTAGGTTAAAAGAAGAAGTAATTTTGGATTTGTCACAAGTGTGCTCTTAGAGAGAGAGAGCTCAAATTATTGTTTCCTACTTGAAATTCAAGTATAGGGTTTAAATGATGGAAATTCAAGCTTGCCGGACCAGCATATTAGTGTGGCTTGTCCACCCACCCAACGAATGTGTAAGAAATAGTAGAAAAAGAAGGTAGGATGTTCAAAGGGAGCTTTTCCTGCAGGCTATAACAGGAAAGACACTGTAATTAAAGGATTAGGAAGACTGAAAGTAATTTCCTCCCTATTGATTTGTTGATACAGGAAGTGAGAATTAATTTTCTCATTTTATCCAGTGGTAGTAGGCTTGTGAAAAGTCACTGATTGACAGGACAGGGGGGGGACTGAGGTCTTATTCCTGCACACTGCTCAGGTGGGTTGTGGACCTGAAATGCAAAGATGCACCATCCCTACCCAATCCGCCACAGATTGGAGATTAAGGGGTGTGTGTATATACATATGCTGCGTTAAGGAGGGTCAACAGGTTGTGGTACAATAATACATTAATGAAAACAGCACCCCAGTAAGAGACTTGGGACAAGCCTTGTGTTGGAATATTTAGCAAGATTTAAATTTCAGCCATTACAGGGTTAATGTGAATGTAGAGTATTATGGGCTGGATTTAATGTGAAGAGCAAAGCCTATTGGTTGTTGAGATCACACCACCTGGAATGTTCTGGTAGAAGTCTAGTTAGAGTGTGTGTGCTTGTATTCTTAGAGTGAGAGGAGAAGCTTGTTCCTAGTCTAGCAAGATGGCTGTTAGAATAGTTATTGTTAGGAAACCTCCCATGTACCCTTTCCTTCTAGTTAAATAAATAGTATTTTTATATAGTAACACAAGAGGTGTCTCTCTCATTAGAGCAACTAAAAATCATCTGCAACAACTGATCCAGCAAAGATCCCCAACAAATTGACACTGTTCTGCGCGCTAACAATATGTTTTCCTTAAGGTCAATTTACCATTGCTGGACTTCCCTGAAGTCCCCTTTTAGTCAGAGAGAATGGCACACTTGGGTCCCTGTATGAGATCTGCCATGCTTCAGCCTGCAGCCCACTCCTCTTGCCCATTTCATTCTTTTAGTTGCTACTCGAAGACTGTGCTGCGCCCTGTGCTTTTGTCACCATTCCCACCCACCCCAGGCAAAGTGCTGCTCCAGTCTGCCTGCCCAGATGCGAGAAAGAGTTTGGGAAGGAAAAACACTTGCATGCGTGCCCTCCCCTGCTTCTCATCCAGATGCCTAAGGCTTCCGAACTTCGAGCTCCCCAGTAGATCTCAAAGAAGACATGCAACAGGGAGTTTCTTTTGAGTCCTCAGAAGGCCTGCTTTCACCCAAAAGCAGAGGGGAAGACCAACCAGGCAGGGACGGAAGGAAGGTATGGAAGCAGATGAAGAAAGGGAGGAGGAGGTGGGAGAGAAAAGACCACCAAGAGAGAAACCCCTGAAGGGTGGTAGTGGGTGAAAAAGGAAGACCTCTGGCCTGGAGAATGGCTGAAGAGCATAGTCCCATGGGAGGAAGCTGAAAGGCAGAGGAAGCATCAATCCCATTGGAAACCCTCCTTTGGGGGAAAGAGACAGGAAAAGTAAAGATGGGAGAAAGAGGGAGCAACCTAGGAGAGACAGATGCTCTTGAAAGGCAGGGCCTGGGGAACACACCCAAGCCACCCTGCACCAGCTCAAGAGGAGATGGAGGGCAATCACTATGGATGGAAGAAACAGGACCGAAGGACTTTGAAAGGCTGAATTTTATGACACCAGTTATCTCAACGTTGGGACTAGTGGTATCAGGAAATAGATATCTAGTCTTGTGCGCTCCCAGACGCATTTGATGGGGCCACTGTGAAATACAGAAAGCTGGACTAGATGGGCCTTTGGCCTGATCCAGCATGGCACTTCTTATGTTCTTGTGTTCTTTGAAGCTATTATTGATAACCTCAAAACCTTGTTAAAGCAATAAACAGTCCAGTATACAGTATCTATGGAAGGAGAAGAGGATAAATTCACTCCCGCCAGGGTATTTGCCCACTCCCCAGTGTGACCTCTCCTCTGCTTTCCCAAGGCTATTGGCATTTCCTGCTGGCATTCTTGCAGTTCAGGGTTCAAACAGTGTGCCTGCTACTGTCATTTCCTAAATACTTAGGCACCACTGGCTGTTGGTGTGCCCTTGATGGGAAATATCAGAGGAAACAGGGGAATCCTTTTAAAAGAATGATGATAGAAGTATTCCTACTTAGTGTAACAGAGCTCCAGAGACTGAAACATATCAAATGTTGGAAATTCCGTTTTCCAAATCTGAAATGCTGTCATTGTGTATCCTTGCTCTAAATCCAAATTTTGGATTTGGACAGTGGACATCCCTAATTTGAACATTTAGATGATGATTTGATCATATATGTTGTATCTTCCTCCCTCCCTCCTTCCCAATCACTTTGGAAAGCACAGCAAATCCAGTGAGAATTCTGACTGCTTGGGCCGATTAACATTTGTTAATCGGCCCATGCTTCCAAAAGTGATAATGGTAGAAAGGTTGGTACCATTCCTGTTCCATTCAAAATGTGTTTCAGAGTTGAGAGGAGATCTAATCCAAAACATGGCATGGAAGTCTGAATGTACACACCAACTTTCATTCACACCTCAGTTTTCGAGAACGACACGGTGTCTTTCCTGATTGCCTGTCAAGAACTCAACTAGCCAATGGGTGAACAAAATTATGAACAAGACAGTTAAGTATGATCTGGCAGGGCTTTTCTCATGTTCTTATGTGAAATGTGGGCAGTTGAGACCAATGGTCATCCATAGCCATGCCGAATAGGATTAGGGTCAAAGCCTATCACCATCAGTGCTAAATCAAAGGGTTTTTTTTTAAAAAAGAAAAGTGATTATAAGGCTAGCTAGTGCAAATTCTCCTTCTCCGGTGGATCTGTTTATCCATGAGACACCAGAAATCAGCCTACAAGAAGGAGACAGTGACATATTGCTACAACAAGCAAATATCATTAAAATAAAGCAAGCAACTTGACATGCCATATATAGTTAGTTTAGTTTATTTATGATTTATATACTGCCAGCATGCACAAAGGCAACTCAAGGCAGTGAGCAACAAAGCCAACAAAACAAAACAAAATACAAAAACAAGAGACAATATACATGTAAACAGTATATAAGATTAAAACACAAAAAAATCCCACCAAAATTCCAAGAATACAGGCACCCAGCAGCCCAACATAACAACTAATCAAATCTTCAACTGAAGGCCTCCTTGTAGAGCCAGGTTTTCATGGCTCTCTTAAAGGCAGGAGGGATTGCGCTAGGTGAACCTTGTTGAGAAGAAAGTTCTAAATCACCAGGGCAGCCACAGAGAATGCCCAGTTCTGTGTACTGGCCTCTCTAGGGTGGCTACCTGGAGCGCGAGTGTCCGGGGAGCTCTGGTGGGACAGGAATTAGTTGACCTGGGGGAGATACGCTGACGCTCTGCCAGATACTCAGCACCCAAGCCATGGAGGGATTTATAAACCAAAACCTTGAACCTGATTCAGGAGGCAACAGGCAGCCAATGCAGACAAGCCAGGATAGGGGTGACAGCAACAACCACCAAACCTAGCCCCCTCATTCGGCACCCACTGCAGTCTCCAGGTCAGGCCCAAGGGAAGCCCCACATAGTGTGTTGCTATAGTTGATCCTGGAGCCTGCATAACTGCCCGTAGGGAGTCCTTGTCCAGGAAGGTGTGAATCTCGGCTATCACCTAAAGTTGGAAAAAAGGCTGAGCTTGACGTGTCCACCATCTGGGATTCCAGGGAAAGGTCCAGGTCCAGGATAGCACCCAGACTCCTCACTCTCTCAACCAGCTGGAGGGAAGACCCTCCCAATCTGGGGAGAGGCCACAGAACCCATCAGAGCAGCCCTCAAAGAACAGAACCTTGGTCTTCTTGGCATTCAGCCTGAGCCTATTGAATCTGGTCCACCCCATGACTGCATCCAGGCAGCCCTCCAATATATGGACACAGCCTGCACTGCAGAGTTGGAAAAGGAGAGATAGAGATGTGTGTCATCAGCATACTGGTGACAGCAAACCCCAAAACACCTGATGACCTCTCCCAGCTGTAGGGCCCCCAAAATGTAAGGCTGCCACTGGGCTAAAGAGTTGTTGGAATTCTTGCCATCTCACCGGGTAGCTTTGGCTTGGATGTGCTTTTCCTGGGCTGGGGTGGCTGTCAATTTACCTAGCACAGACCAATAATTTGCTCAAATTCAAAGAGAGTCCTGCCTCTCTCCTCAAACTGTGTCTCTTTCCTAATCTCTAGTTTCTTGCTGAAAGCAGCCATGTTTGTTGGCTGGCTGCTGATCTGTGGAGTAATAAAACTTGCTCTTCTTCATTTTATGAATGTTTCAGAATGAGTTATGGAGACTACAAGGGCAGGTTAGCAAGGAAAGGGGTGGACTACGCTGAAGAATATGAGGCTATTCCTCTCTGTAAATCTCTGTGCGACTGCTATGCAACTAGAGGAATGTTTTTTAAAAATCAAAAACTCTTGAAAAGGGTACATCATGAGGAAGGCAATTATGGGGTGATTTTCAGTGCATTAGGAGGAAAGATTCCATCTCCCCCCCCCCCCATGTCAGTGCCTCATCCATTCTGAAGTACAATTTGGATAATTTTCTTACTGAAAGCAACTCCCCCCCAAAGAAAAACATGTTTAATGGGGAGGTGTCAATAAGAGATTGTAGGCTGAATTCCTCCTCCCTGCCTTCATGTTTTAGCTCTATAAATGCACTGTGTTCCCACTGCATGTGTTCATCAGTTTCAGATTCTGATTTTGTTGCCACCAAATACTAAAAGAAAAATGCTAGGTTTTGGATTTACTAATGATGGAGACAGATGTATGCCTAGCCCTTTACACCTAAAAAAAAAAGGGAAAAGGGGAGAAAAAGATAAGAAGAAGCAGTAGCTTTTATGTGTTGGTTTGAGGCAAACCAGTCAGGGAATTGGTCAGTTTGGCCTGTATATTCCAGTCAGCTTTATCCAGACTCCCCCTCAAAGGACCATTCTAAGTTGTGAGGCTTCCTGTCAGCTCTGTTCTCACATCAAAGGCGCTTCGGCAGGAGATAATGTACTTTAAAGGCCCAAATAATACTGCTAACCCAAATCTGAGATAAAAATGAACCCCTTGACATCTACCTTCAAGTCACCTTGACAAGAGTCTCTCTGTATTTTAAATATCAACTTTTCCTCCGAAGTGAAGAAAATAGGTCCAATTAAGATTCATTATACAATTTATCACTGTCAAGGGTCACTGTTGATTGATGTGCTTTTTTCCAAAGCTGCATTTGATCCTAAGAGGCTTAAAGCTTATCCTGTGAAATCTTCTCCATAAACCCCAAGCCAGTTATGGAGAATCTGACGTGTAAGAACTAATTCTCTTAACCTTCACTGACAGGCATGCATATTTCCTTCCAAAATGATGGGGGGGGAGGGAGAGAGAGAATCTGTAAGTCATGTGATGATTTTGATTATTCTCCTTCCTATTTTCTCCTTCTATCTCTGTTTTTATTTAAAATGTAATTAAAGCAAAGCAAAGGGTGCTGCTTATATACTGCCCTATAATGCTTAAAACATTCTCTGACCAGTTTACAAATTAATTGTGCAAGTTATATGCTGACCCAAGTGAGATGGGTACT
Organism: Phrynocephalus forsythii; assembly: GCA_029282475.1. Taxonomy (NCBI): domain Eukaryota; kingdom Metazoa; phylum Chordata; class Lepidosauria; order Squamata; family Agamidae; genus Phrynocephalus; species Phrynocephalus forsythii. Next base: position 168,386,567 of record JAPFRF010000002.1, on the reverse strand, counting down.
CAACTTACCAACCTTGGCAGAAGGATGGACGGCTGAGACAACCTTGACCCAGCTCCCAGAACCCACTGGGATATAATGCCAGTTGTGAGCAGAGTTTTGAACCACTGAGCCAAGAGGCTTAACAATCCAAGTTGTGTGTTGTTATAGAATATGCCACTTTTTTGGCTCAGCCCCAAGTGCCAATCAGCTGTAGTGCAGGCTTGGGGCTGGCAATAAATAAATAAATAAAAATATCTCCTTTTCCCCCACCAGCGATTTTGAGAAGATGAAGTAGAAGAATCAGCCATTCTCTAGGCTTGCTTTTTACTGCTGAAATAAAGGCTTTGGCCCAGATGGGGGAAACTTCCTTGGAGAAACTCCTTGATCCTATCTCTGTGGTCCACAGCTGTTCATCTTGGTTTTCTTCTAATTATTTGTTACAGTTACAGCTGCTGTGGCAGCACTTCTACTGCTTTCCTGCCAGTTTTAATCTGTTCCCTTCAGACTTAAGCGATCCCTGTCATGTCTTGCACATTATGATGCCATTATATTATGTAACCAATAAGATGTTGCTAGGCACAATCGTTGTCAAAAGCAACAGGAATGCCTTTGAGTGATGGGATATTTATACATCCATATTACTCCTATCAACAATCCTAGCAAGGCAAGAATTTTTCTTAATACACTGGGCTTATTTTCTCAGTCTTTCTGCAAGAATACTTGGAATCAATATTTCATCTTGAGATCAAAGCACGGTCAAAAGGTGAGGAAAATTAAAAGGGGGAAAAGAAAGACAGAAAACCAGAGGAGGAAAAAAAGACTTTATTTATTTCAGTATGATCATTCATATTATATCTCAAACAGAAATGAATCTCTTTTGTCTTTGATGGGCCACCCTATTTTGTTCTCATTCTCTCTTCCTTTCTCTCTTTCCCCCTTTCATTTTGCCTATGTGCTGAGGAAGACTATCAGAGGTGGGCACAAAACAGAAAACTCATGGTTGGGGTCCGTCTGTTTTGGGCCCACCCTTGGCTTGATTTGTTTCGGGTTCGTACTAATTTTTTTAAAGAATTCATATGAACCCGAACCGATCCAAACTGGTTCGGGTCCTTACCAGGCGGTGGTGGGGGCAATCCTGGCCCTTGCGGCAGGGGCTTTTTGAGGTGCTGGCTTGGGGACAGTGCCTTTTTTTTTTCCAAGTGTGGCCCCCTGTGGCCGGGTCAGCGCTCATTTTTTCTTTCCTTCATTTTAGAGCGCCGACCCAGCCACCCCTTGGGTGGGTCGGTGCTCTTATTTATTTATTTATTTATTTATTTATTTATTTATTTATTTATTTATTTAATTAATTAATTATTATTATTATTATTATTATTATTATTATTATTATTATTATTATTATTATTATTATTATTTTATTATTTAACTGCCGACCATGAGGCCCAACCACTATCTGTAGCGTGGGTCAGTTGGCTTTGTTTCTTTCTTTTTTTAGTTTCACTGGCCTGCAGGCCGGTTTGGTGACACAAGGCCCGCGTGCTGGATAGTTTTTTTAAAAATTTATTATTATTATTATTATTATTATTATTATTATTATTATTATTATTATTATTATTATTATTATTATTATTATTATTTAACCACACAGCTATCTATGCTGGATTTTATATTACCAATCACTAGTCAAACGCTTCACAAGCGTTTAGGATTCAGTGATGTATCGGCGAATTATGCGAGCAGATCCCAGTAAGGTGGCTTTCTGCATCTGACTGATGGTGACTTTGTCCACTCCAATTTCTTCTAGATACTTGCTTAGCTCTTTGGGCACCGCACCCAGTGTGCCAGTTACCACTGGGACCACCCGTACTGGTTTATGCCACAGTCTCTGAAGTTCAATTTTGAGATCCTGATATCGGGTAATTTTTTCAAGTTGTTTCTCAGTGACTCTATTATCTCCTGGTATAGCAACATCAATGATCCACACTTTTTTCTTCTCCACAATCACAATATCTGGGGTATTATGCTCCAAAACCCTGTCTGTCTGTATTCGGAAGTCCCAAAGTAATTTTGCATGCTCATTTTCAGTCACTTTTTCAGGCTTATGGTCCCACCAGTTCTTTGTTATGGGCAGATGATAGTTCTGACACAAATTCCAGTGGACCATTTGAGCAACTACATTATAACGCTGTTTGTAATCAGTCTGAGCAATTTTCTTGCAACAACTCAATATATGGTCAATAGTTTCATCTGCCTCTTTGCAGAGTCTACATGTGGGGGACTCAGGTGATTTTTCTATTTTAGCCTTAACTGCATTTGTTCTGATAACTTGTTCTTGAGCTGCAAAAATCAGGGCCTCTGTCTCTTTTTTCAGTGTTCCATTGGTGAGCCATAACCATGTCTTTTCCTCATCTACTTTTCCTTTGACTTTTTTGAGGAACTGCCCATGCAGCGCTTTATTATGCCAGCTATCAGCTTGTATTTGCATTGTTGTTTTCCTGTATTGGCCCTTTGTTTGATTTACTTTAAACACCTCCCTGTTCTTAACCTCCAATAATGCTGGCTCTGTACTATTTTTTACATAATCTGCCAACGCATGCTTCTCTTCTTCAACTGTCTGCTTCACTTGCAGAAGACCTCTACCACCTAATTTTCTAGGTAAATACAGACTGTCAACATCACTGCATGGATGTAATGCATAGTGAATGATAATAAGTTTTCTTGTTTTCCTATCTAGAATATCTAGCTCCGTCTGAGTCCAGTTTATAATGCCAGCGGTATACCTGATGACCGGTATGGCCCAGCTATTAATGGCCTTGATGGTGTTACCACCATTCAGCTTACTTTTTAATACTTTTCTGACCCTTTGGATATATTCTTTACTGACCACATTTTTCATTTGCCCATGCTTTATATTATCTAATTCCAGTATGCCCAGATATTTATAGGCTTCAGACTGATAATACTTAATAGCTTGTCCATTTGGCATTTCAGTTCCTTCACTCTCAATTATTTTTCCTTTTCTCAGTGCCACTGTGGCACATTTGTTTAGTCCAAACTCAATACTAACATCAGTGCTGAAAATTCAGGCTGTGTTGGTCAGTGAGTGTATTTCAGTTTCTGATTTTCCATACAACTTTAAGTCATCCATATACAATAGATGAGAAATTTTCCCTGAATTTTTAGCAGGTTGGTAACCTTTATTATTATTATTATTATTATTATTATTATTATTATTATTATTATTATTATTATTATTATTATTATTATTATTATTATTATTATTATTATTTGCTGCTGACCACATGGCCTGCCTACCAGCTGTAGTGCAGGCTGGTCGGCTTTGTTTTCGTTTTTTCCCTCTTGCCGCCAGCGCTGCAGCCAGGAGGACTGGACCAGGACCACTCTAGGTAGGAGACACCGTCTGAACAAAAAACAAACTGAAATGAAACAGAAATTTCTGTTTTAATTTTGTTTTGTTTTTCTTGGAGGGGGCAGTTCGTTATTCATTTTGTTACGTAACAAACGAAACGAATAATGAAACAAACCAAAAGTTAATTTCATGCCCTTCTCTACTGACAAAGTTACTTCCTTTGAAAAAGGCAGGGACCTCTTATAAGAGCAATGAATATTTCCTACTTTTGCCTCTCTGCCAGTATTTTCTAGACGTGCTCATTCCATGCAACCATGACTGTCTATCGGCTGCATACAGATACTCTGACAGAATGTCAGCATTAAATGAGATCTCAAGCATCAAAGGTCATCAGGAAGGAGGGAAGCCATCTCACTTTATATTTGTACGTACATACGTGTTGTCAGTGTCATATGTTTTGCGTTATTGTTGATATCTTGTGATTAAATTGGTTTCAAGCAATTAAGTTCATATTCAAATGAGTTCTCTCTTCCCACTGCACCTTTATGTAAAAGAAAAGACGCTGGAGGCATTCAAGAGAAATTTGGACAACCACCTGACATCCTTTGATTTGTATTCCTGCACGGAGCAGGAAGGTGGACCTGATGGCCTTATAGACACCTTACAACTTCATTATTCTATGATTCTAAGCTTTGACTTGGAGTTTCATTCCTAGTAATCAGTCTTCTTATGCCCACCTGAGATTGAAAATGGTCCCTGTCACTAAAAGTGGACAGAGAGGTCAGCATTCAATCCATGTCTGTTCCACAGGTATGGAACCCAAATTCTTTCCTACATCTGCATCAAAATTCATTTTTTTATTTTTTTAGAGAGAGAGAGAGAAAGAAAGAGAGAGAGAGAAACCACTAAAATGCCCATTTACTTTCAAATGTTCCTAACATAATACTCATGGTCTGTAGCTTTCCCTAATATGCAACAAAATAAAATAAAATTTAAATTTGAAAAGTTTTGGTCACAAGTTTTGAGACAAGAACTGCAATAGATCACACATAACTCCAGGAAATGTGAATAATGTAAATAAAATAAAATCACACACACACACACACACACACACACACACACACACACACACACACACACACAGCATAGATCAAACAATTTTCTCTCCTATGCCTATCTCTAATACAAAGAGATGCTGAAATTTGAAAAACTCCTCTCTGTTTTTGTATTGCAGCCTCCATGATTTTGGGGATTCGGGGAATTGTCATCTGGAAAACTACTCTTTCAGTTATGAAGACAGCAGGTGCACAATGTGACTTAAATGCAATGCAAGAAAGTTTTAAATTTGATGCTGGATGCTCCTCTCCCCATATGAACGTCTTGGAATACTCATTTCAGAAATGGCTATTCAGCAATGAACAGGGGCCTTGTTTACAGTAAGAAGACGAGCACCATCTGCTCCAAAGCTTAATAACTTGATGTTAGAAGTATTAATTGATTGTTGATAAAATGAACAGGATCTTCATTAACTCTAGGAATTTCATCTCACTCTTGGCTGGGGGTGAGTGGATGGAAGGCTCATATGGGTTTTGTAATTGAGATGCTTATCTTGAAATGCATTTGAGGATATCCCCGCTTAGCAAATTTTTAAACTATGGGAGTAAAGTATGTTTTAAGGCAATGACTTCCCAAAATATAGCATTAAAAGTTGCTCTGTTTTAAAAGTGGCATCATTCTTGCAGTAATTAAACCAATCACATTGTGTATTGACATCCTTTCCCTTTCCTCTTTATAAACCCATCCTTGCCTCTTTATAAATCTATGGTGAGGCTCCATCTGGAGTATTGTGTACAGTTCCGGTCACCATACCTCCAGAAGGGTATTGTGGAAATGGAAGAAGTGCAGAAGAGGGCAACCAGAATGATTAGGGGATTGGAACACCTTCCTTACCATCTGAGGCTGCAATGGCTGTGCCTCTTCACTCTTGAACAACAGCGTCTGAGAGGTGACCTGACTGAAGTTTATAAAACCATAAATGGTGTGGACAATGTAGATAAGGAAAAACTGTGTTCCCTATCACACAACACTAGAACTAGGGAGCACTTCATGAAACTTTTGGGTGGTAGATCTCAAACAAATAAGAGAAAGTACTTTTTCACCCAGAGGATCATTGGTCTATGGAACTCCCTGCCAGAAGAAGTGGTGACAGCTTGTTAGCCTTGGTAGCTTTAAGAAAGGATTAGACAAGTTCATGGAGAACAGGGGTATCAATGGCTACCATTCTGGATGCCTAAGAACAACCTCCAGGTTTGAGAGATAGGCAGGATATCTCTCGGCATTTGCAGGGAATCATAAGCAGGTGAAGACATCTGATAGGGAATACCCCGAAGCAAATGGTGAGCCACTGTGTGAGACAGAATGCTGGACTGGATGGACTGTGGCCTGTTGCAGCAAGGCTGTTCTTCTGTTCTTCTGTTTTTATGTTCTTATGTTCCCAGTGCAGAACGTCCAGTGGAACAACACAGACATGTTTTCAGAATCCTTTTGTATTTCCCCCTGTAGGCAGAAAAGACATTAACCCAACTAGTGCCCTTAGAGAAGAAGATGTGAAAGGAACTCCAGAAGTTGTCATGTCAATTTTACTTTTCTTCTGAGATCAAAATGTTTCACTACTCATCCAAGCAGCTTTATCAGACTGAAGAGGTCCAGTTGCTGTGACTCAACTTCTGGATAACTTCACCTGGATGACTGAGAATTTTTACAGGCATGTGGGAGGAACCCCTGTTCTTCAGGCCAAATTGTTGGTGGCATCAAGATGGTATGGGTATCTGAGGCAGGAACAGGTGGCAGTTCCAGAAAGTGTATTCCAAAAGAGTCATAATCATCAAATCTAAAACTGTAACTGAAGAACGTTCAGTCCAAGGAAGTCAGACTATAGGTTGGAGTTGGTCAGGGTGATGAGCCACAAATCAAGGAAGGAAGAGCCGTACTGGACAGCCAATCGAACAGCAGAGATCTGCGGCTGACTCAAAATGTTTTTCAGTGATTGTTGCACTTCTTTTATACTCTTCTAAGAACAGATTGGGATTTCCTCTAGGGCGTAATAGAGAGAGTGATGGACCAGGACTCTGGAGAATAGGGTTTGGATCCCCACTCGGCCATGGAAACTGACTGGGGGAGTGGAACTGGTGAAACCACTCCTTAAATGCCTCAATCACCATAAAAGCCCTAATAGAGTCACTGTAAGTCTGTTCCACCTTGACAGCACAAAACACATAAGAACAGATCAGTTGGAGCAGATTTTGGAAATAAGGCTTTCTTGCAAACGGAAGGGGCTCAGCTCTGCAAATGACTGTTTCAGATCCTTCATAGAGCTCCCTCCTACCCATTGTCATCCACGGGGACAAAGGGGCAATTTAGCCATTCAGAGTGCCGAAATTCCTAGAGTTGCAGATTCCTTTCTTGTCCTTTCATCATCATCATCATCATCATCATCATCATCATCATCATCATCATGTCGTCCTTGGAGAGAGAATCTGATGCATGATGCAAAACATGGTACCGCTAATTCCGTCCATATATTTTCAACCAAAGAATGGAGCTGCGGCGAGGACTGACAAAAGCTTCTTTCTGAAACAGCAGCATCCTGTTTTATTTTTCAAGCCACACTGAGAATGTCTTTCCTGGTAGGGAGCTGATCGTACAGACCCACAGGAAACAACCCAGAGAGCCAGACTGTTAATGGAATGTGTCTACTCCGAACCCAAAGTGACAAGGCACAATATAAATACACAAAACAATAAAATGAGCGAATTAAAATTAAATGCCAGTTCTCTTCTGGCTGAGGTTTGGCATTAGGAGGACCTTCTTCTCTTCAGTTTTAAATTTTAACATTGTTATATAACCTACTGAATTGTAGATGGAAGCATAAATAATTCAGACTATGCCATTTAGGTTTGAATCAGTTCATTGATTTGTCATTCGCTGCTTCCTTATCTCCTGGATGTGTTTGAGAGATGCAATCTTTCGCTATGACTCAGCAACATCTGCCCTTCTTATTTGAATCCTGCCTCTGCCAGATGCCAATAATGATTACATCTATAATTCAGGTATGTTTTCACCCACATGTATCCAAATAACCTGTCTGTGCCAGGGTGATGGCAATGGACAACTTCAATGTCCATTGAGTTACATGGCTGGAGAGTAAACGGGGGCTACGAACGAGCTCACAAACTGCTGTCTCCCCTTTGCCCAGCTCTCTGTATGGAGCACAGTGGCATGGCTCTGAGGGGGCAATGTTGCATGCCCTCAAAAAGGGCTCCGTGTACCACCCTTGGCACCCATGCCATAGATTCGTCAGCACTGTTACATAACATAGTGATGGGGGGAAATGCATAAATGTTAAAATCAGCATGGAAAAACTTTTGCAGTAACTAAACTTTGTAAACCTTTTTGTGGAATAAGCATTAGTTTATATGAAAACAAAGTTGTAATGTCGCTCATAAAAAAACACCCAAAACCTCGAGTTTACAGATTACATTGCCTGGGAAATTTTATATGGGCTTCTGTCACTCTTCAATAGCTGCCACCACTCACCGACTTCCCTATGCCTTTCTTGAGAGGGGCAGTGAGAACCCTCTATCTGACCCCAGTGGTTTGGAGATGAAAAGCCCTGTTGTTCTTCAGTCGTTCAGTCGTGTCCGACTCCTCGTGACCCCATGGACCAGAGCCCGCCAGGCCTTCCTATCCTCCACTGCCTCCCGGAGTTTTGTCAAATTCATTTTGGTTGCATCGATGACACCGTCCAACCATCTCATTCTCTGTCATCCTCTTTTCCTTTTGCCTTCGATTTTTCCCAGCATCAGGGACTTTTCCAGGGAGTCCTCTCTTCTCGTGAGGTGGCCAAAGTACTGGAGCCTCAGCTTCAAAATCTGTCCTTCCAGTGAACATTCGGGGTTGATTTCTTTCAGAATGGATAGGTTTGATCTCCTTGCAGTCCAGGGGACTCTCAAGACTGTCCTCCAGCACCACAGCTCAAAAGCATCGATTCTGCGGCGATCAGCCTTCTTTATAGTCCAGCTCTCACTTCCATACATCACTAATGGAAAAACCATAGCTTTAACCATCCTGACCTTAGTTGGCAAAGTGATGTCTCTGCTCTTTAGGATGCTATCTAGGTTTGCCATTGCTTTCCTCCCAAGAAGCAGGTGTCTTTTTATTTCGTTGCTGCAGTCGCCATCTGCAGTGATCAAGGAGCCCAAGAAAATAAACTCTGTCATTGTCTCCATTTCTTCCCCTTCTATTTGCCAGGAGGTGATGGGACCAGTGGCCATGATCTTAGTTTTCTTGATGTTGAGCTTCAGCCCATTTTTTTCACTCTCCTCTTTCACCCTCATTAACAGCTTCTTTAATTCTTCCTCACTCTCTGCTATTAGAGTAGTATCATCTGCGTATCTGAGGTTGTTGATATTTCTTCCGGCAATCTTAATTCCGGCTTGTGATTCATCCAGACCGGCCTTTCTCATGATGTACTCTGCATATAAATTAAATAGGCAAGGTGACAGTATACAGCCTTGTCGTACTCCTTTCCCAATTCTAAACCAGTCAGTTGTTCCATATCCAGTTCTGACGGTTGCTGCTTGTCCCACATATAGATTTCTTAGGAGACAGATAAGGTGGTCAGGCACTCCCATTCCTTTAAGGACTTGCCATAGTTTTGGTCTACACAGTCGAAGGCTTTGGCATAGTCAATGAAGCAGAAGTAGATGTTTTTCTGGAACTCCCTGGCTTTCTCCATAATCCAGCGCATGTTGGCGATTTGATCTCTAGTTCCTCTGTCCCTTCGAAATCCAGCTTGTAGTTCTGGAAGTTCTCTTTCCACATACTGCTGAAGCCTGCCTTGTAGAATTTTGAGCATAACCTTGCTAGCATGTGAAATGAGTGCAATTGTGCGATAGTTGGAGCATTCTTTGGCGTTTCCTTTCTTTGGGATTGGGATGTAGACCGATCTTTTCCAGTCCTCTGGCCACTGCTGGGTTTTCCAAATTTGCTGGCATATCTTATGCAGCACCTTTACAGCATCCTCTTCTAAGATTTTAAAGAGTTCAATTGGAATGCCGTCACCTCCACTGGCCTTGTTGTTTGCAATGCTTTCTAAGGCCCACTTCACTTCACTTTCCAGGATGTCTGGCTCCAGGTCAGCAATTACGCTATCTTGGTTATCAGGGACATCCAGATCTTTCTGATATAAGTCTTCTGTATATTCTTGCCATCTCTTCTTGATCTCTTCTGCTTCAGTTAGGTCCCTACCATTTTTATCTTTTATCATATCCATCTTTGCACGAAATACCCCTTTAATATCTCCAATTTTCTTGAACAGATCTCTGGTTTTTCCTTTTCTGTTGTTTTCCTCTATTTCTTTGCACTGTTCATTCAAGAAGGCCGCCCTGTCTCTCCTTGCTATTCTTTGGAAGTCTGCATTCAATTTTCTGTATCTTTCCCTTTCTCCCTTGCATTTTGCGTCCCTTCTCTCCTCCGCTATTTGCAGGGCCTTGTTGGACAACCACTTTGCTTTCTTGCATTTTCTTTTCTTTGGAATATTTTTCATTGCAGCCTCCTGTACAATGTTACAAGCCTCCATCCATAGTTCTTCAGGTGTTCTGTCCACCAAATCTAGTTCCTTGAATCTATTCTTCACTTCCACTGTGTATTCATATGGGATTTGACTTAGGTTATACCTGACTGGCCCAGTGATCTTCCCTACTTTCTTCAGTTTAAGTTTGAATTTTGAAATAAGAAGCTGATGATCTGAGCCACAGTCAGCACCAGGTCTTGTTTTTGCTGACTGTATAGAGCTCCTCCATCTTTGGCTGCAGAGAACGTAGTCAATCTGATTCCGGTATTGTCCATCTGGTGATGTCCATGTGTAGAGTCTCCTTTTGTGTTGTTGGAAAAGAGTGTTTGCAATGACCAGCTTGTTCTCTTGACAAAACTCAATTAGCCTTTGCCCTGCTTCATTTGGAACTCCAAGGCCAAACTTGCCAGTTATTCCTTTTATCACTTGACTCCCTACTTTAGCATTCCAATCCCCTATGATGAGAAGAACATCTTTCTTTGGTGTCAGTTCTAGAGGTTCTTGTAAGTCTTCATAAAATTGGTCAATCTCAGACTCTTCAGCACCGGTAGTTGGTGCATAAACTTGGATTACTGTGATGTTCAAAGGACTGCCTTGGAATCGTACCGAGATCATTCTATCATTTTTTAGGTTGTATCTCAGCACTGCTTTTCTCACTCTATTGTTGACTATGAAGGCTACTCCATTTCTTCTATGGGATTCTTGCCCACAGTAGTAGATGTGATAGTCATCTGAACTGAATTCACCCATTCCTGTCCATTTAAGTTCACTGATGCCCAGAATGTCAATGTTTATTCTTTCCATCTCACGTTTGACCACATCCAGCTTACCCTGGTTCATAGATCTTACATTCCAGGTTCCTATGCAGTATATTTCTTTGCAACATTGGACTTTCCTTTCTCTTCCAGGCACGTCTGCAGCTGAGCGTCTTTTCGGCTTTGGCCCAGCCACTTCATTAGCTCTGGAGCTACTTGTACTTGTCCTCCGCTCTTCCTCAGTAGCATGTTGGACACCTTCCGACCTGAGGGGCTCATCTTCCAGCGTCATATCTTTTAGCCTTTTGTTTCTGACCATGGGATGTTCTTGGCAGGGATACCGGGGTGGCTTGCCAGTTCCTACCCCAGGGAGTCTTATTACAGGCCTCATTATCACCAGTGTAATTAGCCTTACAATGATGAAAGCACAGTTCAGCCTGTTTTATTTTATAGCCTCGCTGATCAACTGGGACACAAAAGTAGAAATGTGCCCCATTTATAAGATATTCCAGACTGAGGCAAATATGCCAGACTGAATATTTGGATTTCTCCTGGAGGGTTGGCATCTGCCCATTTTTGGACTTTTGGTGGATGATGTTCAGTTATGAAACTGCAGCCTGGCCTCCTGCCTTCTACGGGTAGATTTGGATCCCTCCGAGATCCCTTCTCTAATCCCCAAGGCCTGCGGGGAAACTTCAGCCTCCTGACCTCGCTGAGGGTTGCAGGATGACTGCCCCCCTCCCAGGCTGGCTGGAGCATTTATATATTCTGACTCCCCCACTGGCTGTCACACACTTTTTGGTGGTAGAGGCATCTGGGATCTGCCCTACTGGCCAGGGTGGGTGGCCATTTTGTGTGTGTGTGTGTTGTGTCATTACAGTTGTGACCGACTCTACGTGAATCCATGTCCATGGAGTTTTCTTAACTAAATTTTAAAAAACCTAAACAAAAGCAAGCAGAAGATGGAGTCTATTCTTTCACATCCAGCAAGCCAACCCTACTGCATCATTTCCCAATCTAAACATTTTATAAAGTTTATAAACTCCCCAAATTGCAAAGAAGGATTCAAAATTATATTCTCCAAGACACATGCAGTTAGGAGGCTTGAAGATGATGCAAAAACATAGGTTAAATAATGAACTATAATTTTTCATCTAATAATTGCAGCAGCAGCAAACACCAGGTTTCTATCCAATAATCCATACTAGCCATTTAAAAGAGTCAATTTCCAGAAAGAGCCAACTGCCCTGAGCGTCATAGTTGCTGGGCCTGAGTTGCCCTGCCCTCTCATTAAGTCTTGGGTTTGCAATTTTGGGAGAGGGGAGATTGCCCACTGGGGATGGGGGCAGGGCTGTGGAGGCCTCTAGATTTAGAGGCTTTAGGCTTCAGCCTACTTAGCCCACTCACAAATCTGGCCCTGCATGTGATGCATATTGACTGACCAATAGGGAACAATCACATGGAAATTGGTTTTTCCAAGAGAGACAGACAAAAACAAGCCTTTCTGATTGAGTGTTGTTTGTCTCTTATGGATGTGTGAAGTGCTATTTGGATGAGTAGCACTAAGGTTTTGACCTGACAAGAAAAGAAGCCCAATTGCCATGGTTCAACTTCCAGATAACCTCACCTAGATGACTGAGAAACTTCCAGTTTTTCTCTAATGTTGAGTAGCCCTGCAGAGGTGGCAAATACAGTAGAGGTGAAAAAACATTCATTCAGGTGAAAAAACATTCATTTCAGGTGAAAAAACATTCATTCATTTCATTATTCGTTATTTGTTTCATTAGCTAACAAAACAAATAATGATCCAAACATCAAAGGAAAACAAAACAAAATGAAACAGAAATTTCCATTTCATTTCATTTTGTTTTTCATCCCCCCCCCCGGTCTCCTACCTTGTCACCACCTAGAACTCCAGCAGGGGCCACGGGGGGGGGGGGAGCCCACATTGGGGACTTTTAAAAATAATAAATAATTTTTTTAAAAAAATTAAACAGTCGGGCCAGCTGGTTTGGCCTGCAAGCCAGTGGGCCAGGAGAAAAAAAATTAAAAAAAAATAAAACCAGGGCATGCAGCAGTGCCAAGCCAGTGGCTCTCAGCTGTGTGGGAGGGAAAAGCCCCCAGTGTCAGGGACTTTTTAAAATTAAAAAAAAATTAAAAAACTATTTATTTATGGAAAAATAATAAAAAAATTAAAAAGCGCCTTCCAGGCCCCCACCCCCGGTGGGATCGCAGCTGCCGCTGCCATCCAGATAAGTCGAAGCAATTCGGCTTGGTTCCGTTCACATGAATTTTTATTTTAAAAAATTCATACAAACCAAACTGAACCGAACCAAGGGTGGGCCTGAAACAGAGCAAACCGAACCATTGGTTTTCTGTTTCGGGCCCACCTCTAAAATACAGTAGTTCAAACTAGAGATGGGCATGAACCAAAATCATCATCATCATCATCATCATCATCATCATCATCATCATCATCATCATCATCATCATCATCATCATCCAGGAAGTCCATCAAAAATCTTTGCATCAGTTCAGCTGGAAGTTGAGTCATGGCTACTGGACTTCTTTTTTGAGAGATAGAAACGTTTCGCTGCTCATCCAAACAACTTCATCAGTCTGAATACAGCTAGTGCGCGTCCTCCATCTCATAGTCAGTCAGCTTTGACCTCTTGTCACCCTGCTCTGAATTATGCTCAAAAGATGAACAATGGCCTGAGTAGGCTCCTTAGGGAGACAATAGTATCAGTCTGAGACCCAGACCCGACAGAAGAACCTGGTCATTCCTTACATGGCTGGAGTGTCTGAGAAGCTTTAAAAGGATTTTTGACAAACACCACATCCCTGTTTATTTCAAACCCACAAACACACTAAGGCAGAGACTTGTCCACCCAAAGGATCTGATACCAAAACACAAAAGGAGCAATATAGTGTATGCGGTCCAATGCAGTGAGGAGTGTTCAGACCTCTACATTGGAGAAACTAAACAGCCATTAAACAGAAGAATGGCCCAGCATAGGAGGGGTAACAGCTCAGGACCAGAATCGGCAGTACACCTCCATTTGAAGGACAAAGGGCACTCTTTCAAAGATGAGGATGCACACATATTAGACAAAGAAGATAGGTGGTTTGAGAGAGGAGTAAGGGAGGCCATTCATGTGAGCATCGAAACCCCCTCTCTCAACAGAGGTGGCAGCCTCAGACATAGTCTATCTGCTACTTATCAGGCTGTGCTTTCCAAAGTGCCCAGACAAATCAAAAAGTCTTCACCACAAAGGCCATAGCTAACGACCCATTCTTGATAGTTTTCAGCACCTTAGGCCATTGTTCACCTTAAGGCGATGGATACTATTGTCTCCCTAACGAGCCTATTCAGGCCATTGTTCATCTTATGCATGCTCCGCGGGTGGCTCGTCCACCCGCGGTGCGGATTTGCCCCTCGCGAGAATGGCGAGGGGCGAGACAGGACCTGGAGGTCCTAGATGGGAGGGGGGAGGAGCGCCCTATAAGGGGCGGCTCCTCCCCCCAAACAACATCAGTCTGCTGCCGGCGTTCGGAGAGGACCTTCGAACGCCGGCGGCACAGAGGGCGCCGCGTGGCGGGCGCCATTTTGAGGGCCGCACCGGCGGCCCACCCCGCAGCATGGCGCCGCTCTCCAGTCCGGGCTTAGCCGACAGCAGTCGGCTTGGCCCGGGCCGCCAGAAGCGGAGCCCGCGGGGGAGGCTTAAGGACGGCAAGTGGGGGGAGCGGCATCGGCCCTCCCCCCCGAGCGAGCGGGGCCGGGCAGCCTGGGCGGCGCGAGAGACAGCCGGCCGCCAGGCTCCGGCCCCTTGGAGGCCGCGGCGACGGCAGGGCCCGGTGCGGCGTGGCGGCGCTCCCCGGCGGGGCGAGAGCCGAGAGAAGCCGGCGGAGCCCAGGCCGGGGAGCAGGCGCGGCCGGCAGCTGATGCGCCGCATCCAGGTGCCCGGAGCGAAGTGAATGACAGCGCGGCCGGCTCCCGCCACGGCCCGACGGGGCGGACTGGGGGAGCGGCATCGGCCCTCCCCGGAGTGAGCGGGGCCGCGGAGCCCGGGCGGCGCGGCGCAGCGCCGGCCGGCACCCCCCTTTTTTTTTTACCTTAATGGCCAGGGATGGGGGGCGGCGAGCGGGCCGAGCCGGGAGGGTCTGGCGGGCGGGCGTGTCACCTCTCCCCTCCCACTCGGCAGGCCGCAGCGCCGCGGCGAAGGACCGCGCGGCCGGCCCAGGCCGTGGCCTGGCACCAGGTTGGGGGGAGTGGCATCAGCCCTCCCCCATAGTGCGCCGAACCCGGGCGGCAGGGCGCGGAGCCGGCCAGCTCCCCCCCCACTAATTTAAATAACCTGGGCCGGCGACTGGGGGGGGTGGCGACCGGGCAGGAACGTCTGGGCTGGCGGGTGGGTGCCTCACTCCCCCCCTACCTCTTGCGGACCCTGGGGAGCACTGGGCCCCTACAGAATCCCACATGGCAGCGAGGGGTACTCCCTCAGACCCAGGAGCGGGCGGGACAGTCCATGCCCCCCCCACCGGGAGGCACCAGCCTACCCGCCCCTCATTCCTTGGAGCCTGCCGGGGCTGGGGGATTGCATGTGGGGAATGGCAGGGTCCATAATACCCGTGGCATCCTGCCACGTAGACGGGCACCTTCCGCCAGGGTGGGGGGGATAAACCGCGGGGAGCGGGGCATGAGAGCGCATGAAGAGCCAGGCTGGATCAGGCCAAAGGCCCCTCTCAGCCAGCTTCCAGTATCTCACAGCGGCTCTGACAGACGCGTTTGGGTGCACATGAGATTAGATAGCTGTTTCCTGACACCGCTCCCTTGCATCTGGCGCTTGAAGTACCCTGGTTTAAGCCTGGAGATTGCACATCGCCAGTATGGGTCGCCAACCGTGATGGACTTTCCTCGCCCGTGGCGGGGAGCTCCATAGACCTACAATGCGCTGGGGGAGAAATATTTTCTTTCGTCAGTTATTGCTGGAAACGCTAAGGTGCGGGGAACAGTCAGGGCGGCAAGAAGTTGCTATAGGTTGCGATGACACAAGGGAACCCTTGCCATGCGGAGGCCATGTGGAGATTGATACCCATGGCTCCAGTAAAGCTGATATCAGAGACATCCCTAAAAGTAGTGCATTCTTGTAGCTAGTATGTTCATCATCTCAAATCCCCTTTTTTGGGGTGTGTGTGTGTGTATGTGTGTTTTCACTTCCCGGGCTACACCATTAGGTCAATTTTTTAAAGAAAGAATACAGCGCTATTATGTGCTAGACGAACAAAAAGATTCCTTGCCCTAAAATTAGATGACATTGGAATGCGTTGGGCAAAGCTTGCATAAACCTTGGACACATCTTGGCACTCTGATTTTATGAGGCCTTACCGAAAGGTGCTATGTTGAGAGCAAGGGAAGTTATAACTCAGTGAAGACGTTGCTAGATCTCTGTCTCCGGATAACACTCCCCTGCACCTGGCCCTTAAAAGTACACTGGTTTATGCTGGGAGATAGCACATCTCCTTCATGAATTGTAAACTGGGAGAGACGTTTCTTCCAGCCCAGATGTGAGCAACACATCCTGTGGCAGGGAGTTCCACAGACTAAGAACAAGCTGAGTGTGGAAGAGTTTGCTTAGCTGAAGGCAGTCAAATTGGCAACCGCACACTGTTCATCTTATATTCCACCCCATAGAAAGAACAGCAGGAGAGCCGTGCGCGATCAGGCTAAAGGCCCATCCAGTCCAGCTGCCGGTATCTCACAAGTGGCTCCACCAGATGCCTCGGGGAGTGCATCGGACTAAATACCTGTTCCCTGAGGCCTCTCCCCTGCATTTGGCCCTGGGAGTAACCTGGTTTTCCCGTCATGGTTTGAAGTACCTTGGCTGGAAGCGCCCTGGTTGCTCCATCAGGGGAACACGGATGGCAGTGGGGCAGCCCCCATAGCTGGCCCGGCCCCCAACAGGGGTTGCAGGCGACGAGCATTGCCCCCAGTTGCACAGGGAGGCTCGCTTTAAAGCATGGCAGGCACCACAGCGGGTGGTGGGCACGAGAACTCTGACAGGCCCAACTCGCAGAATCGGGGTGCGTCCCGCACGTGTGGGTCAGTGGGAACAGGGGAAAGCCTTGATTCACGATACGTAGTCTCGTTGCAGGGTTGAGTGGACGGAAGCACCCATGGGACCGGCGGCGGGGTACAGCGAGGCCTCAGCCTCGCTCAAGCGCCCACGTCTGGCCCCGCAGAACGCAGACGAGGACGAAGCCCTGGCAGCGGAACCAGGGGGGGAAACCAGCCCTGAGGCCTGCAACGGAGAGCACAGCGATCAGTGAGTGGGCGTGCGCACCCGAAACTGCGCTCACTATCATTTGGCCTTGGCCGGGTGGTAGTTTCTGGGCCGGGGTAGCTGCCCCGGCGCAGGGAACAGCCCAGGCGCCGCCTGCCCAGCTACCAGTGGCCAGGCTTACGACGTGGAGGCCGATCCCATCGTGGATGCCGGCTAGCCCCCTCACAGGTGGGGCTGAGACCGGTCCAACCGACATATCAGCACCAACCAACTCTGCCGGGATTCCCCCAATGGGGGCACCCGGCCGGTTGCCGGGCTGGTCGGTGATCCGCCGTTTGGCGGGGAATGGCACCATGGCCAGGGAGGGGTGCAGCCCCGGGCTACCGGGGGTGGGCAGTGGCCGCCAGGCCATAGGGCATCTACGCCTCACCATCTGGGCACCTTGTGTCTCTGCCCAATAGGGAGAACTGCTAGCGGGGGCATTCATAGACATCCTCAGCCTAATCGCTGGGGAGCAGGATACCGAGGAGTTGGACGGAGAAGACCCATGAGGTGGGGAGCGCAGGCTCAGGAAAAAGCCGCTTGCTCCTGGGCAAGATAGCTGCCAGCCTACCTGAATTTATGTCTGGACCTCGCAGGCACACATAGGGGGCCCAGGTGAGGCTTAAGTAGCTAGATAATATATACGGGCTGGTGGGGATTCTCCAGGCCATGCCTGGCTTACGTAAAACAAGGAATATCGTCAGGGGTGGCCCTGGACCCCTAAACGTCCGTGCGATGAGCCGCTGCCACCCACTTGTTATAGTTTGGGACACCAGGGGGCTGATACTGGGCAAACGGTATGACAGTGGCCATGCCAGAAAGACGGGGCCGGACAACACACCCGCCCACGCTGCAGGCCAGCCGGGTCAGGTCCCACTGGTCTGCTGCGGCTATAATAGCCAGGGAAGCTACAGTAGGAAACCCTGCCGTTTGAGTCATGAGTGGGTCATTGGTGGGGCACACCGCCAAGAGACCGGTTGCAGCGGAGCCCCCCTTGCAAGGACGGCCCATGGAGGGAGGAGGGCCCAAGAAACGGGAGGTACGGAGGGGACCCCCCCTTGGTGAAGGGGCTCTGCCCGAGTGGTCTGGAGTTGTTGCGGCGATGGGCGGCGGCATACCCCGTTGTGGCAGCGGCGTGTTTTCTAGTGCAGGATTTTGAGGGGGGATTCCGTAGTCCGTTTAAGGAGGCCCACATGCCTTGGCTAGCACCAAACGGTAACCCCGGGATACGGCAGTAGGGGCGGCAGATGACGGCACCCCAAGGAAGTCCGGGGGGTGGGCCCGCGGCCCCTACTAGGAGCCACCAGTACCATCTCTGCGAGTGTCCTCGATGGACGCGGCAACAGGGGTAGTGCCAGGGGAGTTTCGGTTATTCCATCACCCGTCCCATCCGGGTGGGGCATCTAGAGAGGAAGGGATATCACTAGAGCATCTATGTAGGCTGGGTGAATACGGTGCGCCACTTGGAGGCCCACCTGTCCCGTGGACCCACCGGTTCTGGCGGGTACAGAGCCCTGTGGGAGCAGTTTCGCTCACTGGCCCGCGGGGGGGGGAGCTTCCATTAGTCGAAGGAACGACCAAAGGGACCAGTCGGGTGCTCACCTCCCTGGGCATAGGGAGGGACACCGGGGGGAGGAGTTCCCCGCCTTTAGGGATGCCCAGGGCCGGTCCTAACGGTCCCCCCCGGCCCGTGGGGCACCTTCAGCGATTCTTGGTCTCCCTACATCAAGGGGACTGGCTCCGAGCCCCTGGAAGGGGTAGTTGGCCGCTTACAGCGGAAACGGTAGGCCGTGATCTGTCCCCATTGGCCAGCGGGGAGGTAGGCCCCTCAGTCTTTGCTAGATGCCTGCAGCCGTGGCCGGCGCTTTAATGTGTTACTTGTTTCCCCAGGAGCAGAAGGCTGTACATGGCGAGCGAGAAGTAGCTTGGTGGGTCACAGCTATGTGTACCAGGCCGAGGAAGGTGCACGTAGGACAACTGGGCAACCATGGTGGGGCGGGGAACGAGAGGAGCGTGGTGGCCTGAGCGCCCCGGAGTAACTATGGCTGCGGAGGGGCATCTCGACGGGCATTCGCCCGATTCACTTGGGGGAAGGACTTAACCAGGCAAACTGGCGAGTCCCTGATCCTCAAATTTGGGCGACCTGGCGTCCGAGAAGGCTCGGGTTACGGCCGGCAGGGGCTCTGGTCGATGAGGACTTCGCGCCAGATTGGGAGAACAAACTGTGACCCACACAAACAGAACCACTCCCGGAAAGGAGTGAACAAGAGGTTTGTCGGGCGGCCTGCCGGGATATGGAGGCAGTGATGGGCCACCCGGAGACCAATGGACGCAGGACGGAGCCATGCAGGCCGGACGGTGTATACCCGACGGACATGGGCACCCGAGTGGTTCCTGCCGGAGTGGAGGAGGGGCCAGGCTATGGAAGCGGTGGTTAATGGGTGACCGGGGCCATAGCAAGGCTAGGCCCTCGGCAGTGGCGGCTAAAAGCTGATGGAGGGCAGCGGTGAGCATAAAACTAACAGCTGAACACAAACCTCCTCATCCACAGCACTGCGGGCCAAGAGGTCTCGGTGCTGGGGTGGGAGAGAGGAAACGCCTCCCTGCCCTGGGAATATCCCAGATGGGTGACAGAAGGGGCATGGAGGATTAAATAAATGGACTGGCCTGGTGGGTGCTGTCGGATGACTGCACCACCTAGGGGTTCGTGGCTCGCCCGATGCTGCCCGGTTGGAGGGGTCCCGGGAGACCCCGGGGTTCCAACCAAGTTATGGATGCCTGGCCCCTCCTGTTGTGGTTGTTAATGTTTGGTTATATGTGTTAATAAAGTGTGGCCCATTTATCCCCAACGCACTGTCTCGCCTGATCATTTCGAGTGGGGGGGCAATGAGCCTAATTCAGGCCAGGGTGACAAGAGGTCAAAGCTGACTGACTATAAGATGGAGGACTCGCACTAGCTGTATTCAGACTGATGAAGCTGTTTGGATGAGCAGTGAAACGTTTTTATCTCTCAAAAAAGAAGTCCAGTAGCCATGACTCAACTTCCAGATAAACTCACCTGGATGACTGAGAATCTTCACAGACATAGTGCATCAGTTCAAGTTTGTCCAAACACACAAACAATAAAATGAAATGAAACAATGAACTATTTAAGCAATTTTTGGTTCAGTAGGTATGGTTGCCCATTTTCTCACCCATCAACATGCTCCTGTCAATCAAAAGTACTGGGCAACGCTGGGGGGACCTAGAGACTACTAGAGAGGGAGCCTTTTGAGCGCTCTGGATGAGTTGCTTGTTCTTATTTATAAGAACACAAGAAAGGCCATGCTGGATCAGGCCAAGGGCCCATGTAGTCCAGTTTCCTGTATCTGAGTGGCTCTGCCCAATGCCTCTGGGAGTGAACGAGACTAGATATACATCTTCTGATACTACTCCCTTGCATCTGGCCTTTGAAGTACCATCTTTTTAAGCCAAGAGATTACATATCTCCATCATGGTTTGTAACCTGTGAGGGATTTTTCCTCCAGGAATCTGTCCAATCCCCCTTTGAAGGCATCCAGGCCAGATGATATCACCACATCCTGTGGCACGGAGTTCCACAGATTAACAACATGCTGGGTAAAGAAGTATTTTCTTTTGTCTGTTCTTACTCTCCCAACCCTTAATTTGAGTGGATGTCCCCTAGTTCTGGTATTTTGTGAGAGGGAGAAGAGCGTCCCTCTATCCACTTTACTCATGACCTGCATTATTTTGTATGTCTCAATCATATCCTACCTCAGGCTCCTTTTTCCAGACTAAAGAGCCCCAAATGTTTTAGCCTTTCCTCATAAGAGAGGTACCCCAGCCCAGTAATCATTTTAATTGCTCTCTTCTGCACCTTTTCCAGTTCCACTATGTCTTTTTTGAGATGCAGTGACCAGAATTGTACGCAATACTCCAGCTGCGGCCTTACTATAATTTTGTACAATGGCATTATAATGTTGGCTGTTTTATTTTAAATCCCATTTGTAATGATCCCTAGCATGGAGTTAGCCTTCTCCACTGCTTTCACACAATTAACACAACTTTCATTAAGCTGGCCACCAACACACCAAGATCTCTTCCCTGGTCCATCATGGATAGCTCAGAACCCATGAATTGATAGAAAAAGTTTTGATTTTTTGCCCCAATGTGCATTACGTTACATTTTCCTATATTGAAATGCATTTGCCATTTTTTCAGCCCATTCTCCAAGTTTGGAGAGATCCTTCTGGAGCTCTTTGCAATCCTCTCTGGTCTTCAGCACCCGGAAAAGTTTTGTGTCATCTGCAAACTTGGCCACCTCACTGCTTATCCCTGTCTCCAGGTCTTTAATGGATAGATTGAAAATCAGCAGTCGCAGGACATATGTTTTCACCTCTCTCCATTGTGAAAATTCCCTGTTGACACCTACACTGTTTCCTGGATTTCAACCAATTCTCAGTCCATAAGAGGACCTGCTCTCTTATCTCCTGACAGTGCAATTTTCCCAGCAGCCTTTGGTGAGGGACTGTGTCAAAACCCTTCTGAAAATCAAGATAGACAATATCCACCAGTTCACCCAAATCCACATGCCTGTTGACCTTTTCAAAGAATTTTAAAAGGTTTGTCAGGCAAGACTTACTCTTACAGAAGCAATGCTGATTTTCCCTCAGCAAGGTTTGTTCTTCTATGTGTTTAAAGATTTTCTCTTGGAGGAGGCTTTCCACCACTTTCCCTGGGACGAACGTAAGGCTAACTCGTCTGTAATTTCCTGGACCCCCTACTTCCTTTTTTAAAAATTGGTGTGACATCCACTATCTTCCAGTCCTCTGGCACTGTGGCCGTTTTAAGAGACAAGTTGCATATTACTGTTAAGAGATCCACAATTTCATTTCTCATTTCCTTCATAACCTTTGGATGGATGCCATTGGGCCCAGTCATTGTTGATCTTCAGTTTATCAATTAAACCTAAAACATCCTCTCTTTTAACCTGTATTTGATTTCAATCTACCCAAATTATTCTGTCATGAAGACAGATGCAAAAAAGTCATTTAATTTCTCTGCAATTTCCAAGTCCCCCTTTACCTCCCCTTTACCTCGCACACCATCCAGAGGGCCAAGTGATTCTCTTGCAGGCTTTCTACTTCTAAAATATTTAAAGAAACTCATTATTTCCCTTTATATTGCTAGCCATACAGTCCCCAAAGACTTTCTTTGCCTCTCTTTTCAGCTTCTTACATTTCTTTTGCCAGAGTTTGTGTTCCTTTTTTATTTTCCTCATTTGGGAAGAATTGCAAATGAAAAGGATTCACAGAAAGACCTCTCCTTGCCCTTTAGAGTCTCTCTAACTCAGTTCATTTACCATGCCAGCACCCTCTTGGACTTAGATGAGCTCTGCTTTCTTTGTGGTACACATTTCTTATGGGCCTCTATTACCATTGTTTTAAACAGGCTCCATGCACTCTGGGGAGATTGGAGTCTTTTTGCCTTCCCTTTCTATTTCTTTCTAACTAGTTTCCTCATCTGAGGGAAGTCCACCCTTTGGAAATCAAGAGTTTTTGTGTCTGATTTGCTTGACACTCTTCCCCTGACATGCATGGCATAGGAGATTGCAACATGGTCACTGTTCTCCAGTGGCTCAGTGACTTTCACATCTGTGACGAGGTTCTGAGTCCTGATAAGAGGACCCATTTTTCACCTCAGAATCACTTCTGCTGGTGAGAGGAAATCTTCTACCTCATATTTATTTATTTATTTATTTATTTATTTATTTATTTATTTATTTATTTATTGCACTTATATCCCGCCCATCTTCCCGGAGGAACTCTGGGCGGCTTCCAATAGACAACCGGACAATAGTCGTCAGTACAAACATACAGTAAACAAATTCAATAGGCTATAAATACAATAACAATCAAAGACAAATTAAAAACACTTCAGGCGCCCTAACCGTGTTAGCAAAAAGCCTCAATAGTCGCACAGCTAACTTTCAGACTAAACAAAGATGGCAAATGATGAGGGGGAGTGGAACCCAACTATATAAATTAAACATGGTCACCAAAGGCCTCTCGAAAGAGCAAGGTTTTAAGAGCTCTTCGAAAGGCCAGCAGGGACTCTGCAGAGTGCACATCACTCTCCAGTGGTATATTGCTTTCCTTGTGAGGCAGGCTGTCTCTCTCCCCCGTGAACCCCATGGTTGACCACACAACAACCTCTCTTCCTCAGCTCAGACCTTCAGCGTGGCATTGGGGTTTGTGGAAAGGAAGTTCTTCCTCTCCAGTCTTCTTCCTGATGAGCAACATCCTGTGTCAGTTTTGTTTTGTTTTGTTTTGTTTGTTTGTTTTGTTTTGTTTTGTTTTGTTGTATGAACCAATGCTGGAATTTCCCCCAAGGCAGGTGCTAAAGGCCATTTTCCTGGGGTGGGTGGGATTTACCTGATTTGAAGTTGTATAACTCGGGCATCCAAAATCCAAGCTTCACAAAACCTGGAGGAGCTGTAGAGGAAAGCCAGGGGAAGCTTCTCTGAAATGTTGGTGTCTCAAGGTGGTGTTGGCAGGTGTTCTACCCTCCCAAACGTCTGAGCCAAAAGTTCACTAAGTATGTGGTCTATGGACTTCAAAGCATCACAGTGAACCACCATATTGCCAGGGTCAATATAATGTTCAACTTGGCTTATTACTCATCATAATTCTCTGAAGGATTAATATGTATCCTTTTTTATCGCTGAATCTCTTGCTTTGCTTTTACACAAACTGGAACTATGGTTCATTTAGGGTGCTTTCTCCACATATGGTGAACCTATGTCTTCTTTACATGCAATTAGAAACAGTTGTTGAAAAGATGATCTCGCATGGGGGGAGGTGATCAAATAAGAACTAATGAATTTTTGCAGAGAGGAAAGGAGGAAAAAATCATTAAAACTCATGGCTGCAATCCATAGCTGGCTCATTTAATTCAAAATAAGGTAACAAATAGTTGATAACACTTCTTGGCAGATTCTGAGGACAGATTAACTGGAGCTAGATTGATCTCCAAGCCTTGCACTCCCTGTCATGCTGGGCACCTGTTGCACAGTTTGATAAGCAATCTGGACAGCAGACAGAGTCATAATTGCCTGTCTAGTTCCAAATTGGGGAAAATAATTTATGGCAATCTTGACTGAGCTCAGAACTTCCACATCATGCAATTTAGCATTTATAGAAAAGTTTTAATAAAGCAAAGCATTCCAAAATCCTTCATCCTTTTCACTACCCCTAATTGAGAGATATACATATATTGATTTTTTTGCTGTTTTAATATTTTATTTTATTTTTTGTTTCAGTATTTTGGACAGAGAGACTTGCCCGGATTTATCCAAGCGAAGGCTTTTCATGCATCACAGTGTGAAGCACTAAAGCGGGCATCTTAGTGGGTGCATTTTTCTAAGAAGCAGCCATGTTCATCTGCACAACATATTGAGACTAGAGATGGGCAAGACTTAGCGGTATTCCCATTTCCGTTTCCGTTACTCGGTTCCGTTACTCTACGGAAATGGTAACGGGAATTACTCCGCCAGACTTCGAGCTCGAACCGACGAACGAACAATTTTGGTCTGATTTGTCATGCTCATTCCTTGCATCGCGCGATTGCACGATGCCACGCGGCACAGAAAAAAAGTTTTTTAAAAGTTAAAAAAACCCGGTTCCCGGCCAAAAAGCAGGCGGAAAAATGCCTGACGTGCCTCAGGGCACCTACCAGAGGGGTTGTTTCTGGAGGTCCCCGGCCTCCCCCCCCATCCCCCGTCCTGGGCTGCTCTGGTGGGACTCGCCGCAGGTTCGCAGCCAGCAAAAAGCCCAGTCTCGCCGCCGGCCGCCGCAATTAAAGCGCAAGCAAGCGGCACGGACGGCACAGGAAAAAACTTTTAAACTCTCCCCCCACCCATTCCCGGGCCAAAAAAGCAGGCGGAAAAATGCCTGCTTGACTAAGGGCGCAGGGCACCTACCGGAGGGGTGGTTTCTCGAGGGGGGGTCCCGCCTCCCCCCTGTCCTGGGCAGCCGGACTCGCCATGCCATGCGGTGTGGGCGGGGGATCCAAAATGGGGCAGCGAACGCAATATTGTTTTTGAAATCGTGGTCCAAAAACACACAAGCACAACAGAAACACGCGAAAATTTATAAACTGCCAGATTTTTCACAGTAGCAGTGGGGTTTTTCTTGCAACAAAATGTCTCTCCTCTCCTCCTCTGTCCTCCATTGATTTTATTTTATTTTATTTTTTTTACACCTGCGCAATGATGGGCTGGCCGAGTGGCCAGCCATGTGGGAGTGGACGACCATGCAAGTTTTTGGAGCCATCCCACCAATCGCATGGCCACTTGGCCATGGAGACTTCTGGGATGTGCCAAAAAGCCCCCTAAAACCTGCCCTAGCCCCCTAACCCTAACCCTAATCCTTGACTCCTTACCCATACGTCACAGACTGTCTTCTTAGTGAGTCAGAGAGGCACCCAGAGGTGCAACCCACTAGCCCACCGTAACCTTACCCGTCACTAGCCTAACCCTAGCCCTTGCACTAACCCACCTTAAACGTAAGCCAGATCTACTTGCATTGCACTACACGCAAGTACAATTCCCTTCTTTGTGAGACATGGTGGTGCGAGAGCCTTAGGCATCACCCTATGCCTCTGGCGGGTTCACTGGTCTCACTGTCTGCAACTGGTATGCATATC
This sequence comes from Phrynocephalus forsythii, assembly GCA_029282475.1. Lineage (NCBI taxonomy): Eukaryota > Metazoa > Chordata > Lepidosauria > Squamata > Agamidae > Phrynocephalus > Phrynocephalus forsythii. The sequence goes on along the minus strand of JAPFRF010000002.1, from coordinate 168,360,800 downwards.
CATATGGCTATTGCATGCCATTTTGCAGCAGCAGGTGAGGAGAGGAGACCCCAATGTTGAGGGGTCTCTTGGAGCCTGCTTCCCCTTCCTAGTGGGTGAGGATAGGAGGCACCCATGGGTGCCTCCAGGAGCCCGCTTTCCCTTTATAGCGGGCCAGAGGAGGCACCCACCCCACAGAGGTGCCCCCAGGAGCCCGCTACCCCCAAAAAAACCAGTACTAATGAAAATGAAAAACGAAAAAACGAACCGACTAATTTTTGCAAATTTTCGCAAAAAACGGAAATGACCCGAAACGTAACCGGCTCGACTAACGACAACTCGAAAAAAATTTTTTTCAAGTCGTGCCCATCTCTAATTGAGACTATTTTTTTAAAAAAATGTGACACCTTAATGGATAATTGATTTATTTCAAAAAGAGCTTTCATGAACACATGTGTGAAGACGTGGATGCATCCACAAAAGCTTATATAGAACTATAATAATTAGTTTTTCAGCTGCTACGACATTTTGGGGTGTTCTTTTTGCTGCTGTTGTCTAGATATGAATGGGTGCAGTGCCTTTATTTGAGATGTGCATATAAATGAAGTTGCATCCATGCCCTTCCCTCTCTACATCCAAGCTGATATTTCATGCCTGGTTCTGTCAGAGTTGTGCATTTTTCTGATCTGACAGGACGTCTCTCCTTTTTGCCTATCTCTCCACCCCCAGCCCATGTCTTCAAATATCATCATATATTTCTTCTCCTAAAATCTAAATAATTATGCTAGAACCTTAATGGCCTTCATGGGAATTCAGGAGTGTACAGAGTGAGAGCAAACCATCATCTTCAAGGTCCACTAACAGGCTTCTTCTTGAGATCACAGGAACCTAAGAGGGACCTTGTCTAGGTCACTAGCAGCCCAAAGCAGCTCACTAGCAGGCGCCTTTTTTCCAGACTAAAGAGCCCCAAATGTTTTAGCCTTTCCTCATAAGGGAGGTGCCCCAGCCCAGTAATCATTTTAGTCGCTCTCTTCTGCACCTTTTCCAGTTCCACTATGTCTTTCTTGAGATGCGGTGACCAGAATTGTACACAATACTCCAGGTGCGGCCTTACTATTATTTTGTATAATGGCATTATAATGTTGGCTGTTTTATTTTCAATCTCCTTTTTGATAATCCCTAGCATGGAATTGGCCTTCCTCACTGCTGCCACACATTGGGGAGACACCTTCATGGAGCTGTCCACCAACACACCAAGATCTCTTTCCTGATCTGTCACGGATAACTCAGAGCCCATGAGTTCATAGATAAAGTTTTGATTTTTTGCCCCAATATGCATTACTTTACATTTGGCTACATTAAAACTCATTTGCCATTTCGTAGCCCATTCCCCCAGTTTGGAGAGATCCTTCTGGAGCTCTTCACAATCGTCTCTGGTTTTTACCATACGGAAAAGTTTTGTGTCATCTGCAAACTTGGCCACCTCATTGCTTATCCCTGTCTCCAGGTCATTTATGAACAGATTGAAAAGCACCGGTCCCAGGACAGAGCCCTGGGGCACACCGCTTTTCACTTCTCTCCATTGTGAAAATTTCCCATTGACACCTACTCTTTGTTTCCTGGATCTCAACCAGTTCTCAATCCATAAGAGAACCTGCCCTCTTATCCCCTGACTGTGCAATTTTCACAGCAGCCTCTGGTGAGGGACTGTGTCAAAAGCCTTTTGAAAATCCAGATAGACTATATCCACCGGTTCACCCAAATCTACATGCCTGTTGACCTTTTCAAAAAATTCTAAAAGATTTGTCAGACAAGACTTACCCTTGCAGAACCCATGCTGAGAGAAAATCAGCAAGGTTTGTTCTTCTATGTGTTTTAAGATTTTCTCTTGGATGAAGCTTTCCACCATCTTCTCTGGGACAGATGTAAGGCTGAGTGGCCTGTAGTTTCCCGGGTCCCCCCTACTTCCTTTTTTAAAAATTGGTGCGACATCTGCTATCCTCCAGTCCCACGGCACTGTGGCCGTTTTAAGAGACAAGTTGCACATTACCGCTAAGAGATCTGCAATTTCATTTCTCAGTTCCCTAATAACCCTTGGGTGGTTGCCATCTGGGCCCGGTGACTTGTTAATCTTCAATTTATCAATTAGTCCTAAAACATTCTCTCTTTTAACCTGTATTTGATTTAATTGTTTAGTCAAGAGGGGCCGTTCAGGCAGCGGAATCTGCTCAATGTCTTCTGTTGTGAAGACAGAAGCAAAGAACTCATTTAATTTCTCTGCAATTTCCAAGTCCTCCTTAATCTCCCCTTTTCCTCCCTCACTGGAGAAGGTTTGAATAGATCTTCTGTGTTCTACTTTAAATGGTGGAATAATTTGTGGTAAAGGAATTGTTCAGGAGTATATAATAACAATTTTCTTTTTGTGTTGCCAAGAGACAACACACCAGGATGACTTTTACCTGTAAGTGAGTTTACCCTATGTTGTTCTTGAGCGGTGATTGATCTGGGCAGCTTTGTGAGGAGTGAAAACCCCTGATAGTTCCACCCCCAGCCAATAGGAAAGAACTGCTTCGTGATTCAGTGGTTTAGGTATCAGACACTGAGAGTTCGATTTTGCACAGATTTTGCTTCCTTTTGTGTCCTAGAAAGTTCTTTAGGGATGCTTTCTTTTTAAAAAAATATTTATTCATTAATTCCAATTGGGATAATAAATTATGGTGGCCTGGAGTGAATGCAGAGGCCTTAGATCAGGCATGTCCAAAGTCAGGCTCAGGGGCCAAATGCGGCCCATTTTCAAATTTTGAGCTTCTTCTCCCCACCGGCTCAGCCTGTCATGCATCCCCACCAGCTGGCCCTTCCCCATACTGGATGGAGGCATCAGCTTGCAGTTTTATGCTTTATGTCATGCCCTCCCTGCCTCTGTCCAACCACCTTCCCAGCCTACCTGCCCCCGGCTCCGTTGCTGCAGCGTCCTCCCTTCCTCCTTGTTATAGAGACTTGTCTAAAGTCCGGCCCAGGGCCCAAATGCGGATGAATGGTCCCCCCCGCCCGCATTTTCACCTTGCAAAAAGTTTGGACACCCCTGCCTTAGATTCAATGAACAAAGGCAACCTTTGTCCCAGTGCTGCCCAACCCCAGGAACCTCTTTTTTGTTGGGGGGGGGCTTTGATCGGTTGGGACACCACTACAAGTTCTCAATTTTATCTGTAGATCTTTCCCTCATTGTAGCAGGGATTACTGGGGAGACATGTGCCACAACTAGCAGAGAGGCAGCCAATCCTGTGAACAGCTGTGAGGGACCAGAAAATTAGGATTCATCTGTGAATTCTGACATTATTTATTACTTATAAGGGGTATTTTAAGAAAGCAAGGGCATGCTTTCCCTCACATAATTTTTAAATATTGGAACAAAAATATATATTTTAGAAGTACAGCAGACCCTTTGTATAACAAACAACTTGTATAACATAAAATTTGTACAACATAAAAAATTCCAGATATAGGGGAAATTTGCTTAACATAATCGCCTATGGGGAAAATCCGTACAAAATAAACATGGGATTACTCCATTTTCAATGCATTCCCACGGGAATTTGTATAAAGGAAAATTTTCTTAACATAATTTCATTTGGAACGTATTAATTCCTTTATACAAGGTACCACTGTACTTTGGAAGGATAAATTGCTTGAGCAGATGGGTCAGTACTGAAGCAGGAACTCTCATTTGGCTAGAATGAATTAGATTGAATTGATGAACATGTGAATTATTAAATAAAATCAGGAGATATTCAGTATATGAAAATTATTAATGTCTCATAGTAGCAAGAGCTGTGATATCAATGTCTTTGTTTTTTTCTGATTAAGGTAAGGCTTGGTATTGTGTAAGAGTATCAATGTTTCCAATTGTACAGAATGTAAAACTCTCTTAAGTGTGCATTTGAATGTGTTTTTAATAAACAATTTTAAAAATAGAGAATATAATCCTTGCTTATGGGGGAAGTCAGCCTCTGGCACACAGACATAAGCCTGTGGATCCTCAAGCTCATTCAACTTTAAAGCCCCCCACCCCAACCTTTGTACCAAATTCACGGAGGATAACTTCAGGCACTTCCTGGGTGTCTCTGTGTTGCAAGAAGCCAATCATTCTCAAATTCAAGTGTTCAATAAAACCCCCCAGCTTATGAATGAGGGATATTGTGCTTCTGTACCTACAATTCAAAAAGCCAGGAAATGGCCCTATATTTCTGCAAAATATTGTGCCCGTGTTGCCAGCAGGAAAAAGGATGTCAAGCTTTACATAGCAAAGGGCAGCCTGAATGTTGACAACACCAGTGGCAGCAGTCAAGATGGTCTACAGCAGTGGTACTCAACCTGTGGGTCCCCAGATGTTCCTGGACTGCAGCTCCCAGAAGCCTCTGCCACTTGATGTTTTGGAAGGGATTTCTGGGAGTTGCAGTCCAGGAACATCTGAGGACCCACAGGTTGAGAACCACTGGTCTACAGGGTATCTTCTTCTCCTCATTACCATTCACACTTGTTGAAAAGCACAACACCCTGACAGTTGCTTTGTGTTTGGGTGAGAAGTGGGGAACCGAGGAAAAAAAGGAGCCAGCTTCTGGGATTTTTCCTTTGTGTGGTGTCTCTTTGTGAATGGAAGAGGTGCTGGGCAACTCCTGGTCCACAACTTGATCATTAATAGCCTGTGAAGTGTCTCAGGGTTCCATGAGTCCCCCTCCTGTTTCACATAGACATTCAAAACCTGCAAGAGGATGTCCAGAATGTCATGGTCTGGCACCACCACTCTGCTTATGAAACCCAACTCCATCTCGTGAAGGTGAATACTAGACATGGGCATGAATAAAAAAATGGTGCTTCGTTTGTCGTTTGTCATTGACAGGTCTGTTTCGTTTCATTTGTCGTTTGTCGCGAATTTTTGAAAAAATTTCATTTCCGTTTTCCGTTTATTTGTTTGTCGTTTCTACCTGCTTTGCGCGATTTTTAAAGCATTTCCCTAACTCCCACTGGAGACTGCAAGGAGGACGGGGGCTGCCAGAGCTCTTTATGCCCTCTGTGGCTGCCAGACCTGCCCAGTCTGTCACCTGGGCATGCTATTGGTTGAAGTTGTCCAAGAATTTACATGATCCCATCACATGGCTTGCCTCCATGTTGTGGCTGGAGTGTGGCGACATCCTAACCCTAAGCCAAATCTGTACTCGCATTGCACTCACGCAAGTACAGTTCCCTTCTTGGTGAACCACAGAGCGCCGAGACTGAGGAGGAGCCTTCCCCCAGTACTGCGCATGACACTGCAGTTAGCAGTGGGCCTGTGGTCAACAGAGAGAGGCACCCAAAAAAGAGGTGCCTCGAGTCTCAACTTGGTATGCATATCTAATTGGCTATGCATGCCATTTTGTAGCGGGCCAGAGGAGGCACCCACCCCAGAGAGGTGCCTCCAGGAGCCCGCTTTCCCTTCATAGCGGGCCAGAGGAGGCACCCATCCCAGAGAGGTGCCTCCAGGAGCCCGCTCCCCCCCAAACCAGTACTAATGACAGACGAAAAAATGACAAACGAAACGACAAATTTTTGAAAAAAATTCGCAAAAAATGGAAACGAGCCAAAACGGGCCGGCTCCGACACACGACAACTCGAAAACGTCATTTTCCCTGGTCGTGCCCATCTCTAGTGACAACACCTCCCTTTTCAAACATGTAATTGTGATGAAAATGTGAAGTGTAGGGAACCAATTTATTAATCTTCACAGGATCCACTTGGTAATGCTGCCACCTTTTAAATCATTGCCTTATGAACTGATCATTATTTGTATAATATAAAAATAATGATTATGTTTATTGAGAAAATAAATAAATACAACAATGACTGAAGTTGGTATGCATTGCCTTAAACATAAAATAGATTAAATCAAATCTTCAAGCCTCCCTGTCTTTAATAAACAGTAAACAGTAAAGCCCTCACACCTAACCGTCTTTGACGTGCTGGGACGCACTTGGAGGCCTTTGGATTTTCGGATTTTAGGATCTTAGCAGGATAAATGTTTTAACTTGCTATACTTGTGATTTGTGTTCTGCTGTATCGTGATATTTGTTGTTAGCCGCTTAGAGTCCTATGTTGGAGATAAGCGGGATACAAATATAATAATAAATAAATAAATAAATAAATAAATCCCTAAAGGGAAAAGAAAAATACATCGTGATGGGAGAAGACAAAAACAAACGTTTTAAAGACCCCAACCCCCTGGTAGTTAGTAATTTCAAATAATTATCACATTATCGCTGCATTTTTATGGATGTCCAGGACGTTTTAATACCCAAGAAATCAATATTAGGCATCTGGGAGCCATTTTGGGTCAATGTCCCCTAACTCCCCTTAAAGGAAAAAAATACAGCGATCTGAGAAAAGACATAAATGCCGTTTTAGGTAGGTATTATCAGACAGGATAAATAATTATTGCTGCGTTTTTATGGATGTCCAGGGCGTTTTAATACCCAAGAAATCAATATTAGGCATCTGGGAGCCATTTTGGGTCAATGTCCCCTAACTCCCCTTAAAGGAAAAAAATACAGCGATCTGAGAAAAGACATAAATGCACGTTTTAAGGACCCCAACCCCCCGGTAGGTATTATCAGACAGGATAAATAATTATTGCTGCGTTTTTATGGATGTCCAGGGCGTTTTAATACCCAAGAAATCAATATTAGGCATCTGGGAGCCATTTTGGGTCAATGTCCCCTAACTCCCCTTAAAGGAAAAAAATACAGCGATCTGAGAAAAGACATAAATGCACGTTTTAAGGACCCCAACCCCCCGGTAGGTATTATCAGACAGGATAAATAATTATTGCTGCGTTTTTATGGATGTCCAGGGCGTTTTTTAACATTTAAAACAGCTCTCATTTCATTGTGTGTCGCCAGTAACGGAAACGAAACGTAACGAACACTATTTTCGTGGTTTTGTTCATTTCATTTCATTTTCATCACATTTTTCGTTTGTCGTTTCATTATGTAACGGAAACGACAAACGGTAACGGAAACGAAAAATTGTTCGTTCCGTGCCCATCTCTAGTGAATACAGCAGAGAAAGGGTGAGAGGGAGCTGAAAAACCTGCTTGAGTTCCTCGCTGCACAAGTAAATCTGGCATGGGATGTCGGCTAGAAACAGCTGGCACGCCCTCTGCCACCCTCAGGCAAGCACAAACCAAGATGGCAGCTGTCAGGCAGGATTTGCAGGCATAAGCTGAGCCTAGGTTGTAGGACTAAAGACTGTGCTTGTAAGCACTGGTTGGTCACATTTCACTTCTCTTCCCACTTGTGTGTGAGAAGAGGAGAAAGACAGCTCAGCTGGATTGCTGACTAAAATGCCAGGTGGAGAGTTGTCCTCCCTCAGAAATCATCTGGCTTGAAGAATACTGCTGTGGGGGTAAAGGTATCACCCCATCCAAATATAGTTCCCCAAAATAAGGACTCAAAAATATCAAAACACATGTTAGCTTCCTATCTATGTTAGATTGAGTCTAAAGAATGCAGCCTGTAAATTTATTTTCAACATCCCATTGCTTAAAATGACAAAACAATGACCCTTGATCCCAATTAAGTTCATTTCTATTTACAGTTCTATGTATACTTATCATTTCTTGCTGGCTTTACGAGCCTTGATTAATACACAGGGGCTGTCCCATATTGATTGTACCACTTCTGCCTCTCATAAGAAGGCTGATGCAAATTAGACTTTAAGAACATACAGTTGAAGATAGAGAGAGGAAAATAAATCTGTGTATGGTGGGGGGTAACATCTCATTTTTCATATTGTACCAGGATACATCAATATGTTGTTGTTGTTCAGTCGTTCAGTCATGTCCGACTCTTCATGACCCCATGGACCAGAGCACGCCAGGCCTTCCTGTCTTCCACTGCCTCCCGGAGTTTGGTCAAATCCATATTGGTTGCATCGATGATACCACCAATATAACTTAATTTAATTACTAAACAAATTGATGTTTCTTTTAAATGTTTCTTTTGAAACTTCTGTGCTCCCAAGCTGGACCTTCTCAACTGATTCTTAGTACAATAGATCTAAGGATGCTTTTACCTATAGTGCCACTGCCCAATACTGTACAGGGGTTCCCTGACTTTTCCAATGTGTGGTTCCCTGGAGCAGCTGCAACAGGAGTGGAGCAGGAGTAGCAGTGAAGAATGTAGGGTGGACCAGGAAGCAAAGAAGCACAAAGGAGCTGGAACTGGGACCGGAAGAGCAGTAGCAGCAGCAGTGTCAGCTCAGTGAAAAGAACAGAGAAAATTCTGTTGCAATGATAGATGAGCCCAGCAGTGTCCTGATACACCATGGGGTACCACTGAGTCCCCAGATTGGCAACGGCACACATTTTGGGAACCCTTGATTTAGAAGTGCCTCTTGGTAGGGCTTTCTGCCATGGAAATAACAAAACGACCACAGCCGTATATGCATTCTTCTAGGGATGGGCACAAAACAGAAAAATAGTCTTTCATTTTGTTTCATTTCATTTTCCCCTGCATTTTGTTTCGTTTTGCCTTAAAACAATTTTTGGTAAAAAAAATCATAACAAAATGAAACAGTAATTAAATGGTTCATTACTCTATAAAATGGCTCCTCTGGGTCCCAGAGGCGCCTCTAGGACCTAGGGGAGCCGTTTTATAGAGTAATGAAACAGTTTGTTTTAAAATGGGGAAAATGGCCTTTTGTTTCATAACAGAACACTGACTGTCATTTTGTTTTGTTACATAATTATTCATAAGCTTATATAAAGATGAAACAGCATTTCATTTTTTTGTAAGGAGCCCATCCCTACATTCTTCCATCTTCTTTATGAGGCTGCAGCAAGAACTTCTGGAGCCAGTCCAGAGAGGCTAATAATAAAATGTGGGTATGTTGGGACTGGTGTCTAAATCTTGACCTGTAGTTAATATTAACAAAGATGGGAAATTGTTAAAACAACACAAGAAGAAAATGTTAGGACCCAGTATTGAAATCTTGTTGCTTCCAATCGTAAATCACAACTTGTGTAGGACCATTTGAATCAGAGGATCTTGCAAAGTACTTGACTGATCAAATGCCTTCTGATTCAGTGGGTCTAGTCTATTCTACTATCAACATGGTTTCAGCCAATATAAGTGAGTGTTTCGCTGAAAAAAAATCATTTGTTCCAATGTATCTGTTTCATTGCCCATGGTTTTATGGAACACAGATTGCAAATAGTTGTTGCTGTTGTTATGTCATTACATTCATGACTCTTTGTGACCCCATGTCCATGGAGTTTTCTGGGCAGGAATACTGGAGTGGCTTGCCAGTTCCAATTCCAGGTGCCTACATAGCTTTGTAATTATTCAGAATTACATTTCGAACACAGAGAAGGAGTTGACTGCTCCTTTAAAAAGAAAACAAAGCAGCTTTTCCCATTCTTCCCTCTGATAGCTGGAATGGGGGTAGAAAAGATTTTGACTGTCCTTCCAATTCTTGACAAAGTTCTTCATTTTACACGGCCTTTATTTGGAGTTAGAGAAAGTGCACCTTAGCTTAGAAATTAACATATGCTTGCATCATGACGGGAAGAAATAAAGCTTGCCTGATATACAGTTTTTAAAATTCCACATATTATGTACAGAAGGTATACTTAAATATGTGGGCAATCAGAAAGTCATGCAATGAAACTGAGACTGGGAATATTTCCCGTGGCTCAAGACTGATCATTATGGCAACATAGCTCAAGCTTTCCTCAAGCTTGTTGTATTAAAGAAGCAGCAAATGGAAAATGAGAAGTAGAAATGATACCTTTCTGTGTGGTGGCTCTAGCTCCCTATCCAAGGAACAATTTTGCTAGCATTCCCCTTTTTACTTCCAATCTCAGAATTTTCAGAGGGGTTTAGAAGCAGAGGGAGCACCTGTATTTTCACTGTAGCTTTCACTACCTCTGAGGCAGGAGAAGCCATGTTCCAGGGCTTGAGAAATGGCTTGCATCACAACCAAGGTTAACAGAGACAGACGTTGGCTCCCTTTGCAGTGGCTCCTGACTCAACAAGGGGTATGTGGAGCCACAGCAAATTCTAGGAAGCCAAGATAGCCAGAAATTTCTATTGGCATGGATTGAATTTATTAGGCCCACAAAGGCCCCAGTCTCACTACCGTTATCTGCGCATCTTAATATGATGCGTACTATTTTTTTCGGGCAGTCATGTGACATTTGATGCATAGTTAGCGCCCTGATGATAGGGGAGTATTTTACTTTTCTGTGTCCATCCCAACTTGCTTACTGTGCATCTTTTCCCCTTGTGGCAAATGCCTGTCTTACAGCCAGGCAGCAGTTTCACAGGCGGCAAGCCAGTAAAAATTGTGGCGGCATGCCGGTGTGCCACCAACTCAGTAGCATAAGCAATCATCAAGGCAGAACTACAGGAAGTGGGAGGAAAAGGGGTACAAATCTAATTGGTGCGAATTTTCTGGGGTTGCACCTCATTTGAGGTGTTTAAAAGTGTGCATCAATAACAGAAGTATTTTAACACAACCCCTAGCAGTGGTACAAAATGCTGCGGTGAAAGTGCGCTTCTGGGGGCATGGTCAGCCAGGATACCAAAATACTGCTCTTTGGAGTGAAGGCACAATCTTTTGCTGCGCAGTCTTTCGCAGCAAAAAGGGCAGCAAAATTGACGTGAGACCGGGGCATAAGGGACAGAGGAGCACATATTTATTTATTTATTTATTTATTTATTTATTTATTTATTTATTCAACTTATATGCCGCCCACTACCCAAAGGTCTCTGGGCGGCTTACAATCAAAGAATTAAAACAATTTAAAATAGTTATAAATAAAATATCAGTAAATCATCAAACAGTAATAAAAACCTTCTTTAAAATCATCATCCTAAAATTGTCATCAGTGGACCCACAATCTATATTGTATCAATTAAAAACCTTCTGGAACAGGAAGGTTTTTACCTGGCGCCGAAATGTAATCAGTGTTGGCGCCAGGCGGATCTCAGTAGGGAGGGCATTCCATAACTTGGGAGCAGCTGCCGAGAAGGCCCTTTGTCTACAAGCCATCCCTCTCACCTCCTTGAGGGATGGCTCTTTCAAAAGCCCTCCCTGGCTCGATCTTAATCGCCGGGTAGGTTCGTATGGAAGGAGGCGGTCCTTCAGGTATCTAGGTCCTAAGTCGTTTAGGGCTTTATATGTCAAAACAAGCACTTTGAATTGGGCTCGGACAGCAACTGGTAACCAATGCAGGTTACGCAGAATCGGCGTGATGTGATCCCTGGCGGCTCCACCACTTACCAGCCGTGCCGCACGATTCTGAGCCAGTTGCAATCTCCGGACCGTCTTCAAAGGCAGCCCCACGTAGAGCGCATTGCAGTAATCAATACGGGATGTTACCAGTGCATGCGTAACTGTCATGAGGCTCTGCTCGTCTAGGTAAGGGCGAAGCTGGTATATTGGATAGCACAGTGGCGAAGCTGGTATATTGCTGGATAGCACACTGGCTTAGGCTTCTGGCCACAGAGCCAGAGGCTGGGGTTCGACTCCCCAGTGTGCCTCCTTGAAAGGGGTTGGACTCAGTGATCCAAAGGGTCCCTTCCATCTCTGCAGTTCTAAAATGACAATGGTGGTGGTGGTGGTGGTGGTGGTGTATACTCAACCTGTGAAGGTGTGTGTGTGTTAAGGAAAAGATGAAGAAAGTTCAGAGACAAGGTTCTTCTTATTGCAACACTTACAGAAAAAGTTGCAACTTTTGACTGCAAGGAGACCTTTATATTGGGGAATGATGGAAGAGAACCGTATTGCAGCAAATAAGCAGTCAGACCTCAATAATTCTTAAGATGCTATAACAAAAGAAGCATTTCTTAGCCTTGAATCATATTATTGGGCAAACACAGAAAATTTTAAATAATTTTCTCACCCTGTCAAGTCAGTTAAAATATACGGAGGAAAACTCATGTCTGCTGTTTCTCTCCCCCCCCCCCGCTGCTTTGTTATGTTTTCCTCCCCCTGAGTGATGTTCACCTAGTATCATTTTTGCTCCTTTTTCTTTCCTTCTTAATCTTACAATCTGTTCCCAGTTATATTTATACTTTAATCCATTCTTCACCAACTCTATTTCTGTTTCTGATCACCTAAAGTTTTACAAGAATATCTAATACCAGGATGTGCTACTGTAATATAAAATCCAGTAGACTTTGCATATGCTCAGATTCCTTTGATAGGAATAGAGATATGGTTGAATTGGAAAAAATGAATCACGTTTTCTGATTAATTTAGCCAATTCATAAAAAATAATCAATATATTAATCATAAATTGAATCCCCAACAATTACAAATTGATGAATTTTTAGTGATTTTTTAAATTAGCCAGTAAATCTCCCTATAAAATGGCGCTCAAGGCACCTACAGACAACAAAATTGAAGGGAAGCATACCCTGACTCTCCTTTACAAAACCACGAACAATGCTGTCATGGTACAAATGTAATTGTGGAACAAAGTTGGACGTGAAGTAACCGCCTAAGACTTGATGCCCCAAGGATGCTGGCAGAGGGTGGGGTTATGGTAGGATTGAACCCAAAACAGTTTGCTGTCTGAGGTACAGAGCAGGATTGTGCATCTTCTTTTTACCTACAGAAAACAACTAGACTGGCAGTTCAATCTTCCCTTTAATGATGGAGACAGGGCAGCATCCTCCACTGCCTTATAAAGGCAAATGCTCACTGAAAGCTGCAGGACATAAACATCATTGCTCCTTAGCATCTTCCGGCCCTTTGTTGCCCCTCAGTACCTGCTGCTTCAGGTAGCAAGGCTGGCTTTGGCTCCTCCTCCTCATCATCATCATCACTGGACTGTGGAGCTGGAAGGGATGCTACAGACCATCAAGTTCAGCCCCTGTCAAGGAGGACACAGTGGGGAATCAAACTCCCAACCTCTGGCTCCTCAGCCAGAAACCTAAACCAGTGAGCTACCCACAGTTGCATTCTGCCCTCCTACTCCACATATTCCAATAAATGTGTAGCCATATACAAACATTTAAACTCATCCTTCCAATATCTAGGTCTGAGAACATAATGTGCTCTAAGCCCAGGATGGCTACTGACGTGCAGCATCTCTGGAAGAGGAACTGTTAAATAGAAGCAATTGCTGTTAATAATAAACTTCCCACAATGGCAAGTCTCTTGCTATTCTTCTAAAATATATATTTCTAAAACATGAGGAAATCAGCATCATTGCGACTGCCTATAAAATTATTATTACATCTGAGCATGCAAGCACTCCACCACCACTCCACCTCCAGCACGTGCAGAACGTTCTAAGTGGATGTGATCTCTGAATCTAGTTTCCAACACCATCTGAGTCCCAGAAACCTCTACTTCCAAATCCTCCTACACATCCTCTTCCCACACATTAAAAATATATATTCCAGGTGCTTTGTGAGCAAAACAGAATATTGAAGTGAGCAGCACACTGATACAGTATCTTTCAAGGACGCTGGAGAGCAATCAGCACCATGGCTTCTGCTGCAGACACTGCCAGAATATTTATTTCCTTATTCACTGAGCGAGCAGCAATCTCCACTTGTCTGCTTGCAGTGGCTGACAGTTCTGTGCTATTAGGCTCCAGAATCTCCTTTCTCCAATTGCATATCTATCCCCCTGTCCTCCTGCCATCTGCAAAAGCTGAGGTCTTTTTCTCAATCTCCTTGGCAAAGACATCATGGCTTTGAGCTGCTCTTCACTTTGTACAGAACTTGTTAATGGGAATTGTGCCTTTGCAATCCGTAAAAACACATTTGCATCCTAGAGACACTGATTGTTTCATTTTTTATTTTTTAATACTGTGCTCTTGGGGCTGTCGTCTCTTATTTCTGACAGCCGAGGTTTCCAGAAGGCACTGAAGAGGGAAGGCAGGCATGAAGGTGTCAATCCTCTGACATATACTTTCTAGAGACCTCTCAAAACCTCCTATTGCATCCCCATCTCCAAATACAGTGGTACCTCAACTTACGAATTTAATCCGTTCCAAATGCATGCTCTTAAGTCGAACTACTCTTAAGTCGGGGTACCAATCTAAAAAATTGAAAAAATAAGTTAAAAAATAAAAAAATGGAAAAAATGTAAGTTGAGCAGACCATATCTAAAATTTGTAAGGTGGAAGTTAAAATGCCAACAATTTTCTGCTTTTAAGTCAAATTGCTCTTAAGTCGAGCTACTCTTAAGTCGGGTTACCACTGTACACACAAATGAACTCATTCCCCTTGAGTGCTTCCTCTGCAATTCAAAGCCCTTTGGAAACCAAAACTCTAGGATTTGGGGTTGGGGAAGAAGAAAGTTCGTGACTACAATTTCTCTACAAAAATATTCATTTCTTCGGGCCAGAGACTACTTATGCTATCTGTACATTCTAAGGCTAAAAGCTGTGCTTTTTTGTGTGTGCACAGACAGTGTGTACTTGGGAGAACATATGTGATTTTAAAAATGCTTGCATTTGGCGGAAAGGCCACAGACATGCTTTATTCAAAAAAAGTCTCAAAAAAAGTCTGAAAATGTGCACAAATATTTGTACAAACCTACAAAGGGGTTTTGTGGAGAAAGGGAATAGGGAAGCGGTTTTATACCATTATTGGAATTAAATGGCATAAAAATGGTATACAAGAGCTAAGGTACATGATGTGAACCACAGGAGCAGATTTTTCCCCATCCTTCAGGGCAACAGTAGCCAAGTAGCAGAAGAAGGGGTGGGATGCAGGGACCCTTCTTTGCCAGCCCTTTGTGACTGACTTCCCTAAGTCACAGGCATACAGGACAAATCTCTGCTATACTGGGCAGCAGAAAGGAGGCCACTCACCCTGGAATGGTTAAAGCAAGTACTGTTCTCTGTCAAGCTTCACAGTTTACGTTCTGCTCAAACAAGGGGTCTGTCCTCCATGCTAAGCAGCAGAAGGCAACTAGACATGGGGAGTGGGGGTAGTGCTGGAGCATGCACGTATGTATGAAAGGCATAATGAGGACAGTTGGATGTTCATGGTGATGCCTGCCACAATTCCACTTGCAAAACTGACGAGGGCATTTTGTTTATCTCTATTAGTAGCTCTACTAGACAGCTGACAACACATCTGGTGTTCTCAAAGTATCACATGCATGTCAGATCTTTAAAATCTTCTACTGAATGGTGTGTGTTACAATACAAAATCTAGCTTGGAGCTTTTCCCCATGTAGCATTGGTTCTGCCAAGAGTTTCAAATTTTACACTGATTAACCAGCATTTTGACTATCAACCAAACTGCTTTCTTCTCATTTCACTTTATACCACTTATTTTTATGAGTTCCCCAAACTCAAACCCAGGTTTATTTTTCTTACTGCTTTTCCATGCAGGATGGAGTTCAGTACTATGATACTTTCCAGGCTTTTGGCACTAAGGCCGTCACTTCACGAAGTACTTCTCTTCGCAGCGTGTTTGCCTTCGCTTTGAATCCGAAGGCGGTCACGTGGCGGTCACGTGGTGTCCATTCGCCCCCACCCCTATTTTCGTGTCCTCACCGGGCGATGTTTTAGGGTCGAATCCAGTACTACTTCACGTGCTCCCTTCGCATTGAGAAGCCTATTTTAAATAGCCGGTTTCTTCTTAATTTTTTTTTTTTAAAATTAAAAACCACTGCGTATCGATGCATCGATACCCGCCTGTCATTCTCTGCAGAGCAGAATAATTTTATCAACATTTGTTTTCTAGTTACGATTTGTATTGCTCCGTCCATTGGCGGCGTGAAAAAATTGCTGTTCTCCGTCATGGGCACTAGGTGGACCAGCACACAACATATCTTTTGTATGACCCATGGCTCCTCCAAGGACATTCGAGTTCTCCCTTCCAAAATCCCTAGAGCAGTGTCGGAGGAACTTCCGCCTCCGTTATCAATTTCATGCTACAATGGCTCCCTCGCGTTCTGAGTGCCGGCTAAAGAAATTCAAACGGAGGATCCCATATTTTGTTGCACTGCTGCGCAGTTATTGTAAGTTGATAGACGGTATAGCTACGTTATGCTTCTTTAGCAGAAAACGGTTACTTAGACGCAGGCATTTGTTGAGGGAAACTATGGTTGGTTGCAACACTTTGATAAGGGTCATTTCCCAGTGGATACTAACGTCGCCTAGGCAGAAACTATTCTGGTGCTACCCTGGGCGTTCTCAGTGGTTTAACGACAAGGTTCTTCAGCTGTGGGACGACAGACAATGGTTGGAGAACTTCCGAATGACAAGGCGAACACTTTTTGGGGTCGCCGACAAGCTGCGACCATATCTGATGCGGAGGGACACAGTAATGCGGTCAGCGGTTCCAGTCGAAGAACGAGTAGCCATTGGCGTGTACTACTTGGCCAGCCGTTCTTGCTACAGAACCATCGCCCTGGTATTCCAGAAAGGAAGTTCTACTGTAGCTAGTATAGTCATCGAGGTGTGTCTTGCAATGGAACACGTCCTTCTCAAGGAAGAGGTTCGCCTATCAGAATTCACTAAGGTGGGTGTTTTAATGCGGGTTCGTCTGTAACAGCTGGCATTACGTTTCTAAGATTAGTACAAGTGTTCTGCCGTAGACTATTAGAACAACCGGATTGATGACAATGGTACATACTGGGAACCCCTTCTCCATCCCACAAAATCACTGAACAACGTTTGAATGCAGTCAACTTGAGGTGGGAAAAACGGCCTCCAAGTACTACTGTAATTTTCCCACTCATCACAATGTTGGTCAACGTTTCTCCCTGCAACATACACGGGTGGTGTGGTCAGACCAGGATGCCGTCTATGGGCATGTTTACTATCGGGAAGAAACGATTGAGGGGGGAAATGTATGATGCATACAATATTTAGGTCATGGGTAATGTAGATACTGGAAAGCGCATCTTGCATCCACAAAAAATCAAGACCTAGTTTGAAAGCGCTCTAATAGAGGGGATATTGCAAAACAACTGATTATTTAACTGATGGGGTCAGTCCAGGAAGCCTTCTGATGGGCGTTGGACAGGTACCTGGAGCAATCTGTCCAATTGCTGTTCCTGCAATGCGACATCACGCACTGCTGTTCCAGGTATGCTACATTACTGTTGTAAAGCTTCTATTCATTTGTGGGGCAATGACTATTTCTTGTGCTTTCTTTTTCAACAGATGACGTCATCAATGAAAATATTCGGATTTCCGCATACTATTGGATGTATTGATGGAACACACATTCCGATATGCCCGCCTAAATTGCAGGGTCCTGCTTACTTTAATAGGAAGTCTTTCCATTCTGTTCTACTGCAGGCTGCTTGCGACGGAGACGGAATTTTTTTTCCGATGTTGACCGGGCATTCTGGTGTGAACCATGATGCTCATGTTTTTAGGTCATCGACTCTCTTCAGTAAGATGGAGGAAGGGACACTAATTCCCGGCAGCCCAATGTTCACCTATGCAGGGGTGTCGATTCCACCCATAATATTAGGGGATGGTGCGTATCCATTGTGTAAGTGGCTGATGAAGCCTTTCGCTATACCAAGAACTGACAGGGAGCGTCACTACAATAGGATTTTTAATCGATCAAGATGCGTCGTAGAAAGAGCTTTTGGGCGCTTGAAGGCAAGATTCAGGCGCTTATCTGTCAGAATAGAAGCACACATTGAAAACATCAACTCAATAGTTGCTGCTTCCGTGATTCTACATAACATTTGTGAACGGGAAAAGCATGAAATTCCTAATGAGGATCAGCAGCAAAGTTCCCTGGCTGATTCCCAGGAAATTTTGGAAACATATGACAACAGATCGGGAACTGCCCGTGCAGAGGCAGAAGCAGTGCGCAATGCCATTGCAGAGTATTTACAAACCCATGTGAAGTGACTTGTATGAAAACTGATTTCAACAAGTCTTTTAACCGTAAAGTAAAAACATATTCTAACTTACTCTGTGTGGAATTTGTCAACACCGAGATTCCAGATATGCTGCAAGTTGCGTCCTGATACAAGGAGCATACTGATTACAATTCTTTCGACCCCTTTTAGGGTAATAACATCCACAGTGACTTGCAATGAGACTCTCAGTGATCACAGCCTTCTATTGGGCCGAATGATATATGGTGTTGGGGTGCAGTGATGGGGGCTTCTTCATTTGCCTGTGCCATACTGTAACCTAAAATCATTTCTAGTAACAATAAATAACTGAATACAGCAATGGTTAAGTTGTCATTGATTATATCATCTTCATGATAGGACATTTTCTAGTATTAACCACATGATCTTTGTCTTCTGAGCTTCATTAAGCAGGATGGTTGCTTAGCAGGGAAATGATGCTTCAACTGAGACAAATAGCACTCTCCTTAGAACTGCAATGTGGGCATGCAGAGTTGTTTAGTTTAACTAAAAAAAAAGCCCCTTTAAGTAATGAGTCAGTGCTGTATATATAACACATGGCCTACAGCAATTTATCTGCTATCCCATCTGAAACCTCTGTAAAACTGACAAGAGCATCAGGAATTCAATCAAATAACTCCTGATTTACTGGTTGTGCCCTGCAGAGGTGCCACAGCAGGAAGTAAGTACTCAGACTAGAATGATAACATCTATTGTTAAAGAAAACAGCAGATGACTAGTATAGCAAATCTCTTTTCAGCAAGGGGACTGTTCTCATGGCTTGCTTTCCTTTGGAAGCAGATCCTTGCAACCTTCACAGGGCACTCAAACGCCCTTTGTGCGGCAACAAGTATTTTCGTTCATTTTCCATGCTGTTAAAGCTTGACATAGGATCAAAATCAGAAATTACAATACTCACTATAAACTGATTATCCACTTCAAGCGATACCTAACTTAACTGGTAAACAGCCATTGTATTACGTCCAACAGATTGTCCCTTGCGAACCTCATTTTTATATGGTAAAAGTTCATGGGGACAGTCCAACTTTTTTTTTTTAATAAGGAACATTTTTTGTGGTTATATAGGACTTGGATTAAGGAATGCTGTTTTTCAAAACTGCCTCACAGCAGAGTGAAAAAACAGGGCTGAGAAAGGGCCCCTTGCGATTTACAAGCCAACAATTAAACTCCTGGGTAGTCTACACCTTCCTCTTGATATGCAGATAAGTCAGTAGTGTTTGGGGGGGGAAAGGAAATAACCTAACAGACAACACAACTCGTAACTAGCAAACTTTCCTCTGAGCAAGAACTTCTTGGATATTGTAGATCTGGAATACAGAGAAAAGTAATCTATAAGGGACAGCTGCTCTCAGGAGTGACACATGGGTGCAATGATATCATAAACGTGTTTTTGATAAAACAATACAATCCCTCATGTTCTTTACAGCTCTTGGTGATGGGGTATCACCATTACCAGCCAACATTCCTTTGCATGGGTTGCCAGCACCTTTCCCTTGACATGCAGATTGATGCTCCGGGGGAAGGGGGACAGGAAGTCTATGTACTGGGTTGTATTCAGGGAACATCATTTACTGATCAGTATTGCTAGAGAATTTCTAGCGCGGAGATTTGAAAATGGATACTGAAGACACATCGGAAAGCAGTCAGGGAACTCCAGTTCAAACCAAAATTAAGAGAGGCATTATCTGGGGGAATGAGGAGACCTCAGCATTAATTAAGGTATGGGGAGAGGCAGAGATAAAATATGCATTATCTTCACTAAAAAGAAATATTGAGATATTTGAGGTGATCTCATCGGAACTTGGAAAACTTGGTTTCAATCGTTCTGCATCCGAATGCAGGACAAAAACAAAATCACTAAGGAAGCTTTACAAGCAGGCAGTGATTCATAACAACACATCAGGCTCAGGACGTTCAAAATTTGTTTGGTATGACGAGATGGCAAACATTTTCCGCACCGACACATCAATCCACCCTCTACGGACCACCGAAAGTGATTCTGCTGCTGGCACGGGTGAGTTACCAAATTAATTTTTTTACTTCAGCCAGTAATTTCGCCTAAGCCATTAGGTTCTTCAAAGAAGCATGCATGCTTCGATGTTCCGTCGTGTCGGTTTACCGCAGCGAGGGAAACGATTACTCTTTTACCAGAAATAATTCCCAACGGATACATTTTTTTCATTTAAGAACACATTGTTTCGAAATTAGCAATTAATAACTGTTGTTAGCCATCGATCTGTCGAAGGGTAGCCCATAGTTAAAACAAAGGTTTATCAAATAAACAGTAGGACGTCATTAATCAGGACCAAAAAGTTGGGGTTATAAGCATAGCCCCTTTAAATACATTATTTATTTTTACTTCCAGGAGAACATCGAACTTCCGATGGATATAAAATTCTTTAAAAAACAATCTTGTTAATGAACACTTGGAACTAATATATATATAATATGTTTGAAAAATCTAAAATATAAATTTTACGTATATTACTTGAAATATATATTGTAAGTATATATTTCAAGGAAATATATATTAAAAATACTCGGGAGCAAACGATACGTCGATAGCTGCTCCGTAATTAGGTTGAAGCAATTCGATTCCGTTGCGGTTCCATATGATGTTAATTTTCATTGTTTCAAAATTAAAAAATAATAGCTCTAGGTTACTATTCCCTTAAAAAAATATCTCTTTTAACATACCGGAAAGTATTATAAATTTTGTTATGAAAAAACTTTCATTTAATATAAAAAAATTTTTTACTGCTCCATGTGGGCTTTTCTGCGAGTCAAAACATGTGTGTCGTCTGAGGACACATATAGTTTCACAATTATGTGTCCAAAAAATTACGGGAAACCATCGAAACGTCGACGACTACTCCTAACTAAGTAAAGAATTCCTATGGTTCCGTTTACATACGCTGGCTGACATATTTTTTTTTTTATTTGATGGTGTTAGTTAAGAGGTATTATTGTTGTTGCTTGCCAGTTATTTAAATAAACTTCAAGAAAAAATTGGTTGTTTCAATGATGAAATCAACACCATTGTGGTTTGGTGAGGTGTGTTTACGGGTTGTGTTACTTTGGCAGCATTAAGTTAGATGAAATGTGTGGGTATAGAAAAGAACAGGAAGTACTACTTTAAATAGAACTTTGGAGTTCACCCAGCGTTCTACTGTCCACTACAAACATCCCTCATTTAAAAACGGGAAGGAAGTGATGGGAAGAGGGGCGTGCCTATAAGTAAGAAAACCAATCAGTTTCAAGATTAAAGAATAAAACGGAAAATCGTAATCAATTGTCGACAAGCGCCAAAGCATGGCTATTGCAGTATGTGAACCAGCCATGTGGAGAACATTTACCAATTTTTTCACTTCCATTTGCTCCTCTTCCCACTTTTAGCAATGGAGGCTATGCGGGGCGTTACAGAAAATGCCGCCACGTTGATTCTATTCGAGGACGCAGACTACGATAACCACAGCTTCGGGCCCTCAGAAACTTCATTTACTGGTATGTAACTTTCAAGAGAAAAAAAATTCCGCACCTTAGTCATGTAACATGCTATTGTCTGAGGTACTGCTAGAGTACCAGCACCACCCTGGTCCGGGTTCATAGGCGGGAAACCGAAACATCCAATAGTAATTTATACAAAAAGAATCTAATGCTTTTTCCTAGGTACTCAATCTACTGATGGATGCGAGCCCTCCACGTCTGGGTGTTCGTCTTCACAGAGCACACCTCCCACTGTTGCAGAAAGGGGCCTCAACAAAAGTCAGTAATCTTCTGATAGTGCTGTATGCTTTTACTGTGGGTGAAACAGGGTTCGATTGGGTTTGGTCCTTAATATAAGTTTTGGATCTGTAAAATGGGCTTGTGGTTACTTATTATTAATATCACCTGTATATCACTTTTTTGGACGACGTTTAAGTCTTAGTGATTATTAAAAGTGTGTAATGAGGTCTAACTATTAATACCTGTTTATAATAGTACGTTCCTTAAATTTTTTATTGGTGGAATAATTTTGACCATATTATTCACATGAAACTACCCTTTCATGTAATTGACAGCATAATATTCCTTTTATTATTCACTAATTCAGGATCGTATGAAACAACAAACTATGAGGCAACACTTGATCCTGCAACAAGACTGGCCTTAATCCGGAAACGGAAACAAAGAACCACTTCTGCTGCGAGGCTGGATAACACCTTATCTGGATTTGTGGAGTGGGTAAAGGACTCAGACGAACGAAAGGAGTTTAAAATGGATAAGAGGGACGAGGTGGACATACTGTTTCAAAAGGAGATAATTAACAGCCTTAGGGTTGCTAACACATGCCTACAGAGACTTACAGATTATCTCACTGAAACACCATCAGGGGATTCTACACAAAAAGCGGCTAGAAAGACCAATAACGTGCAGACAAGTACTCAAACCTCTAGTTTGTCTAATTCCAGGGACAACAATCTCGGTCCCAATGATGGCGTAAGCGACTCAGAGGGTGACATTAGTAACCGTGCTGATACAGGTGACAGTTGTGAGGAAGACAGTGATGATGAGGGGTCGGTATCGCTACTTAGTGGACAGAGCACTGCAAAGAGTAATGTGCGCGATGCCACGGGGAGTGTGCTTGCTAGGAATGCCATCAGGAATGCCAAAGAGCCAGTTAGGATCCCAGGAAAGCAGAAACCAAAATACAAGGGGCCGGTCATTTTGGGCCAAGGAGAGAATGAACGTTCCCCTTACCTTATTGTGAAAAATGAAGAATCAGTAGATGATTCTCAGTCCTTTTTGAAAACACCACAGAAAAGGAGAAGAATCAAAAAAAAAATTTATTCCCCATAGTTAACTGACCTGGGTATCCGTTTTTGATACTTGGCCCACCCGCGTCATTACAAACATTTTCTATCCTTTTGTGCACTGATCTTTTTTGAATTTGTATTAAGTTCATGCACATTTATCAGAACAACAAATAGTAAACACCATATGAACTCAATTTTAAAGTTTGTTACACTATAATGTTTTAATTGGTTTGGTTTTCAAGCACCACTTGCTCTACTAAAACTTACTCATAAAGATTCCAGACAAAGAGTCGTTGGGGGCAATACTTGATTGGTTTTAATCTTATTTTATTGTTCTTAACAAGCCCAAAAAAATTATTTTTACGATAAATGATAATACTGTACAAAAAAAAGATTTACATGGCTTGTAGTTGCTCTATTGGCATAACATTACCTGAGAGGAATACTGGTATCATTAAGACAAATTTTTTTAGTGCAACTTGGTATTCAGCAATGCATACTTTATATTTGTTTTAATGTAAATAACTAACATTTTATTTATAGACAATTTTAAACACTGGATAACTTAGTTGCAATACAGAAAGTACTGTTTGTTTTAATGTTCTTACCCAAACCTTTAAGAACAGACATTTTTAATTAATATAAGATCGATTCTTAACTCAAAATAATTATTTCTTTTAATGTTGTAAACAAAACTTTTACAAGGATGCATTGGTTATCACTGTGGGGTTTTAGTGCAAAGAGAAAGAATGAGGCCTCAGATCCAGTTTTTAAAACATTCCTTGCAAGTGCCAGAAACAATAACGTTTAGCAATATCAGAAGATTATAACCTTCTGGCTATGGTGGGAACAGCAATTGTTGTCAACAGTAAAGTTAAGTTTTTTTTAAAGGTTCTATGGAACCCCACTATAAATAACATGTTAATGTTTTGTAGTACAAAAATAAAATTGCTCATTGAGCATTACATAGAAAAGATTGTTCAACACAGAAGGCAACTGCTCTCTGCTGTAGCAGTTTAATATTCTGCATCTCAACAATAGTTATCTAATAACCAGTAGTGTCTTAAAGCAGTGCTCCCCAACCTTTTTGTCCCCACGGACCGGTAAATGTTCGATGATTTTCCGTGGCCCGGGGCTGGGGGTGGGGAGGGGGCAGATGGGGGTCGGGGGTCTGGTGGGGGAAGGGGAGGGTGTGTGGGGGGCGGGGGATGGGAGAGGGAGGAGGGGAGGCTCGGGGTGGGGGGCCTGGAGCGTGTGCCTTGCGGGGGGCCACGGGAGCGGCGGCGGCGGTGGCGCTCACCGGCTGGGGGCATCGGGCGTGCCGCTTGCCCCCCCAGCGCACGGGCGGGGTGGGGAGCCTGGGGCTCCTGGGCGGGCGCGCCCCGCCTCCTCCTCCTGTCGGCGGCCGCGGCGGCCACGGCAGCCGCCCGGGGTTCGCCGCCGCCGCCCCCGCCTCCGGCTGTGGCCTTCGGGCGGGCGGGCGAGCGGGAGGGGGGAGGGGAGGGAGGCCGGTGGGGGGGTGGCGTCCCCGCGCGCCCCCCGGAGAGGCCAGTGTCCTTTCCTCAGCCCTCCCCAACACACACACACACACACACACACACACACCTGGCCACCTCTCAGGGAGGCGGGCAAAGCTCACCCCGCGCCGCGCGCGCCCTCCCCCGCCACCAAGACTTGCCCCCCCTCCCGCCGGGTCTCCGGGCCGAGAAGGGGGAGCCTGAGCGCCTCCCGCCGCCGCCGCCGCCTCTCTCACCTGCTGCTGGAACTTGTCCGCTCTCCCGGGGAGGAGGGGAGGCGGCCGCTGGGGACTGGCGGAACCCGCCCCGCCCCGAAGGGGCTGCAACGAGGGTGGTAGCGCCTCCTGCGCCTCCTCCTCCTCCTCCCGCCGCCGCCGCCAGAGGAGCAGCAGCAGCAGCTGGGGCGATTGCGGCGGGGGGTCGCAGGGGCAGCGGCGACCGCGGGGGGGGGTTTGCGGCGGCGGCGAAAACACCTGGGCCGGCCCGCGACGCCCCCCGCCTGCCCCCAACACAGGCGCGGTCCGGCGGCGGCGGCAGCGGGGGGTTCCGCCCTGGAGCGCGGCCGCAGGGAGGGGCCAAAGGGCGCGCGCCCCGGGGGAGGAGGAGGAGGAGGGGCACCCACCTCCTCTTCCGACCGAGGGGGCTCCCACGCTGCGGCGGTGGTGCGCGCGCGTGGTTGGGCTCACCAGCGCCTCCCGCGCGCGCCCCCTCCTCCTCTCCGGCCCCCGCGCGCCCGGCCCCCAGCTTCCTGCTGCTGGTGGTGGTGGTGGTGGAGGGTGAGGAGGAGGAGGAGGATGCACCGCCGCCGCCGCCGGGCAGAGGAGGAAGACAAAGGCGGCGGCAGCTCCTGCTGCGCTCCTCCAGCCTTCCTCCTCCACCGGCCGCCCGCGGGAGAGAAGAGGAGGAGGAGGAGGGCGGCGGAGGAAAAGGGGGGGAGCCTCCCCAGCCTCCCCAGGCGGCCCGGTGCCGACCGGTCCACGGACCGGCACCGGTCCGCGGCCCGGGGGTTGGGGACCACTGTCTTAAAGGAAGAATAAGGTTTCAGAAGAACCCAACTTACTACATATAAACACATTTACAGTGATATAAATGACTTAGTGTAAACATACCTATGCTGCCCTTTGAGCAGAATCAGTAAATATTTAAACACCAAAAGTGAGATTTTCATTCAGTGCAAAAAAAAACTTTTTAAGAATAACTGGGATAACTTTTCCCAGTTTAAATGTAATTGGAAAAACCCTGCAGAAGTACAGGTTAATCAAAATCAAACAAGGATTTTTTATCTCCTCCTCCTCCTCCTTCTCTGTGGTGGACGCGCCCCTTCAGCAGGCAGAACATGTTGTTCCAGTACCCCAACTGCAAGAAATCAAATGGAAAATCAAATCATTTTTGAGTTCGTGACTGGTTCCTTTCCTTGATTTTGCTCATCAGATCAATCTCAGTAACAGCAGAGAGTTCTGTTGTAGTTACAGAGAGATTATATATGTACATTGCAGTGTCATTACTGCAAAGGTTAAATCAAAACAAAGTGCATTTGTTTCTCCAAACAAGGGGCAAGGGGTGTGTTGTTGATAGTTTTAAGTGCCTTAAAAATATACCTCTGGCAACAACCTCTTGCAAAACAGCAATCCATTGTTCCATTTCCCCTCGGGGCACCGCTTCCCTCATAATGTCCACAGGTTGTTCTGGAACAATTTCTATTGGGATGGAGAGGAAATATAAATGTGGAATTGTTCCCCCGATGGGTTTTTTTTAAAAAATAGAACGCTTAGATGGTCACTCATAGAGCACTCCCTGCTTCTCACCTTCACCTCCCTCATTGGCCTGGAGATCATGTAAGGCTTGCCCCCTTTCATTATCTTGCTGCTGGTCCTCCCTAGGCTGCAGCTCCCGGTCCAAACGTTGTTCTGGCTCCTGCTGCTGACGTGGTTGACCCCTCCTGTGGCCTACACGCCTAGCAGGGCCTGCTCCTGTTGGAACAAATAACACCAATGTCGATTTGCTTGGCATTAATCAAAAGTTTTAATTCGTGACAGACCCTCATTTCTGTGTGAATCAGTCTCTTTAGGCCGCATGCTTAAACCAGACCAAAGAGAGTCATTGCCAGAACCCTACCTGGCTACCAATCTGCAGAACTCATTGGAGCCCTTTTAATAATGTTGTAATTTAATAATAATCCCCAATTTTACTCACCCGCAGGGAAAAGATGAGCTGGGTCGGGGCGGTCTGCCATAATCCATAACTGGAGTAACTGGTTCCAGTAGGCAGCTTGTTGCCTTTCTTCTGCGTGCTCCCAAAATAGTACAAGCACCTATTAAAGTTCTGGCGAAGAGTTTTAAATTTAGATCGAATTTGCTTTGAGGTCCTATGGTAGTTCAGCCTGGCTAGCTCTCGAGACGCAAGCCTAAAGGCCGCTTCATTCCTTCTAGGAAGCATATGAAACAACACAGGACCAAGTCTGTGTTGAATCAATATGTCCAATAAAGCCGTGACCTCTGCCTCCGTCCAGTATCGGCCCCTACCACCACGTTCCATCTTCCTCCAAAGATATTTTAATTCTAATTTAAATAACTAGCAAGAAAACAGTCCTTCACACAACCCTACTCTGTACCACCTCTCCACACCTTTCTAAAAGGTGCAACTGGGTTTTTATAACTACTGGAGCCCTGTCTCCGAGCAGCCCTGTGGAAAATGAAACAAACTTCAACCAATTGGGGGAGGGGTTTAAACGCAGGTCAGGGACCAGGAGCCTTGGATACAGTTTGCCACGGTATCATACTCAATGTAGATGGTTATTTCTGGTGAACCACTGATGAAAAAGTCTGTATGTAAGGTGCATATCATGGTTTGCAATGAATAAATACCTTCTTTTCAATGCATTTCTTTGTCTCGTTTATTTTAAGAACAACACAGATAATAAGTAGCAAATGATATCTTCAGTTTGAGGCGTCCTGCAGTAGCTGCAGGCTTACAATGGAAACATTTGCCTTGCCCTGCAGTTCTAATTGGGCCATTGTGTTTGAAAGGTCAGTGGGTGGAGCTGAAGATGGACTGGCTCCACGAAGCCCAGCACCTGCCATCTCCAGCAGACCCGAGGGCTAACAAGGGGTCAGAAGTTCTGTCAGCGCTGCTGACCCTTATGTACAGAATGGGTTCCACGTTAATAACGTTTTTGCAATGTTGACCTTGCGTGAAATAAAATTTTAACCTGTTAACCCGTTACTGTGTGTAGCTTAATTCGCCCCCCCCCCGATATCAGTGGTGCGTCCTGTCATTGAGACTGCTTTTGAGAACGCAGGGTTTCAGACGCCACTTGTTTATTCCTTTCCATACCCATGCAGTATCGGAAGGGGTGGCTAATTATTGACAATCTGATGAAAAATGCAAACGTGCACCTGTACTTTTGGTTGTGTGGCAGGGGCACATAGGAAGCACTTACATATAAACCCCAGACGGTACGTCTTGTACTGTAATAACATTTCAAAACTGTCATACTTCTTTTCAAGGGAGGGAGCACAAGTCTGAGTTGTGTGGGGGGTTACGGGCGGGGGAGTCACAGCAGCCAGTCAGTCTGGAGCCGAGAAGACGGTTTCGCATGAGGATTTCTCGGAGTGCTGAAGGGGTTTTTTGGTGGGGTGAAGATTCTGGCCATGCACCGAGGATGTGAAACTTTAAAGTAGAGAAAGTGTATAAGGGCGATATTAACCCGAAGGAGGGGTGTTACGTGTCCCCCCATTACGACCGCGAACACATCACCCCTAACTTGAATTATTAAATGATGTCGGGGCTTCGATGCAACGGGGCACAACTGTCAGACCAAGGGATGGTTTTTTTTGGCGCGGTTTGGTGGGGGGATTTAAAGCGGGGGGGTGAAACTGCAGTCATTAAAAATGGAGCAGGGTTCAATGAACTAGAAATTCTAGCCTGGGTATGCTCAGAGACACACTAGAGTACATCGGAAAACGATTTAAAAGTTGACAGAATTCCAAGTGAGAGGGCAACCCATGGTCTACCCTCACGCCCTACGGATCTTTTTCCTACCTGCCGCTAAAAGGAATCACCCCAGGGCATGAAACATGTGTAATGCGGTTAGGGTACAACAGTCACTCGCAATGGGTTCTAAGAAAAGAGATGCGTTATAAACTCTGGGCACGCTCAGAGGCACAGTCTTTAGCCTGGAAGAAGGTTTCCCTGGAGGATTGCTCTGTGTGCTGAGGGGGAATTGGGTTGGTGCGGAATCACCGCGGTCTCTCGCAAGGTAGTCTGGAAGAATGCTTTTTTGTTTTACAATCTGGCCATGCCCGGAGGCCGTGAAACTTTACAGTCACTCGCAATGGGTTCTAAAGAAGGAGATGCGTTTTAAACTCTGGGCACGCTCAGGGGCACAGTCTGTAGCCGGGAAGAAGGTTTCGCATGAGGATTGCTCGGAGTGCTGAAGGGGGTTTTTGGTGGGGTGAAGATTCTGGCCATGCACCGAGGATGTGAAGCTGTAAAGTAGAGAAAGTGTTTAAGGGCGATATAAACCCGAAGGAGGGGTGTTACGTGTCCCCCCATTACGACAGCAAACACATCACCCGTAACTTGAATTATTAAATAATGTCGGGGCTTCGATGAAACGGGGCACAACTGTCAGACCAAGTGATGGTTTTTTTTTTGTGGTTTGGTGGGGGGATTTTAAGCGGGGGTGAAACTGCAGTCATTAAAAATGGAGCGGGGAGCAATGAACTTTAAATTGCAGTCTGGGTATGCTCAGAGACACAGTAGAGTACATCGGAGAACGATTTATAGAATTCCAGGCGAGAGGTCACCCCATGGTCTACCCTCACGCCCTACGGAACTTTTCCCTATCTGCCGCTAAAAGGAATCACCCCAGGGCATGAAACATGTGTAATGCGGTCCCTGAACAACAGTCACTCGCAATGGGTTCTAAGAAAGGAGATGCGTTTTAAACTCTGTGCACGCTCAGAGGCACAGTCTGGAGCCGGGAGGACGGATTTGCAGGAGGATTGCTCTGTGTGCAGATTTGGGGGGGTGGGGAGTAATCACCTCGGTCTCTCGAAATGGTGTATGGAAGAATGCTTTTTGATTTACACTCTGGCCATGGCCAGAGGCAGTGCAACTTTTAAGTCACTGTGCAACTTCACAGTTCCAAAAAAGGAAAATCGTTTAAAACTCTCGGCACGCTCAGAGGCACAGTAGTCTGAGCCCGCATGAGCCTCAGCCGTTGCTGAAGAGAATAGTATTCGAAGCGCCAAGGGTTATAGTTTAAAAAACTGTTAATGGAAGGGTGAAATGCACATGTTGGGATACGGAAATCACCCCGCATTATTAGGTGATGATATCCGGTAAAAAATGAAAAAGAAGGAAAACCAACGAGTAGCCACCAGAAAGTAAAGTTTCATCGCTGGTGCAACACAAACGCCACCACTTGGCTGCCGAAGTAAATAAGGAAAAGAAGGGGGGGAGGAAGGGGTAAACAGTGACACCTGGCGTTTGTTGATTTCTGTAAAAAGAACAGACATGAGACAGCGGGATTCATGTTAACCCCTATAAACATCCGCAAATACATGTTATATTGAAAGCGCAGAAATCAGGATCGAAAGAACGGGTAACCCGAAATATCGATGCATCGATATTTCGGAGGAATAGTAAATGGAAAAAAAAATATTTCAAAATAATCAGTGGCCACACGCGAATTTGGATGCGAAGCGGGATGCGGCGAGGAGATTCCCGGCCTCCGCCAGGGGGAATCTCTCGCCCCGCTTGGAGCACGCTTTAGGGCGTGGGTCGGGCGTGGTCGGGGTGGCGCCGCATCCAAAATGGAGGATCGTGAGGACAAAGCCGACCGATTCGC
Source organism: Phrynocephalus forsythii (assembly GCA_029282475.1). Classification (NCBI taxonomy): domain Eukaryota; kingdom Metazoa; phylum Chordata; class Lepidosauria; order Squamata; family Agamidae; genus Phrynocephalus; species Phrynocephalus forsythii. The sequence goes on along the minus strand of JAPFRF010000002.1, from coordinate 168,330,738 downwards.
GCGGAAATCACGGCTCGCCGCGCAGCGAGAGGTTCGTGAAGTGACGGCCTAATGCACTATAGCGATTTTGAAACCATGGTCAACAAAGTAGACAGAACATATTTGCTAGATACTAGAAAGTGGAAATACAGCTCTGTACCAAATTTAGCTTAATCAGGCATGTCCAAACTTCGGCTCTCCTGATGTTTTGGACCTCAACTCCCAGAATTCCAAGCCTGTATTTCCAATGGCAAACGACTGTGGGAGTGGTGTTCCAAAACATCTGGAGGGCCGAAGTTTGGACATGCCTGGCTTAATTATACACATCAAAGGGAGGGTTAAGATGAAACAAATTAACATGTGGGGAAATGACTCGAATCTATCAGGTGTGATCTATGTAAGAATATGCACATAAATTCTCAGTCTTTAAGATGATAAACCCTTGTTGCTAAATGCAGCAAAACAAAAGAGCCATCTGATGGGTCACTGGTGCAAATACATTCCGTTTTCCTTGGAAGCAACCATGATGATTTTGGATTGTTACTCTTCTGCTTATAGGCAACAACAAGCAGAAAATGTAAGCAAAAGTCATTTGTAAATGCCAACAACCATTGCTTAGTAGCAGGGAAAGCTGTTGATTCCCACAAGTTAGGCAAATAAAAATTAGAATATAAATAGTCAATAATTCCTTACACCACAGAGGAAGAAGCACCTGTGAGCGACAAAATAAGTGTGTGCATATTGTAAACTAGAGATGGGCACGAAACGAACATTTTTTCGTTTCCGTTATTCGTTATTCATTCTGTTACGTAACAAAATGACTAACCAAAACTGTAATGAAAATGGAACGAAATGAACAGAACTATGAAAATGGTGTTCGTTACGTTTCGTTTTCATTACTGGCGACGCGCAATGAAATCAGCTGTTTTAAATGTTAAAAAACGCCCTGGAGATCCATAAAAACACAGCGATAATTATTTATACTGTCTGATAATACCTACCAGAGGGGCTTGGGATCCTTAAAATGTGCATTTATGTCTTTTCTCAGATCGCTGTATTTATTTCCTTTAAGGGGAGTTAGGGGACATTGACCCAAAATGGCTCCCAGATGCCTAATATTGATTTCTTGGGTATTAAAACACCCTGGACATCCATAAAATCTCAGCAATAATGTGATAATTATTTGAAATTATTACCTACCAGGGGGTTGGGGTCCTTAAACGTTTGTTTTTGTCTTCTCCCATCGCGATGTATTTTTCTTTTCCCTTTAAGGATGACAAAATGGATGTCGCCACTCCAGCCACAACATGGAGGCAAGCCATGTGATGGGATCATGTAAATTCTTGGACAACTTCAACCAATAGCATGCCCAGCTTGCAGACTGGGCAGGTCTGGCAGCCACAGAGGGCATAAAAAGTTCTGGCTTCTTGCAGTCCTCCTTGCAGTCTCCAGTGGGAGTTAGGGTGGGATTGCTGTCTCTGCGACTCTAGCTTCAGTCCTGCAGCCTCCCTGTGTGCATGTGTGTGTGCGTACCTCTCAGTGAGTACCCTCCCCTGCCCCACAGTGCAGTCACTCTGTGGCTGCCTTTGCAGCCTCCCTGCGTACCTAGTCTATACTGTGTCTCTGCCAGCATCAATTTTTTTAGTGTTTTCCCGCTGGTCTGGGGCGTTGAAAGACGCCCATGCATGGAAATGCTTTTAAAAATCGCGCAAAACGTGGGTAGAAATGAAAAACAAAAAACGAAAATCGAAAACAAAAATTTTCCAAAAAATTCACAAAAAACGGAAACGAAATGAAACGGAGCTCTCAACGACAAACAACAAATGAAACACCATTTTTTTTATTCGTGCCTATCTCTATTGTAAACAGACACGAGGCACCAGAATATCAACAATAGAATTGGCTTAAGCTTTTAAATGTAGCCTGGCTAAAAATGGGTGAGACTATTATGTGTTAATGTTATGAGTGTCTTAATGCCTTTTATTTAATATGTTCTTATGTTAAAAAGCTTGATGTTTTTATGCTTTTAGAAGAAGGCTTATAAAGGCTTATAAAACTCTGATACTTTTTTTTTAAAAAAATGATGTATTCCAGAAATCTCCTATATGTCTAAGAATGTAAATTAAAACATTCTTTTTTCTCTTTGTGTGTATGTTATTCATGCCCAGAGTGGCCATGTGTCTAGATGGGCAGTATACAAATCCAATTAATAATAATAATAATAATAATAATAATAATAATAATAATAATAATAATAATAATAATAATAATAATAATAATAATAATAATAATGAAGAAGAAGAAGAAGAAGAAGAAGAAGAAGAAGAAGAAAAAGAAATATTTGCTTAAAACATACATTTTAATACCTGTAATATTTTTTGCAAGCTGCAAGAGTGGTTTTGAAAATTCTACCTACAGCTTTGTTCATTGTTATAAGAATTATTTAAAGGCAACAAACTTGTGACTCCTGAGAAAGTTACATGTTTTCAATAACTCTTCACTTTATGAAACATATAGAAGCAAAGTAGATAGATAAAGCAAGGACATACAAGTTGGAGTTATAGCTATTGCAACAAAGAAAATGCCTACAGCTTTTCAAATGCTTGTTACTGACTGCCTGATTTCATCTTGTTGTTAACTCTTTACTGGGATAATGTCAGCTATGCCTAACCTAGAAACTTTTGGTCAGCTATGAACAAATACAGTGGAACCTTGACTTACATGCTGCTTGACTTGCAGCATATTTGACTTGCAGAAAGAAGGGGCCTGTTTGACTTGCATCGCAGACTTTGACTTACAGCTCGGAGGCCCGCGCAAGGCACTGGAATCTGGTGGCAGCCACGACCCAGCATTGCGGCTGCTGCCTCCAAACTGTTCCTGCCTTCTTCCGGCAGCGGCGGCTTCGGTGAGGCCAGCTCTGAGCACCTGGAGCTGGTCCTTGGCTTCAACGAAGCTGCCGCTGCTGCCGGAGGAAAAGAAGGGCCGGGAGCTCAGGGCTGGCCTCGCTGGTTAGACAGTTGGCTCAGTCTTGTAAAACATCTAAAGTTTGGTCCACAATGGAAGCATTTTAGTTGGGGAGCTGTACAGTTGTGGGACTCTAATGGTAAGCATAGGGTTGTTCAGAACTTGGAACGTCAGGTTAAAAATCAGTAAAACTTAAATGTTAGACATTGTGGCTATGAACATTAACAAGTGGAGGTGTATGACTTGTGGACTATAATTCCACTGCCTCCTCCTCTCTTTGAAGAGACATTTCATTTACATCCCCAGAAGGAATCTCCTATCCCAGTCAAATTTGTGTTAAATTGATGTTTTCGGGGGTCTTTTTCATCATCTGGAACGGATTAATCCACTTTCCCATTACTTTCTATGGGAAAAGTTCATTTGACTTAAGTCATGTTTGACTTATGTCTAGACCTCTGGAACAGATTAATGACGTAAGTCAAGGTTCCACTGTATAGGCTTCTGTGATTGATCCTGTAAATCTGTCATTAGGTTTATTTATTGATTTTATTTTAAATATTTTTACCCCACCTTTTTCCTTGTCAAGGACCCAACATGGCTTATAACACTGAAGGACAAGATACAACCAAGAAACATTTAAGACAAGATAGAGAACTAACAACAATGAATTTGAAGAAGCATCTTAAATTGTTTAAAAAGGCAATATTAAAGCAAAATGAAACAAAATGGCAGACACTGTGTCATTAAGAACCAAAATGAATTGATGTTTCCACTTCAGAGGAACTGAACTGAGGAGCTGCCGCCAGATCTTGCTTCAGACAAGGGGCTGCAACGACATCTGACAGTTGTTTCCCTGCTTGATTCTCCCCACTGCCAACCAGCTGGTTTTGACAGCTACGTGGGTCAAAACCAGCTGTGTGAGCCCTGATGTCAGCGCTCACTTTCTCAGACCACTGCTGCTGTCTCAGAAGCCCAGGTGATTCCCTGGGCTTCCCCGCATAGCAGGGGTCTAACAAGGCAAGCGCTGATGTCAGTGCTCAAGTTCTCAGGCTGCTGCCACCTGGGAAGTGGGGGGGGAGGGATAACTCGGCAGAAGGGAGAAAGCAACAAAAACCTGCTCCCTTCTTATGTGCCACCCTTCCCCCACCTCAGTTCAAACAGTGATCAGTAGGCTGCCCCCACTGCCCACAGCCCTCCCTATCAAAAAAAAAAAAACTGAGAGGAGGGGATGGCATGGGAGAAAGGGAGCAGGCAAGGTAAATTCAAACAGGGCTCATTTTGAATTTACCACTGCCTGCTCCCTTCTCCCATGCCACCCTCTCCTCCCAGTTTCTTTTAATAGGGAGGGCTGTGGGACATCATCCACTTCCCACAGCCTGGCCTTTCAAAAAAAAAAAACAACCACCCAGTTGGGAGATGAGGGTTGCAAGAGAGAATGGAGCAAGTAGTGGGAATTTCAAACGGAGTGCTGCTTGCTCCATTCTGCCTTGCATCCACCTCCTGGCTGGGTTTTGACAGGTCAGAATGATTTGAAAGCTGCCGAAACCCAGGTGGCTGGTTTTTGTTGTTGTTGTTTTTTGTTGTTTTTGACAGGTCAGGCTGTCCCCACTGGAGACAGCCCAACCTGTCAAAAAACCCACCTGGGTGGCGGCATCTTTGGAATCATTTTGTTACTCGTTTTGTTACGTTATGAAAGCGCTATTAAATTGTCATTTAGTAACGAAACGTAATGAAATGCAATGAGTAACGAAATGAAATGAAACACTAATTTTCTGTTTTGTGCCCATCTCTAGTGGTGTCAACATTCAGGATGCCCTTTGCTTCAAAAAGCTTGACATCCTTTATCCTGTTGACAATGCAGACACAATAGTATACAGCAATATCAAGCCCTTTTTGGCATTTTGAATCATGTATACAGAATCAAAATATCCCGGGGTTTTATCTAAGAATTGAATGGTGATGTATATGTAATGTAATGTTGTTATACCTCATAACCAATTTGCAACTAAGGTCTTCCATTTGTGTACTAAACTTATATAATGATGGAGAGGATGCTCTTAGGGTAGCAGAAGTGCCAAGCAGACTCAGTGTAACAATATCAGCACTTGAGGGAATCACAGTGCGATTTAAACCAATTATGCCCTTAACCAAGCCCTGCGGCTTCCATACATTAGTATACAGCAGTATAGCTTAGGGCTGAAAGCCAGAAAAAAATGAAGCAACAGGCAGGAAAACATGCCCTTAGGAGCAGTTTCCTCCCAACCTACTGTTGCGTGGTTACCTTGCATGCCAACTGTCATCTTTGACTGTGATAATAGGGAGTCAGAGTCCAAAATTTCTAAAGGCTGCCAGACTGGAGGTTGGTTGCTGAAAATACACATACAGACCTTGGGCCCTCTTCTTTGTAGCTGCAGGAAGGCACAAAAAGGAGAGGCTTTTGATATGTTAACGGCTGCAAAGGTATTTTATGTGAGTACAGAGGTGTTCAATTGGCTCCTTCCCTGGTGTCATTTAAAAGAGCCTTTAAAACCTGGCTCTTCCAGCAGGCTTACCCAAGCTGGTTATGCCATCCTAGTCATGGCTCTGCCTAACTCCTTTCTCTACTGTTTAGATTTTTATTTAGCTTACCTGTACTCTTAACTTTCTGTGAGTTCAATCAAAGTATTGAATATGACTTTATAATGCCCTTTATGATTGATGTTGTGTTGTCATCGTGTAATTATTTGTTTGTTATTTTAGTTTATTATATTATAGGTTGCTCTTTTTGGTGTTTGGTTTTGTATAGTTCCGTTGTAAGCCACTCAGAGTGGCCAGATGGGTGGGGTATAAGTTTAATAAACAAACAAGCAAACAAATATTATTCCTTTCCTTCTAAAACAATGCATTTTTCCCACCCCTCACTATTAGCCATCCTGGCTGTCATTCGCCACCCCACAGAAAAAACATCTCCCCCCTCCCCTTGCCAAGTCTATGACCACTACCGTACTTTAGATTTTAAACGCCTTTTCCTTAAAAACAAATCACCTTTAAAATCACTGTCCACTTTTCAAATTGCTGTTTCTGGAGAGCCCCCTTGGGCCCATTTTTGATTGCTGTGTTGGTTTTTCTTGCGATGACCACTGGGGGTGGTGTTTTCTTTAATTGGTTCCTGCACCCCCTTTTAAAGTGATTTGGTTGTATTTGCAAACATACTACGCCGCCTTTAGGTTTAAAGCCTCTAGGTTTAAAGTGGTTCAGCCAAGTGCAAATGGGGAAGCCGATTGCTAAGCAACCACTGAAGTGTGGACTGCCAAACCGCTGTAGCCACCACGTGACCGCGGGAGGAGATAAGGCGATGCAAAATAAAAGGTGGCTGCTGAAGGAAGTATGGTAGTGGCCTATTGATGGACTGTTAGGGGGAGACACTGTAAGAATAAATTGTTCCTCTCCTTACTCAGAGTGGAGACTATGTTCTCCTCTTAAGCTTTGAACACCGAAGCCCAAGGCCTCTCTATATAGAGTGCATGCTTTGTTCATCCACAGCTCTGAAATCTCCAGCTGAAAAACACTGACCAGAAAAGGAGGGCAGATGGCCTCAACTCAAGAGTGCAGAGAGAGGCTGCCTGTCGGGACACCACACGAGTAACTCATGGTCTGATCTATTGCATGTCAGCTGCAAGCATTTAACCCACTTCTAGATCCATCTTACTCACATGCTATCGGTGCTAGCAAGTGTTGTGTGCATTTATCATTTGGGAATGATACTCTTGCAGAACTAATCTCACTCTGTATGGTGTCAAAGGGATTAGAGACTGGCTATTTTCCTTTCACTGCAACAGGGGAGATTTATGCAGGTAATTCCATTAACATTTTCCCCATAAATCCCCTGAGCATTAACGGGAGGAAACAGAAGCTCAATATTATATGCAGAGCAGGCAGATTTCCCCCTAATTTAGGCCTGAGCCATGCACAGAGAGCTGGTTTACTGAGGAGAAGGTTGCCAGAGACAGCTTCACTAGTTTCTTACATGCATAAAAACTTTGTGGAGGCAACAGCAATGGAAGAACATTATTTACCCTTTGAAAATACTCAAGGGCAATGATGGGGTAAGGACTGTGTCTGTGCTTTTATGTGGTCTTTAAACGGCAACCAGCATATGGAATGACACACCGAGGGCAACTTCACAACAAATAAGACCTATACTGGGAATTCTACAGTACTATTTACATCTGGGGTTGGACAAACATGTTCACATCATTTTCTCCTCCACTGAAAAATTTTAAATCTCAAGTCCTTTCTCTTCTGAATGTGTAGAACTTTCTGGGGTTTTGGTAAATTCTTATCAAAATGAAATTGAACAACATTTTCACTATGTGCGCTGGCCAAATTCAATAGCTGCAGATTTTCCCAGCATGGGAGGGGGAAGAATTTACCTGTCATGTTGTACCTCTCTGCTCTGTAGCTTTTAGAGATGAGGAGCTCGTCACTGGGGAATGAGTCAGGACAGGACAGGACAGGACAGGGGCAGGGGTGGTAACTCTAAGAGGTGGCATGCAAATTCCTGGAGCTTGGTGGACTAATCTGCCAATGACCTCATTTCCAAGAAGTCAAGTTCCTTTCATCCCAAATCTAACACAATGTGAAAATAAATGTGTAAGTTCTTACCAATGGGAACTAAAGCCATGCTATTCCCTATCACTGCTGTGTGTGTGTGTGTGTGTTATTTTATTTTATTTACATTATTCACATTTCCTGGAGTTATGTGTGATCTATTGCAGTTCTTGTCTCAAAACTTCTGACCAAAACTTTGCTTCCAGTAATTGTGCTTCTAAAGCAACAACTAACCCTGCTTCCCACACAGGCATCGTTAATCTCACAGTCAGGGGGAGCAGGACTCCAGCTATAAATAGATTTGTAAAACGTTTTTTAAAGGATGCAAGTCTCCTTGAATAAAATCACCAGACTCCAACATGTGCTTGTTATCTTCTCTGTTGCCTCACAGGAGGAAACACTCTTGGCTCAGTGAGTCAGCCTCCCAAGCAAGAGGTAGGGGAAGGTGTTTCAATTCCCCACTATGCCTCCTGCACAGGCCCAGGGTGTCCCCAGAAGAAGGGAATGTTAAACCACCTTCTGAGTACTCTCAACCTGGAAATCCCTGAAAAGGGTAATCATAACCCAACACAGGCTTGACAACACCTTCTTCTTCTTCTTCTTCTTCTTCTTCTTCTTCTTCTTCTTCTTCTTCTTCTTCTTCTTCTTCTTCTTCTTCTTCTTCTTCTTCTTCTTCTTCTTCTTCTTCTTCTTTTCCTCCTCCTCCTCCTCCTTCTTGGCGGCAGTGTCTGCTACCAGTGTCCTACATCGTGTAATTTTGAATCAATCCGAAAGAACCCAGTTCATGTCATTTTGACTTGGACAAAGTCTTGCTTCCCACTCAGAGGAAGATAGGTAGGGGAAGTAAGTTGGAATCTATGCATTGCCTGCTGTGTCGTATCCCTAAGAAAAGTCACATGCGAAGAGAACAATGATCCAAAAGGTCAGCCGTGAATGGCTTGCCAAAGACATGTCAGAGCAATGACTCTCTCACTGAAAAGGTAACCTTTGTCTGTCGGAGGCCTGTTGTTACACTGAAGGACTGAATTGTGCTCAAGAGGAATGGGATCACCAGTTTAAAGAGCAACTGCAGATTTCTGCCCTGAACAACACCAACCATGAAAGACTAAGCCCACCCGCCTTTCTTCTTAAATGTCTATTTAGCTTTTCAAGGACAACAGGGCAGCTTAACGGCTTGGGGACACAAAAGGCTGAGCGAAGGCGCTCTAAGTGGCACAGACGGAAGGCACTGTTTTTCCAAGAAAATATTCTCCTCAGGTGAGCACTGCCTGAGCGTAGCACCTTCCCTGTTGCCTCTCTCTCTCTCTCTCTCTCTCTCTCTCTCTCTCTCCTTGGCTGAAAGCTTTGTCCCAGCAGTTCTGCCTTTCTAGAGAGACCCCCTCGAGTTTCTCCCACTCAAGGGCAACCCAGATGGGAGGAAGGTGTTTTCCACCCTGCAGCTCTGCATTGTGATCACTGACTGACTCTCCGGATTCACAAACCATGGCGCAGCAAGAATCGGCTGTTCTTTTTGAAGCCCTTAAGTGAGAAGGATGGCAGGAAGTAGTCGGCCCATGACAGGCTTTTGTGCTTTTCAGATGTTTCACACTGTTCTTATCCCATCTTTTTTTTTTTTTTTTGGCAGCACCCAACCACTGCTGCAAAAGGTCTGGGGATTTAGAAATAAGCCATTGTAAATAACAAATGGCTTGTTATTAAAGCTTTTGCTTTTTTTTGTCCTAATGAAGGCATAATTGAGTTACATAACACACACAACTTAATGGCCAACATCATCTTGCTGATCTAGGCTTGCTCAAGGCAAACAGCATGCGTGGTTTCCGTTACACAAGCAAAACTGGCAGTGGGATTTCAGCCAAGGGAGACTAAATTCATTTCTTACATGGAGAAGCTCTACTTGATCTCATAACTTTTATAGTTATAATGGGTGTGTCTCCTCGCAAGTTATCTGTCATTCGTGTGCCCCTCAATGTACTGTATACATTTGGATAGCCAGCCTCCTGCTGATTTGCATATTTGCATTGGAAAACATAAATGGCTAGCCTTTTGCAGATTTGGGGAATGATAGTCCCTAATGAAGGGAGTAAGGTCACTTGGCTTTAGGTGTTTGCATACAGGGCACCGTTAATGTTGGATTTTTCTTTAAATTTAAAAAGTACAGCTTTCTAATTGTGACTACATTCAGTTGAGTGCTCAGTCTTGCCATTTCATTTCTCTCTTTTGTACACACAAAGAGAGAGAGAGAGAGAGAGAGAGAGAGAGAGAGAGAGAGAGAGAGAGAGTAAAGGGGGAAGAACCACACAGAGAAAGCACATTGGATGTCTAATACCAATTAAGTCTGTGAAGATTCTGAGTCATCCAGGTGAGGTTTTCTGAAAACTGAGTCACAGCAACTGGACGTTTCTATCTCACAAGAAAAGAAGTCCAATTGCCATGACTCAACTTTTAGATAATACCAGTTAGAGTCAATGGGCTGTGGGTGGTGAGAATAAATTTCCCTGACTAAAACATGAATACCAATGAATACACAAGACATAGCTCAGTGGCTTAGGAAGCTGGCTGTGTCTCCAGAGGCTGGGAGTTCAATACCCCACTATGTATCCTTGACAGGAGATGGACAACACACAAGGCAAAGCAACATGAAGTGAAGAGACATGATTCTCACAGCAGTCAACAACCTCCACCTGTTCATTGATATGCAACCTACTGCTCTTGCTAAATTAAGGAAGAGCTATGTGAGATAATGGGTGGTTCTAATGGGAGATTCTTTCTCTGCAAGTATGGGATTGGAGAGCGATGGTGAAATTCTTGCCCCAGATTATATGTTTGAGCTGCCAAATACCAAAATTGAGTTCTCCACCTCATACCACCATCTTGCATGCAAAACCAAAGCAAAACAAAACAAAACACATTCCTGCAAGCATTTTGGAGAGTGGGGGTGAAACACTTTTCTCATTTGAGAAAATTAAGATGTCAGTGAAAAAAGTCAGGCTCCTCTCCCTCCCCTGTAGATCATGTTGCCATCATGTATTCAAATAATCCCTCCCTTCAGTCTGTTTTTCCCCAGAATCATTTTAGAACTCTGAATGTGCTGACCTGTGTCTCCAGGAGTCTTAGTCCAAAACAGCTGGGGACCCAAAGTTAAGACGTTACCGTAAGAACCACTGCTGTAGATGTTGCCAGACTCAAACTCTTCTCAACCCAGCCACTGTGGTTGATGGCTGAGAAAGATGAAGATTTATTTTAGGGGTTTCTCAGCCCTAGAGTGTACACTTCCATTAACTGTGTCACCATTTTCCCGCTTGAGAAATGCTGTTTTGCTCCTTCAAGGGTTAATGCCAGGAAGCTGCAGTTTGTTCTTTATGACCTCATCGTTTCTGTTCCCTGAAGGTGCTCAGAATCCTCCGTCATGGCCAATAGCCATGGTGACAAGCCTTTGGCACTCCAGATGTTTTAGACCACAACTCACAGAATTCCAAGCCTAGATTGCCAATGAAAAAGGACTTTGTGAGTTATGGTCCAAAACATCTAGAATGCTGAAGGTTCACCACCACTGGCCTATAGCATTAATAGGAAATGCTCGTAAGTTCACAACCCTAATAAATATTTGTTTTTATTGTTTTGCTACAGTTTTAGAGTTAATGGGCTGATGTTAGGAAAGTAACTGAATTACTCACTGTATTATTCTTTCGTAATTTGGACATGGAGTTTCCTGAATGAAGAATGAGCTCTAATGCTTCAGTTCAGTGGAATAATAAATTTCTGCATTTACAAGATCTGCTTTCGTTAGCAAATCATTATGTCTATCAAGCGAAGACATGCTAGTGAGGATAATTCAAATTTTCCAAGTAAAATTGTGGTCATTCAAGTTGTTTTATGCACCATAAATCTCTAAAGCACTTCCATCTAACTGCTGCTGGAGATAAATGGACATAGGGTTGTTGAGTGCTGGGGTCAGGGTTTGTTTTTATTTTGCATTTTATTTTGGTAGTTTTAACAGCAAAGTTACTAGATGGAATATTCTAGCAGTGGTAGGCATAAGCTTTTGTGCACAATATATACCAGACCTGAATCCATTTTATTTTATGCTCCTCATCGCAAAGGCTACCAGTGAGTAGCAAAGATAATAGTATTCCATTTCCTCTCCCTCTCAGAGCATCCTTAGTAAACAATGATCATCCTAAAAATAATATATACAGTGGTACCTTGTATAAAGGAATTAATTCGTTCCAAATGAAATTCTGTTAAGCAAATTTTCCTTTATACAAATTTCCCATAGGAATGCATGAAAATGGAGTAATCCGTAATTGCGACCATTTTTATGTTGTATGGACTCTCCCCACATGCAATTCTGTTAAGCAAATTTCCCCTATCTCCGGAATATTTTATGTTGTACACATTTTATGTTATACAAACCATTTGTTATTAGAAGGGTCCACTATATATACACTACTAATAATACTACAATTATGCTCCTAAAAATAGCAGTTTGCTAGCCTTCAGTGCCTTTTCTTTTTGCTTTGGATTGACATAGAAAAAAATTAATCAATTCTATAGGAAACTTAATACTTTTCAGGTGAGCAGCAGGGAACAGAACAGATAATCTAACTTTTACCATCACTTGTTCTACTGAAAGATATTCTCTGGTTTCTATGTAGAACAATAGGAGCAGAGAAAGATTTATTGCCTTCTAAGTCAGGCCCAGTCTTTATCCCATACATATGTATCTCAGTTCTATTATCTTGTTTAGTGTAGGAATGAATGCAGTTGTTCAGCGGACCAGGAGCTACACCAGCAGGGACACTCCTCAGCTATGTTCACAACAGATGGAAAAGAATTTGGGAGGATTCTGAATTCTTAGGAGATGTATTCAACTTGTAGCTCCAAGAGTAGGCTGTGGGACAAAGTAGACTTTTGTCTCCAAGTCTGCACAAAAAGCCGTACAACCATTTATGAAAGAGATTAGGAAAATTGACCCAATGGCATTTTGTTTATTTGTTTTTAGACTCCTGCGGGGTGTGAAAAAGCCAAGCCAAAACAAAGCAAAAATCAGAAGTTGGTGGTGGGGAAATCCCTTTCTAGAGCCCTGCCAGGCTTCCCTGGCTCCCGAACGAAATTCCCCACCAGGGAAGCCCTTCCCAGAGCCCAGCCAAAAGCTGATTGGCACCCTGATCAGATAGAGGGTGCCTTGCCTTTGCTATGGCAAGAGATTTCCCCCTCCCTCTCTGCCTATGCCTCTGAGGAACAGCTGATCCATGGGGGCACAGGCAGAGAGGGAAGCCCAACCAAGGGACCAATTCAATGGGGGAAATTTCATCCATTCATATCCATCAGGGTCTCCGAAACTGACATATATGAAGGGATGAATACCTAGGGAATCTCATTGTGATATCCTTGATTCATTTTTTTATTTGTCCCCCATCCCTAGTTATGAACCAAGAATAAGAGGAAGACCTAGTAGAGAGGTGGAGAAAGGCAAGGGAATAGAGACTGAGGTAGGCTTGAATCAACAGTGCCCACTCTTTTCATGTACATGTCTAGAGAATTTGACCCACCCCTGCCGTTTCTTTTGACGTGTTAAATGAGATTATCAAGAAAGGCATGGAGTTGCATGCCCTCAGAATGTTGCTAGTGCTACATTTTCCAAGTTAAATGTTAAATAGTCTTCAGGTTCACCAAGGTGGTCATTTAAACACATTCCCAGGAAAGGGAAAGGGAAAGGGAGGGGAGGGGTGTGTTGCCAGAACAATTGACAACATGTTAGATTTCTATTATGTTTATTCCCCATCTGTGTGCCTACTGAAGCTGCTATCTCACAGCCAGAAAATCCAGATCAATGTAAAATGTGGATTTCCCCCCTGGAACTGTCACATGGTTGAAAATGCTGTTCCTGTGTCCCCATGGACACCGTTTAAAGAACTGCATCTTTTGTGTTTCCATGAGTGGGAACCGCAACACAGCAGAACAAAAAGGTTTTGATGTGGATTTTCCAAGTCCCCATGGACTCAAGTAGCAGTTAAAAATCCACATCAGAACTGAGACAAACTTTGTACCACCTCGAGACCAGGTACTTGCAAAACTCACTGGGTCACACTTAAGGGCCTTTTCACACGACCCCTAAGATCCGCTGGTCCCTTAAATTCAGACCAGAGATCTTGGGGGTTCGTTTCTGTTCCTCCGTCCCCACCCCTCAGCACTTCCTGCTCCTGTCGGCGTGAGGGGGGGGGGAAAAAAGGACAAAAGAAGCCTTTACTAACCTGCCGGTGCCGGTCGAACTTGCCACGAGCCCCGTTACTTCCTGGTTCCGGCTCAAGGAGCTCTTAAAGGGGCGGGAGGCAAAAAAACAACAGACAAGCCAGGAGAGCCCGGCACTCTTATCCGCATCAAATTTTTTTCACCTGCAGAGAGCAGGTACATGAAAAATGCGCTGGGTCGCGCTAAAGTGGCCGGGGTCGCACTTAATTGTCTCCAAACTCCAGAGCTGGTGGGAAAACATTTCTAAGCTCCGGAGCTGGGAGCATAGGGGTCGTGTATAAACGCCCTAAGTGGGCGTTGTCGCATTTTTCCCCCTTTAAAATCCACTGGTCATGGGAACACAATTTTATTAACCGCATCTTCATGCGCTTTGAAGTGATTTTTAGTGGTCATGGGATAGTCTGCAGTCCAGGTTCTAGCTGCTGATTGTGCAACCAAGTCGTGTGATCTTCAAAGGTAAGCTTGCTTGGCATGGGAACCAAAGATACCTTCAAACAGGGGGACAATCCTCTTCATGTAGAGACTACTCTTTCTTAAAAAGATTACATGGCCATTCTATTATTTACTTAGCCTCTGTATATTGCTCGGGAGTGAAGGCAAGCAGAGCACAAAATCATCACTGGAGACGCCCAGTGAAGGAAAACAGTCTCAGGGGTACTGGGGGGCTTCAAAACATGACAGCATTGCCCCACACACCCAAGGGGTGAGATAGAGGCCTTTTGAGTGATTTTATGTATAAATATAAATTCTGCTGGGGGGCAGGGTGTTGAGGGTTTATTTGGGCCCCAGTGCTTATATAGGGACCAAAGGCCAAATGCTGCCAGCTCCAATTTAACACAGCTTGGTCATGTCCATAAGTATCTACACATCTCCCCACAACCTACTGTGAATACCGGGCCTATAACCTTTGTAAACTATGTTGTAAAGTTTTTTCTTCCTGGCATTTTTTTGGAAGAAATAAATTTTTTTAATGACACGCTGAGAAAAATCTCCCATTGCTTTCAGTGCCATAGAGATTAATAGACTAAGTTGGCGGACCTTACATTTCATTAAGGTCATGCTAAATTGCCTTACAAATAATTTAATTCTGATTCTCCCTTTCCCACCCCCAAACACATGGATTCTAAACTGATGGATTACACAGCAATTAATCAGTACTGGGTTTGGCCTTTGGCTCCTAGAATGAGCAGAGACACTTACTTTCTTTTCTGTGTTCTTGCACAGCAAAATGGCACGCTCCGGTAGCTCCTGATTATTATTATTTTTCCCATGCAGCGTGAAAGATTAAACACATCTTTAAATAAATTTATTCGTGCTGCATGGGGCTTATTTTATACAGGCAGGAGGAAGCCAATTTCACTTTGATGGGGACATGAGATATGTTTTGTCAATTCAACACTGGGCCTGTATATTAGCTACCGTGTCATAAATTTTGGAGATAGGTATTGTCTATTTTTGAGGTGCTGTGGGGACAATCTCTAGATAGGCTGCCTTATTTCCTCGCAGCGTTCGATATAAAGATGGGAATGAAAAAGTGCCTTCTTTTTATTTTTTTGAAATAAATCTATGTGCATATTTTGGGAGTCTCAACCTATGGCAAATAAATGGGCAATCTCTTTCAGAATAAACCAGAGATTTCCCTGTAGTCCCCTGGTATATTAAAACCAGGAAGTAACCAAACTTCCACAAAACTGCTTATATACTAGCATCACTCTAATAGGCATGAAATGCAGAGGGAATGCTTTATAAGAGTTTTATTTTATTTTAAAAATTCCCAGCTGGCCAGCAAGTTCCTCTTTTTCACTGGTGCTGTGAATGGCTTCTAAAAAAGCTACCACTGCTGACTTGAGAATCAGCTCTTCCAGTCCTTCACTCCTCCCCCACTCCCATAGACACAAACACCACCCCAAATTAACCACCTGGAATGGGAGAACGACCGGGGTCAGTTACCTTGCCTCAGGCCAGGGGATGATCATCCACTGCATTTATGTACAGAGGATGTCTACAGGACAGCAATCAAGCATGCCCTTTATGAATGCCATTCTTCCAAATGTGGTGTCTAGACATGGGCACGACTCGGCGAAATTTTCGTTTCCGTTTCCGTTTTTCATTTCCGTTACGTAATGGAAACGGTAACGATAATTAAGCCATCAGAACTCGAACTCGAACCGAAAAAAGAAAAAATTTGTCGGGTTTTTCGTTTTCGTTTGTGGCATCGCGGCGATCACGCAATGCGAAGCACAGAAAAAGTTTTTAAAAGTTTTTTTTTAAAAAACCCAACTCCCGGTCAAAAAGGCAGGCAAAAATATGTCTGCCTGAGGCTTTGCCATCTACCAGAGGGGTCCCCGGCCTTTCCCCCCTCTTCCCCTGTCCTGGGCTGCTTGCACCAGGCTGGGGGGGTCATCCTCATCATCTCGCCATGCCATGCGGTGGGGGGGATCCAAAATGGCGACCACAATTTTTCTTTTGAAATCGTGGTCAAAAAACACACCAAATCACCACAGAAACATGTGAAATTTATTTATTTTAAATGCCTGAATTTTAATAGTAGCAGCAGTGAGTTTTTTTATAGCAATAAAACGTCGTATTGATTTTATTTTATTTTATTTTATTTTATTATTTTTTTAGACCTGCCCATTTGGGCTGGGCATGGGATGGGACCATGCAATTTTTTTGAACCATTCCACCCATGGCATTGCCAGGTTTTTGACTGATACTTCTGGATGTCTCGGAGGGCAGAAAAAGCCGAGGCACCTTCCAGAAATTGCAGTCGGGTGTATGGATGTGGTTGAGGGAGGAGGGCTGGCTGCTGGTGCTGGTGTGATCTGATCGAGATTGAGGAGGGAGGGGCTGGAGGCTTTAGGATTTAAGTTAGGAAGGGAGGGAGGGAATTGAATTTAGAAAATAATTGCTTTGATTCCCTGCAGCTTTGTCTGCTGAAGGGAATAGCAGTTTATTCTTTATTTCTTCTCTGGCAGTTTGTGAGGATTTTTTTCTGATATAGGATAAAGGGAGAGCGCTGGAGTCATATTATATACTACCATTTATTTTCTATTTTTCCAACTTCAATTTGCTTGCCCATGGCCCCCACCAGAACCTCTATCCTAAGTGATATCCTAACTGCCCACTCGCCCATCCACCCGCCCCCCGCCCCCCGCCCCCGCCCGCCCGCGCCCCACCCCCTCTAAAAAAGCCTAGCGCCGGCCCTGATTGCGGGACGCCCCTATGCTCTGGGGGAAGTCAAATCGTGCTAAATCACGGTGGAAATGACAAACGACAAACAAAACGATGAAATGACAAATTTTTGAAAAATTTCACGACAAACGGAAACGACTCGAAATGGACCCGTTCCAACAAACGAAAACTCGAAACGTCATTTTTTTTTGTCGTGCCCATGTCTAGTGGTGTCTCTAGGTGTCCTGGGGGCCATTTTATTGCACTACAAATTAACAAACCCAAATTGCTAAAAATTCATCCCTTCGTATTTGTCAGGGGGCTCCATTTATGACAAATATAAATTGATGATTTTTGATAAATTGGCCAAATTTTTCAGAAAAAAATGATTTGTTTCTTGATTCATCTCCATCACTAGTCTGGATCATTGACATTTCAATTCCAGGGGATGCCAGAGTTGAAGCTAAAGAACAGCATATATATTGCATCAATATTTAACAGATACTGTACCTAGATTTTTGGTTAAAGCTTGTATTTGATATATAATACCAGTCAATGTTTTTATCATTTTGATTGACTGTGCCTGGTATCATCATCATCATCATCATCATCATCATCATCATCATCATCATCATCATCATCATCATCATCATCATCATCTTATAAATTACAGTGGAGGGGATCATCAAGTCCAGCACCTGGCAAGGAGGCACAGTAAGGAAGTAGACTCCCAACCACAGCCAGATACCTAAACCACTAAGCTATCCAGTTGTTTTTTTTAGATTATGGTGAAAATCCTGTTAGTTTGTGTGAGTGGGTTCATCTTTGAGGGGCTTATTCATCACAGGACAGTTCTTTCAAATGAACTTTTATTTAAGAAAACTGGTGTTTCATGGACTAATTCAACAGGATCAAAACAGTCTCTATTTAACATCCAACGATCTATCTCCACAGCTCTGATGGGTATCTGATAATCCTTCACCACAGGTGATAAGATCCAAACCTCTCCCCATCAGTGGGTTTGTACAGTGGTTTCCCTAATCCCGAACATAACCCCCCCCCAACAAGAGTGGTGGGCCCACTGCCCCTCAGAGGGCATTTTCGGCTCTGGCTTTAAATGCAGGCTTTCCTCTCTTCTCCAGGATCCTCCCTCCTTGGGTGCACATACACTGTCCATTCTAGCTGTACCAATCCTGGACCTGCACATGACTCTCTCTCTCTCTCTTTCTCTCTTCTTTAACTCCTTACTCTCCCTTTTCATCCCAATAGGATGGCTTTCTAGGTATCTTGTTCTTCTTGAATTTGTAAGTCAGCCAATGGAGGTCAAGTAATATAGGAAGTTTCATATCCTTCAGAAGTTGACGATGGGAGGAGTGACTCACTCCTGTTGTTATTCTTACCTTGAGGTTTCGGCACCTCACAATTTGCAATGTCAGTGTCTACACTATAGACCATGACATCCTCCTGACTTGTCTCTCTGAAATGGGAATTGGGGGCACTGCATTAAAATTGCTCCAGGAAAGAATGCAAAAAGTGGTGTTAAGTGATCCATGTTCAACAACTCAACCACTGACCTGTGGAGTCCCCCAGGGTTCTGTTCTATCTCCTATGTTATTTAACATATGTATTTTTTTAAATAAAGTAAATTTTATTATAAAACCAATCACCAACACCCCAGACAAAAACAGTGACCCCCCAGGCATCCAATACATTGGATATACATTAATAATAAAACAAATTCAAATTAACAATATGTACAATTCTATATAAATTAACAAATAACAATCCGCAAGGTTTACTTAGCTTTTAATGTTTTAATTACCCCAAATTAGTCAAACATACTCATATAATTCAGTAGCTTCTCAAATCATTCCTCCTCTTTCTCATTGACCTTAAACCCTTTCATTCTGCGTATCTTCATAGTTAGGTATTCTAAAATTATAATATTATTTAATTTTTTCCTCCATTAGTTCACCACTAGCTCTTCTGTATTTTTCCAATTACTTGCTATGACCTGTCTGGCTGCAATTACCATCAGGTTTACCCATTTACATTCCTCTTTTGTTTTTAACTCTGTGCTACCCAGGCTAATGAAAGCCATTAATTTAGATATTTCCACTTTCCTTCCCACAATTTTCGATATTTCCCTACCAATCTGTCTCCAAAAATTATTAACTAGAGGACAATCCCACCACATATGACTGTACGTTCCCATTACTCCACACTTCCTCCAGCAATTTTTGCTTCCTAAATTTGTAATATAATAAATACAACCTTACTGGTGTGTAATACCATTTTTGTATCGGCTTCAACCCCTGCTCCTGGATTATCCTAGAGATCGTAACAAAGGGTGGTTGCTGAAAGATTCTATCCCAATCTTCATCTAAAATTTGTTCCTGAATATCTAGGTCCCAATATTCTTTTAAGCTTTCCTTTAGTAATTTCCCCATATTTAATAAGACCTTATACACTTTTGAAACTATTTTCATCCTATCTAGCCTGTATCCTTTCACTAATTCCTCGAAGGGGGTAATATTTCTTTTACCACAATTTTTAACTTCTTTCTCCTTCAACAATGAGGAGATTTGTTTTTTTTTTTTGTAACCAATTAATCTTATTCCAAATTCCACTTTCCTCTTCCATCATATTTTCTGTTTCCCAAATTTTATCCATATTCTGGATTGAAATCTCCTTTGATTTATCCCCCACCTCTTTTGGGATGAGCTTCCTTAATAGGGCAAATTTATCATAATACCACATTTTTTGTAAGTGGTGAGAGGTCAGGAAAAAGCTTTCCCCCCCACTTCTCCCATACCAAAAGAGGCCCTGTAAATGTTGATAATTTTTCTTCTTTTCTTTTCTTTATCCTCCTTTCGAAGATTCTTATTTTCCCTCCTACTGCTTCCAAATTCTCCCGCTCTATACATCCCAAATCTTCCCCCTGTTCTCCCTCCAACCAAATCATAAGATGTCTCAGCTGATAAGCTTCATAATATAAAATCAAATTGGGAATCCCCCATCCTCCATCTTGGATCCTATGGTACCTATATCTACCAGCAGTCCTTGGTTTCTTGGATGCAAAAACAAATCTATCTATTGACCTTTGCCCCCCCCCATCAGAATCCGTTCCGGTATGTGCCAAGGCAATACATTAAAAAGGTAAGTTAATCTTGGTAGCAGAAACATTTTAAATAAAGCAATTCTTGTGCTGATTGAGTCCTTCCTTTTCTCCCATGTTCTCAACGTTGATTGAATACTACTCCAATTTTTTTATAATTACAGTGGTACCTTGTATAAAGGAATTAATTCATTCCCAACGAAATTATGTTAAGCAAATTTTCCTTTCTACAAATTCCCATAGGAATTCATTGAAAACGGAGTGATCCCATTTTTATGTTGTACGGATTCTCCCCATAGGTGATTATGTTAAGCAAATTTCCCCTATCTCCGGAATTTTTATGTTGTACAAATTTTATGTTATACAAGCTGTTTGTTATATAAGGGTCCACTGTATGTTCAAATATTTTCTTCACATATTTAGTTATCATTACCCCTAAATACTTTACCTTCTTATTTCCTGCCAGGACCCTGCCTGTCATGGAACCCGAATGTGAAGGGTTAAATGCTGGAGAGCAGCAGGAGGAGCCTTGTAGTTCAACTCAGCAGGCAGCTGAGTCTGAGGACGCAGCTGAGGGCACATCTCCTCCTCCTATAAGGGCTAGGAGCAGGATCCTGCAAAGGAGAACTAACAGGAGAGCTAGGGAAAGGATCTTTAATGATAGGCGTAGAATTAGATCTGAAAGCCCTGAGTTCTAGAAGGAGCCTTGCCAGAGATATGGGTGTGCTCCCTATTTTAGGATAAAGCTAGCAAGTTTACCCTGAACCCTCTGTGGGAACAATGCGTCACTTACCTTGCCACCACGTTCCTGTGTGTTATCCTGACTTTGTTTCCTGACCTTGGACCGGCTTTCTGACTATGGCATTCTCTGTTTCCTGACCTTGGACCGGCTTCCTGACTACGACGTTTCGGTTTCCCTTGAACTTGGCATTTGGCTCTGTAAGTTATTCACTCGGACTGTACTTTGTACTTTATCTGGATTACAACTAAAGTTCCTGGCAAAGAACTGAACTTGGCTTGCTGTGTGTTCTGTGTGCGGGGCTTGACAGTTTGCTCCCACCCACCAAACTTATTCAAGCAGAATGGAGAAGGAGGGGGCTGTTGGAATGACTCCACTGGAAGCTTTGCAAAACCAAGTAATGTTTTTGTCACGGGCAATTGTTCAATTGCAGCAAGCTCCAGCATCATTACAGCCTCGTTGCCCTTTGCTGCCTCCTGACTGGTTTGAAGGCAAATTAGAGGAATTCCTTGCGTTCTTGGCTCAATGCAAGCTGTTCATTGAGGTACGGGCTCAAGAATTTCCTACTGAGAGGTCTAAGGTCTGTTTTATCATCAGTTTATTGAAGGGACAGGCAGCTAAATGGGTGACTCCTTTACTCCTCAGTGCTTCACCTTTGCTGGATAATTATCAGGCTTTCCTGAACCATATTTCTTCAGCCTTTCAGAATCCCATGCAGGCTGCTACCGCCAACAGGAGACTCAGAGCTTTGAAACAGGGCAAAGACTCAGTGTTTGATTATACCACTGCATTTCATTTGATAGCTCAGGATTTGCAGTGGAACGAGCCGGCACTGATTTCTCAGTATATGGAAGGTTTGGCAGATGAAGTGCTGGATGAACTCTACAGGGCAGAACAACCAAACACATTGCAGGAACTCATCACCCTTTGTCTGAGAATAGATGGACGCCTGGAAAGCCGTCGTCTCTCTTGAGGCCAGAACTACAAACAGCAACCTCTGCCAGCTGTGTCTCATCTGCAATCCCGGGAGGCCCGTGAAGTGGATCCAGAGCCTATGCAACTGGGAGCTGCTCGACCACGCCTCACCCCAGAGGAAAAGGCAAGACGACGCTTTCATCATCTCTGCCTGTACTGTGGGGGAGGAGGACATTTCGCTTCTAATTGCCCTTTGAAGCGTTCCTCAATAAGTGCTGCTATCTCTCCAGCAGTAAAAGGGCAGCTCCATCCTTGAAGGAACCCCGAGGAATGGAGCATACCGAAGGGTTCCCAGGCAATACTATCACACCTCAAGGACCTTTTCTGATACCTGTGACTCTAGGGCTCCCTGATGGTCGAGAGATTCCGGTGTATGCTATGGTAGACTCTGGGGCGGCTCATTGTTTTGTGGATGCTGGGTTTGTGCGGTACCATCGGATTTCAGTACAAAATAAGGACACTCCTTTGTTAGTAGAATCCATTGAGGGTCGGTTACTTCGTTCTGGGCCAGTAGCTCAGGAAACCTGTCCCCTTACTCTTCAGGTAATGGATCATAATAAGCAGATTAGCTTTAATGTAACCCGAATGCCCCGATTTCCTCTTGTTTTGGGACTTTCCTGGTTGCGAGCTCATAATCCACTGGTGGATTGGGTGCAAGGGGAATTATATTTCAAGGTTCCTTGTTCAAAGCAGCATTCCTCTACTGTACTGGCATCTGCCCATGATACATCTGACCCTGTCTTGCCTCAGGCATACCAAGACTTTGCAGATGTATTTGAGAAAAGGGGGCTGACAAGCTACCTCCACATCGACCCTATGACTGTGCCATTGATTTGATTCCTGGGGCACCTCTTCCTGTGGCGCGAGTTTATCCCATGTCCAAACCAGAATTAGAAGCGTTGAGGGCTTTTCTAGATAAAAATCTTCGACGTGGGTTCATACGGCCTTCCAAATCACCATTGTCCGCACCAGTGATATTTGTCAAGAAGAAGGAAGGGGAGCTTCGTCCTTGTAATGATTATAGAGCACTCAACAAGATCACTATTAGGGACCGGTATCCTTTATTTAGTAATGCCTTTTGGTCTGACCAATGCACCCAGTGTGTTTCAGCGGATGATGAATGACATTTTCCAGGATCTCCTAGATCGTTGTGTGGTTGTGTATTTAGATGACATTCTGATTTACTCCACTGACCCAGTTCAGCATGTTAAAGATGTTCGTCAGGTATTGCAGCGTCTCCGGGAAAACGGACTCTATGCTAAACTGGAAAAATGTGAGTTCAACATTGAAGAGGGTGAATTTCTGGGGCATATCATTTCTCCCCAGGGAATCCGCATGGACCCCAAGAAAGTAGAGGCTGTGTTGTCATGGCAGCAACCACAAAATCGTAAGGACTTGCAATGGTTCCTTGGCTTCGCTAACTACTACCGTCAGTTTATTCCTGCTTACGCCGATATTGCTGCACCTTTAAACCGTCTCCTTCGTCCCAAAGAGCCTTTCCGGTGGACTCCAGAAGCAGAGAAGGCTTTCTCTACCTTGAAAACCCGCTTTACTTCGGAGCCTTTACTTCGCTACCCTGATCCACAACTGCCATTCATAGTGGAGGCTGACGCATCTAGTGTTGCCCTGGGAGCAGTATTATCTCAACAAGAGGATCCCTCCCAACCCCCGCGTCCCTGTGCCTACTATTCTCGGCAATTAAAACCCGCAGAGAAGAATTATACGATCTGGGAGCATGAACTGTTGGCTATCAAAACAGCTTTTGATGTATGGAGGCATTACCTTGAGGGAGCTCGACACCCTGTGCAAGTGTTAACTGATCACAGAAACCTGGAACATTTACAAACAGCTCGGCGATTGTCTCAGTGACAAATCCGGTGGTCTTTATTCTTTTCCAGGTTCGATTTTCGTATCAAGTATATTCCTGAGGCTCAGAATAAGAAAGCTGATGCATTATCTAGAAAACCTGAATATGCGGCACCAGTGAAAGAGACCTTAGTGGCACCCATCTTGCCTCCTTCTGTGTTCGCAGCCACGAATCCGTGTCCCAGCTTGGCAGAAGAAATCCGGGAATCTCAAGCTCGAGATCCATGGACTCAGCAACGTCTTCAAGAACTTCAGAATGGGGAGCATGGAGAGTTTTCTGCACAACAAGGGTTATTACTACATCGAGGGAGGTTATATGTTCCTGCTGGTCCCCTTCGTAACCAGGTATTGCATCTATCTCATGATTCTTTACCTGCTGGACACTTTGGACTTTACAAAACCCTTCATCTTCTCACAAGAGAGTTCTGGTGACCACAGGTCCGTGCTGATGTTGCCCGATATGTGGGTTCCTGTGAAGTTTGTCAGTGAGCAAAGGATGTGGTGGCTAAACCTTCGGGTCTGTTGCATCCTTTGCCAACACCCTCTGGTCCCTGGAATGCTGTCTCCCTAGATTTTATCACGGATCTTCCCCGCTCAAAAGGGTTTACCTGCATCCTGGTCTTCGTAGATTTATTCACCAAAATGGCCCACTTCGTTCCTTGTCCTAAATCTCTTACCGCAGCAGAAACAGCTCATCATTATTTACAACACCTCTTCAGGCTTCATGGTTTACCTGAACACCTTATTTCGGATCGTGGACCCCAATTCACCTCTCATTTCTGGCAAGCAATGCACAAGGCACTAGGAACCCAAGTTCACTTGTCATCCACTTATCACCCACAGTCAGATGGTCAGACTGAGTGCACCAATGCCACTTTAGAACAATATTTACGTTGTTATACATGTTATCAACAGGACCATTGGGCGGATTTGTTGCCTTTAGCTGAGTTTGCATACAACAATGCTGTACATTCATCCACTTGTCAAACCCCATTCATGGCTAACTATGGGTATCATCCTCGGTACTTTCCAACCACCCTTCCTTCCACCTCTGTGCCAGCTACCGATGCTTATATCCAAGAACTTCATGGCATTCAAGAATTATTGAAAGAACAACTCAATCATGCCAAGGAAGCATATAAAAAAGCAGCGGATCAGAAAAGACAAGAAGGTCCACAGTTGAATCCAGGCATGAAAGTTTGGCTCTCTACCCGATATTTGAGACATCCTGGGTGATCCCGGAAACTAGATCCTCGATTCATCGGCCCTTACCCCATCCTAGAAAAAATCAACCCAGTGGCGTTCTGTCTACAATTACCTGCATCCCTCCATATTCATCCCGTGTTCCATCGTTCCCTCTTGGTCCCAGCCAAAGATCCTGACCCCAATCGACCACCAAATCCTGAACCTCCTCCACCGATCTTAGTAGAAGGAGAAGAGGAGTATGAG
Organism: Phrynocephalus forsythii; assembly: GCA_029282475.1. Classification (NCBI taxonomy): domain Eukaryota; kingdom Metazoa; phylum Chordata; class Lepidosauria; order Squamata; family Agamidae; genus Phrynocephalus; species Phrynocephalus forsythii. Next base: position 168,305,632 of record JAPFRF010000002.1, on the reverse strand, counting down.
GTCTGCCAAATTTTGGATTCCCGGATACATGGGGGGGGGGTTTGCAATACTTAGTGAACTGGGAAGGGTATGGACCAGAAGATCGATCTTGGGAACCGGTGTCTAACTTACATGCGCCAGAGTTTATTCAGCTATTTCATGATAATTATCCAGATAAACCTGGCCCATCGGAAGAGGGGGACCATGGGGAGGGGGATAGTGCCAGGACCCTGCCTGTCATGGAACCCGAATGTGAAGGGTTAAATGCTGGAGAGCAGCAGGAGGAGCCTTGTAGTTCAACTCAGCAGGCAGCTGAGTCTGAGGACGCAGCTGAGGGCACATCTCCTCCTCCTATAAGGGCTAGGAGCAGGATCCTGCAAAGGAGAACTAACAGGAGAGCTAGGGAAAGGATCTTTAATGATAGGCGTAGAATTAGATCTGAAAGCCCTGAGTTCTAGCAGGAGCCTTGCCAGAGATATGGGTGTGCTCCCTGTTTTAGGATAAAGCTAGCAAGTTTACCCTGAACCCTCTGTGAGAGCAACGCGTCACTTACCTTGCCACCACGTTCCTGTGTGTTATCCTGACTTTGTTTCCTGACCTTGGACCGGCTTTCTAACTACGGCGTTCTCTGTTTCCTGACCTTGGACTGGCTTCCTGACTACGACGTTTCGGTTTCCCTTGAACTTGGCATTTGGCTCTGTAAATTATTCTGGATTGACTCGGACTGTACTTTGTACTTTATCTGGCTTACAACTAAAGTTCCTGGCAAAGAACTGAACTTGGCTTGCTGTGTGTTCTGTGTGCGGGGCTTGACATTTGCTATAGGAATACCCAATGATTTAGAGGCTTCTAACTGATTTTTAGGTTTCACATTTAAGCACATCATTGATGATTTAGAAAATTAACTTTTAACCCTGATACTTTTTCAAATCCTTGAAAAATTTCTTTTAACAGCACAATTGCAGTCCCCAGGTCCTTAACTGTCACCATCATATCATCTGCATACATTGTCAGAAGCTCCCCTTCTGCTTTCCCTTTCCCTTGTGTTTCAATTCCTTTAATCTCACTATTCTTTTTAAGTTTAATTGCTAATGGTTCTAATGCTAAAATAAAGAGCATGGGAGAAAGTGGACAACCTTGCTTTGTACCACTTAACACTTGGGCACACCCCCTTTCTGACCCACCAATTCCTATCATTGCTTTGGACTCTATATATATTGCTTCAATTATATTTTGAAATTTTTCTCCAAATTTATATTTTTTAAATATATATTTCAAATAATTCCAATCCACCGAATCAAATGCTTTATAAATATCCAATGACATCCAATGACAGGGGAGTAAGAGGCAAATCCTTATTTTTTGCTAAATATACCATACCCATTACCTTCCTAACTGCATCCACCAAGTACTTCTGGGGTATAAACCCATATTGATCTTTTCCCACTAATTGTGCAATACATTTTTTTAACCTTGTTGCCATAACTTTAGCAAATATTCTATAATCCATATTAGTAACATATATATGAAACCACTGAGTGGGGGGAGATTATCGGGTCTTTTGGGGGTTAAATGTCACCAGTATCCCAAGGGCTGGTGGGTAACTACCGGCCAGTAGCGAACCTCCCTTATTTGGGCAAGGTGTTGGAGCGGGTGGTGGCCGGACAGCTCCAGGCGCTGCTGGATGAAACGGATTTTCTGGATCCATTTCAATCTGGTTTCAGGCTGGGTTTTGGAACAGAGACTGCCTTGGTCGCCCTGTACGATGACCTTTGCCGGGAGAGAGACAGGGGGATTGCAACCCTGTTGATACTCCTGGACCTCTCAGCGGCTTTCGACACCATCGACCATGGTGTCCTTCTGGATAGGCTGGCCAGGTTGGGAGTTGGAGGCACTGTTTTGCAGTGGTTCCGCTCCTTCCTGGCTGACCGTGTCCAGAAGGTGGTGCTGGGGGACAGTTGCTAATGGGGTTCTAATGCTAAAATAACATCTACATGGAACCACTGGGAGAGGTCATCAGGAGGTTTGGGCTGAGGAGTCAGCAATATGCTGACGATACTCAGCTCTACCTCTCATTCTCCACCAATCCAGGTGAGGCGGTTTCTGTCCTGAACTCACTGAGCCAGATAATGGACTGGATGAGGGTTGAAACTCAATCCAGACAAGACGGAAGTGCTGTTATATTGCTTCACAGGTTATATTTCCTGTCTTGGAAATTTTCAGGGTCCGCATTTATATTTTTTCTAACTCTGGAATATATATTTCAAATAATTACAAGCTCCGCCCCTACCTAGAATCAAATGCTTTATAAATCCCGTATCTGCAATGACATCCAATGACAGGTTCAGAGTAAGAGGCAAATCACATCACTTATTTTTTGCTAAATATACCTTGACATACCCATTACCTTCCTAACTGCATCCACCAAGTACTTCCATCCCTCAAGGAGGTATAAACCCATATTGATCTTTTGCCCTCCCAATTGTGCAATACATTTTTTTAAAAAACCTTCCTGTTCCATAACTTTTTAATGATACAAATATTCCTATAATTTTAGTGATGATTTTAGTAACATTTTGAAACCACTTATTTATTGATATTTTATGTCTTAACTGTTTTTTGGGAGACCTTTGGGTAGTTAAAAATAAATAAATAATAAATAAATAAATAAATAAATGATACCCAGCTCTTCCTCTCATCACCTCCAGATTCTAAGGGAACTACTATCTCAACTTTACATGTGTGTTTAGCTGCAGTAATGAATTGGATGAGGATGAACAAAATGAAACTAAACCCAGACAAGACAGAGGTGCAACTGGTCAGTTGAAAGGGAGAACAAGAGATAGGGGTGCAACCTGTACTGGATGGGGGGCACCCTCCAATTGAAAAAAAAGAGGTACGCAGCTGGGGGGTGATCCTGGACTCATCCTTGAGCTTGGCTGCCCAGGCCATATATGTGGCCAGGAGCGCTTTTGCACAATTAAGGCTAGTATGCAAGTTATGCCCATTTCTTGAGAAACTAGCTCTGGCCACAGTGACACACACCCTAGTGATGTCCTGGTTAGACTACTGTAATGCTCTCTACGTGGGGCTACCAATGAAAACTCTCAGGAAACTCCAATGGGTCCAAAATGCAGCAGCCAGATTGCTGACTGGGGCAGGGTACTGAGATCACATTACACCCCTATTAAAGCAGCTCCACTGGCTGCCAATCAGGTATCAGGCACAATTCAAGGTGCTGACCTTAATCTACAAAGCACTGTACTATCCTGGGTCCTAGCTACTTCAAAGATCAAATCTCACAGTATGAACCAGCTCAGGTGTTAAGGTCATCAGGAGAGGACTTTCTCTCCATCCCGGCACCCTCACAGGTACGTTTTGTGGAAACACATGAAAGGGCCTTCTTGGCTGCTATGCCCAGACTCTGGAATTCCCTCCCATTAGAGGCCAGGACTGCCCCATTTCTTATGTCTTTCTGGAAACAGGCAAAGACCTTTCTCTTCAGGCAAGCTTTCCCTGAATGATGGACAACCTATTATGTGACTTTTATATGAATCTATCATACATGAACACATAGACTTTGTGTTTATAGACTTTGTGATTGCATTGACACTATGTTTTCATTCTTAGTTTCCATCACTTATAACTTTACATGGAATTTTACTCTCGTTTTAACTGCTCACATTCTCTGGTAGCTTTAATGTAATGTTGTCTTTTGATGCTGTAGGATGTCCCTCAGTTCCCTGTTCTCAATACTTGAATATGTCTTTATTGGACAGTATATTATCCCTCATTACTGTAAGCCACCTTCGGTCCTTTTCAAGGAGAAAGGCAGGGTAAAATTTAAATAAATAAATAAATAAATAAATAAATAAATAAATAAATAAATAAATAAATAAATGCAGTGGCATAAACTGCCGTGAGGATTTGTTGGTAATCAATAAATGGCTGCTTGTATCCCTCATCATGCATGAGCCATATGAGATTGTTCATGAAAGGGACAGAAGTGGCAACTCATTAACTAGTGACAATTTTCCATTCCAGTTTATACCACTACAAGTACACCAATGTAACTACCCAACAGGATTCTGGCCCATCTCTCTCAGTGACTATGCTGGCTAGAATATTCTGAGGGTTGTCACCCTCCTTGGCCAAGTAACTTTGGCAGTAAGTGATGATATCTACCCTTTTATGGGAAACAGGATTTCTGCAGAGGAGGAATACTATTCATTATAGCTAATTACGGCCTCATGAAAGGCATGTGGTAATATGTTATTGCTTGCTGGATCCAACATAACCAGGCGAAGCTGATTGTTAGACAAGTATTCCCCAGCCTGAGACAGATTTTAACTTCAAAACTACAGCTACACATCAGAGGAATTGCAGCTAATGCTGGCTCACAGTGATGAGCCTTTATAGGATTCCTGGGAGACAGATGAGTCCGGGGCTTATTTGGTCTCCTTTGGACAATGCTTTGCCTCTGTTGCAGTTAATATTCATGGAGGTTTACCATTGAAAAGATGTTCACTAGGGAACTGCCACTAACACTTATTCATGGCAAGACTTGTTTGATGAATGTGTTTCCATGCCAATCACGTTCCTAGTGCACATTTTAGATGTTCACTCAAGACCTATGAAACATGTACCTAAATCCAGTCATGCAAGAGGAGACAATGGTGTAGCAGGCACTACATAGGAGTAGAAAGTCAAGGCATGACTGGTTTCTGAAGAGAGAGCTTCCATCCCACCTCCTTTATTAAACAACTGTATGTCAGCTACTTTCCCAAAAGCATATACCAGTACTAATAAGTCAAATATTCTGTACAATTCGAAGAGGGATTTGTCCAACAGGCAGAGGAAAAGAGGCAGGCATGGAAACAATGAAACTTGAGGACTGGGCAAGAAACAGAATACATCTGCCCCCAGTGTGGTAGAGACTGCCATTTCCGGATTGGTCTATTTAGCCACACTAGGTGTTGCTTTAGGATCTCTACTCCAGGCATGATACCATAGTCTTTCGAGGCTGAAGGATGCCAATGACAATGTGTGCCATTCAGTCAACTTATGACGTTGCTTTCCAGGGTTTTCTGTGGAGAGGATACACAGAGGTGGTTCACCATTACCTTCCTCTTGGGTGCCCTGGGAGGGTTCTGCTTGCCCAAGGTTGCACAGGCTGGCTCTACTGACAGAAGGCACAGTGGGGAACTGAGCTCTCAACCTCTAGCTCTACAGCCAGCAGCACAAACCACTGAACAATCCAATCAGCTAAATAATAGTGTGCATTAATGTTGTATACAGTAATCCCCCATTTATTATGTGGGTTAGGGACCCGACCTGACACACGATAAAGGGAAATCTGTCTTATGTGGATCCTGGGTCAGGTCAGGACTAGGGTGGCCTGTTTGGGGCCTCTTGCACTTACTCTAGGCTTGGCGCTGGCCTGAGTTGGCCCCCAATTGGCTTCCTAGGCCTGTTTGAGGCCCCAGAAGAGGTTTCAATGAACCAGAAGCCACTTCTGGTTTTTCAGAAGCCACTTCCAGTTTGTTGGAAACCACTTCTGGGGCCTCCAACAGGCCTGGGAAGCCTGTCAGAGGCCTGTTCAGGGCAGCACCAAGCATGGGGTAAGTGTAGGAGGCCCCACACAGGCCCTCACAGCTTGTCCCAGGAGCCCTTGCCTTCATATATTGCGGTCCTGCAATATACTGGGACTGCAGTGTATGAACTGGGATATAGCAGGGGACGACTGTATTCTCCAGAGGTGTGGCAATAAGTAGTTATTGTAATATGTTGTCAGTTCACTTCTCTGTTATAACAACATTTATAGGATTTGGGGTGAGGGATATGTGCTATTCAAGGAGTATGTTGTACCTCACTGCATGTCCATGTCCAAGCAAGGATATGAACTTGGGTCTTCTAAGTCTGACCCTCTATTCACTACCCCATGCTGGTTCTCAACCAATAAACAAGACCTACCACCAAGTTCTACCATCTTTCACATTTCACCAGATACTAAGGATTCTGTATCCAATGAGCAACTTCTGTCCTCATCAGGCTGTTTATCTCCCTCCTCTTCCCAAAAACCATCCCCCCCAGCCAGAAAAATAAAACAAAAATAAAAATAAAAAGCACTTCACCAAAACATCCTTTTTATTAAACTTCATACCTCTCATTATAGCCCAGTCGGTAGGTGCCTTCAAAAGTGTTAACATCCTTCTTGTGCATGGATGCTGCCAATCTAAAGCAGCTAGGAGGTGGGAAGCAGGAGTCACTACCAATCAGGATCAGAAGAGAAAGGGAAAAGAAAAGAAAAAGGTAGAGCTCATTCCTGAAGTAAAATTCCTATGAAGCATAAGACACTCTTTATATTGTTTAAGCCACCGAAGGTGATTCCACAAATCTCAATGCTGGTTGGATTGGTGGAGTCATTCACTTCGTGGAGATTAAACTTTGCCACAAGTGGATCCGACTAGTCTGTGTTCCTCATACGAATGAGTTTCCCCTGCGACATTTGATCATGACACTAGGTGGGAAGACCTTATCAAGCAACAAATGGACTGGTCAAATTGGGAAGATACTAAACAATGCTATAGGACTAGAAATCAATCCTTCGTTTCCTAAAGTCTCAAGCGGAGAGCTCTCATTTCTCTTGGTCACAGTGTAATAAATATAGTCAATAGACTAAACCTGTGGGTATAGGATTACGCAGGCCATAAGGACGGGAGTACGTCTCATAGATCTTGCCTGTCTTGAAATCAGTCCAGTGGGTCACTCAAAATGGTTAACAACTGCAAATAGGATTTGCCCTATATGGGTATCAAAAAATTGTTTTAAGGGCAAAATCCTCCTGAATTTACGATTGATAGTAGAGTACATTGTCGGTGTATACTTCCCTGCTGGTTCCAGATCAAAGTAAAACAGTCTTGGCTCAAAGGCCCATGCCATATCTGGTTCCAGCTCCAAAAGAAAGCGCCATTTTGACAACCATCCAGCATTTAACAAGGTATGCATTTATGAAAATGATCATTCAACCCATTTTGTGCTCCAGTGACAGCGATGAGAGAAAAGCTGGAATGCAGAAGATTACTGACTTAAGGAGTGGAAATGATTTCCTGGGAGATCTTTCTGTACGTCCCAGAAAGACTCCTATTAATCCTCAGGTTACTTTACTGTTAGAACTCCTAGGATGGTCTCAAAATGTATATGGACATCCTTTGATAAGCAAGGCTGATGATATGGGAAGTAAAGAAGTTCATTAATGAACCTATGCAAATTCCCAAGTGGCCATATCATGAACAGTATGCGGAAAGAATTGTCAAACAAGTCACAGAGACAGCAGGCAAAGTATATACAGCTGGAAAACGTGGGGGATATTTAAGAGGTCAAGAAGCAAGTTGGTGGTTGATAGCCAAGAATGAATCAAAACAAGACTTATTGATTCATTTTACATTTTGTTGTTCTATGTTTAGAAAGATATGTTTTACAGAGACTGTATGTTTCATACAATAGAAAATACATGTTTCTCATAATCAGATGCTGTTTCCAAGAGCAGTGAATGTGCCTTTTGTTCAACTGCTAATTTACCAAGCTAAATATCATCAAATCAAAAACATAATAGTAGATTTGAAGTCCTGACATCAGAAGACATATGTTTAGACCCCTTTATTCAAAAATGTGTTAAAATATTTAACCCTCTAAATGACTTACCCTGTTGTATTGGTCAATCCATAGTCTTTAAGAACCACAACAGGACATGTGTTTCCTAGAGTCCTCACATCCTGAAGCTCATATCATCCAGCTACTAATATCCAGAGGCACCCTTCCTGTGATATTAGAGTTGATATACTGTATAGTAACCAATGATAGTTCTAATCTCCATGTATGCTTACATGCTGATAGGCACCCCCACTGCATCTTGTAGCACTGAATCCCACCATTTGTGCCATGCAAAAAGGTCCTCCCTTGAATCCATCTGGCTTCAATGAATGAACCCAATGGCAATATTGATAGAAAGGGAGAAAAACATCCCTTTATCAACTTTCTCCAGACTATGCATCATTTTTATATTCCTCTATCACATCTTCTTTTGCTCATCCCCTTCTAAATTAAATATCCCACAATGTTGTAATCTTTCATTATAAGGACATTGCTCTAGAAAATATTCAAAAAATATTGAATACTGAACTGGAAGTTGAGTCATGGCAACAGGACTTCTTTTCTTGAGAGATCGAAATGTTTCACTGCTCATCCAAGCAGCTTTGAGCCATTTTACACTACCCCTAAAATCCGCTGCAAAACACTTGCAGATCTGGAGCATAAAATTGTTTTCCCAACAGCAGAGGACTTTAAAAAAATAGAGTACACCCACGCCCACTTAAGCACACCCCAGCGCACTTTACAAGTACCTGGTCTCCAGAGGTAAAAAATTTTCTGATGCGGATTGTAAAGCAGTGGATGCTGGGCTCTCCTCGCCTTCTGTTTGTTTTTGTTGTCCCCACCTCCCCTTTGACAGGAATCCCTACGGGGCTGCTCCGATGGCAGGCGGAGGTGAGCCTGCATTTTTTTCTCCTTTTTTCTCCCTCCCCTCACCGCAGACAGAAGCAACAGAGTGCAGAAGGGTGGGAACACAAGAAGAGGAACAAAACCCACATGATATCTGGCTGGGGGGATCTGAATTTAAGCTACCAGCGGATCTTAGGGGTCATGTAAAAGGGCTCTCTGTCAGTTGCTTGGATGCACAGCAAAACATTTTGATCACTCGAGAAAAGAAGTCCAGTTGCCATGACTTCACCTGGATGACTGAGAATCTTCACATACATATTAAATACTGAATATTCCTTGCCATCCTTAACAACAGAGGTTTACAGTTGTATCTCCATTATGGTTTGCTTGCTTTGTTTGCTTGTTTAGATCAAGGTGCACACAGGAATGAGCTAATTAGTTAATTGGCAGTAATTTACCTCCACAACGTACATGATTCCAGGTACACAAGTAGCCATCCTCAGTCACATTCTGGTTTCCAGTACATTCAGAAGAGACCAGTTGGGCCAAGATAGAGAGAGAGCCAATCCTTCTATCTAAGCTTGTATTCCATGTGGACTTAAAATAATTTTGCTACAGATAAGAAAGCCTCCCAACACATATGAGTTCTTTTTCTGGACATCATTCTACTTGAGCTATATTTCATGCTATAAATTGTAGGTTATATTAAACAGAGAAATCCCTGCTTGCCATAGCAACCACTGCTGTCCTGGTTCTCCCTCTGAGATGCAAAATATTTTCTAAATGTGGTACATCAATCCGTAAAGGGAGCTATTTTCATTCTTCATTGTTTCACAGAAAATCAGATGATGGTGAGAACATCACTTTTACTGATTGAAACCAAGGTGGCGTGATGAATTCAAGATTGCCAGCTGACAGTAACCTGAGTTCCTGCTCATTTCTCATCTTCTTGACCGCATTACCTATTTCTAATAAAAACGCTTAGTACTGATTGATTGATCTCTTTTAAGTCAAAGAACCAACAGTGTTCCACATTTTAAAAAAAGGAAAGGGAGGGGGGGAAGAGACTTGGAAGTGTTGTGTCAAACTACATGTATGTTGATGCAGTACTGTAATAAAGGCAACATTGCAATCTTTCCAGCATTGTGGCAACAGGCTGTAGGGAATTTTTGCCAGTATTCCCTCAAGCAGAGGCATGCTGTTAGATTTAATTTCATTTTTCTTCTGCAACTTTCAGACCATCTGTATGAGTGCCCATGTAAAACATCATTTGGATCAAATCCATAGCGATTGGGGGGATGTCCCCAGAGAATCAACCCCTCCCCTGCCTGCTAATTCCATGGTTGGGCAAGTTCCCGTTTCTATGAAGGAGCAATTAAAAACATTACTAAGGACTAGGAATATGATGAGCATTCACAACATTTCTCATTCTTTGTGGAATGCTGAGGCTTCCTCCTACATGCATGAGATTTTGCAAGTGAAATAAATCTCAGGTCTCATATTGACTAGGGATGGGCACTGTATGAAAAATGAAACACTTCCATTTCATTAGCTTACAGATCTTTTCATAAGCTAACAAAATGATAGTCAGCATTTCACTTTGGATAGTAACGAAATGGCCTTTTTTTTCATTTTAAAATGAACTGTTTTGTTTCTATCTAAAACAGCTCTCCTGGGTCCAAGAGGCACCACATTTAATTGGTAGCTCCCTTGGACTCTCCCCTTTAAGCCCTTCAAATTTGGAGAGGTTGGCTCTCCGCGGCTTGGCTTTTCCAATTCCAATTAGAAAAAAAGCTTCCTAGGGGCACCCCCTTTGGAGCTTAATCAGCTTCCTTACCCCAAAATCTTTTCAAATTTGGGGGGGGGGCTTACCTAAAATCGCTTGCTCCCCTGGGTCCTTTAGAACCCAGGTGAGCATAGTGGTTTGTTTTTGTTTCATTTTGTTAGCAATGAAACTACTTTAAATTTTTGTTAGTAATGAAACGGAACAAAACAGGGATGGAAATGAAGCGAAATGAAATGAAACACATTTTTTTCATTTTGTGCCCATCCCTTTGTGCCTTTCATTCTGTACAGGAAACTGCCAAATCCTGTGCAGCTTAATGTCCCTTTTAGGGAATTCTGCACAGAAAAATGCTGTTCTATCCAGGAACAATAACAATCCTGCATAGTTTGGTGCATATTCTTCCACAGTCTGTGCAGTCTGTGGGACAACACTCCATTTAGCACAGAAATGGTAACAATCCTGCACAGTGTGGCATTCTTCTGGGCGGGTGGAGGAACACCTAGAAATTTTCCAGAAATCCCACAATATTTCCAGTGAGGTTTCTCAGAGGGAGAAAGGAGTTTTCAAAGGGAGATCTCACTGCAAGGAGGAAAGAATGATCTCCCCCACCCCATTTCTATCAAAGAGCAAGAAGTTGTGAGATCCACATTCACGAGGATTGCCATAAAACTGGTTCACATGCAGGGAAACTGCATTTTGAAAGGAGTCCTGGATAAGGAATGCCTGCCTATTTCATAATCTTGTTTCTCCTTGTGACGACAATAAGCCCATGGAAAGCCTGAAAGCTAACCACACAGGTAGTAACACTCTCACAGTTCCTTCCCAGTAATTAGATATCAATATTATACCATTCCACTCAATGCTAAAAAGGGCCAATCCAAAACATGGTGCAGTTTTGAATTCTGGTAAAATTCCTTTAAATGAGCAACAGAAGTCCAGGGGGTTCACAGACCAGAATTAGGTTCAAGCTCACCAGAGTAGACTGGCCCTATTTTTTTATCATCTGGCACTTACAGCCTCAATAACTTACTCTGTGACATTAGTTGGCAAAAGAATAAAGGGTTTATTACTTAACATTTGAACATATAAGAGCAAAATAAGTACAAACATGACTGACTTGTAGCCGCAGACCTCAAGAGACACAGTGACACCCAATAGACTGATTGAGTAGGAGGGGGGGTAATTCAGAGGCAGAGAATGAATGATTTGTTAGTACCAGACAGATTGACAGCCAACCTAGCTCAGAAAAGTCCCTCCCAACAAAACCTGCTCAAGACAGCATGCAAGGGTTGCAAAACTACCAACAAAATATTTTGCTGCTTAAGATATGAATGACTCCCTGAACCAGTCAAAGTGCAGAGTTATGCAGGGTCAGCCAAGCTATTTGGGCACTAGAAGCAGAAAGTTCCACAAAGACATCTCTCCTTCTCTGGCAGTAACTATACAATAGCAATACATCAAGAATCTGCAGTTGTTTCATGGCACTCAGCACCTGCTGCCTGAGATAGCCTCCTCACACTCTGACTATTGAGAGGGCTGGCTTCTTTTTTGCCCTGACCTGTTTCCAATAAAATCTGTGTGGAAGGTTAGCTGAGCAGATCTTACAAAATGAAGGTCTTCTTTATTTTTTTTCCAGGCAAGGCTGTTATCTTTCAGACCTTCAGGCAGATGAGCCCATAATCTGAGGCCCTGTTCATGTGAGAGAAATGTTCTGTAGTTATCTCTCATTAAGGCTGCTATCCCATGACCATTTAAAAAATCCATTTCAAACTGCTTGAAGATGCAGCTAAAGGGGGGGGGGGAATGTGTCCACGCCCACTTAAGCATTATCCAGTGAGTTTTGCAAATACCTGGTCTTGAGGTGGTACAAAGCTTGTCTCAGTTCCGAGGTGGATTTTTAACCAGTACTTGAGTCCGTGGGGACTCTGAAAATCCACATCAAAACTTTTCGTTCCACTGTGTTGCAGTTCCCACTTGTGGGAACACAAAATATGTGGTTCTTTAAACTGTGCCTGTGGGGACATAGGAACAGTATTTTCAACCACGTGACCATTCTGGGGGGAAATCTGCATTTTACTTTGATCTGGATTTTTCTGGACGTGGGATAGCAGCCTTAGATGGTTGGAGGGAGGATTTGTCCATTTTTGTTTTTGGCTTTTCTGTTGACACAATGCATATTCAAGATTGAAACATTTTCCCAGTCAGCAGCTTAACTGCAGTTCATTTTCCATTCCCTGGGAGGATTGTCTTATTTTGTACCTTTGAAGTCCTGGTGCTCTCTTTACTGGAACTGGCTGTATGCACAGCCTGCCCCATGTCTTTTCAGAATCAAAGCCAGGAAGGTGGATAGTACCATTATTGCTATGTGCACAGTAACATGTTTATTATGTTCCACAGCCGGTACATTTGTAAAAATACAATACATCACAGAGCAATTTGAGCCATTTCTGCAGTACCGGTGTGGAGGCACATCGCTTTTCACCAGCATTGTGAGGACAGTCACAGGAAGGGGGAAGGTTAAGGTTGCGTAGGGGAAAGGAAATGGCAGATAAAGCTGAAAGGCAGAGGAGATGGGGGGGGGTGAGTAGATGGACCCCATGCAATTCTGCAGGAGCAGCCAGCACCACAGAGGACATATTCCCAAACAGACCCCCCCTTGGATACATAGGGCCTGGAAGATCCGCTGGCCACTAAATCCAGAGATCTTAGGGGTTCTCAAAAACCCCCTCGGCACTTCCTAGTTGCTGGCTGCCTGAGGGACGGAGAAAAAAGAAAGAAAAGAATGCCTTCTTACCTCAGTTTTGTTCCAGGCAACATTCAGATTTCTTAAAGGGGCGGGGTGCAAAAAAAGAACAAACGGAAGCCAGGAGAGCCCCGCACTCACTATCCTTACACCGGATCAAATATTTGTCACCTCCAAAAAGCAGGTACAAGAAAACTGCTGTTTGGTCTTGCTAAATTGTCTGCAAAGTCCGGAGCTGGTGGGTAAACATTTTTAAGGTCCGGACCTTGCAGCCATTTGCGGCGGAGCTTAGGGGTCGTGCATAAACACCCATAGATGTTTCAATAAATATATTATTTTAAAAAATATATAAATCAAGGGTTGAATAGCTCCTTGAAGCAACAGAGAGAACAAACCAGTACCAAGGTGTACCCAGTCACAATGATTCCGGTAGGAGGAAAAATAATTAATTATAGCTAAAAGTTTCTAGGTATAACAAAGGTATGGAAAATATCAGAAGAACTAAATAACATTTCCCTCAGGTGACCAGGGCCTGAAACAAACCCTCAGAATATCTCTCACAGCATTCCTTTGCCTCTGTGAAATGTTTCCAAATGTCAGCCAAGACCCCAGCACTACAAGAGTGGTTGCCTCTGGGGTGTCCCATGCGGACAGTAGGAGGAAAAGAGGTCTCAACAGCTTGACAAAAACAACACATTCTGCTTTTGATTGATCACAACATCTGGCACTCAGAGGTATTTTGGCTTTAAATGTAGCAGGTCTCTTTTCACTGCTGTACCTTCATCCTCCGCTAATATGTTTAATCATTTAAAAACCATGCACATTGTAGGTCTTTGCCAAATTCTATAACAAGGAAATTCATTAGTAAATTATTTTCTTCTCCAGTGTATAAAGAGCTTCTCCAGGATCTTTTCCTCAGTGCACATTGTGCTAATGATCATACATGTCCATTTAGACACATTTATCAGAAGAAAGGCATAGAGCAATGTTGGTGAACCTATGGCACAGGTGGCAAAGGTGGCACTCAGAGCCCTTTCCGTGGGCACCCAACATCGCCCCTTCACAGCCACCTGTATTCAGGTTTAATTGCTGTATTGGCACTTTGTGAAAAATTAGTGGGCTTTGAAATGCAGTTTGGGCACTCGGTTTCTAAAAGGTTTGCCATCACTGGCATAGAGTATTAAAAAGCTTTCCAATACCATACTGTAAGTAGTGTGCAGTTGAGAACATGGGGGTGGGGGTAGGTTGAAATCTCCTTTCATTCAGCTGCTTGATTATCTAAAGACCTCCTCCTAATAAAAATGAAGCTTCCATTGGGGTGTGTGTGTGTGTGTGTGTGTGTGTGTGTGTGTGTGTGTGTGTGTGTGTGTGTGTGTGTGTGTGTGTGTGTGTGTGTGTGTGTGTGTGTGTGTGTGTGTAACCTCCCATCCTCATGCATGGCTGTATTTGTTTAGACTGGCATCCTACACATTTGCCTGTGAGTGAGAAAGACAAAGAAGCTGAATTGCATCCATTCAGTATGGGCACCACGCTGTCCCTAAGTACCCACATCCCTGCCTCTTCCTTCCAGGACACCATACAGACTCCAAAAAAACTTTCAACATTGCACAAGGAGTTTCCTTCTGTCCTGTATGGGAGGCAATTTTGGCAGGTTTTGAGGGCTTGTTCCAACATCCTTGGCTTCTCAAACTCCCAAATTTGTTTGGCTTCTTTTTTTCCCTTAAGAAAATATATTTCCCCCCAACAGAAGGTGGAAGGGGATGTTTTCTGTAAAAGCTAATTTTGTAAGGAAACAAATTTAATGGGAGGATGCAAATCCAGGGGATTTCATTGTAGGTCATGGACTTCTGTAGATTATGTATCTGTTGTTGTTGTTGTTGTTGTTGTTGTTGTTGTTGTTGTTGTTGTTGTTGTTGTTGTTGTCATCGTCGTCATCATTGTTGTTGTGTGCTGTCAAGTTACCTCTGATTTACAGAGACCCTAAGAATGAGCAATCTCCAAAATGTGTATCCCATATTTAAACCTAATGGTAGATTCTTCATTGGAACATAAAGAACTCAAGCCAAATTGTTAGCTCCAGCTAGAGAAAATTCAATGAATGAACACAACGTAAATGTTGGCTTATCAAGTTTGATTCATTTGGTGGCTATACGTAGTTAGGACTTACTGGGTTCCTTCTTCAATTTGTCCTCTAGGTAGTTTTATTTGAAACTCTTCTCCTTTCTAAAATATATCTTTTTGTTTGATATATATATTTTTCCTAACTGCTACATACTTTGTCTCTCCCAAAACAAAACAGCAAGCCATCCCTCAGATTCTAACCCTCAATTTACTTCAGAGAGCATTAAAACTGTTTTCCCCCTCACCAGTGATTTGTAAATGAGAATGTTCTGCTCAGAATAATGACACTATGCTTTAACAAGACAGCAATCACTCATTCATAAGGCAGAGAAATCTACTTTTCATAATCTGACCTTCTCCAAAAAGAATTTTTCTTAGTCTACTGTGATGTTTGGATATGCATTTTAACAAACAACAGGATTCTATTTAGGTTGCCAATAGGGAATAAGTGAGACATGATCAGAGGACATTGTTTTCTAGTGCATCAGTCTGAGTTTAATAAGAGAACGGTGTTTGAAATCCTTGGAAGTTAAAATCTTTTTCCTAGTTTTTGTTTTCCGTACCTCTTAGTCACACTCTCCCCACAATACCTCTGCCAAATATTTTTCCTTCAGTCTTTGGACACAAATGGTAGCTCAAATACATATTGAAAATATTCATTATTTAGGAAATTATTCCCATTTTGTCATTCACACTGTGAATAAGAAATCTGGAATTCAAATATCTTGTGTTTGCTGGTAAGCCATGTGTGGTTCCCCCCATCCTTGTTCTTTGATGCACCCCAAATATGGCCGAAAAATTTCCTCCTTAGCATATCCTAGAAAACAGGAATGCTTCTCTATAGCACACTATGTGCTTAAAGAAGGAATAACTGTGTGTAAAGATGGTCACAACCACCTGTTTGATTATCTATGTTGGTTCGTTTATCACCCAAACAGTGTTTGGTGCTCCAAAGCCCCACCTCCTCTTTGGCAGGTGTCCCCTCAGAGGCAGTGCCCACAGAAGGTGGGGTAATGAAGCCAGGCCAGTGCCTCCAAGTGGGCACCCAACAGAGGGGGCGGGGTTTTGAAGCACTAAACACCTGCTTGGCTAATAAAAGAACCAGCATGAACTGCTGAACCAGTGGTTTGTGTTTATCTCCAATTGTGTGTCATCAAATAAATTTTGACTTATAGTGACCCCTTACAGTTTTTTAAAGATAAAGAATGTACTGTTACTAGTTCACAGTTTCCTTCATTTGGGGGCACCCTGGGACTGTGCAGCTTTCCCAAGGCCATGCACGCTGGCTTTAATCACAGAAGAGATAGTAAAGAATCTGACTCCCAACCTCTAAGGCGGTTACTTCACACCCATTTTGTCTTTCTAAGTGTTGCACTTCAGAGCGGTACAAAAAAAAATCTTACTTCAAGTCTGTCGCACAACAGCTTAAATTTTTCTCGACCACGCCACCGGAATGGGTGCTAAGAGAGACAAATCTGTACTTGGCGCTGGGGTAGGGTATTTCCTTGTCACGGTTTGTTCCCGGTTTCTGTTCCGAGACAAGACACTGTGAGGTAACAACTGCCACACAACAAAACATTTGTTTTTCTCAGAACATTGTTTCCCAGGCACTGGGTTGGGTGTTACATTCAAAGTGCCCCCCCACCCCAGATGATCACCACCCCCTTGCCCTCCTTCGTTAAATACCAATAAGACAAAACTAAACTTCAAAGCCAGGCAACAGAGACACCAAACAGGTAATTAATTAGCAAGCAAAAGGAATAAAGAACAAAGAAAGCCCAAAGGCTATCACCCAGAGCATTCCAATGTGGCCATGTGGAGAAAGTGAAAGCTAGCCAGATGAGTCGTAGACTCCTTCCCTGCCTGCAAAGATTTTGACTTTCCAGAAACAAAATATCGAAAAAGAATTTTTAAGCCCCTCCCCCCCAAAAAAAAAAGGAAGCTAAACAAATTCAGTGTTTGTCACGGTACAAGACCGTGAGGTAACACTTGTCACAAAACAAGTTATCACGACCATGGGAACACTGAAACAGGGGAAAAACCTCGTGTGACCAACACTTCACTGTACAAAACCAGTCGCGGAACAAAGAAGGTTATGTGAAGTAACTGCCTAACTCACTGAACTATCCTGCCAGTCCTCATGTTTCAGGACTGCTGCTTTGTTCCCTATTTTCTGTCTTTCTCAACAAACCAAAATGCAGAAGGAGACGGAACCATGTGTTTGTTTGTTCATGCGTATAATTAATATTTAGAACATCATTCCTAATTATGATATTTCTTTATGTAACTTTCATATTTCTAGGACTTCCAGTTCTAGTATTTGACAGAATCTAGTATTCTAGATTCTGAGACAGAAAGAGGAGAACTACCTTTCCTATGGAGCCCTAAAGTGACTCCCAAACAGCACTGAGACTGAGGGAGTGTTCTCTTCTTTTTACAAAGCAGAAGTACATGGCGTGAAGCAGAAAATGGAAATACAGAGAAATCTGTTTTGCCTTTTGGTTTCTCCTCCTCCAGGAGGGTTCTGGGTAGAACTGGAAAAGGTGCAGAAGAGAGCTACTAAAATGATTACTTGGCTGGAGCACCTCCCTTATGAGGAAAGGCTAAAACATTTGGGCCTCTTTAGTCTGGAATAAAGGCGCCTCAGGGGGGATATGATTGAGACGTACAAAATTATGCAGGGCATGAGTAAAGTGGATAGAGGGAAGCTCTTCTCCCTCTCACAAAATACCAGAACTTGGGGACATCCACTCAAATTGAGGGCTGGGAGAGTAAGAACAGACAAAAGAAAATATTTTTTCACCCAGCGCGTTTTTAGTCTGTGGAACTCCCTGCCACAGGATGTTGTGATGGCATCCGGCCTGGATGCCTTCAAAAGGGAATTGGACAGATTCCTGAAGGAAAAGTCCATCACAGGTTACAAACCATGATGGAGATGTGTACTCTCCAGGCTTTAAACCAGGCTACTTCAAGGGCCAGATGCAGGGGAGTAGTATCAGGAGACAGATATCTAGTCTCGTGTGCTCCCAAACGCATCTGATGGGGCCACTGTGAGATACAGGAAGCTGGACTAGATGGGCCGTTGGCCTGATCCAGCATGGCTCTTCTTATGTTCTTATGTTCTTATGACTAGAGAGTGCTAGAAATACAAAAGTCCCATCTCTGCTCCAGATGATCTTGGGGGAAACTCTTATATTTGTCCCAGCTCTCTCAGTGTACCAGCCCATTGTCTCGTCAACAGAGAGTTGAAAGTTATTTTAAATATTCACCCTTCTAGTTTCCCTTACAAGTCTCAGGGCCCCAAATTAGTCATTAAAATCTCTAGGTTCCTAAGTAGCCTATTACTTTTATAGTTCTATTTTACAGGAATCATTCATTTTCCCAGTTCTTGAACTTAACTAGAGCTGTGGTTTATTTGCTTAGTTTCATTCCTGTGAGATACAGGAAGCTGAACTAGATGGGCTGATCCAGCATGGCTCTTCTTACTTTAAAAAATAAAAGTAACATCTGGAGGCTACAGGTTCCTGGCCTCTGATACCAAACAACTGCCGTCTACCTCATGGTCTCCTCAGTGTCCACAACAGAACATCAGGCAGCAGCACAAGCCACCTCTGGAGCAGCAATATTTTCATTCTTTGACATTTACTGAGGCCTCAGTCACAACCACTAAAGAGCCTCTAAAAGTCACAGTTGCCTATGGAAGGTGTGAATTCATACCCCATGAATCACAGCTGTCATGTAACACACTTGCATGAATTACAGCAGAAGGAATTAATTATAGGTGCTACTGTAGCTAAATTTTCTTTTAAACTAACTAGCTGGGCTACATTTGTTAAATGGCACATATTTTTTTTCCTGAGTAAAGATATCACCTCACTGTTCTTTCTTTTCACTCCTTCCTCTCTCACCCCATCCACCCTGCCTGCCTGAAATGTCCGTTCCACTCATATTAGATGTGATGACTGTGTAAGTAATTCTTGTGTTGAACCGAAATGTCCTTTATGGCTTGATAATTCGTCCTGGCTTTCTCAGCCTTCTATTCTATATTCATGGAAAATAGAGATGGGGAAGAGAATGTTTGCTGAATTACAGCCAGCCGGTTCCCTGAATCAATACTGCATCTTCCAACCAAGAGACATGGTATAACAAAAAAAATTTTTACTGATTTAAAATATTTCAAGTGTTCACCATATCAAACACCTTTTCACCTCCTGAATAGCTAAAGTACAGAACAGAAAAGCAAGCATAGTGAATGTGTGACTTCTAAATGGCCAAGAATACGCAGGTGTCTTTGAATCAATTTCCAAATGTGCTATGCAGTTTCATCTTACAGTAAAAGCTATTCTGCAATCCTTCCTCTTCTCCCTGTTACTCCTGGGGATCCAAGTGTGTAATGATTTCTGCTTTTCATTTCCATGATTTGAGATATATTTTTTATCGCTGTTTGGATGACTGTACACTGCCCATTCCCCCCACTATACACACCCCACCATCATTTCCCACCAACAGCAATCATTACATTCAGAAGATGGCAGGAATAAAACCTTTAATAGTTGAGGCTTGTCCCTCGATTTATTTGCTAATCACCCTCTTGCCATGTAGTGTGATAAATATATGCCCAGATGCACAGAGATAGCATTCATATAACTTTAGTGAATGCTAAGGGTCACTCTGGAACAAGGTGTGTGCCATTAATGTATTCTATGTAGAATTCAGGTAGTCAATGTGGCCCTAGCATCAATGTATCACCAGCAGCTCATATACATAGCTACAGTATACCTCACCTTTACCTCGTCCATTTTTAATGATTTCAAGAAAATAATACCACAGTTCTGAGGGTTCTTCAGCCAGTTTCCTTCAGTAATCTTGAATGCAGTTCATCTGACCCTGGAGATTTGAACTTCTTCAAGGTAATAAGGTATTCCTTGACTACTTGTTTATCAATCTCCAGCTTCAATCCTCTCCCCTCCACTTGCGCTTCACATTTGTTTGGAGGGTCATAGTCTGTCCTTTGGGAGAAGACCGAGCTAAAATAGGAATTGAGCACTTCTGCCTTTTCTCTGGCATCTGTCATCATCTTTCCGTCTCCATTTAGTAGCTGAGCCACTGATTCTTTTCTTTGTCTCTTGCTATGTACAAACTTGAAGAATGCTTTTTTGTTGCTTTTAGCATCTCAAACTCAGCTCACTCTCAATTTTTTTGCCCTCATTTTTTTAACCTAATGCCATACATGCAATTCCTTGGTACTTCTCTGCACTCTTCCTTTGTGTCCTGGCCTTCTTTCCACTTGCTATACATGTCCTTTTTTGTTTTCAGGTCCTCTCTGAGCTTTTTGCAAAGCCACACTGGCCTTTTTTTTCTGTCTCCCACCTTGCTGTTGGAATTGTTTGTACTTATGCCTTTAGAATTTCCTTTGTTAGAAACACCCACCCTTCTAGGACTTCTTTTCTTGTTAGGATCTCTTTTCACGGGGCCTTGTTCTCAATTTATTAAAAATGACCTTTAAAAAATCCAGCATAAGTGTGTGGCTACACTCTGCTTTGGTTTCCTTTGAAATCAAGAATTCTAGGAGAACATGATAACTCTCACCCTGTTCCCCTTACTGCCACTTTGCCCACGAAGTTGTCTCTACTGCTTAGAATCAAGTCAAGGATAACTAGTTCTCTACTTTCTTTCTCCACTTTTTGTAGGAGAAAATTATCAATCACGCAACAATAGTAAGGCCCCACCTGGAGTATTGTGTACAGTTCTGGTCACCGCATCTCAAGAAAGACATAGTGGAACTGGAAAAGGTGCAGAAGAGAGTGACTAAAATGATTACTGGGCTGGGGCACCTCCCTTATGAAGAAAGGCTAAAACATTTGGGCCTCTTTAGTCTGGAAAAAAGGCGCTTAAGGGGGGATATGATTGAGACATACAAAATAATGCAGGGTATGAGTAAAGTGGATAGAGGGAAGCTCTTCTCTCTCTCCCAAAATACCAGAACTAGGGGACATACACTCAAATTGAGGGCTGTGAGAGTAAGAACTGACAAAAGAAAATATTTTTTCACCCAGCGCGTTGTAAGTCTATGGAACTCCCTGCCACAGGATGTGGTGATGGCATCTGGCTTGGATGCTTTCAAAAGGGGATTGGACAGATTCCTGGAGGAAAAGTCCATCACAGGTTACAAACCATGATGGAGAAACCAGGGTACTTCAAGGGCCAGATGCAGGGGAGTGGTATCAGGAGACAGATATCTAGTCTCATGTGCTCCCAAACGCATCTGGTGGGGCCGCTGTGAGATACAGGAAGCTGGACTAGATGGGCCTTTGGCCTGATCCAGCATGGCTCTTCTTATGTTCTTATGTTCTTATAAGCCAGGAATTTATTGGAAGGACCATACTTGGCAAAATTGGCTTCCCAAATGATATCAGAATAATCGAAATCTCCCATCGCTACTATATTGCTTCTCTTTAAAACCCTTGCAATTTGTTTTTCAAAACATTCATCCACATACTCTCCTTGATTGGCTGTTCGATAATAGACTCCAACTAGCATGCTCCTTTTGTTTTTCACCCCAGCTACAGTACATTGATCCAGATGCTGTTGATGAGACATCCCATCTCCTCCTCCCGTATTTCTGTGCAAGAAAGTGTATTTTTAACATATACTTCAACTTCACCTCCCTTTCTATTTTTTTTTATTTTTTGAACAATTTGTATCCTTCAATTTCTGTATTATAGTCATGGGCTTCATCCCACCAAGTTTCAATTATTCCTATCAAGTCATATTTACCTTCCTGAACTTAGATTTCCAGTTCTTCTTGTTTGTTTCCCATTCTCCTAATATAGACACTGGAGAATATGTTGTTTGTGGCCTGATTTTCTTTGTACATTTCTATGAATATCATTCTCCCTCATCTTTGTGAGAAGCAAACCATCTCTTGCTAGTAATCCATGGACGTTGATTTAATGGATCTCCTCTAGTTGCAATGGACAACTGGAGTTAATCCTGTTTATGATGGAAAATGGCCAAATAATGGTGCTAGGCACTGAACTCTCTTTTCACTACCAGTGTCACTGCTTATACATGGAATTATCACCCAAGGGAGAGAGAGGGAGACCCAGTGAGCTATCGTGCAAGTGGTGCCAGTGTTGTATAAGTGTGCATGTTGGTTCTGTTGCTGATAGTGCAGTCTTTACCCTTTAATTTTGCACTCCAGAGTATGGAGCCAACAACAAGGTACACAAGTGCAACATGATTTCATTTGTTTTCCTGCTGCTGACAGTATTGATTCTTTTTCAAGGTTTTATCATGGGCCATTTGAGAGCACTCCATGAGAAGTGGTCAGAAGAGGCAAATATAAAATTATCTTTAAAGCAAGTAAATAAACCCTATGGTAAACAAAAGTATTCTTGGGAAATGTAGAAATATTCAGACTCCCTGTTGTTGAACTGGCTGGAGAGTTGAATGGTTTAGAAACTTTTGATATCTGTCTGCAGAGCCAGAAATTGGAAGTTTGATTCTCCGCTGTGCCTCCTGTGAGCAGAGCTAACCTATTTATTTATTTATTTATTTATTTATTTATTTATTTATTTATTTATTTGATTTTTATACCACCCATCTGGCAGCAAGGATACTCTGGGCGGTATGTGGGCTTGGACAAGCTGAACAGTCCCAGGATACCCACAGTAGGAAATAACTTTTGAATAATCTGCACTTGGAAAACCCTGAAAAAGTTATGAGTTGGAAATTGATGATGATGATGATGATGATGATGATGATGATGATGATGATGATGATGATGATGATGATGATGATGATGATGATGATGATGATGATGTCCAATAAAGCATTTTGCACACGCAAAAATCTTAACCATATACCAACTAAATACTTTCTTGAAAGCCTGCATTGGTTAGGTTCTCCTGTCTCAAACTGTTGGTGAGTTTACACTTGTCCTTACAGTAGATTCATCCATGTCACTAAGCAGCAACATACCACGAATCCTTATGTGTATGTATGCTACAGGCTTTCAACATGTCTACATAGACAGTTTGAAGAGGGTTAATACCCAAAGAATGATAGTTTGTGAGGTCATCAGTGATACTATTGATGACTCAAAAGTACCAGCCAATCAGACAGATTGAGGCATTTTTAAAATTCCAGCAAGATCTGAATGTGGTTATGAATAGCACTGCCTCATAAGTATCCATGCAAATTAGGGCCCCACCTCCACTCTTGGCTAAATCTTGTGAGTATCTCAGGCATCATGGGGGAACCTGTTATCTGGGACACTCCCACACAACATAGTCCAACCCTCAATTGTATTTTTATGACTGTGTCAAGGAAACCATAGCCTTGGCCTGAAATGCCAACACTGACATCTTGCCCTGATTAGAACCAGGGGTCAACCCTTTCCTATACCAAAATAGTATGATCTGCTAATGATGTTCTGTGGATGCCAGCCATATCTGCTGCATTTCTGTCATGACACAAAATTCCTGAAATTCCCTTCTGGCTGCCTTGTATCCTTGGTGAGTGTGTGGAGTGAGAGCCAAACCCATTGCCCACTCTGCTTCGCCCATCCAGTCTAGAGGAAGTAGAGATGGGCACGACTTAGCGGTATTCCCGTTTCCGTTACTCGTATCCGTTACTCTATGGAAACGGTAACGGGAATTACTCCGCCAGACTTCGAGCTCGAACCGACAAACGAACAATTTTGGTCTGATTTGTCGTGCTCGTTACTTGCATTGCGGCGATCGCGCAATGCCAAGCGGCACAGAAAAAAAGTTTTTAAAAGTCAAAAAAACCTGATTCCCGGCCCTAAAAGTAGGCGAAAACTGTCTGAGGGCACCTACCAGGCCAGAAGGGTGTTTTATTTGGGGGGGGGGGGGTTTCCCCGCCCCCCTCTCCTTGGCTATTGCTACTGCTGCGCTGCTGGTACCAGGCTGGGAGGGCGCATCCATTTGCCATGCAGTGCGGGGGATCCAAAATGGTGACCGCAATTTTTTTTTGAAATCGTTGCCCAAAACCCCACCAAAGCACCACAGAAACATGCGAAAATTAGCTATTTTAAATGCTTGAATTTTTACAGTAGCAGCAGTGGGTTTTTCTTGCAAAAAAAAGTCTCCGTTGATTTTATTTCTTTTTTTTTTATTTTATTTTATTTTATTTTATTTTATTTTATTTTATTTTATTTTATTTTTTTACACCTGCACATTTGCAATGATGGGCTCGCCCATGGAAGTGGACCATGCAAATTTTCCACCAATCGCATGGCCACTTGGCCAGGTTGACCACAGAGACTTCTGGGATGTGCCAATCGGGCATAAACAGCCCACTAATCATAGCCCAAACCCGAACCCTAAGCCTAAGCATAACCCATACGCCAGTACACTGTCCTTCAAAGTGGGTCAGAGAGGTACCCAGAGGTGCACCCCAATACTCACCCTAACCTCACCCGTAACTAGCCTAACCCTAGCCCTTGCGCTAACCCATCTTAACCCTAAGCCAGATCTACTTGCATTGCACTACATGCAAGTACGTGAGACACAGCGGGTGCAAAGAGTCTGCCAGTCCGTCACTTGTGGCTCTGGCTGACTCCTGCAGCTCCCTCCATGAGCCCGCTACCCCCCCAAACCAGTACTAACGACAATGAAAAAACGAAAAAATGAACCGACTAATTTTTGCAAAATTTCGCGAAAAACGGAAACGAGCCGAAACTGACTGCCTCCGACACACGACAACTCGAAAACGTCATTTTCCCTAGTCGTGCCCATCTCTAAGAGGAAGTATCTCAGGCTGGTTGCGCACTTCTTCAAATGCCATGTCCTCGTAGAAGGTTGGAAATCAGTAGCTGTCCTCACTGCAAACCCAAGCCACACTTCCCGTCTGTTTTTCCTTAAAGCATAACCTGCAGCAGATAGTATTTGCTATTGCACATTATGACCGAAATATTGCAATTTTCTTCTCTTTATGTTATTGATAATTTCTAGCTTTTTATTCATGCACTCTAAGAGGGCCACATCAGTGACTCTGGCTGTCCAAGAAGCTAAAGCCCTGACCCACTTGATCTGTTGACAAGACAGGGTTTGGGCTATACCAAAGTTTGTTCAGCGGACAAACTTTACAACCGGCAAGACCTTCTCAAGATAGGAGTGTGCTACAAGCAGAGTGTTACAGCTGAGTTTCTTAGATTACACAACATCCCTGAGAGCATAGCAAGAACCCCCGGTTCTCCATGGATTGTTATCCCTATGGGGAGGAGGTGGAGGCGGCGTAAAGAGAGGAAGCGGAAGCGAGGCTGCAGAGCTGGAGTGCTGACTAGACTACGGAAACAACCACATAAACCACCACTTCCCAGTCTCTATCTTACAAATGCAAGGTCCTTGGCAAACAAGATGGATGAACTGAGGCTTCAGGTTGTAAGTAATAATATCATGAAGGATAGTTGCATTTTGTTAATTACAGAGACGTGGCTTCATGAAGGCATTCCAGACTCAGTG
The DNA here is from genome assembly GCA_029282475.1 of Phrynocephalus forsythii. Taxonomy (NCBI): domain Eukaryota; kingdom Metazoa; phylum Chordata; class Lepidosauria; order Squamata; family Agamidae; genus Phrynocephalus; species Phrynocephalus forsythii. The sequence goes on along the minus strand of JAPFRF010000002.1, from coordinate 168,280,014 downwards.
GTTGGGTTGTCAGGTTACACGGCACAGCGTCACGACAGAACAAAGGACTCTGGTAAAAGTAGAGGAGGAGGTCTCTCTGTGTATGTTAACAATAACTGGTGCACAAATACAGTGATCGTGGACAGACACTGCTCTCCAGATTTGGAGTACATGACTGTCAAATGTAGGCCCTTTTATCTACCAAGAGAGTTCTCTGTTGTCATGATTACAGCAGTTTATATTCCACCAGATGCAAACAGTAACTCAGCCATTGGACTCTTATATGATAGTATTAACCATCAACAGAGCACACACCCGAACGCGGTACACATTATAGCAGGGGATTTTAATCATGTGGATTTGAAAACAGCACTCCCCAAACTGTATCAACATGTCAAGTGTGCTACTAGAGAATCTAACACACTGGACAAGGTATATTCAAATATCAGGTTGGGCTACAGAGCTAGACCATTAGCACATTTGGGCCAATCTGATCACATGTCCTTGTTTTTGGTTCCTGCATACGTCCCCATCAGGAAAACTGCTCCTGCCACTATAAAGTCTGTGAGAAGCTGGTCAATTGGTGCATCTCAGCAGCTTCAGGACTGCTTTGACAGGACTAGCTGGGATGTTTTTGAACATCAAGATTTGGATATTTTCACAGACAGTGTTATGTGTTATATTAGGAACTGCATAGACACTGTTATGGTGAACAAACGTATCCGGATCTACCCAAATCGGAAGCCCTGGATGACTCAGAAAGTCCAGAGACTATTGAAAGAAAGGGATATCGCCTTCAGGTCTGGAGATAGGGCTTCTTACAGTATGGCCCGAGCGAACCTGAAGAGAGGAATTAGAGAGGCCAAACTGGACTACAAGAACAGGATTGAGCGGCATCTGGACAGTAATAACAACAGGAAAGTGTGGCAAGGAGTCCAGCAACTTACGAACTACAAGATGAACAACGGAGTTGTAGCGGGCGATGCAGCATTGGCAGAAGAGTTAAACATCTTTTTTGGTCGTTTTGAGGTGGAAGCACCAAAGGAAGCTGCACTACAGTCCCCAGTCCACAGCAGCTTTATCCTTAAAGTAGAGGAGTATGAGGTGAGGCGTATGCTGCGAACGATCAACCCGAGGAAGGCTGCTGGACCCGATGAAATCCCTGGATGTGTGTTGAAAGACTGTGCAGATCAACTAGCTGGAGTCTTTACCAAGATCTTTAATCAGTCTCTGGCTCAATCTAGGGTTCCATCCTGTTTGAAGTCCTCCACCATAGTTCCTGTACCTAAAAAAATCTTATATCTCCAGTCTTAATGATTATCGACCAGTTGCACTTACTCCAGTGGTGATGAAATGTTTTGAAAAACTGGTCCGGAATTACATCACATCACTTCTCCCCCAGAGTTTTGATCCCCACCAGTTTGCATATCGAGCAAATAAATCTGCAGAGGATGCTGTAGCTACAGTCCTTCATGCTGCACTGTCACATCTGGAACAGCGGGAAGCTATGCAAGACTGCTTTTCGTGGACTTCAGCTCAGCATTTAATACCATCCTCCCTCACAGACTGGTGGTTAAATTAGGGGATTTGGGATTTCCACATTCTATATGTATGTGGATAAATAGTTTTTTGTCCGGACGTAGTCAGAGGGTTAGAGTAGGTCAATGTACCTCTACAGATCTGAGTCTTAGTACTGGCTCTCCACAGGGCTGTGTGCTGAGTCCACTGCTCTTTACTCTTTATACTTACGATTGCATTCCCGCCTATCATAACAACATTATAGTTAAGTTTGCGGATGACACCACAGTAGTGGGGCTTATCTCAGCAGGAGATGAGTCTGCTTATAGGGATGAGGTGGAGCGGTTGATTGAGTGGTGCAGAGAGAATAACTTGCTTCTGAACACATTAAAAACTAAGGAGCTCATAATAGATTACAGGAAGAAGAAAACAGATCTTCAACCACTATTCATCAGTGGGGACTGTGTAGAAAGGGTGACCGACTTCCGTTTGTTGGGAGTCCATATTGAGGAGAATTTAACCTGGAGTGTAAACACCTCTGAGCTGCTGAAAAAGGCCCAACAGAGACTGTACTTTCTGAGAGTGCTCAGAAAGAATAACATCACTCAGAGACTATTGGTGTCTTTTTATCATTGTGTAATAGAAAGTGTACTGACATACTGCATATGTGTGTGGTATGCCAGTTGCACGGTGGCTCAGAGGAAATCACTCCAGCGGGTTATCAATATGGCACAGAAGATCATCGGATGCCCACTCCTTACATTGGAGGAATTACACAGCTCCCGCTGTCTTAAGAAAGCTCAGAATATTGTAGGAGATATTTCTCATCCTGGTCACTCTCTGTTTGTACCACTACCATCAGGCAGAAGGTATAGATCTATTAGAACAAGGACGGAAAGATTCAAAAATAGTTTTTACCCAATAGCATTATCCATGCTAAACTCTGTTAAAAATTAAGTTGACGGGTAATATTGGTGTTGAATGTGTTACATATATATCGTATAGGTGTATGGCTGTTGTTGTTTTTTAAATTGTAGTTTTTATGGATTGTGTAGGAATGTTGCTAGGTGAAAGAGTGTAGGGATGTGGGTATGTTTGGATTTTATGTCAGTTTTAAATGAGTGTAAGTGATGTTTTGGCATGTGAATGTTGGAGTATGTGTATGGATGGTTTGTTTTTAAATTGTAGATTTTACGTCTTGGATTTTTATGCTGGGTTGTGTGAATGACTGACTGGATGGCACTTTTAATCTCGTTGTATTTATACAATGACAATAAATTGCATTCCTATTCCTATTCCTATTCCTATTCCTATTCCTATTCCTACTGTCATCCAAACAGGGATGTGGCATGCCTAGATGACAATATTAAACTGCAAGAACCTCAAGATGAAGGCCCTCACTAAATGCATAACCCTTTCTGATTTTTTTGAACCACAGAATTAGCCCAGCCCTCTGACCACAGCCACAAGGCTCCCAAATAAGGAAAAAAATTCAGATCGTGTCCATAGGCCTGTGAAGACCTTACATAGCTGAGCAAAGGTGCTGGAGGAACACCCTAACAGGAGCATTTAAGGAATACCCTACCAGGATGAACTCAGTGAATTACAAAGCACAGGGCTCCTGCTTTCCTGAATGTGAGATTTTAGGAGCCTTGTGGCACAGTGGTTAAACTGCTGTTGTGCACCCAAAACTGTGTTCACGACCCAGAGTTCAATCCCAAGCAGCTGGCTCCAGCCAGCTCCAGCTTTCCAGCTTTCTGAGGTCAGGAAAATGATACCCAACTCATCGAGGAGAGGGAAACGTGTAGCTGCATAACTGAATTGTAAGCCACCCAGAGAGTGTTTTGGAGCCTGCATACTGTAATTTAAAATTGTAAACCGCCCAGAGACTACTTGTAGTGGTATGGGGCGGTATATAAGCAGAACACTTTGCTATTCATTCATTCATTCATTCATTCATTCATTGTGCTGTAAGATTCTGGTTTTCTCTGGGAGGAAGCAGCATTCTGTCAACATTAATCCTCTTAAAGAAAGGCTTGCTGGAAAAACTATTGACAGCAGTGATCAAACCCTTCAACAACAACAAACCAATGCTGTGTATGTTATATACCATCCAGTCAATTCTAATTTATAATCAGTAAACAAGTCTGGTACCAACTTCCAAGGTATGTGAGGGACTGAAGGAATTGTTTTACTGCTGCCACATCCTCATTGAGCTTCCAGAGCCAAGTGAGGCCTTCACCTGGAGTCTCCTGAGTCTCAGAGTAGGACTATATGATCAAATACCATAAGATAAGCTAGACTTATAAAATGGGTAAAGTGGGTGTTTTTAACTGGCTACATGATGCAAAGGTTGAATCAAATTGGTTGAGCCCTTTTTGCTATCAAAGCAGGTTGCTTTTTCCCCTCTGAGAGGGCTTCTATTGTTTTCTAGCCAGATCAATCTGAACATGCAGCGAGCTGATACCTTCTGGTAAAGACAGGTGTCCATGTCTGTAGGTGGAGCTTGGGGTGAGGTAGTCAGTTGGGGTGCAATGTTCGAGCCTGGAGGCAAACATGCAAAAGGGAACCACTGTGATTACAGTTCACTGTCACACTACTACATTTCTGAAAAACTTTTCTATAGAATCACCAAGCAATCATGTGTGCACGCACACCCACACCCACACGCACATGCACAAAGTTATGCTTTGACAAATCACCTTTCCCTTCACTTCACAGGGTAGGTAGGCAATAGTTTACTGCTAAAAACCATTGGTCATTGCAATCTTAATATATATATATATATATATATATATATATATATATATATATATATATATATATATATATATATATATATATATATATATATATATATATATATATATATATATATATATATATATATATATATATATATATATATATATATGCATGTTAGGTGGATTCGGGTTTCTTCCGTGTAGAAATCTGGTTGTTCTGGCGACGTTTCGACGAGGTCTCACTCGTCATCTTCAGGCTGGTGTTCTGGCTTCTTTCTTCTTGAAGCAAAGTGTGGTCTCAGTTGAAGTCCTTCTATAAATACTGCTGGGGGTGTGGTTTGCTTGCTCTGTTGCTGATTGCAGGTTGCTTTGTTCCTTTGTTCTTTTGTGATCTGCTGTGTGGCTGAGGCGATCGTTAAGGGATTAACTGCTGATGGCTGTTTAGATGGCTGTTTACATGCTGGTGGGTTAGATGGCTGGTAGGTTCTGGCAGTATCCTGGGCTTTGGTGGAGTGGGGTCCTGTGTCTTGTGAATTCATTTTGGTCTGGCTACGTGTCTGTGGTCTCCCAATGTTTTTTTGGGTGTGTGAGTGTGCTCCATGTGGTGACTGGAGTGGGGTGCCGCAGTAGATGGTGCAGTCGTGGTTTTGTTATTGGATGGTGGTTTCGTTTCATCTGTGGGAAGGGTCTGGGTTTGTGTTTGGTGTGGATGGAAGGTGGTGGCATCTTGTGTCCTTTTGGACCTGGTGTCAGTCTTTGTGACAGAGGCTCGTCTGTTGACCAGGGCTAGTTTCCAGATGTCAGGCAAGCGGGAGGTGTCATCACGTTTATTCATGTTGTTTGGGTGTTTCTCTATTTCAATGGCTTCCATGATTATTCGACTGTTGAAGTGTTCAGTTTTGGAGATGAGTTTGGTTCTTTCAAAGTCAATTTCATGACCTGTTGTTTTTATGTGCTGGAAGAGAGAGGAAGATTTTTCTTCTTTTTTGACTGCGTTCTTGTGTTCTGCGATGCGTGCGCTTATTCTCCTGTTTGTCTGTCCGATGTATGTGGCTGGACAGACTTTGCATGGTATTTCGTAGACTCCTTGGTTTTCTAGCTCAATCTTGTCTTTGGGGTTTCTTAAAATGTTGGCTATTTTTTGGTCGGTGCAAAAGGCTGTCTTGATATTGTGTTTGTGGAGAATTTTGCTGATTTTGTCTGTGGTGCCTTTGATGTAAGGGAGGAGGGCGGTGCCGTTGTTCTCTTCTGTTTCTTGGTTCTTGGGGGTGTTTCCTTTTGGATTAGTTTGGTGATGGTGTTTTTTTGGAATCCGTTCGCAATTAAAACATTCGAGAGAGTGTGTAATTCAGTTTTTAGGTGGTCTTTGTCAGCGAGGCGTTTGGTTCTGGAGATGAGGGTTTTGCTACGGAGTTGATCTGTGCAGGGTGGTGGTGTGATTGTGCATTTAAGTAGCGGTTAGTATGTGTTTTTTTCTGGTAGATGGTATGTCCTAAGGAGCCGTCGGGTTTTTGTAGATTAGGACGTCCAGGAAGGGAAGTTGGTTGTTGGCTTCTATTTCCATAGTGAATTGTATTTTGGGGTGTAGGCTGTTGAGATGTGTGAGGAAGTTGTTCAGTTTATCTTTCCCGTGTGGCCAGATAACAAAGGTGTCGTCAACATATCTGAGCCAGAGTTTGGGTTTATGTTCGGACTTCTGTAACGCGTTGGTTTCAAAGTGTTCCATATATAGGTTTGCGATGACCGGTGAGAGGGGTGATCCCATGGGTGCTCCTTCTATCTGTTTGTATCTTTGTCCATTGTGGATGAAGTATGTGTTGGTTAGGCAGTGGTTGGTCAGATCTAGGATGTGCTTGGGGGTTGTATTTGTTGTGGATAGCTGTCAAGGCTTCTTGAATGGGCACTTGTGTGAAGAGCGAAACAACATCGAAGCTCACGAGTAGGTCATTGGGTTGTAGGTCTTGTTTCTTTATAATTTCTATGAAGTGGAACGAGTTTTGTACGTATGAAGTGATGGATTCTGCATAGGGCTGGAGTTGTTTGGCAAGAAATTTGGCGAGGTTTTGTAGAGGTGAGCCTATGGAGCTGACTATGGGTCTGAGAGGTGTTCCTTCTTTGTGAATCTTGGGGAGGCCGTAGAGCTTGGGGCATCTGGATGATTTCTCTCTGGGGATGATGCTTGGCTTGATTTCTTCACTTAAGGGAGAGGCTTTTATTTTGGCTTTGGGTTTTTTTGTCCAGGTAGGTGGTGGGGTCTGTGTTCAAAGGTATGTAAGCAGGGTCTTGTAGTAGGTTGGATAATTTGGCTTGGTAGTCGGATGTGTTCATCACCACTGTGGCATTGCCTTTGTCTGCTGGGAGAATGATTATGTTGTGGTCTTTCCTCAGGTTGGTGAGGGCTTTTGTTCTTCTTTGTGTAAATTGCTTCTGGGTGGTTTGCTGGAGCAGAGGACATTGGTGACTTCGAGTCTGATTTTGTTGGCTTCATCTGGGTTGATTTTGGTTAGGCTGGCTTCCACTCCGCATATGATGTTTTCGGTGGGGATGTGTCTGGGGGCGACTGCAAAGTTGAATCCTTTGGAAAGGACTTTGGTCTCTGCGATGGTGAGTGTCCTGTCTGATATGTTGTGAACTGTTTGTTTCATGGGTTGTTGTGTGGGGGGGTTGGGCTTCTGGCGTTTTTCCAGTTTGTGGAGTTTGTTGGTGTGTGTGTCTGTCTTGTGGGAGGTCTCTGTTTCAGCTCTCAACTATATATATAGTTGCTTGTTGGTTAACATCCTTCCTAACATTGCCCCACTCTTTCCAGAAAGAAACTGAATCCTTCCTTGAGACTACAGTGCTACCTTGTATAAACGAATTAATTCGTTCCAAATGAAATTATGTTAAGCAAATTTTCCTTTGTACAAATTTCCCATAGGAATGCATTGAAAACAGAGTAATCCCAAATCGTGACCATTTTTATGTTGTACGGATTCGCCCCACAGGCGATTCTGTTAAGCATATTTTTCCTATCTCCTGAATTTTTTATGTTATACAGATTTTATGTTATACAAACCATTTGTTATACGAAGATCCACTTCATATCTTTTTCCTTTCTCAAATACATGTGTCAAAATGGGCTCCTGATATCTTTAAAATCATTAGTATGAGATACCCCTTTTCTGCTTTTCAAATCATTGATAGCCATATTCCACTGTTCTTTATACCACTCTTTAATTTTAAATTGGCTACTAGCTTGCCAGGTTTTCACCATGATTAGTCTGTCTATGTGGAGTGTAGAAAGTTGCTTTTAAGGAGAAAGAACATAAGGACATGCTTAAACATAACTGAGCAGTTTTAGGATGATGCTCTGCATCCATCTGTTTATTTGCAAAGAGGAAATTCTCCAATGACACCTAGCTTCAAATGAGCTTAAGAAGCTCAACAGTTTCTCTTATAAGTGGGCAGCTGCCTATAGATTCTTAGGATCAATTTAACAAAAAGGTTGTGTGATGAGGATTGATTGGAAATGTGTTATAGGAGTGGATAAGCTGTTCAACTCTTCAAAAATAATGTGAACTAGGTTGAAGTTCACAAAAATAAATGTGAACTCATTACTAGACTTAAGAGTTGGGAATCAATAGTGATGCTTTTTTTGGTAGTGGAAACTTATAATGGAAAATTGTAGAAGTTTCAGGAGCTTAATCTGTCATATTTGAGCTCGGAATAGCCACAGTGTACAATGCATTATTTTCAGAAGATAATCAAAATCTTCATCTTAAATTCATATAATTAAAAGTCCTTTTACATGCTTAGCAGTCTGTAAATATGGACATACTTTCAGATTTATCCCAGCTGCTGTTTGTATTATGGTTTCAGTCTGGGTGACTTACAGTTTATTATATTATAATATATTTTGGAAGTAAATAATCACTTTATTATAATAAAGTAAACAATCTAATAGATGTTTAGCTATTTTATGAAAGGTAAAATCACCAATTTCTTTTTATCATCTATTTCTCTTTCTAATTATTTTAGCAGCAGTGCGTACCTTAACATGTTCACTTTATTCGGTGTCCTGCAGTGAAGATCCTTCAAATTTTTATGGAAAGAAAGTTTAGATTATTAGGCCACAGTGTTATATGGAATGAGGTAATAACTTTATTTTCATTTTTTTTTACCTTCAGTCAGTATGCGAGGACCCTGCCTGTCACAGAACCTGACTCTGAGGGGTTAAATGGTGAAGAGCTGCTGGAGGAGCCTTGCAGCTCAAGTCAGCAGGCAGCTGGGTCTGATGACTCAGCTGAAAACATATCTTTGCCCCCTAGAAGGGCCATGAGCAGGATTCTGCAAAGACATGCTACCAGGAGGGCTAGGGAAAGGGTCTTTGATGCTAGACGGGGAATCCGGTCAGGAAGCCCTGAGTACTAGCAGGAGCCTTTCCAGAAGTAAGGGTGTGTTCCCTGTTTTGAGATAAAGCTGGCAAGCTCACCTTGAGCTCTCTGTGGGAGCAATGCATCATTTGAACTTGCAACCACGTTCCTGTCTGTGACCTTGGCTCTGTTTTCTGATTTCGGACTGGCTTCCTGGGCAATGGATTGATCTGTTCCCTTGGGTTTGGCATCTGGTTTCCGTGAGATATTCTGGCTTTGACTTGGACTGTTAATTGCTGGGAGTTGGATTCTGTTATTTATCTGGAACTTGATTGTTAGCAACGAACTTGAACCTGCCTGGCTTTCCACTAAAGATCTTGGCAAAGAACTGAACCTTGTTTGTGTGTGTGCTCTGTGTGTGGGGCTTGACACAGTACATATTGACTGATTGCTAAACATTTAAGGAGAAGAGGTTTAAGTGGGAATGTGGTCCCACTGCTAAGATTAAGTTTGTGTTTTGTCTTTTCTTGGCAACATAGACATTTATCATGAATTGCTCCAAAAGGAGTTTTAATGTTTATTTTAATGCAAGATATAAGAAGAGGCAGTACACAGATAGTATTGTGAAGAGTTTGTACTCCAAATTGTAGGAATTAGTTCCTCTATTATTAAAATTTATGGTATCATATTTCACTATTTGTACAGTTCTAGTATATCATTAGTACCCTTTATTTTATTTTCTAATTGATTTGGCATTTTAGCACCACATTTTTATATCTTAGTATTTATTTCTTTGGGGATGTGATAATTTGTTCCCAGGTCCATGGCTCCTGGTGTTGTAGAAGGGAAAAATTTCCTAAAGCAGCATCAAGACAAGATGCTGTCATCTCATTTACAAGGGAAGATAAATGGTTCTGATAGTGTCAATTAGGGATGGGTACATTCATACAAAATGAAATTAAACAAAAGGAAATGGCTCCCCTGGGTCCTAGAGGCACCAGATTTGGTGCTCAGCACTCTGGGAGCCATTTTAAAAGGGTTCTTGCTGAGCTGTTATCAGCTGGACCCCTTTAAACCTGGCCCAGTTGGCATCAGGGGGGATTCCCCTGGTGCCGACTGGGCCAGGTTTAAAGAGCTCCAGCCATTGACAACTCGGCATGAGCCCTCAGAAAATGTGGGGAGGGCAACATGATCACCGGAACTGTCCTCACACCATTTTTTGAGGGCTCGGGTAGGCGGTTTTCAGAGGGCTCCTGCCAATCTATCAATCACTGGACCCCTTTAAACCTGGCCCAGTCAGCACAAGGGGGTCCCCTGGTGCTGACTGGACCAGGTTTAAAGGGGTCCAGCTGTTGACAGCTCAGCAGGAGTCCTCAGAAAATGATGGAACGAAACAGTTTGTTTTGATGCAAAAATGACCGTCTGGTTTCATTTGTAACAAAATGCTGCTTCCGTATTTTGTTTTGTTTTGTTATGTAATGAAATGACAAAATAGCATTTCGTTTTTTCATTTTCTGCCCATTCCTAGTGTCAATATTCAGAAAACTTTAGTTTGTGGGTTACAGAGGTGTTGCACTAAAAATGAAAAGTTATTTTTAGAAAGTCTCTCAGAAGTTGTTGAAGTGAAAATACACTTCAAAAGTGCTCCCTGAAGAGATAGATGACATTATAAAAATCAAAGACACATATTTTGTTTGGGAACACGGCTATTGATACGATAGTTTGGAAGAGAAATCCCAGTCAGGACCTGCCAGAAAGAATAAACAGCAATGCAATGATGTTGCAGAGGACAAGAGAAAAAAAGTCAAGTGCATTTTAAAATGCTATGTATGTTGTGTTTTAGCTATACAGTGGTACCTTGCATAAAGGAATTAATTCGTTCCAAATGACATTATATTAAGCAAATTTTCCTTTATACAAATTTGCCATAGGAATGAATTGAAAACGGATTAATCCCTAATCGCAACCATTTTTCTGTTGCACAGATTCAACCCATCGGCGATTCCGTTATGGCATTTTCTCCTGTCTCCGGAATTTTTTTTCCTTCAAGCACATTTTCTGTTAAAAAACTGCTTGTTATACGAGGGTCCACTGTAATGTTAATTAACAAAGAAATATTAACAAGAAATATATGTGGACAATTGTGTTAGATAAATGAGAACAAAAATACAGTATCCAGTAGATGTTTTCGTTGAATATTGTAAAAGGAGAAAGAAATGAAGGTTCATTTGAGCTTTTTGTTGAGTAATAAGCAAGCAGAGAAGATAAAAATGGTTCCATTTGCTTTATGAGGCTACAACTGTGAACCTGTAATAATTGTTTTTTAAAAGAGTATAATATATATATTATCCAGGACTATCTAGCAATGTTAACATAAATAGCAGCAAGTGGACTACTCATGCCAGTTGCTAACCTAGTGCTTCATTATACCTATCCTTGGTAAAAGTACTGATAAACTACACTACCAGGTCTCCATAACAGCAGTTTTCTGACCTTGTTACAGAGGAGACCCTTTTTTTCCTGCTAGTAAGCCTGTACCATATATGTTCAGTCTCATTACATAGTGGCTTTCCCTAACCTTTGAAAGGCCTTTTTGAAGATCAGTGTTTCAGCTTCTGTAGTCTGGATCCTTTTCAATAAAAAGTGGGTGGGACCAACCATTGTCTTTCAAGAGAAGGGGAAAAATGGTATTTTTAAGTGTGTGTGATCTGTTTTAAATCTGAGATCAAAATTTGAAGAAGAGAAAAACAGTTTTACTTTTAAGAAATCATAACTCAAAAATGTTTTGTCCAAATGTCCCCAAACTTGGCACAGAGCACGAATAATCTATCTGCTACACCTGTGCCAGCCTTGATGGTGAGTCAAAAACTGAATCACAGTTATTTGTTGTTTGGAATGATTCCCCCCCCCATTTTTACAATTACCTTGAAGAATGTTCACTCACTTTGTTGCGAAATAACAGGCCTCTTTGAAGGCCTGACAGGATGCTGTACGCATCAACACATATTGGAAGAGGCTGTTTAAAGTTCTTAAATACATAATTGGATAACTAGTGTTTTTCTCATTAAAATCTTTTTTATTGTGGAGTTTTAAGTCCAGTGGTGTCCAACCGTTGGCGCATGGGCCAAGATGCAACTCAGGATGGCTATGAATGTAGACCAAACCAAATCATCACCTTACTTAAAACATTATGAGAGAGGTTTTTTAATGTGTGTGTGTGTGTGTGTGTGTGTGTGTGTGTGTGTGTGTGTGTGTGTGTGTGTGTGTGTGTTTTGTTTTGTTTTATTTTTTGTTTTTGTTTTTTGCAACTCAGTTGTGCAGTTCTTAGGTGTAAACTTTTTTTGCAACTCAGTTGTGCAGTTCTTGGGCGTGAAAAACTATTAACAAGAATGTAATACAATAAGAATTAGAAGGAAAATATCCAATGAACACCTTGAGAACTCTTTGAGAATTGCAACTACAGTTGGACCACCATATACGCTGATTCGCCATCCATGGATTCAGTTATCTGCTGTTGGCAGCCAGAAAATAATTATTTTGGGGCAGCAAAAGGGGGAAAGGGCCACAGATGGAAACTGAGAACTCCCTCCTCTGCATGAGGTCTTGAGCCTAGTGGCACACCTAACACATGGGAGTGTGCAGGCTATGTGAATGTGCACCCAAATGGGGCAGAGAGTGGCAGCGGAGTCGGGCTCCATCCATCTCCCACTCCTGATCTACCAAGGCAGCATGCAAATGCCCAGAAGCTCTGTCAGCGCTGTGGGGTGTGGGGTGGGTGGGTGGGTGGGGGTGTAACTCAGGAAAGCAGCCAGCCAGCCTTTCCTCCCACCTGCCCAGCTTTCTTTCCACAGGGCAGGTAGCCACCTTTCCCGGGGACACCTGTCATCTGCTGCTGCTGCTAATGCTCTATGGGGGCGGGAAGAGCCATGTTGGCCCAGCTGGGAACCTGGAAAGAGAGGAGGGCTCGCTCACTCGCTGCCTGGGCAAGAAGTACCAACCATGAGGAGCTGCTACTGCTGCAGCAGCACTTCTTCCGAGGCTGGGAGTCGCACCTTGCCCAAGAAGGCAGCTCAGGGCAGGCAGGAACAAAGCAAGCAAACCACACACCCCCAGCAGTATTTATAGAAGGACTTCAACTGAGACCACGCTTTGCTTCAAGAAGAAAGAAGCCAGAACACCAGCCTGAAGATGACGAGTGAGACCTCGTCGAAACGTCGCCAGAACAACCAGATTTCTACACGGGAAGAAACCCGAATCCACCCTAACATGCATACCTATACCCGTGAAAATCTACGAAAACAAATATCCGACCTCTACGGGGAGGAAACCTTCCAGCTGACCAGAACCTACGAGAAACTAGAAGTCCGAAGAGCCACCATCTTATGTGACATTGCATTCCTACGCAACTGCCGAGACAAAAATGTGATCCCCACAAGCTTCCAACTGAAATTCCACTCAAAACCCCATCCAGCGAAAGGATCCTGAAAAGAACAGAACTAGCCCTAATCAGAAGCGAACTACACAGGAAAAGATACCTACTAGATCAAACCAACAGAGATCTACTCACTCTCCACCTCAAACTCAGCAACAAAATCCACCCAACACTCTGGACCAAATCCAAGCAACTCGCCGCCTGGAGAGCTGAAACAGAGACCTCCCACAAGACAGACACACACACCAACAAACTCCACAAACTGGAAAAACGCCAGAAGCCCAACCCCCCCACACAACAACCCATGAAACAAACAGTTCACAACATATCAGACAGGACACTCACCATCGCAGAGACCAAAGTCCTTTCCAAAGGATTCAACTTTGCAGTCGCCCCCAGACACATCCCCACCGAAAACATCATATGCGGAGTGGAAGCCAGCCTAACCAAAATCAACCCAGATGAAGCCAACAAAATCAGACTCGAAGTCACCAATGTCCTCTGCTCCAGCAAACCACCCAGAAGCAATTTACACAAAGAAGAACAAAAAGCCCTCACCAACCTGAGGAAAGACCACAACATAATCATTCTCCCAGCAGACAAAGGCAATGCCACAGTGGTGATGAACACATCCGACTACCAAGCCAAATTATCCAACCTACTACAAGACCCTGCTTACATACCTTTGAACACAGACCCCACCACCTACCTGGAAAAAACCACCAAAGCCAAAATAAAAGCCTCTCCCTTAAGTGAAGAAATCAAGCCAAGCATCATCCCCAGAGAGAAATCATCCAGATGCCCCAAGCTCTACGGCCTCCCCAAGATTCACAAAGAAGGAACACCTCTCAGACCCATAGTCAGCTCCATAGGCTCACCTCTACAAAACCTCGCCAAATTTCTTGCCAAACAACTCCAGCCCTATGCAGAATCCATCACTTCATACGTACAAAACTCGTTCCACTTCATAGAAATTATAAAGAAACAAGACCTACAACCCAATGACCTACTCGTGAGCTTCGATGTTGTTTCGCTCTTCACACAAGTGCCCATTCAAGAAGCCTTGACAGCTATCCACAACAAATACAACCCCCAAGCACATCCTAGATCTGACCAACCACTGCCTAACCAACACATACTTCATCCACAATGGACAAAGATACAAACAGATAGAAGGAGCACCCATGGGATCACCCCTCTCACCGGTCATCGCAAACCTATATATGGAACACTTTGAAACCAACGCGTTACAGAAGTCCGAACATAAACCCAAACTCTGGCTCAGATATGTTGACGACACCTTTGTTATCTGGCCACACGGGAAAGATAAACTGAACAACTTCCTCACACATCTCAACAGCCTACACCCCAAAATACAATTCACTATGGAAATAGAAGCCAACAACCAACTTCCCTTCCTGGACGTCCTAATCTACAAAAAACCCGACGGCTCCTTAGGACATACCATCTACCAGAAAAAAACACATACTAACCGCTACTTAAATGCACAATCACACCACCACCCTGCACAGATCAACTCCGTAGCAAAACCCTCATCTCCAGAACCAAACGCCTCGCTGACAAAGACCACCTAAAAACTGAATTACACACTCTCTCGAATGTTTTAATTGCGAACGGATTCCAAAAAACACCATCACCAAACTAATCCAAAAGGAAACACCCCCAAGAACCAAGAAACAGAAGAGAACAACGGCACCGCCCTCCTCCCTTACATCAAAGGCACCACAGACAAAATCAGCAAAATTCTCCACAAACACAATATCAAGACAGCCTTTTGCACCGACCAAAAATAGCCAACATTTTAAGAAACCCCAAAGACAAGATTGAGCTAGAAAACCAAGGAGTCTACGAAATACCATGCAAAGTCTGTCCAGCCACATACATCGGACAGACAAACAGGAGAATAAGCGCACGCATCGCAGAACACAAGAACGCAGTCAAAAAGAAGAAAAATCTTCCTCTCTCTTCCAGCACATAAAAACAACAGGTCATGAAATTGACTTTGAAAGAACCAAACTCATCTCCAAAACTGAACACTTCAACAGTCGAATAATCATGGAAGCCATTGAAATAGAGAAACACCCAAACAACATGAATAAACGTGATGACACCTCCCGCTTGCCTGACATCTGAAACTAGCCCTGGTCAACAGACGAGCCTCTGTCACAAAGACTGACACCAGGTCCAAAAGGACACAAGATGCCACCACCTTCCATCCACACCAAACACAAACCCAGACCCTTCCCACAGATGAAACGAAACCACCATCCAATAACAAAACCACGACTGCACCATCTACTGCGGCACCCCACTCCAGTCACCACATGGAGCACACTCACACACCCCAAAAAAACATTGGGAGACCACAGACACGTAGCCAGACCAAAATGAATTCACAAGACACAGGACCCCACTCCACCAAAGCCCAGGATACTGCCAGAACCTACCAGCCATCTAACCCACCAGCATGTAAACAGCCATCTAAACAGCCATCAGCAGTTAATCCCTTAACGATCGCCTCAGCCACACAGCAGATCACAAAAGAACAAAGGAACAAAGCAACCTGCAATCAGCAACAGAGCAAGCAAACCACACACCCCCAGCAGTATTTATAGAAGGACTTCAACTGAGACCACACTTTGCTTCAAGAAGAAAGAAGCCAGAACACCAGCCTGAAGATGACGAGTGAGACCTCGTCGAAACGTCGCCAGAACAACCAGATTTCTACACGGGAAGAAACCCGAATCCACCTAACATGCATATATATATATATATATATATATATATATATATATATATATATATATATATATATATATATATATATATATATATATATATATATATATATATATATATATATTTAAAAAACTTATAAAATTACATCCGCAACAAATATAATTAAAACTTTAAAATACCGTGTAACATTTACAATGCAATATAATCCTTCCAGGGTTAGAGATTGGCCTGAATTTTCATAGCTTCCAGCACAAACTTTGCTACTTGCTGTGTAACAGACCTGTCTGTACCGACAAGTAGCATACTACGTTGGGCTCCAGGGGACCTATTGGCCAGTGAACTAATAATCCCACCAAGGAATTTACATCTAGGTTGGTCGTGAAGGGGGCAGCTGAGCAAGTAGTGGGGCAGATCTTCGACTTCACCTGAGCTGCAAGGGCAAAGTCTGTCCCGAACAGGGATATTATCACGTCTAAAAAGGCAGAAGGCATGGTCTGAAAACGCAGGGCTGTGAAAACTGTCCTCAAGGGAGCTGAGGTTAAATTGTGGAAATAGCTTTCCAGCCCGAAAGATGTTTTATACAAAGGATAATAGAGGGAGAATGACGATAATGAAACCGCAGCCAATTCCTTCCATTTGGAACATAAATAAATGTTGTCTTTGACCAATTTTTTGATACTGGGGGAGACAAAAGAGGGGATAGATTCAGTATTGATCCCATAATGATGTAATATGGGTTTGACTAGCTTTGCCCAGGACTCCCGCAAGGGGCGCTGAAGTTGTTCTATATAGCACTTCTTTGGCAAGCGGGAGTCACTCATGCTGGCCAGCTTCAACCAGTACATTGCCAAGGCAATGTGTACATGAGTTTCAATGGAAGTTAGCCCTACCTCAGCTCTTAAATATGCAGAGGGTGTGCCACGGGGTACAGCAAGAAGAGATCGAATAAAAGAATTTTGAACCACGTTGAGGTGTGGTATTTTAGTATACCCCCAGATTTCGGCCCCATATGTTAATTGGGGGACTATCTTTCTTGAAAACATCTCAAATGCAGGAGCAACCAGTTTACCACCTTGGGTTGAAAAGAATCTCAAAAGAGATTGAGAGGAGTGGGAGGCTTTCAAAACTGTTGCTTTCAGATGATATTTCCAAGAGAGCAGGGCATTAAAACAAAGACCAAGGTAACTAAAATTTCTTAACTGCTCAATGGGTTTGTTGTCAAGTGTCCACCTATGTCTAGTTCTTTTCCTCCCAAAGACGACTACTTTGGTTTTAAAGTAGTTAATGGACAAATGTTCTCTGGTACAAAAGTTATTCAACTTAACCAAAAGTCTTCGCATGCCGACGTGTGCTGTAGAAATAATTGCAATGTCATCTGCATAAAGTAGGACAGAGATCTTAACATCTGCTATAGAAGCGGGGGGAAATACTGGACCACTCAGTTCTTGAACAATGCCATTAATATAAAAATTAAACAGAAAAGGGGCCAAAAGACATCCTTGCCTGACCCCTCTATCCGTGGGTATAGATTCTGACAAGAGCCCGTTTGCCCCCAGTCTTACCCTGAGATGAGTATTGGAGTGTAGCTGCTGGATTAAAGCTAAAAGTCTTCTATCTATGTTTGTTAAAGAAAGTTTTTGCCACAAACGACCCCTATCTATAAGATCAAAGGCAGAACTGAAATCTACAAAGGTCACATAAAGTTCCTTCCTACCATGGCAGGCATACTTCTGAATCAGGTGGTAAAGTACAAAACATTGGTCCACTGTAGATTTTCCTTTTTGAAAACCAGCCTGTTCTTCAGCTATAACCGAATTCGTGACTGCCCAACTTACTAGTTTGTCCAGAAGATACTTGGAATAGAGTTTGGAAACTATATTGAGGAGACTTATAGGCCTGAAATTTTTAGGGTCAGTCTTAGAGCCTTTTTTGTGAATAGGGACAATGATGCTAGAGCCCCAACTCGGGGGGATTTTCCCATGTTGATTTATGTAAGTAAACATTTTAGCAAGCACTCCGCACCACAGGGAGCTCAAGCTGCACACAGGCACACCCACATACACAAGCACATACACACCAGCATCACCAGCAGTCACCATTCTCTGCAAAGCCTCTTCTTCCTCAAGGCACTTCTTTTTTAAAAAAAGAAAAGAAAAGAAAATTATCCCCTTGATGGCATTCCTGTTTGTTGGTTTGGTTCAGTTGTTTATTTACAACTTCGGGAACATTCCTGCCAGCAAGATAAAATACAGGAATGAGTTAGGGGGAGAAGGGAAACTTCCTTAAAGCAGTTCCTTTGAACTGCGCTACCTACAGGTGCTTCAAATGGAACTGCAAGTAGAAAGCATTTTTCCCTCCTTTGTTTCTGTGGCCCCTTATATCAGAGAGATCCGAATGCCCCACTGCAAATTAACAGCAAAATAATACAAGTTAATTCTCATTTTCCTCCCTCTGTAGTTGCATCCCTCAGTGTGGCATTTTATCCATGCTAGTACATTGGCTCTTATTTCATTGTTATTTAACTTTTATTTTAGCTACCATATCAGAGAAATATGGCGAGGCTTTAGGAAGTATAGAGAAGACAAGATGTGAAGTTGGCTCCTGTAACCAGCATGCAAGGTAATGACCTCATGTTAAACAGGTTCATTTCCCTTTAGGAATGTGACTAGCAGCCCTAGACCTATTGTAAAGCAAGGGGAGAAAGCAGATGCAATGAATCAATGGAAGGTCTCATGAAAGGTCAGTAAAGTATTAGTTATTTTATTTGTTTTATCGTATTTTAATTGCTATTGATGAGGAGAGGCACTCATGGGACTTTTAGCCTCATACTTTCTAATAGCAGGGTTTGCATATTCAAATAACTGAGATGATTTCGATGAGCGGCTCCAGCTGCTGCTTGGTCCCCTGTATCCAAACATCTAGAGCTGGCCCTGTTAGGTTTATTAACTACTAGAGATGGGCACGACCAGGAGAAATGACGTTTCGAGTTGTCGTTTGTCGGGACGGGTCCGTTTCGGGTCGTTTCCGTTTGTTGCGGAAATTTTCAAAAATTTGTCGTTTCCGTTTGTCGTTTGTCGTTTGTGTTGGGGTTGGGGTTGGGGTAAGTGGGCTCTTGGAGGCACCTCTCTGGGTGCCTCTGACATCTGACCCACTAAGAAGGGAAGGGAAGGGAAGGTTAGGGTGGGTTAGTGGGCTGCACCTCTGGGTGCCTCTGACCCACTAAGAAGGACAGTGTACTGGCGTATGGGTTAGGGTTAGGGTTAGGGTTAGTGGGCTTTTTATGCCCTCTGGCACATCCAGAAGTCTCAGTC
Organism: Phrynocephalus forsythii; assembly: GCA_029282475.1. Taxonomy (NCBI): domain Eukaryota; kingdom Metazoa; phylum Chordata; class Lepidosauria; order Squamata; family Agamidae; genus Phrynocephalus; species Phrynocephalus forsythii. The sequence goes on along the minus strand of JAPFRF010000002.1, from coordinate 168,260,918 downwards.
CAAACCTGGCCATGCTATTGGTGGAATGGGTCGAAAAAATTGCATGGTCCCATCCCATGGCCAGCCCATCATTGCGCAGGTGTAAATAAAATAAAATAAAATAAAATAAAATCAATGGAGACGTTTTATTGCAAAAAAAACCCACTGCTGCTACTATAAAAAATCATAATTTTCAAATGTCCCTGTGCTGCTTTGGTGGGTTTTTGGACCACGATTTAAAAATAAATATTGCGGTCGCCATTTTGGATTTCCCCCCCCACCGCATGGCAAATGGAGATGACGAGGATGCCTCCCCCCCCAGCCTGGTACCAGCAGCCCAGGACAGGAGAGGGGGGGAGACCAGGGACCCCCCCAGAAACCACCCCTCTCTGGTAGGTGCCCTCACTGAGGCAGGCATATTTTTGCCTGCTTTTTTGGCCGGGAATCGGGTTTTTTTTAAAAAACTTTTTTTCTGTGCTGCTTGGCATCGCGCGATCGTCACGATGCCATGAACGACAATGAAAAATCAGACCCAATTTTTCTTTTTCGGGTAGGGTTCGAGCTGGAGTGGAGTAATTCTCGTTACCGTTACCCATTATATAACGATAATGAGAACCGAAAACAGAAACGAGAATTTCGCCACTCCGTGCCCATGTCTACTATATATTATATTATGGTGTCATCTTGTCCAAAGGACATGGTTTCTTATTAACTGAAATATTCTAAGAAGGAATGGAACACACAGAGTCGTGTGTGAGACAGATTTCGGAGTAGAAACCCATAGTAGGTGAGAGAGTGGGTGAGGGCTTATGAGGTAGAACAGTGTTGGCAAACCTATGGCACTGGTGCCATAGGTGGCACTCGTAGCCCTTTCTGTGGGCACCTGACATCGCCCCTTCACAGCCACCTGTATTCAGGTTAAATTGCTGTATTGGCACTTTGTGAAAAAATTAGTTGGTTTTGAATCGCAGTTTGGGCACTCAGTCTCTTAAAGGTTTGCCATCACTGAGGTAGAGTATGAAGTATGAAAAAGTTAGAATTAAGAGCTTGAGCGGGTAGAGTTGGTTCCCTAGGAGTCACATTTGAGGCGAAAATTGACTCTGCAGAACATTCAACTCAGCATTCCTTCCTAATCCCTTCAAAATGGCTTCAATTCTGCTGCTCTTATAGATATGACCTATTGCCTCTGTTTATTATATACTCCCTCCCTCCCACCCCCTTCATCTGTGAGCTGTTTTCCAGTCAGATTAATGCCAGTGACATATCCGAGAAAGGAAAACAGCAACACAGTAATGTGAAATCATGAGCATTTAGGGTGAATACACAATGTGTTGGGTCTAAACTAATCTTAAATAGGAAAATGACACCCACTGTGCCTTGGGAAAGGCAGTGTAGTTATTTTGGTCTCCTATTGTGAAAGTATTCCAAAGTCCTAGAATATATAACATCTTTATTCTTTCAAGTAGGCAACATTACGAAAGACTATTCCTTGCAATTAACTTACTCATAATAAACTATTCACTTAATACTTAAATACATTTTTGGAGTGCTGGTATTCCTTGTCTAAGACGCAGTAATGCTTTTGTGGGGTGGAGGAGTGAAATTTAGGCTCTATGGCAAGGAACAGAATACTTTATTGTTCTGTCATTCTTAGGATAAACCTATTTTTTGCTTAAGCTGCTTTGGCACATCACGTTATCTTGAAGTATATTTCAAAACAGAATGACATAAAGTGCTCAGATTTTTTTCTAGAACAAAAAAAGCCTTCAATAATTTTTTTGTCTCAATAACTGCGTACGCAGACACTGCTTTTCTGTTCTGGATTTATATCAGCACAACCCGAGGGCAGCAATAGCTCAGACACTGTGCAAAATCATGAGTGTGGATGAGAAATAAGTCAGTTCTTAGCATCCACCTCTATCTCCTTCAGGCTGCCATTGTTATGTTTCCTCCTTTCCTGTAGGAGGCAGGGCCACTGTGGAAGCCTAGTATGGCACTGCCAAGACAGGGTGACATTGGAAGCATTAATGACCTTGATGAATGCAGGAGTGCACTGACATCCTAAGAAGGACCAGATTTCTTTGCAATGAACACATTCTGTCCCTTGTTCAATTGGCTTTCCTTACTGGAGGCCAGAGTTTGTGTGCACGATTTAAGGAAGGTGTTTCTGGAACAAGACTGCCTGCCAGCCTGATAGCCTTCTTCCTGATCCACTGGATCTGTGAAAGGAGGTCTTACTGCATTTACCTCCATTTATTTGTAAGGCATGGGGTATCAGCCCACCCTCTGAGAATTTCTCAGACCTTGATAGCCATCCCGTTAAATCTCCCAAAGCTGAGCTGTCCTTTACTGTCTTCCTTTCAGCAATGATTTAATGGCAGAAGTAAGGTTCAAACAATACTTGATACAGTACTAGTTTTCTCTATTGATTCTCTCTTCCTCTTCCTCTCTCTCTGGCATCTTTCCTTTTTCCTCTCTTTCCACCTCCTCTCTTTCTCTTTCTCTTTCTCTTTCTCTTTCTCTTTCTCTCGTTCTCGTTCTCGTTCTCGTTCTCGTTCTCGTTCTCTCTCTCTCTCTCTCTCCCCCCATCATGACTGTCATGCTCTTCCAACATAAGGACTACTCTGTGGCTGAAATCCTATTGCTAAGCATGGTATGTTGCAACTAATATTGTAAGGGAGGACATTTGACTAATTATATATTTATAAATATATATGGCTGCTTTACTAACCACAGGTATGGACAAGCCCTCATGTATTCAACAACAATGTATTCTAAGCAATACATATATATATATAGCCACACTAGTGACACGAATAATGTAGTTATATTCACTTAAGCACTCCACGTATATATATACATATATACATATATGTATCACATTCACATGTATCTACATTTGTATTCTTGTAAACTTAGAATCTTTGGTCAAGCCTTTCCGGCTAGAATAGAGAAAGGAACTTCCGCTAAGTCAGCAAAAGCAATTATGAATTCAAGGATCCAATTAAGTTCCTAAGCTTTGAGGATCACACACTAGCAATTAACGTGTGTCCAAGGCGTACCAGGGAGGCCTTATCTCAGCGTCTGGTGTTTGTAACTGTCAAATGTCCAAGGACATAAGGATGATCCTACCCTCCCTGCCTGTGAGGGGAGGAGATCAAACGTACCAGTTAGAATTTTTAGGCAAGTGTCAGAAATACGAAATAAATGACTAAAAAGTGTCAATTAGTATTTGATGTATGTAGCAGGTGTGTGTATGATGTAATTTCAGTTAAGGGAAGACAAAGAATAGAGGAACCTTATAAAATGTATCGCCTTCCAATGCTTGGGCGGAGACCTCGCCTGGAATTTACACCGGGTCGGGTCCCCCTGATTGATCAATCAATAAATTCTTTTCTCGTCTCCTGAGACTCAGACTTGGTCTTTTGCAGCCCATGAAGCGCAGGCACGCTGGCACGGGACCCTCATAAATTTAAATTCCTTACATTTCTGGTGCATTGGCTGGGAAAGATGCCACTGCCCCAGCGCTCTTGGGAGTCTGACTTAAATCACAGTAAGAATTCATGCTGACCCTGGAACAAATCTAGTCCGGACCCTCTGATTTTGAGAGGAGACTTGTTCTATCAGCATTGGACACAATACTGTTATTTAAGGAGAAACAAAGCCGGCAGAACAACGGAGGAACTGAAAGAGGACTGCGCAAAAGAAATCTGGTAAGAAGAGAAAACTAGTTGTGGGGTGGCGTGAGTTCGAATCTAACAGCTCTGTGGAGTGGAGAAGATTGCGGGTTCTTGTTGTCGGCCCCGGGGGGGGGGTACAGGGAGGAGAAGGGTCGGATACGACCTTAACATCCCAAGGACTAGGGGACACTGAGGGACACTACGACCCTGAAATCCCCAAGGGAGGAGGGGGTTTTTCAGACTGAAACAGGAGGAGAAGAGCGCTGCTCTAACATCCTGGGAAAGTTTGCAAAACCCAACATCCCTAGAGTCCGCCCCTAAGTATTTGAAACAGGAGGAGAAGAGCGCTGCTCTAACATCCTGGGGAAAATTTAGAGATATATTAATGCATGGGCATGTGGGATGGTGATTCCACTTTTGAATTTTGCATGTGTGTTTTTCAAGGTAAGGGGCTGTGCCTCTATACCCTGCGTAACCATAGGGAAGTGGCCATTCCCTGTGTCTTAAGCAGGGGCAAAGACTGGCAATCTTTGCCCCACAATACCAACGGAGTTCCACCATCTTCGTTTGATTTTAGAGAAGTTAGAAAGATCTATTCTTAGGCAAGGGATCGCAGTTAACTGGGGAAACAGAAATGTGGGAGAGTTGTGTATGGTTGCTGAATCACATGTTGGCGTGTATGATGGGCATTTGATTGTTGAGGTGCGAGTCCGTTTGATGCTTGTGTGGGAGAAATCATAGGAACACAGTTAGACCTTTAAAGTAAACCTATGGGGATAAATTAGTGCAGTTTATGCACCCCCTTTTTGATGTGCGATGTGGTAACATTGGAATTCTGCCACCAGAAGTAATGATTTTAGTATTAAATGGAACATGAGTGAGCTTTAAGAAGAACCCCTCTAACTAGGATGAGGCAGGACTTTACCATCTCAAATTAAGATTCTAGCCCTCAAGGAGGACAGACCAATTATGACCTGCTAGCAAGAGGTGTGTGAATGTACAAGGACGTGCTTAGTTAATTAATATAAGAGACTAAAAACTCTGCCAACTAGGAGACCCTCCAGCAATTTTGATAATACCAGGGGGAATATGGGCAGTGAGAAAAATACTTTTGAATACTCAGGGATAAACAACATCCCGCATATTTTGTGACTGGCTGGTCACGCAACAAAATTTACCAGCTGAAGGGATATTTTACAAGGAAAAAATAGTAGAAGGAAGGCAGCAAGACAGAAGTGGGATGGATAGGTATGATGTTGAGGGAACAGGAGGAGAGCACGGAGCATTGAGGGGACAGGAAGTGCTAGATGGGGATGCGTACCCCTGAATTGCCTTATTCAAGCATTCAGGAGGTACTTCCATCCCGCTACGCCAATGCCCAACTCCTTGGATATGGAAGCTTTAAACAGAACTAAGGGTTGCTATGCACCACATGAGGAGATAGGTAGGGACGTTATTTCTGAACTATTAATAATCAAAAGCAGGGAAATCAAATCAGGGGCTGAGCCCCTTCTGGCAGCTGGCCACGACAGAAAGTAGAATCAATGCCTTTTTTTTTTCCCCTTCTCCAAAAGTAGTTAAGAACATTTGATAAAAGACCAGGCAATTTAATTTCAAACACAGGGAGATTCTCAGGACAAAACTGCCAACAACTATCCTACTGCGCAAGTCTACCTTTTTTTTTTTTTTTAGACGAAGGAAAAGTGGGAAGAAGATCTTAGTCTCTCTCTCTCTATCCTATCTAGGCATTATTTGCCTCCCCATAGATATAAGGTTGAAGGAAGAGAGAGAAAGTCTACATGTTCACCTAAGATTTTTTTTCTCCCTCCTGATTTAAGTAGCTCTGTGTATTCATTACAAAAGCCACGCTTCTCAAATTAGGCTTAAGCCAACAACAAGATCAATAGCCACTGAAAGGGCGAATTGCCCCTTTGTTCCAGGGCATTTCACACCTAATACATTACAGAAGTAATTACAGGAGATTATCTGCTTGCCTCAGGCTGTAAAAGGCAGCCGCGGGGGAATTTAAAAGTCGACAGCCCCTCCTTTCTCTTTCTGCTCTCGGGGCCCCCTTGCAGGGCAAGGCAGGATAACAACTCCCAACCCTCCTTTCTCTCCCAAGCCACTTGATAGAGCTTGGACGCAAAACTTATATTGAACACATCAACCTAATGCATGCATAGCGAAGGGAATAAACTGACCCCTAAAAGCCATAAGCCAGTAAATTTTACAGGCAATGGCCAGAAGGTCACTCCTCTCCACTTACGGGAACGACCACAATTTTCCGTGCTGCCTTAAAAGCATAAAGAGGTGGCTTCTAGCCGACTTGCAGCATTTTTTTCTTCCTCCTGGATAGGGGAGAGGGAAAGGGAGTCTATTGTTTAGAAAAGAATCCAGAACTTCGCCCCAAAAACGTCACGTTTTAATTTAATTAAACCCTTGAATCAAACACACCTTTCAGGTATTTTTGCCAAAGAATAAGAGGTGAAAATCTTGTTATCAGAAACTTTAGAATAAAAGAATTCTTCGGAAAAAGGACACAAGAGAAACCTGATTATTTTTTTTTTAGGATGTGACAGCACACTAAAGCCCCCTCCCCTCTTTGTAAGCTGTCCTGCAAGCATATTTTTTATTTTTGCCTTTGAAGTAACTTACAAGTCAATCCCAAAGCATTATAGTTAAGGCAGGCTTAAACACTAGAAATTAAGAGGAGCCTTGCTTGCCCAACAGAGTGCACAAATTTCTTAATTTGATTTTTAGAAGATATGTTCAAACGCTACTGGGATAGTGATTTTACTTGCGATTTTAATGACTCTTAAGAATATAAGAATTATCTTTTTGCCATAGGCGGTAAAAGGCTCGCCTGGCCACTAAAATGTGCAAGGTGTATTGGTGCAGCTTTTAAATCACACCTGGTCTCAGGAGCTCCCCTGAGGAAAATGAGGCTTATTTTCTTTTTAGAAAACAATATGGACTTAACGATTTTCTTTTTCCTTTTTTTTTTTTGTGTGCACATGAAACCTGTATGTAAAGGGCAAGATTCCCTATTTTAAAGGATGGCTCTGCAGTGCACATTATTAATTTGTTCCAAATTTCACAGGGAGCCTAGTAGCGTGGCTATGGAATATTGTTCCAGCTGAACTTGTGCAAAACTGCTGAAGTGCAGCTGTGTACTATGGCCCTTTTTCATAGACTGCACTACACTGTGCCATAGAAATCTGCACACAGTGTACTGCAGGTAGCACTATCACACCTGGAGATCTGCAGATTGCTTGGCCATTCTTGTGTGTGGTTGTTTGTCTGTCTGTCTGTCTGTCTCTTTCCACACGGGAAGACGCTGGAGGAAACACCCTGTTTTGCATCTCATGGATATTCTGCCAGCTACACCTTTTTGTTGTCCCGTGTAGAAGAGCAATTTGACTTGGGGATGGGATCTGTGGTTGATTAGGGACACCTGAGCACCTACACCTTGCAAGCGCTCATTGGAGCCAGCTGAACTTGTGCATATCTCCTGATGTGCAGAGGTGTCCTCATCATAGACTCCCCCCCCCTTACTTCACGTACTGGTTTTACGAAGAGGAAAGCTTCAATCTGCCTTTTACGACATTTTTTTTTCCCGAGACTGTCAGATAGACTATACCACCCTGCCTGGCAGCACAAGGACAGCTGAGGGGCCATTTTGTGTGTTTGTGTTCTGTGTTTGTCTGTTTGTGGTCGTGTGTCTGTTCTTCTCTTACCCAGGTACATCCTGGAGGACGGGTTTTTGCTCTGGGAAAAACGCCCACCCGTTCTTTATTTTTGGATCACGGAGTCGGTCGGGTTTGGAAAGCTGACGCCGCCGGTCGTAGATGCTCAGATGGGGACCCTCCTGCCCTCCATTCTGCCATCCCTCCTGGACCTCCCTCCCCGCCTTTGATGCCTTTGATGATGCCATCTTCGTGATGACTTCGCTCCGCGGGTTCGATCGATGTGGGCTCCAGGATCCAGTGATGTCAGCCTTTTCACCCAGCGTGACCCACTCCCGCGACCGAGAGGGAGTGAGGCCTGACCGGTGACGCCTTCTGCCCTCTGCTGTAGATTGCCCCTATGCCTTAGATGACTTCACCCTGGACGGCGGGCGACAACATGAACCTGACCTGTGGTCACCGCATCCTTGCCCATCCTTCCCCAGATGACAGCGTGCGTTTGATACTTCGGAGGGTCCCAAAGCAGCCTGCGGATTCACTTTCAACTCAGGTTGACAGATTAAAATCCTGTCTTCCTGTCTCTCATTTTCTTTTTTTTTTTTTTTCTTTTCTGTTTGTTTATGGGGGGAGAGAGTGGGTCTGAAACAGCCACTGACTCTTGTTTTGGATTGCGGCCAACAGACTTCACGTCTGCAATTTAACCCCCTTTTCACCGGGACAGAGACTTGGGGTTTAACTACTGCTTTCAGACCTTCATTGATGCCTGTGCGCGTGCCCTGGATCACCATGAACTTGTGTTGACACACACGCACACACCAGTCCCCCCAGCATTTCCAACAAGTGAGCAGTGAGCGTCTTTTTGTTTTTCTGCTTTTCTGCGCACGGTAGGCTAGCCTTTGGAGCCTGCAGAATGTTAATTGTTGATCACTGCTTATGTTAATTGTTGATCACTACTTATGATATTGTTTTTGCTAAAGTGCCTCCCTGAATGTGCTTTTCATAATTCGTGTAATAATCATGCTTTAACACTGAGAAGGTTGTTACCCACCAGCGATGGGTCCAAGAGACACTGTGACCTGCCTTTCTATGCAATTTGAGAGACTATAATTGACAATGATGAACTACTTTCTCTGCCATGATTTCAGTAACTCATTCTTGGTTTAATCATGGGACTCTTACTATTACTCATGTGCTTTATATGTATATTGCCTTTTATTTAGTATCAATGTAACTGTCCGTTGTCTAAGGTATAATGCACACACTGATAAGTAGCTCTGTATAACCTGCTATAATCTGGGTACTGTGCATCACATGCAGTCAAAAGAGTTTATGACCGGATTGTTGGTCCCCAAGTGCCAGAGCCCATGAATCCTCATACAGAGTAACGATATGGACAGTCATATTTCAGAGCAGACTGCTTAGTCATTCTAAGACCATTTCGTCAGCCAAAGGTAAATGCAAGCCCTGTCTACATTTCATTTAGGCAAGTATAGGGGAATTATATCTTATACTCTGGGTTTTATGCACACCACACGTTCAAGGAGGATGCTACCTATGTTATTGATCTTTATATGTATTCTTTATGCAAAATGATGGTATGAACAATCATATTTCAGGGCTAGCTGTTTATAAAGCCCCTATGTCAGCCAAAGGAGTATGCTGGCTCCCATTTACTCGGCCGAGCACAGGAAAATTGCAGGCCTACTATAACATGCATTTCTCCCCATGTATTTCTGAATTTGCATAAGAAACTTCTAGGCCTTTCAGCCAAGTTGCCACAAATCAAGGCATGGCATATAAGCCTGAGATTCAAGTTGCCACAAATCAAGGCATGGCGTATAAGCCTGAGATTGCAAGCCTTTGTTCTAACGTACCCATGATTTTTTTGTTGTTGTGTCAGCCCCCTAAAAGGTTGGGAATCTGAAGGCCCCATAACTTGCCCCAGGAGGCTCACTTAAGAAGCTGTTGCGGCCACAAAGTGCCCTTCCATAGCGAGAATGTAGCATTGATGTGGTCAGTAGAATGCTTCCTCCATTACAAGTCTGTGGGAGGAACCTTTTACATCCCCGGGCATTGCAGAACTTCATCTGTTGACCTAACTTTGGACGATGGAAAGTGCCCTAGTGAATTAAGGGGTATTTCCTTGGCCTTCACCTATTTGATGCGTCCCCTGACTTGAGACGCCACAAATCATTTTATGATAATTCATTTTCTTGAACTGTGCCTATAAGCCCTTTGGGGAAAAAGGACTGAGAATGTTTTTCTGACTGCCCTGCCTAAATTTTTGTCAGGAAAATAGAAAGTCCTTCCATGAGCCATGAAGACCATCTCACCCCAGGAATGACATAGGGGGCTCACGCAATGTTCACACTTTTGTACATATACCTTTGATATGTTTTGTTCGTCCCTTACAAGTCCATGACGTTTTCTGGGAAATTTACTGGCATAAATTTCCAGAAATCCGCTCAGGGCCGAGTGTAAGGGAGGACATTTGACTAATTATATATTTATAAATATATATGGCTGCTTTACTAACCACAGGTATGGACAAGCCCTCATGTATTCAACAACAATGTATTCTAAGCAATACATATATATATATAGCCACACTAGTGACACGAATAATGTAGTTATATTCACTTACACTCCACGTATATATATACATATATACATATATGTATCACATTCACATGTATCTACATTTGTATTCTTGTAAACTTAGAATCTTTGGTCAAGCCTTTCCGGCTAGAATAGAGAAAGGAACTTCCGCTAAGTCAGCAAAAGCAATTATGAATTCAAGGATCCAATTAAGTTCCTAAGCTTTGAGGATCACACACTAGCAATTAACGTGTGTCCAAGGCGTACCAGGGAGGCCTTATCTCAGCGTCTGGTGTTTGTAACTGTCAAATGTCCAAGGACATAAGGATGATCCTACCCTCCCTGCCTGTGAGGGGAGGAGATCAAACGTACCAGTTAGAATTTTTAGGCAAGTGTCAGAAATACGAAATAAATGACTAAAAAGTGTCAATTAGTATTTGATGTATGTAGCAGGTGTGTGTATGATGTAATTTCAGTTAAGGGAAGACAAAGAATAGAGGAACCTTATAAAATGTATCGCCTTCCAATGCTTGGGCGGAGACCTCGCCTGGAATTTACACCGGGTCGGGTCCCCCTGATTGATCAATCAATAAATTCTTTTCTCGTCTCCTGAGACTCAGACTTGGTCTTTTGCAGCCCATGAAGCGCAGGCACGCTGGCACGGGACCCTCATAAATTTAAATTCCTTACAATATAGGCCCACTGAATCATGAGCACCGACAGAGAATCCACACTGATTTTCTTATTCTGCTTGCAACTTACTTTGTGAAGCAGCAGGATTTCATCCACCAAGTAGCCATCAGTGGTCAGGCTGTGGGGAGGGGCTGGACCTATAAAAAAAACCTAGTTGGGTGCTGGTGGCAGTGGCTGCGATGGGAAAGCAGCTTGGGGGAGGGCTAGCGGGCTCCCTGCCTGGCCTATGGGGGTGCCAGCTGGCTAGCTCAATCCAGAAAGCCAACGTTGAAGCTGCTGCCACCCCTCCTTCGCCCACAGAGACCTGGGTGAGGATTGACCCTCACTTGGCTTAGAAGCAGAAAGCCAGGATCGCAGCTGCCACCACCCCTTCTTCACCTGGGTCTCTGTGGGTAAAGGAGGGGTAGCAACAAAGGATGGATGGCATTGGCTTTGATCCTGAATTTCTGGTACTGAGCCAGGTGAGGGTCAGCCCTCACCTGGCTCAAAACTGGAAATCCAGGATCGCAGCTGCCACCACCCCTCCTCCGCCCAAAGAGACCCGGATGAAGGAGGGGTGATGGTGGCTACGATCCTGGCTGAAGCCCCTTGACTGAATCCAGATCCGATGGCTCCTCAGTTCGATTTCTGAACCAAAAAGTGATTCATTTTGTTTTGTGATGACAGGTGGTCAGCCATTTTGTAACATTATGAATTGTTTCATAGTGTTAATGAAATGACAAAACAGTGTGCTGTTTTTCATTTTATGTCCAGCTCTAGTTATGATCTGCAAAGCCCTACATGACTTAGCTCCAGGCTACCTGAAGGACTCTTATCTCCACTTATGAGCCTCCTTGGCTCTTAAAAAACAAATCAACATATTACCCCAACTCTGGCCGCACTTCACCAGCTGCTGATCCAGTTCTGCATTGATGCCAATGTTCTTATGTTGACATACAAAGCCCTAAATCAGACATTCCAAAGTCAGGCCCAGGGGCCAAATGCGGCCCGTTTTCAAATTCTGAGTGGCCTGTGGCTTTACCCCACTGTCTCAGCCTGTCACACATCCCTGCCAGCTGGCCCCTCCCCATACTGGATGGAGGCGTTAGCTTGCGGTTTTATGGTTTGCCTGCCCTCCCTGCCTCTGTCCACCACCAGCCCCAGCCACCTGCCCAGCCTACCCACCCCCAGCTCCCTTGCTGCAGCATCCACCCCGCCTCCTTGCATGTTATAGAGACTTGTCCAAAGTCCGGCCCGGGGGCCAAATGTGGCTGAATGGTCGGCCCCCACACATTTTCACTTCACCAAATCTGACCCTCCTTGCAAAAAGTTTGGACACCCCTGCCCTAAATAGTTTGGAGCCTTGTTATCTGTCAGAACGACTCCTGACACAGAGTATTGCCCATAACACTTGCTCCTCTCACTTGAAGGTACTGGCCCCAAAGGAAGCTTCGACAACCACTACTAAGAACCAGGTTTTCTCTGTGGTCGCTCCATGTCTGTGGAAACAGCTGCCCTCTGAAACTAGTTTGGCCCCCACCCTACAAGTTTTTTTAAAAAAAAAGCTTAAAACCTGGCTGTATAGACCTGCTTTCCCTGACCATTGTTTGTCGTCTCGCCCATCTCGCTGATCTGCTTTTATATTTTAATCTGACTCAGTTTGTTTTTGTTATTTGATTTATTATTTTTGCTTTGTTGTCAGATTTAATTATGTTTGATTGGTTAGTTTTATTTTCATCCATACATTGTGTATTGTTTAATTGTGTTATTCATTGCATTGTCCATGTCTTAACTTTTGTAAACCACCCAGAGTGACCATTGTTTAAATAAATAAATAAATAAATAAATAAATATTGGGTTACACTACAGTATTTTAGGCTGTTTGTGTATGTTTATTTGCCCTGAGACATTTATGCCTGAAGTCTACCATGCAAGAAGTACTGGCAAGAAATCCAGGTAACAGCTACAGAATATGTCAGTGTACCTGTGCTGTCAGGCTTTATGAAACTTTTAATTGTTAAAAAATATTTACAGTACTATGTCTTCTAAATGACGAGAGTTGAGAAGTTCAGATTTTATAAAGCCTGCGGCAGGAATCATTTCCTTTGAGGAAATAGAAGATGACATTAGGAAAATGACTACTGAACTTGCCATGAACCAGCCCCAATAAGGGGAGCCGAAATTGTGAACAGGGTGGGTGGGCAGGGCTGTATTCGCCTATGGCTGGGCCACCAAGCTCTCAGATATTTTCGGCACTCCTCTGACACTTCAGTCATCCAGCCCATTACAGCTTACAGCCTGTTTATTCCCACAGCGAATAAACATGTGAGACAACAATGTTGGGGATTAACTGGGCTCTCTGCCGGTACTCCTCGCTCTGCCGGCCAGGCCCAGCTGGCCCGCTCCACGTGGTGAAGACAAAATGGCCACCACCACAAAATGGCAGCCGCCCTCCGCTCTTCAGCGCGTCCTCGCCGGAACGCGCCAAGCCGCCGAAGAGGCTGTGCCACGGGTGGGAGTTGCTTTTATAGAGCAGCCCCACCCATCACCTGGGTACTAGCCCTTTCTCCATCTCGCGTTATCCGCCCGGGAAAGGGCAAAGAAGCTCCACGCTGCAGACTCGCTGCCTCGGAGCGAATATTTGACAGGCCTCCAGTCCCTGCAGGACCCTTGGGGCTCAGCTTAGTTATCCTGCTGAATATTTTGGCCCAGTGGCTGGGTGGATAGTTTTTAAAAGGCGAAATGATAGCTTCCACGGATCTTTAAAAACAGTTCTTCAGATCGGACACAGATCAAGCCAATTCTCTCTACAACCATTTTGTCAGATATGGTCCTGATTCAAGAAACTTCCCAGCAGTTCTAACGTTTTGTTTGAACTTCCTCCTATCAGAAATTGCTTTTGAAAGAGTCTTTTGACCAATCTCAGGATATCATATTATTCATCTTCCCAAAAATCAAAGAGTATGTGGTATATCTTTGAGGTGAGGAGGACTTCTCTTATGACACACAGAGATTGTTTTTCTGGCAAAATCCAAAGAAAGAAAAGAAAACATGTGGTGCCTTAAAGCCCATTATATTTTAATCTAAGCTTCCATAGATCTACAAAAGCTGACATTAAAATGGAATAGACTTTACAGCGCCACCTGCTTTTGTCTTTTATTTTATTTCATTTTGCTTCCTTGGATTTTGTCTGGAATTCTTGCACAAACTAACATGGCTACCTCTTCCAAAACTACAGAGATTGTGGGTTTTTTGGCTTGGAACTTAGAATTAGGAAGGCCCTTTGCAGCTTAGTCATTGATTGGCAGAAAAGCAGGATTTTGTTTACAGCAAGATCCATCAAACCTCTCTTATGATGCTGAGAGGCTGAACGGTTGAATAGAATATTCCTGTGAGGCTTCCCTTCGTTCTCTTTTCAGTGTTTTTTCTTCTCATTCGTTTTGTGGATTACCTTGAAGGGCATCTCATGTGTACAACCCAGGGCAATTGCCTCCACTGCTCTCGTTCTCTGAAGAAAAGAGTATTTGTGAGGCAGGTCTTAAATTGGAAAAGAGAGCTTGTTGGTGTATCCACAGTGCCAACACATTCAATTTGTTAAGGAAAGTTCTAATAAATACCTATCAGGCTACTTTTTCGCCAAATGAGAGATCACTTTGGACTTTGATCAGCATGCCTGTGTCTTCCTAATTATCTTTTCCCCAGTTTTCATCACCTGGGACATAGCTTTGGTATACAGATGGCCACTGCTAAATGAAGCATGTTGGAAGGCAGCTAGAGTCCTGGTGGCACTCAGTTTAGGGCTGGGTTTGACAGACTAAAATCTCATTACATATTGTAGCTGAGCAGGAAGGAATCCTAAGCAGGTGGACTTTGCTTCCTTCAAAGACTGTGCAAGAATGCTCACAGCAAAATTTACATTTCCTACTGGTCCGACAGGAGTGGGAATTGTTGACTTCTTTTCCATCTCCTCTGACATGGTGGGATGCAGCTACAGGGAATGCTATTGGGTTTGGTCACTCAGTAAAACGAAGTGACTGAAAAAGCTAGTTTTGAGTCCTACATTTTATAGCTCACTTGACCTCTTGTCACTCTGGTCTGAAATAGGCTCATAAGATGAACAATGGCTCAATAGGCTCGTTAGGTAGACAAGAGTCTCAATAGCCTTTAGATAAACAATGGACTAAAGTGCCAAAACCCATAAAGTATGGGTCCTTAGCTATGGCCTTGGTGGTGAAGGCATGCAGTATTTTTTTTTATTTGTCTAGGTATTGTTGAAATCACAGCCTGATAAGTGGCAGATTGACTGTGCCTGCCTTCCCCCCAAAACTTCTGTTGAGAGAGAGGTTTTCAATTTGGGGCAGATGCCCTGAAGTTGGTGCAACAATATAAAAGAACAGCAAGAAAAGTAGCAGACTACAAGAACCACTTGCATTTCAACCTGAGATACAGACAAGAGCCTCACCCCAACAAGACTTCGCGGGGGGCACTTCCGCCCATGACGATAATGGTTGGGTGATCCGGCAGCTCTGCTTAATGAGAAGAATAAAACTTGAAATACTGTCTTTAAATGATACCAAAATCGTGAGTAAACGATCATAAATCTTTGGGGAGGACAGGTTGAAAACTGTGTATTTTCAAGGGGAGAGATAACAATGAATTACTGAAGCAGTGATTTACTTTCGCTTTCTGCCGAAGTCACGTCCCAGGCAGACGGACTGTGAGAGACTGTTTTCTTTGCTTTGAGGCTAGAAAGAAAAGAAAAAAGCGTACTTACTTGGTTTCTCTGCATGCCACCCAAGAAAAAGGGTCCTACTGTGATAAAAAAGTGGGTACGCAAACCCTCAGACGCCACGTATCAACGTGCTCGTCTTGAAAGAGCAGAAACTGTTGTCGAGAGTGACACAATGGCGTCTGATTCTGGCAAGTTGCCAGCACACCAGCCGGATTTTTCAAGGGAGTTCAAAACTTGAAAGCAGAAGTCAGCTCCCTTATTAAATCAGCCCTAAAAGATGTAACCTCTACTATCGAAGACCGCTTCCAGTCCTTATCATCACAGAATAAAGACCTAAGGAAGGACCTGTTACAAGAAATACAGACCCTGCAGACACAGGTATCTAATAATGGCATTGAACTGAAAAAACTAGCAGGAGAAATCAATCAAGTTCAAACTCTAGCCTCTAAGAATGAAAGTGCTATCGCTGCGCATGAAGAAGAGATTGATGCCTTACAGCGGAAGCTTATCTATATGGAAGATTATTCTCGTAGGTCTAATCTGAAATTAATTAATTTTGAACTCCAGGATAAAAAAGAAATGAAGAAAGAAATCCTCGTTTGGCTTAATTCTATCCTCCCCAACACCTTGCTGAGACCGACATTGAAAGGATACACTATATAGGTAGTGCTAAGACAGCTACTTCAAGACCAATCCTCATTAGATTTACTTCCTATGCCATGAAAGAACAACTGATGTCAACTCTTAGGGCAAAGCCTGACCTGCTGAAGCGTGAGGGAAGAGTTCTACAAGTTTACCAGGATATCTCCAGGGAGACTTTTGAATGGAGAAAGACTATGAGACCTGTGACAATTGCTCTGAGGAACAACAACTACAGATATAACTGGGGATTCCCGATCTTTCTTAAGGTGTGGAAGGGTCCAACTCTACACAAAATTTATTCTTTGGAAGAAGGTGAACAACTTCTCAAGGCATGGAACATTCAAATTGAAGAAGAATAGAGAACTCCAAATTCAGCGTCTGCAGTGAAGACAGTGTCACCCTTTAACTCTTTAAATCTTTCAATGAGCAAGCAAATGGAGACCGATTTGAAGAGCATTGCACTACAGAAGACAGCCCTCCTTTCTCTCTCCCCCTGTCTCTCCCTTCCCTTCCCTCCTTTTTTTCCCTTTTTTTTCTTAGCCCATTCTGTTTTATTTTGTTTATATTTTGACTTGCCCGTCCCATAATTCTCCTTCCTTTCTGTTCCTTATCCCTTATCCCTTATTCTTTCTTAGCACATCTTTCCTTTTCCCCTCTATATTTTTTTTATATTTTTCTATTTTTTATTTTTTTATTTTTTATTTTTTTATTATTTTTTATTTTTTATTTATTATTACTTTTTTATATTTTTTTTTTGGTTTTTTTTGGGGGGGGACTGAGGGAGGAAAAGAGGAGGATAGAAGGATCTTAAGATTCACATTATCATGTTATCTTTTTATTACATTCTTTCTTTTCAACTTTTCACGTATATAACTGTAAGCAAGACTAGACAGTGCCAACGCTAATTTAGAGCTTCTGAATCATTATTAGCCATCAGGAAGTGTACGGGTGCCTTCCCCCTCCCTCCTATAAGGGCGCATACAGGTTGTGTATGAGAGCCAAGAGGATGGGCGAACAGAAAATAAATGTAGGTGGTAGGGTTTGGGTAATCATTGTTTTTTTCTTTATTATATGTAATGTTTGTTTGTATATATGCACAAAGAGACCGTTCCAGATCGATAATAGAATGAAAATATGGGTAGACTGTTGAAATTAGCTACATTGAATGCCAGGGGTCTAGGAACTGTCACGAAGAGAAACAGAATAGAGTCATTAATTAAGAAGAATAAACCGGACATCGTCTTTCTTCAAGAAACACACCAAGCGAAAGATGGCCAAAACGAACTGAAACTACCCAATATCAACATCTATGAGAAAAGTTTTGGTACATCTAAAGCAAGGGGGTAGCAATCTTAATATCAAAGCACTGTGATTGTATTGTTGAAAAACTGTGAAAGATTTGGAAGGTAGATATATTATTCTTCAGGCCACAATTGGTCTAGAACAATATACACTGATAAATGTTTATGCACCAAATGCTAATCACAACCTGTTTTATAAAGAGATATGGGAGCAGATAGAAAAGGTACAGAAAGGACATGTGATTTTGGCAGGAGATTTCAACATGGTTATGGACAAAATAAAAGATAAAACAATGACTAGGAAGGTAGACTGGAGGGCTAGACATACAATCTTAACAAAATTCATCGCAAATACAGGATTAAAGGATGTTTGGAGAGAATTAAAGGGCGATGAAAGAAAATTTACTTTTTATTCATCAGCCCACAAAGCTTACTCGAGAATAGATTTTATATTTGTCTCACAAAGTTTGTTATCTAAAGTTGTAAATACAAATATAGAATTGATAAAAACTTCTGATCATGCTCTAATGTCTGTTGAAATAGAAAATAAGAAGAATTATAAGGAAGCTAGAAGGTGGACAATAAACCCTAGAATTTTTCAAACCCCAGATACAGTACAAAAAATACAAAGAGAATGGCTAGAAACCTGGAATATCAATGAAGAAGGTGGTGGTCAAATAGGAGTTATCTGGGACACTCTGAAGGCAGCGGCTAGAGGTTACATAATAAAAAGAAAGTGCTATTATAAAAAGTCGAGATCAGCAAAATAAAAAAAAATTGGAGGCTACTATAGCAGACCTTGAATCTCAATTTTTTTTAACCAAAGACAAAAAAATTTTAATTCAGGTTGAGGCCAGGAAAAGGGAATTAGAAGATATAGATCTACAACAAACCCAAAGAAATCTACTATATTTGAAAAGAAACTTTTTCGAATACAGTAATAAAAACTCCAAGATGCTAGCAAAATTAGCACAGAAAAAGAAAGAAAAAGCATGATAGGAAGGATAAAGGATTTAGCGGCAATATATCTACTCAAATGAAAGGAAAATTAAAAGCTATTCAAGAATTTTATCAAAACTTATATACAGCCAATAAAAGTAGTAAGGAAGTTATGGAACAATATATTGACAAAAACCTAAAAGTAAGACTAGCGGAAGAAGACAGGCTTGAAATGGAAAAAGCTATTAAAGAGGACGAGATAGAGGATGTTATAAATAAGCTAAAGAATGCCAAAACTCCAGGAGATGACGGATTGGGACCAGAATTTTACAAGGTATTCAAATCAATGTTAATTCCTAAGTTAAAGAAGCTTTATAATGAGATATTGGAGGGTGAGCAAGTTCCTTCCTCCTGAAACATACTTTAACTATTTTAATTCTCAAGCCTAATAAAGATCCAATAGATGTTGGATCTTACAGACCAATATCACTTATAAATCAAGATGCCAAGATTTTTACAGCAATTCAAGCCAAAAGAATGTATACATTTATAGACAAATATATTAAAGAAGACCAAACGGGCTTTATCAAAGGTAGACAAATGTCAGACACTGTAAGAAGAGTTTTGAATGTTCTTTATGAGATGGGAAGATCACAGGACAAAGCATGCATTTTGTCTCTAGATTTATTTAAAGCCTTTGATTGTGTCCAATGGCCTGCGTTAAAACTTTTATTAGTGAAATGGGGATTTGGCGAAAAATTTCTAAGTGTAATAAACCAACTCTATTCTCATAGCACCTCATCAATCATTGTTAATGATGGGATGACAGAAAAAATTACCCTAGGCCGAGGAACAAGACAGGGATGTCCTTTATCGCCAGTTCTGTTTTGCATAATGATAGAGCTACTAGCTAATGCAATAAGGGAGGACCAACTTATTAAAGGTATGGGTAAGGAAGGCAAGATAAAAATTAGTTTATTTAACGACGCTTTGTTAACAATAAAAATCCGGTAGAAAATATATTAAGAATAAAAGCACACCTAAAGGAGTTTGGTGAAACAACCGGATTATGTGTCAACTGGCAGAAATCAGAAATCATGCTTTTCAATCAGGATAATCGAGACATGGAAGAGATCTCCAATCATGAACTGAAAGTTTGTAAATGTATAAAATACCTAGGGATACTTTTAGATAAAGACATTACTAAAACGAAAGAACGAAATTACACAAAAATAAAGGAAGAGATTAGAAATAAATTACAAAATTACTCCAAATTAAACTTATCATGGTTTGGTAGAATAGCAATGGTAAAAATGAAAATACTTCCTAAAATAAATTTTCTTTTTAGAATGTTACCTATTCAATACACAGAAATTGAAATTAAAGTTTATCAAGATCTTTTAAATAAATTCTGCAATGGTGGAAAAAAAGCAAGAATAAATAAAAGCTTATGGTACAGATCTCAAAAGAGGGAGGTATAGGCATACCTAATCTTAGAATGTATTACATAGCTAATCAGCTTAGCTCCCTGGGGGAAATATTATTTAAACCTCAAAAACTAATATGGTGGGAACTTCAATCAGAGGAACTAAATGAAGACATAAATAAATATGTGTTTAGTTTCCCCCCAAAAAGGAAAAGTTACCCAATTAAAAATCCTCTTCTAAGTTCCCTATTGCTTACTTGGAAAAAGTATGGAAAGAAATTGATACAGGAAGGTTCCCGCTTGGTGCGGTGATCGATCAGATAAATTTCCCCACGAACATGAAGAAATTGGGAGACTTATTTAAATTAAGGAAAGTGGCAAGACTAAAAGATTGGATTAAAAAGATGACATCAAAACAAGAAATTAAACGTATTCTGCAAACTCAGGAATTGTCGTGGTTGAATTACGCCCAGTTAGAAAGCTGGACGAAAGAATGGATTAGGAGAAATACACAACTTAGAGGATATACAAAATTTGAGCAATTTCTGACAACATATGAATCAGAGAAAGGAAATACAGGAAAGGAACAGTTGGCAAATTATATAAAATAATTCAAGATTCATTTGAGAATAGGGAACAGGACACAATAAGAGAGCTATGGAAACAAGACATAGAGAAAGAAAGAAATAATGATGAATGGAAAAGAATTTGGAATTTGAGGATTTTACGGTCATTATCAGTCAGAATAAAAGAAAACTACTTCAAACTAGTTTTAAGATGGTATATGACTCAGTCAGAATGAATAGAATGAATCCAAAATATTCTAAGCTCTGCTGGAAATGCGGAAAAAAGATAGGTACCTATTTTCATTTATGGTGGGAATGTGAAATAGTTCAAAAGTTTTGGCAAGAGATTATTGAGGAGATAAGAGAAATACTACAAACTGATATTAAATGTGTACCGGAAATTGCTTTGTTATCATTACCATCTATCAATGAATATGATGTGAAAACTAAAGAATTAATAGCAAATCTTATGACAGGAGCTAGACTGATTATTGCTAGGAACTGGAAACTGAAATCAGACCTAAAAATTGCTGAATGGTATAAGGAAGTGTGGGACATAGCACTAAATGATAAACTATCTTGTAATATAAAAGTTTTGAGAGGTGAAATAAAAAAAGATACTTTCTATGATGTTTGGGGGAAATTTATAGATCATGTACTATTAAAAGGGAAAGGGATACAACCAACTTATAACCCAACACAGTTCTGGCGTAAAGGACCTTAAGAAGCCTTTTGGAAGAAAAAAAAAGATGAAGAAGAAAGAGAAGATGCAAGAATACTGGACGGTTTCTTGGGGGGTGGGGGGCACTTTGTACTGTTTATGATTGCCTATTACTGTTTTTTTTATATAATTGTTTATCATTGTTGTTTTGTCTTTTTTATGTTCAATAAAAAAAAATTAAAAAAAAAAGACTTCGCCTACGATCTACTATAAGAAGACATAGGGCTAACAATATCCTTCTGAAAGCTCAAGAATAACTGCTTAATGAAAGGATTAGACAAGTCCACTTCACCTTACATAATTTGGAACACAGGAAAGACCACCTTCACCAGGAACTACTTTCCACCCTATACAAACCAGCACTGGATACAATCATAGATTTTGTTCATATATATATAAAAATATCATCCCTAATCTTTCCTTCTGCTCCCTTGGTACTTATGAGCTCTCTTACATTTCTTCTTTTATTGTTTTCCTATATTTCCTTCTGTTGATTATTGAAATTATTTTCTCTCAGTACATAAAAATGTCTGAAAGGTTTCATTTAGGATTCTGACCCTATTCCTATCACCTTTATTTTTGCTTCTTGTCTGCCCTTAACACCTTTTTTTTTCTTTTTACTATGGAAATTATAGGTTGACATTCTTTTCTGAAAATACCTGTGTTTTCAATCCACACTTCTTCTGGTTCACTTTAAACTGAGATTGGTAATGGAAATCTGTTATTTATATGGACTTTAAACCTATTAAAAATATTATTTAAAGGATTTTTGGCACTATAAGTTTTAAGCATTTTGCAACCTTACCCATGATATTTGGTCTTGGTTTTGTTTTGACAGCTCATCCAACCAAGTATTACTTCCAAGTACATAATTTATTTGATTTGTATATTGCCATATGGTGATCTTTGTGTGCATAGTCATTTGTTCCATTGCCTAACACATGCATTTGGAATCAGTAAGTCGTTGGCTATTGAATCTGAGTTGGAAGAGTGGTGTTGGCTCACACAGAGAAGTCAGTTGGGTACAGGAGCCCCACTCTTTTCAGACATGACTTAAAGAGGTAGAAAAAATGTTGTGAGGCTAGCATGTTTCTCTTGATGCACATTTTAAAGTATAACTGAATAGGATTTGTGAGTAGATAACTCCTGAGTAATAAAGTAAGGCTACGTCACTGTCTAATGTGGATATAAAAACTCACTCACAGATCCTTACAATTAGCAGAGAAAACATAAGAAGCAGTCTTGTATCAGTCCAGGCTATTTGCATATCTAATGGGGACCCAGACAGAGGTCATGTTGATTGCTATATTTCTTTCTGGGGATGTCAAGGGAGATGCAACCAGTGGAGATGCCAGAGTTGAACTTCAGACCTTTGATACAGAATGCAATGTTTCTTTCATTGAGCCACATGTTTTGCTTCTTATGAGAAAGTAGACAGTAAATGAGTCCTGCGTTCAGTTAGGACGGGAATAGCTAATCACAAAACAGAATGAACAATTTCTCAGACATTCCCCATGGACAAAGACTGCTGTGAGCTTCCAGAATTAATTCCATCAGATTTGATACATTCTCTTGGCACTTGGAACATGCACATATGTCATGGCACAAACACTTCAGGCAGCAGTTCTTATGTTAAACTGGAAGAACTGCAAAAGGTATCAATGTGAAATTGTGTATGCCTGTGTGATCTTCTTTGTACCCCTAATACATTTTTGCTCTAATCATGGAATATACAAACCTAAGGTTTCTGAGGAATATTTCAGATTTTTCTGTAGGATTTTTTCTGAAGCATTCCTACAAGGGGCGGGTTGGAGGAGGAGTGGCCATCTATGTCAAAGAAGGCATAAAATCCAGCAGAATGGAGATTGACAGAGGGTCTGACTCCGCCATAGAATCACTGTGGGTTAAACTACCAGGTCCAAAGAGTGATGTGATAGTTCGAGTATTCTATCGTCCACCAGATCAAAAACTTGAGGGGGACCTTGAAATGAGGAGAGAAATCATGGAGGTGGCTAAGAGGGATAGGATAGTAATCATGGGGGACTTTAATTATCCCCACATTGACTGGGCCAATGCGAGCTCCGGGCAAGAAAGAGAAACTGGGTTTCTCGACTTGCTGAATGACTGTGCCTTAGAGCAACTTGTCATGGAGCCCACCCGAGAACAGGCAACTCTAGATCTAATATTGTGTGATACTCAGGACCTCGTCAGGGATGTGAATGTCACTGAGCCTCTGGGGAACAGTGACCATGCTGCAATTACCTTTGCCATGCATGTCGGAGGAAGAGTGTCAACCAAATCAGACATAAAAACCCTGGATTTTCGAAGGGCAAACTTCCCTCAGATGAGGAAACTAGTTAGAGAGAAACTGAAGGGGAGGGTTAGAAGAATCCAATCTCTTCAGAGTGCATGGAGCCTGTTTAAAACAACAATAATAGAGGCCCAGCACAAGTGCATACCACAAAGAAAGAAGAGCTCATTTAAGTCCAAGAGGACACCGGCATGGTTAACGAGTGGAGTTAGAGAGGCTCTAAAGCACAAGGAGAGGTCCTTCTGTAAATGGAAATCCTCCCCAAACGAGGAAAATAAAAAGGAACACAAACTCTGGAAAAAGAAATGTAAAAAGATGATAAGGGAGGCAAAGAAAGACTTTGAGGAACGCATGGCTAGCAATATAAAGGGTAATAATAAAAGCTTCTTTAAATATGTTAGAAGTAGAAAACCTGCCAGAGAACCAATTAGGCCTCTGGATGGTGAGAGAGGAAAAGGGGAGGTTAGGGAGGACTTGGACATTGCAGAGAAATTGAACGAGTTCTTTGCGTCTGTCTTCACGACAGAGGACCTTGAGCGGATTCCGCTGCCTGAGCCCCCCTCTTGACTAAAGAATTAAATCAAATACAGGTTAAAAGAGAGAGGTTTTAGGACTAATTGATAAATTGAGGATTAACAAGTCACCGGGCCCAGATGGCATCCACCCAAGGGTTATTAGGGAACTGAGAAATGAAATTGCAGATCTCTTAACGGTAATATGCAACTTGTCTCTTCAAACGGCCACAGTGCCGGAGGACTGGAGGATAGCGGATGTCACACCAATTTTTTAAAAAGGAAGGAGGGAGGACCCAGGAAACTACAGGCCGGTTAGCCTTACATCTGTCCCAGGGAAGATGGTGGAAGGCCTCATCCAAGAGAAAATCTTAAAACACATAAAAGAACAAACCTTGCTGAGAGAAAATCAGCATGGCTTCTGTAAGGGTAAATCTTGTCTTACAAACCTTTTTAGAATTTTTGAAAAGGTCAACAGGCACGTGGATTTGGGTGAACCGGTGGATATAGTCTATCTGGATTTTCAAAAGGCTTTTGACACAGTCCCTCACCAAAGGCTGCTGAGAAAATTGCATAGTCAGGGGATAAGAGGGCAGGTCCTCTTATGGATTGAGAACTGGTTGAGATCCAGGAAACAAAGAGTAGGTGTCAATGGGAAATTTTCACAATGGAGAGAAGTGAAAAGCGGTGTGCCCCAGGGCTCGGTCCTGGGACCGGTGCTTTTCAATCTGTTCATAAATGACCTGGAGACAGGGATAAACAGTGTGGTGGCCAAGTTTGCAGATGACACAAAACTTTTCCATGTGGTAAAAACCAGAGAAGATTGTGAAGAGCTCCAGAAGGATCTCTCCAAACTGGGGGAGTGGGCTGAGAAATGGCAAATGCGTTTTAATGTAACCAAATGTAAAGTAATGCATATTGGGGCAAAAAAATCCAAACTTCATCTATCAACTCATGGGCTCTGAGTTATCCGTGACGGATCAGGAAAGAGATCTTGGTGTGTTGGTGGACAGCTCCATGAAGGTGTCTCCCCAATGTGTGGCAGCAGTGAAGAAGGCCAATTCCATGCTAGGGATTATCAAAAAGGGGATGGAAAATAAAACAGCCAACATTATAATGCCGTTATACAAAACAATAGTAAGGCCCCACCTGGAGTATTGTGTACAATTCTGGTCACCGCATCTCAAGAAAGACATAGTGGAACTGGAAAAGGTGCAGAAGAGAGCGAACTGGGCTGGGGCACCTCCCTTATGAAGAAAGGCTAAAACAATTGGGCCTCTTCAGTCTGGAAAAAAGGCGCTTGAGGGGGGATATGATTGAGACATACAAAATAATGCAGGGTATGAGTAAAGTGGATAGAGGGGAGCTCTTCTCCCTCTCTCAAAATACCAGAACTAGGGGACATACACTCAAATTGAGTGCTGGGAGAGTAAGAACTGACAAAAGAAAATATTTTTTCACCCAGCGCGTTGTAAGTCTATGGAACTCCCTGCCACAGGATGTGGTGATGGCATCTGGCCTGGATGCCTTCAAAAGGGAATTGGACAGATTCCTAGAGGAAAAGTCCATCACGGGTTACAAACCATGATGGAGATGTGTAATCTCTAGGCTTTAAACCAGGGTACTTCAAGGGTCAGATGCAGGGGAGTGGTATCAGGAGACAGATATCTAGTCTCATGCGCTCCCAAACGCATCTGGTGGGGCCGCTGTGAGATACAGGAAGCTGGACTAGATGGGCCTTTGGCCTGATCCAGCATGGCTCTTCTTATGTTCTTATGTTCTTATGTTCTTATGTTTATGTACAACCACAAAAAAACCCTTAAAATACAGTTTTCCCCCACCCTTTTGCGGTTCATATACTGCAGTCCTGGTATATCATGGGTCCTCAGTATATGACAAAAAGGCCCCCTAGGGTAAGGAGGAAAGTCTTTCCCAGGCCCGTTGGAGGCCCTAAAAGTGCTTCCCCGCAAACCGGAAGTGATTTCCGGTAAACCAGAAATGACCTCCAGATCACTAGAAAGTAGACATGGGCACGACCAGAAAAAATGATGTTTCGAGTTTTCGTTTGTCAGAACGGGTCCGTTTTGGGTCGTTTCCGTTTGTCGTGAAATTTTTCAAAAATGTGTCGTTTTCGTTTGTCATTTGTCGTTTGTCGTTTCCACCGCGATTTAGCGCGATTTGACTTCCCAGAGCAATCAGGGCCGGCGCTAGGTGTTTTTGCGCCCTAGGCGGCGGGGGGCGGGGGCAGCAGGGGGAGGTGCGGGGGCGGCGGTGGCGGGGGGCCATGGGCGGGCGGTGGCCGCGGGCGGGCGAGTGGGCGGGCGGCCGTGCGGGCCACAGGTGGGTGGCGGCGCGGGCAGACGGGCGAGTGGGCAGTTAGGATATCACTTAGGATAGAGGTTCTGTTCTTGGCTTGCACCCCAAATGTGTGTGTGTGCAAGCAAATTGAAGTTTGGAAAATAGAAAATAAATGGTAGTATATAATATATATTTAAAATAAATCCACACCTCCCACTCCCAGTCAAACCTCCCCCTTTATCCAATATCAGAAAAAAATCCTCAAACTGCCAGAGAAGAAATAAAGAATAAACTGCTATTCCCTTCAGCAGACAAAGCTGCAGGGAATCAAATAAATTATTTTCTAAATTCAATTCCCTCCCAGCCTGCCTAACTTAAATCCTAAAGCCTCCAGCCTCCCTCCTCAATCTCGATCGGATCACACCAGCACCAGCAGCCAGCCCTCCTCCCTCAACCACATCCATATACACCCGACAGCGATTTCTGGAAGGTGCCTCAGCTTTTTATGCCCTCCGAGACATCCAGAAGTGTCAGTCAAAAACCTGGTGATGCCATTGGTGGAATGGTTCAAACAATTTGCATGGTCCCATCCCATGTCCAGCCCAAATGGGCAGGTCTAAAAAAATAAGAAATAAAATAAAATAAAATAAAATCAATACGACGTTTTATTGCTATAAAAAACCCACTGCTGCTACTATAAAAATTCAGGCATTTAAAATAAATAAATTTCACATGTTTCTGTGGTGATTTGGTGTGTTTTTTGACCACGATTTCAAAAAAAAATTGTGGTCGCCATTTTGGATCTCCCCCTACCGCATGGCATGCAGCGAGACAGACGACGAGGATGACCCCCCGCCCAGTCTGGTGCAAGTAGCCCAGGACAGGAGAAGAGGGGGGGAAAGGCCAGGGACCCTCCAGAAACCACCCCTCTGGTAGGTGGCAAAGTCTCAGGCAGGCATATTTTCGCCTGCTTTTTTGGCTGGGAGTCGGGGTTTTTAAAAAAACTTTTAGAAACTTTTTCTGTGCTTCGCATTGCGCGATCACTGCGATGCCACAAACGGAAACGAAAAACCCGACCAAATTTTTCTTTTTTCGGTTCGAGTTCGAGTTCTGACGGCATAATTATCGTTACCGTTTCCGTTACGCAACGGAAATGATAACTGAAAACGGAAACGACAATTTCGCCAAGTCATGCCCATGTCTACTAGAAAGCACAGATACTGGTGTCATGGACATGTCGGTCCTACGGTACTGGGGAGTCACGGCCAGTGGCCTGTAACTAAATGTAGCCATGAGTCAAAAAAGTTTGGGAACCACTTGTTTGGGCCAATGTGCACTTCTAATTGGCTCATTTTCCTCCAAAATTCAATACTTGCAAGCCAAGTTCACATTCTGCTGCACTGACCAGGCAGCTGCAGCAATGATAATATTATTCTATAACCCGGGTTAACAGAAAGACAGAGATCTGGGATGTAGCTGCTTCAAAGCAAGTTGTGAAAGGGATACTTTAACCATCTCCTAGAAATTGATAACCAAAGGCCACATGAACAGAGAAATTCTACCAAATGCTGGCTCCACGGGCGGCTCGTCCACCCGCGGTGCCGATTTGCCCCTCGCGAGAATGGCGAGGGGTGAGACAGGACGTAACCGTCCTGTGAGGGAGGGGGAGGAGCGCCTTATAAAGGGTGGCTCCCCCAACGGGCAGACAGTCTCTTCTGGCATTCGGAGGGTGAGGACCGTCCGAACGCCAGGAGGCACCGCCATTTTGGGTCTCGCAATAGCGAGCCACGTGGCGGGCACCATTTTGTTTCCTCCTTCGGCCTCATCAGCGGCGGATTCCAGGCCACGGCGCGGTGGCGCTCCCCGGCCTTCGCAGAACAGGAGCACCCGACTGAGGCCGGGCCCGAGGAGCGGCGGCTGCGCCGCAGAGAGCAGAATGGCGCCGGTGCCGGGGGAAATGGCACGGCCTGAGCTTGGCCACGGCGAGGCAGCAGATCGGGGGAGCGGCATTGGCCCTCCCCCTCCAGAGTGAGCGGGGCCATGGAGCCTGGGTGGCGCAGGGCTAGCCGGCCACCGGTGCCCCCTTCCTTTCCTTCTCTGTCGGGCCTGCGGCAGTGCGGGGGAGGCGGGGCCGGGAGACCACCGGCACCTCGAGGCCTGGGAATCGCGGGCGGACGGCCACAGGCCGAGCGGGAGGCATGCGTGCCGGTGGGGTAGGCCCGTCGTCCCCACCCACCCACCCACCCACCCACGGTAGAGCTGCGCCAGCAGGGCACGAGGGACCCCTTAGGCCCCGACTAGGCCCCATTTGGCGGGCCTTGAGGGGTGGCAGGTCCGGGCCCACTCAGCCAGTCAGGAGGGGTTGCAGCAGCCTGGCCAGGGCCTGCTCCAGACTAGGGGCTTTGGCTGGCTTGAGGCCCGCCCAGGCCTAGCCGGGCGAGGCGTCCCTGGGTCTCCAGGCCTGCACCCAGTCGGGCGGGCCCCACGCAAGGGAGAGCCCAACAACTGGGGTGGGGGATGCTTCCAGAGCCCTGGGGGTTGTGAGACGGCCTGCAAGGCCTGTGCCCCTAGGGGCCCACACACCCCTCAACCCCCCCTATTCCCAGCCGGCCTAGTGGAGCGATCGTGCGGGGCCAATTAGTCAGCTAAATGCCAGGGCCCGGCTTACCCAGGGCGGGGGGGCAAGATGGCACTGGGCAAGGGCTGCAGGGTGGGCAAAGGAAAACAGCCGGCCGAGCAGCATCCCCAACAGCAGGCCCAGAGCCCGGCAGAGGAATCGGACGAGGTGCAATGGCCCATATGGCTGGAGCTGGAGTCTCGCCTCACGGCCTTGGAGGCTTCAAAGGGGGTGGTTAGCACACGGACCCAGCCTGGCCCAGCTCCCAGAACCGGTGCGCGCCCTGCAAGATTGCGTAAGCGGGCACAACTCAAGGGGATGATTAACGATATGTCTGCTCGCTTCGCAGTGCTGGAGCAGATGGAGGCGGCCCAGGGCGCACCCGCAGGGCCCAGTGCGGCACCGGCCGCAGCTAAGCGGCCACGACCGGCGCCGCAGAGACCAGACGAAGAAGGAGCCGTGGTGACAGAACTAGCGGATGAGGACCAGCCCCTGATGCCAGCAGCGGAGAGCGCAGCACCCAGTGAGTTGGCGTGTGCGCCTGATTCTGCACCCACCATTACATGGCCTTGGCCAGTGGGCATTGCCCCGGCTGGGGTGGCCGCCCCAATACAAGGGGCGGCCCATACAATGCCCGCCCACCTACCACCAGTGACCATCCTCCCGGCATGGGGGCCTGTCCCATCGTGTATGCCTGGCCTGGCACCTCCGCTGGTGGGGCCAAGGCCGGGCCAGCCAACATCCGCCATGGGTGGGCCAGGACAACATCAACCGGCTAATCCGGGCATTCTCCCACCGTGGGCCCCTGGCCAACTGCTGGGCTGGCCAGGTACTGGAAAGATGGCCAGCAGAATGCCTCCATGGCCAGGTATGGGTGCCACCCTGGGCTACATCAGGGTGGCGGTGGCGGCCATGCCGTATGGGGACTATGCCTCCCCATTTGGACACCACCTGGCCCAGTCCACCAGGGAAAAAATCTGGAGGGGGGAGTTCATCAATATTTTCAGCTTACCCAGCAGAGAGCTAGATACTAAGGAACTGGATAAGGAGGACCCGCAAGACAAGGAGCGCAGGCTGAAAAAGAAGCCGGAGCACTCCTGGGCAACCTGGTTGCCGGCGTACCTTATCTATATGTCCCTAACCCTGCAAGCGCACCCATGGAGGGCCCAGTCGATCCTGAAGTACCTTGACATCATATATAGGGCATTTGTAGACTTCCCCGGGCATACTTGGCTTCAGTATAACAAAGAATTCCATCGCAGGGCAGCCCTGGATCCTTACATCCGCTGGGATGAGCCACTGCCACCCATTTGGTTGCAGTTTATGACCCTGGTTTGGCCAACCCTGGGGGAGAGGTACGACAGTGGCCACATGATAAGGAAGGGGACGGCCAACACATCTGCCCATGCTGCGGGCCAGCTGGTTCAAGTCCAGCTGGTCTGCTGCGACTACAACGGCCAGGGTGTCTGTAACAGGAAACCCTGCCACTTCAAACACGAATGTTCCATCTGCGGTGCACAGCACCCAGCAACCAGCTGCAGTAGAGCTTGCCCTAAGCAAGGCAGGCCCTGGGACGGGGGAGGCCCCAAGAAAGCCGGGGGTACAGAGGGATCCCCTGCTAAAGGGGCCCAGCCCAATTAGGCTGGAGGTGTTGAGGCGCTGGGCAGCTGAGTATCCCGATAGGGAAGCCACACAATTCTTAGTTGAAGGTTTTGAGTTCGGGTTTCGTATTCCGTTTAAGAGGGCCCGCCTACCCCGGTTAGCTAAGAACTTGAGATCCTTGGAAACGGCGGAAGGGATGGCCGAGGACAAGATCCTTAAGGAAGCCAAGGAGGGCCAGGTCCTCGGCCCATTCGATGAACCACCAGTACCCAACTTGCGAGTGTCCCCACTCGGCTTGGTCCCCAAAAAGGCCCCGGGGGAGTTCCGGCTCATCCATCACCTGTCCCATCCCAGCGGGGCCTCTCTTAATGACGGGATACCGCAGGAGCTTTGCACGGTCAGGTGCACGTCCTTCGATGCCGCGGTGCGTATGGTGCGTGCTTGCGGGGTGGCGGCGGAGATGGCGAAATGCGACATTAAGTCGGCCTTCCGCCTACTCCCAGTGCACCTGAAGGACTTCGAACTGCTCGGGTTCCAGTTTCGGGGCCAGTTCTACATGGACCGGGCTCTCCCATTTGGATGCTCGGTATCTTGCGCCATCTTCGAGGCATTCAGCTCGTTCGTGGAGTGACGGCTTCGCCACGCCACGGGCTGGGCAAGCACAGTGCACTATCTGGATGATTACCTCTTTTGTGGGCCCAATGGCTCGGGCAGGTGCAGGTTCCTTCTGGAACGGTTCTGTGCATTGGCCCACGAACTGGGACTCCCCCTAGCCAAGGAAAAGACGGAAGCCCCCAGCCAAGTGATTACTTTCCTGGGGATAGAAATTGACACCACGGCCCAGACTTGCTGTCTACCCCAGGATAAACTGCAGGCCCTTCGGGTCAGGGTGCGTGAGGCTCAACAGCACCACAAAATGTCCCTGAGGGAGCTCCAAGAGCTAGTGGGCCACCTTAACTTTGCCTGCAAGGTGGTGGCCCTGGGGCGAGCGTTCCTGCGCCGGCTGTGTTCAGCAATGGGCGGGCTGCGCAAGCCCACCCATAGAACCAGGGTGACGGCTGAGATGAGGGAGGACCTAGCAGTATGGTGCCTGTTCCTGGAGGGATTCAATGGAGTCTCTTTCTGGAGGGACGAGCTACGGCTGGGCGCCCAATTCCAGGTACACACCGACGCGGCTGGGGGCCTGGGCTTTGGCATTTACTGGAGGGTGTCCTGGTGCAGTGGTGCCTGGCCCGCCGCTTGGCAGGCGGACAGCTCCACACGCGATCTCACCTTTCTCGAATTTTTCCCCATCTGGGTTGCCCTTTACATCTGGTCCGAGGCCTGGGCCAACTTGGCAGTACAATTCTGGTGCGACAACCAGACGGTGGTGTATGTCATTAACAGCCTGACATCACGTTCCCCCCCTGGTTATGAGGTTGGTCTGGGCCTTTGTGTTACGAGCTTTGCAATTTAATATCATGGTATATGCTTGCCATGTGCCTGGAATCGAAAATGAAATCGCCGATGCTTTGTCCTGCCAACAGGCCGAGCGTTTTCGGGCCCTTGCCCCAGAAGCGGCCGACCATCCTGTGGAGATCCCGAGAGAGGTGTGGCAGGTTGGCGTGCTGAGGCTGACAGAGCTCTCTGCCACTCTGTTGCCCCCAGGACACAGCGGGGCTATGCACCGGTGATGGCCGATTTCACTTCTTTTAGGGACACCCAGGGCCTTGACCAGCAGTGGCTCCTGCCCATTGAGCACCTCCAAAGATTTCTGGTCTATTGGCACCGCAAGGGGCTGGCACCAAGTTCCTTGCAGGGGAAATTGGCCGCTCTGGCCTTCTACTCCAGGCTGAGGGGCCACCCAGATACAACCAGGGATTTCCGGGTGAGGGGCATGGTTGCAGGCTGGAGCCAGGTGAGGGGTAGGGTCCCAGATGCCCGCTTTCTGCTCACGCTGCGGCTGCTGGCCCGCATGGGTGCCACGTGGCCTGCCGTCTGTTCCGACGGCTATGAGGCGGCCCTGTTTAGGGCGGCCTCTCTCTTGGCCTTTTTTGGCGCCCTGCGGGTCAGTGAGCTGGTGGCGGCAGGGGGCGGGATACCTCCTTCACTGCCCTATGCATATCTGATAGCAGCATGGCCACAGATGACTTAGCAGTGTGCATGCGAAAGTCCAAGACGGACCAGAAGGGTAAAGGGGCCGAGATAAGTTTGGGCCCATGTTCAGCAGGGGAGATTTGCCCAGTCGTAGCCATGAGAGGCTACCTCAAGTTGAAGGGTCCTCGCGAGGGATACCTATTCATCCATCAGGACGGTCGCCCTTTGACCAAGTTCCAGTTTTCGGCCGTGACTAGCAGGGTATTGGGTGAGCTGGATCTGGGGACACTCAAATTTGGGACACACTCCTTTCTAATTGGGGCTGCGTCAACAGCAGCAGCAGTGGGATACGATCCAGGCGACATTCGCCGGCTGGGGAGGTGGAATTCCCAATGTTATAAGAGATACGTGCGGCCGTTGCCGGTGCTTTAACATGTTGTTTTTGTCTCCTCAGGACCGGAGGGCCGTGCCTATCGGGCAAGAATTATTTTTGTGGGTCACAGTTACGTTTACTGGGCTGAGAAATTTGGGGGGCCAATCTACAGTAAAGACGATGAGCTTTTTCAGGAATAATTGTCTGCCAGGAATATAGATGTGAAACTTAAAGGTTGTTTGCCAAATTACAATAGTTATTCCAAGATATCTACTCTTGAAGTTACTCCAGCCTCATATTTATCTGCAAATTTCAAACATTGATAAGAGCCTACTGTGAGCTTTAAAAACAGACTATAACTTCTGTTAAAATCACAGTCTCTTACCCAGGATAAGAGGCCCTCGTGTTAACAGCAACAACAGGATATTCTTCTCTTTGATCGTCCAAGATAGATGTCAAAAGGGGATTCTCTTTTTGTAGTCAACATCGATTCATTATACATTCAAGAGAACCTGTTCCCACTACATAAAGTTGAATCTCCCATCTCGGCCAGTAGATATCATCTTAAAATCTGAGGCAGGTCAGATTTGGCAAACAAGAATAAATTCAGTGTCTGCTGAATTTAAAACCAGGACTAACTGTAACACATTTCTCTATGGTGATTAGCAATGACTTCAATCCATTCATGTTCTCAGTGGGAATTGATAGGAAGTTTGCACTGGTTATATTGGTCTCAAGCCAGAATTTAGCCCTAGATGGCACTTACTATGCACTTTGGACCACATTTCCAAGTAACCCAAGCCCAAGAAAATTCAGTTGTGGCTCCTTCATTTCCCACACCATCTATGGTCTTGAATTGTCTCTCCAAAGTTTTTTTCAGCTTTTCTTTATAGTATGTTTTAAGTGAAAAACATTTCCTAATTTCATTTCAGTTCATTTATCAAATAAGGATTTACCAAAATCAGCAGATTGCTGTCATGAAAAGAATTTGAAAACTTAGCCAGTGTAGATAGGTGAAAATATTTATTTTTAATTTAGAATGTTTCTGAAAAATTTGTCAAAATTCACCAATCATGTGCAGGCCACCCATATCTGCAGATTTCACTTTTCCACAGCCTGAAAATATTATACATGGTGTGGTATCTGGTGCTCTCAAGTAAGGGTTTTTTTTTTTTAACTGAATGCTGGATAAACTGAAATAGACAGATTTTCCATCTCTAATTTGGAGCTAGAGATGGGCACGACCAGGAAAAATTATGTTTTGAGTTGTCATGTGTCGGAGCTGGCCCGTTTAGGCTCGTTTCCGTTTTTCGCAAAATTTTCCAAAAATTTGTCATTTCGTTTGTCGGTTTTTCATCTGTCGTTAGTACTGGTTTTGGGGGGGCGGGCTCCTGGAGGCACCTCTCTGGGGTGGGTGCCTCCTCTGGCCCGCCATGAAAGGAAAGTGGGCTCCTGGAGGCACCTCTCTGAGGTGGGTGCCTCCTCTGGCCTGCTACAAAATGGCATGCATAGCCAATTGGATATGCATACCATTAAGTTGCAGTTGCAGCAGGCAGAGGCACCTCTCTTTCAGGTGCCTCTGTGACTCACTGCTTGCAGTGCACTTGGGCTGGGGAACGAAGTGAGAGAGGACCCCTAAGGGCGCCCGCTGTGACTCACTAAGAAGCGAAGTGTACTTGCTGTAGTGCAATGCGAGTACACAAATCTGGCTGGGGGTTAGGGGTTAGCGCAAGGGCTAGGCTTAGGGTTACTGGTAAGGTTAGGGTGAGTTCGTGGGGTGCACCTCTGGGTGCCTCTCTGACCCAATTATAAGGACAGTGTACTGGCGTATGGGTTTGGGTTAGGGTTAGGGGTTCGGGTTTGGGTTAGTGGCTTTTTACGCCCGACTGGCACATCCCAGAAGTCTCGGTCAAAACCTGGCCAAGTGGCCATGCAATTGGTGGAATGGCTCCAAAAATGTGCATGGTCCACTCCCATGGCCAGCCCATCATTGTGCAGGTGTAAAAAAATAAAAATAAAAATAAAATAAAATAAAATAAAATCAATGGAGACATTTTGTTGCAAGAAAAACCCACTGCTGCTACTGAAAAAATTCAGGCAGTTTTAAAATAGCTATTTTCACATGTTTCTGTGGTGCTTTGGTGTGTTTTTGGACCACGCGGTTTCAAAGTAAATATTGCGGTCGCCCCATTTTGGATCCCCTGCCCGCACCGCATGGCATGGCGAGTTGGCAAGACGACGAGGATGCACAGTGCAGGAGAGGAGAGGGGGGAGCCCCCCCCAGAAACCACCCTTCTGGTAGGTGCCCTCACTGAGGCAGGCATATTTTCGCCTGCTTTTTTGGCCGGGAATCGGGTTTTTTTTATTTTTAAAACTTTTTTCTCTGCCGCGCCGCTTGGCGAGTTGGCGACTCAACGAGGATGCGCACTTTGCGCAGCCCAGGAGAGGGGGGAGGCCGCCCCCCCCCAGAAACCACCCCTCTGGTAGGTGCCCTCAGGCAGGAATATTTTCGCCTGCTTTTTTGGCTGGGAATCGGGGTTTTTTTTAACTTTTTTCCTGTGTCACTTGGCATCGCGTGATCGCTGCGATGCCAGGAACGACAATGACAAATCAGACCCAATTTTTCTTTAGTCGGTTCGAGTTCGAGTTCTGGCGGAGTAATTATCGTTACCGTTTCCATTACGTAACGGAAACGAGAAACGGAAAAGAAACGAGAATTTCGCCAAGTCGTGCCCATGTCTATTCAGAGCCCTGAAGACACCAATGTCCTGTGCCCAGACACCACTGAACCATGATGCATTTATCTTAAGCTATACTTTCTTGGCCACCATCCAGCCAACTGTCAAGTTCACACAGTGGATCATTACCTCCCAAGCCTCCTCTGATCAAAACGATGAAGGGAAATGTCATTCAGGGTTAAAGGGGGTCAAGGGTTGATGGGCAGAGGAGTAAGCACCCCTCCCTATTCCTGTGCTCTTCACCGCAGCCTCCTATGACTGTCTCCTCCTCCTCCTCCTCCTCCTCCTCCTCCTCCTCCTCCTCCTCCTTCTATATCCAGTTAGGGACATGAATCTCCTTTGGAAAGGCTAGTCCAGTGGTGGCAAACCTTCGGCACTCCAGATGTTTTGGACCACAACTCCCACAGTCCTTTGCCATTGGCAATCTAGGCTTGGAATTCTGGGAGTTGCAGTCCAAAACATCTGGAGTGCCGAATGTTCACCACCACTGGGCTAGTCTGACCCTTTGCTTCAAAGTGTGTCCCACTGAAATCAGTGCAAGTAAATGAATGCCAGAGCAGTAAGAATTTCTTACCATAAAGCTTGTCCAGATCTTTAACACACACACACACACACACACACACACACACACACACACACACACACACACACACACACACACACACACACACACACACACACAGCCCAATGACCTTAACTTAATCAGAGCAGAAATTATTTAGTAGAAGACGACTTCAAATAGCTACATAGTTAAATTATCCTTTTATTAAATATTTGCCTGGCATGTGAAACATATTTCAGCAGCAGGTGGGGAAGGAGTTGGAGCCACGCTCATATTGGCTGAGCAAACATTTGACAATGTGCTGTGGAAAAACCCATCTGTCCTGGAAGGTATCAAACCGCACGAGATGTTGATGGTGCTAAAAATACATGACAGGTTCTTTCAGCGTGTTGCTTTTAGGCTCACAATCACACGTTTAATATTAATAGAAAAACCAAATGCAGAGAATAGGCTCAATCTTTTTAGAAGTATGAATTGGAGATGAGCCAGGCAAATTTAAGCATTTTCCAATCTTCTTTTCAAAGGTAAAATGAAATGCTTACCTGCATTACTCTCACAAATACCAATACGACATGAAAGTGCTTACGTTGGACAGTGCTATGCTGGTTGCTAGCTTGCTTGTTTCTACACTGATGGCTCTTTGGGCAATTACTGCTTTTAAGACACATGGGTCTTAAAGGACTTCATTCTAAAATGGTTATTGTCACCGTCATATATGGTAAAGAATTTTTGAGCCATGTGATTCTCACATAGCATTTATATTATTTTTTTCAGTACGTCCAGATGGTGATTTAAAAGATATAAGCCAATTTATTTAGTAGATGCTCAAAGGACAGTTGTTATAATCCTGAATCATAAAGGAGATTACAGAGAGTGTGGTGATGAAAGCAAATGACTTGGACTTGGTTTTGGACATCTGCCTAACAAAAGTGGAACTTCACTGAACTGATAGAGTTTAAGGGAGAACTCAAGGATGCTTTGCTCTGGAACAACAAGGAATTCACAACCACAAGAGTCACTTACCCTCTCAAAAGCAAAACACTGTCAACTTTAGAAAGCTGAGGCTTGCTTGTCTTATATACACCTTGAACTTGAACAAGTCACTAGGTTTGCCCAAATTGCCTCTTTCTTGTCCAGGTTATGAATCAGCATCCTTTGACCATGGTAGAGCCTATAGCATTGCCTTCCCCATGCTCTGGGCCAGTGGTGGCAAACCTTTGGCATGCCAGATGTTTTGGACCACAACTTCCACAGTCCTTTGTCATGGGCAATCTAGGCTTGGGATTCTAGGAGTTATGTTCCAAAACATCTGGAGTGCTGAAGGTTCACCACAAGTGCTCTAGGTTGATTTCAGGCTGTCTAGTGTGTCTCCACCAGTGACAAAGCACAAACCCATGCCTTGGAGAGACCTAAGCATGGTTTCAATTATTTTGCATACCAACTATGAGAGATGGTGTTGCATGCTGCTGGTAGCATTTAAAATGCAGGACTGTGATGAATTCTGGATGCACATCAAGCATTGTGGGGAGGACACTGACTTGGAAGCTGAGCACATGCTCTGCTTGTCAGTGGGCTGAGGTTCAGTCCTTCACTTGTTGCCATAAAATGGTATCTGGTAGCAGCTAGATTCTGGGAAAAGCCTCTGTTGGAGAATCTGAAGAGCTGCTACCAGTTGTAAAGGCAATGTACCTTGAGCTCCTCTTATACAGAGTAAGCCAATCTATAAAAAAAATAAACCAAAGCAAAACACAAGGCTCAGGAGCCAAAATAGTTTGGCCTGGTATAAAACAGGAGTACAGAAATCTGCCAGATCTGCTTTCTCCCACATTTGAAATTGTGAATTATGATAGTTTCTTCAAAAAATGAATGGAAGGTAAAATGTTGCCCCATTCACACAGGCAGAATTCAGCCAGTACATATATTCACAAATAGAGATTGGGCTATATTGTATTGGCATGCTGGTGTTAAAGGTTAAAGGTTTGACAGAAAAACAGCTTATTCCTACATTCTTGTCCTGCCTACAATTTTCAAATATACACTTGAGTTATCGATTTTGGTATGCATATATTAAAAAGGAACAAAACTGGGGGGTTGGGGGGGGGGAGAGAACTGTGACACCTTTTAGGATCAACAGATTTACTTCAGCATTGGCTTCCATGGATTCACCAAAGCTCCCTTTGAAGTAAATATTTTAGACATAGAAATGCCACAATATTTTTCGTTTTGGTTGTTCAGCTTGTCTTACAATGAGTGGTGCTCTGAGATTTTCCAAGATCGATTACTCTGACATGTTCTGTGTAAAAGAAAGCAACAAATTGGTATGTGAGAGAAACTTGGGTGGGTGGCAGCAAGATTTTAATGTGAACAGGTCTACCTCCCAGCAAGAAATGTATTTAATATTATTTTTATTTTAAAAAATGTTTCCCACTTTTCTCCTCAAAAGGACCCAAGGCAACTTACATCATTAAAAAGACAGGATGCTGGCATGCCTAAAGGAGGCAATAGTAAAACCACTGTTTAAAAAGCCCTCCTTAAACCCAACAATACTGAATAATTACTGACCAGTTGCGAAAATCCCATTCTTTGGGAAAGTCCTAGAGCAGGTTGTAGCCTTGCAGCTCCAGAGGTTTCTGGATGAGATAAACTATCTGGATCCATTTCAGTCTGGCTTCAGGCCTGGCTATGGGACTGAGACGGCAGTGGTTGCATTGGTAGATGACTTACACAGGGAAATGGGTAGGGGCTTGGTGTCCCTTTTGGTTTTACTAGACCTCTCAGCTGCTTTTGACACTATAGAACATGGCATCCTCCTGACTCATCTCTCTGAAATGCGAATTGGGGACTCTGCATTAAAGTTGCTCTGGTTCTTCCTGCAGGAAAGAACACAGAAAGTGGAATTAGGTGATCCATATTCAACACCACAGCCGCTGACCTGTGGCGTCCCCCAGGGTTCTATTCTGTCTCCTATGTTATTTAACATCCATATGAAACCACTGAGATGGGAGATTATCAGTACTTTTGGGGTTAAGTGCCACCAGTATGCCGATGATACCCAGGTCTACCTCTCATCACCTCCTGATTTTTTTGGGGGTGTGTGTGTTTTGTGATGGCCATGCGGATCAACCCCCTCTTTTGCTTTGATCATAATATCTTTGTTTTTGTAGTTTGCTTTAGACGGTAGCTGGCTTTCAGAGTTAGCATTTCTTTTTCCATTGGAGGGGGGGGAGGCAGGTCTGTCATTGACAGAGCCCCAATTCAGTTGCCTAACCAAAGTGTCATTCCACCCCAATACTGCTTTGTGAATCAAACGTCTTTCAGTTCCAGTTGTTTGACAAACATTGGGAAGAAGGTCCTCTCAGCGAAGTTTCTAGACACCGATTTGGGTCTACTTTTTGTGGATGGTAAACAGCTTTAACATTGACAGTTTCTCACCAGCTGGTAAGAGTAGTAACTCAATCCTTCTTCCTCACAAAAGAAGCCTCTACCTGGATATAGGCTGATACTTCACGTCCCTCTCGCTGCAGTTCGCGGCCCCGCTGGAGACCGGTTCGAAGGAACGGAACCTCACGTCCTTGTGGGGTCAATCCGAGTTCGCCCCAACCACACCCCCTGAACTGCGCTCCAAGCGGAGTGAGAGATTCTTTTCAATACACTTCTTGATCTTCCCCCAGGGGACGTGCGGTTCCTCTTAACCCGCATCGAGAAAATACTTAGTGTGATTACTTTTTGTTTGGTTGAGAAGCGGGGAGGAACATTGGTATTTCGATGTATCGAACAACAGGAATTATAACTCCTTCTTATGAATCCATTTCCCCCGCTTATTGACCAAGATTCTTCCTCGAACAGTTCACCCTGGTTTGTGCTTGTTCCTTACTGCCAGGTAAGGATCGAGGACGTGCGGTTAAAGTACTGCCGGTTTCAATCAGCATGCCCGTGAATACAGAGAAACAGGGGCAGAACTGGCATTAGGTTACGTGACTAAAACTGATTTCAACATGGAGGCAAGTTCACCTCGGCTCGAGGAAGGACGTGAAGTAATCGCCATACTTGCTGCTCTTCTCTGTCGCAGGGGCAGCCTTGACTTTGGGTGCTTTCCCTCCCCTGCAATGAATGCCAATGTAAAAGGGGGGGAAGGGAAATAGAGGCCATATATCTAGGACTCTGATTTGGTCTAAACATGGAGTGGGCACACTTGGATAAGCGGAACTCTTCTGTTGGTCTTCAAGCCATATTTTGCCAGAGCACAGCTCCAAGGGGTTGAAAGAGAAAAGAAGGAGGCCAGTAGGAGCTTTGCCTATAAAATGAAAATCTATCAGAAACCCAAAGTTGAGGGCGTAATGTAGAATGCCCCATCCCAGGTGACAGCATTTTCTTCTCCACATGTTAGGGGAGGTGCTCTCCCCGTCCAGAAACATACAAAATCTCCAGAAAAACATGGGAATATATCTCTTCAGGCCACCTGCAAAACAGCTCATCGTAGGTCAGTCCTGATTTGTATGGCAAAAATTTGTCAAAACGTACAACATTCACATACTCTAATGTTACTTTTTATTTTTATTTTTTCAGAAAGACAGACAGACAGAAATATCTGTCTGCCATAGCCAAAGGTTTTCCTCATTCACATATCTCAGATTCAGCATTCTTTGTTTTGTGACTGGCCATTAGAAGGCAAACATGGGCTTAATCTGCAAGCCTTATTGCTGATGCACTTATCTGTGAGTGTGAGATAATCCCAATGTGAGCAGGAAAGTGAGTTATTTGTTGGGACTTCGCAACCTTAATATCAAGCTTGACCCACAGACAAATTGTCAGTGGTGCTTGAAGTGAATTTGATTGATAGTTCTGTAGTTTAATATTTATGTACTGGATTTCTCTCTGTGTGCAGTCACTAGTGGTAGTGAGGAATGCACAAGAAAAAAAAAGGAAATCTTTTCCTCACAGAATCTGTTTCTTACAGAAAGATGGACAGTGGGAACAGCTATAGAAAAAGAACATCTATATCATTGAAATCACAATACTACTGAAAAAGC
The DNA here is from genome assembly GCA_029282475.1 of Phrynocephalus forsythii. Lineage (NCBI taxonomy): Eukaryota > Metazoa > Chordata > Lepidosauria > Squamata > Agamidae > Phrynocephalus > Phrynocephalus forsythii. The sequence goes on along the minus strand of JAPFRF010000002.1, from coordinate 168,219,857 downwards.
ACCAATGTATAATATTTGTTTCCACAGGGAAGGGAAAGCCAATCTGTAGCAGGAAACCATCATCAACAAACCCAATGTTGTATTAATTAGAATCTGCTATTAAATCATCTTGTAGGGCTACTGTTTATCAGACACAATTTGGAGTCCTAATACAGCTTTGCCTTGTCATGATCATTATGACAAATACCGCTCTGCTTTCCCTGAAAAATCAATTGCCTTAAGTCTCCACACCGATTTCACTGCCTCTTCCTTAGACAGCTCTATACTTCTAAAGTATCTGATTGTTCTCTACTTAGCAGCTGAATTCATTTAGTTAAGATCATATTATTTATTTCCAAATTAACACATTTGTATATTTCTTCCCTTGGAAAGGTTAATTATAACCTACATTGGCAGGAGCATTTGTTTATCAACAGAGACCGTACTAAAGCATAGTTATTATGAAAAATACCATGCTATAAAGCATGAGAAATTCAATCTGAATTCTCTGCAAGAAATTAGTATTTATTTGTAAATATGCACTGGAAGATGGGGTCAGTAAAAATAATGTATTTTATTGGAAGCAGCCAATGTTTATAAATACAATATGCAAGCACTTAGTTTTTACTGATAGATAGTGCTACTGTTAGTTGGATTTGAAATTAGTGGACTGATCACATCCAAAAGGTGATCATAATGGCTCATCTTATTTATTTATTTATTTATTTATTTATTTATTTATTTATTTATTTATTTATTTATGCATTTATGCATTTATGCATTTATGCATTTATTTATGCATTTATGCATTTGTGTATATATACTAGAAAATAAACTAATAATAACTAGGAAGGTGGACGTGGCCAGGACAAACACATTAAAACAAAAGAACATTAACAGTTGCTGAATGCCTCTCTAAATAACAGAGTCTTAAGAGCTCTTTAAAAGGCTGGCAGGGACTGTGCAAGTTGAATCTCACTAGGCAATTTATTTCAAAGCATAGTGGTAGCCACTGAGAAGGCCCGGTTTTGAGTAGCTTTTTTCTGGGCCTCCCTTTATATAGCCACCCAAATTGAGAACACCCACGATGTTCTGGTGGGCTGGGCCTCAGATGACCTTAGGAAGATCCACTCTGCCAGGTATTCAGGTCCCAAACCATGGAGGGTTGTGCAAATCAAAAACAGTGCCTTGAACCTTATTCAGGATGCAACAGACAGCCAATTCAGGCGAGCCAAGACTGAGGTGATATGGTCGTATCTGCCTGCACCCACCACCAGTCTGGCCGCCACATTTTGTACCTGCTGCAGTCTTCAAATAAGGGTCAAGGGCAACCCCACATAGAGAGCATTGCAGTAATCTATCCTTGAAATCACGAGTGCCTGCACAATCATACAGGTACGGGTGAATCTGGTTGATCATCTGAAGATGGAAAAAGGCGGACTTGGAAACGGCTACCACCTGCGCTTCCAGGGATAAAGCCGCATCCAAGAACACACCCAGACTCCTCACTCTACCCACCAGCTGAAGAGTAGAACTCTCCAAATTGTGGAGAGGGCCACTGTACCCAGCAGAGAACGCCCTGAAGAACAGAACCTCGGTCTTCTCTAGGTTGAGTCTAAGCCTGTTTGACCTGGTACAATCCATGACTGCATCCAGGCAACAGGGTTAAAAACAGGTCCAAGTTATGCCCCGCCCTATGGGTGGGACAGAAACATGCTAGGACAGGTTCATGGAGGCCATGGACTCCATTAAATCCAGAGCCCATCCCTGCCATCCACGTTGAAGTCCCCTACCATCAAAAGATGGGAGGATCTTAACAATGCCACTGAGATGAAATTGGTAAACTCTGGTAGGGATTGCACAGGGTTGCGGGTAGCATGGTACCCTGGCACAATCCCAAACCTATCCCACTGACCCACCAATAGGTGAAAGCATTCTAACCCAGGACACACCAACACCATGAATCTGCTGACAAAAAAGAGATTCACTATAAGCAATGGCCACCCCACCCCCCGACCCTCTGACCTGCCCACGTACTGGACATGAAACCCGGGAGGAAACAGCTAGGAGAGGGATGCCCCCCTCTGCCACCACTCAACTCTCTGTGAAACAAGCCAAGTCAGCCTGCCCACCCATGATGACATCATATTTGACAGGGATTTTATTGTGAACTGACCTAGCATTGACCAGCAAGCAGGACAGGTCAGAGGCACTGGCAGTGTGGCTCCCTGGTACATGGCAGTGAACCGAGGGATTAAAACAGGGGACAGGCACCAATTGCTTTGCCCTGGTTCTTATTACCTGATTGATCCCCCAGCCCACAACATACCTCCCATGATCCGACACCACCACAATAAAAGTCCCTGCTGACATCGGCAACCAAAACAAAACCAAGGGGGAAGATCACAACAATACAAATTTAACACAAAGTAATGATGCAATAACAAACATTTACACAACCAAAAAAGGAATATAACCATTAAAGAAATGAATGAAGTATTCTAACAGTAGAATAAAAATAAATGTTGATATTAATATTAGTATCAATATTAGCCAGTTCCAGTGGGCTACAACCAGCTATCCAGGAGATGGATTAATGGGGAAACCTCCCACACATCCACCCCAGCGAACAGGCCAGCCAGTATCCAATATGCCAGCCAAGACAATGAGGAGGTAGCCTAAACAGAACGTGCCCATGGTCACAAAGGATGGTCAGCAGCTGCTGCCTGAGCCACCAGAATTCCATAGCACTCCATCCTATGGTGCTCACATGATAACCAAATAAGCCACCACCCGGGAATCACAAGAGGTAGAAGGCAACCCCCATCCACCTACCCCACAGCCACTCCAGGCAACGCAGAGGAGGCCCCTGACCATGGGAGTGGGGTACAGGTTCAGGCCAGCATACTCAAGCCACCCAAGCACCCAGGCAAGTGAAATAGGGAAGTGAGCAACCACCTCTGGCATGAACCTCCTCAACTCTCCACAAAGTGGACCAACATTGGGGCCAGTGCAGTGCACACCAGCAACCCCTAAGGGGGCCAAGATCACAATGCACCAGTCCATTGCGCCCCCAACTGACACCACGGCCAGGTCCATCATACCCGGGGACCAAACTCTGTGCCATCCCAAACCCAAGGACACCAATCAGTGATGCTGGCCAATAATGCCAGTCGAATGGCACCAGATGCTGCTGCTGGCCAAAATGCTGGCTGAGATGCCTGCAAAGCCCAGCAGAAATGTTGACACCGCCATTGCCACTTTTGCACACCTGCCTTGCCCCAACACCACTCTAGGAACTGAGCTCCTCCACCTCCAGATGCCAACAGTGCCAAGAACCAGGCTCCTCCACCTCCAAACACCGACAACAGGGGCAGGAGCCGGGAAGCCAACAGAACAGACTAACCAGCAGCTGCCAGACCAGGACCACCAGAAACAGGCCAACACCAGGGAGAAACCAAGGCTACCACCAAGGTAGAGCATGCAGCGGTCCAGAGAATGGTCTCAGCCAGGCAAACCGACATTCCACCATGGGCGGTGGGGGAGTCAGTAGAACAACGTAAAATGGGGGGGGGGGTAAAAAAGCAAAGGAAAACCCCTGTTCTATCTAGGCAGCAGCACAACACAAATGGACTAGCACAAAAGGAAACTCACAAGAAAGCCAATGTGATTCTTGGTTGTATCAACAGTAGCATTGTGTCACAATGCTACTGTTGATACAACCAAGGGAAGTGATAGTACCACTCTATTCTGCTCTGGTCAGACCCCACCTGGAGTACTGTGTCCAGTTCTGTGCACCTCAATTAAAAAAGGATGTTGACAGCCTTGGATAGGTCCAGAGGAGGGTGACCAGAATGGTTAAAGGTCTGGAAGAAATGTCTAAGGAAGAGTGGCTTAGGGAGCTGGGAATGTTTAGCCTTTCAAAAAGAAGGCTGAGAGGGGATATGATAACTGTGTTTAAATATTTGAAAGGATGTCATATTGAAGAGGAAACAAGTTTGTTTTCCATGGCTTCAGAGACTAAAACTTGGGGCAATGGTTTCAAACTACAGGAAAAGAGATTCCATTTAAACATCAGGAAGAATTTCATGATGGTTAGAGCTGTTTGGCAGTGGAATTTGGTGCCACGGAGGGTGGTGGAGTCTTCTTCTTTGGAGGTTTTTAAGCAGAGGTTGGATGGCCATCTGTTGGGAGTCCTGCAATGGGGGTCCTGCATGTTATGAAATGAAATGAAACAGCAAACTGTGTGTCATCAAGGAACGAAACAAAACACAATTTTTTGTTTTGGAAATGAAACAATTCATTGATGCCTTTTGATCCAGCCATCTTGAGAACAGGAGGTTTATTTTTAAACTGATTGGTTTGTTTTCCTTTCTTCCCATGCCTCGGCTGTTGATATAGCTTATCTCTTATCTTGATCTGCCTGAAACTAGCCAGGAGTTGAGCTGTTCCCTTTGCTGGCTGTGTCTGCAAGTTGATTTAAACTGATTGTTCTCCTTTCCTTTTTAAGTAGGCTTATGGAGGTTAGTTTTAAAAATATTTTCTTTCCTTCCCTCGACATGCCACAGAGCAGCTGTGTTTATCTCTCTGATCTCACACTGCTCACATTGCCTGAGCTCTGTACATAAATGCAAACTGGTTGGCTGAAATGTGTGTATTTTTCCATCCCCAATCCTTTCTCTCTTTCACAACACAGCAAACACTATTTGTATATAATTCTAGAACTATATATTGTCATGTGGAGAATATAGGGACAGAAGAGCTCTTTTCTTCCTAAAATGATGCATTCGTAGAATGGAAATTCAGTTTCTCACTATAGCCCTTAGTCCCCGCTGAGCCATTTAATCGACGTAAGGCTGCCATCTTAAGAATCAGACATTCTTCTGCAGCAGAGGAGAAGGTGGTCTTTGAACGTTGCTTTGTCCCAGCCTCCATAAATTGCCTTCCCATGCCAGAAAACAGGGTAGTCAGAGATGGAGGTGAGCTGTTGTCTGTTCCACCAAGAACTGATGAAAAGTTGTTGTCCAGCAGTAATTCATTATTAGGACTTTGCCAGGAAGAAAACATTTCCTGTCACACCTCAGCAATAAGAAAAGCCCAGCCTGCTGGGAAATAGACCGATAAAAAGAATATATCAGTGTGCAGCATTCTTTTATTAAGAGTAACAAGGTACCCACCACTGCTGGTACATGAATAGTAAAGAATCCTTTTATTTTCATGTATCTTCCGTGCCACATCCTCTCTAGTTAGTAAAGCTCTCGTCACCCAAACTGTAACATCCCGGCTGACATCTGTAAATTGTCATTGAATGAGTTAATCATGTATATTCCTCATTATATCTTTTAAAGCACAACCAGATTTCCTGGCAGGCTGCCTAGATACAACTGGGGTTTTTGCAAGGCTTAAAGTAGCAACCACAAGAGAAACAAAATAAATGAGGCATCACAGGGTAAAAAGAGATGAAGGGGGGCATTCCTTCTTTCACTCTGAAAATCCCTAGCATGTAGCAAGGATGACTCTTTTTAAAACAAACAAACACCTGGAATATTTCAGCAATGCTGGAGGATGATAGTAATCATGATAATATATGGATATTGAGGTAATCCTTCTAGATTGATTGTGCATGTAGAGATGGTACCTAATTTTTCAGTCCTTCCTTGGAATTCTATTTATTCTTTTACAACAAAGAAATCACACACATTCTTTTCATGTCACCCAACTAGGATCTGAACCTCAGGCACCCTTTGCAAATGCTGGCGGCTGAAAGATGACATCTGTCATGATCTGTCTAGCCCTGCATCCGAACAGGTAGCCTGGGCTCTGGCTCAAAAGGGAGGGAAGCAGCAAGACCTGTCTGCTTGAATGAAGGAGGGAAGGGCCTGCCTGCCTGAGCCAGAGAAACTGGCCATTGTGACCTTCTGCTGATGACAACTGCCTGAAGGGAAATGACCAAGCATTATGCGGTTGCCACCTGCCTGAGGAGAAGAAACTGTCCATTGTAACCTTGCATTTCTGGTGATGAGGGAGAGGGACACAATTGAAAGCAATATCTTCCTCTATCTTGGCCAATCGTAGTCATGCCCATTGTAGCTGTTTTTCTATTCACTTGAAGTCTGCCATTTTGTCTTAGTCTATGCCCAGCTATGCCAGAGTGGGCACCACAGCCTCTACCTGAAGTGAGGGAGCTGAAGTGAGGGAGAGGGAGAGTGAGAGAGAGAGAGAGAGAGAGAGAGAGAGAGAGAGAGAGAGAGAGACTCCTCATGGAAGTGGTCTAAAATTTATGAGAAGGCTGCCTTTTGCATCCTAGCTTCTTAACATTCATTGCTGCTGTCTTGGTCACAGTTTGCAGCCTCTTCCATCAAACCGGCAAGCATCACTGTTTAAATTATCAGTGCTTTATGAATACAGGACGACTGCTTTCTGTCATCTTCCTGTTAGAGCTGAGGAACACCACAAGTATTTGAGCCCCCATTTAAGCCGCTGTTGGGGTAGGGATAAAGAGATGGGTAGGATGCACATTTTCAAAGTAGAAGCATACTTTTAGGCCAGTGTTGGTAAATATAGATGGGCACGAAATGCCAAAATGGTGTTTCATTTCATTATTTGTTGCCCCGGCCCCCGTTTCATTTCGTTTAATATGCAACTTTTTTAAAAAAAATCATTTCATATTTTGTTTCTTTTGTTTTTCTTTTTAAACTTTTTGTTTCATTTTTTCTGGTCGGGCACAGCCGAGGGACACATTTTTTTTGAGGGGGGGGAGTTATTATTTTAAAATCTTTTATCTTTTTTAAAGAGCTGAGAAGTGCTAGTGCCTCTGGGTAGGTTTTTTTTTTTTATTTCCCCGGCCGGGGAAACTGGCTGGCCCGTTCGGGAGGGCCAGAAAGGAAGCAAGCAGGTGAGGGAAAGGGAAAGGGGAAGGGAAGGGAGCCCGACCACCCAGCCCACAAAACAGGGAGTGAAGGGGAAGCTGGCCTGCCGCCGCACTCTCCTTACCTGGGGTGCACCACCTCCTCCTTGCCCTTGCCGCTGTAGAGACAGAGATCCCCCCTCACACACACACACTCACACACACACCTCTGGGTGGGGTGGGGCAGAGCTGGGGGTGAGCTCGGGTGGTGACCAGAAGTGCTCCCCGGATCCTGGCTCTCTCGCTCTTGCTCCTCCCTCACCGGAGCAGCAGCGGAGGTAGCAGTGGGAGCAGCAGCTGCAGCAGCAGGAGGAGGAGCAGCTGCCGTGGGGTGGGGTGGGGTGGGGTGGCAGATGCACTCTAGGGAACCCACATCGCGGGAAAGGTGAGAGAGGTGGGAACGCACCGCCACTGCACACAGCAAGTGAGAGCGAAAGGGGGTGGCGTGGAGGGAGCTGGGGGGAGGCCTAGAGGCATTGGGGCGGTGAGCAAGTGAGATTGGGAGAAGTTTCCAGGCACCCCGAGCGGGCACCCCACCCACTTCCTCCTCTGCCTCTGCACCTGCCCGTGCCGACAGGATGCTGAGGGCAGACAGAGGAAAAAAACCCCATGGAAGACATTGGGGCGCAGCCGCCACCCACCTGCCTGATCCTGGCTTGGGTGAGGGTCTCTAGGGGGGATTGGGTTTTTAATTTTGAATGTTTTTTAATTATTATTATTTTAAATAGTCCCCGTTGCGGGGCTTTTTTCCTCTTTTTTATTTTTACAGCTGAGAAGCGCTGGCTTGGGGTGCTAGTGCCTCTGTTGTTTTTTTATTTCCCCCCTTGTCTGGCCCAGGAGGAAAAGGTACACCAGAACGAAAAACAAAGCAAACAAAATGGAATTTTCCATTTTCCATTTCGTTTTGTTTCATTTTTCTTTGATGGGTCCCTTCGTTATTCATTTCATTCCCTAACCAAATGTATAACGAATAATGAAACGAATTAAACATTTGTTTCTTGCCCATCTCTATTGGTAAATCTACGGCACGGGTGGCCAAAGGTGGCATGCGGAGCCCTCACTGTGGGCACATGACATCACCCCCTCACAGCTACAGCACTTCCCCCTCTGCTCAGAGAACTCCACTGTTCTTTGTGCAGAGAGCCAGGTGATGGGGAGGCAGTGGCTTGTGGGTGTAGGGATTTCATACCCCAATAGCTCTGTACCCCAAGAAATGGGCAGAGCACAAAAGCGCACCTAGAGGAAGCTGAGGACCTGGATTTCCCAGAAATCCCCAGGGCTGAGCAGGCACCCAGGGTGCAGCTAAGCTGATGCTGATCTAAGCATAGGTCAGGAGGGCAGATAACCAGGATATCAGGATACATCTGCTCAGGCCCAAGGAAGCCTCTAATCAGTAATGCCTCACTAGCTAGGGAGCATTTCCCCCCCACCTGTGGAACCTATTTCCCCTGCCCATTGTCTATATGTTTACTATGGTCTCACACATAAGGCTTGCATTCTTTCCCCCTACTGAGGAATGTTTCCCTGTATCTATTGTGTTGCTCTCTTATAATAAACACTGGGGCTCAGGCAGCAGAAGGAGAAGGCTCAGGGAAGAGAAGGCTCAGGGGAGAAGGCTCAGGGAGCAGAAGGCTCAGAAGGGAGATTCATCATCACCAATCTCACATGCATGCAGCCGATGCAGACACAGAGACACTCAGACATCCATGGAACCCTGACAAACAGACGAACAGGAATGCTGCCCTGAGCGCCAGATGATTGCACCCCGAAACTCTGTGTCCTGTGTGATTCGTAACGCAACATATGGTGACCCCGACGTGATTCCCCCCAACGCAACGGCAGACGTGATTCCCCCAAGGCAACGCAGACGTGATTCCCAGAAGGCAACGCAGATGCAATCTCCTGCAGCAAGGCAGATGCAGAGGAACCACTAGGCAGAAGGACCAGGCTCCAGGCCGGAAGGCACGAATGCGTCCCATCCTCATCTCCCTACGCCTGTAAAAGGCTTCGAGACGCGTCCAAACATCCTCTAAGAGGATCCCAAAGGTGAGATGGGAGCGTTCTTCTTGGTTGAAGAGCGAAATGAATTCAGTGGGTCAGTTAATTTCCGGAGCAAAAGAATGCCTTGGGAAAGCCAAGAGTCCCAGATAGAGTTTTGGGAGTCACAACAGCCGTTGGGTGGGGAACCAGCAGTAGGAAGAAATCTACAGGCAGAAAATTCCAGGGTTGGCAAGCAGAACGCAGGTGATAGAGCAGAGCAACGATGGGGACGCATGGAAATGCCCATTTCACTTCTCCCCACAGATTTTCAGATGTCCCTACCAATAATTTTTCCACCTAGTGACCTGCAGTTAGGAACAGTGTCCCACAATCAGGAATTGGTGGAGGAAAAAGGAACCCGTGCTGAGACCGTTGATCTAAGATCAAAAATTTCCATCAAGAATGGTCTCAGCACAGGGCAAAATGACACTCAGGAAGATTTCATCAAACCCCAGAAGCAGGAGGGTAAACATTTTGTCCTGCCAGGAAGTGTATCTACAAAAGGCAAGGAGATGCCCCAAAGGCAGTCACTTTCTTGCAGCAAAGAGCCAAGCCATAGGGAAGGATTTCCCAAAGAAATGCAGAGAGGCCAAAATTTTGTCCATGGCTCAGTAACGCAAGCCTTGAAACCATTTAAGGCTCAGGATTCCATTTCCCAGGGAAGGCACCTCAGGAATCAGAAGCAGCCAGCTTCAGAGCAAATGCAGAGTTCAGCCTTGGGCTGGACCAAAGCAGATTTGCCCAGAGAGGGAATCCCAAAGATAGATCTCTTTTCCAAAAGGACAAAGTTCGCCATCAAGGCAAAGGTCAGCCTTTTGTGTGCTGTGGCAGATGCCAGGCACCCTCAGTATAAGTATAGGAGAAAGGCAATTTTTTCAAAAGATTCTGTACCCTATTTTTCCCTAAGAGATTTTCCTCTTTCTCCAAAGCCTGGGAGGATGCAGATTTCCTTTTCTCAGAAAGCTTAGGCAGCCAGAATTCCCCTCATACTTTCTTTAGCAAGCTACAGGAAAATTTAGGAATCAAAAATGCTTTTCTCTCTCACTCTCTCTCTCCCCCCCTCTCTGTCTATCGACTGGAAGCAGCTCAGGAGGAGCGGGGGGGGGGGCTGGAAAGCAAGCAGGCAGGGGAGGAAAAAAGGTTTTTGGATAAGAAAGAGTTTGCTGGAGAACAGGAAGTTTGCTGGAAAGCAGGCAGGTATCAGTTGTCAGTCAGGAATTGTGAGAAAGATTCCTGGAGATTTCAAGTCCTTTAGAAAAAATGTCCCAAAGATCTCATATTTCCACTATTTTCCGGGGGTAAAAAGGAATTATATGGGTTTGATCCATTTCACTCACACAGAAAGCATGCAAGATAGCAGGAAGCATGGAATGTTTCAGTTTGCTAGGAAGGGTAGACTGTTATCTTTAGAGACATTGTATACACAAAGCAAGCTTATCACCTTCCTGCTGGTTGTAATTACAAGTCAGCAAGCAGAGGCATCTTTCAGAGTTGGAAGCAAACTGACTACAAATCCCATATGCCTTACATTTTTTGGCACAAGCAATCAACAGGGTTTAAAAATGTATAAAAATCATCACTAATGCATGTTCCTTTTGCCTCCAAAAATCAAGCAGGGAAAAACCTTCCTCTCAGGGTATGAGTTTCAAATTTACAACAAAAAGCCAAAAAGAATTAGAAAGAAAGGGGGAGAAATGCCCCCTTCAAAGCCTCTTCAAACAAGGCTTGATTTTAACTATACAATATGTACCCTGAGAGAAAGAGAAATATATTCTCACAGGTATGCCTTCCATGGCACTTCAAAGTTTACCAGCAGAATGATCCCAGAAGGACATTTAAGGAATATTCTCATTCCTCATACATTCCTCATTTTCTCAACTGCAAAGGTTTATGGACTATGGGTAATCTGGGAGCTGTTGTTACCATTCATGCCAAGCAGAATTGTTTCACCACCAGAAGAAGAAGACATTTCCCAGACCCATGAACTTTTAGCAAAAGGACTCTTAAAAGGACTTTTCAGCAAACAGCCATCCATGGAAGCAGAGAAGAAATATAGTTAGGTAGTCTTTCACCTTCCCCCACAAAAATGTAAGCCCCTAGCACAGACAGATATGCTTACTTATGTATTCTCATGTATTCATGTATTGTGAAAATATTCACTGTCTATACCTGCAACTTCTTGCTATAAGTTACCTCTTAGCCACAAAATCATCTATTCCTGTATTGCTAATGCTATAGCTTATTGCTGGAGTATTATTGTTAATGCATCTATATCTGTATGCTAGATTATGCCTATGTACCTTTTAAGTCTTGGGAGACAATCATGCTTATTGTGCTATTTCAGTTATTATTGCAAGTTATGATGAGCGAAAGTTTATATCTCTGAAAGTTATATAAATATTGGGTGCTGTGTAACTCGGTGGGAGAAAGAATGCAGCCAACATTCCAGAGGGGTCCCCACATTGGATGGCACATCGCGGCCAATGACTCCTGCTGTGCACTAGCTTAGTGCTCTCACAATGAACATGGGGGTGGGAGGAGTGTCACTGCAGCAGCTCTCATGCATAGCCATAAGACACTTCACATTTTAGGGCAGTGAGGCAAGCATCCCCATAATAACACACCTCAGCCCAGACATATGTCTTGCCAGAGACATGTCACTCCCTCCTACATAAGGAGTTGAGTTTCCTCTTGGGCCAAGCAATGAGGCCCCTGGGGCAAAAGACCTCAGGTTGCCAGGCTTTTAGGGCCTGCATGGGTTGAGCACCAGATGAGTGCCTGATTTCTGGTTGGTTTACACCTGTGCCTCCTGACTGGTATGCAAGCGCTCTCTTAATTAAAAGGAGAGATGTAGGGATTTCATACCCCAATAGCTCTGTACCCCAAGAAATGGGCAGAGCACAAAAGCGCACCTAGAGGAAGCTGAGGACCTGGATTTCCCAGAAATCCCCAGGGCTGAGCAGGCACCCAGGGTGCAGCTAAGCTGATGCTGATCTAAGCATAGGTCAGGAGGGCAGATAACCAGGATATCAGGATACATCTGCTCAGGCCCAAGGAAGCCTCTAATCAGTAATGCCTCACTAGCTAGGGAGCATTTTCCCCCCACCTGTGGAACCTATTTCCCCTGCCCATTGTCTATGTGTTTACTATGGTCTCACACATAAGGCTTGCATTCTTTCCCCCTACTGAGGAATGTTTCCCTGTATCTATTGTGTTGCTCTCTTATAATAAACACTGGGGCTCAGGCAGCAGAAGGAGAAGGCTCAGGGAAGAGAAGGCTCAGGGGAGAAGGCTCAGGGAGCAGAAGGCTCAGAAGGGAGATTCATCATCACCAATCTCACATGCACGCAGCCGATGCAGACACAGAGACACTCAGACATCCATGGAACCCTGACAAACAGACGAACAGGAATGCTGCCCTGAGCGCCAGATGATTGCACCCCGAAACTCTGTGTCCTGTGTGATTCATAACGCAACATGTGGGCTTATTCATAGCCCCTGTTTACTCTCCATCCATGCCACTTTTTGGATACTAAAGCAGTGTGGCTAAAGAGTAAACAGAGGCTTCTTCCTTGTTGGAGTTTAACCCCACACAAGCCCAGAACAAGGTAAGGGATTGGTCAGACCCCACCTGGAGTACTGTGTCCAGTTCTGTGCGCTTCAGTTTAAAAAGGATGTTGACAACCTCGAGCGGGTGCAGAGGAGGGCGATCAGGATGGTTGAGGGTCTGGAGGAAATGTCTTATGAGGAATGGCTTAGGGAACTGGGAATGTTTAGCCTTTCAAAAAGAAGGCTGAGGGGGGATATGATAGCTATGTTTAAATATTTGAAAGGATGTCATATTGAAGAGGGAACAGGTTTGTTTTCCATGGCTTCAGAGACTAGGACTCGGGGCAATGGTTTCAAACTACAGGAAAAGAGATTCCATTTGAACATTAGGAAGAACTTCATGACAGTTAGAGCTATTCGGCAGTGGAATATGCTGCCACGGAGGGTGGTGGAGTCTCCTTCTTTGGAAGTTTTTAAGCACAGGCTGGATAGCCATCTATTTCCTGCATGGCAGGGGGTTGGACTATATGGCCCTTGAGGTCTCTTCCAACTCTATGATTCTATGATTCTATGGTTGATTTCATTACTCCAGTTCCTAACGTCAGCTGGGCTCCCACATTTCATTTCAGAAGCTGACCACTTCTGAAACGAAAAGCCCATCTCTACTCTGCAGTCCAGCAAGCTGGTTATAGAGCCTTTTAATACAGTAGATTGGGGGTGGGGTGAGGGCAGGGAGCGTATGAAACAATTCTAACACTGTTTGTTGTTCCATACTATCAAGTCAGGCCTTACTAATGACAACCCTATCAAACAAGGGCCTCAAAAAGGTCTTGCCCTTAACAGCCTTGCTCAGGATCATCTAGAGATAAAACACCCTTGTTCAACAGCTTTGCCAATAAGGAACCAGTGCATTTCTCCATGTTCTGTCCTAACAGTAGAGTCTTTCCCTTGGCATAAGTTGTACATTAGGGCAATAAAATGCTGTGGCATGCTTTTTATTTAAGAATGATCCAGGACATTTCATCAGTCACACAGCCAAATGATTTGCTGGACCAATAAAGCACAAACTGGTTTTCTTTTGAAATTCTTTAGGACAAAGGAGCATTTCCCTTTTTAAAAAATCCATGGGATCCATGGAGCTCTTATCAAACCTCACATTGCAACTGATTTCCCCTCCCTATCTATTTCCTTCACTGTCCAGTTTTCACGCAGCAATTGAGAATCCTCATGTTATGGATGTTTTCGGCATTAGAGATGGGCACGACCAGGAAAAATGACGTTTCGAGTTGTCGTTTGTCGGGACAAATCCATTTCGGGTCGTTTCCGTTTGTCGAGGAAATTTTCAAAAATTTGTCGTTTCCGTTTGCCGTTTGTCGTTTGTGTTGGGGTTGGGGTTGGGGTTGGGGTAAGTGGGCTCTTGGAGGCACCTCTCTGGGTGCCTCTGACATCTGACCCACTAAGAAGGGAAGGGAAGGGAAGTGTTTCGCATTGCCGCCGCGTACCATACATTACGTTAGGGTTGGGGGTAAGTGGCAGAGGTACCTCTCTGGGTGCCTCTGACTCACTAAGAAGGAAAGCATACTGGCGTACTGGCGTACAGGTTAGGGGTAGGCGTAGTGGGCTCTGGCTGGGAGGCACCTCTCTGGGTGCCTCTACTGTGACCCACTAAGAAGGGAAGCGTACTTGCGTACGGATCTGGGTTAGGGTTGGGGTTAGGGTAAGGGCTAGGCTTAGGGTTACGGTTAAGGTTAGGGTGGGTTAGTGGGCTGCACCTCTGGGTGCCTCTGACCCACTAAGAAGGACAGTGTACTGGCGTATGGGTTAGGGTTAGGGTTAGGGTTAGGGTTAGTGGGCTTTTTATGCCCTCTGGCACATCCAGAACTCTCAGTCAAAGCCTGGCCATGCGATTGGTGGAATGGGTCCAAAAATTTGCATGGTCCCATCCCATGGCCAGCCCATCATTGCGCAGGTGTAAAAAAATAAAAATAAAAATAAAATAAAATAAAATCAATGGAGAGGTTTTATTGCAAGAAAAACCCACTGCTGCTACTATAAAAAATCAGGCATTTAAAATACCTAATTTTCAAATGTTTCTGTGGTGCTTTGGTGGGTTTTTGGACCACAATTTAAAAATAAATATTGCAGTTGCCATTTTGGTTCCCCCCCCCCACCGCATGGCAAATGGAGACGACGAGGATGCCCCCCCCCCCAGCCTGGTACCAGCAGCCCAGGACAGGAGGGGGGGAAGGCCGGGGACCCCTCCAGAAACCACCCCTCTCTGGTAGGTGCCCTCACTGAGGCAGGCATATTTTCGCCCTCTTTTTTGGCTGGGAATCGGGTTTTTTTTTTAACTTTTTTTCTGTGCGATTGCCGCGATGCCATGAATGACAACGAAAAATCAGACCCAATTTTTCTTTTTCGGTTCGGGTTCAAGCTGGAGCTGAGTAATTCTCGTTACCGTTACCCGTTACGTAACGATAACGGGAACCAAAAACGCAAACGAGAATTTCGCCGCTCCGTGCCCATGTCTATTCGGCATATAGTAATAATGTCTGTTTGCCAGTATTTTGCCTGGTGAATTAAAGTTGTTTCATTTACCTGCAGCTGCTTCCTGGAAATTAAAAAAAGCACTTGAAAAACCTTCTGTGATTCAGCCATTATTTCAGAGGAGATTTGATGAGTCAACCCCTTAGTAAGTTGCATTAATTCAGTAGTCCTACTTCAGGAGAGACCTACTCAGTGATTGTGTAATACACATTGGCTCAAAAGCTGTTGCATAGTGCAGTAAATCACACTAGAGTTGGCCCATTAAATCAATGTGATTTAGTTAGTGAACTCCTCTGGACATTCCATTGAGTTCAATGGACCTACTCTAGCTGCAAGTTATCACAGCAAAGTAAGTCACAGTTAGGGTAGGTCAGTTTGAATCAATTGAACTTACAGAGAAAGATTCACCAAATCTCCCTTGATTCAATGGGGCAACTCTAGTGTTATTTATTGGGCTAGGCAACAAGATGTTAGCCCATGTGTATTACACAACTCATAAGAATAGTCCTGCTACATGATATGGAAGACCCATGTAATCTTGCATCCTAGTTTATACAAAAATATTTCTGGGACACTCAAGACAATTTATAGTCCACAGTTCTCCACAATTTATGTCCCCATCCAACCACATGGTGTTCAAATTATCTTGTTAGTCATAAATGCAAAGGTCAGCAGACAATATGGCAGGAATGTAGATAACACTTGATTGATGCTTCCCCCCCACCATGTCAATTCAGGTTGTCTTGATTCAAATGATGAAGAGGTCTCCAGCTGTGCAAAATTTGTTCTCTGAGTAAGAATGAGAGAAGGAGCACTGGATTTTTTTAGATATCTCTCTGGCTCTTCAAGGTCTTTACAATTAGGGCAAATTGTCTCTCCACACAATCATCTTCCTTTCTCTTTGAGAAGGAAAGCAGATAGAACCAGCTGGCTGATTGCTCAAAATATGAGGAGGGGGGGCAGAATCTTCCCCAGTGCTTCTAATCCCTAAAAGTCCATATGACAAAACAGCAGCTAACATCACTTGGCATAACTTGCATTAATTGCTTTATTTGCATAGTTTTAATTAAATTGGACAATCCCCCTCCCCAAAGTTTCTCTCTTCTCTTATCTTGTCAGAAATGCCAGAGAATTCATCGCCCTCTTGCAGGGCAGAGGGAATAATTTTGCAGTTACCGAGATTTATATCCCCATCAGCCAGCAAAATTATGTATACACAGTCGATGCCAAAAACAGTGGGAGGCAGGTTTTGAGGGTTTGGAAGTTACATCCACTCTCCCAGGGCCCATTGTGAGCTATACTATGTCCCCAAATGGCCAAAAATGACTATTAAAATATATATAAATTAGAAGGGCCACTGACCTTGTGGGTCTCTGGGATGGCCCTGGTAGCCCTAAACCTGCCTGTGAAGCTCATTTTGCCCATCCCCGTTCTACAGGTTAATACGCTGGTATGTGTTAAAAGAGATATAAAGGTGGTGTAGGCAAATGTTGCTGGACAGGGCAACAGTTCCTATTGGTCTTAGAC
The DNA here is from genome assembly GCA_029282475.1 of Phrynocephalus forsythii. Classification (NCBI taxonomy): domain Eukaryota; kingdom Metazoa; phylum Chordata; class Lepidosauria; order Squamata; family Agamidae; genus Phrynocephalus; species Phrynocephalus forsythii. The sequence goes on along the minus strand of JAPFRF010000002.1, from coordinate 168,203,308 downwards.
AGCATGGCCAATGGTATGATGACACCTTCCAAAGGAACTACAGCAAAACACAGCATTATTAGTGGGGCAAAGGAAGCAAGATCTGATTATTAGAGATGGGCACAAAACATTTTCTTTGTTCCGTTATTCATTATTCATTTCATTATGTAACGAAATGAATAATCAACCTGGTGGTGAAATTGGAACTGACAAAACCGAACCAAGAAAATTAGGTTTGTTACATTTTGTTTTTGTTAATGGTGACGCGTGATGAAAAGAGCTGTTTTAAATGTTAAAAAAACATCCTGAATATCCATAAAAACCCAGCGATAATTATTTATTCTGCCTGATAATACCTACCGGGGGGGTTGGGGTCCTTAAAACGTGCATTTATGTCTTTTCTCAGATTGCTGTATTATTTTTCCTTTAAGGAGAGTTAGGGGACCAACCCAAAATGGCTGCCAGATGCCTAATATTGATTTCTTGGGTATTAAAATGCCCTGGACATCCACAAAAATGCAGCAATAATTATTTATTCTGCCTGAAAATACCTACCAGGGGGGGGTCCTTAAAACGTTTGTTTTTGTCTTTCTCCCATCACAATGTATTTTTCTTTTCCCTTTAAGGATGACACAAAATGGATGCCATGCCAACCACAAAATGGATGCAAGCCATGTGATGGGATCATGTAAATTCTTGGACAACTTCAACCAATAGCATGCCCAGGTTGCAGACTGGGCAGGCCTGGCAGCCACAGTGGGCATAAAAATCTCTGGCAGCCCAGCCCCCATCCTCCTTGTAGTCTGCAGTGTGAGTTAGGTTGGGGTGGGATTGCTGTCTCTACGACTTGTTATTTTCACTTTAGGCCAGGCAGGCAGGCGTGTGTCTCTGTGTTCCTGCTGTCTGCAGCCTGGTTCTTAGGGGAGAGAAAGAAGAGATTTCTCTCTAGCTTCAGTCTTGCAGCCTCCCTGCATGCATACTGCATACCTCACGGTGAGTACCATCCCCTGCCCCGCAATCACTCTGTGGCTGCCTTGCGCCCTGGGCAACGCCCACTGCTGCCTTGCAGCCTCCCTGCAGTCTATACTGTGTCTCTGCCAGCATCATTTTTTTTAGTGTTTTCCCTCTGGTCTGGGATGTTGGGGGACGCCCGCGTGGGAAAATGCTTTAAAAATCATACAAAATGGGTAAAAAAGAATAATGAATTAATGAACCAATGAAATTATTTTTTGTGAAAATTCACAAAAAATGAAAATGAACCGAACTGAGTGCCAGGACCCTGCCTGTCATAGAACCTGAATGTGAAGGGTTAAATGCTGAAGAACAGCAGGAGGAGCCTTGCAGTTCAACTCAGCAGGCAGCTGAGTCTGAGGACTCAGCTGAGGGCACATCTCCTCCTCCTATGAGGGCTAGGAACAGGATCCTGCAAAGAAGAACTAACAGGAGAGCCAGGGAAAGGATCTTTAATGATAGGTGTAGAATTAGATCTGAAAGCCCTGAGTTCTAGCAGGAGCCTTGCCAGAGATATGGGTGTGTTCCCTGGTTTAGGATAAAGCTAGCAAGTTTACCCTGAAACCTCTGTGGGAGCAATGGGTCACTTACCTTGTCACCACGTTCCTGTGTGTATCCAGACTCTGTTTCCTGACCTTGGACCGGCTTTCTGATTATGGCATTCTCTGTTTCCTGACCTTGGACCGGCTTTCTGACTACGACATTTCTCTGTAACCTTGAACTTGGAATTTGGCTCTGTAAGGTATTTTGGCTTTGATTCGGACTGTACTTTGTTCGTTATCTGGATTACAACTAAAGTTCCTGGCAAAGAACTGAACTTGGCTTGCTGTGTGTTCTGTGTGCGGGGCTTGACAGTTTGCTCCCACCCACCAAACTTATTCAAGCAGAATGGAGAAGGAGGGGGCTGTTGGAATGACTCCACTGGAAGCTTTGCAAAACCAAGTACTGTTTTTGTCTCAAGCAATTGTTCAATTGCAGCAAGCTCCAGCATCATTACAGCCTCGTTGCCCTTTGCTGCCTCCTGACCGGTTTGAAGGCAAGTTAGAGGAATTCCCTGCATTCTTGGCCCAATGCAAGCTGTTCATTGAGGTGCGGGCTCAAGAATTCCCTACTGAGAGGTCTAAGGTCTGTTTCATTATCAGTTTATTGAAAGGTCAGGCAGCTAAATCGGTGACTCCTTTACTCCTCAGTGCTTCACCTTTGTTGGATAATTACCAGGCTTTTCTGAACCATATTTCTTCAGCCTTTCAGAATCCCGTGCAGGCTGCTACCGCCAACAGGAGACTCAGAGCCTTGAAACAGGGCAAAGACTCAGAGTTTAATTACACTACTGCATTTCATTTGATAGCTCAGGATTTGCAGTGGAATGAGCCGGCACTGATTTCTCAATATATGGAAGGTTTGGCAGATGAAGTGCTGGATGAACTTTGCAGGGTAGAACAACCAAACACATTGCAGGAGCTTGCCAGGACCCTGCCTGTCATGGAACCCGAATGTGAAGGGTTAAATGCTGAAGAGCAGGAGGAGGAGCCTTGTAGTTCAACCCAGCAGGCAGCTGAGTCTGAGGACACAGCTGAGGGCACATCTCCTCCTCCTATAAGGGCTAGGAGCAGGATCCTGCAAAGGAGAACTAACAGGAGAGCTAGGGAAAGGATCTTTAATGATAGGCGTAGAATTAGATCTGAAAGCCCTGAGTTCTAGCAGGAGCCTTGCCAGAGATATGGGTGTGTTCCCTGGTTTAGGATAAAGCTAGCAAGTTTACCCTGAAACCTCTGTGGGAGCAACGCATCAGTTACCTTGTCACCACGTTCCTGTGTGTATCCAGACTCTGTTTCCTGACCTTGGACCGGCTTTCTGATTACGGCGTTCTCTGTTTCCTTATCTTGGACCGGCTTTCTGACTACGACGTTTCTCTGTACCCTTGAATTTGGCATTTGGCTCTGTAAGGTAGTTTGGCTTTGATTCGGACTGTACTTTGTTCGTTATCTGGATTACAACTAAAGTTCCTGGCAAAGAACTGAACTTGGCTTGCTATGTGTTCTGTGTGCGGGGCTTGACAGTTTGCTCCCACCCAGTGGAATGAGCCGGCACTAATTTCTCAATATATGGAAGGTTTGGCAGATGAAGTGCTGGATGAACTCTGCAGGGTAGAACAACGAAACACATTGGAGGAACTCATTACCCTGTGTCTGAGAATAGATGGACACCTGGAAAGCCGTCGTCTCTCCGGAGGACAGAACTGCAAACAGCAACCTCTGCCAGCTGTGTCTCATCTGCAATCCCGGGAGGCCAGTGAAGTGGATCCAGAGCCTATGCAACTGGGAGCTGCTCAACCACGCCTCACCCCAGAGGAAAAGGCAAGACGACGCTCTCATCATCTCTGCCTGTACTGTGGGGGAGGAGGACATTTCGCTTCTAATTGCCCTTTGAAGTGTTCCTCAATAAGTGCTGCTATCTCTCCAGCAGTAAAAGGGCAGTTCCATCCTTGAAGGAACCCCGAGGAATGGAGCATACCAAAGGGTTCCCAGGCAATGCTATCACACCTCAAGGACCTTTTCTGATACCTGTGACTCTAGGGCTCCCTGACGGTTGGGAGATTCCGGTGTATGCTCTGGTAGACTCTGGGGCGGCTCACTGTTTTGTGGATGCTGGGTTTGTGCGGTACCATCGGATTCCAGTACAAAATAAGGACACTCCTTTGTTAGTAGAATCCATTGAGGGTCGGTTACTTCGTTCTGGGCTGGTAGCTCAGGAAACCTGTCCCCTTACTCTTCAGGTAATGGATCATAATGAGCAGATTAGCTTTAATGTAACCAGAATGCCCCGGTTTCCTCTTGTTTTGGGACTTTCCTGGTTGCGAGCTCACAATCCACTGGTGGATTGGGTGCAAGGGGAATTATATTTCAAGGTTCCTTGTTCAAAGCAACATTCCTCTACTCTACTGGCATCTGCCCATGATACATCTGACCCTGTCTTGCCCCAGGCATACCAAGACTTTGCAGATGTATTTGAGGAAAAGGGGGCTGACAAGCTACCTCCACATCGACCCTATGACTGTGCCATTGATTTGATTCCTGGGGCACCTCTTCCTGTGGCGCGAGTTTATCCCATGTCCGAACCAGAATTAGAAGCGTTGAGGGCTTTTCTAGATAAAAATCTTCAACGTAGGTTCATACGGCCTTCCAAATCACCATTGTCTGCACCAGTGATATTTGTCAAGAAAAAGGGAGGGGAGCTTTGTCCTTGTAATGATTATAGAGCACTAAACAAGATCACTATTAGGGACCGGTACCCTTTACCCTTAATCTCTGAACTTTTGGACCGGTTGAAAGGGACTATATGTTATACTAAGCTGGACCTATGGGGGGCGCATAATTTGGTACGTATCCGTAAGGGAGATGAGTGGAAAACTGCATTCCGGACCCGGTACAGTCAATATGAACATTTAGTAATGCCTTTTGGTCTGACCAATGCACCCAGTGTGTTTCAGAGGATGATGAATGACATTTTCCAGGATCTCCTAGATCGTTGTGTGATTGTGTATTTAGATGACATTCTGATTTACTCCGCTGATCCAGCTCAACATGTTCAAGATGTTCGTCAGGTCTTACAGCGTCTTCGGGAGAACGGACTCTATGCTAAGCTGGAAAAATGTGAGTTTAACATTGAAGAAGGTGAATTCCTGGGGTATATCTTTTCTCCCCAGGGAATCCGCATGGACCCCAAGAAAGTAGAGGCTGTGTTGTCATGGCAGCAACCACAAAATCGTAAGGACTTACAACGGTTCCTTGGCTTCGCTAACTACTACCGTCAGTTTATTCCTGCTTACGCCGATATTGCTGCACCTTTAAACTGTCTCCTTCGGCCCAAAGAGCCTTTCCGGTGGACTCCCGAAGCAGAGAAGTCTTTCTCTACCTTGAAAACCTGCTTTACTTCAGAGCCTTTACTTCGCTACCCTGATCCACAACTGCCGTTCATAGTGGAGGCTGACACATCTAGTGTTGCCCTGGGAGCAGTATTATCTCAATAAGAGGATCCCTCCCAAACCCCGCGTCCCTGTGCCTACTATTCTCGGCAATTAAAACCTGCAGAGAAGAATTATACGATCTGGGAGCGTGAACTGTTGGCCATAAAAACAGCTTTTGATGTATGGAGGCATTACCTTGAGGGAGCTCGACACCCTGTGCAAGTGTTAACTGATCACAGAAACCTGGAACATTTACAAACAGCTCGGCAATTGTCTCAGCGACAAATCCGGTGGTCTTTATTCTTTTCTCGGTTCTATTTTCGTATCAAGTATATTCCGGAGGCTCAGAATAAGAAAGCTGATGCATTATCTAGAAAACCTGAATATGCGGCACCAGTGAAAGAGACCTTAGTGGCACCCATCTTGCCTCCCTCTGTGTTTGCAGCCAAAAGTCCGTGTCCCAGCTTGGCAGAAGAACAACTCAATCATGCCAAGGAAGCATATAAAAAAGCAGCGGATCGGAAAAGACAAGAAGGTCCACAATTCAATCCAGGTATGAAAGTTTGGCTCTCTACCCAATATTTGAGACATCCTGGGCGATCCCAGAAACTAGATCCTCGATTCATCGGCCCTTCCCCCATCCTAGAAAAAATCAACCCAGTGGTGTTCCGTCTACAATTACCTGCATCCCTCCATATTCATCCCGTGTTCCATCGTTCCCTCTTGGTCCCAGCCAAAGACCCTGACCCCAACCGACCACCAAATCCTGAACCTCCTCCACCGATCTTAGTAGAAGGAGAAGAGGAGTATGAGGTCCATCAAATTTTGTATTCCCAGATACATCGGGGTGTGTGTGTGCAATACTTAGTAGACTGGGAAGGGTATGGACCAGAAGATTGATCTTGGGAACCGGTGTCTAACTTACACCCTGCCTGTCATGGAACCCGAATGTGAAGGGTTAAATGCTGAAGAGCAGGAGGAGGAGCCTTGTAGTTCAACCCAGCAGGCAGCTGAGTCTGAGGACACAGCTGAGGGCACATCTCCTCCTCCTATAAGGGCTAGGAGCAGGATCCTGCAAAGGAGAACTAACAGGAGACTTAGGGAAAGGATCTTTAATGATAGGCGTAGAATTAGATCTGAAAACCCTGAGTTCTAGCAGGAGCCTTGCCAGAGATATGGGTGTGCTCCCTGTTTTAGGATAAAGCTAGCAAGTTTACCCTGAACCCTCGGTGGGAGCAACGCGTCACTTACCTTGCCACCACGTTCCTGTGTGTTATCTTGACTTTGTTTCCTGACTTTGGATTGGCTTTCTGACTACGGCGTTCTCTGTTTCCTGACCTTGGACCGGCTTTCTGACTACGACGTTTCTCTGTTTCCCTTGAACTTGGCATTTGGCTCTGTAAGTTACTCTGGCTTGACTCGGACTGTACTTTGTACTTTTTCTGGATTACAACTAAAGTCCCTGGCAAAGAACTGAACTTGGCTTGCTGTGTATTCTGTGTGTGGGGCTTGACACTGAGCCCCTCAATGAAACGAAATGAAACAAAATGTCATTTTTTCAATTTGTGCCCATCTCTACTGATGATCAAATTGGATCTCAATTTTATCCAGCTAAGGCAGAAATTCTCAAAAGCTGCACATCTGAAAAGTTGTAAATCATGACACATCGACACCACACTATACCTATCCAGTGTGTAAGGCAAAATGCATGGTGGTAATATAAGGATAATGTAAAACCCTGTTTGTACCACCCAACTATGAGCTAGATGGGTGGTATAGAAATCTAATAAATAAATAAATAAATAAATAAATAAATAAATAAATAAATAAATAAATAAATAAAAAGACATATTTTGGCTTGTTTGCAAGCAAGAGGTAACTTATAAGGGCATTCAGCTGAACACAAAGCATTTCAATGATCAGAGCTCTGATAAGGAAGTGCTTCAGCTCAAAGGAATTCTGCCAACATTTTTAGCTGATTCTGATTCTTTTTAGAAGCTAGTATGGTGTTTCGGACCCAATCTTCTTTGATACACAGTGAGTTGGACTCCATCCAGTTTTGTCCAAATCTGGACAAAAAAGGGAACATTTTCCCAAAACGGGAAAATTCCATCACCACCAGCCAAGTCAATGACATCCACAGGGAAAGGAAGGGTCATGATTCCAATTTTTTTAAAAGATTTATGGAATACAGTGTATGCTGGGTAATGGACACAGTTCTGCAGTGATTATCTCTGTTCTTGTTCAGTCATTCTGATGAAAGTGGATGATGCTCTAATAAGAATTTGAAAGGACTTGTGCTAAGCACACCGACTATACAAAGCTCTTCTCCCAGACTTTTGGGCAAATGATACATCAGACATGTCCTTTACTTCCCCTATTTTTATAACTGTATCTATGTAATCAAGATAGAACATGAATAATAGTTATGCTTCTTTCAGAGGGCTCGGTCCCATGTCCCTTTAAAAGCAGTTTAAAATCACTAGATAAACCATGTCTAAAAATGCCATCCCCATGGCCACCGGGCTTTTTGAAAAAAAAAAAAAAAGAAAACCCGGTAATGCCCCTTTAAGCGAGGTTTTCTGTGACTCACCCAAGAGGTAGGGAATTTTTTGCCTCGCTTTAAAAATCCACCTTTTAAGAAGGCAGACATCGTGGGACCATGCAGACAATCCGGGATTCTTCTTCTTTTTAACTCATAGCACCGACCGGCTGTTCCTGTGGCTGATCAGTGCTGGTTTTTTTTTTAATTTCTTTTCACCTTAAGAGAAACAGGAAGCTCCATGTGGTGCCCTAAGTTTTAATTTCCCCCAGCCAAGTGATCAGTTTTTTCAAATGCTAGTGCCACCTGCAGGCCAAGGGGGCTGAACTGCACTTTAAAATAAAAAAATAGCTTTGGACCTGAAAACTCCTGTCCCACTTATTCAATCACGTGATGAGATGAAGAGGAAAAAGATCAGGATTGAAACCCAGGTGAGATAGCAGCCTTATCTAAAAATCATTCAAATGATGCCTAATGTGAACTCTATAGAAGTATCTCAGATGAAGCAAAATTGTTTGGGAGATTTGGGCATCTAAAATGAGAAATACCAGAAATCATTTTCAGGATAGTTAGGGAGGAAAACATCTGAGATTTTTAATCCGAGAATATCTGGGGATCCAAAGTTGGAAACCATTATCCTTCAGAAATTTTGCTAGCTGCAAAACCACATTAGTCTCATTAGAAAAACCGCTTGTTGCTATTTTTATGCTCATACTATTATCTCTTGCCAATATGTTCTCTTCACTTGAATTTGATTAACTACAAGGCTGGCTCTATCATCAGGCTGGCTGAGGTGGGCACCTCAGGCTGATCCATGATGGATTTGGATTTGGATGGTCTATGCATCCTGGCAAATAAAATTCAATGATTTTTAGCAATTTTTGATTCATCAGTTTATCAGCCTATAAAATGTCCCCACCCCCAGGAAAAAATGCATGGAAGCTTCTTGGACTCTCCTCTACAACACCTCCAGATTAGGTGCTAGACTGGGCTTCTCCAAGTCATCATCTAGAGGGCACTTTCCTAAGGAGACACACTTTGGGGGTGTATAACTTGGATGTTTGAAATCCAATTTTCACCATACTTGGAGGGATGGTAGAAGAGCGTTAGGAAACATGTCTCTGTCATTTTGGCATCTATATATGCCAGGGGAGCACTTTTCGAAGGGACCTACTTTGTGGATGTTTAACTCAGACTTGTGAAGCCCAAACTTCACCCAAACTTGGAGGGATTGTAGAGAAGGGTTAGGTGAAACTTCCATGCAATTTTGGTGTCTCTGGGTGCCATATTTGTAGGATTCACCCTAAAATTTAAAAATAAAAAAATTACAAATAAAAAAATCACATTTTTTTCTTATTTGTGCCAAACTCTAGCTAGGATGTATTTTTTTTTTTAGGGCAAGACAGAGACACGTGTGGGGATGGGAGATGTATAAACCAAAATCATTTGACCAGCATTTGATCCTTTGCACCTTGACATCCCAGGAGATGCAGATAAGTGTGCAATTTACTCCTTTTCCTCTGGCAAAAAAATGCCCTTGCCCAGCTGCATTAATTATTACTTCTTCAAAATATAATGCCAAGAGGGAAAGGAGGATTGAACATTAGTGAGCACTGAAGGGGTTAACCAATGTAAAAATAGTGTTGAGCCAACTTGTGATGCTCAAAGTAGTATTATATGCAGGTATATATATTGGCATTGTTTTACTGTATGTGTCTTAGGAACATTGCACTGGATGCACTAGACTTACTAGATATTGATTATAGCCTGAAGCGAAGTCCAGGGCTTGATTAACCAAAGACCATTTTAGATATAGTTTAGGGCAAAAGAAATCCCAGTAGCATTTCTTCCACTGTATTCCATCACATAGTCTCTATGGCTTTGCTTTCTCTTTATGTTTGTTGTATGTTTATGAGATTAGTAGAGGCCATTGTGAGATGCTTCTGACTCAACAAGTAGAAATGAGGAAAGCTAGATTCCGGTGAGATTTATAAATATTCAATGGAAGGATCTTATGTGGAAATGGCAATCCATGTGTGTTATGTTTGCGTGACATAGTGGTGATGTACAAGCAAGGGTAAATGCAGCCAGGTTGCAATAGCACTCCCTGGTGTGGTTTGCAAGAGACAAATGCCAATCTGTGTCATATCCAAGATTTACAACACGATTGTCCGCCCAGTTGCACTGTATGGCACAGAGTATTGTTCTCTACTGTCTTGAGGTTTGTGCATGTTAACAGTTGTTTTATGCCTCTTGCCAACTACCTGTTTGTTGTTCTGTATTTTCCTTTCCTCCTCCTCCTCCTCCTCCTCCTCCTCCTCCTCCTCCTTCTTCCTGTTTATCATCATTATTATTTTGATTTCTTATATCTTTTATGTGAACCTCCAAGAGTTCCCTTTGGGAAATCAGCATGGTATATAAATAAATAAATAAATAAATAAATAAATAAATAAATAAATAAATAAATAAACTGCCTCCATGCTGTGGAAATGTGTACAATCCACTGGATATGGAGCATCTCTCTGCTCAACCACATCTCAAATGATACCACCCAGCAACTAAGTGTGGTATCAATATCAGAAAAGATAAGAGAAAGCCAGCTCCACTGGTATGGACATGTCCTCAAAGCAGCACCTTCCACTGTTGCTCAAACTGCATACCACCTGGAAACGGAATGGCCGGCAGCCAAGTGGGTGACCAGAACAGGGATGGCAGGACACGGTCAATAAGGACATGCATTTCAGGATCATAAAAGCGGATCCCAGACCTGTGGGGGAAACGCTAGGAAAAAGAAGATGTTTCTGTGACATAGCAGATGATTACACACAGCCCTCTGCTGAATTCAAGCCCATAGTAAAAAGGTTGGATGTTTTCTTAGGATTTCTCACAAGTTCCTATGAGCTTTGGTAGATGAAAAGTCATGTTCCATAAGTAATGTTTAATGTCTTAGGGTCAAGGTTAAGGAAGGGAGCATTAGTGCTAAGGTTTAAATATTATCCAGAGTATGTCCAGGTTATGGTCAACCTGTGGTAACACTCAGACTATTATAAGTCTTCATAGGTAGGGAGGACATGTACAGTGGTGCCTCTACTTATGAGCAGCTCTATTTATGAGCAATTTGACTTAAGAGCAGAAAACCATCAGTGTTTTAACTGGTGTACTGAAAGCGGTATGCCAAAAGAGGAAATATATCACACATATGTCTTACAGAGCAAACAGCAAAAACAAAGCCTCATGAGGGAACGAGCTACATTTTGCATGTGGCGTTGCAATAAAGGAAGGGAAATAATAGAAAATAAAGGTCCAAGGATGGGCGAATCTTCAGATTTTAGATTTACATCGTTCATTTTCACCCATTTCTAGTTTAGTTTGGACAGTTGGGGGGAGAGCCAGTATGTCTTCACCTCATTTTTTGTGTTTGTCTGTACTTGTCTTTAAAGTGAGTGCTTGCACTTCTTGTGAGTGGCCTAATAAACAGAATTTTTCCTGAATAGGTTTACTGATACATTCATGTTTGTACACACTTTTCCTCAAAATTATATACTTCTGTGTGCATTTCTTTTGAATTGCAAGCTGCATCTTAAAATTCTGACAAGTCTAGACTGTGGTTACACATGTGTTGTAGTCATGTGTACATTCAAGAGGTGCCTATAGTGTAGGTTCATAGGAAAATCTGGACCAAATAAATTCCCAAATCATGGACAAAGTGGTACCAGTGATGTGTTCATAGGCTTTGCTCTGGTTTGAGATAAGATTTCAGGGATTAGGCCCAGGTGCTCCATGTGAAAGAGGAAATTCAGGCAAGGGGGTTGGACAGCAAATTCATCTTTTCTTGCTCATTTGGGAAGCAGTTACTTCCGCATTTAGTCATTTTTCACATAGCTGCATCAGTTTCCAGAGGGGCTGACTATCCAGAAATCCTTGCCCAGTTGAAAGCATCCTAAATTCTGTAGAAAGTGGTTTTGTTTCCCTGAGCTCAGAAGAGCCTTTCAGACGTCACTGCATCTGGCCTATCCATCTGTTACTCACTGCTACGGTCAGGTTTAACCTCCAGATTATAGAGGGGGAAAGGTCATCGTTAGAGGTCTTGGGAAATAATATGATAGGATTCCCTTTAAATTGGCTGTGAAGGTGCTTGAATTATTTAAAGAAATGGGAGGAAAGAAGAGCTTTTTATTCTGGTTCCTTAGTAGGGAAGGAGAGAGAGAGAGAGAGAGAGAGAGAGAGAGAGTGTCTGAAAACTATACCCACAACAGCTTATAATTTTAAATATACAGTATGCACAAAGACGTGATAAGCAAGAACATAGACACATGCAGATATACTATAGATGCAGACTCAAGATCACACAAACACATATACACAACCACTAGAGAGTGGGGCTGGACAAGAAATTACAGTACTCCATCCCCGTTGTGCTTTCTATTTTCTATATATGTTGGGCTGCAAATGGGAGATGTAGTCCAATCCATTCTAAAAGTATAGTACTAAGATGGAGACAAGTGGTTAAATTGTTTCTCACTCTGTTTCGTGACTGTCAAAAGACACCCCCAAAAGACACCCCACAACCCCCCTATATACACAGGTGGAAGGCCGCTAAATTGTTTTGTTTTGTTTTGTTTTTATTTGCTATTTGCTTGTGACAAAGCATAAAGGGGGCTTCTCTACCAGTATAGATAGAGATGGGCATGTAACGGAAATAAAGTGTTTCATTTCATTTTGTTTCATTGTGTTGCAGTCTTCATTTCATTTCATTAATAACGGGTTTTTAAAAAGAATTGTCCTCATGAAAGGAAATGGCTTCATAAAGCTATAAATAATGGGGATCTTTCCTTTATTTTTATTTAACAGGGAGCCCGCTGCCCTAAATCAAAGACCCTCAAACCTCCCAATCAATTTGCTTTCAAGCAAAGAACCCTCAGTAAACAAGCTAGAAACTAATAGCTAGCTGCTTCACGGAGAGATCCGGGAGATAGACTCAACAGCTGATCAGCGTGGTGAGGGAAGGAAAGAACATATTTAAAACAATAACCTCCACAGTCCTACTTAAAAAGGAAAGGAAAACAATCAGTTTAAATCAACTTGCAGACAAAGCCAGCGAAGGGAACACCTCAGCTTCTGGGCTAGCTAGCTTCAGGCAGATCAGATTGGACATAAGCTATCTCAAAAGCTGAGGCATGGGAAGAAAGAAAAACAAATCAATCAGTTTAAAAAATATAAACCTCCTGTTTCAAGATGGCTGGATCAAGAGGCTAGAATGAATTGTTTCATTTACAAAGCAAAAAATGGTGTTTTGCTTCATTTCTTGACGACACACTGTTTGCTGTTTTGTTTCATTTCATAAAGTTTTGTAAGCTTACAAAACAATGAAACAGTGTGTTGTTTTTCATAAGATGCCCATCCCTAAGTATAGAGAAGAACAGATGTTGGTCTTCCTTTTTTAAAAAAGGGGGTGGAGAAAAGAAGCTCATTAAAATCACTGTGATTAACTATAACAAGAGTATTTCCCCTGCAGAGGATTTGCTTCTGGAATGCATTACATGGAACAAGGGCTTTTTATAAGCATAGTTCATCAAGGCATTCATGTCTAACTTCTATCAAAACATGCAGGAGTCATTTCCAATATTCAGTATGCATCAGGGGTTGTTCTGCAGTGCTCTTCCAGTGGTTTAGGATGAGCCAATTCTCAGAATCCATCTTATTTAAAGCTTTATCTAAGTCTCTCTCTCTCTCTCTCTCTCTCTCTCCCCCCCACTGGTCACAAATACTGGTGGCAGCAGTGCATCGCAACTTGGAGGAAACAGAGACATGGAGAAATGGAACCCTTTGAAAGGCCAGCACCTGACTGAGGTAGCCAGAGCCAACTCTGTCACTAGAGGCAAAAACTTCAGGCTCCTAAATGTCCTAACCACAAGCCTCTGCTGAGGAGCCAAGTGATGTGTGTGCTAAATGGCCTATCATGTACCACTTAAATAAACCTGCTGTGCTCAGTTGCAATGGGGGATACTGTTGTCAAGCTCAATTGCAAATTGCAGCAGCTTCAGGTAGCTGTCAGGTACTTCTGCAGAAGGATGGGGGTGGATTGAGGGGATCATACTAGCTTTGCCTCCTCTGTTTCACTTTCAGTACATCAAGGCAATAACCTAAAGAAAGGGAGGCTGCTTGATCTAGGAAGCTTAATCTGTACACATAGGCCAGAACTTAACCAACTGGCTAGACAGAGCAACCTCCAGTTCTTTGGAGTGATACTATCAGCGTGGTAGTGTGGGTTGCCACCAGTCTCCAGGGCAGGGCAAGTATTGCGCCCCTTAATTCATGAACCTGCTACAGCTGCTACCTCCCAATAGGAGTGCTTTCTCCATCGTCATCCCTGCTTCCCCCATCTTCCCTTGGCTTCTCCTCACCTAACTTCCAGGACTGAGTAGATCTTGTCCAGCACAACACTCTGTTTTCTGAGGTCATCTCTCTCCTACATGTCTGAAAAGGAGACCCTCTAATATCCACAGGCATCTCTGCCTGAAACAGTACCCAAAGGACAGCATCTCAACTCCCAAAAGAGTGTCCATGAGTGATGGAAGCTCCTTTGTTCAGCTTTGTTCCTCTTTATACATAGGAGAACTATGACATCAGAAACGGGGAAGGCAGAGTTAGAATACTCTCCACCTTTCTTTGGTAAAGGTATGAAGGAGTGGTTACCAACCTTGAGTAGCCATGTGCTAGCAAGAGTTTCTGGGATGTTGCAGTCCAAGATTGTTCCAAGGTTGGGAACCACTGGCCTGGAGAAATCTGGTCATGTGGCTATTTCAACACATATCAAACTCTGCTGTTTTTCCATTTAGTCTTCCTGCAAATTCCATAGATTTCCCCCTACTTTTCTTCAAAGAACAGCAGCTGTGTTTGGAAGGTCACCCTATGATAAGGACTTTCTTTTTTATTATTTTATTCGAAAATGAAAATGTTGCTCTCTTAACAGACTTGCTGAGTCTAAAGTTTTACTGCTACTTGTTTTTGTACTATATTTCAGATTTCAGATTGATTTTTTTAAACTTGATTTATAGTCATGTTTTTGATGCCTGTTACTGCTTTCTTTGTATAAAAATTTCTGCTCTGTATTACTTATGCTCAGAAGCCACTGGGAGTGCTCTGCAGTCAGAAGAGAGGGGTGTACATTATGTAATTATTATCTACAAGGGTATCATCTTGCATCAGCACCACCTGGGCAGAAAGCTGTGACTCTTTGATCCAATGGGAATTTGGTGTCCATTATTCAGTCATGCTTTTGTCACCTCAAGGCCAGGGTGTTATAGGCCACGCATAGTTGAAATGTTTCAGCTAGTAATAGAAGATATTGTGCACTGCCTACTAATGATGGCAAGGCGTTAAAAGCAGGTGGTGGCAGTGCTCCCCTGCCTGTGTTCTCATCTTGTCTCACTTGCCAGAGCTCTGAAGGTGAGTGTTTCAGAGTGTAATTTCCTTCAGTTACAATTCTAAACAGTCTGGAATACTGTAGTTAGTAATTATTATAATTGAGATAACTGCTATAAAGCAAGTTTTTTTTATTTAAAAATAACAAAACAGTTAAATCTTAGTTACCTAAACAAAGTCACAAATGCTACAAGCTGCTGTAATGCAATTCACACAGGTTCCACTCCCTGTCTTCATAGCCCCAACACTAACAGCAAATTACAAGCCAATGGCAAAAGGCACAACACCACCCAGCACTTGAACCATTTGATATTCCTTCCCCACTGTTTGTTTCACACCCATAATTCTAAAAATATCTAAAAGAAATTACTGTGGTGACAAGGAGTGGCATTGTGTGGATCTTCTTAACATTACAATCGTATTTTTTTATGTCTTATGTGCTATCAAGTCACCCCTGATCCTATGAATGACAGATTTCCAACATGAAAGAAGTAAATGAAAATTATGTATTTCTTTTTGTATTCCAGATTATCCTTTTTGCATTTTATTTTATGAAACTTCCAGGTTGGGAGGATTTTAATATTGACCTTAATGTGTGTGGATGTGTTTTCTTTGGATTATGAGCATGATAGATATTTCTCTCTCATCACCATTTTTTCCTACTGCTGAACTGATGAAGACGAAGGGGCTGATGATGATGACAGGGGTGATGATGTGATGATAGATGTGAACTTTAAAGTAGCATTAGCTTCCTCATAGGTCTGTGGATGATCTCTCTCTCTCTCTCTCTCTCTCTCTCTCTCTCTCTCTCTCTCTCTCTCTCTCTCTCTCTCTCTCTCTCTCGTCCTGTTGTTGCCCACTTCTGGAGTGGATGGTTGTCTCTCGTCTTGACTCTGCTTTCTTTTGACTAGACATGAGGGTTCTGTAGGGCTGAATTGATCTGAGCACCAGAAACCAGGATGGGAAATCCAAATTGGAAGGACCAATAAGATTTAAGTAATTTCAGATGGTTTTTTTTAAAAAAAGGTTGTAGTTAAAGAATCCAAAACAAAAAGAGGAGTCCCTTGCTAAGAACCCCCAAAATTAAGGATATACCAAAATTTAGCACCTTGCATATCCTTATTAATTAAAAGCATAGGTGCTAATAACTTCAAATAGCCAGAGGTGGGGATAGCTTAGCCTGAAATTTGTGGAGGGGGTAAGGTAATGTAGTGTTCCTACCACCAGACGGTAAGCAATTTCTGTTTAGAAGTAACCAAACCTATATAATGCAGTATTTCCATGCTTTGTTTCAGGCACAGCTGAAGGAGCTGGTCTTAAATGGAGGCTGTAAAGCCTGATTTATCTTAGGACCAGCATAGTTAAGAAAGATCACAGCCTTTTTTCAAGGCTGGCCCATGAGATATTGCCACCTGACTTAATAGGCAATATTAATAGTAGCCAGCTGGGATGGCCATTATATCCTGTTTCAATGCAGTTGATGGGAGCGTGTCTTCCAACATGTGGAGATCCGTAAGCCAGTTCTGGGACATCACACCAGAGTTGGCCTCGAAATGAGAGGAATGGCTGGTATGCTGCCTCCTCTGTCATCCAGCATCTGCCACTTGAGGTAGATGTTGCCATGTCACTCCACTTTGAGCTGTCCTGCCTCCCATGTGTTCTATGGCAATCTCTGGGGGCTCAGCTGTCTTGTGATACCTTGAAAATGAATAGGTTTTATTTGGCATAAGCTTTCATGGAGTAACCTTGCCATGCATTCAGAGGGCAAATTTTAGACAAAGACCTAACAGCCTTACATCACATCCCCTTTAGACGGGGTATATGTACTTGATCTGTTGCAAAACCCCCAGAATAGCCATACCAGCAAAAGTATCTGTTTGCTGCTGCCTCTATCCCTGCAGCTCTCTAGTGGGTCTGTGAAGATTCTCAGTCATCCAGGTGAGTTTATTTGAAAGTTGAGTCATGGCAACTGGACTTCTTTTCATGAGAGATTGAAATGTTTTGCTGCTCATCCAACCAGAGACTGACAACTCTGTTTGGATGAGCAACGAAACATTTCAATCTCTCAAGAAAAAGCAGTCCAGTTGCCGTGACTCAACTTCCAGATCTCTAGTGGGTCTTTTGTGGGGCTACTGGGATCTATACCACTGCACCAATCTACAAAGCCAAAACCTCAGATAGGTGTTCCTAGGCGCTGCCCCTGAATGACTAGACCAGCTGCTACTGTTGGCTTCCTAAAGACAAGGGGAGAACATCTACTGGGATTGAACAGGGACCTATCTGAGCTGCCTTTGAAATTCAGATGTATAAGTCTATAATGGACAAGGAAGTTTCAGCAAAGTTTAATATTTGATGACATGTTGTTCTCTGAGAAAAGAGTTATCTGCTGAGAAGTCTTCTTGTTGCTGCTCCTTCCATGCTGGACTCCCAAATTATATCAGTGGCAGGGAACGTTTGCCTCCTTTAACGAGTGATTAGCTGCTGTTCACATTATGCTTCACCAGGCTGGCTAGTGTGATAGGATTTGGAGTTCAGCTAGAGTGAAGGGCACAGCTTCCCTGGCCCTGATCAACACGAGTGAATGACTGTTGTTGAACCATCTGCATCATGGCTGAGGAGAAGACCAATCTTCCCTTACACTACGAGCAGTGCTTTCATTAATGGAAAGCAAGTACGGCTTCCTGCCAGCAGAGAGACTGTGGAAATTCACCCACAACTGACAGACAGGCGGTTCAATATTATTCACGTGTGGCGGCTACATTTGGGGTGTTCACCAACGAGTCCTTACAAATCATCCTCTAGAGATGGATATTAATTTTGACCCTTTGAGGGGGGAGGGGTATGATAAGAAGTTCCCCAAAGTAGTTAATTTCTTCATAAATTAGCACCAAAAGAATCTGAGGTTGTAGCAATTCAGATACAGGAGTAAAAGCTGGCAGGCCTGGCCCTCTAAGCACCACAGAGTCTCTCTTGGTCGTCTTGAGAAGAGGGTGCCACCTCTTATTGCCTACCTAGAGGCTCCTCCTCTTTAATAGACATGAGGTAATTGGTTATGACCTTATCCTCTCCATGATGGAATAGTCTTACATATTGAGTTTGATCGTTGCAGGTGTCTGGGCATGTTTGGTACATTGCTGATGAGGCCATCCAAAAATTTGCCAAGTCCCTCATAAATCTGAGGGGAAACTATGCAAAACATTTTAAGAACAACAACAACAATAACAATAACAATAACAATAACACTAACAACAACAACAACAACAACAACAACAACAACAACAACAACAACAACAACAAAAAACTAAAATGGGAGAAAGTAGAGCCTGCAGATTCATCCATCCCAATTATCCTCCAAGAGGGAAAAGGCAGGATAGAAGGCACAACATGTATAATTTCAGCAAGGAAACAATGTTTGCAAGTAAATGGCTCCTCACAGAATCTAATTTATGCCGGGATGGTTGCGCATAGGGTCTAGGAAAGGGAGAGGGGGTGAAATGTGTGGGTGTGGGTTTGAGCGTGTGGAATGTGGATTTGCCGTGTTAAGCAGATGTGACTTTTGTCTTCCTCAAGTTATATTGCATGTAACAGATTCCAGAAAGTGTGGGGGTGGATGTGGCGAGATCTGAGGAAACTTGGCTTTGCCACTCAGCAGGGGTGACCTGTGTGGCAAATTGTTTGTTAAATTGAATCCTATATCCAGCTTCTCGGAGAGAAGCAAAACAAGAAGAAGCCACAATTACAACTTCATTCCCTGATTACATGGCTCAGCGGGATAAGTGCTCCACAATTTGCCGCTCTATGGCCAGTTCATCTTTAAACTGAAACGGGTGTCTTAATTGTATCCATTAATAGCCTGTTTTCAGTCCAGACTCACGGCTTGTCACTCAGGCAGCCCCAGCTACAGGTTTCTGCCACGCTCCATTGCTTAAGCCCTTCCGATGAGAGCCTTGTGTTTGTATTTTCGAATGCACCTGCTCAGTGAGATCTTTTCCTGAAGCCCTTCATTTTATGCTCTGGACCACACGTCTCATTAGCCAGTATGCCAAGGTAGTTGTACAGCCAGCTGGGATTTATCACTGCAGGTTAGGCAGGCAAGATCTGCTTTATGCATTTTGCACATTTTTAGCTCGAGATAGATTTGTCTGTAGCAAAACAGGCCAAGGTTGGTTTTTCCCACCCTCTCTTTTTAATTCTCTGCTGGTAAGTGGTGACACCATCCATAAATTTAACAGGCAACCTTTGGGGGATTTTGTAGCCTATTGTCAGTATTTCAGCTTTAAGAAGCAGCAGTGGCCAGGTTTCTAAGATAATAGATATAGCAGCTCAGTTTTTCAGATATTCAAGGACAGAAAATTAAGGTATGCTACATTTAGGGAGTCGGCGGCAGCGATCACCATCTTGCTCAGATAAAAATGACACGAGGTGGTTGGCATTATGAGTTTTAATTGTACACATTTCACAGATGGGAGAGTATGCTTTCAAATGGTGGAGTGCACGCCCTTTGCAAAAGCTGTACTTATGTCGAAGAATATTGCCCAATAGAAGGGCTGTTCTTTGTGGCCGCTCAAAGCAGTACTATGGCCTACTGGTCAGCATCAGAACAGATGGTGCCTGTGAGTGCAAGTAAACTGTTCCTGTGTGTCTCTTTGTGACTGTAGAAAACCAGTCTCTTCCAGCTCCCTTGCTTTCTTCTCCCCATCATCACCTAGATATTTTCCAGAGTTTTTTGGTGCTAAAGCCCAAAAATAATATAAGAAGTTTAAAAAAGGGAGGGAGGAACCACCTGTGGCCTTTGATCTCCCAGTAAGGTGGCAAATATGTGGATTCAGCACAAATCTGCAACCTGTCACTAAGCACTGCAATAAATGTTTGAATGTTCATCTCTTTTGAAGGCACATAAATAACAAGGTAAGCTTGCAGAGGGATTGTGTAAGGATTCCCAAATTTAGCCTTGTCAATTTTCCCTACTATTTGATATCATTTTTTTCTCTTCCCTTCTTTAAGTCCTGTGCAGCAGCAGGCTGGGAGAGAGGCAAGAGAAAGAATGACCTTAACCTTCTAGAAAAAATGAGAGTTGCGTAAATGTACCATAAGAACATAAGAACATAAGAAGAGCCATGCTGGATCAGGCCAAAGGCCCATCTAGTCCAGCTTCCTGTATCTCACAGCGGCCCCACCAGATGCATTTGAGAGCGCATGAGACTAGATATCTGTCTCCTGATACCACTCCCCTGCATCTGGCCCTTGAAGTACCCTGGTTTAAAGCCTAGAGATTACACATCTCCATCATGGTTTGTAACCCGTGATGGACTTTTCCTCTAGGAATCTGTCCAATCCCCTTTTGAAGGCATCCAGGCCAGATGCCATCACCACATCCTGTGGCAGGGAGTTCCATAGACTTACAACGCGCTGGGTGAAAAAATATTTTCTTTTGTCAGCTCTTACTCTCCCAGCACTCAATTTGAGTGTATGTCCCCTAGTTCTGGTATTTTGAGAGAGGGAGAAGAGCTTCCCTCTATCCACTTTACTCATACCCTGCATTATTTTGTATGTCTCAATCGTATCCCCCCTCAAGCGCCTTTTTTCCAGACTAAAGAGGCCCAGTTGTTTTAGCCTTTCTTCATAAGGGAGGTGCCCCAGCCCAGTAATCATTTTAGTCGCTCTCTTCTGCACCTTTTCCAGTTCCACTATGTCTTTCTTGAGATGCGGTGACCAGAACTGTACACAATACTCCAGGTGCGGCCTTACTATTGTTTTGTATAACGGCATTATAATGTTGGCTGTTTTATTTTCAATCCCCTTTTTGATAATCAGCTCCAACATACAGGAAAGCACATATTTTCCCATTTCCAAAAATACATTTATGCTGAAGAGGAGTGCTTAGTAAGCATACTCTATTGGGTTACCACTTGCAAAATCTTCCAAGTATTTCCTTATTGGGCATTGGCCATGAGGTAACCCCACCATTAAGTAAAATGAGGTTGTTGGCTCAGGCAGCAGAAGTTGGCAGGCAATGGTGTTATCATGGATATAGCTGTGCACACCAGGGTAACTTTTCCTACATCTCCTAAGATGGCCTGTTGCCTATAGCTAGACATTGCCCCATAACCAGAGATGGGTGTGAACCTGAAAAAATGTGATTTTTGATTGTTCATGGTTTGCTGTTAGGGTTTTGTGGTTCAGTTTTCAGCCCATGCCCAGCTGGAGGAGAGAGGGATCATATCTGCTCCTCTCATGCCAGCACCATGCCAGTGTTGCCAACATCCCGCCACTGCCACTGCCAGCTGGGAGGCAGGTGCAGGTGCAGAGGCAATGACTGGCTTCCCTTCCAGGAGCTGGGGTGCTGCCTCTGCACATGCACCTGATCCCCGGCTGATTGCCCTGATCTTCTGGTTGGCAGGTGAATGTGCAGAGGCAGCACCCCAACTCCTGGAAGGGAAGCCAGTCACTGCCTCTGACGGTGATGCCAGAGATGGCAGGACCATGTGGGGAAGCAATGGGGCAGTGGGAAAGGCACAGGCAGGCATCCATTTTGCCAAAAGTTTGGAACATCATCTTGCTTCAGCAAAACAGGATCCTGAAACTGGGTCACAAATTGAGCCATGAACCTGATTTGTCAGTTTTTCTGATTTGCGGTTCACTTTGTGCACATCTCTGCCAAGGTTAAAATAAGATTGTTTCGAAGTTGGAATGGGATTTGGGGTGTCCTCTTGTCCCTCAGTTCACATAGTATAAAGGGGTTCAACAATCACCATCTACATTGATTGATTGTATCAGATTTATAGCTGCCCCATTACAGCACACACTATTCTGGTAGGTTTACAAGTTAAAACAAAAATCATACAACTAGAGATGGGCACGACTAGGGAAAATGACGTTTTCGAGTTGTCGTGTGTTGGAGGCAGTCCGTTTCGGCTCGTTTCCGTTTTTCGCGAAATTTCGCAAAAATTAGTCGGTTCATTTTTTTGTTTTTTTGTTGTCGTTAGTACTGGTTTGGGGGGGAGTAGTGGGCTCCTGGAGGGAGCTGCAGGAGTCAGCCAGAGCCACAAGTGACGGACTGGCAGACTCTTTGCACCCGCTGTGTCTCACGTACTTGCATGTAGTGCAATGCAAGTAGATCTGGCTTAGGGTTAAGACGGGTTAGCGCAAGGGCTAGGGTTAGGCTAGTTACGGGTGAGGTTAGGGTGAGTATTGGGGTGCAACTCTGGGTGCCTCTCTGACCCATTTAGAAGGACAGTGTACTGGCGTATGGGTTAGGCTTAGGCTTAGGGTTCGGGTTTGGGCTACGATTAGTGGGCAGTTTATGCCCGATTGGCACATCCCAGAAGTCTCTGTGGTCAACCTGGCCAAGTGGCCATGTGATTAGTGGAAAATTTGCATGGTCCACTCCCATGGGTGAGCCCATCATTGCAAATGTGCAGGTGTAAAAAAATAAAATAAAATAAAATCAACAGAGACTTTTTTTTTTGCAAGAAAAACCCACTGCTGCTACTGTAAAAATTCAAGCATTTAAAATAGCTAATTTTCGCATGTTTCTGTGGTGCTTTGGTGGGGTTTTGGGCAACGATTTCAAAAAAAAATATTGCGGTCGCCATTTTGGATCCCCCGCACTGCATGGCAAATGGATGCGCCCTCCCAGCCTGGTACCAGCAGCGCAGCATTAGCAATAGCCAAGGAGAGGGGGTGGGGAAACCCCCCCCCCCAAATAAAACACCCTTCTGGCCTGGTAGGTGCCCTCAGACAGTTTTCGCCTACTTTTAGGGCCGGGAATCGGGGGTTTTTTTTACTTTTAAAAACTTTTTTTCTGTGCCGCTTGGCATTGCGCGATCACCGCGATGCAAGTAACGAGCACGACAAATCAGACCAAATTGTTCGTTCGTCGGTTCAAGCTCGAATTCTGGCGGAGTAATTCCCGTTACCGTTTCCGTAGAGTAACGGATACGAGTAACGGAAACGGAAACAGGAATACCGCTAAGTCGTGCCCATCTCTACATACAACCAATATATAGGTTGACTGGATATTAAAAGTAAGCCAAAAGCAAAACAAACACTCTACCTGCTCTATTTCTGATCAGAGAGCTAAAACCATCTGCGGCAAAGCTCTTGGTATGGCCCAGTAAGGAAAAAGGACAAAATAGGTCAGTTAACATCTCTGTGTCACATCACTAACTTCTTTTCTGTAGGATCATAAGTTAAAACACTGGGGACTGCTGGCTCCGATTCCATGGAGGTGATGAATCTGCTCAAGCTTTTGGTTGCAGCATTACAGAGGCTACCCAAGACACTGAATCCTACCCCTAAAGATATAAAGATAGGTTTAGTACCTTGGATAGCTCCGTAAAGTTCAAACTGAAATCCATAGTCACCAGCCACCACCGGTTTGGCTATAGCCAAGGTGTTTCGTCAGGCAGTGTTTACAGTCTACACTTCAGCTCTTAAAGGACTGCACTGAAGCCTAGTTTTAAAAATTACAAAAGGTATACTTTGACCTTCTCTCTCTCTCCTCCCCCGCATCCCCCTCCTGCCAAGTACATCCAAAGCTTCTCCTAATCCAGTGAGAGGAACAAAGGACTCTGGTTTGTAGCTGCTTTTCACACCATTAAATTATGCTGTGGATCAATAACAGACAAATGACTTTGGTGGCCAGTGGTGAGCTGATGGGATTCTTCTTTTATTACTGCTCCAATCCTTGCGCCTCAATGCAAGGAGAAGTGAGGATGATTTAATTTTGTTCCTGAACATTTGTTACTTAAGTATGTAAACCCCGTTTGCCAAATGTCCTTTCAACAATGCTGTAAGTTGTGTGAGGGGGGACCTCCCCTTTTCCTTTCCCGTGGCACAGAGCGATTGATGGCCCCTGTTCCAACCCGGTAAAAAGAAGCATTGCTCAAAGGTTTCAGAATTACAATAGCAGTTAAGAACCTAAGGCAGGAGCTAAAGATAGGCTTTACAGTAACAGATAGACTGACAGCCACTCTTTTAAAAACTATACATCATTGTAAATGATGCAGGAAAACAGCAAACGCTGCAGTAAGTAATGGGAAGAACAGCTTCAAGACTAGCTACTGACCTCCCGTTTGCTGACATTGAAAGCCGACCGGCTTGAAGGAAATGATCTCTGAAGAACACCGACCTATCTAGAGCACATTCAGTCACACAAATTAGTGTATTTATTTATTTTAAATTAATTGATGGATGCAGAGTAACAGGTATATTTGAAAGATGAAGCATTAGTAGCATGGTGCTTTATTTGTCATGGGAGTTGTGATATTACTATTACAATTGGGGGCTGTGTGTGCATGTGCTCGTGCTCATGCACATGTGTGTGTGTGTGTGTGTGTGTGTGTGTGTGTGTGTGTGTGTGTGTGTGTGTGTGTGTGTGTGTGTGTGTGTACATGGGCCTTCAAATCAGTTTGGATTTATGGCAAGCAACCCTTTTCAGGGTTTTCCAAGTACAGAATACATAGAAGTACTGAACCATTCTCTTCTTCTGGGGGTACCCTGGGACTGGGCAGCTTGCCCAAGGCCACATAGGTTGGATCTCCTACTCAGAGGAGACACAGTGAGGAATTGAACTCCCAACTAGAGATGGGCACAAAATGGAAATATAGCATTCCATTTAGTTTCATTTTGTTTCTTTAGTAGTTTTGTTTCATTTCATTAGTAAAGAAATTTTAAAGTAGTTTCATTACAAAACAAAATGAAATGAAACGAAACGCTGTGCTCCCCTGGGTCCTAGAGATACCAAAATGGTAGGGGAGTTTAGCACCATTACGACTTGGCTTCCGAAGAAGTGCCCCTAGGAAAAAAATCTTTCTAATTGATTGATTCAGGATTTGAAAGCAAAGCCACAACAATGCTTATCACTCACCCACAGGAGCCTATTGTGGTTTCCAGATTCAATTAGAATTTTTTTCCTGGGGCACCCCCTTTGAAGCTTAATAACTCAGCGTCCTAACCCCCAAACCTTTCCAAATTTGGGGGGCTTACAGGGAGGAGCTTGAGGAAGCTCCCCAACCATTTCCTCTAGGGCAAATTGTTTCATTCCTAGAGGGAAAATGGCATTTTGTTTCATTTTGTGATGAAACGCACTCTACCGTTTTGTTACATAACAAAGTAATTTGTTATGAAATAAATGACAAAACAGGATTTCATTTTTCATTTTGTGCCCATCTCTATTCCCAACCTTTGGCACCAGAGCCATATACCTCAACCGCTGAGACAGACAGACAGACAGACAGACAGACAGACAGACAGACAGACTACAACGATTAATATAGCACATATTTAACTTTATTTTAACTCACTTTCCTCTTGGGAACTCAAAGTGGCATAGATATGGTACATAACCAGCATCTCATCTACATGGACCAGGTTCTGATTTCCTAAGCTTCTGCAATGTGACTACACCATAGTGGAAAACAAAAATGGCAGGCATGGATGAAGCATCAGGAGCAGGTCTTTTGTTGCACAGGAGGCTTCATCCATGTTTCTGTGAAGTTAGGTTGCAGACAAAGAACATACAGTTACCAGGTTGGGGCAGAAGAAGATGATAGCCAGGAATTGAAAGGCATAAAAGTGACGCAGCAGCAAAGCGGCAGGACAATAATTGAGGTGGAAGGGGGATGGGTAGTGTTTAGGCCAGAAGGTAGTTTGCTCAAGAGTTCCCTCCAACCTTGCATCAAGATCTTTTGTCACTACCTAAAAAATCCAGGGTACAGCCTGTATATGTTATTAGCTCAAATCTAAATGTACTAATTCACATCCCAATGTGCAAATTCAGAATGGCTAGAATTAATTTAAGTGCATATATGAAGGCAGCTGTATTAGTCTGTGCAAGCGAACTAACTGATTTAAGGTTCCACAATGTTTTTGACTATTTATTTATTTATTTATTTATTTATTTATTTATTTATTTATTTATTGTGTTTTGCCTTTTTGTGTCTGACGTGCAAAACAAAGCATTCTTCTGAGCATATGAAAAATGCTTCCCACCCATTTGGTGTAATGCCCATCCCTCTAAAAATTTAAAGCTTTGGCAGGTTGAGGTACTAACCACTGAGCATACATGTCACAACCAAGCTACAACCAGATTGCATGATCTTGTTCCTTTCTGCCTACAAGATTTCCTCATTTCTTCCTTCCTTCCTTCCTTCCTTCCTTCCTTCCTTCCTTCCTTCCTTCCTTCCTTCCTTCCTTCAGCAACTCCTCGCTTAAAAAATGCAGAATAAGTCATTTCCTGATGGAGAGCCATTTATGAGTGTGTAAAGGTAAGACTCGGCTAAATAAACCAATGGTCAAATTCACTGGGTGGCAGGTTTATAAGTTACCTTGTCTTGCTACTGTAGGTAAATCCTGGCTGAGGGGCAGTACTCAGGAAATTATTATCCAATCTTCAAAATATCAACTTCCTGCTCTCCCTCCCCACCTTCCTATTTCTATCTCTATCCTTAAGGGTTTTTTTGGGGGGGGAGTAGCACTATAATTTGTGGTGTGCTGACATCTGCTTCAGCTGTTTTCCATCTCTCTCTCTCTCTCAATCTCTCGCTCTCGCTCTCTTTCCCCTAAGTAATTTTTCCATACAAGTGCCAAGCTGTATTTTGTTAACCAAATCACTTTGTCACCAGGAATGCAGGCACTCCTTTGATGAAATGCATTTAATTGACAAAACGGTTTAGACCACATGAATTTCAGTGAAGTAAATGATATTAGGTGGATTAGGCTGAAATTTTCATCAGAATCTGCTGCTACCGGAAATGAGCTTCATTGATCATTTTTGTCAAAGCCAAGGGAGGCCATTTCATCAAGTGGAGTCATTTATTTAATAAACAAGATTTTAGACTGCTGCAGACTTTCCAAGCTGTCTATTCTGGCCCATAAAGGAGGGCAGGAATCAAACTGGATGTTACTCTGTCAAACCAGTCATATGATAAGGTTACAGCCTTGAACACTGTATAGGTCAGACTATGCAGGAGTGGCCAAGTGGTGCATAGAGAATGGGAGTGTCTTACAGTTGCTTGCCAAGGAGATGGGAGAAAATTTTGGGTGAAGGTGACCGAGGTCAGAGGTGACAAATCTTTTGCACTCCAGAGGTTTTGGGTTTCAATTAGTTGAGCCCCCAGCCTACACTGTCCATGATAAAGGGTTTCCGGTTTGAGTGACCTACTAGAGAAGAAGGAAATGGCAATGAAGAGGTTTTTATTTTATTTTATTTACATGTAAAATGTAATAAATAAAATAAAATGAAGAGGTCAGCTTTGTCCCAACTGACCAGAGCTTCACTCACCTTCTCTCTCCAGGTGGCCACTCCAAGGGAGGCCTGAAGGGTTTCTACCCACAATCAGGCCTTCTTGGTGGCCGCCCCGGCATTATGGAACAAACTGCCCACAGAGATTAGGCTGGTGGAGTCTCTGCCGGCCTTTAGGAGAGCCCTAAAGACCTGGCTCTTTATGGAAAGTTTTGGTGATCACTGATGAGTGTATGACTGTGTGTTGTGAGTTGATTATAATTGTTTTTGTCCCAGCTCTTTTCTTGCCGGATTTTATGTTGTTGTATCATTGTTGTTGTTTATTGTTTTTATATATTTTATTCTTGTTTCAGGCAAAAATCAAGGAAAAACAAAACAAAACAAAAGACACAAAACAAAACATGTGGCACCTTAAAGACTACTTTTCATATTTTAATGTAAAATTTCGTGGAATATCTGGTATGAAATGTATATCCCATCCCATATTATATTGTACACCTCATTATGCTGCTATATGTCTGAAGTAGTGGACGTGTAGTCCATGAAATGTTACATTAAAATATGAAAGTTAGTCTTTAAAGTGCCACATGTTTTGTGTCTTTTGTTTTGTTTTATTTTGTTTTTCCTTGGTCCCCCCCCCCTGAAATTCTTGAAAAGATTAACACAGCTACCCTCTCTGAAACTTTTATTCTTGTTTGTTCACTATGGGGATTGTGTTTGGGCATATTGTTCTTGCAATGTGTTGTACACTGCCCAGAGTTCCTGAGGGAAAGTCAGGTGGTTAACAAGTATAAATATAACTAAAATATAAATATGTATGAGAGAGAACTGTGCACTGATAATGCTACTCTGCACCTATTTGTTTCATAGAGTTGATAATAATAAAACACCTATCATCCACGATGTGATTGTGGATGAGCGAGCCGACCTGGCTTGTATCACCGAGACCTGGGTGGGCACTGAGGCGCTGAGGGTGGGGCTTCCTTCTCCCTTTTGTGCCCCCCCTGGTTTCAGGTCCAGTGGGCAGGCAGGTCGGAGGGTAGGGGTGACGGGGTGACCATCATCTATAGGGAATCCCTTCATGTTAGCAGTTCTGCGACAATGGTGTGTCCCGGGGTAGAATGCTTCCATTTATCAGCGAGATAAGTTTGGCATTGTGCTGGTGTACCGTGCTCCCCACAACCCAGCACAATCCTTTCCAGAGATCGCGGAGTTTGTCTCGGCTGCCCTGTTGAAGTCCCCCCGCCTCCTGATGGTTGGGGACTTTAACGTGCATGCCGAGGAGGAACTCTCTGGTGTGGCTCTGGAATTCATGGAATCCATGACCTCCATGAATCTATCTCAGCATGTTGTGTGCCCCACTCATAGAGCTGGCCATACCCTATCGAAATTTTCCCTATCGATCGCCCCCCCCGCCCCATGGGGAGCGTCGGTCCTATATTTGGGCCCGCCTCCATAGGCTTCTGGACCCTGCAAGGTTCATGGAAGCCTTCAGGGAGCTTTCTGGTGGCCTGGCTGATGATCCGGTCGATGCCCTGGTGGATAGGTGGTATGAGGGGACCACCGGGGCAGTTGACCGGATCGCCCCCAAGCGCCTCCTGCACTGTGGAGACTGCTCCTCTCCATGGTATATGGCTGAGCTGTAGTCAATGAAACAAGAATGCAGGAGGCTAGAGGTCATATGGAGGGCAAGTCGGACGGCTGAGAATAGGGCTGCACTTAAGCAGCTGACTGGCCGCTATCTCCGCGCGATCAGGGATGCTAGAACATTTTATGTCTCCCTGAGAATTGGTGAGGCCTCGAACCACCAGGTGGAGCTGTTCCGGGTGGTTCGAGACCTCTCCAATCCCAGTCAGCTGAGGCCTCCAGAGCCATGGCTTGTTGCCGGCCGGCGGCCACTCACTTTGACCCTTGCCCAGCTTGGCTTATTAAATCTGCCAAAGGGAACATGCCCTGAGTGGGTTTCGGCTATTGCCACGGCTTCTTTCAGGGAGGGATGTTTCCCCACCTGATTGAAGGAGACCGTGGTGAAGCCCACTATGAAAAACCTTGGCATGGTGTCGGACGATTTATCTAACTATCGTCCAATTGCCATTGTTCCCTTCCTGGGCAAGGTTGTCGAGAGGGTGGCCGCTGTCAGGCTCCAGTCGTATCTGGAGGAAAATCGTATCCTGGACCCCTTCCAGTCTGGTTTCAGACCTCTTCACGGGACCGAGGCTGCCCTGGTCGCTCTGCAGGATGACCTCCTCAGGGAGGTCGACAGGGGGTGTTCCTCCCTGCTGGTTCTCCTTGATCTGTCAGCTGCCTTTTATACCGTCGACCACGGTAACCTGCTGGTCTGGCTGGCCGAGTCGGGAATTGGGGGGTCAGGCTTTGGCCTGGCTTCGTTCCTTCCTTGGTGGCTGAACTCAGCGGGTTCAGCTGGGTGATTACTTGTCGGCTCCTTGGACCCTTGTGGGGTGCCCCAGGGGTCGGCAATCTCACCCATGCTGTTCAACGTTTACATGAGTCCACTGGCAGAGGTCATCAGGAGATTTGGAGTTCACTGTCATCCGTACACTGATGATACGCAGCTCTATCTCTCCTTTTCGTCGTCTGCAGAGGAGGCAATTTGCTCCCGCGATCTGTGCCTGGTGGCGGTTCTGTAATGGACCAGAGATAACCGGCTCAAGCTGAATCCGGAGAAGATGAAGGTTCTGTTCTTTGGGGCGCCCTTGTCTGGGTACAATGGCCCCATCCCTAAGCTGGGGGGTGTTTCCCTCCAGCCTACGGACAGGGCCAGGAATCCGGGTGTGGTCCTGGACTCAGCCCTCTCCCTGGAAGCCCAGGTGATGGCTGCTTCCAGGGCCACTTTTATCCATCTCCGCAGGATCGCCCAGATCCACCAGTACCTTGATGAGTCCTCCCTGAGGACAGTCGTGCAGGTCCTAGTGATCTCGAGGATCAACTATTGCAATGCCCTCTACGTGGGGTTGCCCTTGACCCTGATCCGGAGGTTACAGCGGGTGCAGAATGTGGCGGCCAAGCTGGTGGTGGGTACTCGTAGATTCAAGCACATCACCCCAGTCCTGGCTTGCTTGCACTGGTTACCCGTTGTCCTCCGGATTAGGTTCAAGGTCCTGGTTTTGACTTTCAAAGCCCTCCACGGCCTGGGACCAGAGTATCTGGTGGAGCGTATCTCTCAGAGATCAACTGGGGCCAGACCCACGAGATTGGTGCAGGCGTGCTCACTGAGGGTGTCCACACCCAGAGAAGCGCAGAAATCGTGTACGCGTGACCGTGCCTTCTCTGTGGTGGGCCCCATGCTATGGAATCATCTCCCCAGTGAGCTGCGCCTAGCAGAGTCCCTGCCCACCTTTAAAAAGGCCCTGAAGACTCACCTTTTCATTGAGGCATTTGGCAACTTTTCTATTTAGTTGTGTGTTTTTTATTTATTTTTATTTTTTGGGCTGTGCCATCTCTGCTTGGATCATGCCTCCCTTTTGTTCTCTTTGTTACTGTCTCTGTCTGTTTTATTGGGTTTTATTGTAAGCCACCCAGAGTTCCCTTCTGGGAAGATGGGTGGGATATAAGCTCAACAAATAAATAAATAAATAAATATGTTGTCCATACCGATATTTATTTGCTTTAAAAATGCTTAAGTTCTTCTGCTGCTATATCCTATTATGTTATTTATGAATTCATAACCTCCAAAAGATGCTGTCATAAACAGGTTCTCGTAGGAGTCCTTGAGTTATCAACTTTTCAGAGCTACCTTTGCAACCCTCTGGACTATACTGATAGGAGTGCCACTACTGTTCTCTATGCAAGCTTCTACAACATAGTGAACTTCCAGTATGACTGTCACCCAGTAGTTACATTTCAGAAATTTATCCCCAGCCACTCATCCACCCACCACTATTAGAATAATCCACTTCCTTCTACAGAGGCAACTGTGAATTCTTGGAAAGAAGGGGCACACCCAAGAATGCATCCACATGAGACATTTAAAGCAGTGTGACTCTCCAATACCTTTTCATGGCTCTGTCTTGTGGAATATTGGGCTCTGCATTTCATTCGATTAGTTAGAATTCCTTGCCATAATTATTGGGATCGTGCTAGAGCCTCTGTGGCAAAGAACGCCAACTGCCTTGATGTTGTCATATCTCAGCATTCCAGCTATGGCAGCAGAAGTCGAATCAAACTGTTATAACCTTGGAGGGCACATTAAGGATGTGCATCATGTCTGCACAATTCCTGGAACCCCCTAAAAGATGGACCCTGATCCCTTACACACACACACACACACACACACACACACACACACACACACACACACACACACACACACACACACACAGGTTTTGGCTTTGTTGTTTGTTTTTTGCCTGTTTGTTTGAAGAACCACCTGCCTGGGTCTGCACAACCGAAGGCCTTTTCTAGGATATCTTGCACAAGAAAGATACTGTTGATAGTGTTGTACGCAAAAAACGGAAACAATTTGAATAATTCTGTGCAGATCCCCCGGGGGAAGAGACAAAATCACTAGAAACATCTGAGAAATCCTATGACATTTGCTGCAAGATTTCTCAGTGGGAGAAAACTTCTGCAGAGAAATACTGCTCCAAGGGGGGGGGAGACTCCCTACCACCACCACCACCACCACCATTTTCTTGTTAATGGTGAGACTCAGGTCTCTAATGGAGATACACACTGAGCTGTGACCATTAGAGATGGGCATGAATAAAAAAAATGGTGTTTCGGTTTGTTGTTTGTTGTTGAGAGGTCCATTTTGTTTTGTTTCCATTTTTCATGAATTTTTGGGGGGAAATCGTTTTCGTTTTTCGTTTTTCATTTTTCGTTTCTACCCACTTTTTAAAGCATTTCTGTGCGAGGGCATCCCCCAACGCCCCAGACCAGAGGGAAAACACTAAAAAAAATGGATGCTGGCAGAGACACAGTATTAGACTAGGTACGCAGGGAGGCTGCAAAGGCAGCCGTGGGCATTGCCCAGGGTGCAAGGCAGCCACAGAGTGACTGCACTGCGGGGCAGGGGAGGGTACTCACTGAGAGGTACGCACACACGCACACAGGGAGGCTGCAGGACTGAAGCTAGAGTCGCAGAGACAGCAATCCCACCCTAACTCCCACCGGGGACTGCAAGGAGGACGGGGGCTGCCAGAGCTTTTTATGCCCTCTGTGGCTGCCAGACCTGCCCAGTCTGCAACCTGGGCATGCTATTGGTTGAAGCTGTCCAAGAATTTACATGATCCCATCACATGGCTTGCCTCCATGTTGTGGCTGGAGTGGCAACATCCATTTTGTCATCCTTAAAGTGAAAAGAAGAATACATCGCGATGGGAGAAGACAAAAACAAACGTTTTACGGACCCCACCCCGGTAGGTAATAATTTCAAATAATTATCGCATTATCGCTGCATTTTTATGGATGTCAAGGGTGTTTTAATGCCCAAAAAAATCAATATTAGGCATCTGGGAGCCATTTTGGGTCGATGTCCCCTAACTCCCCTTAAAGGAAAAATAATACAGCGATCTGAGAAAGGCATAAATACACGTTTTAAGGACCCCCACCCCCTCTGGTAGGTATTTTCAGACAGTATAAATAATTATTGCTGTGTTTTATGGATGTCCAGGGCATTTTTTAACATTTAAAATAGCTCATTTCATTGCACACCGCCATGAACGAAAACAAAACGTAACGAACACAATTTTCATGGTTCTGTTCATTTCGTTCCATTTTCATCACAATCTTTGTTTGTTGTTTTGTTACGTAACGAAACGAATAATGAATAACGGAAACGAAAAAATGTTCGTTTTGTGCCCATCTCTAGTGACCATTCCATGTGGGTGACCTTGCCGAGAGCGTAGTATCACAACAGAGTCCAATCTGCTGGTGGTATCAATCTCAGCTTTGCTGACCTACTCACACCCCCTCACCATCTTGAAGTTTCATCTAATGTGGGGGGGGGGTTAATCCTGTAACTTATAAATGGAGCTATTTGTGCTCTAGAAAGAGCTCTAGCAGCACACTGAAAAAGAAAGCACATGAACGAGAGGAGCCCTATTTAGCTATTATAATCTGCATAGACTCATCATACATGGAAGGGCACAGTGTACACTCAACCTTTGTACACAGGAGGTAACAGTTCTCCCTACTCTTCACCCTTTCTGTGTAGCAAGAGGGTAGGGCATGGAGTGTTTGTATTTACTCTTTTAAAATGCTGGAGATGAGCTAGGTTCAAATTTCCAAATGTCTGTTTCTGGAGGTCTTGGAGGGTACTGATGAGGGCATCGTAAGACCTCCAGAAACCCAAACTGGTTTTGTGGTCTATTGAGCCCACCCTTTGCAATGCACCATCTTTCAACACAATTATTCTCTAAAGAAAAGGTAGGGACTTCACACCTTGTATTAGCAGAAGACCTGGTGTGCAAACAAACCCCAGAGTGAAAGTGGGGTTTCACTGATCTGAATGACACGCCTGAGACTACAGTTTGTACATTTAAAAAGGAATTATGGTGAATGCCATCTGCAAACACAGAATATATTGTTTCCACTAAGATTTCATTATTCATCTCAGATGATAACCATCCTGACTCAATACAGTCAGAGCTATGTCCTGACTTTGAGTTATTTGCAGCAACCTGATACTACGCAGGACAGTAATATAAGTCAAGGCTACATTGGTGAACCAGCTCACTTGAACGGGAGGCTTAAACACACAATGGACTTGTTTCACATCATGGTGGACCCCCTGGACAACACCAAGCCTTAGCACTGCTAGGACCTGCCAAGGGCCTGTAGTTATCAAAATCTCTGCAGGGAGTCCCAATGAATCTGTCATACCATTTTGGCCTCCCTTAGACCTCCTTTTTGGATCACAGCAAGACATTTTAAATGGCAGCTCATGCACAATTGTTGATTGTACAAAACTGTGTTGTGCTGTACGGCAACCACTGCAACTGCCTACCAGGGCCAATGAGACCACATCCTGAACCTGTATTGTCAATCGGCCTTCTTTGAATCTCAAATGCATTCTTCCAGTTGATCTCAACTTCCCTGCTTTGTAGCAAGCAACTCTCAATTAAGACAAAGACTTCAGAGAAGAAGTTGTCTAACTGGACTAATTGGGATTTTCCTATATATCTATGGCATCCGTGTAGCCCTTGAGATATTGTTGGATTCCAGGTTCCATCTGTCCCACTCAGCATGGCTGATAGTTAAGGATGATGGGAGTTTTACTCCAATAATATCTAGGTGAGTGGGGATCTATCATCTCCTTCTCACTAATTGATGAGCAAAAGGCTGGCTGATCCTCTATGCCCTGCATATCACATGTTCAATCCCCAAGTGGAGCAGCGGTTCAGGGGTCATTTAGCAGCATCAATATAACCACAATTGATGCCACGGTAACTGAGGAAGCCCATTGGGATTTTTAAAAGGGTCACATGAAGCAACATATCAATGGCAACGTATACTCCTATAACGGCTAAAATATGCACTTGACAGCAACAAATATTTACACATTTAGATAGGGAATAAAAAGAACTGTAAAAGGTTGTTATAAAGCAATCAATAAACTGGAGGCAATTACAGGGAACATAGCAAATTAGACAGCAGAGTGGTCCCACAGTAGATAAATCAATGGAACAGAGCAGAAAGCAAGGTGTGACTTCAAACAGCAGAAAGGCTGGGCATAGACAAGAAACAGAAAGACTTCTGCGGGAGGGGGGGGGAGCTTTTTGCCACCAGCCAAGCCAAAGCACAAGACAGAGGCACTTCTGCCCCGTGAATGGAAGCTCATGTCCATTGGCCTTGTTTGGCCTTTCTTCACCTCAGTTTTCAGGTTGATTTTGCCCATTGTGTAATAAACTAAGCAAAAAAGTGGCTTGCTTCTTTGGCACGGATGGGTGGAACACATATTTTAGCTCTCTCTCTCTCTCTCTCTCTCTCTCTCTCTCTCTCTCTCTCTCTCTCTCACTCGCTCGCTCGCTCTCTTATTTGTATTTATTTTTGGTACAAATTGACCCCCAAAATGCAATTTCTTCTTTTGTTTGGAAAAGACCTGAGAGATTTTTTGAAAGAAAGAAAGAAAGAAAGAAAGAAAGAAAGAAAGAAAGAAAGAAAGAAAGAAAGAAAGAAAGAGATCCATCCAAACAGGTTGAGTGCTTTGCCTACTTAAGTCTCAAAAGTCTGAATTGGGATCTCTTTGAATTCAATCGTATTAGTGCTAAATTTGGTTCACAGCCTATTCTTCCTTTGTTCAAGGTAAGCTCCTTGTTTTTTAATAACTGAATGGTGGGTTTAGAAAACACACCCCTGTACAAGCTGGGAACAGTTGGCTTAGTCCAATGCAAACAAGGGGCAATTTTGAACACCGTTGTCTCTTCCATATAATAAATATATAAATAACTAAAGCAATTCATTTAATAAAATAAATAAATAAATCCCTTCCCTGCTCTTGGTATTTACCACCCTCTTATTCATTCAAAAGGCTTGTTGCTTTCCACTGAGTGATCTCTAGTTTGCGCATGCCAGCGATCACATGGCATGTTCCTCCAGTGGAGCCATTAGGATCTCTAACAGGACTCAGACCATAACGAGGAAATATATTGCACCGTATGTTTAAAACTGTGATAGCGATCTAGAAGTCTGGAATATTAAAATGTTTCCCCTCCATACCAACTTACTTGGGCCATTTGGTCCACAGAACTGGTGTACCTTACATTTTCTACAATATATCTTCTTAAGTACTGAGGATTCAAGATGATTTTTATATGCATAGCCATTAAATAGGCTAGGTTGTTGTAATGTGATGTAAATTAGAGACTCAGAATGGAAAGCATGGGCAATTTTCGTCACAAGAATGGATTCATATTGATCTTGGTTTTTGCCATGAGAAAATAGGATTGTCTCTATGACTACTACCTTGATGGGAAACTGTTAGGAGACACTTGATAGTAAAATGATGGGAAATTTGATAAAAGAAGTGTGATGGGAAACACCTGGTGCAAAATTCAGCAACAGAACATTCACCGCTTTTAATGGTCAACACTTGGTGGGAAATTTCACCCCTCAAAGCTCATGCTTTTTGTTGGCACAAAATGGCCACCTGATGACCTGTGACAAAAACTGAAATGTAGATTTTTTTAAAAATGTAAAGATTTTGAAGGCTAAGAAAGTGGTGCAGGGTTACCTTTCCTGGGAGATTTTACGTGAGGTGTCAGGTTTCCCTTGGAAGAACAGGGAGCCAGATATGGACATATGTCAGTTTTAATTTTGTTCCATTACTCATAATCTCACCTAGATTCTTCCCTTGGCCTGGTTCCATATTAGATACAAGATCTTCCCTTCCACACTCACAAATACAATTTATGAATTTTAGACACATTTTGTACATAGATCAAAATGTGTTTGTACTTTTTTTTAAATGTAGACACAGTTTGTCTGCATTTCTTCCCTGAAAACAGGGAAATGTGTGTTTTTGAGGTAGGAACCTATTGCCGGTTACTAGAGATGGGCATGAAATGCCAAAATGGTATTTTGTGGTCATTATTCGGGCCCTGGGGTCCGCTTTGTTCTGTTTCCGTTTTTCAGGGCCCCAGGGCCCACTTCGTTTCCGTTTCTTGATTTTTCAGGTGTGGCAAGCTGCAGCTGCAGGGAGCCTTCCCAGGGCTGGGCACCACCGGAGCCAGCTGCATGCAGGACGGGAAAGCATTCCTGCGGCTGCGGGGAGCCCTCCCGGGGCTGGGGCAAGCCTACTGGGAGAGCCGTCCCACAGCCATGGGGAGCCCTCCTGGGGCCAGGCGCCGCCGGAGCCAGTGGCAAGCCTGCCAGCAGGAGAGCAATCCTGTGGCCATGGGGAGTCCTCCTGGAGCTGGGCGCTGCTCCGTCCACCGCCCCCAACAGGCCAGCACCCCCAAAGCACCGCCAAGAGCTGCCCTCCCTTGGGCCCCCTCCCCAAGGACCGATCCGCTGTGCCGTCTGCCACCCCGTCGGGTCGCTACCCCCGGAGCCCCGTGCAGCGCCACCCTAACTGGGGCCCTTCTCCCTGGGAACCACTCCACCCCTGGAGCCACCGCCCCAGCAGACTGCCGCCACGCAGCCCCCCAGGCCTAGACCCAGGAAACCTGTGGGGGTGCCGCTGCATTCCCCCCCCCCCGTGCTCCAACAACGCCCTCCGCTCCGACTTCCGAGCCGGCTGCACCGTTGCCACTTTGCCACGTGGCCAAGATCCCGGAGCCCAGCCCATAAGGGCTCAGATCCTGCCTCTTCTTGCAGGATCGGTAAAGTCTTATGCCGTCGGCTCCAGCAGGGAGGGGGCAAAGAGGCTCCGCCAGGCCCAGCCCCCTCTCGCCGTCCTCCGCTTGTTGAATGACAGCCCAGTGGGCTGTCATTCACCAATCGGAGATGGCTGGACAGGGGACTGGGATCCCACCTCCACGAGAGGAGGCAGGATCCCCTCTCACCGCCCTCCGCTGCTCCATTATTCATCGCACGAGCAGCGCAACAGCAATAATGGAAACGAACAGAACTGAAGAAAATTTTCTTGATTCTGTTCGGTTCGAGCCTGCCCCATCGCAACAGTCAGTATTCATACTGTTACGTAACAGAACGAATAACGGAGAACGGTAACGAAAAAATTGTCGTTTCATGCCCATCTCTACTGGTTACTGTTGGGATATATACACATTTTCTTATGGAGATCTGAACCCAGCGATTTTCCCTCTCTCTTTTTTTTTGTTATCGGTTTGTCTGCATGAAAAGAAACAAACAAAAATGTTTAATACTGCATGGTTGTGAGAATAAATACTCACCATCAGTGACGAAGCCTTGGAAATGTTAATTTTTAGAACTACATTTCCCAGAATTCCATCCCATCGTTGCTATCAACCATAGGCACGAAGCCAGAAGTTGTGGGTTCAGTTGTCCACTCCTACCTATTTGACAAGCTTGAACTTGATAGGTTCGTTACAGGTCTGCAGTTCTAAAGTGAGGATGATGCAAAAATACCAGGCACAATCAAGCAACATTATAAAAACATTGAATGGTATTATATAACAGATAAATCTTTAACAAAAAGCCTAAGTATTTGTTAAATATTAGTGGAGTATATATGCTGTTATGACTATGATGGTGGTGGTGGTGGTGGTTTATTTATCTATTTATTTATTTTAGAGTATTTTTACCCTGCCTTTCTCCTTGAAAAAGGACCCAAGGCAGCTTACAGTAACGAGCGACAATATACAGTCCAGTACAATTAAGACATGTTCAAGTATTGAGAACAGGGAATTGAAGAACATCTTACAGCATTAAAAGACAACATCATCTATCTTCAATATCCTGAAGATTGTTACCCCAATTTGAAGGAACATATGATTAGCTTGTCTTTTATGTTAATCTGAAAGAGTCTACCCCTTGTCCTTCCCTTCTGTTCTGCTTCTGCAGCTTGAAATAACATTTGTAAAGAAAGCAAGTTTTCCCAAAATAGAAGCTGCAAGTCTTGAGTGCTTTCCCTCCCAATGAAAACCAAAGCCTAGGTGCAACTGCTGCTAGAATTTCTTTCTCACCAGCAAGTGGTGAGAGTGGGATATATATATGACTATGTGCTATCTTGGCTGGTCGACTGCTGCTGAGGAGCTTTAAAAAAGGTTGGCGCTCTACTGCACAGTTAGCTATTTATGTGAGCTATTTCCCATAGCAACACCAGGGAAATTATATGATTATAGGGAATTTACTTACGGAACGTACTGTTGGCCTACATTACTTGGCATCTCCATAGTAGCCACATGTCTGAGGTAAAGTTCAAGACAGATTAAACTCTACACACTGTCACGCCCATACCTGCCACCAGTATTGATAGCAACAATGATAAGATGAATAATCCATGAAACAGAGGGGAATGAACAAGAGTACATTTAAGCCCAGAAGAAACTAGAGGAAAGGATTTGCATCCTTGGGTAACGGAGAATAGGAAGACAAAATATAGTTATTTAAAATCGTCATCAAAGTCTTTAGTTGCTGGTTTGTAGTCAGATGTAACAACGTAAAATATTACAATCCCACTAAATGCAATTGGAACTTCACCATGTTCTTGTAAATGATATGTAAATTATGGTAATTACCTTCGATTGAGTTCCCTCTGTAAGTCACCCCCGAGACATCAAGTGTGGCCTAAACATGTAATGGATTTTACCATATAATGATGTCTGCAATGTAGTACCACATAACAATTACGGGTAATGTTCATTACATATAAACTACAGCCATAATGGGCCAAGCTGATTGAGTTTCCATCATCAAAACTCATCATGAAGGATAAACTTTCATAAGCAGTAATGAAGCCAATTAATTTTCATCGGCTGTGCGTTCTTTTGTGGAATGTGCTCTCTGTACAGCCTCCCGACTATTTACATATTGGTTTTACTGATTCAAAAGCCTCTTGAAACTGTTTTTATTTTTCACAGAAAAGCAGTAAATACTTTTATTGTCCTGTTCATTCTTCCCAACTCAGGGTGTTTCAAAAGCTTTGCTGGGGGGAAGCCAGTGAGTGGGTGGGTGGGAGGAGAGCTTTGTTGCAACAAAAACAAAATGAGCCTTGATGTCATTTGTGAGGGTTAAAAAAATAAGATTGTCAGTCCTCTTGGTCATGTCCTCATGGAAGTAGGCAATGGATATGAAAGCATGTTGTTGCATTGATGCTCGCCAAAACAAAAGCCTCATTGACCCTGAGAAAATCAGGATAGTGGTTTAGTTTAGTCCCAGAGTAATTGCAAGTAATGAACTGGTGGGATTACACAGAAAGCTCAGATACAATGCCCCCTTCCCTCTCCAATTTACTTGTATCTGCCAAGCACACTGTTATAATGTTCTCTATAGCCTGAAATGAAAACACTTAATCATCAGCAGAACAGAGGCAGACAGCATATGGTGACATGTGTGCATACTACAGAAGATATATCTAGGCGTCATTACCCACCGCCCCGCCCCCTTTAATAGAAACTGTTGGGCCGCTTTAGAATTAACTTCAGGATTACTCTGTCCACTGCACTGAGAATCAGGCAGGGAAATGATAAACTGATTAATTGATGTGCTGAGGTATTGGGGATATTTGTGGTGAGACAACTGATGACAAATGAAAAACACAGTGATAAGCAGCAGATGTGGCCTGGAAGGGCAGCATGATGAATGAGCATCTTGATTTTTGATATCTCTTAAGAAAACATTTTCTCTGTGTCTAGATGTGAGGGGTAGGTGTGTTTGGAATTGTGTGAGTGCGTACATGGGCACACAGAGAGACACTGATGCACATACATGAAACAGCAAGATGCTCTGAGTCATAAGGGGAAGCTGATGAATTTAATTAGTTTTCATCAGTGCCTTCAGAGATTATTTAGTAAAGAGGAAGGGGGGGATCTTCCCAAGCCTTTGAGTGCTAATTACCTGCTCATTTGCATTCAGAGGCAGATCTTTTACCTCTGTGTAAATTGCTAGGAATGTTGTTTAAAAACATTAATATCCACAATTGCTCTCCAAGAGCTCATGTTCCTTAGCAACTTTGGAATTAAAAAGCAACAACTGTCACAACTGCAGCACTTCAAGGGCACCTATGCAAATTGTGGCATGAAGACTTCGGGTCCTTCACACCTGTCCTAATCAAAACATAATTCATTAAACCTCATTATATTATTACACAGAAAAGTTCATCACCATTGTAGCACCTGAAGGACCGCCTCCTTCCATACGAACCTACCCGGCAATTAAGATTTATTTATTTATTTATTTATTTATTTTTGCATTTATACCCCGCTTATCTTCATCGCGAACTCTAAGCGGCTTACAACGGCTACCATGGCCACGCGAAAGTTATAACAATTACATAAACACAACAATATAACAGCAAACAATAAACGTTAAAACCTTATAGCACCTCAGTAACTAGGGAAAGAAAAGAAGAAAAAGAAAAGAAAAAAAAAGGCAGAGGATGATGGCGGAAAAAAAACAACAACAAACTAAATTAAAAAAAAAAAAAGAACTAAATTAAAAATCGCCGAAGGCCTCCCGGAAGAGGAAGGTCTTTAAAGCCTTCCGGAAGGCCAGCAGGGACTCTGCAGAGCGCACTTCACTGGGGATGGAA
Source organism: Phrynocephalus forsythii (assembly GCA_029282475.1). Classification (NCBI taxonomy): domain Eukaryota; kingdom Metazoa; phylum Chordata; class Lepidosauria; order Squamata; family Agamidae; genus Phrynocephalus; species Phrynocephalus forsythii. The sequence goes on along the minus strand of JAPFRF010000002.1, from coordinate 168,162,003 downwards.
TTCCAGAGGCTGGGGGCCGCCACTGAGAAGGCCCGGGTCCGAGTTCTCATTTTCCGGGCTTCACGAGGAGTGGCGACCGGAAGCAAGTGCGCTCGCGCCTGCCGAACGGGACGGGCCGAGGTAGCTCGCTGAGCGATACGCTCTGCCAGGTAGTCCGGTCCTGCCATGGAGGGTTTTATAAACTAAAACCAAGACCTTGAATCTAATCCGGCTGCAACGGGCAACCAGTGCAAGCGGGCCAGGACTGGGGTGATGTGATCATAACGACGCACACCAGCCACCAGCCTGGCCGCCGCATTCTGGACCCGCTGCAGACGCCGGAGAAGAGTCAAGGGCAGCCCCATGTAGAGAGCGTTACAGTAGTCCAGCCTCGAGATCACCAGCGCTTGGACCACTGTTCTCAGAGAGTTCGCGTCCAGATACGGGCGGATCTGGGCAATCCGACGGAGATGGTAATAGGCGGACCTGGTCACCGATGCCACCTGGGACTCCATGGTGAGCGCCGGGTCCAGGAACACACCCAGATTCCGCGCCTCTCCGCGAGCTGCAGGGAAACTCCCCAGACAGGGGAGAGGACCACCGTACCCGACGGCGAGCACCCGAAGAACATGACCTCCGTCTTCTCGGGTTGAGCTTAAGCCTGTTCGCCCGGTCCAAGCCAGTACGGCCTCCAGGCACCCGTCGAGGACCCCCACAGCTTCCACAGCAGAGGTGGTAAAGGAGAGATAGAGCTGCGTGTCATCAGCGTACTGATGACAGCAGACTCCAAAACTCCTGATGACCCCCGCCAACGGCCTTACGTAGATGTTAAACAGCATGGGGGACAGAGACGACCCTGTGGAACCCCACAAGGGAGAATCCAAGGGGCCGATAACTCCCCCATGCTGCACGTTGTGGGCGGCCCTCCAGGAAGGAACGGAGCCAACTGCGAGCAGTGCCTCCGATTCCGACCTCAGAGAGCCGGTCCAACAGGATACCGTGGTCGACGGTATCAAAGGCCGCTGACAGATCCAGGAGGACCAACAGGGTAGAGCAACCCCTGTCGGCCGCCCGGAGAAGGTCATCTTGCAGGGCGACCAAAGCTGTTTCGGTGCAAGAGGGGGGCCTGAACCCGAACTGGCATGGATCGAGGCACTGCCGATCCTCCAGGTATGACTGCAGCCGACCGCCGCCACCCTCTCGATCACCTTGCCCATAAAAGGGACGTTGGCGATTGGGCGATAATTTGTTAAATCGTCCACCGCCAGGCCAGATTTCTTCAGAATGGGCTTTACCACCGTCTCCTTCAGACGAGAGGGAAAGACCCCCTCGCTGAAGGAGGCGGTGGCGATGGCAGAAGCCCATTCGGCCATAGTCCCTCTGGCAGCTCTAATTAGCCAGGCAGGGCAAGGGTCGAAAGGGGTGGAGGCAGGCCGGCAATGCGCCATAGCCTTGGAGACCTCGACAGCGGAAACAGGCCCAAGCGCATCCAACCGAGGCGACGAAGGCGGACCAGCGACTGGGGATGGCGGGGCGGGGCCACTGCAACCAGAGTTGAAGCCGGCACGGATGGCCTCTATTTTAGTTCGAAAGAAGGCTGCAAACTGCTCACTACTGAAATCAGTAGGAGGAGGCCTGGCCAGACTAGGATTGGTGAGGTCCCGAACCACCCGGAAGAGCTCCGCCTGGCGGTTCGAGGCCTCAGCAATTCTCAGGGAGTTGAAAGATGTTCTGGCCTCCCTGATCGCGTTGGTATAGCGACTAGTCTGGGAATCAACTGCAGCCTTACTTAACGCCGTCCGGCTTCTTCTCCAGCTGCGCTCTAGCCTCCTCCTCTCCTGCTTCATTGCCCTAAGCTCCCCCGTGAACCATGGGGAGGGCCGGGCTCGGCAACGGAGGAGGCGCTTGGGGGCGATCCGGTCTATGGTGTGGACAGCTGTTTCATACCATAGGTTAGCCACATCCTCGACCGGAGCGCCAGTCATACCATCAGGAAGGCCCCCGAAGAGCTCACCAAACCGTTGGGGGTCCATAAGCCTCCGGGGGCGGAGATTGAGCCGGGGGGGGGGCTTTTGAAAGAGCCATCCATCAAGGAGGTGAGAGGGATGGCTTGTAGACAAAGGGCCTTCTCGGCAGCTGCTCCCAAGTTATGGAATGCCCTCCCTATTGAGATCCGCCTGGCGCCAACACTGATTACATTTCGGCGCCAGGTAAAAACCTTCCTGTTCCAGAAGGTTTTTAATTGATACAATATAGATTGTGGGTCCGCTGATGACAATTTTAGGATGATGATTTTAAAGAAGGTTTTTATTACTGTTTGATGATTGATTGATATTTTATTTATAACTATTTTAAATTGTTTTAATTCTTTGATTGTAAGCTGCCCAGAGACCTTTGGGTAGTGGGCAGCATATAAGTTGAATAAATAAAATAAAAATAAATAAAATAAATTTACCCAGAGGTAAAGTAACTTTCTGTAGTTCCATTGTCATGGACAGACCATTATCTGGTGTGCTTTAGGCTCACTGGCACTCTGAGCCTTGGCAGGGATGGAAGTCAGAAAAAGGCAATTCGTCCAAGGAGGTAGATGGATCCAGATGGGTTTGTAGCTTCCCTAGTGGATTTTCGCACCTCTTTGATGGATGACTCCACTGAATCCTTAGTTGATCTCTGGAATGGGGAAATGAGCAAAGTCATTGACCTGATTGCTCCTGAACATCTCCTTCCTTGAAGTACAGCCACACTGGCTTCCTGGTTTACTGGGGAAATGATAAATATGAAAAGGGTAGTCCATAGAGCTAAAAGGTGTTGGTGGAAAACCCAGAGTGAAATAGATAAAGAAACTGTGGAAGGCCATTGGAAAGCTTATTCCATGGCAATGGAAGCAGCAAAGAAAACTTTTTTCTTTACCACTATTGCTAAGGCATGGAATCGTCCAGTGGAGCTTTTCTGAATAGTCAAGAGTCTGCTGCATGGGGGGATAACACAGATCACTCTGTAACTCACTGCGAAGAATTTGCACAACACTTTGCAGCCAAAATTGTACAGATTCCAGCTGACCTGGGTGCTGCTATTGATCCAGAGCCTATAAATAAAACTGCCCCCTTGCCTCCCCTGTATTAATGGCTGAGTTTCAGCTCCTACAGCCTGAGAATGTGGTAAGGACCCTTGGAAAGATGAGAGCCACCACATGTCTGTTGGACCCTTGCCCTTCCTGGCTCATACAAAGCTGCCAAGGAGGGTCTGGCAGATTGGTTAGGAAGAGCAGTAAATGCCTCCTTGCAACAGTGCAGGATTCCAGCATGCTTGAAGGAAGCAATAGTAAAACCACTGTTTAAAAAGCCCTCTTTAAATCCAACAATACTGAACAACTACTGACCAATATCTAACATCCCATTCCTGGGTAAAGTACTAGAACGGATTGTGGCCTCGCAGCTCCAGAGGTTTCCAGTTGAAACAAACTCTCTGGATCCAGCTCAATCTGGCTTCAGGCCTGGTTATGGGACTTAAACAGCACTGGCTGCATTGGTAGATGACCTACGCCAAGAAATGGATAGGGGATCAGTGTCCCTTTTGGTCTTACTGGACCTCTCAGCTGCTTTTGACACTATCGACCATGGCATCCTCCTGACTTATCTCTCTGGAATGGGACTTGGTGACACTGTCTTACAGTGACTTCAGTCCTTCCAACAGGAAAGAATGGAGAAAGTGGGAACTCATGTTCAACACCATGGCCACTGACCTGTGGGGTACCTCAGGGTTCTGTTCTGTCTCCTATGTTATTTAACATTTATATGAAACCAGTGGGGAAAATTATTCAGAGTTTTGGGGTTAAGTGTCACCAGTATGCTGATGACACTCAACTCTACCACTCATCACCTCCGGATTCTAAGAAAGCTATTTCAACTTTAGATCAGTGCATAGCTTCAGTAATGAACTGGACAAGGAAGAACAAACTGAAAACAAACCCAAACAAGACAGAGATGCTTCTGGTCAGTCAAAAAGGAGACCAAAGGATAGGGATGCAACCTGTCCTAGATGGGATTAACCCCCAATTTAAAAAGAGGTGCATAGCTAGGGGGTGCTCCTGGATTCATCCTTGAGCTTAGATGCCCAGGTCACAGCTGTGGCCAAAAGTGCATTTGCAAAATTAAAACTAGTATGCCAGTTACACCTGTTTCTTGAGAAATCTGCTCTGGCCACTGTGACACATTCCCTAGTGACCTCCTGGCTGGAATACTGTAATGCACCGTATGTGGGGCTACCAATGGAAAGTCTCAGGAAACTTCAACAGGTCCAGAACGCAGGAGCCAGATTGCTGACTGTGGTGGGTTACAGAGATCACATTACATTCATACTAAAGCAGCTCCACTGGCTGCCAATCAGCTATCAGGCACAATTCAAGGTGCTGACCTCAACCTACAAAGCACAAAATGGCATGGGTCCAAGCTACCTCAGAGATCGAATCTTGCAGTATGAACTGGCTTGGATGCTAAGGTGATCAGGAGAGGCCTATCTCTCCATCCCACCACCTTCATAGGTGCGTCTGAGAAGAACACATGAAATGTGTTCTCTGTTGCTGTTCCCAGACTTTGGAACCCCTCCTGATGGATGCCAGGACTGCCCCATCTCTGATGTCCTTCCGGAAACAGGCAAAGAACTTTCTCTTCAGGCAAGCTTTCTGTGACTGATGGACTACGTATTATGTGTCTTTCATATGAATCTATAGGATCACATAGACTTTGTGTTTATAACCACTTATACCCTTGTGTGATTACATTGACACTATGTTTTCAATGTAAGCTTCCATGACTCATAACTTTACATAGAATTTTACTCTCCTTTTAACTGCTTGCATTCTCTTGTAGCTTTAATGTAATGTCTTTTAATGCTGTAGGTGTAAGATGTTCCTCAATTCCCTGTTCTCAATACTTGAATGTGTCTTAATTGTACTGAACTGTAAATTATCCCTCATTACTGTAAGATGCCTTGGATCCTTTTCCAAGGAGAAAAGCAGGGTAAAAATACTCTAAAATAAACAATAAAAAATAAATAAATAAATAAATAAATAAATAAATAAATAAATAAATAAATAATACCTTCCTTTTCAGTCAAGCTTTCCCTGAGTGAGGGATTTCCTACTATGTAACTTTATCTGGATTACCATGCATGATTGCATTGACTGATTTCATAAGAACAGCAGTGTTTTCCATATTAATTTCCACCCCTCATAATGGATTTTTCTTTTCTTTTTGTGTGCTCTTCGTAGCTCTACCATTACCTTTTAATGTTCTAAGATGCCTCTTTTAATTCCATGTTCTTAACTTGAATATGTCTTAAATGTTCTGGGCTGTATATTTCCCCTCATTATTGTAAGTCACCTTGGTTCCTTTTCCAACGAGAAACATGGGGTAAAATTATACAAAATAAATAAATAAATGTTCACTTTAATTCCCTGTCTGCCAATTTCCATTGTTAACTCTTACTCCCGTGGCTAGGAAGGGTTTCACAAAACCAGCTTCAAATATTGATGGCATAGCCCAGTGGTGGTGAACCTTCAGCACTCCAGATTAGAGATGGGCATGAATTAAAAAATGGTGTTTCGTTTGTCGTTTGTCGTTGAGAGGTCCGTTTTGTTTCCTTTGTTGTTTGTCACAAAATTTAAAAAATTTCATTTACATTTTTTTTTTTCGTTTGTCGTTTCTACCCGCTTTTGCATGATTTTTAAAGCATTTCCCTAACTCCCACTGGAGACTGCAAGGAGGACGGGGGCTGCCAGAGCTTTTTATGCCCTCTGTGGCTGCCAGACCTGCCCAGTCTGTCACCTGGGCATGCTATTGGTTGAAGTTGTCCAAGAATTTACATGATCCCATCACATGGCTTGCCTCCATGTTGTGGCTGGAGTATGGGTGGCAACATCCATTTTGTCAAACAAACATTTTAAGGACCCCAACCCCCTGGTAGGTAATAATTTCAAATAATTATCGCATTATCACTGCATTTTTATGGATGTCCAGGGCGTTTTAATACCCAAGAAATCAATATTAGGCATCTGGGAGCCATTTTGGGTCAATGTCCCCTAACTCCCCTTAAAGGAAAAAAATACAGCGATCTGAGAAAATACATAAATGCACCTTTTAAGGACCCTCCCCCGGTAGGTATTATCAGACAGTATAAATAATTATCGCTGCGTTTTTATGGATGTCCAGGGCGTTTTTTAACATTTATAGCAGCTCATTTCATTGTGTGTCACCAGTAACGGAAATGAAACATAACGAACACAATTTTCATGGTTCTGTTCGTTTCGTTCCATTTTCATCACATTTTTCGTTTGTCATTTCGTTACGTAACGGAAACGACAAATGGTAACGGAAATGAAAAATTGTTCGTTTAGTGCCCATCTCTACTCCAGATGTTTTGAACCACAACCCCCACAATCCTTTGTCATTGACGATCTAGGCTCGGAATTCTGGGAGTTGTGGTCCAAAACATCTGGAGTGGCAAAGCTTCACCACCACTGCCATAGCCCTTTCCCTATAAGACAATGAAATCTAATCCTCAGATCAGTGCAGAAATTCATATGAAAGTATACTTGAGGGATAGTTGTCTAATCTTGAATGCTTCCTTAGTTCCACTGTCATACTGTTCTAACAGTTAGGATCTCTCAGGATCTTTGAGATCAAACAGTCTCCTTGTCTAACTTTTCAAAGGGAAAATCAGCTCCACATCTGGGGAATACTGAACTTTTAGTCCTGTCAACCAGTACCCAATTAGCTCACTCTTAGCTAACATTTTTAAATTTTAACTCCTTCCTGGCCAATCAGACTCCTTGGAATCATGCTTGCAAGGAGATTTTGTATCTGGTTGTTAAAAGTGGGGACACAAAAATAATATTTAAAAATATAGAGATATTAAAACATCTTTTTAAAATATATTTTTAAAAAGAATGTAGAATATTATTCAGAAGCTCATTCATTTGAGTTGTAATATTACTGTTTCTGCTTTGGGGCTGAAGATGGCTTAACTTGATATCAGCTCTAGCCCTTTGAAACCTGCCCACCTGCCATCATGAGAAGCTCCTCCTCATCCTTCTCTTCACCCAAGTCTCGGCACAGAGGCCCGGGTGAAGAGGAGGTCACTGCCCCCCTGGAGAGCCATTTTTGACAGGCCTGACCACATTACGTCTCCCCTGCCACAATGTGTACATATACGTTGCCAGTGTCATATGTTTTGAGTTATTGTTGATATCTTGTGATTAAATTGGTTTCAAGCAATTAAGTTCATGTTCAAATGATTTCTCTCTCCCCACCCCAACCTTATGTAAAAGAAATATGAACCGCCCCCTGAAAGAAAATGAAAAGAAATGAAATGGAAATTTTCATTTTGTTTCATTTCCTTTTCATTCCCCCAATCCATCTTCTTCTTCTACCTGAATGCCGGGCCTGGGCCTCGCCGCTGCCTCCCAAGGCAGCTGGGAAGCCTCCCTCCAGCCAAAAACAACAACAACAACAACAACAACAACAACAACAAAACAATCATCACACGCTACAGCTGATTGGTGCTTAAGTAAAAAAATTTAAAATTAAAAAATTAAAAGCACTGACCCAGCCCATTGGACAGCTTGAATAATTTTTTTTTAAGTGCCAACCCGGCCCGCGGGCCAGCTAGTCAGCACAATAAGAATAAAATAAAATAAAATAAAATAAAAAAACACGCCAACCCAGCCCATAGGCCAGCTGGTCATCACAAGTAAAAATAAAATAATAAAATAAAATAACGTGTTTACCCAGCCCACGGGCCAGCTGGTCAGTGCAAGTAAAAATAAAATAAAATAAAAAATGCACTGGCCTGGCCCACAAGGCAGCTGGTCGGTGTGATAAGAATAAAATAAAATAAAATAAAATGCACCAACCCTGCCTGCAGACCAGCTGGTCAGTGCGAGTAAAAAGAAATTAAATTTTAAAAAAAAATTAAAAACCAGGCCGACTTGGCCTGCAGGCCAGCTGGTCAGCATGAGTCAAAAAATAAAATAAAATAAAAAAAAATAAAATAATAAAATAAAATAAAATAAAATAAAAACTGCACTGACCTGGCCTGCAGGCCAGCTGGTCATACATACATTGGCATCCTTCAGTCTCGAAAGACTATGGTATCATGCCTGGAGTAGAGATCCTAAAAACAGCACCTAGTGTGACTGAATAGACCAATTCAGGAATGGCAGTCTCTACCGCACTGGGGGCAGATGTATTTTCTTTCCTGCCTGGTCCTCGAGTTTCGTTCTTTCCGTGCCTGCCTCTTTTCCTCTGCCTGTTGGACAAATGCCTCTTCAAATTTATGTAGACCATGCTGTATCTCTTGCCTCCAGACAGTGCGATCGGAGGTCAGGGTTTCCCAGCTGTTGAGGTCCATTCCCAAGGCCAGCGTGAGTTTAAAAAAAAAAAATGAAAAATGAAAAATGAAAAATGACACAAATGAAAAATGAAATGACTTTTTTAAAAAAAGTTTCATTTTAAACAAAATAAAACAATGAAAAATATATCATCTCTAATCAGCAATGATCTCTTCTACTTTTGAGGCTGAAATATTCAAGTTAGTTGTTACTTTGGATTTTTGAAAAACTGGTTTTGTAGCATCAGTGCTCAGACAAAATGAGAAACAGAAGCAAAGAACTATTGGGATATGGAGAAAATCTGTTTTCTATGTAGTTTTTGTCATCAAATTTACACTGCATGGCAAACTATACAGACAATCTAATCAGTCTCTTTGTATGTTGCTCTCTGGATGTGTGCATTCATTTTATTCTGGAGAGCACATAACATTTGATGTAATGCTTCATTATATGACGGGTTGTAATTTGAAAGAAAAGGCCATGTTAGCACCTTCTCAGGCTAGCAAAAGTTGACATTTGAAAGCAATTTGGAAGAACTAGGATAAGCTGAATTCCCTCGCCCCCCTTCTCATCTGTTATTCTCCATTTGATAACTGTGCCCTATATGCCATGTCACCTTCTTCTTTTGCAGTTACTAATAAGAATTTCTCAAATTTTGGCATGCTCAGTTTGCAGTATCTTCCTGTTTTTTTTTTTTTTGTTCATGTCAGCAATGCCTGGTATACCAGGGCCCATGGGAAGCCACCCTTCACTGGCCAGGCTGAGATTATATTCAGCTGGCCCATTCTCTTGCCTGCATTCCTATCAGAGCTGGGAAGGGAAGGCTGACTCTTTGTAAAAACTGAAAGAAAGAAAAAACTGTTGCTTCTATACCACTCCATTGCACGTGAAGCATTCCCTGGGTGGTTTACAAGTAATTATGCAGGTTAGACATTGCCCCTTTCCCTCAGCTAGCTGGGTATTCATTTTACTGACCTTGGAAGGATAGAAGACTGGGTGACCCTTGAGCCTGCCTACCTGAAATTGAATCCCAGGTCATGAGCACAGTTACAACTGCAGTTACACTGGCAGTTTAACCACTATGCCAAGAGGCTCTTGAAGAACTCCCAGGCTCCCTAATAATTTGTGTGAATGTTTGCTTGTGAATAAAGTACTACTGCCACTTGCATGCCTACATACATATACACAAAGAGAGAGAGAGAGAGAGAGAGAGAGAGAGAGAGAGAGAGAGAGGTACTTCTACTTGCAAGCAGTTTGACTTATGAGTGCTGCTCTTTGCTCCGCACTACAGCTGACTTTGACAGGTCCAACCTGTCAAAGTCACCTGTCAGTGCAGAGTGGAGAGCAGCATTTGCTGTCCATTGGCACCTCGTATTTCTTCTTGGTTGCTTCGATCTCTGCAAAATACATTGAAGCAACCAAGAAGAAGGATGAGGTAGCCAACGGGCTGGGCGAACATGCACCAATTGGGTGCATGCTTGCATGGCTCAGGCGGGTGGAAGAGAAGCACATGCATGCTTGTGTGGCTCACCCCTTCCACCCGCCCAAACAGGCACACATCACATAACACCCTCAAGGAGGCGGGAGGGTGGGGTTCAAAGGGCTAATGCTGATGGCAGCTCAACTCTAGCCCTTTGAAACCTGTGCACTGGCCACTATGATCCCCTCGTGGCGGTGGGTGGGTGGGTTTCAAATGGCTAGAACCAATGACAGCTCAGCTCTAGCCCTTTGATATCCACATGCTCACCACCGCGACCCCCTCGTGGTGGCAGGGAGGTGGGTTTCAAAGGGCTAGTGCCGAGCTGTCATCAGCTCTAGCCCTTTGAAACCTGCCCACCTGCCTCCGTGAGAAGCTCCTCCTCATCCTTCTCTTCACCCAAGTCTCGGCACAGAGGCCTGGGTGAAGAGGAGGTGGCTGCCCCCCCCGGAGAGCCATTTTTGACAGGTTTGACCAAATTACATCTCCCCTGCCGCAATGTGTACATACGTGTTGTCAGTGTCATTTGTTTTGAGTTATTGTTGATATCTTGTGATGAAATTGGTTTCAAGCAATTAAGTTCATGTTCATATGAGTCCTCTCTCCCCACCCCACCTTTATGTAAAAGAAGGGACACACCTTGCAGATATCTAGTGTGATCACCATAAATGCCCCAATGCTGGAGGCATTACACACTGTCTGTATCTTTCCCTAATATGCAACAAAATAAAATAAAATTTAAACTTAAAAAGTTTTGGTCACAAGTTTTAAGACAGCAACTGCAATAGATCACACATAACTCCAGGAAATATGAATAATGTAAATAAAATAAAATATCACACACGCACACACACACGCGCACGCGCACGCACACACACACTTCCTGCCATGACATTTTCCAGGCTCCCCAAGGCAAGAATAAGAATACTGTGGCCTGTATCCAGGCAATATGAGGGCCATCAAGGCATCACTCCTAGCATTAAGCCTTTCTCCTTAGAAAACAAACCAAGGCACGCAGTATTCCAGTCAACCTAGAGGAAAAGCATGTACCCATCCCTGCCCTGCTTTTTAAGAAAGGCTGAGTGCCAGTTCCTCTTGGACTACAGTTCTCGCTGCTTCTTTTCAACATGAGACAACTCGTATACCTGCCAGATTCTCACAGGTCTGGTAAAAATGTGCATCATTTAGATGAGGAAAGGGTTTGCACTATATCATGTCTCTGGGAAATGGGTTAAAATACTCATTGGGTTCCCTCATGCTGCTTTTCAGAACATGTGCCACTGAGGTAGAAAAGCAACGGAACATGGAAAGGAGAAACTCCTCAATAAAGCTACGAGAAGTAGAGCATAAGAAGGAGAAAAGCAGAATGCTATTTAAACCCCTGTCCCCCATATCTAAGGCCAAAGGGGATCCATTCCAAGATCCAGCCATGCCAGAATAAGATAGCTTTGGACAAGTTGGGACCAACACATCTACTGTTCCCTATAAGGTCCAAATGTTGCCATTTTTAAGTGCCACTATGTAGATAAGATTGGGCAATATGGATCTTCCCAAGTAGATGAACAGAATTTCATGTGCATTTCTGTTTTGAACATTTGACATATCTATCTGTATATATCACAGGAGCAGAGATAATGATCCAGGAGACCCAGGCAAGTATGAATTAGATGTATAGAGGCCAAGATGAGTCATCACATTCCTGGTCCAACAATCCATTTTCGATTGTAGTATTTCCCTCTTGGCTCACTTAATTCGCATCAGACAGGGTCATGGTTTAGCATACAATTAGATATTTAAGAATATCAATCAGAAATATAGTGACAAGGGAGTAGAAATAATCATGTACCAAATTTAAATTTGTTCATGTTCTTGCCAGGATGGGTGAAAAAAAATTGTTCAAGAATATCCTTGCTGAAAATTTGCCAACAACATTTGGAGGGGGGAATCTTCCTATTTAAGTTTGAAAGAATTTGAGTGTTGTTGTTTTTTCAAACGTGAACCTGAAATACAGTTGTCCCCAGCCCTTTTGGGGTTCATATACTGCGGTCCCGGTATATCGTGGGTCTGGAGTATATGAAAAAAAGGCCCATTGGGCGTAAGGGGGAAAGGCCTTCCAGGGCCTATTAAAGGCCCCAAACGTGCTTCACCACAAACTGGAAGTGACTTCCATTAAACCAGAAGTGACCTCCAGATCACTAAAAAGCACTTTTGGGGCCTCTGGGGAACTGGAAAGCCCCTTGCAGGCCCGTTTGGGGCAGCTCCAGGCCTGGGGTAAGTACAAGAACCCCCAAAGATCCCATCCAGTCCCAACCTGACCCAGCATCCACATATTGCAGATTTTTAATTATTGCAGGTCAGGTCGTGTCCATAACCCCTGCAATAGGTGGGGTTTTTACTGTATGTGTGTGTGTTGTGTCGTTAAAATGTATATAGTTTTCTTGGCAGATGCTGGAGGGCTTTGACTGGCACCTACAAGCACCTGGCATTCCCTGGTGGTTCTGACTGTCTGATTCTAGGCATCTGCTTTTACTGTATACAAATGTATACAAATGTATATATTTAGATGCAGGGCTTTGACTGCTTAACTCTTAAGGTTCTGAGTCTGATTCCCCATGTATTTAAGGGCCTGATCACACGAGGTAAATGTCCCCCATGTATTCTCCAGTTAGATTGTTGAATAAATGTCTGGTCACATGATGCATGGCCATTACTGAATCATTTCCCTGGCCAGCAATGCAACTGTAGAGCATTTCCTCTTCACTGGGAGGGCTGTGTTTTTCTGCACTGGTGACATATTGATACATTCATTATCAGTATTGCTTTTGTGAACATCCCTATCAATTCTTGTCCCTCTCTTCTCCACACCCTCCAAAGCTGCTTCCTCTGTTTCTCTTCCTCCTCCTTTCCTTCCCATGCCCACCTGAGGGTTCTCTGTCTGCCTGTCTGCCCATCATCCCAGCTTCTCACTTTGAACAGAGCAGCAGGGGCTTTTGTTCTCACCTTGCTGTGCTAATTGGCCACACGTCTGCATGTAGCCATGCCAGCCCAGTTGGTGCCGGAGGTGGCAAGTGTTGTTTGTGAATTGATGACCACCCTTCTAGGGACTTGTTCCTCCAAAATGGCTCTCAATTGTGTGTGCACACACACAACACATTGATATCCCCACCCAATTCCCACATCAGAACAGATCAATGACAAGATTACAGTGGTCTCCACCCTTTCGTGGTTCATATACTGCAGTCCTGCTATATCGCGTGACCAGAGTATATGAAAAAGGCCCCCTGGGTTAAGGGGGGGAAAGGCCTGTTTTAGGCCTCCCATACTTAAACCCAACCTGGTGCTGTCCCAAATGGGCCTGTGAAGGCCTTTCCAGGCCTTCTGGAGGCCCTAAAGAGGCCTCTCTGCGAACCAGAAGTGAGTTCCGTATACCAGAAGTGACTTCCAGATCGCCAAAAATCATTTCTGAGGCTTCCGGTAAGTACAAGAGCCCCCAGCTAGGTGTCCCACGGCCGACCTGACCTGCATCTGCATATCATGGATTTTCAATTATTGCAGGTCAGGTCAGTTCGGGTCCCTAAACCCCGCAATAGGCGGGGGGGTCACTGTATCACTAGACATGGGCACCATTCAGTGTTCCTTCAGATCAGCAGGTGTTTAGCACTTCCCAGCCCCATCTCCTCTGGCAGGCATCCACTCAGAGGCAGCAGCCAGAAGAGGCAGGGCAGGAAACCTTTGGGTGGGCTCCTTCCAGAGGAGTTAAGGCTGGGAACCAAAGGACAGACCGGTGCAAACTGCCCTAACAGTGGTATGTGCCCACCTTTAAACATCACTACTTCCCCTCACTTTTATGGCTCTAGTTTTCCCATAAAAGGATTGGCAGAAGTGGGACCAGAGGAAACATGAGAAGAGCCAACATAAGAAGAGCCATGCTTGATCAGGCCAAAGGCCCATCTAGTCCAACTTCCTGTATCTCACAGTGACCCCACCAAATGCCTCTGGGAACATCCGAGACTAGATATCTGTCTCCTGATACCACTCCCCTGCATCTGGCCTTTGAAGTACCCTGGTTTTAAGTCTGGAGATTACATCTCCATCATGGTTTATAATCTGTGATGGACTTTTCTTCCAGGAATCTGTCCAATCCCTTTTTGAAGGCATCCAGGCCAGATGCCATCACCACATCTTGATGCCATTACCTTCCAAGCCAAACCTAAAGGAAAGAAGGAAAGAAAGTGAGACTGTGGACTGGAATACTACTTGCATGGCAACATCTATGAATGGTGAACTCACAAATCAATCCGCAGCCTCTGTAGGACCACTGATCGCAATTTCAGATGTCATGCAGGCTACAAATCAAATTTCAGCAACACCTCAATGTTCCATTCCAGCTCTCCTGATGTACTTACTAAGGGTACATTGTAGTGCTGTCTTGGTAAACATACATAGAGTTTATGGTTTTTCTTTTTCCCCTATTGGATTATAGGCAATATCCAGAATCAAGGCACCAGAGAGGCATGATCTAGCACCCATCAGACAGGAATGCTCCCCTCAAGGAACCCATTGTTCTTTAACCACTTCTTTATATTCCTAATTTGATTTTAGTCAACATATTTTGTGCATCATGTCAACTAAACTTAATCAACAACTCTTCTGGTATATAGATTGCCAGGTCTCTCTGTGTCTGTGCAGAAGAGTTTCACGTTCCCCAGAGTAGTCCACTGCTTGCTCGTTAAATTACACTTAAAATCTCAATAACTCACTCTGGGACATTAGTAGGAGAAATAAAGGTTTCATTGCTTGTAGTTGAAGAGATCAAACAGCAGTGGGGCAAAAATGACTGCCTTCTGCAAACTTCAACAGACACTAGAGAAGGGGAAATCACAGAGCAGAGAAGCCAGGCTCTTTTTTGAATTCAGAGGCATGGAAGGAAAGATTGGTTAGTGCTGCATAGATTGACAGTCCAGCCAAGAAAGGTCCCTCCAAGCCAAATCTACTAAAGGCAGCATGCAAGGTTGCAAAAACTTCAAGAATCCCCTAGAATCCTCTAGCCAACACAACTACTGGCAACAGTAGCTGAGAGATTTCAGGAGTTGCTCTCCAAGAAATAATTTTTCCAAGCTGAGAAGAGGTCAGAGGAAAAGTAAGATAAAAAGTGTAGCTAACTGGCTAATCAGCTAATTGACAAATATAATCATTCATTCTAAGCTTCCAGACCTTCCATATGCTTTTGGATGGCAGAAGAGAACTGAACACAGTTGTGTCTTGAAAGAAGGATGAACTCACTCTTTGACTACCAACCCTCTTGCTTTTATTATGAGAGAGGGTCAGCCATTTGTGCACAGAGCCCAACATTGCATAAGACACAGCTGCCCATAAATCTGAATCTCAAGGACTTGAGGATCTTGGATTCCATGGGCATAAAATATTGTGATCACATCATTGAAACGAGAACTTTTCCTTTAGATACTAAAGCCATTTACTTACTCTTTGGAGCCCCAAAGAATAAGTAAGAACTTTTCTCTTATGAAGGCATTTCTCAGCTACAGCCATGGGTATGGCCTGCAGCCATAGAAACCTTCCTGGAACCTCCATTCCCTTTAATCTCAGCCTTGCAGAAACCAGCTATCTCTACATTTTCTAGTGCCACATTTTCTACTCATTGTGGTGTTTTCAATATGTGAACACAGTATAATAATCTTGGTCCTCCTTTCCACTCTTCTGTTCAGCTTGTGGTTGAGGCCTCTGGGGTAAATTGCACTACAGTAAAAAGAAGGATCATCTTGCCATACAAATGGCTCAAGTGTCGTTGCTCTTCCTCCAGGTTTCCTTCATGTACCCCAGGCATGTCCACACTTCAGCCCTCCAGATGTTTTGGAACTCAACTCCCACAGTCCTTTGCCATTAGCAGTCTAAGCTTAGAATTCTGGGAGTTGTGGTCCAAAACATCAGGAGGGCCGAAGTTTGGACATGCCTGATATACCCCTTCCCATTTTTAGAAGTGCTGCTGCATCTGCACCCTCTGGCCACAGTAGAATCCAAAGAAAACTGAGATGAGGCTAGTTGTAAAGTCTAGCAAATTAGTATGGCAACTAGACATGGGCACGAAATGGAAATATAATGTTTTGTTTTGTAATTGTTTCAGTCTTAGTTTTGTTTTGTTCCATTAATAACTGATTTTAAAAAGATTTTTGTCACAAAATGAAATGATTGGTAAGGCTATAAATAATGGGGAGCTTTTCTTTTTTATTTAACAGGGATCCCACTGCCCTAAATCAAATACCTTTGTTAAACTTTCCAATCAATTTGCTTTCAAACAGAGAACCTTCTGTAAACAAGCAGGAAACCTAAGGGCTAGCTGCTGCATGGAGAGATCGGAGACATAATCTCAATACCTGATTGGTGTGGAAAGGAAGGAAAATATATAAAAATTAACCTCCACAGTCCTACTTAATCAGGAAAGGAAAACAATTAGTTTAAACTTTAATCAACCTGCAGATACAGGGACAGCAAGCGCAGGGATCGGAAGGGGAGAGTTCAGCTCCTGGCTAGCTGCAATCAGGCAGATCAAGATCGGAGATAAGAAACAGCTGAGGCAATGGAGGGGAGGAAGGAAAATAAATCAATCAGTTTAAAAATAAACCTCCTGTTCTCAAGACCGCTGGATCAACAGGCTTCTTGCAGCTAGGACAAATCATTTCGTTTCCAAAACAAAAAAAAATGGTGTATTGTTTCATTTCTTGACAGCATGCTGTTTGCTGTTTTGTTTTGTTACATTTCATAAGTTTACCAAATGACAAAATGTGTTGTTGTTGTTTTTGTATGGTGCCCATGTTTGCTGTTTTGTTTTGTTACATTTCATAAGTTTACCAAATGACAAAATGTGTTATTTTTTTGTATGGTGCCCATCCCTAATGGCAACTATGTGGGCAAGTATCATATTGCATGATTAGCTGGCCCTTTTCTGAACAGCTGCCCTGCTCGTCCCCATAGCACAACTACTTTTTGGTCGGGTACATGGATTTTGCCCTGTGGCCAAGGACCCCTAAAAATCAAGCATTATCCACATAGTGGGCTAAGAAGCAATTGTGTTGTGGAAGTAGACAGGTAGTGATGTGGGTGGGGGAGGCACCCCTCTCTTCCTTTTCTTTCCTTCTCTCCCCCCCATGAGTCTTGCTCCACAAATGGCAGCAGACTCATTATGCCATACAGAGTGTTACTCTCCACAGTTATAGATTGGGTACACTCAGCAGAAACTGCCATGCAGGAGTACAGAAATATGAAACGCTCTTGGGCTTCACACCCACATCTATCCTGAACACAAAAAGGTTACATTCTTCCTTTGAGCAAAGCCTCCATGATGAGGCAGCTGAGCAGTCAGTTATGGTGAACCTGTTATCCCTGTCAAGAAGAGGGCCTTTAGAGATAATGAGTTCACAGGCTGCTGGCTGAGAAAGTCAGTAGGATTTCCTTGCCACTAACACCCCCACTTTAGCTGCAGCCTGCTTTTTGCCTATCTGCCGGGAGGAAGGAAAGACCATAGAAACTCTATACCTGAAGCTTTGCTCCAGCATTACAGCTATGATTGAAGTGTGCACAGATATCCACCCAACTGGGGTGTTTTATAGAACATTTTCTCCCTACAATCAGAAAGCCTCATGGCACCTAGAAGGGTTGGATTCTCCTCTGTTGAACTTCTGCATTCATTGTTGTTGTTCAGTCGTTCAGTCATGTCCGACTCTTCGTGACCCCATGGACCAGAGCTCGCCAGGCCTTCCTATCCTCCACTGCCTCCCGGAGTTTTGTCAAATTCATTTTGGTTGCATCAATGACACTGTCCAACCATCTCATTCTCTGTCGTCCTCTTTTCCTTTTGCCTTCGATTTTTCCCAGCATCAGGGACTTTTCCAGGGAGTCCTCTCTTCTCATGAGGTGGCCAAAGTACTGGAGCCTCAGCTTCAAAATCTGTCCTTCCAGTGAACATTCGGGGTTGATTTCTTTCAGAATGGATAGGTTTGATCTCTTTGCAGTCCAGGGGACTCTCAAGACTCTCCTCCAGCACCACAGCTCAAAAGCATCAATTCTGCGGCGATCAGCCTTCTTTATAGTCCAGCTCTCACTTCCATACATCACTACTGGAAAAACCATAGCTTTAACCATCCTGACCTTAGTTGGCAAACTGATGTCTCTGCTCTTTAGTATGCTATCTAGGTTTGCCATTGCTTTCCTCCCAAGAAGCAGGCGTCTTTTTATTTCATTGCTGCAGTCGCCATCTGAAGTGATCAAGAGCCCAAGAAAATAAACTCTGTCATTGCCTCCATTTCTTCCCCTTCTATTTGCCAGGAGGTGATGGGACCAGTGGCCATGATCTTAGTTTTTTTGATGTTGAGCTTCAGCCCATTTTTTTCACTCTCCTCTTTCACCCTCATTAAGAGGTTCTTTAATTCTTCCTCACTCTCTGCTATTAGAGTAGTATCATCTGCGTATCTGAGGTTGTTGATATTTCGTCCGGCAATCTTAATTCCGGCTTGTGATTCATCCAGACCGGCCTTTCTCATGATGTACTCTGCATATAAGTTAAATAGGCAAGGTGACAGTATACAGCCTTGTCGTACTCCTTTCCTAATTCTAAACCAGTCAGTTGTTCCATATCCAGTTCTGACAGTTGCTGCTTGTCCCACATATAGATTTCTTAGGAGACAGATAAGGTGGTCAGGCACTCCCATTCCTTTAAGGACTTGCCATAGTTTGTTGTGGTCTACACAGTCGAAGGCTTTGGCATAGTCAATGAAGCAGAAGTAGATATTTTTCTGGAACTCTCTGGCTTTCTCCATAATCCAGCGCATGTTGGCGATTTGATCTCTAGTTCCTCTGCCCCTTCGAAATCCAGCTTGTAGTTCTGGAAGTTCTCTTTCCACATACTGCTGAAGCCTGCCTTGTAGAATTTTGAGCATAACCTTGCTAGCATGTGAAATGAGTGCAATTGTGCGATAGTTGGAGCATTCTTTGGCATTTCCTTTCTTTGGGATTGGGATGTAGACCGATCTTTTCCAGTCCTCTGGCCACTGCTGGGTTTTCCAAATTTGCTGGCATATCTTATGCAGCACCTTTACAGCATCCTCTTTTAAGATTTTAAAGAGTTCAATTGGAATGCCATCACCTCCACTGGCCTTGTTGTTTGCAATGCTTTCTAAGGCCCACTTGACTTCACTTTCCAGGATGTCTGGCTCCAAGTCAGCAATTACGCTATCTTGGTTATCAGGGACATCCAGATCTTTCCGATATAATTCTTCTGTATATTCTTGCCATCTCTTCTTGATCTCTTCTGCTTCAGTTAGGTCCCTACCATTTTTGTCCTTTATCATATCCATCTTTGCATACCCCTTTAATATCTCCAATTTTCTTGAACAGATCTCTGGTTTTTCCTTTTCTGTTGTTTTCCTCTATTTCTTTGCACTGTTCATTCAAGAAGGCCGCCCTGTCTCTCCTTGCTATTCTTTGGAAGTCTGCATTCAATTTTCTGTGTCTTTCCCTTTCTCCCTTGCATTTTGCGTCCCTTCTCTCCTCCGCTATTTGTAGGGCCTCGTTGGACAACCACTTTGCTTTCTTGCATTTTCTTTTCTTTGGAATATTTTTCATTGCAGCCTCCTGTACAATGTTACAAGCCTCCATCCATAATTCTTCAGGTGTTCTGTCCACCAAATCTAATTCCTTGAATCTATTCTTCACTTCCACTATGTATTCATATGGGATTTGACTTAGGTTATACCTAACTGGCCCAGTGATCTTCCCTACTTTCTTCAGTTTAAGTTTGAATTTTGAAATAAGAAGCTGATGATCTGAGCCACAGTCAGCACCAGGTCTTGTTTTTGCTGACTGTATAGAGCTCCTCCATCTTTGGCTGCAGAGAACATAGTCAATCTGATTCCGGTATTGTCCATCTGGTGATGTCCATGTGTAGAGTCGCCTTTTGTGTTGTTGGAAAAGAGTGTTTGCAATGACCAGCTTGTTCTCTTGACAAAACTCAATTAGCCTTTGCCCTGCTTCATTTGGAACTCCAAGGCCAAACTTGCCAGTTATTCCTTTTATCACTTGACTCCCTACTTTAGCATTCCAATCCCCTATGATGAGAAGAACATCTTTCTTTGGTGTCAGTTCTAGAAGTTCTTGTAAGTCTTCGTAAAATTGGTCAATCTCAGACTCTTCAGCACCGGTAGTTGGTGCATAAACTTGGATTACTGTGATGTTCAAAGGGCTGCCTTGGAATCGTTTCAGATCATTCTATCATTTTTAGGTTGTATCCCAGCACTGCTTTTCTCACTCTATTGTTGACTATGAAGGCTACTCCATTTCTTCTTTGGGATTCTTGCCCACAGTAGTAGATGTGATAGTCATCTGAACTGAATTCACCCATTCCTGTCCATTTAAGTTCACTGATACCCAGGATGTCAATGTTTATTCTTTCCATCTCACGTTTGACCACATCCAGCTTACCCTGGTTCATAGATCTCACATTCCAGGTTCCTATGCAGTATATTTCTTTGCAGCATTGGACTTTCCTTTCTCTTCCAGGCACGTCTGCAGCTGAGCGTCCTTTCGGCTTTGGCCCAGCCACTTCATTAGCACTGGAGCTACTTGTACTTGTCCTCCGCTCTTCCTCAGTAGCATGTTGGACACCTTCCGACCTGAGGGGCTCATCTTCCAGCGTCATATCTTTTAGCCTTTTGTTTCTGACCATGGGATGTTCTTGGCAGGGATACCGGGGTGGCTTGCCAGTTCCTACCCCAGGAAGTCTTATTACAGGCCTCATTGTCAGCAGTGTAATTAGCCTTACAATGATGAAAGCACAGTTCAGCCTGTTTTATTTTGTAGCCTCACTGATCAACTGGGACACAAAAGTAGAAATGTGCCCCATTTATAAGATATTCCAGACTGAGGCATTCATTAGATGTCATTAATAAAACCATATCCTCAATCACAAGTGACTTGCATTGTTTTCAACCATAACTGAATCGGATTTATGGAAGATCTGAGAGGTCTCAGAGGATCAGTCCTCATGCCAATACAGATGGGATTGTGGAGAGATAGGAGGGACAAGGCTGGCCCTACCATTAGGCAGACTGAAACAGCTTCTACAGCAGCGGTGTCCAAACTTCGGCCCTCCAGATGTTTTGGACCACAGCTCCCAGATTTCCAAGCCTGTATTGCCAATGACAAAGGACTATGGGAATTGTGGTCCAAAACATATGGAGGGATGAAGTTTAGACACCACTGTTTTACTGGCTGTGGGCATTGGAGGACAGAGTTCCTTTTTCCTGTCCTCCAAGCCCATAAGGCTTTAATTGTGCAAAGGCACTCCTCACCACTGCTGAGACCCATGCAGCCAGGCTCAGGGTCAAATCAAGGAGCACACCCAAGTTACAGATGTGACTTTTTTTAAGGAGGAAGGTAACCCCATCCAGTCTGGATCCTTACAGGCATATCTACACTTGGACTGATCAGAAATACTTCCATCTTCTGGATCATAATAACGCCCTAAATTTCATTTCATTCTAATGCAAACACATAAAAAGGCAAGGTGATTTTGAAGTGGCAAAGAAATGCACCATACTCCGTAATTTTCCCTAGGTAACAAAGGAAATGAAAATTGCTGGGGTGCCTTTAAAAATAAAATGTGTCTGTACAACAATGATTGCCAAATGTGACAGATAAGAAACAGAATCTGCAAAGAATCCTATGGCTGCTTACAGTGAGATTAGAGAGAAATGTCCTGTATTTACATCCTGTATTTGATTTCTCTCTAGAATACTGTCCACAATCCCACACCCCACCATGTGCCCTATACCTATACCTGAAACAAACTTGTTTTGTTTTCAGTACATTTGAGTATTCCTTCTTGTTTTTTGTAGCAAGAGCCTAACATGTCTACCTCTTTAGTAACTGTTCTGATGAGAACAAGAAAAGAATTACACTGGCATTACCCAAGTAAGCAGTGATTCTATAGTCATTCTGGGGAAAAGATCCATGCCACAAAGTTATCTGCAACAAGCATACAAAAGAATCTTAGACCCACCCATGACATTTGAACTTTTATTCCTAAATCTTGTTTCACAGATGGAAAAGGTGGTGCCAATTGGGGTGTAAAGCACTACAAGAGGATTAATAATAAATAAATCTTTTTAATCACTCTTTTGAATAGGATCAATAAAAACCACAAAACAATAACTCTTTGTTTGTCACATCCTATCTAATTACAGTACTTGAGTAATACATAATTCATCCAAGTTTATTAAGGGCCCCAAGTTCCCAAGGAGAGGAGATGTCTTATGCTAAGCCAGGCTTTTTCTGGTTACTCCTCAGTGGTACTCACAGTGAGTGAGTGAGTGAGTGAGTGAGTGAGTGAGTGAGTGAGTGAGAGAGAGAGAGAGAGAGAGAGAGAGAGAGAGAGAGAGAGAGAGAGAGAGAGAGAGAGAGAGTTACTGAGGTCAGGGGATATGCAAATCATCTGCTGAAGTTTTAGTTTTAGAAGGGCAAGTTTTACCCTCAGGATAAGAAAGGCACTATCTGTTTCCAGTCATCTCTTAAAAGAAAAAAAGTGAAGAAAGTGAAGGATGGGAACCTGTCACCAAATTAGTGTTTCAACATAGCTCTGGGGATATTAGAGGCACTGATGTAACTGTTGTCAGACACCATGGCAGACCTATGGCATGGACAAATTTGTCATACTTCATCCGCCAGTATTTGACAGTTCTGTCTTGTCCTTGAGTGATGGAGTCCTCATTCTAGATGTGATACCAAGAATGCTTAACTAGTCACCTAGATTTTAGAGTGAGAGGGTTAGAGAACAGACTGAAAGGTGCAACTCAGATTTCCAAAGGCCAGGATCACAAGACAACTAGGAGCTCAGAAGAGAGACTATCAGACAAAAATGGCTCCCATATATATTTGAATCCTGCATATGCAAAAGCCCGTAGGTCTTCTGAATCTCTCTGCATAGCATGGCCACAGTCAGAGGGGGACAGATGAATCACTCAGTTTTGTTTCTCTTCACATTCCTTCTTAAAATCTCAACGACTTTCTACTGAATTCTTGAAGAGACTTGTGAAGTAAAAAGAAATTAGGAAATCCTCAACCGTCTGCACTGGCCAAATTCATATGGCACTGCTGTTTCCTGCATGGAGAACATCACATGTCAGCTATTTAGGAGTTCAAGATTAGATGCCAGTCAGCTACAAAGAAGCAACCATAATTCTTCACCACAAATACTCAATATACTGTATGGGGATTCAATGCTGGTCTCTGAACAGCCAAGTGCTCAAAGCCCTCTATCTGGATGGAAGCATCTCTTTGCTTTGCTTTCTCACCTATCCAGCTCCTTTTACTATTTTTATTAAAGATTATAAAACTACAATATGGAAAAAACCATAGAACAACAAAATATTGTAAGGGAAAAGAAAGTATTAATCAAAACACACAACAATATGACAAAAATATAACAAAAATAAAAATAACAAAAATAAAACCGTACAACCCACCCACCCCTC
Organism: Phrynocephalus forsythii; assembly: GCA_029282475.1. NCBI lineage: Eukaryota > Metazoa > Chordata > Lepidosauria > Squamata > Agamidae > Phrynocephalus > Phrynocephalus forsythii. The sequence continues at coordinate 168,138,617 of JAPFRF010000002.1, read as the reverse complement.
GGGACTTTAGCAAAATTACAACTCTTGTGGTATTGACCAGACCATTTCCCTCCAAAAATACAATTTTTAAAAAAGACATTGACAACTACTGCACAAACTGGACTGGCAGCATCCTCATCCTCCTCATCCACATCATCATCATAATCTTCAACATTCAACACATCATCCTTACTGGGTGGTGGTGGCGGCGACAGCGGGGGGATCCTGGCTCCTGTGGCAGGGGCTTTTTGAGGTGCTGGCTTTTTTTTCAAGTGCCCACTGTGTGGCCCCTGGGGCCAGGTCGGTTCTTCTTTTTTATATATACATATTTCTTTATTTTAGGGAGCCCACCTGGCCACCCCTAGGGCAGGGTCAGTGGCCCTTTTTATTATTTATTTATTTATTTATTATTAATTGTTTTGGTTGCCACTTCCTGCAGCCAGGAAGAGAAGACCAAAGGACCAGCACCAGGTAGGAGACATCTCCGGTGCCGCCATTAATGAACGGAACGGAACCGAACCAATTTTTTTCAGTGAGGTTCATTTTTTTCTAAATCCACTCTGGGGTTCGTTATTCATTTTGTTACGTAATGAAATGAATAACGAATAATGAAACGAACTAAAAGTTCATTTCATGCTCATCTCTAGCATCAAATGCTTTAAAAATACCTAATTAATTTATTCCTAGCTTCCAATTTTTACTGTTTGCTAAATACATATTATTCAAAACTCTTCTAACTAAATCTGCCATATGTCTACCTCTTACGAAACCATTCTGATCTTTATTTATATATTTTCCTGCAAAACTATTTAATCTATTAGCCATAATTGCTGTAAATATCTTTGCATCTTGATTAATCAATGAAATTGGTCTATAAGAATCCATAAATGTTGGATCTTTACCTGGCCTTAAGATCAGTACTCTTATTAATCCTTTCCATGACTGAGGAATTCCCCCCTCCTTTAATAATCTTATTGAATAATTCATTCTAGGTATTAGTAATTTCTTAAATACTTTATAAAATTTTGGGCCTATTTCATCAGTTCCTGGTATTTTACCTATTTTCAACTTAAAATTCTCTCAATCTCTTCCTCTGTTGTTACTTGATTCATCTTTACACTATCTTCATTTTGAATTTTCCCTTACAAACTCATAAATTCTACTTGTAGATGGCTATTACTTTCATAAAGATTCCTATAATATTCTTGGAATGCCTCTTGAAATGTCTTTTGTTACATCTTTTACCCTTCTGATCATGTATTACCCCTATCATTTTTTAATTTTCCTTGATTTGTGTCATTCTTACTAACAACTTGGAGTTTTTATTATTATGCTCATAATATTCTCTCTTCAAATATATTAAATTTCCTTGCACTCTTTCTAAATGAATTCCCTCTAATTCTCTTCTTTTAGCTTGTAAGTCCATTAACACTCTATTATCCCTTGTTGTAATAAACATAGCTTCTAATTTTTTAATATCATTTTCCAAATCTTGGATTTTTGTATGCATTTTGCTTTAAAATACAAGCCTCTTTCCATGCATACCCTCTTGCTACTGCCTTCATTGTGTCCCAAATTATGCTTGTTTCTCCTCCCCAACTTCATTTATCTTCCATGTGTCTTCCAGATTTTTATGAATTTTATCTATTGTTGATTTATGTAAATAAATCCTTTCATCAATCCTCCATCTTTTTACTTCTCTATAATCACACCCTGGAGTAAATTCCATGTTTACCATAGCATGATCTGAGATTTGTACAGGGGAATAAAACAAATATTTTCTCTCATCTCCTCTTAATCCCCTCCAAACATTTTTAAAGTCTGTTTTTTAAATAAGTTTATCCAATATTGTTTGAACTCCTCCTGTTTCTGCTTTCCAACTTTTTGACCTATCTTTACTAATATCCATAACCAAATTGAAATCTCCTGCCATTATAACATATCCTTTCCTTATCTTATCTAATTTACCTAAGACATTCCTCAGAAAAATATCTTGATTGTCGTTTGGCACAGACAAGTTCCAATGGGTACAATTTTCTCCTTTTAGTTTCCCTTGAATTATCAGCACCCTACCTTGATCATCCTTATTGACTTTAAAAATTTCAAATTCAGTCCCTTTAGATATCAGTATATCTAAACTCTAGACTTAGAGGTACCAAATGATTTTTCATACACAACAACCCATTTACATTTAAGTTCATTTGTCCCGTCCTTATTCTGATGAGTTTCTTGTAGGAAAACAATATCAGCCTGAGTTTTGTTCAATTTTGCTTGAACTTTAGCCCTCTTTATATCAGAACCTAGGCCTTTCACATCCCTAGATGTTATCTTAAGTTGTTTAACCATTATATATAATTAATTTAAAAATTCACACTCCCGAGTTTGGTGCATAAAAACAAATAAAACAACAACAAAAACATACCATAACCCCCTTCCCCTTCTCCCTTCTTACCCAACTTCACAACAAAATCCCAACACATATAGAATTTAATCTCCCACTCTCCTCTCCGATGTTTTCTTTGGTATACGAGTCTGCTGACTCCCAGGGGGGAGGCATGACCCAACATCCTGGCCATGACCTTAATAATGTTGTTAGTCAGATCCATTATTTAACATAACTCTAATACTGCATTATACAGATTTCTTACAAATATACATTCACATCTCCCACCTATTTTACGTTACTATTAATTATAAAAATACATATACAGAACTCTAGCAAACAATCTGATAGAATTGCTGGGTGAAACAATGAAATGAGGAATCTGAACGGGGACACCATGGTAATCTGTGGGCCGGCCCTACCATTAGATGGAATGAGATTGCTGCCTCAGAGTGCCTTTGTATTGTTAAGAAAGTGCAATAAGTATTAGTTACCAAATCAGTGGCTGTCTATTTTTATTGCCAGGGATGCAAAGAGTTCCTTTGTAGGATTTTCTTCCTCCTGTATGAACTACTTGTTTGGCAAGACTTTGACTTAGTTGGATAACAGGTACTGTTTGCCACTGTGTTCCTTCATTCAGAGAAAATCAAAGAGAAACTGTTGAGGGCAGAAGTTAAAACTTACAGAATAAAGTGAACTGAAGTGATACCATGTTGATTTCATATAAATGTCTTGCATCTATGCTTCATTGTGCTCTGTGAACTGCTTGAACTTTATCAGAATGTTGGTGCCTCTACAGAAGTGAAATAAAAGTCGGTGTAAGCAGTGTTGCTACTCAAGGACATCAATAAGACATATGAGAAAGGAATGTGTGGGGAGAATGGTACAGAGATGGCTCTAATAGTATTACATGTTTTCTAAAGAATGCTGATTGATGAAGGACACCAATTTGTTTCATGCTATTTTGTACTAAAATGTGTCCTCTGCCTTTGTTACTTGCTTCAGTGGGAAAGGTTGTCCCTTCCTTTATCCAGCTGAATAAACAAATGGTAATTTGGATCTCTGCTGGTATCAGAAGATTATTGGCTAAGTTTTTCTGGAACAAGGAAGTTTGAGATTAGCCCAAACTCAACAAAACTAAAGTAAATTAAATAAACAATAAATAAATAAAGCCTGAGACATCTACAGAGCGGAGTAGAAAGATGACACTGCAGTGGGCAAAACAAAAAAAAAAAAAAAAACAAGCCTCTTTGCAGAAATCCAGACCATGTTATTATGAAAACAGAGTGCCCTGGAAGATAGCCAGATCTAGGCAAAACAAAACTCAGTAAGTAATATGGCAACCCTCAGCATCACCCCTTTATAATTTAACATCCCTTCAGCCTTAGTTTTCAATCCAGAACCCAAAGAGACATGCTACAAGGCTATTTCTGTGGTGAGTTCTTCAAGCAGAGCTGGCAATTGACTCAGAGGGTCAGCCATAATAAGGATGCCAGCCTCTTAAGGAGGATTCTACTAAGAGCAACCAAAAACCACTCTGTGACACGATGTAGTTAAAGGGGTTTCTTGACTTGCAATATTATGACTCTAGTGGAAATCTAGTTCCCTTGGTGGTCTGCAAAAGAGATCCCATCTGAGGTCTGCATATAGAATAAGGTGGGGTTGTCCATACAAGGTCTAAAAATCAACTTGCCCCTATGAATGTTACCTTAGTTTTGACTATTCCTTCAGTCGCATGGCTATTAACTGTGCATCATATTTTGATGCATACTAAAATCGCTGGCGATCACATGATGTTTGGTGCGCAGTTAACGCCCCAATGGCAGGGGTGTATTGCACTTCTTTCTGTGCATCCCGTCTTGCCAAATGCGCATCTTTTCCCTGTTTATTGATCTTCTTTTCTCCATCATGCTCACATATAGACATGGGCACGGAGCGGTGAAATCTTCATTTCCGTTTTTGCTTTTTCGTTTCCAGAAGTAACGGAAACGGTAACGGTAATTAAGCCATTACAACTCTATCTCGAACCGAAAAAAGAAAAATTTGGTCGGGTTTTTCATTTCTGTTTGTGGCATTGCGGCGATCGCGCGATGCAAAGCACAGAAAAAGTTTATAAAGTTAAAAAAAAACCGACTCCCAGCCGAAAAAGCAGGCGAAAATATGCCTGCATGAGGCTTTGCCACCTACCAGAGGGGTGGTTTCTGGGGGGGTCCCCGGCCTTCCCCCTCCTCTCCTGTCCTGGGCTGCTTGCACCAGGCTGGGGGGTCATCCTCGTCGTCTTGCCATGCTATGCGGTGGTGGTGGGGAATCCAAAATGGTGACCGCAATTTTTCTTTTGAAATCGTGGTCAAAAAACACACCAAATCACAATAGAAACATGTGAAATTTATTTATTTTAAATGCCTGAATTTTAATAGTAGCAACAGTGAGTTTTTTATAGCAATAAAATGTCACATTGGTTTTATTTTATTTTATTTTTTTTTTTTTAGACCTGCCCATTTGGGCTGGGCATGGGATGGAACCATGCAATTCCACCAATGGCATGGCCAGGTTTTGACTGACACTTCTGGATGTCTCGGAGGGCATAAAAAGCCAAGGCACCTTCCAGAAATCGCAGTCGGGTCTTGGATGTTGAGGGAGGAGGGCTGTGCTGGTGGTGCTTGTGCAATCGAGACAGAGATTATTTGAGGAGGGAGGCCTGGAGGCTTTAGACTTAAGGCAGGCAGGGAGGGAATTGATTTTATTAGAAAATAATTTCTTTGACTCCCTGCAGCTTTGTCTGGAGAAGGGAAGCAGTTAGAATTTTTTCTTTGTTCTCAATCTCTTCTCTGGCTGTTTGGGGAGAGGATTTTTCTGATATTGGATAAAGGGGGGAGGGTTGACTGGGAGTGGGAGGTGTGGATTTATTTTAAAATATATTATATACTACCATTTATTTTCTATTTTTCCCAACTTCAATTTGCTTGCACACACACACAATTGGGGTGCAAGCCAAGAACAGAACCTCTATCCTAATTGGAGAATATTTTAAAATATTATTTAGTTTACTAATTACTTACTTCATTGTTTGTTTTTAAACTTGTGTTGTGTGTGCACTTGAACACACAGACACATTCCATTGAAGTGGATCAGAAGAATTTAGAAAATTATTTTCATTTTATTCCCTGACTACAACTACTAAACTATATTGTTACACCCCAATATCTTTCTGTTTGGGAGGCATAGTACCACACTACTGTCTTTTCACTTCAGGCTTATTTTTGAGGTATGGCTGAAGCCACCTGTCCAGCTGCTGCTGCTGCTGATATCAGCCTTACAATATTATATTTATTCATTACTCCAGCTCATTGTCTGTTTGTTTACATACATACATACATGTTGTGTTGTGTGTGCACTTGAACACACAGGCAGGCACATTCCATTTCAGTGGATCAAGTTGAATTCCGAATTTAGAAAATTATACCAAGGGCCAGCAGGGCAACATTGAAAGCTTGTTCAAAAGAACACAGTGTGTGAGAGAAAGCTTGTGGGTCAAAAGGATAAGTTTATTAGAATAGTTTGTTACTTAATACAAATATAATAAGAAAATACATTTCTAATACTTTTGAGAAATAAAACAATGAGGAGGGGGCAGAGCCAGAGGGAAGGGCAAGGGGACCCCCACTAAAATAAATAGGGGTGCATTTCTGAAGGAAGGCACAGGAAATAGTGCAGATAGTGATATTGCTGCCACTCCCTCGTCAAGCAGCAGCTGCACAACAAGCATGACCGGACCATCTTCTGTCACTGAGGGAAGCATGGATGACTGCATGTGAGCCCCATCACCACCATGCTTTGACATGGACACACACCCCGTTTATCAGGAGGAAGACGAGGACTTGGAATCAGAAATGGGCTCTTTGCATCTACATATCCCGGATTCTGAGGACCTGTTGGCAGGAACAGATGAAAGGCAGGCTTCAGGCAGTGATGGAAGGAGCAGCCCTCTTTCCACCCAGAGTACCACCAGTGACAGTGGCAGGCAATACCAGAGGGGGCAGTACCTTCCATAAGCCTCGCGGCTCTCTCTGGGAGCATTTTGATAACAGCCCGGAAGACTCAAGACTTGCGGTGTGCAAGAAATGTGGGGTGGTTGTGCGCAGGGGGAATGACCCCAAACACCTCTCCTCAAGTGCCTTACATAGCTACCTGATGCAAAAGCACCCTGGGACTCTGCCTGGGACAGTGTCAGGCCCTGGTTCCTCAGGGAGAAAGAGGGGGGAAGCAGGCATGGGGAAGGAGGACTCATCCAGAGACAGCTCCACTGAGAGTGGGAAGAGGCAGGCCACCCTGCAGGAAGTGGTGCTCCTGTGTGGGAGTTTTGTCAGCCAACGTAATAGGGCCAAGGCACAGGAGACCACCACCCGCGTGGTTGGTGAAATGGTGGCCATGAACGGGTTGCCCATCTCCTTTGTGGAGTCATCAGGCTTCAGGCACCTGATGAAGCACGTGGCTCCATGGTACGAGCCTCCATCCCGGCGTACCTTCAGCAGGCGGGTGATTCCCTCCCTTTTTGAGTCTGTCAGGGACATGGTCCGGGCCCTGCTGCAGGCGGCCAGAGGAAGGAAGATCCACTTCACTTCCAACCTCTGGACTGGTGGGCACCACGGATACCTCTCTCTGACGGCTCATTGGTGGAAACCCAAGGAGGTCCTTGACACTAGGGCATCCCAAGAACAGCTGCAGGGGGAGCCACAAGGGAGCACTCCAAGAGGGTACAGGGTGGTGCTTCTCCAGGCACAAAGCATGGAGGACAGTGCCAAAGGCATCCACATTTCTGAGGTCCTCAAGACAGCACTGCGAGAGTGGGGATGGGGAACCGAGGGGCAAGTCAATCACGGATTCATGGTCACTGACGCAGGCCGTAACATGATCAATGCGGTTGAAAGGGCAGGGTTCCAGGGCATCGTGTGCGCAGCATACAAATTGCACCTCGTGGTGGGCGATAACATTGGGCTGGGTGCACCTAAGGACTCCTGGTGTGAGGGGACCCTGGAGACCAAGGCCTTGCTGGACAAGTGCAGGAAAATAGTCGGGCACTTCTCACACAGCGTCAAGGCATCCAGGATGATGCGTGAGAAGCAGGCAGAGATGGGCCGACCAGAGCACGTCCTGATCCAGGACGTGACCACCCGGTGAAACTCCACCTATGAAATGGTCAAGCGCCTGGTGGAGCAGAGGCAAGTGGTGGAATACGTCATGTCAACCACCCCGTCCTGCCTGAGGGAAGGGTGTTGGACATTGGTGCTACCGAGTGGCTCGCCCTCTCCCAGATGGTGGGTATCCTGCAGCCTTTTGAGGAGACCACCCACATCCTCAGCAACTACAACGCCAGCCTGGGCCACGTACTCCCCCTGATACATGCCCTTCGCCAACGCCTAGAGGCCAGTATCCTGGAAGAAGCCGATCTTCTCCCAAAGAGCAGGGCCTTGGCAGACAGGCTGTTGACCGGCATGGATACCTGCCTTAGCCCACTGAGGAGGGAAAAGGTGTACCAGATGGCATGCCTGTGCGATCCTCGCGTCAAGGGTTCCTTGGTGGGGAGCCCTGGCGACCTGAACTCCTGGAAGACGGAGTTATGCCATCAATTCCGCAGGGCTGTCTCAAATCAGGCCCAGGCATTCTCGAGGGTGCACGGAAGCCAGAGCGATCCAGAAGAGGAATCCTCGCAAGGATCCTCTTCCTCCTCTACTGCAGGAGTGTACACCCAGAGACTAGGTTCTGTACCAGCAGCCAACTACCTGGCCTCTGCCCTAGCCATGGCAGTCTCCTCCTCAGTGGAGGCAAGGGAGGAAGAAGAACCGGACCCCGCTCTGACCATGGTGAGGGAGTACATGGCCGAGCCCCTTCAACCCCTCACTTTGGACCCACTCCACTACTGGGCCAGAAAGGCAGACATCTGGCCCACTCTTTCGACTCTGGCGTTGGACCTCTTGTCCATCCCACCCACCAGTGTCCAGAGTGAGCGTGTCTTCTCCCACATGGGAGATGTCCTGAGGCCATGCCGCTCTCGTCTGGACCCGGAGACCATGGAAAGGTTGACTTTCATGCGCTTCTACCTTTCCACATTGGGATTACCCCAACGCTCCAAGACCTAGGTGCACAGTCGTTCTGATAGATATTGTATTCAAATATAGTTTAAATTGCCACTGCAAATGGGCAAAGCAAAGTCATTGTAGATAAAATAGCAATTTAAGTGTAATCAACGAGCAGTCACTGTGGATAAAGTGACTGGCTACTAATCACTTATGGCTACTAATCACTTAAACATATATATATATATATGTATACCTTTTAATAAGCCATAAAGCATAAAAGAAAAAGGTTGGAGTTTGGTTCAAGAAAAGCATTTCAGTCTCTGTCTTTCCGTTGCACTTTCCCCTCCCAACTCTGATAAGTAAAAGGCTGACACAGCCAAGTGCCTGCCTTGAAATTCCATTCCCATGTATACTGAAATAGGAAGCAGCCAGAACCGCTAAATGTATCTTTCTTTGGAACAATGAAACCCTGTATGATCTGTTGCAAGCTGTAAGCGAGCGGGAGCATCTTGACGCAAGCGTGACTATGGTAGGGGGCGATGTTCTGCAAGATTAATTGTTTCTAACTAGCAAATATCCTGTTTGAATAAGCTTAAAGCTAAAACTGTTTCTCTTTGTTAAAATATGTGTTGCAGGTGTATGTTATCTTTTTACATGGAGGCGGGGCGAAAGAGCAATGCCATAGTAGATAAAAGTTCCTGTCTCCTTTGTTCGTTGCCTCAGTATTTTCCGAGCGATCGGCTGAGTGCCAGTATCATTTGCAGTGTAAAATAAACTTTTAATTTTCTGAAAAAGCCTTGGAAGATTTTTTTCTTCCTCACCCCGGGGTTGCAAATATCTTTTTTTTTTTTTTTTTTAACTCTCTTTTTTATTATTATTTTGTAAAAGGAAAAGAAAATAAAACAGAATCATTTTACATTGATAACAATACAGCTCACAAACATCCTTTATAGGGTTTTTAACACAGTTACTAACTCTTGCCATCTTCTTGTCAGAATATCTGTCTTCTCCTTTCAAGTGGCCAGAAATTCTGTCCATTTCAATCACCTGCCTAATTTCCCTTTCAGGGCCTTTTGAAGGTATTGCAGAGTTTTTCCAAAGTTTAGCGTACAAAATTCTGGCTGTTACAATAATGTGGTTAATTACATATTTTTGGTCCCTCTGTATCTATAATATTTAGCAAAAGTAGTTCTGGTGTGTATTTTAACTTGACCTTCAACACAGTGTCTAATAAGTTCTTAACCATATTCCAAAGTGGTTTAGCTTTTTTGCAAGTCCACCACATATGGTAAAATGAACCGATTTCTTGCTCACACTTCCAACATTTAGCTGAACAGTTATATATTTTAGATAGTCTGTGGGGGCTAAGATACCATCTGTAGAACATTTTATAACAATTTTCTTTATAAGAGGTGGACCTGAACATCTTGATCGTTTGCCATAGCATATTCCATTTATCTAAATGAATAGAGTGCCCACAGTTTTCCGCCCATCTTACCATACATTCTTTAACCTGTGATTCATTTGTTTTTTCAACTAACAACATGGTGTAAAATTTACTCAACAGTTTTTTTTCAGGGGCGCGGTAATATCTTGAACCCAGTTCCTTACAGTTCTTCCACCGGTTCTTTCCAAACAGGCCTCCCTTGCTCTAACATGCACTACCAGAGCAACACTTATGCCTGCCTGCCTGCAATTATGCCTGCCTCCCAGCTTGGTTTCCTCCCAGCAAGGCCAACTTCCTGCCAGCCTGCCTGCCTACCTGCCTGCCTACCAGCCTAACTGCCTGGCTGGCCCTGTGCATACCTGCCTACCTGCCTGCTTGCCTGCCTGCCTGCCTTCCTGTCTGTCTGCCTTCCTGCATTCCCACTTAATTTGAAGGGTTCGATTATTGCCCAATTTTTCTAGGCCTTGCCTGGCTCAAAACCAGGGAGGACCACTCAATGTGTCATTTGAAGGGAATCTCTATGTTAAGGCCCAATTTTTCTAGCCCTTGCCTGGCTCAAAACCAGGGAGGACCACTCAATGTTTATAATTTTGAACCGGACAAGACTTTTGGGGTTGCAGCCGTGCAACTTCCCCTAATCCTAACCCTAACCCAATCTAACTAATGCCTGTATGCCTCCCATCCTAACATTCCACTAGCACAATGCAGTTATGCCTGGCTGTCTGCTCTGTCTATATGACTGCCTGCCTGAATGCTTCGCCTGCCTGCCTGCCTTCCACCTTTGTCTGCCTGAATGCCTGTAGTTCCGCTGCATGTATGGATCTAATAAGGGCTACATAATTAGCCCTGTTTTTATAGGGCTTCCCTGGTCTTTATAGCAGCCCAGGAATATTTTTTTCTAGGGTCAGTGTAGGCCCAATATTTCCCCATTGGCCATGGCTGGTCTGAGTTAGTACACCCCAATACCTGCCTTCCTCGATGCGTTTTGGAGCTACTCTGCTTACAAAGTGGTTGAGATGCACTTTACTACAACCTACCTCAAAGACTGATTAGCAGGGGCCTAGCTCTCCTTACAGCCTTAAAGAAATAGCCCTGTTCTCCTGCATCCACTCTGTCTCCTGGGTTGACGAAACTCAGTCTCCTGGGGTGGAGAAACTATGCCTCCAAAGGCAGAAACAATCCTCCCTTCTGACACTTTGGCTTTGTGCCTTCCCTAGCCTGGGTGGGTACCCTGCAAGCCTGCCTTCCTACCTGTAAGCCAGACTGCCTGCTTCTCTGCCTGCCTGGCTGCCTGCCCGCCCCTCTGCCTACCTGCCTGCCTGTCAGGCTCCCTGGACTCCCGGCTTGGAGGAGGCCTTCCAGGTGCTTCTCCTACAGCCTATCAGTGGTTCACTGTCGGCCACTCTCCTCGACTTCCCCAGGCAGCAACACCGGCTGCCCCCGCCTCTAGGCAGAAAATCACTTGAGGAGACCAACTTTAACAGGCACAGTCATCATCAACTATTTGGTTTAGAATTGGGGTACTCTGTCCTCCAACTTGGGGGGGGGATTCACTCCCACCAGTTACAGTCCAGGTTGGGAAATCCCTTTGCAGAAGGAGGGGAGATTCCTTCCAACTAGCATTCCGGCTTCCAAAGGCAGAAGAAACAATCCCTCCCTAACATTTGCACTCTGGCTTTGTGGCTTTCCTGGGTGGACTGTGTCTCCACTGGGTAGGCAAAACATTGGCCTAGTGGCCTCCAAAACTCTGGCCTAGTGCCCTCCAAAACTCTGGCTGTGTGGCCTCCAAAACCCTGGCTTCGTTCCTGGAAGCTTCGTTGAGAGATAAAAGTACCAGGCCGGAAATAATCCCTAGGTGCTCTGGCTTCGTGGCTTTCCTGGGTGGACTGTGTCTCCACTGGGCAGTCAAAACTCTGGCTTGGTGGCCTCCAAAGTAGGTGGCTAAAAGAATCCCTCCCCATTGTTCCCTGCCGTTCTGGCTTCGTGGCTTTGCCGCGTGCGTGGACTCTGTCTCCACTGGGTTGGTGGAACTGGTCTCCTGTTTTTGTAAAACTAGCCTCCAAAGTAGGTGGCTGAAAGAATCCCTCCCCGTTGTTCCCCGCTGTTCTGGCTTCGTGGCTTTGCCGCATGCGTGCGTGGACTCTGTCTCCACTGGGTTGGTGGAACTGGTCTCCTGGTTTTGAAAAACTGGCCTCCAAAGTAGGTGGCTGAAAGAATCCCTCCCAGTTGTTCCCCGCCGTTCTGGCTTCGTGGCTTTTCCGTGTGCGTGCGTGGACTCTGTCTCCACTGGGTTGGTGGAACTGGTCTCCTGTTTTGGAAAAACTGGCCTCCAAATAGGTGGCTGAAAGAATCCCTCCCCGTTGTTCCCCGCCATTCTGGCTTTGTGGCTTTGTCGCGTGCGTGCGTGGACTCTGTCTCCACTGGGTTGGTGGAACTGGTCTCCTGTTTTGGAAAAACTGGCCTCCAAAGTAGGTGGCTGAAAGAATCCCTCCCCATTGTTCCCTGCTGTTCTGGCTTCATGGCTTTGCTGAAAGCAGACAAGAGCAGCTGAAGGTGGGCCCACATGTCCTCCGGATCATGCTGAGCGGGAGGGAAGCCTCCGCCCGGGGCCACCTGAGACAACACCGAGGCCACTTCTGGTGACACGGCAGGGAAGCCAGACGGGGTGGAGGGCAGCTGAGGGTCTCTGCCCTGGGGATGGGCATGGAACTGCGCTACGTGGTCAAGGAGGGAGAAGGTCTGCTCCATGAGCGAACCGGGATCCTCGGTCGTCATGCTGGGGCCAAGAATCTGAGGCAAAGGCCAAACCTTCCCAGGCAAAGGTTGGGCAGGCGGCTCGGCTGGGCCGTGCTGGTATGGCATTTCCAGGGTGTTCCCACCGGGCGCTCCCTCTGCTCTGTCCTGAATTTGATCCTTTCTGCCAGTCAGCTCCTTTGGATACTCGAGCTGGCGATGATACCCCAAGAGGTTGAGAGGCGCTCAACAAGTTGAGGGGGGGGGATTCTCATGCCACTACCAGACTGAATATCTGACCGCTAGTTGACCATGGTGGCATTTGCTTGGCTTTACAAGGAGTGTCATGGGGAGGGGACATTGAGGAGCAGAGCAGACACTCATCCAGATTTCGGGGAGGAACGGAATGCTGTGTCTCCTGCTGCCTCTGAGAGGTGGAGGGGAAATGGGATGGATAAAGGCTTCAAAACAAAACAAAACAAAAGTATAACAGGCAGCCAGACCAAGTAGGGTGGCCGGTTCAGTCAGCGTTGACCAAGAGAAAAAAAGAATATTGCATTCTGCCCACTTTGTTTTATTGCATAGGATCCAGTCTTATGCTATGATATATTTATTAAATATATTATTCATCACCCAGTTTAAAGTGTTTTCCGCCTGCTCTGGGTCATTGCGGGACGCCCCCATGCTCTTGGAAGTCAAATCGTGCTAAATCATGGTAGAAACGACAAACGACGAACGAAATGTCAAACCGAAAAATTTTCAAAAAATTCATGACAAATGGAAACGGAACGAAACGGACCCATTCCAACAAACAAAAAATCAAAACATCATTTTTCTGGTCGTGCCCATCTCTACTCACATATATATATAAAAGTGATTTGCTTGTCGATTGCTGGCATGTCGGCTTTCTAGTATTACTGCAAGAGTTCATGTGAAAGTTTGAGAATGTGGCAATGTATCCCTAGTACCAGAGCACCTTTATAGTAACTCCTTTGTTTTTCTCTCATCTCTCACTTCCTTTCCCATTGGTCACTGTACCAGGTAATTTGCAGCTTGTAGAAGTGCTCAGTTACCGAAATGCCAGCAATTGACTATTAAAGTAGGACAACAGAAAGAGGCAGAAAAAAACGGGTGACTGAAATGGTGCGTATTTTCACCGGTCGCACTGCAATTGCTGTGGTTAATAACTGTGCATCATTAAGAGGAGTAATTTGATCAAACCCCTAGTGGTGGTATAGGATGATGTGATTAGTGCACTTCATGGGGCGTGGTCGACTGTGGTGCCAAAATGCTGTGCCTTGGAGTGGAGGCACAGTCTTTTGCTGCGCAGTCGTTTGCAACCCACACAGCACCAAAACAGTCATGTGGCCAGGGCCTATGTCTGAATAAAATTACAAAGGAAACCCTTCGTGCTTCAGGGCTTTCTTAAGAATTGCTCTGACTGAACATTAATCGTAGGGCTAATATTTGGCCACTGCTAGTGACAGACGCAACATCTGTCATCATATAGAATTGGCAGACTATTTACTGTCTGCTCATCCTGCCCTGATTTAATTTTTTTTTGGGGGGGGACCAAGTAACCAAGCCCTTGTAGGCAACTGATGCAACAATTAATTTAGAGCAGGCTGCCTAGTCCTAGAGCACTTCCAGAAGAAGGGAATAGCAAATAATTTCTGAGTGCTCTAAAACTACAAAGCCCTGGAACTGGTCACCTTGTCAGAATCAACATTATTAATAATAAATTGTTGTTCTTACAGCCAATACTGCAATTATAATACTGAAACAACAATAAGACATACTGATCACACTGAGAATAAATAAATTTTCAAATAAGTAAGCGAAAGCTAGAGTAAGTCAACCTTTCAAATGTTTTAAGTCTTCATGCAGAGGAAATCTATCAAAGTCTCTTCCAGACAGCAATGAAAGGTCATTAGCTGCTAGTTTCTCGGCTGTCATGATCTGAAAAGTGGAGGGAGAAATCTCCTTATGTAACCTTATGAGCATCATTGGAGGGGGAAAGAACATTCAGAAGGAATCGATTGTGATCTAACACTCCATATCCAGATCGCATTGTAATTAAAACTTGTGAGGGTCATTTCATGAGCAGTAAGGCCATTTCTAGCCTGAAGCACTTTTGATCTCTTTAATGGCCAGTTGGAAAAAGATTATCAGGTCTAATTTATTTCAGGAGTTTGAATGGCACTGATTTCATGCAGAGAGAATTAAGAGGGAAAGGAACAAAATGTCAGAAGGATGCACCCTCCTGAAATTTATATTTTTTTTTAAAAAAGATAAATGATTCCAAGACAGATAGCTGTTAAACAGAGACACAGAGAGAGAGGAGGAGGAGAAACATGCACATAGGTTTCTGAGAATATACTATAAAGGCAAGGCTACCATTTCAGATTTCAGTACTGGAGGGACAGGAGATTTCAGAAGCAGATAGAATATCTGAAGATATTAAATGTAAGGATTTTTGGCAAACATCACATCCACATTTACTTCAACCCACAAACACACCAAGGCAGAGACTCATTTTGGAAGTCAGCCTTTCAGAGTGCAGCCAAGGTACCACACTCCACTCAGTACAGAGTAGTAAAAGGTCTCGCCTCACTCTAGATCAGGCCTCCAGTCATCTCATGGACCATTGACCTGTACCACTTTAGTCTCGGATTTCGCTGCCACCATTCAGGGTATACCAGTTCAATAACTCAGTCCCAGACAAGATGTAACAAGGTGAAATAAAATGAATGTTTAATGAATACAGAAAGATATTTCACTTGTGTACAATTACTTCAGGTTATTCAAAGCAGTTCACTCAGATACTGTTCTTGTTCCCTCACTCAAACTTGACAGTACCCTCATTGTCTTTTCTCTTCTTCAAGACGTGCCTGTCAGTTTGCTAAATTCACCCTGTCTTAAGCGGCCATTTTCCCTATCTCCCTATTTCTCTATCTGACTCTAACTACCTCAGGTGGAGTTATTTAAACACTAAGGCTCTGTCTCAACACTCCTTATTTGGCATAAGCATTAAACCTCTATCTTCCTCCCTGTGTGTTGTGTCATTATAGTCGTGACCGACTCTTTGTGACTCCATGTCCATGGAGTTTTCTTGGCAGGAATACTGGAGTGGCTTGCCAATTCCTACTCCAGGCGCCTACAGCACCTGGTATTCCCTGGTGGTCCCCCATCCAAGTACTAACCAGGGCCGACCCTGCTTAGCTTCTGAAATCAGGTGAAATTGGATGTGCTTAGGGCGTCTAGTACAGTCACATTAACAGTAAAAGCATGAACACTACACTTGTCCTTCCAAAGGACTTGACACCAAAACACATGATTTTTTTACAGCCAACCAGCCACGCCAGTCAACACTTTTTTAACCTAGCGCCGACCAGCTGGCCCACGGGGAGGCCAGTTGGTGCTTGGTTTTTTTAACCTAGTGCCGACCAGCTGGCCTGCAGAGAGGCCAGTCAGTGCTCTTTTTTTATTCTAGCTGGTTGGTGCTTATTTTTATTATTTATTTTGACAAGTGCTGAGATTGGCACTTGTCAAAATAAATAATAAATGAAAATGAATGAATGGAATGGAATGGAATGGAAATGTCCATTTTGTTTTGTTTCTTTTTTTAAACGGCACTTCATTTTTGTTTCATTCTGTAATGAAACAAAAATGAAAAGTGAAACAAAAAGAAATTCATTTCATGCCCATCTCTACTTCCAAGGCTTCACATGTTGAGTATCTGAGTTTAGGTTAACATCCATGCACAAAGAAAGAACAACAGCTTATGGCTTCCCTTTCTTCCCTCTACCCCACCCCACCCCACTTCCATACCAATAACCTTCATATCTAGAAGTAAATGTGGCTGCAGTTGACAAAGTTGCAAATACTCCATGAATACAGTGAGATCACTGGAAAATTAAACATTCCGTAGAATGCTTCTAAGTTCTTTTGGAAAGAAGATTATTATGAACAAATTATGAACAAATGAATGAATATTCCTTACTATGACATTCTCTTTTAGGAAAGAACTTGAGATTGTAAAATTTGAATTTTTTAACAAGAAATGAATGTGAAACAAATTGTTTATTATTATTATTATTATTATTATTATTATTATTATTATTATTATTATTATTATTATTATTATTATTATTATTATTCACCCATCTGACATAATGGCACTGAAACTGACATATTTGTCCCACCTGGCAGAGTGCTTAGCTGTTCCACATCCAGATTTGAATCTTTGGGTATTTAGCCACTCTATTAGTTTTTCCAGTTCTTTTCTCTAAGAGTTGCTCATCTTTAACAGCTATTTGCCAGGAAGCTATTAAAGTGTTACTTCTTTGCTGAGAACAGCTGTATCTCAAGTTACTGCAAGCCAGATTTTGGTTGAATACTTGGAAAATCTTCCAAGTACAACAATGGAACCAATTACCCTGAGAGATAGTTAGTGAGTACTCCAACAATGAAGGCATTCAAGAGAAATTTGGGCAACCACCTGGCAGATATCCTTTGATTTGTATTCGTGCATGGAGCAGGGGGTTGGACACGATGGCCTTACGGGCCCCCTTCCAACGTCATGGTTCTGTGACATATCTATTTGATTTGACCAGAGCAATTTCACTTTGCTTTGGGAGAAAAATACCAGCATTTGCACATTTCTTTAAATTTTGAAATGACTTGGAATTAAAAAAACTGAATGTGGAAGGAAGTGAAACAGATTTACCTATCCATAACTCCAGGAAAGAAAAAAAAATAGTGATGACATTATAAGTGTTACAAACAGACAAGCGTCCTTAGGGAAATGTGAAAAGTGGAAGTTTTAAGAGCTTACGCCTTCACATTTTTCACTGATTGAAGAGAACTCTGGTAGACAATACATCTTCCCCTACTGTAGAGTTTATTTTGTTGTGTTTTGTGATTCAGGGCATAACTGTTGCAAGTAAAAAGACCTCAAATGCAAGAATACAGAGTTCCAAGACCTAGATTTTAAAAACCTATTAAGGTGAACAAGAGTAAAGAATTGAAGTCGTTATACCATAAGCTCCCATACACTTACACAAAAGGAATACAGTACATGAGTTTTATGACTATGTGATGACAGGCAATTAGGGATGTCCCTGAAATCCTGTTGCACAGGTCCATGTGTGCGACAAGGACACCGCCAGCAGCAGCAAATTGCCACCGGTTAAAGGCACACAGTCAAGTCTAGGTCTACAATCCCTTGGCAATTGCAGAACCCAAATGGGCACTTCTGCCAGTGATACGTGCTATCTTCCAGGATCCCCATTAGTCACCCAGTTGCTCCCTGAAATGGCCAAAAACCACTTGCACAGTTGTCTTTACATGCATGGATTTTCACAACAAGACCCACAATTCACTTTATTTTGTTCTATCCTCTCCTTTCTTGGCAGTGATTTAGTATACTCTTACTATGATGATTGCTCCAAATGCATAGCTCTAAGGTCATCTGTGCTAACGTGACCAACTCTTTGTGACTCCATGTCCATCGAGTTTTCTTGGCAAGAATATTTGGGTGGTTTTCCAGTTACAGTTGCACTAATATACTGTTGGGTCTAACTGGTGGTTCTTTCTTTATCCTTCAGTAAGAATAGTCTGACCTGGAATGTGAATCATGCCACCCAGCATTTGCATGCTAGAATCACAATGGCTCCCATTCCTTTTCTACAACTGCCATCCCTTAACCTTTATAACAATGGTAACATCTGTCCCATTGGCATTAATGCATGAAGTTTCAGTGTGGGCTTAGGGAAGGAAAATCAAGTTAAATATCCAGTTTCCTGCTCACCAGTAGCCTCCCCACCAACACCACCATGGCTACACTTGGCTTGTTTTCAAGTCATTTGGCAACTCTGTCATGCTCACACTTGAAACATATCATATTTGACTTAAATCTTACAATGAAGCTTTTACAAATTCTAGCGTTTTTGTTCCATTTGATCCAGATTATAGCAGAATGTCATCTACAAGTTCTAGAAAAATATACATTAAAATAATGAGAAATAGTTTCGTTTTCACTATATTCATGCACTATACTACTACATCATTTACTACTACTACTACTACTACTACTACTACTACTACTACTACTACTACTACTACTACTACTACTACTACTACTACTACCCTTAGGGATAGTGAGGGTTTATCTCCCCTTGTTGTGGATGGATGTTTTGCGAGATTTCACCTATCCTGCTCTTTGCAAATAACAACCTACTCTATAATCTCACAGTTTTGAACAAATGTTCTGATAAGGACAGGATGTTGCCCTCTGTTTAATCATTCTGCTTCAGGATTGGCCATCCTTCCTAGCATCCCTTGGACTGTCATCATACCTTGGAAGAATCCTCTTCGCTTTTCATATAATACAGTTGTCACCTTTGACCTCAGATTCTTACAGAAAACCAAATGGATTAGTCATCTTTGATGAAAAGGATGTGTGATGGAAGCAGCTCTCACAGATACATGGCACGGAAACAGCTTCTACACGCTCCCACCCCACCCGCCACTGTGACCACAATGAATGAAGGCATGAATTGAAGTTGACGACTCAACGTAGAGCACCCAGGCCTTAGCGCAACTCTTGTAAAGTGAGACAAATGGTGTTCTGTCCTGCATAGAATTGCATTCTTTGAACTCAGTTACTCCTTAGGTGGAGCATCCTGCAGGTGTAACATGCATTTAAATGTCTGTCTGGGAATTCCAGTAGTGCTTGATCAGCGAAAGCAAGTGAAATTTTCACTTCACAGCCTCTTGCAATGAATAGATGTTACATCGTTGTTAACAATGTTCTATTTTTCTCCTCTAGATCTTTTTTTATGGGAGGGTAGGACTTTGGATTAAACAAAAATTCATTGTCTTAGTTCAAGCCCTGCACTATTAGAGAACTACACAGAAGTATAATTGCTGACAAACAGCTGTTCTTTGGCTCTTCTCAAAATAGCTAGGCAACTACTATACAACTAAAAAACAAAGAACAGGAGGAGGGAGGGAGGAGGATCAATGTCTTTTTCCTATTTCTCTTCAATTTTCTTAAAATGTGGTTAGATAATTTTGTAATCAAATATAGAATTTCTGCTAGGTTCATTATTCATTCAGCCTCATGGGGCTGAATGACACAAGCCCCTTAATATCATCCCCTCCCACCTGGCTTGAGACAGGGGATGATCCAAACTGGAGCTGAGAGAATGGGAAGGGGGCTTTATTTTGTCCACAATGAGCCACATCTAGATCACCAACTAGGGATGGGCATGAAATGGAAAAATTTTGTTTTGTTTCATTTCATTACATTCCCCCAGTGATTTGTTTCAATTTGTTAGAAATGATTTTTTTAAAAATCGTACAAAATGAACCAGTAACAAACCAATTTGTTACTCTATAAAATGGGTCCCCTGGGTCCTAGAGGCACCAAATTTGGTGCCACTAGGACCCAGGGGAGCAGTTTTACAGTGAAATGAATTGGTTTGTTTTAAACAAACAAAAAAAGCCATTTCGTTTCATTACTAACAAAATGCTGATTCCCAGTTTTGTTTTATTTTGTTTTGTTAGCTAATGAAACGATGAAACAGTGTTTTGTTTTTGTTTGCTGTCCATTCCTATCACCAACTCTTTTTACATTGCAAAGGTCCTGCTGAAGCAGATGACCGTCTCCAACTTGCATGCAAATGTGTGTGCGTGTTACAAGCATTCAAGTCCATTCCAACTCGTAAAGGTTCCAAGATATGTGACATATTTAAGGAGTGTGTTACCAGTACAACTTCCCAGTCAGTATTCATAGCCAAGTGAGGATTTGAGATCAGACCTCAGGTCTCAAACCAGAATAGCTACATGAGTCCCACCTTACTCTTTGCTGCATTTGGTTCATGGATTCATGAAACCTGCTTGCTTTTAAAGCATGTCTCTGGTGACTACCGAATGAAGGGTTGTATATCATTCTCTGTAGGGAGCATCTAATGTAGTCAAGTAGGTGAAGATATCTAATTGCAGTGCTGTACAATGTGGATGTAGTCACGCAGAGTTTGCCATTGATATCAAGATAAATAGAATAACTGGGAGAGATCCCTTGAATCATCTTTTAAATGTAAACCTCATGAAAAGGGAGTTAGTGTGGTGTGGTTTTCTCAAAGCGATCTTCAGCTTTTTCTTTCTAGTAGTGCAAACATGAGGTGCCTGGTTCTTTTCTCCCTTCTTTGGTGTGTAAATTTTAAGCAAGTTGTCATTCAATTTAAATCTTCTTAAAGGTAAATGGCCAGTATCCCACTGAGACTGTGACCCCTTTTACACGACCCCTAAAATCCACTGCAAAACACTTGCAGATCCGGAGCATAAAATTGTTTTCCCACCAGCAGCAGACTTAAAAAAATAATAAAGTATGACCACGCCCACTTAAGCACACCCCAGCGCACTTTACAAGTACCTGGTCTCCAGAGGTAAAACATTTTCCCATGCGGATTGTAAAGCAGTGAATGTCTGGCTCTCCTCCTCCTGTTTGTTTTTGTTGTCCCCCACCCCTTTAACAGACTGGAATTCCTAACGGGGCTGCTGCGACAGCAGGTGGAGGTGAGCCTGCATTTTTCTCCCATTTGTTTCTCCCTCCCCTCACCACGGACAGAAACAACAGAGTGCGGAAGGGTGGGAACACAGGAAGCAGAACAAAACCCGCATGATCTCTGGCAGGGGGGATCCGAATTTAAGTTGCCAGCGGATTTTAGGGGTCGTGTGAAAGCAGGCTGTGGCTGCACAAGTAAGAAGTGGGCTTTCTTCCTGGCGATCACTTGTACAATGATCTCATTCCATGAAGGGTATCCTGCTCAGCAGATGCTCAGTATGATACCGGCCCTTGTGGGTAACTGTGGCTGGAATTAACTACCACTTTCCTATTGTAAAAAATAGCATGTTATGCCGTAACTGACAAGGCTGTCGACCTCGGCAAAAAGAGCTGCTACACAAAGACAGCTTGTCTTTCTGAAGTGAGAATGTTCTGAAAACGCTGAAGAACGGTGAATATATAGGGCACTCCATCCCATAAATGCCTCTTCTTGATGAGATCTGCTTACAGAAGTGAGAAAGCCTATCTAGCTTTAGTGGATACCCACTGGAGCACAATTTTAGTGGACAGGTGAACAAAAAAATAAATCAGCACATCCCTGTGAGCCTCTAAACCTCACTCATTCTGACAATACAGTGTACTTGCCATAATGCGTGCAGGCTGGAAGTTCTGTTTAAGATCATCTTTTCTTATTTTAGTTTATTAGAACTGCCCCTGGCTTCTCTTAAATCTAAACACTACAACTTGCACAGATTGAGCTGTCACAGACACCAACTGCCAAACACATAATTTTGGAAGGAATACTTCCACTTGCAGCAAAGAACAGGTAGCAATGGTTTATTTTGGGAAATCTTCCCGATGATCCAGTTGGAATATTTATATTCTTGCCCTGAAGCTCACTGTTGTCCTCAAGAAACAATCAATTTGTTTTTATAGCACGTGGTAACTCAGGTCTAATTTCTTTAGTTGATGTGAGGTGACAGTTACCTCAGTTTTGGAGGCCAAAATCTCTTTGCAAAGTTTGTTCTTAATGTGGAACACTTTCATTGTTTCATAAAGATGTGCAGAGAACAATCCTGAACACCTAAAACCAGAACTAAAAACAGACATTGATCATCATTAGTCAAAGCAGCCTAGAGTGGTGAAACATTCATGTAAGATAAATAAAGGAAACTGACATGTTAATTTGAATACTCTATGGCTGCAGGTTGAGCTCAGCTGTGCTACTGGTTTTTTTTTTACCCTAAGCAGTGCCTAGACAAGTGGTGTACAAGCAGGAGAAGGGGTGTTTTATTTTTTTTTTTGGGGGGGAGGCATAAACTCTTGTCTCATGCTAGGTCCCGGGAGTCTAGGATCTGTTCCCTTTTGGTAATTCTTCAAGCCCTGTTGCTCATCAGCAACTCCTTTAAGAGAGAGTTACACACACATTAGAGTACATTGAGAAAGTTTGCACCTTTGCCATCACCGGAACATGCTTTCCCCTATCTATATCCAGATCTAACAGGGACTGCTCAGCCTACAAGAACATCCAAAGGAGGCCAGCTGAGGGTGCTAGACATGAGAGGGTTCCAGAGGGAAAGGAAGAGAAATGAGGTCTTCTCTGTGGTTGCTCCTCAGCTGTGGAATGAACTTCATCCAACAGTTCATCTGGCCCCTTTGCTGGTGATTTCTAAAAAGTCACTAAAAGCCCTGTTATTCAGACAGGCATTTCAAAATACTAGACCTGTGGGCTCAGCTGGATTTATCGCACTTTATTGTGACCAATACCACCATGTTAAATGTTTATTTATGTGATGATATTTTAATGCATTCTAAATAGTATTATTCATTTGTATTTTATTACTTTTATTTTCTGTTCTGCTGAAATGGCATTTTAATTATGCTGTTGAGTGTTTGGTTGTAAACCACCCAGAGTGACCCTTGTCCAGATGGCCAGAATAGAAATGAAATAGATAGATAGATAGACAAACTATCAATTATATCACCACTTTCTCCATTCTGTTATAACCATGTGGTTAACTGTAGGTGAAGTGTGAATTCAAGATACAGGTCACAGGTATTCAAAGATAAGCATAATTCAGTTTGTAATGATTATATAAACTGTGAGGATAATAGTTAGTGAGAATTAATAGTGCTCTAGAGCCACTATCCTAATTTCATTTAATTTAACCTCAGTTATATACCACTATTAGTTGTTGAAGTTTTATTATTCCCCATGAAACTACATACAGTATAATGCTTCTTACATTGGTCTCCTGGGAAATTGCCCTTCATCTTCAGCTGGTGATAGGAAATAGTGAGGGGCATGAAACAAAAAAAAGTTTTGTTTCGTTTCCATTGGTTCCCCCCCCCCACACACACATTTTTTTCATTTCGTTTCATAGGACTTTTATAAAAAATTGTATGAAACAAACCACTAACGAAATGGTTCGGGGAGGGGGGACTGGAAAGCGGACGAAACCCTTCAGTGGCACCTGTTATTTACAGACATGATTGCCAGATGGCAAGCACAGCACAGGTAAGTGCTCTCACTGGTAGCCAACTGGAATCACAGAGTGTTCATCCCATGTCCTAAAAAGCAGTGGAGGACAATGAGACCTGCATTCTCAAGGAGACTTAAAAATTGCATTTGAGAGTAAAGAAATGTCTGCCTGTTCAAGGATGTGGAACACATCTTGTCCATGTTTCCACGAGTCCCTAGGCATCACAATGGCCAGGTCAGGCTGACAGCATCAGCATGATGTCACAGTAGCCACTGTCTCTCCTTCTGGCAGGGGACATGGGCATGAGGTCAACATGGCCAGTCTCTCTGGTGCTCACACTAAAGGAGATGGCAGCAGATGGGATCCAAGGTCTCTGCTCTTCTTCTCTGCATGGAGAGAAGCAGGAACAGGCGGCACTGAAGTGAACCTAAGCTGGACAATGGGCACATATGTCTTTTTTGTGAAGGTGGTGGTAAGAAGCAGCAAAGCAGCCAGCAAGGAGAAGTGAGAAACTGACAGCTAGGCATTCAAGCTGTTCTAGGGCTTCTGAGTACAGCTGGGGCGCCATGATAGACAAGACTATATCCACAAATGGAAAAAAGGCCAAAAAAAAGTTGCATGCACAAGAACAATAACAGGCCACAGCAACAGCTTTGGCCAGGCAGAGCAGACAGTTTGTGAGACACACATTGTTTTAATTACCCACAATGCCACCACTGTAGCATGGATCTTGGTCATTGCAGGAAAAGTAAATCACAGGCTCACCAGTACCCGCCACTGACAGCAGCAGTCCTAAAGCTAGCCTCTGTTGCGACCAAGAGGTAGGTCTCCTTGACCACCAAAGCAGTCCATTTGCAGGCAAACTGCTGTAAAACACTGGATAACCTAACTTCTGAAATTATCTACTTTATGTCTGTCACACACCTCCATAGACTTCTGTCTTTGTTTGTTTGTTTGTTTGTTTGTTTGTTTGACTTATATACTGCCCATCTAGCCCTGGGGCTACTCTGGGTGGTGAACAACATAACATTTCAACGTAGCAATAACAATATATTTAAAAAACAAAATCCAAATAACATAATACAAATGAAATATAACTAAATAAATCAACAATAGACTAAAATAAATGTAGAAATAACCAGGCAATTGATCAAATAACAAAAAGAAAATAAAAAATAAAAAATAGAGATAACCGGTGAAAAGGATAGCATCTTGCTAGGTGTTTTAAGTCAATTTGAAATGAGGAGATATTGCTGAAGCATACTGTGTCTGTCAGTCTGCCATTATGAATCTTGTTGTCAAAGCCATAGAACTGATATTGTTTTTAAAGAAAAAAAGCCTCCCATACTGGCTTGTGGCATGTAGAAGCACACATAAGACAACACAAATGGAGAACATGCTCTTCCAGAGATTTGAATTTCTAATAAAATTCCCTTTCATTACACACAGGAAGAACAGAGACTCCCAGAAAGTAATAGCTTCAAGTTCCCAGAGGGCCCATTCCTTTCTCATTAACTGGCACTTACAGTCTCAATAACTCATTCTGAGACATTTGTAGAAGAAAAAATAGAAACATCCCATTACCTACAGTTATGAACAGATCAACAGCATATAGCTTCCAACAGACTCACAAGAGGGATAGGAACACTAGGAACACTCAGCAGAGAGATGGGGGCCCCCTTTGAATTCAAAGGCACGGAGGGAATCATAGAATAGTGCTTGAGAGCTTGAGAGTCATCCCTACCCAGAAAAGTCCCTCCCAGCCAAACAAACTAAAGGCCACATGTGAGGCTGCAAAAACTCCAATACATTCTGTCTGAAGTCCAGTAGTGAGTCACTATGTAAAATAGAACCACTGAATAAGTGAGGAATAGGTGAGTCAGCACCTCCAGAAATCCTACTGATTTTAAATGGGCCCACTCTAGCTACAAATTATTACTAGATTTCAGCCACCCTGTGAGAACAGGGAGGTACGACTTTATTCATTTTTAAAAGCCTATCTGAATATCTAATGAGGAAGAAACTAAACGGTCCCACGAAAATCTCAAGGAAATCAGTTGCTCTGATTATTATGCTCCATGGAAATTCCTTCATCCCTTTTGCTTATCTTTGATGTCGGTAGTGTTCAATACTTCTCGTGTTTCCTGACAGTTCTCTGTGATTTGTTATCAGTGTGGATTTTCTTTTTTCCTTTTTTTAGGGGGAAAAAGCACAAGGGGGAAAAACAGACGCGCAGCTATGATCTGACAGAATCCAAAGCACTTTTAAAAAAAAACTCATCAGCTCCCTCCAGCTGGAAGCAACAGCGTCTTCAGTGCCAATCTGCTCCAATTATATTTCTATCCAGGTAGCAGTCTGTGTTTAGGCTAACATGAGGAAGTGGTGTGTGGGGGGGAGGAATAAGACTTTGTAAGTCACTTCTGTCACCCAGAAAAGCTCCATGTTTCTGCTACTCTCTTTAGATAGATAGATAGATAGATAGATAGATAGATAGATAGATAGATAGATAGATAGATAGATAGATAGATAGATAGATAGATAGATATCATGTGTATTTGTCTATCCCTTTAAAAGAAATCCCATAAGGTCCCTGGAATTTTTTAGCAGATATGAGTGGGGAAAAAATAATATATTCTGTCTCCCTCTCTGATATGGATGCCTTGTGATAAAACCTACTATTAACAGGAAAACCCCTGTTTAACATCATTATGTGTTGCTTAAAACACAGAGAGATGCACAGAGAGAGAGAGAGAGAGAGACTCTCTCACACACATTTTCTCCATAAATTCTTTAATCCAGGAACCCTGGAGGATTCTCAAATGGAATTAGATCGTAAGACAAAATGGCTTTCAGGAGGCAGCCTCTCTCTGTCTCATGTACCCAGTGCGATAAAAGGAACTGTGCTCTTTAAACACAACTTTCTCCAAGGCACGCTTTAAGTGTGTAAGCGGGGGCAAATCATGCCATAAGCACCACAGTATTGTTTCCCTTCAATATTTCTGGAGAAGCAGGGCCCCCTATAATCATAATGGGTGTGTACTTAAGGATGCCAAAAAAATCTTGGACAGCACTGATAAAATGGAATAACAATCACTGATCTCCCCACTCAAAATACTCTCATGGAATATTTTAGGGTGGTCTTGCTGTTTAACAAATTCACCGGACAATCCCTTCTATCGCCAGAAATTTGATATTTTGGCAATTCAAGAGACTTGGAAAAGCCACAAAATCACCCTGCAAGGTTACAATAGTCATTGGGTGGAAGCTAAAAGGGGAGAGGGTCCAGGGAGGCGGAAGGGTGGATTGGAATTCTTAATCTCAGATTCCCTGAACTTCAAATGTATAGAGAAACCCCCCCATGGACTGAAGGGCTATGGAAATAGTCCTGAAAAGCACAGAAGACAGCCTAATCCTAATAAATGTATATATCCCTCCGCTCACATCAAAATCACAGGTAACTGAAGCCTGGAGCTCCCTAGAAACTTGTATAGCAAATCTATTAGTAGCCCACCCAAAGACAAAGGTGCTACTTTTAGGGGATTTTAATGCACACCTGGGCCCTGATGATACTAGTCTTGAACTCAAGTACAAGGAATTTCTTAGTGACTTGGATAATTCCATCACATTTCTCCCCTTCCCTAAGCTTTTTAAAGATTCAGCCTCCAATCTTGCAGGATTTCTTCTGGCCAAAGTAGCATCCAAGCTAGGTTTGTACTTCCTGAATGGCAGTTTTCCAGAGGACTATCCAGCGGAGTTCACCTACATGTCTGGCCTAGGAGCTAGTATTATTGACTATATGCTAGCATGTGCCTCTTTAATTCCATCAATAACTAACTTCAAAGTACTACCCTACCTGGAGAGCGACCGTTTCCCTTTCACAACCCAAGTTATGGCTGATCAGCCTCCACATGAAGGCTCACAAGTAGACATGGGCACGGAGAGGCGAAATTGTCATTTCCATTTTCAGTTATCGTTTCCGTTACGTAACAGAAACGGTAACGATAATTACGCGGCTCCAGCTCGAACCCGACCCGAAAAAAGAAAAATTGGGTCGGGTTTTTCATTGTCGTTAATGGCATCGCGGCGATTGCGTGATGCCAAGCAGCACAGAAAAAAGTTTTTAAAAGTTAAAAAAAAACCCCGACTCCTGGCCAAAAAAGCAGGCAAAAATATACCTGCCAGAGGACATCTACCAGAGGGGTGGTTTCTGGGGGGGGCGGCCTTCCCCCCCTCTCCTGTCCTGGGCTGCTTGCACCAGGCTGGGGGGGGGTCATTCTCGTTGTCTGTCTCGCTGCATGCCATGTGGTGGGGGGGATCCAAAATGGCGACCACAATTTTTCTTTTGAAATTGTGGTCAAAAAACACACCAAATCACCACAGAAACATGTGAAATATATTTATTTTAAATGCCTGAATTTTAATAGTAGCAGCAGTGGGTTTTTTTATAGCAATAAAACGTCGTATTGATTTTATTTTATTTTATTTTATTTTTTATTTTTTTAGACCTGCCCATTTGGGCTGGGCATGGGATGGGCCCATGCAATGTTTTTGAACCATTCCACCAATGGCATCGCCAGGTTTTTGACTGACACTTCTGGAGGTCTCGGAGGGCATAAAAAGCTGAGGCACCTTCCAGAAATCGCAGTCGGGTGTATGGATGTGGTTGAGGGAGGAGGGCTGGCTGCTGGTGCTGGTGTGATCCGATCGAGATTGAGGAGGGAGGCTGGAGGCTTTAGGATTTAAGTTAGGCAGGCAGGGAGGGAATTGAATTTAGAAAATAATTGCTTTGATTCCCTGCAGCTTTGTCTGCTGAAGGGAATAGCAGTTTATTCTTTATTTCTTCTCTGGCAGTTTGTGAGGATTTTTTTCTGATATTGGATAAAGGGGGAGGTTCGACTGGGAGTAGGAGGTGTGGATTTATTTTAAAAATATATTATATACTACCATTTATTTTCTATTTTCCCAACTTCAATTTGCTTGCACACACACACATTTGGGGTGCAAGCCAAGAACAGAACCTCTATCCTAAGTGATATCCTAACTGCCCACTCGCCCGTCCACCCATGCCACCACTCGCCTGCGGCCCGCACTGCCGCCTGCCCGCTCGCCCCCCCGCACCTCCCCCTGCCACTGTCGCCACCCACGCATGGCCCCCCGCCACCACCGCCCGCCTGCACCTCCCCCCTGCTGCCCGCCCCCCACCCTGCCCGCCGCCTAGGGTGCAAAAACACCTAGCGCCGGCCCTGATAGCGGGACGCCCCTATGCTCTGGGTGAAGTCAAATCGCACTAAATCGCGGTGGAAACGACAAACGACAAACGAAACAACGCAACGACAAATTTTTGAAAAATTTTGCGACAAACGGAAATGACCCGAAACGGACCCGTTCCGACAAACGAGAACTCGAAACGTCATTTTTTCTGGTCGTGCCCATGTCTACTCACAAGTATTAAGTCACAGGGTGAGATGGTCTGCTCAGATACAATCCAGGCTCAGAGAAGTAACAGGTGCCAAAGATCGACACATGTTCCAGTTTGAAGGCCTGCACTACAGTACACAGAATGATCCCATTATGATGTATAACAGCCTGGTTCAGGAACTTAAAACATGTTTAACTGAACCTAAAGACCATCCCTTAATATCTTACAAGAAGTCCAAACCTTGATTTGATAAAGACTTCCAAAGAGCAAGAAAAGCTCTTACAGCCCTCTATCATTTGTTTAAGAAATCAGACAGCAAACAAAGACAGGAAATCCAACAGAAGCTTGGGTCTCAAAAAGCGGCTTATAAACATCTAATCTCCCAAAAGAAAAAAGACTATACTCACTCACTATGGGCAGAAATAATTCTCGCTGTCTAGCAGAAAAATTCTTCTCAGTTTTGTTGACTGGTTACAGATAAGAAACAAAATCTCTCCTCCCAAATTGATCCCCCAATTTCTCAATGCAAATGGCCTACCTTCTTTAATCAGCTCTATAAAGACCTTCCCCCAATACCAGTCTCAGCTGGGGATTTTGAGGATCTGCCAGCCTGGCCTCCAGTCTCCCAAGAGGAAATTAAATCCCACATTGCCTGAATGAAAATAAGGTAAAGCACCAGGGCCAGATGGCCTGCCTCCCCAACACTTTAAAGAAAATATTGGCTGGTGGGCCCCTTTTCTTGCAGCATTATATTGACTCCATGGGTCTCATTCCCTTAGAATAGAACACAGCAATTGTGGTACCTTTGTTCAAAATAGGGGAAAGAGATGAACCTGCAAACTATCACCCTATTTGTCTCCTAAACATATGCAGCAAATTATATGCTAGACATCTTCAGGACAGATTTGACACCTGGTTGGATGAGGAAAATAGGATTGCTGTAGAGCAAGCGGGCTTTAGAGAGTATAGCTGTACTCTGGACCATTGTCTTATTATTCAACATCTTATAGAGAAATATGCAGCAAAGGGTCCAACTTCACTACATGCTGCATTTGTAGATCTGAAAGGAGCCTTTGACTCGATTTTGAGACAGAAATTATGGGCCAAATTAGAAGCCACCTCAATAGATAAATGATTACTCCTATTGCTGTGTGTGCTACATGACAACACTAATCTGAAGGTTAGGCTTAATAGGAAAGGCAACTTAACAGACCCAATTGACATCTATAGAGAAGTGAGACAGGGCTGCTTACTGGCCCCCTCATTGTTTAATTTTTACATAAATGACATAGTAGAACATCTGAGCTCTCCCAGTCTTCACTCTCCAAAGCTACAGCAAAGACATATTTCTATCCTTCTATATGCAGATGATGCAGTGCTTTTAGCAAGAACACCAGTTGGCTTCAAGAGAGCCCTTAAGAAATTTGCAAGCTCCTGCAAAATGAAGGAATTAGAAATAAATTACCAAAAGACCAACATCATGGCCTTTGGCAGAAGATAAAAGAAAAAGTCCTGGATTATTAATGGGCAATCCCTCAAACAGGTTTCCTGCTTTAAATACCTAGGTATGGCCCTTCAATCAACTGGGTCTAGAAATGCCCATCTACGATATGCAGCTAACCAGGGTGAAAGAACAGCAAATGCCATCTTAAGGTTCTACCACTCCAAAGGGAGCCGCTACATTCCATCAGCCCTAAAACTCTTCCAGGCAAAGGTGGTCAGCAGTTTTTACCCTATAGAGCGGGTTCAATCTAAATTCCTTAGAGCAATCCTTGAAGTCTCAAGATGTGTAACGAACGCACAAATTCATTTAGAGACAGGCTCAATATCAATGATAGCTAAAATTTCATCAACATCTCTTCAGTATTGGCTTAAAATAAATTTTCAACCGCAGGGATTAACTCATCTACTCTTAGCAGACAACTTCCAATCTAAGTGGCTAAAATCAGTCCTAAATAAATTGCAAGCTATGGGTCTTTATTCCAAGTAATCTTGAGCATGCAATGGGATGAAGCAAAATAAGTCCTCAAACAGAGAATAATGGACATGGAGAGACAGGCAGATCTAAATAGTTGTCCCAATTTCAGAGTGCCAGATATATTCAAATATCGCCTGCTCCCCATGGCCTATCTATCACAGCTGGAGACATATAAGTTTAGGAAAGCCTTTACTCTGGCCAGGTGTGAGGCTTTCCCTTCTGTGGTTTTGGAAGGCAGATTTAAGAGCATCCTGAGGGAACAGAGACTCTGCCCTTATGGCTGTGATGAGATAGAATCCATTGAGCATATGATGTTCAGATACAGTAGGCACAATAAGATCCAAGCAAAATACATCACACCTCTCTTAAAAGATATGGCAGGCCAATCAGACTCAGACTACTGTAACCAATTGCTAATTGACCAAAGTCGGACTACTACTGAATTGGTGGCAAAATTCTGTGTGGCATGTCACAGCAGCCACAATAGATAGCTAAATTCTTAAACCTTGGTTTTATATTGTTATATTTGTTGTCATTGTTTTATCAGTTTTACATTGGTCACTGCAATGTATGCCACTAGTTTTTAAATTTTCCAGCCAATGTATATTGTATTGCAATATGGCTTGATGCCATAACAATAACCTTACCTTACCTGTCTCCCTCTCTGATATGGATGCCTTGTGACAAAACCTACTATTAACAGGAAAACCCCTGTTTAACATCATTATGTGTTACTTAAAACACAGAGAGATGCACACACACACTCTCTCTCACACACACACATACTTTCTCCATAAATTCTTTAATCTTTCCCAGGAACCCAAGAGGATTCTCAAATGGAATTAGATCGTAAGGCAAAATGGCTTTCATGAGGCAGACTCTCTCTGTCTCATGTACCCAGTGCGATAAAAGGAACTGTTCTCTTTCAAACACAACTTTCTCCAAGGCATGCTTCAAGAGCGTCAGCAGGGGCAAATCATGCCATAAGCACCATAGTATTGTTTCCCTTCAATATTACTCGAGAAGAGATGAAAGAAATCATTTCTTCCGCTCGGCTGTCAAATTGCAGCAATTTTCATTACTAGCCAAATGTGAGAGATTAGTGGAGAGAGAAGGATGGGTGAGAAAAAGACAATAACAGTTATTAGTGATACGAGACAGACATATATACTTGCTATTTGATTCTGAGAGGGAGGGAGGGAGCTTTCAGGCTCATTCACCTAACGCCTAGGAGTGCCCTTCATGGCTTTCGTCAAAAGCCCTTCGAACCACTTTGCAACTGCCTTCCCAAAATATTTTGCAAGTTCTGTGGCTACTGGCTACCAGAGTATTAGGTACATTGGCGAAAACCATATTATTATTTTTTTCTGGCATATTACAATTGACAAAAATCTCTGTAGTGAACTGCTGAAAGTTAAAATGTCAATGTTGCGATTTGCCAGTGTATGATGAGTGGCTGCCTATAGAGACTTCCTGTTTATGGCAGTTCACCATTTAGACCAATGGTTCCCAACACTGAGTCCCCAGATGGTCCTGGACTAAAATTCCAAGAAGCCTTCACCATTAGCTATGTTGGCCAAAGTTTCTGGAAATTACAGTCCAATAACACCTAGGTTACCCCAAATTGGGAACCACTGGTCTAGTTTTCATAGAATCAGGAGATATAAGGCAGTACAACCCTCTGCTAAATGCAGGAATACAAATCAAAGGATACCTGCCAGGGGGTGGTCCAAATTTCTCTTGGATGTCTCCAGTGTTGGAGCATTCTCCACCTCTTGAGGTAATTGGTTCCATTGCCATATTGTTCTAACAGTTAGGAAGTTTTTCAAGAAATCTGACTTCCTGTAATTTGAGCCCATTGTTCTGTGCCCTGCACTCTGGGATGATTGAGAATAGATCCTACCCCTCCTATGACTGCCTTTCAAGTACAGTAATACCTCAGATAACAAATGCCCCTGAAAACAAATAATTCAGATAGTGAATGGAACTTTCCGGGAATAGTGTTGCCTCAGATAACGATTTTTCCTATGGGTTGCTTTGGATAACGAATGTTGTATAATGCCTTGCAAAAAACTGTATATCCAGGATGCACTGCACACACACAAACCCATAGTTTGTGGAGGGGTGGGAGGAGTTAGATCATTTTTTCATGGTGTTTTTGAGACATTCTGGACATTTTCTGCTGAGGGATTTGGACCTTTAGAATGTGGAAAGGTAGGGAGCTGAGGTTTCCTTGCTTTCTTGTGTTTTTGCATTGGTTTTGGTTGCACTTTTGGTAGGAATGACCTGGCATTTGTTTTGGAGCTAGCTTTTATTAATGTTTGTACTGATTTTCTTTGCATTTTGCTGGGAAGAGGATGTAGTAGTCTTGCTGCATTCTTCTGTCCATGTTTGCAATCTTTTCCATTGCTCTGCAGGCAAGAACAAGCTGGGTTTCTCTTCTTGCTTATGTTTGTTTGCATTTTTCCTCATTGCATTTCCCATTCTATTCCTCTTTGATGTAATGGTAGGATGAATGAGAAAGTTTTCTGGGTTCCAAGGTCCTTAAGTTTCCTTCCCAGAGCTTCAGAGTCTGGGGTAATCTCTTCAGAGTTTTCCTTGACTGTGTTGTTTGTTCCCTTAATGGATGAAAAGGAAGGGATATGTGTCCATGGGGTTTATGAATACCGATAATCCCTCTGTCACATTCCTAATCTACGCTCCAGGGAGACACCATGGACTGGTCCATGGATCTTCCTGGCATACTTCAGTTTCAATCCCATGCAATAGAGAGTCTCCTATTATCAATATTTTTGCCATCTGCCATACTTCTCATCAACAACCTGAAACTGGGTTTTCAGTTCCACTGGTGAAGGCAGTGTTCTTCTTCTTTTGCTCCGATCTGTGACTCTTTTTCATGGTGCCTTTCTTCTTGGCATGCTCTTCCTCTGCCTTCCCTCGTTGCTCTTCTACCTACAGGGCCTCCATTGTAAACTGCTGCTGCTTAAGAGTTCTGTCAATGTAAGCTTCATCTTCCCTGATGGCCTTCAGTGTAGCTACTTGCTGCTCCAATTTTCTCACTTTTTCTTTCAAGAGTGCCACCAGTTTGCTTACACTGTGTTTACACTCAGATAACAAAGACAAACATTACACAATTGCATTATTCTGCTGGGCATAACTTACACGATATTGGACATCGCCACACTATTTCTAAGATTTTTTTAAAAAAATGCATTTTACACAAGAGATACAGTATCAAAATGTCAGGATTTCAACAGGACAAGAATTAGTGATTAGGAGTGGGAAATTCATCAGCTTCTGTTTCTCTGTCATTCAATTTTTTTAAAAAAACACTCATATCATGTGTGGTAGAAGTTCTTCTCCATCAGTTTCCTACTGCTCAAAGATAATCCTCCAAGCAAAGGTGGGTTTTGCCATTGTTGGCTCCCATTGCCTTCAACCTGGCCAACATGGGAAGAAGGTGTAATTTCCAGAAGAAGTTAGACTTTAGCTCCCACCCCCTTCCCCACTTGGTCTGTTAGCAATGGCTGATGGGAAAGACAGTCCACAAACAATTGGAAGGCCATAATTCTTCATGTTTGTGTCATGTTCTAGATGAAGTCACCTGTAGGAGGAAAGGAACCATGAAGTAAGGATTAGTTGCTTCAGCTATGAATTGTCCAGAGCATCAGCCAATACTTAAAACTCATTCTGAAATATCTTTCTCATACATTGTCCACCAGCACTTTATGGGAATGTAATCTAGTATGCTACAGTATGTGAGACACAGTCTCAGCAGGTATTGAGAGGATTTACATTGCAATATGTTACTAGCTGCAGCCGGTAGCAATTTAGCTGGTACTGCTGCCAAGAATTTTTGTCTTCTTCCATTGTTGTGCTGGGTAGAGTCAAGCAACTTTGCTTCAAGAAGTTCCCATGGGGGAGGGGCATAGTATAATGAGGAGGAAAAAACATCCTCCCCCCTATTTTCATGTGCAGATTCTTCTTTGTAAGCTCATGAGAGAAATCAATGGGATTTCAGCAGGCCAACTGCGCATATAATTGTAGCCTTAGTTTCTAGAGCAAGGCATGAAATGATGAGCTGCCAGTCCTTTTTCGGTCCTTCCATGATATATTCAGTTGGATCTCAATGAGCTATAAAAGTACAAAAGCATTTTATTGTTGTTTACTAAGTCAGATTTTTGTGTTTTGATGCTTCCAGCTGCGAAAAATG
Organism: Phrynocephalus forsythii; assembly: GCA_029282475.1. Taxonomy (NCBI): domain Eukaryota; kingdom Metazoa; phylum Chordata; class Lepidosauria; order Squamata; family Agamidae; genus Phrynocephalus; species Phrynocephalus forsythii. The sequence continues at coordinate 168,103,333 of JAPFRF010000002.1, read as the reverse complement.
ACCCAGTGAAGTGCCTCATTTCCTTATCAACTGTTCTAAATAGAGATGGGCACAAAACACAAAAATGACGTTCCGTTTCCGTTTTGGTTCGGGCCCTTTTCATTTCAGTTCGGTTTCGTTGAAATGGATTTTTCTAGAAAAACTTCGTTCCGTTTGTTGTTTTGGTTCGATTGTTGTTTTCCCATAGGAATGCATTGAAGCAATGCATTCCTATGGGAACAAGCAAGCACGGAAGCTGCAGCATTTTTGGGGGGAACAGCCCCAAGTGCCAATCAGCTGTAGCATGGGCTTGGGATTCAGCAAAAAAAAAAAAGTTTTAAAAGCTTGTGCTTTCCGGGTGCATTTGGGGCGGAAGTGCCCTGGCTTATTTTTAAATCTCCTTTGTTTTTAAAAGAACAAGAATAATTCTCGCCGTCTTCTGCCACCGCCACCGCCTCCCAAACTCCGGAACAGGTGCTTGCTTTCTTAAATTCTCCCCCTCCCCCCCACCGCCCTTTACCATACTGTCACAAAAAAGCAGAATAGCAACATAGCAAGCTCAGCGAAATACACCCTCTTTTACCCCCACCTTGATTCGGGATCTCCTCCTGGGGTTGCTGCCTCCTCTGCCTCATGGTCCCTCACCCTCATTGCAAAACGGATGTGGAAAGACAACCCACCCCTTTAAGGAGCACAGCATTGTTCCCAGAATCCCCACCAGCGTCCCCCTCTTCTCCATACACACGCGCGGCGCGCACATACACACACACACAGCACAGAGGGCATGACCATGAGGGCGGAGGAGGCAAGCCCGGGAGATCCGGAGGAAAGGTGAGGCCAAGGGGGTGTACTTCGCTGAGCTTGCTCATTAATATTTTCCTTTTTTACGATGACACGGCAAATGGGGGGGGAGGAGAATGTAAGAAAACGAGTACCCAAACCTTGGCTAGGAATAAACCAACCGCTTGATTTATTTAGGCATGCTTGACCCAGAGTTCCGGAGGTGGCAGTGGGAGGCGGAGAAAATTATCTTCTTGCTCTTTAAAAAGCAAAGGAGGTTTAAAAATATGCCAGGGAGCTTCCCTTCCCCAATGTGCCCAATTGGCCACAGGAAAGCAGGGGCTTTTAAAACTATTTTTTGCCAAGCCCCAAGCCCCCGCACTACAGCTGATCGGTGCTTGGGGCCATGCCAAAAAAAAAGCTCCAGTCCATTTTATTGCACACCGCCACTAACGGAAACGAACAGACCTGAACAAATTTTTGTTGGTTCTGTTTGGTTCGAGCCTGACCCATCCAAATTGTCGTTCTTCATTCCATTACGTAACGGAAATGAAGAACGGTAACAGAAACGGTAATTTAGTCGTTCCGTGCCCATGTCTAGTTCTAATGCCATCAGATATGAAAGCTGTAAAATCCCACACAATTTCTGGAACTCTGGTTTTATTATATGCCACAAGAACAACATAGAAATGAGGGTTGTTTTGTGTTTTTTTGGAGATGATGAGCCACACAACACTCAAGCTGATCTGTGCTGTGACTGAAAAACAATGGAGGATGCAGGACTTTTAAATGTGTAGATACTCAATTCTCTTGGCCTGGGGTCCCATGAGAGGGTGAGAAACATTCAGGAATCCAGACTCATTATATGATCTGTCTGCTACCTGTCACACATGTGCACATGTGTGTGTCTCTCTGCTTAGGCAGAAGGGACAGCACACAGACCAGCAGCAGTTATTTTTATTGCTTTGTGTATTTCTGATTGGGTTTTTTTAGGGAGGTATTTTGAGCAGGGGTTCTTCTAAGTTCTTTAAGACTTCCTTTTTCCTTTTTAAGAGCTGCCTTGGACATATCAAAGAGGTCCACTCACACTCTCTCTTCATACCTAAGGGTTTGATATGGCCCAATGTTTATTGCCTGCCTGCTGCACTGCAACAGAGGGTCTGATATAGCCCAATGTGCCTTGGAATACCAAATCTGGGGGCATTAAAGGGAATTGCTTGAGGAGGCACCACTGTAATTTCCATGCTGCTAGATGCCTGGGATTAGTATTTTCGAGTACTTTCCAATTACAAATGATTTTTTCCTGGGGGGGGACCCCTTTGAAGTTGAATAACTCTCCCCCCTCAACCCCAAAGCTCTCCAAATTTGGGGCTTAAAGAGAAGAGTTTGTGGAAGCTCCTATATAATTTCCATGTGCTAGATGCCTGGAATCACTATTTTCAAGTACCTACATAACTTTCTAATGTCAGGTGCCCATCTGCAAATGTCAGGTTCTAGAAGATATTGTGTAGAAACTATCATGGTCTCATGTTTTCCTCTTTTTCACTGGGTCTTTTACCTAATGAAATAGGAAATATAATAATCTTAATAAATCTAACCAAGGAACATCAAATTTAGAATGTGGTTTCAAGCAATGGATAGCCGACTGCATCTAGTAAGTCAATGAGAACAGCACAAGGTTGATATCTTTTTCTAAAAGCAAAGAGGGGAGGCAGGAAGGAAGTTTCAAATTTGTATGCAGCAAGTGTGTGTGTGTGTGTGTGTGTGTGTGTGTGTGTGTGCGTGCGTGCGCGCGTGCGCGCGCGCACCTGTGTGCACGAATAGACTGTTTGATATCTTCCTTAATCCACACACCTCTATTCCCATATTGTTTATGAATAGCCAAGATAATGAGATGCATTTCTTGGAAACAAGGCCATTTCAGAATTTCCATACCAGTCCCCATTTTCTGCTTCAGTCTGTCTAATAGTCTTCTCAGGGCTGCACTGCAGGCCTTCAAGAATGTAATCTCTATCATCATCTGTGTCAATTTATTTTAATTTAGCACATTTGTCCCTTGTTTGTGATAATGGATCATCTGTTGCTCAGTGTTTTGGCTCATGGTGGAAAGTGAATACAAATAAGGACAGGGATAAAACTGGAGCACTCCAATGCCTCTATCATCAGAGGCACTGGAAAAGCTGACCTCAAGCGGCCAAGACAACAGCAGCTCTGCCATGCTTAATTACCCTGAAGACGAAAAGTGAGCTTCATTAGATCTGTTGAGCAACAGACATTAAGACAAATGTTATTTTGTCTTCTAAATAGCCTCAGGATGCAAACGGCATTTCCAGATACCTGTTATTTTCCATAGTTTAATCTTCCTCTCTAGTGCCTCTGCAACAGTTTTAGTTACAGTGTCTTCTAGATACGTCCATGGGCAAGAATGGCATTTCTGTTCCCTTTTTTACCCAGATTCACCAAAATCTATTGACATTTGGACATGAAATAAACTGAAACAGATGTATGTACTCTAGAGTTGGTTTCAATTCCTTCTTGAGCAAAATGCCTGTGAAGATTGTCAGTCATCCAGATGCGGTTATCTGAAAGCTGAGTCATGGCAACTGGACTTCTTTTCTTGTGAGATCGAAACATTTCATTAATCATCCAGCAGCTTTGTCAGTCTGAGGGAAGTTAGTTGAGCAGAACTGAGGCCATGTCCACACACAAGAATTGTCCCTCTAATTTTCTGCATGTTCCTCTTCCTATATGGCTGTGTGTTGATGTCACTGATCTTAGAAGCTGGTGCCTTTTCTACTCTTCTTATTCCTCTTTAATATTTACTATTAAAAACCAGACTCGCTGTGTCCCTGGATATAACAAAGCATCAACGCTCCACTCAGAAAAGGTTGGGGGGGGAGAGAAAAGAAAATAGAGTAAAGAAAATATCAGCAGCAATGGGAGGCTACTAGCAGGATGCACCAAAATGTTTCAGTTCATCAGTTCACACAGAATCACAAACTGAAACTAATGTGTGATGTAACCCCCCCAAAAGTAGTCACCTCCCCATGGGCAGGATTTAAGGCAGCTATAGCTTGCTCAGGAAGCAAAAAAATCTAGTCTGGAACAGGTGATGGTGGAACCCAAAAAGAAAAATCAGCAATCCATGATGGATACTGGAGAGACCTTTCAGTCTTGTGAACACAGCCTGACTGGAATTCCAAAATTCTCATTATTGAAGAGTGAAACTAATTGATTTGCCACAGAAAAGTAGGATTAAATTGTAAAGCATGTTACTAGCCCTGCCTCCTTCCCATCTTCCAAGTCATTTAAATATGGTTAATATAGACAGATGTTTTAATGGCTGGGTCATCCAGGGTAGATGCGGCTGCGTATTCCACAGTCACACACCTAGGCACAGTCTCCATACCCAACAAAATATATTTTGGCACAAGAGCCATAGAAGCCCACAAGGTTGATTCTACCTATCCTTTGTGGTGGTGGTGATGGTGGTGGTGGTGGTGGTGGTGGTGGTGGTATCTGGCTTCACACATCACTGACTCTCCGTGACCCCATGTCCATGGAGTTTCCTTGCCAGGAATACTGGAGTGGTTTGCCAGTTCCGACTCCAGGCAGCTACAGCACCTGGCATTCCCTGGTGGTCTCCCATCCAAGTACTATCCAGGCGCTGACCCTGCTTAGCTCCCAAAATCAGGCAAGATTGGATGTGTTCAAGGCATCTAGGCAGTGCCTATCCTTTAAGAAGTGCAATAACAAATCAAATAGCAAATGAAATGTTATACCCTCCATGCACACTAATTTCTTCTTCCAAAAGAAGAAGGATTACCCTGCCTGGTGAAAATTCTTTCCCTTGAAGTTTTGTTTCAAATAAGGCCACATGGGCATTATAAACTTAGAGATTTGTTGCTTTAATTTATGGAGTTAGACTGGACTAATCATCACAAATTCAAATTATGTGTCCCATATTATCAGAGCTAAAATTAATTTTAGACTTGAACTGAACTGAACTGAACTGAATTGAATTATTCATCAAGCACCCATGTTGTAGTCCTCTATTGCAGTGGTTCCCAACCTTGGGTCCCCCAAATGTTCTTGAACTAAAACACCCAGAAGCCATCACTGTTAGATGTCCTAACCAGGGTCTCTGGGAGGTTTAGTCCAAGAACATCTGAGGAGCTAAGGTGGGGGAACCACTGCTCTGTTGTCTTTGGAAAAGTGTGGTAGAAGGTAGGCTATCAAGAGCTGACGGCATATCTTCCCTACTCTAGATGAAATACAGATTCCATATCTAGACATAATAATTTGTTATTTATGCTGGGTGCTTCCAGAGTTTCCTGGGTGCAAGTGTTCAGAAGAGGTTTACGGGATATTTATCAGTATCCATGGATGCAGGTAAGGAAGCTTCCTCAGGGTATGGAACAGAACCATAACAGCATGTTGCTTGTTCTTCCTCCTAAGAGTTATAAATTCTGTCACACAGAGGATGCTCTAATGGCTGTTTCCTGATAGAAGGGGAAGTGGGGAGTTTTCTTCTCTCCTCAGGAAACATTTGAAATCTGCTTCTGGTACATTTTGAATCAGGTCCTCTGCATACAATTTCAAATGATTGTGGTTCATCACATTTTGTTTCAGGTAACTTGGGGGACACTGAGCTCAACCAGAGCACGAAGGATCTTGAATTAACTGGAAACAGGAGGACTATGAGGAAGCAACCAGTAGGGTGCAGCAGGCGGGACATTGTATTTTGATCTGCATCCAGATTTGCCTTGCCATTAGGCAAAGCAAAGTGATGGTCTCAGGTGCCACATGCTTGAAGGGTAATGGCATCATCCCCTGGGCTGTTCCTCCAGAGCCATCTAGCTATTTTGTTAGAGGGAAAAGCTGTGTGCAGCACTTAGACTGCCCTACTCCATTGCATACCTTGAAGGGTCCTATCCCATTGCCAGTGATCAAGCGTTGAGGCCTCTGTGGTGCAGTCAAGAGAATGTCAGGCTAGGATTCAGGAGACCTGGGTTTGAATCTCCTCTCAGCCATGGAAACTCACTGGAGGGAGTAGTAAAGCACTCCTTGAACATTTCACATATCTTGAAAAGTCTGTGGGCACCATTATGAATCAGAAGCCATTTGATGGCACATAGCAGCAGCAGCAGCAACCACCACCACGTCAAAACTACCCTACTTCTCTTGGGGATAGTGAAGGCTCCTGTCCCATTGTCAGAGTAAGAGTTTGACTGCCAGTACATTCGTAGAGCTAGCCCTGTCATTATGCCAGGTAAGACAATAGCCCCTGGTGGCAGAACACTGAGGTTGGTGCAAGTGCCACTCCCCTTATCACCACCCTCAAATGGCCCAAGACTAAGTGGACCCACTGCCTTTTCCCTCCACCATCCACAATAGATGTGAGGAGAAAAAGAAGACTGCCACCATTACCCCTATTCCTCAGAATAACCTGGCTTTTCCTTCCCTGGGCTACCCTGTCAGTGGCCATTGTAGCCATGCTGATCCTTAGTCCCTGTCTCCAGGTCCAGTTCTCCACTCCAGAAAAGAGGGATAGGGGAAACATAAATGGATGGCTTACTCAGAAGAAAAAAGCATATGGCAGCCATTGCAGCAGCCAGCCAGAGCATTGAATTATGGCAGGGACAAGCAGCTGTGACTGGGTTGCTGACTGTGGATGCAGGAAAAAAAAAGGTGGCCCAGGCCATGCACCCTGCACACATCTACCAGAAAGTCTGCTGTATACAAACCATGCATGCTTGTTTGTTTGTTTTTCCAGTGCCAGGCTCTGAAGGGTCTAGAGCCAAGGCACTGCATTTGGGGGCGCTAGATCACCTCTTGAGTGGCCTGACAGGCAGTTTTCTTTCTCACACTTCCCATAGTGCCATGACCTCAAGAGGACCACCACCACCACTCTGGACACTGTACTGAGGAAGATGCCTGCACTGAATTGTGCAGAGTTGGTTTTTGGTAGAAGGGTGTGCAGCCTCCTGAATCCGCTCCAGCAGTGGGATGCCATCCCTGTGTGTGGCCTTGGCTGATGCCCCTGTCTGGCTTCACACATCAGCGTCAGCCCCCGTCTTCTGTCTCCTGCCTTCCCCCTGGAAAGGATGCATGTGATGCTGCTCTGCTTCTCAATGGCCTGCCATGGGATGGGAGGTATGGTATGGTCATCACACTTGCCTGTTCCAATGAGTTGAGGCAAGGGACTGCCTCTCTGTCCTTTGGGCCATGGAGTTCGTTGGGGGGGCAGCTCATTACATCCTGTTTCAGGCAGCGAAAAGGCTTGGTCCATCCTTCTCCTGTTGGCTTCCATCTATGGAACACAGAAGGTGCCATCTCCAGCATCAAAAGCTTTTGGCTAGCCCTAATTTGAACTCAAACCATTGGACTGTGGTGTGTGGGGAGATATGTTATATATGTACGCACTGGCCACTATTTAGAAAGCTACTGAGTTCAGCTTGTTTTTCAGACACTAAACCCAAATGAAATTACCCTGACGTCCCCTTGCAGAGTTTTGCGAATGGCTCAATGAGGGGAAAAGAGAGTGCCAAGCCAATTTATGCATCCACCCCAACATGTAAATGATCTGACAATAATGAGGTACAAGCTGACTTGCTGGCCTTCTTTCCAGGCAATCCGTTTCGACTTGAAGCAAGTGCAGAACAAAAATAAGCCCCTTTAGCCGATTATTTTAATTGGCGTTTGAATGAATAATGAGGTTTTTTTCTTGAATGAGGCAAGAAAGGCAGAGAAAGGGAGAAGCAGGGCATCCACAAGAATATGGGGGACAGATGCACGATGCCTGCGGCCACTCATATTTGCTTTAACAAGCCAACACCACTGCCATAATTCTCCAATGAAATAAAACGGGGGGAAAAGAAGCCACATAAAATTTTATTGTGTTTGCGACTCTAGTTATTATATCCAGCAATCCGACCGCTTACCCAGAGGCAGGCCTTCCCTGGTTTCTTTGGTGGAGAGTCAACTGCCAGGACTGTCACAGAGAAAGTCATGCACAGAAAACAATGGGAAGTTCAGATTCATTCTGGAGCCTTACATGTTGATCTACAGCGCAAGCACAGCCATGCAGAGGAAAGTGAGAGGGAGCTAATAAAAAAGAAAGCACAAACAAATGGCCGGACAGGACCAAAAAAAGTATTTTAAGCATGAGAGAGAGAGAGAGAGAGAGAGAGAGAGAGAGAGAGGCAACAAAACAGAGTGGACTGCCTCTTGTAAAAGGTCATTGATGCTTCCCACCAGGACACCCCCCTCCCCCGTCAAGAGATACTGGGGTTTTGATGGTAAATATAAATTCAGATTCCCTCCACCATTGCATTAAATTTGTTGTGTCTCCGTAGAACTCTTGCAGACATTCAAGAACACATTGTGAGGAATGGCAGCTGGTGCCCACTGATGAAGGTCAAACCAATGGGAGACAGAGCCATTGAATTCTAGTTTTCTCCTCTTCATCCACAAGTCAACACAAAGCAGTGTGTGTTGCTTAGATCCTGCCCATCGCATCTGAAGCACTCTGGGTGGTTTACAATATAATTATGCAGTTTGCATATTGCACCCCACCCAGCCAGCAAGCTGGGTGCTCAATTTACTGATCTCAGAAGGCTGAATGAACCTCACGGCATCTACCTAGGCTCGAACCCAGGTTGTGAGCCGAGTTTTGGCTGTAGTACTTCAGTTTAGCCGCTGTCCCTTGAGGCTCCTCACTTTACGAGCACTATGGCACAACCCCTTCACCTCTAAATGCATTTAGGAATACTGTAGTCCTTTATCTTCAGATTGTGCATGCTGTCACACAGAAACAGGGCTTGGCCTTGCCAATAGGCAGAATGACACCACTGCCTCAGGCAGCAGCTGCTAAAGAGAGAGAGAGAGAGAGAGAGAGAGAGAGAAATAGTGTTAAAGCACAGAGCTCTTCTGTGCACCACTTTGTCCACCTTCCACATGTTAAGCTAGCCTGACACACTGATGTGTGATCCGGGATAATGTCCAATCATCAAAGCACAGGTGTAAGAGTCACCTACTGTACCAGTGTGCCCAGCTTCTGTATATTGAATGAGGGCAAGGGTCATCATCTGGTCCTTAATCTCAGGAAACCAAATGTCTTGTGTGAACTTAAATGGGATTCTCTACTGGGAAATGGTGTGGTCTCCTACTTTCTCCAGCCACCCCATCCCCCCAGGTAGATATCTAAGTTAAGAAAAAGTAGAAAGTCTAGATTGTGCAGCTGCATCCTTCACTTCATTTCAGAATCATGTATCTTCACAGTCACATCTTTTGTTGTTACAGATGCTAATTTTCCATAAAGTTGCTATTCTTTCAGAGCAGAGAACAGTCAGTTCTGCTCCTCAGTAACAATCTGAGTGCCTGCCACTGGCCTTCACAACAGTAGTTTCACTGTTCCTGTGAAACACTCTCCAGATTCTCATCCAAAAGTATACCTAGCCATGTTAAATATGGCGAAGGGTTTACTTCTCACATCAGATTGGAAGTCCTGTTGTCAGTTTGTCTTCCTGCACCCTTGAATAAGGCTCAACTGCTTCTTGGATTGGTTATTTTGAGAACTACTCCATCTGGCCTTCAAAAAACAGATGTTGAGCTAATACTGCAGTTATGTGCTTTTATCCATTGTGCTCCTGATCTGCAATTAAGAAGTCAAGACACTGACTAATTTAGCCTTAAGAAACGTGCTACGCAGGCTGAGGGAGCAAAATAATGCCAGCAGCCAAGAAAAACATCCAGCTCCACAGGAGAAAACAAAACTCTCTGTACCTCTGCTTTGCTCTCCTCTTTTACCACAGCTGTAGCAAAACAGATTCATCTCCAACCCAAACAGGAAGCTACTCCATTTCCAAAAACAAACCAGGAACAACCCAGTTCACCTGGTCCAAACCATGCCTTACACACTCATCCCAGGCACCAGAACAGGAACTTGTTAGCCACTGTGGAAACTTTGGTGCCGGGGGTTGGCCATCATTGCCCAGCTGGCCAAGGGTTTTCACAAAGACCTGTCAACCTCTCCTTCCCTTTTTCAGTGATTCCTTCTCTTTGTTGATTCCACAAAAACCCCACAAGCATGGCGGTCAGCCACTTACCATGACATCTCTTCTGGTCTTTCTGAGGAATCTCCAGATCTCAAAAAGCTGTATATTCCCCTGAACTTTTAAGCAGGGAAAACAATGCCTCCATGAGTAGAGCAGGGAGGGCATTTTCTTTTATACTCGCAAGCAATGCAGCGCATATGGGTGGTGGTGGGGACTCTGCTGTTCTGTGCAGGAGGCAGGGTGTATAAACCTAGTAAATAAAACAGCCCATCCTGTGTCATTCAGAGTCTGTGTCATTCAAAGTCAGCCCTATTAAGCTTAATGAACCAGTGATTTGACTCCATAGAAAGCAAGTGTATTCATCAGTGGAGCTTAAAGTATTCAGAGCATATTCCTGTGAGGAAATGCTGTAGCCTTGCTTTCCAAATTCTAGTATTGACTTTGAAGGGAAACTCTGAATTAGCTAGAACTTCCAACTTCTAGTTGCATGCTACAAGATCTCAGGGCAGGTTGCAGAGTTATATAGGACCAATTAAAAACATGCACATTTTAAAAACAACAGGTCAGAACATATGAAATCAAACATTAATGCATTAAAACCATTGTGTTAAAACCTGCTCAGGTTTTTGCAAATAGTCATGTGTTGACGTGATGCCCAAAGGATGCTGATGTTAGCACCAATTGAGTATCCAAGGGAAATCATTCCCCAGTTAATGTACTACAGCTAAGAAAACATCCCCCACACCTCTCTGCACAATATACCATTCTGAGTGGTGGGAAATAGAGAACAAACAGCTTCCCCAGCAGGTTCACATATGGTGAGGCACTCTTTCAAATCTCCAGGTCCCAAGCTGTTCAACATCTTGACGTCAGGCCAGAGGTGCATTGGCAGGCAACACAAATCCTCCAGAGGTAGCATCCTGTGGGCTCTGCAAGAGATGTTCTGATTAGCTGTCTAGCCACTGCATATTGCATTCGCTGCAGCACCCCTATTCTTTTCAAAGCTAGCCCCATGGAGAGTGCATGGCAGTAGTCAAACATGGCTACACAGGTGTGGCAGACACTGCTGCAATGCACACCAAGCCATGAAACCAAAGGAAGAGGAAATGGGGATGGTGGAGGGGAGTAAGATTGGTCTGGAAAGTATATACAATAATGAGTGGAAGGAACCACAAGGGGGAAGAGTTAGCACACAGAGTGGGGGGGGGATGAAAACAGCCAGCTTCTATATTCCCTTTCTGACACAGGGTTCCTATTTCTGTAGCTTTTGGGTGTTCATAGACTTTGCTGCTGTTTTGTCTTGCTACGTGAGAGAGAGAGAGAGAGAGAGAGAGAGAGAGAGAGAGAGAGAGATGTTAAATTCTTCTGCCTGAAAACCAGAGGTGAGAACATTTCCTCTTTAAGACTTCACTATAACTGATGCTGTCTGTACTCCAGAGCCATCTAGCTATTTTGTTAGAGGGAAAAGCTGTGTGCAGCACTTAGACTGTCCTGCTCCATTGCATACCTTGAAGGGTCCTATCCCATTGCCAGTGATCAAGTGTGAGGCCTCTGTGGTGCAGTGAGAATGTCAGGCTGGATTCAGTGGGTTTGAATCTCCTCTCAGCCATGGAAACTCACTGGAGGGGAGAAAGAGAACATTTCACATATCTTGAAAAGTCTGTGGACCATTATGAATCAGAAGCCATTTGATGGCACATAGCAGCAGCAGCAGATGTTAAATAGTGAAGGCTCCTGTCCCATTGTCTGACTGCTGAAAATGCCAGGTAAGACAATAGCCCCTGGTGGCAGAACACTGAGAACATTTCTTGGCCCAAGACTAAGTGGACCCGCTTTTTCCCTCCACCATCCACAATAGATGTGAGGAGAAAAAGAAGACTTCCACCATTACCACTATTCCTCAGAATAACCTGGCTGCTTCCCTGGGCTCCCTGTCAGTGGCCATTGTAGCTTGCTTCCCTGTCTCTCAGGTCTCCCCAAAAAGGAAAGAACCTGGCCATCAAGTCTTCCAGAGAGGGTTCCCTGCTGAGAGGGGGGAGCCCCGTCCATTGGGTCTTCCTCCTCTTGCTACCTGCCTGAAAGTGACAGGCGGGCTATTGTGACTTCATACATGATGTTGCCAACATGTAGTGGCTGGCTATTGTGATGACCTGGCCTTAGTCTGACACTCTCCATCTAATATAGGGACAGGAACAGAGAAAGAGAGAGAGAGAGAGAAAGAGAGAGAGAGAGAGATGCCCCAAAATGTTAACACATTTCATGTGTGAGCGGTAGTTTCCATTCATGTGCTTACAGCATTTATGTTTTAATAGACATGGTTTATTATTCTTTTACCTGAAAACCAGATCCTGCTTCAGAATATACCATCTCACCATAATAATCTGCTTTGTTGAGGAAAGAGGAAAATGGAATGTGTAAAAAATATGTTCTAAGGTGGAATTATTTAGAAACTGAGGATTAATTGGCCTGACCAGAGATGGACTCTTCTTTGTTGGTTTAATAACAGAAATCTATCTGGCTTAAGAGTAGGTTTTCCAGGTATGAAGGTGCCAGCAGACGTCACCGGCAATTGCTCTGTTTCTCTGGGTTTCCAGGGAGAAGACCCAGGTCGAGGCAAGCAAGATGGGATTTTTCTTTGTGTGATTGTTTTGAAAGATACCCAGCATGGTGTAGTGGATACAATAATGGACTAGAACTGGGTTCACTTACCTGGCTCTGCCAAGGAAACTTACAGAGGGAGAGGTGCTGGAACTGGTGAAATTTATTGTGTGCCATCCAGTTGGAATGGCTTATAGAGACCCTAATAGGACTTTCAAAATTAGGGAAATGTTTATGCTGCTCCAAGTGATGCAGTGTGCCCATTGCCATGTACCTACTTGGCTTTCTCTCTAGCTTTTGCCAGGAGCTTTTCCCTTGCCAGGCTTTTACATGTGCCAGATTAGTCCTATCTGGGCCATTAGAATGAGGCAGGAAATGCATCACCACCTGCAAGTTTTCTTATTTTACAAGAACTAGTAGCAGCAGCTGCAGAGGGTCTGGAAACAAATTGCTTCTCTCTCAGCTCTTATTTATTTATTTATTTATTTATTTATTTATTTATTTATTTATTTATTTATTGCACTTATATCCCACCCATCTTCCAGAGTGGAACTCTGGGCGGCTAACAAAATTTAGAACTGCACTAAGGAAACCAAGAAATCAAAGAGAAAAAAAATCCAATAAAACAGCGAGGATCAATATCCTTCAGAACAGATGAGGCGAAAAAGGAGGAGAAAAAAAGGAAAATATCCTGTCTCCTTAAAAAGGTAGGTTTTCAGAACAGATGAGATGGTTCGGGTGGTCCCAGTTGATCTCCCTGAAAGATACACCATTCTCGCTGGTCCCAATCAGATACTCTGGATCCTGGTCCCAAGCCATGGAGGGTTTTGAAAATCAAAACCAGGACCTTGAACCTTATCCGGTGGACAACGGGTAGCCAATGCAGGCAGGCCAGAACTGGGGTGATGTGCTCAAATCTATGAGCACCCACCACCAGTCTGGCCACAGCATTCTGCACCCATTGGAGCCTCCAGACAAGGGTCACAAAATCACGAGGGGCTGCACAATTGTCCTCAGGGAGGACTCATTGAGGTACAGTCAGATCTGGGCGATCCTGTGGAGGTGGATAAAAGTGGCCCTGGAGACCGCCATCACCTGGGCTTCCAGGGAGAGGGCTGAGTCCAGGACCACACCCAGATTCCTGGCCTTTCCTCCCCACCCCACCCCCACTCTCTCTTAGGCAGTTACTTCATGTCCTGTTCGTCCCTCCTTGCTGTCCCACTTGGGACTGGTACAAAAAAACCTTACTTCACGTCCATAGCATGACAGCAAAAAGTTGTCTCAACCACGCTCCCAGAACCAGGAACAGAGTGTGACAAGCTGTACCTGCCCCTGGGCTGGAGAATTCTCTTGTCACCGTTGGTTCCTGGTTCCTGTTCCGAGACAAGCGACCGTGTGGTAACAACTGTCACACAACAAGCAGTGTCCACCTAGTGGTCAGCGGCTGAAGCGGCATTCAATATTAGTTTCCCTATGGGAAACACCATGCAGTGCAAATGTTTATTAAAGAAAGTACTGAAAATTCTGTAGCATTGACGTGTAAATCCCGGAAGACCAGTAAATCGAAATATTGAAAAAGTTTTATTTACGATATTAAAAAAGGGGTTATGAAAGCAAGACAAATTCAGAATTTGTCATGGAACAAGACCATGAAGTAACAGTTGTCACAAGACAAGTAATCACGCCTGTGGGTAAACGGAAACAGGGACTGAAAGGGACAAAAGCACATGACCGCGAACAACGCTGTCACGGTACAAACGTAATCACGGAACAAGGTAGGATGTGAAGTAACCGCCTTAGATGGCATTGCAGGGGCCTATGCTCTGCTTTTGGCCCTGCAGATTCAAAGAATGGGATAGTGCTGGCTTGACAATCCTACTAAGGGTTCGGTGTTTTAGCAGAGCCAACAGGGCCAAGCAGCAACTGAGGTAACCTGTGTGCCCAGGTTAACAAGGGTGGGGACTCAAGTCACAGGACAAACATCAAGTCAGACTTAAGACTTGACTTGAACTCAGCTCACTTTGAGGGGGGTATATGACTCAGACTCATGATTCAGAATCCACTGATCTTTCCTTTTTTCTTGGAAAAACAGCTTGTTTCTAATAGAGACTCAGACTTGGGACTTGGACTTGGGACTTGGACTTGGACTTGGAGCATAGACTCAAATACTTGCCATGCCAATAAGTTAACCTGTGGAATCAGTCCATGAAAATGGGAATTATTTAGAAAGTACACCTCTTTTTGGAAAGAAATTCCATTCATGTTTCTTGTCTTTAAAAAAAAGACAGCTAGAGAAAAATATGGGCATAGGAAACCAATTTCACCAAGGTGGAGCTGCAGAGAACTCCTCACTCCTCCTTCATCTGTCATGAAGAGGAGTGAGGAAGAAGCAAGAGCATGTGTCATAATGAAATTACCCTCAGGGTTAAAAGTTCCCTAGCTCAAACTTAGCACCCTTAGAGTGGAAGAGGAATGGGCAACCTTTTAAGCTCCAAGGGCATCCCGTGGTATCGCTCATTCCCATCCTGTTATAACACAGCATGCTGGTAAGAAGAAATCTAAGCCTTTCCTCCATGCCTCTTGAGATCTGGAAATTCCTAGGAAAGTAGAGGTGAAGACCTTCCCTAGATGGCTTCCTCTCTGAGGAGAAAAAACAATCTTGATAGAAAGGTTGGTGACTCTGTGAGAGGCTTTCTATCTGCCCTGTCCTTGCTGAAATCTTTCTTTCTCCACTGCTTGCAATGGCAAGAAAACAACAGCCAAAACTGTATAGAAATTAAAGGGTGTGTGAGAGAAATCAAAGGTGACCTCACCCCCCAACAGTCACTCCTTAACCAAGACTGCTATCCCAACACTGTTTACACCAGCTCTGAAATATGGCAGATTCTCCCTTCCTTCTGAAGCAAAAGATGAATGGTGTTCCCCAGCTTCAAGGGCTACATATGGTCAACCACTCTATGTGGAAGAAAGTGGGAAATACATAGAAGGGACATTAAAATTCACCAGAAATGAGAATGCATTATAGGAACTATACACATCTGTAGGGCATAGGGTTGCAAGTCAGTAGCATCCCATTCCCTTAGTTTACAACACCCAAACCTGAGACTGGGACTGGTCCATGATCATATCACATGGGAAAGGCACTGGAGGCAAGGCAGTTCTTTATTTTTTTCCATCTGTTCTTATTTTGAATTGTTAAATCATTTTGATTTATTGTATTTGTGCTTATTTGCTTATTTGTTCTTATTATTATTATAATTTGATTATTTGGTCTGACTGATTAGTTTTATTTACTATTTAAGTTGTTTAATCTGTTTTTGTATTTTCAGTATATGTTTGTAAACCGCCCAGAGTAGCTTTTTTGCTAGATGGTTGCAGTATATAAATCAAATAAATAAATAAATACCCTCCATTATTCCTTAGGGGAGTACAGTCACTTAGGCGATGCAGAGTAGGATGCGGAGAAGGAAAAAGATAGCCACGTTATAGCTGTTATATAAAATATAAAAGACTACTATTTTCTATTGTGAGCTTTTGTGGATCAAGTCCACCTCCTCAGACTAGATGGCTAGCCTGTTGGTACACAGCCCTGTGACCAGGTCAGGATGCAGCGATCAGACAAAGTGACTGTGGTCCATTACTGCAGGAGTGGGACTATTAATAAGCTGTGAACCAGTTGCAGTTAGCAAGTACTGGGTACAGGTCTATAGGTAACAAGAGCACTATTGACACAAGTGGTGATGTGTGAGAATTAATATTTTGTGTGGGGGGGTCTCAATAGAATGCTGCCATGTGCTGTTGTATCCATGCATCCTGCCTTACTTTGCATGATGGTAGGGCAGGCTCTGCTGGCAGCTACCCTTACTCTTATGCAACACCAGCTGAATGCTGTATCAAATGTCTGAGCAAGCCTATAGAGAGCATTCAGAGATACCTCTTTCAGGCACAGTTGTAAGGAAGTGGTCTCCCCCCCCCTTCTCTACTTTCATTCTTGCTTGCTTGCTTGGCAGCAAGATCGTTACAGATGTCAGAACAAGAGGAGGGAAAAGCTGCCATTTAAAAGAATGCTGTGTTCAGTGTACCAGAGGCCACTACATTGCACTGATCCATGAGGTCAGTATTGTTTTATAGCCAATTTTTCATCTGAAACTGAGTGCAATGAGCCTCGGAAGATTACAAAGGCATCTACCAAGCAAAATGCCTCAGATAGACAGATGCAGATACTAAAAATGCAGCCCTGGCTATGGTAAAATTATTTCATCCACTGACTTGATCCATTACTCATTTTAATCAGTGGAAAGATTAATGTCACGGCATGCCACGTGAAGCTTTCTCTGCCCTTTCCAGTAACAGGAAAAAGTGGGGAAGGAGGAGCAGCTGGGGGAGAGGGTTTTGTGCAGTCCTAGCTACTCCAGGACAAAGTATATGTATCCAGCAGTTTCTTTTTAAAAACTGATTTTCCCTCAGGCCAGTATAGGTAGCCTATTCAAGCCTTTTCTGAATATGAACAGGGCAATGGTCTCTCTATGGGGGTGTCCCTTTTGATAAGAGCCTAAGAACTACTGACATTTTTTTTAAGAATAGGGGGTTCCAAATATACCCCCTTTCCCAAACAGGGGTTTCCACAATATACCCCCTCCTTTTTAAAAATTATCTTTGAGAAATCCTCACCCATCCTTGCCTCTGCTTTACCATCATCCCATCTCCTTTTTTAAAAAGTTCAATTTTAAATTTTTAATACGCACTGAGGTATAAAAATCACTGGTAGATTATATTGAAAATAAGTACAATATTTTTCTTCAGAGATCCTAAATTGTAATAATTATATCTATGACAGGGTTGAGTATATTTCTTTTTTAAAAGTCTTTATCTAGCTTACTCCCTCCGGGAATTCCTTCACATATTCTCAGGGAGCTACACCCTCCAGTTTTAGGACTACAATTACCAGAATTCCCAAGCTGCTATGGTCAGTGGCTATACTGGCTGTGACATTTCAGGGGAAAGTCATGCTTCCCATCTCTTGTCCTGCTGCAACCCTGGTAGGCTGAGTTCTTTTTGCCTGCCTAAATCAACTAACTCCAAAAGCCAATCCTAGTGTGCCAAGACCTGTAAAGCCATGAGCCTAAGCTTTGCTCCTTAGTATGAGTGGCACACTTTAGCAGTGGTAGAAGCTCAGCCAGCTCCTGATCCCTCTCTTCTACCGCTACCTTCAATCTTGACCCACTGCCTACTTAGGACTACATGCATAGGCACTCTATGACATTGAATCGTTGTTTGCTGCTTTGCCCTTTCAAAAAGGCGGGAGACACAGCACTGTGAAACAGAGGTTAAAATGTCAATATTAAGCGAGAGGTTCAGAGGTTAAATGAAGGAAAATTGACCAGAGCCTTGTATAAATATAGTATTTTAAAAATAGGTGGGGGAAATCCATAGGAAGAAGTCAGAAAGACAGAGAACAGTCCCTGGTCATAGGAGCAGCATAGCAGCTGCAGCAGGCATGAAATTACAGGTGTCTTGAAAGGGCAGTATGTGGCTAGTTATTATACAGCTCTAGCTGCTATAATGAGTAGTAGTCTCTGCCATAGAAACAAATGGTGGAACCAGCAGTGGGTTGTGTGTGGGGGGGGGTGTAGCAGGCAGGGCCGGCGCTAGGTTTTTTTGCGCCCTAGGGTGGGCGGGCAGGGGGGGGGGCAGGGGCGGGGTGGCAGGGGCAGGGGCGGGGTGGCAGGGGGCAGCGGATGGTGGGGACGGCAATGGGCGGGGGCAGACGGTGACGGGCACGGAGGTTGGCGATGGGCGCAGGTAGGCAGCAGGCAGGCGGCGGCCGGCGGGGGGGACGGCCGGCGGCGGGGGGGGCAGCAGGCTGGCCAGCACCCTTTCTCCATTTTGGCGCCCTAGGCAACTGCCTAGTTTGCCTTAATGGACACGCCGACCCTGGTTGCAGGGCACAGGGACTGTTTTAAAATCCCAGCTGTTGCATACTGATGCTGGAGATCTACTTCAGAACCCTGCCACCTCCCTAAAGCTTGTTGTCTACATAGTTCAAGTGAAAAATGCCCACTGGGAATTGGAGAGGGGAAGTGAGTTCTAGCTTCCCTCTTCGATAGCACTAGCTTTGAGTGGAACATCTGTGATCATGGAACGAGCGCCTCTACAGAGGAGGGGGACACTGTGCGCAACACACTGAGATGGGGGACAGACATGTAAGTAACATGGAAGTCCAGAAGGCTTTGAGCATCAGGCTTAATTATCAATGACCTCTAATTTGTGAGTGGGTGTAATTTTCCTTGTAGATCCAATTGAATGGGAGAAGTTGGTCTCCTTTATACAGAGTGACCAAGGTTACATAGCACAGCAGCTTTGAATTCTTCGTGTGAATTTGTGCAGCAATATTTAAAACAAATTCTATCTTCTTTGGTCCTCTTCTTTGGTTCCATGACACCACAATCACTAAGAAGAAAAAACAACAACATGAGGTTCCTGAAATCCAAAGACCAGAAATTGAAAAAAGAAATTTAAACATGCTCTGAAACCCAAAACACAACCTCATGGCCACACTAAAATCCAAAGAGCAGAAATTTAAAAAATTTAAAAATTAAAATTATAAATTAAAAAAAAGAAATTAGAACATGCATGCCCAAAAATCCACAACCACATAAGCAACCTAAATTCCAAAGTGAATAAATTTTAAAAAGAAATCTAAACTGCAAAAATTTCAAAGAGCACAAATTAAAAAGAAGTCAAAACGTGTCTGCACAAAAATCCACAACCACATAAGCAACCTAAATTCCAAAGTGCATGCAATTTAAAAAGAAATCTAAACTGCAATAATTCCAAAGAGTACACACACAAACACGCGCACGCACACACACACAGCCCCCATGCATGCAAAAAGAGAGAGAGAATAATAATAATCAGCCTACCTTTCCAGCAGTAGAGAATTGCAGGAAAAAACTCTCCAAAACAAATGGCTCTAAATCTCAATCGAACACTGCTCCACACTGCCTCACTCCATGCCTCGTGCAACCCACAGAGGTCTGGAATGGATGGCACTGGTGTTTTAAACATCCCAGATGCAATGCACCCTAGGAGAAGCATTTTTCAGGGGGGAGGGAATGTAAGTAAAAAAAAGTGGACCTTTTTTTGTAAGTCGAATTTTCCCATACCAACAGCTTTCTTTTCATAAGTCAAATTTTGTTGTTGTTGAAGCATTCGTAAGTTGAGGTACCACTGTAAATGCTTATTTAATTAATTTGATAGGTTATGATTAATTAATTATTGCCCAAACCCAACAGGTGTGGTGGCTCAGTGGACTAAGGCTCCTGAAAACTGTCGGCTGCACAGTCAGCAGCTTGCGGTTCAAATCCCGGGTGCCATGCAGTAGAGCAAATGCCCACTGATAACCCCAGCTCCTGCCAACCAATCAGTTTGAAAGCATGTGAATGCATATCGATAAATAGGCACTGACATAAAAAGCGGGAAGGTAAAATAGTGTTTCCTTGCAGCCATGCCGGCCACGTGGCCATGGACTTGCACAACACTGGCTCTTCGGCTTGAATACGGAGATGAGCACTGCCCCTAGAGGTAGGACATGACTAGCATGCATGTGTGTGTGTGGGGGGGGACTTTACCTTACCTAAACCCAACAGGTTTAATGTATGGTCAGAATTTCTTTGCTTCAGGGGGAATGCCTTCAACCACAGATTTTGTTTTAAACCAAAATATTGGGTAAGGGAATTTAATCTGTTGTTTCCTACCAGGGTTATGGAGAGGTGCTTATGGTATTGTTCAACTTCTCATGCCAAGATCACTTTCCTTCCCTGTTCCTAAACATGAGTAAGTGAAGGGGGCATTTGAAGCACCACCTCAAAGCGCAAAAGAGCATGGCCTGTTGTGGCCTGAGCAAAGCATCTGAAAAAAAATCATTCATGCACCCTGAAACGGTGATGATATAGAGCTAAGACAGTAAGGTGAACAATATAAGGCAGACAAATCTGGGATTATTATTTTTTCAAAACTAAAGAAACACGTGTTCAATATGAAAAAAAAATAGTTTTCAGAACACATTGACAGCACCTAATGGAACAAATCAAGAACAAATGAACAGCTGCCACCAGTAGAGGGAAGAGAAGGCTGGAACACTCAGCAGAGACATGGGGTTCTCTTTGAATTTAAAAGCAGAAGATGGAATCATTGATTAGTAGATTCTCATTGATCGGTAGACTCTCAGTCCAGAAAAGTCCCTCCCAGTCATTCATACTATAGACAACATGCAAGGCTGCAAAAACCAACCAAATACAGTGGTACCTTGTATAAAGGAATTAATTCGTTCCAAATGAAATTATGCTAAGCAAATTTTCCTCTATACAAATTCCCCATAGGAATGCATTGAAAATGGAGTAACCCCTAATCGCGACAATTTTTATATTGTATGGATTCGCCCCATGGGCAATTCTGTTAAGCAAAATTCCCCCTCTCTAGAACTGTTTATGTTGTACAGATTTTATGTTATACAAACTGTTTGTTATGCAAGGGTCCACTGTAAACAAAACTCCAGGAGTAAACTCAGTGCAAAAACAGGGGTATTACAATGTGTAGTCAAGCCCTAAGATACACATATCAAATGCAGCAAGTGAAGAAAAAAACATGTTCGTGTTCCAATGCATATACTGCCTCATAGTGCTAAAGCACTCCCTTGGCAGTTTTAAAATTTAATGGGAGCTCCCACTGCGCTCCCTCCCCTAGTGATCTGGGTACTCATTTTGCTGACTTCAGAGGGATGGAGCCTGAGTTAGCCTTGAGCTGGTTACCTGAATCCATCAAGAATGAACTGAGGTAATGAGCAGAAGTTTGGTGGCAGTACCACCATTTAACCACTGTTCCACAGAGTTCAGATGTATAAACATGTCTGTTTAAAATGTGTATATTTTTGGTGGAGTTGAATACAGTTGAGGAGGGAATTCACATGCATGATAGAAAAGAAGAAAACAAAGAAACATGTGGAACAGATCTGGGTTAATCCAACAGTCATAAAAGAAAAAAAAATGTAGAATGTTTGGGCAGAATTTGGAACAAAAATAGCTAAGACAGCAGCTGTAACAAAAATAATGAACCATCACCTCCAGATTGAATCTTTGCTAAAAAAAAATACTAAAATGAAGCATCGAAAGAACTTGTGTGTGTGTGTGTGTGTGTGTGTGTGTGTGTGTGTGTGTGTGTGTGTGTGTGTGTGTGTGTGTGTGTGTGTTATAATAAATGTTCTTTTAAAAGAACAAGAATTACTGGCACCGTAATTGTTTTTCACTGCCGCAAATGTTCATATAAATGCAAAACTGTTTTTTGAATTAAAGAAAATCAATCCTTTAAAAAAATAATAACAATAATGAAAAGCTCTTGCCTCATGTTTAAGGGTAACAAAATTGCTAGCTTATAAAATGCCGCAACATTTGCTTTTCCTGCAACAGACTACAGTATCTCTAAAACCAGAGAGGGGGGCTAGAACAGTACAGTATCTGAATAATTGTCAAGCAGCAGTGGCAAAGACTGGGTTACTGGATTTGGGGGTGACAGAAGACTGTGTTGAAAAGGGGGCATTGGGATGGGTTGGATAAGGCGAAATAGGAACTCTTACAGTTGCTATGATGTTTGGGGATGCCTTTGCATCCATATGCAAGGACCGGGTGGTTTGGGGGGGGGGGGGCTGTAAAACATGCTGCACCTCAGGTGACCTGATTTGTTCCACTTCCATTTAAAGGGAAACATGAAAAGGAACAGGAGAAAACAAACAAAAGACAGGAAGCTGAAAAGCTGTGGGTAGGAATGCTCTGGGGGATGAGATGGTGTGCTCTGGCATTTAGGTTATGCACCGCTACCGCGCTTTAGATTTGAAATGCCTTTTCCTTAAAGACAAATTGCCTTAAAAATCACTGTCTGCTTTTCAAATCTTTTTTTCTGAAGAGCCCCTTGGCCACACCCATTTTTGACCACTGTGTCGGTTTTTAAAAATGTTTCATTATTCAGTATTTGTTTCATTCCGCAATAGGAATGCGTATTTTCATTTTGTTCCACTTCATTTTTCGTTCTGGTGCCAACAACGACTCTCCTACCTGTTCTCTGCTGGCACTGCCGCCACCAGCCACCGCTGCCGCCACTTTAAAAACAAAACTAAGCCAACCAGGCCCACGCTACAGCTGGTAGGCAGGCCACGTGGTCAGCCATTCAAAAAAAATTAAATTTAAATTAAATTAAATTAAATTAAAATGAATTTTAAAAACTGATCTGGCCAGCGGACTGCCAAACTGGCCCATGGGCCACTGACCCAGCCCACAGGCCCACAGAAGTAAAAAATAAAATAAAATAATAAATTTTAAAAACCCGACCCAGCCCATGGGCCGCTGAACTGGCCCACAGGTCAGCAGGAGTAAAAAAATAAATAAATAAACACCCTGTCCCGGCCTACACTTCAGCTGGTAGGCAGGCCTCATGGTCTGCCTTTAAAAAATAAATAAATTTTAATTTTAATTTTAATTTTTTAAAAACCAACCCAACCCTGAACAAAACAGTAAAAAAAAAAATAAAACCAGCCCACAGGCTGGCAGGAGTGAAATATATATATAATAAAAATAAAGCCAACCCGGCCCACACTAAAATAAAAAAATAAAATAAAATAAAATAAAATAAAATAAACTGACTCAGCCCACGTGCTCCCAACCCAACCCATGGGCCAGCGAACCGGCCAGCGGGCTGGCAGGATTTTAAAAAATAAAATTAAAAATTAAAAATTAAAAAAAAACCAGCCACGCTAAAGCTGGTTGGCGGGGTTCAAAAACGGGAGGGGGGGGACAAACCAAACTAAAACAAATTATGAAACTTTTTTAAAAAAATCATTTCGTAATTAACGAAATGGGTGGGAAAAAGAATAATGAAACAAAACATGTTGGTGTTTCATACCCATCTCTAGTGAAATGAACTGGTAGCTGAAATTCATTACATCACTAGCGACAGGGTTAGTTTGGCACGTGCGGCTTTCTTTCCCCACTGGGGGGATTCAGGAGTGCCTAGGAAAGGGCTCTCTTATGCTACCGCTTGAGACCGATACCTCACTCTGTATAACGGTAGAGTTGGCCATGGATAAGGGAGGATTACAACAGCCCACCAAAGCCTGTTTGCATCGCACCCTGCTGTCTGCGGGTGGAGATGCAGAATGGCAGCTTTTGATTTTAATGTACTTGCTCATAATATCTTATGAAAACAAACTGAACAGGATTTTTTTCTATTACCATTTTCTTGAGATCAGTAGCTGCCTCATAATCACAAACAATTATTCAATATGAACGTCCATTGTGTGATTTATGCCCTTTCTGAAATTCATAGATAAAATGTTTTAAGATTAACCCAGTGGGAGTTTGGCTATTAATTGGAATGAGAATAATTAAAGTTTCTAATAATCCAGCACCTCCTTAAACCAAGACAAATGGGATGAACAAACACTTCCTGAAAGCTTCCTCTTCAGTGGCAGGAGTTCCAGTTTACACCTCCTGAGCCCAGTCTTTCAAACCAAGCTTCAAATCTCAGCAAGCTGCTGCTTTTTGCAAAACTACAAATCACCACACTTGGCCAAGCCGTTTGCCTCTTAATAGACCACTTTTGTTTGAAGCAAGGAATGACCATGTGTCAGTTTGTTTTCATAGCACATTACCAGGGATGAAGTAGCTTTGAGGAAGGCAGACATTCACCCAAAGAATTGAACAAAAAGAAGGATGAGTATAGACATGTAGGAGCCAATGTGTTCTGCCTCCATCCCTATGTACTCCATAGGAGTCCTTGGGGGAATTAAAAAGACTACCCTGATCTATATCAGGTTTCAAGCAAGTAGCAAGGACAGTTTTGATCCCACCACAATTCTCCATGAGTATAGGTTTAGAATTAGTTATTTTCTCGACTGATGCGAGATCCCTTGGATCCTGAAGATGGAAAGGATGAACATTATGGAATGTCATTAGAACTGCCAAGTACATTTTATAATTCAAATAAAAATATATAGCACACAACACTGGAAATACTCAATGTTACTATGCAGAGCAGCAGGTATGGTGTTGGCCTGCATGCTACAGCTGCCACTGCTACTGCAGCTGATATAGATACTGGCTTAGTTACTAAACAAGACAAGACATTTGTAGTGGATCAAAATAAAGCCAAGAGAGCCCAAGAAAAACTTACAAAATCACTCAATTTATTTTATTTATTTATTTATTTATACAACTTATATGCCGCCCACTACCCCAAGTTTGATGAAGTTTGTGATGAGAGTGAAATTGACTGTTTCTTTGATGGTCATTAAAACAGAACTCAAGTTCTACTGAAAGCCGATAATTCTGATCAGTGTTTCCCCACCATCATAAAAAGCATTCTTTTGCTGGGGGCAATATTTGTACCATTAGACTCTAGAGGAAGATTCAAACAGAAACAAACCTGCTGAAGTTATTGCTGATAGTGGCTTTCATGAAGAAGAAGGGCATTGATCAAACTCTGCAGGCCATTGGGTGTGATTCCACAAATTAAACATTAGTTGGATTGGTGGTATCATGCACTTTGTTGAGGTTAAACTTTGCTGCAAGCTGATCTGGTTAGCCTGGGCTCTTCATACAAATAAGTTGTCTCTGCAACACTTGATTATGACACTAGATGGGAAGACCTTATCAGACAACAAATGGTCTGGTCAAACTGGGAAGATGGTAGACAATGCCACTGAGCTAGAAATTGATCTTTCATTCTCTAAAGTCTCAAGGGAAGTGCCACTCATTTCTCTTAGTCACAGTGTAATAAATAATTTGTCAATAGATGAAACCTATGGGTACAGGATTACACAGGCCATTAGGAGCTATGGGAAGATATACTTCCCATAGATCTTGGCCACCTCAAAACTGCTCCAGTGAGTCACTTAAGACTGTTAACAACTGCAAATAGGATTTGCCCTATATGGGTATTAAATAATGGTTTTAAGGACAACCCCCCCCCCAAAAAAAAACTTAAGACTGATAGTAGAGTACATTTTTGGTGTGTACTTTCCCTGCTGGCTCCAAATTAAAGTAAAACACTCATGGGTTGAAGGCCAATGCCATATGTTGTTCCACCTCCACCTCCTCAGATTCCAAAAGAAAGCTGTAGTGGATGCTTGTTTTGCCAACCATCCAGCATTCAGCATGGTATATGCATTTAGTGAAATGGTCATTCAAACACTCTTGTGCTCCATTGACAGTGATGAGAGAAAAGCTGGGGTCCAGAAGATTATTGGTTTAAGGAGTGGAAATTATTTCCTGGGAGATCTTTCCATACGTCCCAGAAAGACTCCTATTAATCCTTAGGCTACTTCATGGTTAGAACTCATATACTGGTCTCAAAATGTACATGAATCTCCTTTGACATGCAAGGCTGATGATATCGGAAGTTTAAAAAGTTCATTAATGAACCTATGCAAGTTCCAAAGTGGCCATGCCATGGATAGTTTGTAGAAAGAATTGTCAAAAAAGTCACAGAGGCAGCAGGCAAAGTATATACAGTACAGCCAAAAAAACATGGGGGATAAATAAGAGGTCAAGAGAAACAAGCTGACGGTTGATGTCCAAGAACGAACCAAAACACATGTTAATGAAACTTATTGCTTATTGCTTATACACTTTGTTGTTCTTTGTTTAGAAAGATCTGTTTTGCTTTATGGCAACTGGGTGTTTCATACAACAGAAAATACATGTTTCTTGGATGCTGTCTTCTGAGAGCAGTGAATGTGCCTTTGTTCAAGTGCCAATTTACGGAGATGTCCAATTTAAAAAAAGTAGCAAATTTGAATTCCTGACATCAAAAGACATATTTTAGAGCCCCCTTTTCAAAAATCTTTTTTTAAAAAATTAACCCTCTAAATGACACACCATGATACATTATATACTTGAGAAACAATAATAAGTTCACTATACAAAACTTTCTGAAGTCTGAGTCACTTCCACCAATGCCTTCAAGGTGATGTCCTAGGTTCAGGAGCTCTAGATACATTTTTCTTTCCTGTTTTCTTTCCTGAGTACTGAAAACTGTACTCCCCCCCTTTTTTCTTCTTCTTCTTCTTCTACTCCCACAAGTCACTCACCCTCATATGGGGTGATTACCCTGGAGTACTGGGAAGCAGGGAAGTCACCTGTATCCATTTATGGCTCTTTAGCCATCTTAGCTCAACAATGAGACAAGGCATCTGACTACAGGGATATCACTTGCATCCTCTGGTCAGTTCCTATTCCAGGGCAATCAACATTGACAGCTCTGCTCCTACATCTTTAGGCAGAAACTCATCACAACACCCTTTCTTTGCTCTTTTGCCAACAAAGAAAGCCCTGAAGTGATGGGAAGGTAGCTAGAAAGTAGTCTTTCCTGCCTGATGAGCTCCAGACCTGTTGGACTGAAACTCCCATCACCTTCACCTAGCAGGACACCAAGGCCAACACTTCTGGCAGCCCATAGGTTACACAAGTCTTCCATCTGATGCCCCTTTGGTTCTTAGCAATCTATTTTAAAATGGAGAAGGGAACAAAATGTCTCGGATTCATGCTTCTTTGTCAAAAGGCCCATTTCAATAAGACGACACTCATCTTGTATCGAGAATCTATACATTCCCGTGGCTGGCATTATGTATGGGGAAGAGAAAATAGACATTAACAGACCTTACTCACTGGGAGAAATGCATGCAGACGTATGCACGTTGTGAAAAAGATAGGTAGGGGAAAACCCCTATGAATCTCCATGTAGGTAACAAAAGAACTGGGACAAGACAAGAATGCTAGTGTGCTTCTGGGAAACACAAAAAGAAAATTGGGCAATTTTTAACATCTCTGCTAAAACGAAAACAAAAGATGTGGAAACTATAGACCAAAAATTCAAACGGCACCCAACGTGAGCACGGCCAAAATAGGTTTTTTCCAGTTGCTTCGTATGCCTTTCTTTGCAAAATCAATGTTACTTAGGCAAAATACCAAGCAGCAGAAACAAGGCAGGGGAGTGGAGGGGTAGGCTGCATTTTCAGGCCTCTTACCTTTTTCCTGGGAATAATAACACCCGTTGAAGATGGAAAGTCTCTCAAACTCCAGTTGCGAGATGTTGCATGTCAAAAGTCTTGAGAAATAAATGAACTGCTGTTTACTGCAGGGAACTGAAATGGCACATCTTAATAAAAACCATTCCCAACGCGTCAGCAAGATGCCGACTACTAATGATCCTGGGGTTTCCTCCTGGAATATTTGCTCTCATCTTCTCTATGTAAACATCTTTTGGATAAAGATCCCATTATAGTTTCATTGCCTCTCATTAAGCGGTGGCTTGCAAATGTCACGGACGCAAACGGGCCCTCGGCTTGTTTGGTGGCGCCGCACAGAAGGATAGCGGGCACATTTTGTTTGCACATACGTTGCGAAGTGACATTAAATTGGGCAAAGAATGAATTATGCATGCCCAGCTGCTCTTCTTCATCTCCTAACAATAGATATGTGGTCTTTATTATTCACTTCTCAGCCCTGGAGGCCTCTGGACTGAATTGCATTTCCAATATTAGAAACCTCAATTTTTAAACCTTGGACGCCCCTATCTCCTTTAACCTTTCTCCATGCCATTGGAGGTGGAAAGAGCAATTCTACTCTTGCGACCATTTTGCTCTTGTCTTATGCTCTTGAGTTTCAATATCAGAGGAGACAGGCCATCAAAAAGCAGTCCCACCAGCCTGATGAAGCCTTCTGTGTGTGTTGTGTCATTACAGTCTTGGCCGACTCTTTGTGACTCCATGTCCATGGAGTTTTCTTGGCAGGAATACTGGAGTGGCTTGCCAGTTCCTACTCCAGGCACCTACAGCACCTGGTATTCCCTGGTGGTCTCCCATCCAAGTACTAACCAGGGCCGACCCTGCTTAGCTTCCGAAATCAGGCAAGATCCGATGTTCTTAGGCAAAATACTCGCCTTGTACCCTTATCTACAGAAATGTATCTTATCAACCCTACATTTAAGAAAGAAGTTGCCAGAGTGTTTGATAGGCTGTGTTCAATGCCAAACTCAAACCCTGGAAATTAAAATTTATTGTTAAAACCTCTCACCCCTAATCTTGTGACACTTCCAGCAACGGGTTTAAAATTCATTATTTTAATTGTTAAACAGCCACACCATAAATATTTTGAGCGAAAATTATTATTTTGCATTATTTTTACTCATTACTTCCATAGGGCAATTCAGGGAGATTGGCCAGTTAATTAATGTTAAGGAAATGCTTGAATGATTAACATATTTTATGAATAATTACCAGAGGATATTAATGATCCAAATGCCTGTTAGCACTTCAACTCAAAGGAGTGGATTTTCTCTGGCAATTGAACATTAACAGGCGGCTGCCAGCATTAATGTTTCCAAGACTTAAATAGTCCATAACCTTTTGCAGCTTAAAACTGAACCCAAATAGCACTAGGGTTGACAAATGGTTTTACCTAATGCACCATTCATGTTTCAGATCTTGTCTTCGTCAAATCCTTCTTCTGCCTTGTGGTGCCACCATGACAGCTATCTCTCTCTCCTTGATGAAATGCAGACTTGTACCCACAGGCTACACATCAGGCTTTCTAGACAGTCCAAGCTGACTGCTAAAGCATTAAAGAAGAGGGACAACAAGTTTCCAGCTCAGCAGCAGTCTACACAGGTCCCCTGTTATTACATTGCACATAGCCATCTCCTCTGTGTACGTGTCTTAGATCAACTCAATTTGTTGGTTGTGAATATTGCTGCAATTATTTGATTCACCCAAACTTGCTGGAACAAAGGCTTCTTATTTTTTACTATCACCAGCATTCATATTGTTCCACATGTGGCAATTTTATTCCACTTTGCTAGAAGTTTTGTTTTGTTTTGCTTTTGTTTGTTTTTTAAAAAACTCAAAATCTAATAATTAACTCCATTTGTTGTTTTAAAAGCAAAGACAACCCCAAGACAAGATTTGGATTTGTAAAGAGCACTTATTAAGCCATGAATGACAACAGACAGAAAGCACTTTTACCCAAAGTTATTGTAGAGGGAAGGGGAGGGGGGAAACCTCTGGGTGACAGAGCAATGACTGACACCCTACTGAGATGTTATGCAAATAAAGCAGACTCAATTTACTGTTACAGTGTTCGTAATCAACAAAGTGTTATGACGGTAATTAGGTTTCAACCGACTTGCATCCCATTTTCTAGTCATTAATTGGAGACATGTATGCAAACCGCTAGTTAATAATAGAATGGCTATAGTTCTATAATCATTTTCTTCTTGTTCATCCATTTGTTTGATTGCTTGTGTGGAAAACATTTCATCCTTCATGTATAATCTGTTGGGGATGATGTTGTATAAGCAATTGCTGTTTATCAAGTTAACGCCAAGTTAAAATTCAGCATTTTGCCTGCGCCTGATGTCAGTTTGTCTTTGCTGGGTGGAATTTTGATATGTTTCTCTGTGAGAGAAAGGGAGGATGAGAGGGGAGGCCAGGATCCTTGTGGAAGGGCCACCTTGCCTCTCTATTCCAGGCTTCTAGTTCTCCAGTTGACTTGGTGGAAGCTTGGCTCAAACATGACGGATTGGGAGAGTCAGAAAGGGACAGGAAACAGAGGAACAGTGGGGATTGAAGAATGACCCCTAGGTGAGGACCTGGAGACTTGGGGGATGGCAGGATATTAGCAAGGAGTTAGAGACGGGGGGGGTTAAGACTAGAAAGAGGAGGGGAGAAGGAATCCTAAACGGGAAAGAGAAGAAGATGGAAGAAGCTCAAAACAAAGAAAATGATGGAGCCAAAGAGGAGGAGGAGGAGATGCTCTACAGAACAGCAAGACGAGACGTTCCAGAGAGCGATTTAAGTGGGGGAAGACCCCAAACTCCAGCCATTGAGGAAGAGGGCCCCTGAACTGGGGAAATAAGTCATTTAAGGTTTCCAAAAGCAGATGCAGAAGACCGTCGAAACCCATAACCGCCCCATAAGCCTTGTTTCTGGGGAGAAAGAACAAGGAGGGAGAGTCAGCACCAGGCTCAGGAGAAAGGTTCAGGGACCTCCCGCTTCTATGCAGACCTGGCTGGGAACCCCAGAGTGAGTGTGGCAGGCCCTTCAGTATCATGAACAATTGGTGGGGGGGGTGAGAGAGGGAGAGTTCTCTGATCCCTGCCACTATAGGTAGTATAATCCATCCATCTTGCAGTTCCCCTTACCTGGCTTATCTACCTGCATGATTCAGCATCGGAACATCTGGCACTGAAAGTTGACCCAAGGGTGAATGCCTGGAGTTTAAGAACAAACGATGATGCTGGGTATATACGGTTGAATCCTAGGTTAAAGCTAAATGTTGATTGATTTAGAAAATTGGCTGCTACAATCAATCCTGCTGAATTAAATACCTATGGAGCAGAGTATGGAAGATGGAAAACTGCCTTAGCCCAACCAAGACTGGAAAGGGTCATATCTTAGCACTATCTTAGCACTATCTTAGCACTGTCTAAACTAAATGGCTGCATGGTTTTCCTCTTCTAAAATCGACCTGTTGATTGGTTCTTTTCTCATCCCTTCTGATGTTCAGATATACAATCTGGGGCTTGTGGTAAGAAATTGACATTCAGACACCTCTGCAATGCCATTCACCACTTTGGTCGCACCCCAAAAGTGAACAGCACATTGATGCATTATCAGGTCACCGCTACTAACACAGAACAGAACAGACAGATAGTTGCCCCTGGACTGGACGACATGCCATACTAGAGTAGGACTCTTCTGGAGTGCTGGGACTAGACATGGGCACGGAGGGGCGAAATTGTCGTTTCCGTTTTCGGTTATCGTTTCCGTTATGTAACGGAAACGGTAACGATAATTACGCCGCTCCAGCTCGAACCCAACCCGAAAAAAGAAAAATTGGGTCGGGTTTTTCGTTGTCATTAATGGCATCGCGGCGATCACGCGATGCCAAGCAGCACAGAAAAAAAGTTTTAAAAAGTAAAAACAAACAAAAAAACAGACTCCCGGCCAAAAAAGCAGGCGAAAATATGCCTGCCTGAGGACACCTACCAGAGGGGTGGTTTCTAGGGGGGGTCCCCGGCCTTCCCCCCTCTCCTGTCCTGGGCTGCTTGCATCAGGCTGGGGGTTCATCCTCGTCGTCTGTCTTGCTGCATGCCATGTGGGGGGGATCCAAAATGGCGACTGCAATTTTTCTTTTGAAATCGTGGTCAAAAAACTCACCAAATCACCACAGAAACATGTGAAATTTATTTATTTTAAATGCCTGATTTTTAATAGTAGCAGCAGTGGGTTTTTTATAGCAATAAAACGTTGCATTGATTTTAATTTATTTTTTTTTTTTTTATTTTTTTTAGACCTGCCCATTTGGGCTGGGCATGGGATGGGACCATGCAAATTGTTTGAACCATTCCACCAATGGCATCGCCAGGTTTTTGACTGACACTTCTGGATGTCTCGGAGGGCATAAAAAGCCGAAGCAGCTTCCAGAAATCGCAGTCTGGTGTATGGATGTGGTTAAGGGGGGAGGGCTGGCTGCTGGTGCTGGTGTGAACCGATCGAGATTGAGGAGGGAGGCTGGAGGCTTTAGGATTTAAGTTAGGCAGGCAGGGAGGGAATTGAATTTAGAAAATAATTTCTTTGATTCCCTGCAGCTTTGTCTGCTGAAGGGAATAGCAGTTTATTCTTTATTTCTTCTCTGGCAGTTTGTGAGGACTTTTTTCTGATATTGGATAAAGGGGGAGGTTTGACTGGGAGGTGTGGATTTATTTTAAAAATATATTATATACTACCATTTATTTTCTATTTTCCCAACTTCAGTTTGCTTGCACACACACACACATTTGGGGTACAAGCCAAGAACAGAACCTCTATCCTAAGTGATATCCTAACTGCCCACTTGCCCGTCCGCCCGCGCCGCCGCCCACCTGCTCACCCGCCCGTGCCTCCCCCCTGCCGCTGTCACCACCCACCCATGGCCCTGCCCACTACCACCGCCTGCCCGCACCTCCCCCCCACCCGCCCCCCCCCCCCCACCCACCACCTAGGGCGCAAAAACACCTAGCGCTGGCCCTGATTGCGGGACGCCCCTATGCTCTGGGGGAAGTCAAATCGCGCTAAATCATGGTGGAAACAACAAACGACAAACAAAACGACAAATTTTTGAAAAATTTCACGACAAACGGAAACGACCCGAAACGGACCCGTTCTGACAAACGAAACCTCGAAACGTCATTTTTTCTGGTCGTGCCCATGTCTAGCTGGAACTACCAGCTGATTATTTTTGACAAGAAAGGGTTAAAGATTCAGGTCTAATTTGTGCTGGAATCTTGTTCACATCTAAAGAGGTTATCACATCCAGTCATGGGTCTTACAGATTCAATAGCTCAAGCCAGTCACAGGGCCTTCTTTACTCTACATAACTACAAGTCCAGAGAGTCTGGGGACAAGAAGGTGTATCATCTCATTTTGCTTCAGTGTTTGATCTAAGAATGAATTCTGTTGTCCAGTATCTCAGGTGTGGCTGGGGGCCTGTGTATTTTTTTTCATTCAAAGCATTAAAAGAGGGGTATGTTTCATAAGACTTCTGTGGCAGTTTTAAAATCCACATGTGTGGTGGTGGTAAAGTATCATTGGGGAGAGTTATAATACAATAAGGGCCTCATGAACATCTTTTCTAATCTAGTCAAAGATGAAATTATCCTGCTGAAAGTCAAGGGCCGTGCTCTTTAACCACTTCAACCACAGCCTACTTCAGAAAGAATATCCTTCACTCCACCAGATATCCAGAGTATTATTCCACCAAGTTGGTGTTATGTGCCAATGGTTGCATCCCGGGTCAAGCTCAAGGGTCTTGGTGCTAGGGCTCCCATTAGACATTAATGGCTGTGTGTTGCGTTATTTTGAAGGGACAGCACATTTACACTGTTATTAAAGCTGTATATTCACTGCCTTACATTGTAGCCAAGTGTCATTTCTTCAGTGTTGTCACATGAAAAGATATACTAAAATATTTATGAAATGTGAGGGGGGTATACTCACTTCTGTGATATACTGTAACTCAGTACGTATTTTTAAAAGGTAAATATGTGAGAAACTAAAATGGGCAGATCCATTGCTTCCACCCTTGAACTTTGAATACAGTACTTCATTCTGAGAGGTGTGGCCAGAAACTTCTTGCAAAATCCTGCACACAGAAGGGAAACTGGGCAGCTGTTTTTTTCTTTCTTTCTTTCTTTCTTTCTTTCTTTCTTTCTTTCTTTCTTTCTTTCTTTCTTTCTTTCTTTCTTTGCCATTCTTCAGCCTTTTGTCACAGGCCTACATGTGCAACTGACTGCATGGCCAAATATGTGGCCTAGAGATATATCCAAGGACATAATGGCCAGCCAGAACATCTCATGCACACCAGTTACACTGTTTAGGGTTTATGAAGCAGGACCCCTTGCATTCTGAGTGAAGACCCCCTCCATATGGGACCAGGGATTCACGTTGTCACCTCTTTTGCGGGTGAGGCTTTCTGCTTCTTAGGTCCAAGGCAGACAGGGCCAATATGGTTTCTCCCAAGAAATCCCCTGTTTCCCTGAAAATAAGACCTCCCCCAAAAATAAGCCCTAGCAGGATTTCTATGGATTTGTTGAATATAAGCCCTACCCTGATAATAAAACCTAGTGATGGGTGTGGCTATGGTTGTGTGCAGGGCTGACATTCAAGCATATTATACTTAATAAAAGTAAGACATCCCCTGAAAATAAGCCCTAGTGTGTCTTCTTGAGAAAAAATAAATATAAGACAGTGTCTTATTATCAGGGAAACACGGTACCTGTTCCTGTTTCATTTGGCCACTACAAGTGAAGGCAAATTTCATTTAAGTAGAGTTTAGAGGTGCTCAACATGGTGTAGCGGACTGAATGATGGGCCAGGACTAGGGAGACTTGAGTTTGAATCTACACTTGGCCATGAAAACTCACTAGGGGTGTCAAACTGGTAGAACCGCCCTTATATCTCACTTACTTTGAAACCCCTACTAGGGCTGCTACTAGTCAGTTTTAACTTGAAAGTGCATGACAACAATGAAGAGTTTGGAAGAATTTGTCTAAATACATTATGTAGATTTCTTCATATTTTGGAAGGAAAGAACTTGTGGGTTTTAAAAAAAACATATATACTGGAGAAAGCAAAACTGATAGCATTTACCCGTAGCCCTCTCATTGCTGCCATGGTCCAATCTTAGCTGAATGCCTCTCTTCTGGAATTTATTTGCTGATGAACAACTTGCCTATAATAGAGAGGTTAAAAGGGAAGCAAGTCTCTTCAAATAATTAGGACGACCTGCAAAAGAGCTCTACTGCAGTGAGTTGTATTTGTGAGGAATCATACTGAGAAGAGGGCATGAATAATAATAATACTGTAATAAAATGGTCCCAAGGCTTGGCTTTTCTTCTTTTTCTTTATATTGTGACTTTGGGACCGCTCGATCACAGCCAAGAAGTGGCAGAGGATCTAACAAAACCGCACTGATGCTTCTTAATGATCCCGGATGATTCCCCAAAAGGGCAATTCAGTTGTCAGGGTGGAGGGGAGAGGTTTTTGAAACAAGTGCTCTGGAGGAGACTGTGGGCGAGGAATAACAGTCATTAAGTGTGGATGAAGAGAAGCAGGGAGGGAGAGGGGAAATAAGAGAGAGAGAGCGAGAGAGAGAGATGCTAGTTGCAGCTGAGCGGGGAGGGCTCAAGTTGCTCTCTGAAAATCTGAAGCCTGTCTTGGAATTTTCCCTCAGTTCATTTTCATCCAAATCCTCCAATGTCTTTATATTCAGGGTGGACAGGACTTCAGATTTTCTTTCATAAAAAAGAAAAACAGAAAGAATCCCAGAAAAATAATAACAGTAGACTAGTCCATCTAAGAGCCTGATTACACGGATGTTATACCTTGCACTAGATGTCGGGCTTATTTTATTTGATTCATAATCACATGATAGTCATGTGATTCTAAAACACGGTTAGTGTTCTCAACGACCCAGCTAATGGGCAGTGAAGTCTGGCTGATGCAATGACCCAGCTCTGCTGTGATCTAGCCATTGCCCATCAGCAGGCTGGCCAAGGCACCATCTCAGCCCCAGCCACTGCCTTTGGTGCTGTTCTCTGCTGGCTCACCTCCCAGGCAGCAAAACCAGCTCCTGTATCTTCCAAGTGAAGTTGGGTCGATGGGGCTGAGGAGGCCCCACCCTGCTTTGTTGTTGTTGTTGTTGTTGTTGTTGTTGTTGTTGCTGCTGCTGCTGCTGCTGCTGCTGCTTTAAAAAAATCCAACTATCTGCAATAGTACTAGATCAGATAATAGAAATTTTACACATGGGGATGGATGTACATACACATGTGGGATCAATCTCAACAAATCAATTCCATGTTCCCATTAAAACAAATGGACCTCTGGCAGAAAGGCAAAAGGACTTGCTGTTGCCGAAAATAACCAAGTTGCTTTTTCAAATTAATCCATACTTAATGCACATGCCCAAATTTAAATTGACTACAAACATGTTAAAGACCATTTCAGTGGGGCACGGGCAATTAGTAATGGGATCAGGCTCTAAGTTATGTTATCAATTGTTAGCTTTTATGTTGCCTTTGCCTTATAATGCTGTGAAACGCCCTTCAATATCCTATTTCTCAAACTGATTGTAAGCCGCCTTGGGTCCTTTCCAAGAAGAAAGGTGGGGTAAAAATACTCATAAATAAATAAATAAATAAATAAATAAATAAATAAATAAATAAATAAATAAATAAATAAAACCATGAAAGTCTGCTTTGGATCTCTGTATACTCAGATGTGCAGTACTGAATAAGATTTATCACCTCTTTCTTCTGAGATACAGAGCAGTAGAGGGCAGGCAGCTTGGTCCTCTGCCTGTGTGAAACAAATTTAGAGATCAACGGGCACCAGTGCAGATAGGAAACTGCATACATAATACATAATAAAATAATACATAATACTTGTCCCAAGTAGCTTCTGCTTGATTTTCCAATCTATACGTGAAGAAAATGTGCCAAAAATTTTGTATCTTTTGAATCCTCTTT
Organism: Phrynocephalus forsythii; assembly: GCA_029282475.1. Classification (NCBI taxonomy): domain Eukaryota; kingdom Metazoa; phylum Chordata; class Lepidosauria; order Squamata; family Agamidae; genus Phrynocephalus; species Phrynocephalus forsythii. The sequence goes on along the minus strand of JAPFRF010000002.1, from coordinate 168,066,806 downwards.
TATCCCGGTATAATTATTTATTCATTCATTCATTTAACAATTTCTGCTACTTTTCATTCATTTCTGCTACTTTTCAGGTGAGAGTGGCTCATAGAACAGCTAACAAAGATTCTAAGATCACTGCATGAGAGCGAGGGCCCCCCCGAAAAAAAATTATAATGTTGAAACTGGATTTCAGATCAGCACCAAATTTGGCACAACTATAGGAAATAGATAGTTCTTGTTCTGTGTCAAATTTGGACACAGTTTGGGCAAAGGGTTTTCCAACTGTAAAACTGTTTGAACATCCCTGTGTGGGAAAAGTGGCCTTAAAAGGGTCAAATAAATTGAAAAGACCAATTGCTTATCTTGGAAAATCCAGGAGCACCCCCAAGCTGCAAGTGCACACCTAGGTATTCAGAGGGGGGGGGTGTCACCCCATCCATCTCAGGCAGCATCTCTGTTCCTTGATCTGCCTTTTGACTAACCAGGAGCATCTCTGACTTGTCTGTGCCTGTGTTTTTGGGGAACCCTTTTCTTATCCTCCGACAACTTAAATGAAGCACTCCTCTTTTTTATAGTAATACCGTTCTGTGGGGGAGGGGGAGAGAAAGGGGGCAAAAAAACAGGAAAATAGGAAATTGTTCAAACTGAAAAGGAAAGATGGTCAAAAGCAGCCATAAAAGGCAAAATAAGATTACAAGAAAGAAATGAGGCTACGTGAAGAGAGCCATTGTCAGTTCCATGTACCCACAGAGAGGCTCAAGTGTCATTTTATTAAATCATAAGATTAATTTCTACTTGGGAGAAATATACTGAAATGGGAAATCAACGTTTTTAGGCAAAATCAGCACAACTCTGTACCTCACTTTGCAAGGCTTATTTTTCTGCCCAAATAAAACTAAGCAAGCCTAGATTTTCCAGGGGTGAAACAGTTTGTTTGCATTCACACCTTTTTAAAAAGCAGGCACATTTGTATTCATATTCTTTGTCCTTCCCAAGCAGTTCTAGGATCACATGGTTTAATACTTTCTTCTGCTAATGCATTTTGCAGAACATATCAAACTTTTTTTGAAAAAAAAAGTCAAATCAAATTATAAACCATTAAAGAAAGCTAGGTATGATTTAGTGGTGTTTCATTTGCTAAAGTGGCAATTATCTTACCACCCTCATATTTAATCAGATTGAAATTGGAAAGCAAGGCCAGGAGAGACGGAGAGCTGAGGGTGACAAATTTCAACCTGTAGTGGTAGCCAATGACAAGTAATCACTTAAGAAGAGAGGGAAGTAACCAGAAGCACTGCACTTGGAATAACACAGTTCCTTGTGTGGGAGGAAGGGCAAACTGAGAGTCAAACTACCGTCATCCCCAGCAGAGAGCAGCTCCCTGATGTCAATATCAGATCCCATGCAACCAGGTCATTTCAAGGAAATCAAAAGGAACTCCATAGCCAAGAAGAGACATGAAAGGAGGGTAGCTTCAAACCTGCCTCTGACCATTTCCATCACAGTCTTTTCAACCTCTGGTTTAGCTGATTCAGTGCTTGGGAACTTATTTTGGGGGACTACAACCCCCATCAACACCTGTTCATCAGAGGAAATTTGGGAAACCCCGGTTTTAGATTTCCACATTAGAATTTAACTTAAGCAGACAAAAACCTTTTAATGATGTAACCTGCCTTGGGTCCTTCTTAAGGAGACAGGTGGGGTAAAATATTTTAAACAGATACAGTAAAAAAAATACATTCTGAATGGCCTCCATGATTGAACAATGGCCTGAATCCTGTTGCTGATTGTGCCACGTCTATATAACTAGTTGTAGTTAATTGCAGCTAACTGACAAGTCAGTAGGCCACTTCTCAGTCACATGACTAGTCATTTATTCAACTGAACAAACAATATGCACCCAAGCACTTCACCAATTAGATGCAATTAACCTTGGCAAGTTATGCATTTTCCTTACGACAAGCAGGATTCTTGCCAATGTGGTAGATAAGGATGCATTAATTTGATCCAATCTTGCTATATCTTGGTGAGGCAGAATAGCCACTGGCAATGGCAATATATTGTCAAATGTGTTATTCTTATTTATTAATATTATCTAGTAATAGGTCTGCCATTATTAACCAGCAACAACAATCTTCAGTTTTCTGTAAATAATAAGCACACTTGCCAGATTGTCATATTAATACTATTACATAGAAAAGAAAGCTAAGCATTTCTAATATTTCTCTATACTATCACTTAGAAACAGCGGCATTGTTATTGGATTGGTTTATCTCAGTGAAGTGGCAAAGGAAGGAGAAAACATAAGGAAATGTCTCTAATGGGTTCAGCTGGTATGGTTTCAAACATTTATAATTAAGGAAAAAAGAAAAAATTATATCCATAATAAAATGACACTCATTTGGCACCACAACAAATAACTGTTATTCTGAACTTGTTCCCATTGACAAAAACATGGTGCTCAGTGCTTAATGTGGGAGGTTTTTTAACTGTTTTCCTCCAGAGCACACACCCAAAATGGACCCTCTATGTTAGGCAAAATAAAAGGGAGGAGTGAGAAAAGGGGAAATATTGTGCCCTTTTTCCCCTCAGAGGGTTTTTTTGTGGATCAAAATCTACTTCTTTTTTCCCACTGGACTCAGTGTAAGGGGAGAATTAAACGGGGATGAAGACCCAAGCAACTGTTTCCCCAAAGCTTCCACCATTTCCAGAACAAGCTACTATCCATGTGCTGTCTCCCATACACGAGATGAATGCCCCCACACACACACACACAGGAATATTTACCAAACAGACTTTCTTTTCTACCTTTGACAAACATACTTTGGCTGCCAGCTGCTCTTTCAGCCCGAGGTTTCTTCCAAGTCTGCTACACAAAACCACTTTATCAGGAAATGCTATAAACGGAGACCGGGAGCTTCCACAGACCAAGCATGAATTCCATCATTGAGATTTGATAGCCCTGTGAACACACTATTTTGAGTACCACAGCTGGTGATAGGATCAGCAGCAGACTCCACTGGACAATCATCTGGCTAGCCTAGTCTGAGGGAGGAAATGGTACAAATGTTCTCCAGGAGGCCTTCCTTCTCTGTCCAAAGCACCATGTAAGCAACCACAAATCCGTAGGGCACCTAAGGAGATTTACATCTTGGAAGCCAAAACAAAAACATTTGGTCCCGAGTCCAGGGACCAGAATCCAAGTAATAGTACTGATCGAGGATGAGTGATTTTCACTGGGACACCCTGGATATTAAGGGTGGTACTGGTGACTATATGCTTTGCTTTGCAAATTGGGTTGGCAGGAGAACAGTATGGAAACCTAGAGCAGGTGTGTGTGTGTGTGTGTGTGTGTGTGTGTGTGTGTGTGTGTGTGTGTGTGTGTGTGTGTGTGTGTGTGTGTGTGTGTGTGTGTGTGTGTGTGTGTGAGAGAGAGAGAGAGAGAGAGAGAGGGAAGGAACTTCACTATTTAACAAATCACCTAGCCAGCCGTCCAATGCTACTATACAGTTTATGTTCAGACAGACAGACAGACAGACAAAGGGTTCATGGAAATTTCTTGATATTGTTTAAAGAAGGCAATACAAATCCTGCCAAGAAATAATTAGTTGAAGTTCTTTCAAATGAGAGAAGCCATAATTAGAACTCCTGATAGTAAAAGTTTCTTCTGAGTTTTGCATCATTCCTATCCTCATTAAATCTCACTGAAGTGTGAAAGCGTGAACACTGACAAACCCGAACGAGTTATATTTCTCTTTCTGCCTCAAGCAGACACAGCTGGAGATGGAATGGCAAAATTATGAGGTCTTTGGCTATTGGGACCCACTGGCATTTTTACAGCATGTTTTCAGGTCTGGATAAAGTGATGATGGCTAAATGAAGAAAGCGCTCCTGTTGTGGATGTGTGAAATATAAAATAAAAGAACCAAAAAGAGGGAAATGTCCCTTTCTATTTATTGATGCAAACTATTCCCTGAAGGAGTGGGCAGGGGAGCTTGAGGTGGCAGTTGACTCACAATGGGTCCAATAAATAGATGGTGAGACCATATCAACCTAGTCTGAGTAGTATAAAGACAGCCACCTGGAAAACTCTTCTTTATGGCCACATGTACATGCTCATAACTCAAGCAGTAGCAAATACTGCAGGCTGAGGTGTGAGAGAGTCAAGCTTGCATAAAAAAATTGCACCATATCACAGTCAAGCAGTGTGGGAAGCACCATTTAATTAGCTCTGTCCAGCATGAGCACAGGATTCACCAACCCATAGTGTTGGCATGGGGCATCACTACGGCAAAGAGCAGGAGGAAAGGCATTGAATTTGCACAATAAGAATGCCCATTTTATAATCCTCTACCCTACACTACAGAATGAGAGATATAAATATTAATGACTAGACAGATTATAGCTTGTGAATCACAATTTGAGAGCAAATTTGGTGCTTCAAAATCCCCAGCCCGACCCCCAGTTCAAACTGTGACTTGCCTTAAATTGGCAAACTCACTCCTCCGTTCTCAACCAGTCAAGTGGATCATTTCCAGCAAAGAACTAAACATATGTATCCTCTTTCCCACACCCACTGAGCCTCGTTTTCATGTTCAGTTCTGAAATGCTGTAATCATCCCCACACAAGCCTTGCCCACTGTTTCCTCATCACTGGTATTTTATCCAAATGCTTACTCCTGTATCGATATGGATCAGAGATTTACAGAGAAACAAATATTTACCTGTCACTTTCAGTTCTCTACAATATGAACTATACAGTATGCTTAGTAAAATCACCACAATGCAATTTTGCATATTATATACTGATGTGTGAATTCAGGCCAAATCATTTTGGGCATCAATAACAGACCAGAGGGTGTCTAATCAAATGATGCTCAATTTGGACTAGAAAGAGATACTGTTGGCAGAGAGGTTTGTCTCATAAGGTATGTGGCCAAATCTGTTCTAGATAGGAGTGCCTTTACAAGGGTTGCCTTCCTTCTAAAAGAACCATTGTACAGCAGTGGTTCCCAACCATAGATCCCCAGATGTTCTTGGACTACCAGAAATCCTAGACAGCACAGCTGGTGCATAAGGCATCCAGGAGCTTTCGTCCAAGAATATCTCGGACTTAAGATCAGGAACCACTGCTCTAGAGCTGTGGGGGTGAGTTTTGAATCACATTCCCCTTTTATACCAGCCAAGTAACTTGTGACAATGTGACAATGTGAGAGTGTCAACAAGCATGTGAATAAGGGAGATCCAATTGACATTGTTTTTCTGGACTTTCAGAAGGCTTTTGACAAGGTCCCACACCAAAGGCTCTTAAATAATCTTGCCAGTCATGGAATCAAGGGACAGGTCTTGTCCTGGATTAGCAACTGGATTAGCAACAGGAAATCTCTTGACACTGGAGGAGTGGGCAAACCACTGGCAAATGAGCTTCAACATTATCAAAGGCAGAGTGATGCACATTGGGGCAAAAATCCCAATTACATTTATAAACTGATGGGGTCTGAACTCTCTGAAACAAACCTGGAAAGGGACCTTGGTATTCTGATGGACAGCTCAATGAAGATGTCAACCCACTGGCCACAGCAGTGAAAAAAGCAAACTCAATGCTAGGGATCATTAGGAAGGGTATAGAAAATAAGTCAACAAGTGTCATTTTGCCTCTTTATAAATCTATAGTGACGCCCCATCTGGAGTATTGTGTACAGTTCTGGTCACCATACCTCCAGTAGGATATTATAGAAATGGAAAAGTGCAGAGGAGGGCAAACAGAATGATTAGGGGACTGGAACACCTTCCTTACCATCTGAAGCTGCAGAGTCTGGGCCTCTTCACTCTTGAATGACGGCGCCTAAGAGGTGACCTGATTGAAGTGTATAAAATCATACACAGTTTGGACAAAGTCAATAAAGGAAAACTGTTTTCCCTATCACACAACACTAGAACTAGGGACACTTCTTGAAACTTTTGGATGCTAGATTTCAAACAAATAAAAGAAAGTACTTTTTCACCTGGAGGTTCACTGTCTGTGGAACTCCCTGCCAGAAGAAGTGGTGACAGCCTGTCAGCCTTGACAGCTTTAAGAAAGGATTGGACAAGATAATGGAAAACAAGGGTATCAATGGCTATCATTATGGATGCCTAAGGACAAGAGATATGGTGTATCTCTCAATACCATTTGCAGGGACACTTAAGCAGATGAAGACATCTGCTTGGGAATACCCTGAAGCAACTGGTGAGCCACTGTGTGAGACAGAATGCTGGACTGGATGGGCTGTGGCCTGTTCCAGCAAGGCTGTTCTTATGTTCTTATGACACCCCAACATTGCCATGTTTGCACAAAAAGGCATTTTTAACGTGGCACAGTCCTTACTTCCCAGAAAGCAGAGGTCTCTTTGTTCCACCAAGTGTTTCTCATACTTACACAATCACACAAACTTGAATATCCTGCTCTGAAAGGTCAAAGAAGGCATAATTTAATGAGGGGCACAACACATATAAGGTGGCCTGCAACCCCCCCCCCAAAAAAAACACTTTGCAAGCCCCAGGGGGGGCACAACTCACAAGTTGGAGAACACATAAGGAATAAAAATAACTTCAAGCACCTTTTCTCAGCTGAGTCATTTGTATCAGCCGCATCCCTGAACAGATAGCGTACCTCTCCAAGCACTAATACTGACAGCTTTCCATCACTAAACAGTGGCCTTTTTTTATTCCAGTGGAACTTAAAGCCATTTAAGCCTTCAGACTGTTTTATCAGTGTTTTAATGCTATCTTAGTTTTGACTGCTCTGCTTTTTTTTTCTAAATTTGTTTTTTGTTTTATTCTTTTCTGATTGCTTTGAAATCCCTTTTGGACTGGGGTTGTGGGTTGTGAAATATCTTAGATAAACTTGGCCTTGGTCCCAGTTTGCAGACTGGACTGGTTCTCCCATGCGCCTTAGCTGTGGTGGCCACCTGCCATGTATCCTATTTTACAGATGACATCTATCAATTTGAAGGTGTCCTCTGCTTGATGATCTGCCTAATCTATAGTTGGTATAAAAATAAAGAAAGGACAGCAAGCAGGGACCTTGGAGTTGTGCATCAAGAGCTAGCACTTGGACCACAAACTGGACAGACTGAAATGTACATTATTCTATTCAAACTAGTATTCATCTGATTATTTTTCAGTTTTCATCTGTACAAGTTATTTAGCATATGCTCATTTTATATGAATGTGTGGCATCTATTTGCCCTATTTTTTATGACCTGTAAGTGGCCATCTTACAAACTTCACATAGCTTTAGCACCACATCCTTCTCTGCTCCCTAAGGGGTCTTCAGCAGTATTTCCCAACACATTCTTTCCTGTCCATTTAATCAACAGAATCCAAAATAAGGGGATGCATAGACACCAGCCTTCCTGAGTTGACTTTGCTGGATCTTCTTCATTGAAAGCATCCAGCATCCAATACAATCCAAAAGAGATCTTTTTCATGCCACAAAAGTTCAAATTTGAAACATGCAAAAACTTTTCCAGTGAGCAAAAAACAATCACTGTTCTGGCTAGGATTTAAATTCTTCTAAAAACTGAGCCAATATTTGTGTGTTGAACTAATATGGACAAATACAATCTCCCAATTTTATTGTGTGTGTTGTGTCATTACAGTCGTGACTGACTCTTCGTGACTCCATGTCCATGGAGTTTTCTTGGCAGGAATACTGGAGTGGTTTGCCAGTTCCTACTCCTGGAGCCTACAGCACCTGGTATTCCCTGGTGGTTGCCCATCCAAGTACTAACCAGGGGCGACCCTGCTTAGCTTCCGAAATCAGGTGAAATCAGATGTGCTTAGGGCATCTATTGAGGGCCAAACAATTACTGCATCTTATTAGGCTTCACATAATTGTTTCTTAATTGCTGGTAGACATGGGCACGACTTGGCGAAATTCTCGTTTCCGTTTTCGTTCCTCGTTTCCGTTACGCAACAGAAACGGAAACGACAATTAAGCTGTCAGAACTCGAACTCGAACCGATAAATGATAAATTGGGTCTGATTTGTCGTTGTCGTTCATGGCATCGCGCGGCGATCGCGCGATGCCAAGCGGCAGAGAAAAAACGTTTTAAAAATTAAAAAAACCCAATTTCCGGCCAAAAAAGCAGGCGAAAATATGCCTGTCTGAGGGCACCTACCAGAGGGGTGGTTTCTGGGGGGATCCCTGGCCCCCCTCTCCTGTCCTGGGCTGCTGGACCTGGTACCAGGCTGGAGGGGGCATCAGTCTCGTCGTCTCCATTTGCCATGCGGTCCGGGGGGATCCAAAATGGCGACCGCAATATTTTTTTTGAAATCGTGGTCCAAAAACCCACCAAAGCACCACAGAAACATGCGAAAATTAGCTATTTTAAATGCTTGAATTTTTACAGTAGCAGCAGTGGGTTTTTCTAGCAATAAAATGTCTCCATTGATTTTATTTTATTTTATTTTATTTTTATTTTTTTACACCTGCGCAATGATGGGCTGGCCATGGGATGGGACCATGCAAATTTTTGGAGCCATTCCACCAATCGCATGGCCACTTGGCCAGGTTTTGACTGAGACTTCTGGGATGTGCCAGTCGGGCATAAAAAGCCCACTATAACCCTAGCCCTAACCCTAACCCTAACCCTTACCCTAACCCATACGCCAGTACACTGTCCTTCTTAGTGGGCCAGAGGCACCCAGAGGTGCAGCCCACTAACTCACCCTAACCTTACCCGTAATAACCCTAAGCCTAGCCCTTGCCCTAACCCCAACCCTAAGCCAGATCTGTACTGACATTGCACTACACGCAAGTACACTGTCCTTCTTAGTGAGTCAGAGGGCGCCCAGCAGAGGCATTCTTCTCCCACCTCGCTCACAGTCCAAAGTTCCAAAAAACTCCAAACCTGTATGCCAATATGCTGTCCTTCTTGGTGAGCTTGAGGCACCCAAAAGAGAGGTGCCTCTGCTAGTGCCACTTGGTACACAATGGCTACACAATCTAGCGGGCCAGAGGAGGCACCCACCCCAGAGAGGTGCCTCCAGGAGCCCGCTACCCTACCCCCCTAAAGCAGTACTAACGACAAATGACAAACGAAACAACAAAATTTTGAAAAATTTCGCGACAAACGGAAACGAGCCGAAACGGGCCGGCTGCGACACACGACAACTCGAAACGTCATTTTTCCTGGTCGTGCCCATCTCTAATTGCTGGTATACAAAACCATCATATGTAACAGCTGAATCAGGGGAGAGGGAATAGTATGCATGCCCTTTACTTGCATGACTTTCCCCTTTTCATCATCTTTTCTAGCTCGATGTGGAGATTAGTAGTCTTCTAAGTATGGAAGCCAACAGGGTTGCAAGCGTAGGTGCTTGCTCTAAGGCAGGGGTGGCAAACACGAGGCTCTCGAGCCGCATGCGGCTCCCAGCCAAAATGAATGCGGCTCTTTGCCTCTTATCATTATTTTGTATACTGTGGCTCTTTGCCAAGTTTGGATTTTGTTATGCTGCTTCTGAGGAGGGACTTCTGAGGAGAGATCTCCGAGCGCGTAGTCCCGCCCCCAGGCTGCGTCATCACGTCTCCCATCCCCCGGAAACAACTGCATGGGCCAGAGAGCGGGGGGACCCGTGTGTCACATGTTGTGTCACATCTTGCCATTAGTTCTTAGTGTGGAGGACGCAGCACACCCTCACCATCACTGCAGGATTTTTACCCTCACTCAAAATGGCAAAATGCAAAGCTAAACGAAAATATGAAGATGAACACAGGACATTTTTGGAAGAATGGGAAGATGCTTTCTTCTTTATTGAACGGAATGGGAAAATGCTGTGTTTAATATGCAATACTATGATATCACATTTCAAGGCTTCAAATCTTCAGTGTCATTTTAGAACTTTCCATGCTAATATTGACAAGGAATTACCCAAAGGTACTGAACTACGCAAGCAAAAATTGAGCACCTTGAAAAGCCAGGTAAAAAGACAGTCTCAAATGTTTCAGCAATTAACCAAGCATGGAGAAACTGTGACCCTTGCATCCTATAAAGTGGCATGGAACATTGGCCATGCTAAAAAAACCATACAATGAGGGGGAGTTTCTAAAACAGTGTTTTGCGGATGTAATTGAAACCTTGGCTCCAGACAATAAAAAACTCAAAGATTCCATCAATGATCTCCAGCTGTCACGGCACACAGTTGAAACCAGAATAGCAGACATAAATAATGTGATTGAGTCAGATCTACATGCAGACGTGAACGCACGTGCTTATTTTAGTGTTGCATTAGATGAGTCATGCGACATACAAGACAAGCCACAGTTGGCAATATTTGCGCGAATGGTTTCTGAGGACTGCGTGATTAAAGAAGAGCTTCTCGACATTGTCACATTAAAAGACAGAACTTGCGGTACTGAGATAAAAGAGGCAATGACTGCCGTTTTTTAAAAAGCGAATATGTCTTTTGAAAAACTCACCGCAATAGTCACGGATGGAGCACCGTCGATGATTGGCTCAGTAAATGGACTTGTGGGTCTTTGTAAAGGTGGTGACACCTTTCCTGAATTTTGGAACTTCCACTGCATCATCCATCGTGAGCAACTTGTGTCCAAAACACTGAATTTAGACCACGTTATGAAGCCTGTGATGGAGATTGTGAACTACATCCGTACGCACGCCCTTAATCACCGGCAATTCAAGAACCTCATTGCAGAACTTGACACAGACTTGCCCGGTGACCTGCCACTGCACAGCGCAGTGAGATGGCTCTCAAGAGGCAAAGTAGTTTCGTGCTTTTTTGAGCTTTTGGAAACAGTAAAATTGTTTATGGCAGAGAAGAACAAAACGTATCCTCTGCTTTCAGACCCCGAGTGGCTTATGGATTTGGCATTTTTAGTGGACATGTTTTCACACTTGGATAAACTAAACGTGGACCTGCAGGGGAAATTAAAAGCTCTTCCTGAGCTGACACAAAGTGTATTCTCCTTTGTAAACAAGTTGAAGCTTTTTAAAGCACACATTCAAAACACCAATCTATCCCATTTTCCTTCTTTGTGCAGCACCCTGCAGAAGACCGGTGTTAAAACAGATATAGCTGGATACGTGAAACAACTTACACAACTGCAAGAGAAGTTTACTTTCCGGTTTGAGGACTTGGACCAAAAAAGACCACAGATCACTTTTCTCATCGACCCGTTTAATGCTGACACCGACTGCCTGAAAACCCCACTTGTTACTGATGAGGCAGCGAGTGAACTAGAAATGATTGAGCTACGCGAGGACGATAGACTGAAATCTCTTTTGAAGGAAGGCCATGTTACGTTTTGGAGAGCTGTGCCAACTGAAAAATACCCGTGTGTAAAAAGAGCCGCTCTCAAGCTGCTGTCTATGTTCTCTTCAACATATGTCTGTGAGAAGCTGTTTTCCACTTTGAAACACGTGAAATCAAAGCACCGGTCCATTCTGACTGACACTCATGTAAAGGAACTGCTCCGAGTGGCTACAACTGAATACAAACCTGATTTGCAGAAGATTACTGAAAAAAGAATTTGTCCTATAACTCGAACAGTGACAGGATGTGAGAGATGTTTTTATTTAAAGAACACTCATCATGTGAGATTAAGAAAAATACTTCTGAAGTGTGCCAGGAAGAGAGACAAGGTGTCTCTTTATGTGATAAAAGTTATTTGAAGGGTTGTGAAGAATCCCTCTTTGGACACCATCTGTCAGGAAATGCTCATGCGTAAAATCTCTCTCATTCATGTCCCTGAGGCCTTTGCAAAGAGATCCAGTTGGCTACAGGCATGCGTCAAGACACCATTTATGAACTCTGAATCTTATCTTTTGGGTAAATTATTCATTGTTGGAACAGCCAATTCAGCACTAAGTTGCACTCAAATGAAGGAAAGAAAGAGGACCATACCTAAGAGAAAAAGGCATGCAACCAACTGGGGTTCTTCCTCACTCCCTCCTTGAAATCTTCTGATATCACAGTTTGGTTCCTTAGTGGTATCTGCCAAAAGGTACAGCATGACACAGAGTCATGTGTGGTTCCTTCACTCCTTCCACTGCACAATGTGCATTCTTATATACTGGACATGCTGTGTGCCAGCTCCAAACGGCTAAATCGAGACAGCTCCCTGCTTAGCCCCTGGGGTCCTTGTGTTCATTGCCATTTATCATACAGTTCCTCCAAGGAGCTTACAACCATGTACAGGATTACCATGGTTTACAAAGTTAATGCATTCCCTGGGACATTTTGTATTCCAGAAAATTCTTAAACTTGAATTGCACAGGGGAGCAGTGCAACCTGGGCATTTCTTTTCACAGTGCCTTACAAAAAAAAATTCTGAGCCAAGACATTACTTCCAATGGATTTCTTTTTGCGAACCAAAAATTACATTAACAGAGGCATTTGTAAACCGAGGTACGCCTGTACTTGATTCACCCTCAGAAGAGCCCCAGAATCTAGGTTAGGTTGAAGGCCAGTTGTGAAGGCTGGTTTTACTATGGGGCAGAATGAGGCTTCTACATCATGCAGCAGTCCGTAGGCCTCATGGAAGAACAGTGGGTTGTTAGTTCCTGAATTATTCTCACTTTATTCTTACTTTGAGAGACTGAAAAAGATTTCAGAGATGTTCTGGTTTGTGTGCCAAAACGACTAGAGAATGCACCTTGACTTGAGTGAGTAGAGCTTCCTGCCCTGCCTCAGGCAGAAGAATGTCTTGGTGGGCACTGCCTGCCCTTATTCTATAAGCTTCATGGGAGGGGTTCAACCAAACCAGCTTTATCTGAAATTCTAATTGCTGTGCTGCATTGAGAATGATTCATCTACATCAGACGTTCCCAACATGGTCTATATGGATCCCCAGGGGTCTATTTCAACTTGCAGGGGGTCTATTACAGCAAGAGAAAAAATGGGGGTCCACGAAATGTAAATGGGGGTCCATGTGAGTTGGAATCATCAACATTTAGGTGTTACATAAATGTCTTATTTTACCTAACACAGATTGTTTTGGTGCCATTTTCAGTGAATTTTGGTGCCGTTTTTACAGCAATTTTTGGAAACGTTCAAACTTTTTTGGGTGCATTTCTCAAGCAGTGCAAAAGTACCTGATCCTTGTGGTGTGCATGCCTTTAAGGTCCATTTTGCATTGTGTGGGGTAAAGGGTAGGTGACTGCATCGTTTTTTTGGAATGTGATCCTTGCCATGTGCATGTTTTTAAATTCCGTTTTGCAAAGGTTGGGGACTCGTGTTTTGCAGCCATGTGACAGATATTTGTACCTGAATCATGATCATTCAAAATTCAAATCAACTGTAATTATACATGTTTCCCTAATGGGGTTCCCTTCACCATTTTAGCAATCGGTATTATGTACTTAAATCTTTATAGAACAGATTCATTGGTACTTAGCATGGCCAGGATTTGAACCAGGGACCCAGTCATCTCAGTCCACATGCTTTGAAACTGTGCCACTGATGCTTACACAGTACCACTACAAGAACATTTTCTTTATCCTGATTCCTCTCTATATCTACCTAACTAAAGATTTAAACAAGGTTTTACTCCACCCAAATAGCACACGATGTATTCAACATGGCTGAGGCTAAAAAGAAATGTAGGCTTTGTTAGATGGACAATAGCCTGAATAAGTACATAGGTGGAGTATGATCTGAATAGGCTTGTTAGGTGGACAAAGGCCTAGGGTGCATGAAAGTCCCACATATGCAACCTTCCCCAACACCATTAAGTACGAGTCATTAACAATGACATTGCTGTTGGAGGTGTGAAGTGCTTCTGATTTGTTTGGGGATTGCTAAAAGTACTGCTTGATAAAGAGCAGACAGATTGTGTCTGAGTCCCCCACCTCTGTTGAGGGCGGGGGGGCGGTAATACATACATGAATAGCTTCCCTGATCCCTCTCTCAAACCACCTCTCTTCTCTGACTAGTATGTGTACATGCTCTTTGAATACTGACAAAGCTGCTTGGATGAGTAGTGAACGTTTCAGTCTCTCAAGAAAAGAAGTCCAGTCACCACAACTCAACTTCCAGATGAACTCACTTGGGTGACATTCTGGGCTCGGTCCCACAGCCCTTTAAAAGCAGTTTAAATTACTAGATAAACTGTGTCTAAAAATGCTGTCAACACGGCCACCAGGCTTTTTGATAAAAAAGAAAAAAGAAAACCCGGTAATGCCCCTTTAAGCGAGGTTTCTGTGACTCACCCAAGAGGTAGGGAATTTTTTTGCTTCGCTTTGATAATCCAGTTTTTAAGGAAGCAGATGCTGTGGGACCACACAGATGATCCAGGTTTCTTCTTCTTTTTAACTCATAGCACCGACTGGCTGTTCCTGGGGCCGATCGGCACTGCTTTTTTAATTTCTTTTCACCTTTGGAGAAACAGGAAGCTCCATGTGGATCCCTAAGCTTTAATTTCCCCCAGCCAAGTGGTCCATTTTTTTAAATGCTAGCGCCACCTGCTGGCCAAGGGGGCTGAACTGCAATTTAAAAAAAAAACAGCTTTGGACGTGGGAACTCCTGTCCCACTTATTCAATCACGTGATGGGACAAAGAGGAAAAGCCGGACCTTCAGAAGATCAGGATCAAAACCCAGGTGAGATAGCAGCCAGAGAATCTTCACAGTCATTGGTTGGAGTGTCCAGGAAAAAAGGATAATTCTTTACCAGGAGAGTTCTGATATAACTCACCTTCTCCTTTAGCACTGGCCACTCTGTCTTTTCAAATTCTGTTACCTCAGTTTAATCACTTGGCTTCTGTGGCTAAATCAACCAACCAACCAACCAGATTCTGCTAGTGGCTGCAGTGGCTGTTGAAGAACTTGTCACCCTCCTTTCTTTCTCCACTGTCCCAAAGTGTCTGCCAATCCGTTACAACCTACATTTGAAGGCCCATAATAGAGAAAGGAAAAGATGTTTTTCAGAAATATGACTAGAACAATAAGTCTTTAATTTCTAAATAAATATTTATAAATATTTGCATCATAATGATGGAGTTTTCCTGTTGTCTATCCTGCATATTACTGTATTTTCATTAATAATGTTCACGTTCAACAAATATTTTTGTTGACCTCACTTACAGTTGTGAATTAACTTCAAATGTTTGAGTGTAGGCTTTTTTTCACAATCTCATGAGAAATTTCATTATAAAGCCCTTTTTCATTTAAAAGAGTGAAATGTTTTCAAGAGCCAAAAGAATGGTTTTGAGCAGTAGACATTAAAACCAGGTTTGAGGATGATTTGACTATGGAAATGCCGCAGTAGATTATCAATCCATATGGTGACATTGAAGAATCGGATGTCACATTAGAAGAACTGATTGGAATAAGCATTAATGAAGAACTTAGGGCAGAAAGAGTTTTCCGCAGCTTCAGAAAGATAATACCTGTTGCTTATCCTGCATTATTGACTATCGCAAGAAAGTTTTTGATAGCTTTTCCATCTTCATACCTTGTGGGAAAAGGGGGTTATCATTGAACATGGAGATTGAAGACTATACCTCACTAATTTGAAGCCAAATATTGAACAATTGCTATCAGAGCATCAGGTTCATCCCTCCCATTAAGAGCATTATTTGAGTATTAAATTTATGTAGGAATTTTACTAGGTTGTGATTTGTTTCATCCCAAATCCAATTATTTACTTGCATTTTGTGTCTTTTCACTAAATGTATGAATGAAAATTGTACTTGTTTTTCTTTCTTACAATTGTCCAAGCTACAAAAAAAAAACCCTGTCAAAGCGAATAGCACTGTGTCTGCTGTCAACAACACATTTGAAGTTAATAAGTTTGGGAAAATTCAATATTAGACAGGCAGGGGGTCTATGAGAAACAAACAAAAAAATGGCAAGTGGTCTACAGGGAAAAAAAGTTTGGGAACCTCGGATCTAAATGAATAGATGTGAGATGCACACAAACTCATAATCTATTTGGATAAACCATAAGACATTCTTCAATATATTACCATCCTAAAAGCTACAAGTGCTAGATCAGGAACAGGCATATTCCAGTGAAACGACCTATACATTAAAAATTATTTCCCAGAGCATAGTGGTTTGCTTGGTAGAAACTCCTGGAGTACTTTAATGTTGAATTAATTGCCAAAATCCCATTAAATATCTTTTTTTCCATTTTATAAAGGGTATTGAAAAAGTAGTGTGTGTGTGTGTCCAGAGGCCATGTTTCCATAATAATGAGTGTTCTGGAAACCAGGTTTTACAATAAGGCGGAGGAGGAGGAGAGGAAGGAAGAGGACTTGATCTATTGATATCTCTAGGATGGGGATGAGAGGAAGGCAAATAATGATTTAAAAGACTGTCAAAGTGAAGATTTATCGGATTCCTTTCCCCTATGGCAGGGCTAGAATCAATAGGAAGAAATTACAGGGCAGCAGATATCAGCTAACTATTATGAGAGACTTCCTAACATTACAAATTGTTCCACAAGTAGAGGTAGGAATGGATGAGAATTCTATTTAGCTCGTTGACCATTTTTATAAGAACATGCAGAAACTCACACCTTCTTCACAAATATTGGTGGTGGTGGTTTTTTAAAAGAATTCAAATGTACAACAAACCACAACAAACAGATTTGTTCAACCAGGCCAAGGGCTACAGGTGCTCATTTCTTTAACTTACAGTAGAAACTTTAGGTATTCCTTGTCGCTCTCCATGCTGGAAATAACTGCTATTGAAGTCAGTCAGTTTTTAAACATTGGTGAGGATTTAGTTCATTTTCACTGGACTTCATCAGAATGGTTGAAAATGCTAGAGAAGTAAAACATATAGACATTCTTTGTAGGTGCTGTAGAAGACAGCAGAGATCCCATTTTGATTTTAGTCCTTAGCTGAACATTCAGGGTGAGCAGCTTGGGTGACTTATGAACAACCCATGCTGTGCCTTCATTCTTTTTTTCTTTCTTTGTCTCCCCCGCCCCCCATGATGTAAACATAACATGAACTAAATGCTCTACCTAAAAGGGAACATTAATGTGATGGCTCAGGTGGGGAAGGCAGTAAGAAGAAGAGAATTTGGGTTGACATTTTATGTCTTTTAAAATGTTGACCTTTTGGAAAATCACTGTGTACATTTTAAATATTAATAAAGGAGATGGCTGTTAGATGGCGGAGTGGCTGTTTGTCTGGGGTATGACCTTTCATTGAAGCAAAAGAAAATTGACAGTTTTATTAGCTATAGCAGACTAGGGGTTCGGTAGAGAGCGGAGGGGAATCTGCCACTCTAATTAGTTAAATGAACTATATACTGTAAATGAATTGGGGTTTGAGGCTAGCTTCAAGGTTCTTGCAGGCATAGCTCAGGACAACTATATACAGTGGTACCTCGGATAAAAACTGCCCTGGATAACGAATAATTCAGATAAAAACTGCAAATATAGGGCTGCCTCTGATAACGAATTTTCCCTATGGGCTGCCTCGGATAACGAATCGCAATTCCTAAGTGTAGGTCTGCCTTGGAGAATGAATTTTCTCTATGGGCTGCCTTGGATAACGAATCTTCCTATGGGCTGCCTCGGATAACGAATTTTCCCTATTGTCTACCTCAGATAATGAATTTCCAGCATGCATCAGTAAAAAAGTTATCCCAGGTGAAATTGCATCTGTACCTTTAAAGTGCACTTTTTAAAGAGTTTTGAGCAAAAAAACAAGTGTCTGTGCCTTTTTCCTAGGCTCCAGAATGGATTAAATGGTTTCCCATTCATTCCTATGGGAAACTGTGTTTCAGATAACGACATGTTTCAGATAACAACTAACCTCGGAGAATGAATTACCATTGTTATCCGAGGCACCACTGTATACTGTATTCTCAAGAAAACATTTGCTTTGATAATAAGGCAGCCCTGCTCTACGTCCTCTTGGAGGTGACCTGTGATGATTAAGGCTGGCAAATCACACCAAATATTCTTTCTGATAACTTTGTCTTCAAATCATAGCTCTCAAAAGAACTTGGAAACAGGCAGATCTAATCTACTTCCCCTCTTCACGGCAGAACATGCTTTGAATGTAGAGATGGGCACGACCCAGAAAACCCATGGGTTGGGTTCGTCTGGTTCGGGCCCACCCTTGGTTCGGTTCGGTTTGGGTTCATACAATTTTTAAAAAAATTCATACGAACTCGAACCGATTTGAACCGGTTCCAGTTCTTACCAGTGGCGGTAGCTGGGCTCTGTCATCGCTGCTGGGAAGTTCCTTTTAAAGAGACCCCTGTTCCCACCTAACTTGCAGGGGCTGGCTGTCATCCACCCACGGCTGAGATCCCTTGAGAGAGAGCTCCGGTCCTGCCTCCACGTATGGAGGTGAGAATGGGGCTCTCTCTAGACAGTCCTCCCCCGCGAGTGATGAGAGCCAGGCTGTCATCGCCAGTGGGGAAGAACGAAACAAACTTAACCGGACCAATTTTTTTTGGTTCAGTTTGTTCCGTTCTAAAATCACTCTGGGCTTCGTTATTCATTTCATTACCATCTCTATTTGAATGTTACCCCACTCCAAAGATATGTATTTTCCTATTTTCATGGGGTTGGATTCCTGAGGATATTTGTAGGAAGCTACAGTTTTACTACACATTTTTATCCATGATCACACCGGAGCTATGGAAAAATTCTCACTGACACTTCGTGGAATAATCCTTGTTGTTGGTTTACTCCAAAGGAGAAAAATAAAATATAGCCTGGAGTGGTTTGGGTATCCTCTGTTACCTCTAAAACCCTGAGATTGAGACAGACCTTTGATGGTCACCTAATTCAACCCCTTGTTCAATGCAGGATATAGATATATCATCCCCGACAGATGGCTATCTAAACTTTGCAGAAGCATTCAGCTGCCTTCCCTCAGACCAGGCTATAACATATGCACACATAGTTGATAAGTGAATGTTTCCATGGGCAGACTTTGAAAGGGTTCTTCTTTGGGAGTACTGCTAGTATCTGAAGCAAGATGTTAAGGCAGCTCACCGCCATGTAAAAAGGGGAGGGGGAGTAGATGATTCAGCAAAGAGCTAGATCAGGAACACGCATTTGGTCTGCCTTAACGGGAATTAAGGCAGCACCCCCATGAGGAATTACTGAAAACCTTGTCAGGTACAGTATCTCACTTTCAACCAAGAATCAAATGAAGTCCTCTTGAGCTCCTTAAGGTCCTGCAATTTGTACAAAGTGTCTTTAAGTCCTTTCTCTTTAAGAACAAGGCATGTGTGTGCGCGCACACAAACAGCAAGCACAGAAGAATCGATTGACCCTTGAGAGCGGTTGTTCTCAATAAACAAACAAACAAATAAATAAAATGGCGTTGGCCTGGCCGACTTTTAAAAAAAAATTAAAAATTATTTTAAAAGTCCCTCCCACCCACTTCTGGCTTGTGGAACCAGCTGGTCAGGCCCGCGGGCCAATGGGGGAGGGAAATGAAAAAACTGATTTAAAAAACTGAGGCACTACCGCCTCTCAGCTGTAAAACTAAAAAATTAAATTAAATAAAAGCCCTGCAAGGGGGACTATTTAAATAAATAAATAAATAAATAAATAAATAAATAAATAAATAAATAAATCCCTCTGGCCCGCATCCAACCCATGGGCCAGGGGGGGAGGGAAAATGAAAAAAATAATAATTAAAAAACATGAGGCACTAGCGCCTCTCAATTGTAAAAATAAAATAAAAAATCTTTGCAAGGCGGACTTTTTAAAATAATAAAAATTAAACAAAAATAAATAAAAATGAAACAAAGCAAACAAAGTATGAAATTATTTAAAAAAATGTTTCGTATTTAACAAAATGAAATGGGAGGGAAGAAAATGGATAACAAAATGAAACGCGCCATTTTGGCATTTTGTGCCCATCTCTACATGGCAGTTCTAATTCTCAGATGGGAAGATGAGACAACGAAGGATCTATATCCCTCATTTCCTTTCCCCATCCCTGAAAAGAAATAAATGGAATTGATGGCACACCAGACATGAACTGCCTCCCCCATTTTATTGGGGACAACAAATAGCCTTGTTAAACAGGGCTCAGCTGGTGCTAAATTTTTTAAAAAGCACATTTCCAAGTCCTTTTGAAAGCAATGACCTAGTTCCAACAAATGAAATGTAACTGAACTCTGTAGCAAGTCCTCAGAACAATCTTCAAATAGCTTTATAACATTCACAGAGGCATTGATAATCCCTGTGGTCTGCAATGAATTATCATGACAAACTTCACTGACAGCTGAAACTTGGTTAAACGGGAACCAAAAGGCACCATTCCTATTTCTCTGCTAGATGTATTGCCCTTGTCTTTTCTGGGGTCCTTTCTTTTTCCTTAAAACTCTATTGAGAATAAGGATAGCGAAACAATTAAGTGTGTGCCAATATTTGAAAGATTATTTTGTCCTCAGGAAGGTGTTTTCTCTTTTCAACTGGGTCCCTCCAGGTACCTGCAAAACCTCAAAGGTTCTTGTCTTCAATGTGATCTAGAGATGGGCATGAAAAATGGCGTTTCGGTTTTTTGTTTGTCGTTAAGAGGTCTGTTTTGGTTTGTTTCCGTTTGTCGTGAAAGTTTTTGAAAAATTTTGTTACCGTTTTTCATTTTTTGTTTGTCGTTTCTACCCGCTTTTTGCGCGATTTTTAAAGCATTTCCATGCGCAGGCATCCCCCAACGCCCCAGACCAGAGGGAAAACACTAAAAAAATGGATGCTGGCAGAGACACAGTATAGACGAGGTTATGCAGGGAGGCTGCAAAGGCAGCGGCAGGCGTTGCCCAGGGTGCAAGGCAGCCGCAGAGTGACTGCACTGCGGGGCAGGGAGGGTACTCACCGAGAGGAACGCAGCACGCATGCACACAGGGAGGCTGCAGGACTGAAGCTAGAGTCACAGCAGAGACAGCAATCCCACCCTAACTCCCACCAGAGACTGCAAGGAGGACGGGGGGCTGCCAGAGCTTTTTATGCCCTCTGTGGCTGTCAGACTTCCTGCCCAGTCTGCAATCTGGGCATGCTATTGATTGAACATGATCCCATCACATGGCTTGCCTCCATTTTGTGGCTGGTGGCGACATCCATTTTAAAGGGAAAAGAAAAATACATCACGATAGGAGAAGACTAAAACAAACGTTTTAAGGACCTCAACCCCTCTGGTAGGTATTATCAGACAATATAAATAATTATCACTGCATTTTTATGGATGTCCAGGGCGTTTTTTAACATTTAAAACAGCTCATTTCATTGCGCGTCGCCATTAACGGAAACGAAACGTAACGACATCAATTTTCATGGTTCTGTTCATTTCGTTTCATTTTCATCACAATTTTCGTTTGTCGTTTCGTTGCGTAACGGAAATGACAAACGGAAACGGAAACGAAAAAATGTTCGTTCCGTGCCCATCTCTAATGTGATCTATCTTCTCTCACACTTGAGTGACCCATTCACACTGATGTTTATTTTCCCATGAGAAGGGTTCACACAGGTCTTTGGATCACTGGTTTACACACAAATAAGGAAGCAACAGCATCAAAAGATAGCAGAAGTGCAGCAGGCTCATGATACCCTGTTTCCCTGAAAATAAGACCTCCCCCAAAAATAAGCCCTAGCAGGATTTCTATGCATTTGTTAAATATAAGCCCTACCCTGATAATAAAACCTAGTGATGGGCGTGGCTATGGTTGTGTGCAGGGCTGACATTCAAGCATCTTATACTTAATAAATGTAAGACATCCCCTGAAAATAAGCCCTAGTGTGTCTTCTTGAGAAAAAATAAATATAAGACAGTGTCTTATTTTGGGGAAAACACAGTAATTGTCTTCTTTTTCTTAGCATCTGTGGGGTCCGCTATTCTTGATGACTATTCTAGTCATGGGCTAGGTCTGGGTAAACCCAGGACAACTTTATGTCATTGTCAAGGGTGTTCATCCAGCACAGCTTTGGTCATCTCCTCAGTTGGGATCTGCTTTTTGGCCAGAGTTTCCTCATCAGCACGCAAGGCATGTCCATACCAACATAGTCAGGCTTCAGGCACCTTGTCAGCAATTGGTGCAATTTTGTTATTTTGATTGGATTTCATCCTTGCACACGTGATCCTTTTGCGTGAGCCAGTTACTCTCAGATGCCATCATGATGTCATCAGCAGCATCATTCTTAACACAGCCAGCTTGACTGACACGTATGAGGATTTGGGTGTCGATGACTCGCTTAAAGTATGTGAAAGTAATATAAGAGCTAGTGAAAAGAGCTAGTCTGTAGTTGGTGCATTCGGCAAGGTTCCCCTTCTTTTTTCAGATTGGCACTGTTGTGCTGCATTGCCAGTCATCGGGTATCTTCTCCTCCAGCACAATCTGATTAAAGAGTTCCATCAGCCAGTTGCAGGAGTTCCGGTGCTGCGACTTCCACAGTTCCATCCCCAAATCATCTCCTCCTGTGGCTTGGCTCGTTTTCATCTGTTTCATCACCATGTCAACTTCATTGGATGTGACAGGTTGCACAAGTCCTAGAACTGAGGGAACATATGGGATTGGGGGGGTGCGGGAATTCTTCCATGGAAACTTTCTCGATGTAATCCCACCAGCACTTTGTTGCCTTGACACAGTCATTGATCAGGTTTCCATTCTCATCACCGACACTGTGGAATCTCTCAATATCCTCAGTCCTTTTGTGCCGGGCTTTCACTAACTGGTAGACATCACATTCGCCCACGGGTATATCAAGGTTTCTGTACAGTTCCTCAAAGTACGTGGAGTTTGTTGCAGCTACTACTTTCTTCGCCCTGTGTCAAACATCACAGTGCTTCTGCCAGTTGTCAGCAGACTTCTCCGCTAGGAAAAACATCACAGAGCTACTTTTTCTCATGGACTGCCACCTTGACTTCATCTGTCCAAAGCCATGTTTGTTTATCAATCTTTTTATGACCAGGCTTTGCACTCCAAGTTCAGCCTGGGCAGCTGTTTTAATCACCTGTTTTACTTTGGCCCAAGTACTGTCTATGGTTGTCATAGGAGGCAGTTTTATTTGTAAGATTATCCTTGCCTCTTTTTGCCATAGTTTCCACCACTTGATTTTCGTTGGACTATTACGTTCTGCTCTGCTTTCCCTGGATAGGTCAATGCAGAGGTCACAGCTTACCGGATGGTACTGGGGAGTGATTGCTCATATGTGATCCCCTCCATGTGCAGCCTTACAGTCACAAACATCTTCCCATCCATCTTTTTCTTAGTGTTCCATGTTCATGCTTTATGCTTTAATCATTTCCCAATAGGCAAAGGCAAGACGAGGGCTCAATGGGCTTAAATGGTGGTGGTGGGGTTACGAGGGAAGCACAGTGTCTATTTAAAAGTTGTGTGAAGTAATTATTTAAGGCATTCATCTCTGCCATTGTATAACTCCCCAGGGTTTGGGAATTAATGGATTACAGGCATGCAGCTCCAATATGGCTTGCTGTTGCCACTGTTGGTGCTCATCTCTGCACACTTCTGTGATGTAGCCTGGAGGATGTAAGGAAACATATGAATTAAGGGACCCCTGTGCTGTCACTTTCTATCTGACCTCTTTCTTTAGCCTGTTTCAAATCTCAGGCAACTCTTTTGGAACAAGCTAGTTCTCAGGACAGGGAACCGGAAGGAAGGGGAATCTTTGACACCATTAACAATGTATTATCTCCTTTTTCCTGTTTCGGGGGGGGGGGATCTTAGTGCTCATTCTGCAAAATCAAATTCTGCAACAAAATGGCCTTCAGGGGGCATCTGGCAGCTTCTCTCCAATCCATCTTCTTGCCTCAGTTTTGATATCTAAGCCATCTCATACCTTCATTCACTGACTGTGCCTGTTCAGCATTTGCAACATATATTGACTGAGTGGTTGGTTGGTTGGTTTTGAATATTTTTAACCCACCTTTCCTCTTGGAAAAGAACCCAAGGTGGCTTACAATAATGAGGGGCAATATACAGTCCAGAACATTAAAAACATATTCAAGTTAAGAACAGGGAATTAGAAGAGGCATCTTACAACATTAAAAGGTAACATTAAAGCATATAGATATTCCATTGCTGGCTATTTATTTATTTACTTACTTACTTACTTACTTACTTACTTACTTACTTACTTACTTACTTACTGTAATTCATTACAGTACAGTAGTTCTCCGCTGCAACGTGGTTCATATATTACAGTCTCAGTATATCGCTTTTTTTCCTTGCGATAAGCAGGTTTCCAATGAGACATTTTTACCCCCCCTCCTGGCACCTCAGCAAACAGACCTGTTGGCTGTGCTTGCAAAGAGAGTTTTTAACCAACCCCTAACACCTCAGCAACTTGACCTTGGGCTGCTCCTGCTGGCTACATTTCCAAAGAGAGGTTTTTAACCCCCTTCTGACACCTCAGCAAACAGACATTGAGCTCCTGGTAGCAAGGTTTGCTGAGGTGTCAGGAGAGGGTTAAAAACCTCTCTTTGGAAGTGCAGCTGCAGGAGCAGCCTAAGGTCAGTTTGCTGAGGTGTCTGCCTTTCGCGGATTTTCCTCTATTGCAGGTGGATCAGGCACCCAAGTTCCACAATAAACGGGGGAGTACTGCATGCTAATCTGAGTCTGTGCTTGCTGCACAGGAAACTCTTCAACAATAGACTGTAGTTTCCTGGGGATAATTTTTGTTTGCTGATAGAAACATAAGAAGCAGAATGTATTCATAGCTGAGGGAATGAGCAAAACACTGGTGATGGGCAAAGTACGTGGAACAAGAGATCAGACTCAAATTCTGTGTCAGAGGTGTTGTTCTTTTAAGAAAGCAGATACTGAGAGCAACTTCTAATTAACGGGATGGCCACTTCCCATTTCTGGCTAGGAATGAAGAGTCTGGGAAGTTATATTTGAAAGAGTAATTAAATTGGTTCCCAGGCCCAACCAAGTAGTTGGGTATTGCTAACACACCCCCATTTCTCACTCTGAAATTGTTTTTCATTTCATTAAAAAAGACCTTTAGGTTTGGTACGGAAATGGGATAAAACCTAAAATATACTATCAAAATGCCTTTTAAATGATTTAAAACATCTTTTTAAAGTAACTTAAAATAAAGCACAGTACTATAACTAGAAATTGTGAGTCCGTGCATATTGTTTTGAGATGCAATTCTGAGCTCTTCTATATAGAGTGTTTGTTTTGTGAAATGTTCCTGTAATGTCTTTTAAGTTATTAGCATTGCCCCCTCATCCAGACCATGTTCTGTATATCTTCCCTTGGTATATCTAGCTACTACAGAATCTATGCCTCTCCATGTTTTTTGTCCCCACCTGAAGTCTTGGTGGGCTGGAAGGAAAACTATTTCAAGAACCAGGGGTACTATGGTATTTTCCCATTAAATTAATTTCCAGTCTCAGCTTCCTCGATGAAGGGTTCCAATTTGCAGTCCTTTGGGACAAAAAGAGGAGGAGAAATAAATGAGAAGCTGCAGTGCAGAAATTATTTTTGGACATGTTTATTTATTTATATTCCATAGAATCATAGAATACTGGAGTTGGAAGGATCCTACAAGGCCATCAAGTACAAGTCCACCGCGACCCCCCCCCCCACTCTATGCAGGAATACAAATTAAAGGACACCTGTCAGGTGGTAGTCTAAATTTCTCTTGAATGCCTCCAGTGTTGGAGCACTCACCAGCTATTGAGGTAATTGGTTCCACTGTCATGTTGCTCTACGAATCTGGGGAAAAAATCCCTGCAAAAAAGCAATTTTCAAGGAAATTGCTCTTATTAAATGAAGTTAGGATATGAATTTAGGTGAGCCTCATATTCCGTAATGAACAGGAATGAACCAGAAGAAAATGGGATGAAACTTCCCTCCACTAGTCTGCATGAGTCCATTCTTCCAGTTATGCAACCCCCCTCCACCCCCCCAAAAAAAAACCCAGGTAGCAGGAACAATGTAAATTTATTACTTCCAATAAATTCTGCTTCATTACAATGGATAGGAAAATCTGCTCCCTTATATACTGTATCTTGTATATATTCTTATTTCTTTTAGAAGCAGAGGAGTTTTTAAGATATTTTCATTTGCAACATGAGACAGAAAGATCCAAAATTCTGATAATCAGTGCTCAAATTATGTAAGCTGCTTCACAGAAATCAGTAAACTATATGCGAATGTGCTTCATTTTATATAAAGTTGTATAAAGTGGTGCATATTTCTTCTGACAAGATGAATGATGTTTTCCAGAGTTTGGGGTATGTTGATGGTACTGTTGCTTAAAAGAGATATAATGGTTGGAAGAGATGAGCAGCTGCAGATGTCCCTGTATGTAACTACTGGAACATCACTGGAGGCAATAAGAGAGAAACATATGCTGGAAGATGTATATTCTGCAGTAGACATCTGTTCCGTTCATGAACACTGATTTATTTATAATTTTTTGCAGATCCTGACCAGGCATTTATAAGACTCTTTCTAAGTATGAATATTGGTCCTCCTTTCTTTACAATAATAAATGCTCAAGTTCTGCATCAAAAAAAAATTCGAAATAACTTTGGGACATCTCAGGTCAGTCAACATTGACAAGTTAGGGCAATTTCCTCCTCGCTCAGAAGACTGGATAACTACCAGAGTTTGGCTTCAAATCAAGCAGCCCTTTACAAGCTCTAGCAATCCTTCTTTTTGGACACTTCATTTCTTTGTTGATCTTCTCACTCTTCATTCTTTTCCCTTCTTTGTGCTGTTTACTTTCTTTCTTGCATTATACCACTCTTCTGGGTTTTGAACCTCGCTTGCCTCTTCCCCAAATGCTTTACTGTCTTCAGAAACAGGTTTAAAGGGTGGGATGCCTTCTCCTCCTACACATTATTTGTTCTCTCAACTCCATATGCCCTTTGAGGAGGCATCCCCCAGCTATACTTGGCAGCACTGTTTTCTCAACTAAAAGAGCAAATATGGCAGAAACTATGCATTTGCTTAAGTCTAACAAAGAGTAAGTACTCGTATATCCACTTCCTCTGGAGCAACCTCCACCACTGCAGTTCACCAGTTAGACCTTGCTTAGACCCCGGCTTTTTCAAGTCGTGCTCCCCAGTGACTTTTAGTGACCAACAGAGTCTAACACCAGCCAGGGTTCATTTCAGCCCATTGTGAGATCCTCCCTCTCAGTTTTGTAGGAGCTCTTCAATCGGTCATGCTGAGAAATTTGGCTTTGTTTGAATTCTTTACCTAAGATTTTATAATGCAGTGACTGGAATATTTTAAAGTAAATATTCATGATAGGTAGCAGGAGATTTCTTTTTAAAAAATCAATTCATTTGGACTACTACCTCTAAAATGAAACATAAAATCTGCCAGGCTTCCTTCACATTTAGATGACACTTTTCCAGTTACTGAGAGACTCCATCTGGTAATGTTTCAGTTTGTGTCTGCTGAGGCTTTAAAGACCACCTGTGTGTCAATCAGACACAAAGTATCTACATACAAATTTGCTGCCTCCTAAAAATTAGGAGAGAGAATGAGAGAAGGGTGGGGGAAGAAAGGGGAGTCTTATGTAAATTAAACATAAAGATGCTTGCATTAAGTAGAATAGATTGGTGATGTACTCTGTAGGGTTAGAAGGTGAATATCTAAGGCATGGGAAAGTATCCTGAAAATATAATCGGAAATCATTAATACATTTATTGCAGTTTTATTCTACCTTTCCCCAGTGAATAATAAGACAACATAATGCAACAACATTCTTTATTCAGAATACCCTTCAATAATTGACAGGGAAGGTTACTACACATTTGAGGTGACATTTGCCGGGACTGTTTTTCAAACTAAAAGAGCAACTGTTGGAGGAAACTAGACATTTGCTCAGGTCTTACAATTAACCTTGTTGACTGTTCATCAACCAAGAATTAACATAACTCACCATTTTACATGTGGGGTGGGCATACCCAAATTACAAGGCGGCAATCCTAATCGCAATTCAAGCCGTTGCTCTTGTTTTTTCCCCAAATGTCATTTGGGGTTTGCATGTGGACTCACCCAAGAGCTCAGTTTCCAGTGCTTCGTTGCAAACAGGGACATGTATCATGGCAGCTCAAGGAATACAGAAGTCCTCAGTAAACTAAGCTGAAAGAAAGAGGATAAGGAAGAACCTTCCAGAATGCAAAGAAGCTAATCGGTCACACAGGTCTGAGCTGCCTCTCATGCATCAAGTGGCTGAATAGTTCAGGGGAGAGATGGGCTTTAATTGTGTCATGGAAATTCAGCTTTTATTCATATTCCCCTTTGGTGCCAATAGCTCAGTCCATTGTATTTCCTTCAGCTTCTCCTTTGGTCAGTGCCTCAGTGTCTAAAGACATTTTAAACAACCCACCACTCCCCCCCCCATTGGGCACATTGGGGGAGAAGTGTGGGTCCTTTAAAATATCTTTAAAAGAAGGTGAGCACTTGACTCGGTGGCTAAAGACATTTTGAAGGACCCACACTTCTCCCCCAACACATGTGATGAGGGGGGTGTCACAGGGTTTTTAAAATGTCTTTGACCCACCAAGGCAGCCTCGGTGGCTCTGAAGGGTATGGTTCGGGCATATATAGCTATTTTAGTAACCCCCAGCATATCCCAAGTGATACCCTGCACAATATAATCCACACAAGTTATAAAGAAGTAGAATTATTAATAAGCACTTTTGTAACAATATCTTTGCCCTGCAAACATATACTGGTCAAGATGAAGCAGGAACTTCCGTTATTGGCTGAGCCAGCAATAAGATTCAAGGACCTAATTATTTTGGTAGCTTTGATGCTTTATAAGACATTTTAAAAAACCTTATCTTGAGAACCCAGCTGGCAGGCATCACTGGTACTCCTTGCCCCGTGTAAGTCAGATCAAACACCACAGCAATTAAGAACCCAGGAATACATTTAATTGGTGTCAGGAATACAAAATAAATGACCAAAGATGTCAATTAATGTTTGATGTATGTAACAAATATGCATGACGTAAGTTCGGATGGGCGGAGGAAAAAAAGGTGCTGGAAAACCGTATAAAATATATCACCTTTCGTTTCTTGGGTGGACTTCCCACCCGATTTTCCATTGAGTGGGGGCTCCCTTGGTTGACAACCAATAAATCTCTTTTCTGTCTGCAAAGACTCAGACTGCTCATTGCATTCTGCAAAGCTCTAGCTTGCCGGCAACGGACCCCAAAATTACCATTCCTTTCAGCTCAAAGACATTTTAAACAACCTGCGCCTTTTCCCCCAATTGTGCCCTATGGGGGGGGGAGGTGCAGGTTGTTTAAATTAATTTCCCATCGTAATGCATTGCTTTTTTCAATGCATTCCTATGGGAAACCTTGACATTAATGAAAAATGAAATGGAATAGATGAAAATTTCCATTTTGTTTCATTTTGTTTTTCTTTAAAAATCTGTTTTTCGTTTCATTCTGAAACAAAATGAAAAACAAAACCAAAAAAATCATTTTGTGCCCATCTCTAATGCCAATACATGCTCTGCCTGTCTCTCCCCACCTTCTCATTCTACAGTGCACAGTCAATACAACCTGCTGTCACAACTTTCCACATCAATATATAATATATAATTCCTATTTTATTACAGTGGCCCTGTTACCACCCAAAAATGCTAAACTTACTTATTAACTTTGCTTCC
The DNA here is from genome assembly GCA_029282475.1 of Phrynocephalus forsythii. NCBI lineage: Eukaryota > Metazoa > Chordata > Lepidosauria > Squamata > Agamidae > Phrynocephalus > Phrynocephalus forsythii. Next base: position 168,037,221 of record JAPFRF010000002.1, on the reverse strand, counting down.
CAAAAAGCCAAGTTTTTTAAAGAAAAACTCCATGACACAATTTTAACAGATTAATCCTATTAATGTATACAGACACCCCTAGTTTAACGATTGAGTTCTGTTCCTACAACTAGGTCAGGCATGTCCAAACTTCGCCCCTCCTGATGTTTTGGACCACAACTCCCAGAATTCCAAGCCTGTATTTCCAGTGGCAAAGGACTGTGGGAGCTGCGGTCCAAAACATCTGTAGGGCCGAAGTTTGGTCATGCCTGAACTAGGTCATCAAGTGAATTGATTGTTGAGTGAGGAGCTTAAGGTGGACGTCTTGTGCTGTGTTAAGACTGCCCTCCAGGGGAGAGAGGGGATGCTATAGGCAAAAAGGTGATATAGTTAATGCTCTGCCCTGCTCGGATCATTATCCTCCCTGGACAACAACACCTGTCCCTTGGAATCAGGAGGCCACAGGAAAAGCAGAACAAAAAGGAGGGGAAAGTAGAGATTGATATAGTATAGAGATTGACATACCAACACATGGTATGTCATTGAATTTAGAGATGCCAAAAGTTCCTATCCACATCCCCTTGCTCTCCTCTTGTAAGCTAGGTTGTGGCATCCTTTATTTAGTCAATCCATCGTTTATTTGGTCATCCTCTTCTCCTGTCTGGTGTCTTCAACAGTTCTCAGAATTACAGTACTGCGTTTTCCATTGCCTTCTTCCATCTCATGATATGCCCAAACTAACTAGTCATTTTTGGTTCTAGAAAGTATTTTCAGGCTGATGTTGTCTAGAATCCACTTATTTGTCTTTCCAACAAACCATGATATCTGAAAGACTCTCCTCCAATACTATGTTTGAAATGAATCAGGGTTTTTTTCTGTCAACTTCCTTCATTTCCCAAGTTCCATATCTGTATACAATAATGAAGAATGCCACTAGTGCAAAGGATCTTCACTTTGATTTTCTGGTGAAAATACCAGTCTGTAATGTGTGGAGTCAGAATGGTGCAAAGGGCCTCAACTGGCACTCTTTGACAAAAGGAAACACAGTCTCTCTCGCTGGATTGTTTGGTCAGATGAAGTACTTAGCTGCTATACCTCTTAAAGTGGCACAGTGGCAACTCTGCTAATTAGGGCAGCTAATCTGGAGAACATACTCATTTGACCCTGCAAGCTTGCTGAGATCCACTGACCACTAATGTAATTTAAACTGGATATTTTTGTTGCCGATGACAGTACAAATTGTCCACAAGCATGCTACGCAGTCGGTGTGTTCAGACTTGTCCCTTTAAAAAGAAAGAAAGGAAAAGAGATAAAAGGTTTCAGCATTGCCCTTTTGAATTTATGCCAGCCAACATTTTCATGGGGCTGTTAAGCTAAATGCCTTTACCATTTTGCTACAACTTCCAACAATCTCATTAATTTGCTTCCAGAGGCGGTTTGTTGCAAACATCACCAAGAAAACAGGCCAAATCCCTCTGCTGCTCTACCAGGGAATAGTAAGCAATATAAGTATGAAGGAAATTAGACTTCTTTGCTTGAGCTTGCTCTCCTAGTTGGTTGGGAAGTTGGAGAAAGAGTCATAAAGGAACACAACATCCCCTTTACATCATTTAACACAGCCCTTTGTATCAGTATTTTAGCTGACCCAGAATCTCACTTGGTTTAATGAACAAGACTATGCAGTCTGTGAAGTGTGTAACAAACTATCCCTTGTTCCCTCCTGATTTTAATTTGTTTTTTACAACTTATCTGTGAAGCGAAGGCAATCAAGAGCTTTGGCCTTTCTTTTTCTGGGCAAAGGTGGAAAAAAACTAGTTTTACAAGTTGATCCTTTAGGACAAACTATCAGCAAGGTGCAAAGGGATTTAGAGCTGCGTATCTTGCAAAGCTCAACCAAGGTCCTGAGTTCTGAAATCCTTCCGAGTACAATTCAATGGGAAACACCCTTGTGTATCAGATCTCTCTAGCAGGACACAGTCCCCAAAATAAACAACAATTTATTGTATCCCTAACTTTGAACTGAACATTCATTTCAGCTTTGCCAAAAATTGAGAAAAAGAGAAAAAGAAAGGAACCATTTACCGTATTAGTATTAAAAATATTGACAGGATAGATAAGCAAAATTGTTCTATGTGTAATTGTTGTCAAAGCCCTGGTTTCATCTTTATAGATTATAGCTCTCTCTTGCTAGAAATTAAAGGGGCATCACTGCTTAGTTAAGTTGGGTTGCAACAACCGAGAGAGATGGGGATTATTTGCTTCTTTTCTCAGTCCAGGTCCTGGCATTATAAGCTGCAAACCTCAATTGTGTAGTAGAAAAAGAAACCTGTTGAACAAATGAGCTGAACCATGGCACCCATTATCTATCTGATAAGGCCTACAGACTGCAGATTTATATAGGAAATTGAAAAGTGTTGGAAATTAACACATTGAGCCTTTTTCTTTCATCTCTTTCATTTCTTTTTTAATATATAGCCCCGTTCTGTGAAACCCGGATGAACGTTCTGGATTCAAATGTTATTAAGATATTTATAAAGCTTATGCAAATTCAATCAGTGTATAAAGAAGATCTTAAATCACAAGGTTTTTATAAAGAACAGCCTCAATTTGATAAAATATTATTACTATCAGAAGATAATTTAATTTAAAAACTTTATAACCTCCTGCTAGATTTGAAAATGGAAGATGAGCAAGTAAAAGAGACAATCTGACAACATCTGGAATGCCAAAGGTTCGCCATCACTGACCTATAGCATGAAAAGGCTCTCTGTTTAGGAGGAGAAGCTTTCCTATTCAGTCAATCCCTTTCCCCGCAGAGACAAAGATACCAGGAGTAAGGGTTTAGAACTGTGCTTCCCTTAAAGCTTTCAAATTAAACCATTTTTGGAACACCTCAATAGAGCCTAGGATTTATGAGAGGAGCCCTTTTTAACAGCAACCAAAAACTTAGGCTGCTATTGTGAAGAATACTTGCCCAACTCCCGTTTATGGTCAAGAGAGACGGTTTCATTACAACATGACAGATTGTCAAAGAATTTCATCTCTGCAAGAATTCTCACCTCTATTAGAAAAACAAGACATGAAGTGGACTTCTTAACTGCTGACATTTTTGCAATTTGTGCAGTTTTTCCCTAGTATGTTCCCACTTTTCACAAGCAGAAGTTATTTCTTATTTATGCTTTACAGAATTGCACCCCCTCCCCTCAAAAAAAGTCTCACAAATGCACAAATTATCTCTGTGAACAATTTTGCATCTTTCACAAAAAGGAGCAAAAACAATGCATGATTTCCCAAATCACATGCAAAGTTAGATCTGAGCCGGTTTTATATGCCTCATCACATCTTATGGCCAAAAAAAAAAGGAATGTACAGCTTACAGTACCACCAGCATTATCATCTCTGTCTTCCTATTCTCACAATTCAAAAATATATGTGACAAATCAAAAGCTATCCTGTTTATGAAGGGCCTACATGTTCTCAGAAATTTTTATTTCTAAATAACATTTCTGTACTCCCCTCCTTTCCTTAGCTGTCTTTCTTTTCAATGAAACAGCAGCACTTTGTACCCAGGGTAAAAGAAAAAGACATAGGCAGGATGCATTTTGCTTAGAAAAAAGACACAGTTCTCCTGGCTGATATGTATTAATGTAGAAGTCGTGTATTTTCCATGTATAAGACTATGTTTTTGTCTAAAATTGTTAAGCTAAAAATTGAGGGTCATCTTATACAGAGAAGTAAACCAAGGAGAGAACCATGTGGTTAAGAAACTGTAGTTTTGGTTTCAAGGCGTGGGTGGGGTTGTCTTATTGATGGAAACATATGGTAAAAACAATTCATTTGGTGAAACAAGATCACTGTATGTCATTATGGGCAAACATGTGCTGTCTGTCAATAGAAACAAATATCCTTGACATTTGCAATACTACCCAATCCCAAACAGCTAAATGCACACTGTGGAGGGAGCAAAGCTGATTACTGTCCCCAGTTTTAGCCATGACTGTGTCAAATTTTTATCATGCTTTCCATCAATATTTCTCAGGTATCTTATAAATAAACCCATATAGTGGCTTATATTTCCATTTATTTATTTATTTATTTATTTATTTATTTATTTATTTATTTATTTACTACTACTACTACTACTACTACTACTACTACTACTACTACTACTTTCCAGCATGAGATAGTGCTTAAGGCTGCATGAACTCATCAAACAAACTCATCAAACAAACAAAACCAACACCAACCCTAAAAGGCACTGAAATCATTTAAAACATTTGCAATGAACTAAACATTTCTACAAGTGCTAAGATATGCATGTACCTTACCACACATGGGCAAGGAAGCATGAGTATAATAATGTTCAGGAGCACACAAGCCAGTGTCCTCTGAGTCTGGAAAAACATATTAAATGTAGAAAGAATGTAAGATTCTCTTCTCGACCTATAAGTACACATCGAAATGATAATGCCTTTATTTCTACCTCCTTGAACCCCTGTGAGCACAATATTATGGATAGAGAGTTTACCAACTGGTGATAAAGATATCTCAAGCATGAATCCTTACTTCATGGCCTTGCTGAAAAAACAGTTTCCATATGCCAGAGCAGCATCCAATTATTTCTCTGCAAACAGGCAGAGAGTTTCCTTTGAATCCCACACAGGTAAGACCTTGCAACCTTTAAGTTACTTCCAATCCTATAATTGTAATCAAGAGAAGCTTGAATGAAAGAAACTAAAAATAAAAGGAGAGGGAACCCACACAGTTCCTCTCACATCATTCTCACTACTCAGTGAGCCTGCTGTTGGGAAACAGTCACATCCTATACACGTCATGACACACTTTTTCTCGTAATTTTCTTCTTCTTCTTCTTCTTCTTCTTCTTCTTCTTCTTCTTCTTCTTCTTCTTCTTCTTCTTGCTATATCCAGGAAGAGAGGGACTGTCTCAAGATGAAAGCTGGGGTTCCAGATAATCCAGGGAGCCTGGTTGTATTGAGAGACTCTATACGTAGCCGGTCATTTCCTCCTCAGGTTGTCAGCTTCATGGGTTAACTGTGCCGGGGAGGGGCAGGGAAACTAGTTTTATCATCCTGTGTGTGTTTCAAAGTTGTTGTTGTTGTTGTTGTTGTTGTTGTTGTTGGTGGTGGTGGTGGTGGTGGTGGTGGTGGTGGTGGTGGTGGTACTTGGTGGGACGTCTGATTAGCCATTCTATTATTCAATTAGAGCTTCTTTAGAATTAATATACAGTAACTGTGTCATCCACATGTAGAGATATTGGGTAGAAACCCCTCATAATACAAACAATAACTCCACTGAACCCACACCCAAGGCCTCCAGTCCATGCATGGCCATGTACAGGCCTGCAAGACAATGGCTGAAATCCTGTTCACAGAGAGCACTTTATACCGCAAATGCCATATTAATCTTTAATTTAAAACTTCCAATCCCCGCTTCAAGCACCAAGGCTCCCTGGGGATCTCTTTTGACTTGGGGAAGTCTTTGGAAGCCTTTAAAATCAGCAGCAGACTGCCCACCACCAAGGTCAGGAGCAGAGATGTTTAAAAAGCCCCCCTTAGATCCAAAAGTACTGAGCAATTACTAACCAGTATCATCCCATTCTTGGGGAAAGTCCTGGAACGGGTTGTGGCTTTGCAGCTCCAGAGGTTCCTGGATGACATAAACTACCTGGATCCATTTCAATCTGGCTTCAGGCCTGGCTATGGGATGGAGATGGCACTGGTTGCTTTGGTACATGACTTATGCAGGGAAATGGATAGGGGATCTGTGACCCTTTTGGTTTTACTGGACCTCTCAGCTGCATTTGACACCATGACATCCTCCTGACTTGTCTCTCTGAAATGGGAACTGGGGGTACTGCATTAAAGTGACTCCAGTCCTTCCTGCAGGAAAGAACACAGAAAGTAGTGTTAGGCGATTCATGTTCAACACCTTGGCCGCTGACTCCTATAATGTGACTTTTAAATGAATCTACTGTGCACGAATACATATAGACTTTGTGTTTATAGATTTTGTGATTGCATTGACAATGTGTTTTCAATGTTAGTTTCCCTCATGCATAACTTTTATACTCTCTTTTTAACTGCTTTGTTCTCTTGTAGTTTTAATGTAATGTTGTCTTTTAATGCTGTAAGATGTCCCTCAATTCCCTGCTCTCAATTACTTGAATATGTCTTAATTGTATTGGACTGTATATTGTCCCTCATTACCGTAGGCCACCTTGGGTCTTTTTCCAAGGAGAAAACTGGGGTAAAAATACTCTAAAATAAATAAATAAATAAATAAATAAATAAATAAATAAATAAATAAATAAATAATATTGGTGGTGGTGGTTTTGCTGGTGGTGGTGCTGCTGATGATGATTTTGAACCGCTTCGTGCCAGGTCATCATGCTTCATCATCACAGCACCACAACTGTCTCACATTCCCTTCCCCCACCCTGCTATGACTTGACATTTGAGGAGAAACTATTTACTTTTAAAATGTAACTTCCTAAACACTGAAAGTTGGGTAGAACTAAATAGGTAAGTCACTATTTGCACTTAGCGGAGATGTGAGCTGTTTTCTTGGTAGAAGAACTACAGGTGGGAGACAAGAGTGCTTCTTACTACAAACTAAAGTTAAGATGTCTGCTTCCACACATCACACTCACACTGCTAATTAGAAATGGGCACAAATCGAAAAAATGACATTTTGGTTTTTCATTTTTGTTGCAGGTCCCATTTTGCTTCATTTTCATTTTTCATGAATTTTTTGAAAAAAATGTGTTTTTTTTTTTCATTTTTTGTTTTTCATTTTTACTCATTTTTTGCGCAATTTAAAGCATTTCCGTGCGCAGGCGTCCCCCCCAGCCCAGAGGGAAAACACTAAAAAACTGATGCTGGCAGAGACACAGTATAGACTAGGTGTGCAGGGCAGTATAGACTAGGTACGCAAAGGCAGTGGCAGGTGTTGCCCAGGGCGTAAAGCAGCCGTAGAGTGACTGCACTGCGAGGCAGGGGAGGGTACTCACCCAGAGGTACGCACGCACACAGGGAAGCTGCAAGAGAAATCTCTTCTTTCTCTCCCCTAAGAGCCAGGTTGAAGCCAGCAGGAACACAGAGACACACACCTGCCTGGCTGGCCTAAAGTAACAAGTCACAGAGACAGCAATCCCACCCTAACTCCCACCGCAGGTTGCAAGGAGGACAGGGGTTGTCAGAGCTTTTTATGCCCTCTGTGGCTGCCACACCTACCCAGTCTGCAACCTGGGCATGCTATTGGCTGAAATTGTCCAAGAATTTACATGATCCCATCACATGGCTTGCATCAATTTTGTGGCTGGAATCCATTTTGTGTCATCCTTAAAGGGAAAAGAAAAACTACATCGCGATCGGAGAAAGACAAAAACAAACGTTTTAAGGTAATAATTTCAAATAATTATTGCTGCATTTTTACGAATGTCCAGGGCATTTTAATACCCAAGAAATCAATATTAGGCACCTGGGAGCAATTTGGGGTCAATGCCCCCTAACTCCCCTCCCCTTAAAGGAAAAAAAACAGCGATCTGAGAAAAGACATAAATGCACGTTTTAAGGACCCCAACCCACTGGTAGGTATTATCAGACAGAATAAATAATTATCGCTGGGTTTTTATGGATATTCAGGACGTTTTTTAACATTTAAAAACAGCTAATTTCATTGTGCGTCGCCATTAATGAAAATGAAACTTAATGAACCTAATTTTCGTGGTTCTGTTCTGTTTGTTCCAATTTCATCACAATTTTCGTTGTTTTGTTACATAACAAAATGAATAACGAATAATGGAACAAATTTGTTTTCGTTTCGTGCCCATCTCTACTGCTAATAAATAAGAATATGTATGTATCTCATTCTAGGAGGTAGTTATGGGTTCCATCTTACCTTTCCTCCCCTTGTAATGGTGCTATCAGGAGAAACAAGTCTCTGCCATTGTCCCTATTCCTAAGGAAAGCAGGTTCTTATACATAAAAGTGGTCACCATTAACAGAAACCTAAGGTCTTCAGGTGTCTCGACTGGATTAAATTTTAGCATGCTTTCCTACATCCATTTCAACAAAGCAGACAGTTCCAAATGCCAGACCCTGAATCAACCGGGGAAGAACAACAACCAGATTGGTTGGTTCGGCACAGATTTGCAGAACAACAGAGCTGGCAGACATCTATAAGACCATCTAGTCCTCCTCCCTGCTCAGTGCTGGAATCTAATCTGCCTCAGTCGTTTCATAAACAGATGAAAGGACAACTATGAGTAAATATAAAACCTTATAGGATGGTACAACGCAGCTCCTTCAATGGAAAATATTCATAATCTCCCAGTATTTTTCATCAGTGCCACTGTCTTTTGAGGGTAGTTGGGAAGCTGGTGACTGACTTGCCCATAAAAGTCTGCCTGTTGTGACATCCGTTTCCTCTTGAAACTGACTTCATTCTAACCTGAGGTTGGATATGGCACTCTTAAGCCCTTCAGACATAAAGACCCAGTGCACGATTAAAAGGATGTTGGCAACACCTCAGACAGCCAGTTATTTCCAGCCTGGGTCCAAACAAGCCAAGCCTGGAAAGTTACTTTTAACTTAAGATATAATGACCCATCCATAACTGAGTAGTGACAGGATAATATCCAGGGCTTTGCTTGACAATTGAACATGCAATTCAACATGTTCTAAAATTCATTTTCCTGAACATTACCTTTCTCAGCTCTGCAGACAAGTTATATTATAATTTTATGTTAATGAAATATTCTAAATATTAATATGATTTATCTTCTAAGAATAACATGAATATTAACTAGTCTCAAATGATGTAGAAACCTCTCATTTCTAGACAGTCAGAAAATTACAGTCTGCCTCTACTGTTTCCACATGATAGGAAGTTTATCTTCACTTGTCTTATTCCTTCTCAAATTATAATGAGTATGAATTTTATAGCAGTATGACAGTGTTAGGATATTTGTTTGGCATTCTAAGAATACATGAAATGATCTTAGAAATGATTAATTTATTCTGCATGGTTTCCCTGCTGCACTGTTTGCCATTCCAGAAACAAGGCAATCTGCAATCAGGAAAAAAATAAATAAGTTTTTAAAATCTAATTTCTTTGAGAAATCAGCTGAACCTGAGTCAAAAACAAAAGGCTCAGCTCTCAGTTGGCAACTGGCAGAATGTTTTTCCCATGTGACAGGATTTCTTGTACCCCAGTGATCAGACTTGCATATTAAGCCCGTGTTTACCTTCCAATGACCAATCATTTAAGAAAGTAACATGGAATGCAAGAAAAGGAGATGGTCAAATACCCTTGCTAGATATGTATGCTATCGTTGATTGAATTCCCAATGCAATCTGAGCATCTTGTCTACTCTGATCCATGATCTCAGAATGAGAAGTGAAAAGCCACATTCATATTCCCATTCCATCTTTGCTCTAGTGCAGTGTCAATGGTCACAGTTACTGAATTTCATGAAGATCATAAAGTTGACACAGGGCAACTGGACTTCTTTTCTTGTGAGATCAATCTCACAGGAAAAGAAGCCCAGTTGCTATGACTCAGCATCTGGATGACCTCTCTTGGATGACTGAGAATCTTCACAGACAACAATCATCATAAATATTTTTAGGTTTGAGAGAATTAGAAGAGAGGGAAGAGATCTCTGAACTCTCATTGGAATCCTATTCATAGGCACAACTGCTATTATTGTCTTTTACCAACACCATTCACTGCAAGCTAGCAGCACCCTGACATTTTAGATCATTTCCCACGCAAGTTTGTCAGGAAAATGGCCACATAGGGGGATTGGCCTGGGAGGATCAGTGAGTATGAGACAGATGAAATACCCTTCTTCTCATCCATCTTCCAACCATCCCTCTGACCGTGCATTTATATTGTCTCAGCAAAGGCATATTTTCAAACTTTGGGGCCAGAATCCTCTTGGTTATTTATGCCAGTAATGGCATCACCATGGTGAAATTGCTACTAGTGAATGAGTTGCAGCTTCTACGCTCTTGACTGCACACACCAAATCCTGCATCTGGCTTACCCTGAGGGGAACAAGGGGGAACCTGTTAGCTAGCAGCAATTGGCCACTGCCACTTATGCCCTGGCACCTATGCGGGTATAGGTACATTATAAGATTCTGCACATTGTTCCCGAGATAATACATTAATTTTATCAAGAAATGAATCCTGGTTTGAATTAGAAACTGATAACAATTGTGTTTAAAAATCAAAATAAGTACTTGCAAACATTTACAGGCTTTCTCCATAAATTCAGCCGAAATGAGATGTGATCGTTGAAAACACTGGATGCACAAGAAAGAGAAACTCTCAAATTTATTGATTCAGGAAAGGTTGTTTTTGTTTTGTTTTGTTTTTGAGTCTTCAATGTCTGACTTGAATCTTCACATTATTGGCTAAGGTACCGGTACTGAATAACTGAATAAGGAGTCTTGTCACCTTTGTTTTTTGACAGATTCCTCTCTCTCTCTCTCTCTCTCTCTCTCTCTCTCTCTCTCTCTCTCTCTCTCTCTCTCTCTTTTTAACAATTGTGTGACAGGTAGCATCCTCACCAAACAATGTAACTATCTAGGGAATCTTTTTTTTTTTAAGTCCATTTTCATAAGAACTTTTTTTTAAAATCACACCTTTCTTCTTAAGTTGAATGAAAAGAAGGGAGACTTTTTTAGTATGCATAGAAGAAAACAAACTTGGCAGATTCATCCATTGCTATCACCCCAAAAGTAGGATTTTTTTCCCAACATAATGCCAGGGATGACTCTGTTTTAGTGCCCATAATAAGTTGATGTCCTGTGTTCGTTAGTTGCATTAGCTTCAATATCATAGCTTTGTTTCTCTTCAAATTCTTGGTCTAATAACTGTTTTAAGGCAAAATATGGAACATGGCAAGAGGAAGATAATAATACATTAGCAAATAAATGATGTCAGTCACGCAGTGATCAGCAATACAGGCATGAAAAATAAATATGCCTCAAGCAATAAAAGAATATTTCTCAGTGAGAGAATTTGGTATAATTGGCTTTCCCCCCAGTGTGTTGTGAAAAGAGCAGATAAACATTACAATGTGAAGATACAAAAAAAAAGCCAGCTTAGCGTATTTGTAACTTTAGGAACAAGGGGACTCATGCTGACATTGTTGAACCTCATGTATAAGGCTGGTGGGATTGTATTGCATAGATCAGGGGTCCTCAACCTTTTTAAACAGGGGGCCGGTTCACTGTCCCTCAGACACTGTTGGGGGCCGGACTAGATTTTGAAAAAAATATGAAGAAATACCTATGCACACTGAACATATTTTATTTGTAGTGCACAAAAAACAGGAAAAAGAATGTAATAATAATAATAATAATAATAATAATAATAATAATAATAATAATAATAATAATAATAATAATAATAATAATAATAATAATAATAATCCTCCAATGGGTTAACCCAATGTCTAACTGCAACCCTGAAATCTAAAATACTTTGAGTGAAATATTAGTATTTCCTTTTCTTTCAAGAAAGGAAGATGAGGTGGGAAATGAAGAATTTTAAATTCTGAAGACTGAATACAAAAAACTCCCCATGCGTTTCTGCTCTCCTAGAAGTAGCCCCCCCCAAAAGGCTGCACTTGGCATCACCAATACCTGGTCGCTTTTTTCTCGTTCTCCTCTTCCTGAAGTCTGTGTATCAGGGTCTGTGTATTAGGCCTCCAACCCTCCCTCGAATACTAGAAAACAGTGCTAATGGAACAAGTATACGGGGGTATCAGCCAAGGGGGGAATTTACAGCAAAACAATGAAGAGCGAACGACATCAAAACAAAAAGCCCTCATAATCCTCTCTCTCCAATTCCTGCATGCCTCACGTTATAATAATTACCCCTCCCTATTATTATTACCCTGCCCGATTGTCTCCCAGTTAGATTTACACAGCGGGGAGATGGTGGTGGTGGAAAGGATGCAAAGCCGATATTAAAAATTAATAATTTAAACGGGAGAGCCCCGTCCCGCCCAAAGAGCGCGCTTGGGGTGGTTCCCCCCCCCGTTTCCCTCTGCACCACACAAGACCACGAGCAGAGAAGCCTGAAAGAGAAGGAAGGAAGGAGGAGGGGGGTGACTTGCCATCCTTGGATGCCCGAAGGAAGAAGCCAAAAAAAAAAAAAAAAGAGGGGGGGCGCGACCCAGAAATGTCTCTCCCGTAACTGAGGGGAAAGGGATGGGGAGGAGAGGCACCCTCGCGGCTCTCACGCCGAGCGAGGCTGAACCGCCGCCGCCACCGCCTCCCTTTCCGTGGCTCCCGAGGTCCCTGACACACGCTCGCCACACCGCATTAAACCGCCACCGCGCTTCCCTTCCCTTTCCTTCCTTCCCTCCCTCCCTCCGCCGACTCTGCTGGAAACAGAGAGAGAGAGAGAGAGAGAGAGAGAGAGAGAGAGAGAGGAGCGAGGGGAGGAGGAAGGTAGTACGGCAGGCAGGCAAGCAGGCAGGGCGTGCGCGCGCTTGGCAGAAAAGAGAGAGGGGGCGCGGCTGGCCAGGAGAGCGTGCGCCAGCCAGCCAGCCAGCGAGCGGGGGCTCAGTGCCCCTCCCCCCCACCCCGAGGATGGCATGCGAGAGAAGAAGAAGATCAAGGGTTGGTTGCGATCGGGGATGGGTGCGATCCAGCGCAGGAGGCTTCCGCAGGTCCCCAACACGTGTCCGTCCGTCTGTCCCTCTGTCCGCCCGCCGCTGCCTCTGCCTCTGCCTCTGCCGCCACCTCTCCTCCTCCTCCTCCTCCTCCTCCTCCTCCCGCCTGGCTGGCTGGCTTCTCTGCCTCTCTTATACGGCCACCCCTCGGCGGAGGGAGCGGGGAGCAGGGAGGAGGCGACCCCCAGCCCCAGCCGCCGCCATTGAGGCAGGAGGAGGAGGAGGATGATCCGTGAATGGCAGGCAGGCAAGCAGCCGGCAGGCAAAGATCTCCCACACTTCAAAGGCCCCCACGGGCAGGGGCAGGGGCGGGGGGGTATGCTGTTGATCCTGGGGGCCGTATATGGCCCGCGGGCTGTAGGTTGAGGACCCCTGGCATAGATTGTGGGGGATTTTCTAACTCAAGTAAGCTTTTCAGTGTGTTATAGAGTTCTCCATGTCCAAAAGGAGTGTTTGTATGGACAGAATCAAACAATGTTCTATCCAAACCACAGGCCCAAGGAAGCGAAATTGAGAGCAAGTCAAATCAGATGAACCATATGCTTCTGGCATTGTTTAGGATTTTCTGACCCTAATAATTCTAATGTCTGGAAAACAAATTCCCATTTCCCCTGAATGAAAACTACTGATGGACTCACTTCTGTTTCATCACCATCTCAGTTCCCCAATCAATCGAATGGGACTCTTCCCCCACCACCACCACCACCACCACCACCTGTATATATGTGGGACACCAAAATAACCTTATGGGGAAAGGACATACGTAGATCTGTTTGGTCACTTTAATCCCAGCTGCTCTTTTGTTGCAGGAGGAGAAAACTGCAAGTAGCAAGACGCTAGAATTTAGGGGAAATTGTTTACAACTGTGGGTATAACTCTGACACACAGTTCCTGCCCTAGCTAAATGTGGATTTTACAACAAAGCATAACTCTAGAGCACTAAAAATTTTGCTACAGCGTACTGCTGCATCACAATGAAAACTATGGCTGTTCTACAGGTGGAAAGGGTGTCCTTTGTGGCGTGATCCAGCCTGTGGCTTTGATTTTGCATCCCACAAAACAGCTTTGAGAGAGCCCCCCCTGCCAACACCACTGTCATAAGCCCCCTTCGTGGCGAGCTGCAGTGCAGCAGGGGCGGCTGCAACTGCCTCACTGAATGGGCCTCTGCTGGGCAGCAGCCTCATAGCCATGTCCACTCTGCCCTTTCTATATCTCCTTTCCAACTTAGCTAGGCAGATAGTAGCGCTCAGCTCACATGACACTCAGCAAAGCAGAGAAACCCCAAACAAAGCACTGTTGCAGTCACCATCATTTCACAGTACACCAGCATGCCCAACACTATGTTGTGGATCAGATGCGCTTTGAGAGACTTGTGCTCTCCAAAAGTTGGGGGCTGGGGTTTATTTGCTTGTGATTTTTAGCTTTTTGTAAACCCTTCCTGTTGCAGAGTTTTGGATTTTGGTTAAATTTATCTGTTCACACAGTAGAAGTGCAGGGATTCACAGAGTAGAATAGCTTCAAGTTCTTCAAATTGGGCCACCCCTTTTCTCATTAACTGGCATTTACATTCTCATTAATTCATTCTGAGACATACCAAAGAGGGGACAGGTTTCTTTTCCATAGCTTCAGAGACTAGGTCTCAGAGCAATTGTTTCAAACTACAGGAAAAGAAATTCCATTTGAACATTAGAAAGAACTTCCTAAACATCGGAGCTGTCTGGCAGTGGAATATGCTGCCACGGAGGGTGGTGGAGTCTCCTTCTTTGGAGGTTTTTAAGCAGAGGCCAGATGGGACCTGTTGGAAATACTGTGATGGGGGTTCCTGCATGGCAGGGGATTGGACTGGATGGCCCTTGAGGTCTCTACCAACTCTATGATTCTATGATTCTATGATTAAGAGGACAAAAAGGAAAATATCTCATTTACTTATAGCGAACAGATCACAGCAAGCTTTAAAAGATGCTGCTTTGAGCAACAGGCCTCGGTAAACTGACTGAGGGCTTCAGACTCCAGAGAGGGAAAGACACACAGTGGAGCCGAAAGGTGGCCTCTCTTTGAATCCAAAGGTAGGGAAGGAACAATTGGTTAGTGCTGGATAAACTTATAGTCACCCCATCCCAAAAATATCCTTCCCAGCCTAACCTAATGAAAGCAGCATGGGACGCTGCAAACACTCCAAGAAGAATAAAAATGAGGTGACAACAAATGTTGGTTGTTGTGGTGGATGGGGTTCCCTCGCTTGACTCCCACTGTGCCAGGTGTGGGCTCAGCTTCAATTTCCCTGTTGTCTAAGAAGCCACGTCTACTTTAATTATGATTGACCCATAACTATTCATGCTGAGAAGAATCAAGGACAAAAGATGAGCTGGGGGGTCTTTGAACAACCTCCCGGATGCCACCGTGAAATGTTCCATATCTTTATTTGAGCTTTCCTGAAATAAAAGAGTTAATCTAGAGCTTCTTAGGAAGTGGGGAAATTGTGTTTGCGAAATTGCTATGAGACATCACCCAGTATGGGATCCTAACCTTTCTAATCCCCATTTTTACTCGTTGGCTACTAATGAGCCATTGACCAATGGTCACCTTCTTCTACAGTCTATTTTTCACCACAATTGGACTGTGGCTACTCATTAAAATCATTACATTATTTACTGCCTGTTCATTGACAGTCAGTTCCCTATGGCGACATAAAAAGTAATGTAATTTCCTGCAGTGCCTAAGAAGCTCGGAGACTTTTAAAAATGCAGAAAGCCCCTTGAAAATTGCCCAGAGGGAGGGAGTTAAATAAATAAATAAATAAATGTCTGCAGAATTGATAAAACCGCATCCTCTGACTTTGATCTGCATACATCATAATCCCCCTCTTGCTACTACACAGGCATGCAGAACATCCAGAATCAGCAGTTCTAGGCTGACAAATATGAGGGCATAAATCTGCAATCATTCCCTCCAAGCTGGGATGTTTGGAAGGCTTTCCTGACACATCATCTCCTCCAACAATATTACACTCTCCCGTCCAATCTTCGGTTGCCGGGTTTCTCCTTCCGCACACCTGCTCCCCTTTTCAAGTCAATATCAAAGGCTTCATTTTGTCTGATGTGCTAATGCCAGAAAAGAAGTATCTGCTTTACAAATCTCATTGTTTTTTTTATAATGATGAGCTGGGCTTTGAAGCGTAGGCTCTAAAAGAACGTTTTGCATCCATAGACAAGGATGGCATTGTTTGGCTTGCTTTCTTCTTTGTCTTGTCGTCTTCTTCTTTTTGTCCCCAGACCAAAACAAAAATGCTGCTTCGGAGACAATTAGGACTCCTGCCTTGTTGCTGACTTCAGTGACTTTTTAATAGCCAGTTTGTCTGTGTTCATGTTTTATTGTATTTCTTTCTTCTGTGAGGTTGTTCGATCCTGTTGAAGGTATTGTAAAGGCAGAACAGAGCATGCCTAATGAGATATTCTAGAGTTGATGTAAAGCCTATGGGAGGGGCAGTATTTCAGCATGTTACACCAAGCTTCCAATTTTAAAGTACAGCGTCATACATTAAAATAACTGCTGCATCTAAAGGAGCGGGTCCTAGAATCAGAGATCAATCCACTCTCACAATCGATCCACCCAGGCAGTGGTTTGAAGGTATGTCTGTGTTCACCCAAAATGCAATAAAAAAGCCTTTTGGATATACTTGGCTGTTAGAGCAAACACTTCAAAATGCTGGAAATGTGCATCCAAGCAGAGAGTGAAACACTACACCTGTCTTCACCAACACCTCCTCCGTGCATCTGAGTAGATCACTACTGTTTTGGTATCTACAAGTGTATCAATGTAAGACTGTGACTAGACATGGGCACGGAGCGGCGAAATTTTCGTTTCCGTTACCATTTTTTTCAGTTCCGTAGGTAACGGAAACGGTAACAGTAATTAAGCTGTTACAACTCGAACTCAAACCGAAAAAAGAAAAATTAGGTCAGGTTTTTTGTTTCCGTTTGTGGCATCGCGGCGATCGCGCGATGCCAAGCAAGCACAGAAAAAGTTTTTAAAAGTTTAAAAAAAAAAACCCGACTCCCTCCCGGCCGAAAAAGCAGGCGAAAATATGACTGCCTGAGGCTTTGCCACCTACCAGAGGGGTGGTTTCTGGGGGGGGGGTGTTCCACGGCCTTCCCCCGCCTCCTCTCCTGTCCTGGGCTGCTGGTGGCACCAGGCTGGGGGGGCATCGTCCTCATCGTCTCGCATGCCATGCAGTGGGGGCAACCAAAATGGCGACCGCAATTTTTCTTTTGAAATTGTGGTCAAAAAACACACAAAAGCACCACAGAAACATGTGAAATTTATTTATTTAAAATGCCTGAATTTTAATAGTAGCAGCAGTGGGTTTTTATAGCAATAAAACATCGCATTGATTTTATTTTATTTTATTTTATTTTTATTTTTAAAACCTGCCCATGTGGGCTGGGCATGGGATGGGACCATGCAAATTTTTTGAACAATTCCATCAATGGCATGGCCAGGTTTTGACTGACACTTCTGGATGTGCCAGAGGGCATAAAAAGCCAAGGCACCTTCCAGAGGTCGCAGTCGGGTCTTGGATGTGGTTGAGGGAGGACTGTGCTGTGCTAGTGGAGATTATTCGAGGAGGGAGGCCTGGAGGGAGGCTTTAGGCTTTAGGCAGGCAGGGAGGGAATTGATTTTTTATTAGAAAAATTTCTTTGATTCCCTGCAGCTTTGTCTGGCGAAGGGAAGCAGTTAGGGTTTTCTATTTGTCCTCTTCTCTGGCTGTTTGTGGGGAAAGGAGGATATTTCTGATATTGGATAAAGGGGGAAGATCGACTGTGAGTGGGAGGTGTGGATTTATTTTAAAATATATTATATATACTACCATTTATTTTCTATTTTTCCCAACTTCAATTTGCTTGCACACACACACACACATTTGGGGTGCAAGCCAAGAACAGAACCTCTATCCTCCTAAGTGGAGAATATTTCACAATATTATTTAGTTTACTAATTACTTACTTAATTGTTTGTTTTTAAACTTGTTGTGCTGTGTGTGTGCCCTTGAACACACAGACACATTCCATTTAAGTGGGACAGAAGAATTCAGAAAATTATTTTCAGTTTACCTGACTACAACTACTAAACTATATTGTTTTTATTTACACCCCAATATCTTTTTTGGGAGGCTGCTGCTTCTGCTGATATCAGCCTTACAATATTATATTTATTCATTACTCCAGTGTTTGTTTGTTGTTTACATACATACACTTGTTGTATTGTGTGTGCAGTTGAACACACAGGCAGGCACATTCCATTTCAGTGCATCAAGTTGAACTCAGAAAATTATTTTCAGTTTATTCCCTGAATACAACTACTACTAAACTATATTGTTTTTATTTACACCCCAATATCTTTTTTGGGAGGCTGCTGCTGCTGCTGATATCAGCCTTACAATATTATATTGATTCATTACTCCAGTGTTTGATTGTTGTTTACATACATACACTTGTTGTGTTGTGTGTGCAGTTGAACACACAGGCAGGCACATTTCATTTCAGTGCATCAAGTTGAACTCAGAAAATTATTAAACTATTTTTATTTTATTCTCTGAATGTGCCTGCATGCACTGCAGTTTTGCTGACTGAGTGCAGGGGAAGGGAAGAGCAGTTCTTCTGGACATCCGGTCTGGATTTAGTTTCATTTCAAACACTACCATTTGTTTTCTAGTTTTTCCTCCATTTCAGTGGATCAAGTTGAATTCCGAAATTAGAAACATATACCAAGGGCCAGCAGGGCAACATAGAAAGCTGGTACAAAAGAACACAGTGTGAGAGTAAGCTTGTGGGTCAAAATGATTAGTTTATTAGAATAGTTTGTTACTTAACACAAATATAAAAAGAAAATATATTTCTAATATTTTTTGAGAAATAAAAAAATGAGGAGGGGTGGCAGAGCCAGAGGGAAGGGCAGGGGGACCCCCACTAAAATAAATAGGGGCACATTTCTGAAGGAAGGCACAGGAAGTAGTAGTGCAGATGCAGATAGTGAAATTGCTGCCACTCCCTCTCCAAGCAGCAGCTGCACAACCAGCACGACCGTACCATCTTCTGTCACTGAGGGAAGCATGGATGACTGCATGTGAGCCCCATCGCTACCAGGCTTTGACATGGACACCACCACCCCCATTTATCAGGAGGAAGACAAGGACTTGGAATCAGAAACGGGCTCTTTGCATCTACATATCCCAGATTCTGAGGACCTGTTGGCAGGAACAGACGAAAGGCAGGCTTCAGGCAGTGATGGAAGGAGCAGCCCTCTTTCCACCCAGAGTACCACCAGTGACAGCAGCAGTCAATTGTCCCAGCAGGGTACAAGCCACACCACCACCAGCACAGCAGCCACAGGCAGTACCAGAGGGGGCAGTACTTTCCATAAGCCTCGCGGCTCTCTCTGGGAGCATTTTGATAACAGCCCGGAAGACTCAAGGCTTGTGGTGTGCAAGAAATGTGGGGTGGTTGTGCGCAGGAGGAATGACCCCAAACACCTCTCCTCAAGTGCCTTGCGTAGCCACCTCATGCGAAGGCACCCTGGGACTCTGCCTGGGACCATGTCAGGCCCTGGTTCCTCAGGGAGGAAGAGAGGGGAAGCAGGCATGGGGAAGGACTCCAGAGACAGCTCCGCTGAGAGTGGGAAGAGGCAGGCCACTCTGCAGGAAGTGGTGCAGCTGTTTGGTATGAGCCTCCATCCCGTCGTACCTTCAGCAGGCGGGTGATTCCCTCCCTTTTTGAGTCTGTCAGGGACATGGTCTGGGCCCTGCTGCAGGCGGCCAGAGGAAGGAAGATCCACTTCACTTCCAACCTCTGGACCGGTGGTCACCACGGATACCTCTCTCTGATGGCTCATTGGTGGCAACCCAAGGAGGTCCTTGACACCAGAGCATCCCAAGAACAGCTGCAGGGGGAGCCACAAGGGAGCACCCCAAGAGGGTACAGGGTGGTGCTTCTCCAGGCACAAAGCATGGAGGACAGTGCCAAAGGCATCCACATTGCTGAGGTCCTCAAGACGGCACTGCGAGAGTGGGCACCCGGGGGGAAGGTCAATCGCGGATTCATGGTTACTGACTCAGGCCGTAACATGATCAACGCAGTTGATAGGGCGGGGCTACATGGCATCGTGTGCGCAGCACACAAACTGCACCTAGTAGTGGGTGATGCCATTGGGCTGGGAGTACCAAAGGACTCCTGGGATGAGGGGACCCTGGAGACCAAGGCCTTGCTGGACAAGTGCAGGAAAATCGTCAGGCACTTCTCACGCAGCGTCAAGGCATCCAGGATGATGCGTGAGAGGCAGGCGGTGATGGGCCGACCAGAGCACGTCCTGATCCAGGACGTGATCACCCGGTGGAACTCCACCTACAAAATGGTCAAGCGCCTGGTGGAGCAGAGGCAAGTGGTGGAATACGTCATGTCAACCACCCCTGTCCTGCCTGAGGGAATGGTGTTGGACATTGGTGCTACCGAGTGTCTTGCCCTCTCCCAGATGGTGGGTATCCTGCAGCCTTTTGAGGAGACCACCCACGTCCTCAGCGACTACAACGCCAGCCTGGGCCACATACTCCCCTGGTAAATGACCTTCGCCAACGGCTAGAGGCCAGTATCCGGGAAGAAGCCAATCTTCTCCCAAAGTGCAGGGCCTTGGCAGACAGGCTGTTGACTGCATGGATACCCGCCTTAGCCCACTGAGGAGGGAAAAGGTGTACCAGATGGCATGCCTGTGTGATCCTTGTGTCAAGGGTTCCCTGGCGGGGAGCCCTGCCGACCTGAACTCCTGGAAGACGGAGCTATGCCGTCAACTCCGCAGGGCTGTCTCAAATCAGGCCCAGGCATTCCCGAGGGCACACGGAAGCCAGAGCGATCCAGAAGAGGAATGCTCGCAAGGATCCTCTTCCTCCTCTACTGCAGGAGTGTACACCCAGAGACTAGGTTCCGTACCAGCAGCCAACTACCTGGCCTCTGCCCTAGCCATGGCAGTCTCCTCCTCAGTGGAGGCAAGGGAGGAAGAAGAACCGGACTCCGCTCTGACCATGGTGAGGGAGTACATGGCCGAGCCCCTCCAACCCCTCACCTTGGACCCACTCCACTACTGGGCCAGAAAGGCAGACATCTGGCCCGCTCTTTTGACTCTGGCGTTGGACCTCTTGTCCATCCCACCCACCAGTGTCCAGAGTGAGCGTGTCTTCTCCCACATGGGAGATGTCCTGAGGCCGCGCCGCTCTCGTCTGGACCCAGAGACCATGGAAAGGTTGACTTTCATCCACCTCAACCTTTCCACGTTGGGATTACCCCAACATTCCAAGACCTAGGTCCACACTCGTTCTTCCACCGGTTCCTTCCAAACAGGCCTCCCTTGCTTTAACATGCACTACCAGAGCAACACTTATGCCTGCCTGCCTGCAATTATTCCTGCCTCCCAGCTTGGCTTCCTCCCTGCAAGCCCAACTTCCTGCCAGCCTGCCTGCCTGCCTGCCTACCAGCCTACCTGCCTGGCTGGCCCTGCCTGCCTGCCTGCCTGCCTGTCTGTCTGTCTGCCTTCCTGCATTCCCACTCAATTTGAAGGGTTTGATTACTGCCCAATTTTTCTAGCCCTTGCCTGGCTCAAAACCAGGGAGGACCACTCAATGTGTCATTTGAAGGGAATCATACTCTATCTGTAGGCCCAATTTTTCTAGCCCTTGCCTGGCTCAAAACCAGGGAGGACCACTCAATGAGACATTTGGAAGGGTCTGTGTAGGCCCAATTTTTCTAGCCCTTGCCTGGCTCAAAACCAGGGAGGACCACTCAATGTGTCATTTGGAAGGGTCTGTGTAGGCCCAATTTGTCTAGACCTTGCCTGGCTCCGAACCAGGGAGGACCACTCATTATAATTTTGAACTGGACAAGACTGTTGGGGTTGCAGCTGTGCAATTTCCCCTAACCCTAACCCCTAACCCAATCTAAACAATGCCTGTATGCCTCCCATCCTAACATTCCACCAGCGCAACGCAGTTATGCCTGGCTGTCTGCTCTGTCTATATGACTGCCTGCCCTGCCTGAATGCTTCGCCTGCCTGCCTGCCTTCCACCTTTGTCTGCCTGAATGCCTGTAATTCCGCTGCATGTATGGATCTAATAAGGGCTACATAATTAGCCCAGTTTTTATAGGGCTTCCCTGGTCTTTGTAGCAGCCCAGGAATATTTTTTTCTAGGGTCAGTGTTGGCCCAATATTTCCCCGTTGGCCATGGCTGGTCTGAGTGTAGTACACCCCAATACCTGCCTTCCTTGATGCGTTCCTCCCTTCCCTGGGGTTTTGGAGCCACTCTGCTTACAAAGTGGTCAGGATGCACTTTACAACAACCTACCTCAAAGACTGATTAGCAGGGGCCTAGCTCTCCTTACAGCCTTAAAGAAATAGCCCTGTTCTCCTGCATCCACTCTGTCTCCTGGTTGGCGAAACTTGGTCTCCTGGGGTAGAGAAACTCTGCCTCTAAAGGCAGAAAAATCCACCCTTCTGGCACTTTGGCTTTGTGCCTTCCCTAGCCTGGGTGGGTATCCTGCAAGCCTGCCTTCCTAACTGTAAGCCAGACTGCCTGCTTCCCTGCCTGCCTGGCTGCCTGCCCGCCCCTCTGCCTACCTGCCTGCCTGACAGGCTCCCGGGACTTCTGGCTTGGAGGAGGCCTTCCAGGTGCTTCTCCTTCAGCCTATCAGCGGTTCAGTGCTTCAAGTTCAGCCTCCGAGCCGACATGCGCCCTGTCGGCCACTCTCCTCGACTTCCCCAGGCAGCAACCCCGGCTGTCCCCACCTCTAGGCGGAAAATCACTTGAGGAGACCAACTTTCACAGGCACAGTCATCATCAACTATTTTGTTTAGAATTGGAGTACTCTGTCCTCCAACATGGGGGGGGGGGTTTCACTCCCACCAGTTACAGTCCAGGTTGGGAAATCCCTTTGCAGAAGGAGGGGAGATTCCTTCCAACTAGCATTCCGGCTTCCAAAGGTGGAAGAAACAATCCCTCCCTAACATTTGCACTCTGGCTTCCTGACTTTCCTGGGTGGACTGTGTCTCCACTGGGCAGGCAAAACTCTGGCTTGGTGGCCTCCAAAACTCTGGCCTAGTGGTTTTCCTGGGTGGACTGTGTCTCCACTGGGCAGGCAAAACTCTGGCTTAGTGGCCTCCAAAACTCTGGCCTAGTGTCTTTCCTGGGTGGACTGTGTCTCCCCTGGGCAGGCAAAACTATGGCCTAGTGGCCTCCAAAACTCTGGCCTAGTGGCTTTCCTGGGTGGACTGTGTCTCCACTGGGCAGGCAAAACTCTGGCTGGCCTCCAAAGTAGGTGTCTGAAAATATCCCTCCCGTTGTTCCCCGCCGTTCTGGCTTCGTGGCTTTGCCGTGTGCATGCATAGACTGTGTATGCACAGTGCAGTCAAAGCTCTGGCCTTGTGGCCTCCAAAGGAGGCTGCTGAAACAATCCCTCCACAACCAAGAAAATTTCCCTTGCGCTCTGGCCTCGTGGCTTTGCTGCATGGACTGTCACAAATCGGGCTCAGCTGCCTGCACCTCAACGGTTCAAGGCAGTAGGTCCAACCCCACCACCACCCGTCCTTCCTGCACTCTGAATGGCTGCCTTTGCCAATCAGTTCTTGAAAAACCAGTGGTCCCTTTTTTGCTGGCAGTCCCGGGTGAGGGGAATCCTTTTCTTCCCAGGCGGCCCTTCTTGCAAGTAGGGCCCAAATGAAAACAATTGCAGGGTTAGGGATAGGGATAGGGTTAGGGTTCGGCCACTTCCGGTGACACGGCAGGGAAGCCGGACGGGGTGGAGGGCAGCGGAGTGGCTCTGTCCTGGAGATGGGCCTCGAGATGTGCAACCTGGTCGTGGTCAAGGAGAGAGAAGGTCTGCTACTCTGCTTGCTCCATGAGCAAACTGGTCTCCTCGGGATACACCAGCTGGCAATGGTTCCCCGAGAGATTGAAGGGAACTCATCAGGATGAGTTGGGGGGGGGGACATCTGAATCTCTGACTGCTGGGCAGTCAAAACTATGGCTTCGTGGCTTTGCCGCGTGCATGCGTGGACTCCACTGGGTTAGTGCAACTTGTCTCCTCCCTGAAATCTTTGTTGAGAGAGAAAAGTACCAGGCCGGAAACAATCCTTCCCCGTTATTCCCAACCGTTCTGGCTTACTTGCTGCATGTGTGGACTCTGTGTCTCCACTGGGTTGGTGGAAGTGGTCTCCTTCCTGGAACCTTCTATTTCTCTTTCTAGTTCCCTATTTCTATTTATCTTTCTATTTGTATATCTATTTCCATTTCTATTTCTATTTCAAGTACCCTATCCTCTAGTACCCTATCTGCCCTATAGTACCTTAGTACCCTCCATCTTTCTATTTCTCTTTTTCCTCCCTGGAACCTTCACTGAGAGATAAAAGTACCAGGCTGAAATAATCCCTCCCCATTGTTCCCCGCCATTCTGGCTTCATGGCTTTGCCGTGTGTGTGTGTGGATTCTGTGTCTCCACTGGGTTGGTGGAAGTGGTCTCCTGGATTTGAAAGCTGGCCTCCAAAGTAGGTGGCTGAAAGAATCCCTCCCCGTTGTTCCCCGCCATTCTGACTGCGTGGCTTTGCTGTAAGCAGACAAGAGCAGCTGAAGGTGGGCCAACATGTCCGGATCATGCTGAGCGGGAGGGAAGCCTCCGCCCGCGGCCACATGAGACAACACCGAGGCGACTTCCAGTGACATGGCAGGGAAGCCGGACGAGGTGGAGGGCAGCGGAGGGTCTCTGTCCTGGAGATGAGCAATGCGCAAACTGGTCAAGGAGTGAGAAGGTCTACTCTGCTCGCTCAATGAGCGAACCGGTCTCCTCGGGATACTCCAACTGGCGATGATTCCCCGAGAGGTTGAGAGGAACTCATCCGGATGATTTTTTTTGCGGGGGGGGGGGAGCATCTGAATCTCTGACCGCTGGGCAGTCAAAACTCTGCTTGGTGGCCTCCAAAGTAGGTGGCTGAAAGAATCCCTCCCCGTTGTTCCCTGCCGTTCTGGCTTCTTTGCTGTGTGCGTGGACTCTGTGTCTCCACTGGGTTGGTGGAAGTGGTCTCCTGGGTAGTCAAAACTGGCCTCCAAAGTAGGGGCTGAAAGAATACCTCCGTGTTGTTCCCCGCCATTCTGGCTTTGTGGCTTTTTTGCTGCGTGTGTGGACTCGGTCTCCACTGGGTTGGTGGAACTGGTCTCCTGGGTAGTCAAAACTGGCCTCCAAAGTAGGCGGCTGAAACAATCCCTCCCCGTTGTTCCCCGCCGTTATGGCTTCTTTGC
The DNA here is from genome assembly GCA_029282475.1 of Phrynocephalus forsythii. NCBI lineage: Eukaryota > Metazoa > Chordata > Lepidosauria > Squamata > Agamidae > Phrynocephalus > Phrynocephalus forsythii. The sequence continues at coordinate 168,012,200 of JAPFRF010000002.1, read as the reverse complement.
TGCATGTGTGGACTCTGTGTCTCCACTGGTGTCAAGCCCTGCACACAGAATACACAGCAAGCCAAGTTCAGTTCTTTGCCAGGAACTTTAGTTGTAATCCAGATAACGAACAAAGTACAGTCCGAATCAAAGCCAAAATACCTTACAGAGCCAAATGCCAAGTTCAAGGGTACAGAGAAATGTGGAGTCAGAAAGCTCCAAGATCAGGAAACAGAGAATGCCGGTCTCCAGAAAAACTGGTCCAAGGTCAGGAAACAGAGTCTGGATACACACAGGAACGTCCCCAAGGTAAGTGACTTCTTTGCTCCCACAGAGGTTTCAGGGTAAACTTGCTAGCTTTATCCTAAACCAGGGAACACACCCATATCTCTGGCAAGGCTCCTGCTAGAACTCAGGGCTTTCAGATCTAATTCTATGCCTATCATTAAAGATCCTTTCCCTGGCTCTCCTGTTAGTTCTTCTTTGCAGGATCCTGTTCCTAGCCCTCATAGGAGGAGGAGATGTGCCCTCCTCAGACTCAGCTGCCTGCTGAGTTGAACTGCAAGGCTCCTCCTGCTGTTCTTCAGCATTTAACCCTTCACATTCAGGTTCTATGACAGGCAGGGTCCTGGCAACTGGGTTGGTGGAAGTGGTCTCCTGGGTAGTCAAAACTGGCCCCCAAAGTAGGGGCTGAAAGAATCCCTCCCCGTTGTTCCCCACCGTTCTGGCTTCTTTGTTGCGTGCGTGTACTCTGTGTCTCCACTGGGTTGGTGGAAGTGGTCTCCTTCCTGGAACCTTCTATTTCTCTTTCTAATTCCCTATTTCTATTTCTATTTCTATTTGTATATCTATTTCCATTTCTATTTCTATTTCAAGTACCCTATCCTCTAGTACCCTATCTATCCTATAGTACCCTAGTACCCTCCATTTTTCTATTTCTCTTTCTCCTCCCTGAAAGCTTCGCTGACAGATAAAAGTACCAGGCTGGAAAGAATCCCTCCCCGTTGTTCCCCAGCATTTCTGGCTTCACATTTTGGTTCATGCATGCGTGTACTCTGTCTCCACTGGGTTGGTTGAACTGGTCTCCTGAGTAGTCAAAACTGGCCTCCAAAGTAGGGGCTGAAAGAATCCCTCCCCATTGTTCCCCGCTGTTCTGGCTTCTTTGCTGCATGCATGGACTCTGTGTCTCCACTGGTTTGGTGGAAGTGGTCTCCTGGGTACTCAAAACTGGCCTCCAAAGTAAGGGCTGAAAGAATCCCTCCCCGTTGCTCCCTATTTCTGGCTTTGTGGCTTTATCCTCTAGTGCATGCGTGGACTCTGTGTCTCCACTGGGTTGGTAGAAGTGGTCTCCTGGGTAGTCCAAACTGGCCTCCAAAGTAGGCGGCTGAAAGAATCCCTCCCCGATGTTCCCCGCCGTTCTGGCTTCGTGGCTCTGCCGCGTGCATGCGTGGACTCTGTCTCCACTGGGTTGGTGGAAGTGGTCTCCTGGGTAGTCAAAACTGGACTCCAAAGTAGGGGCTGAAAGAATCCCTCCCCGTTGTTCCCCACCATTCTGGCTTCATGGCTTTGCTGTAAGCAGACAAGAGCAGCTGAAGGTGGGCCAACATGTCCGGATCATGCTGAGCGGGAGGAAGCCTCCGCCCGTGGCTGCCTGAGACAACACCGAGACCACTTCCGCTCCATGAGCGAACCGGTCTCCTCGGGATACTCCAACTGGCGATGATTCCCCGAGAGATTGAGGGGAACTCATCCGGATGAGTGTGGGGGAGCATCTGAATCTCTGACTGCTAGTTGACCAGGGTGGCATTTGCTTGGCTTTACAAGGAGTGTCATGGGGAGGGGACATTGAGAGGACTAGACCCTCATCCAGATTTGGGGGAGGAACAGAATACTGTGTCTCCTGCTGCCTCTGAGAGGTGGAGGGGAAATGGGATGGATAAAGGCTTCAAAAAAAAAGTATAACAGGCAGCCAGACCAAGTAGGGTGGCCGGTTCAGTCAGCGTTGAAGAAGAGAAAAAAAGAATATTGCATTCTGCCCACTTTGTTTGATTTATTACATAGCATGCAGTCTTATGCTATGATATATTTATTAAATATATTATTCATCACCCAGTTTAAAGTGTTTTCCGCCTGCTCTGGGTCATTGCGGGATGCCCCCATGCTCTGGGAGGTCAAATCGCGCTAAATCGCGGCAGAAACGACAAACGACAAACGAAACGTCGAAATGACAAATTTTTGAAAAAAATCGCGACAAATGGAAATGGAACGAAACGGACCCGTTCCGACAAATGAAAAATCGAAACGTCATTTTTTCTGGTTGTGCCCATCTCTAATTGTGACATAATACCATTCTTACTCAGATATTTATCCTATTTAACTTGAGAAATGATCTAAAATTCCCACTTTCATTTGAAGCAAGGGTCACCCCATGCACTTGGCCAGAGCCCCGTTTGTGACGCAGGGAAGTGGGGAATGCCACCAGTCACTGCCATGCTGTGCATAATCTTTCTGGCTGCTGTGCCACCAAGCACCCCTGGAGTCAGCAGGCCCATTGCCTGCTCATAAAAAAGGCAGGCAACCAAAATATGGAAGGATGAGAGCAGGGTGTCCAAATGCTATGTCTTTCTCCTGCACATATGTTATTATGTGGTCATGTCAATTCCAATGTACGGTGACCCTAGCAGGGTGACTGAGATATGTGCGGTATTTAAGGAGTGGTTTACCAGTACCAACTCTGTCCCCAATGGATTTCAGTGGTCAGCCAGGAACTTGAACTTAACTCTTCTGAGCCCCAAAGGCTCTCTTAAAGACCTCCAGAATTCATCAGTAGGTAATTTCTTTGCCAGGAAATTTATGCCATCACACACTTCTAACACCTCTCGTGAATGTTAATAATAAAAACTCCACTCTCTTTGAATCATTTTCTGTAACCTTCTGGCCCCATTCACATAATCTTATGCGCTATGGATAAGATATCATTTACCCAAATATTATATTCCAGGTTCCAATAGAACAGGGGTAGGGAACCTTCAGCCCTCCAGATGTTTTAGGCAACAACTCCCACAGTCCTTTATCACTAGCAACATAGGCTCAGAATTCTGGGAGTTGTGATCCAAAAGATCTGAAGGGCCGAAGGTTCCCCACCCCTGCTACAGAAGAACTGTAGTTTATAATCCACAAAAGCATGTGCTAAAATAAATCTGCTTGTGTTAAAAGTGCCACAAATCTCATTTTGATTTATCTGTGCTGTGTTGTTTTATTCTACATTTTTCTGATCTCTTATGTTCAGGAGACCCCAAATCTGACAGGATATTGCGCATGGAAACATATATTTTCCTTTAAATTTAGAAATGAGTCATTGAATTCACTCAACAGCACCACAGTCAGCTTCTCTGAATGCAAAGTCGTATGCTTCTTGTTTATAGTGTAACCTTGCATGTTTTAATTGGATTTCAACCCAAAGATGTGAGATTCAGCTCTTTAGGCTGACATTCTTGTCTTATTGCATAATACATACAGTAGGTGGTTCATTAAAAGATGTAGCTCAATATGCAGATCAAGATCAGGTGCTGGGTAGACCATGGTAAAAAGTTGGCTGTGTGTATATCTTAGTGACAAGAAAATACATTGTGGAAAACCTGCCAAATAAAGATTTCCAACCTGGTTGTAAGCATTTTGCTACCAGAGGCAGAGCAAAAAATGGCCCATGCTCACTCTGCTTACCTAAATGAATGATATCCTAAGCCAAGCAATGGATTTTGGCACAAGACAGAAAATTGCCACAAATACCAATTATCACCTCCGGTGATCTGCTGAAAGTGAAAACTGTTTTGAAAGCACTGGGAAGAAATAAATCACAAGGGGTAGATGGAATAATAACAGATGTATTTCAAGTCATAGGGACTGAATCTGTCAAAATCCTAATAAGAATATGCCAACAAATATGGGGAACAAAACAATAGCCATGTTCAGTACAAATTCCAATCCCCAAGAAAGAAATAGCAAGGAGTGCAGTAACTATAATAGGACCATTGTTTTTAGCAGTGATGGCGAACCTTTTAGAGACCGAGTGCCTAAACTGTGATTCAAAACCAACTAATTTTTCGCAAAGTGCCCATACAGCCATTTAACCTGGATACAGGTGGCTGTGAAGGAGCAATGTTGGGTGCCCACAGAAAGGGCTTCGAGTGCCACCTTTGGCACCCATGCCATAGGTTCGCCAACACTGTCCTATAGTTAAAGAGGAAGAAAGCTCAACAACTCCTTCCATTTTCATTTATTAACCTCATACCGTACGTGTTTGGTCATTATGCAAAGAAATAAGTAGCAAACAAGTGCTTTCCACCTTCACAAATCAGACTCAAAGAGTCCATTTAGTTGAACAAATACGGTATTTACTGGATGCCAGAAACGTCTGGGAAATGGCTCTGATGCATGGGGAACTCCACCCACAGGGCAAGGACTGTGCATTTCCTAGGCACCATCCGTTTGCATCATGCCAGGCAGGCAGCTGTCAGGTGCCCCAGCTTTACCTCTGGCCATCTGTTTTTCTGCTTCGAATATGACAGGAAAGCTTTTGGGGTCGGGAGGCACCTGCAGATAGAGATGCCAAACCATTTGTTGATCTTGACACATTTTTGACATTCTGCCAAAACAATGGTCCAAAGGATAGAACAAGGGGTGGGAGGCAGGAGTAAATGAATCCCACAAGTATTAGAAGAAGGTAAGGATGCTGCTGGTGGTGGTGGGGGGTTGATGCTTCAGCACTGAGGTTAGCCTTAGTGGGGAAAAGGGGGAGCTTCTCTGGGTGGTGCCCGGTTGTGCCATGAAGCCTAGGCACATGTAGGCTATTCACATCAAAATACACAGTCTTCCGGCTTCCTCTTGATAGCGAAGGCAGCGACTGTGCTGTGCTCCGCTTCTTTTATCTCAAAATTATTTACCATAATGGACTTTTTTTAAATCTAAATGTACATGCTACAAAGAAGTATAGACCTTGACACTAATTGCTACAAGAAGATAAATGCTACAAGGTTTATTGCAGTAATTGCTCCGGCTTCTTTCCGAGCCCCACAGTGGTGGTGGTGCTTCAACCCCTGCAAGGAATTCTGGTGACAACTAACCATTTACTCATTCAATCTCTCACTGTTCATCATATTCTTCTGGATAAGTATATTTTTATTTTTTTATTTTTACAAGGCCTGTTGCAATTACTGTGTTTCTCTGGGGGACTGCATTGTTATTTTCTTTAGAGATAAGCTCCAAAGACTAGCAATCTCTAATAGACAGCAGCTGTAGCTGGTAGACTCTGGCCTGACCATTGTGAGGATTGCTGCGGGAGTGGCGGACTAGGCAGCTGAAACAGCTTGGAATTGCTTTGGAAATAGGCCAGTCCCCTTGGCACTTTACCATTTATACCCAGAAGCAAGCTCTACCCTGCCTCTGAATATATTTTCTTGCTAAAATGTCAGAAGTCCTTGACCTCACTCTATCTCCACCAGTCCTTAAAAGGCTACAATCAAATACTCAGATTACTATCATACCAATTTCGGAACTAAGAACTAATAAACTGGGCAATGATAGACATCATAGCAAGTCTACACATTTTGTAGAGTGCTCCAATTTGCCTCATACAAAGACATCTGCTGGTGGTAACTCCAAGACTTCTGCTCCTGCTAAGACTTATCAAGCAACCTTTAGGAAGCTGAAACAAACAAAGATGACTGATTTTCTGTCACCATGCGAGACCCTGCTTTAATGCCCTGAAGTTATAACCCCCCCTTTACTAGACTTGCCTGACAGTATATTTATGGGTAGCCAGCAGACTATCAGACAAGCTGTATCCTTTTAAACAGTACAGCCCATACAGACTTTGGAAAGCCAATTAAAATGACAAACCCTGACCTTGATTTATATGCAATCTGGCATTATGTAAGGAGTTGAATACCCCTGGGCCCGAGGTGGTAAGTCATGGAAGTTTGTCTATCTGCAAGGCGACTAGATTCATGCTGCTCAAGTTCACTCCTATCTCCCAACGGCAGCAAACCTGAGGACTTGGATAATTATGGACTTAAAACTATATTACCAGAAATCAGGGACATATTAAAAGAGCTAAAACAACTAGTCACCTCCATAGAAGGCCATTTGAAGGAAAACAAAGCATCCCCAACGTCATATAAGGGTGATCACCTGGACAATGAACAGGGAGCGTTTTTACAACCAGAGGGAGATAAGATGAATTATTATAGTTTATCACCAGGAACTATTGAAAAAATAAATAAACTCTCCCTTGAGGAATGACTACTGTGTGTGGGTCCTCAGCTGGAGGTGTTGGCTAACTCTGCACCCTCAAGATCTAGCCCTTCAGACCTCTCAGCTCCCAGATGTACTGCAGGTAACCCATGCAAAGAGGTGCAAGAGCAAGAGCCATCTACAAGTCTACAATTGTCAAGGAAGAAACATACCTTATGCCCAGCAAAGAAAGGAAAACAACTTAAACAACCTCAACAAGAGCCTAAACCCCAGGCGAGGAAGGTGCACCGAAAATTAACATCTAGGAAAGGAAGGAAAAGGAGAGATTTGAACTTCAAGTCATTGTATAAGATATTAGAAGCCTCAGAGATAACTACGAAGGGCATTTCAAACAAGAACACCCAGCCTAAAGGTGGACAACCTTCTATCTGTCTTAATCCTGCTCCTTCGAGCTTACCTCTGGATACCAGCCCTAAATACATGAGGAAGTCTGATCTATAATCCTCAATTTGTGATTCTCTGGGGCAAGGCCCCCGCTCTGATAATAGAGGCAATCGTCAAAGGCAGCCTCCTGAGGCATCACAGACTATTCTATCTTCCAGGAATTCCGATATCCCATCAGAATACTCCATTCCTGTTATAATAGGGAACAGGTTTTACAACAAGAGACATCCTATCAGGGGTGGCAGATGGCATAACCAGGTTAAGAGACAGGTGCTCCTCTATGACCATCTGAATAAGGTGCCTGAATCAAGAAACGAACATTATCGTGTTTGACCCATTGGAAGATGTATCCTCTGTTGAGCCATATGAACAATATGTACAAATGTGTGAGGGAGGGTGAGAAAATCCTTGTAAATGATGAATTTACTGTTATAGACAAAAGTGATAAAGTAGTCTTACTCAAGGCTCCTTGTTGCCCGGTTAGCAATGCAATTGTCGCTGCGGACTCCTCTTTACAATCAAAGAGCTCTGTGGTTAATTATATTTCATGGAACATTGCAGGTTGGCATGCTAAAGTATCAGATCCTGAACTTACTGAATTTCTCAGGGAATTTGAAATAATAATGTTACAAGAAACATGGGCTCTGGATGACCTGGCACTGAACGGATATGAGGCGTATTGCTTAAATGCCTCACCCAGTAATAAGGGTGGGAGGCCTCAGGGGGGCCTAGCTACATTTTTGTCCACCCAGTTACAGGCCACTGTGCTATCTTGGGAATCCTTAAATAACATAGCCACTGCACTGCTCCTAAGAATTGCTGGGGACTTACTGTTGCTTGTAAATGTCTATGCTCCATACCAACGAACCCATGAGCAAGTAGAAGCCTTATGGAAACAGTTGGAACAATTCATTAAGCTACTTTTAAAGCTACACCCTGGAGCTTATGTCCTAATGGCTGGGGATTTTAATGCAAGAATTGGTAATAATAATGCTGCTCTTCTAAAACACTATAAATCAATAATTCCTGAAACTTTTACACACACCTCCTCCTAAATTTTATTCCAGACAATCTAAAGACTGTGGTTTTAATTGCTCTCATTGGGGGTTCTTAAAGATGGTAATAGAGTTAAAATTAGTTATTTTAAATGGAAGTACCAAAGGGGATTGCCCTGGGGAGTACACCTTTATCTCTACACGAGGAGCTTCCACAATTGACTATGCACTGATCTCTAGAGAATTGGCTGACTTTATTATAACTTTCGAAATAAAATTCCGGAGTGAAAGTGATCATCTACCTTTAACAATAAAGTTGTACTGTGACCAAAATGTGCTAGTGGAGGGCATCCCAATTCCTCCTATAGCAGCCAATATGAGGAAAATACGAATAAGGTGGTCTGATAAGCAGTCAACCAGTTTACAAAATCTAATAGCCACTGATCTATATCTGCATTACAGCAATAATATCACCATGGCCAGCTCTGCGGAGCAAGCCCTAAAGATATATGATAACCTGGTAGAGTCCTTGCAACCTCATTTAACTTACAAAACCGAACGTGCTTCATTTTGTACCTCCCACTCTAAACATTGGTTTGATGCAGAGTGTAGAGCACTAAAGAATGAGTTATTGGATACCTATGGTGCCTACAAAAGGCAAAATCCAGGAACTATTCTGGATAACTGGTTTCAGTGTAAGAAAAGATACAAATCCTTGATCAAAACCAAGAAACTTGAGGCCCAGAGGAAGGCCTGGGAGTCATTGCTAACTGCTGCTAACATTGGAGACTCAGCCACCTTTTGGAGGATAGTCTCCAGGGGAACCTTAACTTTTATTCCCAAAATAGATTACTATATAATGCCCACTGTCTGGAAGAATTCTATGACAGGCACTATGCAGCTCCTCATTCCCATACGCGGATCTGCCTAACTGATTTAGAAAGGCTCCCTAAGTGGCCTCCAGTTACTCAACAAGAAATATTTATGCTGATTGATAGACTAAAACCAGACAAAGCTCCCGGACCAGATTATATTCCCTCGGATTTTATCAAAGTGAATGCTGAATGGTGGGCTCCCATTCTAGCTTCTCTGTTTAACTGGATTGATAGATCAGGCTGTATTCCAAAAGACTGGGGACTAGCTATAGTGGTCCCAATTTATAAAAAAGGAAATAGGAAAGACCCTGCCAATTACCATCCAATTAGTCTGTTAAGCACCATCAGTAAATTATACGCCAGGCATTTGCTGGAAAAATTGCAGGACTGGTTACAGGTGGAAAATATTCTTGCAGATGAGCAAGCAGGATTCAGACAGGGAAAATCTACAATTGATCAGTGCCATGTTTTACATCATTTAGTTAGTAAGTACGCATCAAACAGAGGTGGGGCTGTTTATGCTGCCTTCATAGACTTTAAATCTGCTTTTGATTTTATTTCTCAAGATAGACTGTGGCTAAAGCTAGAGACCATGAATATTGACAAACGACTACTTTTGTTAATGCGTCTCTTACATGAACATTCCTGTTTACAGGTCCTTTGCAATTCTAACGGGATTTTATCAAATCGGGTTCCATGTTCATAGGGGTGTACGGCAAGGATGCATTTTGGCTCCCACCCTGTTTATCCTATATATTAATGGAATTGTCGAGAGCCTATCTAACATAGATTTGAATCCACCTAAACTGGCATCCCGCCCAGTCTCTATACTCTTGTATGCAGACGATGCAGTGCTTTTGTCAACTACTTGTGTCGGATTTAGAAGGCTTTTGAGATCTTTCTCCTACTGTACAGAAGAATGGTTAGAAATCAATTATACCAAAACCAAAATAATGGTTTTCAGTAGAAGAAGAATTAAGCACAAATGGTCTCTTAATGGTCATCAGATTGAACAAGTTCAGCAGTACAAGTACCTAGGCATAACATTCCAGTCGTCCGGTGCTTGGTCTGCACACATCAAGTATGTTGCAACAAGAGCACAAGGGAATGCTAAGGTCATAATTAAGTTTCAAAACACGACTGGAGGAAAACATGTTCCTTCAACTTTACAAGTTTTTAGAGCAAAAATCATCATCCAAATGCTCTACGGTTCACAGGTGTTTGGTTATGCTAACCTGAAACCCCTGGAGATCATTCAAACCAGTTTTGTAAGAGCTATCTTGGGGGTTCCCTTATGTGTGCCCAATTTTTTGCTCCACCTAGAGGCTGGACTTATTCCTATTTGTGAGATGACAGACGTGGGCTTGTCCGCGGAGTTACCAGGAATACAGAATGAGGAAGAGTCTGTTATTCAAGAAAGTCAAGAAAAGGAGAAAGAGGTCAAGAATGTAGAGAATATAGGCATTAAAGGAGAAGAGAGTGAGAAAGGGTTAAGATTTGGGTTTAAGCCTTCAAAGATTATCGAGGGATTCATGGCTATAGTGAGAAGCGAAGTGACATGGGACAGGTTACAGGAAGAAGTAGAAGAACTAAATATAGGAATGGAACATAAAGAGACACAAACAGATGGAAGGGGTGAAGAACATAAGATAGTGAGAGAAAGAGGAATACAAACGGATGATTGGAAGGTAGTAAAGAAAGATAAAATATTACAGGTAGGGGGAAGATATGGAGACAGGTCTGTTGGGATGTATTGGCACGTAGGGCTGCAGGTCAATAGGGACATGGAGAAAGTAGTAAGGAGGGTGGGTACAAAAACAGAGGATAGAGCAAGTAGAATTCTGTTTAGGGAGGCCCAGACACAGACAAAGGGGCTCGAGACGGAAAAGGAAGGAGGGGCCGCGAGGGGAGTGAGGGCAGTTAGAGACGTTAGGGAGGGGGTGCAGAGAAGAACGGACATTTGGAGGAAGGTGGACACAGGGCTCCCCTTACCCACTCCAGAAGGGCTCCCCAGATTCCCTATGGGGATATCCTCTCCTGAAAATAAAGAAAGAAAGGGAAACAGCCCTTCGGGTCCGGTAGGATGGATCCCCGGATGGGGCTGGAGCCAGCCCCAGAGCACTCAACACCCTTATTGTGGGGGCAATTGCGGGAACCTATCGGCAAAGTCAATGAGAGCTCCACACAAGTGAATGATGTTGATGTGAGAGAGAAAAATATTTTGTTAGAAAACTGTTTTGATCCTAGTTTTGATCTCCCTGTTTTAACCCCTGTTAATAAAGAAACTGTGGTGAAAGAAAAACAAAGACCAAGAGACAAAGAATTGAATAAAGAAATGTTTATTTTACAAGAATTACCGCAGTCGCCTCATGATTCTTCCAAAAAATCAAAAGATTTCGAAAGCGAACCCTTACAGATTGGTGCCCAATGTGGTCAAAATACTTCATCGGAAACGGCGGCCGAGAACTTATGGCTCCCTCAAGCACTCCAAAGGCAAGACAAAATAATGGAGATATTATCGGAACAAACGCGATACCTCATCAGACAAATAGAGCAGAAAGACAAAGATTTGGAAACCAAGGTAAAAGCTACAGAACCACCAAAGAACAACATGACACCTTTCCAAGCCAAATTACAAAAAAATGGGAGATCATGACGACATTGTTTGAACGTTTGAACGACTGGCGACAGCAGCCAAATGGCCTCAGGACCAATGGGCATTAATATTGACACAGGGGTTAACAGGGGAACTACAAAGCATAGTGGACTCACTAGACCCAACGGCGGCTTGTGACTATGCTACAGTAAAAAAGACCATTTTGCTAACCTACAACATATCACCAGAAACATATAGGAAGAAGTTCAGAGACCTTAGATTACAAGCTGGAATTCATCCAAGACCTTTGGCGCAATGGATGAGAGCAAATGTGATAAAGTGGTTACAACCGGATAAACGTACCTTTCAGGAAGCAATTGATGAAATTGTAATTGAGCAGCTATTATCCACCGCAAGCATTTCTGTAAACAACTGGGTGCGCAGAAACAAGCCGAATACCTTGGAAGAGGTGGTGCAGCTTTTAGAAAACTACGGTAGCAGCAACGAAAGACCTTATCAGTCTCGCGATATTCCACCAGTAGGAAACAGCGCGACAGACTGATGACATCATTTGCGTGAGACAAGCCACGAGGACAGACTGCAGAAGAGCTGAAAGAAGATCCTCCAAGGAAAATGGAGCAGCCGACAACAACAAAAACGACAAGGACTCCAACTGGAGGACAGATGGACAAAACATACAACACACCTGCGCATGTAAACAAAGATAAGAGACTGGCTTGTTTCATATGTGGTTCTTTGGCGCATTTCCAACGGGACTGCCCATATAAAGACTGTGCATGGGCGGCCCATCCCAACGGGAAAACAGGAAACAAATATGGACTAGAAGACAAGGGATGGGAGGTTAAGGCAATGGTGAATGGGGAAGAAAAAAGAGCGCTAATTGATACAGGGTGTACTCAGACGTTGGTGAAAAATTTACGTGGGGTACCATCAAGGGATTGTGTCATGATACAATGTATTCATGGAGATGTAAAGAGATATCAAACGATTTGGGCAAATGTAACTGTAGATAACGTCACTCATCGTTTAAAGATAGGGATAGTGCTCTCTTTAGCTAGGGAAATGCTGCTAGGATGAGATTGGCAAGAACTTAACCCTTTGCTATCAAAACAGGAAAGCATGTGTTGCGGACCAGAACCGTCAGATGACTATAAATGGAAAGAAATGATCGACGCTAGAAGAGACAGGGTGAAGTTTTGGCAACAAAATGATGACACTTTGACAGATATAATGCAACAGATGAAAAGTGAAGGATGTATACAAGATGGGGAGGTGGGGTTTGAAATGAAACAAGGTCTAGTATACTATATTGATAGAGATGGAACAGATAAGTTAGTTGTCCCTTCTGGCTGGAGAAACAATATTTTGGCACTTTCTCATGATGTCCCGCTTGCTGGACATCTAGGAACTGATAAGATGATATCCAGGATAGAATCAAGATTTTGGTGACCAGGATTGAGAAAGGATGTGCAACATTATTGCAAGACCTGTAAGACATGCCAACTGACACAACCAAAACCAGCAAAAGGGGGACAACTAATACCTATGCCACTGATTGATAAACCGTTCCAAAGAATTGGTTTGGACATAGTAGGTCCATTGTGCAAATCATCAGGGGGTCACACTCACATACTAGTATTGATAGATTATGCTACCAAATACCCAGAGGCTATCCCATTAAGAACCACCTCGGCAAAAACACTGGCAAGGGAATTACTGCAAGTCTTCTCAAGATTAGGTTTCCCTAATGAAATTTTGACAGATCAAGGGACAAATTTCATGAGTATGACTTTGAAAGAACTATGGAAAATATTGGATGTCAGACCAATTCACACAACAGTTTATCATCCACAAATGAACGGTTTGGTGGAACGTTTTAATAAAACGTTGAAACTTATGCTAAGGAGAATAGTAGGAGAAAATCCAAAAACATGGCACCTAATGTTAGCTCCTTTGATGTTTGCGATTAGGGAGGTGCCACAGGCTAGTACAGGCTATTCCCCATTTGAACTCTTGTATGGGCAAAACCCAAGAAACATTTTGGACCTTATACGGGAACGATGGGAGGAAGGACAGGATAAGGCAGATTGTACTGTAAAATATGTCATGGACATGCGTGATAGGCTCAGGAAGGTCTCAGAATTAGCACTTATAAATAGAAACAAAGCACAAAAGTATCAAAAATCAAATATGATAGAACAGTGAAACCACGACAATTAGTCGTAGGAGACAAAGTCCTACTTTTACTACCCGTAGAACATTCGAAACTACTGGCTAGATGGCAAGGGCCTTACACCGTCCTTAGGAAAATAAATGACATAGATTATGAGATACACATGCCTGACCATACTAAGAAAAAGGGTATATTTCACATTAACCTGCTAAAGAAATATGAGGAGAGAGAGGTTTTCTGGACAGACATAGAGGAAGATGATATGGGCCCAGATTTGTGCGAGGATAAAGGGCAAATAGAAATTTGCTAGGAACTCACAGAACAACAACTGCAAGACATTAAAAACATAGAATCTGAGTTCAAAGAAATATTTTCAAATATCCCAGGGCAAACCACATGGACAGAACATTGCATAAAGACACCCCCTGGCACTATAGTTCGTGATCATGGCCGAATGTGGCCCAGACACCTAATACCGGTGATTGCAGAGGAGGTGGATAAGATGTTAGAACTAAAAGTAATAGAACTGTCCAATAGCCCATGGAGAAGCCATCCGGTGGTAGTGCCAAAACCAGATGGTACCATCAGGTTTTGTATAGACTTCAGAAAAGTGAATAGAATTTCAAAATTTGACGCGTACCCGATGCCAAGGATAGATGACCTGTTGGACAGGTTAGGGGAAGCGGGAGTCCTGTCATCATTAGACTTAACTAAGGGATATTGGCATATCCCATTAAGAGAGGAAGACAAAGAGAAAACTGCTTTCACCACCCGAAAGGATTGTATCATTTCCGGTTCATGCCTTTCGGATTGCACGGGGCGGGGGCAACATTCCAGAGATTAATGGACCGCGTATTAGACCCATACAGAACGTTCGCAACAGCTTATATAGATGATATCATTGTTTTCAGCAAAACCTGGAGAGACCATGTAGAACATTTACGACTTATACTGAGTAGGTTGAGAGAAGCTGGACTACGGGTAAATCCCAAAAAATGTAAAATTGCAAGGAAATCGTTAGATTTCCTAGGATTCAAGGTAAGGCAGGGAAAGATTTATCCACAAGAAGAAAAAATAGATAAGATGTCACACTGGCCTATTCCACAAACTAAGAAAGAAGTACAACAATTCCTCGGTCTGGCCGGCTATTATTGACAATTCATAAGAAATTTTTCATCCATTGCTGCTCCATTGACTGATTTGACTAGGAAAAACAGGCCCAGGATAGTGCGATGGGGTGCCCCAGAAAATATGGCTTTCAAAACTTTAAAACAAAAACTATGCTCATATCCTGTACGTCATGCTCCAGATTTTACACGACCATTTATATTACAGACCGATGCTTTGAATAGGGGGATGGGGGCGGTCCTGGCCCAGAACACTGGAGGGGAGGAACATCCGCTCATGTTCATTAGTAGGAAACTGAAGGATAAAGAAACAAAGTACTCTACAATTGAGAATGAAGCATTGGCAGTAAAATGGGCTGTCAATACTTTGAAATATATCTTAGGGGCACAATAGTTACTGACCATGCTCCTCTCACATGGCTTACCCGAATGAAATACTGCAATCCTAGGCTTACAAGATGGTATTTGGCGTTAGAACCATTTGCGTTTAAGATACAATATAGAAAAGGAAAAGGAAATTCTAATGCAGATTATCTCTCCCGGCAGGGCCCTTGGACAACAGATTCCCACCCGCGGACAAGCCACTTGCCGGGGGGGGGTGAGATGACAGACGTGGGCTCGTCCGCGGAGTTACCAGGAATACAGAATGAGGAAGAGTCTGTTATTCAAGAAAGTCAAGAAAAGGAGAAAGAGGTCAAGAATGTGGAGAATATAGGCATTAAAGGAGAAGAGAGTGAGAAAGGGTTAAGATTTGGGTTTAAGCCTTCAAAGATTATCGAGGGATTCATGGCTATAGTGAGAAGCGAAGTGACATGGGACAGGTTACAGGAAGAAGTAGAAGAACTAAATATAGGAATGGAACAGAAAGAGACACAAACAGATGGAAGGGGTGAAGAACATAAGATAGTGAGAGAAAGAGGAATAAAAACGGATGATTGGAAGGTAGTAAAGAAAGATAAAATATTACAGGTAGGGGGAAGATATGGAGACAGGTCCGTTGGGATGTATTGGCACGTAGGGCTGCAGGTCAATAGGGACATGGAGAAAGTAGTAAGGAGGGTGGGTACACAAATAGAGGATAGAGCAGGGGTCCTCAACCTGAGGCCCTGGGGCTGAATGCGCCCCCGAAGGTCCTGAATCCG
The DNA here is from genome assembly GCA_029282475.1 of Phrynocephalus forsythii. NCBI lineage: Eukaryota > Metazoa > Chordata > Lepidosauria > Squamata > Agamidae > Phrynocephalus > Phrynocephalus forsythii. Next base: position 167,996,596 of record JAPFRF010000002.1, on the reverse strand, counting down.
GCCCCCGGGACCAATTCCAACCCCCACCTACCCCCTGCTTTGCAAGCAAACCACCCTCCGCAGCTGCTTCTATTGCTGAGGCAGTTCAAAGCAGTGGGCTATGTCACTAGCAGCTAGAGGAATACATTTCTATTGTGCCCTTATCAAAACTGGCCACTAGAGGGGGGCAAAGACCATGCTATGTATAGCATTTGCTAGAGAAATACATTTCTATTGTGCCCTTATCAGAACTGGCCACTAGAGGGGAGCAGAGACCATGCTATGTTTAGCCTTCACTTTTGAACTCTGATTGGCTGTAATCTGCATTTCTCAATAACTGCAGGTGAGGTGGGGATTGGACCCAGTCCCCTACAGCCACTCCCCCCAACTACCACCCAGATGATCAGCATACTGGCTAGTGGGGCATTCAAAGTGGGAGGGCTACGGCAGGTTCCCCCAGCCCCCCCCCACCCACCGTCCAGATGGTTGGGGCACCGGGTGCAGCCGACCAGGGCAATTTAAAACAGGAGGGCTGTGGCAAAGTCTCCCACTCCCACCATGGCCCTGAGGCCCCACCCCTGCTCCTCCTCCCCCCTGCCCACCTGCCAAGGGGGAAATGGAGCTACTTCCCACCCACCCAGCCCCCTCCGAGCTGCTGCCTTGCTCCATTGAGCGAGGGAGGGGAGGAGGGAGCACAGCCATGGCCAGAGGCTGAAGCTGCCACCACCATCACCAGGTTAGAGACCAGCGAAGAGGAGGTGGTGGATAAAGAAGAGAAGGGAAGAGAAGGCCAAACGGTGTCCCAGGCCTGATTCCTGGGAGGCTGGCGGGGCTGCATTTGTTCCCAGTTGGTGATGGGCGGGCTGGCGAGTCAAGAGAGCACCGCAGCCTGGCTGGACTCAGCCAGTGAGCGGGCTGCAGGTGGCTTTGGGCATGCCTTTCTGCCTCCCCTCCCTCCTTCCCAGCCCTTGCTCCCTCCCCTCCCTCCCTCACTTGTAGCACACCAAGTCAGGTCAGGCCAAGAGAGGAGGCAGATTTCCCTCCAGGGACAGTGAGGATGTAATGGCCAGGGGACACGGCTGGATCTGCGTGCAGTGGCATCAGCGTTGCTGCGGCTGCTGCTCCTCATCCTGAGTGGCCGCCCAGAAGGTGATGAGGGGCCTGAGTTTGCCTGGGCTGCCACCTCCTTCCCGATGCAAGGAAGGAAGGAAGGAAGGAAGGAAGGAAGGAAGGAAGGAAGGAAGGAAGGAAGGAAGGAAGGAAGGAAGGAGAGCTGCTCCAGCCTCTGCCACTGGAGGAGGAGGAGGAGGAGGAGGAGGAGGAGGAGGAGGAGGAGGAGGAGGGAGGTGGAGGAGGAGGCGCAGCAGAGGGATCCCAGCAGTGTCACCTCAGGGTGGTGATCTGGAGCAGGAGACATTGCTGGGACCCTGGAGACACAATGATCATGGGCCAATTGTGGGGGGTTCCGCCCACTTGCCCCTCCCCCCCTTTTCCATGTCAGCCTTTTTTGGGGGGTTTTGGACTGTGGTCTGGCCCCCAGTGGTGTCTGGGGTGTGGTGGACCGGCCTGCTGTTTGAAAACGTTGAGGACCTCTGGGATAGAGCAAGTAGAATTCTGTTTAGGGAGGCCCAGACACAGACAGAGGGGCTCGAGACGGAAAAGGAAGGAGGGGCGGCGAGGGGAGTGAGGGCGGTTAGAGACGTTAGGGAGGGGGTGCAGAGAAGAACGGACATTTGGAGGAAGGTGGACACAGGGCTCCCCTTGCCCACTCCAGAAGGGCTCCCCAGATTCCCTATGGGGATATCCTCTCCTGAAAATAAAGAAAGAAAGGGAAACAGCCCTTCGGGTCCAGTAGGATGGATCCCCGGATGGGGCTGGAGCCAGCCCCAGAGCACTCAACACCCTTATTGTGGGGGCAATTGCGGGAACCTATCGACAATGTCAATGAGAGCTCCACACAAGTGAATGATGTTGATGTGAGAGAGAAAAATATTTTGTTAGAAAACTGTTTTGATCCTAGTTTTGATCTCCCTGTTTTAACCCCTGTTGATAAAGAAACTGTGGTGAAAGAAAAACAAAGACCAAGAGACAAAGAATTGAATAAAGAAATGTTTATTTTACAAGAATTACCACAGTCGCCTCATGATTCTTCCAAAAAAATCAAAAGATTTCAAAAGCGAACCCTTACACTATTGTAGCATTAACTAACTTTTTGATGGTCAAACACTGGCTCAAACTTACCTTCCTTTCAGATGGCCTAACCCCTCTGATCTTACTAGATAAATTCCAATCACAATGGAAAATACTAATAATAAAAGTGATAAATAATATAGGATATTCCCCCTGTGCCCTCCAAGCAATGGGTTATTGTAAAGCCATTAATGAGGTGAAAATACGAATTAGAGACATAGCTTTACAGAATCATATTGCTCTGGTTCAGAAACTTGATTTGCTAAAGAAATCTGCATTCACTGTGTCTCCTTACCTGGACAGGATTGTATCTTCCTCCTCCAGGAGAGCTTTTACCTTGGCGCGGTTTAATGTCCTTCCCTCCAAGTTTTTGGAGGGGAGATATCAAGGTTTACCAGTAACAGACCGTAATTGTCCATGTACTAATGATCAGCTGGAAACTGTGAAACATGTTCTCTTATTCTGTACTTATTATCAAGACCTACGTAGAGAACTTATTTCCCCTATTATAGGCAAATTCCCTGGGAGGTCAATAGATTTTTACTTGCATCTGCTCCTTTCTGACAAATGTTATCAAATAACCAAGCAGGTTGCCAAATTCTGTGCAGTAGCACTAAGGGTTCAAAATCAGATTTTAAATGGAGATAAAGAATATTAATACTCTTGTCTTAATGGTTGCTAAATTTTAAACGGTACTTTTTATCTACCAATTTTACCTACCAATTTTATGTATTAATTAAAATTTTAACCCGTACTTTTATCTACCAATTTTATCTACCAATTTTATGTACCAATTTTATGTACTCATTGAAATACTATCATGGAATACACATTGATACTATGTATTATGTTGCTATACCTGTCCAGTTTGGCCATTGGCCGTAAATAAATAAATAAATAAACAGTCTTCTTTTAATTGGAACCAACAGAATGCTCATTGGTCAAATAAATTCTCTAGAACTGTAAGAACAAATGCCATAGAAGTTTGTGTGGTACTACTAAAGTCCAAACTAATAATGCACTTCATGCATTATTTCCCCATCAGTTACACTGCCTTGGTATTTTGGGAGCTGCCATCTTATGGCCAGTTCTCCAACACAATAGTAGCTAGAAAGACAACATTCTACATAGATTCTACTGAAGTCCTAATCATATGGTAGGGTTATAACTTGACCAGCGTTGCTGGCTGGGTTGTTCTGGGAGTTGTCCTCCTGTAACTAAAACAATCAGATTTAGGGTGCAAGTGCATAGGCAAGCTGAATTGAAGCTTTGCATCAGCTTTATTCATAGTCTCTATTGTAACTGCATCAGTTTAGGCTGCCACATGAAGACTCCAGGCCATTTCATTGCTTGTGTCTAAAATGGTCCCTCAATACAGTGTGGCTGAATCCACACTCATAGACCCCTTTCCTTTGATGCCATCCTGCCAAATCCCACCTTTCTGAATATGGTCTGAGACTTTTAAAGGGTTTCAGAGTGGCAGGGGAAAGGGGAAGCTTTTCCAAAGTTCTCTGCACCACTACAAACATAAATAATGTTGAAACACTGTAGTCTGATAGAGGTCATCAGAATTGTTCTGATTCTCTCTCTCTCTCTCTCTCTCTCTCTCTCTCTCTCTCTCTCTCTCTCTCTCTCTCTCTCTCTCTCAATCTCAATCTCAATCTCAATCTCAATCTCAATCTCTCAATCTCAATCTCTCAATCTCAATCTCTCCCATTGGTCCTTTTGTGGAATGAAACAAATTATCACATAGGAAAAACAACATTGAAAATCTTGTGATTAGATAAAATTAGAAGCCCCTGGCAGCAGGGGGTGGACTGGATTGAAAGTGGGGGTAGATGGACTAATTCACATTGATCTTTATATTAGAGATGGGCACGAAATGAACTTTTTTTGTTTCCATTATTCGTTATTCATTTCGTTGCGTAATGAATCGAATAATGAACATTATGATGAAATTGAAATGAACCGAACAGAAGCACAAAAATTAGGTTCATTACATTTCGTTTTTCGTTAATGGCGACGTGCAATGAAATGAGCTGTTTTAAATGTTAAAAAATGCCCTGGATGTCCATAAAAACAGAGCAATAATTATTTATACTGTCTGATAATACCTACTGGGGGGTTGGGGTCCTTAAAACGTTTGTTTTTGTCTTCTCCCATCGCGATGTATTTTTCTTTTCCCTTTAAGGATGACAAAATGGATGTCGCCAGCCACAAAATGGAGGCAAGCCATGTGATGGGCTCATGTTCAACCAATAGCATGCCCAGGTTGCAGACTGGGCATAAAAAGCTCTGGCAGCCCCCGTCCTCCTTGCAGTCCCCGGTGGGAGTTAGGGTGGGATTGCTGTCTCTGCAACTTGTTATTTTCACTTTAGGCCAGCCAGGCAGGTGTGTATCTCTATGTTCCTGCTGGCTGCAGCCTGGCTCTTAGGGGAGAGAAAGAAGAGATTTCTCTCTAGCTTCAGTCCTGCAGCCTCCCTGTGTGCATGCGTGTGTACCTCTCGGTGAGTACCCTCCCCTGCCCCGCAGTGCAGTCACTCTGCGGCTGCCTTGCACCCTGGGCAACGCCCACCACTGCCTTTGCAGCCTCCCTGCGTACCTAGTCTATACTGTGTCTCTGCCAGCATCAATTTTTTTTAGTGTTTTCCCTCTGGTCTGGGGCGTTGGGGGCCGCCCGCGCACGGAAATGCTTTAAAAATCACGCAAAAAGCGGGTAAAAACAAAAAACAAAAACTTTTTTAAAAAATTCACGAAAAACAAAAACGAACCGAAATGGACCCCCTCAATGAAAAACGAAAAAACGAAATGCCATTTTTTCAATTCGTGCCCATCTCTACTTTATATCATATTGTGATTGAAAAATATACTTCAATACCCATTCCAGAGCAAACTGCAAAGTATTTCCCATTTTTTTTTTTGGCTAATACTGATTTTACAAATTAAATAAAGGAATAGACTATATCTGGCCTGGCTATGCTGGCTGGGAGAGCCTTTGGTGATGTTTGTTTGTTTGTTTGTTCATTTGTTCATTCATTCATTCATTTGATTTATATACCACCCATCTGAAAGGATGCTACTCTGGGCGGTTTACAAGATAAAACAGATTATTACAATGTGTAACAATACAAACTCGTAATAAAAAAAAAAAATGATACAAGTAAATATATAAATCAAACATCACTCATAAATCTCAGAGATACTGTAGACAAGATCGGCTAAGGGCAGACAAAAACAATATTTCTGTTCCTTGTATTCCGAGCTGAGTACAGGGTGAAAAAGGAAAAATAATTAGTGGAGGGTGACCCATGAGGTAGGAGGGGGAGGGATAGATTTAAATGTAGTTTTCTAACCCTAGCTAAATAAGGACAAAGATGGGAACACACACACACACACACACACACACACACACACACACACAGAGAGAGAGAGAGAGAGAGAGAGAGAGAGAGAGAGAGAGAGAGAGAGAGAGAGAGAGAGAGAGACCAGTGTGAAAGGGGAAAAAAGAATTGAGGGAGCATGAAAGAAGAGAAAGAACCTTGCAGCAAGGCTGGGACACCTAGCTTTTTAATGTAGACGAAGCCAGCCACATTCTCAAATTTGCAAATATTTTCCTGATTTCTTTTGATCACCAGAAGCAGCTTTTCAAACATTTCCAGAAGCTCCACCTTTGCTTGCTTCCTGTGAGCATTTCCCATTAGCTGCTTCCGCACAGAAGACGTACGAGGGCTTCTCTTTGGCCCCTTCATCTGTTTTGATCCCAAAGCTGGTTTAAATGGCTGTTGGTTTGCATTTTTCAGTTCTGGCTATGCTTCACAATATTTAAGGTATTGCATTCAGGACAGAAATGTCTTTTACAGATTTGTGATACACAACTAGTAATAGCTTATCAGAGAGAGACTTTGTCACTCCCAGTGGTGGGGGAGGTAAAGATATCAGAAAGCTGGAACTCACTTTAGGAACTCAAAAGCAACATGTTAAGGTATGAGGTAACTTCTGTTTTCTTTGAGGTCTCATTTGGCCAGGGAGAATGCTTGCTTAAAGAGAGTACATTCTAGCTTCTATTGGGGGGAAGTATTGGGGGGACCCTCTTTATTCTCCATAGGCTTCTTTGGGCATTCAAGATTTCAATATTCAGAATAGACATGAGTGTGATTCCCCCCCCCCAGAAAAAAGAGGAAGAATATGTGGCACCACCACCACCCCAAAAGAGAAGAATGCTTTCAAAATAAATTGAACAGAGTCATTGCATGCTGCTCTTTATTTTCCTAAACCCACTGGCAGGTTCACTTCCAGATGTTGCTCTCTTCCGCAGCTCTGAGTGCCCATTCCAGTGGTGGCCCTTTAACGCTTTGAAAACAAATCTTAATTTTAAGTGGACAAAACAGACTCAACATTTCAGAATAATTTTAGTCATATGAGCTATTAAAGTACAGTATCTGGAATTATAACAGGATAGAATGTTGACATGAGTTTATTGACAGAATAAACAGATTCTAATTTTCTTCTTGGTCGCCTACATTAAATATGAAATTAGCTCCAAAATCAATATATTCAGTTTTCTCAGACCATGCATTTTCATTGCAAAAGCCCAATGCCATTTGTTCATTCACTCTACCATTTGGCAATTTTACTCTACCATTTAGCAAGAGAGTCTAATTCTAAAAAGACGAATGGCTATCTTGCCGTTGAGAAATAATACTGAATAACAATCTGCTCCTCAGAATCTTATTTCCATTTTGTTTGGCAGTCATTGCATGACTTAATGGAATGTAGAATTGAAGAATGCTAAAGAGCACCATCTATTTTGTATACACTATGTACTCTTCTATTATAACTGCAAAATTAAATTTAGTCTTCAACAAACTATTTTATAAACAAATATACACCCACTGTTTGCATTGGTTTGCCAACTCATAGGATTAACACAACTACAGGATGGAGCAGCCAGTTTATTATATACTGAAAGGGGTGTACATATTCATTGTCAAATATCTCAGAAATATTCATATGCAGATCCACTATATCATCCAGATGGTGATGATAATGCCACAGGTAGATAGTAAGGAAGACACTGTACCCTCTTCAATTAAAAATATGTGATGTGCAAATGTGTACAGTGAGGAGAGAACTAGATTAGAGATGGCCATGAACCTTGGTTCAAAATTTTTGTGTACAGCACCTTTTTCTGCCTCTCCAGCTTGATCACCCACTCACCAGCTGTCACTCACTCCTCTCCTCCTCTTTGTCTGTCCATCCAGTTCCTAACAGGAGCACAGGACTTCCTGTCCTGCCTCCTTGACTGTTTGCCCACTCAGACAAGGAGGCGGGACATGAAAACGAGTGATTCTGCCGGGGATTGGCCAAACAGCTGAAGAGGAGGAGAAGAGGATTTTGCTCTGGCTGGTGAGTGGGTCACATGCCGGGGAGGTGGGAGAAGGGTTCCACATGTATGAAACAACACAAATCTCCAAAATGAGGTTCATGCCCATCTCTAAACAAGATATTAAGGAGAATGTGTATTTCTGCTGCTAATGTTTCTTTTCTAAAAACAGCATTTCTTCAAAGTTGCATGCTTGAGCAATCAGACTTACCCACATTTACCTTTCAATGACCTGTGTTTCCCCGAAAAAAAGACAGTGTCTTAATTTTTTTGCTCCCAAAGATGCGCTAGGTCTTATTTTCAGGGGATGTCTTATTTTTCATGAAGAAAAATACAGTACACATTTATTGTTATCTTATTATCGGGGAGGCCTTATTTTTTTGGGGGATGCCTTATATTTCAGTGAGGGGTAAAACTGTAAGTAGGTCTTATTTTCAGGTGATGTCTTATTTTGGGGAAACAGGATATTATAAAAACAAAACAAGTGAAATACCACATATGCAGATGAGAGAAACTAATTTTTATCCAAAACAGACATCTTTCAGCACTCCAAAAGGCATAATTCTAAAACATATTCATAATATATGATCTACAATTGGCTGTCAATGAATTATCTTTTGAGCTGCCATTAGCAAACATGAAAAGGAACCTCTCTTGCTTTCAAAAGTAGCTTCTGAATGTCAAACTATCCTGTATACTGATAATAAGTTAGTTGTGTGCTGTTAAGTTGGAACCGAGGTATAGTGGCCAAAATAGGGCTTTCCTGATAAGTGACAATTAAGGAACATTTTTTTCAGTTCTGTCCCCCAGTGAATTTCTATGGCTGAGTGAGGATTCAAATCCAGGTGTCTAGAAACCTGATCTTCATTACAGTAACTGCCTTACTCTGGGCTACACTATATTCTAATAGCAAAGTAATTATCTCACTGTGTATCCTTATGCGTCAACCAAGCAAAACTGTATGCAGTAATCCAAACACAAGACAGAAACATCAGGAAGGGCATCTGAATGGTGTAAACACCATCTGAATGAAGATGGGGTGGTTGTGGGGATTGCCTGGGGCGTTTGTGAGGAATGACAGAGTGGTGCAGTGGGTAGGACATGGAATGGAAGATCCTAGAAAAGGATATGGCTGGCTAGAACCTCCAGCTGGAACACATCACATTGCAATGTTTTTACCGTGGGTCCCACAGTTGTGGAGTAAACCTTCACAATTCTTTAGACTGGAAGACCCCAGCTCTGCCTCCCATTTCCCTGCCCATCTACTCAAAATATTAAGGATATTTCATGCCCAGCAGCTACTCTTTATGCTGTAGCAAAGAAAGGAGAAAATAGAAAATATAGAAAATATAGAAAATATAGAAAAATAGAAAATAGAAAAAATAGAAAAAAAATAGAAAAAATAGAAAATATAGAAAAATAGAAAAATATAAAAAAATTAGAAAAAAAAAAAAGAAACGGGGAAAACTTAGGTTACAGAAGGATTATGCCTACAAAACCAAACGATACAGGTAATATTCTCAAAAGCATTGCCTTCATTGCCTGACCCATTTTCACAGCCTTCATGTGTTCCAATTTGGCAGCTATCACCATGCTCGGTGATAGGAATATAAATAAGGAAGTGTGGGAGTTTTTTTTTAATAAATCATTCCTAAAACAGCAAGCAAGCTTCCAAGTTACATTCTTTAGCAGACTGCTTCCAATTGGGGACGACCAGTTTGCCACAGCTGAGACTCTGACCTACTTGGCCTGCACCTGCTTCCCTTGTTTACTCTTCTACACTGGATACTGTCCACCACAAAAGCCACTCAGAACCACCTATAAAGTGGAACATTACCTTCCAAATATATGACCAATGCTAGCATATAAGTAACCTCTTTTACAGACTTGTTTGGGTAATTAAAAATGTGAAACATGGTATATATTAAGACTACCAGCTTGGACTCATTCACACTCATGTTAACAAGAATAAAATACAGTCTTGTGATACCTAAAAGGCCAAGAAGATTTATTTAGCATATGTTTTCAGGATTAGGTCAGTTCATGCATCTAAAAATGTAGAAAGGAAGCTCACATGTAGAAAAAGATTCCTTTCCCCAGAGGAAACTAGGGTGGAGAATGGCCCTCCAGGCATTCCCAGCTAGGCTTCTCCCCCAGGTGAGCCACGGGGATCCTGGCAGGTGTGGATCTGTCAGGTGGATCTCCAGGAATGGAGAATTGTGGGATTTGTAGTCCAAAGAAATCTGAAAATGAACATAATGTTGTGCTTTTTATCGCTGCTCCCAGTGACAGAAAGTAACCTAGATCATGATCAGAAAAGACATTATGTGCTGACATAATGACATGGAGTAAGTGATTCTGCACATGTCATGGGACAAAAGCTGACCATTAATGTCAAGAAGCTGCCTTTCCACAGGTGCAGTTTCAAACTACGGATTACAGAATGGGTGTTTCATTTCGGAAGAGGTCCGGTTCCGAAACAAGACACGGCAGCACAGCTGCCATTCGGAACTGAGACACAGCCTCTGGAACGAAATCAACCACTGACTTATCTTCCTTTGGGATGCACAGGGTGAAACTCCAATCAGGAAGCAGTCATCTTTCCTTCTCCCTCCCAATCAAAAACTGTGCAAGGACATGCATCATCCCGCCTCCCTGTCTGATTGGCCAGTGCCAGGAAGAAGGAAAGATGACACATTGCAGGCTGTTTCCTGATTGGAGTTTTGTCCCACGCAACCCAAAGGAAAATAAGTAAGTGGTTGATTTCCTTCCAGAGGCTGTGTCCCAGTTCCGAACAGCAGCTGTGCTACCATGTTTCATTTTGGAACCGGACCTCTTCCAAAACGAAACACCCATCTCTACTACAGACAAAACATGTTGTATAACTCTGATGGATTTCCTATTGCATTTCTCTGGAATATCACTCGGGACTACCTTGAGGCAATGTCTCACCGCAGGGTTTTGGAACTGACAAAGGAGCATTTACAGACTTCAGATTGTATGGGCATCTGTCTTGCAGGAAGCTAAGGGATGGATGATTGGATGATCTTCCTTAAGTCTTCCACACATCTAGAAAATAAAAGAAAGGGGTGAGCCCTTCTTTCATCTCTTCCCTCAAAAAAGGCAGATATAACTAGATCCCTGTGTGAAGCAAAGTAATAGAAATTGCTATGGTTTGGCTCAAGACATGACAAAGAGTGAAACAGAATGGATTGGTGGATTCTGGACTCCTCCAGATGGAGCAAAAATTATGCCTCTTTGTAATTCTTGTTCCTGCTTGTTCCCAAGGCATAAAAGATTACTGGGATTTGTATCCATATTCTTCACCCTGTTTGTTGCTGTCATAATATTTTTAGAAAGAACAGTCCATAGGGACCCAATTCACAGATGGTCTTATCTTCTTTCGGGCTCTAATGTGTACATTGTTCGCAAAGTTGCCAAGTTTGTAATTAAAGCTGCAGCTTTAAGAACGCAATACGTCGAACAAATTGGAGTATCCTGCAAAGGAGATCTACATATATGACTTCTGTATATTCTGAATCTGTATTGTAGGGTACCCTATTGGATGGTGTTGCATGTACTTCAATGTATTCTATATTCTGTGTTGTTATTGGTTGATATGATCATAGGACTAATCAATAAATTTATTTGTCAATTTGTCTGCTGGAGTTCAGTTTATGTTACTGTTGCCACCATTGCTGCACGGTGGTGGTGACTAAGAGGTCTATCCCACCAGTCAGAAGATGCAGGTTTGTTTTTTAAAAAAAGCAACTTTCTACCTGATGCAATCACGTCCTAGGGCTGTGCAGTTTACCTATGCCACCACAGGTTGTCCCAACTAACAGGAGACACAGTGAGGAACGGAACTCCCAACACCTGGCTTCACAACCAGGTACATAAACCACGGAGTTATCAATGAATATCAGGCACATTTTGGAGATTAGTTGCTCCATTGAATGAATGAATTAGTCAATGAATGAAGTTTATTATGGTCATTGACCAGCACTGACATACATAAACTTAAAATATACATTACCAAAGAGCATATACATTTATGTCTTTGCTGTTACTGAGCTACAAATGACTGCCCTTTTTACTAAAGCTGTTTGAGCTCTATAATCAAACAGCCTTTTGAAGTGCTGCTTCCCTTTCTCTGGAGTTTTGACATGGGTCAGTGAAGGTCAGCTCCTTCTTGGAGTGTTTAAATCAGGCATGTCCAAACTTCAGCCCTCCAGATGTTTTGGGCCACAACTTGGAAATACAGGCTTGGAATTCTGGAAGTTGTGGTCCAAAACATCAGGAGGGCCAAAGTTTGGTCATGCGTGGTTTAAGTTGTCTCCATCCATGTTCAACCAGTGTTTTAATGCAACCCCACATTTTCACTGCCTGTTCCAATAAGCAAAATAAAATCTGTCCTCCCAGTATTCCCACATTTCTGGATTTTGTAATAACAGCCAAAAGAAAAATGTGTGTATGTCTTCAAGAACTGGGCACAAGAAAATGTATATGTTTCTGAAGACAATGGTGTGGCATTCACCCTTTTACTGTTTAAAACCCTGAGAAGACTGAGGTACTGTTCTTTGGGGGGATGGGTACAGTGGTCCTCTTCCCAGTCTGTGTGGGTCCACCCTCCAGCTGGCTGAGTGAGGATTCTGGATGTCGTCCTGAATCCGGAACTGTCCCTGGAATCCCACGTGGCAGCTGTGACCATGTCAGCCTTTTACCATCTTAGGTGTATCGCCCAGATTCGCCCATACCTTGATGGGCACTCTCTGAGGACAGTTGTGCAGGCATGGGTGATGTCGAGGATAGATTATTGCAATGCACTTTATATGGGGCTTCCCTTGTACCTTGTTCAGCGATTGCAGCAGATGCAGAATGCAGCGGCCAGATTGGTGGTTGGTACGGCAGATTTGACCGCATCATTCCAATTCTGGCTCATCTGCATTGGCTGCCTGTTGCCTCCTGAATAAGGTACAAGGTGTTGGTTTTGGTTTACAAAACCCTCCATGGCTTGGGACATGAATATCTGACAGAGGGAATCTCCCAAATGTCAGAGTTGGCCAGACCCACCACAGCTTTAGTGGCCTTCTTGCTTCAGATGGCCACCCCAGGGAGGCCCGTAAGGTCAAGACCCGTAATCGGGCTTCTCAGTGTTTGGCCCCTCCCTATGGAACAAGCTTCCCAGCGAGTTGCACCTGGCTCCTTCCCTTACAGCATTCAAGAAGGGACTGAAAACTTGGCTGTTTCAGGAAGCTTATGGCAATTGCTAATGTTTGTTGTGTGTTCCTTGTCAGTTATGGGTTTTGTTAGTTCTGTTATGCCTCTTGCCAGATTCTCCCCTTCCCCCCCCCTTTTCATTGTTGAGTATTACTTGTTGCGGTGGTTTAAATTGTTTGTATTGCTCTGTTTGTAAACCACACAGAGTTCCCTATGGGAAATTAGGTGCAGTATATAAACTTAAACATAAATAATAAATATATAATATATAATAAATTATGTGACTGTACAGGAAGGGAGATAAAGGGTTAACACTTATGCCCAAATAAGGAGTGTGGAGGTGGAGCCCTAGTACTTAAATAGCTCCACCTGAGGTAGTTAGCACCAGATAGAGAAACTGCAGGCTTATGCAGGCTTAAGATAGGGTGAAGTTAGGGAACTGATAGGCACATCTTGAAGAAGAGACAGGACCGTTAGGGATACTGTCAAGTTTGAGTGAGGGAACAAGAACAGTATTTGAATGAAATGCTTTGTGTAACTTTAAGTCACTGCATACAAGTGAACTTGAATTCAACATCCTTCTGTATTCAATAAACATTCCTTTCATTTTACTGCATTACATTTTGTCTGGGACTCAGTTATTCAACTGGGATACCCTGAATGATGGCAGCGACACCCAAGACTAAAGTGGCACAGGTCAATGGTCTTTGAGATGACTGGGGGCCTCTGCTAGAGTGAGGCGCTACCCTTTTACTACTCTGTACTGAGTGGAGTGTGGTACCTCGGCTGGACTCTGAAAGGCCAACCTCCACAAATGCAAAAGAGAAAATGTCAAATGGTTTGTAAAATACATAAAAGAGCCAAAATTGTGTACAGAATGCATACACTGGGAGAAAAGAGCTCAATATGCACCCATGTTTAATGTTATCCTTTTAAAAATAGCAATCTGATGTGGAAATGTGAGAGAATAAACTTGACTAGAAAAAAACAGGGACACTGACTGAAATCCACCCTGGCAGATTGATCAATCTACACATAGCATAACGAAGAAACACATGCTTACACAGTACCTTGAACTGAAGGTGTTTTTATTTATAGACTTTAAAAATGTATACATATTACTATAATGTTGCTTTTCTTTCCTCTTCAAGGTGCTCCCGCAGGTAAAATGCTAATGCTAACTGTTTTCAACAGATGGCATGCAATTTCTGTGCTGAACCTTTATCCATCCTGTTTGAACAAATTGTTTCCGAAGTTGCCTGGGACAGACTTTCCTTTTACTTTGAACAAGATCAGCCTCTAGGGTGAGATCTTATTCTCAGTTTATGACAACAATGGTGTATGAATTGGTGTATACTTAATCTTCACAGTTTGCAGCATGGACCTTTCCTGTGTGTTCTTGCAAATGTCATTTGCACCCCCAGACCCGAAATAAACAGGCTAGAAAAGTGATTGGGTTTTAAATTGGGCCACAACTTTATTAAAAATTATTCTTAATGAACTGTCATTAAAAGGGGGCCTAATGTAGTGCAATTAAACACTGGCCTGTATTCCAAATCTCAGGCCCTTAAATCTTAGGTGAGTTCCATCTAGGAACCTGCCATGAGCTTACACCAGCAGATTTACCAATTCAGTTATATCACTTACTGAAATGGGCAACCAAGGGGGAATTTGACAAGAACCAGAACTTATTAACCCTAACTATTGCTATTAAAGGCTGCCCTCTTCCCCTTACTTCCCCATACCATAAACTCACCTTCCGAACAAATTGTACTACCTGCCATAGGAGAGGGGTTACTAGGTATACTAGGTATACATATACTAGGTATACTCCTCACCCCCACCAAGCCAGAAAACATGGCCTGGAGGCCCCCTTTTAAAATCTCTATGGAATAGATAAAGGTGCAAATCAGACAAGTGGACACCATCCTCCCTATACAGGAGTGGGTTATCCACAGATATGTGAGGGTGTGATATCACAAATATGAGTTCTTGCTGCATGGCTTGGGCAATTTCTCGATGGGTGCATCATTGAGAATGTTCAATCCGGCCTGGGATACTAGCCCCATGCCACTTCAATCTTGGTATGATCTCAGACCATACCACCCAAGTCTGTGGGAAACTGAATCTGAAGGACCTCAAGAAAGCAATAACTTTCAGGATCAACAACTCCCCCACAACTCATGACGAATCATTGCCACCCAAGTGGACAAGCAACACATCAACGTGTGCTCTGCAAGCACTCTGGGATGCTACATCTAAGAAGCAATCCCATGTCATGCCTATCAGGCCTTTCCACACAAGCAATGCATGCTTGCCGAGTCCAAGGTTTGAGCCCCAAGCTGAGTGCTGAGCATATCTGGCTACCCAGAAAACAAAACTGTGTCTGCAGACCGCCACATGCAGCGGGACATGTCCCCTGGTACCTGCAAAAGATAAAAATTGAAAGGTCAGCCCACCTAAAATTTAGGTAATGGCCGCACAGGTTTAAAACTTATGTGCGGCCGTTACCTAAATTTAACATCACCAACTTGTTGGGCCATTCCAGAGACATCCTGCTTGGAGGACGCCACCAGTGCATCTATCCTGAAGGCCCCCAAAAGTGCAATAGCTGTTGTGGCCCTGAACAGGCCGGCCTTGTACTGGTCTCTGCATAATAATGGCCAGAGCCTGGAGCATGCACAGGACTTGAGGTGAAATAGGTGCTCTGCTATCGCGTGACACTCCCGTCTCCCTGCTCCAGCCTTCAATCATTTTGGGAATCCTGGCCTCATCCGTGGGAAAGGGGACTTCTTTAACCTTTGCATAAAATGAGAGGGATGATAACTTACCCTGGATAGACTTAGGGGAAGTCCCCTAAACCATAAATAGACTGCATATTGTACCAATTGATTGGCGGTCATGGGCCATGGGTATAACCTTTCATGATCACAGAACCAATGATATTCCACGCAGGCAGCTGCATACGCTCTTTGGGTGCTCGGCGCTAAGGTTAAACTCATTGCCTGAAGAGATTCAATCCGCCAAGGTTCTATACACTGCAGGTAGGGTTTCTGCTTCCCTGGCCACCTGGGGTGTCAATGCTCTGAACTCTTTCATCTGTTGGTGGGACAGAGTATCAGCAATCTAGTTTTGAAGCCCAGGGATGTGCTCAGCATGAAAAACAATGTTAAATTGTAGGCAGTGCAAGCTAAATGCCCTAACTAACCCCGTGACCCTGTTAAACCTAGATGACAAGGAATTGATGATACTAACAACTGGTGCATTGTCACACCAGAAGGCCACCAACAATAGGAGACAATTCCAAGAAAGTCAAATCCTGGCACACACCTGCATCCAACCAAGCTGGCAGCTACTCACCTGCACACCACCTATTCTGAAAAAAAAATGCCAAAACCATGAGCTGCAGATGCATCAGTGTGTACCTGCAGCTCAGCACCCAAAAGCACTTCCACTCACCAAAATGACTCTCTGTTATACTCTTGTAAGAACAATTGCCACACTGCCAAATTTTTACACATGCCGGCAGTGATGCATCCTAAGTGGTACAGTCTTTTCAACCCTGCCATAGCCCCACAAAAATGTCTTAAGAAGGCCTGACCCAGAGCTATCATTCAACAAGCAAAATTAAGATGGCCTACTAACATATGTAATTCCTTAATCAGATCACTCAACTTCTCAACTGGCAAATGGCTGGTTTGTGCCACTGTGTGTAATTCAATGCCTAAAACTGTCAACAATGTGGGGGGGCCTTCTGTTTTTTCTTCAGCTAAGGGGATCCCCAGTTTGGCTGTCACAGAGCACAAGTGCACCATCAAACCCACACATTGGTTTGTCCCAGGTCTACCACACATCAAAACTTATCTAAATAATGGATGACCATCTCACTACCAGCTCGTTGCTTCAGTAGCCACTCGACAAAAGTGCTAAACCGCTCGAAGGCCACACAAGATATAGAACAGCCAAATGGCATAGCCCAGTCCAAATAAAATTGGCCCTCAAATGAAAAATCAATGTAATATCATAACTGCCAATCAGTGCCCTATGCCACCTTTCTGTACCATACGCAACACAGCATCAAAGGAGGTGTACCTGACACTACTAAGTTCCTGGGTTATCACATCATTAATCAATCCACCATCTGGGTACAATAAATAATGGATAAGACGAAACTCACCTGAAGTCTTCTTGGGCACTAAAACTAATGGTGATGACTGAAAACAGCTTGTAGGAGGCTCAGAAAAAGGACCCAAAACTCAGCCTTCAACCACTTCCTTATTGTGCATTCCACACACTGATTTAAGGTTACTACCCAAGAATGCTACCCGCCATCCCACAATGTTTTTAAATTGTTCAATCACTGTTTTATTACATTGTAACTGCTTTTGATTGTGTCATTAGTTGCTCCGTCAACTTTTGTAAGCCGCCCAGAGTTCCTATGGGAAGATGGGCAGGGTATAAATCTAATAAATAAATAAATAAATAAATAAACAGGAATCCTAAAACCAAACTCAAAACCTTCACTTAAATAAATTGCAGCTTGCCTGTCTGTATACCTGTCAAGCCACACCTGTAAGGCCTCCAACTTAATTGGGCTAGGTCCCTTTGGGAAGGTTGGGTGCACTGGGCTGTTGTTTCCTCCCCCCACCCTCTCTGGGGGTGTCCTCCTTGATTCCCACAAGGGCATGCATTGGCTATGTGTGGGCCAGAACAAGCCAAGCCCTGATGCCTGTGCCTACACTGTCCTTTGTGGCAAAAACCTTTGGAATTGTACTCCCAACAATACAGGCAGAGTTGAACCATCTGGCACACTACAGGGCAGGCAGTGGGTATTTGTCCTGCTCACTGCAACATGAGGCCGCTATCCGATTGGTCACCTTGGGGCAGGCAATTGGAGTTCATGACCCATACCTATGAGGGGTCCAAGATTACATTCAACAGAAGATTAGGGTGCAGTGTAGTGCGCATGTGGAAACCTTCATCATAAAGAAGCCAGGCAGAAACTGGAAAATCAATATATGCCCTATAGATAAGATCTGCATATTGAATCAATGCCATAGATCAATCCAGGTGTGTCCTAATAACCATGCCTGCATAAATAAAAATGCAGGAAGCCAATTGGCCCAACAGCGGTTTGGTCTCTTCTTCCTAATATGCTCCTTATCATGTTCCTCCAAATTCTTAAAAACCTTAGCATCAACTTCCCTATTTAGCAATTCAAAAATATCCACATGCTCTCTCTTAACTATTCTCTCAATAGTGGCAGGAAGGAGGTGATTCCCAATTGGCAAGGCCTGGTCACCATGTGGAAAATACTGAGGCAGTACCATGGGAATACAATGCTCAGGTGTTGGTGCTGTTAATGTAGTCTCAACCGCTGCAGCCCTGTACGCCCCCTGCTCCATTTCGGCTGGGCCGCCACTCACACCCTGGAGATTCTCACACTTGTCATTACCTGGGTCTGGTGCAGGTGTACTCACCTGTGCATTGGTGTTGGCCTGGCCAGTTGAAATTGGTTGTTGAAAGCACCTGAGGCATGGGTGCATGTGTCAGTGGAATGGGATATGTATGTGGTGCAGAGGGAAAAGCCACAGGTGCAGGCACCTGCTGGTTTCCCATGCCCCAAGGCCATACCCAAGGTGTAGTGTTGTGTGGTGCACCAGACTCACCTATAGGCAACCTTGCTACCTGTGTGCATTCTGGCTCCTCCCTTTCTTCCCACACACAAATCCAAGACTTGTGGCTGAATCACTGAAGTAGGTAGTAAGGCCAGCCCTGTAGTCTGGTTTGTGCTGTTGTCCATCGTTGCTTCCCGGGGTTCAAGAGGTCCAGTTTCCACTGTATGGGTTGAACAGGACATCATCCCAGAAGCTTGCACAGATGTCCCAGAAGCCTCTCCCTCAAATGTTGCTAAATGAGACAATATCATGTCAGTAGCCTTTTGCCTTTCAGCCCACCTGGAGGACTTGGAGATGTGCAGTGACCTGCGTGGTTCAAAAGATTGCTGCATCCCTGCAGCCTGAACCCTGGTGCATTCCAAATTACTCAATTTCTCCATAATCATATTGAACTCAGGCCACTCCTTCTCAGAGTCTGATGATATCACTGGCAGAGGACAGGGCTGAGCCTTTCATTTAACTGGCTACTTGCCCTTTGCACCATTCTTAGCTTTCTTGGGCTGCATGGCTCACTCAACTAAAATGCTTAGCTCACAGAAAATAATCTACAGATAGCTGCTCAGAGTTGCTAACCCCTTCTCTCATAGTATTCTTATTTTATTTTATTTTATTTTATTTATTTATTTATTTATTTATTTATTATTTTTAATTCTCTCAAGTGGCCACAAGGGGGCACTGCACATGCAAAGCATACCCCAAATGCATTCAGAGCCCAGGATATACAATCAAATACTTGGTTAACAAATCAAATAATGTTATACCTGTATTCCCCCAAACAAAAAACGGTTAACTGATCAAATGACCACCACACACACACACACACACACACACACACAAGCAGCCCTGATGAAACGGGTCTTCTTCTTCTTCTTCTTCTTCTTCTTCTTCTTCTTCTTCTTCTTCTTCTTCTTCTTCTTCTTCTTTGTTAGGGAAATGGAGCCTTAATTACAATAGAACTAAATTAAACCCTACTTGAATTACTTGCAGGCAACCCTGAACCTAAATGCTTGTCCCTACCTCCCCCATCCCAGTGGTCCCACCCCCATTGCGATGGTGCACTGAGGCACAACACCGCAACTGCCCCACCCCACTACATCCCCAAGATTAATTAATTAAATACACTAAAAAAGAAAGATAAATGTGCAGGAGAGTTGCCCCAGGGCCTTATCTAGCTGAAGTGATCTCTCTGACGACCCAGAAGCCATGTGGTTGAAATTAAAAGCTGTGCAAGCTGTGCAGCTGCCGTGAGTCTCTCCATGCAAAAGCAGTGAAGGAGGATGCATTCAGAGGTGGGCACTGCTTATATATCACCAGTAAGCCCACAGAAAGCCCGCAATCGCATGGGTCATTTAATCCAATTGCCTGTTCAGATCGGGCTTTTAATACAGCCCCAATTAGAGACCATTAGTCCTTTGGAGCTGCCTTTCTCTGAAGTCTGTCTTATTTACTTCACTTTGACTGAGATACTCACATGATGGACACACTACAAAGTGAAGGATGGCTCAACATAGGAGAGGTAACAGCTCAGGACCAGAATCAGCAATACACCTCCATTTGAAGGACAAAGGGCACTCATTAAAAGATATTAGGATAAACATATTAGAAAGAGAAGATAGGTGGTTTGAGAGAGGGGTCAGGGAAGCCATTCATGTGAGCATTGAAACCCCCTCTCTCAACAGAGGTGGGGGCCTCAGGCATGGTCTATCTGCTACTTATCAGGGTGTGCTTTCAACAATAACCAGACAAATCAAAAAGCCTTTGCCAACAAGACCCATACTTTATAGGTTTCAGCACCTTAAGCCATTGTTCACCTTAAGGCTAAGGATACTGTTGTCTACCTATCAAGTCTATTGCATTGTTCATCTTATGAGCCTATTTCAGACCAGAGTGACAAGATTTCAAAGCTGACTATAAGATGGAGAACTCACACTAGCTGTATTCAGACTGATGAAGCTGTTTGGATGAACAGTGAAATGTTTCTATCTCTCAAGAAAAAGAAGTCCAGTTGCCATAAAACTTCCAGATAAACTCACCTGGATGACTGAGAATCTTCACAGGCATACCTCTAATTCAGATCTATAAATAAATAAATAAATAAATAAATAAATAAATAAATAAATAAATAAATAAATAAATAAATACTTTTAGCTCCATTAAAACCTCCTTTGTATGACTGTTCTTATGACATTCTTAAAATTCTTTTATTTTATTTTCTATCTGTTCTTGTCACTTACTTCTTTTCTTTTTAATCCTAGATCCTTCCATAATAAATTTTCCTCTAGGAAATGCTGTTACAGCGTCGCATAATATTGATGGTCTCATTCTTTCTATATCACTCAATTTGTAGAAGGTTTTTATATCCTCTTTTATTTTCCCTATAATTTCTGTATTTAAACAAATATTTGAACTTAATCTCTATATTCCTGGTTTTGTCTGTACGTTATTAGTCCAAGAAACTTTAATTGGTGCATGGTCAGGTTATTATTGAATCAAAATATATTCTCTCCAAAAGAGATGCTAATGTGTCTGAAATAAAAATATGATCTATTCTAGAATATAACATTTTTTTTAGAAAAATGTAAAATCCTTCTCTTTTGGATTTAAGTATCTCCAGTCATCTATTAGCTTTGCTTTCCTAATCATTTTATTTATTTTAATTCTATTGCTTATTAACTTTCTGTTTCTAGAAGTTGTATCTAGCTTCTGGTTCAAAATGCAGTTTGTATCCCCTCCTAGAATAACTCCCCCAGGAAAAATCTTTGACCTTTCTTAGAAGAGTTTGCATAAAATCTGCTTGATTAGAATCAGAGGCATAATAGGACCCAATAGTCAATAATATGTTCTCTAATTTCCCTCTCACTATAATATATCTACCATCAGGATCTTTTAATGAATCAGATGCTTCGAATTTTGAATCTTTTGTAAGGTTTATGGCCACACCTTCGGCTTTATCTGTTCCATTGGCTACATCTTGATTACCTAAATTTGGGTGTCAAATAATGGTTTCCACCTGCTTTCTCTGATGTGTTTCTTGTAACAGAATAATATCCCCTCCCAATTTCTGTATAGTTCATATAACTCTATATCTTTTCAGAGGGGAACCTAACCCATTGCTATTATGAGAAATTATGTTAAGTCCCTCCAGCATGTCCTTTTCAGAATAATCAAGCCTCCAGATAAACCTCTGACTATTTTTATATACATCAAAGCAGTGTAGTTAATCTTCCCTAACTTATGATAAATCATTACCAAATTGGATTGTCTTGTGCGTCCCCCTCTCCCTCTCCACCCCCTTTTCCCATTCGATCCTCCCCACCTCCCATTCACCCCAAAACTTCTTCCTCAATGGCACTGTGAACAAATCTCCAGCCCATAAGTGACCTGTGCCAATGGGGATGCTGTGGGGGCAAGGGGTTAAATCCACCCCTAAGAAAAGTTAACTCCAGCCCAAATGCCCGCTCTACCCATAGAATTTCAATACATATTTAAAAATATCTCAGTAACATGCTTATAATAAACCATTCTTCCACCGTAAATCCATTGTTATCTATATTCTATTATTTATACAATACAACCTCTTCACATGCAATTATACAATTATGCTAAACCTATATCTAATATCTATATATTAATTAATTAATTACTGTCTAATATCATAAAGGGTTCCAGAGCTGATGACACTGATTTTTTACTACTAGTAAATGTCTCTAGCCCATTGCAATTCATGGGCTGTCTTAATGCCTGGAATACAGAGTGCTGCAGTTAGAAAGACTGCAGTAGAGATATATTATCTGTGTCCTTGAGCTGCAAGGCAACATACTGATTAAAGGTTTTTTCTTGATGCCATGTCCTCCTTGTGTCAATATGAGACCATTCTGCTTTCTCTGTTTCCTGCATCTTTGGACTTGGGATCTTTGTATCTTCAAAAAAATTATAACTGATCCAGTGAACTGACAATTCTTGTTCTGTCCCCATGCAGTATGATAAGTTTAAAAGAGAAACCCCACCTGTACTTAATTGATTTTTGTGTAAGGAGCAAGGTCCTGGAATAGTTGTAGATTCTGATCTTTAAATACTAACTGCTTCCTCCTTAGCTCTTGAAATATTTCCTCTTTAATAGAGTAAACACTGAACCTCACAATGACATCCTGGGTCCACTGCTGCTGTTTCTTTCCTGGATGGTGAACTCAATCCAGATCCCTCATAGAGATTTCAACCTTAGGACAGAGCTCTTGGATGGAACTAGTCCAAAACAATTTGTTTTAAATTGTCCTCATTATCAATCTCTTTGAAGAAGCGTAAATGGAGATTTTGCCTCTGGTCTCTGTTCTCCTGCTCAACAACTTTCAGTTTTAGCTGCTCGACTCTGCCTCCAGTGCTCTGTTCCTATCATGCACTTTCTGAACCATCTCAAAAGCTGCTTCAGCAGTTTGCTCTTTTTTTTCATACTTGACTTCACCTCCAACATAGCTTCTTTAAGGGTGTGTGTGATTACAGCCATCATATAAGACTTTAAATCCTTTCTCAGTTTTTCTATTAAGTATTTCATTTCGCTTTTGTTTTCCTCTGTCTCGGCATGTTTCCCACCCCCTCTCGCTTCTTACTGGAGGGCTCCATGAGCTCAGCTCAGCATCTGATTTGTCTGAAGATGTGATAACAATCCTCTGATCTTCCTCGTCCATGGAAACATCTGAGACAGTTTGTTTTGGCATCATTTTCTTCGGCCTGCCCATAACTGCAGCTCTAATAAATTCTCTATCTTTTCCCAAGTATTAAAGCCTCATTATGTTACCATTATTAGCGGGCTTGGAGTGAAGTTAAACTTCTAGGCTGCCATCTTGTAGCCAGCCGAAGCCACACCGCTCCAACAACATCTGAACATCGATTGGCGATTACTAGAGATGGGCACGACTTAGCGGTATTCCCGTTTCCGTTTCCGTTACTCGTATCTGTTACTCTACAGAAACGGAAACGGGAATTACTCCGCCAGAATTCGAGCTCAAACTGATGAACGAACAATTTGGTCTGATTTGTTGTGGTCGTTACTTGCACGCGGTGATCACGCAATGCCAAGCTGCACAGAAAAAAAATTTTAAAAGTAAAAAAAAAAAACCGATTCCCGGTCCAAAATGGCGACTGCAATATTTTTTTTGAAATCCTTGCCCAAAACCCCACCAAAGCACCACAGAAACATGCGAAAGTTGCCTATTTTAAATGCTTGATTTTTTACAGTAGCAGCAGTGGGTTTGTCTTGCCAAAATACGTCTCTGTTGGTTTTATTTTATTTTTTTCTTAATTTATTTTTTTACACCTGCTCAATGATGGGCTGGCCATGGGATGGGACCATGCAAATTTTCGGAGCCATTCCACCAATCGCATGGACAGGTTTTGACTGACACTTCTGGATGTGCCAGAGGGCATAAAAAGCCGAGGCAGTTCCAGTCTGTCACAGTCTGGGCTTGGATCTTGTGGAGGGTGGTCAGGGCTGGATTGCTGCGCTCAGTCTAGTTTCGATTTCGCGGTCGCGGTCTCGGTCTCGGTAGGCAGGGAGGGAATTGAATTGATTTTAATTCGCAAAACATAATAATTTCTTTTATTCCCTGTGGGGAATAGCAACGCAGTGTTTATTCTTTTTTGTTTTCTGCATTTTTGAGGAAGAGTTCCATTTTTTATTTGCTTATATTTGCTTCAAGGGGGAGGGAAGATTTGAGTGGGAGCGGTAGGGGAGGGGAGGTGCTGCGGATTTATTTTGAAAATATATTATTTTATATTACACTACCATACCATTTCTTTTGTATCCCAATTTCCCACCAAGTTCATTTACTTGGCCAAGGTCCTTTTACCCTGCGCCTACAGCTTTTTTGCTGCTGTTGCGATTGGGGTTTTGGAAGGGAATCCAGCAACCCTATCCTACCCTAGTAGCAGCTTATAGTTTTATTCCATTTATTTTCTATTCTACAGTTTATTAGCAAGTGGCAAGCAACAGCCAAGGTCCAGTACTAGTGCTTAGAAGGGGAGGTTGGAGGCTGTGGATTAAATTATTTTAAAAATATTATACAGAGTACAGACTGAGTAAGCAGAGTCTCCCTCGCCAACCAGTGCACTCAAATTTCTCAAACACATTTGTTGGCAACAAGGCTAGGGCACCTTCCTCTGTAGAACATTTTACAATTTCATTTTACTTAACACTTATAGATATTCTTTCACTTGTCCAACACCTCATTCATTTTTTTGCAGTCAGGTACTCAAACAAACATTTGTTGAAGGGCAGGCACCCAGCCACCTCTATAGAACTTTTTCTTCAATTACATCTTTGAAGAAGTTACATTCATCTTAGTTACTGTGCATTATTTCTGAAAGTTGGGTGCTGCCAGATTTTGCAAACCCCTTGCTTCTATTAGCTTGGTTTTTGTGCAGTTGTAAGTTACAGTTCTAATTACAATTGCCCTGTGCATTGTGAAACTTGTTTGCCAGGATTGGCAAACCCCTTGCTTCTACTAGCTTGGTTTTTGTGCTGTTTTTGTGAGTCAACCTCACTCATTTACTCGCCAGTTTGCCACCAGTCTACATACACAATTACATTTTTGAAGAAGTTACATTTCTCTTTGTTACACTTGCCCTGTGCTGTGCATTGAGAGACTTGGGTGCCAGGATTGGCAAACCCCTTGCTCCTATTACCTTGTTTGTTGTGTTGCTGCTGTTGTGAGTCCATCTCACTCATTTACTTGCCACCACAGTCTACATACACAATCCAATTACAACTGTGAAGAAGTTACAGTTCTCCTAATTACAGTTGCCCTGTGCTGTGCATTGAGAGACTTGGGTGCCAGGATTGGCAAACCCATTGCTCCTATTTCCTTGTTTGTTGTGTTGCTGCTGTTGTGAGTCCATCTCACTCATTTACTTGCCACCACAGTCTACATACACAATCCAATTACAACTGTGAAGAAGTTACAGTTCTCCTAATTACAGTTGCCCTGTGCAGGGCATTGAGAGACTTGGGTGCCAGGATTGGCAAACCCCTTGCTCCTATTACCTTGTTTGTTGTGCTGCTGTTGTGAGTCCATCTCACTCATTTACTTGCCACCACAGTCTACATACACAATCCAATTACAACTGTGAAGAAGTTACAGTTCTCCTAATTACACTTGCCCTGTGCTGTGCATTGAGAGACTTGGGTGCCAGGATTGGCAAACCCCTTGCTCCTATTACCTTGTTTGTTGTGCTGCTGTTGTGAGTCCATCTCACTCATTTACTTGCCACCACAGTCTACATACACAATCCAATTACAACTGTGAAGAAGTTACAGTTCTCCTAATTACACTTGCCCTGTGCTGTGCATTGAGAGACTTGGGTGCCAGGATTGGCAAACCCCTTGCTCCTATTACCTTGTTTGTTGTGTTGCTGCTGTTGTGAGTCCATCTTACTCAAATACTTGCCACCACAGTCTACATACACAATCCAATTACAACTGTGAAGAAGCTACAGTTCTCTTTGTTACACTTGCCCTGTGTAGGGCATAGAGAGACTTGGGTGCCAGGATTGGCAAACCCTTTGCTCCTATTACCTTGTTTGTTGTGCTGCTGTTGTGAGTCCATCTCACTCATTTACTTGCACAGTTCCTTGGTGCTTTTCTTTACTATCACATTATACATTCCCTGGCCTGAGCCACAAGAAGTGAGAAAAATGAGGAGGGGTCACACAGCTAAAGGGCAGGGGAGGGGGACCCCTACTAAGATAAATAGGGGCACGTTTCTGAGGGAAGGGACAGGAAGTAGTGCAGAAAGTGATACTGGTGCAACTCCCTCCCCGAGTAGCAGTGCCAGTGGCACAAGCAGCACTGTGCCATCGTCTGTCACCAAGGGAAGCATGGATGAGGCGTACCAAATCCCATCTTCGTTACCTGACAGCCCCACCCTTAATCAGCAAGAAGACAAGGGCTCTGATTCTGAAATGGCATCAGAATCAGAATTGGGCTCCTTGTATCTAAACATGCCAGATTCTGAGGACCTGTTGGCAGGGACAGACTTAAGGCAGGCTCCAGGCAGTGACGGAAGGAGCAGCCCTCTTTCCACCCAGAGTACCACCAGTGAGAGCAGTAGTACTACTCTACTTTCCCGGCAGGGCAGAGGCCACACCAGCACCACAGCAGCGGCAGCGGCAGGCAATAACAGAGGGGGCGTTACTTTCAGTAAGCCACGAGGGTGTCTCTGGGAGCATTTTGACAACAGCCCCCAAGACGCAAGGATGGTGGTGTGCAAGATATGCGGGGTGGTCTTGCGCAGGGGGAATGACCCCAAACACCTCTCCTCAAGTGGGTTGCGCAGCCATCTGATGAGGAAGCACCCTGGGACTCTGCCTGGAACCCCGTCAGACCCTTGCTCTTCAGGGAGGAAGAGAGGGGAAGAAGGGTTAGAGAAAGAAAAACACAGCTCCGCTAGTGAGAGTGGGAAGAGGCAGGCCACTCTGCAGGAAGTGGGGCTGTTGGGTGGGACTTTTGTCAGCCCGCAAAATAGGGCCAAAGCACAGGAGACCACCACTCGAGTGGTAGGTGAAATGGTGGCCATGAACGGGTTGCCCCTCTCCTTTGTGGAGTCATCAGGCTTCAGGCACCTGATGAAGCACGTGGCACCATGGTACGAGACTCCATCCCGGCGTACCTTCAGCAGGAGGGTGATTCCCTCCCTTTATGAGTCTGTCAGGGACAGGATCCGGGCCCTGCTGCAGGCGGCCAGAGGGAGGAAGATCCACTTCACTTCCGACCTCTGGACCGGTGGGCACCACGGATACCTCTCACTGACGGCTCATTGGTGGCAACCCAAGGAGGTCCTGGAGCCCCGGTCAGCCCATGAGCAGCTGCAGGGGGAGGCACAAGGCAGCACCCCAAGAGGGTATAGGGTGGTGCTTCTCCAGGCACAAAGCATGGAGGACAACGCCACAGGGATCAACATTGCTGACGTTCTCAAGACAGCAATGCGAGAGTGGGGATTGGGGACAGAGGGACAGGTCAATTGTGGAGTCATGGTTACAGATGCGGGCCGTAACATGACCAACGTGGTTCTTGGGGCAGGGTTCCAGGGCATCGTGTGTGCAGCACACAAACTGCATCTAGTGGTGGGCGATGCCATTGGCTTGGGTGCACCAAAGGACTCCTGGAGTGAGGGGACCAGGGAGACCAGGGCCTTGCTGGACAAGTGTCGGAAGATTGTGGGGCACTTCGCTCGCAGCGTCAAGGCAGCCAGGATGATGCGTGAGAGGCAGGCGGAGACCACCCGGTGGACGTGACCACCCGGTGGAACTCCACCCACGAAATGGTCAAGCGTCTGGTGGAGCAGAAGGAAGTGGTGGAATACATGTCAACCACCCCAGTCCTGCATGAGGGGAGGGAATTGGACCTTGGTGCTACCGAGTGGCTCGCCCTCTCCCAGATGGCGGGTATCCTGCAGCCTTTTGAGGAGACCACCCACGTCCTCAGCAGCTACAACGCCAGCCTGGGCCACGTTCTCCCCCTGGTCAATGCCCTTCGCCAACGCCTAGAGACCAGTATCCGGGAAGAAGGCAATCTTCTCCCTAAGAGCAGGGCATTGGCAGACAGGCTGTTGACCGGCGTGGATACCCGCCTTGGCCCACTAAGAAGGGAAAAGGTGTACCAGATGGCCTGCCTGTGCGACCCTCGCGTCAAGGGTTCCCTGGCGGCCAGCACTGCCGAACTGAAATCCTGGAAGACGGAGCTATGCCGTCAAGTCAGGGCTGTCTCCGATGAGGGCCAGGCGTTTCAGAGGGCGCACGGAAGCCAGAGCAATGCTGAGGAGGAGTCCTCGCAAGGATCCACATCCCTCTGTACTCCAGGAGCGTTCACCCAGAGACCAGGTTCCGTTCCAGCAGCCAACTACCTGGCCTCTGCCCTAGCCATGGCAGTTTCATCCTCAGTGGAGGCAAGGGAGGAAGAAGTAGCAGACCCCGCTCAGACCATGGTGAAGGAGTACATGGCCGAGCCCCTCCAACCCCTCAGCTCGGACCCACTCCACTACTGGGCCAGAAAGGCAGACCTCTGGCCCGCTCTTTCAACTCTGGCGTTGGACCTCTTGTCTATCCCACCCACCAGTGTCCAGAGTGAGCATGTCTTCTCCCACATGGGAGATGTCCTGAGGCCACGCCACTGTCGCCTGGACCCGGAGACGGTGGAAAGGTTGACTTTCATCCGCTTCAACCTTTCCACCTTGGGATTACCCCAACACTCCAAGAACTAAGTTGCTGCCTGTAACCTAACCTCCTGCCTGCAATCCTCCATGCCCGCCTGCAAGCCTGCCTGCCTCCCCTTGGCCCTACGAGCCTGCCTGCCTGCCTGCCTGCCTGGCCCTGTGACTACCTGCCGACTCCAGTGCCTAATGCCTGCAAAACTGCCTGCTTGACTGCCTGCCTGCCTGCCTGCCTACCTGTATTCTCTCACACACACAATTGAAGGGTACTATTAGTGGCCCAATTTTTCTAGCCCTGGCCTCTCTCCAAACCAGGCAGGGCCACTCAAAGTGTCTTTTGAAAGGGTCAGTATTGGCCCAATGTTTCCCACCCTGGCCTGTCTCCAAACCATGCAGGGCCACTCAAAGTGTCTTTGGAAAGGGTCTGTCAGTATTGGCCAATTTTTCTAGCCCTGGCCTGTCTCCAAATCCAGGCAGGGCCACTCAAAGTGTCATTGGAAAGGGTCTGTCTGTATTGGCCCAATTTTTCTAGCCCTGGCCTGTCTCCAAATCCAGGCAGGGCCACTCAAAGTGTCATTGGAAAGGGTCTGTCTGTATTGGCCCAATTTTTCTAGCCCTGGCCTGTCTCCAAACCAGGCAGGGCCACTCAAAGTGTCATTGGAAAGGGTCAGTATTGGCCCAATGTTTCTAGCCCTGGCCTGGCCTGTCTCCAGGGCCACCAGGCAGGGCCACAGTAAAGCCCAATCTTTGGAAAGGGTCAGTATTTTGGAAAGGCCCAATGTTTCCCCCTTTTGCCATGGCTGGTCTGAGAGAGACCCTAATACCTGCCTTCCTTGGTGCTTCACACCGTTCCCTGGGGTTTAGGCGCCAATCTGCTAACAAAGTGGTGAGGAAGCACTTTACAACAACCTACCTCAAAGACTGAGTATCAGGGGGCAAGCTCCCCTCCTTACAGCCTTAAAGAAATAGACCCACCCAGTTCTCCTGCTTCCACTCTGTCTCCTTGGTTGCCAAAACCCGGTCTCCTGGGGTGGCGATAGAAACTCTGCCTGCCAAGGTGGAAACAATCCTCCCTACTGGCACTTTGGCTTAGTGCCTTCCCAATCCCTATCCTTGGAGGATGGTATCCTCTAAGCATGCGCCTAGGCTACACACACATACCTGTAAGCCAGACTAGATGCTTCCCTGCCTGCCCGGCCCTCTGCCAACCTGCCTGCCTGTCAGACTCCACCAGTCCCGGCTTTGAGCATGCCTTCAAGTTGCTTCTCATTCAACCTCCTCCAGTCTGCCCTTCTGGCCTCCCAGTCCCATACTTTCTCATCTGGGCTGGTCTGTGAACCACTAAGAAGGCCTGTGGAAAGGGAAAGACAGGAGCTCCGTTTCTAGTGGGAAGAGGCAGGCCTCTCTGCAGGAAGTGTTGCCGCTGTGTGGGAGTTTTGTCCGCCTCCGCTACCGCTAATTTTCACTCTGAGCTGCAATGCACTGTGAAGGGAGGGACAAGGAAGCCTCCAGGCTTGGTGCTTGGTGGATACTGTGACGCACACTGACTGTGTGAGTCTGTAATTCACACTGACCTAGCTCTGTCTCCTCCGCCACTCTTTCCACTGGGCTGCCAGCTGTGGCTCACAAAGAAGGGAAACGTCCTTGTTATGTGTGCGTACTCCTGTCCGAAAGTCCCCTGTGTGGATCTTGGTGCTGTGCTGTGTGACTCATTGTGCGCACACTCAGTGCTTAAACATTTTATAATCATTTCTGCCCTATCCCCGGAACAAAGGCTGCCGGACAAGAAAAGTTACTGGTTGCAAATCTAGGTTGTGATTGATGATGATGATGATTGAGTTATGGGAACACTCTTCAGGAACAGCTGGTCGTGGGCTTAGGGTTAGGGTAGGGTTAGGGGGGATGTTTAGGCCTCCGCTACTCTGTCCTCTGGGCTGCACCACACTGTGTCTCACTAAGAAGGGCTGGAGTGGAATGTACTTGCGTGTACCACAGTTCTGCACAATAATTGTTTGTTTCTTAGAAATAGAAGAGCCTTTCAGGAGGAAGTTCCAGGCTTGGCTCTTGGAGTTGTGGAACTGCTGTGATTCACTACGAAGGGCATGGGGATGGAATGCCGGCACGGCATTTAGGAGCAGTCTACCAGCACACAGCTGGGAAAGAAAGTCAGAAAGCTTGGCTTGCTGTCCTTTTGGAAGCCTGTGTGGTCAAAGACTCAGACTCACTCTAGCTCTGTGTCTTCTCCCTGCCTGCCTGTTAGGCTCCCCCCACTTCCGGCTTAGAGGAGGCCTTCCATCCGCTTCTCCTTCACTGGTCCAGTTAGTGCTTCAAGTTCAGCCCTGTCGCCACTGCCCTCAACTTGCCCATGCAGCAACTACGGCTGCGCCCACCTCTTGGCGGAAAACCACTTGAACACCAACTGTAATAGTGCATTCACTCATCAACTATTTTCTTTAAAAGAACTGGTGGACTCTGTCATCCCACATGGGGGGGGGGGTTCTTCACGCAGTCTAGGTTGGGAAATCCCTTAGCTGAGGGAGGGGCGATTCGGTGGTTCTCCTTCAACCCCCTCTAGTCTGGCCTTCTGGCCTCCCCTACCCTTCACTCTGGGTTGCACACACTGTGCCTCACAGAGAAGGGCATTGTGCTTGTATGCTAGAAAACAGCCGTGGGGTGGGCCCGTGATTAGGCAGAACTCTGCCTTGCTCTCCTCAAGGTGGTTGCGCAGCCACCTCATGCGAAAGCACCCTTGGACTCTGCCTGGGACAGTGACAGGACTCTGCAGGAAGGAGTGCCGCAGTGTGGGAGTGTTGTCAGCCTCCGGACCGCCAATTAGTCTTCAGTGGGCTGCCATTGCCATACACTGTGGCTCACAAAGAAGGACAACTTACTGCCGTGCTGGTGGCCCTCTGTCACCGTTATAAATAGGACAGTTGATCAGAAAGTTCAAGGCTTGGCTTTTAGAGTTGTGGGGAATGTGATTCACTACGAAGGGCATGCCACTGGGATGCAATGCACTGACTGTGGCTCTCAGTGAAGGGAGGGAGCAAGGAAGCCTCCAGGCTTGGTTCTTTGTGGGTAATCTGACTCACACAGACAGTGAGCCTGTGGTTCTCAGGCCTACTGTCTTCCGTGGACTGCAAAGCTATGTCTCACTGAGAAGGGAACATGGCTGTGCTGGCCTGCTAGGAGTTTACGGGGAAAGCAGCACACAGCTGTGTAGGAAGACCCTCTGGCTTGCAGTCCTTTTTTCAGAGTGGTCTCAGGCCTCAGAGTCAGACACCATGTGGACTCTGCTTTTCCACTGGGCTGCCA
Organism: Phrynocephalus forsythii; assembly: GCA_029282475.1. Classification (NCBI taxonomy): domain Eukaryota; kingdom Metazoa; phylum Chordata; class Lepidosauria; order Squamata; family Agamidae; genus Phrynocephalus; species Phrynocephalus forsythii. Next base: position 167,964,632 of record JAPFRF010000002.1, on the reverse strand, counting down.
ACTGTGGCTCACGAAGAAGGGAAGCCTGCGTAGGCGTACATAACAGATTGTCGGAAAGGTGCAGCCTGGCCCTTGTTGGTGGATGGATACTTGGAGTCACTGACTGTGAGTCTGTGAGGGAAGGGTGACTGTGTTCCATTTGCTGCAACCCACTGTGGCTCACGAAGAAGGGCATTTTCCTGGCGTCCTCCTCAGGCCATTCAGCTACGCTGGGGAGCTGGAGCTTCCTGGCAATGATCCTCCCCTACGGAGGCCCTGTGGCCTCAGACTCAGGCAATGTGGCCTCCTCCAGCCACTCTTTCCTCTTGGATGCAAAACACTGTGGCTCACTAAGAAGGGAAGAGTAGTTGTGTGCAGCACGCACTCCAGTAGTTTCTCTGACAGTTCCAGGCTTGGTTCTTGGAGTGGTGTTGGAGCTGGGATTCACTACGAAGGGCATGGTAGTAGTTTGCAGGGAGTTTCTAATTCACACAGACCTAGCTCTGTCTCCTCCACCACTCTTTCCACTGGGCTGCCAGCTGTGGCTCATAAAGAAGGGAAAAAATGTACCAGTTGCGTGGTGGTGGCACCACCATTTATAAATAGAACAGTTTTCCGAAAGTTCAAGGCTTGGCTGTTGGAGTTGTAGGAGCTGGGATTCACAACGAAGGCCATGGTCGTGGATTGCTGGCCCAGCATTCAATTACTCCAGCTTGTGGCCTCTGCCACTCTTTCCTCTGGGATGCAAGACACTGTGGCTCACTAAGAAGGGAAGAGTAGTTGGGTGCCAGCACTCCAGTAGTTTCTCTGACAGTTCCAGGCTTGGCTGTTGGAGTTGTAGGAGCTGGGATTCACAACGAAGGCCATGGCCGTGGATTGCTGGCCCAGCATTCAATTACTCCAGCTTGTGGCCTCCGCCACTCTTTCCTCTGGGATGCAAGACACTGTGGCTCACTAAGAAGGGAAGAGTAGTTGGGTGCCAGCACTCCAGTAGTTTCTCTGACAGTTCCAGGCTTGGCTTTTGGAGTTGTAGGAGCTGGGATTGCAAGACACTGTGCCTCACAAGGAAGGGAAGAGGACTTGGGTGCCAGCACTCCATCAGTTTATTGCAAAGTTGTAGGCTTGGCTCTTGGAGTTGTGTGGGAACCAACTGTGATTCACAAAGAAGGGCATGGTAGTAGACTGCCGGGCCGGCAGTTAGCAAGTCTACCAGCACACAGCTGGGGACTTGGGGAGGAAGAGTCAGACTCAGAATGTGGCTTGCTGTCCTTTTTGCAGCCTGTGTGGTGCCAGACCAAACTCAAGGTGATTGGCCTCCTCCGCCAATCTTTCCTCTGGGCTGCAAGACGCCGTGTTTCACACTGAAGGGGGTTCCTGATTTGAACAGCGTTCGTACGTACAGCACCACCAAGACTTAGTCAAAAAGTGACATGTGGTGGACGGTGGTGCATCGCAGGCAGTGTGGTGCCAGACCAAACTCAAGGTGATTGGCCTCCTCCGCCAGTCTTTCCTCTGGGCTGCAAGACGCCATGTTTCACACAGAAGGGGGGTACTGATTTGAACAGCGTTTGTACTACGTACAGCACCACCCAAGAGTTTGTCAGAAAGTGCCATGTGGTGCATCGCAGGCAGTGTGGTGCCAGACCAGACTCAAGGTGATTGGCCTCCTCCGCAACTCAGTCCTCTGGGCTGCAAGACACTGTGACCCAAGGCCAGTGGCATTTAAATTCCTGTCATGCCATTCAGCTCCATCCTTTTTATACTGGAGCTGGCAATGAGCCTGCCGCACTCTGGCTCTGTGCTGTGGTGCTCTCATACTCTGCCTTGTGGCCTAGCCGGAGTGGCCGCCCTTACTCTGGCCTTATGGATGCGTCGACCAGAGATAGTCCTCCTCCTTATATAGCCTAGTGGGCTGGGCTGTGGGCTGTAAAACTTAAGTCAGAGCAACCCAGAGCCCTAACCCATTCCCATCCCTACCAAAACTATTCCTGGCTGTAGCTACTAGCTAGGTACGTAGCTTAACCACCTCAGGCTCTAACTGCTAATGTTTTTGTTGACCATGACCAAAAGCAGGGTTGCAGGACCTTGGTGATGGGGGGGCAATTTGAAAGGAGTAGAGTAGTAGACCCCTCATTCAGATTTGGGGAGGAACGGAATGTCTGTTTCTCCTGCTGCCTCTGAGAGAGGTGGAGGGGAGATGGGATGGACTCAAAACAAAACAACAAAAAAGTACAACAAACAGGCAGGTGGCTGGCTGGTTCAGCATCAGCAGATGCAGCACAGCAGACCAAGAGAAAAAAAAAGAAATGCAAATTTGTTTCTGCCCCACTTTGTTTGCTTAGGATGCACTAGCCTTGTTGTGCAGCAGCAAGTCCATCACCCAGGCAGGTTTAAGCTGTATTTCGCCTGCTCATTTGCGGGACCCGTGCCCACCCGCGCGCGCGCCCACACGCTCGCCACTCCCCCTGCCGCTGCCGCTGCCGCCACCCACGCATGTACCCCCACGCCACCGCCGCCCGCGCTGCGCCCGCAAGCCGCGCCCGCAAGTCTCGGTCAGACGTCAAAATGCGCAAAATCACGGCAGAAACGGAAATGAAAAAACGAAAAAACGAACTGACTAATTTTTGCGAATTTTCACGAAAAACGGAGACGACCCGAAACAGAACTGGCCCAACTAATGACAACTCGAAAAAAATTTTTTTTAAGTCATGCCCATCTCTAGCGATTACCATCTTGCCACAAAGAATCTCAGCATCTGACCGACTACAACTTCAACCCTTTTAACTTCTACAATTTGAAACACAGCTCTAAACTTTCAACATCCTTCCTTCAAAAAGGATCCTTTTCTGACTAAATGATGTTCTTTCCACTAAATGCAAATGGAGAAACGCTCATCATTTCATAAACGAGCAGCAGGGTGAATGGGTTTGGAACAGCAATATAACTTGACCTTCCTTGAATGTTAAACATATCATCTTGATATATGCTGTGACTTGAAGAAGTTAAACTTAAGAGCAATGCCTGATACCATATAGCATTTACATTTCAGGAAGCATGACAGTTACTTGTCCAAAACCCCATTTTAGCTTGATTTTGCTATGGCTCCATTAATATAGGACATAATAAATGAACAGGTTCATTTCACTCCCTCTGATTAAAATTGTCTGCTAATGATCTGAATAAAAATGTGATCTGTCCAATAAAATAAATTGGAAATGGAGACACAAGAAGAAAAATATTCATCTTTGCATTCTTCTCCTTTCTAAAATCTCTACATATCTATCATGACAAGCTTAAGTGTGCTTAAGCCACTTGATTATCATAGCTGCCCTTGATTCCCCTGCACATTAATGGGGAAAGGATCTTGAATTATAGATATTCCCTAACAATGAGATGGCAAAAAATGTAAAATGTTGCCCTTTTGTTCCTGGAAGACAACCCTTCATGGGTACTTTGGAGACAGTTTCTGAGGTGTTTCTTATGGCGCTCTTCGCAGGCCTTACCTCACACAATTTTAGTCTGCATCCTTCAAGATATTTCTTTCTGAGGTAACTATGCATAATATCAGGTGACTAATGCCATAAACATATCTTATGACAAAAATGACAACAAAATTGGCAATCGTCTGAAAAATAGGCAAAAAGATTCAGTCTCTGCATAATGTCCATTTTGTGTACTTGATTTGAAGGATGCATTGTAGTGCACAGAAATGAATTGGAATTGGACTAAAGGGAGGTCAATGTTCCAAATGCTACAAAATGGGTAAGGATTCTAGCATCTTAATTGCTTAGGATCAGTAGGTTGGACGTATAATGGCCAATGGGGATTTTGAACAATTTCAGGTGTAGTGGCTTTTATCTGATGTGGCTTTCAGAGAAGACGGTCAAATGAAATCTTTTGCCTTTTACTGATCTGTACAATTAGGCCACAATTCTACAGATGTACACAAGAGGAACCTTTCATTACAGTTTATACCCTAGTCCTCATCTTAAAAATGCTGGGTGTAGCAAAGACTTCATTTCACCAGGACTTTGGAAAGTGCACTGATTTGTGATATCTGTGAAGATTATCAGTCACCCAGGTGAGCTTATCCAGAAGTTGACAACTGGACTTCTTTGCTTGTGAGATCAAGATGTTTCACTACTCATCCAAGTAGCTTCGTATCAGCAGATCTGCACCATTGGTGCATCCTAGGTTAGAATGCCTTCATCTATTGCTGGGTCAGCGAGACAGGTTTGGCATTGTGCTGGAGTACCGTGCTCCCTGCAACCCTGCACAATCCCTTCCAGAACTCACTGAGTTCATCTTGGCAGCTCTGTTGAAGTTCCCCCCACCTGTTGGTGGTTGGGGACTTCAACATGCATGCCAAGGATGAACTTTCAGGAGCAGCTCTGGATTTCATGGAGTCCATGGCCTCCATGAATTTGTCTCAGCATGTTGTTTGTCCCACCCATAGTGGAGGTCATACCCTGACCTGGTCTTTTCCTCCATGTTGACAGATTTTAGTCTGAGGGTTGGGGACATTGTTCCCCAGCCTGTGTCATGGTCAGACCACCATCTGCTGTCCTTCTCCCTGTCGATAGCTGCCCTGCCCTGTGGGGAGCCTTAGCCCCTTGTTTGGGCCTGCTCCCGAAGGCTTCTGGACCCTCATAGGTTCTTGGAGGCCTTTGGGCAGCTTCCCGACGGACTGGATGACGACTTAGTGGAAGCCCTGGTAGAAAGGTGGCATGAGGATGCTGCCAGGGCTGTCGACTGGATCACCCACAAGCACCTTCTTCGTTGTGGAGCTCGCTCCTCACCATGGTATACGGCTGAACTGAGAGTGATGAAGCATGAATGAAGAAGGCTTGGGAGCAGCTGGAGAAAGGATTGGTTGGCAGTTAATCGGGCTGCTGTTCGTGTGCTGACCAGGCGCTATGTCTCTGCGAACAGGGAGGCTAAATGAGCTTATGCCTCCCTGACAATTGGTGTGGCCTTGAACCACCAGGCGGAGTTGTTCTGGGTGGTCCTAGACCTCACCAATCCTGGTCAGCCTAGGCCTCCTCCTAGTGATTTCACTAGCGAGTCATTTGCAGCCTTTTTTAGATCCAAAATTGAGGCCATCCATACTGATCTGGACTCCAGTTGCCCTAACCCCTCCTCCAGTATCCCGAGCACCACACCCCCTCAGTCTCCTCATCTGGTTGAGTTTGGACCTGTTTTTCCAGTGGAGGCCTCCAGGGCTTTGGCTCACTGTCAGCCGGTGGCCTCCCCTTTCGACCCTTGCCCATCTTGGCTTATGAAATATGCTGGAGGGAGCATGACAGAGTGGGCTTCAGTTATCTCACTGTTTCCTTCAGGGGAGGGATTTTTCCCTCTCTCTGAAGGAGATGGTAGTGAAGCCCACACTAAAGAAAACTGGCTTGGCATTGGATAATTTGGCCACTTATTGTCCGATCGCCATTGTTCCCTTCATGGGCAAGGTGGTTGAGAGGGTGGCCGCTGTCCGGCTTCAGTCATTCCTGGAGGAAAATCATGTCCTTGACCCATTCCAGTCTGGGTTCAGGCCATTTCAAGGGATGGAGACCACCCTGGTTGCTCTGCAAGATGACCTCCTCAGGGAGGCTGACAGGGGTTGCTCTACCCTGTTGATCCTCCTTGGTCTGTCAGCGGCCTTTGATGCCGTCAACCACAGTATCTTGCTGGATCAGTTTTCTGAGGTGGGGATCGGAGGCTCCGCGTTTAGCTGGCTTCGATCCTTCCTTAGCGACTGACCCCAGCATGTGCAGCTGGGGGATGAGTTGTCACGTCCTTGGACCCGCCCTTGTGGGGTGCCCCAGGGGTCAGCAATCTCCCCCATGCTGTTCAACATCTATATGAGACCACTGGCAGAGGTCATTAGGGGGTATAGAGTATGCTGTCATCAATACACAGATGACATGCAGCTCTATCTCTCCTTTTCCACCTCTGCAGTGGAGGCGGTACGCTCACTTGATATTTGCCTGGAGGCAGCCATGGAATGAACCAGAACCAACAGGCTTACACTTAACCTGGAGAAGACTGAGGTTCTGTTCTTTGGGTCACCCTCTGCCAGGTACAGCGGCCCTCTCCCCAAGTTGGGGGGGGGAGGTATTACCCTCCGGCTTGCAGACTTGCCAGGAATCTGGGAGTGGTTTTGGATCTGGCTTTATCCCTGGAAGCCCAGGTGATGGCCATTTCCAAGACCATCTTTTTCCATCTATGTCAGATAGCCAAATCAAATTTTATTATACGATCATTGACCCGAGTAATTAAAAATAGGCTTATAAAATACAGTATATAAAGTACGTAAAATACATAAATGTTAAAATATTTCAGGTAAAATTAGTCCCTATCATATGGCTATCTAGTGATAGCCCAGATTCGCATGTACCTGGACGAGGCCTCCATGAGAACAGTTGTGCAGGCTCTCGTGATCTCGAGGATAGATTACTGCAACACTCTCTATGAGGGATTGCCCTTGACCCTTGTCCGGAGACTTCAACAGGTATAGAACACAGCGGCCAGACTGGTGGTGGGTGCGCACAGATTTGATCGTATCACCCCAGTTCTGGCTCACCTGCACTGGCTGCCCATTGCACTCTGGATAAGGTTCAAGGTTTTGGTTTTGATTTACAAAACCCTCCACGGCTTGAGACCTCAATATCTGTCAGAGTGTATCTTCCAAAGATCAACTGAGGCCCGACCCACTAGAATGTTGCAGGCGCTCTCACTCCGAGTGGCCACGCCCAGGGAAGCGTGGAAATTGGTAACCTGAAACCGTGCTTTCTGTGGCTGGCCCCTCACTTTGGAACCATCTTCCAAGTGAGTTGCGCCTTGCACAGTCCCTGTTTTTTGGGAGGCATTTGGCGACCTTTAATATTTTTTTTTCTCTTGAGTCGCCTTCTTGCCAATGATCTTGTTTACTATCTTGTCTTTTTTTATCTCTTTCTTGATTTTGTGTTGATTGTTGTGTCGGGTTTTATATTTGTTTTGTGTTACCTCTATTGTTAACCACCCGGAGTTCCTTCAGGAAGACAGGCAAAAACATAATATAAATAAATAAATAAATAAATAAATAAATAAATAAATAAATAAATAAATAAATAAATAAACAAACTAACAATAGAGGAGTCTTGCTTCTCTGGAATCTGCTGAAACTAAGTTACAAGATAAAACCGAGACTAGAAAGACGTGAGGAGAGGTATCAAGTACTAGCATATGGGCATGGTCAGAATGGGAACCCTGGGAGGCTACCCTGGGGGGACTTAGAAAATCTCCATAGAGAACTGGGAAAGCTGTCATTTTTCTGTGACCATAAATTTGAAATGTCCATACTTTGTCTTCCATATTGTACTAATGTTTTTAACTTTTAACTTAATAATACTTATCTGGATTTAATTTATTGGTTTTAATTAGTTTTTTCATAATGTATTAAAAGGATACTGTTAACTTTGTTTAAGCTACACTGTGGTTAGCCAATTTCTTCTTTCTTGATTGAATCATAACTCTGTATAATGATATATACTAGACAAGATATAAGAAACTTGGAATTCCTAATATCAGTGAATGCTCCTTATCATCTAAAACCAAAGACATAGTTGATATCCTTGAGCTCAGCAGTGGAAAAATCCAGTGGAACATGCTGAGATATAACCCCAGCTTGATAAGAGATGCTGCTGCTAAGAGCAACACGTTAGCTGAGGAATCCAGACTCAGCCTCATCTAGAAAGAGTTGCATTCTCTCTGAAAGGTCAGGTTTGTAGTCCGAGCGTGCTCCTTGACTCAAGGGCACCCCTGGACTCTCAACTGGCAACAGCAGAGTGCTTGTGCACAAATGTACCTAGTGAGCCAGCTATGACCTTTCCTGAGTCAAGCTAACCTGGCAGAAATCATCTATGCCTTCATTACATTGCATTAGCTGATGTGATGAAAAGATTGTAATGTGTTGTCCACAAATACACTTGGTGAGCAGCAAGGCCTTTAGGTGCAACATATGATCACAAAGCACGTCACTGGGGAATGAGACTGATGAACTACTGGACAGCTTCGTGGTTTAGGTCTCTGGCTGAGGAGCCAGTCATTGGGAGTTCAATTCCCCATTGTCCCTCTATGGCAGGGACTGGATAGGTCCCTTCTGGTTTGGCCGTTTGAAGAAGAAGAAGAAGAAGAAGAAGAAGAAGAAGAAGAAGAAGAAGAAGAAGAAGAAGAAGAAGAAGAAGAAGAAGAAGAAGAAGAAGAAGAAGAAGAAGAAGAAGAAGAAGAAGAAGAAGAAGAAGAAGAAGAAGGTGGTGGTGGTGGTGTTTCCCCAATATTGAAACATCAGTGCTGCTGTCCCATTGGTCTCTGGACCCAGCTTAAGATGCTTGATTTAACCTGTAAAAACTAATTAACTTGGAAGGAACCTAGAGACGTCAACTTGTGTAGATGTTAAGATTTTCAATTGAGTGTTTCTCCTGAATGACTTCTGGACAATGGAACGGGTTCTAAGCTAAGCAATAATGCCTTCGGACTCCAACTGCATAAAGGAAAAGTATGAAGGTGTATTTCTTCAAACTGGCTTTTAAGCAGTTTCACAAATCAGTGCGATTATTTTAATTGTCTAGATTGTTGTGATTTTAATGATCTTATTGTTTATTTTGGGTGTTTTTTGAAAGTTTTAGCTTGTTTTTTATCTGTTTTTATTATTTTTATTAGCGGCCTTGAACACTTGTCTGCCTGCCTGTTTGCTTGCTTGCTTGCTTCCTTGAAAAGCAGGCAACAAATTAAACAAATGATATAACCATAACCTCTTGACTGTTATCAATGACTCTGAAAATGAATTCTGAAAACTGACATATGGTCCAAAGTTCATTTACATGAGATTTGGGAAACCGCAGCAAAACTAATGGAGGAGACCTACGTAGGCCCTATTTCAGGGACAAACAGTGAATTAAAATTCATTTCCTTCTACATTCTTATGTAACTGCACCAAACGCACAGGGTGAAGAAAGAACGGAAGCATTGTCCAAGATCCTTCCACTCCATGTCATGGAGATGTTTGCTGATCATTCAACTGAATCAGCCATGAATAATACAACTTGATTAACAATATTCTCAGTGGCAGAGTACAGCTGTGTGGGCAGCTGTTCAGAGGAAATCTAATGTAGTTTAAGGAGAAAGGAGATGAATTTCAATTCTGAAGATTTTTAAATGGCTTCCCACTTAGGCATCAGCAAATGTATTCCTGATTTCTGTTGCTTTTCCTTCATTTTATCCAGTATTCCATTCCTTCTACATTGATTCATTGATGGCCGCTGGCCATCAATTTTCAAGTGGTAAGCAGTTTTGGCAATGAGGAAATGTCCATACCAGCACAGCCGGCTTTCTCTCATCTTGTCTGCTATTGATATCACACTTAGTGCTTTTAGAAGTGGAAACAGGTCACTGTATAGTGCAGCCAGAGCAGATCTGAAGAGGGGCATCCGTGTGGCTAAAGAGGCATACAGGCAGAGATTGGAGAATAATTTTCAGCGTAACAACACTAGGGAGGTGTGGCAAGGTGTACAGGAAATGACTGGGTACAAATTGGTAGCTGAGGGAGGGGTAACTTTGGCAGAGGAACTGAATGCCTTTTTTGCCCGTTTTGAAGCAACATCTGTAGAGACATCAGCAGAGTTTCTGCCACCTTCACTATTATCATCATCGGCGCAAGGGAATGTAATTTTTAATGTGGAGGAGGGAGAGATGAGGAAGGTGTTGAAGGGGATCAATCCAAGGAAGGCTACGGGGCCAGATGGAGTTGATGGAAGGGTATTGAATGATTGTGCAGATCAATTAGCAGGAGTTTTCACTGGGATTTTGAATCGATCCCTATCCCAAGCTATTGTGCCGTCATGCCTAAAGTCTGCCATTATTTTTCCGATACCAAAAAAACCAAATCCGGAAAACTTGAATGACTTTCGTCCAGTAGCATTTACACCTGTAATCATGAAGTGCTTTGAAAAGTTGGTACGGAACTATGTTATTGCCTGTTTACCAGAGGGACTTGACACATTCCAATTCGCCTATAAAAAGAAGAGATCAACAGAGGATGCTGTGACGTGTGCTCTTCATGCTGTTTTTGAACATCTGGAGCAGAGGGGGGGCTATGCTAGATTGCTCTTTGTGGGTTTTAGCTTGGCTTTTAACACCATTCTTCCACGACATTTGATCTCTAAACTGGAAGGCCTAGGGCTTCCACCATCACTTTGTGGATGGATCTTGGATTTTCTGTCAGAACGTTCTCAGAGGGTCTGGTGGGCCCCTTACACCTCTAATACTCTTAGTACCAACATTGGAACACCACAGGGATGTGTACTTAGCCCACTCCTTTATATTCTTTACACATTTGATTGTGTCTCTGCCTATCCTAGCAATAGGATCATTAAGTTTGCAGATGACACAACTATGATTGGGCTCATCTCTGGCAAGGAGAGTGAGATGGCTTACAGAGATGAAGTGGAGAGGTTGACCAAGTGGTGCAGAATAAATAACTTGCACCTAAATATAAAGAAAACAAAGGAGCTTGTGGTAGACTTTAGGAGGCAGAAAACTGATATTCAACCACTGGTGATTGATGGGACTGGTGTGGAGAGGGTTACAGGTTTTAGATTTTTGGGCATTGAGTTACAGGAGGATCTGTCCTGGAGTGTCAACACAAGGGGGCTTGCAAAGAAGGCTCAGCAGAGACTATTTTTCTTGAGAACCTTAAGGAAAAACCATCTTCCACAAAAGCTGCTGCTGGCCTTCTATCATTGTGCAATTGAGAGTGTGCTTACTTCCGGGTTATGTGTGTGTTATGGAAGTTGTACCCACCGGGATAAGACAGTGTTGCACAGAATCATAAGAATTGCAGAGAGTATTGTGGGCTGTTCACTCCCCACCCTAGAACAAATTTATACTACCAGGTGCCACTGTAAAGCATTAGATATATTAAGAGATCCATCACATCCTAGTCATCGCCTCTTTGAGTTGCTGCCATCGGGACGGAGATACAGAGTACTTAGGGCAAGAACAAACAGTCTCAAAAATAGCTTCTTTTTTAGAGCAATACTGGCCTTAAACAGAAATCCTGGACTTTGAAGTCAGCTTATTTTATATGTCGTATTTTAGTCATTTTATATGTCATATTATGTGTTGTACCTGTTTTTAAATCTATGTGAAATGTTTTAAATGAGTTTTATATAGCAACCACAAAATTTCATTGTTCCTGCAAGGGGGCAATGACAATAAAGATTCCTATTTCCCTTAGTTGCTGTCAGACTGTACTATTTGTGATGTAGTCGAGCAGGGAGATACCTGATATCAAATGTAGCATACACATTTCCATGGCATGGAGGTGGATCTCTATACACTTTGCTGCTGACCAGCACACTGTGAGATCTAATGCAACCAGGTGGGCAATCATCTTGTAAATCTTGGATATGAGACAGATTGGCATTCATCTGTCGCAAAGTGCACTGGTGAGTTTTCGCCATTGCAACCAGATCACATTCGCCTCTGCTCTCATGCCACCACCGCCTTAGAGATGGGAGCCAAGGTATCAGAAAATATACATTTTCTATAGGTTTTCTACATTTGTTTGGAGCATTCTGGGTGGTAACAGTCTCAAGGTACTCAGTTTTCTTGATCTTTAGGCAAAGTCCAAAGTGCTTGAGGTGGTCCTTCCATGTCCGAACCTGCCACTACCGTTCATTCCTAGTAGTAGTAGCCAGCATGGCATCGTCAGCACAGAGCATATTTCAGGGAGCATTTTGCTGCAGGTCTTGTATGATGGTATCCATGACTAGTATAAGCAGGAGCATGACAGTGTAGAGCCATGATCCATTCCAACCATCACCAGAAAATTGTTAAAGAAGCCAACTGAGCATCACACACGGCTGCTAGTGTTCTTGTATTGCATTTTCACCTAGTTGATGAGTGGTTTTGGCACTCCATGGTTACAGAGGGCGCACCAGATCAATTAATGTGGGACAAGGTCAAATGACTTCTCAAGAATGCCATGGACAATGGTTAGGTCTTCTCTCAGTGTTTCTCTGTGAGCTGACAAGCTGCAAAGATGGCATTGGTCATTCTGCATCCTTTGATGAAGCCGCATTGGTTGGTGGTGTCAAATGGGCTGGTCCAGAATTTTCTTAAAGATCTTCATAGTGTGGGACAGGAGGCAGAGTAGCCGGTAGCTGGTGCAGTCAGCTGAGTCACCCTTGTTCTTGAATATGGAGACTATTATGCACATGACCAATCAGTAGGGACACAGCTGCTATCCATTACGGCACTGAAGAACTGTGTCAGCCAAGTTATTCCTGTGTCTTGGAGTTCCTGAAGTTTCCAGATATCAGCAGACACATCACTGAGTCTGGGGGCCTTCATATTCTTTATACTGTTTACTGCACTGATGATTTCTGTGGTGGCAATGGGCAGAATTGATCCATTGGCTTGCATGCTTTCAGTGTTGGAAATCTCATTGAAATGATCTCATCATCGTTGCAGGACTTCCTGTTGACCCCCGGAGTCTTTTGCTTTCTTTATCCTTTATGCACATATAGTGCTCAGTGTCGTGGGTGGCCTCCTTTCATGCTTTGGCTCACCAGTAAATGTCCTCCTCCCCTTTTCACATTTCCAGGTGACTGTATAGATCAGGGGTCCTCAACCTTTTTAAACAAGGGGCGGTTCACTGTCCCTCAGACACTGGTTGGGGGCCGGACTAGATTTTGAAAAAAATATGAAGAAATACCTATGCACACTGAACATATTTTATTTGTAGTGCCCAAAAACAGGAAAAAATGTAATAATAATAATAATAATAATAATAATAATAATAATAATAATAATAATAATAATAATAATAATAATAATAATAATAATAATCCAATGGGTTAACCCAATGTCTAACTGCAACCCTGAAGTCTAAAATACTTTGAGTGAAATATTAGTATTTCCTTTTCTTTCAAGAAAGGAAGATGAGGTGGGAAATGAAGAATTTTAAATTCTGAAGACTGAATACAAAAAACTCCCCATGCGTTTCTGCTCTCCTAGAAGTAGCCCCCCCAAAAGGCTGCACTTGGCATCACCAATACCTGGTCGCTTTTTCTCGTTCTCCTCTTCCTGAAGTCTGTGTATCAGGGTCTGTGTATTAGGCCTCCAACCCTCCCTCGAATACTAGAAAACAGTGCTAATGGAACAAGTATACGGGGGTATCAGCCAAGGGGGGAATTTACAGCAAAACAATAAAGAGCGAACGACATCAAAACAAAAAGCCCTCATAATCCTCTCTCTCCAATTCCTGCACACCTCACGATGTAATAATTACCCCTCCCTATTATTATTACCCTGCCCGATTGTCTCCCAGTTAGATTTACACAGCGGGGAGATGGTGGTGGTGGAAAGGATGCAAAGCCGATATTAAAAATTAATAATTTAAATGGGAGAGCCCCATCCCGCCCAAAGAGCGCGCTTGGGGTGGTTCCCCCCCCGTTTCCCTCTGCACCACACAAGACCACGATCAGAGAAGCCTGAAAGAGAAGGAAGGAAGGAGGGGGGGTGACTTGCCGTCCTTGGATGCCCGAAGGAAGAAGCCAAAAAAAAAGAGGGGGGGCACGACCCAGAAATGTCTCTCCCGTAACTGAGGGGAAAGGGATGGGGAGGAGAGGCACCCTCGTGGCTCTCACGCCGAGCGAGGCTGAACCGCTGCCGCTGCCGCCGCCACCGCCTCCCTTTCCGCGGCTCCCGAGGTCCCTGACACACGCTCGCCACACCGCATTAAACCGCCACCGCACTTCCCTTCCCTTTCCTTCCTTCCCTCCCTCCCTCCGCCGACTCTGCTGGAAACAGAGAGAGAGAGAGAGAGAGCGAGGGAGAGGAGGAAGGTAGCATGGCAGGCAGGCAAGCAGGCAGGGCGTGCGCGCGCTTGGCGGAAAAGAGAGGGGGCGCGCGGCTGGCCAGGAGAGTGTGCGCCAGCCAGCCAGCCAGCCAGCCAGCGGGGGGCCCAGCGATCCTCCCCCCCCCCCGAGGATGGCACGCGAGAGAAGAAGAAGAAGATCAAGGGTTGGTTGCGATCGGGGATGGGCGCGATCCAGCGCAGGAGGCTTCTGCAAGCTGCGGTCCCCAACACGTGTCCATCCGTCTGTCCCTCTGTCCGCCCGCCGCTGCCTCTGCCTCTGCCGCCACCTCTCCTCCTCCTCCTCCTCCTCCTCCTCCTCCTCCTCCCGCCTGGCTGGCTGGCTTCTCTGCCTCTCTTATACGGCCACCCCTCGGCGGAGGGAGCGGGGAGCAGGGAGCAGGCGAGCCCCAGCCCCAGCCGCCGCCATCGAGGCAGCAGGAGGAGGAGGATCCGTGAATGGCAGGCAGGCAAGCAGCCGGCAGGCAAAGATCTCCCACAATTCAAAGGCCCCCACGGGCAGGGGCGGGGGCGGGGGGTATGCTGTTGATCCTGGGGGCCGGGTTCAGGCTGCCTGGGGGCCGTATACGGCCCGCGGGCCGTAGATTGAGGACCCCTGGTATATATCTTGGTAGCATTCCACCTTGGCTTTGGCATTGGCCCTCTTGGTTTTGGCAACGGCCCTCATAGTTCTGTTGATTTTCATCTTTCTTTTCTGTTTGCCGTTTCTTAAAGGCAATGTTTATTTAACTATGCTTTGTTTTGCATAGTTAAGCACACTAGCATAATCAGAGGGGATTTAGTGAGTCCATTGAATCAAATGGGCTTACATTAACTGCAACTTGCTATACCAAATTAAGTCACATTTAAACTAGGTCCATCGGGAGGAATTGACTCCCCAAATCCCCTCTGATTCAATGAGCTTACGCAAGCATGATTTACCATGCTACACATCAGGATCTTAGAAAATACATTTTTTTTCACTTTTGCTCTCTCTATTTAAATGTTGTATTTATTTTTCTCCCTCCTAGCATATACCGTATTGAATTCATATAATTATACATTTACATTGACAGAAGCTAAACAAGATTTAGAAACCTGGAAGATCTGAGGGGCAGTAACACTGCAGTTTACACATAAGGCAGGGCAAGGTGAATCCAGGCATTTCACACAGGAAGTCTGAAGGACTGAAGCAACTCTGGATGATCTCACCTAAAAAATAAACTGACCACAAAGAATAAGAGTGGTACCACGTTCTTTTAAAAAGTGGGAAATGCTCTGGAATAGGGATGGGGGGACTGATTCATATTTTTTTTCTCATTGACCACACAATGCAAAAAGAAATGTGAATCAGCCTGCAGTTCCTCTGATACACACACCAACCAAACCATAGTTTTTGCCTTCCCCACTGGGGCTTCCATTTCTGAAATAATCAAATCCAATGGCATTATGAGAGGAGGAAACAAGATGAGGAAACCCTTATTTACATTTTATTAGTTGTAGCCACACCTCCTACAGGACTAAAATAGAGCTACAGACAAAGGTTTCCCCTCTCTCCCAGTGTGAACAGATCCAGGAAACCCGAATTCCCCAGTGCAACTTCACAACATGTTCATGTCAATGAATTATCATATCCCCTACTGTGTAGTCACACCCTAAGCTACATGGTGGTCCTCAGTACTGCATATCTTAAGAACTGCTGGACTGTGCCACTGGAGGGCCAAAATAAATAGACTAGAATAGTTGTGAAAGCTGGACTATAAAGAAGGCTGATCGCCGCAGAACTGATGCTTTTGAGCTGTGGTGCTGGAGGAGAGTCTTGAGAGTCCCCTGGACTGCAAGGAGATCAAACTTATCCTTCCTGAAAGAAATCAACTCTGAATGTTCACTGGAAGGACAGATTTTGAAGCTGAGGCTCCAGTACTTTGGCCACCTCATGAGGAGAGAAGACTCCTTGGAAAAGTCCCTGATGTTGGGAAAAATGGAAGGCAAAAGGAAAAGAGGATGGCAGAGAATGAGATGGTTGGACGGTGTCATTCATGCAACCAATATGGATTTGACCAAACTCCGGGAGGCAGTGGAAGATAGGAAGGCCTGGCGAGCTCTGGTCCATGGGGTCACGAAGAGTCGGACAGAATAGTTGATTGCTGCCAAACAATTAATGGGACTCTCTAGGAAAGCCAACTCAACTGAAATAATTGATTCTAAAAGTATCTAACTTAAACAGTTTTCTTGTAGAAAGAGATAAGATGCTGAGTCAAGTTAATCTGATAATATGTGTGTATGTTGCTGGTTGCCCTTGTTTCTTTGCTTTGTTTGCTTGCTTACACAAAATATTGTATTTTGCTGGATTGTTGACAAGGTTCTACTTCAGTTTGCTCATGAGGTATGTTGGTGTGAGCGTCAACAGAACAGGATGCTTAAAGAATTTGCCTGTGCAATTCTAAACCTAAAAGATTTGCTCGCTGCAAGGGGTCTGGAATAGGCAGAAGCCTTTTATGGCAGCAGAAATCCCCAGAACAGCCTCCTGCTCATGGATGTCTGCAGAGGAAACACCACATCCAAAATTCCTCCACCCCAAGGACAGATTCACTCTGCTAATACAAAGTGAGTCCAAGATAAGGATAGCCCTAGACAATGCCCAACACCATTGGGCTGGGACGAGTTTCAATTTAAACAAATATGCGGCTAAAGTGATGGCCTTCAGCCATCTTAGCAAGCTGTGACTGCAGTCTAAGGGAGCTATCATATACGTACTCAAAAATAATTTCCACCAAATTTAAAAGAATGTTCTTCAGCAGGAAAGCCAGTATATTATTGAAGCGTTGCGCTTATATCACTCTTGTTGCCTGATTCCCACAAAGTGGTTGATTTACCAGGCTGGAACTTTCCATTGCTTCTTCTATCTCTCCCTGTAATACAAGACCTGAAACAAAGGGCGGCAAAATTCTATTGCCAACTCCAGTTGAACAAATGGTGGCACCTACCATGATTGCACAAGGAGGAATCCCATACCTTCTTGTACAAGCAGTTCTCGTTGTGGTATAGAGGCTGGGTACAATGATGGTAAGCTGCCAAGCCAGTATGGCACCAGCTGGGCCACCTGATAGAGCTAGCTCCTCTCATTCTGTCTCATATAGACACCCACACATTGCCATGAGATGCAAGCACAGCCCACTGCACCGGTAGGATGCCCGCTGCTCCTCTTTCTCTCTTGAGACCTGCCCAAATATGCCAGTGGATTTTTTTCATTCTTGTGAGCACTGCAAGCCCATCCTCTGGTTTCTTCCTTTTCCTCGTTTCTCTCTCCCCCATCCTCTCTTCCCAAGACCTGCCTGGAAAGTTCAAAGTGTCAGAAGAATGGCAGCAAAATTGTGACGCACGGTGACATTTGGGAGCCAATTTCCACAACACCCTGCCAAACTGTCTCGTTAATCTTGCACACAGCAGAGGAGATTTTCTCCTTCATTTAAAATTTGCTCCCTGTGAGTCCAGAGACATGATTTGTGCAGGCTTTTATTCATTATGGGTAGCAGCTAGTCCCTCATTCAGGCACTTCCAAGCCCCAGCTTTGATACAAAGGCACACTTACCAAGGTGCCTCTCCTCTACGCAGTGAGGCACGTGAGTCACAACCTGGAAGCTCTTGTCCCCCCCCCTCTCTCTCTCCACATTCCTTCATCTTTTACTTTATTGCAAATTACCATTTCAGTTTCCTTTGCTTCACAAATATTGGTTTCCCGCCATCCGCCTGATGGTGTTTTTCCCCCTTCCCCCTAATTTAGCCATCTATCATCTTCTTGATCCGCACAGCTGTCTCTTCAAAGCAATGATAGGGTTGCGTGCTACACTTCCATCGTTCTGCTCCATTACTCTGCAACATCTTTGCCCCCAACAGCTTTGAGTTCCTGTCCCCCATCCATCGTCTGCTTGTCTGCTGAATATGTCTCCTACAGGGCACAGAGATGCACCAGTGTTCACCCATGTGAGCGAACTAATGCACTGCTTCGCGGTGTCTGGCAAAGCATTCCTCTTCATAAATCTGTTGAGAATGCTCTCTCAACCCCTTCAGTGCTAGCAAAGATTCACGCATGGCTGTAGACTGCCCACAGAGAGTCTCCATGGGGCAATTAGATCATAGCTAAACGACTTGCAGAAAGGCACAGATAGCTTAATTTAGATTCCTTTCTTGAGGAAACATAAAAACTTTGAAGTCTGCCCAAGAAAATTTGGTCGAAGGAGCAATTACGTGATTCACAGGACAGGTGAGTAGAAGCTTTAGTCTGAAAGCTGTTATTTCCAAAAAGCTATTAAAAAGTGTTGTATAAGAGCATCACCTAAAGTGGCATACACCACATGTAGGGTACCTGTGGGCCTTCAAATGCTATACTTCATCTCCAGCTATCCCCAGCCACTGGTCATGCTGGTTGTGACTAATGGAACTTGTTGTCCCAAGTACGTTAAGGCAAGCACCATTTCCTTTGGTATGCAGAGTCTCTCCCCACCCCCACCCAGGCAATGTCCTCTCTGGTCAACTGATAGTAGGGTTTTGAAACAGCATAAAAACCTGCCTACTTTGTGACATCTACAATAAGTATGTACACCATTTGCACATATTCATAGACCTTCTTGAATCTCCCAAAAGAAAAGGAAACAAAACAAGTATCTCCAGCTGTATTCCGCTGACATTTAGAAATCGGAAGATAATTGTTGCACATTAATGCTGAACTTGCCTTTGCAGCAGGATTTGAGACAAAGAAGTCCCGCTGGGGCAGAACAACATTTTTAACTCCCGGAGTATCCAACATCATAAGCTATTGTATCATGCACGAGGGGGCACATCAATTAATGTCCACGTATCTCTGAAACCTTGAGTCTTCCATGAGTGTCTTGATTAAAGAGGTTATTGCCCTATAAACATTTTTGAAGGGGTAATGTGAAAAAACCCCACACACTTAAAGTTTGCCTAGCAACCACCGGCTGTAATGAGAGTGGCTGTATTATGTCAGGTAAGGGAACCCATCAGAAGTTCCAGCTGATGCTGTAAGAAGAGAGAGATTCCAGAGGAAACAGAGGAGAGTGATGCCTTTAAAAGCCCATCCCAACTGAAGTACATAATATGGGGTTCTGTGAGGAGTGGAAAAGCTTAAGGAGCTTGGGTGCCAAAATTGTGCCCCCATCCCCCTCCTTGGGCAATGCAGACCATAGAAATGGCTGGTTTGGACCATCTTTGGAAAAATAGGAAAAGCATGGACAGAGCTTGTGTGTGTGTGTGTGTGTGTGTGTGTGTGTGTGTGTGTGTGTGTGTGTGTGTGTGTGTGTGTGTGTGTGTGTGTGTGTGTGTGTGTGTGTGTTGGGCTGCCATAGGTATCATGTGGCACAAAACTGACTGATCCAGCTTTTACAGTCATGTTAGTCCTGGTGACAAGTTCTCCAGGCCAGGTGGTGAAGTTGTGACTGCCGAATAGTGACAATTCAATGTAAGGAGCTGAGTAGGGCCATCCATGTCATACGATGTGGAAAGCACGGCCTTTAATTTTACTGTGCTGTGGACTTTGTCATGATGACACTTACATATACTGTATAAAGGTAGAGCTGGAGGGTGATAAACCAACATCACTTTGACTGGGTTCCAACTATAATGACAGGCTTCTTCCCCCCTTCACCAGTGAGCCACTAGCCAAAACTAAGAGGAGGAAAAACCTGGCTCTCCTTGGTACATTGAAGAACAACAAATGAACCAGAAATTCCCCTCCCTGCCAATCTTTTTCTTTCCCATAAATGCAGCATCATTTTTAGTTTTCAAAAAGATTTAAGACATGCTAATTATACACCAAGGAAATGGTAGCGATTTTTCTTTCTTTGGGAAATAAAGTTGTAATAATCTCAGACAAGCACAACATGATTTCATATTATAATAAAACTGCAAAGTGTTAAAGAAAAGTAGGGGCTGGTCAGACTCTGCATGCACTTCCAAATGCTTTGTTTTGTTTGTTTGTTTGCATTTGTGTGCCTCCTAGAATCAGACACATTGCTGAATGGCCTCCAGTAGAAATGAAAGCCAATGGTGGCAGATAATGTGTGGTTACTTTCCAAATATAATGGGCATTGATTTTTTTAAGGCATATGGGATTGAATTTTCTCAAAAACCTTCTGGTTTATGAATGTGGGACACTGTGTTTCTCTAAACATAATTCAGAATGCCAGGAAATGGCCCCATATTGCTGCACAATATCATGCCCCAGCTTCCAGCAGGAAAAATGGATACCAAGCTTGATGCAGAAAAGGCTAGCCTGAATGCTTAATATAACGAAGGCTGTAGTCAAGATGATTTCCTGCAACCATTCTCAACCGGGGGGGGGAGGGGTTCCATATGCCCCTTGTGAAAGGTTAGCACATTTGAGGGGGGCACAGACTGCAAACAATTCTTCACACACTTTATGAGGTTTTTTTTTAATGGGACTTATACCATCCTATTTCTGCCTAAAGTTCTTTCATCTTGTGTACATGACTGTGGCTAGAAAAGTGCACAGCAGTTCTCAAAGAGGAAGGACAGTGAGGTTTCTTCTGTACACCCAACATCTCCCTCCAGTTTGTGCAATAAAGAAGCCAGAGGTGGCTCAAACTGCAGTGGTTTGTTTTTATCGTCCAGAAATACAGAGGCGTTCATTTCTTTGTTACCAGTAAGTAACAGCTCAAACGGGGTAAGGAAAGGGTTGGTGGAACATTCAACTTGGGAATTAATGGCTAACGGTTTTAAACAGAAACTTAAATCTGGGAGTGACCCAGTCCATACAGTCTTAGGGCCTTTCTGATCATTCAGGTCCTCCTCGTGCTTTGACCAGGGATTTCCCCTACAGTCCTCTCCAGACTCTTCCAAGGGACTGGGGGGTCTACATCCTGGATACCCCTTTCTTTCAATCATTTGCCTCCCTTCTGGTTGAATACCCTTTCCAATTGGGAGACTCCTATTTCGCTTTTCTCTTTCCACCCTTTCCTGTACTCTCTTTTCCTGTTCTATTCTCTCTCTCTCCTCTCCTCTCCCGTTCACCCCAGTAAGACCAACCTTGTCGATGAGCCTTCCAGACTGTCTGACTGACGATCTAGTCTGCACCCTGGTGGACAGGTAGTTTGTGGATGCTGCCTAGGCTGTCAAACAGATCGCCCTGAGTGCCTCTTCCACTGCCAAGCCTGCTCCTCAATGTGGTTTACAATGGAGTTGTGGATGATGAAGCAAGATTGGAGGAGCCTTGACAGCAGATGGGGGAATGACCAGATGGCATTTAACTGGGCTGCAGTTTGTGCACTGACCAGGCACTTTTTGGAAGTGATTAGGGAAGCTAAAAAATCTTATGCCTCCCATCATATTGATGGGGCCTCAAACCACCAGCCTAATTGTTCCAGGTTGTTCGAGACCTCAACAATCTTGGTCAGCTGAGGCCTCCTCCTAGTGGTTTCACTAGTGAGTTGTTTGCAGCCCACTTTAAATTTAAAATTGAGGCCATCCTTGCCGGTCTGGACTTCAGTTCCACTAGTCTGTCTCTGAGTGCTGCTAGCGGTACACCCCCTCGGTCTCCTTGTTTTGTTGAGTTTGGGCTTTTTTTTTTTTTTTCAATTTATTTATAGTTTTCAAACAAAAAAGTTATCAATCAAAGAAAGGAAAAAAAATTGGAGCGATTCTAATCTTCTCAAACAAAGTTTGCATCTCATCTTAACAATGTATGATCCTTAACTATCTCAATTACTCATAAATTAAACAGGAAACTTAATTGTCTTGTAATATTCATCTAAAAATTTGTAGAAATCATGCCATCTTTCTTCGAAGTCTTCATAGCATCCTTCTGGTTTCATTAGTGCCGAGATCTTGTCCACTTCATAATTAACTGATTTTTGTCTGGAATATTGTCTGTCTTCCATAATTGTGCACACAACATTCTAGCTGCTGTGATAATATGAATTATTACATTTTTTTTGCTATCACCAATATTTTGTTGTATCATAGATAATAAAAAAATCTCTGGTTTTAACTCAAGATTAATTAACATAGTTTGTAAAATAAATTTTTGTACCATACACCAGTATTTTTTAGCCCTCTTGCACACCCACCACATATGGAAAAAAGATCCCCGTCCTTTGTTACATTTCCAACAAACATCGGATATTTTATACATTTTAGCCAGCTTATCAGGTGTTAAATACCACCTATAAAACATTTTATAGAGATTCTCTTTAAATGCTATTGACTTAGTGATCTTTATATTAACCTTCCATAGTTTTTCCCATTCCTCTAACTGAATTTCTGACTTTAGATCCTGTGCCCAGCTTATCATACATTCTTTTACCATCTCATCTTCTACGTGTCTGGCTAATAACCAGCTATAAATTTTTTTAATTAACTTTTCATTAGAAGAAAAAATGATTTTATCCACTGCAACTTCTTGATTTGAGAAACCAAATTGCTTTTTATCATTCCTAAACCAAGATTTCATTTGCATTTCCAACCACCAATCTATTCTAAATCCTTGTAGCTGTAATTCTTCTTTTGATTTTAGTTGTAATTTTTCTGTTAACATATCTTTATATCTCAGAGTTTTTTTGTCCTCTATTATGGAGGGTTTGGTATGTGCCAGTTGTGGGGAAACCCAAAGTGGCATTGCTGTATAGATAGAGTTCTTCAATGAGTCCCAAACCCACAACAAGGCGTTTCTTATGCAGTGGTTTGCAAAATCTTTTTGGGCTTTTGCTTTCCCATACCATAGATATGCATGCCATCCAAAATTCAAATTAAATCCTTCTAACGTAAGTAGTCGATTAAACTTAGTGATTCAAAGTATTTAACACAGGAAAAACTTGGTATTTTATTCCATTCTCTAGATGAAAAGAAAAAGAAAAAAGGATTGGCTGTTTATATTAAACCTTATCTAAACCCACGTCTGATTAAGTCTGATAAAGATGGAAGGTTCCTCTTGATTGAAATTCAAATTAATAAGAAACCAACACTGTGCTGTGCTATTTATGCACCAAATGACAATAAAGAAAAAAATATCTTCTTCAAAAATATACGAGAAATTCTATCAGAATATGAGTACTCTTCAATCTTTATAATAGGTGATTTCAATGGAGTACCCTCTCCAATGATAGATAAAAACAGCCTGAAACCTAGAAAAGATAACAGAAAAGGGAAATTACCACACTCATTTTTCCAACTAGCGCAAGAATGGAACCTAAATGATATCTGGAGAAGAAGAAACCCACAGAAGAAGATGTATACTATTTTCTCACACCGTCATAACTCCTTCTCCAGAATAGATATGTGTTGGTCATCAGTGGATTTACTGACAGAAACAAAAGACATTGAAATACTGCCTAAATCATTTGCAGATCATAATCCAATTCTGTGGACAATTTTCAACAAACCTAAGATAACAAGATGGAGATTCAATAACTTTTTGCTAAAAGATAAGGAATTTATAACTCAGTGCAAGAGGAAACTTCAAGAATACTATGAGAATAATAGAAACAAAGGGACAAGTCCAAGCATAGTTTGGGATGCAGGCAAAGCTTACCTCCGAGGACTGGTTATAAGCTACAACACAAAGAAAAATAGGGAAAGAAAACAAAAATATACAGACATCTTAAAGGAATTGATGAAGATAGAAATGGAATTCCAAGAAAACCCAACAAAGACAAGTTTACAAAATCAGATCAAGATACTACAACATCAGTATAACTTATTGATCTCTCAAGAAGTTGCCTTCAAAATCAAGATAGCCAGACAAAAATATTTTGAATATGCAAATAAACCTGGGAAGTGGCTAGCAAACAAATTACGGGCACAAAAACAGAGGAATTCTATAACAAGTCTTAAAGACAAACATGGAAATAATTGTAACACCATGGATAAGATGAAAACAATAGTTGAAGACTTCTTTCAAAATCTATATTCTAAGGAACAAACAGCAAGAAACGAAATAGCAGAATATTTAGAAAGCCAAGATCTTCCAAAAATAACATCAGAACAGAAAGAAAAATTAAATAACCCAGTCTCGATGATGGAAATAACAGAAGCTATTAAAAACAGAAAAATGAAAAATCAGCGGGACCAGATGGTCTTACACCAGAATTTTTTAAACAATTTGAAGGAATTTTGGATATACCACTAAAAGAAGTTATAGCAGAAATAATGGAAGAAGGAATAATGCCAAAATCATGGCAAGAAGCAACAGTTACACTCATACCAAAAGAAGGGAAAGATCCAGAGTTAATACAAAATTATAGACCAATTTCGCTATTAAACGTTGACTACAAAATCTTCGCATCAATCATGGCAGATAGATTGAAACATGTTTTAACAAATTTTATACATAAAGATCAAAACGGTTTTCTTCCTAGAAGACAACTCAGCCATAATATAAGAATTGCACTTAACTCTCTGGAATATTATGATCAGAAAGTCGACAAACCTGCTGCTTGGATCTTTTTAGATGCAGAAAAAGCATTCGATAATGTATCTTGGGCATTTCTATATGAACAACTCAGAATAATTGAGTTTGGGCTTTTGATTCCCGTTGAAGCCTCCAGGGCACTGGCACACTGCTGGCCAGTGACTTCTCTGCTTGACCCATGCTCATCCTGACTGATTAAGATCACTGGGGCGGGGGGGAGCACGCCTGAATGGGCTTCTTTAAATGCCACCACCTCTTTCAGGATGGGGTTTTTCCTGATCATCTGAAGGAGACGGTGATTAAGCCTGCTCTAAAAAGATCTGACCCGGCTGAGGACGATATGTCCAACTATTGTCCAATAGCCAATGTTCCCTTTCTGGGCAAGGTGATTAAGCGGGTTGCCATTGAGTGGCTCCAGTTGTTCCTGGGGGAAGATCACATCCTGGAGCCATTCTAGTCCAGGTTCAGGCCATGTCATGGGATGGAAACATCCCTGGCCGCATTGCATGATGACCTCCTGAGAGGGGTCAACAGGGATTGTTCAACATTGCTGGTCCTCCTCAATCTGTCTGTGGCCTATGATACCTTCGACCACAATATCCACCTGGGCAGGTTCTCTGAGGTGGGGATTGGGGGGGGGGGGTCTACCAGCTGCTAGAGTGAAGAGTATTGGTGTCCTCCTCAATCCGTCTCTGTCCTTAGAATCCCAGGTGGCAGCCGTTTTGAGGGCAGCCTTTTACCAACTTAGGCTTATCACCCAGATTCATCCTTACCTTGATGGTGACTCTCTGAGGACAGTTGTGGAAGTGCTGGTTATCTCAAGGACAGACCATTATAACACCCTCTACATGGGGCTTCCCTTGACCCTTCTTCGGAAGTTGCAGCGGGTGCAAAATGCAGCCACATTGGTGGTTGGCACGAGCAGGTATGACTGCATCACCCCAATTCTGGCTTGCCTGCATCGGCTGCCCATCGCCTCCCAAATAAGGTTCAAGGTACTGTTTTTGATTTATAAAACCCTCCATGGCTTGGGACCAGAGTATCTGGTGGAGCATATCTCCCAAAAATCAGCTTTGGCCCAGCACACCAGAGCATTGCAGGCCTTCTTGCTTCAGGTCACCACTCCAAGGGAGGCCCAAAAATCCTCCACTTGGAGTCGGGCCTTCTCAGCGGCTGGCCCAACCCTTTGGAACCATCTGCCAAGTGAGATAAGGCTTGCAGAGTCCCTTCCAGTGTTTAAAAAACACCTTAAAACCTAGCTGTTTAAAGTTGCCTTTGGCGACTGCTGACATTATTGTCTCATCTATTTGTTAGTTTATTGTTTGCCACTGCCATCTGGATATTGCTGGTCCTGTTCCTTTACTTTTTAATGCTACTTTGTTTGTATTATTGGGTTTAGATGTTTACCACCCAGAGTTTCTCTGGGAGAGTCGGGCATAAGTTGTGCAACAGGATTTTAGCCATTGCATGTTATCCTGGAATCTTATTTCCTACAGCCAACACAGAAATAGGGCAGAATAGGAAACATGAAATGAGAAGGAGAAAGTACTGATGCTTCTTCTTTGGTCTTGGTGATACAGGCATACAGGTAAATCTCAAAAAATTAGAATATTGTGCAGAAGTTCATTGATTTCAGTAATGCAACTTTAAAGGTGAAACTAATATATGAGATAGACTCATTGCATACAAAGCAAGATAGTTCAAGCCATAAGTTGTTATAATTGTGATTAT
Source organism: Phrynocephalus forsythii (assembly GCA_029282475.1). NCBI lineage: Eukaryota > Metazoa > Chordata > Lepidosauria > Squamata > Agamidae > Phrynocephalus > Phrynocephalus forsythii. The sequence goes on along the minus strand of JAPFRF010000002.1, from coordinate 167,938,584 downwards.
TATGGCTTATGGCTTATGAAAACCCCAAACTGTCTGTCTGTCTGTCTGTCTGTCTGTCTGTCTGTCTGTCTGTCTGTCTGTCTATACCACCCATCTAACAATGAGGTCACTCGGGGGCATTTACAACAAACAGCATCAGCAGTAACAATGCAGGCACAAAATGAGACATAATAATAGCCAATGATCATAAAACAAGGCATAGTAATAAAAATAATCATAATACAGTCAAAACAAATGAAGAAAATTATAACCAGTAAATAATTAAAAATTTAGTTTATTTTAGGCAGGCAAGATAAAACTGATAGTGGTAAATGCTGGTCCGGAGCACCTAACTCTCTCATCAGGAGCAGTGTCACCAATATGCCCAAGCTGAAGACCTGCTAGCATGCAAGGAAGAGCAGCCTTACAATAATTTGAGGTGTTTATTTTGAAAAAACGTCTCTTTCAGTCACATGGTAGCCTGCCCAAAGGTGCTTTACCTGTCCTCTCATCCTTAGTGATAAAAAGTGCCCTTTAATGTCCACAGCAAAGAAGAGTCGCTGCTTAAAGGTTCCTCAGTAAGCTTTGAAGAAAACTACAGCCCCCAGCGGTGGTTCCAAGAAAAAGCGATCAGACAAGTGAAAGGGGGTGCGGTCACCTCTTTCTGAATGAAAGGGCGGCTAGCCATTAGGACATCAAACAAAGGAGTGCCTATAACCACAGGAAAAAAACACCAAAAAGCAAACTTGGGATGACGATGAAAGGCACCCTGAAACAGCCAAAGGAAAGTCTCTCGAAGCACAAGGGAGGGAGCTTCACCATCACTGCTGCAGGCACTGCAACATCAGAAGTCTGGAGGACAAGGAAGGGCGGAAGGGGTAGCCTTCATTTGCCTCTTTTCTCAGATGTTACCTGTCCCTTTTCAATGGCATGGAGAGATTCCCACACTTGGGTTGGTTTCCTTTCCTTAGTGTGTTTCCTTTCTGCAACGATAACTCTGCAAAGCCACCATAAGTGAACAAATGGAAATACAGCAACTGACAAACATTTCTTACGTAAGTCAACGAAGGAGCTCAACGAGCTAGTTGGTTTTTTAAGATTCACAGTGAGTTTGGTCATCCTCTCACCCAGCCTGCACTTAGTCTGAAGACTCAGCTGTGACCCCCAGCTTAGATAAAAATGGAAAGGGGCGTGTCCGCTGATGTAGTGAGGACCCTGAACCCCAATGTGTCAGGCAAATGCACCAACAATTGCCAGGAGTCCCAGGACTACTATGAGCTTTCTTTCTCCCTGTTACCTTCTCCTTCCCCACATCCCCAGATGCATCTTAGACTCGCAGGCACTAGATCATCACCCTGACACTATTCTGATACAATAAGATGGAAGAACTCATTACTCTCCTTGCTTTTTTAAAAAAAGCTTTTGTTCCTTTTTATCCACTCTTGTTTGCCTAATTAATCTCGCTGGTGTTTTGCTTCACACACTCTTAGGAGATCCATTATGTTGAGTTAAAACGACACACATCTTTTCATGACAGCCTCGCCCTGTCACGATGCCTGCTTATTTCCCTGGAGTATTTCTGCTGAAAGCTCCTTCTCCTACACTGGGTGTTATAAATAGGTAGTAGCCATAAGACTGCAAAGCCTAACTGTATATTTGTTTAACTGATAACAGCAATTGAAAAGGTATCTGTGATTTAGCTCAAAGGAGATGATGGTGGTACAACCAGCAAAGGTTTAAAATTAACCTCTGTTCTGGGATCCAGCTTGCTGCACATCAAGCCTGTATAACTAATTTAATGAAACACTTTGTACATCAAAGGTTCACAACCTCCTTTTATTCTTTTGTGGAAAAGATGCCTGCCCTCCTGTCAATACTAAAACAATTACCTAGAGTTTCTCTACAAGACTGTGAAAATGTGAACTTCAGAACTCAAGGCAGTATGCAGGGGGAGGGGCTTTCTTTTTTATTGTATATAGCTTGACTATTTTACCCTGCCCTTCTCCTTTTAAAGGACTCAAGATGTCTTGCATAACTTAAAAGAAAGAATATTAAAAACTACAAAGAATAAATTATTCAAATATTTAAAAAGAATGAAACAAAATCACACTATGTTTTCAATGTTACTTTTCATCACTCATAACTTTACATGGAACTTTACTCCCCTTTAACTGCTCGCGTTCTCTTGTAGCTTTAATGTAATATTGTCTATCAATGCTGTAAGATGTCCCTCAATTCCCTGTTCTCAATACTTGAACATGTCTTAATTGTACTGGACTGTATATTATCCCTCATTCTGTAAGCCACCTTGGGTCCTTTTTCCAAGGAGAAAGGCGGAGTAAAAATACTCTAAAATAAATAAAAATAAATAAATTAAAATGTTTAGACAAAAACACTGCTAAAACAGGTTTAAAAGCAACAAAACATTAATAATCTCATTTTTAAAAACACTCTTTTAGCCAGCCAGTTGCAAAAGGAAAGCCTGCCTGAAGAAAAAGCTCCTTGCCATAATTACAGTTGGCAGGGTCGCCATTTGGGAATCCTCACAGGCAAATAAAATAAAATAAAGATAAATTGTAGCTTGAACTTTGTGACTGGAGACCTGTATTCCACTTCAACAGGCATTCTACTAACAGCCCAAAGGCCTGAGGTTGCTACTATTATAGCAATGGTCTGTCATCAAAGACCACAATCCTGCTGCTTAGTAAATCACGCTAGAGTTGGCCGGTGTGAATCAATGGGAGTTTAATGAGTCCTCTGTAGGCTCTTTGGATTCATATCACCCTACTCGAACTGCATCTTGCTATGCAGGAACGGAGGTCAGTCGACTGTCCCTGGGCATGGACCACTCTATCAGCTGGGCAGCTCAGGTCTTGCCAGAGGTCGCAGCCCAGCTCTGAGAAGAGAAGCCAGGTCTGCTGCCTTTGAAAATGGTAGTGACAGGGACAGGTAAGGCAATGGTGGTGGTGGGGGCAGCAGAGGCAGGTGGCAGGTAGCAAGGGTGGGGTGGGGGGCAGGGGGAGGAGGGTCCCAGTCCCCAAACCCAAGCCGGGGTGGGGGGACACGGCAAGTGACTCAAGACTTGGACCTGTGGCTCAGGATTCAGTACTAGAGATGGGCACGACTTAGCGGTATTCCCGTTTCCGTTTCCGTTACTCGGTTCCGTTACTCTACGGAAACGGTAACGGGAATTACTCCACCAGACTTTGAGCTCGAACCGACGAACGAACAATTTTGGTCTGATTTGTCGTGCTTGTTCCTTGCATCGCGCGATGCCACGCGGCACAGAAAAAAAGTTTTTAAAAGTTAAAAAAACCCGGTTCCCGGCCAAAAAGCAGGCAGAAAAATGCCTGCCATGCCTCAGGACACCTACCAGAGGGGTTGTTTCTGGAGGTCCCCGGCCTCCCCCCCATCCCCCGTCCTGGGCTGCTCTGGTGGGACTCGCCGCAAGCTCGCAGCCAGCAAAAAGCCCAGTCTCGCCGCCGGCTGCCGCAATTAAAGCGCAAGCAAGCGGCACGGACAGCACAGGAAAAAACTTTTAAACTCTCCCCCCACCCATTCCCGGGCCAAAAAAGCAGGCGGAAAAATGCCTGCTTGACTAAGGGCGCAGGGCACCTACCGGAGGGGTGGTTGTTGGAGGGGGGGTCCCGCCTCCCCCCCCGTCCTGGGCAGCCGGACTCACCATGCCATGCGGTGCGGGCGGGGGATCCAAAATGGGGCGGTGAACGCAATATTGTTTTTGAAATCGTGGTCCAAAAACACACAAGCACAACAGAAACACGCGAAAATTTATAAACTGCCAGATTTTTCACAGTAGCAGTGGGTTTTTTCTTGCAACAAAATGTCTCTCCTCTCCTCCTCTGTCCTCCATTGATTTGATTTGATTTGATCTTTTCTACACCTGCGCAATGATGGGCTGGCCGAGTGGCCAGCCATGTGGGAGTGGACGACCATGCAAATTTTTGGAGCCATCCCACCAATCACATGGCCACTTGGCCATGGAGACTTCTGGGATGTGCCAAAAGCCCCCTAAAACCTGCCCTAGCCCCCTAACCCTAATCCTTGACTCCTTACCCATACGTCACAGACTGTCTTCTTAGTGAGTCAGAGAGGCACCCAGAGGTGCAACCCACTAGCCCACCGTACCCTTACCCATCACTAGCCTAACTGTAGCCCTTGCACTAACCCACCTTAACCCTAAGCCAGATCTACTTGCATTGCACTACACGCAAGTACGATTCCCTTCTTTGTGAGACATGGTGGTGCGAGAGCCTTAGGCATCACCCTATGCCTCTGGCGGGTTCACTGGTCTCACTGTCTGCAACTGGTATGCATATCCATATGGCTATTGCATGCCATTTTGCAGCAGCAGGTGAGGAGGGGAGACCCCCATGTTGAGGGGTCTCTTGGAGCCTGCTTCCCCTTCCTAGTGGGTGAGGATAGGAGGCACCCACGGGTGCCTCCAGGAGCCCGCTTTCCCTTTATAGCGGGCCAGAGGAGGCACCCACCCCACAGAGGTGCCTCCAGGAGCCCGCTACCCCCCCAAAAAAAACCAGTACTAATGAAAACGAAAAAACGAACAAACGAACTGACTAAATTTTTGCGAATTTTCGCAAAAACGGAAATGACCCGAAACGGAACCGGCCCGACTAACGACAACTCGGAAAAAAATTTTTCAAGTCGTGCCCATCTCTATTCAGTACTTAGTACCAAAGATTTGAAAATAGACTTGAGGCTCAGGTTCCACAACTGACCAGCATCCCAGGTGAGAATAATATTATGGTGTGCCAAAATATGCTTCAAACTCATACAGTCCAGAACACCCAGATCTGATGGCATGGCAAACAAGAATTAGGACTGAGGAAACTCCCAGAGGGTCTAAATTTTAGCATCTGGATTTCCAGAGTGTTGCAGTGTCTAAGGCAGAAAAACACCACACGGCTACAGAACAGGGCCAGTCATCATCCTGCAATCTTGGAAACTTATTTTTGTTTATTCCAGAAGAGACAGACTTTTCCCCTAATCCCAATTAACATAGTACAGTAGTTGTTTTTTTAAATATTTTATTCATTTTCTATAACAAACAAAACACATCTGTTTCAGTCATTATTATGTTATAACCAGCTTTTCTCATATTGTTTGTTTCTTTTTTCTAGCCATTTTCTTTGATTCTCATTGTCAGTCTGTGGCATCTCTCCACATTCCAAAATTTTCTTAATAATCATTTCATCTGTTGGCGTTAACATAGTAGTTTTTAACATCAACAATTTATATGGAGAAGTATTTTTGGACTAGTGAGATAAATGTACTTCTGACTGATTTAATAAAGCAACCCTGTTCAAAACACTCCCTTCATTCCCAGAGCTTTATTAAAAGCATTTGATTTAACATTGTTATCTAGGTTGGAATAAATCTCAGGAATGAATTAGCACTGGTTAAGAAACTGGCATAGCTGTCTGGAGTCACATACCAGGTGCTCAATTTGGTGAATGACAATTGTTTATGTTGACTTCATAACTAGCAGCAAATAGGCACTGGAATTTAATGTACTTACACTGGTGTTGTTCTTAGTTGGGCTCTGGCCAAGTGGCCATCATAGTTTAACAAGGAATCAACTAAATCTCGTCATGTTGGGACAAATACACATGGGAGACGTATGTACCTGCTCAATCTACCCTTCTTTGGGGAAACCACAAGACCTCAGAGGTCTTAATTACTATTTACTTGTAAAAACAGATGAGAATAGTCCTTCCAATAGAGGACTGTTCTCTGACAGTCTTTCAAAGAAGACCCCCTGGATTATGAAGTGACTTGTTACTAGACATGGGCACGGAGCGGCGAAAATCTCGGTTCTGTTTTCGGTTCTCGTTCTTGTTACGTAATGGGTAACGGTAACGAGAATTACTCCGCTCCAGCTCGAACCCGACCCGATAAAGATAAACTGGGTCTGATTTGTCGTTGTTGTTCATGGCATCGCGGCGATCGCGCGATGCCAAGCAGCACAGAAAAAGGTTTAAAAAAACAAACCCGATTCCCGGCCATAAAAGCAGGCGAAAATATGCCTGCCTCAGTGAGGGCACCTACCAGAGAGGGGTGGTTTCTGGGGGGGTCCCCGGACTTCCCCCTCTCCTGTCCTGGGCTGCTGGTACCAGGCTGGGGGAGGGCATCCTCAACGTCTCCATTTGCCATGCGGTGGGGGGGGATCCAAAATGGCGACCGCAATATTTATTTTTAAATCGTGGTCCAAAAACCCACCAAAGCACCACAGAAACATTTGAAAATTATGTATTTTAAATGCCTGATTTTTTTATAGTAGCAGCAGTGGGTTTTTCTTGCAATAAAACATCTCCATTGATTTTATTTTATTTTATTTTATTTTTTATTTTTATTTTTTTACACCTGCGCAATGATGGGCTGGCCATGGGATGGGACCATGCAAATTTTTGGACCCATTCCACCAATCGCATGGCCAGGTTTTGACTGAGACTTCTGGATGTGCCAGAGGGCATAAAAAGCCCACTAATCCTAACCCTAAACCCTAACCTAACCCTAAGCCTAACCCATACGCCAGTACACTGTCCTTCTTAGTGGGTCAGAGGCACCCAGAGGTGCAGCCCACTAACCCACCCTAACCTTAACCATAACCCTAAGCCTAGCCCTTACCCTAACCCCAACCCTAACCCAGATCCGTACGCAAGTACGCTTCCCTTCTTAGTGGGTCAGAGGCACCCAGAGAGGTGCCTCCCAGCCAGAGCCCACTACCCCTACCCCTAACCTGTACGCCAGTACGCCAGTATGCTTTCCTTCTTAGTGAGTCAGAGGCACCCAGAGAGGTGCCTCTGCCACTTACCCCCCAACCCTAACATAATGTATGGTACGCGGCGGCTTCGCGTAACGCTTCCCTTCCCTTCCCTTCCCTTCTTAGTGGGTCAGACGTCAGAAGCACCCAGAGAGGTGCCTCCCAGAGCCCACCCCAACCCCAACCCCAACACAAACGACAAACGACAAACGACAAACGACAAACGGAAACAACAAATTTTTGAAAATTTCCTCGACAAACGGAAACGACCCGAAACGGACCCGTCCCGACAAACGACAACTCGAAACGTAATTTTTCCTGGTCGTGACCATCTCTACTTGTTACTGACACTACTTTTAATTTATACACGCCAATAAAAGCTCCCTGGATATTTAAGGTGTGTGTGTTTTTTTAATCATTCATATAAAAAGGTACATTGAAAATAACATTACATCTAAGACAATGAAATTTCCTTCAGTTTCTTGAATAAAAGTTAAGCTTTAATGACCACCGCAGCCTATTTAATTCATTCATATACTATTAGACTAATGTTTGAGGACAGAACAGGAGCCCATATTCAAGTTCCACCTATGATTTGGTGGATCATGCCAGCTCCATCAAGCAAAAATATGTTAAGATCCACCTATATGTGAACTATGCAGTTAAGATGGGGGAGAAATAAGGCATGGATAGGATTTTGATGGGGATAGATTAGGAGGCAGCTCTATAATTAGAAGGCAAGCACATTGAACGTTCTCTGTTGTTTCGATGGTATCCAAGTGCATCTTGAAATCATAATGGAACTCAATCATCTCAAGACATTTGGACCTTGTTAAGCAATGTAAAAATCAAAGTGTTTCTGCTTACATACTACCCCATAGTGCTTAAAGCACTCTCTCGGTGGTTTATAATTTAACTATGTAGGCTACAAAATTATGTATCCAGTGAGCTGGGTACTCATTTTACTGATCTCAGAAGGATAGAGGGCCAAGTCAATCCCAGCTCCCTGGGATTGAACCCTGGGTTGTGAGCGGATTAACCGTTGTGCCATGAGGCCCCTTAAAAGGAATGCCTTTGGCTATGCCCTGAAATCAAGAGGAAAGCTCATGCAAATTAGAGGTCTCCTGGCTGCCTAACCTCACGATCAAATAGACCACTGCTTTTGCTCCCCAAAAGTTGCCCTGGAAATCCCCACATAAGCCTTCTTACAATCATACTGAGAGATGTATGATGATCAAAAGTCTGCCCCAGCTTTCTGTCATCCAGCAAGGACAGCTCTTCTCATGTTTTTCATGCTGTATATTCACATCTAATTTAGTCAGCCAAGGTCAAGCAAGGAAACAGATTAATCCTCAAAAGTGCTGCTTGTAAGACCAAGTAAATGTCTCCTGTGTGTCTGCTGATCCATCTGTGGGGTGAAACATTGGACAGCCGTATAAGTCAATAGCCACAGGACACAAAATAGCCAAATCATGACAATGTGAAGGAGAGGCAACAATCCCAAGACATTAAAAAATCAACTTCCCTTGGTACCTGTGACCTGACAGGAGAGCTATATTTATAATGGGCTGCTTCACCATCTCCTGTGAATCTAGTAGGGCTACCTACACCCAGAATCTAAGAAGCAGTGGAACATACCTGTGACAAGGTCTTTGGGACTTTAATGACCAAAATAGCTAACTTTGATGCCAGAATACCTAACAACTGCAGAGAAGTTTAGAACAAAATGAAAAAGGAGGTCTGGAATGCAGTGGGAATTGCTTCCCCCCCTTCTAACTAACTGTGCCATAGTGTGGAGATAAGGTGTTCCATCATCGTCAGAAAGTTAGTATTTTCCTTCTCTAGTACAGCTCTGAAGGATATTTAATGAGAAAGAGCTCTAAATAAGATTTATTGGACCAACAACGTGCTTTCATTGTAAAGTCAGGTCATCTCTTGCTAGACTGACTGATTAATAAGTACTGGTTCCTTTCAGAATGAGTACTTTTGAGTACTTATGTCAAGATCTTACCTTATATAAATATTTTTAATTAATAGGTGCCTTCATCAACCACAAGAAAAATTAAGCGCTAACACTCACGAGAGAGCTTTACAATTAGATTGATTATCTATGATTTAATTTAATTTTCAGTCACCAGTAATTTGTTTTTAATAGATACCTAATTTGGTTTTATGTCCTCTCTTTCCGCCCCATTTTCCCTCCCCCACTCCCTCTCTCTTGGCAGAAACCTGAACAATCTGGAATTTTCCCTAAAGCAAACCAAGCTCTTTCCTCAACCTTCATATTTGTCATGCTATATATTCCCATCTAATTTAGTCAGCCAAGGTCAAGCAAGGAAACAGATTAATCCTCAAAAGTGCTGCTTGTAAGACTTAAGCTAAAACTACACTCAGAGAATCAGGGAATTCTAAAGGACAGCATGGATTCTTTTCCATGTCCTCCGCACTGGAAGGACACTCTGTATCAACACTGTTCTTGAAGGATGCTCTCTCTTAAAATGAAGATTACAGAGATTCTTTGGCTATTTATTTCCTTTACCCATTGTTCTTAAAATGAGAAAGTGTGTCATGGTTTAATTTCTATCAGTTGATTCCCATTGCATTCGTCTTTCCACAAGCAGCCCTAGTAGAAACCAATTCTATTGGTTCTCTAGTAGCACTTCATATAGATTTTTTTCTTCTATGATTCACCTTTGTAACCTTCCTTAAATTAAACCTGACAAGACCCCCCAGTCTCTGATGGAATGACATTTTGTGAGTAAGCACTTCAAACTCCTTTAGAATTAGAAAAAGCTGGCTAGATAGCTTCAAGGCAAAACATTCATGCTCCCAAATCACTCTTAACTTTAATTCAAAGTATACTGATTACCTAGACTTTTGGTCATAAAACATTTGCTTAAAGTTGTCCAATTCTGTGTTAAACCCCCCCCCAAAGTAGCTGAAATAACTTTGATTTTTATCCTTTGAAACAAAATAAGAGCTAGTGCTGAGATTTTTTTTAACTTCTTGTATTACATATCTCATAATTCCTAATTCTACAAGTCAAGTAGAACTCGCAGAATTGGCAATTGTGGGATTTGTAGTCTAAGAAATCCAAAACTCCCATCATAAGTGATTGGAGATGGGCACAAACCACGGTTTGTGCAGTTCAGCAGTGTGGCCCAATTTGGCGTAGCACCTACACAGGTGTTCCACAGGCACCACACACTCCCCTCTCCCACCTCATAAGAACATAAGAACAGCCTTGCTGGAACAGGCCACAGCCCAACCAGTCCTGTCTCTCACAGCAGCTCACCATTTGCTTCAGGGTATTCCCAAGCAGATGTCTTCAACGGCTTATGATTCCTTGCAAAGGGCATTGAGAGATATCCTGCCTATCTCTCCAACCCAGAGGTTGTTCTTAGGCATCCATAATTATAGACATTGATACCCTTGTTTCCCATGAACTGTCCAATCCTTTCTTTAAGATGTCAAGGCTGACAGCTGTCACCACTTCTTCTGGCAGGGAGTTCCACAATCCAGTGATCCTATGGGTGAAAAAGTGGTTTCTCTTATTTGTTTGAGATCTAGCAGCCAAAAGTTTCATAGAGTCCCCACCCCACCCCAATTCTAGTGTTATGCAATAAGGAAAACGGTTTTTCCTTGTCTACTTTGTCCACACTGTGTCTGGTTTTATAAACTTCAATCAGGTAACCTCTTAAGAGGATGAAGTCATTCAAGAGTGAAGAGGGCCAGCAGTTGCAACTTCAGATGGTAATGAAGGTGTTCCAGTCCCCTAATCATTCTGGTTGCTCTTCTCTGCCCTTTTTCCATTTCCATAATATCCTTCTGGAGGTATGGTGACCAGGACTGCACACAATAATCCAGATGGGGCCTCACCATTGATTTATAAAGAGGCAAAATGAAACTTGCTGACTTATTTTCTACACACCCTTCCTAATAATCCATAGCACTGCTTTTTTCACTGCTGAGCATCACTGGGTTGACTTCTTCATTAAGCTGTCCACCAGGACACCAAGGTCCTTTTCCTGGTTTGTTGCAATGCAGAGAGTTCAGACCTCATCAGTTTATAAATGTAATTGGGTTTGTTTGGGGATTTTTTGCCCCAATGTGCATCATGCTGCACTTGCTAAACTTGAAGCTCATTTGCCACTGGTTTGCCCACTCCCCCAGTGTCAAGAGATCCCTCTGGAGCTCCTCACAATCTCTTTCAGTTTTTACTACCATGTATAATTTAGTGTTGCGGGCAAATTTGGCCACCTTACTATTTAGTCCTACTTCTAGATCATTTATGAAGAGGTTGAAAAGCAGGGGTTACCAGTACTGAACCTTGGGGGACCCCACTCTTTAACTCCTGCCACTTGAAGAAGTGTCCATTTAGTACTACCCTCTGTTTCCTGTCCCTTAGCAAGTTGCTGATCCAGGACAAGACCTGTCCCTTGATTCCATGACTGGCAAGTTTATTCAAGAACCTTGGGCACTCCTTTGTGCAGCCTCCTTTGTGTACTCACCCATTCCCTGCCCAAAGAGTGCCCCTCTCCCCTCTCTTCCTCAGCAGAACTGCCCACTCACCAATCACAGTGGGCACTTGCGTCCTTTGCCTCATTCAGTGGCTGCCCCCTCAAAAGGCAGCACAGCAGGCTGCCCTGCCCCAACTCCTCATCTGAGGAGCCAGACAAGGAAGGCATGCGCTGTGATCAGTCCGTGGGCAATCACGCTGAAGTGGTGGAGGAAAGAAGCACACTTGGGGCAGGGAATGAGTAAGCACACAGGGGGGTGGGGGGTGGGAAACGGGAGTGAACGGCACCCATGGAACACCCTTGTGGGTGTTGCACCAAACTGGGACAAAACACCAAACTGCAGCTTGTGCCCATTTCCACGACTGACTCTACTCTTAACCCTATCCTTGATGCCCATCCTATGGCTTAAAGAAGAAACAGGTTGGCCTGTGTGTCAGCAGCCCCAGCTACTTCACACACAAAGGAATCAGAATTTCCAGTTTAGGGAATCATTAATTAGCTGCCGGAAAGGATGGGGAAATAACAACGGAGGCAATGGAGGAGAACCCAAATTGACACCAGTGAATGAGATGCCAGAAGGAAGGGAAACCTCTGTAGGGCAGGGACTCTGTTCAGCTCGTTCTCTGGCATCAGTTTGGATTCTCCTCCCCCTCCCCCACCCTTTTCTTTCTGGCAGTATTTGTTCATTTTGTTACTTTTGGGTTCAAATAGTGGGGAGTGTCTTGTACATGGCAGCGTCTTATAGATGGATAAATATGGCATTTCAAAATGTGATGAAGCATATTTTAATCTTCTTCAAGGAAGGCAGTTGAGGCCTCTGTGTTTTTGCATTTGAGACTTTATTTCGATTCTCAAGACTACAGCTACAAAAGCTTACATACCTTTCCCAACTATGAGCTTTGGTTTTGCTTTTTCATGATGAACCATCCAAAGGACATGTTTTTTTTTTTAAAAAAAGAATCAATCCTCTTTTCTACCTGGAACTTCCAGCTTCTCTGAGGATCAGGAGGTGAGTTTCATACATACCTTCCCAAACAGCAGAACCAGTAGGACAAGCCCTTAATCCGAGAAGAAACTAGGCCTTCTCCTCTATTCCATCCCTTACTCTGAAAGTGTCTTACTCCTAATGACCCCTGGATTGACCTGAAACCTTTAGATCAACAACCCCAACACCACTCAAGTTCTCTAAACCTTTATTTGTGTACCAGAGACTAGTTTGATTTTTTTTTCTTCCTATCACCTTGTCCTTTCATTCCTAGAGGTAAGCCTTAAAATTATATTCATATGTAAACATGTGAAACTTTAAAAAGGATAGGTGAGGAAAAAGCCCAAACTGAAAGATGAAGGCTACATAAATGTATTCAAAGGACACATGGTGCAGTACTGTAATCGTATAAGGAGAGCACCATCTCCAACACCTACTGGCCCCACTGCTGAGCTCCCATAATTGAACATCTGCTATGCACCCAAATGAAAACATTGAGAATCCTCTTAAGAGCTAAGAAGCCTGATAGACGCAGAAAAGTTGGGGAGAAGTAGACAAAAGGATGGGCTGGTTGGGATAGGGCAGACACATGGAGGCTTAGGCACCCTCAGTAATATCTACTCAGACACATTTCTGGAAGGTGACCTTTTCATATGTGGTCATTGAGTTGACCTTCCATCATGCAGAGAGATGCCCCACCCTGTGTAGGAAGTGCTTTTACATCCAGGCAGAATTTAGCTAAGAGGCCGAAATTCAAGGGAAAGGAAAGTCTGAAGCCGAAAGCAATGTTGGCTGCTTGAAGCCTTCGGGTCTGCTTTGACAAGCCAGCATCTCTATGCCATGTGTCAGATAATGCTGCCCTTGAAATGTCCCTCTTGCTGAAACGATGGCAACAGAGGGTGTTGTTGCCCAGCAAATAAACTTCTTTTGTCAGCACATATCTTCAGTGCCAGCAAAATTGGCACTTGCATACAGAGAGAGGCAGAGATAAGCAGCAACCTTGCATCAGAGGTGACTTCCAGCACATCAAATCTTTCATAGATGTCTCTTTCTCTTAAAAAGTATTGCTTTTAACCACCAATGGTGATTTACTATGGGCGTTTTACTATAACTATTCATATTGCTATTAATATTAGTGGTATGACTTCTACAGAACAAGGGATGAATGTTTAAAGCCTACATCAGTCTTGCTGCATTTTATCCATGATGTGTGGTTTGTCATGATGACTCTTAAGGTTTACTCAGCTGGCTTCTGAACTCACTTTTAAATTGATTTGTATTTAAATAAGCACCAAACAGCTAAACACTAATGGGAAGATGTTTTTGTTGCATCTAGTTGTGTGAGGGGTACCCATATAGAGAGAAGGGACTACAGCTATGGAGCATGCTTCTTCCTCCATGTAAAATGCCTGTGAAGGACTTTGTTAACACTCAACTTCTATCTGCACAGAAAAGAATGGGGTACTTATTGCAACCAGGGTTCTTTGAGTGGATCTCCACAAATTCACACTCAACTTAATTCCACATAGGAAAGCCATGATTTGTATGGGAATACACACTTCACAGATGCTACTTGCATGTATTTTACATTCATAAGTATCTTAAAGGGCGCCATCACATCTTTGAAGTTCTGATTCCAAAAATCTTATATTCTATAGACTTCTGCCTTCTTTGTAAGCAAGTGGGGATGTCAAAAACCATAAAGGTAACTAATGCGAAGAACTGAAATAGCTGTTGGGCAAAGAGAACTGAAATCCTGTGCATACTTATTTGTGGTAATTCTTATGGAACTCAATGAGACTTACTTCTAAGTAGACATAAATAGAATAGCAAAGTAAGCTGCGGCTCAAGTAATGTCTGTTGACTAATATGCCATAGCTCTCAACTCAGCCAATGCACAAGTCACACTCTCAGCCTGAGCTGTCTCTTGCAATTCATAGGCAGTAAAACTACCTTGTGTTGATTGGCTTATAACAAACAAGGCAATGCCTGTCTAAGAATACAAATGAAACACTTTGCATAAAAGGTATTACTGTTGTATCATCTATATATAATAGAGCAATACAAGTTGAAGTAACATGTATAATCAAGTACATATGTGGCACCAAGCTTTGCTGCTAGACAAAAGGGACTTAAATTCATAGAGCCATTTACTTGTGGTATTCTTATAGGGAGCATGTGTTTTTTTTTTTTAAGCTGGAAGGAATTTATTTTCTTATTATTTCAATAGGAATAGTCACAAAGCAGTTTTAATGCCTATGCTCCCTGGAGCAAGAACTGGATTTTAGTTCACATCAGCCCTAGGAGGTCTATGTCTCCTAGTGTAGAGGAAATTATTAGTGAGGCTTTTTTATCTACAAAAGCTGAAGTTGGAGGGAAACGTGGAAATATTTCACTGCTGCAAATGTCATCATCTGACAGCTATGAATGGATTTACTGTTTAGATGATTTTGTCACAGTCTCTTCTCAGAAACTGAGAAATTCAGGGAAATGATTAAGGCGCCTTCATTTGTAACATAGGGATGCCTGGGAGTGAGTCCTGGTAACTCAGTAAGACTTTTGCAAACAGCACTATCCATGTTTCTTTTAATGGCTCTGGATATTTTGTGTAAAGATAAATCACCTGCAGGGTTGGGAGGTGTGGGGGGAGGAGGGGGTAGAAACCTGTAGTTTCGGATGGAAAGAAATGGGGGACGCTTTGGTGGGAGATCCTACCTTGTGTTAACTAAGAATGCAGCTTCTGAAGAATTCAAGATGTTCCTTATCAATTGCTAGCTGCAGGAGGACATGTTTGCTTTCGCAGTGACTGCTTTTACATTTTTTAAATGAAGCAACGTAGATATAAGAAGTTGTGAATCTTCTTTTGTGCACAAGGACCAAATCTAAGAGCATTTCCTCTGGAATTTCTCACCCCTCTGAGAACTGGGGAGGACACAATAATACTTCTTGTGCTAAAAAAAATAATGAAAAAATGAAAAAGTAGGGAGCAAAAGATCTAATTTAATTTTGCCAGTCCAATAAGTTGAATGGGTTGAGGTGTGTTTTATTATTATACTTTTAGGTGTTTGAATGCACAGTCAACTGTTTGGCCTCCAGTGTCCTCAGAGACGATTTGGCACCTTAGCAAAACATAAACCTTTGCCTAGCATCTCCTGACAGATTCTGGCATCAGTGATCTTCTTTCCCATCTCATGAGCCATCAACCATTGTCAAGATGACTTTGAATATGATGGGCAGGAGGGCTGAAAGGCCATTCCGGATTGGTAGGCTTTCCAAAGTGGACCATATGAACCAGTTTCGTGGGGAAATGTGCATGTGCTTTCTCTGTAACAAGACAGTCCTTGGACATTTTGACCACACTTGGAAATCTGGAGCTATTGCAAGCATAACCGCTGAACAGCAGAAAAAGACTTGAACATTAATCGATGGAAAGACTTCATCCTGCAATAAGAGAAAAGGAGAGGATAATGAAATTCAAGAGTGTGACTCAGAGAATTTCAAATTTACATGATGGACGGGAGAAAAACAGGCTTGCTTCAGCTAAAGCTATGTCAGTGCTTCATTTCTGAATCACATTATCCTCAATTCCATACCTCAGACATAAATATCATTCAGCGTGGCTCCAGCACGGAATACCGAGTCTTGGTCTGTTAGGCATTTCTCATAACCTGCTTCTATTGCAGAATTTTTAAGGAAAATGCATTCCAGCATAAGTGCATTTTATATTCGCTGATTTCTCAAGAAAATATACCTGTGGAGTATTTGGAATATTTTATATGAATTACAGAAAATGGCATATACCTTATGTATAATCTTAGTGATTCTTATTGTAGTGGTGCATATTTATTGTAATGCATCCATTACAGCTGAACTGAAGCTGCACAACCATTTATTTGCATCTGGTATAAAAATCCCACTTCAGGGACCAGCTGTCCCAACACAAACACATATAAACACACACATATATATATCCTACTCTTGGCTGTGAAACTTAATATGATGAGGGGTTTCAGAGTGTCATGGAGTCTGGATTCCACTATGAGGCTAAACACCTAAGCAGGATCATCCAAGGTGTGTGTGTGTTGGGGGGACTCTTTTGTATGCTTCTATGGGGTCATGTGAGCCAGAGAGGTGGACTTGGTGACTGTGCCAGTGTGTCACTGGTCTTATGGGCACCTCTCTTTTTGTCCTTGGCATTGTTGTGGTGATGGTTTGTTTGATTAGATGTCTGTCTGCTGTATGCTTCCTTGTCTTTTTTTCTGTTTCTCTTCTGCTGCCAGACCCAGAGGGTTAGTTGTACTAGGAGATTGGCACTGAACCCAAATGTTGTTTTCTCTTCCCTGATTTTGGGTTGTTTCAGTTTTTGAACTGCTTTGTAGTAACTGAAATTTTTTCACATAGCTCTGATGAGATTTTTTTATTTCTCATGAACTGGTATCTGTTTTTGCAATGCATTGATTTTCTCTTGCCTTTTCTTTCTTTCTTTCTTTCTTTCTTTCTTTCTTTCTTTCTTTCTTTCTTTCTTTCTTTCTTTCTTTCTTTCTTTCTTTCTGTAGCATTTACAGGTTCTGTAGGGCTTTTGAACGGTCAGAAAACATAAATTGGGAAACACAAAACAAAAGACTAGAAGGAGACTTTCCCCTTTTAGGTGAAATAAAAGGACTGGTATGCAAAAATTGCAAAAGCCAACAAAAATGAAAGAATCACATCTTCCAAAAGAAGCCCCGACAAAACAAATATGTAAAATTTCACCATACATAACCCTAGTTACAGCCACTCCTCACTTAACAACCTACCTGTTTAATGACCGCTGAGACTTACAACCATCAGCAGCGGCCAAAGCCGCCACTATGACCTATTGGTTGCCTCAGGAAGCACCTGCTGTTCCAGCCCCCAGGGCTTCTGGGCCAAAGCATCCAGACTGCTTCTGCTTGCCTGCACCTCCCTTGTCAGTAGCTCAGAGGGCAGAAAGCAAGGCTATATTGTTGTCCCCCCCCCCATCACCTTCCTCCTCCTCCTCCATTGCTTCCAAGGGATGGGTGTAGCTGCAAGCATCACACAATGCCTCCACTGGGGAGGAGAATGCCCTGAGCAGGGCGGAGCATTGGGCATCTCCATCTCTAGTCTTCCTTCCTTTTTTGTTCTGCTTCTCCCATAGCCTCCCAGCTCTGGTCTGCCTGCAAGGAGGACAGCTTTAACACACCACAAGACATCCGTCTTAAAATCCTCACTTAACTCCATCATTAAGTAAGGAGTGCCTGTACAAACTGGCACAGCAAGTCATGCAAACTTTACACAAAGCCTAATAAAGAGTTCTCCCCCCTATATCTTTAACTAAGCCCCATCTCAGAAAGCACACCTGCAAAACAGCTTTAAAATGTTTTTTTTTAATGCCTTATAAATCTAGGCAAAAGTAATCTGTAACAGACTGCTGGAAGGATAATTTTTTGAAGGAACATCCCATTATGGGTGGCCTCCGCATGTCATTCTACTCCTTCCTTTCAAGAATAACTTTCCAACCTCTTTTCCAATAACATAGAACAAGGATTAGGAACCGGAAGGATTATGAGAACTGTTGTGTGGGAAACTTACTGTTCATCACCAACATCACCCTCTTAGAATTGCAGAGCTGGAGCAGACCATATGGGATGGATCATGGAGTCCAACCCCTGTCAAAGAAGCCCAGTGGAGAAAAAAAACTCCCAATCTGAGCTCTCCAGTTTAAATTATAAGAAATCATTTTTCAAACCACAGCAGCTTTTCCTCTAAATTCATACCCTGAAAAAAAAAATTTTTTTTGTAAACCGAACGAACATCACAAAGATTTAACCTCTCTTTTAGCAGTTGTCCAGCTGCCAGTCTGAAACAGATCTGGCAGGTTTTAGGACAGAAGCTGACATGCCAAGGAATTCCGATGCTTCCCTGGGTGCCCAGGGGAGAAGAGAAATCTAAGAGCAAATAGTGTTGTGGAAGGAGGAAGTTTGGGGTTTGTTTTTTCTGTGAAGGTGACTTTAAAAGCCCTGGGCAACTCTCTGTGCTCATTCCGACCAGCACAGGTCTGTTTCTGTTGCACTTCCCAACCACCTGGACCTTTAAAAAATCAAGAGCGAGGGGGAAAGAGGAGAGAGAATGGCAATGGGGGTGCATGCACTTTGGCCTGTCATGCCATTACTTTCTTATTACGTTCCACTGTGTCTCCTACAGTTGGTCTATTTAGTCTTGGACAAGCTGCACATTTCCAGGGCATCCCCAGAAGAAAGGAGCAGTAAATCACTTCTGAGTACTGTATTCTCTACCTGAAAAACTTATGGTAACCATAAGTAAGAGTCAACTTGATGGCACATTAATAGTAGTAGCAGTAGCAGCAGCAATACTAATATTGAGCAGAGCAGCAATATTTGAGTTAAGAACATAAGAACATAAGAAGAGCCATGATGGATCAGGCCAACGGCCCATCTAGTCCAGCTTCCTGTGTTCTTGCTTGATCCGGCAAGCTGGCTTTGGCAATACAGTTTACATCGGAGACCAGGTAATAAAAGATAGATTGTTTATTCTAGAATTCTACTCACATCCGGCACGGTAGACACATCAGAATTTGCTTACAATCTCCTAGTCTCACTTTTTAAGAATGAAGTGATTTTCCTGGCCTGTTGGCAAACCTCGTGGCTCTTTCTAAAAGCACAAACAAACACTCCCCTTTTCACTAGTTTGCTAACCAATGAGGAGGTGAAAGGGAGACCACGTGTTTTAAAACTACAACACCCAAAATGCATTGCTTTAAAATTCTTAAAGGCACCTTGCCTCCCATACTGAACCCCACACCAAACCCCATCTGAGCCAGAACACTCCCCACCTGGAATATCAATTCCACTACTACTTATCCAAAACTAAACAATATAACGTAAAGAACGTTATATGTGCAAAGATGGCTGCCTGCTCCCTGCAACCTTTTTAAGCTCTCAGAGTTTTTATCATTTTACCCTTTTCACACAGCCCAAGTAGGCTCTTGATGGGCACCAAGATATCAATTTTGTTCTTTTAGACTTTGAAAGGATTTTTTTAGAGCCTCGAGTCTGAAAACAACTGCTGCTGCTGATATTTGAGTGGAGCTCTCGTCCTGAAGTTCTTGCCAGGGAATATATAATCATAATGAGGAGGAAGAAGAAGCGGCAGAGGGCTCAACCAGGATCCCCAGCCAAGGCGGCAAAACAACTGCGGCTTGACGAGATACTGGCATGGACAGTAAGAGAAACCCGTAAGTGAGATATCTGAAATGTCCTCCCCAAATAAATTTGCAGTGTTGGAAGTTGAACCCCCTCCGGCATATGGTGATGATGAAAATAAGATCCCAGAACAGACTGCCCCCCCCCCGATCTGGGATTACTGGCCAAGGCTCAAGTCCAAGTCCATGAAGGCAATCAGCCCTCTTCACCCCCTGATACTTGCACAAGACCTTGTAATACTTCTGTGATCATCAATGGAGGGAAGCACAAGAGACAATTAATTGAAACTGTTGGAGAGCATTGCATTCTCACAGGGAAAACTGTCCTAGCAATATTTCAAAAGCTTGAAAATATCAGCAATCAATTGGATATTGTCCATAAATCCCTCAATAAAAATGAAGGAGAGCTTTCAAAAGCCCATTCCTCACTCACATCCCCTTGCTGAAACAGTGACAGGGGGCCAAATGGAGGATATGGGCAAAACTGTCAAAGAGCCCTCTAAGTACAGTAAGGTGTGTGGGTCCCATTCTTGTCGCCTTGAAGTAGCTAAAATAATGCTTGAGATTATAAACAACTATATGAATCGAGGGAAATGGGCAAATAGACAGAAGGTTGTATCTTCCCTAAGCTCTCTCCTCAGAACGACACCATCACAAATTGATCTAAAATCCCTTGTGCCCTTACCTGCATCACGTAACTCCACAAGGCTGCTTCTAGAATTTGATGCATCTACAATTCCTCTTATGCTTTTTAAAATGAGGGACTTTTTGAACACTCTCTGCATAAGAACTAGAAGAGTTTTTAGCAAGGACACTGTGAAACCACTGTTATCATTGAAAAAGCTTCCTTTGCTAAACGCTGCCTCCATGCCAAGGCCACATCAAGTTGGCTGCTTGCCAAACCACAACTCTGCAGATAACTAAAAAGAGGACGTGCAGCAACTACAGTTAACCCCTGAAAGGCAACTTCCACCTGAAATTGAGTCCTTGGGAAAGCTAACCTCTTCTCTGGAAGAGTCCCTTGCAAAATTCAAGGAGTTCTTAACAGTCTGGAGTCAAGTATTGACTGATAAGACAACACAACGAACACAAGGAAAACCTGCTTCCAATGTCATCTCACGCGGCACTAGCATACCGGAGGGAAAACAAAATCAAGATTTGGATTTGCCTTTTGCTGTTACTCCACATAATCTGGAAATAACGGAGGGCTGTCGTAAGGAGGTATCTCACCCCTTGGAAGAAGACCTACTTCTGCAGCTTGACCTCGACGTGGACGGGGATAATATAACAACTGCCGTCTTTAAAGGCCTCTCTTGGACAGAACAATCTAAGATCATCTTGTCCCTAGACAAAGTTAGGTCTGAGCTATCTCACAATATGAACAATGCCTTAACTCAACCTATTACTTCTCCCAAAGCAGCCATACTCCTTCCAAATATTAATTTTACGCACAGGCCAGTTCCTGCCCAACCCAGCACCCCCACTTGTGTTCAGAACATGCCAATGATGCTGTTATATCCGATTGACTCTCTCCCCCTTCCCTCCCCATCTAGTATCAAACTGGTTTCATGGAACATTGCAGGTTGGGAGAGGAAAAGGAATGACTCCGATTTTATAGAATATCTCTCCAGGCATGATATTATTTTTCTCCAGGAAACCTGGTCCCTCACAGGCCCCAGTGTTCCTGGATTTGTTTCCTACAATCTTCCTGTGTTTAAACTAAATAAGTTGGGTCGTCCTCGCTCTGGCTTAAGCTGTCTGGTGAAACCCTCCTCCTCCTTTGTTCTGTCCCCTCCTACTTCTCACTCGCCTTATGTTCAAACCTTTCTATTTAATAATAGTGAGCGCCACATCCTCATGCTGAATGTTTACATCCCTCCCTATGGTTCTTCTACCACAGATCCATGGACAGAAGTAAAAAGAATTACTGACCAAGTACTAGTATCCAATCCCTCTATTTCTCTTCTCTTTGCTGGTGATTTTAACTCTAGGCTAGGAGCAAATAATCTAAGCCTTGCCAAATATATGAATTGGGATATGGAGGAGATGAATCCACCCTCTTTCTCGGGGGTCAAGAAGTCCAAGGACCCTTCCATCAATAAGATTGCCTTATTAATGGTCGATCTATGTCTAAGTTACGATCTCCGTATTTTGAACGGTGTCCCTGATTATCCTCTTTCGGGTGATTTTACCTTCCTCTCACCCTTAGGATTGAGCGTGGTCGATTATATATTAATTTCCCCCGACCTTCTTGCGAAGACTTCCAATTTTGAACTTATCCCACGCACCGATAGTGACCATATCCCTCTGCAGGTGTCGTTATTGAACCCCCTCTCAGATCCTTCCAGTAGCGACTCCCCCACTGATCTCTTTATATATCCTAAGTGGACCTCTAGAACTTCACTGGCCTTCCAACAATGGTCCAGATCACTAGAAACTGTTCGCCAGTGTGCAACTGTTCAATCAACCAACTCCCCCAAAGTTGCTATCCAAGCATATTCCGCAATTATATCACACTTAACCAACTCACTGAACCCTCCCCGTCCACACACAGGGAAGAGCAAACCAGTTTCCTGGTTTGACCAGGATTGTCGATCTGCAAAATATGAACTGAGACAATTGTTCTCCTTTGTTCGCTCTCATCCTTCTTCTGAGGCACTTACCTTTTATTTTTCAGTTAGAAAGTCCTCCCATCTTTTCTTGGAAGAGAAATAGCATGTTTTTGCTCTAAATCAATGGGATAGGTGATCCGATGACATCTCCTCCAAGAACAGCAGAGTATTTTGGCAACTGGTGTCCCGTTCCAACCCGGTTCCCTCTTTAATTGATGTTCCACCCATTTCTCCCTCTGCTTGGACTACACACTATTCTAAAATCTTTGCTCCTTCTGACCTGGTATTCCCTTTTCCTCCCCTGCCCCCTGACCTTCCCCCTTGGCCTCCTGTTCTAGAACCCGAACTACTAGAACTGATTAGCACCTTGAAACCCGGAAAAGCCCCGGGACCCGATGGGATCGTAAGCGAAATACTGATTAATGCCCCTGACTGGTGGGCTCCCTTCCTGGCTAAACTATTTACCCTGATCAACCATTTTGGGATTTTCCCAGAATCATGGTTATCTTCTATTTTAGTACCAATTTTCAAAAAGGATGACCCTACATCCCCGTCCAACTATAGGCCTATTAGTCTCCTTTCCACTATAGGAAAACTCTATGCAAAATTCCTTCTCAAACATTTAGTAGCCTGGGTGGAGGCGAAGTGCCTTCCCGGCAATGAACAAATTGGTTTCCATCCAGGATCATCCACTTTAGACCATGCACTTTTGCTGTCTTTCCTTACGAAAAAATATTCTTCTCATTTTAAAGGGAAACTCTACGCTGCTTTCATCGATCTGAGAGGTGTGTTTGATTCTATCAATAGGAACCTGTTATGTCATAAACTTGCTTCTTGGGGAACTGACTCTCGACTGCTTTTCTTAATTAGGAATCTTCACTCCTCCAATTCATGTTGGGTCCGTATAAACCGCAAGGGCTCCCTTTCTGAAAAGATTACTATATCCAAAGGTGTCTGTCAGGGTTGTATACTAGCGCCCCAACTATTCAATCTCTTCCTTGCCGATTTATGTTCTCAACTATCTCATTGTGATAAGTACGCCCCTTGTTTGAATAACTCCCCATTACCAATTCTCCTTTATGCTGATGATTCAGTCCTTCTTTCCATCTCCAAAATCGGGCTACGCCATCTCCTATCTGCTTTTCATTCTTATTGTAGATCTAATGATCTAATAATCAACTCCGAAAAAACCAAAATATTGGTCTTTTCTCATCTATGGAAACCGCTATCCTGGAGTATTGACAGCAGACCAGTCGAACAAGTTAAAATATTCAAATATTTAGGTATAAATTTCCACCACCGATTAGAATGGAATTTCCATAGAGACTTGGCAATATCTTCAACCAAACTCCATCTGAATGCAGTATCCCGTTTTCATTACCATAGTGGCAACCAGTATGTACCTGCAGCCCTCAAGGTTCTTCAGACAAAGACCTTGAGTCAGCTTCTGTACGGAGTTCCAATTTGGATCAAGGCGGCTTCCACAAAAGTAGACCTAGTAATTGCCTCCTTTTAAAGGCAAATGCTAGGTGTTCCCAACACAATCAAACTTTCAACCGTGATCCTAGAGTTGGGCATTCACTTACCTTCCACTCTGGCATGATCTCGGGCCATCAAATACTGGTTAGCCCTCCATTATAATTCCTCCCCTGGTTCCTTACTTTTCGACCTTTTAAAGGATCCCTTTACTTCCACCTGGGATTCCCTCTTTGTAAACAAACTCCACAACTTAGGCTTTACTCTTGATTATTTTGCCAACTTTGACTTTAAAAGAGCTTACTTGACCATTAAGGCAAAATTATTTGAAGAAGAAACTGAATTACTTTCCTCCAATCTAAATTGGACCTGCTCTCCACGTTTCTTTAACTTATCCCCTGTCTTTGGCCATGATCTCTGTTATTTCTGCAAGCTAATTAATCCAAATAAGAGACGTGCTTTCATGTTGGCCAGACTCAATATTTTCCCCTCCTCAGTACTCTCAGGAAGATACTTGGGTATACCATAGTCCCAGAGGCTTTGTAAATTTTGTCATCTTGAACCGGACACAGTCCCTCATATACTGTGTCGCTGCCCTGCCCATACTAGGTTACGCAAAGAGTTTTTAGACCCAATTATGTCTATGTTCCCTGGCCCCCCAGAGGAACACACAAGCTTTTTACTTCGTGACAATTCTGAATAGGTCACCTTACAAGTTGCAGATTTTCTAGTAGCTGTTATTAATAAGAAATGAGAGTGTATCCCCTTTTTGGCCTTTTACCTATTGTTTTACTTGACAATGTTTTACCATCACTGTTTTGGTTGTGTTCTATTTTCTTTGTTTTAATGCCAATAAAGGTGTATGTATGTATGTATGTATGTATGTATGTATGTATGTATGTATGTATGTATGTATGTATGTATGTATGTATGTAATAGATTCAAGGCAAGAAGGTCCATGGTTCACCCATCAAGTTTGGTTGGCACATACCGCCACTGCTCGGGTTCTGACGAGGCCCTAATTCCTGTGCCGGGAGACTCCAACAACATCTGCCACCCCCACGCCTTTTGGGTGAGAGCCAGAAGGGGCTGCTTGCAGCTTTTCCCTGTGGGTGCTGTTTGGCTTTGGAGTCCCTGCCGTCTCCTCAGGACCAGGACCCTGGGACTTGGCTGCCTGGACTCCCCACACCTCCCTGCTTAACACCAGCCACCTGGCCCAGGGAGGAAAGGGCTTGAAAAGGCCGGGCTGCCAGGGACTGTCGGACCAGCGTTCCTGTGCCGGGAGACTCCAACAACATCTGCCACCCCCACGCCTTTTGGGTGAGAGCCAGAAGGGGCTGCTTGCAGCTTTTCCCTGTGGGTGCTGTTTGGCTTTGGAGTCCCTGCCGTCTCCTCAGGACCAGGACCCTGGGACTTGGCTGCCTGGACTCCCCACACCTCCCTGCTTAACACCAGCCACCTGGCCCAGGGAGGAAAGGGCTTGAAAAGGCCGGGCTGCCAGGGACTGTCGGACCAGCGTTCCTGTGCCGGGAGACTCCAACAACATCTGCCACCCCCACGCCTTTTGGGTGAGAGCCAGAAGGGGCTGCTTGCAGCTTTTCCCTGTGGGTGCTGTTTGGCTTTGGAGTCCCTGCCGTCTCCTCAGGACCAGGACCCTGGGACTTGGCTGCCTGGACTCCCCACACCTCCCTGCTTAACACCAGCCACCTGGCCCCGGGAGGAAAGGGCTTGAAAAGGCCGGGCTGCCAGGGACTGTCGGACCAGCGTTCCTGTGCCGGGAGACTCCAACAACATCTGCCACCCCCACGCCTTTTGGGTGAGAGCCAGAAGGGGCTGCTTGCAGCTTTTCCCTGTGGGTGCTGTTTGGCTTTGGAGTCCCTGCCGTCTCCTCAGGACCAGGACCCTGGGACTTGGCTGCCTGGACTCCCCACACCTCCCTGCTTAACACCAGCCACCTGGCCCAGGGAGGAAAGGGCTTGAAAAGGCCGGGCTGCCAGGGACTGTCGGACCAGCGTTCCTGTGCCGGGAGACTCCAGCAACATCTGCCACCCCCACGCCTTTTGGGTAAGAGCCAGAAGGGGCTGCTTGCAGCTTTTCCTTGCGGGTGCTGTTTGGCCTTGGAGTCGCTGTTGCCATCAAGTATAAGAGATAGGACCCACAATAGAACTAAGGGAACAGGAAGGGGGGAGGGCAATGGATGGGGCAGCCATTGGAATTGTTCTGGATAGGGGAAGGTATGGTGGTAGGAGTGGAACATGCCCGCCTAGGAGAAGAGAGTTTAGATACCTCACATCTATCCCCTCTTCTGGTTCCACCCCTAGCCAGAAGGAATCAGGTGACCATATCAGTGAGCCCACAAGCCACACGGTGCTGTTGTTGAATGCCAGGTCGGTACAAAATAAGACCGCCCTCATCCACGATGTTATTCTGGATGAGGGTGCCGACTTGGCATGTATTACCGAGACCTGGGTGGGAGAGGAGTGTGGTGTTCCCCTCTCCCAGCTATGCCCACCTGGGTACTCGGTCCAGCACCAGTGTCGCTTGAAGGGTCGGGGAGGGGAGTTGCTATAGTCTATCGGAGTTCTATCTCCTTGACAAGACTTCCTGTCCCCTTGGGAGGAGGCCTGGAGGGCCTGTACTGTGTGTTGGGCTCACGAGACAGATTGGGGATTCTGCTGGTGTACCGCCCACCCTGCTGCGTACCAACAGTCTCCTGCCTGAGCTGATGGAGGTTGTCTCGGACCTGGTGTTGCGGACCCCCAGGCTGTTGGTACTGGGGACCTCAACATCCATGCTGAGGCAGCCTTGAATGGGGCAGCTCAGGACTTCATGGCCGCCATGACAACCATGGGGCTGTCTCAATATGTCAACGGCCCAACGCATGAGAAGGGCCATACTTTAGACCTGGTCTTCTCAACGGGATTGGAGGATGGTGGTCTGGATGTGGAGGGGTTGGTTCTAATTCCATTGTCATGGTCAGACCACTTTCTGGTCAAGTTTAGGCTATTAGCTTCTTCTACCCTCTGCAAGGGTGGGGGATCTATTCAGATGATCCGCCCTCGGAGACTAATGGATCCAGATGGTTTCCTGAAAGCTCTGGGGATTATCCATCTGATATGGTCGGCGCTCCTGTCGAAGCTCAGGTCACCCTGTGGAATAGGGAAATGTCCCGGGCGGTTGACACGACAGACCTAAGCGCCCTCTCCCCTTACGCAGAGCCCAGACAGCTCCTTGGTATACATCTGAGCTGCGGGCAATGAAGCAGGAGGGGAGACGGCTGGAGCGCAAGTGGAGAAAATATCACTGTGAGTCCGATCAACATGGCTTAGAGCCCATTATCGGGCCTATTCCGTGGCGATACAGTTTGCGAAAAGGCAATATTTCACAAACCGTATTGCTTCTTCAGAGTGCCGTCCAGCAGAGCTGTTTCGGGTGGTCCGGGACCTTCTTCAACCGAGAAATACGATGGAGGTTCTGGACCACTCAGCAGCCCGCTGTGACGAGTTTGCTGTCCACTTTGAGGAAAAAAATCACTCAGATTCGCAGGGAATTGGACTCCACTATTAGTGCAGAATCAAGGGATGTGTCCAGTGTGCCGTGCTTAGGTCCAGTATTATTGGATGAGTTTCAATTATTGAGACCCGAGGATGTGGACAGGGTGCTTGGATCTGTCCGTGCTACCACTACGCCACTTGACCCTTGCCCTTCTTGGCTAATTGAAAGATCTGCCAGGGGAGTTCGCACCTGGGTCCAGGAAGCTGTAAACGCCTCATTAAGAGAGGGAGTGGTCCCCACCATCTTGAAAGAGGCAGTGATTAGACCACTCCTTAAAAACCTAACCTGGACCCAGGGCTGGTGGTTAACTACCGTCCAGTAGCGAACCTCCCTTATTTGGGCAAGGTGTTGGAGCGGGTGGTGGCCGGGCAACTCCAGGCACTGCTGGATGAAACGGATTTTCTGGATCCATTTCAATCTGGTTTCAGGCCGGGTTTTGGTACAGAGACTGCCTTGGTCGCCCTGTATGATGACCTCTGCCGGGAGAGAGACAGGGGAGTGCAACCCTGTTGATACTCCTGGACCTCTCAGCGGCTTTCGACACCATCGACCATGGTGTCCTTCTGGATAGGCTGGCCAGGTTGGGAGTTGGAGGCACCGCTTTGCGATGGTTCCATTCCTTCCTGGCTGACCGTGTCCAGAAGGTGGTGCTGGGGGACAGTTGCTCTGCCCCGTGGCATTTATGTCATGGGGTTCCTCAGGGCTCTATACTGTCTCCCATGCTGTTCAACATTTACATGGAACCACTGGGAGAGGTCATCAGGAGGTTTGGGCTGAGGACTCAGCAATATGCTGATGATACTCAGCTCTACCTCTCGTTTTCCACCAATCCAGGTGAGGCGGTTTCTGTGCTGAACTCGTGTCTGGGCCAGATAATGGACTGGATGAGGGTTAACAAATTGAAACTCAATCCAGACAAGACGGAAGTGCTGTTAGTGGGTGCTTTGCCAGACAGGTTAGGGGGACACTTCCCTGTTCTGGACGGGGTTGCACTCCCCCTAAGGGACAGGGTCCGCAGCTTGGGGGTGCTCCTGGACCCCGGTCTAACTCTGGAAGCCCAGGTGGACACGGTGGCCAGGGGTGCCTTTCTCCAGCTGCGGAAAATATATCAGCTACGCCCCTACCTGGATGAACGGAGCCTCATAACAGTTACGCATGCACTGGTAACATCCCGTATTGATTACTGCAATGCGCTCTACATGGGGCTGCCTTTGAAGACGGTTCGGCGATTGCAACTGGTTCAGAATCGTGCGGCGCGGCTAGTAAGTGGTGGGGCCGCTGGGGATCACATCACGCCGATTCTACGTAGCCTACATTGGTTACCAGTTGCTGCCCGAGCCCAATTCAAAGTGCTTGTTTTGACATATAAAGCCCTAAATGGCTTAGGACCTGGATACCTGAAGGACCGCCTCCTTCCATATGAACCTACCCGGCAATTAAGATCAAGCCAGGGGGCCCTCCTGAAAGAGCCATCCCTCAAGGAGGTGAAAGGGATGGCTTGTAGGAACAGGGCCTTTTCGGCAGCTGCCCCCAAGCTATGGAATGCCCTCCCAAGTGAGATCCGCCTGGCGCCAACACTGATGACATTTCGGCGCCAGGTAAAAACCTTCCTGTTCCAGAAGTTTTTTAATTGATACAATTTAGATTGTGGGTCTTCTGATGGCAATTTTAGTGTGATGTTTTAGTATAAGGTTTTTATTGTTGTTTTAATTATTTATTGTTGTTTGATGTTTTTAACTGTTTTAATTCCTTGATTGTAAGCCTCCCAGAGACCTTTGGGTAGTGGGCGGCATATAAGTTGTAAAAATAAATAAATAAATAAATAAATAAAAATTCAGTCCACCCTGTTGCTCACATACACATAGAATCATCTACTTTAGTTGTATATGTAACCCAGCACCATCTTGCTATCTGTATAGAAGGTGGTGGATTCTAGTTGTAGGTCCATCTCTTTCTTAATCAGGTCTGCTAATTCTACGGCTAGCACCGCACCACAGAGTTCTAGTCTTGATATGGTGTGGTCCTTTTGTGGTGCCAGTTTGCCTTACCCGTGACAAAGCCAATGTGGCAGCAATCGTCTTAACTGATGCATCAGAGAAGATATGTAGCTCTTTCTTCACAGTGGCGGTGGGCGAGATGGGAGCATACGAGTGTTGTAGGTGAAAGTTTTGAAGACAGTTCAAGGAAGCACACCATATCTCACAATCTTGCTTCTGTCCTAGTGGGAGTGGTTCGTCCCAAACCTTGGTGTCCTTAGAAAGCTCACGAAGAAGAAGCCTTCCTTGGACTGTCACCGGAGGGCCGCAAAACCCAGAGGATCATATAGGCTGCTCACAGTTGACAGGACTCCTCTCCTTGTGAAGGTGGAATTCTGAGCTGGGGTTCTGAAGGTGAAGGCGTCTTTCCTCAAATCCCAACATAGGCCTAGACTGCGTTGGATGAGGGGGCCTTCGGAAGCCAATCCAAGGTCCTGTAGAACCTTGGCGTGGTCTTCGGGACTGAAGGCCTTTAGGGCTTCCTCGCTGTTAGACGCAATTTTGTGAAGCTTAATATCAGCTGTAGCTAGCATCTGTCGTGTCCTCTTTAACAGTTCTGCGGCTTCTGCAGATTTTAGACCATCACCAATATAAAAGTCTCACTCAACAAAATCTCTAGCATCTTCGCCAAAGGTGCAGTGAGTTGGAGGCCATAGTTGGCAATTGCAGGAGAGGAACTATTCCCGAAAGCATGTACTCTCATTCTGTACTCTTCTATTTGTGAATTATGTGTATCGTTGGTGAACCACGGGATGCGCAGGTAATTTCGATGGTCTTCTTTAACAATGAATGAGTAAAACATTTGCTGGATGTCAGCAATAATGGCTATAGCCTCCTTCTTGAAGTGGATGAGTACGCCAAGAAGACTGTTGGTGAGTGTGGGTCCCGTGAGCAAGGCCTTATTTAGGGAGAGGCCTTCAAACTGTGCACCGGCATCAAAGACTACCCTTATCTGTCCTGGTTTGGGGGAATGGTACACTCCAAAGAATGGCAGGTACCAGCATTCTTCATACCTTCCCAAGGGTGGAGCTGGTTCAGCATGTTTGTTCTGGAATATCTTGTTCATGAATTCTATCAGGTGAGCTTTCATCTCAATCTTCCTGTTCATCAGTCGCCTGAGACGGGAGAGTGCTTGTTCACGATTGTTCGGCAGTCGTTGCCTGGGCATGCGAAAGGGTAATGGGGCTACCCAACTTCCGGAGGCATCCTGTTGCATCTCTGTCTCCATAAGCTGCAGAAAGGACTTGTCCTCCATCGACAAAGCCATTTCATTGTCTTCTTTGCTGAGCTGGAACACCGTTTCTCCTAGAGTGGGTTTAGCTGGAGAAACCTTGAAGTGTTCCTGACATGGCATTAAGTGAGAAGTTCTACCATTACTGAGGATGGAGGTAGCGAAGACATGTGCCTGAGTTGGAGCCTGCAACCGATCTATGCAGATTGTGCCTGAAATGGCCCATCCAAGTGCTGTCCTGAAGGCAAGTGGGGATCCTGGTGGACCTTGAACTAATTCATGGTGCCCGAGGGCCTCAGGGGCATCCACTCCCAACAACAGCAAGATTTCGGCATCGGGGTCTAAGGCAGGCAACTGATTTGCTATATGTCTCAAGTGAGGTATGGCTCTTGCAACCTCTGATGTGGGGATTTGGCTGCAGTCATTTGGTATGTCATCCCACTCTAGTAATGGTGGTAGAAGAAACTGTGACCTCCCATCTAAGGATTCTATACAGAACCCATTGACTTTCCTCCCCGCCGTGTGCTGCCGTCCAGTACACGTAGATACGGTGAAATGAGCTTCTTCGCATGGGACGTCAAACAGGTCGAAGAATGCTGACCTGGCCAGTGACCGGGTGCTCTGGTTGTCCACTGTAACATACATCCGCACAGCTTCCCCAGGGCGTCCAATGGGATAGACTCTTGCCAGGCAGATTTGGTGGCATGACCGGGAGGAGAGTGAGTCGCCACAGACCGAAGTGCAGTTTACCGTTGCAGATGGCTCTTGGTGCATCTGCATTGAATGCAGAGGTTCTGTAATTGATGGAAGGTCCGGGAGGGATCCTTGATGTGCAGCATGGTCAGGATGCAGGGCACCTGGGTGTTTGTCACTGTTGCATAGATGGCATTGCACCTTGGCCGTGCATGCCTTGGCTCTGTGATCCGTGGATGCACAACACCTGTAGCAGACCCCATACTCCTTGATCAAGGCCTTCGTGTCATCCAGATTCTTCTTCTGAAACTCGCTACATTTGTTCAGAGGGTGTGGGGCCTTGTGGAGAGGACACAAAGGATCTGCCTTAGGACTATGACCTTTACGCGGTGCATATCCAGCCAATGGTGCATCTGTGTCCTTCACAGGTGATGCAACAACCTCCGTCTTGTACACAGACGCGGGCACTCTGCCCTGTACTTGGTGCATTGAATCCTTGTTTAATAAAGGGACATGACCTGTACCTTTGTTGACTGGTAGCCAGCATTTTATGAGGCTAAGGGCCTGAGGTGCAGTGTAGAAAGCCGTTTGCTGGACCACAAATTCCTCCAAGACTGTGAAAGGGGGATCTCTTCCTTGGTGCATAACCTTATAGCTGTTGAAAACCTCGAGCCACTTGGCGCCAATCTGTTCGGGTAGTTTTTGAACAATGAGTGATTGTGTTTCATACAGGTCGAGACAGACCAGCCCTGACAATGTGGGGTCTCGCTGCGCTGACTGTAATTGAGTAAGGATGTCGGAGTACTCCAGTAGCTTGCGGGGTTCACCAAGGCTGACGCTAGGGAACTTGTGAACATGTTCCATTAGTGATGACATAGTCTGTGTAGCTGCTCCATAGTAAGTGTCCAGCCTGGCCCAGGCTGAGCGGATGGCCGAGACGGGGTCCCTGAGGTTTGCGACGTATATGTCTTCAACCGTAGATTGCGATTCCGGCCCCAGGTAAGCAATCATAAGGCCTAGCTGTTCTGCTGGACGCAGATCATCATCTTGAATGGCGCTCTGAAAAATGTGCTTCCATAACAGATAGTCATGACCCGGTTTGTCGGAGAATTTTCGTACACCGCTGGTCACTAGGTCTATCCGGCCTCTTCGTGGTGATCGTGTTCTGGTTCTCCTTTGGGAAGATGGGTCTTCTGTATGACTAGTGGGAGGCACGGGAACCGAGGCAGGTGGAACATTGTGCTCTTCCTTTGGGGCTATGATGGGACCATAAGGCTGGAGGGGATTATAAGGAAGACATGGTGAAATGTTATTCCAGGCCCAAGCGTCGTATCCCTGATAAGGATGAGCATGATGGCTGGCCATCTGAGGTAGCCTGGGGTTGAACGTTGATGGTATGGCATCATAGGTTGGTAGTCTCAGGGGGTTGTAACCTGGCTGGGGTGGAACACTCCCAGGTGCTGAAGCCATATGGTCTGGCTGCGACAGAACATTCCCTGAATCTGCACGAGGTTGGGCAAATCCTGAGGGAGTTGCCGGAAGGGGGGGAGGTCCCAATGCTGAAGCACTGGGACGATGCCCCTGAGCAGATGCCAGGATGATGGAAACAGCCTGAGAAGGAGCAATGGCTGATACTGCAGCATTAAGGTGGGCCCCCTGAGCAGATGCCAAAGTGATGGGAACTGCCTGAGGAGGAGCAGGGGCTGATGCCACAATGTTGAGATGGTAACCCTGAGCAGATGCCAAGGTGGTGGGAACTGTCTGAGGAGCAGCAGAAGCTGAAGGTACTAGGTTCACAAGAGCCTGTGGAGGTAGACCACTTCCCATTGTCGGGCCCTCAGGGGGACTGTGACCAGCAGGAACCGTGGCATCATTTGGTAAGGTCCCGAAGGGGATGTGTGTAGTGGGAACTAGTTCAGACGTGCGGCCAGATGCTGGATGGCAGCCGGCAGCAACTGGTGCAAAAAATTGCACAGCGACAGGGGGTGCTCCCTTCCTGGATGGTTGGTAGCTGGGTTGAGGCTGTGGGCAGGGCCACTTAGGTTAGCAGGTATTTGCTGTTCTAGGCCATCCTGCCTGTCACATAGGGAGGTCTGATCTTCCACAAAGGCCTGGACGCGGTGGAATGAGCTGTCTGCTCCCAAGTGTTCCAGATCCCAATTTGGGAAGGTACTAGAAATGACCTTCTCGGCTTCTGCTTGCAAGGCTGCAGCTCGAGCCGTCTTTTCTACTATCTCCTTTTCTTGTTGAAGAAGTTCAAGTTTAGCTTTCCTCAACAACTCCTCCTTCATCAAGTTCAGAGAGACTGAAGCGACAGCGGCATCTATCCTTGCTGCCATAGCTTGTTCCTTTAACTTCTCAGCTAGGGGAAGTCTAGAATGCTGACTGCTGCCCATCTGCTGAAGCTTGTGAAGGTCTTGAGTGGACTGAGGCGACAGAGGGTGTTCTTGGATGCTTGCCACTTGCCTTGGAGATGGCCTTTCTCACATCTTCTTCCTTTAACGTCTTAGCTAGGGAAAGTCTGGAACGCTGACGGCTGTCCGATACAACTGAAGATTGCTGTGAGATATCCTGCTTCTTTGAATCTGCTTTGCAATGCTCACCTAGGTTAGTGGGGGCCTCAGAGGGAGATACCAGCACAGACTGCATCCCAGCATTGGTTGATCCTGACTGCATTTCCCTTGCTTCTGAGGCGTTCTAAGCCTGGTTGGTTACTAAATGTTAGTTTGGATACACTTGAGAGTAAGTTTTCCTGATAAGCCCCAGGTGTGTGTCCATTTGAGATCAGGGTGACTGGTTCCCTTGAAAGTTCTCGATTGGACTGATAGCCAGTAGGAGTCTTCTGTCGGGAAACTGACTGCTCAATGTATCCAGAATTAGCTCAGGATAACATAAGTTGATGAATTAAACTTTTGGAGCATACAATGGCTCGTGAGAGGTTTTGCCTACAGATTATATGAGCAGGGACGGACTGAGGCATATAGTTTCAAGCAGAGAATTGGCTAAGATGCTAGCAGCACAGTTTTTTCATGCAAATTAAGATAACATTATCTAGCTGGCAATTGTCTTCCGTCTCTATGGCAACCAAAGATACATGCAGCTGAGGGAGAGCTCTCCTTTGTTAAATGCAGGAAATTTGCACTTTTGTTCTAACTGTTCTTGCTTAAACCGGCAAGCTGGCTTTGGCAATACAGTTTACATCGGAGACCAGGTAATAAAAGATAGATTGTTTATTCTAGAATTCTACTCACATCCGGCACGGTAGACACATCAGAATTTGCTTACAATCTCCTAGTCTCACTTTTTAAGAACAAAGTGATTTTCCTGGCCTGTTGGCAAACCGTGTGGCTCTTTCTAAAAGCACAAACAAACACTCCCTTTTTCACTAGTTTGCTAACCAATGGGGAGGTGAAAGGGAGACCACGTGTTTTAAAACTACAACACCCAAAATGCATTGCTTTAAAATTCTTAAAGGCACCTTGCCTCCCATACTGAACCCCACACCAAACCCCATCTGAGCCAGAACATCCTGTATCTCACAGTGGCCCCACCAAATGCATATGGGAGCACATGAGACTAGATATCTGTCTCCTGATACCACTCCCCTGCATCTGGCCCTTGAAATACCCCAGTTTTAAGTCTGGAGATTACACATCTCCATCATGGTTTGTAACCTGTGATGGACTTTTCTTCCAGGAATCTGTCCAATCCCCTTTTGAAGGCATCCAGGCCAAATGCCATCACCAGATCCTGTGGCAGGGAGTTCCATAGACTAACAATGTGCTGGGTAAAGAAATATTTTCTTTTGTCTGTTTTTACTCTCCCAGCCCTCAATTTGAGTGTATGTCCCCTAATTTATTTTGTGAGAGGGACAAGAGTGTCCCTCTATCCACTTTACTCCTGTCCTGCATTATTTTGTATGTCTCAATCATATCCCCCCCTCACATGCCTTTTTTTCCAGGGTAAAGAGCCCCAAATGTTTTAGCCTTTCCTCATAAGGGAGGTGCCCCAGCCCAGTAATCATTTTAGTCACTCTCTTCTGCACCTTTTCCAGTTCCACTATGTCTTTTTTTTTGAGATGCAGTGACTTAAGAATCTTTGTGTTGAAGAAGGCCTGGCAACAACAGCAGCAGTTTAGGGTCAAGGAATTATTGTTATTTGCAAGCATAAATAGATTACTCTTCCAGTTTTTGTTTACTTTCTGTAAAAGCGTTGGTTTAGTGATTTCAGCAAGTGATTTCAGCTCTGTGACATAGTAGGCTGGAGATAGCTTCTATTGTAACAGCTCTTTATTCAGGGAGAGAACAAGACTGGGGACTGGGGAGAGGGAGCTACATTTATCGGAATGAGGACAGGCTAGGAAAAGATACATTTTGGAGGGAACAATTACAAGCAATCACAAAGCTGCCTTTTGGCGGAAACCAATAGGATTGAGGATCCAAATGCAGCAACTAGAAATAACCAATAGGCCTGTTCCCTTTGGAACAGGAAGGCAGTTACTTCAACATAAGCAATTACAGATAATAGGAATACAGATCAATACACAACACTTTCTACCTGTTATTTTTCCCTTCCTACAAATTACAGACATAATAGAAAAATATCTTCTCAGTTCTTTAAGTTACTGAAATTTCTGGGAGTGGGGAAGCTGTGTAGGTTTGGTGGAGTAAAATACTAAAAATGTACTATAGATCCTTTGACAAAAGGTAGACTCGTTGAATCAGTAGAACATGTAAGCAGGGTTCAGCAAATTGCAATTGATTCAATGCTAGGTCTCCTCTAGTTAGAAATAACAGCAGGATTTAAGTCAAAACATTTTATTTGATGTATTGCTTTGTTGTAGAGAAGCTTGATGAACTGGCCTGCAACTTGAATGCTTGAACCAAATAAAACTTATTGCCTTTTATCAGACTGATATAAATCTAACTTATATAAGGGATTGTACCATAAGCATTTATCTAACTTACGTCCCATTAAATTCAATGAGATTTACTTCTGAGTAAACCTTGCTGGGAATTGCAATATAAGCTATTAATCAGGGAGTCTCGGTATCTCGTCTTTATCTACAGCCTCAGTAGATAGACTTACACAAAATACTGTACACAGATTCTCTACTTCAACGATCACCTGGAATAGGCGATGATGGTATTAACGTATATTATGTTCTAAGAATTACAACAAGAATGAACATGTGAAGACTTTTGAACACTGATCATAGTCTATCTATCAACAGTGGTACCTCGCAAGACAAATGCCCCATAAGACAAAATATTCATAAGACAAATAAAATTTCTGGGCATAGGCATTTTTCACAAGACAACTGTTTGCCTACCAGATGTCTTGCAAAAAAAAGCATCTTACGGGGCAGGCATTTGAATTTTGCATGCCCCCAACCCACGGGGGTTCTGGGTGCATGAAATACAAACACCTGCCTGTCTTTCCAGGCCATGTAGCACCCGATCCGAGGGTGCTATAGGATCAGGAAAGCCAGGATCAAAGCTGCCACCACCTCCTCTTCACCGAGGTCTCTGTGCCGAAACCCAGGCAAAGGGGGGTGGCTGCCCTGACTCAGGAAGGGGACGAGTGGGAGAGTGATACCTCGTCCACTCCCCTTCTGGATTGGGGCAGCCAGCAAAAAGGAGGAAGCTTTTCCCCTGCCCCAAATCAGCAAAGAAGAGGGAAAGCTTCCCTCCTTTGCTGGGTTGGGGGTAAACCTCATCAATCACTGGCAGCCAACGGCTGCTCCACACAGCCAAGACAGCTGATTTTGACAGCTGAGAACCAGAACGAATTAATATGTTTTCATAACTCAGCTCCCTGAACCCCAAACCTTTCCACATTTCAAGGGGTTTCCTAAAATCACTTGCAGAAGGTACCCCTGCAATTTGCATGACTTGGATCAGCAATTTTCCATTGCATTTAAATTAAATGAATACAGTTTTTCTGCAACTGTCATGTAGAGAAGAGAACTACTAAAACAACGAATGCGAAGAAATAGAGGAGAAAAATAGAAGAGGGCGAGATCTCTTCTAGAAGAGCAAAGATATTAAGGAAGAATTCAAGCCTAGGTTAGGAATGGTGAAAACAGTATGCTTAAGATCTATACAGAAGAGACAAATTGAATGAATTCTTTCAAGATAAATCCTATTATGAAGAATCTGCCATTCTAGAAAGTGAAGTGAAAACTGCTCTTAAAGCAGTTGGAAGAAATAAATCACCTGATGTATATAAGATACCTATAGATCTATTTCAAGCTACAGAAACAGATTTTATAAACATCTTAACACTAATATGATACCATGCATATAGTAGAAAATAAAACACTGGGCGTTAAATGGGAAAATGCAAAAGCAGGATAAATGTTGATGATTAAAGAGTCAAAACTAACTACAGAATTATTATGTGGGTTTATATTAAAAAGATTTTCAATAATACTTTCCAATCATATCATCAGTATAAATGAAGATGGCAGCCAATAAATCAGAAAAACACTTGGAAAGGCAACTGTAGAGAAGCTGGAAAAGATTATTGTGTAAGAATGCACTGCTGAGGACCAAAGCCAAGTTCAGCCACACTATGGCAATCCCAGCTATGGATAAGAAAGATGGATAATGAAGACAGGGTGAAGAAAGTAGCGGGTTTTATGGCATACATAGTGAATCATGCTGAAACACCACAGACTGTATCAATACTCCCACTCTGAGCTATGTTTGACTGTCAGTTGCAATTATTGCCTTGGTTATTGCTAGAAAACCTAAATTAGGTGCTGCTGAATGTATTTTGTATATGTGTTTTATTTATGCCATTAAAGGTTTTTGATGATGATGATGATGAAGAAGAAGAAAATAATAATTCACTTGAAATGCAATATTAAAGGAGGGCTTCACAGATATGGTAGATTATGAAAAAAGCAAATAGGTAGGATCTGGATAAAGTCAAGCTTTAACGGTCACACTGGAAGCTAAAATGATGAGACTTCTTTGTTTATTTATTTATTTATTTATTTATTTATTTATTTATTTATTTATTTATTTATTTATTGGCATTAACAAGAAGAATGCCTGGAGGACTCCTGTTGCCCACATCTTTTATGAAACTCAAAGATCTTCCTTCTGGCAAAACCATTTTCAATGTGGATGGTTAAATTGTAAAACTTTTCGTGTGGAAGAGTGAAAAGTGTGGTTTTGTTTCACCAAAGCTGCTAGGGAACTTAGGCTGCTGTTTCCTTATCCCCGGCTATTTATTTATTTATTTATTTATTTATTTATTTATTTATTTATTTATTTATTTATTTATTTATTTATTGGTTTTTTTAAACCGCCCATCTGGCAACATGGTCACTGTGGATGGTTAAATAAACTATGTGAGGTGAAAAGTGTGGTTATACCAATTTGCACTTCAGCTAGTTGCAAAGATGGAGGACATGGTCTGATAATCTTAGAATAGTTTTGTGATACAAGGACCCTCTGGATAGTGGAAGACCCCTGCCCCTACACCACAGACTGGGATAAGAGTAAGGTAAACATATAGTAGAGGACGTAGCTGAAACAAAGCCTTTTACGGTCTTTGCTCCAAGAATCACATCCCTGCTCAATTTTCTTTCACTAAAATCCTCACACTATGAAGTTGGGCTGAATTGGTCTTATTATTTTCCAGGCAGTTTTATGCTGTCATTAGTTACAATTAAGTCCATTGCAAAAATAACGATGAAGGGAAGTGACCTGCAAAATGAACTGCAGCCAATGCATTGTAACAGAGGTAGTCAGGGCATGGTTAATAATAGAATGATAACATCCTAATTCAACACATGCCATTCTGCCTGTAATGGCTGTTAGGAAAAGTCTGGGCTTTCGTCTTGCAACTATATTTAGAAATGAATTGCCTATCAAAGCACAGCTGTGTTTCTAAGGTGGCAGGCATGACATTTTACGGAAAGAAATGCAACAGAGCCACCTAATGGATCAGACAGAAATGTGACAAACATGTTGCTCACACCACCCAAAGCTATCAGCGGAAAGCCCTGCTTCGGTAGCTGTGTTCACAGCTGATAGAGGAGTGTGAACAAGGTTCAGTGCTACCTGACATAAATCAGCAGGGCCCTTGAGATGTGATTTGGCAAGTTGCTATTAGAAGAGGCTAAGGGACCAGGAGTGGAAAATGGTGTGCAAAAGGAGTGAGCGTAAGGGTCCCCTTTTACTTTGGAAAAAAAAATCTGGATTGGGTAATCTCCAAAATCTAATTTGGGTAGAACCTCCAAGGTTAGCTGAAAACTGTAACTTTATTTTACACAAACAAAAACATAACAAAAACTAAGAAAAATGGGACTTTAAAGAGTAGCTTAAATATTTTAATGTGAATGTTCATGGATCAAGTCCACTCCCTCAGACATAAGAGTGAGACTATATGGCTGTCATATTTATGCATGGCCCTATGACCAGGTAGGGATACAAATAATGGAAAAAGTGACAAACGTTCATTAGTCCGGGCATAAGTTATTGTAGGCTGCAAATAATGTCAATTATCAGTCTACAAGCTAACAATAGCATAGTTGAAACAACTGACTGTGTCAATCATAGCAGCATTTCACACTTGGTAAAATCTCAAGAACTCTTGATATTAAGTCCTTTAAAGTGGGTTTCTAGCACTCATTTGTACCTTATCTCTGTTGTTTCTATTTGAAGTCTAGTGCTTTGTTTTCCAGAACATTGCTTTTTTAAAGCCTTCCAAAAAGTGTCTAAGTAGACAGAAATGTTCTGAAACAGGTGTTTGTGTATTGCCATTCCTAATCTCAGATTTACGTCCGTTAATGCTTTTGCCCTGAAATTGTCATGCTTGTCCTATGTAGAGTGGAGAAGGGCATTGTTGGCAAATAAAGGTATAGATCACATTTGCAAAGGAACAAGTCAAAATGTCCCTGATAGAGATGGGTACGAATAGAAAAAAATGATGTTTTGGTTTTTTGTTTTTTGTTGCGGGTCCATTTCAGTTCATTTTTGTTTTTCGTGAATTTTTTGAAAAAAATTCCTTTCATTTTTTCATTTTTCGTTTTTTATTTTTACCCGCTTTTGCGCGACTTAAAGCATTTCCGCGTGCGGAAATCCCCCAACGCCCCAGACCAGAGGGAAAACACTTTTTAAAATGATGCTGGCAGAGACACAGTATAGACTAGGTATGCAGGGAGGCTGCAAAGGCAGCGGCAGGCGTTGCCCAGGTCGTAAGGCAGCCTCAGAGTGACGGCACTGCAGGGTACCTCACCAAGAGGTATGCACACACACAGGGGATGCTGCAAGAGAAATCTCTTCTTTCTCTCCCCTAAGAGCCAGGCTGCAGCCAGCAGGAACACAGAGACACACACCTGCCTGGCTGGCCTAAAGTAATGAGTCGCAGAGACAGCAATCCCACCCTAGCTCCCACTGCAAACTGCAAGGAGGACAGGGGCTGCCAAAGCTTTTTATGCCCTCTGTGGCTGCCACACCTACCCAGTCTGCAACCTGGGCATGCTATTGGTTGAAATTGTCCAAGAATTTACATGATCCCATCACATGGCTTGCAATCCATCTTGTGGCTGAAATCCATTTTGTGTCATCCTAAAGGGAAAAGAAAAAATACATTGTGATGGGAGAAAGACAAAACCAACGTTTTAAGGACCGCAACCCCCTGGTAGGTAATAATTTCAAATAATTATCACTGCGTTTTTACGGATGTCCAAGGCATTTTAATACCCAAAAAAATCAATATTAGGCATCTGGGAGCCATTTTGGGTCGATGTCCCCTAACGCCCCTTAAAGGAATAAAAATACAGTGGACCCTCGTATAACGGAGGGTCTGTACAACAAAAAACCTGTACAACGGGGAAAAAATCCACCCCCTCCCCCCGCCACCTCCATCCACCACCTGCGGCCGCCCGGGAAGAGGACGGGGCAGTCGGGGAAAGAGAGGAGGGGATGGGGCGGCAGAAACGGAGGGGGCGAGCCAGGGAGGGGTGCCCTTACCTGGCACCTGCACAGGGATCCTCCGCTTGCCACCGCCGCGGATGCTGAGGTTCCTCCCGGCGGCGGTGGCGGCGGCTCCTGGGACAGCCCCGCAAGGCCGGTGACGGGAGCCGCTTCCGGCGGGGGCAGCAAGGCGACGGCGGCGGCTCCCGGGGCGGCCCCGCGAGGCCGGTGACGGGAGCCGCTTCCGGCAGGGGCAGCAAGGCGGTGGCGGTGGCGGCGGCTCCCGGGACAGCCCCGCAAGGCCGGTGGTGCTTCCGGAGCAAGGCGACGGCGGCGGCTCCCGGGCGGCCCCGAGGCCGGTGGCGGGAGCCGCTTCCGGCAGGGGCAGCAAGGCGGTGGCGGTGGCGGCGGCTCCCGGGACGGCCCCGAGGCCGGTGACGGGGCCGCCGCCGCCGCCCACAGAGCCGCAACAACCCAAGATCCCCGCGCCGGCGGAGAAGGAAGATGAGTGGCCGCGGGGCCGCGACATCCAAAGGAGCAAGCCACACCGCGGCCACGCCGGGAGCAGTAAAAAAGATGGCAGGGAAGTCTGAGTTCGAGGGAAAGGGGGAGTGGTGGGGGGAGCAGATTAAATCTGTTTTCAATGCATTCCTTTGGGAAATTTCAATTTGTATAACGTAAAATTTGTATAACGTGATTTATTTTGGAACGAATTAATTACGTTATACAAGGTACTACTGTACAGCGATCTGAGAAAAGACATAAATGCACGTTTTAAGGACCCCCAACCCCCCGGTAGGTATTATCAGGCAGAATAAATAATTATCGCTTGGTTTTTACAGATATTCAGGATGTTTTTAAACATTTAAAAACAGCTCATTTCATTGTGCATTGCCATTAACGAAAACGAAATGTAACAAACCTAATTTTGTGGTTCTGTTCAGTTTGTTCCAATTTCATCACAATTTTCATTATTCGTTTCATTACTTACGTAACAAAACAAATAACGAATAACGGAACAAAAATTTTTTCATTTCGTGCCCATCTCTAGTCCCTGATGTTAGGTGTGAGACATTGTTAGGACTTGCAATTGTGCTACAGAATAAATGTTAGGACACAGCAGGCATCTGGATTTGTAGAAGGTCTTAGCTCCCGTCTCTGTATCAGCCTTGTGTAGTCCATTCTGTGTCAATAATTAACTGAGATTGGGGGAAGGAATTGCATATGAGCATATATAGACTGCCTTCAAGAGGTTGGAAGAGTAAAGTATTCCTCTCAAGAATGGGTTGAAAGTTATTTATGATGCATGCGAGTGGATATGATCCATCATCAAGTGGAATGGAGCACCTATCAGATAGCATCTTAAAGAGTGAGTCACCCATTTGATAGCCAAAGCTTCCCTTTCTATAATTGAGTATCTCCTCTCTCAGTCTGATAATTTTCTGCTTTAGTATAGGATAGGGACTTCTTTATTGTCTCTCCTCTGGGATAAAACTGCTCCTAAACCCCTATCTGAAGCATCTGTATACAGGACAAATAGAATAGAAAAGTCAACAGTATATCTATGGGGAAGATTGCTTAGCTGGGTTTTTAACACCTGAAAAACTTCTTCCTGTGCCCTACCCCACTGTACTCTCCTCTGAGCATTTTTTTAGTCAAATCAGTCAAGGGTGCTGCCTTGATTGCAAAACTGGGAATGAATTGTCTGAATGACCTAAAACTTATTGCACCTCTCTTTTAGTCTGAGGTGCAGGCTAGGCAGATATCATGCTAATTTTATCGTCCTGGGGTTTTATTCCCCCCCCCCACCTATTTGGAATTCCAAAAACCGGATCTGGGGTAACCCCACCTTACATTTGCCTGAACTGACTGTTAGTCCAGCATCCTTGATAATGTTTCATACTCTTTTTAGGTGCTCTATATGTTCTTCCCAGGATTTACTGAAATTTATTTACTGGAATAAAAATAAAAATTTTGGATACAATACACCCGATATTGTATCCTCAAGGCT
This sequence comes from Phrynocephalus forsythii, assembly GCA_029282475.1. Classification (NCBI taxonomy): domain Eukaryota; kingdom Metazoa; phylum Chordata; class Lepidosauria; order Squamata; family Agamidae; genus Phrynocephalus; species Phrynocephalus forsythii. Next base: position 167,895,530 of record JAPFRF010000002.1, on the reverse strand, counting down.
ATTCGAGATAAAGAGGTGGAAATCAATAAATCCAAAGTGACAATACTGAAAGATGTCCCATGGAAGGTCCATCAATTATGGAAAGAATACACATTTCTCACCAAACTTCTGCTTAAGCATGATATAAGATACAAGTGGATCTACCCCCAAGGCTTGACCTTCCAATTGGAAGGGAAAACACAGAAAATTGAATCCCACAAGAAAGCTAGAATCTTCGCTGAGAAAAAATGCAGGGAAGTTGGGTTTCTCCCCTCTTTCCTCTTCATCATCCCTCTCCGAAGGTGATGATACAATCGATATCCAAACCGCTACTAAAGATGATAGCCAACCAGACTCCCCAACAAGGGACTTCCAAGCAAGATCAAGACTCCGGTGCAGTGGGAGGCGCCAGGCCGAAACGATATCTCAGGCCAAAACCAGGGAGGAAACACCGTTGGAAGTAAAACAAGATGGCTCAGAAAATCCTAACATGGAATATCAATGGATTGAACTCCCCACAGAAGCGCCGCAAGACATTTAATCTCCTCCAAAAACAACAATGTGCAATTATCTGTTTACAGGAAACCCATATTGAGAAAGCATGAACAATACTTAACCCAAAATAGATTGGGGAACCTGTTTTCCACTTCAAACAAACAAAAGAAGCAAAATGGGGTGGCATTATATATCAAACCAGAACTCTCTCTAGCTCTTTTGGAAAAAGATCAACTAGGCAGATGGATCCTGGTCCAGGCAAATATCCAATCCAAAGAAACAATTATTGTTGGTATATATGCCCCCAACAAAACCATGGAAGACAAGCTTTCTTTGAAGAATTGGCTTTTCCAAAATAATACTGAGATTTCAATACTGTACATATTCCATCTGTGGACAGGAAAATACCAAAAGGAAAAAACCTTTATTGCCAAAATTTTCTCGATGTCTGACATTTTAGAACTTCAAGATATTTGGAGAAGGAAAAACCCACTAAAAGGTGGTTTCACTTTTCACTCAAGACAACAGGCCTCTTTCTCCCGCATTGATATGTGCTGGGCCTCACCTGATCTTTTACTTAATACAAGGGACATAGAAGTCCTACCCCGAACAATCTCCGATCATAATGCTATCTTGTGGACATTGAAATCTTCGGGTAAGCCCAGACACTGGAAAATCAACTCAGCTTTGTGGACTGACAAAGAATTTATTCTGGAGGCTGCCAAAGATTTGAATTTATACTTTGAACTGAACCTGAACAAGGGTACCCCATTGAAAATGGTGTGGGATGCCTCAAAGCCCTACTTTAGAGGGTTTGTCATCCAATACATGGCAAGACGGAACAAAGAGAGAAAAAAGAGATCTGAATTTATCCTCAATATGATGAAAAAGATTGAAAAGGACTTAATTCACGACCCACGCAACGAGCAGCTGAACATAGACTTAGCTTCCTGTAGGCATGAACTTAATTTGATCCTGACAGCAGATTAGCCCATAAAATTAAATTGGCCAAGCTGAATTTTGTTGAAAATGCAAATAAATCAGGTAGATGGTTAGCCTATAGGCTAAAAAAGGTACAATCTCAAAAACTTATTTTAGCACTTAAAGATAAAACTGGGGGAAACCAGACAGAGCAGCTACAAATTCAAAAAATTATAGAGGCATATTACCAGAACTTGTTCAAGCCGGAGACAATAGATAAAGATGCCATCTTTCAATACTTTGAACAAGCCAACTTTCCAAAACTTACTGAAGAAGAGAGAGCTTTGACGAACGCTCCTATAACAATGATGGAAATAACAGAGGCTATTAATCACCAAAAAATGAACAAGGCCCCCGGACCTGACTCAATACCGGCACAATTCTACAAAAAAATTTCTAAGTCTCTGGAAATATGAAAAATCTTTTTACATCTATTTTAGAGGGTGAAGACATACCAGATTCATGGAAACTATCTCATACAACACTGATTTCTAAAGAAGGGAAACCCAAAGACCTGATACAGAATTACAGGCCAATCGCTCTCCTAAATGTGGACTACAAAATATTTGCAACTATTTTGGCAAACAGATGGCGGACGATCCTACCCTCTGATATCCCACGATCAAACCGGCTTCCTTCCGAAAAGGCGCCTTCAATCCAACATTAGAACTTTCCTCAGTGCGTTGGAATATTATGAATGCCACCCTGAGAAGCAAGTAGCCTTCGCATTCATCGACGCTGAAAAAGCATTCGATAATGTATCCTGGTCTTTACTCAAAACTCAGTTAGATTATCTACAGTGTGGACACAGAATTCTACAAGCAATTGAACAAATTTACTCCGCCCCAAACACTAGGATTGTAGTCAATGGCTACCTTACAGACAAAGTCAAGATACACAAAGGTACCAGGCAAGGATGCCCTCTCTCCCCTCTGCTGCTTATATTAACTTTAGAGGTGCTACTCCATGTTATAAGAAACACCCCAGGTATCCAAGGCCTACAAAGCAAAGGAGAAGTTTATAAGGTGCAAGCCTTTGCGGACGATTTGTTGGTTATTATGGAGGACCCTCAGACCTCCACTCCAGAACTACTAAAGACTTTGGAGGCCTACTCCAAAATTTCAGGACTAAAGGTAAACAGAGAAAAAACATTGTTGCTTACTAAAAATATGACTCCACCAATGACCAAAAAATTGGTAAACAAATCGGGTTTCCAACATGCTAGTAAGGTAAAATATTTGGGTATTATCGTATCTAACCGTTGTAACACTTTACTTAAAGATAATTATCTTAATGGTATAAAAGCAATCAAAGCTGATTTGCAAACCTGGTCAAGACTTCAATTATCCTTAATGGGCAGAATTGCTGCAGTTAAAATGAATGTCTTACCTAAACTGCTCTTTTTATTTCAATCCCTACCTATATTACCTAACTTTAAGATCATTTCAGATCTGGAAAAAAGTATACATGTATTTATATGGCAAAAGAAAAAAACAAGGATTAGAAATGTTTATCTATAGGACAGAACTAAAACTGGTGGCTTTGCCCTGCCCAATTTGGTGTTATACTACAAGGCCACTACCATGACTTGGATTAAAGACTGGATTTTGATGACAAATAATAGAATACTGCAGCTTGAGAGCCACGGCTTGGATAAGGGTTGGCATCATTATATATGGTATAAGAGTAATATACCTACCCTTTTTAAAAAGCACTGGATAAGGAATGCCTTAGTTAAAATATGGTTACCGATCAAAAAAGAATTTTACCCCAAAGCACCATTGTGGTTATCTCCGTTGGGAGCGGTTATTAGCCCCCACATAAGTGTAACCCCAAAATTTTTAACTTACAGACACCTTCTGAACGCTGACCTCTCTTTGAAATCATTAGAAAAATTAGTATCAGAAGGTTATAAGTTAGACTGGTGGAAGTACCAACAAATATACTTTCAAAGATCTTACTAAAGAGGGGGATTTATGACTAATGATACTCCACTTGACAAAATACTATCCTCTGGTGACTCAAAGCTCCTTAGTAAATTCAATAGTATGTTGTTAAATGAAAAAATGATTGATACACTGGTTAAAGACACTATGATAAGATGGGCAGAAAACGTTGGTTATTCTAGTCACCTAAACAAATGGGACTCCTTGTGGAACACAGTCAAAATCTTCAAATCTATAGCCTTTAAGGAAAATTGTTATAAGATGTTCTATAGATGGCATTTCTCACCACACTGTTTATCTAAGATGTATAACTGCTCACCTAAATGTTGGAAATGTAAACATGACTGTGGTACTTTTTACCATATGTGGTGGACATGTAAATAGGCAAGGGCATACTGGATAATGGTGAAATTATTTTTGGAAAGATATTTGAAGATTAAGTTAGAGCTTAGACCAGAATTTTTTTATTAAATATAGTAGATATTAATATTCCCTATGACCAGAGATATGTACTTCACCATGTAATTGTTGCTGCAAGGATATTGTATGCGAAATTCTGGAAACAACCAGATGTGCCAACAGAGAGAAATTTTCAAAAAGATAAGAGAATGCATTGAAATCGACAGACTCTCCGGCTTTCTAAAGGGAGACTAATGAGATTTCTCGGAAAAGATGGCAAGAAGTAACAAACCTACTAGCATTGTGATATTATTTGGTGATTTGTTAATAGGTTAAATCTTTTTGGCTTGATATATTCAATGTAATTTTTAAACTGTATTCCTTTCCCCCATACCCCTCCCCTTGTTCCCCCTAAAAACCCAATAAAATTACTAAAAATAAATAAATAAATAAATAAATAAAAATTTTGGTAAGATATGAGATTTAAAGCTATTCTCCCCAACATTGCTAAATATATATTCACTTATAGAAATTATATATATAATTTCTATAAGTGAATTGATTTAGATTCTTTGTAAACTATATCCCTAAATATTTAAAGCGTGAATAGCATAATTCTAAGTAGACATTCTTTTAATTTAATTTTGTTCTGCTATGAACATATTTAAACATAATAACCTAGATTTTTGAATGTTAATTTAAGTCCTGTATAATGACAAAAATCTTGTAATATTTGTTTCAAAGATTTGATACTTTCTAATGGATTTTCCAAAAATAGAAGCATATAGTTGGCATAAAGGTTTATTTTTTGATGCCTGTCTTTAAGCATCAGTCCTATAGTTGCACTTTCTCTTATTTTGGCTGCAAGAGGTTCTATTGTTAATATGAATAGTATTGGGGACAGAGGATCACCTTGTCTTGTTCCTCTGAAAAGAGTGAACTTATTGGATTCTATCCCATTAATAGATACTGTGGCTGCTGCCTCTGTATATAATTCTTTTAACACCTTAATAAAATTTTTGCCCATATTCATTTTTCCAAGAGATTAAACATATAATGCCATTCCACCTGGTCAAAGACCTTAAGTGCGTCTAATGAGAGTATTGCCATCTTATGTTTTTCCTTATTGGCTGTATATATAATGTTCAAGACTCTGTGGACAGCATCCTGAATTTGTCTACCTGGCATAAAACTATATGGAACTGGATGAATATACTCAGTTATAAAAGTACTTAATATTTGTGCCAATAATGATGAAAAATGTTGATCTTGATTTTGCAATGTTATATGAAGAAGGAAGCATTGGCTCTTTATCTGGTTTTAGAATGGTTATTATTCTGGCTGTCCGCCATGACTCTGGTATCTCTCCCCCTTTCATAATTGAATTAAATAAATCCAGAAGATATTCAATAAACTCATGTTCCCAGATTTTATAAAAATCAGTTGTGAATCCATCAGAGTCAGGATATTTCCCTTTCTTAAGCTTTTTAATGACTGCTTTTATTTCAGTAATTGTTATTGGGGAGTTAAGCTAATCTTTATGTTTCTCTAGAATTTGACTAATTGGTAATGAATTAACAAATTTTCTAATGTTTATATCATGTATTGTTTCTGATTCATACAAATAGTATCCCATAAATGTAGCAACTATTTGTTGTTGAGAATTTACTATTGTTCCTAATAAAGAGATTTGGCTTAATGGAAGGATGGAGATAGTTAAACCCCAGAATGAGAGAATTCACATATTTTTCTAAAAGGTACACTACTTATTCAAGAATAGATTATTTTTTCATCTCAGATACTTTGGCCCCATTTTTAGATAAAGTACAAATTGCACCAATGATAGTCTCAGACCATATGCCAATAAAACATTCCTGGCTGAATGAAATTAGTAACAAACCTAGAATTTGGACACTGAGCTCCAATATATGCTTAAACACATAAATTATTGAAAAAAATAAAGAGATAAAAATATTTTATGATATAAACAATAAAGAAGGAATTAAACCAGAACTGCTTTGGGACACGTTAAAGGCCTATCTATGGGGAAAATTCATTATGGAAGCATCTAAATTTTAAAAAGGAGGAAAATAAGCTTCATCCAATTGTTGTTGGAACAACATAAAAGATCATCTCAAATAAGGTATACATGGAAATAACAAAAGCTAGAGCAAGTTAGAGGCAAGATGAACACAGCTATACAATGAAGATAGGAATAAAAATACTAAACTGCTAAGAGTTAAAAAAAGAAGGCAATTGTTTTGAAAATAAAAGTAACTTAGGCATTGACAATCCTCAATAGCAATGTATTATATATAGCAATAATCCACTGAGCACTCCACATGTATATTCTCATGTCACAAGGCGAACTTTGAAACAAACTTTGGTCACTTTGGTCAATTCCGTAATGTAAGCCAGCCAAGAAAATCTTATCTCCGTTTCTCTCTTTGTGAGCTCACTTGGAGTGCTTCCATGGCAAAGATGATGCCAAGAATATAGTCACTCCCAGCCTGGAAATTAGATCAAACGCTAGGTGCAAAGAATACATTTAATTGGTGTCAGAAATACAAAATAAATGGCCAAGGATGTCAATTAATGTTTGATGTATGTAAAAGATGTGTGTGATAAAATGAATATGGGGGAAAGAAGAGAGCTTGTGAGTCTATAAAATATGCTGCATTTCCTTTGTTCAGTGGATTTTTCACTTGTTTTGCATCAAGTGAGATTTCTCTGGTTGACAACCAAATAAAAATCCTTTTCCTGTCTCTGAGACCCAGACTGCTCATTGCATTTTGCAGTGCCTCTACCTGCAGGCAGTGGACCCGGCATTCTTATTCCTTTCAGTTTCACTAAAAACAAAAGAGAGATGGACTTGTCAAATCAAGAGAAATGCTCCACACATTTGATAAAACACCCTGGCCCACAAAACCTGAAATTATAATTAATTAATTTGTTAGTCCCCGTGTTTTTTGTTTTTTGTGGCGAGGCTTTGTTTTTGCTGTGACAAACTAACACTGCTTGTCTTGGCAGCTGTGTGGAGGAGTGGGACAAGATTAGAGTTATTAGGGAAAGAGCATTTCGCTGCTGAGGTGCCAGGGATTTTGTGTCTCTGTCAGCATGAAGGAGAAACTGGAAGAGTATGACATGTGTTTGATCTTAGTGGAATGTTTGTGTACCTTGCAGAATGAAAATAAAGGCTGAAGATGCCACAAGAGGAGACTCAAAAGAGGAGAAAACACTGGGGTAGGAGCAGACATAATGGCATAATAGATGTATAATGCATGCTTTGGCTTACCACCTGAGAAAACAAATCCCTACCGAGATGTATAAAAGGAGAAGATTACTGCTAGCAAGCAAGATGCAGCCCTCACATCCTCCCTGTGCACTCCTTCCACAAACATAAATATGCTGACATTTTCAAAACAACCACATCGGAAACTCCCTTTCTTACTAAAGGAACGAAGTATTCGCATAATGTTGCCGTTGAGGATAACATTGGCAGAGAAAGGCTACATTCCTTGGAAGCACATAGGACGGCTATGTCTTAGTGGTGAAAACTGAAATGTGGATATGATGGTGATGATAAAGTAATATGTGAAGGGAAGAGACAATCCAGCAGGTTAAGTTGAATTTAAAAGGGGTTGGGCTGAAAATTGGGAAGAACTTCTTGATGCTAGGAAGAGCTAGGAACGCCTTCTGAATTTGATAGATTCTCCGTATAGATACGTTTTGCTTTGTTTTAAGCCAAGCATAGAAGTGCATTTCTGCCACTGTCAGGGAGCTCCAAAAGATTGCTTCTGACTGAGGCCTAACTGAGCTAAACTGTGTACGAAACCCATAGCTATCTCCTGGATATCTGTACCAGAAGCAAGGCTAGACTGCCTATTAGGCTGAGAGGCAGAGAGAAGTGGCCACCACAGGGAATAGGGTTGTCAGTCTAAGTATACCAACTGAAGTTTCAGTTAATAGTTGTGTTTCTCCAAGTTTCATTTGGACTGGCATCTCCAAGCACTGCCTCCTAACACCTATCCAACCCAGGGGAACCCACGACGGGCATTTTCAAGTAGGGAAGCCACAGGTCCAGTCTGTCCGTTTGCCTCCCTGAACTCTTTTTCCTCCTGCATCTGTTATGGACTGAAATGCTCCAGGTCCATTAATCTGCCTCATGTCCTAGCCCTCAGAGGGCTCTCCCACAAGGCACGTTTGTACCTAGTTAAAGTTAGGATATATAGTCTTCTATTGTGAATGTAACTTTCTTAATAAAGATAGGTTGAATGTTTTAACTGCTCCTACCTACTTTATGTGGATAAAACCAATTCTGAGACTTTATATCTAGAAAATTCCAGAGTGGCTGCTATAGACTGGAATCTATTTGACAACAGACATATACAGTATTTTCCATGCATAAGACTATACAGTTGTTTTGTCTACAATTGTTAGATAAAAAAAATGAGGGTCTTATACACAGATGTAATCCAAAGAGAGAACCATGCAGTTGTGAAGCTGTAATTTTGGGTTGGAAAAGTGGGGGGTCGTCTTATACATGGGGATGTCTTATAGATGGGGAAATGTGGTTTTATTTGCACTGACATAGTATAAAAGGATGGCATACACCCTATTCACCACAAGAGGTCAGCATAAACACAAAATTAAGCTTTTTTTGAGTCAGGTTAATTCACACATGCTGAAACCTGTTTCACTTCCTTAAGAAAATCAGAACATCCCAATTTCTATATTTTGATTGAACTATTGAATTTTATTATCATTTAAAATCTTTGGGTCCCCATTATTTAGAACTCCTCATTACAAATGTTTTAAAAAGAGGGGAAAACACGAGACCAGGTGACTGTTGCTTAGCATAATGAAATCTATCTTCTGCAGTTTCTAATGTTCTTAAGGCAGAATGGATGGAGTGTCACACAAAAAGATTGCAGGCTGCAGCAAAGAGCTTTTGGGGTAAAAAATGAATGCCCCTTTGAGTAAATAAGATGGTAAATGAGATGTTTACCATGATCACTCTTACTAAATCTGTATGGCCAAGCAAAGGTCTGAAGTCAGGTCTCCCGATCCTATTCCAGGGCTCTGTACATTACACCACACTGAGTCCACAATTCAGGCTGACCTATTTTAATCATGATACTGTACAGGGAACCTTACAGGTCCTCATTACCAAATCTTATACAATGCAGTAGCTAAAATGACCCTGCATAAAGGGTCTAAATTGATTCAGTGACATCAAACAAGGCAACAGGAGACATAACAGCCCGAATCATTTCTATACAGGTTACAAAATCCTCCAAGGCTCACGCCTATACCTTCTTGTTAATTTGAATCAATGGGGTTCAGAAATGTCCAGTTGGACCCATGTCCAATTAAAGTTTCAGCCTCCCTCTGCATTCAGGTGTCGCAAGGTGCTCAAGGTTTTACAACAAATACTTTAATCTTATATGGAGCGAGAAATGCCTGATGTTCAAGCTGGATTTCAAAAGGAGGCACTAGAGTCACACTGTAAATATCTACTGGCTACTGGAGAGCACCTAAACATTTCCAAAAAATAAATAAATCAGTGTATCATTTATAGACCACAGCAAAGCTTTTGACTGTGTAGATCACGAGAAACTATGTGTTGTTCTGAAAGAAATAGGCGTGCTATAGCACTTGACCATTGCACTGGTATTGTGGACAATAAGCTACTGCATTTCACTCTGACACTATGGAGTCAGGGAATGATTTGTTTGAAATGTGGTGCTGGAAGAAAGCTTTGCAGATACCCTGGACTGGTAGAAAGATGAACTTGGCCTTCCTGATGCTTTGGACCACAACTCCCAGAATTCCAAGTCTGTATTGCCAATGGCAAAAGACTGTGGGAGTTGCGGTCCAAAATATCTGGAGGGCCAAAGTTTGGACATGCCTGTCCTAGACCAAATCAACCCTGAACTATCTTGGGGTGGGGGGGGAATGTTGAAGCTGAGAAAACAGGAGTCTCTGGAAAAGATGATAATTTGGGCAAGGTGGAAAGCAGCAAGAAGAGAGGAAGACAAAAGATGAGATGGACTTATTGCCCAAAGGAAGTCCCAGACTTGAGTCTATAAGTGTTGAGGACATGACATTTTAGAGATTGCACATGCATAGGGTTGCCATAAGTAGGAAATGATTTGACACCACATAACAGCAACAACTAGAACCAAGTTTTACAACTAAATTCATCCTGTATATTCTGTATCTAGTGTAAGACTGTTGCTTAGCTCACAAACAACAGACTGAAAAAGGGCAGAAAGCAGTTGTGTTTTCTTACTACAGAGCCAAACACAGTCAGATATCATTATGTCAGTGGCTCAGAAGTGGGAGGAACAATAAAAATAAGCACATATGAAAATAACTTAATATTCTCTTTAGAACTACCCATGGATCAGGCCTGGCTTTGTCATTATGCAACAGCCTCAAGCTGCAAATTTTGACCATGACTAAGCAAATGGCTAGTTAGTTATTTAATTTTTTATTCTAATTTCTGAAAAGAGGGAGCAATACTTGTCAGATTTTTCTGCCTTATGTGCCAAAATAAATTGACTAGCGAAGGGTGTCATATACCTTGATGCCAATGATTACAGACTCCTATTTGCTATCCTGCCCCAGGCAGAAAGAAGTTTTGAATGGATCTTGTCATAGACTCTCTTTTTATTCTAGCAGTAGAGTTTGCTTGTTTGGTTAGTTGATTGGTTGACTGGATTTGACTTGATTTGGCTGCCAAGGCTGTGCTGGGTGGTTTACAACATAACATAAAAATAACAATTTAATATGGAAAACAGTAACGTAAAGCCAAGAAATCAAAACTGACATCAATCCACATAAATTAAGCAACCTAAACTACATACCTACAACCCACTGTGATACTGTATATCTTTTATTCAACATTACAGGCATGGTTCTAGGCCAGTGGTGGCAAGCTTTCGGCACTCCAGATGTTTTGGACCAGAACTCCCACAACCCTTTGTCATTGGCAACACAGGATTAGAATTCTGGGAGTTGTAATCCAAAACATCTGGAGTGCCAACAGTTCACCACCCCTGTTCTAGGCTTATGTAAAGCACCGCCATCCTGACTAACATTCTGCTACAGTCAAGGGTTGTCTCGGCCATTCATTAAGTCTCTAAGACATTGTCAGCATTTAGCCTAGTCCTGGCATCTCAGTCCTAAATTTGAAGTCCGTTTGCATTGGCTCTTGTCTGATTCTTCATCTAATTTCCCTGCTGAAACATTCATTCTCAGCCTCACATTGAAAGATTGAGTTCTTCTGAGCAGAAGCAGGTGCCTCTGAATCCATGCAAGCATATTACACTTGCACAGCAGATACTGTGCTCGTTTGGCCCTAGGAAACGCCTACAAGTCCAACAATCAAGGAACTGCTACACAGAAATCTTTAGAGATTTCCAAAGTGTGCATGTCAACATAAAACATTTATGGCTGGACATACTGTAATACATTTGGTTCTACTGCTGAACAGGGAGAAACTGTCCCTCTCCTCACATTGATTGTACTCTTTTAACACATATATTAGCCCAGTTAGGACATCATGCTTTTGATTTAGCAGCAGGGTGGACAACCTGAGTCCTCCGCCCCTGTTAAAAATCCCATAAGTCCTATCCATAATAGCCTGTGGTGAGGGATCATGGGAGTTATTGCCTAGCAAGGCACAGAGATCCAGAAGTAGCACACCCATGGTTAAACACTGCCTAAATGATTCTGTTAAGCACCCACTTTCCTTTTCTCTATCTACACAGAGTAACAGCAGAAGATCTGTTTTATTTAAACTGATCATAGTCTGCCGTTATGTGTGAAGAAAACAAAGGTGCTTAATACAAACAATGGCTCACTGAAGCTTCAGTAAAGCGCAGTTTAAAGTAACCACAAGGAAGTATTATTAGTTTACCAAAGGTAGCAGATCCCTCCAAAATCATCTTGCAGTATACAGTAGGATCCCGGTATCCGCTGGTGATTGGCTCTGGCCTTCCCATAGATAACAAAAACTGTGGATAAAAGAGAACACAAAAAAACCAAAACTGCTGTTTTGCAATTGTAGCTTGCTTTGCAGCTGCTGTTTCTGACAGTAGCTTGCTTTGTGGCTGCTGGATTATTTATTTAATTTTTTCTCTGCCAACCGTGGATAACTGAATCAGTGGTTAATAAATCCGTGGATACAGGGGTCCTACTGTACACATCTGAGGGAGGAGAGTAACCTGACATTTGAGCAGAATTTGTCCCACAGCACAATACTTCAGCATGATCTCCAAATTAGACAATTGTGAGCTCATGAAAAATAGAAGCAAGTACCTTACGGTAATTTCAACTTCCTGAGGAAAGTACTTTTTAAGAAAAATAGTTACGACCCAACTGTATTTGTCTCTGGGAGAATGCACATGTCACTTAAAAGACAAAGAGCTGAAGGGGAGAAACAGTTGTCCTTGTGTAAGAAAGCCCATAAGATTAATTTTCATGGTACAATAAATCATATAAACTACAGTGGAACCTTGACTTATGTCATTAATCCGTTCCAGTGGTCTAGACTTAAGTCAAACTTGAGTTAAGTCAAATGAACGTTTCCCATAGAAAGTAATGGGAAAGCGGATTAATCCGTTCCAGATGATGAAAAAGACCCCCGAAAACAGCAATTTAACACAAATTTGACTGTGATAGGAGATTCCTTCTGTGGATGTAAATGAAATGTCTCTTCAAAGAGAGGAGGAGGCAGTGGAATTATAGTCCACAAATTATACGCCTCCACTTTTTAATGTTCATAGAAACAATGTCTAACATTTAAGTTTTACTGATTTTTAACCTGACATTCCAAGTTCTGAACAACTCTATGCTTACCATTAGAGTCCCACAACTTTACAGCTCCCCAACTAAAATGTTTCCATTGTGGACCAGACTTCTGCAGCCAGATTTTTTACAAGACTGAGCCGACTGTCTAACCAGCGAGGCCAGCCCCGAGCTCCCGGCCCTTCTTCTCCTCCGGCAGCAGCGGCGTCTTCGGTGAGGCCGAGGACCAGCTCCAGGTGCTCTGAGCTGGCCTCGCCGAAGCTGCCGCTGCCGGAGGAGGGGAAGAAGGCAGGAGCAGTTTGGAGGCGGCAGCCGCAATGCTGGGTTGTGGCTGCCGCCCAATTCCGGTGCCTGGGGCCGGGGCTCCGAGATGTAAGTCAAAGCCTGCGACTCAAGTCAAACAGGCCCCTTCTTGCTGCAAGTCAAATATGATGCAAGTCAAGCAGTATGTAAGTCAAGGTTCCACTGTAATGTGATATATTCTTCTAGGACATGTACTTTCCTGAGCAATATATGAGATGGGGGGAAAAACATCTTCTATACCTAATGCTATAACTCTGGGGCATTGTCAGGGAAGAAGTGAAGCTAGAAAATTGCTGGCCCGGAAGACTAAGCTTTAATCTTGCCCACAGCTCTTCACATAATTGCTACAATTAACAATAATGACTGGTGTAATGTATTCAACAAGTACCTGACCTGTGAGCTGCTTATTATGCACAACAGTGCTACGTCACTGACTAACAAAACTAAGCTCATAATAAAGGGTAAATTTATTTAAATATAAAACCATAGAATCTAAATACAGCATAGAAATCTGAGGCATAAGATAAAGATGTCATTCAATGAAACATGACCAAATAATGTTGAACTAATGGAACAGCATGAATGGTGGCATCCAGGGTATGCAAGACCAGATGTTAATAGCTGTAATTTCTAAATGTTTTTCAAATGCATCACTGAATGCTATGGAGAATTCTGCCATACCTTTCTCATACCCGATTGCCACAGATCTCTGATTACTACCAACAGCTGCACTGGACACTGAGAAGGTATGTTAATACAAAACACGTTTTTACTGCCTCGCCGTCATCAGCCTCTTGCCTTTGATTGGCTTAACTCAGCATGCTAGTCCTCACCCAACTTGCTTCACTACCTTTAGTACAGATCTCTTTTAAGGAGGTGTATAGGCTGTACTTCAAGCACCTATATCAGTTGTCTCAGTCATCTGCCCTTCTTACGGCAGTGACTCTACTATGTGAACATTTCTCCTTAGCCCGTTTCAATTATGAGGTGGATAACATTAAGAGTTTACCCACCCAGCAAAGCAGAGAAGGTGCCCCAGAGTCTAAACTTCAAAAGAAGGCATCCAGCCATTTAAAAGAATTAAATGTGAGATATGCACTTTCAGGTTACCAACCTTTTGCCTAACTAATCAAACCAAATCAAGAGTTTATCCTATTAAAAGTCTTACACTGCAATGCTAAGATATTAGAAGTCCCACGTTTATCAAGGTGCCCGTGAAATCCCATGTCATACTGTTTCAGTCATATTGCATACCGAGATCCATAAGAACAATAATTTTGGTAATTCTCAATACCAAATCTGGGACCACCTTCATCAATTCAGGTAAGGTGCCTGATGAGTACTGATGGTGCATGAGTACAATCCTGCATATAGCCCAAGAGCCCAACAGAGCACACAAAAACTTAAGAAAGCACTCTTAATGGAGATGGAGATATGCCACTATGAGTCCTTATAGGTTGTTGTAGTATCTATCGTGCTGGAAACTGTTCTCACCTTGTTTGTCTTGGTAATGCAAAGAAAAAGGGGACCATCAGGATAATACAGAACATAATTTATACCTGCATAGCTTTCAGAGGTATCACTGACAATGCAGATGCAAAGAACTTAATAAAGCAACTAGGAACCATTCTCACAGTGAGGACAGGTTTAGGCTGTCTGGTGCCTCATCTAGTTGTGATTACAATATTAGTTTATAAGGCTTATTGAGTCATACTCTCCTACTTGCTCTGTAGGCAGGATAACATTAAATATTAGATAGATAGATAGATAGATAGATAGATAGATAGATAGATAGATAGATAGATAGATAGATAGATAGATAGATAGATAGATAGAATTTAATGTTATCCTGCCTATATATATATAAGAATATACAGTATTATACATGTTGTCAGTAATGGAACCATGTATTGCAGGCATGTCCAAACTTCGGCCCTCCTGATGTTTTGGACTCTCAGAATTCTAAGCTTAGATTGCAAATGACAAAGGGCTGTGGAGTTGTGATCCAAAACATCTGGAGAGCTGAAGTTTGGACACGCCTGATGTATTGTGTTTTTTGCAGTCTACACTCTATGTTTAAATGTGGCAATCAATCATTTTCACAATTGCACAGAAGATCTCGTGGAAGGGGAATACTTTTAATGTTTTGCTTATGATGTACGAATAGTTAAGATAAGAACATACATCTCAAGAGGATCTCAAGATTTCAGCTGGCAATAATAATAAAACCTGTCACCTAGCAAAAGGGTGGGCAGATATTTAAAAAGCAGGGCAGCCACTTTGATTGTCACACGCGTGTATCCCACATGCCAGAGGTTTGCATTTCTGGCTAAGGGTTTAAGAAATATCAGCGTTCAGAGAAATAATAGAGTGGAAAGCTTCTTTAGGTGCTGACTACCATGCAGTTGGACCCTCCCACAAATATGGGTCATTGCAACTGCCACCATTGCACAGGCCTGGTGAAATTCGGCAGCAACTGTGTTGAGTCTTGTGAGGCAAAAGGCTGCCAGTGTGTGTTTTATGCCAAAGTGAAGATTTTTTGTTTGCATCAACTTTTAAAAACATTATTAAAAGCAGCTCAACTTAACTAGCTATGTTAAAAGTGAAAACAGCTGTTCTTGAATTTCTAAGGAGAAATCAGCTGTAGGAAAAAACAAAGGCAAAGACTAGAATACACTATTAGAACTATAGCAAATCGTATTTGACTCTAAATGTCTTAATTAATGCAGCAAATAGTCCCATTCATTTACAAGCCGTGGCATGAATTCATTATTAGCCATTATTACTGGTAATAACTTATACTATACCCAAGCTATTAAAGTAAATAATGCACTTATTGCAATTAATTCCTATAAGCAATTAGTGTACATTGAGACTGTTTTAATTCAGTCAGTAATGGGCTACAGAGTCAGGTAACATATTTATGGATGTTTTACAAAGGTTTTCAGAAGTTAACCATGAACCAATCAATGTTCTAGAAATACTGTTACCAGTACTGTATATACTCAGTTGCTGCCTCCTATTGGGAATAAAACTTAATGGCTAAAATCCTATTACTGTACTTAGTGTAGTCAACGCCTCCATAAGTTTCATTGATTAAAATGGACCAACTCTAATTGTGACTTCTTAAACTGAAGTAAGTCAAGACTAAGTAAAGTAAGCCCATCTGAATCAATGGAATTTATGTTGGACATGACTCTCCATATCCTCCCCACTGATTTAATGGGCCTATTGTAGTATGATAAGAGTCTCCTCGTTTTTTAGCCGGGATCCTAAACTCTCCTTCCGAAACAGCTTTTCACATTTTTTTCAATCTGAAATTAGTGATTTGAAAAAGCTATACTTTTTGCTGAACTTATTAATTACATTTGTGTTTCTTTGCAACTCCTCCAGCATTTAAGAAACATTCCTAAAAGATACACAGAACAGCAGCCATTTCAAAGCAAAAGCAAAGCAAAGTGTTCTGTTTATAGACCACCCCGTAGTGCTTAAAGCAAACTCTGGGCGGCTTACAATTTATTTATGCAGGGTACACATCCCCCCCACACACACACATGTGAAATTCAGGAGGCGGGGTTTTAAAAGGGAAGGGGAAAGCTGTTATCAAATTATGTGTCTACTCTGAAAGATGCAGTCACATTACCAGGTTAGGGATGATCTCAAATTCTTAAATTTCAAGTATGATGAAGAGAGGGGAAACTAGATGTACAATTCTGAAACTGCAGAGAAATAAAATCCTTATCTGCTAATACCAGGAAATGCAAGGTTCTGCTGAAACTAGATGCTTTCAGCTAGAGCCATCTTTTTGCATCCTGTCAAAAAAGCTTGAAGCAAATTTATTTCAAATGTATGGAGTTATGTTTCTGTTTCCTTCTCTCATTCAGATCAATGATATCTTCATTATCTTCATTATGTTCCATTTCTCAATATATATTTCATTTAAAATGTTTTGCTGATCAGCTGTTTTATCCTTGATCACATCAACGCATAATCAGATGCAGAATTCTGAGTTACCCAACAGCCATTCTCTCTTATCTGAGCAGAGCCCTACAGGTGTTTTGTTTTTAATTTGGATTAATATATTGTGTTGGTCTTATCTCATAATTTATTGTGGACCCAAAGCTGAAAACCTGTGGCATGGTTATGTAAATAGGGTAACATTTTTAAGCATACTGCCACATGTTAAAGAATCTCCAGTGTCAGTATTAGTTTAATCCACCCTTGATCTCTAAGACAGAATAATAAGTGGGAGGAAGGCTAAAATGAGGTAAGGAGTGTTATCATTTATTCTGCCTTTTTCTTCTTCAATGCCCTTATAACCACAAAAATAGAACAAGAAGAACAAACTGCCAGGAGATGAACTGTGGGTCTACCCACAGTTGCATTGTCACCCACAAATTACACATGTTTTTGTCTGTGGCTGCAGAGCAAGCAAGCAAGCAAGCAAGCAAGCAAGCAAGACAGACAGACAGACAGACAGACAGACAGACAGACAGGAAGGAAGGAAGGAAGGAAGGAAGGAAGGAAGGAAGGAAGGAAGGAAGGAAGGAAGGAAGGAAGAAAGAAAAAGAAAGAAAGAGAAAATCAATGCATTGTAAAAACAGATAGAATTGTAGGTTAGCCCCAACTAGTCTAAACCCATTTAAATCAATAGGGCATATGCTACTGTCATTTACCACACAGAGAGCTGGGCAAAAGGGAGGCGGCGGTTTGTGGGCTTGATCATAGCCCCAGTTTACTCTCCAGCCACGCCACTCTGCCCATCCCAAAAGCGGCATGGCTGGAGAGTAAAAAGGAGCTATGAACAAGCCTACAAGCTGCCACCACTCCCCCCCCCAGCTTTCCTGATGGTGTGGCACCTCATCTGCCTCTCTGTCCAGAGCAGAGAGGTGGATGGGGTGCTACTATTTGGGAAAGCGAATAGAGAGGGTGCTGTGACTGTAGAAAATTTAAAAGTCTGCTCTTTGGTCCTCGCTTTCCAGAAGAGTGCTACCTTTTGGGAAGACGAGGATCGAAGAGCAGGAGTTCTACTCTTTGGAAAACTGAGGATCAAACAGCAGGCTTTTGAATTTCCTGCGGCCCTTGCTGTGGCCACAGGAAATTCAAAAGCCTGCTCTTTGATCTTTGCTTTCCGAAAGGGTAGCACTTGAAGTATTTGTAACCTGGGGTACCACTGTATTCAGGTTAAATTGCCATATTGGCACTTTGCGAAAAATAAGTGGGTTTTGAATCACAGTTTGGGCACTCAGTCTTTAAAAGGCTCGCCATCACTGCCCTATTCATTTGACTGGGCCTGGAGTAGGAACTGGCAATCTACTCCAGTATTCCTGCCAAGAAAACTCCATGGACATGGGGTCACGAAGAGTCGGTCACGACTGTAATGACGCAATACACACACATAGAGTCTACTGGACCTCGTGTTAAATTTTTTGTTGTTATTCAGTCGTTAAGTCATGTCTGACTCTGCGTGACTCCATGGACCAGAGCACACCAAGCCTTCCTGTCTTCCACTGCCTCCCGGAGTTTGGTCAAATCCATGTTGGTTGCATCGATGACACCATCCAACCATCTCATTCTCTGCCATCCCCTTTTCCTTTTGCCTTCAATCTTTCCTAACAACAGGAAATTCTCCAAGGAGTCTTCTCTCCTCATGAGGAGGCCAAAGTACTGGACCCTCAGCTTCAAAATCTGTCCTTCCAGTGAACATTCAGGGTTGATTTCTTTCAGGATGGATAGGTTTGATCTCCTTGCAGTCCAAGGGACTCTCAAGAGTCTCCTCCAGCATCATAGCTTAAAAGCATTGATTCTGCGGCGATCAGCCTTCTTTATAGTCCAGCTCTCAATTCCATACATCACTACTGGAAAAACAATAGCTTTGACTATCCCGACCTTAGTTGGCAAAGTGATGTCTCTGCTCTTTAGGATGCTATCTAGGTTTGCCATTGCTTTCTTCCAAGAAGCAGGCGTCTTTTAATTTTGTTGCTGCAGTCGCCATCTGCAGTGATCAAGTAGCCCAAGAAAATAAATTCTGTCAATGCCTCCATTTCTTCCCCTTCTATTTGCCAGGAGATGAATGCCAAGCCACCCCAGTATCCCTGCCAAGAAAATTCCATGGACAGAAACAAATAAATACACACTTAAAAAACAGCAAACAAAAGCAATACCAAAAACACATTTACAGCAGTATGGCACAACAATCCATTTAAAAATCCAACTTAGGCAGCCCATCATTTTCCACCGGGCCTTGTAGAAATTGATTGGCCACATGATGTGCTGCTCATCACATGATGAATCAATTTATGTTTTTAAATATACATGGCGCACACATCTCCCTTCAACAACACTAGGGTGAGGGGTGCCTGGTCCCTGTGTAGATCAAAATCTGTGTAAAATTCTTACACACACACCCTCAACGTAACTAGGAAGCAAAACAGTCAACTCATTCATTCATTCACTCATTCACACAAACCTCTGTTCTCTTTATCTGGAAGTTGAGTCATGGCTACTGGACTTCTTTTTGAGAGATAGAAATGTTTCACTGCTCATCCAAACAGCTTCATCAGTCTGAATACAGCTAGTGCAAGTCTTCCATCTTATAGTCAGCTTTGACCTCTTGTCACTCTGGTCTGAATTAGGCTCATAAGATGAACAATGGCCTGAATAGGCTCGTTAGGGAGACAATAGTATCCGTAGCCTTAAGGTGAACAATGGCCTAAGGTGCTGAAACCTATCAAGAATGGGTCGTTAGCTATGGCCTTGGTGGTGAAGGCTTTTTGATTTGTCTGGGTACTTTGGAAAGCACAGCCTGATAAGTAGCAGATAGACTATGCCTGAGGCCACCACCTCTGTTGAGGGAGGGGTTTTTAATGCTCACATGATTGGCTTCCCTTACTCCTCTCTCAAACCACCTCTCTTCTTTGTTTAATATGTGTGCATCCTCATCTTTGAAAGAGTGCCCTTTGCCCTTCAAATGGAAGGTGGTGGGGATGCAGGTAAAGAGCGATGTAACATCAAAGGATACAGTTATATCCCGCAGAGGCCGTCCCCTGCTTTTATGGACTTCCCAAGATCCACAAGCAAGGAATTCCCCTCAGACCTATCGTCAGCAGTATAAATTCAGTGGCTTATAATATCGCAAAATACCTGGTGACTATCCTAGCCCCACTGGTTGGACTCACAGACCACCACGTACACAATTCAGAGGAGTTTGTTTCTTAAGTCAGGGAGCTGAAACTGGATAACAGATGAAACCATGGTATTCTTTGATGTTACATCGCTCTTTACCAGCATCCCCACCACCGATGCCCTAACAATGGTAAAGAGAAGACTAAGAAAAGACAGCACTCTCACCTCCAGAAGCTGCCTCAACCCAGACCAGATATGCCTGCTCCTGGACCTGTGTCTGAACATCACATATTTCATGTACCGAGGGGACTTTTACAGACAGAAGCATGGTTGTGCCATGGGTTCCCCAGTGTCACCAATTGTTGCAAACCTATACATGGAAGAAGTGGAGAACAAGGCACTCAACACCTTCCCAGGGACAACACCATCCCACTGTAGATGATACCTGGGTGAAAATCAAGACTCAGGAAGTACAGGCCTTTACAGACCACATCAATGCGGTGGACCCTAATATTAGGTTCACTAGGGAAGACACCCAAGACAACAGACTGGCTTTCCTGGATTGTGCAGTCATCATCAGACCTGACAGGAAACCCACCCACACAGATCAGTACTTACTGTTTGACTCCCACCATCCATTACAGCACAAACTAGGAGTCATAGGGACCCTAAGCCACAGAGCAGAGACCATCCCCACCTCCACAGAAGCCAAGAAGAAGGAAGACAGGCACCTGAAGACAGCACTTAAGGCCTGTGGATATCCAAAGTGGGCCTTCATGAAAGCAGTGGGCCATCCCAGAAGAACAAGGGATCAGTCTGAGACCCAGACCCGATAGAAGAACCTGGTCATTCCTTACATGGCTGGAGTGTTGGAGAAGCTTAAAAGGATTTTTGGCAACCACCACATCCCTATTTATTTCAAACCCACAAAGACACTAAGGCAGAGACTTGTCCACCCAAAGGATCTGATACCAAACCATAAAAGGAGCAATATAGTATATACGGTCCAATGCAGTGAGGAGTGTTCAGACCTCTACATTGGAGAAACTAAACAGCCATTAAACAGAAGGATGGCCCAACATAGGAGGGGTAACAGCTCAGGACCAGAATCAGTAGTACACCTCCATTTGAAGGACAAAGAGCACTCTTTCAAAGATGAGGATGTACACATATTAGACAAAGAAGATAGGTGGTTTGAGAGAGGAGCAAGGGAAACCATTCATGTGAGCATTGAAAACCCCTCCCTCAACAGAGGTGGTGGCCTCAGGCATGTCTATCTGCTACTTATCAGGCTGTGCTTTCCAAAGTACCCAGACAAATCAAAAAGCCTCCACCACCAAGGCCATAGCTAACGACCCATTCTTGATGGGTTTCAGCACCTTAGGCCATTGTTCACCTTAAGGCTATGGATACTATTGTCTCCCTAACGAGCCTATTCAGGCCATGGTTCATCTTATGAGCCTAATTCAGACCAGGGTGACAAGAGGTCAAAGCTGACTATAAGATGGAGGACCTGCACTAGCTGTATTCAGACTGATGAAGCTGTTTGGATGAGCAGCAAAACATTTCTATCTCTCAAAAAGAAGTCCAGTAGCCATGACTCAACTTCCAGATAAACTCACCTGGATGACTGAGAATCTTCACAGACACTCTGTTCTCTTTATCAGGGTTCTCTTCCATAGGCTTCACAATCCATTCAGTATTGTCTGTAATGAGCCTTAAAGGTCTGCATGACCCCCTGATACAGAGGCTGAATTACAGATATTGGATTTGAGGGACAAAGAGACGGCTTTGAAGCGCTAGTGTTCAGCTTATGCTCCTGCTTCTGGGTGCCCAGGAACACTGTATTTATGTATTAATTGGAGTAAAAACTGTATCTAGCTGCCCAGATGCCCTATGCACATCCGATCTCACTTGATTTCGGAAGCTAAGCAGGGTCGGTCCTGGTTAGTACTTGGATGGGAGACCACCAGGGAATACCTGGTGCTATAAGTGCCTGGAGTAGGAACTGGCAAACCACTCCAACATTCCTGCCAAGAAAACTCCATGGGCATGCAGTCACGGAGAGTCGGTCACGACTGTAACGATGCAACACACACACACACACACACACACACACACACACACACACACACACACACACACACACACCTGTATATAGCCAAAACTATGTTGCTCAGCCCCAGTGCAGATCAAGGGAGAAGTGTTGACCTATTTTTTACTCTCTCATGTTGGAGGATATAAATCAATACAGTAATGGAACAAAGGATCACTGGCTATGACTGAAAAGACAGCCTAATGTACCAGCATGGAAGGCCACCGTTGAAGTGCTTTGCCCTCTTCAGCCTCTCTCATACACCAGGAAGTAAAGAAGTGGCCTGGCCTTACTTGAACTTTTGTAAGCTTTCAGCAAATTTGTTTTGCATATTCATATGCTAGGCTGATATCAGAATAAATCTTCATGCCAAGTCAGCATCGGCTCATGTATCCTTCCAGAATGCCCCAAACAAAGACAAGACCACGAGCTCCATTAGCCTTGACTCTGGCAGGCATGTCAGAGGAAATGCCTTCGCAGGAGGAGTCACAGGCAGGGGTTTTATCTTGGTATGGGCATAATGTGTTCCCAGAAAACCAAATAGGCCATGGAGAAGGATGCCTTCTCCAGCCAGCTAAACAAAGGCTTACAGAGAAACCAAAACCAGACTGTCCATACACAAGCAAAACAACAGTCTTCTAAGTGTTGTACTTTTTGCGGTTGACACCATCAGGAGAGAGATGTGGGGGCTTCTTCATAGGGGCCAAGTTAAAAGGAACTAGGGAAGGTTTATTTGGACAAACAAAACAAGCTATTAGAAGGAAAGATGTTGTTTATTCTGGTGTTATTTGTTCTATGTAAAACTGTAAAAGGGAGGAAATATGTTTCTTTTCTGAAATATAATGCAGTTATGTACTGAAGGAAAAAATACATATGTTTTTAAATCCTGTAATATTTAGTTCATCTGAGCTCACCAGAGGGAACCTCAGGAGGCTGCTAAGCTTCTCCAGTTCTTCTGATGGTCCAGAAGCCATTCTGTCCCCATCCCTTTGATCAGTACCTGTAATATTTCACCAGGGCCTGCCCATGTAAAAATGCAAGAGTGCACAATGACCATGAATATGTATTTATGTTATCCTACCTTTCTTCTTAAGAAAGACCCATGGCTTCCCTTGTTAAACAACAATATCCAAAATTTTAAATGAGACTATACAAATACTTTTTAAAGGGTCAAACAAATGCCACACTAAAAGATAGTGACTAAAATCAACAGCAAAAATGCATTCAAAGCAGTAAAGCACAGCTATCCATTTTATAACCCCACTCAGGCAGGCAATAGCAGACCCTACCACCAAGTGGGACAAACACTACAAAAAAAGAAGACTCAGACAGCCAATCATTAAGAGGAAGCTTGCCTGACAATAAAGTTCTTTGCCTGCTTGTCAAAGAATAGCAAAGATAGTAGCATCTGGTTTCCTGTCAAAGGAAGTTCAAAAGTCTGGAAGCAGCAACAGAGAACACCCTCTACTGTGTCCCCACCAAAAGCACCTGTAAAGGTGTTCGGACCGAGAGAAATGTCATGATAATCTTAACACCCAAGCAGGCTTGTAATGAGAGACACAGTCTTTAAGACTGGTTGGACCCAAGCTGTTTAGGGTTGTACAGGAAAGAACCAGCACTTTGAATTGTGCCCTGAAATGGATCGTCTGCCAGCGGAATTGCTGTAACAGGGAGATTATGTGATCCCCGTAAGCGGTCCCAGTAAGCAACCTGGCAGGCATATTTTGGACCCACTTATGTTTCTGAACGTTTTCCAGAGACTGCCAACCACAGCACATATTACAATATTCCTGCCAGGATGTAACAAAGACATGTGTCATCATGGCCAAATCAGATCCTTCCAGGAATAGCCAAAGCTGATGCACTACTTTTAATTGTGCAAAGGCACTCCTGGTCACCACTGAAATCTGGGCATCCAGGCTCAGAGACAAACAGAGGAGCACCTCCAAGCTATGCAACTATGTTTTTTGAAGTCGTAATTTCAACAAGCATGCTGCATCTCTGTTCCTTAACCTACCTTTCGACTGACCTGGTGCACCCCTGTCTTGTCTGGATTAAGTTTCATCTTATTTGCCTCCATCCAGTCCAGTACTGACATCAGACACTGATCTAGAGCTGAAACAGCTTTCTCGGATTTAGACATCACAGGGAGATAGAGTTGGAATTCAGCTGCATGCTGGTGACACCGAACCCCAAAACTCTGGACAACCTCTTCAGTGACTTCATGTGTTGTGTGTGTTGCATCGTTACAGTCGTGACCGACCCTTCATGACTCCATGTCCATGGAGTTTTCCTGGCAGGAATACTGGAGTGGCTTGGCCAGTTCCTACTCGAGGCACCTACAGCACCTGGTATTCCTTGGTGGTCGTCCATCCAAGTACTAACCAGGGCTGACCCTGCTTAGCTTCCGAAATCAGGCAAGATCGGATGTGCTTAGGGCATCTAGGCAGCTCTCCAGAGGCTTCATAGAGGTTTTAAATAACATAGAAGACAAAAGGAGAACCCTGAGGGTCTCCATAGGTCAATGGCAGGGTGTTAAACAGGATTCCTCCAACACCACCTTCTGCATTCTCTTCTCCAGGTAGCACCAGAGAAACAGTCCCTCTAATTTCTGCTAGCACAAGGTTCTGGCCACGACTGGAAGCAAATGGGCAATAACACCATCTCAGGTGCGTGGAATGTTGAAGGAATGTTGGACTGAGGCCACCAAAAAACAGTTCCTCCCAGTTCCATTCTCTGAAGTCTCAGGAAGTGGAATAATGCTGACCTGGCAGCCATAAAGGTTGGCATTCAATAAACGTTTTAAAAATAACCTTATTAGAAACCTTAGATTAAAACCAGATGATTAAAAATGCAAGAATGCACAATGATCTTGAATGTCTGTTTATTAATTGGTGTCATCCAACCACCAAGGTTTATAAAGAAGATTCCAGCTATCACTCCTAGCTCAAGGTTGCTACTATGCAAAATGCAGCCATTGGGAAATAAATGGTAGAATAAAAAAAAGGTGACACAATCATGTGTAGGTTAGCTTTGGAAGAAGTATGGAAAAACTCAACCCTTTACACAGACAGGAACTGATTAACTAAAGCAACACCATTGAAACCTGTGCAGGAAATGTAAACATTCAAGCCTAAGCTTGCTCTCCATTGTTTCCCAATCCAGTGGCTTCCAGACATCCAGAAGCAACAACAACAACAAAATTAACTATACTGTACAAGTATATTCAAATGGAGCGCTTTAGCGTCCTCCGGTTTATCCAAGGCAATCACATGGATAGGGAAGGCTGCTGTCCTTCCTGTGTTCAGCCAAAGACAATGTGAACCCCGCTGTCTTGGGAGCTCGGTGTGTCTTCTCTAGAGCCCCACTGCAATGGTTTGTATAACACAGAAACCACACCTTAGTGACAGCAGCTTGGAACAGGCTTTGAGAGTTCTTCCTCCAAGATAACATCAGTTTATCTCCCTCCTAGGCGCTTTCTGCTGGGATGAGCAGGTAAGTCCACTAAACCTGCTGGAATGTCAGGTAATTTCTTTACTCCACCACAGCCTGCTGTACTTGCATAGTCAGTAAGGCATGCGTGGCTTTTTTTTTCTGGTGAGGAGAAAAGGGCAGGCCTTGATCAAACAAGTGTGACTCCTCAGAAAAGTAAGCATTATCAGGGCCACTCTAGGAGAAGCAAGTGTCCCTGTACTCGAGTTTCTGCTTCAACCTGTATTAAGGTGACGCAAGGCTTACATTAAGGGTGTTGCGTTTCTCCCAGCATACCAGAGTTGTGTTTTTTCCCCCATAAAACATGCTGTACATTCCTATCTGAGATAAGGCAGACAACATTTTCCCCTAGCAAGACAGGTGCCTAATGACCAGATATCCAACAGACAAAGGCTTTCTGTCTAGATTGAACATCAACATACCCATTAAAAGGCATTTCTGACCTAACACTGACCATTCTGTTGTTGTTGTTGTTGTTGTTGTTAGTTAGTTAGTTAGTTAGTTAGTTAGTTAGTTAGTTAGTTAGTTAGTTAGTTGTGGAGGAATACAAAGTAACACACTTCATTTTCCTAAGGAGTCAACAAAACTGATAGAAAGTAAGAACGATCTGGGCCCTGCAACAAAATGGTGCAGTGTAAAGTATTTCTGTTCAGGTTTCTGTCTGTTCCATTCAGCTGCCTCTCCCTCTGTTTCTTCCATTAGTCCTTTGACACTCCCTTGTCCATGCCGCACTGAAAATGTTTGTTGTTATCCCTCCCACTCCCCATCTTTTGGGGTATGTGTGGGAAGTAGACATACACATACCCAGCCACAGGAATCCCAGTGTTATTCCATTGATTTCTATAGGCAGCACTCACTTATGGCTCTGGTGAGTTTTTAAAAATAGTTCCTCCCAGCAAACCAGCAAACAATCTGTCTTGGCAAGATGGATTTCACTTTTTCTCTGTCCTCCCTTGCCATCCACGTCATCTCACTACCACCTTCCCCCTCTAGCTGAGAGTAATGCTGATTCTTCTGGTACATTATCACTGTGGTACAGCTTTGGCAATATTATCATGATCAAAGCAAAAACTCAACCATCTCAAGACATTTGGGCCTTGTAAAGCAAAGCAAGAGCAAAGTGTTCTGCTTATATACTGCCCCATAGTACTTAAAGTACTCTCTGGGCAGTTTACAATTTATTTATGCAGACTACACATTATCCCCCTCCAGCAAGCTGGGTACTAATTTTACTGACCTCAGAAGGTTAGAAGGCTGAGTCAGCCATGAGCCAGCTACCGGGACTGAACCCCAGGTTGTTAATACAGTTATAGCTGCAATACAGCAATTTAACCTCTGTGCCACAAGGCTCTTCTTGATCACTAAATTACTAAAAGGCACTTATGGTATCTAAAATAGAAGGGGAAATGGTAAATTAGTAAAAATTATACCTCTCAGATTAGGTCTGCCATAGAACCATTTGCCCATTATTGGTATACATCAGGCCTGTCCAACAGGTAGACTGGGGGCTACCAGTAGCCCGCGAAGGGTTCAAAAGTAGCCTGCCAGCCATCAATAAAAAAAGTGAGGGCATAAGTTCTCCACTCCTCCCTCCCCCACCCCAAGGACTACCACTGCACCAGCAAAGTTCTGGGTCTGCCAGCCCACTGTCTCTGCCGAGCAGGGCAGTTCAAGGGCCATGGCGCATTGAAATCTGTTCCCTCCAGAACGGATTAATTGGTTTTCATTGTATTCCTATGGGAAACCGCTGCTCTACTTACAAAAGTTTTTACTTAAGAGAATGTGCTCGGAACGGATAAAATTTGTAAGTAGAGGTTTTAGTGTAGTAGCCCTCTGGCACTTTGGGCCAGAAAAAGTAGACCTTGGCCTGTTCAAAGTTGAACAGCCCTGGTATACATATATGATGTAAATCTATTCCCACTGCACTTTTCCTGCAAGCTCATTCCAAGGGATTGATCAATAGTCATATAAAAGAATAAGCATGTGTCAACAAGTCAATTCTGACTTCTGGTGAGCCTTTTCCGGTTTTTCTACATGGAGAATACTTAGAAGTGATTTGCTGTTCAATTCTGGGGACACCCTGCTGCTTGCCTAAGACTACCGAGTCTGGCTGTTCAACCTGGAGACACAGCTACATGTGTACTACCTGTTTACCACATGTGGCTCTGCAGCCAGATACTGTACCTACCTCTCTGAGCCAGCCAGGAGTAATCATGTGGACAGGACCGATTTTTTTCATTCTCCCCCCCCCCCGAGAATCTGCATACACATATAAGAGCCACTCAAGCTAACTTAGCAACGGTAAAGCACTTCTGAATACTTTATACTTCAAATACCTATTTGAGACAATCCAGTTTGAAATAAGAGGTAGTGATGGAAGATGAGACCCTCAACTCAGAACGCCCTCAATCAGCTAGTGTAGCAGAGAAATGAATATATGCAAATGGTGCTGTTGCTAATAAAACAGGTTAAAGCTGCAAGGACAACAGGCTGCTGATGTGCAGAGGCAAAAGTAAAATCCAAAGCTGCACAACACATATAACTGAATATAATATAAAATATAATCTGAATAAGTCTGAATAAGCTCAAATTTGTGAAACAAGAAACAGAACAATTAAACATTGAAACGTGATGGGAGAGACTAAAGTGAGGTAGAACAAAGCATTTTCAGTCAGATAATGACAAATGTTTATTCTGGAAACAACACAATCATTTAAATAAGGCATGGCTCTAAACAAGGCAGGACACAGAAGAAACTGTCAGGGTCATATCTGGGGGCCAGAAGGGTACATCAGCCCCAGGCACAGCAATCTGGGGGCGCCTGGAGGAAAAGGGGGGGAGGAAGCCCTGTGTCCTCCCACTAGCAGTCCTCAGTCTTGGCAACAGGACCCACTTCGTAGCAGCTGCCTCCGCCGCCACTGCGTGGCAGGCGAGCGGCGAAGCAAGCAGGCAGGCAGGCGTGCAAGCATGGTGGCTGTGGCGCCCTCCTCCTCCTCCAACTCTTCCTTGCCTTGCTCTGGACTACCACAGGAGAGGTAAGGCGTGCCCCCACACACACAAACACCCACCCACGTGCCCTCCCACACACCTGCTTCAGACCCACAGGATTGCCCCCCTTGCTGAGAGAATGTGATGGGGTTGGGGAGGGCCAGAGGGGCACAAAAACAACCTTGTCCCCAAGCGCCCCCAAATCTTGCTACGCTGCTGGAAACAGTTGTGGCTATATTGCAGCTTCTGGAACGAAAAGAACACATCAGATAGCATGAAAAGCATAACAACATAACTAACATTAAGTTTCTACAGATGCTGAAAAAGGAAACAGAGAGCTTTTATGCAGATATTCGCGAGGAAATTGATTACAGTACACACTAAAACAGGATGTGTCAATTAACAGAGGTGACTGAAAAATAAAAGAAGGAAATAAAGGAAAACTAATCATCATCACAGAATCTGACAAAGATGATGGAAATGAAACAGGAGGGTGACACATTAAATTGTTAAGAGGAGGATTTGTTTATGGCAAAAAAATGACTATTGTGCATAAGAATATCATTGGCTAGCCAATACTGAAATCTAGTAGAGAAACTCCATTATCTCTGTAAAAAGATGAGGAACAAAGTGTTCTATTGACACCTACACACTTGTACATTTCACTCACTCAGAACAGGTCCTATCTTCCATGCTATCTCAGGCCTACTTTCTGTACTAAAGGGAAACTACCCTTGTGTGTCCTGGGGTGCCTAAGGCTTTGAAATACTATATAGGATATCTTCAAATAACTCCACCTCCCAAAAAGGTCTGACTCTAGGCCTTCCAGGAGGAACTGGGGTTGTTGGCTTTTAATACAAGATGTTGGTTTTATATCAAACCAAGCCTCAACTCCCACTAGAAGCTAAAATGTCAAAACCAAGTGGAAAATTCAAGAATGCAAGGGAACACTGGAAGTAGTTGAAAGAAGGCAAAACTTAATTAACAAGAGACAGGATTTCTTAATATGGAACCAGTGGTTTTTAATTTACAAAACATGGGGGGGGGAGCTATGGATGACAAAACCTTCAAGAAGTTATTAATTCATAGGATGACCAGATGTCAGAAATAAACTGACAATACAATAGCCATTTGTGTTCATAAATCACACAAGGTAGTTTAACAGTTCAAAAGATGGAGGCTGTTAAACATGAGAAGATTTGATGTACAAGCAACCAATCAGGAGACAGCATGCCCTGGCACTACCATTCCCTATCATCCCGGACTTTTCAATTTCCTGTTCCAAGCGCCTCTTCATGACTGTTTTCAATTGTGGGAACATAACTGCTTCATATGAATGTCTGTCTACATTATTTATTTATTTATTTATTATTTTGAAATACTCCAAGTATGTTATAAATGCATATCCACATTCCACGTTTACCCTTGCAATGATACTGTTAGGTAAGTTGCACTGAGGAATAATTACTGAGTGAGCAGCATGATTAGACAGATATTTTAATCTGGAAATGAGTTGGTAGCATGAGTAAGCCTTTCCACAAGCGGAATTGTGCCACAAGCAGAATATAAAACCAGATTTTTCCTTCACCCCTTTCCTCATGAAGATACAAAGTTCAGCTTTGTTTTTGTTTTTTGTTTTTGGAAACATGCACAAGGGAACAAAAATGTTTCTAGGAATTAAGAACATCCCTACACTGTCTTTATTTTATTGTATTGTATTTCTTTATTTCTTTCACTTGGCATATACTGGAGATTTGGTTTTTGTTAGGCTTATAGCTGATTGATGTATTGTGTTTAGCTCCTGCCAGGCTTGTAGCTAATAGACCCATAGTGTCCTTGGCACTAATTAGCTCAGCCTTGGAACACCTGGGCTCTTCTCCCAGGTGTGTAACTCCTCCGCTGGCAGCAGCTATCTATGTTGTTAGTCATTGTACTATTTGTATAGTCTGCTGCTTTTTGTATAGTTTGCTGCTTTTTGTCTGGTTGCTGAGTCAGTTGTATTTATTATATTTTAGTGCCTTTTTTCTTCCCTTCTTCCTCCCCTCCCCTCCCTCCCTGGCTGGGTCACCATGTCCGCAGGGACTCACATACCAATCGTGTTGGGTCGTGGACGATGTGCTAGGAGTCACGGGGTTAGTCGGATAAGAAGAACTAGGGTCAGGCAACTCGTGCCTGTCCCACGTTCTGACCCCGTGACTCGCCCCCACGTATCCGGGAGCCATTCCGCCAGAGCCTCCAACCTGTCCTGCCTCCTCCTTAACGCCAGGTCAGTCCACAATAAGACCGCCGTCATTTATGATACCATCACTGACGGCAGGGCTGACCTGGCCTGTATAACGGAGACCTGGGTGGGCTCAGAGGGGGGGGCTTCCCTCGCCCAGCTGTGCCCCCCAGGGTACCTGGTTCAGGGAGTGGGCAGGTTGGAGGGTCAGAAGGGGGGAGGAGTCGCCATTGTGTATAGGGAATCGCTTCACGTGACCAGGGCCTCGACATTGGTGATTCCAGGGCTTGAATGCCTCCACCTGCTGGTAGGTCAGCGGGATAGATTTGGCATTGTGCTGGGCTATCGTGCTCCCCGCAACCCTGCACAATCCCTGCCAGAGCTTGCGGAGTTCATCGCCGCTGCGCTGTTGAAGTCCCCCCGGCTTTTGGTCATCGGGGACTTTAACGTACATGTCGATGATGAGCTCGTCGGCGTAGCTCTGGAATTCATGGACACCATGACGTCCATGAGCCTATCCCAGCATGTTTCTTGCCCTACCCACAGGAGTGGGCATTCCCTGGATCTGGTATTTACCTCCATGTCGGGGGATTCCAATCTGGAGGTGCGGAACATCGTTCCCACACCAGTGTCATGGTCAGATCACTACCTGTTGTCCTTCTCCCTAGCAATGGCGACCCCTCCTCGCGGGGACCACCGGCCCCTTGTTTGGGCCCGCCCCCGAAGGCTTCTTGACCCGGCTCAGTTCCGGGAAGCCTTCGGGGAGCTTGCTGGCGGCCTGGCTGACGATTCGGCCGAAGCCCTGGCTAACCAATGGTTTGAGTCAGCTGCCGGTGCTGTCGACCGAATCGCTCCCAAGCGTCTCCTCCGGGGCAGAGCCCGAACCTCTCCGTGGTTCACGGCGGAGCTAAAGGCGATGAAGCAGGAACGGAGGAGACTGGAGAGCATCTGGAGACAAAGCCGCACGGCGATAAACAAGACTGCCGTTGTGATCCAGACTAGGCGCTACTCGCGAGCGATCAGGGATACCAAAAGATCTTTTTATTCCCTGAGAATTGGTGAGGCCTCGAACCGCCAAGCAGAACTTTTCCGGGTGGTCCGAGACCTCACCAATCCTAGTCTGGCTAGGCCTCCTCCTACTGATTTCAGTAGTGAGAACTTTGCAGTCTTTTTTAGATCCAAAATTGAGGCCATCCGTGATGGCTTTGAATCCAGTGGCACTGGCCCCCTCGCCATCCCCAGCCCCCTCACCCCCCCGGTCTCCTCAACTGGTTGATTTTGGGCCTGTTCTTCCTTTGGAAGCCTCCAGGGCTATTGCCCATTGCCGTCCCGCGACCACCCCCTTCGACCCTTGCCCATCTTGGCTTATCAAATCTGCCGGAGGGAGCATGCCCGAGTGGGCCGCAGCCATCGCCACCGCCTCCTTCAGCGAGGGGGTCTTTCCCTCTCGCTTGAAGGAGACGGTGATTAAGCCCATCTTGAAAAAACCGGGATTGGCGTCGGACCAATTGTCCAACTATCGACCGATTGCCAATGTTCCCTTCATGGGCAAGGTCATCGAGAGGGTGGCCGCGGTGCGGATTCAATCTTTTTTGGAGGAACAGCGGTGCCTTGATCCTTGCCAATCTGGCTTCAGGCCTGGCCGGGGTACCGAGACAGCTCTGGTCGCGCTGCAAGATGACCTAATCCGGGCGGCCGACAGGGGTTCCTCTACCCTGTTGGTTCTCCTGGATTTGTCAGCGGCCTTTGATACCGTCGACCACGGTATCCTACTGGACCGGCTCCTGGAGGTAGGGATCGGGGGCACTGTCCTCAGTTGGCTCCGGTCCTTCCTTCAGGATCGGCCCCAGTATGTGCAGCATGGGGGGGAGTTGTCGGCCCCGTGGATACTCCCTTGTGGGGTTCCGCAGGGGTCATCTCTCTCCCCCATGCTGTTTAACATCTATGTAAGGCCGCTGGCTGGGGTCATCAGGAGATTTGGGCTGCGTTGTCATCAGTACGCTGATGACACGCAGCTCTATCTCTGTTTCTCCACCTCTGCAGTGGAAGCTGTCCGGTCCCTCGACCAGTGTCTGGAGGCGGTTATGGCTTGGACCAAGGCCAACAGGCTCAGACTCAACCCTGAGAAGACCGAGGTGATGTTCTTCGGGAGTTCCCCGTCTGGGTATGGAGGCCCTCTCCCCAGTCTGGAGGGTGTTTCCCTCCAGCTGGCGGAGAGGGTTCGGAATCTGGGCGTGATCCTGGACCCGGCTTTGTCCCTGGATGCTCAGGTGGCGGCCGTGGCCAGGACCGCATTTTTTCATCTTCGCCAGATCGCCCAGATCGCCCAGATTCGCCCCTACCTAGACGGGGACTCCCTGAGAACAGTGGTCCAGGCGCTGGTGATCTCGAGGCTGGACTACTGTAATGCTCTCTACATGGGGTTGCCCTTGACTCTCCTCCGGCGATTGCAGCGGGTGCAAAATGCAGCGGCCAGACTGGTGGCGGGTGCGCGTCGCTATGACCGCATCACCCCGGTTCTGGCCCGGCTGCATTGGCTACCCGTTGCCTCCCGGATCAGATTCAAGGTCTTGGTTTTAGTTTATAAAGCCCTCCATGGCTTGGGCCCGGATTACCTGGCGGAGCGGATCGCCCAGCGGTCAACATCGGCCCGACCGGTTCGGCAGTCGTGGCGCACTCGCTGCAGGTTCCATCTCTCCGAGAAGCCAGGCGGTCCCGCACCCGAACCGGGCTTTCTCGGTGGCTGCTCCAACCTTATGGAACAGCCTTCCCAGCGAAGTGCGCTCTGCAGAGTCCCTGCTGGCCTTTCGTAAAGCGGTGAAGACCATCCTATTCCGCGAGGCATTTGGTGACCTAGCTTAGCCTTTTTTTTTTTTTTCTTTCTTTTTTCCGCCATCAATACCTAGGTCGAATTTTTTGACATAGCAGCGGTGAGGTCATAATTAAAGGGTGCGCCCCTGCTGCTGTTCTTTTTAAATATGCTTTTATTAATCTATGTTGATCTGCTGATTATGTCTCCTTATTGTGTTGTAGTGTACCTATTATGTGTATTTCCTGATTTGTTTTGCTATGTTCGCCGCCCAGAGTTCCCGGTGGGAAGATGGGCGGGATATAAATTCAATAATAAATAAATAAATAAATATACTTATAGATCTCATAAGACAGGAACGACAGCCCACCCCTTATAGAAGATCTTGGAAAATGTATTTTGGAGACTTCTTAGAATCTGTCAAAAAAACTGTTCTGTGGTTTAGACTGTGGGGAGTGGTATCAGGAGGCAGGTACAGTACTGTTATCTAGTTGTCTCATATGCTTCCAGAGGATCTGGTGGGACCACTGTGAAATATAAGAAGCTGCACTACACGGAAGTTTTCTTTAAGATTATAGCTCTTTGTGAATTTCAATCCATACTTCCACATTCCCTCCCACTTTCCTATCTGAATGTTGTACCCAAAACTTTTGGCCCATTTGAACATGTACTCTTTAACCTGTTCATCTACAGTATCAAATTTCAATAATATTTTGTCCATTCTTGAAATCAAATGGTCCTTGTTAACACAGAGTGCCATCTCAAAATTAGATTTTTCCGGCTCAAATTCAAATACTTTTTATCTATTTTGAGTCTTTCTGATTGTTGCAAATATGAAAAATAATTGACAGACAATACCTTCCCGGTTTAATTCCTCGTTAGACTTCATTTTATAATCTCCCTGGATCCGTTTTAGAATGCATTTGTAAGTTAACCAACTGTGTCTATGCAATGTTTCTGACTTAAACAAAGCTTCCTGTGGTGATACCCAAAGTGGCATCTTAGATGCCAGTCTTAATTGATAGATATTCCAAATTTTTAAAATAGATTGCCAAATACTGTATAATGATTATCAAAGTCTGCATTTACTTGGGTTTTATTGTTCCAAAGGTACCCATGCCATCCAAATCTCAGATCATGCCCTTCGAGATTTAGCAGTCTTTTATTCCCCAACACTGATGTACAGATGGTATTTAACTTCAAAGAAACTGACCAAAATGTATAAGGATATTCCTAATAGGTGTTGGAAATGCTAAGGGAGAGAAAGTACATGTAGTGGACATGTGGACTGGCAGCCAAATTTTGGAAAAAAATAGTCCATAAACCATGAGATATTGAATATTAATTTCCACCTTAAACCAGAACTGTTTCTCCTAGGCTTAATAGACAATCAGATAGAAAATAATTACAGTGATTATTATTGGATATTTCACAACAGCTGCTAGGCTCCTCTGTGCCCAATACTGGAAGACGAATGAAGTACTATCAGCAGAAGACTGGCTACTTAAGAGGTGTTGGCATTGGCTGAAATAGCGAAATTGTCAGCATTAATTGATAGATTAATGACCAAATTTAGAAATGTTTGGAAACCTCTATTAGATTCTGTGTTTTTAAAAAAGGAAAAGACAATTTGCTGGTTTGCGGCTTTGATTTTTCAGACTTATTCAAAAGGATATATCAGACTTTGGACTAAGGTGGAGCTTTCAGAATTCAATTTGGAGCTACTCTTTATAGACTACTGAAAGAAAATCTGGTAAATCACAGTAACAGTGGGTTAGGCAAGAAGTGATGGAAAGTTTCAAAGCATTTATTTGTTAATAATAGTATTCAACCCATTTGCTTCCTGTTGAACCCCTTCCCCAATGTACCCCCGTATATAAGAAACCAATAAAAAAGAAGAAGCTGGACTAAATGGGCCATTGCCTGCTTCAGCAGGGCACTTATGTTCTTATGACTCTGTGTCTTGTTCCTATGTGCTGTCAATTTTTATTTATTTATTTATTTATTTAAATACTTATATCCCGCTCCATCTTCCCAACGGGAACTCTGGGCGGCTAACAGCGCAAGAAGCTAAAAAGCTAAAAAGGCTAAAAAGCTAAAAATAACAAGGCCACCAAGCAAGGGCAGCGGAAGGCAAGATGGCGGCAGACGGTAAGAGCAAAGAAAAGAAAGAGAAACTAACTAATGAGGACACCAAATGCTTCTTTGAAGAGGAAGGTCTTCAAAGCCCTCTTAAAGGCGGGCAGGGACTCCAGCAGGCGCAGCTCAGGAGGGAGATGGTTCCAGAGCGAGGGCCCCACCACAGAGAAGGCGCGGTCCCGCGTACGCGTTTTCCGCGCCTCTCTGGGTGTGGCCACTCTCAAGAAGCGCGCCTGCGACAATCTCGTGGGTCTGGATCCGGATGCCCTCAGGGAGATGCGCTCCGCCAGGTATCCTGGTCCCCAGCCGTGGAGGGCCTTGAAAACCAAGACCAGAACCTTGAACCTGATCCGGAAGACAACGGGGAGCCAATGCAGGCGGACCAGGACTGGGGTGATGTGCTCGAATCTACGAGCACCCACCACCAGCCTGGCCGCCGCATTTTGCACCCGCTGTAAGCTCCGGACCAGGGTCAAGGGCAACCCCACGTAGAGGGCATTGCAATAGTCGATCCTCGAGATCACCAGGGCCTGCACGACTGTCCTCAGGGAGGACTCGTCAAGGTACGAGGTACAATGCCTCCGATTTATGGTGACCCTATGAATTAGCCATCTCCAGTATGTCCTGTCCTCAACAACCCTACAGTCCCAGGCCTGTGGCTTGCTTTAGGGAGTCAGTATTTGATCTTCCCCTTTCCTTTTACCTTAAACATTTCCCAGCATTATCTTTTCCAGAGAATCCTGCCTTTTCGTGATATGCACAAAAACAGGACAGCCTCACCTTCAACATTTTTGCTTCTAGAGATAGTTCAGCTTGATTCAATCTAGGACTTACTTGTTAATCTTTCTGACAGTTCGGGGTATTTACAAAGCTCTATACCAAGATATCTACATACTGCACTTTTAACCATATACCCAACATATTTTACATTTTCGCTTTAAAGTCATAGTTTTAATGGCAATGATTCCTAATTTTTAATTAGTTTTTTATTATTCAGTCATCATAACATATCACATTTATTAATCTAAAAAAATGAGTTGTCATTCACCATATTGTCTGGGTGTACTTTGTATAAATTACATGTCCCAGTACCACCTAATGCATTATTCCTTCTCTCAAACCAATCATAAAATCTATTCCATGTCAAATAGTACTCAGAATTCTCTTTTTCTTTAATTCACAATGTCATTCTGTCCATCTCAGCACAATTTAAGATTCTTTTGTATAATTACTTCCTCCTTGGGTGTGTTTTCATTTTTCCACATTTTGGGCCCAAACTATTCTAGAGGCAGTCAAGATATGTAATATAATATATCTGTTCTGTGTATTGACATTTTTTGTGTAATGACATACCTAGTAAAAACATTTCTGGCTTAAATTCTCTATTCAGCTTAATTATTTCTTTGAGACAGGTATGTATTTTAACCCAATATTTATTTGCGCTTGCACAAGACCACCATGCACTTTACACTTCCAACATTTGTTAGACACATTTGTAAACATTTTTGCTAATATAGTTGGTGGTGAGTGCCAAGGATAAAACATGTTGTATTAATTTTATTTATGTTGTACGGATTTGCCCAATAGACAATTCTGTTAATCAAATTTCCCCTATCTCCGGAATTTTTTATGTTGTACAGATTTTATGTTATACAAACCGTTTGTTATACAAGGGTCCACTGTATAACAAATGTGAATCAGTGACATGTGATATGATCGAAGGAGAAAGACTGCTTCAGATTTGGGGCACGAAGTTAAACACTTGGTCCTCCCACTGAACACCATCCAAATCTATATTCAGTGTATTAATGTGGTTTGATTTCTGGCCTGCCTTTCTACCCAGAACAATATACAGTGGACCCTTGTATAACAAACAGTTTGCATAACATAAAATTTGTACAACATAAAATATTCCGGAGATGGGGGAAATTTGCTTAACATAATTGCCTATGGGGCAAATCTGTACAACATAAAAATGGGATTACTCTATTTTCAATGCATTCCTATGGGAAATTTGTTTAAATGAAAATTTGCTTAACATAATTGCATTTGGAACGAATTAATTCCTTTATACAAGGTACCACTGTAATAAAACAGCTGCTATTATAACAGAGTATAATGTCACCACCACATGTCTCCATGCAATACACCCATTTGCCAGCACGCTCATCCTGAACAGATTTGAGATCCTGAGCAAAGGTAATCCAATTTATATACAACCAGGCTGCCAAAGATGCTGGACTCCAAAGCACTGAATTTTCATAAAGCAGGATTTATGAAAAAGGGCTCCAACGCCACCCTGCTCTAACTGTCAACCACTTTTTTGGTTTCCGCCTGGTGGCCATTGCGGTCGCCTAGAAATCTAGCTAATCCTATTGTCAGTTTTGAAACCAGCCGCATTCTCTATGGAGCTTTTGCCTGAGTTAAACTGATGTGTTTATTGAACGGCTATGCTAATAAGAGTTATCACAGTGGAATTTCAGTGGGGGGGGGGAACGATAAGAGGCAGATTTATGAGGACAATTCGCCAAGAACGGGTAGAATATCAAATGGGAAGAGTTACGTGTAGTTCATTAAAAAAGTCCTGAGACGACCATCTACGGTGGGGCGTGGGCTCACATAAATGATGATATCGCTCTGGTTTTATTTTTCAGATTTTTAAAATAAAACTTATCCCAGCGTGTGGTCTCGGGGCGACAGCAGCAACCAGGCAAATCATTCAGAAGGGAGTGTGCTTTCAATGGTTCCCGCCTTCTTCTCCGCCTCCCCCATTTTCCTTGCTTCACTCCTAATCCTCCCTGAAGTTTCAGCGAGGAGCTCAGTTCCCAGCATGGGTTGTTGTGGGATTTGTTTTGCGATTTCTAAAGAAGCATCTTTTTGCCACCCTCGGCCACTGGGACTGAAGGGAACCATCTCCTTTTGAGCGGCTCAGGTGTTGGTGGTGTTGTTTTTTTTTAGGGGGAGAGAGAAAGCGATCGCTCCTTGAAAAGCCAGCCCGACCAGTTGGATGCCTTTCCTCAGCTCTCTCGGGAGGAAACGTTTCTTTTTCGCTTTGCCTTGTTAAAATAATTAAGAAGGAGGAGGAGGTGGTGGAGGTTGGAAGTCCCGAGGTGTCTCCGAAGGGTTGGGGGTTGGGGGGGAAATATTGCTCCCTTAAAGCAAATGGCTGCTCCCAACGGACTCGCCAATGGGCACCTCAAGTGTCGCCGCCAAAAGAACAACGGCTTCAAACACGGAATCCACAAGAAGAATGGGATTATTAAAGATATCAAGGTAAGCGTTTCGGGGGCAGCTCCCCGAGCTAAGTAAGAGCCGTCGCGGAAGGAAGGAACATTCCCGTTCTCCCCTCTCGCTAATTTAAATTTAAATCTAAATGCCTAAAGCATACAGCCGGTGGTCCTCCTTTCTTGACAAATGAATGCGACTGGAGATTGCCTAACTAGGGAGTGGGTTGCTGCCGCCTCAGTTCTCCCCACTTCCAATGAGTTTCAGGTACAGGATCCTGGCTTTAGGGGAGTAAATAAAAAAACTTTCTTTATAAATGTATAAAGTTTAACAATTAATTTACGTTCCAAATGAAATTATTCATTCCAAATTAAGCAAATTTTCCTTTATACAAATTCCCCATAGGAATGCATTGAAAATGGAGTAATCCCATTTTATGTTGTACAGATTTTCCCCATAGGCGATTATGTTAAGCAAATTATCCCTATCTCTGGAATTTTTTATGTTGTGCAGATTTTATGTTGTACAAACTGTTATACAAGGGTCCACTGTATTTCACACCTGACGAGGTTATGCCTACTTAGGATCCTGGCTTTAGGGGAGAAAATAAATAAAAAAAACTGGTGTCCCCATTCTTTATAAATGCGGGATGGTTTTCCAACTAAAGTTTAACAAGTGGAACCACCTTCTTGATGGTATTTACAGTGGTACCTTGTATAAAGGAACTAATTCATTCCAAATGAAATTATGTTAAGCAAATTTTCCATTATACAAATTCCCATAGGAATGCATTGAAAACGGAGTACCTGTACAGTAATCCCATTTTTATGTTGTACGGATTCTCCCCATAGGCGATTATGTTAAGCAAATTTCCCCTATCTCTGGAATTTTTTATGTTGTACAAATGTTATGTTATACAAGCTGTTTGTTATACAAGGGTCCACTGCATTTATATATGTACAAGCTTATGAGTAACCAGAAGATGCTATCGTCCTCGTCTGAGTTATTATTGAGCCACCTTCGCTTTATCTTCCTCGAATTCAACGTCTCATTGGGCATCACACATCTCTCGGGCTTCCTGATCTGTTATCCGCCACCATCCTGCAGAACAGGCCTTGGCGACAGTTGGAGGAGGCGGTGGCCAGGTGTTATCTGGCTTTGATAGGTACAGTTGGCAATGGGGAGGAAGGTGGAGGAGCATAGAAAGGCATCAGATCACTAAATCAGATCCACTAGTCCGTCTCATTCACTGTGATAACACTCCCTGGTCTTCCTCCTCTTGGTGCCGTTGACCAAAGATGGATCACAACCAACAGTACTAGTTAGTGCTGTTTTTAAAAGGTGGTAAAAATGAAGGAGGAGGCCTTCAAATGGTGGGCACCAAAGTTTTAGATTTAGAAGGACTGTACACCTTGCGTTGTTGCAGATAAGCGGCTGTCCCCATTGTAGTTTGATAGGCTGGGTGCTGAAGTTGGGCCCACAGAGAGCAAAGGATGGGGCACTGCCACAGAGCTATAGTTCTGTCCCCAAAGGTCAAGACTTGTCTACACAGTTAGATTTGGAGCAGACTAAATTGCATCACAAAGAGGTCTTGGTGTGTTATTTTGGTACTACCCTTGCATCCAAATAGTATACACATCTCAAGCAACCCTTATGTGGTCTATTTTTAAAAGGTTATTGTGCTAGGGGTGTGTGTGTGTGTGTGTGTGTGTGTGTGTGTGTGTGTGTGTGTGTGTGTGTGTGTGTGTGTGTGTGTGTGTGTTCCAAATGAAATTGTGCTAAGCAAACTCCATAGGAATGCATTGTATAAAGGAATTAATTCATTCCAAATGAAATTGTGCTAAGCAAACTCCCATAGGAATGCATTGAAAACGGAGTTTTCTCCTATCTCCGGAATTTTTTGTTGTACAGATATGTTATACAAACTGTTATACAAGGGTCCTCTCTCTCTCTCTCTCTCTCTCTCTCTCTCTCTCTCTCTCTCTCTCTCTCTCTCTGTGTGTGTGTGTGTGTGTGTGTGTGTGTGTGTGTGTGTGTGTGTGTGTGTGAGAGAGAGAGAGAGAGAGAGAGAGAGAGATCATAGCCATGAGATTTTAAATGTGGTAGTTTTACTGAGTAAATTAAAAAACAAAAATCATTCACACAATAATGGTGCTTTTTCAGACAGGATCTTGTTTCCACCATTTGCATGTCCTTAAGTATTGTGTAGTGATAGAACAGCATACAGTACCTCAAAAACTGGATATGCTGTGGTTATTAAGCTGCTCCACCTAGTGCCTGACCCAAGGAGTATCTATGGATGGCTCTTGCTGGAACCACCTTGAAAATACAAGAATACTTGTCTAATTTACAAGACAGGGCTGGGAGAAAGTAATGGTTTGACTTTCTTCCCCAATGGGAGAATCACTGCAATTATATCTTTTTACAGTCTTAATACCATATCCTAAAGGGGATTTAGCCAATAAATAAAATTTGAGAAATGAGCATTTTACAAGTGTGATTGCCTTGAATTTCTAATATAATTACCAATGTTCACTTTATGGAGGTACAGTATCTCTCAATGGATGGCCTTTTGATGTGTCAGCCTTCTCTAAGGCTGGCCTATAGTAAGAGATGTGGAAAGTTTTAGTTCTATGTTGCAGGAGGACCACCCCTGCTTTAAAACCTCTCCTGAAGATACGGATATTGCTTTTCATTGCCATTTAAAAATTTGCTTAAAAGAAAAAGGACTTCTGACTCCCCTGTCTCAAATAACAGTGAGGTGGTTGTGTATCACATGTTCCAGTTCTAGAATACTGATTGGTTTCCATTACCAATTTCATCCAAACTTTCTCATAACTTTAAAGCAACCTCAGAGAAAATAGGTCAAGTACTTCCATGGTAGCAGCCACACCTGTGTGTTTTGCATGAGGCCTTTTTTGAAGGCAAGAATATTGTCTGCATACACTGCTTTTTACGATGGTGATTCCTAAGGCTTGGAGTTTGAGTCCTCCAGGGAAGTTAATTTGCATTGTAATTGAACTTCTTCATCTCCTAACTGGTTAGTATTTCTCTATATGTACAGCCACAGGTTTTTGGGAAATGATTGCATAAACAGGCTTTGGCAGGTATCCACCCTCTTCGATCTGCACCCCCTCATCCACTCTAGCTTGTGCAGTCAACAGATTTATGAAGCAGTTAAAAATGTGAACCAAGTTTGGAAGACAGATCAATGGTGGTTCCCCCGCCTCTCAAGATGATGTGATTATATCAAATGGCATTTTTATTTGCCAGATGATTACCTGACCCTGGAAATCAGTCATCAGATCTTCCTTAATTTGGCTCCATGCATTGAGTAAGGGCTTGCACTCAATGGCCTTATAGGCCCTTCCAACTCCATTCAACTCTGATTAGCACAGCAGCTGAAGCATCACCCTAGCCA
Source organism: Phrynocephalus forsythii (assembly GCA_029282475.1). Taxonomy (NCBI): domain Eukaryota; kingdom Metazoa; phylum Chordata; class Lepidosauria; order Squamata; family Agamidae; genus Phrynocephalus; species Phrynocephalus forsythii. Next base: position 167,853,095 of record JAPFRF010000002.1, on the reverse strand, counting down.
AAATCCAACAGCAGGAAGTACAGTATAAAGGGGAAAGAAGAAATGGCTAGGATAAGTATTTTCTTTCTAGGAGGCCATCTGCAATGGATTTGAGATCATGTTAAACAACTATATTTTGAATTTGGAAGTTCATTGACAGATGCTGTGTTATTAAAATGTACAACATGTAAGAGCCTCTAAGTTTTTACTCACTAGTTACTGCTCGTTAGTAGTGCCATAACCAAAAGTTGCACTTGCTGAACTCTGCAGTAGTAGCTACTCACATTTTGGAAGAACTGCATTAAGACCAAACTGAGTAAGTTATGAAACTACTGTATGTTCATACTTGCCTTCCTAAGGATGTGATATAATTGAAACTTGGGGTTAGTGTTGTTCCTGACTAGTTATAATTCAACCAGCGGTAAACCTCCCAGCTTCAGGCAACTATTCATATATTTTTCAGCCATACCTATTTTGTTTTACCAAATGAGCAAGATCTGTACAGTATCCATTATCACCAGAGTGAAGGTACCTAACAGAATAAGAAAACAGATCCTGATTCATGGAAATATGTGCATTCCTTCAGGCAAAAAGCATATGCAGTTAGAGTGAAGGCCAATGGCAGCTTTCTTAAATCAGTACAGTGGTACCTCTACGTACGAGTTTAATCCCTTCTGAATGATTGCTCATAAGTCGAACAACTCAGAAGTAGATGAACCATATCTAAAAAAAATTGAAAATTTAATCCTTATCAAGGAACTGTAATAAAGAGAAATACACTATTCCATTCTATTTAGATTTCCCCCTCCATAATTTGCCTAATCCCCCTTTCAAATCAGATAATCTGAATGCTATTCATATATTAGGTGTTCTGTGATGTAATAATAGTATCTAATTTAATCTAATTTAATGGAGTGACCACCTACCCCCTTTTTCAAGGAAGAGAAATTATCTCTTCAGTTAAGACATAGTTTCCTAATGCCCACCATCCTAGTTAATCATCTCCCCCACTCCCCCTTACATAAAAATGTGCAGATGCTTTATTTTTTGTCACAGGAAAGGTGTTCCATCTCCTTAAATTGGGAGGTTGATCTTTCAGCCTTTCTTTCAATACTGATACCATTTCTGAGGTGCAAGTAACAAATGCAACAGCATTGCAGATTTTAATAAGAATACAGTGGAAGAGCTTTGACTTTACAGAGGTTGATGAGCTACTATTTCTGTTATACTTCACCACTGGTCTGATGAGAAGCGGCATTTAATAGTGGCTTAATTTGTACATTTAGCAACAGCAGCTTGGAAGTTAGCAGGCTCCCGCACCTTGGCATAAGGCATAAAATGGAATATTTAATCCCCACCATGGATAGTCTGTTAGTATTGTCACACACTAAGTAGTTCTTTCACACCTTATATATCTGCTGTTGTTTTGTTACTTACAACATAATTTACAGTGGACATGTTCATAGCTGGCAAAAAAAAATCCACACCTTTCATTATGCAATTGCGGGTGGAGCTTGCCCCGCATGTTGTAATTTGTGTCAAGGGTTTGGCAAAACTCAAGTAAGGATTAGATATTTATGTAGGTGATGGGATACCGGTATCTATAGTTTTACAACCAACTATTCTGATTTCAGAAACTGGAGAAAGAATGCAGCTTCTGATAAAACAACCATGTAAACCTTTCTTTACCAAGAAATGGATAGAAAGTGTTGTACAAACCACAGTTGGGATGTAGTCCTTAACTAGAGAATTATCATGCATAAGAAGTCACACCCCAAATCTTCTGTACTTTAACTTCTTCGACTATAGCCTTGCCTGAAAACAAGGTTGGAGTAAACCATTGCTCAAGAACAAACAAAAAAACAGAAAAGGTCAGATTGTCTTTTGAGCAGTGATGAAGTCTTGAACCTTCAAGATAAAAAAGATATATTTTACATGTCAGATGTACTGTTGAGGAGCTGTGCCTGTGCTTCCATTTAAACACAAGTGAACTGCATCACTTTTTCACAGTTAACCTTCCTGTAGTTGGTGTGAACATTAATGTCCTGGAGGAGTAATGCCTGAAGATACTTGGTAGTGCTGACTCCCAGGACAAGGGAGTAATTAAGAAGACCATATTCTCCAAGATGCATGAGACCGCCCAGCTCTGTTCTGGGTGTCTAGGCCTCAAAAGCAGTTCTCAAGGAGGTGCTGGGAGGAGAAGATGGAGAAGCCTTGATAGCACTGGCATGTTCATCCTGTGTTGAATGGAAACCAGATAACATTTTATAGGCATTTCTGTCTTGGTTCCTTTTCTGATATACAGTAATAGATTAGTTTATAAGTACCTTAGTCTAGGAGTGTTTTGCAAAACTGGCAAACATTTCAGATCAATTTTGCCTTGATCAAGGAGCAATGCCTTGCAATACGATCCCTGAAGCAGGTCACATGATCACAAGTTAGCCAATTGTGGCACTCTCTCACTTTCACTCTCCCCTACTGGATTGTGGGTGATTGTCTGGAATGTTCCCTCCTTGCATTTTATTATTGTCACATTCAAAACACAGAGTAAAATCCAGTTGTTAGTCCAGGGCAGAGCAGATTCTGCAGCCAGTTACCTAAACCATGGTGTGGACATGGACTTAATTTTTGGCACATTGTGTGTACAGTGTGTGGTCTATGGAGCCCTAGTACACATCATCTGAGTTTCCATTATTTCTTATGGGGAAATTTGCTTTGATATGCAAGTGCTTTGGTTTACAAGCATGCTTCCAGAATGGAAGCATGCTTGTAAACCAAGGTATTACTTTAGTCACATGCTGGAAAGAACGCACTGGTGGACCTTATTCCAAAATAGAATGTATCCATTCCACAGTCAGATACTCTTACTATGAAGGCTTTCCCAGTTCGTGCCAGTGATAACTGTTCACAAAAAGAAAAGAAAAACTGGAATCACTTGAAAACTTCTTGATGTGTTTGACATCTCTTATAGCAGGCATTTCCAACTTCGATCAGCTCATAATTTACTTTTTCTGGCCATAAGTGCCGGTGATCTACCACCATGAAAATTAAGTTTCAAATTAAATTTTAACCCAATAAAGTTAGAAGACCCCCCCCCCAATTTAATGAACCATTTGTCATTTACTTGGATGTGATCAGCTGTTAAGCATATTAAGCAAAAATAATTTTTTCTTAAAGTTTTATTGAGTAATAACTTTCTTTAACTGTCTTAACTTTATTTAACATGTATTGAATAATTTGTGTTAAATTTAGGCCGAGTATTGATCCAAGCTGATCTTGCATAATCTTTAATATTTCACTCCTGCTCGTTAGTGAGACATCTGAGCTTGCATTTCATCCACCAGCTTTTTGAAGTTGGGTGAATAGTGCGTGAGGACCAGTCTCAGGAAAACTTGGAAATGTTCATCTGTCATGTTGGAATGTTGTATGCTCTTTGTCATTTTCAAATGGGAAAATGCAGATTCACACAAATAAGGTGAACCGAAGCAGGAGTGTACAGCTTCACTGCATCTTCTCAAGTTGAGAAATTTGTCTCTAAACACTAGCTTCCAAAATGATTCTTGCTCAGCACGGGTCTTGAGAAAAATGTCATTTTAAGGGTTAATATTTCATCTTCAAGGGACGGATTGTTCAATTAGTAATTTTTACTAATATTAGGTGCAGATTCTTTAATGTCCACATCTACTTTGAATGGGTATGACAAGTACTGCACAACTGTTCCAATTTTTTGGAAGTCACAGAATCTATTTTTGAATTCCTAGATAACCAAACAGATTTCTGTCACATACTTCTTGTTCTGAAAAACAAAATTTGGATATTGTCCCAGATGATCCTACGTATTAGGAAAATGATCAAAAGTGTTGTTTGCGAGGTCAGTCATCATTAGCTCAAATTTGCTCTTGAAGGATGAAACTGTAATCATCTTGTTGATGCATTTGTTTTTATCTTGTAGTTCAATGTTCATATCACTTAGTTCGCCTGTAAAGTCAGCAAGAAATGCCAGATCATATAACCACTCCTCATCTTCCAACTCTGGTTTTCCATCTCCCCTCTCCTTCAAAAAACTTATTTCATTTGGCAAATCACAAAATCTTTGCAGACATTTGTGCCTACTTAGCCACCTTATATCTGTGTGCAAAATGATTTCCGGTGCCACTTTATCAAGAGTAAGATTGAAAAGCCATTTTTCAAGTGATCCTCCATAAACTGAATTTACAATTTTGAAAGTGATGTCCAAGACACTCTTTGTATTGAGTCTCTTGCTTGCCAAAACCTGCTGATGAATGATGCAGTGGTAAGAAAGGAAATCTGGGAAGTCATCATGCTGTCTTCAGAGGACTATGAGCATTTAACCTCACCTGTCATTGTTCTTGCTCCATCAGTAGTGATGGAAACAAGTCTGTGCTGTGGAAGATTACACTTTGTCACAAAGGAATGGAAAGAACTAAATATTTCCTTACCGGTAGTTCTCCCTTTTAAAGAAATCATTCCAAGTAGTTCTTCTTTAACACTGAAGTCTTCAAAAACCATCCAGATAAAGACTATAGTAACTGGGCTATGTTTCTTATGTCTGTAGATTCATCCAGTTGGAGTGAAAAAGCAACACAATTTGAAACACCTTCCAACAATTTTAAAGTTGTGTCTGTCTCCACACATCTTTTCCATTTGCTGTACAATGGTGTTTCTTTGGCAATTGTACATCTTGAATAGCAGCTACGATCTTTCTTATTTTTAAATCCTTCAAAAAGTTTGTCAGCTGCTTAAGAAAACAATGTTTTACAAATTCCCCTTCAGTGAAAAGTTTTCATTTCGTTGTGATCAGGTTGCTGACCTTGAAGGACACTGTGGTTGCATTGACCTTTAATGTGATCTTGGCTTCACCATCAACTGTTGCTGAGTAGCTAATTTCTATTTAATTTTAATTTAAGAGGCAAGTAAAAGTCACAGTGGTTTCAACCAATTTGAAGGGAAGGAATAGGCATGTTAAAATAAAATTGGAAAAGCCCACCAAAATCACCAAATTCTTGACACTTTGTTGTGTCTCCCTGAAAACGTTTAAAGAAAGCAAACTATAAAGCAACCAACGACCAGCACCTAGTTAGTGTATTCAGGTAAAGCTTGGGCGAATGGGTATCACCTGGTATATAGCATACTTCTAAGGGTTGTTGGCGCGAGGGCAGGAATGGGTAAGTCTGAGAGGCACGAGACCAGGTATGATGCCAGGCCTGAGGCGTCTGATTGTGGGCACAGGTGGTGGTCCCCTGAGGCATCCATAAACTATTGGCATGAAAACAAGTGCCCCCAATACACCCCCAGGCAAGATTCCCACGGGCAGGAGTTATAAAACAGGCAAAGGATCAGCAGCATTGGCAAGCCGTCAGCAGATGATCTGCCGGCACGAGCTCTCTCCTGTTAGATATCCGATTGGGCGGTTTAGCCTAACTTATGCATAATGTAAAAGGACTGTCATATGCATTGTGTTGGGTAATACTTTTTCGTATATCTGTACAACTTGACATTCTCATCTCACTGTAAGTGGCAGTAAACTACTTTGTCATTAAGTAGCTGCACTTACTAAGCGAGTACACCACATGTTTTGCATAGTCATCTGATTCTCAATATGTCTTTGCATTCTTTGCATTTTTGATTAATTAACATAAAGCAAGAGAGAAGTTATTTCAGTAATTGCTACTTGTGCTGATACACAGCTTTACATCTGGATTCTTAATTCATTTCTTTCCTTGATTCTTGAATCATGTCACTATATTAATCAAACAAGAATGACAACTGAACCCAGTTGGAAGCATTTATTTTACCATTGTGGTTGTCTGTCTGTCTGTCTGTCTGTCTATCTATCTATCGATCTTATTTAGATCTCACCCATCTGGCCTAAAAGGAGGCCAGATGGGTAGGATACAGGCCATATTGAGCCTGTGTGGTGATCTTCTCGCTGTTGTGGACTGCTGCCTATTCCATGTCTGCATAATTTCTCAATTTGAGTGAACTGTGTGTCTTCACCAAGAGAAGATAAAACCCTTTCAAAGGTATTATGTTGCCCATTGACAGAAACATCTGATTTGGTTATGCCTGTTGGACCGTTGTGTGCATTAATTACACCATCTGGTTGTACAACAACATTAAAGGATTTATGCATGTTCATCTTGCAACTTATTACTACATACTGAAATTGCAACATGACCAGCCAAACTACTTCTTGGATGGAATCTGTGACCAATAATGTCTTTCCAGCTTTGCTTGATCTAATGTCGGTTGTGACTGGCCCATGTCCTGTAGTAACCCTGAGGTTGGGCTACTGGAATTTCATATGGGAAATGAGCACTCCAGAACAGTGTGTCTATGTACCAGCTCAAAAGACTCGACAGCGAGCGCCAGGCTCCACAGTGGTGATGGCCACTTAGTAGGCAACCAATATGGTTTCTAGTCAGCAGTGAAGTCTCTTCCTATTAGCTGACTTAGGCTGCTTAAGAGCACCCACCGGTTACTGCACTGTGGTTATTTATTACTTATTATTTAAAATAATTTTACTCCGCTTTTCTCATTGAAAATGACCCGAGGTGGCTTACAACACTGAAACACTAAATGAATAAACAACTGCAAAGTAGGAAATCTAGCCAATCCCAGAAACCATAGAATGTCTAGGCTGGACCCCAGTGCCCACATACCAGGGAATGGATTTTATAATGTTGTATTATTAGAAAAGAGGAGGAGAAAGAAAACAAGTTAAGTGAAAATTTTCTCAACTGCACACCCAGATTTAATCATTACATTGTGCATTCATTATCATTTAATACTCAGTATATTATTTGTAATGTAGCAAACACAAAGCATGCTGCAGATTTCCTGGTAACTGGATTCTCTCCCTCTTGGTGACCCTAAATCCAAAACAAAAGCAACGCGACCAGCAATTCTATCCCATAAGGCCATCAAAGTATGGTCTTTTATAAGATACAGTGGTACCTCCTAAGACAAATTTAATTCATTCTATGCGTCAATTTGATTTACAAAAATTTCATCTTAAGAGGCACAGTTTCCTGTAGGAATGCATTGAAAACCAGTTAATCCATTCCAGGGGAACAGATTACATTGGTTTTCAATGCATTCCTATGGGGAAGCTGTCCCAAACCCCCTCAGTCAACTGACCAACAGCCAAAGGCTGTTCCACGCAGCAGATAGACAGGTATCAAAATCAGCTGTCTATTGAGGGCTGCATGGAGCAGCCTTCCACTGCTGGTTGACTGAGGGGGTTTACCCCAGCCCAGCAAAGGTGAATCTTTTCCCCTTCTTTGCCTCCTCATCAGAACCTTTTATTGGCATCAAAGAGACAAACATTAATATAAATAAATAATTGATATATGCAATTATAAAAGGTTTGTACCCAGTTAAATCATACAAAGATAAAATGTAAAGCAAGAGTCCGTAGACTCTGACCCACCTAGCGGTAAACACCCTCATCCTTAGAATGCGGGACAGAGAACCTTGTTCGAAACTGAGACCTGTGTCGCTCTGTCAATAAATTGATATACAGTGGACCCTTATATAACAAACAGTTTGTATAACATAAAATTTGTACAACATAAAAAAATCTGGAGATAGGAGAAATTTGCTTAACGTAATCACCTGTGGGGTGAATCCGTACAACATAAAAATGGGATTACTCTGTTTTCAATGCATTCCTATGGGAAATTTGTATAAAGGAAAATTTGCTTAACATAATTTCATTTGGAATGAATTAATTCCTTTATACAAGGTATCACTGTATATATCAATTTGTCTGGTGTGGGCTTTATTCTTGCCTAGCAATAAATTATGCAAGGTCACCTCTTCTGATTGATCTAAAAATCTTACAAGTGACAGTTCCAGATAGGAGGCACAGATATCTCTGTATATAGTGCCGTGGAAAAAACATATGCGCTGGGGACTCTAAAGCCACAGAGTTACAGGGATAGAGCTAAATCTGCCATACAAAATATTTCATGGGAGTAAGTTATATCTTGCTAAGGTAAAGGCACACCGTTCTTGGGGATTATCTAAAAAATGCAGATAACTGGCCGGCTTGTCAATGTGCAAGGGAAGTTGGAAATTCAGAGGTGAGCATACTCTGCGAGCTGCTGCAAAAAGATCTTGCTTTTCAATGTCCAGTCGTCTACCTTTTATCAGTTTATATGCCTGCATAAATGGTAGGGCCCCCAGATGATCGGATGGCATACCCATGGTTTCAATCTTTTGAGAAAACAATTTAAGGCCTAGAGAGAGGAAAGAATCAGAGAGAATGCCTGCTATTAAAGGATCTTTATAAGACACGAAACGCTTCCCCTTCTTTGCTAGGATGGGGCAAGGGAAAAGTTTCCCCCTTTGCTGGCTGGTCCAACCCAGGAGGGAGCGGGCGAAGAGTGACTTGCCCGCTCATCCCTTTCCTGCATCAGGGCAGCCACCCCTCTTTTGCCTGGGTCTCTGCACCAAGCCATTTCAGCGCAGAGACCCAGGAGAAGGGGGGAGCAGCAGCGGCTTGTGGGCTCCTTCATAGCCTCAGTTTACTCTGCAGCCATGCTACTCTGGGCATCCCAAGAGTGGCATGGCTGCAGAATAAACAGGCTACGAATGAGCCCACAAGCTGCCGCCATCCCTTTGCCTAGGTGTCTGTGCCAAGCCGTTTCGGTGCAGAGACCCATGTAAAGGGGGGAGCAGTGGAGGCTTCAATGATGGCTTTCCACATGGTTTATCACATGGATCAGGTGCTACATGGTCAGGAAAGCCAGGCAGGCTTTTGAATGTCACGTGCCCACAACCTGAGGGGGTTATGGGCACACAAAATTCAAAAGCCTGGTCTTCTACCCAGGCTTTCCCAACTGTGTAGCACCTGATCTGTGGGTGCTACCACTGTGGGGAAAGCCAGGATCGAAGGCAAATGCTGCTCCTGGCAGCCCAAGCTGTCAAAACCAGCTGGGTGTTGGGCTGCCGGGAGCAGCATTCGTCTTACGAGTTTTTCGCAAGGCATCCCATAGGTAAAATGTCATCTTGCAAAACATGCCCTATTCCCGGAAATTTCATTTATCTTATGGGGCATTTGTCTTGCAATGTACCACTCTATTTGTTTCATATATGTTTATCTGTTCTCTGCCAAAACAGAGTATTTTCAGTATAATCAATTTTAAAATCTACAATCGAAAAGACATAACAGATTGAAAAAGGGGTGGAGACAGAAGGTAGGGAGCAAACTCAAATAAATAATGGTAGTTTTAATAGATCAGCTGGGAATGTATCAGAGACATGGAGTTAATTGTTCAACAGGACTATTCAAAGCGGTCTATCTTCTCTTCTCAACTCCCTCCATTTCAGCTTGTTGGAAGTTTGTGAATACAGGTAGAATGAATGGGGAAGGCAATGTGCCGCAAGCAGCTCATGCTTCTGAGATCTCACGTTTTCTGTCTCAAGCTCAATGGACATTCAGTGGTGACAGGCTAAGCAGTGCAAACCATTGTCCTGACCTCACAACGTGTGTTGTGAAAATCCCCAGTCACTGATGACTCAGCAGGTGGTCCAGCATAGAACTGGATGCAACAAAAGGAAGTGAGAGATGTGAACTTAGGCACACATCCACATACGGTACAATGAAGTCACAGGGCTCGAAACATAGTAATTTCATTCTCAAATTTTACTTGTTTAGAAATGTATTGGCTACTGTCAAATGTGTTTGTGTATAATTGAATGCACATGCTTGTATAATGGGCATGCACTGGCCCAGACTCAATTTAAAGGATTGATTTTGACCCTTCTATGAAAAACAAACAAACAAACCAAAAACAAAGGAAAGTACTGTATTATCATCATGTATAATTTGAAAGAAAGGTGATCATGGAATAAAAATCTAATTCCAGAATGAGGTAATTGTGCTGTAACATGTTGGAGAAATCCTGTTTTTTAATACGTATTTCTTTTTCTTTTTGAGCTTTACATAGGAATCCCATGCAGCAATAAAATTCACCCTAAAAGCTATATTTTGAAAACCTGATTTAGCATGTTTAACAAAAACAAAATAAGAATTATTGTAGCATCTTAAAAATTAACATGGAATTTTCATGGGTTCTAATCTCCTTCCTCAGAGTCACACTGAAATAAGCCTGTTAATATTTGAGGTATTACAATACTTTTGTTTCCTAATCTTGTTTTATTTTTATTATACAAGATAAAGTATCTCATGAATGTGGAGCAACCTATAACACACTTCCTTGGTCGTCTTAGCTAGATGATCGTTCATATGCATCACTTCAGTCTGTCGCAAGTAGTTTCACCTCTGTGGCTGTTTGCAAAACTCATGAATGTTTCTACTAGTTAATTCCTGTTTAATTTCTGAGTTCTGACTTACCTTACCATACTGGTTATAGTAATTCTGTGGTCCTTTACAGTGCCTGCATCTTGAACCAAATTACTAATTTGGATTACCCACTGATTGCAAGAATGTAAAACTACTATACTCATCTCTTTTTTGGATGTCTGGCTAGTAAAACACATTGGGAGTAGGCTGTTCTATAGTATTTGACCCTTATTATGCTCAGAACAGAATGCACAGAACACAAAGGGAACCAACTATTGGATAAGTGGTGGTGGTGGTGGTGCTGGTTATAATAATAAATAAATAAATAAATAAATAAATAAATAAATAAATAAATCATCGAACAATAGTAAATGTCAATTGTGCAAAGAAAAGGATGAAACTGTAGATCATATCATCAGCTGTTGCCCAAAAATTGCTCAGACTGATTATTTTGCCCGTCATAATAAAGTAGCAGCAATGCTTGACTGGGACATATGTAAAAATTTCAGCCTACCATCAAGCAAGAACTGGTGGGAACATCAGCCAGAAAAGGTGACCAGCAATGAAGTCATCAAGGTACACAGACATTTCAGAATCCAATGGGACAGATACCTTGTCCACAATAGTCGAGACATCATGATAGTATACAGGCAAGAAAACAAAGTTCAAATTGTTGATGTGGCAATACCAGGAGACACAAGAGTCAGCAGCAAAGAGTTAGATCAGATAACCAAATATCAGGATTTAGAAATAGAAATTGAACAGCTATGGAATAAGAAATCAAGAACAGTACCAATAATAAATAATAGCCCCTTGGGTGCAATCCCAAAAGACGTGGATCAACATCTGAAAACTCTCGGCATTGACAAGATCAACATTGGTCAACTACAAATGGCAACATTATTCAGAACACCATATATTCTACAAAGATCTCTCCAGTCATCCTAGGCTCTTGGAAAGAGCTTGATCATTGGAGAAGGCCAACTCTGGCAGCTGTATTCAGATGATGATGATGATGATGATGATGATGATGATGATGATGATGATACAGTAACCCCCCGCCATTTCGCGGTTCAGGTACTGCGGTCCCGCTACATTGCGGGATCGCAGTACCTGCACCGCGGGGGCATCTGGTCGCTCCGTGCGCCCCTCCGCACCTCCGAGAAGCTCGAAAGTCTTCGGAGCTGCGCGGGGGTGCGGAGAGGGATGGCATCCCTCTCCGCAGCTGCCCCGGGCACCTACAGAGGGCCTGGCAGCCACGCGGTATGGCTGCGGGTATGGACGGCGTCCCTCTCCGCAGCCGCCCTGGGTGGCTACGGAGGGCCTCACAGCCGCCCCAGGTGCGTACAGAGGGCCTTGCCGCCACGCGGGGCCAGGGGGTGGTCGGTTCGCTCCGCGCCCCCCGTTCCTCCGAGGCTTTTGCGACAGGCGCACAATTGCCCCACCCGCCCCCAGGGCCCCCACCCGCTTCTGCATATCACGGATTTTCATGGATCGCGGTGGGGTGGGTCCCTAACCCCCACGATCGGCGGGGTTACTGTAAAAATAATAGGGACCAGTCACTGTAAAACAGTCTACTCTGAGCACATACTGTTTTTATTATACTTAGGCAGCCATGCAAAAGTGAGAGGAATATGTTTGTTTTACCTTCTTGCAATCAGTGGATTTTCCAGTATATCTTGATTTAGAACATTTCCTTGGTGGCCTCTATTTGACTGAAATCTAATTTATCATGTTACACCAGTATTAGTAAACACAGTGTTTAGATGTACAACTTCATAATTTTACATAGTGGATAAATCTTTATAAGCAAAAGTGATAGAATTAAAATATGTGTGTAAAGGGAAAAGACACTTTTAAATAATTTATTTTATTTATCTATACTTTCATAAATAAGGTGTTAGAATCTGAATCTTTACCTGACAAATACAGTAATACCTGCATTTCTATTTTTAATTAATTTGTTTCCAACATTCTTATTTTTTTAACCATTATTAGTCATAGGGCAGCTAGTTAAGTGTGTATATGGCTGCAGATTGCATTTGACTCTTGTCCTATTAAAAGCACAGAGTAAATTCCAATTAGTCCCAAGCAGAGCAGATTCTGCAGCTAGGTACCTAAACCATGGTCTGGACATAGACTTCTAGCCAACTTCTTCCATGAGTGTTGGCATTTTGTGTATATAGTATGTGGTCTATGGGGCCCCAGAATGAATCGTCTGTTTCCAGTATTTCTTATGGGGAAAATTGGTTTGATATAAGACTGTTTTGGTTTACAAGCATGCTTCTGGAACAAATTATGCTCTCATACAAGATATTACTGTACAGTAATCATAAGAACATAAGAAGAGCCATGCTGGATCAGGCCAAAGGCCCATCTAGACCAGCTTCCTGTATCTCACAGGAAGTGACTTCTGGTTTGCCAAAACCACTTCTGGGGCCTCCGATAGGCCCTGGAAGCCCGTCAGAGGCCCACTCAGTGCAGTGCCAGTCCTGTGGTAAGTGCAGGAGGCGCCAAACAGGCCCATGCAATTTGCCACAGGATCTATTGCCTTCATATACTGTGGTCCTGCAATATATTGGGACCACAGTATATGAACCTCAATATTGTGGGGATCACTATTCTAAATGGAATATTATGGAAGATTAAAACTCATTAAAAGTCATTTCTTTTACACTGTTTGCTTATCCACAGGCAGGCAATAACTTTGTTAAGACTGACCAAATTCCACAAAAATGTGAAGAATCTTCAAAAGTTTTATCAAGTTAGGTTTGGGGATGATGCGGGAGCTTGTGAGTTTTGCCTGTGAGGAGAGGCAATAAGATTTTTTTCGGAAATGGAGACTTGCAGTTTAATCTCTACCAGAGTAGGATTGTTTTCTAATCTGATACCTGCACACCTATCAAAACTCATTCAGGCTGAAATTTCTGTCATTAGATTGTGTATAACTGCTGACTGCATGGGTACACTGACATCTTGGCCAACCTTTTGGACTTCCTCCATCTTGTTTTTATAACATATGACCCAAGAAAGAGGTTTTAACAAATTGAAAGGTTGTACACTACAGTAGGACCACCGTATCTGCTGATTCACCACCCAGTGATTCAGTTCTCCATGGTTGGTGATCAGTGGGGGGCGCTGGGGGGGGAAGCAGTGTTGTGGGGCCCAGCCCTTTCCCCCCTGGCAAGACATACCCCAGGATCCCGGCAGTCCAAGCTCCTTCCCCACGCCCCAGCCTGGAGAAGTGCTGCACTGGTGAGTCACACACCACAATCACCCCCACCCTGACTTACCCTATGGATGCCGCTTGAGCTGACTGAGCAGCAGACTGGGCGGTGTAGGAACACACCTTCATGCCACCCAGTCTGCTGTGCTGCCCAGCAGCAGGGCATGGTGAAGCTTCCAGGGCAAAAGCTTTCCATAGCTGCCGCCACTGTCACCCTTAGATAAGTGGGTTTGCTCTGATCTGCAGATTTTAGTATCTGCGGGGTGGCCCAGAACCAATCCCCCACAGATATGGAGGTCCTACTGTATTGTGGAACATTAGCTGGTTTCAGTAAAGTGTTATGGTTTTGGTTTTATGAATAAATCGGGGATATCTTTCATTAGCACCCCTGTATCTGCTGATTTGCCATCTGCTGATTCAGTTATCCCTGGTTGGCAGTGACGGGTGTGTGGCACAAAGGGCTGGCCGGCGGACACTGGGGCATGAGGGACTGGCCGGTAGACGCTCAGTGCCACCGATTTCACCCCCATCATCGCCGCCACCCTTGCTGCTGCCACCCCCCACCAACACCAATACCACCATTGTTTTCACGCCACCGCCACTGGTGCAGTTGGCCTGGCAGCTGCACCAGTTGCTATTATGTGTGCACAAATGTGCTCCTAGACTTCTTTCCGAACTTCCCCCAGTCCTGTCAAGTACCTTAATTATATTCACAAGTCCCCACGCCAATGAAGTTATCCCTATAGATGCTGGTACATAAGTAAGTTGTCCCTATATTCATAGCTTTTAGGAAAATACAAAGGATCTCAAAGAGAGGGTGTTGCTAATCATCAGGTCTTTTCTCCTGCTTCCAGGAAACATACCTAAGAAACAGGTGGCTAGCTTGGCTATCTATTAACAGACACGTTATGTACAGTATTCCAAAATATCTGGAATCAGCTCAGATTTTCCCTATACTGATGTAATCACGCTTCCTGTAACTTGAACACAAAACTAGGCCAAAGTGAGACGATAAGAATTCTGACTGGGCGAACTTCAAATATATGTTTCATCTGAAGTAAATAGAAAATGTTTGTCTCTGGGAGGATTTAATTGATATACTGGCAGCCTGTTGCTATGGGAACTCCTTGCTCCTCCTAGTTTCTTCAAGGCGTGTGCTTCAATATGTAGTGCAGCTTCCCACCCTTCCTCAATGCTACTAAACACCTAAGGAAATGTACCTTTAGTTTTCAGGAATAAAGGGTATCTTTGTTGTCCTATCTATATTGTTATGCTCTTTGAAACAAGGAGTATAGACAGTAATGGAAACTGTGGCTTAAATTCTGTTAAGCAAATTTTCCTTTATACAAATTTCCCATAGGAATGCGTTGAAAACAGAGTAAACCCTAATCCAGTGATGGCAAACCTTTTAGAGACTGAGTGCCCAAACTGCAATTCAAAACCCACTAATTTTTCGCAAAGTGCCAATACAGCAATTTAACCTGAATACAGGTGGCTGTGTAGGGGCGATGTCGGATGCCCACAGAAAGGGTTCCGAGTGCAACCTTTGGCACCCGTGCCGTAGGTTTGCCAACACTGCCCTAATCACAACCATTTTATGTTGTATGGATTTGCCCCATAAGCGATTCTGTTAAGCAAATTTCCCTTATCTCCGGAATTTTTTGTGTTGTACAGATTTTATGTTATACAAAACATTTGTTTTATGAGGGTCCACTGTATAAAAGATGGGAAGGAGCTAGGAGAAGAACAGGTAAAAAAGCAAATCTGAAAAGGCAGAGGACTCAAAAGTCACTGTCTTCTTCTCAAGAAATTGATTCTTTAAGTATAGTGAAGGGACTAGAAAAATACACACCTCAAAATCTAGGGGGAGAAATGCTACTTCTATCCAGGTTAGTGTAGAGACGAGGAATGGTGTGCATGGAGAGAAAATGCTGTGATAAAATGGGTCCAGGCAAGACAAGCGACAACAAGCAAGAGCTGTTTTGTGAGAGAGAGAGAAATGTATTGGGCTTCCTGAGAAGCCAAGAAAGAAAACAACCACCTCAACATAAAAGTGAAGGTGCCTTCTCAAATAACAAGATAGAATAGCTTTGTCTTTGAAGAGAGTAGCAAAACACATCATAAAACCAAAGCACTGGTATGTTGTCCCAGCCATATAGTAGAGGGCATTTTAATAATGGCCAGAGGCACTGGAGGAACAGTCCATCACAGGTTACAAACCATGATGGAGATGTGTAATCTCCAGGCTTAAAACCAGGGTACTTCAAGGACCAGATGCAGGGGAGTGGTATCAGGAGACAGATATCTAGTCTTGTGCGCTCCCAGACGCATCTGGTGAGGCCACTGTGAGTTACTGGAAGCTGGACTAGATGGGCCTTTGGCCTGATCCAGCATGGCTCTTATTATGTTCTTATGTAAGTGTAAAGTTACATGATTTGGTGCCAAATTAGTCCCTATGTAACTCAGAAATAACTTCCTACAGACATCTAGAATTCATATTTTATTTTGCTATTGCTTTACCCATTGTTCTGTGTTCCCAACTTTGCATTTACACTCTATAATTTTGGAATTGGTAGGATGTTGGCAGATTTAATCGTTCCATTTTCCTTTTGAAGAGATAACATGGAGTATCTACATGTCTGAAGATTCTCAGTCATCCAGGTTAAGTTATCTGAAAGTTGAGTCATGGCAACTGGACTTCTTTTCTTGAGAGTTCACAACGTTTCATTAATCATCCAAGCAGCTTCTTGCTCGATTCAGAAGGACAACAGCTCTTAAAATGACAAGACTGGCCAACTTTAGTTTACGGTTGCAGACCATTCTAGTTTTTTTTTTTTAAAAAAGCAACCAAGAACCTTGTTATTTAGTGCAGAAAACTGCAATAGAGCAATTCCACTGAATCTATAGTGATTTTGTACACCAACTCCTCGGTAGGTTTCATTGATTCCAATGCTCTGAACTGTGACTTGACCATGTAGACGTCTCAGTTGAAATTGACCCATTTGAATCAGTTGAACTTACAGAAGAGTTGACTTGCCAAATCTTTGTTGACACTGAGGGGCTACTGTAGTACAATTTATGCAACAGGATTTTGACCAATATATTTAAAAATGGCAAAAATGTTATCTGTATCAAAAAGAAAAGATTCAGGTGTACAGTAGTTGTGAATTACATTACAGTAGCTGGGCTAAGGAATCCAAACTGAAATTTCTAATTTTAATAGCCTTCCAAATACACTGTTGAGTTAGAAAATATATATGGCATACCTACATCTTTTCCTAACACATGTTTATTAATTTAAAATATATTTACCCCACCTTTCTTGTTTAAAAAAGGACTCAAGGCATAGCACTCCATTTAAAAATACCTCTCGGCCCGTCAGTCACTAAGGAAAAACCTATATGAAGAGAAATGTCTTTGCCTGCTTCTGGAAGGACAGCAAAGATGGGACCTCTCTGGCTTCCTATGGGAGCAAGTTCCAGAGTATGGGTGGAGCAACAGAGAAGGCCCTTTCATGTGTTCCCACAAAATGTATCTGTGACAGTGTTGGGACCGAGGTAAAGGCCTCCTACCTGGGCAGACTCTTGAAGGGCGATGCAGTATGGGGTTTCCCAATGATATAGCATTTCAGAAAAGCTTTCTTTGGAGCTACTTCTGCAGTATGGAGAAGAATATCAAATACACTGGTAATGTTCTTTTTGATATTTCATCTAACTTTCAAAACAGATTCGCTATAAAATGTTGAGAGATCGGTTGCTTTTGTAACGCAATCCACAACCTGCATTCACACATAATGATAAGCTGGAATTGGTAGAAATTTATATAAATTGTTCACAAGAGTGTGCTTGCGAATGCTCCATGCTCAGTTGTACTTACCAGTGGCTCCAGCCAGTAGAAGTTACTAAACTGACCAGAAGCAAATGAAAATGCTTGCTGGTACTGTACTGTATATCCATGCCGCAAACCCTGGCTTGTCATTTTCCCAGCAAACCAGGAACAGGAACTCTCTTTCAAAGCCATACTTTAAATTAAGGGCTTGCCCAGACTGGCATATATATACATGGATTGCTGTTGGCACAGTTTGGTTTGAACCAAATGGTGGCATCCATACCTGCTTCGACTTAGATTGGTCCATACTGCCCTTTAAGAGCTGTTGGGCACCTTTCTGGCACAGGGCTGGGGTATATATTGGGGTTTGTTTTGTACTATTTAGTGCAATCCTAATTATCAAAGTTAGTTTGCAACAAAATGGAACTGTGGGTAGTACTAGAGGTGACAACCCTGTGGTGTCATAGGTGCATTGTGACATTAGAAGAGAACATGTTTTTTTAAAAAAACCACTCTTCTGTTTTGTCTTAGTCTTCTTTTTAATATTTCCCTGACTGATGCAGTAACATTGGCTGAATAGCTCAGTGGTTTCAGTATCTGGCTGTGTAGCTAGAGATTGGGAGTTCAATTCCCCATTGTGCCTCCCGGGATAAGAGCTAGGCCATGTAGTCATGGGCAAACTGCCCAGTGCCAGGATGCCCCAGAAGGAAAGAATGGTAAACCATGTCCAGTATGTGTATTCACTACCTAGAAAATCTTAGAAAGGGTAGGTAAAAATCAAAATTGACTTGATGGTATGCACAATCCTAATACCCTGTTAGGAGGATGCCTTCCTTTTTTGATATGCCACTTTAATAATGTAATTTAATTAAATTAAACAGTAATTGAATAATACTGTAATAAAACGGGAAAGCATTGCAGCCAACTGCCTGAAGATTGTGCACAATGGCAAGGAAGTGGGCTACATTTACTCCGTGGGTTCTACTCTGCAAGGCAGCACAGCCCAAGCAGATTCCCAGCTGAGGGGAAAGGGGTGGTTACCCCAATCTTTACCCCAGCATTTTCCCCTCTCACCAGCACAGTGAGCTTGCCTTACCACTGCTGCCTCCTAACTTCCAAATAAACCAAGTACACTTACACATGAGTAAACTAGGGATGGAAAGACTGGTGTGGAATCTTTTCAGAGAAGTATAAGCATCTCTTCAGTATCAATAGAAGGATTACTCATGGGAGATAAAATATATTGCAATGAGGATAAGAACTAGACCACTGCAAATTTTCCTGTCTGACAGGCAAGGTACACCAGCAAATTTGGCTTATATCAAAACATGACATTTCTGGTTAATATGTAGGGCAAAGTGGAAAATACAAGTCTTGATTTAGAAACACACCATTTATTGACAGAGATAGCATTTTTCCAAGGGCATGGGGAAGTGTCCTCCAAGTTCTAAACTTTAGAATCCAAATCTTTCAAGTTCAAGGATGTCATATTCAAGCTATCCAAATTTCTCTGTGTAATTATGGGCATTCCAAAGCATTAAAATGATGCTCAGACATAGATAAATAAAGAGATGGACTAGAACTCAGGAAATTTGAATTAAAACCTCTGCTTGACTATGGAAGCTCATGGAGGGACCAGAGGACCACTGAAAACATCACCCCTTAAACTTTTCACTTATCCTGAAAGTCCTATTAAGGTAGTTGTAAGCCAGTTCCAGGCTGAGGTTCTATAACATAACAGTTCCATTCAGAACAAATGTTACATTTTGGTTTGTCAAGATAGCAACTAATTTCCAAAGTATTTCCTCATTGAAATTCAACCCCAGTCAGGGTACAAAAAGACCTTCTAACAAAATATTGAAAGTCAAAGACTTGATAGGTTTGTGCACATGTGGTAGGCATCCATTCTTGTATAGAATGAGTTCTTCACAGAAATAATATGGCCAAATATCACTAGAATTTCAATGCATGCAGTTCTATGTTACAGCAAGAGTAATAATTACATGTAATTGGAAAAGTTATTAAGCCTATCAATTTTAATGTTGAGGTCATTTATTAATGGACAGATTAATTAAAACAAATATGTATATATATATGCAGTATGCTACCCCCTTTTATGGCTATCTGTCATATAGCTCAAACAGATACTTTTGGAGGGGTCCCCCCAAGGGAAATTTATATTCATCCCATGTTAAATCTACCATTCTTCATTATAATGATTATTGAAAAAAATACTGTAGTGTTTGATGCAAAGGAGTTTGGTTGATGTAGTCATTGTGGCACATTGTGGAATAATTCTCAAAAAGCAGTACTATGGCAAATGGCAGTACTGTACTCTGGCAAGTAAAGACTTGGGAAGACCCATGGATTTAGTCTCTCAGTAACTAACTATATAGTAGAAAAAGAGAAAAACTCTGTTTTGTTTTTGCAGAAATTTTAGCCGTCTTTGTCTTTTCAGTGGGATGGGATGGGGAGCCTTGGGGGTTGAGCAGCCCATTAAGAAGTGTTTTTCCCTTCTTCAATTTCTGCAAAAAGACGGTTTGGATTTCTGCCAAAAAACAAACAAAGCAGAGGGGTGTTTTGGAAAGGTAGAGGTGAGTGAAAGATCCTGGAAAGAACATAAGAACATAAGAAGAACCATGCTGGATCAGGCCAAGGGCCCATCTAGTCCTCTTCCTGTATCTCACAGTTGCCCCGCCAAATGTCTCTGGGACCTCATGAGACTAGATATCTGTCTCCTGATACCACTCCCCTGCATCTGGCCCTTGAAATGCCCTGTTGTTTAATCCTGGAGATTACACATCTCCATCATGGCTTGTAAACTGTGATGAACTTTTCCTCCAGGAACCTGTCCAATCCCCTTTTGAAGGCATCCAGGCCAGATGCCATCACCACATTCTGTGGCAGGGAGTTCCACAGACTAACAACACACTGGGTAAAGAAGTATTTTGTTTTGTCTGTTCTCACTCTCCCAACCCTCAATTTGACTGGACATCCCCTAGTTCTGGTATTTTGTGAGAGGGAGAAAAGTGTCCCTCTATCCACTTCACTCATGCTCTTCATAATTTTGTACATCTCAATCATACCCCCTCTCAGGCACCTTTTTCCAGACTAAAGAGCCCCAAATGTTTTAGCCTTTCCTCATAAGGGAAGTGTCCCAGCCCAGTAATCATTTTAGTTGTTCTCTTCTGCACCTTTTCCAGTTCCACTGTGTCTTTTTTTTGAGATGCAGTGACCAGAAGTGTATGCAATACTCTAGGTGCAGCCTTATTATCGTTTTGGAGAATGGCATTATGATGTTGGCTGTTTTATTTTCAATCCGCTTTTTTATTATCCCTAGCATGGAATTGGCCTTCTTCACCGCTGCCACACACTGGATAGACACTTTCATTGAGCTGTCCACCAGCACACCAAGATCTCTTTCCTGAACCTTCACAAATAGCTCAGAACCCATGAGTTGATAGGTAAAGTTATAGTTTGTTTGTTTTTTGCTCCGGTATGAATTACTTTACATTTTCCTACATTGAAACACATTTGCCATTTCATAGTCCATTCTCCCAGTTTGGAGAGATCCTCTTCACAATCTTTCTTGGTTTTCACTACCCATAAAAGTTTCATGTCATCTGCAAACTTGGCCACCTCTTTTATCCTGTCTCCAGGGGCACATTGCTTTTCACCTCTCTTCTTTGTGAAAATTGCCCACTGACCCCTACTCTGTTTCCTGAATCCAAACCAATTCGTAATCCATAAGAGGACCTGCCCTGTTATCCCCTGACTGTGCAAT
The DNA here is from genome assembly GCA_029282475.1 of Phrynocephalus forsythii. Classification (NCBI taxonomy): domain Eukaryota; kingdom Metazoa; phylum Chordata; class Lepidosauria; order Squamata; family Agamidae; genus Phrynocephalus; species Phrynocephalus forsythii. Next base: position 167,831,945 of record JAPFRF010000002.1, on the reverse strand, counting down.
TTTCTCAGCAGCCTTTGGTGAGGGACTGTGTCAAAATCCTTCTGAAAATCAAGATAGACAGTATCCACTGGTTCACGCAAATCTACATACCTGCTGACTTTTTCAAAGATTTCTAAAAGGTTTGTCAGGCAAAAATTACCCTTACAGAAGCTATGCTGATTTTTCCTTCAACAAGGCATGCTCTTCTATGTGTTTTAAGATTTTCTCTTCAATGAGGCTTTCTACCATCTTCCCTGGGACAGATGTAAGGCTAATTGGCCTGTGGTTTCCCAGGTCCCCCCTCCTTCCTTTTTAAAAAATTGGTGTGCCATCCACTATCCTCCAGTCTTCCAGTACTGTGGCTGTTTTAAGAGACAAGTTGCATATTACTGCTAAGAGATGCACAATTTTATTTCTCAGTACTTTTATAACCCTTAGGTGGATGCCATCTGGGCCCAGTGACTTGTCGATCTTCAATTTATCAATTAAACCTAAAACATCCTCTCCTTTTACCTGTATTTGATCTAATTCTTTTGTCAAGAGGGGCTGTTCGGGCAGTGGAATCTGCCTGAGGTCTTCTGTCATGAAGACAGACGCAGAGAAGTTATTTAATTTCTCTGTGATTTCCAAGTCCCCCTTTACCTCCCCTTTTCCTCCCTCACCATCCAGAGGGCCAACCAGTTCTCTTGAAGGTTTTCTACTTTTAACATATTTAAAAAGCTTTTATTATTTCTCTTTATATTGTTAGCCATATGTTCCATATGTTTGTTTGCCTCTCTTATCATCTTATATTTCATTTCACAGAGTTTGTCTTCCTTTTTATTTGACTTGTTTGGGAAGGATTTCCATTTACGGAAATACCTCTCCTTGCCCATGTGTGTGTGTGTGTGTGTGTGTGTGTGTGTGTGTGTGTGTGTGTGTGTGTGTGTGTGTGTGTGTGTGTGTGTGTGTGTGTGTGTGTGTGTGTGTGTGTGTGTGTGTGTCCATCCCACTGTTTCCCTTCTTTCCACCAGGATTTGTTTATTTTCTTAATTTGGGGTTAAAAATTGGGGGGGGGGTCTTGTACACTGCAGGGACTTAAAGACAAAAATACAGTATTCAGCATCTTTAACAATTTCAGTTTCTTTATTTTCAGCATTAAAATTGTATAGTGTTTCTGTAATCATTAATGCTAAACTGCTGTACTGCTTTTGCACTTCTTTCACTTTCATCAGAAGTTATTTCAAATCATTTATGGTGTTACCTGCATATTTTAAATTATACTGATATGATCATGTTGGAATTCCAGATCTGGAAGAGACCCTGTATAGATCATTAAGGCCAGTCCTTGTTAAGTAGACACAGTGGGGAATCAAACTCTCAACCTCTGTCTCCACAGATAGACAGCTAAATCACTGAGCTATCCAGCAAAGTTCATGTAATCCAGTTTTCCATATGATACGTTCTGTGTACAGATTGAACAGATAAGAAGATAATTTGCATCCTTGTCTAACATCCCTCTACCTATTGGAAATCATTCTTTTTCTCCATATCCTGGCCCAACTATAAACTCTAATCTACATATTAGGACAATCAAGTACTGAGGCACAACCATTTCTTCAGAACACCATGGGCCACACAATCAAAGGCTTTCCTGTAATCTATAAAGCAGGGGCTGATCATTTGAAATTCTTTGATGCACTCCAGTAGCTAGAGTATATTTGCAATATGATCTATAGTCCCTCTTTGTTTTCAGAATCCAGTTTGGACATTAGACATTTTTCTTCATATAGTGTAAAGGTCTTTGTTGCAACACCTTGAGCATCATTTTCCTTGCATGCAAATTTAATACAGTCATCCTCTAGTTAGTGCACCCTTGGCATCCTCTTTCTTGGGGACTAGAATATATATTGAACACTTCCAGCCTGTGGGCCAGCATTTTCTTTTCCATATTTATTGGCTTGTCAGGATTTTCTCAGATTCATTCCTTGTGACATGAAATAGTTCTCAGTATTCCATCTACCACACTTATTTATTTATTTATTCATTCCAATTGCTTTCAAAGCTGTGTTAGCTTTATTTTCTAAAATGGCAGGTTCTTCCTAGATACATGTAAAACCTATTGACTTAGTCAGCACAGAGATTAATGTGTCCCATATAATATATGCAAACTGACAACCTTCAAATCTAAACATCTTTGTATGCCAACAAATGTGAACACATAAGCAGATATTTGTCATATCCTATCATTAGCAATAAACATGCTTGTAAGAGATCTATTGTTCATTCAGTGGGACAAAATGAAGGTGCTCCTGCATTCTTCAACAGCATGTCTGTGTAGAAAGTAACTAATTAAAAGCTAGGATGTTACTTATAACACTGCTTTTTGGAGCAACAATCTTTCTCCTTTTTCCCAGAGACATAGCATGTTCAGAAAAGAAAAGAAAACAAAACGTAACCCAGATCCTGTTGTAAAAATGTCTCTCCACTTAACTCCGTTTTTTGTATGAGGTCTCATGACTGTGTCATATGACTGATACTGCATGGTAAACATTCAGATCTCTATGTGCAGTGGCTCATTATTTAATGCGAAATGACCCAAGATTATTCATTCTCACAGCCAGCACACGACATTCTGGTTTCACAAATGTCCTTCCACTGCCCCCTCTTTTAAACAAAATTAATATGGAGATAACAGTTTGTCAATGAATCTTCAGTGCCATCCAAACACAGATTTTAGAGGCTGGTACCTTCTCTCCTGATACTGCCATCAACAGGAAGGACCCGACAAGCCACTGCATTGCCCATTGTAATGAAGAATCAGTGGGATCAGTGGTCTGTGTGTTTCAAGTAGGGATGGCTATGAAATGGGGGGGAAATGAGATTTGTTTCGTTTCATTCTCCCGTGATTCATTTTGTTTCATTAGAAACATTTTTAAAAAAAAATCTACGAAATGAACCAGTAATGAACCGATTTGTTACTCTATAAAACGGCTCCCCTGGGTCCTAGAGCCACCAAATTTGGTGTGAACCTTCCTTGGACTCTCCCCTTTAAGCCCTCCAAATCAGAGAAAAGAGAAGATTGAATGGCTTGAAACTAGGGATGGGCACCAAATGAAAAATGAAACACTGATTCGTTGGTTCATTATAAAATGAAATGAAACGAACTGGGGAAGCAGTATTTTGTTAGTAACAAAATGAACCGGCAGTTTTTTAGTTTAAAATGAACTGATTTTTTTCTCTGTAAAATGGCTCCCCCGGGCCCTAGAGGGACCAAATTTGGTGTGAACCTTCCTTGGACTATCCCATTTAAGTCCCCCAAATTAAAAATATTTTTTTAAAAAAATTCAATGTAAAATTACTAATCTCAGGCGTGCGCATGGCAGGTTTCTTTTCCCCAAGCAATTTTAGGAGATCCTAAAAGGAGGGGGTACCTAATTGAATGAGTATCTTCTGCACGCTTTCACAAAGAGAGGGGAAACTGTCATTAAGCCTTAAATTGGTAAACCATGCCAAAGACACAATCCTTCCATTAAGCATAAGCACCCCACCTCCTTTGGAGCTTAATATTTCTGCCTCCAGAAACCTTAACCTTTCCAAACTTTAAGGGATCCCCTAAGGGATCCTCTTAGGCAGGGGTCCTCAACCTTTTTAAACAGGGGGCTGGTTCACTGTCCCTCAGACACTGTTGGGGGCCGGACTAGATTTTGAAAAAAATATGAAGAAATACCTATGCACACTGAACATATTTTATTTGTAGTGCACAAAAAACAGGAAAAAGAATGCAATATTAATATAATAATAACAATAAATTACAAGTTATTATTATTATTATTATTATTATTAATAATAATAATAATAATAATAATAATAATAATAATAATAATAATAATAATAATAATAATAATAATAATAATAATAATAATACAGTGGAAATAACTGAGCCTCCCTCCAGTACCTCAAAAATGTTTGGAAGAACAATTATAAGAATATAAGAACATCCCAGATACATTTGGTGGGGCCACTGTGAGATACAGGAAGCTGGACTAGATGGGCCTAAATGGAAGGCGCAGCGCGCGGAGAGCCTGTGCGCTTTAATTTTTCCCCGCCGCCGCCGCCGTTTTGCTCCTCTTCCCCCCACTCAATTTAAAAACCTTATTTATGTTTTTAACAAAGGAAAATAAGGTGGTGGTGGGGGAACCAGCCTTGCAGCAGCAGCAGCAGCGGCGGCGGCAACAACTGCAAGAGCCACGCCGGGCGAGAGAACAAAAGGGCGGCTGCAATCGGCATTCGGATGACCCTCCGCCTCCCCCCGGGCGCTTCTCAGCACGCGCGCCGGCCCCCAACACACCCACCCACACCCCTCGCCCCCAGACCGAGTTTGCAGGCAGCTTCTTCAAACATGACCCCCCCCAACACACACACATCCAGCCAGCTCCCTCCCCAGTTGAGCGGCGGGCTTGGGTTTTGTTGGCTGGTTGGTTCCCCGCCGCCGCCGCCCAAACCCCCAAGGAGCTGAAAGGAAAGACTCCCGGTTCCTTGGAGGTTTATGGAGGGAAGGAACGCGGAGGGAGGAGGGCTCCTCTCCTCCCTCTTTGTTTTCTTTTACCTCCTGGTTTTCCTTTTTTTCTTGGAAGTAACAGCCCTGGCTGGAGGAAAAAAGGCTCGAGATGGTAAACATGCACAGGCTACCAGGAAACTTAATCCGGGCCAGCCATCCATTACGTGAGCTGGACGCCAAGCCTCCCTCCGGCTCAGTCGGCCTTCTTGAGCCCAGCCCCGGCCGCTGGAAGGGAGGGAGGCGCAGTCCTTGAGGGGCGCAAAGCGGCGGCGCGCATCCACAAGCACGGCTCCCTAATCCAAAACTCGGGTGGTGTGTGTATGTGTGTTGCCCCCCCTCGGCGGCAACAAAGCACATGGGTTCCGGCAAGGGCCAGCGCAAGCGGTGAGGGGAGAGAGCGAGGGGGGCGCCGCGCTGGCCAAACTTTGGACGCCCAAGATTCTTGGTGGGGGTGGGGGCGCGGTGGCTGTTCCAGCGTCGGGTGGCGGCCATGGAGGCGGGCCCATGGCAGGTTGCTCGGTCCGCCGCCGCCATTGGAGCTGCTGCCACCACAACTGAAAAGGGTGAGTGAGTGGTGGGGGGAATTCCACTGGCGGCAAGACCTCACAGGGCCCCATGGGCGGGGGAGCAGGGGGTATGCTGTTGTTCCCGGGGGCCGGATTCAGGCTCCCTGGGGGCCGTATACGGCCCGCGGGCCATAGGTTGAGGACCCCTGCTCTTAGGCATGCAAATGTCAGGCTTCTCTTCCCCAAGTGGTTTTAGGGGATCCCTTGAAGTTTGGAAAAGTCAGGTGTTAGGGGGGCAGAGATATTAAGCTCCAAAGGAGGGGGCGCTTAATGGAAGGAGTCAGTCAATGTCTTTGGCATGCTTTACCATTATAGGGTTAATTGACAGCTTCCCCTCAGCGCACCGGTCCACACTCCTTCAGTTAAGTTCCCTCCACAGCCCTTTGGAGCGCAGTAACCCCGTAACCTGTACCCCAAACCTCTCCAATTTGGGGGTGCTTCAAGGGGAGAGCTTGAGAAAGCTCTACTGTAATTTCAACGCTGCTAGCTGTCTGGGATCACTATTTTCAAGCAAATGACATTGCAATTCAAAATGTTTTTTTCTGGGGTACCCTTGGAAGTTGAATAACTTGGCCCCCTGAGCCCAAAATCTCTCCAGATTTGGAGGGCTTAAAGGGGAGAGTCCAAGGTAGGTTCACACCAAATGTGGTGCCTGTAGGACCCAGGGGAGCCATTTTACAGAGAAACGAATTGATTCATTTTAAACTTAAAAAACTGCCATTTTGTTTCATTACTAATGAAATGCTGCTTCCCCAGTTTGGTTCCGTTCATTTTGTTACATAATGAACCTAATGAATCATCATTTCATTTTTCATTTGGTACCCATCCCTAGTTTCAAGCCATTCACTCTTCTCTTTTCTCTGATTTCTCAGGTGTTGTTTGTATACATTGAAGCAGTTGATAATTTGTGGGTGGTTTTGCAAGTATTCCGCCTAATAATCCTATGAAATCAAGAGGATCCTTTCTTGATTTCATAGATCCGCCTTCCACTTTCTCCCTTTTTGCACCACTGAAGAGCCATGTGCCAAAGGATCCATGTTATGGAAAATTATGCTGCTGGTAAAAGGTTTCTTTTGTAATAATAATAATAATAATAATAATAATAATAATAATAATAATAATAATAATAATAATAATAATAATAATAATAATAATAATAATAATAATAATAATAATAATAATAATCCCTTTATTAGGCTAAAAGCAGTAGAACATATTCAGGCTGCTTTATTAAATACCCATATTTACAGGGGGGAGGTTGTAATGATAACATTCAGGGCAACATACAAGGAAATATTCTGGGTCAGTAGGTTCACAGATGACCCAAAACCCAAAGTAATGTGAGACAGAATGTGGAATTTAAAATAGTACTAGGTCCTCAGTTGGCAGCCGCTTTGCAGAGAAATTGTGAGGTAGAATGTATGTTGTCTTAACCAAACACACATTCTACCTCTACCTTTTTACAGGGGGCTCTGTAAAAGCAGCACCAGCCACAAAAAAAGCAATCAGGGTTCCCCTACACAGCCAGCTGCATCTATGTGTTGTATACTTTTGTATTGTGTGATTTGTAGTAATTATCTGATGTGCTGTGAAGCACCAAGGGAGTGTTCACGCTAATGAGGTGATATAGAAGTTCAATCACTCAATCAATCCATCAATCCATCCATCAGTCAATCAATCAGTGGTAGTAACGGGTGGGGTACCCTGGAAGATAATGTGTGTCATGGCAACTATTTGGGAAGCAGCCAGCTCCAGAAAGCTGTGTGTAGCAGCAGTATAGTAGCTCTCCAAGATGGCAGGATGTCTCCTCTAGTGTTCTCTTTCTGCTTTTCTAACACAACCTCCCTCCATCCATAAGAACAGCCTTGCTGGAACAGGCTGCAGCCCATCCAGTCCAGCATTCTGTCCCACACAGTGGCTCACCACTTGCTTCAGGGTATTCCCAAGCAGATGTCTTCAACTGCTTAAGATTCCCTGCAAATGGCATTGAGAGATATCCTGCCTATCTCTCCAACCCGGAGGTTGTCCTTATGCAGATATATTTTGGCTAGGACCTCAGCAATCTCATCTTAAATTTCCTTGAGAACTCATCGATGGATGCCATCTGATCCTGGTGATTAGTTAGCATTTAATTTAACAAGACATACAAGGACTTCCTCCCTGGTTATTTCTATCTGTCTTAATTCTTTACTTTTCCTCCTTATGAAGACAGGCTCTGTTTTGGGCATGTGGTTTCTGTCTTCTTCAGTGAATACTGAATCAAAGAATTCATGGAGTCTCTCTGCAATCTCTGTTTCCTCTTAATTATCCCTTGCCTTCCATTGTCATCTAATGGTTCAATTGCCTTCCTAATGTACTTCCTTATTTCTTTGAATGTTTTTAGTTATACGTTCCTCCAAGTCTTGCTTTGTTTTCCTGATTGGCAGTTACTTCACATCCTTCTTTATTCCGTGACTAGTTTTGTACCGTGACAGCGTTGGCCACGATCACGTGGTTTTGTCCCTGTTTCAGTGTTCCCATAGTCATAATAACTTGTCTCGTGACAAGTGTTACCGCACGGTCATGTACTGTGACAAACACTGAATTTGCCTAGCTTCCTTTTTCCTTTGTTTTTTTTGGGGGGGGGGTGTCTTAAAAATTCTTTTTCAGTATTTTGCTTCTGAAAAATAAAAATAAAACCCAGACACAGTTTTCTGAGAGAAACGAATGTTTTGTTGTATGACAGTCGTTACTACATGGTGTCATGTCTCGGAACAGAAAGTGGGAACAAAGAGTGACAAGGGAAGACCCTAACCCCAGCACCAGATACAGTATTGTCGTGCTTAGCACCCGTTCCGGGGGTGTAGTTGAAACACATTTCAGTAGTTGCGCGACGGACATGAATTAACATTTTTTGTACCACTCCTAAGCACAACACTCACAGAGACAAAAACTTGCATTTGTTCTGCAAGGGTTTATGTTTCTGCCTGTTGTCCTCGTTTGGACAAGCCTCCCATTTTCTAAACGAGCTTTTCTTGCTTTTGATCACTTCCCAAACAGCTTTTGTAAGCCACATCGGAGTCCTCTTGAACCTGCCCTTTTTCCTTTTGGGTATGCATTCCAATTGGGACTCTGTTATTTTGAGCAGCCTCCATGACTCTTGGAGTGTTTGGACTCTCTCAATTTTCCCTTTCAGCTTCTTTTTTACTAGTTTCCTTATCTTTGGGAAACTGCCTTTTTGAAAATTTAAGATCTCTGTGTTAAGAGTTTATCAGTGATTGGCAGTCTATGATTAAGTTAAAATTAATTGTGTTGTGGTCACTGTTCCCTATTGGATCAGTCACATCAGACATTATCTGAACTTTTGTCTTGATTAGAGGCGTCTTGCTATTTTTACTTGCTATCCCCCTTTAGTATTTTTAGCAGTTCTTTATTGTATTCAGACACTGATTTGTATTCATTTGCTTTCTGTTTATTTTGTTGGGTATTGTCATGACTTGGGATTGTATTTGGGTAGTCTTTGTGGGGTGATGTGTATGTACATCGCCCAGAGTTCCATTTGGGAAAATCGGGCAGTTTATAAGTGTAACAAACAAACAAACAAACAAACAAACATTTTGCATCAAATCCTATGTATTACCCAGGATCAAGTCAAGGTTTCTTGTACCTCTAGTTGGGTCTTCAACCATCTGTTCCAGGGAACAATCATTTAACATATCTAGCAACTTTATCTCTTTATCATGTGCTGATCAACAGTTCACCCAGTCTATGTGAGGATAATTGAAGTCCCCCATTATAACCAGGCTTCCCTTCTTGGATGCCTCCTTTACAGCATTCTCCAGCTGCCAGTATCCCTTGGGGGCTTGGGTTGGAGGCCGATAGTATATACCTACTGTTAGACCATCCTTGTGGCTTGATGCCCCTGCCTACAGAGTTTCTAATGGTGACTCCAAATCACCTGGATATTTCAATTCGTACGATTTTGTCACTTCTTTGACATACAAGGCTACACCCCCTCCTGTCTGCCCCTTCATGTACAGTTTATAGTCTGGGATAACTGTATCCCATTGGTTATCATCCATCCACCATGAAGAATATGTTCACGGGGTTTACTAACAGAGCAGAGTGATGTCTGATTGAGGGATTTTTGACTCAGACCACAGAACCCTGATAAGAGGAGGTATTTTGCTTCTGGATGGGGAGTGTAAAATGCCTTGACACTATTTTTGTTTAAAAATAACACCACACAGCCATATCCCTTTTTCCTGGGAATTGTGTGAGTGAAGTACTGGTACATTCTTCTTAGTTCCCTTAATCTGTACCATTTGATGAGCTGTATGACATGAGTGCAAAATTGTGTTGGTTGTGAAATACAATTGCAAGAAAAAGTATGTGAACCTTTCAGAATTTCATGGTGTTCCAAATTAATGTGGCATACAATGTGGTATAATCTTCCTGTAACTCAAGTGTATTGACAAATATAATGTGCCTAAAATAATAACACAAAAAAATCTGATCTTTCATGTCTTTGTTGAACACGCTTCTTCTTGCAACAGTATGTTATGAACTGTAATAAAGCTGTTAATGTTACCTAAATTGGGCAGTAAGAAGCTTTGAGTCCTGCAGCTGGTAACATTCACTCATAGGCATCCTTCAGTCTCGAGAGACTATGGTATTGTGCTCTGTATAGAAGTCCTAAAGCAACATCTAGTGTGGCTAAAAAGGCCAATTTGAGAGTGACAACCCCTTTCACACTGAGGACAGATACAGTCTGTCCCTTTCCCAGCCCCCATATTTTGCTGTTTCCGGGGCTGCCTCTTTTCCTCAGCCTGTTGAACAAATGTCCCTTCAAATTGTAGAAGGTCATCCTGTATCTTTTTTCTCCAGACTGACTGATCGGAGGTCAAGGTTTCCCATCTGTTAAGGTCCATTACCAAAGTCTTCAGATTGCTCTTGCAGATATCCTTATATCGCAGCTGTGGTCTCCCTCGAGGGGCTCTTTCCCTGCACTAATTCTCCATACAAAAGATCTTTCGGAATCCGACCATCAGCCATTCTCAGGACATGCCCAAGCAAGCATAGACATCACTGTTTCAATAATGTATGCACGCTAGAGATTCCAGCTCGTTCCAGGACTATGCCATTTGGAACTTTATCATGCCAAGTGATGTCAAAGATATATCGGAGACAGTGCATGTTGAAGGTGTTCAGCTTTCTCTTCTGCCATACACAAATAGTCCAAGATTTGCTGCAGTACAAGGTGTGCTCAAGACACAAGCTTTATAAACCTGGATCTTTGTATGTTCTGTCAGCCTCTTGTTAAGTCATACTCTCTTTGTAAGTCTAGAGAATAGTAGCTGCTGGCATGGTTGACCCAAGGTACCCTAAGTCATGGACAACCTCCAGTTCTTGTGCAGAGATTCTAAAACAAGGAGGTTAATCCACACCCCAACCCCATGGTTTGTGTTTTTTCAGGCTGATTGTTAATCCAAAATCTTGCCAGCCTTTGCTAAAATGATTCACAGGTGTTGAACATATTCAGCAGAGTAAGCAGTAAGGGCAGGAAATTCCACAAACATTCAGGTGTACTTTGGACTTTGCTCTCAATTTAGAGAGATTAAAGAATGTTTCATCTGGTCCCCTCTGTTGCAGTCCCCAAAGCATGCTTCAACATGACAGCGAAAAAGAGTCCAAATAAAGGGTGCAAGAACACAGCCCTGATTCTCTCCACTTTTTATTTATTTATTTATTTATTTATTTATTTATTTATTTATTTATTTATTTTCAGATTTATATACCGCACCTACTTCCCAAGCGAGAACTCAGGGCGGTTCACACAAAACCTAAAAAGCTAAAGGATAACTAAAAACAATCACAGTCTGAATAACAATGGCGTCCAAGCAGGCACACATGCAGGCCGGGGCACAAAAAAAGGGGGCGGGAATCCTGTATCTCTAGTCATTGTGGAATGCGTTCCTGAAAAGCAGAGTCTTTAAACCTTTCTTAAAGGATGCCAACAACGGAGCCTGCCATAAGTCTCTCGGCAAGTTGTTCCAGATGGTTGGCCCCGCCTCCGAGAAGGCCCGTTTACGAGTGCTCGTTTTGCAGGCCTCCTTTGGAGTGACGGTCCGGAGCGAAAGGGCCAAAGAAGAATGGGTCTAGTGTCAAGTCGTCAAAATCTACAGTACCCTTCAAATCCTCATGAAACGACCTACTGACGCTGAGGAGTTGAGGTGGGCATCCAATCTTGGAGAGATTTTTTTTTTACAAAAACATCCCTACTATCCAAGTCAAAAACGTTCATAAGGTCCATGAAGGCTACAAAGAGTAGTTGCCCTCATTCTCTATATTTCTCCTGCAGCTGTCTAAGGGAAAATGCCATATCAGTGGTGGACCTGTTGATTCGGAATCCACACTGTAATTCTGGATAAACTCTCTCTGCAAAGTACCTGAAGCATCTTCAATACCACATGGGCAAGCAGCTTCCCTACAACACTAAGATGCCATGATAGTTGTTACAGTCACCTCTGTTGCCTTTGTTCTTATACAGTGTGACAATATTAGCATCCTTCATATGCTGTGGTACTCCACCTTCCCTCCAACAGAGACAGAAGTTTTCATACAGTTCAGTGTCAATAATCTCTTTGCAGCACTTCAGAACTTCAGCAGGGATATTATCTTTCCCAGGTGACTTGCTGGAGGCAAGTGAATTCAGGGCCGCATTTAGTTCTTCTAAAGTTGGTTCACGGTCAAGCTCCTCCAAGATAGGCAGGCGCTCAATGTTATTTAATACTTCTTTGGTTACTACATTTTTTTCTAGAATATAACTCAGAGTAATGCTGCACCCAATGCACCATCTGCAGTGTTTAGTCCCAAATGACCTCACCTGTAGCAGACTTCAGAGGAGCAATTTTCTTCTGTTTCGGACATCCCTTGATGTTGCCAGCGTCAGCTGCTACCTGAATACAAGAGCAAAGCTGCAGCCAATAATCGTTAGCACATTTTCTGGCGGTCTGTCAGATTTTGCTACAAGCAACTCGCAGAACCTGTAGGTTGTGCTCATTGGAACAGGCTTTATATACAATTAGAGCTCTCCTCTTTTCCTCAGTGACTGGCATCAGCTCCTCCGGCTGAGATTCAAGCCAATCTGCTGTCTTTCTAGCCTCCTTACCAAATGCTGACACAGCGGTGTTATAAACAGCATGCTTAAAGTATCTTAAAGAGACCGTTGTTACCAAAGAGATCAGCCTGACCGCCATTTTGCAACATACTTTTGAAATAGTATTTTATGCTGCCCAAGGAGGCAGACCAAGGAAACATAGGATTAGCCTGAAAAAAGATGGCGTACTTAGTACTTCCTATCTTCTTATTTAATGGAATCGCTTGATATGACCACGAGAGATATGCGGGTAGCATACATTGGAAATGCAAAATAGAAAAGAGCTTCTCTGATTATGCAGTCATGGCTATAATTATGCCACCCAGGTCACATCCTAAATTCACCAATCCAGAGCTCTGACTAGAAGACATTCCATACCAGAAGCATTAGCAGTTGTTAACTACCATGAAACTTTGGAAATCCCACCCAGCGCTCACATGGTGACTCATGTGGCATCCAGAGTCAGCTTAGAAAGTCAACTCAGTTCTTTCCTAAGGCACTATTAGCAGGGAATATTAAGAAAAATAAAACAAAAATGGGATCCCTAACACGTCGACTAGTGTCCTCAAGGGATTAGTACAGTGCATGCTACTGGATGCTTCAGTGAATTAGGTATCTGGCTGTGGGACCAGAGGTCCGAGGTTCGGTTCCCCACTGTGCTTCCTTCACAAGGTTGGACTTGGTGATCTGTAGGGTCTCTTCCAGTCCTGTAATTCTAAGAGTTGTGGAAGTGGACGTAGCTACTGTATTTGGAGAAGGGTCAGAAGACTTCAGATTGTGTATTTCATTGGAAGAATTCAAAACAAAATGCAGCGGTACCTCAGTTTAAGAATGCCTCAGTTAAAGAAAAACTCATTTTAAGAAAAGGAATTATTGGAAATGGGGATGCCTCAGTTTAAGAAAATGTTAAAAGGAATGCCCCGGTTTGCCTTTGTTCTGTCCTCCAGAACAGATTAATTGGTTTTCAGTGCATTCCTATGGGAAACCATGTTTTGGTTTAAGAATTTTTCACAAAACAAAATGTCCCAGAGAACACATTAATTACTTAAACCAGGGTACCACTGTACTCTGGTTTCAATGTGTCAAGTCTTCAACATTCCTGGCTAATGTTAGCATAAGATAAAGGGCCATTAACATCAGATATTTGCAGGATTAAAACAAAGTTGACGGGCTAGACCAGGGATCCTCAAAGTTTTCAAACAGCAGGCCGATCCACCACCACCCAAACACCACTGGGGGCAGACTACAGTCCAAAAAAAAAGCTGACATGGAAAAAGGGGGAGGGAGGGGCAAGTGGGCGGAGCCCCCCCCCATGATCAGCCCATTATCAGTGCGTCTCCAGGGCCCCAGCAATGCCTCCTGCTCTGGATTGCTGCCCTGAGGTGCCACTGCTGGGATCCCTCAGCTGCGCCTCCTCCTCCTCCTCCTCCTCCTCCTCCTCCAGTGGCAGCGGCTGGAGCAGCCCTCCTTCCTTCCTTCCTTCCTTCCTTCCTTCCTTCCTTCCTTCCTTCCTTCCTTCCTTCCTTCATTGCATTGGGAAGGAGGCTGCAGCCCAGGCAAACTCAGGCCCCTCATCACCTTTTGGGCAGCCTCTCAGGATGAGGAGCAGCAGCCATGTGCGCCCTGACCATCACATCCTCACTGTGCCCTGGAGGGAAAGCTGCCTCCTCTCTTGGCCTGGCCCGGCCCAGTCCAACTTGGTGCACTGCAAGTGAGGGAGGGAGGGAGCAAGGGCTGGGAAGGAGGGAGTGGGAGACCTTGCCGCAGCCCTCCTGTTTTAAATTGCCACATTCAGCTGTAGCTGGTGCCCCTACCATCTGGGCGGTGGGTGGGGGAGCTGGGGACCTTGCATGGCCCTCCCACTTTGAACTGCCCCACTAGTCAGCATGCCGATCATCTGGGCAGTGGGTGGGGAGAGTGGGGGAAGCGACAGCCCACCACTTTGAACTGCCTCAACAATAAAAGCCACTGTGGAGGGTGGCTTGCTCGCAAAGCAGGGGGTAGGTGGGGGTCTGCAAATGGCCCCTAGGGGGCACATCCAGCCCCCGGGACATAGTTTGAGGACCCCTGTGCTAGCCCATATTCATTATTTTCCTCAGTTTACTCACTCCCCCCGGTACAGGAACACCACCATCCTCTGACTTGGTGATGTAGCCTACAAAATCTCAGGGTTTAGTTTGGTCAGTTTTAGTACAGGGCAATGCAGTTGAATGGGGAAAGCAGCCTGCTCCTATGCATTTATCAATAATGTGCCTATCAGTTACAGTGAACCCTCTTACAACAAACGGTTTGTATAACAAAAATCTGTACAATATAAAAATTCCGGAGATAGGGGAAATTTGCTTAACAGAATCATCTATGGTGAATCCGTACAACATAAAAATTCTCGCAATTAGGGATTACTCTGATTTCAATGCATTCCTATGGGAAATTTGTATAAAGGAAGATTTGCTTAACAGAATTTCATTTGGAACAAATTAATTCCTTTATACAAGTTACCACTGTATTTCTGTTTGTTTTGACGTCTTTTCAGGGTTCTAACATTCCTACTATCTGACCATTTCCGCAGACACCTTCCTGTTCCAGAAGTTTTTTAATTGATACAATTTAGATTGTGGGTCTTCTGATGGCAATTTTAGTGTGATGTTTTAGTATAAGGTTTTTATTGTTGTTTTAATTATTTATTGTTGTTTGATGTTTTTAACTGTTTTAATTCCTTGATTGTAAGCCGCCCAGAGACCTTTGGGTAGTGGGCGGCATATAAGTTGTAAAAATAAATAAATAAATAAATAAATAATATACAGCTTTAGGAATTGACTTCTCCCATTGTCAGTTTCCCCCCAAATGATAATTAAAGCAGACCTTGGTGTCTGCTGTCACCATGTCATTGGGCAAATCAATGAGTCAGTTATTTCCTCCCCTTCCCCTGATCTAGAAGACATGGTAATACAGTGGTACCCCATCTTAAGAGCAGCTTGATTTAAGAGCAATTCGACTTAAGAGTGGAAAACTGTTGGTGTTTTAACTGCCACTTTACAAATTTTAGATATGGTCTGCTTGACTTACAAACATCTTTTTCATTTTTTCATTTTTAACTTATTTTTTCAATTTTTTAGATCGGTACCCCGATTTAAGAGTAGTTTGACTTAAGAGCATGCATTCAAAATGGATTAAATTTGTAAGTTGAGGTGCCATTGTATTTGTACATTGATTTCTTATTCTCTCAGATAGATAGATAGATAGATAGATAGATAGATAGATAGATAGATAGATAGATAGATAGATAGATAGATAGATAGATAGATAGATAGATAGATAGATAGATAGATAGATAGCCCTCTTCTGCTCCAACCTTTCACTTCTCTCAGTGCTTCCCCAGGTCCTGTGAACTGAACTATGTTATGTCATTGCTTGTTATGATTAGACCTCTTGAGTGCCCCTCAACTTTCTACTTAAATCAGTCCCTCTTGCTCCTTTCAGATCTGTTGCACATCCTTCTGACACAGTGCTATGACATGTATTCTTTTTAGTACAATGCAGTGCAGTCCAGTTATCTTATTGTGCAGAGGATGGTTAGTCGACTCGATACCCTCATGGAGCTTTGGGCTATGTTATCAGAGGTGACAGCTCTTTGATGTAATAGATGGGTAATGATACTAAAAGGGAAGACAAAATACTCCCTCTTCTATTTTTGTCATCTTTTATCTCCCTAACTGATGCAGCACAGTTTTAAAGCCATATTAGGTTGACGCAAATGTATACGTTTAAATATCATATATTATTCTCTGTTTGAAATAGATGGAAAGTACCATTACACACAGTCTGACTGTCAAAATCAAAGGGTGGAGACAAATGGTTCATCAACACCTGACGAACAACAATTCTCAGCATGTGAACGAACTGTTGCTTTAATTTTTCTTTGTTTCCATTTTCAGGAAAACGGTGTATCAAATGGAGGCATCTACAAAAGACCATTTAATGAATCATTTGAACAAGCACCAATGTATGTTGCTGTCCTTACCTTTGTGGGCTTTGCTGTAGCAACATTATTTGGCTACCTGAGAGATTTCTTGAGAGCTTACGGACTCCAAAAAACTGTTGGTGCTAGAGAACGGGAGGAACAGAAGGTTTGTAAGAATAACAAACACACATACACCTAGCAAGTTTCTGGTTTTTCTACAAGAGAACAATTGGGAATGAAAAGGCAAGCCACATAAGAGCTGACGTTGTGCTTCAGATTTCAGTCGTTCCCTCTCATTAGGTCTCAGCAAATGCTGTTACCTTGCCATTATTCACAAGAATTGACTAATACTGTGTTGAAGAGTCTCATTGAACTCATTGTGATGTTAAAACAACCATGGATGAGTGGGGGTGGAACCTGAGAAAGGGGTCTTACCTCCGGATTAGAGCACACGTGTGACACACGGAAGGTTGTAAATTCATTTTGTAATATGGGCAAGTATAAATGAAACAGTGGATGAGAAATTCTCTCTGTGCCTATATGCTGGGTGAATGGCTACTAATCATAAGAACATAAGAAGAGCCATGCTGGATCAGGCCAAAGGCCCATCTAGTCCAGCTTCCTATATCTCACAGTGGCCCCACCAAATGCGTCTGGGACCACACAAGACTAGATATCTGTCTCCTGATACCACTCCCCTGTATCTGGTCCTTGAAGTACTCCTGTTTTAAGCCTGGAGATTACACATCTCCATCATGGCTTGTAACCCGTGATGGACTTTTCCTCCAGGAATCTGTACAAACTCCTTTTGAAGGCATCCAGGGCAGATGCCATCACCACATCCTGTGGCAGGGAGTTCCACAGACTAACAACGTGCTGGGTGAAAAAATATTTTCTTTTGTCTGTTCTTACTCCCAGCCCTCAATTTGAATGGATGTCCCCTAGTTCTAGTATTTTGTGAGAGGGAGAAGAGTGTCCCTCTATGCACTTTACTCATGTCCTGCATTATTTTGTATGTCTCAATCATATCCCCCCTCAGGCGCCTTTTTCCAGACTAAAGAGCCCCAAATGTTTTAGCATTTCCTCATAAAGGAAGTGCCCCAGCCCAGTAATCATTTTAGTCACTCTCTTCTGCACCTTTTATTATTTATTTATACAGCTTATATACCGCCCGTCTTCCTTGTGGAACTCCGGGCGGTTTACAACAAATTTATAGCACAGCAAAATTACAAACAACAAAATAAATATTAATAGACTAATAAAGCAGAGAAGAAGAACAACAACAGATGGCGGGACTAAAAAAAAAAACCACTCTGTTCGGGTCACTCAAACGCCTCCCGGAAGAGAAGGGTTTTTAGCGTCTTCCGGAAGGCAGGCAGGGACTCTGCAAGGCGCACCTCTGCTGGAAGATGATTCCAAAGGGTCGGGCCAGCCACAGAGAAGGCTCGGGCACGGGTGGAAGTTCTCCGAGCCTCCCTGGGCGTGGCCACGCGCAGCATGTGCGCCCGCGACAACCTGGTCGGACGGGCCGAGGTTGATCGCTGGTCAATCCGCTCCGTCAGGTAGCCAGGTCCTAGGCCATGGAGGGTTTTGTAAACCAAAACCAGGACCTTGAATCTAATTCGGGCTGCAACAGGTAACCAATGCAGGCGAGCCAGAACTGGGGTGATATGCTCGAATCGACGCACACCCGCCACCAGTCTGGCCGCTGCATTTTGGACCCGCTGCAGTCGCCGAATGAGAGTCAAGGGCAACCCCATGTAGAGCGCGTTGCAATAGTCCAATCTCGAGATCACCAGCGCCTGGACCACTGTTCTGAGGGAGTCCTAATCCAGGTACGGACGAATCTGGGCGATTCGACGAAGGTGGAAAAAGGCAGCCCTGGACACGACGGACACCTGGGCTTCCATGGTGAGTGCCGGGTCCAGGACTACGCCCAGATTCCGGACATCGTCCAATGGCCTGAGGGAAACACCCTCCAAGGTGCGATACGGGCCACCGTAGCTGGATGAGGGGGCCCCAAAGAACATAACCTCGGTCTTATCGGGGTTGAGTTTAAGCCTGTTAGCCCTGGTCCATTCCATGACCGCGCCCAGGCACTGATCGAGGGTCCGGACAGCCTCATCTGCAGCGGTAGAAAAGGAGACATAGAGCTGCGTGTCATCAGCGTACTGATGACAGCAGACTCCGTGTCCCCTAATGACCTCAGCCAGCGGCCTGATGTAAATGTTGAACAGCATGGGAGAGAGAGACGACCGCTGTGGAACCCCACAAGGGAGTATCCAAGGGGCCGACAACTCGCCCCCATGCTGAACCTGCTGGGGACGGTCTCCGAGGAAGGACCGGAACCAGCTGTAAACAGTGCCTCTGATCCCGACCCCAGAGAGCCGATCCAGCAGGATACCGTGGTCGACGGTATCAAAGGCCGGTGACAAATCCAGGAGGACCAATAGGGAAGAGCACCCCCCGTTGGCCCTCCGGAGGAGGTCATCTTGCAGAGCGACCAAGACTGTCTCGGTCCCCCGACCAGGCCTGAACCCAGACTGGAACGGATCCAGGACGTGCTCTCCCTCCAGATATGATTGAAGCCGGATCGCGGCCACCCTCTCGATCACCTTGCCCATAAAGGGATCATTAGCAATCGGGCGATAGTTGGTCAAATCGCCCGATGCTAGGTTGGGTTTCTTCAGAATGGGCTTTACCAGTCTCCTTCAGGCGAGAGGGAAAAATCCTTTCCCTGAAGGAGGCTGTGGCGATGATCGATGCCCATTTGGAGATGTTCCCACCAACTGCTTTCATAAGCCATGATGGGCAAGGGTCGAAGGGGGTGGACGCGGGCTGGCAATGGGCAATAGCCCTGGAGGCCTCAAGTGAGGTGACAGGCCCAAACTCAACCATGCGAGGAGACCGAGGGGGCACAGGCGCGGGGGATGCCGAGGGTGAGCTATGGCAACAGGATTCGAAACCGGCACGGATGGCCTCTATTTTTGATCGAAAAAAGGCTGCAAAGTTCTCACTACTGAAATCAGTAGGAGGAGGCCTAGACAGTCCAGGATTAGTGAGGTTGCGAACCACACGGAACAGTTCCGCTTGACGGTTCGAGGCCTCACTAATTCTCAGGGTGCAATAAGATCTTCTAGCAACCCTGATCGCATGAACATAGTGCCTGGACTGTGCGATGACTGCAGCCTTCTTGATAGCCGTCCGGTTCTTCCTCCAGCTGCGCTCCAGCCTCTTCCGTTCATGCTTCATCGCTCGAAGCTCTTCCGTGAACCATGGTGAGGAACGAGCTCTGCAGCGGATGAGGCGCCTAGGGGCGATCTGGTCGACAGCCCGGGATGTTTCATCAAACCATTGATCCACCATGGAGTCTACCAGATTGTCAGCCAGTCCGCCAGGAGGCTCCCCGAGGACTTCCCGAAACCGATCAGGGTCGAGAAGTCTACGGGGGCGGGCCCAAACAGTAGGCCGAAGGTCTCCGCGGGGTGGGGTGGCGATTGATACAGAGAAGGACAGCAGGTGGTGGTCTGACCATGACACGGGGGTGGGAACAAGGTCCCACACCCTCAGACACGAGTCCTCAGACACGGAGGAAAATACCAGATCCAGGGTGTGTCCAGATCTGTGTGTTGGGCATAAAACATGCTGGGCCAGGTTCATGGAGGCCATGGACTGCATGAATTCCAGAGCAGCATCAGATAGGTCACCGCCAGCATGCACGTTGAGATCACCCACCACCAAAAGGCGGGGGGTTCTCAACAGGGCAGCGGCGATGAACTGGGTGAGCTCTGGTAGGGATTGTGTTGGGTTGCGGGGAGCACGGTAACCGAGCACAATGCCAAACCTGTCCCGCTGCCCAACCAACAGATGGACACATTCCAACCCTGGGATCACCAACGTTGAGGCCCTGCTGACTTGAATAGTATCCCTGTACACAATGGCCACCCCACCCCCCTTGCACCCCACCCCGATCTTCCCTCCCCCTGTACCAGATACCCAGGTGGGCACAGCTGGGTGAGCGAAGCCCCCCCCTCTGCACCCACCCAGGTCTCGGTAATGCACGCCAGGTCAGCCCTCCCATCGACAATGGTATCATGTATGATGGGGATCTTATTATGGACCGACCTGGCGTTCATCAGTAGGCAAGAAAGATCGGAGGCGCTGGCGGAGTGGCTCCGAGGCACGTGACAGTGAGCTGGAGGGTCAGAACGGGGAACAGACGCAAGATGCCTGGCCCGAGTTCTTCTTAGCCGACTAACCCCCCAGCCCCTAGCGTACCGACCACGGTCCGACACGACAGGTAGGCGGTCCCTGCCTGCATGGTGAAAGGTGACAGCAACAACAACAAAAAAAACAGCTAACAATAATCAGCACAACAACGCTAAAATACCGCTATAAAAATACACAACAATGTAATAGAAGCAATACAGATTACAAATTACAGAAAAACAACATATAATGGGTTCAACATCAGGGCTGGGGCAGAGAAACGGGGAGGGACGCAGGGTGTTTCAATAAGGCGATCGGTGGGCGATGGTAGATGGTGCGTAAGGTGGTTGGTGCCAGACCACATATAGGAGCAGAGGACAAAGGGGAGACAGGCCAATGGCCGTCAGCAGGGCCAACAACGGCCTCGGGGCCAGATTGGGCCCAGTCATAGCGGCAGCAGACCAAACCCCGGCCCTCCGCAGATAATGATCTCAGGAGCGGTCCATGGCCGACGTGCCGCCCGAACTCCGAGGGCCACGGGGGGGTGAGGGCCGCAGAGAGATGGAACAGCCGCCCCCCAGCCGACACGCCGCCCAAACTCCGAAGGCCACGGAGGGGGGCACAGAAAGATGGAACGTCCGCGTCCACGCCCCCCCTCGCAGGCTATCGCCGGCAGCCGACGTGCCGTCTGAACTCCAAGGGCCACGGGGGGGGCGCGGTGAGATGGAGCACCCGCCCCCCCCACGGCTATCGCTGGCGGCCATGCAACAGTACCGAACCTCGGCGTCCGAGAATGTATTGGCGTCGAGCAAGGGCGAGCCTCGGCGTCCGAGAATGTTTGACGTCCTACAGATCGAGCATACCCCTCTCGAAGCCCCTGCAACGCCCGTGATGAGCCCATGAAAAAAAATTAAATTAAAAGCAAAACAAAAAACGAGGCAGCGCTAAAAAGAAAAATGTAAAAACGCTGGAGCGCAGCAGATCGTGGAAGCTGCTGCCGCCCGCCATCTTGAGGTTTCTCTGTAGGGACTCCAGCCGGTCTTATGAGCCCTCTCTCGAGGGAGTAGGAGCTGAAGGCTTCAAGGCACAGACCCACCTCTAGCCAGGCACAGTCCCAGGTGGAACAAGGGAGGGAGAGGTTTCTCTGTGGAGACTCCAGCTGGTCTTATGAGCCCTCTCTCCAGGGAGCAGGAGCTGAAGACTTCAAGGCATAGACCCACCTCTAGCCAGGCACAGTCCCAGGTGGAACAAGGGAGGGAGAGGTTTCTCTGTGGAAACTCCAGCCGGTCTTATGAGCCCTCTCTCTAGGGAGCAGGAGCTGAAGACTTCAAGGCACAGACCCACCTCTAGCCAGGCACAGTCCCAGGTGGAACAAGGGAGGGAGAGTTTTCCAGTTCCGCTATGTCTTTTTTGAGATGTGCTGACCAGAATTGTACACAATACACAATCAAAGTAAAAAGTATCTGGCTATTTAGTCTGATCTGGTTTTTAGTCACCATTTCCTTGCAGGAAGCTACCTGAATATATATTGCAAGACTACAAGGCCTCTGGTCTCTTTTAGACTTGTCCAGAGTGTGCTACCCTATGCGTGCATATTCATAGCTTGCCGGCTTACTTATACAAGTAGCTTAGTCATCATTGCTCGAACTTTAATGTTTCCCAACAAGTATTTGTGGGAGAGTTTACACATGCCATTGAGAATCTCAAGTGATGCAAATGTAAATGTGAACCTGTCATGGGATGTGTTGGATTAGCACAACGTGCCATCTTATTACCCATACACTCTTCTCCTTCTCCCATCATTCTCAACACAGGCAACTAATTTCTTCTTGTCTTAAATCAGGGCAGCACACAAAGCTACATATGTCCTGTTTGCCTTTATGGAAAAATGTCATTCCTTTTTCATTGCCTGAAGCATGATGTGTATTTTCTGATACCAAGAGTGTGTGAATCAGATGGAGTATATTCAGCACAATGGCAAAAGAGTACTATTGAAGTGGTATTCCAATATAGCTAACTTGGGGGTGATCTTTGTGGGCATATGTTGCGAACACAGCAAAGTAAGAGCGCTTTGTGTCAAACACCACTGCTCTGTTAAGCGAGTTAATGCTAATAAGTTTATTGGTCTTCAGGTTGCCAGTCCAGTAAATGAAATGGCAACTCCATTGCTGTAGTGGATAAACTAAAGATTATCTTAAAGATAATATGGTAATTAAAGTTCATTGCTCTCAGCATATGAAAGAAAGAGTAGCATAAGCATGCGGCATGTTCTGTATTTGGCAATATTCAAAGTAGCTGGACAGAAATTTTAAAAATTCTATTAAAATTGAAGATGCGCTGTGAATATTAATTGTAACTGAGCAGTTTTCTCTTTTTTCTCTTTTAACAAATCTCTAGGATTTTGTACCACTTTATCAAGATTTTGAAAACTTTTATACAAGAAATCTGTACATGAGAATAAGGGACAACTGGAACCGCCCTATCTGCAGTGCTCCGGGACCAACATTTGACCTGATGGAACGTACTTCAGATGACTATAACTGGACATTTAGGTGGGTCAGGCTAGTAAGTATAGGTAACAGTCCCTTATTTCATTATGTACTTGTCAACTGCCCGACTTTCCCACAGGAACTCTGGGCAGTGTACAACAGATTACAAAAACAACTTGCCCTAAACACAACCCTGTAATAAGCAAAACAAATACAAATGTGAAAACAATAACAACAATAAAACAACAACAGAAAATCTGACAAGGAAAGGGTAGGGCCAACAGAACAACCAACAAACACACAATCGTACACTCAGCGATCACCAAAGCTTTCCACCAGAGCCAGGTCTTTAAGGCTCTCCTGAAGGCCGGCAGAGACTCTGCCAGCTTGATCTCTAATGGCAGTTTATTCCAAAGTGCCGGGACCGGCACTGAGAAGGCCCGATGGCAGGTAGAAACCCTTTGGGCCTCCCTCAGAGTGACCACCTGGAGCGAGAAGGCGAGCGAAGCTCTGGTCGTTCGGGACGAAACTAACATTGTATTATTTAACCTTATTGTATTATTGTACCCAGCCAGATAAATCTGGTTTCTATGATTTAAAATATAGTATATCCATCATATACAGTAATACTTTGGTTTAAGAGTAACCTGGTTTAAGAGCGTTTTGCAAGACAAGCAAACATTTCTTCTAAATTTTGCCTTGATCAACAAGTAGTGTCTTACAATACAAGTAAGGTCACATGATCACAAGTGAGCCAATGTTGGCTCTCTCCCCCTGCTGGATTGTGGATGATGTTCTGGAACATTCCGTCTCAGCCAGCCTCCAAAAGAGAAGGAGGAGAGAGGAATGGAGGTTTCCTTTACACCAGCAAGGTACGTTTTCAAAAGGGAGTTCACATTAGGGACTGGTTTTATTTCTCGTGATTTTTTAAAATTTAATTTGTTTTCAACATCCTTTCTTATTTTTCAAACAATTTCTGGTCATAGGGCAGCTAATTTTCCACCGCTGCAGATGAGGCTGTCCAGACCCTCGACCAGTGTCTGGGCGCAGTCATGGAGTGGACCAGGGCCAACAGACTCAGACTCAACCCTGAGAAGACTGAGGTTATGTTCTTTGGGACTTCCCCATCTGGCTATGCAGGCCCTTTTCCCACCTTGGAGGGTTTTCCCTCCGGCCTTCGGACACTGTCCGGAATCTGGGCGTAGTCCTGGACCCGGCGCTCACTATGGAAGCCCAGGTGGCCGCTGTGTCCAGATCTGCTTTTTTCCACCTCCGCTGTATAGCCCAGATTCGTCCCTACCTAGATGGGGACTCCCTCAGGACAGTTGTGCAAGCGCTGGTGATCTCGAGACTAGACTATTGCAACACGCTCTACATGGGGTTGCCCTTGACTCTCCTTCGGCGACTGCAGCGGGTACAAAATGCGGCAGCCAGGCTGGTGGCGGGTGTGCATCGTCATGACCACATCACCCCAGTCCTGGCCCGTCTGCATTGGTTTCCCATTGCTTCCCGAATCAGATTCAAGATCTTGGTTTTAATTTATAAAACCCTCAATGGCCTGGGACCTGACTACCTGGCAGAGCGGATCTCCCAGCGGTCAACATCGGCCCGACCGACCAGGTTGTCACAGGCGCACGTGCTGCGGGTGGCCACGCCCAGAGAGGCTCAGAAGTCCTCCACTCATACCCGAGCCTTCTCTGTGGCTGGCCCTACCCTGTGGAACCACCTTCCCAGCGAAGTGCGCCTTGCAGAGTCCCTGCCAGCCTTTCGGAAAGCGTTAAAAACTCTACTTTTCCGAGAGGCGTTCGGTAACTAGTAATTTTTTTTTAAATCCGCCATCTGCCATTTGATAATTATTACCTTTTCTTTTAATTACTATTACTATTTTATTTGCTCTGTTAGATTACTCTGTCTTAAACTGTTTTACTTGTTGTCTGATTGTTTATATTTCTTTTTGATGTAAACCGCCCGGAGTTCCCCAGGGGAAAACAGGCGGTATATAAGTACAATGATAAATAAATAAATAAATAAATAAATAAATAAATAAATAAATAAATAAATAAATAAATAAATAGTAAAGTGTGTATAGGGCTGCAAATTGCATTTGATTCTTGTCACATTGAAAACACGGAGTAAAATCCAATTAGTCCCAAGCAGAGCGGATTCTGCAGCCAGGTACCTAAACCATAGTGTGGACGTGGACTTCTAGCCAAAGTCTTTTGTGAGTTTTGGCATTTTGTATGTACAGTATGTGGTATATGGGACCCCCGAACAAATCATCTGAGTTTCCATTATTTCCTATGGGGAAATTTGCTTTGATATAAGAATGGTTTAATTTAATTTACAAGCATGTTTCCAGAACGAATTATGTTCGTAAACCAAGGCATTACTGTACATTTCTTTTTCTCTGCTTTCCCCACTTCAGTAAATTTCTTGATTATACTTTGAGGCAAGATACAGTTTTTTGTTCACAGTGCCCAAGAATGTTAGCTTCTGTTGTAAATAAAAATAACACTTTCTTGTCTCATATGTTGCATTGCTACCCTTTTGAACAATGGAAAGTGTAAAAGTATAAACAAAATGATCTGGGGCTAGTGTTCAAATAGTTGATCCTAGAAAATACAGTTGATAGCAATAGAAATAAGCATACCTGATAACAGTTGTTCCACAGTAAGATAGGAAAATATTTATTTCTCTTTGCACAAAAGGTATTAAAAATTAAATGTTGGAAGTATTAAAATTTAGTATTATATAGTAAATATTTTTCTGTGATTTTTAGGTTCACTCGAAGAACAATCAAGGATGTAATCAACATGGGTTCATATAACTACCTTGGCTTTGCAGAAACCGAACCTAACGCTTTGAAAACTGTGAATGCTATGTTACGTAAATATGGCCCAGGAGTATGTAGCACCAGACAGGAAATGGGTAAGGATAATAATCTTTTCTCTCACATTTAGTGCATCTCTCCATAGGTGGTTCCTCTGTTTATAAAAAAAAATTTAGGATTATAAAACTGACTTTGGAAGGAAATCTGTTATTGCAATAACCATCTCCATAAATTGATGTCCTTGTGTACTTTCTTTCCCCAGCAAATCTGTGTTTGTTTTGTGTGTGTGTGTGTGTGTGTTCAATAATGTTTAAGTAAGGCCAGTGTCTTTGAACAAACATTAAAAATCCTGTAGCTGCAGAATCATCATGCTACTGTTGCTTCTGATTGGGGAAATGGGAAATTAAGACATCATGCCATCAAGACGATTCTGACCTAAGGCGATCCTTTCCAGAGTTTTTCTAGGTATAGGGCTTCATAGGCTGGCTGTCCTTCTATTTTGTATTTATAGCTGTCTGTGTGATCCCTGGAAGTTCCCAAGGCATGACTTGGATCCTGGACCTAGAAGAGTAGTCCACTCCTCCTTTTCAGGCTGCCTTTACCTGGTACCAAGATGTGCACCTGCCATACTGTATTATGTATTGAAACAAGCCCTGGGCAAATGTAACCCCGGTGATCTCTCTTAATCCCTGATTAAGAGATGGCAAGTTTTGGCTTCACACACTCCTTCTCTTCTTCTCTTCCATGGTTAATCTTGATTAACGTTGATCAAGGTTTTCCCACAGTAAACTCAAAGCACTTTAGTTAGCCCTCGTTAGCATGAATTCAGTATGACCATATCTGTGAGGGAAGTTCTTTATAGCCACTTTGTGTAAGCTGTTTTTTATGGGTCTGAGTAAAAATGTTCAAGGTAAATAGTATTGCTGCTGTGCTGCATCAGGAAAGAAAGAAAGAAAGAAAGAAAGAAAGAAAGAAAGAAAGAAAGAAAGAAAGAAAGAAAGAAAGAAAGAAAGAAAGAAAGAAAATTTCCTCTCCTTTCTCTAAAAGAAGTGGTCGAGAAACTGCCCACAGAAACTGTGAGCAGTTTCTTGACTGGCACTTCAGACTAACCAATGAATTTTTTTTTAAAAAAAAGTGATGCAGTGCCTCAGCAATAGTCTACCTGGGTCTTTAAAAAAAAAATTCCTCCCCACCTGCCAAGGACAAGTGGAAGTCTTCAGTTTACTAATAGTCTGAAGTAGCTTGTTTATTAATCCATTTTAAGATCACAGAAGGCGCTAGGCCAATTGACCTCTGATAGAACATTTGGATGCAAAGATTGCATCAAATTAGATATAGCACCTCTTCCCGACTCCAAGAAGCCCATGCTAGCCCAGTAAAAAAAGTGTGTATAAACAAGTTCCAAGATCAACCCAAGAGACTTTTCTTCCATCTCTTGCGTGCATTTTGATTCATATTTTTTTAATGTAAGCATAATTCTGAAAGCCTGCATTTTACCTAATGGTTAAGTATTTCACAAAATTTTAGTCCTTATGTGGACTTATGTATAGCTCAAGAGAAAAAACAATTCTAAACTCACAATTTCTTCTTGATAATTGGAAACTGAAATATACCTGTATGCTTTCATTAACAGTCTCACAAACCAAGAATTGGAGTAAACTTATAAAAATTCTTGGATATAATTTGCATTTCTTTTCCACCTCAAGACAGAGTTCATGCTATGTTTACAGAAAGTGCCATCCTTAATTCCTTGCATGTCCAGGAAGTACAAAGGACTTATTTCTGAAATTATTGGAACTCCACTACTAGTCAGTGCAGATAATACTGAGTTTGGTGGACTAAAGTTGTAACTCAGTATAAATTAGTTTCATAGGTACAGTACATTGGCATAGAGCAAACTATGTCTACAGTTTCCAGATATCAGGATTTATAGGGAGCAGATGTTTGAGGCAATCCTGCATTTTCCATCCACCAGGCAGCTCTGTTCTCAGTAGGAAATGCCAAACAAGGACAGACTTGTACTAACAAGCTTAGGGAACTTCAAAGCTGGCAAATTGGAAGCCATACTGAACATCTTTCCTAGTCAGGTAATTATTCATGAGGCACCATGAGTCTTAATTTGTGTTGACAGACGGTACAGTAGTTAAAATCTGTACAGTAATTTGGCAAAAGCCAAGAAGAAACAAAACAATCTTATGTTGATATTGTGGATTGCTTTGTGACTACCCCTGTTCATTGTTGTATGAAACTTTGTCATTCAGATTTCTATTACAAAACAAGATAATAAGCTGTTTGAATTTCTGGATTTGCTTTTGATGGTTCTTTGCACAATATACAAGAAATATTAATACATAAAAATGTTATTCTATGACCAGATTCATGCTCAAACAGTTGTTCTTAGTGGGATGAGTAGGAAATATTCCACTCTGTCATCCCAAAAAAAGAAATGGAGCTATGATGGGGAAAACCTTTGGACTGACTGATGTTTTCAACGTAAAATCCTGGAAGCCTTCTGTTTCTACGGACAAAGGAAAGGGATTGTGGTATTTACCATTCTAAAATATCTCAAGGGCCAAAAAAAAAAAGCCACCACTCTTAAACTAAATTTAAACTGACTATTGCAAATGATCAAGGAGATAGGTGTTTTTCCTTTTCACTTGCCAGTGCATCCAATAGAAAGGAATTAATGTGACATGGCACATCATTGTCTATGGGTCTTTTTTTAAAACATTCACTTCCCCTGACCCTCCATCAAGGAGCAGAGAACGTGTTAAGTTTGCCAGTATTGTGACTTGGCTCACTTATTAAGTCCTTTTCAATCAATCAATCAATCAATCAATCAATCAATCAATCAAGTGATTGATTGAGTGATTGATTCAGAGCTGAAGATAAGCGGGATATAAATATAATAAATAAATAAATAAAATAAATAAGTCCTTTTAGGATATTGAAAATTCAAAATGGAAGGTGTATTGACAGCTGGAGAAGCTTGCTTTTGATCCATTCCTGAGTGATTTACCTATACTAGAAAAGGAGAAACCTATGACAAGGGCTTAGAAAGGTTCACTAGGATTGCTCTGAATGCGGTTTGCTTTGGTTCAGCAATTACATTATGTGATTGTCATAAAAACAAAGAAAACATTCTTGAAAGTAAGGAGGAACGGGACTTGGTGAACATCTGATGGTAAGACATTCCAAAGGGACAGGGCCACCACCAAGAAGGCCCAACTCATGAGTGACTGTCTTCTGGCTTCTCTCAGTGCAACCACTCTAAGAAGCCAGGTCAAATTGAGCACCTCTCTGATCAAGCCCCTGGATAGATTGAGAAGATTCTGAAATACCAAAAATAAATAAATACATAAAAATATTAAAACTGACAGATTTTAACATCCTCAGCTCTTCTACTACTGAGTGGCAGTTCTTCGGTTAAATGCAGTGTTACTAAACTCCTGGAGGCAGTGGAAGACAGGAGTGCCTGGCATGCTCTCGTCCATGGGGTCACGAAGAGTCGGATATGACTAAATGACTGAACAACAACAACAACAACAACAACAATAACAAATGTATAGTAAACATATACATTTCTGCTTAGTGAGTCTTGAGAATCAGGATTATTTACAGTTACATGTCAGTTCTACTTTTTTGCATTAAAACTGGCCACAAAAATTTGATGAAACTCAGTTGTGCTTTCCATCCTCACCCAGCAGGTCTTCTCACCAACCTCCCAGTGATAAGATCTGCTTGGTGCCTCATAGTTTTATTTAGCACCTCACCTACCACCCACAGAGGTTCCACGCTAATTAGAAATGTGCACAGCAAAAAGGCTGATCTTGCACACCCTTGCCAGTCAGGTTTGGCTTTTGCAAAACTGAATCAAAAATTGTTCTCATTGTGGTCCAGGAGCTATTGTTATGCAGACATTGCTGCATATTTCTTAGGGAATGATCAGCTTCATTTTTCTGATGTCACTGCTTTCATAACGTCGTGCTTTCATAACCTCATGAAGGTGACCTTGCTAATTTTGAGAAATGGCATTGAGCTGGTCTATTCTAACAGCCTAAAGAATTCAGTTAATTAACCTTTCACACAATATTACAATGGATATGTTATGTCTCCTGCCACTTTATATGACCAAAACTTGGGCCATTCCTGAATGCCCCACAGTTGTATATTTTGCCCCAGGTATGATAGATACCTCCTTCTTGGGTGGAAAGTGATGGCAAATCTAGCAGCATCTTAAAGATCAGAGACATCACTTTGCCAACAAAAGTCTGGAATCTGGATAGTCAAAGCTATGGTTTTTCCAGTCGTGATGTACGGAAGTGAGAGCTGGACTATAAAGAAGGCTGATTGCCATCGACACTTTTGAGCTATGATGCTGGAGGAGACTCTTGAGAGTCCCTTGGACTGCAAGATCAAACCTATCCACCCTGAAAGAAATCAACCCTGGATGTTCATAGGAAGGACAGATTTTGAAGCTGAGGCTCCAGTACTTTGGCCTCCTCATGAGAAGAGAGGAGTCCTTGGAAAAGTCCCTGATGTTGGGACAGAATGAAGGCAAAAGGAAAAGAGGACGGCAGAGAATGAGATGGTTGGACGGTGTCATCGATGCAACCAACATGGATTTGACCAAACTCCGAGAAGCAGTGGAAGATAGGAAGGCCTGGCATGCTCTCGTCCATGGGGTCACGAAGAATAGGACATGACTAAATGACTGAATAATAACAACTACTACTACAACTACAACAATAGATGTGTAACCTGTTCCCTCTGAACAAGTCTGGCTACTTAAGGATGATGCCCCAATAGTGTAACCACATGCTCCCTTTGTAATCTGCCTTGCCGTTATGATCAACTTCCTTTGTACAGTACCAACCCTGCTAAAGTATTGGACACTCCATCAAACCTGCCTTTCAAGAACAGCCAGCCAGCCAGCCGGGACAGCCAGCCAGCCAGCCGGGCCTTGGAGGGGAGTGGCTACAGGGGAGGGACCTGGTCTCACAGCTATTTTAGCTGCCTCCCAGCCTTGCTGAAGCCTTACCATCGGCCAACAAACACCAGACTCAGCTCCAGGAAGTAGCCCCCTTATTTTCACCTGCCTGCAGTGTCTGTCTTTAACTTGCGAGAGAAGTTGGAGACAGCCAGCCAGCCAGGCTTCGGAGAGGAGTGACTGGAGGGGAGGGACCTGGTCTCACAGCTATTTTAGCTGCCTCCCAGCCTTACTGAAGCCTTACCATCTGCCAGCAAATGCCGGACTCTGCTTCAGGAAGCAGCCCCCTCGTTTTCACCTGCCTGCAGCACCTGTCTCTGAACGTGTGGCAGACAGGCAGACAGCTAATGTACCATCAAAGGGATGGGGATGGGGGAGGGACACCTGATCAATGTTAAGCTTTGATACTGTGCTGCTACCCCCTCCAGGTAGAGGTGGTGATGTGCTTATGGAGCAGAATGGGTGGATGGTTGTTCTATTTTTGTTCTGTTTTTTGCTTTTTGCTTTGTTTTTTCTTTTTCTTGTCATCAGGTATAGGCGGTAGGAACCCAAAATAGAACTAAGGGAACAGGAAGGGGGGAGAACAATGGAGGGGGCAGCCATTGAAACTGTGCTGGGTAGGGGAAGGTATGGCGGTAGGAGTGGAACGTGCCCGCATAGGAGAAGAGGGGTTAGATATCTTACACCTATCCCCTCTTCTGGTTCCACCCCTAGCTAGAAGGAATCAGGTGACCATATCAGCGAGCCCACGGGCCACACGGTGCTGTTGTTGAATGCCAGGTCAGTACAGAATAAAACTGCCCTCATTCATGATGTTATTCTGGATGAGGGTGCTGACCTGGCATGTATTACCGAGACCTGGGTGGGAGAGGAGGGTGGAGTCCACCTTTCCCAGCTATGTCCACCTGGGTACTCGGTTCAGCACCAGTGTGGCCCGGAGGGTCGGGGAGGGGGAGTTGCCGTAGTCTATAGGAGTTCTATCTCCTTGACCAGGCTTCCTGTCTCTTTGGGAAAAGGTCTGGAGGGCTTATATTGTGTGTTGGGCTCACGAGACAGATTGGGGATTCTTTTGGTGTACCACCACTCTGCTGCGTACCAACAGTTTCCCTGCCTGAGCTGACGGAGGTGGTCTCGGACCTGGTGTTGAGGACCCCCAGACTGTTGGTACTGGGGGATCTCAACATCCATGCTGAGGCTACCTTAACTGGAGCAGCTCAGGACTTCATGGCCTCCATGACAACCATGGGGCTGTCTCAACATGTCATCAGCCCAACACATGAGAAGGGCCATACCCAGGACCTAGTATTCTCAACGGGACTGGGAGATGGTGGTTTGGATGTGGAGGGGTTGGTTCTGACTTCATTGTCATGGTCAGACCACTTTCTGGTCAAGTTTAGGCTATTGGCTACTCCAACCCTCTGCAAGGGTGGGGGATCCATTAAGATGATCCGCCCTTGGAGACTAATGGATCCAGATGGTTTCCTGAAAGCTCTGGGGGATTATCCGTCTGATATAGTCGGCGCTCCTGTCGAAGCTCAGGTCACCCTGTGGAATAGGGAAATGTCCCAGGCGGTTGACACGATCGCACCTAAGCGCCCTCTCCCCTTACGCAGAGCCCAGACAGCTCCTTGGTATACATCTGAGCTGCGGGCAATGAAGCAGGAGGGGAGACGGCTGGAGCGCAAGTGGAGAAAATATCACTGTGAGTCCGATCGAACACGGCTTAGAGCCCATTATCGGGCCTATTCCGTGGTGATACAGTTGGTGAAAAGGCATTATTTCGCAAACCGTATTGCTTCCTCAGAGTGCCGTCCAGCAGAGCTGTTTCGGGTAGTCCAGGACCTTCTTCAACCAAGAAATACGGTGGAGGTTCTGGACAACTCATCAGCCTGTTGTGACCAGTTTGCTGCTCACTTTGAGGGAAAAATCGCTCAGATTCACAGGGAATTGGACTCCACTATTGATGCAGATTCAAGGGATGTATCCAGTGTGCCGTGCTTAGGTCCAGTGTTATTGGATGAGTTTCAATTATTGAGACCTGAGGATGTGGACAGGGTGCTTGGATCTGTCCGTGCTACCACTACACCACTCGACCCTTGCCCTTCTTGGCTAACTGAAAGATCTGCCAGGGGGGTTCGCACCTGGGTCCAGGAGGTTGTTAACACCTCCATAAGAGAGGGAGTGGTCCGCACCACCTTGAAAGAAGTGGTGATTAGACCACTCCTTAAAAAAACCAAACCTGGACCCAGGGCTGGTGGTTAACTACCGACCAGTAGCGAACCTCCCTTATTTGGGCAAGGTGTTGGAGCAGGTGGTGGCTGAACAACTCCAGGCACTGCTGGATGAAACTGATTTTCTGGATCCATTTCAATCGGGCTTCAGGCCGGGCTTTGGTACGGAGACTGCCTTGGTTGCCCTGTATGATGACCAACAGGGGGAGTGCGACCCTGTTGATACTCCTGGACCTCTCAGCGGCTTTCGACACCATCGACCATGGTGTCCTTCTGGATAGGCTGGCCAGGTTGGGGGTTGGGGGCACTGCTCTGCAGTGGTTCCAATCCTTCCTGGCTGACCGTCTCCAGAAGGTGGTGCTGGGGGACAGTTGCTCTACCCCGTGGCGTTTACATCACGGGGTTCCCCAGGGCTCCATACTGTCTCCCATGCTGTTCAACATCTACATGGAACCGCTGGGAGAGGTCATCAGGAGGTTTGAGCTGAGGAGTCAGCAATATGCTGACGATACTCAGCTCTACCTCTCGTTCTCCACCAATCCAGGTGAGGCGATTTCTGTACTGAACTTGTGTCTGGGCCAGATAATGGACTGGATGAGGGTTAATAAATTGAAACTCAATCCAGACAAGATGGAAGTACTGTTAATGGGTGCTTTGCCGGACAGGTTAGAGGGCCATCTTCCTGTCTTGGATGGGGTTGCACTCCCCCTAAGGGACAGGGTCCGCAGCTTGGGGGTGCTCCTGGACCTCGGTCTAACTCTGGAAGCCCAGGTGGATTCGGTGGCCAGGGGCGCCTTCCTTCAGCTGCGGAAAATATACCAGCTCCGCCCCTACCTAGATGAGCACAGCCTCATGACAGTTACGCATGCACTGGTAACATCCTGTATTGATTACTGCAATGCGCTTTACGTGGGGCTGCCTTTGAAGACGGTCCGGTGATTGCAACTGGTTCAGAATCGTGCAGTGCGGCTGGTAAGTGGTGGAGCCGCCAGGGATCACATCACGCCGATTCTGTGTAACCTTCATTGGTTACCAGTTGCTGTCCGAGCTGAATTCAGAGTGCTTGTTTTGACATATAAAGCCCTAAACGACTTAGGACCTAGATACCTGAAGGACCGCCTCCTTCCATACGAACCTACCTGGCAATTAAGATCGAGCCAGGGGGGCCCTTTTGAAAGAGCCATCCCTCAAGGAGGTGAGAGGGATGGCTTGTAGACATAGGGCCTTCTCAGCAGCTACTCCCAAGATATGGAATGCCTTCCCGATTGAGATCCGCCTGGCGCCAATACTGATTACATTCCGGCGCCAGGTAAAAACCTTCCTGTTCCAGAAGGTTTTTAATTGATATAATAATATAGTCTGTGGGTCCGCTGATGACAATTTTAGGATAATGATTTTAGTGTAAGGTTTTTATTGATGATTTATTGATATTTTACTTTTAACTATTTTAAATTGTTTTATTCTTTGGATTGTAAGCCGCCCAGAGACCTTTGGGTAGTGGGCGGCATATAAGTTAAATAAATAAATAAATAAATAAATAAAAATAAATAAATAAATAAATAAATAAATAAACAAAATTAATGTTACCTTGCCTGCTCCTGTTCACCAAGCTCTTGGCCTTCAGGAAATGGGTGAAAGCTGAGCTTTTCAAGGCCTTTGGTAACCTTTCCTCCACTTTAATATTTTTTCAGACCCATTTATTTATATTCACTATTTATATTTATAGACCGCCCAACTTTCCAAGGGAACTTTGGGCGGTTAGTAACATAGAATGCACAATAGAACAAATGCAGTAAATCCATATAATATTCGTTTTTAAAAGAGTTTTACTATATTTGCCATTGCTTCTGAAGTATTTTATATGACTGTATTTTATGTTTATTGTATTGTATGAATTATTTGAGTTTATTAGCACTGTATTGTATTCATCATTTGTTGTTAACTGTCCAGAGTGGCCTCGCTGCCAGATGGGCAGTATAAAATCAATAATAAAAAAATAAATATTTTCTTTTTAAATATTTTTTTCATTTTTAATTGGATGTGTGCTGGTAGGTGAATTCTTGCTTCTTTATATTGCTATTAGCTGCCCAGATCACTGCACTGTCACTAGATGTGGGATACAAATGCAGTCACTCAATAAGTCTTAGACATTTACAGTTAGACCAGGACCAGACATTCTTCACCCACCACAATCCCGTTCATGTTTTGTCATGCCCAGAGGTCCTTTTCAATTAGCTTGGTTACAAGTGCATCAGGCAGCCTGTACATGTGTATGCAGTACGTGGATGCTAGGACCAGAAAGTCCCATAGCGTCTCTCTCTCTGCCAAATCTAAGTAATGCACAAGCAGTATTCCAGCAAAGTGTGGGCCGTGGCTTGATTCTGTTGTACACTTCCCAATCCACTGAACAATACTGGGTCCACAAATCCACCGTAGACTAATGGGAGGAGTGCCACTTCAGTAGCCCGGAGTGAACATGGCAGCATTCCAGTTTACCAGCAATGCCACCTTCCACCAACCAACCCCTCCCAGTGTGACTGGCTGGCTGCGAAGTGAAGCTGAGTGAGACATTGCTGGGCCTCATGAGAAACACCAGAAATGACAGAGGATGTTGTCCCTGTGTCTCTGGCATTGCCATGTTTCAGAGGAACCCTGATAGGAAAGCCTTGCTTGCCCCTCTCCCTCCCCTCTTGTATTATCTTTCTGTGGTTTCAGAACAGGAACTACATATGAGAGTATGTTATTTGTTTCCTTCTTCTGCTTCTCATTTTTTCCAGGTTGAAGAAGAAAGTTTTAGTAGACAGAGTACAGTGGTACCTCTACTTCAGAGCGGCTCGACCTAAGAGCAATTCGATTTAAGAGCAAAAAACCATTAGCGTTTTAACTGCTGCCTTACAAATTTTAGATGTGGTCTGCTCTACTTACATTTTTTTAATTTATTTTTTTGATTTTTTAAAATTTATTTTTTCGGTTTTTTTAGCTAGGGCTGCTCTACTTAAGAATGTGTTCAGAACAGATTAGACTCGTAAGTAGGGGTACCACTGTAATTTGTATTATGATGGGTCGAATGTCACAATAAAACCAGTTTATATTTTCTCTGCTTAAATCTCATTTAAGTTTCCAAGTGTGTCTACTCAGGTGCATCAATGCAGATTTTCTTGAGAAATACCAATGAACTCATTTAATTCTTTACATTTTCTTTCTTCTAGATAATGTTTTTAATTTTTTACAATAGGAAACCTGGATAAACATGTGGAGTTAGAAAATCTGGTGGCACAGTTCCTGGGGGTTGAAGCATCTATGGCAATTGGCATGGGATATGCCACAAATTCTATGAATATTCCAGCATTGGTTGGGAAGGTGAGTGAAAATATTTTAAGTTTATTGTATTTTTTGTCCCATAAGACACACTTACCCTCCCCCCCCCAACAGTAAGGAGAAATGTCTGTGTGTCTTATGGTGTGAATGCATCCTCACCAGCAGCCTCGAGAGTGGCTGCTGCGGAGGCCTCTGGCCCCCGTGCAGGTAGCAGCCCCAACTGCAACTCCCGTGGAGGCTTCCCACCCGTCTGGTTTTTTTTTAAGTCCCTTGCATGATTAATTTGTTCCCTGTAACAGGAGACGGAAAGAAAGCAGCCTGATTGGAGACCATGGAAATAAGAAATGGGATAGAGAGTAACCAACCACCATGATGACCATACAACTCCATCTCTATGGTCATCATGGTAGGTGGTTACTCTCTAGCTGCAGCTCTATGGTCATCATGGTGGGTGATTACTCTCTAGCCCGTTTCTCATCGCTGTTGTCTTCAATCAGGCTGCTTTCCCTTCATCTCCTATTATATGGAACAAATCAATCATGCATGGTAATTTTTTAAAAACAGCCTGGCGGGGAAGCCTCTGCAAGGGTTGCAGCTGAGGCTGGAGGCCTCGGCAAGGGCCCGAGGTTTCCAAGCACGGAGACCCAGGCGGGGGTGGGATGAGGCTTGTCTTTGCATTTTACTCTCCAGCCTTGTCCATTGCTTGGGAAACCCGAGAGCCATTCTGAGGATGGCATGTTGCCTTTGCATTCAAGAAAAATATTGGTAGCACTAGTGATCATTCAATGAAAATATGCCCTCCTGATGTTTTGGACCACAACTCCCAGAATTCTAAGCTTAGATTGCCAATGACAAAGGGCTGTGGGAGTTGTGGACCAAAACATCTGGAGGGCCGAAGGATTGTTGTATATACTGAATGTACTCATCTTTTTCATAATAATATTCATATCAAAACAATTTCCTGATATACAAATAAAAGTAAATAAAAGTAATCGGAAAAGAGGAAAGTTATCAAAATATGTATACACTACTGCTAACACAGGGGCAAATGCTTCCTTAGGTCTGCTGTTAGGAGCTGTTGTAATTCTGCACTATAACGCAACTTCCGAATTATTCAAAACTCTTTTAGCTAGTGGAAAAACAAAGTAAAACAAATATTTTAGAATTATAGTTGGTCATAAAGATATAATTGAATGTGGACTTCATATTTTATTTTCTTCTGAATACCTGTTTATTCTAACTCCCAGAAACTCATTATTTGATCCACAGGGATGTCTTATCTTAAGTGATGAATTGAACCATTCTTCACTTATTCTTGGTGCACGGCTCTCGGGTGCCACAATCAGAGTCTTTAAACACAACAGTGAGTATTAATGTTGGGCATTTTGATTTGAGGATAGCCCAGTGAAATGAAAAGAGCTTGTTCATAGTTGGGGGATTTTCTGCCAGTCTGTAAGAATATTTTTGCCCAGAAATGAGGCATTTACATTTCTAATATGTAAAAAAGCTTACCATTTTACATGAAAAAGACCATCAGTTTCTTAGTTTGAAACATGACTTTGGACAAGGGTTTACTGAAGCTTTTCTATGTTGTAAAATAATACTACTTTAATAATATTAGAAAACCACTTCAAAAGATGAACTAAAAAGGTGTTTAAATTGGGGAGAGGAGCTTAGTTAAATGTTTAAGAGGATGTTTGGCAACCATACACTGAAACTATTGACTAATATACTACATTGTTCTGGAGTTTTTCAGTATACATTTACACTTGTGGCAGTGGTCCTTCTAAAACAGGGTGATAAAAGAAGGCTGAAAATGCACCTCTCAATTAAAAGATAATTTAAAATATATTTCCATTGCTGCCTAACCATAATTTTGTAATATCTGACAAATATACTTGTGATTCACCTAATGATGAATAGCTACAAGGTACTGTTAGTACAATGGTTGAAATCCTGTAAGTAACAGTTAGAACAGGCTCCTTAAACCGTATAGGGTCAGTGGAACTTTTGGAATAGTTGACTAACTAAATACCCATTGATTCTTTGGGCCTTCTCTAGTTGCAGCATACTTCTGAATTTTAAGCACCATATAGCTTTTGATCCAAATATTTAAATGACTACTACCCCATGATAAGTGTCTTGATGGTCACTAAAGGCCTTTTTGGGTAGACTGATATACGGTACTGTTCTGTTGATACTTCATTTGAACTTCTGATTCACAAACATGTTGCTCCATTTTTTGCTTTGGGCTGATTTAACAAATTCAGTGATTAGCAAATTACCTTCTTGTGACTGAAGTAAAATTTCTTATATATGTATTTCACTATTTGCTTGTCAGGGTTGAATATGGTAGTATAATTCTAGGGCCCAGTTTAAATCAACATAGCAAGCAGGATACAAACCTCCGTGGAAGTGTTTCACTAAGAGCTCTCACTGGCAGAAACAAATTATGTAAAAAAATGAAACCCAATTGTAATACAGTATTACTTAGTTTACTGTTTGTCCTAATTTGGAATTTAAAGTTAGAGTTGACCGGTAAGCAAGATTCCATGAACAAAGAGTTTAAAAGTGGGGAGAGGTAGAATATACAGTATGTGGAAATTTTGAATTTTACAGATTTCTAGATAGTTTCATATATGTCTTCTACCCTCTAAGATAGCTTGGACCTAATCTATTCTGGGCTTTATATGTTAAACCAGCTCTTTGCATTGTATCCGGAACAAGATTGGCAGCCAGTGAGACTGTTGTAACAAAGGATCCATGAGATCCCTGGAACCAGCCCCCCTGGCTGTAGCATTTTGGACCCACTGAAGTTTCTAAACCCTTTCCAAAGGCAGTCCCAGGAAAAATGGATTATAGTTGGCCCGATTGGAGTGTAAGGCATGTGGCACTCTCTCCAGGTCAATGGCTGAATCCAGACATCTTTCCAATGTGTAAATGCACTCCTGATCACTCCAGAAATCTGGGCTCAGAGACAAATCCAGGAGCAAGCCCAAGATGCACACCTGTGTTTTCGGAGGGAGTATAACCCCATCCAGCACCTGGTTGTGACCCTTGCTCTGCCTTTCAGCTGTTCAGGAGCACCTCTGACTTGCTGGGTTTAAGCTTCAGATTATTTGCCTCCATCCATTCCATTACTGACATCAGACATTAATCTAGAACTGAAACAGCTTTCTTGGCTTTATATGGAAAGGAGATAAAGAGTTGGGTGTAATCTGCCTACTGGTGACATCAAACCCCTAAACTCCAGACAACATCTCCCGGTAGTTTCATGTTGTCAGTAATGTGACGTATTAACAAAAACATAGTGTCTAGATCAGGGGTCTTCAAAGTTTTCAAACAGCGGGCCGGTCCACCACCACCCAGACACCACTGGGGGCCGGATCACAGTCCAAAAGCAGCTGCGGAGGCTTGCTTGCTCACAAAACAGGGGGTAGGTGGGGGGGTTGCAATTGTTCCCAGGAGCCGGATTCAGGACCTTGGGGGGGCTGCATCTGGCCCTGGGGCCTTAGGTTGAGGACCCCTGGTCTAGATCAAGGGAAGTGATAATACCACTCTATTCTGCTCTGGTCAGACTCCACCTGGAGTACTGTCTCCAGTTCTGCACACCTCAATTTAAAAAGGACAACCTTGAACAGGTCCGGAGAAGGGTGACCAGGATGGTTAAAGGTCTGGAAGAAATGTCTTGCGACTTACAAGGAGCTGTTTAGGGAGCTGGGAATGTTTAGCTTTACAAAACAAAGATTGAGAGGGGATATGATAGCTATGTTAAAGTATTTGAAAGGATGTCATATTTAAGAGGGGACTGGTTTGTTTTCCATGGTTTCGGAGACTAGGACTAGGGGCAGTGGTTTCAAACTAAAGAAAAGAGATTCAATTTAAAAATAAGGAATACAGTGGTACCTTGTATAAAGGAATTAATTCGGTCCCAATGAAATTCTGTTAAGCAAATTCTCCTTTATACAAATTTCCCATAGGAATGCATTGAAAACAGAGTAATCCCTAATCGCAACCATTTTTATGTTGTATGGATTCGCTCCATAGGCGATTCTGTTAAGCAAATTCCCCCTATCTCCGGAATTTTTTATGTTGTACAGATTTTGTTATACAAACTGTTTGTTATACGAGGGTCCACTGTAACATGATAGTTAGAGCAGTGGAATATGCTGTCACGGAGGGTGGTGGAATCTCCTTCTTTGGAGGCTTTTAAGCAGATGCAGGATGGCCATCTGTCAGGAGTCCTGTGATGGGGGTTCCTGAATGGCAGGGGGTTGGAGTGGATGGCCCTTGAGGTGTCTTCCAACTCTATGATTCTATGATATAGCATAGGGGACAAAACAAACCCCAAGAGACACCACAGGATGTTGAACAAGTTCCATCTAAGTGAGTGGCCAACAGCATTGAAAGCCACTGAGAGGTCCAGCAAAACAAATAGGAACACACTCCGCTGTCTAGTTACCAGCATAGGTTATCCACAAAGGCAACCAAAGGAGTCTCAGAGCCCCATAACCAAGTCTGAACCTAGATTCAAATAGATCTAGATTATCCATCTCATAGTTGAAACAAGCCTTCCTAAATGTTGAGTTGATGTTGGTCTCTTGCAATTAATCATAGTTGAGATTAAAGAAACTAAACCGAAACAAAAACTTTCGGACTCCTCACAGACATGTTGATAAATGAGCTGGGATGTGATTGTGCAAAGCAAAGGCTTGCTGAGATGCACTATACAGTGGTACGTTGTATAAAGGAATTAATTCGTTCCAAATGAAATTATGTTAAGCAAATTTTCCTTTATACAAATTCTCATAGGAATGCATTGAAAATGGAGTAATCCCTTTTTTATGTTGTACGGATTCTCCCCATAGGCGATTATGTTAAGCAAATTTCCCCTATCTCCGGAATTGTTTATGTTGTACAGATTTTATGTTATACAAGCTGTTTGTTATACAAGGGTCCACTGTAGTAACATTCAACTAGTATAGTGTCATGTCTGTGTCAGCCCATTGTGTGCAAGATTTGTTCACGTAACTGAGGCATGGTTTTCTCATGTTGCACAATACTGCTATTTTTAGTCATTCCTCCCACCCAGCAATTTATCTTATCACTGTTTGATTAGGTTAAGCTGGTATCCTTGGTAAATAGAGTTAAAACAAAAAAACACCAGGTGGAAAATTTAATTAACTCTTTGTCTGTAAAATCCAACAGAGCTTTTCATGTGGTATAGTTCCTCAAAGTTCAATTCCATCAAAATTGGTCTTTACAGAAGCTAAGTAACATCTCTTTTTCAAAGGCTAATGTAATGTATTGGTAGCTATCATTATCAGAATTGTACACTCTACCATAGTGGTTTTCAGCTAGCAATATATCGCCTCCCTCAGGAGGGCAATTAGGATTCCTGGAAAAGCTGTATTTTGAAATCCTGTATTTCATATAATTTTTATTTGAAATATATGTTCCTTGGTCGTTTAAGCAATGTTTTAATACAAAGTCTGTTTAAATATATGTTTTATCAACCTTTACTGTTATAACTTGCTTGCTAAAATCCTGATACTGTACCTGCATCCATACAAGGGTGATTTTCAGTAATGAAAAACTTCTCTTCTTCGGCTTTTCTGATTAATGAATGATCCTGCCATTGAGTGGAAGCTATAGAATAGGAAAAGGAAGTATTTCTTCAGTGAAAATCTCCCCATACAGTTTTTGGTAATGAAAGACTTCCTGCTCCCATCTATAGGTCCCACAGATTGCACTCATACTGCAAAAAAAGCTGTGGGAGATAAAGGGAAAATATTTCCCCTCTAAAAATCTTTACTTTCTACAAACATAACTAAACCAATGGGATGCAAGCCAATATATTTATAGGTCTGTGTTTTGTGAACTAGAAAATGGGTCCCTGTATGGGAAGAAGGGAAGGGAGGGAGGAATACAGTATTTATCTGGGTGAACAAGCATAATGTATTTGGTATCGTAGGATCTCAAAGTTAAAATGTGCATCATCAGCAGGTAGCAAGTTCAGGCCTTGAAGGTAACTAGTTACAAAATTAACTACCTATAACTAGTAGCTGTTGTCTGTAAAATAGATGCCTCTTTGCTTGTAATTATGCCCTCCCTAAAATATACCTGCATTGGAATTTGACAGTTACATCAGCAATGTATAACCTTCAATAACTTTTTGAAGGTTCAGTTATTAGTTTTACTAATGGAGATGTGGACTCACTTAAGGCCAAAGGAGAACTATCACATTGTTTGCATGCTGGCATTTGTTGTTGCCTCATATTTCTTTCCTTTATATTTTTGTTTATTTCTTACAAAGGATAAAACAAAATACATATACAGTGGACCCTTGTATTACAAACAGTTTGTATAACATAAAATCTGTACAACATAAAAATTCCAGAGAGAGGGGAAAGTTGCATAACAGAATCGCCTATGGGGTGAATCCGTCCAACATAAAAATGGTTGCGATTAGGGATTACTCTGTTTTCAATGCATTCCTATGGGAAATGTGTATAAAGGAAAATTTGCTTAACAGAATTTCATTTGGAACAAATTAATTCCTTTATACAAGGTACCACTGTAATACTTGTCAGACATCATGCTACATGAGTTTCAATTACAGTAATACTTCTTAAGATGTCCTGTAAGACAAAAAAAATTCTGGGAATAGG
Source organism: Phrynocephalus forsythii (assembly GCA_029282475.1). NCBI lineage: Eukaryota > Metazoa > Chordata > Lepidosauria > Squamata > Agamidae > Phrynocephalus > Phrynocephalus forsythii. The sequence goes on along the minus strand of JAPFRF010000002.1, from coordinate 167,789,023 downwards.
GTTGCTTCGCATAACGAAAATTTCCTGTCGGATCCCTCATAAGACGGAAATCCATTCTGCATTCTGAAACAAGTGTATCAAGGATGCATTGAACCCCCGTAATTCGTGGAGGGTTGGGAGGAGCTTTTTGGAGCTATTCTGGATGTTGCTTTGCACCAGTTTTTGGACTTTTAGAACTTGGAAAGGTAGGAAGCAGAGGTTTCCTTGCTTTCTTTTGTCCACCTTTTCATTCTTTTCCATTGTTCTGCACACAGGAATGGGCTGGGTTTGTCTTGCTGCATGCTTTTCCCCATGTTTGCATTGCATTGTGGGGGGGGGGGGTTCCAGGGGAGGTTTTCTGACTCTGCATGGCTTTAAGTCCAGAGGTCGGGGGGTTGGTCTTTTTTCCAACCTCCGCAACGGGATTAATTGGTTTCCCATTCATTCCTATGGGAAACCACGCTTCGCAAGGCAAAATTTTCATAAAACCAAGCAACTCATAGAATGAATTAAATTTGTCTTAAGAGATACCACTGTATTTGGAGGACAGAAGTATCAGAATGGAACATTCTGGGATTTAGAGTCCAAATACAAAGGAAGGAGTATGACTATTTAGGGCAAGTCATGGTAAGGTAGGAGTCACTGGTAAAGATTAATGCTTGTAAAAGTTGAAGGCGTCAGGAAAAGAAGAAGACCTAGTTATGAAATCATTGGATTGAACAAAGGAAGCCACAGCCGTGAGTTTACAAGAGTTGAACAAGGGTGTTAATAATAGGACTTTTTGGAAGTTACTCATTGAAAGGGTTGCAAAAGTCAAAGACAACTTGGCAGCACATAACAAGAACTACTGTGCAATGTGTCAGTGAAACTGGATGTACTTTTGAATGATTTACATATCTGAAATATTTTTGTTCTTTAATATAGTGCAAGATTGTTATAGCTCTATTGCTTTGATGCCAAGAGAACATAGACAATCTGTTCTGTCAGATATTAGAGAGGAAAAAACATGTTGTATTAGACAGAATAGGTTTGTCCCCAGGTGTTTTATATGGACATTTAATTGATTTGTGAAATGGAGTCCAGTACAGTATGTAGTACTGAGTCATTTTAACACTGGTATATAAGTTTTCTAATTACTGCCAGGTGTACAGAATAGATGTAATGAGTAAAGCTTCTGCAAGGTAAATGCAACTGCATGATGAAACCAGTTTTGTGATCGGTTATCATACGTATAAATGAGCTCCAGAAGGAGCCTTTGGACCTTTGGTTTGCTCTGGAGCTTTGTTGGCTGTTCTCCTGGGAGAAATAGTCGGAAATCAAGCGTCCAGCTGCTGGGTCTGCAGCCAAGTCCTTCAGTCCATTGAGCTGTCCAAACAGCTTTTATTTGTTTCCAACCTTCATCCACTGCCCATGGCTTAGAATAGTCATTTTCTTAGCAATCCGTCCTCTGGGGTAGATAGAACTGAAAGACAGTGTGAATGTCATGGCTGGGCAAAGATAATCCAGATTTGTGAGGCTGAAGAGCAAAACGCATCAGGCTACTGATACTTAATGGTGGACAGACTTTACCTTATGCGAGAAGCAAATTTTTCATTATGTAAGAGGCATCATGATAGAAGAAGCCTCTAGACCAGTGATGGTGAACCTTTTAGAGATCGAGTGCCCAAACTGCAATTCAAAACCCACTATTTTTTTTTTTTTTTTTTGCAAAGTGCCAATACAGCCATTTAACCTGGATACAGCTAGCTGTGAAGGGGAGATGTCGGATGCCCACAAAAAGGACTCCGAGTGCCACCTCTGGCACCCGTGCCATAGGTTCACCAACACTGTTCTAGATTGTTACTAAATTAACATTTTCTCAAGTCTCTGTGTTACTGATGTTTGATGCAGAAGCATGGTGTTCTCTTATATCTTTCATTTTGTAATATTGTGACAGCAGTTTAAATTCCAGTTAGCGGAGCAGCGTGCGCGCAAGGCTGATGACATCATAGGTTACAAACTTGTATCACTGATTAAAAGATTCCAATCCCCCGCTTCCCCAGGTTCTAAGGCTCTATAGAGATCCCTTTCATCTTGGCAAATACTTTGGGAATCTCAGGACATTGGCAGCCGGGGGGGGCGCTCTTTTATGTCTGAAAATTGTTGCCGCTCGTCTCTGTAATAGCGGTTTTCAGACATTGTTCTATTTTAAAAGCTAGAGATAGGGGCTAGTGATTGCTTGTTTGCTTTTACTTAACTCACACATTTTTGTCTTGTGTTTTTACAACTAGATATACAAAGTTTAGAAAAACTATTGAAGGATGCAGTGATACATGGACAACCTCGAAACAGAAGAGCATGGAAAAAAATTCTTATACTTGTAGAGGGCATTTACAGGTATATATAAAGTATAATGTCAGTTAACCATGCAGGAATGATGGACGGTCAAGCTAAAATACAGTAACTGATATTGAACATCATCACAGCTGTTTCACAAGGGCTATTTAAAACTATTGATCTACGCTGTACGGAGGTATATACAGTTAGTAAAACAAATATAGTGGCTGCTTTAGCTGAATATAATGACTTGAACATCCTCAGTGGGTCTGAATAGCAGACCTTACCCAGTGCCATATCACAAAATACTTTTGAAAGTCTAATTAAGATGTGTATGCGCAGTTGACTGACGCAGGCAAAACAGGGTCTGATAAGGTTGGGTATATATGGTATGTGATGCAGTCTTTGCATTCACGTAGCATAGAGGCCCTATTTGGCCTGTCATACTTTTTAGATAAAATGTTAAAATGTCCGTCTTCCTTCTGAAAGTGAGAGGAGACAGAAAGAGTGTCAGGCAAGGGAATCTGACACCTAAGAGCCCTACAGAATTTTATATACCTCCAGGGAAAAATAGAATACTGTGTTCATCACAGCTGATTTATCCCAATTAAGAGCTAACTCCAGAATGAAACCGGTCAGTCATTTTCAATCATTTCAAAATCTATCTGAACATCAAAGCCTATGTCTTTTTGTGGTTGCAATAATCCAAGGCAACATATATATGCCTTATGCCAGTTTGCATTAATAGAAGGTAATCCATGATTATTGTTGGTGTCAGATGTGATGATATTTGATGTATGTGGCATAGCCTTGCTATGTTGATTAGTTGAATCCCTGTGTGTGTGTGTGTCATCTCCCTCTATTTATATTTATTTCCAATGTTCATACCTCCCTGATCTGTAAACAAGCTACAAAGAGTACGTAAAAAGAAAAGAAAAATCCATTACGAGAGGTGGCAAGTACCATGGAAAACACTGGTGTTCTTAATGAAATCAGTTAATGCAGTCATGTATGGTAATCCATATAAAGTTACATAGTAGGAAGTCCCTCGTTCAGGGGAAGCTTGCCTGAAGAGGAAGGTCTTCGCCTGCTTCTGGAAAGGCCGCAGAGACGGGTCAGTCCTGGTCTCCAGCGGGAGGGAGTTCCAAAGTCTGGGAGCAGCAGCATGTGTTCTTTTGAGGCACACCTGTGAAGTAGCAGGATAGAGAGAAAGGCCTCTCCTGATTATCCTAGCACCTGAGCTGGTTCATACTGCAAGATTCAATCTTTGAGGTGGCTTGACCCAGGCCATTTTGTGCTTTGTAGGTTAAGGTCAGCACCTTGAATTGTGCTTGGTAGGTGATTGGCAGCCAGTGGAGCTGCTTTAGTAGGGGGTGTAATGTGGTCTCTGTAACCCACCCCAGTCAACAATCTGGCCGCTGCATTTTGACATCATTGTTTTGATTAAAATTCAGCAGACTTAGAAGGAATAAAGGCATGTTGTACCAGGAAACTAGAACACCAGGATATAGTAATGTCATGGTACTGGAATGCTAGAATATTGGTATTGGAACTACAGAGAGTAGAAAGTTTAATTTATAGGCTGCAAATGGCACTCTATATTTGGGTATTGCAGTAACAAGTTCATCTATCAGGAATATTTATGTATAGCAACCTTGCTTGGCTGGAGAGCTGGCTGATTGTTCTGCAAATACTATAATAAACTATTGTTCAAGCATCATTTTAAAAGCACTTTCCTTTTCATGCCTACTTTTTCTGTAACCCCCTCCTTAACCATTTTAACAATCTATATCCATAAAATTTCAAATCTTGACAGAGGAAAGACAGGGACATTTCTTTTGTTGTCTCTTCTTGACCGCATGGGAAGCCACCTTGCTTTGCCATGGGCAGAAAAGCTGTAAAGAAAAGGGGAGAACCCTGCTTTGTCTCTTTTTGTTTCCTCCTGTCTCATCTGGGTTCTAGAAGGAAACCTGCATTTTTTCTATTTGTTGATTGATTTTATTTGTATACTGCAGCCGTTTACCTCTAGGGTTACTCTGAGCGGTGCACCATAGAATTTTCAATTGAAAAAGGTGCCATGCATCATATCAATTAATTGGCTAAATTATTGTACAAACCACAAATGATATGAGGAAGTTGAAGTGAGCCAAAACAGAGTGATCCTGCCTGCACCAAAAAAATAAAAGTTCCTGACAGGAGCTAGAAAGGTGCATGTAGGATTGCTTATTCTTCTACCAAAGACATAATCTGATTGGCAGCTTTAGAAACTAACCAGCCTGTCCCTGCAAGTAGGTCAAGCAGCCAGCATTGGGACCATATAGCCACCCTCTTAGTTCAGAGGAGGTTCCTCTGCGGCATGAAAAGAATTGCTGGAGAAACACAAGCTGCAGCACAGGCTTCTCTGCCCTGCCCATTTGTCTAAATGGGCAATCAACCTAGAAGGTGGGGCAGAGATGCCTGAGCTGTAGCCAGGAGTGGGGAACTGGTTGAGAAGCTGCCAGAAGCTAGCAGACTGGGCCTTTCTGAGTGCCTGTTTGAGGGTGAGGAGATGGGGGAGGGGAGCAACAGCACCTGTGCATCTGCCTCGACGAACTGGAGTGAACCTCTTTAATATCCTGAACTACTACATCAGATGTGGAAAATGATTAATGTGCAGTCGAAAGCTCTTACGGGAAATTCTAGTCTTATAAAACACAATGTGAACAAGTCAATTTTTCTTATATCTGTTGTCGATGCTGGACATTCTGGTTCTGTTCTTGATGAAATACTGAATATAGGTGGTAGCGCAGTGTCAAAGAAAAAGAAAACTTTGAAAAGCAGCGCAAGGCATAAAAATGTGTGCTTCCTAGTAGACTGACATAAAACCCTTTTGTGACACAAGCTGCTCTGCAGTGCATGCCTCTGGCATGCATTTTACCGTGCCAAAATGTTGCATATCCCAGCACCTTTCCTCTTGCTTTGATCTCGGATGTAGCCTTCCTGCCTGCCAAATCATAGAAGGAAACTGGAGCAACTCAGCTGAAACTATCCACCTCATGCGAGCAGCCAGAGCCGAGCTAGAATATTGCAAAGAACATGCCTGTTCTCTTGGCAGGTTTGCTATGCTTCTGGTTTGACATGCCCAGGCGAACCCAAAGAGGAAACATTTTCATTTTGACATCTCCTGGTTAACCTGAAGAATCGAGATAATGATTTATCTCAGCTCATGCACATTGGCGGCACTTTCCTGGTGCATTTTTCTTTTCCTGGACATCTGCTGACAAGTAGATTTGATTTTAAAGAGGAAGGAGACATGTGATATTTATGCCAAATTCAAATCTAGTTTGGATGGTACCTTAATGAGACCTCTAAAATCTCAGAAACAGATTAGATTTCAAATCCCGAGGGACTCTGTCCAACTGGACAGTGCAGAGCTGGGAGGTGTGTGGTGGCAATGGGAAGAAAAGTATCCAAAATCATCTTAGCCAGATGTTGAAGCCAAACTTTCTAGTTTAAAGAAAGATTAGAGTGTGGTCTGTGGTTTGAGTTGCTTACAAACAGTGCTGATTTTTAAGTAATCAGTGGCATGGCGCATCAGTGATCATGGTTGCATCCATTAGTGTTGTCAGTGGTTTTCTTTGTTTTCCCTAGCATGGAAGGCTCCATTGTACGCTTGCCCGAAATAGTTGCCTTGAAGAGAAAATACAAAGCCTACCTCTACTTGGACGAAGCCCATAGCATAGGCGCTGTTGGCCCTACTGGCCGTGGAGTTGTGGAATACTTTGGAATGGACCCCAGGGATGTTGATGTATTGATGGGCACGTTCACCAAAAGCTTTGGATCAGTTGGAGGATACATCGCTGGCACAAAGGTAATGGTGGCACTTACTAGCTTTTGCAGGTGTGGAAGAACTGGCTGTAATGACATATCTAATTAACCAAACACCTTAGTTTAATCAAGAAACCAGAAATTATCTCTTCTATTCTGGATTCCTTTCTCACCCTTGGGCGATGGTTTGGCACAAATCTGAAAGATTTTGTGTAGTTCACTGCAAATACTGTGCTATGTAGCACTCAATAAGTTGTTTGCATTTTGTGCCTTTTAAAGTCTGTCTCTGCTTTCTAGGAGATTTTATGCCTTTCACAGATTACCAATAATTATGAGTACAACCGTTAAGAAGGTGTACCTGCTCGATTATGATACCAATAATTATGTCATAGATTTTACCGATAACAGTATGGCCTTCTGATATTTGGCTAGCCAAGTCAACTTTGCATGCCAATGGCTCACATGTGGTTCATTCAGGGCATGGCCTTTCTGAATCAATGACCTTGACTACAGTGATGTAGTGGAATGACATGAAAGTGACTGCTCATAACCAGCTTTTAAATGCTTTTTAAATGCTTCCAGTTTTTGATTGGATTCATTGTGAAAGCTTTAATGGTGCCTATTTGTTAAGAGCACATATTGTTTGCAAAGAAAAATGCTTCCTGCTTTGGGAGTTGTGTCAGAATCATGTGCAACTGCATATAGTTTATTTGTGGGGGGATCATGACAAACATATCATGACATGAATGCAAAACCTGTTTAAAGTAGACAGTATTCTCAGCATTATGACCATTCAGTTCATGTGTTGCTTATAAACAAATTAGAAGTCTGGGGACATCATTTGTGTTTGCACAAGTTGTCAAGGTGGAAACTATGGAGTTTTCATTTGAAGCAGCTTGAATTTGCATCTATGCATACTTGCCATGACACTATGAACAGGATTTAGCACAGTATCCATGAGCTTTTACCTGTGGAACACAGCTGGAGCTCAGCTGGACTTTTGATGAGAAAAGTCCAGACTTGCCGGTATTATGTATTTCCTAAAACCACTGAGAAGTTCATGAACTTCTCACCTCAATACATGGCCAGCTTACTGACAACCAGATTCACACCATCTCTCCTCTGTTCCACCAACCACCCAAATGACAACCTTGGACCTTTTTTTTTTTTTTTTTTGGCCTTGATGAGTTACGCTGACTTAGACAACAAAATGTCCCAGATGCAAAAAGCAGTAGAAAAGGTTAAAAAAGAATTACACATAGCAAATGGCTGAAACTCAAAGATATTGTTTATCACCTATCAAGTTACTGTGTCATAAAGTGTCTGCCTGATATATCCAATTCTATGTATATGCTGCAACAGAATGTGAATCTGGCAAGATACATGTCCCATCAAGTGGGTGAGGTTTAAATAAGAGACCAGCACCCCTCTGAGCCCTGTTAATCAGTATCAAGGACCTTTGAAAAATCTTGAAATTTGGGATGATACCTTTAGTTTTGATATAGATAGTGAACTACATGCTACATTTTTACTTAAAAATATATTAGTTTGTGGTTTTGTTGGTTATGTGTATTTAAATTCATAGCTCTTGGAAATCTCAACACTCAGGGTTGAATAATGGTTTTTGAATAAGTAAATCCATGCCCTTTTAAAGGGCATACAGTAGAATAAAAGCAAAGTGAGTGGGATGTTCTTTTTATATATTATCCATATCCAGGGATAGATGAAAAGTGCTGCCATATAATGACAATTTAGTTGTATATGACATGCCTAAAACCATCACCATCATTCCTTGCCTGTTCACACCTTTCATCGGAGAATAATTGGCATACATAATTGTTGTTTTCATGTAGTTACTTTTCTTTGTATTAATATTAACAATTGCTATCGTATTGTTGCCCAAAAAATCTCTGATCTGTCAAAAGAAAGAGTTCACTGTGCATTGTGAATAAAGTCGTTAATAAGCTATCTGATATGCACCTCAGTCCATGGGAGCTTGTACCGAACCAAATTTGAGAGCCTTAAAAACACAAAATTTGTTGTGTGGCAGCAGTCTGATTCCCTAGAAATTTTAAACAACTTGTAATTTTGTACACAGCTGGTATTGGATTAAATTGATAAAACCTGTTAATTTGCATGTTTCTTTTCCAGTAGAAAGAGGGGTGGTTTATTGTCTGAACTAAAACATTGTTCTCTTTGATTTAAGGAACTAGTGGACTATTTACGAGTTCACTCCCATAGCGCCACATATGCCACATCTATGTGTCCTCCTGTAGCAGAACAAATAATAAGAGCAATGAAATCCCTCATGGGACTAGACGGAGCCAAACAAGGTAGGAAATATTATGAGCTGATGATGGAATTGGGGGGGGGGGAGAGAAAGGAAGTGATGTGACAACAACTTGTGAAAATTCTACAGTAATTATTCTATAATGCGTATAATTAAAAAAATTGGTTTTGTGGATGAAGCTGATCACTGTGGTTCAGTTATGAGCAAAACACATATCCTTCTGCTATTTGGTGAGTCTCCTCCTCCTCTCATACTGGCATTTGTGCCACCAGTACCTTCTCTGAGTGGAAGGAACATCATTGAGCATCTTGGAAGCCAGGGAGCTAGTGGGACTGGGTTAGGGTCAGCCCCTAGCCACCTGCTGGCTAGCTCTTGTCGAGGGGCACTGTCTGCTCTCAAATCAGCTCCCCAGTAGTGGATATGATGGGCTGCATCTCCTCTGCTGCAGACCACTAAGTCTCCATCATCCTTGGTTGGATCCTTGTCAGCCCTCTTCCTGTCCCATCTGCTGCTCCACATCTCCTGACTCCTTGCAGAAACCTGGGCATCCCTGTTTCCAGCCTGTTTGGGAGCCCCAACCACGTTCTGCAACCCAGCTCTCCGGGCAGGAATGGGGCAAGAGGATATGGCCCATAAGGTGTACTGTTGGCAGACCCTTCGCCTATTTTTGGTTTTCTTTTTATTTCCTTTTTTTTATCCTTCTTAATTTCTTCTTCCCTCTCCTCCCGTCTCTTACTTCAGAGAAGGATTTTCCAGAATTCCTTGTGCCTCGTATTCTATATTAGTGCTGCCATATTCCATATTCTTCCAACTCTATGATTCTATGATTCCATATTCTAGAATTTTCTTCCCTTTGTCTGTGAACTTTTAATTATCCTTGAGTTTGGTATTGAAGCCAAAAACGTAGGTATCTGCTCAGAAGTCAAATACATTAGTTTGTTGTACTGGCACACACATTGTACAAGCCACTATGCTAGTTCTACCCCCTGCCAAAAAAAATCCTATTGAGCCCCTCCAGTAGTCACTGGAATACTTAGGAGAATTATATATAATTTTATAGTCAAGCTTAGAAGTGTATGCAACAGAACTACCAAATGATGAAAATGTTGAAATAATGCTTTTAATCCCTTTAATGTGAAAATGTAAACATATTTTAGTATATTTCTTATCTGGGATAGCAAAGGACAGTATGAATGTTTTAATATGTTTGCTCTTGCATATTTAATTGTTTGCGTGAAGTGGCACAGGTGAACATTCTCTACATCTTCAAATCTATGAGAATGCAGGGTTTTAACTGTCCAGTGCCACATTTACTAGAATTTCTTCTAAGTGAAACAGGAGGCATTCAGACAGTTCCTACCAGCAGCCAGCAGAAACTAACAATGTGAAGCAGGTATAAATTTGTAATACAGTATTGAAGGATAAGGACCACAAGAATTAGAACTAAAGAGCATTAAAGATGCAATGTTGTACTTTGTTGCAATATAGCTGGGCTAAGTAGCACTATTAATACGCTTTCTAAAGTAGACCAAAGACATATATGTTTAATGCAAACAAAAATATAACTTGTAACAAATAGAGTAACATAAATTTATCAAACATATTAGAACTGTATATATAAATAAATAGATTCTCACCAATGGGGGGCAATATTGTACTGTACTTTCCAAGACCACAGTATCGCTTTGACCTTGTGTGTCTATGTCTTAAAGCTTTGTAAATCCTTTGAAACCCGTGCAAACTGTCTGCATAAATGTATGTGTATGCAGCAAGAGACAGAAAATGTGTGTGCAGTTATTGCTTAGTCTCCTAAGATTCCTGATATTTAAGGAGCGTAACAAAATAACTACACTGATTTTAGTCCGCACTATTGCATGGATAATAATACATACAGTTAACTTCTAAAACCACAATCAGATTGTCAAAGATCTGAGGCACTGGGACTGATGTTCAGACTGCTATTCATATCTGTTCAGCAAAGGCAGCTTGAACTGATGGTTGAAAACTGCCTTATGTATTGGACCAGAAATTTGGATTGTGCCAGTATGTGAATGAAAGCCCTGGATGTGTATAAATTTGGTCTGCTTACTAAGATAGAACAGTCAGCTTTCAAGTGCATTCTAGTTGTTGGAATTTGGGCAAAATGTAGGTGGCCTGCAAATTTTATACTGGTTTGCTTTCAGCATATTTTGCAGTTCATGTTGTATGCTCATATAGAACTAAGGGCCTTTTCACACAACCCCTAAAATCCAGGGCAAATGGCTCCCAGATCCGGAGCTTAAAATTGTTTCCCCACCAGCTCCGGAGTTTACAAAAAATTAAGTGCGACCATGCCCACCTAAGCGCGTCCCAGCGCACTTTTCAAGTACTTGCTCTCCAGGGGTGAAAAATTCCTGATGCGGATGTAACGTAGTGAGTGCCGGGCTCTCCTCGCTTCTCTTTGTTGTTGTTTTGCCCCACCCCCACCCCTTTAAGAGATACTAAGAGACTGGAATGCTGCCAGGAGCAGAGCGAGATGGCAGAACGGAGGTGAGCCGGCATTCTTTTCTTCCTTTTTTTCTCCCTCCCCTCACGCAGACAGCAGCCAGGAGTGTGGAGGGGGTGGGAACAGAGGAACAGCAACAAACCCCCCAAGATCTCTGGTCCGAATTTAAGTGGTCAGCGGATCTTAGGGGTCGTGTGAAAAGGCTCTAAGATGAGTACACTATAGTCTTAATAATCTGGTCCATTACATTGTTTGTGTCTGGGTTGTACACTCAGGTTGCAGGTGTTCATTTATATAAGGCACATTTTTATTCATACATTCATTCCTTTTATTAATGGAAAATGCAATGTGTTATAGAATTTTAGAAGCAGTATAAGAAGTATGCTTTCATAATAAAAGAATTGAGTAGATTTATTGTTGATTTTAAAAATTATTTTTTTAAAAAATCAAAGCACTTGAAGAAAAGTAAGCAAATCCATTCAAGTCCCTTCTTTGGAAATACAGTCTGTTGCCTAAAGCCAGCCTGACCCATCTTTACTTGCCAACAGAAGGGCAGCAGTGAGGAGGGGAGGGGTGGAGGACCGCCTGGTGTATTTTGAAAGGCAGTTTCATAGGCTTGGAAGTAGCCACCAGATCCTCTTGTCTTCACCTGATGTGGCTGTGGAAAGGCGGAGCCAAGTGAAGGATCTCCCTCAACATTGTAAAACCAGAAGAGACTCATATAAGAAGATGTGGTAGTACAGCTAGCTTCCACCTAAGTCGTATAGGCTTTAGGGGTCCAAATCAGGACTCTGAATTGGACCAGGCAAACAATACTTGGCAAAGCTGTTGTAACAGTGAGTTTCAAGTAGCAGTTTAGCTGCAGCACATTGGACCTTCTGAAGTTTATGAACCATTTTCAAAGGCAGCCCCACTTAGAGCATGTTGCATTGATCCAGGCTGGCTTTGGCTAAGGCAAGCGTCACCATATCTAGATCAGACACCTTCAAGAATGGGAATAGTTCGCACCCTCACCTTAAATGTGCAAAAGCACTTCAACAACTGATAAGACTTGGAATTTCATGGTAAAAACCAGGAATGCGCTGAAGAACAGAACCTGAGCTTTTAGAGTGAGCATAACCCTATGTAGCACAGGTCAAAACCCTATTCCCTGTTCTGAGTTTACTGCTTCAGGAGGGACTTTTTCATAATTTTGGATCTGAGAGACTTTTCAAGTATATGAACAGTAAGGGATGCTTATGGAATTATCTCTGTCTTATTTTCTTCCAGATTCTGAAATTTCAAATTCACATATATAGCATTGGTGCCACTCCAGGAACAAATCTCGTGATTTACTGTTCTTTAGATCCTAATTTCCTAATGACAATCAAATTATTTCCCATATGCATTTCACTACAGTTTTGAGTTCCCACCTAATATAACTCCTTTTGTATGTACTGTATTGGAATGTGTGAGTTTGTGCACCTATTTTTATTCTTCCAAATACAAATAATATATCAAAGCAGTGACAAGTACATGTCATAGTAATTTAATAACAGCGTTATATTATATAGGTATACAATGTCGGTGTGTTAGAAGTATTTTGGAGAATATATAGTGAGAAATGGGCAGAGAGACAGTTTGATATACTCATAGCAATAACCGTCTGTAAAGCATATTTTGGGTGGTATGGCACTAAACGCACATCCTTTTGGATGGTGTTCAGATTCAGCAGTGGGTTCCAGTGGGCCAAATCCTGTCCCCAGTAACCAATACCTGATCTCCAAAGGAAAAGCACCCAAAGAAGGGCCTCCGGTGAAAATTTCAGAGAACAAGATTCTTTGTCCTTTAAATACTCTGGTTCCAGAATATGTACTGCAGACTAGAGCTTTATAGGCAAAGAATATCCCATGAATCAGAGATTTAAAAGGGGCAGGGAGTTGTGACCTGTTCTTGGAAGCATTCTAGAAGATCTTTCAATGTCTGAAAAATTTATTCCAGTAGGTAATTGGATCAATACATCCAGAACCAGTTGAAGTTTCCAAATTGCCGTTAATGTAGCCCTACACGGAAATGCATTCCAGTAATCCACACGTAATGCTGCCATGTACAGAGGGTTGTGGTCAGATCAGTATTTCCAGTGATGTGGGAGATACTAAACAAGTTCATAGGAAGTAATTTCTCCACCAGTTCTAATTGGTCATATAAGATGGGATTGAAAGCTTCCTCATACCATTAGTGGCTTTGTGCATACCATTGAAGTGAGTATAGAAGCTCTATGTACATGACAAGAAAACCAATAGGATACCGGTTTTGATGCCTTCCAAAGGAATGCCACATGCATATTCCTGCTGGCCACAATTGAGAACTAACATGAAAATGTTCTGATTATGAGCCGTAGGTGAAAATTAGTGCAACTTACTCTTTGAAAGCTCTGAGTGGGAAAAGGGTAAGAGGCTGGATTGAGAAAGTAACTAGAAACTGCAATTTGTTTGTTTATTAGTGTTCTTTATATTGGCAATGGTCTTTGGTCATTCAAAGTCAATGGGCTTATAAACTGCTCCTTAATTCACAGAAAATCCCGGAGTAGTGTATGCAACAATAAATATAGCATGAAACCCATGCATTTGGCGTGGGGCGGGGAGAGGCATGAAAATTCATCAGCTAGCAAACCACCAAAAAGCACAACAATAAACATTTAAGAAACCAAATTAGACATTTGATGTTGAATTCCTGGTATTCTGGTTCAAAGACCATGAAACAGGGCATAACATTTAAACAGAAATAAAAGCACATTAATTTGATTTACACAACCAAGTTAATATGCTGTATAATAATAAAAAATATAGTGTTTTTAATAGTCACTTGGTTAGTGTTTACCATTATTTAAAAAAATTGTAGCCATCCAAGCTTTCTGGTTAGGGATAAAAGCAAAAGAAAAAAATGAGCTCTGACAGCTTTGCAAAAAAATATGTATGGAAGAATATTAGATGCAGATTTATCTGCCCAACTTTCTCATGGACAGATTCCTTGATGCCAGGAAGCCCTATCAACATTCTGTAGCTGTCGAAGGAATTTATTGTGGCCATGGAGAAAAAACCTCTTGGAGGAACATTTAGTATCTTGCAAGCCGTAAATCAGGGTTAAAGATGTAAGTCAAGAACATGTTGGCAAGCAGACTACTTTAGCCCATGCAACAGAGTTATGTGAGTTCAATTGTAATATTTAAATTTAAAATAACTGGACATAAAGCAATGTTTTAAACTGATGCTGAAAGCAGAAGTGGGTTCTTTCTATAGTTCCTTTCTGCCTCTACCACAAAAAATGACCCCTCTCCTTGGTAAAAGGATAGTATATTTGTTCCCACTGATACTAATCAGATGAAGACTTACCCTGAATAAATTAATGCAGAGATGAGCTGCAAATAAAGGTGATGCTCCAAGTATCATGAGCACAAAAAACAAGCATCAACACAAGTCAAGTCGAGTTTATTGCAGCTATAAGCCCATAAATTGTTAAAAGAGACACATAAGATACATAAAGCATAATAAGGATGAACAGTGTTCGTACATCAGAGCTAATTGTACATGCATCAGGATATCAGGAGTATTCAGCAATGAGTAGGTTGCCCAGAGTGAGTCATCTTACTCCCTTTTATAGCTGTCCTGCCCGTTTTTATTTTAAAAAACCGTATAGAGAAATCTCGCCACATGCAAAGTTGTGTGGGAATCAATGTCTTGTAATAATAAGGCCATGTGGTGCTGCACGGGCTTATCAGCTAACTTCTGAATAATAAAACTTACAAAATTTTCCCTAGCTGTACTATGTAAAGGACAGTAAAATATTATCTGTGGGAGGGATTCTACCGACTTCTTGTCACACTCACATAAGGGGGACACTGAACCCTTGGAAAATCTATGTCTCTGCACATTTGAGGGAAAACATTAAACCTCGCACTAGTAAACGCGAGACGATGGGATATAGAAAAGAGGGACGACAAATATGATGGAATACGGCCTGATGGGACTATGCCGAAGTACTGGGGGGAACAAACGCCCCCGCCTAAAGAATGGTTAATTTGGAATTCAATGTCGTCCATTCTTTGTCCAATAAGTCGTTTAGCTATGGCGAGATCTATTTTTAAGATGTCCGATGGAAAGATTCCAATACTCAAAAGTTTAGCATGGATTTTACTAGACCAGGGGTTTGTGTATTCATTGCACCAAAGGCACTGGAACAAATAATGATCTGGGAGCCTGTGCCATGCAGCCAACCAGTAATTGAAAACTTGTTTCCAGATAGTAGTCACTAGTGATGGGATTTGTAGCTCAAGACGTATTGAGGCATTACTCACGCAAGGGGGAAGTTTTAAGAGACGGTGAAGAAACTGATTTTGAAGTGTCTCGAGAAGTGTTAGATTTGACATCGTGGCCCAAAGCGGGGCAGCGTAACTGAGGGTAGAAACTACTTTTGCTTTATACACCTTCAGAGCCGAGGGGATGTGAAAAGCCCCATCGGCAGAGAAAAACTGGAGCAATGCATAGAGGAGTACTTTCCCCTTATTCTGTAAATATTGAATTTGGGGTGTCCAACTCAGGTTGTAGTGGAAAAAGACTCCCAAATATTTAAACTTGGAGACTTGTTCTATTGGGACTCCATCAAGTTTCCACTTATAAATTTTCCGAGATCTAGAGAAGACCAGTACTTTAGATATCCCATAATTAATTGTCAGGCGATTGGGCTGGCAGTATGCTGTAAAGACCTTTAGGGCCCTAGTTAATCCAACTCTTGAGTACGAAAGGATCACTGCATCATCCGCATATAAAAGGAGTGGGCAGCGATAATCCGCTAATCGGGGGGGGGGCATGACTAATTACATGTGACTCAATTAGGAAAGACCTCATATCACTGATAAACAGGTTAAAAAGGAGCGGGGCTAGAATGCAACCTTGACGAACTCCTCTATTTATCGGTACCTCATTTGGGAGATCACCGGCTGGGGTAAGTCTTACCCTGGCTGATGTCCCCTGGTGGAGTTGGGTCGTAAGCCATAACAGCCTTCTATCAATGCCCCACCTCTCTAATTTCTCCCATAAGATGTTTCTGGGGATACTATCGAAGGCTGCCTTTAGATCTATAAAGGCAGCACATAATCGTCCATGAGTGGGGGCAGAATATTTCCTGGCGAGATGGTAGAGGATTACAGTATGATCAATAGTTGTGTAATTACATCTAAATCCCGCTTGTTCATGGCCAATCAGATTTGAGCTGAATTGGGATAGCTTGGACAACAGAAATCGTGCATAAATTTTCCCTATAACCGAGAGCAGACTGATGTTTCGGTAGTTCGCTGGATCAGACAGGGAGCCCTTTTTGTGAATTGGTGCAATCACCACATCCTTCCATATCCTGGGGATAAATCCTGTGATGTTGATTGCGTCAAAGGTTTTAGCCAAAATTTCGGCCCACCACTTTGGATACAATTTAATAGCCTCTGCCAGAATAAGATCAGGGCCGGGTGCTTTGCCCACTCTGAGCTGTGATATTAGCTCTCTTATTAATCCTGGGTCTGTAGGGAGCCACACTGGTAAGTGCTCTGGCTGAAGCTCAACAGATGAAGTGGGCAACTCAGCTAGGGCGAAATATTTCTTCAGGAATTGTTCCCATATTGGTACAGAAATAGTCGCCAGTGGGTATTTCCTCATTCTTCTATTAATGAGGGCCCCAAATTCCTGAGATCTATTGGGTTTAGAAGCAGCAATCAAAATCATTTAAAGAATCCACTGATATAAAGTCAACCTGAGAAAGCGGGATATGTAACAGATCACGTAGATACCCTTTGGCCATCTTCAGGTTATTCCATTTAAGCTTTTTGGCCCATCGGTAGCGAACAGTCAAACATATTTTATTGGGTTGGAGGATCAAGGATTGTGAGGACCTTTGTGTTTCAGGTTGCTTACTGCTAGCTCTTTCCGAGCTGCTGGAGCAGGGTTCCTGGATTTGATGTCGCTTTAAATCTTCTATAGATTGGGTGGGGTTTTGATGCAGGACAGGCAGGTCAGTCAAAGCAGGGAGACGGGCTGAGAGGACTTGCGAAAGCTTATCCAAATACGATGACATTTCTTTTATGTTCTTGAAAATGCAGCACAAGGTCCTGGTTATTAAATGTATTTGGTCAGACACTGCTCCATATTGTTGTGCATTTTGCTTTAAAGAATCTTGTTTAGAAGAGAACGGAGGCAGTGTCAAAGCGTCTGAAAGGGGAACTTCCCCTGGCTTTCTCCCTCCGAAAGGGCCCCCGGGAGATGTTTCCTCTCATGAGTTCCAGTCATCAAAGCGTCAAGGAGATGAAAACTGTTTTGGTTTTCCACTGCATTCCTCCCTCCCTCCTTCATGTTATGATCAGTTGGGGAAAAGGAATCTATCTTGGGTTGTTTGGATCTTGGGGGGGAGCTGCCCTCATCAGTAGCTCTTGAACGCTTGCCACGGCCCATTGACCCTAATTCACTGTTAAAGTCACAGAGTCTTAATCATGAGGGAACCTCCTCCAGGGCACTCCATCTTGCCTGTATCGGTGCGCATTCCTCGATTTAGTCCAGCCGGCGTTCCCCTGTATAGTCACGGCTTCCTCCGCAAAAGAGCTCGGCAAGGTCATATTATTTACGAGTGTATTACTTACACCCACTCATTAAGGAGTAAAATTCAAAAGTGCAAAGTTCAGGATAAGCAGGTCTTCAGTAGGAGCATATTGATTGAAGTAAAACAGTTAAAAGCAGTTAAAAGGGTTAAAAGGAACGGTTAAAAACTTAAGCACCGGAGGAGCTTACTAAAGGAGCTTGACTCCGGACGCCATCTTCTCCACTCTGCATCAACACATTGAATTAGACTCAGTTCCTTAAAGATCGGGGTACTATGATTCTATTAAGATTAACCCGTCAGAATTCTGGCTGCTAAATTCTCCACCAGTTACCACTTCCAAACGGTTTTGAAGAGCAGCCCCAGGTATCGTAGTATAGTAACACAATATGAATTTTCCCAGAGCATTAGCTATCATGGCAGTAATAGTTTGTGATCTAATTATAACTGGTGAAAGGAGTTCCAGACCATTGAAGCCCCGTTGGTCTCTAGTGACAATCAAAGTTGGAACAAAAAGCATTTCCATGTCAATGTCTGAAAATGTGTGCTTATTAAGTATTAAGATGATGTGGGGTAGGGAAACAGTGTTCTTTAAATTGAAACTGATTCTAAACGTGTGGTTTTGACTTGGTTGTTTGTAGAACAAAACTCAGCCTTTCAGTAGAGCCTAAGAAGAAGGCTGTGACATGATAATACAGTACTGCTTTGAAGTGTTCCATTTATTGTCTGACAGTTTTCGAGTATGGAAGTACACAAGGCCTTTTCTTATAGTAAATGTGAAAAAAGCATGAATGAAGTGCATTCCTTTGGAAAGAGTAAATATATGAAATATAGGCCTTGTTTGTTCAGCAAAATCTAGGTGAGCAACACTTGTCGTAGGAGTTCTAACATTAGCAAGAATTGTAACAAATATCTGATAAAATCCTAAGTTTCAGATTCAGGAACTAGCATATGAGAAATGACTGTAACAATTTATATTGCTGTTGCAAATCTAGAAATTCTTGAATGAGAAAAATCTGAATAACAGACAGGCTTATTTACAGTTGATGAAGGACCAAAAAGATGTATAAATACGATTGAAAAAAGGTGGCTAGTTAAACTGCCTGGCAAGCATCATTATATCATAATATATCTTGACTTCAGCAAAATCTTTTACAAAGTTCTCCACGATACTCTGGTTATTTATTTATTTATTTATTTATTTTGAATATTTTAACCTCACCTTTCTCCTTGGAAAAGGACCCTTGGTGACTTACAATAATGATGGACAATATGTAGCCCAGAACATTTAAGGTATATTCAAATTAAGAACAGGGAATTAGGAGAGGCCTCTTAGAACATTAAAATGTAGCATGAAAGTTACAAAGAGCACACAAAAAGAAAAAAAATCCATTAGGAAGGGTGGAAACTAACATGGAAATCTCTTGTGTTCATATGAAATCAGTCAATGGAATCATGTATGGTAATCCATATAAAAGTCACATAGCAAGTAGTCCCTCATTCACGGAAAGCTTCCCTGAAGAGGAAGGTCTCTGCCAGCTTCCAGAAGCACAGCAGAGATGGGGCAGTCCTGGCCTCCAGCGGGAGGGAGTTCCAAAGTCTGGGAGCAGCAACAGAGAAGGCCCTTTCATGTGTTCTTCTCAGACACACCTGTGAAGGTGGTGGGATGGAGAGATAGATATCTCCTGATTACCTTAATGCGTGAGCCAGTTCATACTGTGAGATTCGATCTTTGAAGTAGCTTGGACCCAGGCCATTTTGTGCTTTGTAGGTTAAAGTCATCACCTTGAATTGTGCCCAATAGCTCATTGGCAGCCAGTGTAGCTGCTTTAGTAGGGGTGTAATGTGATCTCTGTAACCCACCCCAGTCAGCAATCTGGCTGCTGCGTTCTGGATCCGTTGATTAGCAAGCTAACTAGGCGTGTACAAGATAGAACAACTCTCAGGTGGATACACAATTGGTTTCCAACTTCCAGTTAGAGAAGAAGCCTCTCTAAATACGATTCTGTAACTACTCTCTAAGTTATACAATCGTGTTTAGAGAGGGGCTTATCAATGCCTCCTTCTCAAACTGGAATGAGGTAACAAGAACTCTCAAAATCACTATTACTTTGTTGAAATCTTGGAGTATGAGCCATGTGCCAGGTGACTGGAGGAGGGCTAATGTTGTTCCCATCTTCAACAAGGAAGAACCTGGGAACTACAAGCCAGTCTGCCTGGCATCACTTCCATGGAAACGTCTGGATCTGCTTATAAAGCAGCACCTCTGAAAGCACCTTGGAAACATGAAAACACTGAAGTAATAACTATAAGCCAACATGGGTTTGTCCAGAACAAACATCATCAGACTAATCTTAACCCATTTTTTTATTGGGTAACCTTCCTAGTAGATGATAGGAATGCCATAGACATAGTATATCTTAACTTCAGCAAAGCTTTTGACAAAGTGCACCATGATATCCTGATTAGCAAGTTAACTAGGTGTGGGCTGGATAGAATGACTGTTAGATGAATGTACAACTATTAGGTGGATACTGGATGCAGAATTGTACTCAGAGAGTGTTTATCAATGGTTCCTGCTCAAACTGGGAGGAGGTAACAAGTGAGGTACCACAAATCTCAGTCCTGCATCTCATGCTGTTCAACATTTTTATCAAAGACTTGAATGAGGGAGTACAGGAAATGCTTACCAAATTTGTGGATGGCACAAAATTGGGTAGAATAGGCAATATATTGGAAGACAGGAACAAAATTCAAAAAGATCTTGATAGGCTTGGGCAAAAGGCTGAAAACAACAGAAGGAAATCCAACAGGGATAAGTGAAAGTTCAACACCTGGGCAGGGAGAACCAAATGCACAGGATGGTAGATGCCTGTACTTGGCTCAATAATACTACATGTTAGATTCTGGAATTGTAGATCACATGCTGAATATGAGCCAAAAATCCAATGTGGCTGCAAAAAGACAAATTATATTTTAGGATGCATTAACAGAAGCATAGTCTCCAATTCATTTGACATATTAGTCCTCCCCCATAAGGCACTGGTCAGACCTCATTTAGAGTACCGTATCCTATTGTGGGCATCACACTTTAAGAAGGATGCCAGCAAACTAGCAGACATTCAGAGTTGGGCAACAAGGATGACTGGGGGGCTGGAAGCTAAACCCTATGAGGAAAGACTTGAAGAATTTAGCATCATTAACCTTGAGGAGACTAAGAAGCAATGTTCCCTGTAACTTCCAGCCCCACTGAACAGCGCTCTGTTCCATGTGCAAACAACTTGACTTGCACAAGTTCTCTTTCAGTCAATACGTAACAATAGCTGTGTGGATGGGGTAGAAGGGTGTGGGTGTGGGTGCAGTCACACATGCACATTCGAGGGAGCCTTGCTGAGAAAAGAGATGTCTTTTAAAATACAGTGGACCCTCATATAACAGTTTGTATAACATACAATCTGTACAACATAAAAAATTTCAGAGATAGGGGAAATTTGCTTAACAGAATCATCTATGGGGCAAATTCGTACAACATAAAAGTGGTCGCGATGGTAAATTTGTATAAAGGAAAATTTGCTTAACGTAATTTCATTTGGAATGAATTAATTCCTTTATACATGGTACCACTGTACTTGAAAGATCATCATACAGAGGGCCATGTTCTGTTCTCAGTCCTCCTACAGTGCAAGACACATAATGGATTCAAGTTGCAGGAAGCCAGATTTAGGCTGAATAACAGGAAAAATGTATTAAATGTTAGAGCAGTATGACAATGGGACCATTTACTTCAGAAGGTATTGAGTGCTTCAGCGGTGGAGGCATTCAAGAGAAAATTGGCCAACCACCTGTCAGATCTGCTTTGATTTGGATTCCTGCCTAAAGCAGTGAGTTGGACTCTGTGGCCTTGTTTGGCCCCCTTCCAATTATATAATTCTTTGATTGGAGGAGGAAGATACTGCTGAGGTGGATAAGAATTCTATTGATGTTATTGTATAACTTGCTTATGCTTTAGATTTAAGTCTTAATCTATCAGAATCAGAATACTTTTATTGGCCAAGTGTGGTTGGACACACCCAGAATTTGTTTTGGTAAAATATGCTCTCCATATATAAAAGGAAATATAAGAAACATATAGTCAACAATAAAAACACAGTACAACAATACAATATAATATATTATTTTAAAAGGAAGAAGAGAAGTAAAATTAATTATTCAACAGTTTGATAGCACTTGGAAAGAAACTATCTTTATATCTAGTTGTCCTAGTGTGCAATGCCCTAAAACGCCGCCCTGAGGGTAACAATTGAAACAGGTTATGTCCAGGATGTGTGGAATCTGTATATATTTTCATCGCCCTCTTTTTAGCTCGTGTGGTATACAGTTCCACAATAGATGGCAAATTAGTAGCAATATTTTTTCTGCAGTTCCAATTATCCTTTGAAGTCTATATTTGTCATGCCTAGTTGCAGAACTAAACCAGACAGTTATAGAGGAACAGATAATAGATTCAATAACACCTCTATAGAATTGAATCAACAGTTCTTTTGGCAGTCTGAACTTCCTAAGTTGATGCAGAAAAAACATTCTTTGTTGTGGTTTCTTAATAATACTTTCAATATTAGATGACCATATTAAATCTTGAGATATAATAGTACTTAAAAATTTAAAGGACTTCACTATTGACACTAAGTTATTTGATATCATAAGAGGTGGCTGTATAGAACAAGTCCTCCTAAAATCCACCACCATTTCAACAGTTTTACATGTGTTTAATTCAAGATTATTTTGAGTACACCATAAAACTAGTTGTTCAATCTCTTGCCTATAGGCAGATTCATCATTGTCTCGAATGAGGCCAATCACTGTAGTGTCATCTGCAAACTTCACTATTTTAACAGAGGAATCCTTTGAGGTACAATCATTAGTATATAAGGAAAAACGAAATGGAGAAAGCACACAGCCCTGAGAGGCTCCTATGCTAACCTTGCTAATATCTGATATAATTTTACCTAACTTTGCCTGCTGCTTTCTGTCTGTTAGGAAGCTTACAATCCATTTACAAATGTGGTCAGGTACAGCCAGCTGTTTTAATTTAGTCATAAGGATATCCAGAATAATAGTGTTAAATGCAGAACTAAAATCAACAAAAAGAACCCTTGCATAAGATTTTGGAGATTTAAGATGTTGCAATATATAATGTAAGGACATATTAATACATCATCTGTTGATCTATTTGCATGATAAACATTGCAATGGATCTAATGACAAATCCATGATAGATTTCAGGTGAGCCAACAGTAGTCTCTCAAAAGTTTTCATGACCACAGAAGTTAAAGCAACTGGTCTATAATCATTCAATTCCTTGACAGAAGATTTTTTTGGTACTGGAATAATCAAGGAATGTTTGAAGCAAGAAGGAACATAACACATGTGACTTAAGAGAATTTATAACCCAGATATTTTTCTAATTTAGAGTTTTTCATTTTATAGCATTGTAAAGATTCCCTGAGTACATCTGATCTCGCCTGATTTTGGAAGCTAAGCAGGGTTGGGCCTGGCTAGTATTTGGATGGGTGACATTCAGGGAATACCAGGTGCTGTAGGTATTCCTGCTAAGAAAACTCCATGGACATGGGGTCACAACTGTAATGACACAACAAAAATAAAAGCTCTTTGACATTTTTGTAACACACTAATTATATTTTTTCTAAATACCATATTTAATTTAGTTAAAACATTTTAAGTTGTATTCATCATATTTAGACTTTCATATATTAATATATTCACCTTTGAATATAGTGGTATACATTTATTAAGTTGAGTGTTTTAAGTTTTCTTAGTTTCTTAGTACTTAAATTATCCAGACAAGTTGTTGTTGTTGTTCAGTCGTTCAGTCGTGTCCGACTCTTCGTGACCCCATCATGGACCAGAGCTCACCAGGCCTTCCTGTCTTCCTCTGCCTCCCGGACAAACATCCATCTATTATCCAGACAAACATCCATCTATTCTCTTAGACCTGCTGGCTTTTACTGATTAAATAAAATGAAAGAAATAGAATTTGGGGGCATTCAATATATTTCAGATGGGGCTAGAAAAGAAATAAACAATCTTTAGAAGAAAAGTGAGCAGCACTATTAAGACTATCAGGGTTCAAGGGATCTGTCTAGGTCACATGGGTTTTTTAAAATTAAGGCCAGCTGCAGGTGAATGGGCTTTTGGTTTTCCCTGGAGGTTTTCCTCGCAAGATGTCAGGTCCCAGTTCATTGGGCTGACACCCAAGCTGTGCGCCGCATACTTTCATAACAGGGATACTGAGTTTTCCAGACCCAGGAAACACCTACCCACAGTGTCTCAATTCTTATCAGGCTTCATTTTCAGTTTGTTGGACTTCATCCATCCCAAATGTAGGTGACACAGAACAACAGAAGTGGGTGTGACCGCTGCACTGATGGCACCCGTGTCTATATTCCAACATGACCTTTACCTAACAACTTGGTGGCGATGTTAAGAGCATGGGAGACCAGACTAAACAATTTGTGAAACTACTGCTCAAATGACACGGAATCAGGCAGTATTACAGAAACAAACTGCACCTATGAATAGAACCATCATATGCCCACGGATGTCAGCCCCCCTCCCCCACAGTGCCATTCCTGCAAGAGTTCAAGTAGGATGCTCTTCTGAATGAAGTCACTCTTTGGGTAATTAGGAATGTTTCGGTGCCTAAAGGGACACGCCTTGGGTCCTTTTCCAAGGAGAAAGGCGGGGTAAAAATACTCTAAAATAAATAATAAGGAAAGTAAGAAATAAGTAGTCCCTCTGAAAAATGACTGGGCTTGTATTGCCGTCATGCTCTTCGACATCCATTCCAAAAAGTGCAATAGCAAGTTTTCTGGGTCAGTTTAAGCTTTCTGAAGAAGTGGGTTCACAATTACCTGCTTCAAGACAAAAAAGACCATTTCTTCAGATCAAGCATCAATAAGGATCATCTGGGCGGTTCTCTTCATGGTGCCAACAAGATGGACAGTGATCAGGAGTATAGGTAGTGCAGTAGATTTGGATTCTGATTATTGAATCTTTCTGGAAGAGCTCATTTAGGAGCTCTGCTTTGTTAGCAGTGTAAGCAGCAACGGTGTTCCTTTGAGCTTTACACCTCACTATTGGTTTATTCTCGAGCAATAAACCAGGAAGAAAGTATGTTTTAAAACAATGCATCCTAAGTTTACTCAGAAAATATATTTGGGAGAAAAGGCTATGCTGACTAAAGAGTAGACCACTTCTGAACGCATGGCCTAGCAGGGGGCATAGTCCCCCCCTTCAAGAATGATATTAACACCTTGAAGCTTAGAAATGATGACTGATGAGGGCACCGGATGTGGTGGGCATTGGGGAGGGCCAATGGAAACGAAAGAAGCCGCCTACTCTTGACTTCCAGAATGTACCTAACAGGCATCTGGGACCAGAGGTGCAGAACAGTTGATGCTCCAGAAGATTCTTCCAGGTGACAGAACAGAGTTTTCCAAGTACATTGTGTCTGCCTTTGGATTACAGCAACTCAAATTTATCCTATCAGCCTGGAACATATGGACTTCGGATATCCCCTTTGGAGCAGTTTCAGTGATGCCATCGAAGACAGAACATACGAAATTCCCTCGAAATTCTTAGGAAACGTATAAAACAGGCCTTGAAGTGTTTTGATAGATCCTTCTGGATCCCAGTTGGTCCAATGGTGTGAAAAAGAACATGTTCTCTGGGCTTCTTACACATATTTTCCTTTGTCTTATGCAGAAAAAAGAGGCTCTTAGACAAGGGATTGAATGATGAGCCTTCATTCTTCCTTGGCATAACTATGCATTAAGTTGCAGAAGACACCTGCTGCCAGGAATGGGGATTTGATTCACAGGACTCACTGTCGTCGAATTTAACTCACACTGATAACTTGACTTAGACTTGACTCAGTTTTTCCCCCAATGAGTTGGACTCAAGTTGTGACTTGGAGCCCTCTGACCCCTTCCTGTTTTTTTCTGGGAGGAAAAGCTAGTTTTTAATAACGACTCTGTCTTGGGTTCGAGACTTGGGATTTGATACCAAAGACTCAGATTTGGAATATGGACTTGGACCCAAAGATTTTTCAACATCCCTGCCTGTTGGTTCCTTTTTCTATAAATAGAAGGTAGCAGAGCGAGAGCCAGACTTGTGCCTGTATTGACAGAGACATTGGCAGAGCTTAAGCAAAAACAATGATTCACAATGCTTTGAAATAGACAATAGGTCTTACTTGCTTCTAAGAAGAAAGAAATATTTAACTCCCTTTTAAAGCTTAGTGTATCATACTGCAACAGGGCACATTGTTATGTACTCTTTTAGAGAAAAGAACAAACAAACCACTTCTTATTTGAATACATGATATTTTGAACCAACTCCAGCATTTTTACTGTTTGGCTTATGTAGTCTTTACCTAGTCTTCAGTTTGGGATCAACTTATATCTGGGCTGCACATCTTCCCATTGAAAATGGGGACATGCATGTTTGAGGTTTCATATGTAAGAAAGGGGAAATGCTTTTCCATAATAAACAAACATCACAGGAAGAAGGCTAAATTAGAACCTTTTCCCCTTAGACACTCTGTTTTGCTAGGTAAGCCACAAATTTCTTTTTTTATTTTTGTGCCCCGGAGCTTTCCATTACGTTAGCTTCCCCTCCCCCAGATCTGCAGTCTGGAGTGACTTACGCAAGGGACACCTCCCATCACTTGAGTGAGAGAGCTAGATCTTCAAAAACAGTGTCTACTTTGTTGGCCCAAACTCGCAGCACTGATTGGGAACTCCCCATTGGAAAGCTCACCTCTGGTACAAATTCTCTAGTGGTTTTAGATCAAAGGTTGCAGTGTTAGGTGGTGTTTTTTTTTTCTTCAAAATGCCTAACTTGTTTTGATAACTCTTGTTCAACCCAAAATTGAACCCACATTGCCTAGGGTAGGAAGAAATGGAACATGTTAAATTGTCATTGTGTTAATCCTTGTCATCTAACACTGGAAAACCATGTAGTGGAAAAACTGGCCTCTAAATGCTTCTGTCGGTGCTACTGCCCACTATTTACAGATGTTATTGTTGGCTGCTTGAAAAGTATCATTAGGAGAGCCTAGATGGCACTTTCCACTTGGACACAGATGCCGGCTTGGGGTGCTGGGATTTGTAGTCAAACTGTCTGGAAAAATACCAGATTGGAGAAGGCTGTCATTAAACCATGCTATCTAACAACCTATGGATTTAGGTTTTTCTGCTGATAGGCTGCCTCTATTCTGTTTTACTACTTTCCAGCAAAGTGTGTGTGTTGTTTACTCCCCTTTTAATCAACATGGGTTGTTTCCAAGAAAGTAACATAGATGTTGGGAAATTCCTGTCAAAATATTTCTTAATATGTTGTTTCAAAAATAAATAGAAGACATCATTACGCCCAAATAGCTAATGCTGTTACCAGTGACTCTGCTAGTCTTGATGTGTGGCTCAAATATGCCCCTTTGGAGAAGGGAGGATAATTTGCTGGAGGTAACTGTAGTAATTTTATTCCATGCTCCCATCTTGGCTTTACACAAAAGAGCGAGGCCTATTTACAGGGATGCATCAGAGTCTTGTCTAAATCTTATACAGTACTAATAGTTCTTCATAATATTATTTATTATAAGTTCTAAAAATAACCACTATGTTGCATTCACTGCTTCTTTTAACTACCCAATAACATATGCCTGTATAAAACATTTAATGTACTAAATACAAATTATAGGCATTAATTAGAGCCAGAACATAATAAAGCCAAGATAAAACTTTGATTACAAGGGCAGGTCACAGGATTTAACCTCAGAGCCTTGAGTCCCTACCCTCATCTTACATCTAGATGTTTCCATTTGCCCTACCTGTGATTCAGTTGGAAATATGGGGGGAAACTGGACATTTCACTTTACCCCACACTTGGATTTTTTATTTTCAAGTTCTTTCTCTCCCAGGTATGTAAATGTTTGACAGTTTTTGCTAATTCTTTGAATAACTAAACTTCTCCAAATTCAGTACACATGACTGTTCTCAACATGGAGGCAACCATATCATATTTGTCTACCAGTGACGTTTCAAAAATAGGATTCAAGCACTCGTAGTTCTGGGCCAGGTTGGCCAAACCTGCTGGTTCTAATTTCTCACACATTCAGATTTCTTACAATATAATCTAATGTTCTCTCAATCTTTTATAGGAAAAACATTGTGTATTATGCTAAAACCTTATTTTAAAGTATTGAAAATGAAACCCTGACCTTCTCTATCCATGAGTAATAAGCAACCAAGAGGCATGAAGATTCAGTACTCTTTCTGTAGATTCTTTCTGCTACATTTTAATGAATGTTCATCTTGATGAATTTAGTAATAGAAAGCTTTCATTTTAAAAGCTTTCATTTCACCACCAGTTCCGTTTGTTTGATTGATTGATTGATTGATTGATTGATTGATTGATTGATTTTTCCCCTGTTCTCTTGTGCTTTCGGCCAAAAAGTAAAATGCAGAATGAGCTCTAGTTATTCATTACAGAAAAAGGTAAATAATTCAGATAGATCTCTGTTGTATTTGAAGGATTTGTAGTGTTGAGTTACATTAGTTGGTTTATAGGACTTATATAGCTTGAAGAGTGAGAAGCAGAGTGTTCTTTGTACCACTTAAACAAAAGCTGGATATTTAAAACCTGGCTTAGGAAAAACAGTCTAAACATTTTTGCCCCATGCTATGCTCCTGCAAGACTACCTTGCTTTAATGTTAAGGAATTGTGAGTCTGTAATTGTGTTCAAACACTGAGGTTTTTCCAAAGTATCTATCACCATAATATCTATTCTTGTGTGTTAAAATAGCTCAGCAAAACATGCACAAGGGTGAAGGGGGTAGTCATGCAAGTGTGTGGTCTTTGACCACAAAACACATAATCAGACATGAGAGGAAAGTCATGAAGCTTCGTAAGGAATTGGTTATAACCTTTCCATCACCCACAAGGAGCCATTTCCTTCTTTGTTTCAGTCCTTGCCTCCCTCAAGCTGTTACAACACACAGGACCCAAACAATCTTTGGATAAAATTCTCTCATACCTATTCATAGTAATGCTGCTCTTTAGTTTACATTTTCCTACATTGAAACACATTTGCCATTTTGCAGCCCATTCTCCCAGTTTGGAGAGATCCTTCTGGAGCTCTTCACAATCTTCTCTGGTTTTTACCACCCAGAAAAGTTTCATGTCAGGGAATGGAACAGCAATGTGGTTTGCTTGTTAAACGAATTTGGATTCTTCTCTTGTATACTATTTGTTTGTAAGGAACATGAAGAATTGATTGGGGAAAGACAGAACATAACCATCGTTCCCCCTGCAGTTCTTCTGGTCACCTCTGTAAGTTCAGGGATCTCAGGACTGGCCTTATTTTAAAAAAGGCAATTAGACACTCTTGAATGTAACAAGCAAAGGCAAAAGACACAGTGAACAGTGTTCTGACCCATATCCATGAGAAAACATGAGGCAATGAGTTGGATTTCTAGGAGTAATTTTGACCTTGTGTAAATCAAAATCAGTCTAGGGCAGTTTCCCATAGCAGCCTGGAATGTCAGTTTGTACCTGCAGAATTCAAGCTTTGTTTATATGCGTGCCCAAAAATTTACAATGTAGTTTAACTGACCATTAATTTTCCCTTCTGAAACCTTCCCTAATTACACATTTTAAGTAATCATTTTTATACAATTTAAGGAAATGAACTGGCAAACCACTCTAGTATTCCTGCCAAGAAAACTCCATGGACATGGAGTCATGAACAGTCGGTCACGACTGTAACGACACAACACATACACACACACAGAGAGAGAGAGAGAGACACACACACAATTTTTATTTCTGAGATATCTGGTATGATTTTATTATTCCTGTCTTATAATATGTAATGATACCTTACGTTATTCAAGGGTGCTGTGCCCCCTCCCACTGATTCTTGCTTCTTCTGAAATCTTTTACACCAAAAAATAGTTTTGCAAATGCCCCAGACTGTTGCTTTTATTAGCAACGGGGAAAGCTTTGTAATAAGATGCTTTTAAAGTAGTGTGTTTTTCCCTCCCTTCTGTTGCTCCTGCACAGCTGGTTCTGTTTAAGCACCACTGGAGGGATGGTTAAGCTGTTTGTGGTCCTCTCTAACTCAATGGATTTGTAAATGGAGATGAAATTGCAACTCCAAAGGACAATAGAATATCTGTGTGATGAGATCTGTGTATAAAAGATACTTACATAGGGATGGTGCTAGATTCCCATTTCTATTCATTTTGCAACATCTATCTGATCCTTTTAAAAAAAGAAAAAATCAGGCAATCCATCTGTGCTTTAAAAAAAGGAGTGGTCCCTATTCTGGTAAGTTGGGAGTGCCCATCCAGTTCTGTTGGACTATAGTTGTTCTAGCAAAAGCTGGTAAGAGTTGCATGCCAACAACATCTGAAGTACCACATGTTGTGCCACTCTTTCGTAAATCATTGTCATGTTTCTCCATATTAATGTTTCTTAGGGTTCATCAGATTCTTGTTAGTACCATTTTTCTGGGTCCAGTTCTTCCCCAAAGTTAAATCTCTGAGTGGGTTGAGGACATATTTCACCTCTGGTGCACATGTGTATGCATGGATACCAAGGTGGAAGGTGGAAGTACAGTGGTACCTCGAGTT
Organism: Phrynocephalus forsythii; assembly: GCA_029282475.1. Lineage (NCBI taxonomy): Eukaryota > Metazoa > Chordata > Lepidosauria > Squamata > Agamidae > Phrynocephalus > Phrynocephalus forsythii. Next base: position 167,758,815 of record JAPFRF010000002.1, on the reverse strand, counting down.
ACAAATGCACCTAATTGCAAAAAAATCAACTTACAAAGAGAAATCTGTGGGGATACAGATACTTCAAGATAAGAAAATTTAGCCCTGTTTTTTTCCAAAAAAATCAACTTACAAAGAGAAATCTGTGGGGATACAGATACTTCAAGATAAGAAAATTTAGCCCTGTTTTTTTCCATTTATGAAGGAAGCAGAAAGTACAAGGTTCCTTTTCAGAATGGCCCCTGCTTGATTGCAATAGTAATACTGCCATCTTGTGGCCACCCTCCACTACAGTGCTGCAATTGGAAAGAAGAAGGAGCCATTTTGAAAAGGGAAGCTGAGAACCGGGGCTTCTGTTTTTCAATGACCTGCACAAGGTGCCCGTTTTGGAGCCAGTTTGCAACTATTTGTCACTGTTTGGGGAACTTTTAAAGGTAGGGAGCTGAGCTTCTGTCGTTTGCATGTCTGTTGATGTGCTTTTTAAAATGGGGGGGGTGATTTCCCACTTGGAATGAATTAATCAATTTCCAATGCATTTCTATGGGAAACTCTGTTGTTTCAAGATATGAAAATTTTAAATTTAGAAAATGCAGTTGGAGTGGATTAATTTCATAATTGGATATAGCACTGTAATATAAACACTTAATTAGGGATACCTCCCTTGGAAGCTGGTGAGACATAAGCGTGAATAGACTCCTCTGAGACTTGGGCCAGTGGACAACAACATGTCACTTCTTGTACTTCAGCAGCTGCAGTCCCGTTTGAACTGCTAATAGCCTGACCTGCTTTAAGACATTTTATGTTTATGTGTAAGACATTTCTCACAGGAATGAAAGTGGCCTTTAGTTTTTTTTTCCATTGGTAAATGTCCAATGTAATCTTAATATTTGTATTGCAAATCCCCAGATTCCCTGCTAGTATGGCCCATAGGGGCACAAAGGATATAGTTGGCTGCAATCTAGCAAGGACAATCAGTGTACTGTATGTGGCAACAGGTTTCTGCATGGGAGTTCAGCTATCTTAAACAATAAAAGTAGCCATATGATCTGGAGTGAAAACAAAAGTCTTAATTAGACATATATTTCTCAATAATACCATTAAGACATTACACACAGAGACACAGAAGGAGAGGGCGAAAGACCCCACTATTAAGTAGTCAATTTTGAAAGTTCCAGTCACTTGTTTTGGAGGGGTCCTTAAACAGTACTTTTGCTCCAACGTGACAGTTCTTTCGGTAGAGGCATATTCAGGAAGCTCTCGTTAACGTGAGTGTTTGTGGCCTCTGTAGGCCAGGGTTGTTTTCCCTATTCAAGACAGGACAGCAATAGCACCAAGATTCAAATCCATTTATAGCCCCATAAGTTTCAGTTTTGTCCCAACATAGCGTTTGGGTATTGGAACAGTTGAAATGTCTCATTTCTCAAACCAAATGGGATGAAAGAAAGAACCTCAGGACTATAGTAATTACTGATTTTTTTTAATATAGGGAAACACAGAATAGTCTGTCTTGAAGTGGTGCCTAAGACGAGTGCTAATTACAAACAACTCCAAAGACACTGTAAAATAATAATAATTCCCAGTAGGGTGGAGTAGGATGGCTTCTCTGGAAAGAGTGAAGTGCTGCAATGATTATGATGGTGGTGGCCTCCTTAAAAAGAAATATGGTAGTGCTGTCAAGCTGTTTAAAAAAGATCAGAGACACCACAAAATCTGCTACTTTGTAATACATAAATGCAGCATGCAAGCTTTTGCAAACATATGCTTTGTGCCTGCCTTCTACCAACTGAAATTAAATGTTATTTATTTATTTATCTATCTATCTATCTATCTATCTATCTATCTATCTATCTATCTATCTATCTATCTATCTATCTATCTATCTATCTATCTATTAAACATATATACCCACTATCTAGCAACAAGGCCACTCTGGGTGGTGTACAGATAATTCAACAAACAAAACAAGAACAGTATAAAATGTAAAAATGAAGCTAATAGGCAAAATGAACATAAATAAACAACAATGACATCATAAAAATCGCTCAAAGAACAGAGGGTTAACTAAAACAGAAAGGGCAGATTAAAGATCAGCGAATCAAGAATGAATGAACTAATAGGCAGGGAAAGCCTTTCTATATAGCCATGTCTTGAGATGTTTTTTGAAAATTAACAGCGTAGGGCCAGACAGATCTCGGCAGGGAGCTGATTCCATAAGCGAGGAGTCACCACTGAGAAAGCCCGGTTCCTCATTACTGATTTCCGGGCTTCCTTTGGAGTGGGCACCCTCAAGTGATCTGCTTGGGAAGATTGAGTGTTTGGGGCGATATTCTGCTGTAGGAGTCTTTCTGACAGATAGCAAGGTCCCAAACCATTTAGGGCTTTGTATGTCAGCATTAGAACCTTGAAGTTATTGTGGTAATGGATCGTCAGCCAGTGCAGTGCAGCCAGCCTAGGGGTGATATGATGGTATCTCCTTAACCCCATTACTAGTCTAGCCGCAGAGTTCTGCACTAGCTGGAGCCCCTGCATTAACGTTCAAGGCAGCCTCACGTAGAGTACACTACAATAGTCTAATCTTGAGACTACAAGGGCATGTACCAACATAGTGAGAGAGCCAATTTCCAGGAAGGCACACAGCTGAGTGATCTGCCGTAGATTGTAATGTGTAGAACAGACCACTGATGACACCTGGGTTCCATGAGCACTGAGTCCAATATTATGCCCACACTGCATACCTCATCCTGCGCAGGAAGAGTCACCTCCCAAAACTGAGGGAGTTTCCCAAGCTGCCAACATCCGGTGCCCCCACCCGAAGGACTTCCGTCTTGCCCAGATTCAACCTCAGTCTATTCATCCTCATCCATTCCAGCATAGCATCCAGGCAGTGATCCAGGGTGATATGGCATCCACTGTAGATGCGGGAAAGCAGATATAGAGCTGGGTGTCATCAGCGTACTGATGACATGAAACCCCATACCTCCTGACAACTTCCCCCAGAGGACTCATATCGATGTTAAAGAGCATGGGAGAGATGACCGACCCCTGTGGTACTCTACAGTTGAGGAACCAAGGGGTGGAGGTCATCTGCCCCAGCTGTACTCTCTGGGGATGGTCCTCCAAGAAGGAACAGAACCATTGCAAAGCAGTGCTTCCGATCCCCAAGTTGGAGAACCTCCCTAGGAGGATACCATGGTTGATGGTATCAAAGGCAGCTGAGAGGTCAAGGAGTACCACCAAGGACGATTTGCCCTGTCGGCCTCCTTCAACAGATTGACTTGCAGGGTGAGCAATGCCAATTCCGTACCATGGTGCGGCCTAAACCCCAACTGGAATGGATCAAGGGCATCAATCTAGCAACAAGTCTTTTGGTTAAAACAAGATTGCATCATTGAAATAAAAGAGTGGAGCCATGTGGCCATTACAAAATACGTATTCAAGGCTAGACTATAGATGATACCTTTATAGGCCACAGATAAAAAAAATATTGCAAGCTTTTGTCTGCAAATTCCACTTCTTCAAGGCAAGTACCAAAAGTCCCAGCATGACAAGATGTGATTTGCCAGGAGGTTAATCTTAGATGTAAAGTTATTGGCAAGATTATTTTCACCAGGTACTTCTTCATCGTCGTCGTTATCAATAGTGAATGGATGATTGGCTAGCTTAACTGATGAAGGGTAAAAATGAATAGCCTAGAGTCAAATGGCCTAAATTTCATTTCAACTTTAGCTTTGCCTAGATCAGTGACGGCAAACCTTTTAAAGACCGAGTTGCCAAAACTGTGATTCAGAACCCACTAATTTTTTGCAAAGTGCCAGTACAGCAATTTAACCTGAATACAGTTGGCTGTATCATCAGTAAAAATTTGAAACAAAGGAAGATTGTGTAACAGACTAAGCCGAAGGAAAAATGGAATGGGTGGGGAAGAAGCAGTGTTTCTCTGGGGGAAAGGGTGTGATGCCAATGAAAAATTTATGTGTGTGGACCCTTGCAGTTATATAAGGAGTCATTTCTATGTGAAAGTCAGCAACAATTTCAGCAGTATATTAACTGCCTGTGGTGTGGGATAAAAAAAACAATAACTAATCAAAACATAACAATCTCCCTATCTAGCCAAGCTCTATAGGATTGGTTGGTTGGTTGGATGGATGGTTTTGAAATTTTTTGTTTATTTGCTTTGTTTCATCTGAGGTTGTATTTACCTAATTTTCAGATCTCCTAAGAGCAACATGGATTTTATTATGTCCTGATAAGTAAAACCATAGAATTCAAAGAGGGCCTTTGTGTATCCATAATTCGGGAAACAGATCTGCATGTTCACATTTGTTTTAGCCATCCCATTCATTGACAAGCAACGGCTATTTCCCTTGAAAAAGAGACCAGGGAAATGAACTTTACCAGCCCAGCATTCACTTGTTCGTCTTGTTTCATAACAATGTTAGAAGTCTGGAGAGGAAAGGCCACAAAATCTCCTGACTTGCCTCCCAGATCCTACCCCCCCACACACACACATTTATTGCTTCAGGCCCTCTTCCCTGACTCCAAAACCAGAAGAGAATCAAGAATGGAGAAAAGTATCTGAAGCAATGATGGAAGGTGATGCTAAGGAGTGGGGAGAGCTAATTGAGCACCACTCTTCTACACACTTATTTTGGCGTTGAAATAAGAGCCTACTTGCCATTCAAGCAGGTTGAACCTTTTTTTCTTATTTGGTACTCTGTGTTCACTGTTCTTTTACTTTCATGAGGTTTTGTGTATCATAATTGCACGGACCAATCAATGTGTATATTACATGTTAGAGAATTTAGTAGCTTCTGACCTAGTCTCAATATATGTTTGACTTGCTGATCAGTACAGATCTTGAGTTTTTTTGTTATTTTTGCCCAGCACTGAATTCATGGCTCTTTGTTTCAGAACTTCAGAGAGTCCGCCAGTTATCAGAAAATACAAGGTACTTCAGACGAAGATTGCATGAACTAGGCTTCATTATTTATGGCAATGAGGATTCTCCGGTTGTCCCTTTGCTCCTTTACATACCTGGAAAAATAGGGTAAGTGAATTCTATTTCTCTACAAAGCTATGCAGACTTTTTCTGATTTTACTTGTAGGCTGAAATGGCATTTCACAAAATAAATAAATATGTACATACATGCACTGAAAGGGCATCCATTGTGTGCTGGGAGTGGATCGAATGATGGACTAGGTCTCAGGAGGCCTGAGCTTGAACCCCGGCCGAGCCATGGAAACTCCCTGGGAAATGTGGAACTGCTGAAACCATTCCTTAAATATCTCACCTTGAAAGCATTATTAGGGTCATTATAAGTTGGGACCACCTGGACGGTACTTAAGATGCAGCCGGGGGGGGTGGTAATTGAATGCTGCCATACAATCAAGTCCGGCGGCTCGTCTGTTTAGCCTCATCTTTTCTGTTCTGACAAAGGCATCTGTCAGGTTGGTCTCCTTCAGTTATGGTGTGGGAAAAGAAGAATGTCTCTGCGGAGAAATCTCAAGGGAGGCATTTAAAGTGAATCAGCAGAAAGCACTTGCAGGTCTAGGGTGAAGCCCGATCTAGTTCAGAAGTCTGATCCCATTGTGCCAAGATTGCCACTTTCTGGTTCTTCAAACCTGGCAGCCTCTTTTGCATATTATATATCGTGTGTGAAGTAGATGTGACAATTTGCAAAATTAATGTGGCTTTTTCATATTATACAAACAAATCACATTAATTTTACATTCATCTGAGTAAGCAGTTCAAAGAGCCATACCAAAATAAATTTATAACAAATGAGTCTTTCAAAAAGGACATTCTAGTTCTTCTCATTTTGCTTAGACCTCTTTCTGAATATCTATGATTCACAACAAAGAGAAAAACAGACAGGAGGCAGAATCTTTTAATAGTTCTGAAAAACAGTCATCTCCTCGCCTTTACCTCCTCTGTTGTGCTTTGTTTTGTTGTTAGCTGTAGTTTCCTACAAGGCAGCACCCAGCTACGCTCTCAGTCAACGTGCCCTCTAATGTTCATCCTTCCTAATACATGCATGGGCATGGTACATGCATGTGGGCAACCCCACCCCACCCCCCAGATTCCCCTGCAGCTGGAAGAAAAACTCTTGTGACAGGTGCTGGGAATGGGGAAATCCCCATGCAAAGGGAGGGCACCAGAGGCGTATGCTGCCACACAGCTAAACTCCCAGGAGTTAGGCCAAAATAAGCCAGAATTTAATGTTTTAGGGAGGCCATAGACTTACAGACTCCTAGTCCTCACAGAATTGTAGAGGTAGAAAGGATCCCAATGATGGACTCCAACCCTTTGCCAAAGCTAGAAATACAGTAAGACGCACAATGTGAGAACTGTGAAAGGTGCTCTTTTTTCTTTTTTTTCTTTTATTTTCTTTTATTTTCTTTTATTTTATTTTCTTTTTTTTTTTTTTTTTTTTTTGAGAGAGAGAGAGAGAGAGAGTATTGCTCCCATACTGCCCCAAACCAGCATTCATGGCTATGGGTTAATTGCTTTCTATATACTGCCTGCTTACACCGAGTACAGGCAAATAGTATGGACAAAGTGTTTTTGAAAACATATTTCAGCTATTTGCAAAATAGCAGTGTGTTTTCACAACTGTAACGTTGTGGAACCTCTAAAAATCTGAGAAAGCCCTGTGCAGTGACCGACTAGATGTCTCACTCTGAAGCCTGCAACGAGGACAAGAGTGCAAGGAGTGCATGCAGTTAGTAATGAAGGTCTACTGCCTCAAGTATTGGCAGAAACGCATAGCCATTATGACAAGTAGCCCCCAAAACCATTTTAAAGCCATTGCAGTTTAAAACAGAATAAAAACAGTTTAAGCAGAACACTTTTTTTTTTTTTGCTTTTTCTAGTTTCTGCTGCATTTGACAGTTGTAATAACTATAATTGACAGCCATTATGACTATGATGGCTCTGTCTTCTCTTTATCTTGTTAAAACTATCATCCTCATCTTGCCAAACCCCCTCCTATGCCATAGCATCTACAGGCTGGCCATCACTTTGCTTGGTTTTTTTGGAGGGGTCCTGCTGCCATCAAATCAGTTCTGCCTTTTGGTGGCCTTTCTCATGGTTTTTCAGGTAGAGAGAGTACTCAGAAGTGGTTTACCATTTCCTGTTTCTGGGGTTACCCTGGGACCGTGCCGCTTCCCCAAGGCCACACAGGCTGGCTCTACTCGCAGGAGGCACAGTGGGGAATTGAACTCCCAAAGCTCTGACTCCACAGCCAGAGACCTCACCCCCTGAGCAATTCATCTTGACTCAATTCACAATGTGGCGCCTGCCGACTTCCCTTTCACTATTGGCTTTAAAGTCTCCTATCTGATTCCTATTCCGACTTTCTTTCTTGGTTGCCTCTTGTGGTTCCCTCCCCTTTTTCTCCTGCTGATTTTTGTTCTGTTCAGCTGCCTTCCTCTCCTCTAATCCATGCCAAAGTATTAGCCACAGTTTTGTAACACTACTTTTTGTGGCAGGTATCCTTCCCCATTTCACACCTCAATGTCCTTCTTTTTAACCTTCAGGCCTGTTCTCACACTGCTGTAGCCTAGTTGCAACACCAAATCCCAATCTAGCGTTCAGTGAGCACAGAGTGAAAAGCCTTGGGCTTGTGCCTCCCCCCCCCTCTTTCCTTTGCAAAATATCATCTCTTTCGGGATGAAACGGCAAACCCCGGATCACAAACTGATTTGGAGTCTTCCTTTCTGGGACAAATGCCAAGTACAAGGCAATATTTAGGGCAGGGGTGTCCAAACTTTTTGCAAGGAGGGCCAGATTTGGTGAGGTGAAAATGTGTGTGGGCCAACCATTCAGCCACATTTGGCCCCCAGGCCAGACATGGGACACGTCTGTATAACATTCAAGGAGGCGGGGAGGTTGCTGCAGCAACAGAGCCAGGGGTGGGTAGGCTGGGCAGGTGGCTGGGGGGATGGACAGAGGTAGGGAGGGCAGGCAAACCACAAAACTGCAAGCTCATGTCTGCATCCGGTATGGGAAAAGGCCAGCTGGCGGGATGCGTGCCAAGCTGAGCCGGTGGGGAGAAGAGGCCGCAGGAAGCTTAAAAATTGAAAACAGGCCGCATTTGGCCCCCGGGCCTGACTTTGAACATGCCTGATTTAGGGGAAAGAATCCTGACCTGGAAGAAGGAAGAAGGGACCTGAAGCTTCTCGCTGGTCATTCCTATGCCACCTCATTGCATATTTCAGATGTACCCATAAAAATGTGTAGTATGAGTGGGACAAATGTGCCTATAAGGAAGGTACATCAAAGAGAAAGCTAACATTGACCTCAAGGCGTGTTCCTTACAAAGCTAAAACAATTCCCTGCACACACGTCTGGTCCATGCGACAGCCGCTTTTTGGATCATCTTTGCCCAGGGCCTATGATCACTGTGACCCAGAAGACCTCTCATCTTTTTTCTTTTAAACGTTCTGCAGTTTTGAAGGAAATTAATTTTTGTTTCGTCTCATTTCTTTGCCCAGGGCCTTCTCCAGACGCATGTTAGCCAAACGTATTGGGGTGGTGGTAGTTGGCTTCCCAGCCACCCCAATCACAGAATCCAGGGCTCGCTTTTGTGTGTCAGCGGCTCATACACGGGAGATGTTAGACACGGTAAGCACAGCAGATGGCCTGGAAAAATGAATTGCACATGTTGGAGGAGCTTGAGAAAAGCTTTGCCCTGTCTCTCTCATTCTGTGTTCCCTTTATTGCTTCTCTTGCTTGATCTTCACCACATCATTGTATGTGCTTTGATTTTTTTTTCTTTTTAAATGGATATGTGGGCCGTTTGAAACAGTAGATCTCATTGCTGTTAAGGAATGATACAAACTAATTAAAATATTGCATTGTACTAAATAGGATTTTAAGTTGCCTTAGAATTATTTATGCTTTTCAACTTCCTGAAATGAAGAGCTGCCCTGCCTCTGTCACTGCTGCTGCCCCTGGCTGGAGAGGCTTCAAATAGAACAACTACAAAATCCTCCATATACAGTGGTACCTTGTGTAAAGGAATTAATTCATTCCAAATTAAATTATGTTAAGCAAATTTTCCTTTATACAAATTTCCCATAGGAATGCATTGAAAACGGAGTAATCCCATTTTTACGTTGTACGGATTTGCGCCATGGGCAATTCTGTTAAGCAAATTTCCCCTATCTCCATAATTTTTTATGTTGGACAGAGTTTATGTTATACAAACAGTTTGTTATACAGTGGTCCACTGTACTCTCAAATGATCACACCGTCTGAAACAATGTGAATTCATTTGATTCCAAACAAGAAGTCCTGATGGCAAAGGACGAAGGTCCAGATTAGAGGAGCTAAACTCCAGCCTGATTCAGACTATGTCATGTAGTCAATAGAAAATAAAGCAGATCAGGCCATCCTGGTCTCAGACATTTCCCACATTAGTTATCAATACAGTTGCACTATTAGTAACTGTGCCAGATAAATGACTGGAGAATCCCATCACATGATGCTCGTGGTATTTCCTCTTAAACAGCAGTTTCATTGAACCACAGATAGTCTTACTTCCTGGACGTAGTAGAACAAATGGAGCATGCTCACAGTAACATCTTTTATTCTACATACTAAAGAAAAGCCTACTGTAACATAGTGAATGAAAACCATCCTTGAGTGATTAGCATGTACCCCCCCAAAAAAAAAATCCTTTTAAATTTTTTTTCAACTCTTCACACATTCTTAATTTCTTTAATTATTTTAGTGGTTTTAGACAGTGGTATCTCAAATCTTCTTCTGCAAGAACACAGTAAAACCTCAGGAGATTGATTTATATACATTTGTACAAATAACTGCGTACTGGAGCTACACTCCATGTAGCTAAAAAAATGTGTTGCATCCCATAAAAACTTATACCAGATTACAATTGTGAGTTGTTAAGATGCCACAATAATTCATTATATATATAAATATAAAAACAAAATACAAATACAAAACATATAAAAAAGATTGAAATAAAACTAAACAACAGTAGTCCCCTCCACCAATGGGACCTCTTAAACAGTATTGTCCTTATTATCCTCCCTTTCAGAACTTAATTGATTATTGCACTGGAACTTTACCCTTTTTCTTACAAGCACATATTCAATAAATCTACCCCATATATCATCAAAATATCTCTTTTTAACTCTCCTTTCTTAATCTTTGATCTTTGTCATGGTTGTCTATTCCCTAGCATTCCATTAACACATATCCACATATTTTGCTTGCATAGAGTTCAGGAGAAGAGATGTTATTAGGAGACCTGAAACCATATTTGCATTCACCAATCTTGCTTCTGTCTTAAGATCCTAAAAACAGCATGTTGTATCAGGGTGATGCCTTCCTTTGTCCTTCAAATGAAAATATATACACATTTTAATCCCAGTGAATTCAGTAAAATATGAAGTAACTCTTTGTTATTCACATAATGAAAATGTTTTAAAATGTTGTGCAGGATGAAATCTTTCAACAGAGTTTTATAATTGTTGAACATATTCTGGGACTGTTCTTACCTCTTGTAAAGATTAGACTAATGGAGGACCAAAAAAATCTGAATTCTTACATTAGTACCATTAACTATTAATAGCAGTTATTTTCCTAGCCTGTGCACTGTTGTCCTATGCACTTGGCTTACACTAGTGTTTGTGTGTGATAGCCCTCAGCTGTTTTTTTTTTTTTTTTTTTTTTTTTTTGAAACAGATCTGAGCTTTCTGGAAGTGTGAATAAAAGCTGGAACCACCATGTTAGCATTGGATAATTACTAAGTAATTTCTTTCAAGAAGTAATTCACTCTGCTAGCTAAAAAAAAACTGTAGCACCCACAGCAAAGGCTGCACAGAGCTGTACACCATATCAATTATTCATCTTCTAAGCACAAAAGAGTAACACAAAAGTCATCTATATGTGTAGAGATGACATTACTCTTCTTTCTATTTCAAGACAGTTGAACTTCATTAGGAAAAAAGATGGAAGCAGTACCCAGAAAATGTGGGAGGATTTGAGAGGCATTAGGACATTGTGTGGGCCCTATCCTATGAAGTAGCAGTGAACCAGCCATGGTGTACCATGCTTTTGTCTGAAAGCAGTTGAATACTTGAGCCTTGGCTTTTGAAGCTAAGCAGATGTGAGAGAAACGTTTGTGTTTTTCTGATATAATGCCCTTGTGTTACAGGTTCTGGAAGCTTTGGATGAACTGGGCGATTTTTTGCAGCTGAAATATTCTCGACACTCCAGGTCATCTCGTCCTGAACTGTACGATGAAACAAGCTTTGAACTTGAAGATTAAGCTTCCCTCCCATGGAGAACCGTTATGATGTTATAAGGGGAGGGGGAATGGGAATCTAAACAATGAGGATGCATTTCTTCTTTCCTAAGGACACGTTTTGCTTCACAGTTAATTGAACCAAAAGAATGTCCTGTGTGCCTTACAGGATTGGATTCTGTGTGCAAGAGACTGGAGTATTGCTAAAGATTCCCTCCAAGAAATAGAAGCTTTAGTATTGCTATCTGATACAAAAGACTTTATTCCATTAATTGTCACTGTGCAGATTTTATTGCAGGCCTTTTTATGAAAAGCCTTTGAATAGTTCTTAATTATGATTATAGTAAATATTTTTAAAGAATTGACTTGAAATTTAGCCCGTTGGTTGAAGAAGGGAAAAAAATGTACTTGTTGAATTGGCTTTCACTTGTAGAGAAGCACATCTTTGTTGGAGTTGATATGAATTTTGGCAGAGGAAGATGGCTAGCAGACATCTCTTGGCCTAACTGATAGATACTTAGATGCCTACTTGGGAGGCACTGGTCATTCAAAACCCTGGTTAACATTACCAGTTGCTAGCTGAAATTTGAGAGGGATTGGAAAAATTCACCACTCCCATTTGCGTACTATTTTTAAAATGGTTTAATGTTGTTGATTAAATTTGGAAGAAACGGTGAAAGCCAACAGAAATGTCAGTTTTGATTCTTACACAATTAGTGCATGGAATTTTTTTTATACTTAAATCCAGCAACTCTACTCTATTTGTTTGATCTTAAAACAAGAATAGAGCGTTTTCATTATACCTCTTTAAGAAACTTTAACTTTGTAGTTTGCATTCTGCCATGTTCTACGGTTTAGAAATGGGGCATACCGTATTTTTGGACTGCATTACCCAGTGGTCATGCTGGTCAGAATATTCTGGCAGCCATCGTCCAAAAAAGGTAATGTTTCTCATCTCTGTTTACAGTGCACAAAATACAACTGATACTTAAAAGCTCATTCCCCCTTCTTTTTGAACAAATTGACAGGCTTGGGAAAGCTTAGCTGTGAGTACTTTGGCTTTTGATTACTCACAATATGATACTCATGGAGCTTGCCTTGTGTCGCTCCTTCACCTGTTGTTACTGAGAAATCCTGGGTGGTGTTGTTTCTATGAAGTATACTTAACACATTTGGAGATAGTTGGTCAGTGTCTTGACTTTGCTGTGAGATGTATATATCTCTGTTTTGTAAAACGTTTAAATAATATCCCTTATCACCTGGAAAGGGGCAGGAGGCAGGAGGAACAAATAGACTACTCTCGCATGCATGGTACCAAAGGAATGAGAACAGCACTTGTGGAAATATATCACTGCCTTCAGACTTTACCTGGATCTGAGACAGTTCTCCAGCCTTAGTTGTGAAGGCCCTTTTAGTCTGTGCAGCTTTTAATAAATAATAATGAAATAGCTATGGCTGAGATTTCAGTCAATTCTGTCATTTTTTGAGAGAGCTGCAAACCATTCCGGAATAGCTGATGGTACAGTAAACATGTCCGATCAAGAGATGGCTTGCTTTCTGTTGCACAGATGTACTTTGCTTTCATGTTTTTGAACACTGTGGTATCCACTTAACCCACAGCTGCAAAATTAGATTTAAGAAAAGAGCAATTAAATTGTGGAATAGCAATTACAATATACGACTCCCCTGCTTGTTAAAGGAGCTTTGAGGATAAAGCAAAGCTGATTGGTTATGAGATCCCTTTTTGTTGTTCAAGTTAATAAAATTCAGTGCTGCTATAATGTTAAGACTGGACCTCAACACATTCCAGAATATCGAATGTCAATTTCATAAGAGTATTTGCGGGGTAGGGGGTGAATTGCACAGTGTTGTATGATTGTTCACTTTGGCAGATGAACTTGAGAAACACGAAAGACACCCATCTTTCTGCCTTAAACTAAAACTACTGTATAAAGATTAAAGGATATTTTTGTGTTTTTCTTTTGCAAGTTGACTCGTTTCTTTTTCATTTCCAAATTTGTATTGGAGGGTCTCAAACATTTATCTAATGAATGGTGATAATTGATAGAAGAAACAGTTTAACTCATGGTTCACAATCCACAGGATCCAACATTGATTTCAGTGTGTGTGTGTTTTTGAGGAAGAGTTGCTTTTGTTGTTTTGTAGCATGCCATCAAAGTTGATGTGTTAGCAAAAACAAAAATTCTTTAAAAGCTAAGTTTTAATTAGATCGCAGACAAATTATTCCACACATCTTTGTCCTCTTACTATCAAAACTAATATGTGCAGATACAGTCTGACATTCTAGTTTTACATTGTTTGGGTTAATGTGCTCAAAACTTGACCTTGGCAGCAGACACAGTGACCTCAGTATGCACTACAACACTATAGGTCAGTGGTGGTGAACTTCTGGCACTTCAGAAGTTTTGGACCACAATTACCAGAATCCCAAGCCTGTATGGCCAATGACAAAGGACTGTGGGAGTTGTAGTCCAAAACAACTGGAGTGCCGAAGGTTTACCACCACTGCTATAAGGTAAGTGCTTTTCGCAATGACCACAGTTTAGCCATATATTTTAATGATGAGCATCGGGGGAATTAACACACAAATCAGACCGGTATTTCAGCTTGACTAACAGCATCCTTTTTCACTAAATAGCCAGTTCCCTTTCAGTCATTAGGCCCAGCTGAGAGTTACAAATAAGAGTGAGTCTGGTACAATAGATATAGTTTTGAGCTAGGAGATCTGGGTTCAAATCCCTGCTAGACCATGGAAATTTAGTAGGGAAAGGTAATACAGTACAGTGATCCCCCACCTATTGCGGGGGTTAGGGACCTGACCTGACCCGCGATAATTGAAAATCTGCGATATACAGATGCAGGTTGAGTCAGGCCTGGGGGGGGGGCTAACTGGGGGCTCTTGCACTTACCCCCAGCCTGGCCCTACCCCAAACGGGCCTGTGAGACCCTTCCCGGCCCTTCTGGAGGCTCCAAAAGGGCCTCCCTGCGAACCAGAAGTGACTTTCAGTAAACTGGAAATCATTTCTGAGGCCTCCAACAGGCCTAGAAAGACTCTCGGAGGCCTCAGAAATGATTTTCAGTCATCCGGAAGTCACTTCCGGTTGGCAGAGAGGCCCTCCAGAAGGCCCAGGAAGGCCCTCACAGGCCTGTTTGGGGCAGCTCTAGTCCTGGGGTAAGTATGGGAGGCTTAAACAGGAAACCTCCCTTACCCTAGAGGGCCTTTTTTCATATACTGCGGTCCCACAATATAGCGCGATCGCAGTATATGAACTGCGAAAGGGTGGGGGACCATTGTAGTAAACCAATTTAGAAGTACTACCTTGATATTGACCCTGATAAATCTAACTGCAGCTCTGAGAACCCAAAGAAGACAACTTGAAGTTGACTTGGGACATCATCCGTGATTGGTGGCAATCCTGTCTGAAAGGATTTCTCTCCATTTTAAAAAAAAAGTCAAAACATTTGCAGAGGACTTAAAATAAAAGTTAGTTTTATTCTTGATTAAGAAAATAACAGAGTAGAGCAATAATAAAACAGTCTGGAAGCAAAAGTCTGTATTACTTGGGGGAAATCAGTCTTTACCTGATACTGTGAAAGCTAATTCCTACTCCGTTATTTGAGTGCAGACCGAGATTGGCACAAACCAGGCAAATGGCGCTTCGTGATGGTTTGTGGTTTGTCACTGTTCATTAACTAAAAACCACGAACCTTTCAACGAAACAAACTTTTGTGATTCATGTGATTCGGGATTTCCAGGAGTGGTAGAATGATTCCTGTGTGAGTTAGACATGCCGAACTCACAAAGAGTCCACCTGACCCTTTTTCCCACCTCCTCCAAATCTAGTGAAAATTGAATCTAGTACATCTGACATACAGCCCCCCAAATTAGATCCCCCACATCTCTCAGGAAAGTGCTCTTTAGCCAATGGCGATAATACTTTGGGATTTTGTTCTCAGCAGGCGTGTGCCCTAAAACAAACCATGAAACAGCCCAATTCTTGTGTGGGAGGGGTGGGGGTCAGAATGTGGAAACCTTCCACCCCAACCCCTTCTCCAACCTTTGTTGGCCTCTAGGAGTTATGTTTAACTTCCATAAAGCTTAGATACCCTTTGCCTTTGGGAACCCATGTGTTTCTGTGATACAATATGCATACAGAGAGATTACTTTCTCCACTGATTCACTAACTGCTGATTCAGTTATCCACGATTGGTGATCAGCCAATTTTCCCTCCCGCCAGCGAGGAGGGAAAAGAAAAAACTTACCAGTGCTGATCCCTCTGTGCTGCTGCCACTTCACGCCGGCTGCCCTCCCAAGGGGTGGCGACGTAAGAGGACCCGCCTGGCCAAAATGCCTTTGAACTTCCCACTCGGGTCCCGGGCAGAGGACCGGAAATTTGAGCTTGAGCAGGAAGTTCAAAACTTCCGATCTAACACCCAGGACATAAATGGGAAGTTCAAAGGCCAGTTGGCCATGGCGGTCCTCTTAAGCCCCCATCCCACCCCTCCAGAGGGTGGGCAGCGTGGTAAGTTTTATTTTCCCTCCTCGTTGCTGCCTCCACACACTGGCTGTCTTCCAGAGGGATGGGGTGGGGACTTAAGAGGACCTGCCTGCCCAACCAAACTTTAAACTTCCCGGATGGAGACTGGTGTGCAGTGAGTTTTCTCCCCCCCCTTACCGCCACCACCACTACCACTGGCCAGCTTTTTTGGGGGGGAGCGAAAGCTTTCACCCCACCACCCCTATTGCCACTATTGCCCTCAGATAAGAGTGTTTGCTGTTATCCATGGATTGTGTTATCCGCAGGGGGTCCCGGAACTGATCTTCCAAAGATATGGCATCAGTTACATCAGTTTTAGATTATGTGAAAAATTAAGCATCACAAGGACAAATTGCTTCGCTGCCAAGATAAATCATGTAACACACATGATTATCTTTCCTATTCTAAGATTAGTATTCCCATATGTTCAGAAAAATCATTTGTAATTCAAAATCATTCTGATCATGTCCTAAACATTGAATCAAGAATGGGGCTGCATAAAAAACATGTGCCTATGATCTATGAAGGGTATTGCAGGTGAGAGAGACTCCGTGTGTCAAAATATACTAGGCAAAGCTTAGAGAAATTACTTTTTTGAACTGTGAATCCCTGAATCCATGCTGGTTAGGCAATTCTAGAATATAGAAAAATAATTTCCAAGTCTGGTAATCTTTCCTCCTTCCTTCCTTCTTTCCTTCACTCACCACCAGAGTTCCACATGAGAATCCTACGAAAAGCAGCCATCTCAGGTACTACCCTTATTCTTCTATTTTCAGCTTATTCCCTACATCTTTATTTTCCTTCCTTCTGAATAGCACAAGCTCAGATGAAACCAGGCATATATGTGCTTCTTAAATATTACTCAGTAAGCAGCATCTAGGCATCCTCTCTGGCAGGTAGCAATATTCATGGGACTGGATGAATTGGGCTGCCTATGAACGTCTTCCAATTGGCTTCTGTAAGAGCAGGAACAATCAAAATGTCTGAACAATGTACCAGTGCTAACAATCTATTTCAAAACCATTCAGTTCCCCCACCCCTGAGTTTATTATTCCCCAAGTTGGGTCAATCATATATATTTTCTTACTTAGTAAGGATTTGTTCCTCTACAGATGCCAGAACAAGTCTATTACTAAACACACATGCACCATTTTTGGACAGCATAGTAGTGATTAAACAATAAGTGCTGCACAAAACGTCGTTGGCGGAAGGGAGAACTTTTCTTTTATATTAAAACTTAAGTATTATAAATGGTTTGGTGCTTCACGCCAGCTGGATCATGTGTGTAGGGTCCCCCCCTTTCCACATAGATCTTGCTTTGTTTTGTTTTGGCAGGACAATGTTTTTCCACCAACTTCAGGCTTCTCCCGTTTTCTTAAGCTGTGCAATAGTCTAGAAAATATCTTTAGCTGGTACCTACAATTGAAACAAGAAATCAAAAGGTAGGAGCAATCAAGTGCTGTGAGAACTGAAAGGCAGGTGAAAACGAATTGCATGTGATAAAGCAATAATGAAAGAACGGACTGGGAGGCCTCTTCCCTCCTATATAAAAACGCTATTATCTGGTATGATTCCAGCAGGATGGAAAGACCCATCATTTTGAATGTCAGTGCACCATCACACAAATCATGGAGGGCTAAACAAGGTGACCTCAAACTCTTAGTGTAGGTAGGAAAATGCAATTTAATAGGATTACCAAAAGCTAGTAGACAAGATCCATGGCTGTAATGTAGTGGCTGAAGGGTGCAACTTATACTAAAGTATGGACAAAACAGGAAGGGAGGAGGAGTAAGATGTTAAAGATGTGTTCAGCTGTGTGGAGATCCACGAGTTGAACCATAAATTACTGATGGCAAGTATTTGAGTAAAAATCAGAGGAAAGGAAAAACAATAGTGTCATCTCTGCAGGGGTCCACTGCAGATCTCCTAACCCCACTGAAGATCTAGAAAGTGCCCTTTTAGGTCTGATTATCAATTTTTCAAAGAGAAGAGATGGTAATAATGGGATACTTTAAGCATCCCAATATCTTTCAGAAATCCAGTCCTGCCTGGTCCAACAAATTCCTGGTTCACCTTGCACTTTGGGTTCCAGAAGATGGAAGAAGCAACAAGGGGATTAGCTAACCTAGGTCTGGTCTCTAACGTAAAAGGAAGAACTTATCAATGAGGTAGAAATAGTGGAAGCTTTGGATAGAAGTGACCATACCCTCTTCAAACTGGTTATACTGAGAAAAGACAAAGCTGAGAATAGTAAAATCAGTGCTCTAGAATTGAGGAAAACTGATTTCAGAAAGCTTAAAGAAATACTAGGTCATATTCCATGGTCAGAAGTATTCAAAGAGAGGGGGGTCCATGGTGAAAGGGAGTTTCAGAAAGGCAAAATGCTAGTGGCACAATCACAAAATTTCCTCTAAGGAAAAAAGGGTTAAATATAATAAGGGGTTTTCAGCTGTACTTGAGGCATAGGTCCATTGCAAGAAGAAGACCGAGAAATGATAGTGGGGGGTAGAAAGAGGGCAGACCTGTTGCACACCTACTTTGTGCCTGATGTTTCCAAAAGGAAACAGAACCTAAGGCAGGTACAAAAAAGAGAAAGGGAGAGACTACTGTCCAGGAAAGACATAGAAGTGGTATGAAAACATCTATCTAAATGAATTCACATATCCGACATCCTAGGGTATTAACTTGCAGATGTAGTTTTAGAGCCTCTGTTCTCTAATGGTCATGAATTCTTGGAGAAGAGGTGGAGTCCCTGTAGACTACATATGAGCAGATATCATCAGCATCTTTAAAAGAGAGTGGAGGGATATCGAACCAGCTATGAGCTAGTCAGCTTGACATCATTTGCAGGCAATGTTCTAGAACAGGTCATCAAGAAGTTGATCTATAGCCAATTAAAAAAATACTGAGGGGGGAACCCTGTGGCTATACTATTATAACTTGGTTTCAGCAAGGCTGGAGAGTTGCCTAAATGCCCTAAGCACATCCGATCTCGCCTGATTTCAGGAGCTAAAGCAGGGTCGGCCCTGGTTAGTACTTGGATGGGAGACCACCAAGGAATGCCAGGTGCTGTAGGTGCCTGGAGTAGGAACTGGCAAGCCACTCCAGTATTCCTGCCAAGAAAACTCCATGGACATGGAGTCACATAGAGTGGGTCATGACTGTAATGACATAACACACACACACACATGCAGGAGAAATTGGATGTGAAAATATGAAATGGGTAAGAGAAAGCTAGAGAAAGGGGTCTAGAGGACTTAGCAGATTAGCCAACAAAGCGAGGTGATGACACAATGACAAAGGCAATGTTTGGGTCCATCAACAGAGTGATAGAATCCAGATCAAGGAAAACAAAAGTGCCTACTCTGCTTTGGTCAGGCCTCAACTGAAATGCTGTGCCCAGTTGTGGGTACCACAGTTTAGGAAGGATATTGACAAGATGGAACATGTTTAGAAGAGGGTGACCAGGATGATAGAAGGTCTGGGAGCCAAGAGCTTTGAGGATTTCACTTAGAGGGAAACAAGAACATCTTGGAAGCAAGAGCAGTTAGGCCACAGAATGGACTGTCTTGGGATGGTCATGGCCTCTCCTTCTTTGGAGGTTTTTAAATAGAGGTCAAATGGCCAACTGCCAGGGATACTTAAGCTGTAGGTTTCCTGCTTTGACAGAGAGTTGGAGTCTGTGACCTTGGGGTCCCTTCCAGCGCTCTAGTTCTATGGTTCTGTGATTCTAATTATGTATGAGGAATCAAGAGAGTGAGTCCAAAACACCCGGAATGCCACACTCTCTTCATCTCTAATCAATTTCTAATGATATTCTGTGTTCTCCTGAGCCTTGCAATTTATTTGGCTTACGACCTTCATGAAACCCCTGGTCAATTCTAATCAAAGGAGCCATAAACACTAAATGAAACACCCGTCCTTCTTTTGTCCTCTCATCCCCACCTCCTGCAACACTTTCATTTTCTTCTTTTAATGGCTCCACCGTTCTTTCAAAATCAGGAGGGCAGTTTGTGGTGAGACACAAACTCTGGAAGGCGGAAAATTTGTTTTCCAAAATGTACTTCAGTCATCTGGCTCAACTTGCAAAGTCGAAGTCCAGTTGCTTTCTCAATGTTTTACGACAAAGCGTTCCATGGGTATCAAATAACGACTCTTCTCTGTGCTCCCTTCACAAGTAATTGGAAGGAAGAGTGGCCAGTTCTTCCGCCAGTATTGAATGCCAAATGTTTTTTGATTTCTCTCCAGCCGCACCAATTCATACCATCTGAGAATGGGGTTGCACCAGATTTTAAAGCAAATACCAGGGGATAATTTGTATGCCCAAGAGACAAGCTTCTTCCAAGAACAGCTTATAGAAGTCACAGATGTAAGAGCTGGTAAGAGGAAGCTTGTATCGGGCAATGTTTAAACCAAAAGTGAGCCACTCAATGCCCCTCTAGATAGTCTTAGCAGGTAGGATAGCTCTGTGGTTTAGGCATCTGGATGAAGAATCAGGGGTTGGGAGTTTGATTTCTCTCCCCCCCCCATGTCCCTAAGCCAGCCTATGTGGTCTTGGGCAAGCTACACAGTCCCAGAATAACCCCAGAAGAAGGGAACGGTAAACCACTTCTGAGTATTCTCTACCTGGAAAGGGTTGCCCTAAGTCAGAATCAACTTGACAGCATGCAATTATTGTATTATTAGATATTCTTGGACAGCAATTCCATTGTTGCTTGCCAGCATAGCCGATGAGGAGGATGGTGGGGTTGCATTCCAACAGAGTTCAAGGGGCCAGAGGCTGTGCATCACCTCTTCAAATGGGGTAAAACCTTTTGACGGCATCTTAGCTGGGACTAGCGCGAGTCCCATGACTGTGGATCTGTGATCAGTCTTAGGTTTGGACCATTCAATTTAAACTCAGGAAATGACTGTGGTTCTGTGAGTCGAGCACATGCTTTACGTGCATAGGTCCTAGGTTTCAATCCCTAGCATCTCAAAGAGGAGTTTAGAAAGACCCCGGAGAGTGTCTTCCATTTAAGTGCAGATATTACACAAAGTCAGCTACACAGAATCATGATCTGACACAGTATGAAGCTGTTGTTTGGGTCCCTTTGCCTTTAATCCATAGTTTGAGTGGAAGTCCTGCTCTTTCACTGTTCTAAACAACGGAACTATGTTTTATGGACCTATTTTTATAAGATGGTTACGTGTTATGAAGGAGGGATGATTGGAAAGCCCTCTTGATGAGATCAATCTTGTCCGAGACATTGACCTTCACAAGTTTTTGACTACAACTTCTATTATCCTGGCCAACAAAACTGGGAAGGATGGCCGCTGCACCTGACCAATGATCCACTGTTCAAGTTGTCCTGCCCTCCTGAACTGTGTGGCTTAACTCATGATGAAAGGGCCTTCTCTGTGGCCTTTGCCCATGGAGACACAATTGGCATCTCTTATGATACCTTTTCAGGACCAGGTGGATACCTTCTCTGCCAGCTTTTGTCTCAATGAACATTGGTGTCTGCTCCACCTCTGCAATTTCCATGTATGCTGTTCTTTTAAATGCTCCTTTCTGCAAAGGAATAGGGGCATTATATGTTTCTGCAAAAACACAACACAACACAACAAAACAAAGAATCTTGCACCTTAAACAATGGCTAGTTTCTTGGCATAAGCTTTATAATCAGCTGCATGGATTAGTATTAGTCTCACTGTTTATAGCTTCAATAATTGGCTAAGAGGCAAGTATATGTATGCACATCTCTTAAAATTATATATGAATGATCAGTGGACAGTGAAGAGACACTACTGAAGGCTGTGAGGAAAATGTGTGCGGTACAACCTTTTGTAGTTATTTCATACTAAAATCTCCCTGTAGTTGACAGACACAGACTGTGCTGTTTTGATACTCCAGGAATGGAATGAAGGATTAAATTTGTAGGATACAGTTGAAAGTTGTCTTCCCCCCTCTTTCTTGAGTCAGAGGTACAGATGGGCACAATCCTCAGTTTGATGGTTCGCCAGAACAGTCAATGCTTCCAGGAAAAGCCGAAGCCAATTGACACTTGTTGAACAACAGCCCTGACAATTGCTTTGTGTTGGGTGAGAAGTGGTGAACTTATGAAAAAAGGAGTTCGCTTCTGGGATTTTTCTTGCATGGTGTGGCTTTGTGAATGGCAGTGAGCACAAGAGGGTATCCTGTAGACCATCTTGACTGCTGCCTTTGGTGTTGCCAACATTCAGGCTCCCTTTGCTAGGTAAAGCTTGGCACCCTTTTCCCCGCTGGCAGAGGGCATGATATTGTGCAGCAGTATTGGGCCATTTCCTGGCATTCTGAATCATGGATGCAGAAGCACAATATCCCACATTCATAAACCGGATGTTTTTGTTTTGTTAATTTTTAAGAATTGAGTATTTACAGGGTCAGCATCAAGTAACAACTCTCTGGAAAAAATGTTCTACAAGGAAGGTACTGTAACAGACAGGGCTGACTAGAACAGCCTTTCCCAGCTCAGGAACAAATCTTCAAAAAGTTACTTTTTTGTAGTACAAATCCCAGAATAATCCAGCTAACCTAGCTATTGCCTGGGGGATTCTGTGACGAAGCTGGCTTGGGGATAAGTATGCATAATGGGCAGGAATGATGAGAGCTGTTATCATCTGGGAGGCAAGAGGTTAGGAATGGTTGGAGTATAAAATGCTAGGGCAAGGCCTTCCCGACCAGTTCTGTTTCTGCACTTCAACACCAATGCTTTCCACCCTGGCTTAACTCAAGGGAGTGCTGTTTCTGCATATGATAAGACGTACGCCTTCTACGCTTGCTTAATTCAACCTGTTTCTTTTCCTACACCTCAGCACCAATGCGTTCAGCCTTGGCTTAATCCCAACTGATGCTGTTTCTGCCCTTGTACATAAGCACTGTCTCGTTAGCAGGGGAGCACAAGAGACGAGAGGATGCTGGTTTTCTACCAGAGTCCACAGGGGCGTCTTCATGGCAGGGCTCCCTTTTTTCCAAACAGGCGGCCAACATCCCACATCAAAAGTGTGTTTGGCCTCTTAATTACTTTCGTACACATCCCAAATGCACTGCCTGCTGGGCCCTCCCGTGTATGAAGCCCTTTCGAGGCAAGTCCCTCCCAGACGGAGGTGATTCTTGTGTTCCAAGGCAGGAAGGACCGGGCCTTGCCTTTCTTTGCGTGATCCACATCAGTTAGCATCCAGTCAGGAGGTCTGCTCGGGATGAAAAGAATATTGGTTTGAACAAGTTTCATTCCTTTCAAGAGAGGGAAATGTCTTTCTTTTCAAACTGCCTCTACTTAGCTTTCATTTCCTGTGCACAGAGTAGCTTTGTCTTGAGTACGATAATTAAGTTGTTGACCTTCCGTAGGGGTCAGATGGAGCTTCCTCCAGGAGAAAGATAAAAAACGGTCAAGAATGGACTTTTGGCCAGCCCTGCAGACAGGTGATATTGTCGCAATTTGTGATGAATGCATTCTCTTACTCCAGCAATGTGAAACAACGGATTGGCACATTGTGGGTTCTTCGGGATAAAATTCCCTTCCCCGCTCTCTTGCTATGGTTTTCTCCTATTATAAATTGATGATGAGGAAACTTAGAATGGGATGTTGATGGAAGCCTTAATCTTCTGCAGTGTATGTGTCCATTCTCAGGGAATTAAATGAAGGACTCCAAAAGTAAATAAGCACTAAAAGGTTTGCCAGATCTGCAGTATTACTAACGGTCCTTTAACTACATTAACATTTCCCATACCTTTCAACACAACAAACATAAAATCACAGCCAGTTCAACATCTAAAACCAAGTGCACCCTGTTGTATTTTAAACTGCTTGTTGCTATTTCAGATCTGCCTTTTAAATATTTTCAAGTACCCAATAAATTTCCTCAGATGATTCAAGTAAGTTTGGGGCTTTTTGTCTTTTTATCAGTAGCTTCAGGTAAATTCACACAATCTTCTATTCTGTGGAAAAATAGGTACTCATTGCCTGTTGATGCTTGTAGCCATTTCTTGTGTATGAACATAGATTTTGGATGATAAAATGGCAGATATCAAGAAAGCTGTCTGAAAGAGAGATAAAAGGTAGAAACTTCATATGATATTAAAAGTGGTTATTAGATAGATGAAAACCCTTTTTGAAATCCCTCATGCTATGATTATATTGGATAAGAAATGTCATTTTGCAATCAATTTGTTCTAACACCATCTCTTTCTAAGGACCCATGTGGTGATGTATGCCCTATGGGTTTCTGTCCCTAAACTTGGGTAAACAGAGGGATGTGCTCTAACTAAGAACAAAAGCTTCTACAGAAATATAAACTCACCTAAAGTTGCAATTCTTGGAGTTTCGAAAAGCTACTCTTTTCAACAACAGCTTTCAGGCCCATGTAGCAATAATGGACACTAACTATGCTTGTTTACAATTGTTGGACTAAAAAATTGAGCGTCTTATACATGGAGGTAAGCCGAGGGCGGAACTGCATGTTTGCAAAATTGTAATTTTGGGATGGAAAAGTAGGGGGTCGTCTTATACATGGGGCATCTTATACACGGTGGGGGGGGATGTGGGTAACTTTGCCAAGCTCTGGAAATCCTTGTGGCACAGTGGTTAAATGCCTGTACTGCAGTAAAACTGTGCTCATGACTTGGGGTTCAATCCCAGGTAGCCAGCTCATGCTTGACTCAGCCTTCCATCCTTCTGAGGTCAGTAAAATGAGTACCCAGCTTGCTGGGTGTGGGGGGCAATGTGTAGCCTGCATAATTAAACTGTAAACTGCCCAGACAGTGCTTGAGGCACTATGTGGTATATAAACAGAACACTTTAATAACATCCTGACTAGGAAATCCTCATCCTTGGATACAGTGGGATTTGTCAGAGTATTATTTATTTATTTATTTATTTATTTATTTATTTATTTATTTAAAATATTTCAATCCTGCCTTCCCTTTAGAAATGACCCAATAATAATAATAATTGCATACCATCACCTCAATTCTGATTCACTGTGACCCTTCTCAGGCATCTCTAGATAAAGCAAAGTGTTCTGCTTATCTACTGCCCCATTATTGCTTGAAGCACTCTCTGGGTGGTTTACAATTTAATTATGCAGGTTATACATCCTCCCCCCTCCCCCCCCGCCAGGGTCATAACAAGCTGGGTACTCGTTTTAACGACCTTGAAGGAATAGAAGGCTGAGTGAACCTTGCGACTGCTATCTGGGATTGAACCGCAGGTCCTGAGCACAGTTGTAGCTACAGTACAACAGTTTAACCACTGTGCTACGAGGCTTGGAAGTGGCTTGCAGTCCTCTTCTTCTGAGTGGTGCCCTGAACCCTGCAGCTACACAAGCTCTTCTCCTGGGAGGCACAGAGAGGACTGGAGCTCCCAACCTCTGACTCCACAACCAGATACCTAATTCAAACCTGCCTAAAGTTTGTCTGTAAAGGGGTAATATGGGTAGGCAGACAGCTGAAACTTGGCCACAACCCTTCCTTCAGAATCACCTCCCCCTAAAAACAAAGGAGCTACAAATGATTGTACCACATGCGATTTGCAGAGTTTTCTTCTGGGCTTGCTATCGAGCTTGGTCAAGCAGCTGAAATCCCTTCTGTTTCCAATAAAGCTTAAAATATTTCTGAATGACCCTCCATGTGCTTTCCTATTACATGGCATTCAGCTTTGTGGATGCAGCCAAGGAGAACAGCAAATAAAGGCCTTTTTCAACATTCCACTATTTTATTTCCTGCCACACTCAAAACCCACCAGTGAATTCAAAGAAGGAGGGGGACCCCTTTATATGTTACCCAACATTTTCTCCTTCAGCCATCCACAATTTTTCTGCAGCCCACAAGGCTGTTTATTTTATGCCGTTCCAGAGGACCATTGCGATATGTTAAGACTGACAACACTGTGTATAGTCAAAAGCAGTATTAAACATAAACGAATCAAGAGACTATTTGAAGAGAGATGGTGAAAGGATTTGGGAACAAAGTACAAAAGGAGTGGTTTGTTAATGCTATGGGCTTTTGTAGGACAAAGTGGGCTGGATACTTCAGTGGTTTAAGTTTCTGCTTGTGGAGCCAGAAGCCGGGAGATTGATTCTCCAATACACACTCTTGTGAGTATCCATAGAGTCACAGAATAGTTCTGTTTACCTCCATCCAAGAGGTCAGGCTGTCCGAGTGTCTCTGCCCACCTCCAGAGCAGCTCAGATGCTCCGTGTGGAGACAAGGGGAAGGAACACCTAGCCAATGGTGCAAAAATACCATCCAGAGGTCTGTCTGACCAGGAGAGCCTTGCACAAGGCCATTCATGAATCAGATCACTTAAGCCTAGTCTGACTCTCACGTGGTAAATCTGGTTTCTGGGCTGCACTGAGGGTCTTGTTGTGAAATGCGGCCCCAGCAAAGCTTACAACATTCCTTCTTAAAAGTTAGTACCTGCCCTTCTATTTAAGAACTATATCTTTTAGTTTCCTGTTTCATAGAAATAATGCAACCAGTTAGGTTTCAGGGCTTTCAAGCCATCTGAACGCTACTGCCAGTGGTGTGGCCATCCAGCTTGCTGTCAATATACCACCCACAACAGAGCAATAAACAGGCCACCAGCCGTACCTTGATATTTTAACTCTGTCATTTAAAGGTGACAAGTTTTGACAACCCCTTCGGAATGACAAGAGTAGCACAAATATTACTGTCGCTCTTAACAGGGAATGAAACTATTCCATGTTACGTTGCAGTGCCATGTTATGTAGTTATACCTGGGTTACTGGAGGGAATGAACTACACATGGGTATAGTTTTAGAACAGGCGGCTGTGTTAGTCTCTGCAAGCAAACCAGACAAAACCTGATTCAGTTGTTTAGGTTTTCATTTCTCAGCTCAGTTTGATAATACACCAGTTCTCTGGATGTACTGTGGTGACAATTTCTTTATGTGAAGGCCCAAGAAGGTCAGTTCAGTGACAGGAGCACCCATATGCAGTCTAAAACGGTACAGTCCAGGCATGGATTTGTAGCCTGAGAGAAAGTAGGTACTAATCTCACCGCTTCTTGTACACGTTTGTCTCAAAACCCCAGCAGCAGCAGCAGAGACTTAAACAGAAAGAGAGGAATTTACCAGGATTGTCTAATAAAAGGCACCATCATCTCACTTACTGTAGGTTTTTCATTCTGTGGTACAAAAGCAACACTTAAGCCCTCCGATCTTTGGGGGAGGGGAGAATTCCTCAAATTGTTAAACTTCAAACAAGCAAAGGAAAATATTTACAAAACACTAGAACTCTGCACACTTCAAAACTCCCAAAACCACTTTCCTCGTGCGCTTTTAACACCCCTTGTTGAAAGCACTCATAACACTTTCATCATCTTCCTTCGTTTAAATTGCAAATCTTCTCATTTCAGACATCTGGCATGCAAATGAAGCACCAAGCATTGTTCCCGCCTTTACTCTTGCCAAAGCACGTTGGCAGCTGGACTGAGGGAGGAAGTGCCTTCCAGAGACAGGAAGACATTTTGTCCTAAGTATAGCGTGGCTGTGTACACACTTCACAGGGCTGGCTCCCCATAAAGCAGACATTGGCATTTCATGTGGACAAGGGCTGTCACATGTGCTCCTTTTGCTGAGAATTGCCTGCCACCACCAGCAGCCTTGCTTCTTCGAAAATTTGCCACATCTGGAAAGCTGACAGAAAGAGCTATCTAGCGAACAACCAATTTCAAGTACAGTGCCTCTAAAGTTCTTTAGAGCCCTGCCTGATGTGCTTCCCTGGATTTCCAGACAACCTTTAAAAAATCAGGGCAACCAGGACCGATAGAGGAGAAAGCCTGGCATGGGTTTGTTAAGGGTGCTTTAAATCTTGGGTGCACATCTCCATCCTGTCCCCATTGGCATAAAGACATTGCTTTATATAGCAAGGAAGAAAATGAGAGGAGAGCCAATGGGTGCATGTGCTTGATTCCATCATACATTCAGATCAAAGCAGGAAGTTGTGCAGCAGCATCAGAACTCGTGAGCTTTTTTCTTGTAGAGCAGGAAGAGAAAGCCCTTCCTAATAGGCCGAGAGTGAGCTTTCCACATGCTCCAGCAGCAGTAAGTCCTATGTATTGTGGGTAAGGTTGTGTTAATGTGAGCCCTGGTAAGAGTTGGTGATAACTACTCTACCTACTGGGGGCATTTTACTGCCCAGCCATATGGCCCCCACACAAACCCCCTGCACATCTGGGTTGCCAATTGAACTGGTTAAATGGCTTGCACTTAGATTCCACTCCCATTGATTCAGATTTCCTGTGTCCTATTCCCATAATCGACCCTCATAGATGCCCTAAGCACATCTGATCTCACTTGATTTCAGAAGCTTACCAGGGTCAGCCCTGGTTAGTACTTGGATGGGCGACCACCAGGGAATACCAGGTGCTGTAGGTGCCTGGAGTAGGAACTGGCAAGCCACTCCAGTACTCCTGCCAAAGAAAACTCCATGGAAATGGAGTCACAAAGAGTCAGTCACGACTGAATGACACAACACACACACACACACACACACACACACACACACACACACACACACACACCCATAACCAGCTGCTCAAAAGTAATTGTGCCCGCCTGCACCCCTATTCTCAATCCTTACATGTCCTGTGCCTTTGTGATATCACATGGGCTTATCACAAAAGGCAGAAAACAATCTCATTTGTTGGCCTTGTTATTTCAGGAAAATGAGAAGCTGCTGATCTGGCCAGTCTGCTCTCATCGCTCAAGATAACCTCACAGAAATGTCACAGCCCAGTGGGGTCTCCAGGGCACAGCAGCTTTGGAACACCTCCATTTGAGAAATCATTCTTCCAGCTAAAGCGGTGGTTCCCAAACTGTGCTGTGGCATCCCAGGGAGCCACCAAATCCAGCCAGAGGTGCCAAAGAAGCCTCAGAAGTAAAGACTATTTGGGAAGGGCTCCCCCCTCCCTTCTCCCCCTTACCTAATGGCCAGTAAGTTGGTTGACTGATCACACCCAAAGGGTGACCATAAATGGCCTCTCTTCAGCTTGGATGGGTGTGACGAGTGGGGTGCCCCAGGGTTCTGTTATGGGTCCAGTGCTGTTCAATATCTTAATTAATGACTTGGAGGAAGGAATAGAGAGTATGCTAATTAAATTTGCAGATGATACCAAACTGGGAGGGGTTGATAATTCCCTAGAGGATGAAAATCCAAAAAGACCTTGACAGATTAGAGTGCTGGGCCAAAGCTAACAGAATGGATTTCAACAGAGGGAAATGTAGGGTGCTACATCTAGGTAAAAAGAATGAATTGCACAGATATAGGATCGGGATACTTGGCTGGAGAATAGTACCTGTGAAAGGGATCTGGGAGTCTTGGTGGACCACAAATTGAACATGAGTCAGCAGTGTGATGTGGCGGTCAGGAAAGCCAATGCAATTCTTGGTTGCATCAACAGAAGCATCGTGTCTAGATCAAGGGAAGTGATAGTACCACTCTATTCTGCCCTGGTCACACCCCACCTGGGGTACTGTGTCCAGTTCTGCGCGTCTCAATTTAAAAAGGATGTTGACAACCTCGAGCAGGTGCAGAGGAGGGCAACCAGGATGGTTGAGCGTCTGGAGGAAATGTCTTATGAGGAATGGCTTAGGGAACTGGGAATGTTTAGCCTTTCAAAAAGAAGGCTGAGGGGGGATATGATAGCTATGTTTAAATATTTGAAAAGCTGTCATATAGAAGAGGGAACAGGTTTGTTTTCCATGGCTTCCAGAGACTAGGACTCGGGGCAATGGTTTCAAACTACAGGAAAAGATATTCCATTTGAACATTAGGAAGAACTTCATGACAGTTAGAGCTGTTCGGCAGTGGAATATGCTGCCACGGAGGGTGGTGGAGTCTCCTTCCTTGGAGGTTTTTAAGCAGAGGCTGGATGGCCATCTGTCAGAAATATTGTTATGGGGTTCCTGCATGGCAGAGGGTTGGACTAGGTGGCCCTTGAGGTCTCTTCCAACTCTATGATTCTATGATTCTAAGTCAAGGAAGATGTGACTCAAAAAAGTTTGGGAACCACAGGACTAAAGAAACATGGGCAAATTTACCTAGGATCTGGCAGCACAACTAACCCTTGTGCCCACACACCTATAATGCCTCATTGTAAGTACAGTAAGACTTCCCTATCCATGGGACCATTATCCACTGATTCACTTATCCGCTGGCTGAAAATACTAAACTAAAAAACACAGAAATATCTATGTATGTATATATTTATTTCCAGGGCTTATTTACTATATCTGACCACAAGAGGGAACCAGAGACTATGGAATGTATACTATTTACTTCCGCATTTTTCAGCATCTGGTGGGGTTGCTTGGAACCAACCTTCTGCAGATACTGTGGTCCTACTGGCTAGGCCCCTGGGATCAATACATTTAGGATTGGAATGGACCAAGGTGAAAATCTGAAGGAACCTAAATTGTTTAAGAGGTCTAACAAATTCATAAATGGCTCTTTCTTTTGGAATATGCCAACAGGTATTGGGTTTCTCCTGTTTCCATAGACCAATGCCACTACATTTGTATTTGCAAGAAGGGGTTTGTTGACTCTGAGGTAAAATGTTTCTCAATAGTGCTAAGAAAAGGGACTTTTAGAAAGGTTTGAACTTGTACAAAAGTGTGTGCTGCTTGGATGAGTAGTGAAACATTTCGGTCTCACAAGAAAATCCATTTGCCATGACTCAACTTCCAGATAATCTCACCTGGATGACTTATTTATGTCTTTGTAATTTAAATATGCTGGTACAGATGTAAGAGAAAAAAATTAAACAATTAGCTTATCAAAAAGGTCCTAACATGTCAAAACAGGATGTATTGACATAGGAAAGCATCTACTCTAGATTACACAGAGACAGTTGATTGATCATTCTGCACGTGGTCAAACAGATTTGAGGCAGGAACTTAGAAGTTTGCTTTGTTAAAGGAGCTCACTGAATGATTGTAATATAGTGGGTTTGACAGGGAAAATGCCACCCTCCAGGTATGATAAAACAGCAGTTTATTCCAACATAACAAGACTTATTCTCAGAAGAGGAGCAAACACACATCCTAACAAGCCCAGCCTAAATATACCTGGAGACAAACATTCACTTCCAGCCAATCTTCCTCCCTTTCTCCTGTTAAAGGGAACTCTCCAATTAGGGAGGACTAAATAACCCATAACTGTTTTACCTGGCCGATTCCCATCAGCCAAGACACAACAATGATTCAATGCTTTGATCAATCATTATTGCCATTATCATTACAGTGCTGCAGTCAGGAGATGAAATTTGTTGCATTGCTCATTATGACCACATTGACATTAACATTACATTGAAATTTTTCATTGAAAAATGCAGGAAACTGATCTCGGGTTCTCTAAAGACAATCTCTCAAACACTCTCCCTATCACTATCAGTAAAAACCATCAAAACAATATGAAGATCATAGGAAATTAAATAGTGTTCTGCCTTTTCATCATGCCTAAAGTCTGCTGGCTGAGGTGAGGAAGTAATCCCCACCAGCAACTTTCAGCAGCTTGCCACCAATTTTACTTAGGAACTCTTTGATGAAGACTATTTTAAAAAAGATGTTGTTGCCGCTGCATTTTCAGCAAAGAGCTTGAAACCTCAAAACAACCATTCCTGTTAAATCTGGACTATAGAAGAATGAGAAAAATAAATGGACTATGCTAGCAGCTCAAAAGGATGTACTCAGACATAAATCCCATTTTGTGGGAAAGGCTTGTGGTTGGACCTATTTTACAAGGAAATTCTTTCCATGCAACTTTTACAAAAATAACTACCCCATATTTTTCTGTGTAGAAGACTCTGCCATATATTAGATGCCCCCAACTTTTAGGCCCCACATTAATAAAATTAACAAGTCCTCTTTGAGTTCTCCTCTACCATCACTCCGCTGTTTCCTTTCCTTTCCGCGTTCTGAACACTCCTGTCTACTTTGCTTTTTGCAGGATCGGTGCCTTCTTTTCAGTGGGAAAGAGCTCAGAGTTGAGCAGCCCATTAAGAAGTGTTTTTCCTCTGGTGAAAAGAAGACACCAAAACGTGCAAGAGCAAAGCAGGGAGGAGGGCAGTCAGGCACTCCCAGAAAGAAAAGAAAACAGCAGGAGGTGGGAAGCAGCAGCAGATGGGGTGAAGGAGCATCCAAACTGACCTCACTGTTTCACTTCCTCTCCAGCAATCCTTGATTGCCCTCTTCTCTGCTTTACTCTCCCTTTACTCTCCATGTCCTGAAGACTCCTCTTCGCTTTAATTTTTGTAAGATTGGCACCTTTTTTTCACCAGGCATTTCTTAATGATCTGTTCAACTCCAAGGCTTTCCCATTGAAAAGAAGCCACTGATCCTGCTAAAAGCAAAGCACAGAGGAGTCTTCAGGACACAGAGAGTAAACAAGGGATGCCAAAAAAAAGAAGGGAAACAGCAAGCTCAGTTTGGATTCTCTTCCACCACACCTCCACACCTCAGGAAAGGCTTACTTTCGTGTATACAACACTCCTTAATTTTCAGTGACATAATTTTAGGGGGAAATAGCATCATATACAGGGGAAAATATGATAGTTGTGAGTATAGATGGGCACAAACCACTGGTTCTAGCTGTGGGTGAGACTAGACCAGTGGCTCCCTACCTTGGGTCTCCAGATGTTCTTGGATTAAAACTCCTAGAAGCCTTCACCACTAGCTGTGCTGGCTAGGATTTCTGGACCTTGTAGTTGAAGAACATCTGGGGACCCAAGGTTGAGAACTATTAGACTAGACCATTGTTTTTAGCAGATTTTGCTAAGTGACCTATAAAGACAAAACAATAGTTCTTCTTAAGGAATTTGGAACTGGGTTGAATGGCCGCAAATGGGACAGAATTAGCCCTATTTAAATTGTTGCTGCCTGTCATTCTGAAATAACATCAGAAACAGACGTTCAAGGGAGTGCCACATCTGCTGAAAACCTGCACTTGAACAAAGTACAGAATTTTTCCATGTATAAGACTATATTTTTGTCTAAAATTGTTAGACAAAAATTGAGGGTTGTCTTATACACATAAGTAAGCTGAGGAGAGAACCACAAGGTTGTGAAACTAAAGTTTTGGTTGGGTCGTCTTATATGAGGGGATGTTTTATAGACAGAAAATACAGTATCTTATCACACTGAAGACTCTCTCCACTGAAAATCACTCAACACCAAAAATGTGGGACAGTGAAGTTCAGGTAAAATGGCTTTATGTCCCATTTGATAGAGGAGTTTCCCTTGCCCTTTTTTAAGAGTTGGCAGACCACAGACCTCAGTTTAAATGTGTTTTCTCTTTGGAGAGTTGTGCAGCCTAAGTGTGGATGAAAGCTGAAAAATCAAGCTGCCAATCACAAGGGTGCATTCCCAATATTTATCTAATACAGCACATGCAAATTTAGTTAGCCATTCCGTTCCTTTCCGTGGGTCTGCTCTAGACAGGACTAATGCTGGATTTAGCCCACCTTATTTGTCTATGCCATTTAGAGATGACCTTCTGTAGAAGATATCACAACATTCTGAGGCAAAAAAGCCAGTGTGTTGATTGTGCTGGCCCTTATACCTTAATGAAATGGTGCAAGGAGGAAAGAAAGGAGCTTGGAAAGAAGAGACAAGCCTTCCCTAATCCTCAGCAGCATAAACCCATTTATCTGAATAGCCTGGGGGTACATCAAAACCATATGACTATGCGGTCTTGACTGAGGTTACCCATGCCTGACTGCTGCTGAGGCTCCCATTGTCAAGAAAAGAGATATAAAACAGAACCAAGACTATTTTTAGATGACCAACTTTTTATGGATGCCAGAGTGAGCAAGCTCAGTTAAAACTTCTACCTAATCCTCAAGGGTGCACACATGGCTCACTTACCCCCACCCCCACCCCGACAGAAGGATATCATTATAGTCATTGAGATCAATGCAGAGCAGCAGCCTTTCCATACTTGGCTGCCTTGGCCTGCAGATTCATCTCTAGTCTGGTATCTTACCTCCTAAAGTGGCTTAACTAGATTGCAGCTTGGACAATTCTCCTTTTGGGAGTGAACCTCTCCAAATGCCACCCAACTAGTTAGGAATTCTGGGAATTGCAGCTGAAAACTAATGCAGTTGCTAAGATCTGACCCAAATGCCTTCAAATCTTGCACCAAGGACCATTGAGCAGAGTCTGAAAACAAATGCCTGGTAGCCGGTATTCAGGGGGGTACACAGACACCCTGTTTAGCCAATGCTTGAGAGCACTACCACACTTTTGGATTCATCCTTTCTTTCCAAAAATTCAAGGGAGCCTGGCGGTCTCACTTCCTCCCCCATGTTATCCTCAAAGCAACCAGACTCTGTCCGCTTGTTCAGACTGGGCATGACAGTTTAGTTGCCTGGCCCAGGGAAGAGGTGAAGCTGGATAGCCCAACTCTCTAGCCAACATGCCAACCGCTGGTTGTCCATGACTCACAAACAGAAACATTTCAGACTTATATACCGCGTCCTATTTCCCTGAGGGAACTTTAAAAACAGTAACAATATATCAATAAAAACAGTATTGGCAAAGAGGCGGGGAAAGGGGGGGAGGTACATTGCTCTCTCCTATGGATTGGTCTGACCTTCTCAACGGCCATGTAAGCTATCTGTTAGCAATAACCTTCACATTAAATGCCTATCTGGAATAATAGAATCATAGAACCATGAAGTTGGAAAGGGCCTAAAAGCTTATCAAGTCCAACCCCCTGCTCCAGGCAGGAATACAAATCAAAGGATACAGTGGTCCCCCACCCTTTCGCGGTTCATATACTGCGGTCCCGCTATATCGTGGGACCACAGTATATGAAAAAAGGCCCCCTGGGTTAAAGGGGGAAGGCCTGTTTCAGGCCTCCCATACTTACACCCAACCAGGCACTGTCCCGAATGGGCCTGCAAGGGCCTTTCCAGGCCTTCTGGAGGCCCCAAAAGGGCCTCCCTGCAGACCAGATGTGACTTCCGGTAAACCAGAAGTGACTTCCGGATCACTGAAAATCATTTCCACCGGTAAGTACAAGAGCCCCCAGCTAGGCGCCCCAGGGCCAACCTGACCTGCATCCACATATCATGGATTTTCAGTTATCGCGGGTCGGGTCCCTAACCCCCGCAATAGGCCGGGGGTGGGGGGGTCACTGTATCTGCCAAGGTGATGGTCCAAACTTCTCTTGAATGCCTCCAATGTTGGGGCACTCACCACCTCCTGAGGTAATTGCTTACATTGCCGTATTGCTCTAACAGCTAGGAAGTTTTTCCTGATATTCAGCTGAAACAACGAGCCCATTGTTGCGTGTCCTGCATTCTGGGATGACTGATAACAGATCCTGCCCATCATCTGTATGGCAGCTCTTCAAATATTTGAAAAGTACTATCATAGCTCCCCTCAGTCTTCTTTTCTCTGGGCTAAACATGCTCAATTATTTCAGTCGTTCCTCACAGGGCTTGGTTTCCAGCCCCCTGATCATCCTTGTCGTCCTCCTCTGAACTTGTTTCAATTGGTCAGCCTCTTTCTTGAAGTGTGGTGTCCAGAACTGGACACAATACTCAAGGTGAGACCTAACCATTAGCCAATGCTGAATGGGGGAGGGGATGAGTACCTCACGGGATTTGGAAATCCTGGGAAACAATGCTACACATGCAGCCACAGCACTGATTTGGATAAGGACTTTTAAAATTCCTTTTCTATGTTTGTTAGCATTGATTTTACTTTTTCTTAGCCCCCATTTAGTGGGGAAATACCTGAGAAAGTTTTGAGATTTTTTTTTCAGGGGAAGGCTGTTTGAATCAGGCATCTGCTTGCTTTCTACAGTGAGAGAGAGAGAGAGAGAGAGAGAGAGAGAGAGAGAGAGAGAGAGAGAGAGAGAGTATAATTTGATTGCATAATATGTATTTGCCACAGTGTGTAGGTTAACCTAGAGTTATGCTTTCACTGAGCTGTCCACTACCCTTCTTGGTTAGTCACTCTTGGCTCAATGGCTTATACCCATCAGTGTCTACAAAGAGCTTGGTTTTGTACCGATTAATTTATCCTCTGAAAATGTGGTCATTTTTGTGGCATATGTTCAAATCATGGAGGAGGTTAAATAGCAACTAGCCTCCCAACACAGGTCTTCAGGGAGCCTCACTGATCCTGCAAAGGTCGGCCACGGGTCTCCCCTGTATTTAACCAGTTACTAAATCATCCTTGCCCCTCACCTTGACTCTCTCCAGATGTTTTGAACTACAGCACCCACTTACCCACAACTGGCATCCCTTTGACTATATTAGTTAAGGGCTGATAAGAATCCTGATCCAAAGTAACGAGAGGCCACCATAATTGACAAAGGATGCCTTAAGCCGTAAGAGAATTTGCTCTCTTTTCCTAGGGTTTCTAAGTTTAGTCAAGAGCGTATGCCAAGTGGCATTGTCAATACCTTTTTGAAAGTCCAAGAACATCGATATGTTCATTAACACTCTCCGAGAACTCCAGACATCTGGTATTTATCTTTGAGTTTCTGAAGTGATCTGATTTTTCTTCAAGAAGACCTGTTGCAACATATGCTTAATTATCATATCTTTTTTCAAGTAATGCTTTCTGCTAGTTTATCTAGGCAAAATATATAGGTTGAAGAAAGAGTGGGAAAGTAATACCAATTTTTTTAAATCAAGCTAAAATTGCAGAAGAGCATTGTTGAGATAACCAAGTAAGAAAATATATTAAACACTGAAATATCCAGATCAGGGGGAAAATATCTTTTTCTGCACCCACAATTGTAACTTGAAAAATCTGAGCTATATGTAATGTCTTTTATTTGGGATTGAGTCCTCCTTTTTTAAAATTAGATTTTTATACATTTAAGCATGTAAATAATTATTAGGGGTTTTGTGTTTTATTAGCAGAGCAACCATGGAAAGAAGCTTCCAAAGGCAAGTTCTTTTGACTGGTCAGCAGCTTGAATACCTCCTGAACTTATGTCATGATTTCCTGTCCCAATGCCTCCCTGGTTGCCCCCATGCCAATAGCCAACACAGCAACATGAAATATTTCAGTATTTCAATGTTTAATAAAGAATTGTGGATATGTAATATTGTACCACTGGTGATAGCCAGTGTCTTGCACACAAATAGAATACTGTAGGAGATGTCATCTCATACACTGGTATAACCAGAGAGGAGCAAAGAGTGCATTTGCCCCAGGGCGCAGCAGTCTGGGGGGCACCTGGAAGGGGAGCAGAGGAGGAAGCCATGCACCATCCTGCTAGCAGTCCTCCTTTTGCCCTGCTAAGGCTTGGCGATCCTTAGTTGGCAGAAAGGAGGAGAGGGAAGCAGGTGGTTTTTTCCCAAGCAGCACCTCCATTGATTGCTCCCCCTCCTCCTCCCCCCCACCCCCACTAAGGCTTGGCAATCATTAGCCCAGGGAAAGGAGGAGAGGGAAGCATGTGATGGAGGTGCTGCTTGGGGGGGGGAATCCCATCACCTGCTTCCCTCTCCTCCTTTCCCCGGGCTAACAATTGCCAAACCTTAGCTAGGGAAAAGGAGGAGAGGGAAGCGTGCAACGTAGGTGCTGCTTTGAAAAAAAACATTGCCTGCTTGGCGCTATCTGCACGCTGTGCGGTTTGCACAGGCGAGCCTTAACTGGAAAGGAGACCCACAAAGAGGGCATGAGAAGGAGAGACCCTTATCCCCCCTACTGTTCCCCCAGGATCTGGCCCCCTTTGCTAGGGGGTGAGACACGGTTGGTGGGGACGAGAGAGCACAAAAACTGACTTTGTCCCCAGGCGCTCCAAACTCTAGCTACACCTCTGATCTCATAGAGGACATTATGCCAACTCAAATGCCCTGCCCTGACTGCATTTTAACTGCTGTAAACTATGGATCCTGCATACACCACATTACTACTTGTCCAGTCTCCAAACAGTGTTTTTGCTTACACCCATTATGCTCCATCTTTTTCAGAGTGTGTGTTTGTGCATGTGTGTGTGCATGTGTGTGTGTGCGTGTGTGTTCATTTATTTATCTCCTTTTCACAAATTAGTACATCTTGCAGTATTATGTGCTGGTATGGTCTTTGATGGCAAACCTTGTTGGAATTGCCATTTATCTCCATTAATACAATGGGTGGGGGAGTACCTAGCCTCTCTCTGTCCCGCTGTGTTATCTCCTGAGATTAGTTCACGATAGCCAAGAACAAAATGGCACCATGCCGGATGGTTCACTCTGGCTGACCCTGTTGCTGTTTCTTTTGTTAAAGGCCATCACACACTGGAACCACCCATCCCCAAAAGCTGTTAAGACACCCTCACAACATTTTTTTTAAATCTGGCAGGTGGAAACAAGTTTATCCAGGAGCTGAATTGAGTGAAAAGAGCAGGGTTTCATTTTATATACAAACCTGCTCTGTGCAACTAATCAAATGGAGTACTCCCTTGGCAGTACTCACTGGATTTATTTTTTAAAGTCTTATCAAAAAGCAATGAAGTTATCAAAACTGTGGTTTGGGTTGACTTGGCAGCAGAGAAGAAAGAGGGTGGGTAGAGAAGGGCAGTAAACTTGGAGGGAGAGGGAGGACAACAGGCAGATACATTGATAGTGGAAAAGACAGAGGAGAGTATGGGATATTATGAGAATTGTTGCTGTTTCTATCCTTTGTGTGGACTGGAGTATCATAATGTCCTGGAACAATGAGATATTGCAAGTATGGAAGAAGCAAATGAACTGTTATGAACTGTGAAGAGACACCATAGAAACTAGATCAGAAGGCTCCTAAAATCATCCAGACCACACAAGCCCATAACGGACATTGCCCTGGAAATTATAGGTATCTCATCTAGGGTGGGCAAAAGCTGATGGAGCCCAAGTCAAGTTCCTAAATCCTTTATTCCCACATGAGCTGGTGGGTATTACTGTGTGGAGGCACAGTGCTTGACAGTGGCTTGCAGTCAAAACTAGAATTAAGCCATATTAAATCCTTAGACATCTCCTAGGGCTCTTCTGGGTATATCATGTGGAGATGGGCAAAGGCTCTTGTTGGACACAGATCCTCCCTGATTTATTATATAGCATATTGGGAATTGTTAGCAAGGGCCCACCTACTCAGCAGTGGCCAGAACCCTATCAGGGATTCATAGTGGCATAAGTATAATTGTGTAATTCACTGCAGGGAATTGCCTTGGATTAATGAGGGGTTGCTCGCATATCTGTTTGGAAGCCAACCAGGCTCCTTGGTGCACACAGCCAGGAATGTCAGCGGCAGCTAATTAAATGACAGCAATTGGCCATTGTGATTTACACCATTATTGCCTCAATGTCATGGGCAACATGTTGTGTTCCCCAGGGATTACTTCTGCTGTTCCAGAATACACCTCCACCCTCACCATTCTTGAGAGCCTAGTAAGAGGCCCTAACGCTACCTGCAGTATTCGAACCGCCAGAACGCAGAGGGACGGCAATGCCCCCAGTCTGCCCTGGCTGTCCTAGAATGAGGTTGGCCTGATGGATGAGAATTATTACCATAATTATTTTTAAGCTGCTTTGCATCCAGTTGAACACTGCAGCTTCTAGTAAGCGGCTATTTTTATACTCATCTGATTTGTTCACTCAAACTATTTTGTCTACAATTAGCCTGCTTGTTATTTGTTCCTCTCTATCGGGACATAAACTAGTTTAACCACAAGTCAAATACCAGAAAGACTATACAGAGGCTTAAATGGGATTAAGGTATGTTTTCAGGCATCTTGGCTGTGAACATAAATATCTTAAATTGAGATTTGTAGATAGCATTATTAAGAACATAAGAACATAAGAAGAGCCATGCTGGATCAGGCCAAAGGCCCATCTAGTCCAGCTTCCTGTATCTCACAGCGGCCCCACCAGATGCGTTTGGGAGGCTAGATATCTGTCTCCTGATACCACTCCCCTGCATCTGGCCCTTGAAGTACCCTGGTTTAAAGCCTAGAGATTACACATCTCCATCATGGTTTGTAACCCGTGATGGACTTTTCCTCTAGGAATCTGTCCAATCCCCTTTTGAAGGCATCCAGGCCAGATGCCATCACCACATCCTGTGGCAGGGAGTTCCATTTACAACGCGCTGGGTGAAAAAATTTTTTTTTGTCAGTTCTTACTCTCCCAGCACTCAATTTGAGTGTATGTCCCCTAGTTCTGGTATTTTGAGAGAGGGAGAAGAAGCTTCCCTCTATCCACTTTACTCATACCCTGCATTATTTTGTATGTCTCAATCATATCCCCCTCAAGCGCCTTTTTTTCAGACTGAAGAGGCCCAATTGTTTTAGCCTTTCTTCATAAGGGAGGTGCCCCAGCCCAGTAATCATTTTAGTCGCTCTCTTCTGCACCTTTTCCAGTTCCACTATGTCTTTCTTGAGATGCGGTGACCA
Source organism: Phrynocephalus forsythii (assembly GCA_029282475.1). Classification (NCBI taxonomy): domain Eukaryota; kingdom Metazoa; phylum Chordata; class Lepidosauria; order Squamata; family Agamidae; genus Phrynocephalus; species Phrynocephalus forsythii. The sequence continues at coordinate 167,718,583 of JAPFRF010000002.1, read as the reverse complement.
GAATTGTACACAATACTCCAGGTGGGGCCTTACTATTGTTTTGTATAACGGCATTATAATGTTGGCTGTTTTATTTTCAATCCCCTTTTGATAATCCCTAGCATGGAATTGGCCTTCTTCACTGCTGCCACACATTGGGGAGACACCTTCATGGAGCTGTCCACCAACACACCAAGATCTCTTTCCTGATCCGTCACGGATAACTCAGAGCCCATGAGTTGATAGATGAATTTTGGATTTTTGCCCCAATATGCATTACTTTACATTTGGTTACATTAAAACGCATTTGCCATTTCTCAGCCCACTCCCCAGTTTGGAGAGATCCTTCTGGAGCTCTTCACAATCTTCTCTGGTTTTTACCACATGGAAAAGTTTTGTGTCATCTGCAAACTTGGCCACCACACTGTTTATCCCTGTCTCCAGGTCATTTATGAACAGATTGAAAAATTGGTCCCAGGACCGAGCCCTGGGGCACACCGCTTTTCACTTCTCTCCATTGTGAAAATTTCCCATTGACACCTACTCTTTGTTTCCGGGATCTCAACCAGTTCTCAATCCATAAGAGGACCTGCCCTCTTATCCCCTGACTATGCAATTTTCTCAGCAGCCTTTGGTGAGGGACTGTGTCAAAAGCCTTTTGAAAATCCAGATAGACTATATCCACCGGTTCACCCAAATCCACGTGCCTGTTGACCTTTTCAAAAAATTCTAAAAGGTTTGTAAGACAAGATTTACCCTTACAGAAGCCATGCTGATTTTCTCTCAGCAAGGTTTGTTCTTTTATGTGTTTTAAGATTTTCTCTTGGATGAGGCCTTCCACCATCTTCCCTGGGACAGATGTAAGGCTAACCGGCCTGTAGTTTCCTGGGTCCCCCCTCCTTCCTTTTTTAAAAATTGGTGTTGAACAGGCAGTACTTGATGGTATTGCGCTGACCCTTCTGACTTCAACCCAGCCTCTTATAGGATCCCCTTCTTAATAGGCATCTACTAAGATATCAAGAACAAGTCTTTCCATGGCACCTCCAAGACTAAAACCTAAATCCAGTTGTTAATCCCAGTTAGAGTAAGCCCTTGGGATATCTGGAACATATGTTTTGATTTACCAAGTTTCCATTGGTTCCATTGTTTGCCTATAGTAGTTAGGGCAAACAAAGGGATGAACCACAGTACTGGTTTATGTGGTCTAAGACCACTTCATCAGAAGCATTTGATGGAGTGGGCAAGAGTCCACCAAAACCTCTGCATTAGCAAAATATATTAGTTTTCAGGTTCCACAAATGCTCTAGCTGTTTTTGCATTACCAGACATTACCTTCAGGTTAGAAAGGTAAAATAAAAAAATTATTAAGACTTGACTGTCTTCCCTGTTATTCTTGGAGGAATGCTAACTTGATTTGGTTTAACTGGACTAACCCGGTGAGACTCTCCTTTGACTACACCTTAATCCATGAAATGACATTGTTTTGTTAAGGGTTGTTTTCCTCATAAACGTCTTGAGTTTGTATGAAATTCTGGTCAAGGTGTTGTTAAATTACTTGTGTACTATTTTGTTGGTTTTTTTTTACATTTAGATGATACAAAATCCAAAATGCTTCATACATTAATGAAGGAATCCTCTGAGTTGAAACACCAAAAATAACAGAAAAGAACTTTCAATCTAAATTAGGGACATAATCCTGTTCTTACAGAAAGAATATTTGCAAACTTTTAATCAATTAGTTAAAGTTAAACTTAATTCTCTCATGGTCTGTCCTTTTAACCATGTGGCACAGTACATATTTCATCATTCATAACATTCAGGGCCACAGTTCATAAAGAAGCTAATGACACTTACAAAGCAATTGTAAGTGCCAGCCAGGCAGGACACCTGGGAGTCCCAACCCCGAGGGAGGCCCAGAAAGCTGTCACAAGGAGTAGGGCCTTCTCGGTGGTGGCTCTCCAGTTATGGAACCATCTACCCCCTGAAATTCGGCTGGCACCCTCGCTTCAAAGTTTTAAAAAACTATTGAAGACCTGGTTCTATAGAATCGCGTTCCCTGACTCTTCAAACATTTAGTAAGGCACTATTTTTTAAACCATTTTTTTCTCATCTCTCCCGCCCCCCATTTTATCAAATCTCTTGCCATTTTTAGCTTCATTTTAGCTTCATTTTAGTTTTTTGTTGTTGATTTATATATATATTATTTTATTATGTACCTTGTATTTTGGTTTTTATAATGTATTCCTTTGTTTGTTATCACATGTTATAAACTGCCCAGAGTAGCCCTTGGTCTAGATGGGTGGTATAAAAGTCAAATAAATAAATAAATAAATAAATAAATAAATAAATAAATAAATAAATAAATAAGACAGGCATTCCAGGCAGGTAGTGATTAAATTAAACATAAAGTGAGGTTTGTTACTTTTGGCATCAGATTACTTTTCAAGTGCCTGCATGTCTACCTATTAAGGTTTGTGTACATACGTTTGTGTGTTGACAACTACACAGCTTGAAGGGCTATCAGTTAATCTTTCTTTCTGTTTTATATCTGCAGGAGAGAGGAGATGGGGAGAGAAGACCACATGAATTAAATTCCACTTGCTGAATCAACCAGGTAGTAAAACTGCAGTAAGAAGCACCTGACAATTCTCAGCAACACCTCACGGGGGGGGGCAAGAATAAGCAACTAAAGTGGCCTAAAAATCGGAAGGCCGAACACTCATGCATCTCTGAACAGTTTACCAAATTGAGAACAATCATGTGAAATGTCTTTAAACCATTTTTTTCATCCTGTGAGAGTATGGGGATGCCTTTTTAAATAATAAAAACAAAAACAATCTCAAAAGCCACTGCTCCATAGTCCCTTCAGAGAAAGTACTACTGTAAACCAATTTAAAACTGGAAAGGACTGGCTGGTTGTGATGTAAGATGGGGGTGTCCTTATCAGTTTTGTTTTTTAATGGAGCAGCATGGTTTTTTAGGAAAGATGGAAAGATAAAAATAGATTTCAGTTTTCTCTGATAAATCTTTTAATGGTGTCCATTATAAATCACATTCCAACCACATTTGTTGTGTGTTTCACATATTCTCCTATACCAGTGTTGGCGAACCTATGGCACGGGCGCCAAAAGTGACCCTCAGAGCCTTTTCTGTTGGCACCTGACATTGCCCCTTCACAGCCACACCTGTATTCAGGTTAAATGGCTGCATTGGCACTTTGCGAAAAATCATTGGGTTTTGAATCACATTTTGGGCACTCGGTCTCTAAAAGGTTTGCCATCACTGTCCTATAGGGTGTATCCATGTAAAAGAGAAATCAGTGGGCATGGAGGGAGGGACAAAAAACATTACTATTGGCCATTTGCAACACATTATCTGACTGTGAGGCAAAATGCCACCATGTTGGTTATGCAACACAGTTCAATCTATTTTAACAGGATTTAAACAGGCATACAGTTTGCAATAATAATAATAATAATAATAATAATAATAATAATAATAATAATAATAATAATAAATAATAATAATAATAATAATAATAATACCTTTATTGTCAATGTACAACATGTGCACAATGAAATTGGCTGAGTCTCCCTTGCCCACCCCCACCACCATCCCACCCCCATCCCACTAGCAACCACTCAGTCTTATTCCACCCTGTGTACTTGACACAGAATGTGCCAACCCACTGGTCAGTTCTTCTATACTTGTCATAGAATTATTTCCCATTCAGCAGTGACCTTCCAGGGCTCAGGAGACGTGGGTTCAAATCCCCACTCAGCCATGGGAACTGACTTGAGATGCGGATCTGGTAAAACCACTCCTTACATGCCTCACTGACCTATTATGAAAACCCTATTGTGGATGTTATATGTCAGTTACAATTTGACAACGCATCACAACTTTATTTGAACTGCCTCTGCCCACAAGATATACACTTCTAGCTGCACTTTCTCATGTGACACCGTAACCATCTTAAGTTTATACATCGTGTCTTCCTCCCCAGCCAAAGCCATCTCAGTACCATTGCCCCTCTTATATGAAGAGATTAAAACTGGCACTTCTTATCTTGTGGGATTCCACATACTTTTCTTTCCTCCCCTCAAAACTTCAGCTTTTGGGGTGCTCCTTTTTGTTTGTGTCTATTGTGTGCCCCTCAGCTGTACTACAAATGTGTTAAGCCCAAAGTACCTCATTTAAAGTAACATTTGGTGTACATAATTGGTTTATTCAAGCATCCAGTTATCCATATGCTTTGGATGTCTTGGTTCCACTCAGTTAAATGAGTCGCACTCTTAAATAAACACAAAAGAAGAAAAATAAATATAAGTTTAATTGTCAACAATAGCACTAGACCCCTTTTAGGAAAGGAAGCAACAGAAGGTGGATAATGGGATGCCCAGGGAAACATTCCGGGGGGGTGGCACATTTATTTATTTATTTATTTATTTATTTATTTATTTATCCTTCTTGGAGGGACAGCCCCAGTATGTGCAACATGGTGGAGAGTTGTCGGCCCCGTGGACACTCCCTTGTGGAGTTCCGCAGGGGTCGTCTCTCTCCCCCATGCTGTTCAACATCTACGTAGGACCGCTGGCTGGGGTCATTCGGAGATTTGGAGTCTGCTGTCATCAGTACGCTGATGACATGCAGCTCTATCTCTCCTTTTCCACCTCTGCAGTGGAAGCTGTCCGGACTCTCATCCAGTGCCTGGAGGCGGTCATGGCATGGACCAGGGCCAACAGGCTCAGACTCAACCCCGAGAAGACCGAGGTGATGTTCTTTGGGAGTTCTCCGTCTGGATATGGAGGCCCTCTCTCCTTTTTGGAGGGTGTTTCCCTCCAACTGGTGGACACAGTTCGGAATCTGGGCATAGTTCTGGATCCGGCGCTATTCTTGGATGCCCAGGTAGCTGCCGTGACCAGATCCGCTTTTTACCATCTGTGCCAAATTGCCCAGATCCACCCATACCTAGATGGCGACTCCCTAAGAACTGTAGTGGAAGTGCTGGTGATCTCGAGGCTGGACTACTGCAACGCTCTCTACATGGGGTTGCCCTTGACTCTTCTCCGGCGCCTGCAGCGGGTACAAAATGCAGCAGCCAGGCTGGTGGCGGGTGTGCATCGTCATGACCACATCACCCCAGTCCTGGCTCACCTGCATTGGTTGCCCGTTGCATCCCGGATCAGATTCAAGGCCCTGGTTTTAGTTTATAAAACCCACCATGGCTTGGGCCCGAACTACCTGGCAGAGCGGATCGCCCAGTGATCAACGTCAGCCCAACCTGTTCGGCAGTCGCGGGTGCACTCGCTTCGGGTTGTTACCCCCAGAGAGGCCCGGAAAACTTCCACCCGAAACCAGGCCTTTTCGGTGGCTGGTCCCTCTCTGTGGAACAACCTACCTAGCGATGTGCGCTCTGCAGAGTCCCTGCTGGCCTTTCGCAGAGTGTTGAAAACCTTGCTTTTCCGCAAGGCCTTTGGTGACCTAGTTTAGTTTAGTTATTTAGGGTTTTTTTTTTTGTCCCGCCATCCGTTTATTAGCCTAATTAGTGAGGTGCTTCGTTGTCGAACCTCATATGTTTTTATGCCAAGGGTGCTTTTATTTTATTTATTTTATTTGTTATATTTGTTGTTCTTGTTTTTGTTGCTTATATTGTATGTTGCTGAACTCATCAGCCTATTGTAAGCCGCCCAGAGTTCCCACGGGAAGATGGGCTTGGTAGAAGTTCAATAATAAATAAATATAATAAATAACTTATTTATTTAAATTTTACTCTGCCTATCTGCTGGCCGGGCCCCTACTCTGGGTAGTTTATAACAAGAGCACCAACAACCAAGTGCTAAAACTCAATAATACAAATTAGACCAAAGAAAAGCATACCAAAACAACCTAAATATATATTAAAACCTATTTTATGATCCAATATAGCAACAACTCAAACAACCAATAAAATTGTGGGTCATCAAACAAAAATATAATTAATCAGGAGCAGGTGTAGGCACCACCTACCTACCACCATGATTTTAAAAAAAAAAAACAGCCATCTTTCAAATAAAGACCACAGGAGAGAGATGGGATTTTTCCTAAATGTGGAAGACAGTGGTATGCATATAGTATTAGAGAATAGCATGAAGTGAGGGTAATCTATTTTTGGCTCCCTCCCTCCCTCCTTCACACACACAAACACAGAGAGAGGGGGGGGGCGTTTATACATGACCCCTAAGCTCCGCCGCAAATGGCTGCAAGGTCCGGACCTTAAAAATGTTTACCCACCAGCTCCGGACTTTGCAGACAATTAAGTGCGACCCCGCCCACTTTAGCACGACCCAGAGCAGTTTTCTTGTACCTGTTTTTTGGATGTGACAAATATTTGATCCGGTGTAAGGATAGTGAGTGCGGGGCTCTCCTGGCTTCTGTTTGTTCTTTTTTTGCACCCCGCCCCTTTAAGAGATCTGAATGCTGCCGGGAACAAAACGGAGGTAAACCGGCATTCTTTTCTTTCTTTTTTCTCCCTCCCTCACGAAGCCAGCAACCAGAGGAAGAGCGACGAACCCCTAAGATCTCTGGTCCGAATTTAAGTGGCCAGCGGATCTTAGGGGTCGTGTAAAAAGGCCCAGAGAGAGAGAGAGAGAGAGAATATATTCACTTCTCATCATGTCTGTCTATCAATAGTTTGGTGCCTCAGTGAGGAACCTCTTGCCACCAAGGAAAATTGAAGGCATTTAGAAAGTCAGGAAAATATATGAAGAATTCTGAAGGATGGTTCTAAAACAGAGAGGTTTGTCAAGCAAGCTCAGAATTCATATTTTATAGGAGGACACGTATGGAAACTTCCCTGTGAAATATGAGCATTTACTTACTATTTACTAATTATTGTTGTATTTCACCTGTCCTCCGCTGAATCCTAATGCATACATGGCTCTACTCTGCTGTAATTTTTCTTCCTCATAACCTGTGGGGGAAGCTGGCTGGATAGCTGGATAAGTGAGGGGAGTTTGATTCTCCACTGTGCCTCCAGGGGGGAGAAGAGCCAGCCTGTGTGGCCTTGGGCAAGCTCCACTGTCCTGGGATGCCCCCAGAAGAAGGGAATGGTAAATCACTTCTGTGTACTGTCTACCTGGAATGCCCTTGAAAGGGTTCCCATATTGATATGACAGGATATAAGGAGAAGGCCAAACACAAACACACAAGCATTTCTTTTAATCAAGGGTCAGAATGAAAAAAACTATGAGGCACAACCATGACGATCTCCTGTGTAACGTCCTGTATGCACATCCTGTAATATTCTGTTTAACAAGCAACTTTAAATCAACCTTGTTCTTTGTTATATCGTTTACAGTCATGATCGGCTCTTCATGACTCCACGTCCATGGAGTTTTCTTGCCAGGAATACTGGAGTGGCTTGCCAGTTCCTACTCCAGGCACCTACAGCACCTGGTATTCCCTGGTGGTCTCCCATCTAAGTACTAACCAGGACCGACCCTGCTTAGCTTCTGAAATCAGGCGAGATCGAATGTGCTTAGGGCATCTAGGCAGCTTTTAAAATCTACAGGTGTCTTTAAATTAGAAAATTCACAACTACCTTTGTTCACCAGTAATTTGTGAAGTGCAACCAATTATACTAGAGCATGTAGTTTTAACTCAATTTAATTTCTCTAATTGAAGACAAAATCTAATTGTTATTGCCAACTAGAGTAAATCCATGGAATAAATTGTGCTTATGTAAGTGTTTAGTTAAGAGGTCCCATTCACTAAATGGGTCTACTCTAGCTGGACTAACAATACGATTTAGCCCTCCAGGATCAAATCAGATGTGACAGTAAACATATTGTTGGATCTTGCGCTTGGTATTCTCTTTTGGAAAGACAAATTAATGAGAACTGTGTGGGGGGAAGGCAAATCTTAGTCAAGACCACACCACAAGGGAAAGAGTAATCTTTTCTCCTGGCATCCTTTCCCAGCTGAAATCCACTAGCACTCTTGAGCTTGATATATGCTGCAAAGTCTGCTTTCCTCCAATACTCTTGCTTAACTGGAGTTTTGATTAACTGTGGCCACAATGGATCAACTAAAACAAGGCTAAGTGTCTTTTACGGCTTCTCTTTTGTGAATTTAAATACTGAGAAGAATGAGAGAGATGAGAGAGAGAAAGAAGGAACATAACTCCTGAAACAATGATTTCTGGACCATTGGTTTGAGTCAATGAACTCATCATGTGTGGGACTTTTGAGTCCAAATCAAAAGCCACCATGTGTGGGCTACCCAATAAGCAACAGAACAACATTTTACTGTTTATATTGTCCCCTGTTGCCTAAGTGTTTTTCCATTTCTTCCCAATCAACCTTGCAGCACTGCTGGCACTATATCTAGAAGAGTATTTAAAAAAACTTTTGAAAACAATGTGAACTCATACATTTTTCCTATAATAAGGAAATCCAGATTCAAACCACCAGTTTGGTAGTGTTCTACCATACTTGACTATCATTGCGCAACATCTTGACACATAAAAAGTTAATGCTCGGTCTGGAAATGCATGCCAAATACAGTCCAACCTCAGATGGCTTAAAGATGTTTTGTTTTTTAACTTCTGCTTCATAGTATCAGGGTGAACTTACATTACCCAGAACCCAGATGCAGATCATATGTGTGAGGGATTTCCCCCCTTTCTTTCACCATGCTGTCACTTAAGCTGGTACACATTAGGATCTTTCCATCACTCCAGCCCCCAATTTGTAGTCTTAAAATAATGTGTAACATACACCACGTTCTGTTTTCTCTAATAACTTAAGAACATAAGAACATAAGAACATAAGAAGAGCCATGCTGGATCAGGCCAAAGGCCCATCTAGTCCAGCTTCCTGTATCTCACAGCGGCCCCACCAGATGCGTTTGGGAGCGCATGAGACTAGATATCTGTCTCCTGATACCACTCCCCTGCATCTGGCCCTTGAAGTACCCTGGTTTAAAGCCTGGTTTGTAACCCGTGATGGACTTTTCCTCTAGGAATCTGTCCAATCCCCTTTTGAAGGCATCCAGGCCAGATGCCATCACCACATCCTGTGGCAGGGAGTTCCATAGACTTACAACGCGCTGGGTGAAAAAATATTTTCTTTTGTCAGTTCTTACTCTCCCAGCACTCAATTTGAGTGTATGTCCCCTAGTTCTGGTATTTTGAGAGAGGGAGAAGAGCTTCCCTCTATCCACTTTACTCATACCCTGCATTATTTTGTATGTCTCAATCATATCCCCCTCAAGCGCCTTTTTCCAGACTGAAGAGGCCCAATTGTTTTAGCCTTTCTTCATAAGGGAGGTGCCCCAGCCCAGTAATCATTTTAGTCGCTCTCTTCTGCACCTTTTCCAGTTCCACTATGTCTTTCTTGAGATGTGACCAGAATTGTACACAATACTCCATGTGGGGCCTTACTATTGTTTTGTATAACGGCATTATAATGTTGGCTGTTTTATTTTCAATCCCCTTTTGATAATCCCTAGCATGGAATTGGCCTTCTTCACTGCTGCCACACATTGGGGAGACACCTTCATGGAGCTGTCCACCAACACACCAAGATCTCTTTCCTGATCCGTCACGGATAACTCAGAGCCCATGAGTTGATAGATGAAGTTTGGATTTTTGCCCCAATATGCATTACTTTACATTTGGTTACATTAAAACGCATTTGCCATTTCTCAGCCCACTCCCCCAGTTTGGAGAGATCCTTCTGGAGCTCTTCACAATCTTCTCTGGTTTTTACCACATGGAAAAGTTTTGTGTCATCTGCAAACTTGGCCACCACACTGTTTATCCCTGTCTCCAGGTCATTTATGAACAGATTGAAAAGCACCGGTCCCAGGACCGAGCCCTGGGGCACACCGCTTTTCACTTCTCTCCATTGTGAAAATTTCCCATTGACACCTACTCTTTGTTTCCGGATCTCAACCAGTTCTCAATCCATAAGAGGACCTGCCCTCTTATCCCCTGACTATGCAATTTTCTCAGCAGCCTTTGGTGAGGGACTGTGTCAAAAGCCTTTTGAAAATCCAGATAGACTATATCCACCGGTTCACCCAAATCCACGTGCCTGTTGACCTTTTCAAAAAATTCTAAAAGGTTTGTAAGACAAGATTTACCCTTACAGAAGCCATGCTGATTTTCTCTCAGCAAGGTTTGTTCTTTTATGTGTTTTAAGATTTTCTCTTGGATGAGGCCTTCCACCATCTTCCCTGGGACAGATGTAAGGCTAACTGGCCTGTAGTTTCCTGGGTCCCCCTCCTTCCTTTTTAAAATTGGTGTGACATCCGCTATCCTCCAGTCCTCCGGCACTGTGGCCGTTTGAAGAGACAAGTTGCATATTACCGTTAAGAGATCTGCAATTTCATTTCTCAGTTCCCTAATAACCCTTGGGTGGATGCCATCTGGGCCCGGTGACTTGTTAATCCTCAATTTATCAATTAGTCCTAAAACCTCCTCTCTTTTAACCTGTATTTGATTTAATTCTTTAGTCAAGAGGGGCGGCTCAGGCAGCGGAATCCGCTCAAGGTCCTCTGTCGTGAAGACAGACGCAAAGAACTTTCAATTTCTCTGCAATGTCCAAGTCCTCCTTAACCTCCTTTTTCCTCTCTCACCATCCAGAGGCCCAATTGGTTCTCTGGCAGGTTTTCTACTTCTAACATATTTAAAGAAGCTTTTATTATTACCCTTTATATTGCTAGCCATGCGTTCCTCAAAGTCTTTCTTTGCCTCCCTTATCATCTTTTTACATTTCTTTTGCCAGAGTTTGTGTTCCTTTTTATTTTCCTCATTTGGGGAGGATTTCCATTTACAGAAGGACCTCTCCTTGTGCTTTAGAGCCTCTCTAACTCCACTCGTTAACCATGCCGGTGTCCTCTTGGACTTAAATGAGCTCTTCTTTCTTTGTGGTATGCACTTGTGCTGGGCCTCTATTATTGTTGTTTTAAACAGGCTCCATGCACTCTGAAGAGATTGGATTCTTCTAACCCTCCCCTTCAGTTTCTCGCTAACTAGTTTCCTCATCTGAGGGAAGTTTGCCCTTCAAAATCAAGGGTTTTTATGTCTGATTTGGTTGACACTCTTCCTCCGACATGCATGGCAAAGGTAATTGCAGCATGGTCACTGTTCCCCAGAGGCTCAGTGACATTCACATCCCTGACGAGGTCCTGAGTATCACACAATATTAGATCTAGAGTTGCCTGTTCTCGGGTGGGCTCCATGACAAGTTGCTCTAAGGCACAGTCACTCAGCAAGTCGAGAAACCCAGTTTTTTTCTTGCCCGGAGCTCGCATTGGCCCAGTCAATGTGGGGATAATTAAAGTCCCCATGATTACTATCCTATCCCTCTTAGCCACCTCCATGATTTCTCTCCTCATTTCAAGGTCCCCCTCAAGTTTTTGATCTGGTGGACGATAGAATACTCCAACTATCACATCACTCTTTGGACCTGGTAGTTTAACCCACAGTGATTCTATGGCGGAGTCAGACCCTCTGTCAATCTCCATTCTGCTGGATTTTACGCCTTCTTTGACATAGATGGCCACTCCTCCTCCAACCCGCCCCTCTCTATCCCTTCTATAGAGTTTATAGCCTGGGATTGCTGTGTCCCACTGGTTCTCCACATTCCACCAGGTTTCTGTTATGGCTATTATATCAATGTTATCCCTAGCTGCCAGATGTTCAAGTTCTCCCATCTTTGCTCGGAGGCTTCAGCATTGGCGTAGAAGCACTTGTACAGTGGGTCCCGCAACAGCTGCTGCCTTGTTCTTCTCCCCCACAGCTTTTATTTTCAGTAGACGAACTGTCACATTCCGCTATTCTGCCAGTGTTAATACTTGCTATGTCATCTCTATGTGATTCTCTACCCTCTCCAACCTCATTCCCGAGGATGAGGTGTTCAGTGCCAACAGCTCCTGTCGGCTTTCCCCAGTTATCAGTTTAAAAGCTGCTCTGCTGCCTTTTTGAGGTTGAGTGCCAGCAATCTGGTCCCATCATGATTCAAGTGCAACCCATCCCTCCTGAAGAGGTTTGGCTTGTCCCAAAATGTTCTCCAGTTCCTGACAAATCTAAAGCCCTCCTCTCGACACCATCGCCTCATCCACGCATTGAGGCTTCTGAGTTCTGCCTGCCTGGCGGGACCTGCACGAGGAACAGGTAGCACTTCTGAAAATGCTACCTTGGAAGCCCGGGACTTCAATCTTCTACCTAGCAACCTGAATTTGGCTTCCAAGACTGACCGCTTGGCCTTCCCGACATCATTGGTACCGACGTGTACCATGACCACTGGCTCCTTCCCAGTTCTCTCTAACAAGCTATCTATATTTCTGGTGATGTCTGCAACCTTTGCACCCGGCAGGCAAGTGACCATCCGGTTATCATGGTCGTCACAAATCCATCCCTCCGTATTTCTAATGATAGAATCCCCTAGCACAATGAGCTTCTCTCCTGCAGCCTGCTCATCAACATGTACCTGATCTTGTATCTCATCAATAGTGATGAGGGAGAGATCCTCCGGCGGAACCACTTCTTCCTCTATGTGTGCCTCATGAGGTGTGCTGAGGGAAAGAGCTTCAAATTGATTGTGCAAGATGAGACTCTCTGAGCGATGCCTTGGCCTTCTACTCCTTTGAGTCACATTCCTCCACCCATCCACCTCCTGAGTTGGGGGAGTGAGTTCCTTAAATCTTAAACTTAAATCTACTGCCATCCACATTTTACAATTCCAACCCCAAAGGAAACAAAATGAAGCCACACAGATCTTGACCAAGGATTTCTTCAGAGTATGGGGTATTTCGTGGCCACATTATAGCTGTTTTGCCGCTTCACAAAATCATTTTGGAGCTATACGCCATTAAATCCACGTGTTACCACGCATTTCATTATATCATGTTGGTCAGGCCTTTAAAAGCCTGTGAGATCCAGTTAGGCATGTTTACCAAGATGTAGGTAGTCCCGAAATCAATAATCCTTACATGAAGCATTTTTCGGCCTCCTCTTAGCTTGCTTGCCACTTCGTTTTTATTGGCAGCCATACTGCTAATAACATTTCTTTGTTGTTATGTGCCATCAGGTTGGAACCAATTTGTAGCAAACCAAGTAGGGATTTCGAGATAGATAAGTCATTTAGGGAGTGGTTTTATCAGTTCCACATGCCTAAGCTGCGTCCATTGCTCAGCAGAGATTCAAACCCAGCCCTCCTGAGACCTCATCCATTACTCAATCCACTACACCACACTCTGTTTTCTTATTTCAAGGTTGGTTTTTGGCTACAGTGCCGGAAATTGATTGCAAAGGCCAAAAAGGTGGTTTGGCAAGTGGGTCGGTGAATTAAATAAAAAGGCCAGGGCAACCCCTTACATTCATCTTCTCCTACTGCCTGGATTCCTTATAGGCCTTTTGGCACATATAAATTACAGATGGTCATGCTCACAGATACCAGTAAACATGTTCAATCCCAAACTTTTACAGACAAATGAAAGCTGGCCAGCTTGCTTCAACACTGGTAGCTTAACTAGTCAGAAACCATGACTTTGGTCTAATCAGTGTGAGGGGGGGAATATAATGCTGTGGCTAGACAGTAACATGATGGCAATCTAGTAGTGGTTCAAATTATTTCTCAATTATGTATACATGACTGAGAAGCCAATGAAATCTACAATTGACTTACAAAACTTCCCCTGTACTGATAATCCATATACTGTACAGTTTAAACCAAATTCAACAGGACTTAAATTTGATTTTCTTCTTCCTGTCCAGTGTCTTTTTTAAAACAATGCATTGTACAATTGTCAACAAGATTCTACCCTGATGACAAATCAGGTTTGTTGTGCAAATTTAGAGACTTTCAGCAGATTGCTATGAACGAATCAGAAAAGAACAACTGAAATAACTCTGTACAACAAATGCTTCAAGTAGCTTCCCAGATTCAACTGGAAATACAATTTTAATGAATTTGGCAGCCTTACGGGTATCCAACCCCTTCATGGCAAGCATATTTTCTACTTTAAACAGCACTCTTTTGTTGTTAGGGTCTGCTGCAAATGAGCTCCATAGCTAGACACCAGCTTCAGGCAGCACCCCTGAGGAAAGGTAGCCCACTCCTTGTGAGCAATTGCCTCAAGTTCAGTCATACTCTTGGAGTAGCATTCTGCAGCTCCCTTCTTCAGATCTCACCAGAGATTGTTTACAGGGTTCAAGTCAGGTGACTGTGATGGCCACCGTAGAATCTTCCAGGACTCCTTCTGCAAGCAAGCCTCAGCGGAATTTGAGGTTTCCATAGTCCTGCTGGAAGGCCCAATGACACCCAAGCTTCAGCTTCCTCCCAGATGGCATGGTTTTCTTCAAGGATTTCCTGATACTTTAGTGAACCCATCTGGCCTTCTGAGCACTTCAGATTTTCAGTGGATGGAGAGCAGCCCCAGAACATCAGAATCCTAAAGCTTTTGTTGCTTATTTATATGATTTTTGAGGATAGTAGAGCTCATTTTTTTGTGCTTTGGGGTCAGTAGTGGTGTATGTCTTTGAGTTTGGCATGGAACCTTCAGCATTTAGTAGTACATGCTTTGCTCTGCAAACTTATAACACAGTATCTGGTGGCACAAATTCTTGAAGCAGGTCTTCTGCAGGCATTTGGGTTTTCTTTTTCTCAATCTACCTTCTCAGAAATCTGGTTCCATTTTCTGCCCCGTTCATGCAGTGCAACCACTGTTCCTTTAACTTTGAACTTTGAACTTGCAAACTATGTCTCTAGGAACAGTCAGTGCCTTTGCTTTTTGTACCCTTTTCCTTGTTTGTGAAGGGTGATGATCTATTCATGTTTTGGAGTTTGGCAAACTTCTAACATGCAGTCAAATGTGGCACTCAATGAAACTCTTGCCAGTTCAGGTATTTCATGTCTTCTAGCTCAAGCACAAGCACTGCCTAGATGCCCTAAGCACATCCGATCTCGCCTGATTTCGCAAGCTAAGCAGGGTTGGCCCTGGTTAGTACTTGGATGGGAGACCACCAGGGAATACCAGGTGCTGTAGGCGCCTGGAGTAGGAATTGGCAAGCCACTCCAGTATTCCTGCCAAGAAAACTCCATGGATGTGGGGTCACAAAGAGCCGGTCACAACTGTAATGACACAACACACACACAGCTCAAGCACACCTAGTACAATTAATGAAGCCCTTGATTGTGTGTTGCCTTGGGTGTGCTTGAGACCATACCTGTTTTGCATATTTGTGCTATTGAGAGAGATTCTGTTCAGGGGATTTAATAATTTTGAGGCGGCAGACTTCAGTAGAAGTTGTATTTTCAGTTGAATTGGAGGAAACCACTTGAAGCATTCGCGGTTTCAATGGAGCTGTTTCAACTGCTTTTGTTTGATTTGTTCACTGCAAACAGCTGAACATCTCTAAAGTGCTACAATAAACCTGATTTGCAATGGGGTTTGTACAATTTTAACTACAATTGTATGTTGCCATTGTACATTCTGTATGTAGATAGAATTCAGACCTCACATGGCTACAGTAGAACATTTAAGTTGGTCATACTTCACAGCTAGTTCACACACAGGGAGCTATACAAACAAAAGTTAGAGATCAATTGCAAAGCTGATATTTTACTTTTCCAAATAAGAGCTTCCAAAGGAATGTCAGAACTGCTGTGATTGTGTGTGGTTCACAGGTCTTGTGTATCAAGGTACCGTACAGTTAGGTTTTATTGTTGCTAGCAGGGTTCAAGAGAGAGAGGCTTTTACAATGCTTGAGGGTGGACAGAGCAACACCATTCGCACCAATGCAGCCTAATCATTTTCATATTTGCTCATAATTACACCCCATTCATTTGAGTGGGACTTAGGACTTCTTAATCATGCAATTCTAAGAAAAGTGAATGCAGCAGCAGCAACTGGCAACAAGGCATTCAGCCATGGGAGTGAGAAAGGTTCGGAGCACAGCCCTGTGCTCTCAGTTTAATGTTGAACCAGACCCTCCCTCCCTTTGTTGATGAATGAGACAGGCACGAGAACTAACATAACATCCCACATGCATTACAAGAACCAGTATCTCAGGAGAACCCAACCTCAGCACCAAGGACAAGCATCATTCTTTCAAATCCCCAAGTTTAATTCCTGCTGTCGCCACTACAAGAGAGATGATGAAAAGGGCCCTTCTCTCCCTCACAATCAGGGAAATCATTGTCAGTGGTGCCTATTATGTTTACTTTATCTCTAAGTAGGTCTGGGGCTTTTTGTTGACAGTATAATTCTTCCCTAAGGCAGAAACTGGCTCTTCATTAGCTTTTTTTTTTTTAAGGGGGAGAGGAGGATATGTGGATTTAACATTTGACAGTGTCAAGAAAAGTAAATGTAGACAAGGCCACTCTAAAAAGTTTCTTCTATATTATTCACATATTTTTATGTCCATGCTGGATTGCGCGGGGGGGTATTCAAGGCAGCTGAAATCCAAGTGAAATCAAATGAAAGTAAAATGTGAAAGAACTGCTGGATAGCTCAGTGGTTAGATCTCTGGATGCAAAGCCAGACGTTGGAAGCACGCTTCCCAGGTGTGCCTTCTGGACTGGGGCTGCACTCCATAATCCATAGGGTCCCTTCCAACTCTGCAGTTCCAAGATATTGCTGCAGTACATCAAAAAAAAGATGCCTAGATGCCCGAAGCATATCCGATCTCCCCTGATTTCGGAAGCTAAGCAGGGTCGGCCCTGGTTAGTACTTGGATGGGAGACCACCAGAGAATACCGGGTGCTGTACGCCTGGAAATGGGAAACCACCAGTATTCCTGCCAAGAAAACTCCATGGACATGGGGTCAGGAAGGCGCCACAAAAGATTGGCAAAAATTTAAGAACTAAATGGAGATTCATTGCAACTCTTACTTAGGATAGAGCTCCACTTATTTTTCAAATCTTTTTATAAGTATATAAAGGGGTTTGTCTGAAAGGAAGGCTCCAAAACCACGGAAGAACAGAGGGTCAGTGGTAAATGATTTTGTATTGCTAATGTTTTGAACTTGACTTTTTTTTGTATACTAAAATTTTCTAATAAAAACGTATTTAAAAAAAAAAAAAGGAAGGGTCGGTCACAACTGTAACGACCCAGCACACACATCAATAAAAGGAGAAACAACCCCTCCCAACCGCAATGAACTTTATTTGTTGAAGGTTATATAAAGCTCACCAGCAGATGGAATGACAACATCAGGAGGACCACCAGGCCTCCTCAGAAGTGAGTTCCTTGGCCTAGGAAGGGCTTCCAAAGCCACCCTCTCCTGGGTCCTCAAGACACTTGAGAGTGAGGAGGAGGGCAGGGCTACGAAAATCTTTAAAACCCTAACAGGGTAGTAAGGGAGAACATTGTATTTTTAGTGCTATGGTCCTAGGGGGGTGTATAAGACTTTATATGTCATAATGAGTACTAAAAACAGAACCGTTGCTATAAAAAGAGAGAGAGAGAGAGAGAGAGAGAGAGAGAGAGAGAGAGAGAGAATACTGATGGCTTTTTCTTCGGAAACATTAGGAAAAGCCAGGAAAAGGTACCAGAGAGCCCGAAATCACGCAGCAGCCTTCTTTGGAGCCATCTACTACTACACCAAATGCAGCGAAGCCAAGCCAGGCCCGCGTGCTGGTTGGCGTCCCGGTTTGGAATCATCCAAGTTAGCAGAATGGGGCAAGGCAATAGTTAGCAACAGGGAGATCAGTGTAAGTAAGTGTGTGTGCGTGCGTGTGTGTGTTGGGGGGTTGTCGCTGTGACGAGCTCAGAGGAAAGAAAATTTGACCGGGGGGGGGAGGAGGGAGGGAAGGAGGGAAAGAGCAAAGCCCGGGAGAGAAGGGAACCAGCGTAGTATAAAAGCAGGGGCAGGTCGAGCAAGCAGGCTCTGGCGGAGCCACGCTCGACGGCCAGCCCCCCAAGGTCGCCCCCAAAAGGCCCGCGCAGGACCAAGGCGCGAGAGACTCCACCGCAAGGTCCCACCACCCACCACCCAACACCCCCTCAAAAGCGTCGGGGCTGACCCTTCTCTCCCTCTCCAAGGATCACCACCACCCCCGGGCCGGGAGGCTTGAGAGGGGCGCGGCGGCGGCTGTGGCTGCTGTACGGGAAGGGCGGCGTGTTGGCCCCGAAGGAGCAGCCGGGACGGGCACAGCAGCCACGGGCTCATGGGCTGAAGGCAGCCGCCCACTGACTGGCCCCGGCAGCCTCGGGAGCGGGCACCGTCGAGGGGTCCGAGGGGCGCCTGGGGAGACCCGGGGGCGCCTCCTCCTCCTCCTCCTCCTCCACGCGTCCCGGGATTTGGGCGGTGGAGAGAGAGAAAGAGAGAGAGAGAGAGAGAGATCAGCCTCGCCAAATCGGGCGACAGCGAGCCAGGGGCAGCGGAACGGAGATCGGGAGCGGAGAGTCCTCGACGCGGGGCGCCGCCGCCGCCGCCGCCGCCTCCCCCTCGGATGGTGCCTCTTTAGGCAAGCCAGGCACCCCCACGACAAGGCGGGAGGAGCAGGCGGCGGCGGCGGCGGCGGCGGCCGTGGGGGTCGTGGTGGGGGTGGGGGGCGGCAAGAGCCGGGCCAGCAGCCCCCGGGGTGTGCTGCGGCTGCCGCCGGTGGGCACGACCCCATGAGGGCGCCGGGCTGCAAGCGGGGGAGCAGCAGCATCGACAGCCGCAGCAACAGCAGCGCCCCCTGCCGCCGGACCCGCTCCTGGCCACGGCCCCCGCCGCCGCCAACGCCGCCAACGCCGCCGTCGGGCGGGCGCCCTGCGTCCCCTTTCGCCGCCGCCGCCGCCGCCGCCGCTGCCTCGGAAGCCTCCTCCTCCTCGCCTCCCGAAGTGGCTCCTCCGTGGTGGTGGTGGTGGTGGAGGCGGCGGCGGCGGCGGTGCAGCGGCAGCGCTGGCTGCCCCCGCTCTTCCTCCTCCTCCTCCTCCTCCTCCTCCTCCTCCTCCTCTGCCGGGAGCTCCGCGGATCCCGAGAGCGGCGCGGGGGGAAACGCGACCCTCGCCTCGCTAGAAGCCGGACCGGCGGCCGGGAGGGCGGCGGCGGCCGCTCCTCCTCCTCCTCCTCCTCCTCCTCCTCCAGTTCCCCCTCTTGGGGCGCCCGGGGCGGGGGCCGCCGCGGAGGAGCCTAAAGCCGCCCGCTGCAAGAGGATGGTGCGCCTGGCGGCCGAGCTGCTCCTCCTGCTGGGGCTCCTCCTGCTGACCTTGCACATCACCGTCCTGCGGAGCAGCAGCCAGCCCGACGCCGACGCCGACGCCGACGGGGCCAACCAGAGCCAGCGGGCGCGGCAGGTGAGGGGAGCCCAGGCGCGGCGGGCGGGCGGGGGCAGAGTGGGGCTGCGGGCGGAGGGGGGGGGGACGGGACGACGGGGCACCGAGGCCGCCGGACCCTCCCTTCCCGCAGGGGGAGGACTTCCGGCGGCAGCCCGCGCGGTTCGAAAAAAGAAGGGGGGGGGTCGGTGGGAAGGGCAGGTGGGGGGGGGCGGGCGAAGCGCCTGGTCGCCGGACTGAGATGGGGGGGGGTGGAGGGTAGGGGGACCTCCGGAGAAAGGGGCGCCCCTCTGGAGTGCCCCTACGTAGCCCCCCCCCTCGTCTGGTGTTTGATAAACGCTGACATTCTTGCAAGGGATTGAGGGGGGCTTCCTAACACGTGGAGAGGTTCGACGTCGTGCCTTGAAGGGCCGTGAGAAGAGGGCACCGTTTGCTTGGCATCAGCCCTCCCAAGCGCCTTCTGTAGTTTTGGAAGAGGGGTTTGTGTGTGTGTGTGTGTGTGTGTGTGTGTGTGTGTGTGTGTGTGTGTGTGTGTGTGTGTGTGTGTGTGTGTGTGTGTGTGTGTGTGTGTGTGTGTGTCGTCATTACAGTCATGACCGACTCTTCGTGACCCCATGCCCATGGAGTTTTCCTGGCAGGAATACTGGAGTGGTTTGCCAGTTCCTACAGCACCTGGGATTCCCTGGTGGTCACCCATCCAAGTACTGACCAGGGCCAACCCTGCTTAGCTTCCGAAATCAGGCAAGATCGGATGTGATTCTGACATCTAGGCAGCAACGCCCAAAGAAAAAAAACAAAGCTCAGGACAAAACGAACACGTGGGCCTCTCAAGAGGAACTCTTCATATTTTAAATACTTAAGTGTTTGTAGACAATAAGTCCGCTTCTTCAGACATGTGGCCACAGAAGGAAATGCCAAATGAAATATCAGCTTCAAACCAAATCTGTTCTTCTGCCGGCTCCCGTTTTTATGGCAGTGCCCACCTTCTCTCTGGCTGCTTTTAACCAGAGATAGTAGCTAGGGCTTGGGAGCCTGGCGCTTCAAACCCGCAGGGCCTCTGCTCTCAGAGTGATAAAGTCTTCTTGCGCTTGCTCCCCTCACTGTGATAACTGAAGCAACCTTTGCTTTGTCCTAAAAACTCCATGCTCCGTTTAGCCCAGCCTGCATGTTCACCCTGCCTCTCCAGCATCAGAACATGCACACAAGTGGACCTTCGTATAACAAACGGTCTGTATAACATAAAATCTGCACAACACAAACAATTCCGGAGAGAGGGGAAATTTCCTTAATAGAATCACCTGTGGGGCAAATCTGTACAACAAATGGTCATGATGAGTGATTATTCAGTTTTCAATGCATTCCTATGCAAAATCTGTATAAAGGAAAATTGGCTTAACATAATTTCATTTGGAACGAATTAATTCCTTTATATAAGTACCACTGTTATTTAGTTGCTGGTTCATGGAAGCTGCAGATCCTGATTTTCACCTACACAGCACCATTATAACACTTGCATGCTGTCAAATCAGTTCTAACTTATGGCATCCCTTCCCAGGGTATTCTAGGTAGAAATTACTCAGAAGTGCTTTGCTCTTCCCTTCTTTTTAGGGTGTCCTGGGCCTGTGCAGTTTGCCCAAGGCCACACAGGCTGCCTCTTTGGGGATATACAGTCAGAGACTGAATGCCCAACCTTTTGCTCCTCGGCCTAACTCACTGAACTATCCAGCCAGCTTGTCTTCCAAAAATCTGGATGCAGGGATGCTTTGGGCAGTGTGTATTTGTTGGAGAATTTTTGAAAGGTTCCAAATTGGGGAGCCTACCATCCAAACACATCTGCACCCCAGGTTGCAGGTTGCAGCCTACCTTCCAGGGCAACACAGAACAGATGTCTTTGTTCTTGGGACCAGAGCCCAAATGCTCTGAAGATCACTGGCAATCCACACACTTCTAAAAGTTGCTTTAAAACTCTGGTTGGCTCATTGAGACGCATGCTTCTGTCTTCAACCTTAGTCTGTTCTCTATCCCAGCAACTCAGGTAATTTCATTTTGCTGAATGGTTTCGGAGGAGCCTTAACTGACAAGATAGCTGTCCTTTAGGATCAATGGTACTCCCCGCTGTGCAGCACAGGCAAACGCGACATCACCTGCTCAGACCATCAGTTTGATGCAGCAGTTTCTGCTACTGCTGTGGCCACCAACTGCTCCTCCTTGGGTCTGGGGTGCACCCCAGCCGCTGGGGCTGTTCCTGTGAAGGAAAAGGTGGTGGGTGAGTGCTCCAACACTGGAGGCATTCAAGAGAAATTTGGACAACCACCTTGGCAGATATCCTTTGATTTTTATTTTGTGCATGGAGCAGGGGGTTGGATTTGATGGCCTTGCAGGCCCCTTCCAATTCCAAGGTTCTATGATTCCGTGAATACTGCTAAAACCAATCAGGAGCAGCTGTCCAATGTTTCAAGCAAGCCAGGAACTGACCCTGGGTCCATGGTGAAGTAAAGCAATTGCTTTGCCATCAAAGGGCAACTACTTTTCAAAACATGCTCTGCCATTTGGTTTATTATTTATTTATTATATTTTTATGCCACCCATCTGGGTGCAAGGCCCCTCTGGGTGGTTTCCAACACATGTTGTTAACCAACAAACAACATAACCAAGGTAAAAA
The DNA here is from genome assembly GCA_029282475.1 of Phrynocephalus forsythii. Lineage (NCBI taxonomy): Eukaryota > Metazoa > Chordata > Lepidosauria > Squamata > Agamidae > Phrynocephalus > Phrynocephalus forsythii. The sequence goes on along the minus strand of JAPFRF010000002.1, from coordinate 167,696,684 downwards.
ATAAGACAACAAAACCCAATGAAAAGACAATTAAGACAATTGTTAAAATGCAATTTAAATATAGTAATCCTAAAATTCCATTTCACAGGGAGAGGATGGAATCTTGGTTGGGAAGGGCTATGGTCCCATGCTAGACCATAGGAAATGCCTGCCTGTATAACCAGATCTTTAATGTTCAGTTTTAAAGCGCTGAGCGAGGATGTCTGGTGGAAGATTGTTCCACAAGTGTGGGGCCAGCACCGAGAAGCCCCAGTTCCTTGTTTTCACCTTACGGGCCTCTCTAGCATAACTGCCCCCAAGTGGCCTGCCTGGGAAGACCGGGTACTGTGGGCAGTTCTCATGGGGAGGAGGCGCTCTGCCATTGGATTAAAACCTTTTTTTCTTGCCTTTCCAAATGACCTTAAATCCTTCTTTTGTTGCCTGTGCAATTACCTGGGGTCAGAAATACCAGTTCACCCTTTCAGAGTTATCATTTGTAGTGCGGTGGGAAAGGGGAATGCTTTAGGCTCAGCAGAATAAGTTGCTTCTACTTTTGGCCGGGACAACAACCAGACTAAAGCAAGAAAACCCACTTTCTCCCACATATGCCTTTTCTTGTGACTCTCTGGGTATGTCATTTCTGTACAATGTAGGAAATAAGTAATAAGAAAATAATTGGGCATCTTATAGAAATAAGAAAATAGTTGGGCATCTGGTAAAAGAGTGCTTTATTTTAGTGACTGTCTAGCAGCCATTTTAAGACCAACTTGTCAGGAAGACACTTGTCTTCAACAGGAGGCCACCTGCATTTCTAGGAGTGACAGGAAGTAGCAATTACTTGTGTGAGTGACAGGTGCTGGAAAGCTACAGTGGGGGAAGATCTCTGTTCTCATTAGAATCGCTGCTCATAGAGGGAATTTAGTTGGAGAATGGTAGATGTTGCACTAAGCTGATATCTTATTATTTTGATGTCTTCTCATCCTGTGAGGGACAGACTGCATTGTTTTAAAAGTTTGTGGGTTATTTTGTGACCTTGGACTAATCATGTATGTAGGTAAGGATCACCAAGTAATCTTAGCTTTATTCCCATTTGGACCATAAATATTCATCGTTAAAAACCAATATATCTGCCTGCCCTCATTTGTTTTTCATTCTGGATAGATGTGACTAAAGGTGTGATTATGTTGGAGAGCTGTATTTATGTCTAAAATTGCAGTCAGTGTTCACACAGGGACTGTAGATTATATTGGGAGTTTATCAATGCTGTTCCCATTCTAATCTACAGCTCTTTCTTTCTTTCTTTCTTTCTTTCTTTCTTTCTTTCTTTCTTTCTTTCTTTCTTTCTTTCTTTCTTTCTTCCTTCCTTCCTTCCTTCCTTCCTTCCTTTTCCTTTGTCAGTCCTTTAATGATTTGCAGTGAAGCTGCTTTCTGATTTGTCGTTCGAGACTACTACATTTCCCCGAAAAGTCTATAGAAATATAACATGAAAAGGTACTTAATAGTTTAAGAGCGCATAACATCAAAACTTCAAACTGTAATCTTGCAAAATATTCCATAATTTACACATAAGCATGATTCTGAAACCAGGATCCTCTCCACCTCCACCTCCGTTTCTATTTTACCTTACTGTCAAGTAACACATGGAGAAATTGTCTCATCTCTTGTCACATATGGTATTAAACTAGTTGTAACTTCATGGTCAAATACTATGGGATTTGTTGTGCTTATAAAATGGGTAAATTTGAAGTGTTTTTACCGGCCAGTTGATGCAAAGGCTGATTTGAATCAGTCCAGCTCATTTAGAGCTCAAAGCAGCTTTCCCCCCCACTACTGCAGGGGGGACTCTTCTTTTCTAAGCTGTAACAATTCTAACATACTTTCTCCTATGTGGGTATTTGTGCTACATTCTTGCAAATAACTTCTGTAGGTGGTGTTTTGGTAAATGTAGACTGTTAATGTAGAACTGTTGCTGTCTGGTAGGAGATATAGGACACTTAGGTCAAGGACAAATAGACTAAAGAACAGGTTTTATCCTAGAGCGGTATCTAAGTTAAACGTGGAAGTTTTAGCATCATCTTAAGCAGTTTTCAAGCTGTGTTTTAAATTTTGTAAGTGGTTTTAAGAGTTTTAAATATTTTATATGGTGTTTTATGTGTTTTGTTTGGTGCCTTGTTGTTTTGAGTGTGTAGTGGAAAAGCACTCTAATCTCCAGGCATAAAACTGGGGTACTTCATGGGCCAGATGCAGGGGAGTGGTATCAGGAGACAGCTATCTAGTCTCGTGCGCTCCCAGACGCATCTGGTGGGGCCACTGTGAGGTACAGAAAGCTGGACTAGATGGGCCTTTGGCCTGATCCAGCATGGCTCTTCTTATGTTCTTATGTTCTTATGTTAATTTTGTTGTGCATATATTGCATATGCATAATGACAATAAAACTCTATTTTATTCTATTCTAGGCATTTGGTGTATGGTGTCCAGGACTGAGGGAACATGCCTCTGAATTCTTTCCTCTCCCCCATTTGAACAAATTTATTATTATTATTATTATTATTATTATTATTATTATTATTATTATTATTATTATTATTATTATTATTATTATTATTATTATTATTATTATTAAACAACAACAACAACAACAACAACAACATATTAGATATGAGATTTTCATTGAGTCCTTATTGGATCCTGATCAAATTGACAGAGATAGGACTGGAGGAAGGAAAAGTTGGCAGAAGCAGGATCAGAGGAAGGAAGGAAGGAAACGGGCTAAAATGTGAATCACATCACATCCGGTTTGAATGATAAACTCCCAAATCAGTCCACAGTCCCCTGTGTGAGCACTGACTGTGGTTTCTAACTTAATACAGAATGTGAATGAAATTCAGTGTAATCCACTATATGCAGACAGGTGACAAGAAGTACACATTTCTGCTGCAAAGTTTCAGCCTTGAGAGAGGCATCAAATGCTGACAACTTGCTGGAACAATGACAGCTGTTATCTCATACAGCAAAAAGTAAAGTACGGAGTCTGTGTCTTTCTTATTCACTTTATATACATGTACCTTTTTCTTTTCTGGTAAGGAAAGTGATGGTTGCTTGGGACCAGCCCAGGCTCCACTGAATCCATATGCTAGTTCAAAAATTATACATGTAGTCTTACCTCATTGTAAGTACATTCTACTGTAATTACATTCTAAAGAAAATGGCTAGTGTCCTGTTGGCTTAATACAGGAGGGAATTGTGTAAGTGTCCCCTTCCACTCCAACAGGCCCCCTGTTCTGTGGCCAGTTTTAACAGTCATCTCACAAGGAATGTGAATCTTCACAACTGCCCACCTGACAGAGAGCCTGTCAAAGAGTGCAAGATACTTGTAAGATTCCCTTCCACACTTTGCTTAGGCAGCAGAGTACAGAAGGTTCAGGCCGTGATATAGTCTAGGCTGGGATAATGATGACTTGGATGTTAACTTGTGAGGCTACCCTGCAATTCTAATCTGCTATGAGGGGAAAACTAGGTTCCACGTGCAGTAATGTTTTAATGTAAGCAATCCAAACCTTTTCCCAATTCTTCCTTGGATTCCCTCAGTATTCAGGAAGAATGATAGCAGGCTGCTGCACTAGCCTACGCATACTGAGTAGAACATTCATAGAAGTGCCCTGCAACCCACTTGCTTCCCAGTAAACATGAACTACTCATGGATGTTGAATGGCTGAAAAGGGCAATAAAAGGGACCTGTCCAAGCAATTTGTGGGCCACCGCAATCCAAGCAAAGCTGCAATAGGGATTTCTGGACCCCAGGTTACATTTGAGAATGAAGTACTGTGTGAGGTCTCAGTACTAAAATTATTCAGAGAGGAAGGGAAAAGGAATCCAAACTATACTTTTAGGGACAGCTGCCATAGCTGTTGTGTCCTTTCTAGGATTTGACTTGTTAATTGCCCTGACAGTGTTTTAATCTGCCACAGTTCTGTACAAACTTCTGCCCATTCATTTCTGCACGCATGAATTTGACAGCAAGACTTGGAAACAAAAGTAAATATGGGCTGTCCCTCACCAAAGAAAGAGGTTGAAAAGAGTTGTTTGGGAAGGCATTCTAAAGAGATGAGATACCAAAAAGCAAAAGACTACTTAATTATTTCTAATCTTCTGTACTATCATCATTTTCTGCAGGATCTCTTTGCCTGGTCCCTGTCCCTGATGCTCCAGAAAAGTCACCCAGAGACAAAATTTGCCGCCAACACACACACGCACACACACACACACACACACATTTTTTGAAAATGTTTGTTGCCAAAGACATCTACCACACAGGTGTTAGATGATTCCAGCAGAGGAAAAACAAACAAAGACCCTGATCCTTCACTTCCTGATTGTGTTTAATAAGTATTTAGGATCGAAAGGAGTGACACATCAGAATACTGAAGTGGCTGGTAGAAGAGCAGAATCCTGTTGTAGTCCCTCTGCTGTGTTTATATCTTCTGGTGTGCTTATATTACAACCAACCGGACTGAATTTGCTGATCTTACCATATCCAAGAGCAGTCCTCTGTGCTTGAATTTTAAAAGAGACATGGGTGTGATTTGGTAGGGAGACTGAATAAAAGTCAAGTGCAGAGTAACAAAAACAATCCTTCAAGCTGTTTTTTGCAGATTGTTGCTATATAACATCTTGGTTTCCTTTTTTAAAAATATCTTTGAGATGACTAGCTGCAACATTTTTATGAATGAGGCTTTCTTTCCTTATGGGCTCTTGACATACCTGAAAATGTTGTTCTGTAAAACAGTCAACTGAAGACGTCTGTGTGTTGTTTCTTTTTATGAGGCGTTTGGTACTATTGGAATAACCCTGAATTTGTCTTTCTTGACAAGTCAGTAACATAATGAGGGAAACAGCTGAGCAAATGAAAACCTGAGGTGAAATGTGTTCCCAAAGGAGTTCTTTGTATCTTACAGGGTAAATGGATGGCAGGGCAACCTGACTATTTACATTCTGAGGAAAATGAAAGGCAGGTTCTGTTTAACCTCTGTATATGCATTTACGTATGGATTCCTGATTTCATGAAATTACTGCCTTTACTCATAAAAATATATCTTAAGTTACTATTTCTTCATTTAAGCAGCCTGGTAGGGCTGAATAGCCAAGTAGATCTTTTTCATCATCTTTTGCCGTGCATAGCAACTCAAAGTTATATACTTCCTAGTAAATTGATTCTGCAGCTTTGAATTTTGGGAGAGCAGAATCTTGAAGACATTAAGGGCAAAGAGTGTATCAGATATCACAGTAAGCATTTAAACAGATGGGAACCTAAATTGTAAATTTACTTATTCTTGAGCCAAAATTATAGTATCCTTGCCTCAGATATACATTTCAAAACACAATAAATGGATATTTTGGGGCCTCTGAAATAAATGTTTGGTCACTCCCAGCGTTTCAATATTTAAATTATGGATTCCAGTTTCCTTACATTTCTCTTTGTTACCCTGTCATTCTGAATCATGTTAATTAATTAATAATTTAGAATTTTCCCTTTAAAGAAAAAAAAGTACATGGAAAAAGAAGCTTCTGTGATCCTTTCAAACTTGTTTTTTTCTTTTTTTTTGGGTTGTTTTGTGCAATTGACAGATGCTTACATCTGACTTGCCATGGAGCTTCTCAGTAACTTGGAGTCTCAAAACTTGCGACTCCTTTCTGAGGGCCTTCAAGGGTGGCACATGTTCAGAAATATTGTAGGACGTTTTGTTCCACTTCATTTTTCCCGTTTTTGGTGATTGAGGTTCCTGGATGAAGTTTATTTGGATGGACCAAAATTACTTTCTAGTCAGTGAAGCAGTTTGTTTGCAATTGGGAGGAGTCTTTTTTCCAAAACATACAACAATCACAAGCCTGTACAGATAATCCTACCAAAATGTTCCTCTGAGAGATTCAGGAATGTGCCAGTGATTGTGGAAGTCCTAGTGATGGCTCCAGGGTCTTGGCATGTTAAAAGTCTGCCTTTGAACTGTCATCTGTGCAGTTGTTCACTCCTCTTTTAAGAACTGCTCGGTGCCTTTTCAGTGAAATTACTTTTCTGGATATTTGATAGATATAGCCAAATAAATACTGCAGCTAGCAAGTGCTGGTTATTGTATGTGCTGCTTTTCTTAAAGAGCAATGGGGGGAAATTAGGGATGAAGCCAAAATATTTAATGTCTCGTGCTTATCTACAGCCTGCTGCATGCGTCTGAATGTGTGGAAAGTAAATGATTTATGAATTCCTGCGATAGATATGCCTATACAACCTATTGAAGTGAAGAGCGGTTCACGAGTGACTGAGCTTGTAACAGTGTACTGCAACCTGGTAAAGTATTTACCAACTCAATTAAAGAGTCTATATACCCACAGCCCAGCGTGTGGAGCTCCATCCAGCATAATTTATGTGGATTAAACCTAAAAGATTGGTTGGGCTCCATGCAGTTAATTCCCTGTGTAAAGTTCAGTACACATAGATAAGGTGGACATATGTGAAAGGATGTATGAAAGGATTAGCTACGTGTTTTAGGGACTGAGTGCCCCTTATTGGTATGGTTCTCTTGTTTAGGATGAGGATTTTTAAAAAATACAGTGGCACCTCTACTTACAAGCAGCTCTGTTTATGAGCAATTTGACTTAAGAGCAGAAAACCATTGGTGTTTTAACTGCTACCTTACAAATTTTAGATGCAATCTGCTCTTACAATTTTTTATTTTATTTTATTTTATTTTATTGAATTTGTTAGATACAGCTGCTCTCCTTAGGAGTTGTTCAACTTATAAGCATGCATTAAGAATGGATTAAACTCATAAGTAGAGGTGCCACTATAATAATAATAAGAGGGGTAGTATGTCTGTGAAGATTCTCAGTCATCCAGGTGAGTATATCTAGTCATTCAGCTTGAGTCATCATGGCAACTGGACTTCTTTTTCTTGAGAGATCGAAATGTTTCACTGCTCTTCCAAGCAGCTTCGTCAGAGGGGTGATACTTTTTTTCTTTCAGGGAAAATGGCTTGCAGGGTTGCACAATCCCCATATGTGGTTTAGCATAAACCATTCACCTTCGCGGTCTCTGTCAAGAAGCTGAGCATTCATTTATCTTTTATAGTGCTTTGAAATACCCCACTTTTCTGACACTAGTCGGAAAAGATGAATTTCGGAATATCAAAAATGGAAAAGAATCCAGGCAGAACAAAATGGCCTGCGTAGAACAACAATAGTAGTTAAAGATGGGAAGGAGCACCCTAAAACAACGCTTAGCAGCAACACAGTAACTGATGGCTCAAAGGCCTGAGCGATTGAAGTGTTCTGGGCTGGGCCCTTAAACTTGACTAGGCACGAAGACCATAGAGATGCCCCCTTTCCTCCCATCCCTACCCACATCATCTCTGAGAGGCACTGAGAGAAAGGCCTCTTGAACATATCAATTGGCAAACTTCTTCTCATTGAAGCAAGTGGTCATTTAGATAGTAAGCTGTAAAGGCCAACTTTCAGCAGCTGCCCCTGCCCCAGCATTTGCCTACAGTTCCCATCGGCTCTACCCACCCGATCCAGCAATAAGGATGCAGGGGAGCTGCAGTGGAAATGATCTCAAGAGGGCCATCGTGGCTCACCTGAATAGCGTCATAAAAGTTGAAACCGGCATTTTTGAATTGATACCCAAAGTGGCAAAGAAGTCCACAGAGATGCTATATACCAGTGTTGACGAACCTATGGCATGGGTGCCAAAGGTGGCACTCGGAGCCCTTCCTGTGGGCACCTGACATTGCCCCTTCACAGCCACCTGTATTCAGGTTAAATTGCTATAGTGGCAGTTTGCAAAAAATCAGTGGATTTTGCATCTCAGTTTGGGCACTCGGTCTCTAAAAGGTTCGCTATCACTGCTGCATACTTTACCATGGCTGAGAATAATTGGGAGGTATTCCAGCTCACCAGAACATATCAGTTGCTTGATGATGACTGATGCAGGACTTATATATATGATTATGTTACTGTTGGTTGAAGCTCATCTGGTCTGGATAATAGTGCTGCGTATCTCGAGAAAGTGTTTGCCATGACTGTGTTAGTCAGTTGGATGGCATTCTGTGTTTTTAAAGGAAAATTGAGCAGAAACTACAGGTTAAGGCTACACGTTCCCTCTGGTGTGTGACTTACAGCATGCATGCAAGCTCATAATTAAACCAAGCTGAAGTACAGTAACATAACTCACATATTCAAGGGGATCCAGGACTGTTAAATGCTCATCCACAGAAACAAAATCATTTAATTTGGGAGGCCTTAATAAACGATGATAACTGGCTGGATGATAGTGGTTTAGATACCTGGCTGCCGACTCACTGGTTGGGAGTTCAATTCCCCACTGTGCCTCCTCTGAGTAAAGACAAGCTGTGTGGCCTTGGAGAAGTCCGCAGTCCCAGCAGGGCCCCATAATAAGTGAATGGTAAACCATTTCTGATTATTCTCTACCTAGAACCCCTGGAAATGGTCTCCGTAAGTTGGAACTGACTTGATGGAAGATGATTATGATGAAGAGATGGCGAAGGGTTTCATGAAGTTAACTGAGTTGGTCACTGTTGTTAAGCTTTAACAGAAGACAGATTGATCACATTGCCATGACGTGAAGACATTGAAGTAGAAAAGCTACTTCTCTGTACTTCAAATAAACCTCTCGGGGTAACACAAATCGTATTATTGCAGTTCTCATGCTTCTGCAGCAGCCTGTGAGCAGCTTTTACCCCTTGGTCAAGTCTGAGTGTAGTGATATAGCTCCTCGCCCTGAAAATGTTCATTGACAAAAGATGGGAAGATATCCAAATGTTTCCTACATGGAAATAGGGGTTCCCATAAAGCCTGGATAAAATACTTTGGGGGGGGGCTACAACTCCCAGAAAGAGCAAGTGTTACATTGAAGGATTTATTATTTCCCAAGCATTGGCAGTCATAGTCTTTGGACAACTGCAAGCTGTGTTCTTGTGTTGCTTTTTTATCCCCCAAGCCTGGAAATACTGACTTGTTCATTGGAAATACTTGTTGTTCATTACTAACACAGAACAGTTTGTGTTTGTGGCAAGCAGTCTCAGTTTATTCTAATTTTAGACGAAACTCTTTGGGTAGAGAGGAACAGTTGTTGAGTTAATTTTTTGTTTGTTCTTTTGATTAGGTCTCACTTGTCAAACTGTCACATTCTTTTTTCCTTTAGATCTTGTTCTTGTAGGAGGAGTTTCCTGTTACTTCCAAGAGGTAGCTCTGTTAGGAGGAAGTATATGATAAATAGAGATGAGGATGAATTGAAAAATGAATCATGTTTTCTGACAAATTTGACCAATATGTCAAAATTCATCAATTCATATTCATTATAAATTGAGTCCCCCATACAAATTGAAGATTTTAGTGGTTTGTGATTTGTGAATTCATCGGACTATAAAATGCCCCCCAGGGCACCTAGAGACACAAAAACTGGAGGGAAGCACCTCCTGACTCTCCTCTACAATCAGTTTTGTGGAAATTGGATTTTTGATATCTGAGTTATGCACCCTTAAAGATTCGTCATTGATAGTTCATTGATTCATCAACCCTGATGAATCATAAATCATGATGAATCACCATTTTTAAAATTCATCCCCATGTCTAATGGTAAAGTGGATTTTGATTCCAGCTCACACTAGAAATAAACATACTAGTCTTTAAGGTGCTATGACATGTTGTCCTTTGTTTTTCCCTATCCCTTTAATTTTGTCTTGTTGCTTTCTGAACAAGCTGACTGCATGTTACATCAGAGACCCATAATATTGGCTATTTGTAAGATTCTGCCACTTCTACAACCAGCCCCAACTTCCTCCTGCCTGCCTGCCTTCCTCTGTCTGTCTGTCTGTCTCACTGCTAGTCCTACACTAAAGTAATAAATTAGGAGCATTTCCATTCCAGTATGCCTACTAGGCCCAATAATTGCAAGATTTCAGTAGGAAGTACTGCACGCTAGCAATAAATAAATACATTTCCCCAGTTCTCACTCAAAGTGCTAAATGTAACCCTGGACCTACCACATTGAAGCTTTTTTCAAAAAGTGTTATTGTGCAAAAATTGTGTATTTCTTTTGGGATTTTTGTTTGTTTTAAAATGCTTTGCATCCTGGCTTGTGCAATGAACATTTTAACAAATAAACTTGGGCTGCAAATACTAGTAAGATGTTGACCAAGTTGCAGGGGTAGGGTAGGGAGGAGCATTGGAAAAGCAGGCTGGTTGCATTGCCTCCAGCACCTACAGCTGACAGTCCGCTGACTCACTCCTCACACCGTGAACAATCATTAAGGAATTGCTGCCTCTTAAACAGGAACATCTGGCAACCCTAGTTTATCCTGGTATAAATGGCTGCTAGATTTTGCTCTTCCCCTCGGTCTCTTCGGGAATTCCGGAGGGCAGAGGGATCATGCTTTTAGCTTATATTCTCAGAGGATAACGTTCACCCACCAACAACAATGAGTACTCCTCTTGGATTTTAGTTTTTGTTTTCAAGTCCAAGAGTGCCTTTTAATCCTGTAGATCTGACATTCAGATGCCTGTTCACACGTGAAGAATATATTTCATTAAAATTAAACAATCAATCGATCAAAACCTTTAATGGCATAAATAAAACACATATACAAATACATTCAGCAGCACCTAATTTAGGTTTTCTAGCAATAACCAAGGCAATAATTGCAACTGACAGTCAGACATAGCTCAGAGTGGGAGTATTGATACAAACTGTGGTGTTTTAGCATGATTCACTATGTATGCCATAAAACCCGCTACTTTCTTCACCCTGTCTTCCACTAGGTCAGGGGTCCTCAAAGTTTTCAAACAGCGGGTCGGTCCACCACCACCCAGACACCACTGGGGGCCGGATCACAGTCCAAAAGCAGCTGCGGAGGTTGGCTTGCTCACAAAACAGGGGGTAGGTGGGGGGGTTGCAATTGGTCCCAGGGGCCGGATTCAGGACCTTGGGGGGCCGCATCTGGCCCCGGGGCCTTAGGTTGAGGACCCCTGCACTAGGTCATTTAACATGAATTGCATTATTTCTACATCTGGCCATCTTTTCACCTTAGATAATATTGGGCCCAGGTATTGCATGCGGGGTACAGAGTAGCGAGGGCAATACAAACACATATGTGCAAGAGACTCAATTCCTCCCAAATCGCACGAACAATTCCTCTTGTTATAAGGAATACGTTGGAACCTACCTGCTAATAGTGCTGAAGGCATTACATTAAATCTGGCCAGAGAATAAGCTCTGCGTTTTTGTGGTGATTGTAATAAATGAAAATATCTAGCACTCTGGCCTTGTCTAATTGGAATTAAGTGGCTTAGGGGTGAGCAAGTCTTATTTGCTGCACTCAGGAGGTCTCGAAATTCAATATCTAGTAATCTGCATTTAATTACATGAAATGCTTCCTTTTGGGGCAGAGAGCCAAGTTGTTCCAATGATAGACCTATTATTGAAATTTTCTTTTCAATGTAGTCAAGTTCTTGTGCCCTGACCTGTTCTTGGAGAATTTGGTGTATGAAACTACCCTCTTTAAAGTTATATTGGATCCTTAACCAGTATTTGATTGCTCTCAACCATGCCTGAGTTGCTACCATATTTTGGCCTGTTTCTATACAAAGGGCCGCTTATGGTACACATGTTGGTACTTCCAAGATTTTCCGTAGGAACATGGATTGCACTTGTTCTAGAGAATGGTCCCATGCCTTGATCCATAATGGTATGCCATACAACAACTGAGGTATAATCTTTGGATTGAACACTTTTAGTGCAGAGGGTATATATCTATTTCCTGTATTATAAAAAATCTGTAAAGTGCCTGGGTGGTGCCTTTGACCCGTTGTATTGCCACTTTGCGTTGGAGCACCCAGGTCTGTTTATAATGAAACATAATACCCAGATATTTGAAATGTTTAACCTGTTCGATCTTTCTTCCAGCAAAGATCCACCTGTACAATTTCCAAGATTTAGCAAATACAACAATTTTAGACTTGTCATAATTGAGTTGTAAATTATTGTTACCCAAGAACTCAAGACATTTATACATCAAACGTTTTAGGCCAGGTCTGGTGCGAGACAAAATCACGGCATCATCCGCATACAAAAGTAGAGGGACTGGAGTGGAGCAAATTTTAGGGGGGTGACCTTCAGTTTTCAACAATAGCGGGGCTAAATCATTGAGAAACAAGTTAAACAGGAAAGGGGCTAGTAAACAACCCTGTTTGACACCTCTGTTGGTAGTTATTCGCTCAGTTAGGATCCCTGAATTAGAGCATTTAATTTGGCAGGAGGTTGCCAAATGCAATCTCCTAATAAGAAATATTAATCTTCTGTCCATTGAGAGGTTAGCTAATTTGTCCCACAATTTCTCACGATCCACTGAGTCAAAAGCTCCTTTTAGGTCTAAGAAGGCCACATATAGTTTAGATTTAGCCTGATTTACATATTTATTTACCAAATGTGCTAAGGTAAAACAATTGTCAAGGGTAGATTTCCCCTTCCTAAAACCTGTTTGTTCTGGTCCAATTACTGATGTCTGTTCCTCCCAGTCAATCAGTTTGTTTAAAAGATGTTTGGTATAAAGTTTTCCAATAACGGATAGCAGACTAATTGGTCTATAATTACCTGGGTTTAAGGAGTCACCTGCTTTATAGATTGGGACAACTATTGCATTGGTCCAGGCTTCTGGTATCAAGCCAGATTTGTCTACCATGGTGAAAAGGGCAGCCAACGGTGCCATCCACCAGTCAGCATCAAACTTCAGTATCTCTGGAGGTATTATATCTGCCCCTGGTGATTTACCCAGTTTTAACTGGGAGATTAATTCTTTTATCTCTGCAAGAGTGACTGGGGGCCATTCTGGAAGACCCTTAGGCATGGTTTCCTCTCTGGCACTGGTGGAGTTACCTCCATTGTAGAACAGAGATGAAAAATGTCTGTACCAAATATTTGGTTCAATGTTGGCTGAATCCAAAAATTATTTCTGTTTGTATTGTTCACTATGTCCCAAAATTGTTTAGATTTTTTTAAGGGATATTGCTGTGAATAATTGATTCCATTGGTTATAGATGAAGGCTTGTCTTTTTGCCTTGTACAATAATCTTAACTGATTCTTCGTTTCATAGAATTCCTTTGGTATATATGCTAGCTCCTGGTCCTTATAATGTTTGAAGATCTTCCTTAAGATAATTTTCTGTTCTATGCACTCGCAATCAAACCAGTCTTGTTTGATGTGGTTTGTCCTGCATTGCTCTAAAGCTGGATTATAGCTTAGTGTCTTAGATAAGAGTGCTGTCAGTCCTTCGTAAGCTCCAATTACATCCCTAGGATCATTAGAAGTCATGATGGAAAATCTAAAACACTAGAAGTGTTTTAGATTTTAGTAGCTGGGCCAATTTAAGTTTTGTTGTTGCATTCCATCTTATCTTATTGAGTACCTCCGAATTTTGGTTTGGTCTTATCAGCATTGATTTACCCTCAGTTTTCAAGTTCAACGTAAGTAACAATGGAAAGTGATCGCTACAAATGTTATCCCCTACCGTGAATTCAGCCACAAATGGGTTTAAGAGGTAGGGACACCATAATGTAGTCTATAACACTTGCTCCTCTAATAGAAGCGAAGGTGAATTCTCCTGAATTGGGATATTCTATTAAGCCATTCAACCATATGTAATTATGTTGGACACAGAATCTTGCCATATTATGCCCTGCTGCATTTGTGCTCTTATCCTTAGAACATCGCTTGTGATTGAATGGTAATAGCATTGAAGAGTCTAGATCTATTTCTGGTGTCGTAGCAAATATATCCATGTCACTGGCTACTCTGGCATTGAAATCTCCCCCAATTATGAAGTCTGTGTTGGGGAATTGGTCCTCTAACTTGCCTAAAAAATTTGCCAGAAGATCCCACTGCTGATCTAAAATTGGCTGGGTAGAATATGGGGGCATATAAACATTAATTATTAAAAGACCTTTTCCCTCCAAGATTATCTTAATAGCTGAAAAATTACAATTGTTACAATTGAGATCAGATGTAGCTATTAGTTCAGGATTTAAATTTGAGTTAGTAGCTATACCAATGTGGCTATACCAGCCTGTGGGCGCCCTTTAGCCTTGAGTTTACGTGCAGAAAGGGAGAACACTTTGAAACCCGGGATCTGTAGCTGTGATTGCTCCTGCAGCCATGTCTCTTGCAGTAGGAGGATATCAAATCCTTTCAAGTAGATCAAAAAGTCTTCATCTGCTATTTCAGTCTTCCAGCCTGTAATGTTCTATGAGATTATTCCTACTGCAGAGGTAGGTCATGCACTAAGATGGGCTCCAATGAGTCTGTTCTTTTGACTCCTCTGTGTAGCCTGAGCCAGCCCTATATCCTTGTTCTTTCTGTGATTATCTGTATCATGCGACTGAGAGGGAATTAATGCCTGGGCGAGTTTACTGTCATCCCTAATTGCATGCTTGCTTCTGTTGTCAGACTGGGTATCCTTAATGGATCCCTGATCCTGGGCACATTTGAACAGTGGTTTTGTTGGTTCCATGCAATCACCATTTTGGAGTCCAGCAGGTAAGTCCATATTTGGAGACAGTAAGTGGGTAGTTGATATATCTGTGGGGTCAGACCCCATTGAAACTGGCCCACTCATATGGGTCCCCAACTCTCCTTCCTTCTCATGGGTGGTGTGGTGGTGGACTTCCACTGGCACCCAGCACTGAAAACAGAGAGGTGTTTGAGATGTAGCATGTGGAAGGTAGGCTTCCAGTGATGGCCTAAGATTAGACCACTTGCTTTCATCCTCTGTGTAGTGGGCTGGTGATGGAATGTTTGGATCCATGTTACCAATTAGTTCAGCCCTCACCTTGTCCAGATTGGTAATAATCTCCATCTGTTCCACCCTAGGCAGCCCTTTAAAGACAGTGGTAGCTTCTCCCTTCAGTGGATCACCATCAATGTCCAGCTGGAATAGTAAGTCTTTGTCAGAGACTTCACTGTCCTCTTTCTCATTTACCTTCTGAACATGGTTTATGCATAGGTTGGAAGCAGTTTTGGAATCAGGCTGCTGATTAGACGTTGGTTCCTGAACCATGGTTGGCTCCCTGAAAGCCTGACACCGGGTTTTCTGGGTTAGCCCATCTAGGTCTTGGTTTTCCTGCACTTTTATTGTTGGATTATATGCATTTGACATTCTCTTAAGAGTATCAAGGGAGTTTTCTAGGCACTTTGTCAGAGCCTACAATTTTCCTACGTCACCTAATTCACATAGCCCAGGGTTAGTCATAGTTGTCACTTGATGAAAGTCTTGTGCCTGTCTCCCAGGTGGTCTCTCAGATAAATCTTGTCTTGGCAGTCGGCCAGTTTGTGCTCTCCTTGTAGTCAGTAAGGGAGTGGGCAAAACAGAAAGTTCCTCAAGGCCGCACTGAGAGAGACTTGTGGCTATGTCCACATTAGAGAAAACTCTTTTAGTTGCTATTGAGAAGGTGTTCAAAAATCCTTTCATCCTGAACAACATAAGGGGAATTGTTGGTTTATGAAATTCCAATTGAAGTCTTGTCTTATAGTATGGAGCTGGTAAGTTTACTAGATTTTTCAGGTCAATATGATTCACTTCTGTTCGTAGCAGTTTACTCAGTGAATTTAGCACCTTCTTTCTATTTACCCATTTTCCTTTGTTTATGTAGTTATCTGTGACTTCTAGAATTATTTGACTCACTATCAGGCGCCGGGAGACCGGGGCATTAGTTGGGTTTGTTTCTGAAGTTTTCCCAGTCCTTCTGTGCCCTTCTGAATTAAACTCCTTGCCTTTCTCCTGAGTCAGGTGTGGAGATGGTGAATGTTGGTACGGGGATTCTTTTTCCTTTTGTGTTAAAGCCTTCTGAAGGATAGCAAGCTGATCAGAAATATGCTGGAGTTTTCCAAATATAGCCAGGACTGTTTTCCCAGTTATTATACTGTACAATGTTCCCCCAACTGCTCCCATTTCTGATGATCAGCTACCGCTGGCTGTTCTGTGCCCACTGTGGTTTGTCTTTCTCCTGACAGTACCACTGAAGGTTCTCTCTCTAAAGGGCATTGGTTATCCTCTAAAGCTGATCTAATTGCTTTTAAGCCAGAAGGAGCAGGCAATTCCTGTATCATATTCTCGGTGTTCCTCTGGGGGTCTGCAGCAAGTGGATCTTTAGCTAGCACTGAGAATTTATTTGATGTAGTATATTTGGCGAAATCACTTACATTTTCTGCTACGGTCAAGTCCATTATATCATCCAGGCGAAGTTGCTTTGAAATCTTGACAGGGGAGTTTGAGGGAGTCCTCTGTCTTTTCTTCTTCCTCCCCATAATATTTTCCTCAGGGTCCGGCACAATCCTCGGCAGTCCAGATAAAATGTCCCAAATGAGTGGTAGTTAAACCTCTCTAAAAAACCCCGAGCCAAAGGAAGGATTAAAATGAAAGTAAAACTTGGTGTGCAGGTTAAAATAAACAAAGGAAAACTAAATAAAGTAAACGAATAAAGGAAGAGGAGCAGCCCTCAAACATCCACTACCAGCAGACGGCAGCCATCTCTCAAATTAAACAATAGGGTAGCAGTATAGCCACTTGACTTGCCAACTACTTAATGTTAGAACAGTCCTGATAAAATCAATATTTAATGAACATCTGATGATCAAATGAAAATGAAAATTTAAAAAACCATATTTTTCTTGATGTGGAAGGTAGGATGGAAATGTTTTTAAGCTGTTTCTAATTTATGGAATTATTTATGTATCTGGAAGTTGAGTCATGGTTACTGGACTTCTTTTTTAGAGATAGAAATGTTTCGCTGCTCATCCAAACAGCTTCATCAGACTGATGAAGCTGTTTGGATGAGCAGCGAAACGTTTCTATCTCTCAAAAAGAAGTCCAGTAGTCATGACTCAGCTTCCAGATAAACTCACCTGGATGACTGAGAATCTTCACAGAATTATTTATGTACTTTTCTAGATCGCCTCCACTGTCTTATCCAGCAGCTACTGTATTTGCTTAAAACCTGAGCTATGGATGAGCTCATCCCTTGGCCAGAATCAGTCTTTAGCCATGGTTCCCAACCTTGGATCCCCAGATACTATTAGACTGCAACTCCCAGAAGCCTTCACCAGGATATCTACCAGTAGCAGTCCAAGAACATTTTAGATTTAGGAGCTACCTGAGGCAGAAAAGCAAAAACCACCTGCCTATACAAGCCAGGGTATATGGTATAATACATTGATTAACCATTTTTGTCCTGTCATCAAACAAAATAAGCTGTCTGAACTAGTAGAGCCATTTTGTCTAAAGACAGGGCTGGCATTACCTTAACTCTGGCCCTTCCACATATGCCAGTGCTAAGAATCATAATGTTTATTGGGCTTATAAAGAGCATTCCAGCACAATGGACACAAAATAATGGAGCAGATCTCAGGAATATGACTCACTGGCTAAATTTTCACTTTTTTCCTTCAGAACAATGCGACCCAGCTCTAATAAATGGAATGTTCAGGTTTTCATGGCTCTCCTGTAATTGGCTGTCTGTTACTAGTCTGAAGTTCTGGTTTTTGGCTACAAATTGAACATTGATAATTATGCAGTTGATTTCCTTAAGAAGTTACAAGCTGATCATAAAATGCTGCATTTAACTTTGTGTCTGCTGTGAGTTAAAATAATTTTATCTTTAAAATAGCAATGAATTCCCCTTGTAGACTAGACCCTTTTAGAACTGCAAGCATTTGCGTATAACTACTAACCATGGACATGGAGTCACGAAGAGTCGGTCACGACTATAACAACACACACACACACACACACACACACACACACACTCTCTCTCTCTCTCTCTCTCTCTCTCTCTCTCTCTCTCTCTCTCTCTCCTCTTCAACCTTTCCTAGTCATAAGCTCTAGCCACCACCACCCAAAAGATGAATAGAAATGGGAGGCATAATTTTTTTAGGGGAACATATGTATGTCTTCAGTGGCTTTTTAACAGAGACATGAAATGCAAAATTACAATATATTGGACATTTAAATCAAAACACCACTTCAGCTATGTGTTGAATGGTTTTAGCACAGCTAGGAATGATAATTGCTACACATATGATAAATGAATGAAAGTCAATTCAAGCATAATAGTGGTTTGCTTAAAATCCCAGTTTGTAAACCAGATGTTGGGCTCAAAAACATATGCTGTCTTCTGCAAGCTGGTTGACATTTTCAGCATGAATTTCTTCTTGAGTCCCTTTAACAGTGATGTGGGCACAACAATGTAGTGTTCTAACTGGATCGAAACTAAGTTAATATTGCCCATGTTTTAATGTCTTATGGAACCATTGTGTCAGTATTCAAAAAGATAGTTTTATTAGCAGCATGTGTAACAAAACCAGAAACAGAAGTACACTATTTCATCTGTTAGTCTGTTTTGGGTTTTTGTTAGTGCAAAAAAAAAAACCTGTTATAAGGTGGATAAGTCAAGTTGCAGGATCGTGTGTGTTCATCCCAGCTGCCCTGTTGAAGGTATTCAGAACACACAGGTAGGTCTGGCTCCATAGCCAGCTACCCAACCCACTGAGACAGACAGCCATTCAGTTTACACCTACTTAAGGCTATTCTTCAAGGTCAACCCCAGCACAGGGCATGCTACAGTAGCCAAGATACGTTATAACTAAGGTGAACTGTAACTTGGTTGTATTTGACTATCCAAAGGTCAACCACCAAGTGTGGTTGTAGCTGGTGTTCTAAGCAGAGTTGTTCAGAGGCACTTTTGTCACCGCTGCCAGATGGGAATCCATTGACAACATCTAGCAGAGGGGCCCTCCCTGTGTATGAATCTGACCTGTCAGAGGAAGAGCAGAAGAGTTTGAATCCCTGTCCCAGACTTCTGACTGACCAGCAGTGCCTGCATCTTGTCAGGCTTCAATTTCATATCATTGTGTTGATGTTCTCCAAAAACTTCTTTAATGCTCAGGAGCCCTTCCAAACAATCAGAAACCCCAGAACAGGTTATTTAGCAAAATCTCAAAAGTTCCAGAAAGAAACATTTGATCTATATCATCTTATGATGTTTTTTCCATCTCAGGAATCATTGAGACTCAGGGAAGTATTGGCTTAGTAAATCCACTTCATTCAAATCATTTAGCTTTTGTTGGGACAGACAGTGAAATTTTGCACAAAGATATATACCACTCAATGTAAAGAACCAATGATTAAGACTGAAACCAATCTCTAGGGCAAATGTTTTCCCATGATGCATTTGTTTTAGTCCTTTGACAGACAATTCAGAAAATGACAGTTCAACAACAGTTTTAGGAATCATCATCTCAGGGAGGACTGATGACTAATGGCAGTTCTGGGAAGCTTTTAGGTACAATGGGTAATTTTACATTTATCCATAACTACAGGCAACATATGTCCTGGTAACATTGAACATTGCTGTCTTGTGGGTTGGGAGAGACATTTGGTAAAACAGAGTATCTATGCATTGCATTCTAAAACAATGAGCACTTGTGTTTTTCAAACCACTTTTGGAGCCCTCTCCCTTTTCTCCCTTTTCTGTGTACACCCAGCTGCCCTCTCACAGAGGCCAATGCTATATTTATACAATTTAGGCCTCTTCTAAGAAAATAATATTTAGCAGCAGGTAAGTCCAAAGTGGGAAACCTGTGTCACTCTCATTAACCCTTTCCCAGTTACTAGTGGTGACAAGGACTGGCTGATAGAAGCTGCACTCCAGCAAAACAGAGAAAAAACAAGCTGCCCACCTCAGGATTAAGAAGAACATCTTCCTTCCAAAATACAGCAGCTGTATTTTGTGGCACAGCAGTGCTAAACGAGGCGCTGGACTTGAGGTGGTGGTGGTGGTGGTGGTGTGAGTGTGGAATTCTGTTCTCTTGGACTTAGCCCTACTTAGAATAAAGCCACAGCAGGTGGCTGTCAGCTTTAAATGTTAATGGCCAGTGGTGAATAAAATGCTAAAGACGTTGCTGTTCTATTTTTAGAGTTAGAGTACATATCAGTTGAGAGCCCAGGAGCACAGCATGGGGTCTATACTGACTGTGATTCTCATATGGCAGGTGCCTCTGCGGACATTGATGAGAATGTTAGCACACAAACTCCTGCTCAAAACTGGCCTCAGAAACTGAATCTATTTTTTACTAAGGAAATCTTTCTGCTGTGTGGTGTTACACATTTGCACTTACTGAGTCGTTACCATCTCTGTAATGCATTGGAGTAGAAATCTCCTTAAGGATGGTGGTTGACCTGGAGAATAGTCAGATTATAAGAAAATGGATCCATCTACTTCAGATCGCATCGTGGTACTGCATCTGCCTAATATAAATATTTCATACCCTCTACGTGGTAAAAGGTGTACGTGGAACTCATAAGGGTAGTTAACTGTTTAATCAATTCCATCAAGTCAGAACCAACTTAAGAGCGGCCCTCTTAAGATGTCCTTTCAGCTGGCTGAAGAGCTCAGTGGGTTAGATATTTGGCAATGGAGCCAGAAGCTGGTCATTGATTTCCTCCTGTGCATCCTAGAAAAGCCAGCCTATGTGGCCTTGGGCAAGCTGTTCAAGCCCAAAATACCTCCAGAAAAAGAGAATGGCAAATCCTTTCTAAGTGTTCCCTACCATGTCAGAATTGACTGGATGATACCTAATTACAGTAGTGCCTCATAGGACAAATTTAATTCATTCTACGAGTCAATTTGTCTTATGAAAAATTCATCTTACGAGGCACAGTTTCCCATAGAAATGCATTGAAAACCAATTAATCCATTCTGCGGTTAGGGTCACTGTAAATCAATCCTTCCCCTGCAGCCAACAAACAGCTGATTTTTGGCAGCTCAGAACTGTCAAAATAAGATGTCTCTCAGCTGCAGGGGGGGGGGGAGCTTTCCGCTGTCCCTTGAATGAGGGGGCAGCCACCTCCTCTTTGCCTGTGTCTCTGTGCAGAGACTCGGGTGAAGAGGAGGAGTCCCTGCTCTGCCCAACAAAGTGTTGGGCAGAACGGGAAATGATGGATCTTTGGCCAGCCCGGGCACCTTGCAAGGTGCCTAGGCTGGCCGAATCTCAGTCGATCCCTGCTCTGCCCAACAAAGTGTTGGGCAGAGGAGAAACCAATTGATCTTCACCCAGCCCAGGCGCCTTGCAAAGCAATGCAGGGCGAAAATGCATTTTAAAATGTCCCACCATGAGCGCTGTAGCCCCAGCCGGAGTGCTCACGGTGGGACATTTTAAAATGCATGTTTTCCCTGCCTGGGAGGTTTGCAAGGCAAGTGGCGGTGGCACATCGCCAACACCACTTGCCTTGCAAACCTCCCAGAAGTTTCATGGGTCCATGCTCTGGTCAGGCAGAGTAGGGACCCATGGATCTTCTCCCTGCCCGTGCTGCTTGGAAGGCAAGCAGCAGTGGTAGATCTCCACCGCTGCTTCCCTTCCAAGCAGCATGGGCTGGGCGAAGGTCAGGGAATCCCTGCTGGGCCCACCAAATTGGTGGGCAGAGGAAGGACCCATTGATCCACACCCAGCCTGGGCTGTTCCCTTGCAAACAGCCCAGGCTGGGCAAGGATCAACGGTACCTCGTAGGACAAATGTAAAGGGGAAGGAAAAAATTATCTTGCGAGTTTTTCCTATCCCCAGAAATTACATTCACATTACGAGTTTTTCGTCTTAAGGGGCATTCGTCTTATGAGGTATTAATGTATTATGAATAAGATGTTCAAGGTGAGTGAATTACTTGAGAAGCGTTTTTATCAGTCCCACTTCCCCAGTGAGTTTTCATGGCCAAGACAGGATTTCAGTCCTGATCTCCAGAGTTCTTGGTTGTCCGTCACTGTTCACTACACTGCACTAGGTATCAGGTTAGCTAAAAGTGCGTAATAGAAGGAAATGTGGGTACATGTGGTAAAAACAACAGCTATGAGATCAGGGGATGTTCAAAGGTTGGCAATTAAGTGGCAGGCAGAGCTGTTTATGAAGGCCAGAACATTAGTAAGAAGAGGCCATTAAGTTGAGGGCAATGTGGAACTAATAGGGTTTGAAGAAACCGACTATTGATTGTCCTACAAACATTTAGCACCGGAAGATTCAGAAGAGGAGGTTTTGGAGAACAGATGTGGCCTTGCTTTGAAAACAGGTAACAAATGTGGCTGTCTTTGAAGATGGACCTATAAGGGCATCACAGACATGGCATGCAGTCCAATCTATCTGGCTGGTTAAGACAAGGCGATAAACTGCTCTGCAGATGTACAGTATCAGGATTTCAGTGTGGAAGGAACCTCCCTTCTGTTTCTTCCCAAATGTTTACTTCACAGCAGTGTTCAGGCACTGGGAATGTACCACTGTAGCTGTTCTAGCCCAGTGCTCCCCAACCTTTTTGTCCCCGCGGACCAGGAAATTTTTTTTCTGTGGCCCGGGGTGGGGGTGGAGGGGGAGAATGCGAAAGGGGGTCCAGTGGGGAGGCAAAAAGGGGGTATGGGGGAAGGAGGAGGGAGGCACGAGAAACTCACCGGCTTGGGGCGTCGGGTGTGCTGGGGGGAAATGGGCAGGCGGGCCCCCTCCTCCTCCTCCGGCGCCGGGAGTCGCGCGTGGGTCTCGCTGCTGGCGCCCCGCTTGCTCCTGCTGCCGCCGCCGTCGCCGTGGGCCTCTTCCTCCGCCGGGAAAGACGGCGGGCGCCAGCAGCGAAATGACGCCCCGCGCGGAAAATCCTGCTCCTGTTCCTCCTCCTCCTCCTCCTCCTCCCGCCGCCACCGCCGGAGAATGCTGCTGCTCCATCGGCCGCGGCGGGAGGAGGGGAGGAGGAGGAGGAACCGGAGCAGGAGCAGGAGGAGGCGGCGGAGGCTGTTGTTGCTGCTGCTCCTGCTGCCGCCACCAAGCCGCGAAATCCCGGGGGAGGGAGGAGGATGGCGCCTCCGCCTCCTCTTCCCAGGAGAGCAACGGTCTTCTGGGCCGCCGCCAACGCCGGCTAACCACCGCCGCCAACGCCGCCCGGGCGCCAGCGTTTGGGGCGGAGAAGGAGGGGAGGGGGGGAGGAGGGAGGCAAAGGCGGCGGCGGCGGCGGCGGCTCCTCCTGCGCTCCTCCTGCCTTCCTCCTCCACCGGCCGCCCGGGAGAGAAGAGGAGGAGGAGGAGGGCGGCGGAGGATGGGAGGAGCCTCCCGGCCTCCCCAGGCGGCCCGTGCCCGTGCCAGTAGGGGTTGGGGACCACCGTTCTAGCCCACTCCTTCCCCATTAGGAGACTGGAAAGTAGCTAATTTGAAACCACCATAGCTGAAAATAGGATTATCAAGCTTCTAGACATAAATGACAGGGAAAATGTTGGTGCAAATGTGGGGGATGTTGTGTTTTTAAACAAAATGACAATTTGGCTAACCACATAGAAAGCCTCGGGCAAGGGATGGGGGCTCAGATCAGTAGGAAGGAAGAGAACAATTTAGTGCCAACTGTGAGGAGAGATTTGGGAAAGGAAGGGTTTTACTTGACTGCGCAGCTGCCATGTTACCGACAGGGCTACTAGGTGTACCAGAGTAGCTGGGAGAAGGAGAGGTCTAAGGCGGGAATTATGTTGGCATGGAGGGACATGAAATAGATAGCATTCATGCCATAATATGGATTAAGGCTTTTCTGAGAGGCTGTCTGAGAGGGAGGTTTGAACAGATTGCTGTGCTCTGTTGCTTTCAAATACAGTCCTGTATGTCTTTAGCATTGATTTGAGTTAATGTTTTTAATAACATTTTTTTTTTGTTTTTAATATTTATATACTTAGTCTTTTTAGTTTTTCAGTATTGTCTGTTGAGTTATGTAAGTTGCCTTGGGTCCTTTTTGGGAGAAAGGCAGGATAGAAAAATTCATTCATACATACATTCATACACACATACATACAAGCTTCTGTGTAATAATAGGGTGGCATTCCAGGTTATGAAATTAGCTTACTACATTTAGTAACATATGACTGCTGACCCTCAGGTGGGCCTTGTCAAAATGCTTAGGGAAGGAAAGAATTATTTCTTAACCCAGGTTTTACAGTTATGCAGTCATATCAAACTAGAAGGATGGAAGCGGCGTATCTGGGTGAGAAGAGAGATGTGCAGTAGAAATGATTTGAGGTGCCCTTCGTGGTATATACATGGTACCATTAGAAAAGCAAGGGTTGGCGGTATCTGTAATAGACTTCTTAACACATTCCATGGTGAGGGGGAGGAAGAATTCAGTCAGTGACCACCAAGGTGGAATTTGAGACTTCCAGTCTTGTTTTTCCAGCCTGTCATTTGGAACTCACTTCTCACAGACATCAGACCTAATTTTGGAGACTTCCATCTCTTTCTTAGGCAGTTTTGATAATGCATAGGCACTTGTTATAGCTCTAAAGCTAGCATCTTCTTTTTTTCCTTTTTGGTTGTTTAGTGCTCCAACGAAGGAATCACCTATTTTTGCCTTTGGTTTGTTTAAAGACAACATGGCTTTCACTCTTCTTTCTGAATTCTTCCTTTTCAGGGAAAGCAACAGTATATCCAAATACATTTCCATAACTCTTGGAAAAGTCATGTCAGCTTTGAATCTTTCACCTGTCTTCTCTTCTCTTCCTGTTTTGGTGAATATCTAACCTTAGGAAGCATTCTGTAGAACATTGTCGTGGTTGTGCGATAGTTTGGCTAAATTCCTGTTTGCTTAGCATAGAAAGACATGACTAGGGTAGGCCTATTTGTACCAATGAAATGACAGAGAAGTTCACTCACCAAATCCCCACTGAATTAGTGGGCTTACTTTGGTGTGATTTACTATGCCAGGTAACAGGAATTTGGCCATTGATTGGTCCTAAGAAAGATAGTTCCCTGTTCTAGGGACTTGCTTTTAATTGACTGCATATTCACCTATATGCCAAGGGATGGGTATATATACTGTTCCTGTTTTTCTTAGTGTACTTGATCCTACATATGTCTCTTCCATGGACCCTAAATCATACTACATCCCTATTTTTTACATAGCTGTAGCATATGCAATTGTTAAAATAGCTCAGCAACAAGGATGAATTAAATTTCTTATATTGAATGAAGATGTAGATTCTGGCAGTAGTATGTAACTGATCTGGAGCTTTATTTGGACCGAGTATCTTCAAAACATTCATTGCTCAGATTGGAAAGAAAATAGAGCTATAGATTCTCTCCACTCACAGGCCTGCAAAGCATCTCTCATGTTGTGGTTCAATGAGACAAGACATGATTAAGCATAAAAAATTATTGATGTGGAGTGGAGTAGATGGAACTATAGAAACATGTATGGTGAGGAATCCATCTCTAGAAATCTTTATTCTTTTGGATAACTAGCATTTTTAAAAGATCAAAATAGGCCAAGTATAAGTGTGCATCCTGGTTAAAATGCAATTAAATTGGTTAAATAGAAATATATCATCAGTTGCCTTTGAACTATGATTAGAAGCTACCAAGCATTTTTAAAAGTGGTAACCACAGTGATATTTTAATAAGGAATGTTCACCTCATGTGGATTCTTTAAAGGTGCTTCATGTTGTTGGTTTCTTTCTTTCTCTTTTGCAAAGTTATAGCTTTGCTTTATTGTATATGATGTCCTATAAAGAAGATCTATGCCTGTGATACCTCTTTGAAAGAAGAGCAGGGTGCTGTCCCTTTAAAGAGAATGCAGTCAAGCAGTAAATTTAAGGGGCCATCTCTTTTCATATTGACTGTATCTGAGCCAGCAGTTGGTCTTTGATGTTGTAACAATAGAGCATTGGCCAGGAGTATTAGGGCCTCAACACTGTTGAAGTAAGGCTGCATTCATTAGTTTTCATGAGAGAGGCTTCTAATGTATGCCAGAACTTTATTCCTGCATTCCTTCTTGCTTGCAAGAAGATATTATGAAGTAGTAGATGGTTGCAAATATTGCTTAAAGTCTGTATTAATGCAAGCATTTTAATTATAAACCATGTTCTCCCCCTATCTTTCTTTCTTGAACACACTGTACTCCATGTCACATGGTGCAGGAAAGGTATCTAGCAATCCAAATAATTTTATGTCAGGATATGAGATTTTTTTTTGCAGGCCTACTAATTTTCAGGCTTAAATAGCTAGACACTGATTTTCAAAAGAGAGAGGCACTCAGAAATTACGGGCTTCTATTCATACCGATGGGGTGGTTCAAAATTTAATTTAAACCCTGATTCACATTCTATAAAAGGGGGCACTTCAAACAAGCAAACTTGTCCCATATGCACTTGAGCCAAGACTGGTTCTTCTAGTCTGGAAATGAGAAGTTATAAACCTGCAGATCATTGCAGTGAATATGGAGGGGGGAGATCTAATTAAACAAAGTTCCTTGACACCAATGTGCTTCACCTTTTAAACAAGTACTGTACAGTGGTAGCTCTACTTACAAGTTTAATCCGTTCTGAATGCATACTCATAAGTTGAACAACTCGTAAGTAGAGCGGCTGTATCTTTTTAAAAAAATCAAATAAATAAATAAATAAATAAATTTGTAACTAGAGTGGACCACGTCTAAAAATTTTAAGGCAGCAGTTAAAATGCTAACAGTTTTCCACTCTTGATTCAAATTGTTCGTAAGTAGAGCCACTTGTCAGTAGAGGTATCACTGTATTTCCATCCCAAAGTGTTTGCAGGGGGACAAACAGGTTTTCTTTTGTCATTTTCTCAAAATTAAATTGCACACACACCCTCCAATTTCTGATGATTTCCAGGTCATTTTTCCAGCACACATCTAAAAAATTGAAATGAAAATGAAACTGGCATCCTGATCAGGGTCTACACACATAGAACTCAAAATGGTGGAAGCTGTCATAGCAGTCTGAGGAGGTGCCAGTGGTGTGTTTGGTCACATGTAAGTAGCCCCCTGTGAGATGGCTCCTCCTGTTGGCTGCCCTTGTTGTCTCTGTATGCATGCAACCTTTGAATGGGATACCTACCACCATCTGTCTTTGGCAAGCATCTGGTTTTTCTCTACAAAATACACATTTTTGTACAGTTTTCTGTGCAGTGTTCATTTCCATACACATTTTAATGTATAAATTTTGCAGATTCCATAAAAGGGCTGCTATTCTTGTTTAACTGAGAGATAAGTGGTTGTAAGTGCAGATTTGATTTTTTTTCAATGGAACAATTTGTTCCTCGTGTCCCTTATATTGCGACCAGTGTGTGAAAATGAATTGTGATTTCTTGTTTTCCCAAGACACTGAATATGAAAGCCCAAAGATTTTTGGTCCTGAATATCTTAGATGAACAACAGACAATTTGTGCCAAAGGTCTCCATTGGTTTAAAGGTAAATTTTTGGAACATGTAAGCAACAAGATGTTTTAGGTGTTGTGAACATATGACATAAACAGTGGATAGTGTTTTAGGATTTGATCCTGGAGCCATGCAGTTCATTGCAAGGGCATATGCTTGGCAAGCAGAAGCCCCTAGATTCTCTCTGCCACTCTTCTAGTTAAAGTATCCCTGATGGTAAAAGAGACCTCTTCATTACACCATAAGTCCCTCAAACTGAATGGGTCACTGTAGATGCCAAAACATCATTTTTTTGCAGAAGTGATATAGGCTTTCCAGGGAAATCCAAATTGGTAAATTTCCTTCAAAATAATCTGGTGCCATAAATAGAGCATGATCTGACGTAGTGGATTTACTTGGATTTTTTTTTAACTAAACAAAGCTCTTAACCTCCCACCAACCCATTATTATTTTGACAAATGTTTGATTGAAAGGGGAAAGCATGCTCAATGTGGGTTTGCTCTTATTTTAAAACAAATTCCAATACTGTATTAAGTACCAATTATTCTTTTGGAAATACTTTAATTTTTAATAGGGAAGTGTACTACTACCCTTCTGTCATTTGTTTTCTGCCCATCCAGTACCATTTAGACTGTGGTTGCCCTCTTTTCCCAATAAGGTCATAAGGGTACTTCCAGTTTCACTGTCACCGCCCATAAAATCACTGGCACCATTTGGCTGTATTTCAAATTAACTTATCAACTCATTAATATTGAGGACTTTTATATATTTTTATGTGGAAAATGACTATCTTCTGCAAGTCCTGCATGCTTTCCACCACCACTACCCATTACTGCTTTGAAGTTTTCTCAGCTTCTAAGGCTGCTATCTCAGCTGGGTTTCGATCCTGATCTTCTGAAGGTCTGGCTTTTCCTCTTAGTCCCATCATGTGATTGAATAAGTCGGACAGGAGTTCCCACGTCCAAAGCTGGTTTTTTTTTTTAATTCAGCCCCCTTGGCCAGCAGGTCGTGCTAGCATTTGAAAAAAACGGACCACTTGGCTGGGGGAAATTAAAACTTATGGCACCGCATGGGACTTCCTGTTTCTCCAAAGGTGCAGAGAAATAAAAAAACCAGTGCCGATCGGCCCCAGGAACAGCCAGTCGGTGCTATGAGAGGAAAGTAAAGAAGAAACCCAAATCATCTGCATGGTCCCACGATGTCTGCCTCCTTAAAAGGTGGATTTTTAAAGCGAGGCAAAAAATTTCCTACCTCTCGGGTGAGTCACAGAAACCTCGCTTAAAGGGGCATTACCGGGTTTTTTCTTTCTTTCTTTCTTTCTTTCTTTCTTTCTTTCTTTCTTTTCAAAAAGCCCGGTGGCCGAGGGGATGGCATTTTTGGACATGGTTTATCTAGTAATTTAAACTGCTTTTAAAGGGTCGTGGGACCCAGACATAAGATCCCAGCTTTCCTCCCTAACACAGAGGTCAGGCAGGAGGCAGTCATTCCTTTGAAGATGCACTGTATCTTTAAGGTGCTTGGAGTGTCTTCCAAGGAAAGCACAACACAGATGTTCTTGCCTTTCTCTTAAGCTTGGAGGTAGAGATGGCATTGACCTTGCCATTGTTTTCCACCTCTGACAGCACAGCTCTCATTTGCTGTTGGAGTGCTGTGTGTCATGTGATATGGCAGGATTGAGCGTCCCACGGTAAAACTCAGCTGCCTCTGCAGAATGACAGAAGAACCTGTCTTGGCTCAAGTGCATCTGTGACAGTTTTGCCCTTGCACTATCCTTAATGGTTTTTATTAGAGACAAGCATGAATCAGAAAAGCGATTCGCGATTCATCAACGTTAGCAAATCATGAATTTATGTTCTTTTCTTACAAATTAATGAATCGATCTGTCAATTCATTTTTTATTTTAAAACCCCGTAAAACAGTCCCTAAGACACCTAAAGACACCAAAATTGCAGGAGCACTTTCCCTGACTATCTTCTACAACTCCTCCATGTTTGGTGGAGTTTGGATTCTGGATGTCCAAGTTATACACTCCCCAAAGAGTGCCCCCAAGACATCTAGAGACACCAAAATTGCAAACACCATTCTCCCGACTCTCCTTTATAATCCACCCATATTTTGTGAAGATTAGCCATTGGCTTTGGAAAACACTATCTTCCCCAAATGTGGAGGGTTTGTAGAGAAGGTAAAATGAAGCTTCTCTGCAGGTTTGGTGCCTCTAGGTGCCTAGGGAAAACTTTCCTGGAGGGGGTGCTTTGGGGGTGCATAGCTCAGACGTCAGAAATCCAACCTTCACCAAACTTGGAAGGATTGTACATAGACCAGATGTGGTGTCTCTGTGTGCCTTAGGGGGCATTTTATAGCTCAATGAATCAAAAATAGCAGGCAAACAGACAGAGAGATCGATATTTGCATATTATTATGTGGCTATCTATCCACAGGAATATGAATAAATGAATTAGCAATTTTTGAACAAATTTTGCTATTTGTTTTTAAAATTTGTGCCTGCTTCTTGTTTTTCATTAATAGCAGCAGAATTTAGAATTGAGACACAAGGCCTCCACTGTTAATGAACTATCCTCCCTGACTTAAAGGTTGTTGAACTTCAGATTCTTGCACATGTGTTACAGGGAAATCTTTTCTCAGTAGCCTGGACTTTTAAAAAGTAAATAAATCCTAAGTACGGTAGAGTATCCTCTTATTTAGGATAATTATTTCCAATGGGTTCGTTGTATTCTAGTCTGGATCCAGATGTTACCTTCTACAGACGGGGAGGTATTATTCAAGTTCAGAAATATTTGTTTCTGACATAACACAAGATGCTCACATGCGTCTCAGAGAAGAGATCTGAAAAATCAGATATACAGTGGTCCCTCGCCCTTTCACGGTTCATATACTGCGGTCCTGATATATTGTGGGACCACAGTACAGTGGTACCCCAAAAGGGCTTGGGGGGGAGGTTTTTAAAAGCCCAGGCTTTTTAAACCTTCCCTCTCCTTCCCCAAGCCCCAGGCTCCAGCTGAATGGCGCTGGGGTGGGGAAACAAAAGTGCTTGGCTCTATTGCTTAAAGACATTTTAAACATTGCGCACTGCTCCCCCAGGCCTGACCAGACCTGCATTCCCATAGCGTGGATTTTCAAGGTTCACGGGTCGGGTTGGGTCCCTAATCCCTGCGATAGACCGGGGGGGGGGGGGTTACTGTATTATCCTGTCTTTACAATGTACTGTGCAGTACCTTGCAAACCTTCACATTGAGTTTCAAGATGCATTCTAAGGCACTCTGCAAGGAATTGTGAATCCCTACATGTTGCTTTGAGTTCTCAGTCCAGTCCAGCAATTCAAAGAGAAACATTGCTTCCAGAATTTCCTCTCGCTTTCTTTCCCTTGCTGTATTATCAGGTGGTTTGCTTCCTTTCTTCTTTCTCCACGTAGGACATCCTCCAGACGGACAGTCTTTCAGCTCCCGAAACTACATTCACGTTAAATCCAGGAGACAGACAAGATTATCCTGACCACCAGGCTGCCCACAGATCGTTTGCCAAGCAGCGATTCAGGCCAGAAAACAGGCATACATCTGTGCAAAGAGAT
Organism: Phrynocephalus forsythii; assembly: GCA_029282475.1. Taxonomy (NCBI): domain Eukaryota; kingdom Metazoa; phylum Chordata; class Lepidosauria; order Squamata; family Agamidae; genus Phrynocephalus; species Phrynocephalus forsythii. Next base: position 167,665,831 of record JAPFRF010000002.1, on the reverse strand, counting down.
GGGCCCAGACCGTTTCTTCTCGATCTCCCCAATTTTCCTGACCTCTCAAAAGCAGATATCAATGGGCAAAACCCAAACATCCAGGTAAAACCTCTCTCATTTTTACTTAAAAGCCATTGTGGGATTGAAAGTGTGTCTCTTCGTAGGACCAAGTCTAATTAATTTTGTAAATAAATCTTGTAGATAAATAAATAATTTGCTTTACATCTGAATTGGTGCAGTATTAACTTTCCAGGTCAACAAATACAAAGTACACTATATTTATCATCTCCCCCTCGCCCCCATGTTTTGGCCTTCACACAAGGATGACAGTTGAATATTCACAATAGAGGACCGCATTTAACCACTGACTGTCTTTTTTTTTTAACAAAATAAATTATAGCAACTGACAAGCCTGTGGCTGGTCGAAATGAACATAGTACTTTTCTGTTTACTGACGATTTGGCTGGATAAGTTTCCCAGTACGGGAATATATTCATCCCCCAGTGCATGCAAGAGGAGAAAACATTTGAAAAGGGGAGCCCAAGCAGCTGCTACCCAGCTGCTTAAAAAAAAAAAAACCTGCTTGCCAAACCAGCAGCCAAACGCACCGCTGCACTCAAGTAAACGAATTCACAGGAAGTCCTTGAAAACGAGGTGCTTTCTTCAAGTCAGTAATGTGTTTCCTTTGGGAGCAGAGATTTCTTGGTTCTTGGTGAAAAGCTCTTTTGTTGCTCGCCACTGATTTGACACATGCCAGCTCATGCGGTCATGCCAGCAAAGCAGAAGTATTCAATGTGCTACAGGTTCACTTTTCTTCTTCCGAACGCAGTGAAGTCATGTGTCAAAGAGAGCGGGTTTGGCTGCCAAAGGGGTTTCTCTGTGATGTTCTTTTTGCTTTTCCAGCCCATTTAAATGTGGTCTAATTCCAAGGACGTTCGTGCTGCATTTCTTCAGTCAAGCTTTTCTGTTCTTCCCGTTTTTCAGTCACTGTTTCCCACACTTGCAGGGTGGTAGCTGCATTAATGGGTTACTGCAAAAAAAAATAGCAGAGACTTCTGAAATGTATTATGGCACAAGGTTTCATGCACATTTTGACAGTTTTCTGCCAAGTATTTCCTTCAGTCAACACCTACCAACATAGCTAGAAGAACTGTAAACAAGTATATGACATACACAGTTCAATGAGAAGCTTAAATGTACACAAGAGAAGTCCATTGCCCATCTCTGCTCATTGCACCATCAGGCTGTGTTAGGAGTAGAAGGGCAACCTCTGTGGAGGAAGTGAGAGAAGTCCCTACCAGGACACTGACTGGTTGTCATTCTGCACAAGGACTTTCAAAACAACACATTGCTGAGTTAGAACTCATTGGGAAGTCTGTGTCAGTTGCAAGCATGAACTGGAACAGAGATTTGTTTACCTTCCATCACTAAATGTGGAGGGTTGGTGATTGCACAGTTGTGAATGGTCACTCAGTGTATATAATTTTAAACTGTATAGTGAATTCTATCACTCGTTCCCCCTCTCTGTGCCAATATATCAACCAGCTGAGGATAACAGTGCACTTGACAAAGAGGGATCCAGTTCAGTATAGCAGATTCTGCTACAACTCTGTTCCACAAAGTTGCACAGGGGTCTTATTTGATATCCAGCATTAGTGTGAGGAGATATTCCTTCCTCTGCTCCCATTAAGCCACCCCCTTTACAAGATACAGCAGGCCTGCCCAAAGTCCATTCTGAGTGGCCCACGGCTGGCTGGCCCGCCCCTCCCTCCCCCTCCTTCGCCCCATGTTTTTTTTAAAAAATCTTCCGCCAACATTGACACCACTGGGAAGCTTGAGGGTCTGGGCGGGCCGGCCAACCGGTGAGCAGAAGCTTGTGGGGCTGGGTGGGTGGGTAAGGTGGCGGACCACCAGCACCACCGGGAAGATGGTGGGGCTGAGCGCGCATGCGGGAGTGGCGCGGGCGGGCCGCCACCACCGGCATAGCCAGGAACATTGTGAGGTTGGGTGCACACGCGGGGCAGTGATCGGGCGGTCTGCCACCACCGGCACCGCAAGGGAATGTGTGGGGGTGGGCAGGCCAGCTGGCCTCTGCCACCGCCAAGGAGCTTTGGGGTGGTGGGCGAGCCGGCGCCACCGCTGGGGAGCTTGGGGGGGTGCGAGGTTGCACAGATCGCCTCTTCCAATGGGCAACCTGTGGCCATGGCTCCCTGTGCTTCCTTTGGTCTCCACCTTCCTTCTTTCCTCCCTCCCTTGGTCCCCACCTCCCTCCCTCCCTCCCTCTCTTGGTTTCCACCTTCCTCCCTCCCTCCCTTGGTCCCCACCTTCCTTCCTGCAGGTGGGGCTTATGGGTCAGTGGGTGGGGCTTGCAGTGGGGTGGCAGGGTCGGGGAGCAACCGACCCCTGACACATTCTCAGCCACCAAATCTGGCCCTCCTTACAAAAAGTTTGGGCACCTCTGAGGTACAGTATCTGGAGGAATCAAAACAGAAACAGATTAATTGCAGCCACCAGTGTGTGGACTGCTCATGGGAAGCTAGTGTACTCTGGGATACTCATTTATAATTTTGTGCCAATGCAGTCTTTACTTTTACCCATTATCTTTGTTTTTTCTATAATATTCAAAAGACCTCCCACCAGACTCAGCTTTATCCATCTCCAATCTTTTTTACCACTGTGTTCCAACATTCTAAGGGCTTAATCTGCCCTTTTTGTTATTCAAAATGATCTATAAAATGTGAGCATCTCTAACAGATACACATGCAGACAAAGAGAGGTAGACAGGTATATCTTGTGGCCACAATAAAGCTTTTTTTAGCAGTAATAAACCTGCAGAGGAAACAATTTTGGAAAATGTTGAACTATATCATATAATACAGCCAGCTTCCTACTTATATTAACAGAGATTTTACTTATAAATGGGCATATGTATTCCAGACTCTAAAATGTGTGTTGGGTTGTTTTCTGGTAGTATCTTCGTGCAATCGCCAAAACCCAATTTAAAATATGGGGTTTTTTTGCTGGAATTCTGGACTCTCTTTAGATCCAAACATAGAATAATTTTTATTTTCAAAATCAAACATGCCAAGATCAAAAAAATGCTTACAGGGCCCATACTTCAAATTGAGTGGAGTGAAATTGCAGAAAATTATGGAGTGATCCTCAGATCTATGAAGTTATTGGTGACATCAATTCATTGTTCTCAGACTGAGAAGGTAAAAGAGACAGAAATGTGTAAAAAGAAAATTTTCTAGTTCCTCATATGTATTTTTCTTAAATCTAAGATTTTTAAAAAAATCTACCTCTGTCCTTCCCGTAGGTATGAAAAACCAGTGCTGCATCAAACTATAAAAGATTAAATATAAAGCAAAATGAAGGGAAATGTCTTTTGGGTTTAAAACCATAATTTATCCTATTAAAGTATTTGCAGTTTAACTTTTTGTGTTCAGGTAGATCCTTCTCTTCTCCTCCCAATATTTTCTAGATCTGTTGCCCCACAAACAGTCATCTGACATCTCTCTGGATCCATTATCAGACATCAGCAAGATTTTCCCCTCTATATATTCCTGCTTTTCTCCTGCAAACTCTCTTTAGGGTAAGCAAATGCAAAGGAGGCCAGGTTCTTGCATCCTTGATACATTTGAACAATACAGATTCCACCACCACCACCATAGAAGCAGATTATCAGTCTGGAGTGGGAAAAACCTGTATCTACCAAAATATCTTCTCAGAAAAAAACTTTTTTTGTCCTTATGTTGCATCACGTTTACTCCCGCCCTTCCTTTCTTTTGATTGTCTGATGATGATGATGATGATGATGATGATGTAACCTGGGTCTTGCCACCAGTATGAGCCACCTACGGTGAAGATACCAACCATTTGTGTTACGATCCAAGGATTAGAGACCCATGTGACAGAACTCAGCTGAAATCCTTGATTCATGGATGACAAATATCATTCCAAAGTTGCTTGACTGCGACTTTCATCTCTACTCACATTTGGTTACACAGCATACTTTGAGAGTGGAAGCAAAGAAGAAGGTCCTGAACAGAGTGTTCCGTCTGGAGTGAGTGAAGAGTGCAAAGGGTTTACAGAAAATGAGTGTGCGGGAAGAATCGAGCAAGAGTAGTATATTAGAGTCTCAGGATGAGAAGAAGGAGAAAGGAGTCAAGGTGGAGGGGATGGAAAGTCATGAGGAGAAGGAAGAGAAGCGCGAGGAGATGGGTGCGTCCGCTGGTGAGAGAGGCATTATGGGTAGCGGAGGATGACAGTTGGAGAGAGGGAGTTGAGCAGCGTGAGCTAGGGGATGACAGTTGGGGAAAATGGACAAGAGAGAGGGAGACACGAAAAGAGGAGACAGAAGTGAGGAGGAGGTTTGAAAGACCTGAAGAGTTTCAATGGTGTGTTCACGTTAGACCCCTCCGGTGGCCTGAAACCTCAGAGAGATTCAGGAGAGAATGGAGGAGCGAGAAAATACCGAACCCTGTGGCGCAATGGGCTCGCCATCCTTGTTGCGGGACTCAGTGTATGGGTCGGGGTATGAACACTCGCCCTTATTTCTAAAGTCTGCTGGTTATGAAGCACCTGTTAATGTTATTTATGAAGAAGTTGTAACTGATGTAACTCAAGAATCTGCACAGAAGTCATGTCCTCGGTTAACACCACATTTAATTGATCCAGTTTTGTCAGTTCCGGAATTGTTGTTAAATAAAAATCCTTTTGATTTCACCTATCAAGATGTCTCCAAAGTAGTTATTGACTCGGAACCGGGTGTGGAAAGAGACGAACCCTCACACATACGACTGTTGGAAGCTGCAGTCCCCACAACTTGTGGGTATTTACACACACACCACCCTGTTTCATAGCACTAGATCCATAGTTATACCACATGAATGACAGGACCCTGTCCTTCCATCCCCACCACTGGATAGAACTTTCTGTCTCTGTGTGAAATGTTCTGCTGCTATATTGGGAGGAACGTTTTGTTGCATTCTTTGGTGCTGTTTGGAGCAAAAGATGTCAAGGTCCGGATGCTTATTGACCTGCTGCCTTGAATTCTCCAGGTGACGATCGAGGTTGTGGATGGAACGGACCCCGAGCCAGAGAAAGATATCCAAAGGGAAAGCAGCAGGCCCAGCTGGCCGGTCCCATCACCAGACTGGAGGAACTGGTGGCAAAGATCAGCACCCTCCATCACCCGGATGAGCAGTGGCGATCAGGATTATAAATACGATAGCACAACTGAAGACAGTAACTTCCTAAACCCACTTAGCGGCACATGGGACAGGCAGACGTCTCATCATCAGACGTTTGAATCAAAGGAACAACCAGAATATGGTGAGTGTGCACTTTAGTGCTCTTGTGGGCATCTCAGGGTTACAACAGTGTTGCACAAATGAGGGTACGGGAAAGATTAGGTACTGGTCACCATGAATAATATGGATAGAAGAGTTTAGTGGGAAAAAGGAGGTCATGTATAACCATCAGTTTAAGTTTAGTGGACTCAGGCTTCAAGTAAGCATTCTTGAGAGCTTATTTAATTATAATAATATTACCATCTACGCCAAATCGCCCAGATCCGCCCGTACCTGGATGGTGACTCTCTGAGGACAGTGGTCCAGGCGCTGGTGATCTCGAGGCTGGACTACTGCAACGCCCTCTACATGGGGTTGCCCTTGACTCTTCTCCGGCGCTTGCAGCGGGTCCAGAATGCGGCGGCCAGGCTGGTGGCTGGTGTGCGTCGTTATGATCACATCACCCCAGTCCTGGTCCGCTTGCACTGGTTGCCCGTTGCGGCCCGGATTAGATTCAAGGTCTTGGTTTTAGTTTATAAAACCCTCCATCACCGGACTACCTGGCAGAGCGTATCCATCTCGGCCCGACCAGTTCGGCAGGCGCGGCGCGAGCTTCGCTCGCGGGTTGCCACCCCAGAGGCCCGGAAGTCGGTTTAAGTTTACTCCATCCCCAGCGGCTCTGCAGAGTCCCTGCTGGCCTTTCAAAAGCGGTAAAAACTTATTTATTTCGAGAGGCCTTTGGCGAACCCTGATCTCTCTCTCTCTCCCTTTTTTTTTTTTTTTTTTTTTGTGAAGGTCCCGCCATCTTAATATCCAAGCGGCTATACTTTGTGTATAATGTTTGAGCACGCTTGGTTTATAGTTATCATTGTTGGTTTTAGATGCAATGGTTTTTATTGATTATTTACTTGTTGTGTTATATATTATTGTTCCGTGTTCATTGGCGCTTAATTATGTAATAAGTTTCAAGCGGGTATAAATATAAAAATAAATAAAAATAAATAAATAAAATATATTAGATCTTATAACAAATAGACATTATAACAAACCTTATAATATAAATTACCTGTGATTAGGATGGAAAGCATGTTAGTGGTTTGAGCAATCAGACTTCAGAATAATCCTATGCCAAAGGAACAAAACATTGAGATATTTGTAAATTACATTTGGTAAGAAAAGCTTCTGATGTGCACTTTCAGTATTTCTAATCATAAGTACTTAAGAAGTGCCCTTCTGGATCAGGCCAAGGGCCCATCTCATCCAGCTTCCTGTATCTCACAGTGGCACCGCCAAATGCCTCTAAAAGCACATGAGACAACTAGAGGCATGTCTCCTGATAATGCTTCCCTGCCTCTGGCATTTTGAAGTATTTTAAGTTTGGAGATAATACACATCCCCATCATGGCTTGTAACCTACAATGGACTTTTCCACCAGAAATCATTCCAAGAAATTGGTCCTTTTAAAGGCATCTAGGCCAGATGCTATCACCACATCCTGTGACAAGGAGTTCCACAGATTAACAACATGCTGGGTCAAGAAATATTTTCTTTTGTGTGTTCTCACTCTCCCAACTCTCACTTTGAGTTGATGACCCATGGTTCTGGTATTGCGTGAGAGGGAAAAGATTCCTTGCATAATTTTGTACGTTTTGATCACCAGCTATCTGTAATATGTGCAGATATAGAATTAAGTGAAGATGCACACCTTGTCATCCAAGGGTTTACAAAAATGTTTGTGTTTTATTTTCAAACCTTAAGCATTTGGTGAGGTCACAGAGAAAAATAGCTAACTGAAGACCAAACTTGTTGGCTATCAGTTGAAGTCTGGGGGGGGGGGCGGAGGGAGCAAGTGAGGTAAAGTTTCCTTGGAGGGGAAACAAAGAAGAGGCAGCAACTTCAGTCCACAGAGGGAGCGGTGGCAAACTTTGTGGAAGCAGGAAAGTGCTTCATCTCCCACTGGAGGAAGACCTTCGCTATGGCGAAGGCAGAGCTGTTGGTGCCGGACATTAAAGCTTGTACATACTTGGTGTGTCATGAGTAGAATGCTTTTATCTCTCTCTGTGCAAAGCTTCTCCTTGGTATCTGGAAATCTTTCCTTCAAACAAGCACTAAACCTCCTTTCTCTGAGGAAGCGGCTTTTAGCAAAGAAGGGGTGAATGTTTTCGAAAGTCAAGCACAGAAGTGATATGAACTATTCTATATGTTGAATTTAAAGATGCAACTGTAACAGCAGCGTTGGGAAAGCTTTTCTTCAAAACACATCATCTGACCTTAGAATAACCACATGTTTTGAAAACAAAGCTTGAAGGCTGTTCCTAGCTGCTTTCGCTTCAGTCTAGTGTAGTTACTCTAGTTACTCTCCTCAGTATCTCTCTTATTTTAAAACTAAGTGGCAGAAACTATTCCAAAAATATTAACCCTTTCTTGTGAGCAATAAAACACAATGGATTGGGAAAACATTTCAGAATAAGATTTTGCCAACTTAATTTTATGTGGTTTGAAAAAAATTATAGATATCAACCCTGACTCAACCTCTGAAGATACAGAGATCTTCAATTCTAATAAAGACACAGAGACAAAACAAAGACCGGAATGCAGTTTGCAGATTACTGCAACAGCAACTCTGCAAAATAGACTTCAAGATGGCCCCACCAACACTGGGTCTCTAGAAAAAAACTGAAATTAGCTGATCTTAATCTACAGACAAACACAACAAGATTGATGCAGGATAAATCTTTGCATATGCCAAATTTACAAAATACAATAAATATATCTACTGATTTCAGCCCAAGTCAAGAGATTGAACTAGAACAGAGGGCAGATCTTAACATGAATACCAATGGGACAGGAATGGTGCAGGCTGGGGCCTTGTCTTACTCAATGTGGGTGCCAAAAAGAGGAAGATTTGGGACTTCTTCAGTGGCAGAGCAGCCATCAATATTATTATCAAGATAATACAACAATTATTACAACAACCACCCATGAGGATAATGGATTTGGTAAAGGGGAAGCAATCTGTGAGGATTGGGGGGGGGGGGGCGGCTTGGCAGGAAAAGGGAAAATTGGAAAAAAAAACTTCTGTCTTAGTGAATTTATTATATAAAATGCTTTCTGTATTCTGATTGTCTACGAGGCTACTGGTTAATTGGTATGATATGGAAAATGGAAATGGGAAGACAAACTTGATATATAAATAAATGTTCATCTGTTAGATTTTTAAAAGAATAGAGGCAGTTAAGCATAGACAGGATTTTCTATGCATAAAGTGAAATATATAAACCTAGAGGTAGTTCTCTTATAATAACCCATAAAGTATTAACTTGAATTAGAGATGATTGCTGAAATTAGGCACTTTTTAGAAGAATGGGTAAATATACTGTGGATGATATATAGAATATAGTTAGCCAAATCTATCCTTAATTGTTCAGTATCGAAGAGCTAAATAGCGAGGATGAATAGATTGTTGATATTAGATAGGCTATAAGCTTTGTATTAAAAATAGATGTAAGTAAAGTTAGATAAAATAGGGATGAGATAGTAAGGAAACTAAGTATGAAAGTATATTCATTTAAGCTGGGAAAGGAGATATAAACTATACTGGGCTCAGATGTTGGGAAAAACTGGTTGAATCGGTAACATGACAGGAGACAAGCAATATATTTGTTCTGTGTAATTTAGTGTAGAATATGAATATATATATAAACCTTGCTGTGTTGACTTCTGCAAGCACATTTTATAACTATTTCCCCCATCTTTCATTGTATTCACCTTCCAGATTACATAGATGGCGAAGGAGACTGGAGCCCTTGGTCCATTTGCAGCATAACCTGTGGAAGTGGCAATCAGAAGCGTACCAGAACCTGTGGGTATGCCTGTACAGCCACCGAATCAAGGACATGCGACAGGCCAAACTGTCCAGGTTAGGCTTTCCTCAACTGTCTTGACCTGAACCAGAGGACTGGCTGTAACCCTTTGCCAATGAAATGCATTATGTTCAGATTTATGTGTTAGTCTTAAATGTGCCATGAAATGTTTGTTTTCAGTTCTTCAGAAACAGGTAAACATGACTGCCTCTCTGGAAACTACTCTGCAATTCCAGGTGTATGGCAAAGGATGAGTGTCACAGCACCCCAGTGTAGTGGTCATAACTGTTTTCTAAAATGGCCAGATACGAGTATTGTTAAACTGTGCAACATATTTCAGTTGCTGCTTCAGTTGAAATGTTGCTTCCTTAATTTTAAGGCCCTGCTACACAACCAGTTCACAATAAAATAACTTTTAAAACAGCTTTTGACCCCCCTCTTTCTTCACAGATGCCCTTGAATCCATCTCTGATTAAGAGGGAGGGAGGTCTGAGAAATGCAGTCCTCACTTACAGCCTTCACAGGACAGTTAAATGAGCAGGCCTTCTCAATGGGACCCTCCTTGAATCTTATTTGAGAAGAATCAAATGAGAACAACCAGTCTTGAAGCCAGGCTAGTCATCAAACCAGGTTACCTGGATGCTTCATCTGCCAGGCATCTATTACCGTTTTTAATAGGACCAATAAAAACCACACACTCCTCAAACAAGAACTGTTGGTTTGTCACATCCTGTCTAATTACAGTACCTGAGTAATACATAATTTATGAGAGAGAGAGAGAGAGAGAGAGAGAGAGAGAGAGAGAGACAACAACAGATTGTCCTCACTTCGTGTTACTCATAGAATCATAGAATCATAGAGTTGGAAGAGACCTCAAGGGCCATCCAGTCCAACCCCCTCCCATGCAGGAACCCCTATCACAGTATTTCCGACAGATGGCCATCCAGCCTCTGCTTAAAAACCTCCAAAGAAGGAGACTCCACCCCCACCCCCACCCGTGGCAGCATATTCCACTGCAGGACAGCTCTAACCGTCATGAAGTTCTCTCATACTGTATTCTCTCATACTGTACATGCATACCACTCTGTTCTACATCTCTATCTTGTGGTCTTTATTAGAAAGTTGGCTTGTTTAAAAAAATCATGGTGGTATCTCTTGTCTTAATAAGCCTGTAACGCCAGTGGTACATCCTGGCTTTTATTTTAGAATAAAAATAAAATAAAATAAAAATCTGCTGGTTGGGACAGTTGGAAAACCTACACACAGGACTCGAGCTACTCATTTGCTTGGCAGTTGCAACCATGAAATAATGAAAAACTGCCCTGCTTCTTTGTTTTTAGTTGCTTCAATTACTAAGAGTTCTGCAGTGATCAATGAAGCCTGAAACATTTGGCCAGTCTTTTAAAACAGCACAAAGAAGTATGAAAGCTCTGTGCTCATCTCCAAAGCCATTTGAAATGTCTCAGAGAGAAAGAGACTTACATGTGTGGAGCTTTGATGTGCGCTTTTTTCCCCTTTTTTTTTTTTTTTTTTGGGCTAGGTTTTGAACTAGGCATTTTTCCTGGGAGGAGGGAGTAAGCTGAATTCCCTCACACTTTCTCTCTCCCTTCCTCTGAACTGAAAACACATGAATGCCATGGGTGAGGAGCTAGCGCTGCTGGGATACTGATGGAAGTTCACATTTTTCTTCCACTTTGTATTATTTATATTAAGAGGGGGAAACTGCTTTCTTTAGGAATCGAAGACACCTTCAGGACGGCGGCCACGGAAATGAGTTTGCTCTCTGGGAGTGAAGAATTCAACGCTACAAAACTGTTTGAAGTTGGTAAGCGGATTTAGCAGGGGGTGTTTTCTTTCAGAACTGGATGGGAGAAGCAGGCTTTGCAGAGCATATCACATGCCAGTGACAGCGTAGTAGGAAAGAGATCCCTTCTCGGGGAATTGTAGGGCACTGCCTATAGGGTGTATTTTGGGGGCAGGGGTGAGAGATTAGTCTTGGTGTACTTTCTGTTCCACCCACCCTTCTCCCTGCAAACAGCAAACCAACAATGCAGCAGCCATCAGCTTGACCCAATTTTTATGTCTTTGTTTTTAAAATATGTATCTTGCCTCCCCACCAAATGGTAACAGACAAAAATGGCCACTAAAAGGTCCACTACTAGGTAAGATATATTCACAAATATTGGCATATTTTGGACTTATTCTCTTAACACCTCACTGTATAGAAATAGTCATCATCATCATCATCAACAACAACAATAGGTTTTGGCCTGTTCTTCTGTTGCTTCAGTGTTGTATTTTCTCTCTGAAGCAATAACAGTTAGACCAAGTGGCTAACAAAAACAAAATGCAAAAACAAACACAAAATATCACTTTAAAGCACAGCAATGAAGAGAAATCAATGGCACCAACCAGGTAAAACCCTCAGTGAACAATTTAACTTTAAAGACCAGAGACTAGTCCCAGTAAAAATTCTTGTGGCTACTGAGGCACAATAAATGGAGAGACATAGTCAAGATTTCCAGGATCTGGGAACAGCTTCTAAGAAAGTCTTGAATCGTTTTCTCTTTCCTTATATGTTAGGATGGAGAGAAGTACATTCCTTGAAAATCTAGTTAAAATCTAAGCAAGTTCACATTGAAGGATATGGTCCTTCAGATAGCCTGGACTATGTCATATACAGGGCTTCATATGCCTTGTGCATGTCATCAGACAGATGGCTAGTGAAATGGTTGTGACAAGGAAGTTCTGTAACCAACTGTAATTTGGACCAGATAAAGATTATTAGTGCTTTTCAAATGCTGCCCAGATAGAGCATCCCATGTTTGTCGAGATCAGGCCTGCCCAAAGTCCGGCCTGGGGGCCAAATCCGGCCCGTCAGGCCATTCTGAGTGACCCGCGGCTGGCTGGCCCGCCCCTCCCTCCCCTTCCTTCACCCACACATTCCCCTGCAGTGGCCACAGCTCCCTGTGCTTCCTTTGGTCCCCACCTTCCTTCTTTCCTCCCTTGTTCCCCACCTTCCTTCCTTCCTCTCTTAGTTTCCACCTTCCTCCCTCCCTCCCTTGGTCGGCGCCCCTCTCCCGCGGGCGCGAGCTGGGTGCTCGTGCAGGAAGCGGCGGTAACGGTCGGGAGAGGGGCGCGCCGCCATTCCCCCCTTACATTCCCCCCCCATCCCCAAGTCCTCGCTGAGAGTACACACGCTATCGCGGCGGCGGCGGCGCGCCATTCCCCCCCTTCCCCTTCCCCTACAGCGTCCCCCACCAAGCGTGCGGCACCGGCAGGGCTAAGGTCCCCAGTCTAAAGGTTAATCTGCTGTCAAAACTTTGCTCAGATATTAAGAAAAGAGTCTTCCTTGTTCATGGAGTTTTTCATCAGTATGTCTGAAACCATTAAATATAATGACGATGATCACAAAACAGTATTTCTGAAAACATTAAACGAACAGCGATTGGAAGGAGAATTTTGTGACATAGCTAATGTAGTAGAAGACGTGAAATTTAGGGCCCACAGGTGTGTACTTGCTGCTTGCAGTACCTACTTTAAAAAACTTTTCAAAAAACCAGAAGTTGACAGCTCATCTGTAATAGAAATAGATTTCTTTCGGTCTGATATATTTGAAGAAGTGCTAAATTATATGTACACAGCCAAAATTTCAGTTAAAAAAGAAGACGTAAATTTAATGATGTCATCTGGTCAGATTCTGGGTATTAGATTTTTGGATAAACTTTGTTCTCAGAAACGTGATGTATCTAGTACAGAAGATACTCCACAGTCAAAAAATAAGTATTGTCTTAAAATAAATCGAGCAATTGGTGAATCCAATGATAACCAAGATGATGAGGTTGAGGAAATTGGAGATCATGATGACAGCCCATCTGATATGACAATGGAAGGAACTCCTCCTAGTCAAGAAGATGACAAATCACCAACAGCTACTTTAAGAGTTCAGGAAGCAATTCTGAAAGAGCTGGGAAGTGAAGAGATCCGAAAGGTAAACTGCTATGGTCAGGAAGTCGAGTCAGTAGAGACTGCTGAATCTAAAGACTTGGGATCACAGACTCCTCAGGCTCTCACATATAATGATGGCATAAGTGAAGTAAAGGACGAACAGACCCCAGCATGGACAACAGCAGCTGGTGACATGAAATTTGAGTATTTGCTTTATGGTCACAGGGAACAGATTGCATGTCAAGCATGTGGGAAAACATTTTCCGATAAGGCACGATTGAGGAAGCATGAAAAGCTTCATACTGCTGATAGACCCTTTGTTTGTGAAATGTGCACTAAAGGCTTCACCAGTCAAGCCCACTTGAAAGAGCACCTAAAGATCCACACAGGCTACAAGCCATATAGCTGTGAAGTATGTGGAAAATCTTTCATTCGTGCTCCAGATCTAAAGAAACACAAGAGAGTTCACAGTAACGAAAGGCCGTTTGCATGCCACATGTGTGACAAAGCTTTCAAGCATAAGTCCCACCTGAAGGACCACGAAAGAAGACACAGAGGGGAAAAGCCTTTTGTCTGCAGCTCTTGTACTAAAGCATTTGCTAAAGCGTCTGATTTAAAGAGACACAAGAACAATATGCACAGCGAAAGGAAACAAGTGACCACAACTAGTGCTCTCCAAAGTGAAACGGAACAGTTACAAGCAGCAGCCATGGCAGCGGAGGCAGAACAGCAACTTGAAACTACAGCTTGTAGTTAAAGGCAAAGGCAGCCTGTGAGAGACCGAGCAGGTTCACTGACGGTTCAGCGGATGAAAGAGAAGGCGAGACTGGTTTATCTTCAAAATCCAATAAACTTTTATTAACAACGTTCATTAACTTTTGGCTTACATCTCTTTTGTTCCATCCGTCGGTGAAAGGGAATAACAAAGGAGGTTCTAAACTTGGATTAACTGGGGGTTCACAAATAACATGTTCTTCTCTGAACGGATTATGAATACTTATTTGGGGCGTACTACATGGGGGGGACTGACTCGCGCCCATGAAAGGGAGTCCAAATCCTTGAGGGTCGACCTCCGGCCCCAAACTCCATCCCCATCCGGGAATCCATTTTGGAGAACTTGACTCCAGACCCCTCCGACTGACTTCAGGTCGGACAGGAGATCTAGGAATATTCAACCTAGGAGGTCCTGGAGGGGTAGGCAGAGGTAACCCTAAATAACTAGGAGGTATGGGTAGAGGCAAGCCAATCTCCTTCCCCCATCCATCCTTCTCCGTCTGAATTCCCCTTTCCGTTAAAATCGTTACCCTTCTAACCGTCTGGGTTGCACGCTCCACTCGCCCCTCCTCCCAGTCACGCGCCCCGCCTGCATTCCATCTCGCATCCCCCTCAGTTTGTATCTGTGCATCTTTACATACCCTCGGGCGACCATTCCATTCTGTTTGCACCCCTAAGCTTCTCTTTATCTTTTCACTATCCATTTCTACCTGTACACCGATATGCCAAGCTTTCCCTACTATATAACGTTTCTTTTCTATTTCTGCTTGAATTCCTACATTATACATTATTCTTCTAGTTATCATTTCTACTTGTAGTGATACATCCTTTCCCGATCCCTTCCATTCTTTCACTTGTATTTCTTTATCTACTTGTCTCTTCTTCCATTCTTCCACTTGTATTCCCTTATCTAATTTCTCCTTCCTATTACGTCTCATATATGCCCTCCAATTCAATGCCTCCTGTGCAACTGCAAAGAAGCTCCCAATGGTTGGTATATCTATATCCTCCCTTTTATAACCCTCATGCTGTTTCTTTATGCTTCCTTCCTCTCCATCTGGATTCATTCCTTTTTGTTCCTCTTTCATCTTTCTCTCTGTCCCTGTTTCTTCTTCTTTATTCTTTTCTTCATTATTCTCAGCTTTGTTAGCGGACAGACCCA